>CM042691.1:38649572-41419160 GCA_023614405.1 Avena insularis | reverse complement strand
TACTATCATGTAACTTTGCTAATAAAAACAAGGGGTGGGAATATATTCATACTATGGAAAAATTTCTAAAGTCGAGGACTTGTGTTTTGTTTAATAAAACAACTAAGTTAATGAATCACCTGGGTGGAATGGTATTGCTTGAGTGGTTTTTGGTTGAGTGGTTCACAAAGGCCCATGTCTATGGTTTACCTTATGTATCTCACTTGTGGATGGCCACCCGGGAACAAAGGGGAATTTGGGAATATCCAAATGTTGAAAAGCTTCAAGTGCGACCACTTGGCATTGTGGGCTCTGCTTTTTTTGGATCGCATATGGAGGTTGCAAGAACTTAGCCATATGGACAGTTAATTGGTAAAGTTTGATAGGTTGGGCTGGCGTCCATTTCTAGTCCCTAAGGAAGGCTTCTGAAAGATCTTGTCTTGAAACCAAGTCTTAATGAGACGCACCACCTCTGCCAGTGCTTGAAATCTAAGTCCTTAGCCATGTCCCTGGTGGACAATTTGAGCATCAAGGCATGGGAAGCAATCCAAGAATCACCATCATTTCAATTTAAGTTAAAAAAACTTCCTATGGTTGAACAAGGGTTAAAAGGATCTTCAATCTTTGGTTGGGAGAAATGTTTTTGTCGAGGCTAAAAACTTTGTGTTTTTCAAATGTTAAGGAAAGTCTATTTGAGCAATACAAGCCTAAGATCCACTTAGCCAAATGCATATAGATGATAGACTCCACTATACTACCATAGTATCACTTGCCAATACAATTCAAATGTTGACCCTTATTAGATGTAACTTATTTATGTTGCAGGTTTGTTTGATATTAGAAGTTTATTGATTGGGATTACAAGTCTACAACCAACATGTCTGCACAACAGCACTTCCCCAAGATGAAAGGACCCATGCTATTGTGTATTCTGCTGCATTGTAATAAATGAATTAAATAGGCTATGTAGATGTAATAAATTATGTTATTCCTGGTTATAAGTTTATTATGACACTTGTATCTTGATATTTACATCCATAGCTGTGAATTCTTTGTTGAAATACGAGGACTAGCATTATGGCCCACAGAAGTTCTACCTTACCTTATTTACAAAAAGGTTAGGTCCTCCCTCTACAGATGGTATCAGGCATTGTGTTGCCTGTAGGATTTGTAAACCTAAGTTGAATAAAACCCTTAGGAAAATAGGAGTTTTATTTGTTCCAAAAACTTATTTACAAACAATCTGTAAACTCTTTCCTCAACCATTTTGGTTTCCATCCATCTCTTCTACTTCAAGCGATGGAAAACCTACGCCCTTTGAACAAAAACTACACCGTATTTTTAAAGGATGACTTCCAACATCTTCAACTCTATTGACTCTAGCCAAGCTTAACATCTTCAACATGTTCACAGGATTTTCCCAACTTGGATGCACTAAGGACTACAAGAGAAACAAAACCTTGCTCCAGAATATGGAAATAAGAATGCAAAAAATTTAAAAAGAACCTGTACCTTCAGTGAAAGGATTGAAGATTAGATATCTTGCACATGTCGAATGAAATGATGTCATGTGATTAGGATTATTTCCTTAAAGAAATATTTTCCCTATTCTAATCTCCCTCCCACTGACAGATGACTACTTAGAGATTCCAACATCAAGGGTTGATATTTTAATATCAACCAAAAGAATGAGCATGAAAAAGCAACCTTTTGAGTTAGATAAAATGGCCATTTCGGTTCGCAGCCTTACTAGTGACAAAGATCCAGCCCATAAAAGTTTTTGGAAGACCAATCCAACTGATCCTTGGGTGACTAATCAAATGAAGTCAACCTGGAAAGCTATTCCAAAAGAGTTTGTGACAAGGATGACAAGAATATTTGGCCTAGATGGAGCCCCAACTTGCGTGTTGTGGAACAAAGGATCATACTTCAAAGGAGCATGGAGATCAATACCCAACTGTGAAGAAACATCTGCTGAACAATGTCCCACCTCTCAAGCTACTTGCTACTATGTGGAAGGGGCAACCATGTTTCTGGTCAATGCCCCATACATTCCATTGTTGAAACCAAGAAGGAAGCAAGGTGGAGTACGACAAATAGTTACCAAACCATCCGAAGGATCCAAGTTTTACCAGAAGGTTGATATGACAAGGGAAAGGGACACTTATACCTCCAAGCAAAACAACCCAGATTCAAAGGGATCCAAATAAGAGGTGTAGGTTTCTAAGAGCAATAGAAGATCCAAAAAATGCAATATGAACATCCTACTCACTACCGGGATAACATATATGAACAAATATGAACTAAGATGCACTCCTAGCTTTGGAGAAATCCCAAAAAACAAAGAAGGACAAAACCATCATGTGCAAGGCTGTCATACCCGGTAAAAAGAATGGGACACTATTCCGGTGAATGCCCAGGAGAACCAGAAGAATAAGGAGATCGCTGGCCCAAGTATGAACAACAACTTGCCAGGCTAGGGCCATTAATGTAGCAACTTGCCCATAAGAGCCACGTAAGGAAACTCAAAGGATATCCAATGTTTCAACTTCTGCAATAGAGAACCACAGGACATTATGTACAACAAGCTGTCCAGAAAAGATGAAGAACAAGATAACCAAGCCTATGGAGAATCTCAAATGGCCTTGGCCCATGAGTCAGAGTGTGTGGAAACAAAGGGACACAATGCAGGATGCTTTCCTAAAAGCTTCCCCAAGATCCTGTGTAAGCAACAAACCAAAGTATGTTAGTTTAGTTGGAAAATTTTAAAAATTAGTAGTACCCTAGATACCCGTTTCTGAAACTGCCATTTAAACCCTAGCTCTTCCCAAATCTTGGAATGAAGATTTATTTTAAGGTAGTAGCATGCATCACATCCCAAGATTTTCCAAATCTGCCAATGTGAAAAATAAATGAATAAAATAAAACTTTGTTGATTTTCAGGGTGAGAAGAAACTTTTTGAATCCAATTGGGAAATCTTCAAACCTATTTGGATCGGAAAATAAATCCTAAAGGTATTAAAAATATAAATATTTAATAAAAGGAAATAAAAATATTTTGATTTACACTATTTTGGAAATCTTTTTTATAAAAAGGATTTGGTTTTCAAAGGAAAAGAAATATTTTAATAAGGATTATTTTATAAGCCAAATTAAAAACTTAGCACAGAAGCCTTTGAAAACAAAACAATTCCTATTTGAGAAAACCGTTAGAGGTTTATTTGAATAAAATAATAAGGATTCAATATCCAAGTTTTATTAATAAAAGGTTTTATTATTTCACAAACACATCAAATCTTGTTTATTTGTTTAAAATAAGTTTTTCCAAGTATTTTATATTCTCAAATCAAAACCTACTGATTTGGTTTTGAAAATATTTAGTTTTAAATGGGCTTTGAAATAAATCAAATCCTATTTGATTTAATAACAATGGTCTATTTATTTTATTAATAATGGACTTCAAAATAAAATTATTATTTTGATCTTGGTTTTGGTTTATGTTGATAAACAGAACCAAAACTCATTACAAGTTCGGGTGGATTGTTTGAATTGTTTGAATGTTTGAATAAGTTGATTGAAATTCAAAACAGAAATTGATTTGGAAAAGGAAAAAGATTCAGGGGTGGAAAAAATGTAGTCACAGTCGACCAGCTCAAGAGAGCTCTCCAGTATCAAAGGCCCGGTAATCCAGCCCAAAGCACTCTCTCCCATGACAGGTAAGCGTTTCCCACCTCGACACGATACGTCGTTTAGGAATGATGGTGGACCTCCCTCACTCCTTCTTCTCAACGACCAACAGGCCCCATTTTCCAGCTCACCTTCTTCCTCTCCTTGGGGAATGAACACGCCGGCAGTTCCTCGCCCGTTGAGTGCCCATGACTTGGCCTAACTCAATGTTAACAGCTGGCCACCAGCATTCGCTTTGATCCTATGCAGAGCTTAAAACACTCATGACTCCTCTTCATTTCCCCCTCCCGTCGCCCCATCTCAACACACTCCCAAGCCGCTGCATTCCTCCCCGAGCACCTCATCCTCGGCGACGCACCTCCTTGTCGATCTCCGGCACGAGCAAGACCTTCACCCGTGCAGGTCTCCCCTGGGAATGACCTGAGCACATGTTCCCCACTCTGCAGACACACTCCTACCAAGGTGCCCTCCCAGTTCAGCAATCATGGAAGTGCCCTGAGCGAATTACGTCTTCAACAAAGTCTACGGCGCGCGCCATCACGCTCCAACTGACGACGAGCCTTGTCACGGGTAGATTCCCGTCGCTGCTTCTCTTCCTTTTTGGTTCATTTATTACACCTACACTGTGGCTCTTGGAAAAGGCGTCTAACCCGCACCCTCGGGTTTGCCTTCCCTTGTGATCTGTAGCACTCACCCGAACGCAGCGGGGTCATGCGGCGCTTGTAGAGCAACTCTCGGCGAGCGATTACCTCCTGACGAGCGTAGAGCCCCTCATCAAACGAATTAATGCGTTGAGAATTCCAAGACGACGCCAGCATACGGTGGTAGTAGCACCTTCCATCCTCCCTCGCCTCTTGTTTCACCAGCGCAATACGCCACCATCGACCGACACTCGCCACGCCCGGCCAGACAATGGCCGCACAATGCCGCTTGTGGGATTGGTCAACAATGCGATAATAGCCGTACAGATGACGATCAATTCGGTTTAAACGAGGAGTGATAGAATCACTTAACAGCGAAGAGGTAAGTAATCGAGACGTCGCGATTTGTTTTACCCAGATCCAACGCACAGTAGAGGCTGCTGATCTCGCACGTGAGCGCTACCACCCAATAGGGACTTGATGCCAGGTAGCCGGGTTTTCGATTTAAAATGACAAGATTGACAGATTTGATTTGCAAATTGAAACTCTTGTAACTTTTGATCCACACGTCCAAAAATTATGCAAACTTTATATCGTTGGAATCAGTGGAACAAGCCCTAGCCAACCATGCCATTTGTTTAGTAAAAAGCCTCTTGGTAAAATGTTTGTTTTGTGACAAGCTTATTTCTGTATGCGTTTGTTAAGATGAAAAATTGTTTCAAAAATGATTTTTGGAGATAAAATCTTTTGGCAAATGGTGATTTTGAACTCATTGAATTTTAGGAAACACTTTTGTGGTTTCAAAAATGTATTTTGGTTAAACAAAAGAATGATTTCTTTGATTTAAAACCATTTTCTAGCCAAATAAAATATGGTTTATTTATTAAAATGATTTTGGAAGAAAACCTTTTGGGAAATGTTTTGTTTTAAACCTTCCTAATTCCTAAACATTAAAAGTTTTATGGTTTGAAAACATATTTTGGTGAATCCTATGAAGTGATTAATGCCTTAGTAAAAACATTTATATCCACATAAATGATACCTTGTTTTGAAATGGTTTATAAGAAGTGAAACCTTTTGCAAAATGACTTCTTGCCACCTTACAAAATGACTAATAGGTCTTTTCAAATGTTCATGACCCATTAGGAACCACTTTCAAATAAATAAAGCTTGGCATGCTTGTCATGCAATCCTTAGACTTTATCATTTTATGTAGATAAAGTTTTGCTTGATTGGTAGATTTGAGTTTGTCCCTTGCTTGATTGAATTGTAGTGACTTGAAGAGTGTGATTTTTTGCAAGGGCAAGGAGTGAACTCCTATACTCTACCAAAAAGGCAGAGTGATGCTTCATACTTTGTCCCATTACTTACTATGCGTATTTAGTGATTTCTCTAAGTAAAACTTGGTATGGAATTTTTTTAGAAGTATAAACCTTTTGCTATAGGAAAACCTAGTAGATGAAACCTTAGTATTAATTTTCCTAAGTTAAGATTCCTAAGTACTATCATGCTTATCTTAGCTAATAGAAACAAGGGTGAGAATATATTCCATACTATGAAAGTAAAAATTTCTAAGTCTGAGGACTTGGTGTTTTGTTTAATAAAAACAACTATGTTAATGAATCACCTGGGTGGAATGGTAATTGCTTGGTGGTTTCTTGGTTGGAGTGGTTCACAAGGCCCATGTCTATGGTTTACATTCCTGTATCTCACTTGTGGATGGCCACTTGAGTGAACAAAGAGATTTGAGATGTCAAATGTTGAGAAGCTTCAAGTGCAAAATTTGGCCACTTGGCATTATGGGCTCTGCCTGGATCATATAGAGTTGCAAGAACTTAAAGCTAGCGGACAAGCTGGTGGTAGAGTTTGATAGGTTGAGCACGCCCATTCTGGTCTAAGGAAGGCTTCAAAGATCTTGTCTCTGGGAAACCAAGTCTTGTTAAGGAAAGTGCACCACCCTCTGCAGAGTGTAAAATCTAAGTATTTAGCCATGTCCTGGTAAAGGACAATTTGAGCACATCAAGGCATGGAAGCAATCAAGAATCTTTATCATGCAAATTTCTAAGTTAAAAAAAAAGCTTTGTATGGTTGAACAAGGGGTTAAAGGATCTTCAATCTTTGGTTGGGAGAAATGTTTTTGGTCAAAAAACTTTGTGTTTTCAAATGTTAAGGAAAAATCTATTTTGAGCAATGCAAGCTTAAGATCCACCTAGCCAAATGCATATAGATGATAGACTCCACTATACTAATACTATAGTATCACTTGTCATCGTAATACAATTCAAATGTATTGGACCCTTGTGGCTGTAACTTGTTGGCAGTGTTGCAGGTTTGTTTGATATTAGAGAAGTTTATTGATTAGGGATTGTCACAAGTCTACAAATCAACATGTCTGCCTCTGTAAGCAGCACTTTGAATATGAAGGACCCCATGCTATTATTGTATATTCACTGCTGATTGTAATGAGATAGCCAAATGAGCTATAGCAAAGATGTAATAAAATTATGTTATTCCTGGTTTATAAAGTTGTATTATGACCTTTTGTATCTTGATATTACATCATAACTGTGGATGCTAGCTATTGATCCAGGACTAGTATTGTGTCACAGATTCTACCTTACCTAGTATTCTTAAAGGTTGGGTCACTCCTCTCACACCAAGTGCTATCTCAATACTAGCTCGACAGCCTATTATTGGCTAAGAGAATTCAAAGCATTAAGGCGTGACTTTCATCCCAACTAGCTCCATAATCTAGGGCACATGCCCTCAACATATCCTCTCTAAAATCTGGTTGGTCCTTTTATCTCGCATCCATCGATGCAAGGATGAAAAACGTACTAGATCAATTCCAATCTCGCCTCAATGACCCATGCAATTCCTTCAAAAATCGAAGTGAATTGAGTTCCCCTCATCAAACACAATACTTTGAGTACTCAATGCGGAACACGCAATCCTATTTCATATAGATCTTGCTAACTTAGCACTTGTATAGGTTGTCTTCACGTGGGTATGAAATATGAGCCACTTTGGTTAGGCGATCCACTACGACCCAAATAGAATCATATATCCCCGATCTAGTCCTTGGCAATCCAAAGGATGAAATCCATATGCCAATATTGTCCCAACTTCCAATCAGGAATAGCTAGTGGTTGTAACAATCCTGCTGGTTTCTGATGTTCGCTTTCACTCTACTACATACATCACACAAAAGCAATATGTTCTGAGATGTCCTTCTGATATTATTCCACCAAAATCTTTCCTTCACATCCATGTAACATTTTGGTGTTACCGGATGAATGGAATATGGTGAGTTGTGTGCTTCCTGTAAAATCAGTTTCAAGCTCCGGATCTTGGAATGCAAATCGCTTTCCATACCATAAAGTACCATGTTCGCCTTCATGGAATCCTTTGGCTTTCCTTACCAATCTTTTCCTTAATCTCTTCAATTTCCTTGTTTTTTATTCGGGCTTCCTTGATTTTGTCTCAACAAGGTGGGTTGAACATCCAATGACATGAGATGTCCTTCAGTACCATCTCCAATCTGAGATCTTTGAATTGGGGTACAAGGATCATCCGGCAATTCTCCCTTAGTAAGGTCATTCTACATAAACCTTACGACTTAACGATCAACTACAACATTTTGTTTACCGGTGGTATTGAAGACTCAAGTCATAGTCTTTGATGAGTTCCAACCATCTTCTTTGTCTCATGTTGATCTATTTCTGGGTGAAGATATACTTCAAACTTTTGTGATCCGTGAACACTTCACATCGCTTCCCCAAAAGATAATGTCTCCATGTTTTGAGTGCATGGACAACAGAGGATAGCTCCAAATCATGAGTAGGGTAATTCACTTCATCAGTTTTGAGTTGTCTCGAGGCATAAGCCACAAGTTTCCCTTCTTGCATTAAAACTGCACCTAATCCTTGATGAGATGCATCACAATAAACTTGCAAATCCTTTTCTAACTGTAGACATAAGATCGGGTCTGCCACTAGTCTCTTCTTCAACTCTTGGAAACTGAGTTCACATCCTTCACCCAATCAAATTTCTTGTCTTTCTTTAGTAACTCCGTCATTGGCTTAGCTACCTTTGAAAAATTCTCAATGAATCTTCTATAGTACCCTGCCAAGCCAAGGAAACTACGAACTTCTTTCACTGACTTAGGAGATTCCCACTCAGTTACAGCTGACACATTTGCGGGATCAACTGCTACACCATCTCCTGACACAATGTGTCCAAGAAATCCAACCTCATTCAGCCAGAATTCACACTTACTGAATTTGGCATACAGTTTATGCTTCTAAGCTTCTCAAGTATCAATCGTAAATGTCCTTCATGCTCTTCATTGCTCTTGAATAGATCAAAATATCATCAATGAAACTATGTCAACAAATTCCATGAACACCTTGTTCATCATATTCATGAAGTAGGCTGGTGCATTGTCAAACCAAATGGTATCACGGTACTCATACAATCCATACCTAGTGGTGAAAGCAGTTTTAGGTATGTCTTGTTCTATCTTAAGCTGAAAATAGCGACCGAGATCAATCTTTGAGAACACACGGATCCTTCTAACGCATCAAACAAGTCATTGATTCTAGGCAAAGTGGTATTTGTTCTTGGCAGTCACCTCATTGAGTGGACAATAATCTATTCATAACCTTTGACTTCATCTTTCTTTTCAACAAACAAACTGGTGCTCCCTAAGATGAAGAACTTGGTTGAATAAAACCTTCCAATTGTTCTCCAAGTTGTTTCATGAGTTCCTTTAACTCATCAATCGACATCTTGTAAGGTCTCCTCATTGGTCCGATCCCGGCAGCAAGTCAATCGAAACTCCACATCTCTATCCGTGGCATTCTGCAATTCCTCCGAAACACATTCTGGATACTCTCTCACAATTAGCACACTGCCTATGCTAACCCCCTTAAGAGAATTTAGCTTATTCTTTTGATTCAAAGTTAGACTTGAATCGAATATGTTTTATTCGGGTTGTGAGTGCCAGACGTCGGCACAATCTAGTACTCCTTCAAATTTGTTCATCCAATCCATTCCCAAAATTACATCCAATCCTTGGGAATCTAGGATTATCGACTAACTGAAACTCATGCTTTCCAAATTCTATCACTAGATCATTTACATCCAAGACTTACTATCATATTCCACCGGAGAACTTACTTTATAGGACACCCAATATTTTCAATTGGAAATCCATTTCTATCAACAAATTCTATTGATATGAATGAATGCGATGCACCAGATCAAAAAGAACAAGTGCTGGAATAGAATTGAGTTTGAACTTACCAGCCAAAGATTAGATTCCTCATATATCTCTTCCACATCGATGTGGTTCACTTGTCCCTTCCGGAAAGGGTTGGGCTTGTTGGTTCCTTCAACCTTCTTCTGGCACTCATTCTGCATAGTGTCCCATCTTCTTACACTTGAAACACTCAACTGACCGATATCCTCTTTGTAGGTGACTTCCACTTCCATTTCCACCTCCACTGTGGTGACTTGTGTCCACTCTTGTGGTTCTTGTACTTGTCATTATCATGGATCATGTGATGCTTGTTGTCATGATGGCGGTTGTGGCTGTGGTGGTTGTTGTACTTTACGTGTTTGTGGGATCCAGAACTCCCACTATCATCATGATGGAACGCTTGTGAGACGATTCCGAGTTTGTGCTTATCAAAGTTGTGCTTCCTTTTCCTGCTCTCAACCTGTTTCATCTTATTCTCCAAGATGGTAGCCTTGTCACAAAGTAATTCCTTCGAGGAATTTCTACTTCCTCTTGGCATCGAGATCAACTTCATCCGGTGCATAACACGCCATATTATTGAACTCCTCAATGAATTCAGCCACGCTGCAGTGACGCTGCTTCAGATTGTGGAACTCCTTTTTCTTCAAATTCATCACTTTGGATGAGATGTGATCATTTAATCCATCCTCAAAGATAGCCCATGTCACATCCTCAATGGGGTGGTGATTCGAAAGTTGTCCCACCAGTTGTTGCGGCCCTTCCAAGAGATATGCTGCAAACTGACCTTCTCTTCGTCAAAAACGAATACTAAATCCTTGTTCACCGAACGTAGCCAATCATTGGCCACTATTGGATCGATGGTTCCCGAGAACTTTGGTGCCTCGGTCTTAGAAATCTGGTGAGCATGTCAAGTCCTAGCGGATTATTCTGGTTGTTGTTGTTGTTATTGTTATTGTTGTTGTTGTTATTTTGATTCTGGTTGCATGAAAGTGGTATCATCTGCATGGGTTGTGCTGTGTTGTCATCAATCGTTGCATCTCGGGAGTGACATTGTTGTTGTTGTTTGGGTTGGGTTGGGATCGAGGAGGCATTGTGGTTTTCATAAGGATAAGAATGAGATACTCATAGATGCTTAACATGCACAATACATCACATACCAATCACAATAACCAAGCATCAAAATAACATAGAGTTTGAAACATAAACAACAAGTTTGGAAATGCAAACACACCATAGAAAGCCACCCACATGTTGGATGGTCATTGCACTCAATAATCAAAGGTACGCAGATGAAAGATAATTGAGTAGTCACTACCTCCGCATCAATCTCTATGTCAACAAGGGTAAGACATGCATTCTCCATGGCGGTCTCAGACTCATCAACACTAGTTATCATAGGCCTCTATCTTGGACCTAAGAGACCTCTTCTATGAGCCGGCCTCTCGATCACTCCCTACTTATGCTCGACCTCAAGTCCTTGGCCAATAACTCTTCCTTCATCTCCAGCATCTTCTTGTTCCCTGCCTTGGACTCTTTTCTCCTGGCTCTTGAACTTCTTGTCCCGCTTTCAAACTTGGCCTCCATTTCCTTGGCAATCTTGTCTTGTTCGCTGAAGAGCTTGTCCTTCTCACTGCTGAACCGAGCTCTGTCATTACTAAGCATGACGTTGGTCCCATCAGATATAGGTGTCTAATAAGACCCTCTAGGTCCTAGAGGCATTTAATCGGCTCCCATCGCCTCTCTAGCAAGATCCTCATACTCTATATCTTCACCCTCCGCGCGTCTCCCAAGGGGTGAAAATAAAGACCTCTAAGCTCGGTGGAGTGTCTCCCTACAAGCCGCCCAAGTAACTCCTGCATGACTACATCTAAGCCTTTCTCCTTGTCATCATGCATCAGCTTGAAAGTTATGGTCTCTGTGGTTGGCTTTCAGGCGTCCCGGTGAGTGACTCTGAAGCCCCAAAGGTCCTTCCTCTCAAACATGGTGAGTGGAAGTGTCATGATGCTAGGAAGTGGAAGGTTGAGCACACTAGTGAGCTCAATGAGGCAGTACCAAACGAGTTCCCTTGAACTCCTCGGCCGTGTTGATAATAACATTAGGCATCTATTTTATAAGATAGAGAAATGTTAGAATCAACATCAATAGAAAAATCACAAGACAAAATATCACAAGCACATCTTTTTGCAACAAACACACAAGTCATGGCATACACAAATCCAATACAAACATCAAAGGTTCAACATAACTTAGACAATTTTTTGGAAGTAGAAACGATAAGTGTAGGGTCCAACTAACGGGCACGTTACAACCTCACTCACTAGACAAAAATAGCTATCGCATCCTTAGTAGCCATCTGCTCATCTTGTTCACAAGACTCCCATATTAAGTCTATGATGTCTCCCCTTAGTTGTTGGTTTGGTAGTCTCCAACTCTTGGGTATGCTTCTTTTCTTCTCTAAGGTCATTTTGAGTGTTGAGCATTCTGCACTTGAGTCTATCACCAAGCTCCTTGATAGCATTCCAAGATGCATTTCTTGTAGAGTCAAAGAATGTTGTGTGCATTTATGAGTTGGTGACCATGCGAATCCTGACTCCTTGTGGTTGTCTTCCTTGTTTTTGTACAAGTGAAGTTGCACCCACCAGTACTCTTCTCCTTCATCCATCACAGGAATCCTTTGTAAGCAGCCTGCACCATGTATCCCCATGGTAACCATAAGGTTCTTGAGGGCCTTGGGAAATTCAGTCTCACACTCCAAAGTAATGGTCATGAGTGGTCCCTTCCTCACGGCTTCATTGATGGAGTTCATCTACAAATAGAGATGAGAAAGAAGATTAGAAAAGTTTATTTAGAAGAAAGAGACAAGTGTGGAAATTTTTCAAAGTGTTGAAAATTCTTCCTTAGTGGTTTCTAATCCAATCCTAGGGTCATAATCCTACAGGAAACACATTAACTCTAATACCATCTGTAAGACCCCACCTTTGTAAAGGTAAAGGTCCCTGTGATCGCAATGCTAGTCCCTGGATCAATTGCTAGCATCCATAGTTTAAGATGAAGTACATAGAAACAAAGGTCATTTTACATCGTCATTCCAGAGATAACATAGTCTTTATAACCCATAGCCATAGGCTAGTACAAGAGTTTAACTTAACAATATAAATAAAAAGTCTTCATCTTCATGTGCCAGGAAAGCATGTTCAGTGTAGACTCATAACCTTAATCCTCATCGAGTAACTCGCAACATCACAAGTTACAGCCATAATGGTCAATCATTGGAATATTATTGGCAAGGATACCTTAGTAGAATAATAGTATCTAGCTTCTACATGATTTTGGCTAAGTGTAGCTTAGGCTTGCTTTGCTCAAAATATGTTTTACCTATCAATTGAAAACACTAAGTTTTTGTTTGGCAAAAACTCCCAATGAACCACCAATAGACATTGCTGAACCTTCACCCTTGTTCAACCACAAGTTTTTAACTTAGAAATTGGGATGAGAAGATTATTGATAGCTTCCATGTCTTGATGCTCAAATTGTCCTTTTCCGGGGACACGGCTAAGTACTTAGTTTCTTCCTTCCGCAGGTGGTGCACTTTCCACAAGACTTGATTTCATCAAGACAGGACCTTTCGAAGCCTTCCCTTAGACCAAAATGGACGCTACCCAAACCTATCATCCCCTACCACCAACTATCCATTGGCTAAGTTATTGCAACCTATATGATCCTGGTAGAGCCCATAATGCCATGGCTACACCAGAAGCTTCTTAACATATGGCATCTCAAATCCCTTTGTTCCTTGGTGGAATTCCACAAGTGAGATACACAGGTGTAGACCATTGGAAAATGGGCCTGGTAACCACTCAACCAAAATCCACTCAAGCAATTACCATTCCACCTGTGTGTTTCATTCACTTAGTTGTTTTATTAAGCAAAATCATAAGTCAAAGACTTAGCAATATTTTTCCATAGCATGTATATATATATTACACCCTTGGTTGTTACAAGCTAGGCTAAGCATGGCAATATCAAGTATCTTAACTTAGAGAAAATTCTAACAATTCTACAACTACTAGGATTTCCCAAGCATAGCATAGATACTTAGCAAAAATTATCATGTAAGCCCTATACAAAATATTTCTAATACATAGTCAAAATATTGGGATAAAAGTATGAAGCACACTTGCCTGGTAGTTGGAGTAACAACAATCCTCACAAATACAATCACCACTAGCACCAAAATCTACACATAAAATGATAGCACCAAAATCACATTTCAAATAAACAAGCAAAATATATGAATGCATGCAAATGCCATGTGATGATTTTTCTAAACCAAACAAGACAAGTAAAACAGTACTGATCAATAGATCAAACATTTATACATCAAATAAACTTTATTTGGCCTTTAAAACATTTTCTAAATAATTTTTATACACAAAATAAGTTTACAAATGTCTCTGCATAAAATTGTATTTTATCAGAAGCAAAATATAAAAATAAGCCCGTAGATGTGTAGGATTTATTTTTGTGATTCCAATGGTATATTATTTGTATTTTTTGGATTAATGTAACAAAAGTTATTAAATTTACAAGTTTGAATATCTAATAGATGAAATTCCAGATTTAAATCTAAACCAGCCACACGGAGCTTCCCGATTGATTGCATCCGCTCAACGGATCACGCCTTGCGCACCGTCAGATCTAAATGAGATCGGCGGCTCAGACCTGCCCTTTCGGTCATGCTTAATCTAGACCATCGGATCTAGATCCAGGGATCTAATCGACATGACACTAAACCTGCGCGTAAATGGCCAGAGCGGCGGCGACGTCTGCCGGTGAATTCCAAGACCATAGGGCAAGGGCGATGGTGTTGGTGCTTACGAGGTCGCTGAAACACGGCATGTGCTCAACGTGCAGGTGGTCAGGGTCGGGGTGCACGGACACGGCGGGGATTCCTCGTCGGAGTTGAAGACGGCCTCGGGTGTGCTCGGTCATCGTCACCAGGGGCACTACAGGGCACAGGAGAGGAAATGGGGGCAGCGTTAGATGCGCATGAGCTGGCGAGTGTAGCATGAACCGCAGAGGGAGGAAGGCTAGATTTACCGTGCGAGCTTCGTCGGAGTTGATGGCTTCATCGGGCACATGCAGTCATCGATGTTGGCGAGGTTCTGGGTGGTCCTAGAACACACCAGTGGTGTTAAAAGATGCGCAAGGTTGTAGTGATCATACTGGCAAGACGAGGAGGCAAGGGGCGGGGAGTGCTCGCCAGAATTTGCCGTCGGAGATGCTCGGTATTGCGCGGCGCGAGCCTGATTGTGGACATGTACCTAACAGCGCCGTGGTTGGTGAGTGAGGGAAAGGGAGTGGGAGGGGTTTAAGGCCGAGCGAGGAGGAGGAATTACACCCAAAGAACGCATAATCGCGAGATCGTCGGGAAGAAACGGCCGGTAGAGCTGGTCATGGCGTGATTTGGGGATGAAGAGATGATGGCTGGGGCCCAGTGGTCACGCCGAGGGGTGTGTGCGGAGAGGTGAGAAACAGAGGGAGAGGAAAACCTGTGGGTGCAGACCACATCGGCCAATAAGTGGCGCCCGGCCCTTTTCTTTTCTTTTCTCTTTTATTTTTCTAATTGATTTTTCAGGAATCCTTTTTCAAATGATTTCAAATGAGTTTGAATTCAAACTCCTTCTAGATTTTTGTAATGTGAAACTTGCACATATTTGAGTGTGGAACATTGCTGTTCTCTCAAGATTATATTGGCTCATTGAATTTAAAATAAAATCATGCCTTAATTAATTATTTTCAATAGGCATATGAATGGTTTGAATTCATATTTTTTTTGAAAACTTTGACCAAGCTTTAGAAATATCAAACAAACCTATGTTTAATCCTTTACTGGTTAAAACAAGTATTCTTATGTTATTGAGTACAAATAAAGTCATGGTTTTCTTACATAAAATAATAGACAACAAGTTGCTTCTGTTTTTGAAATCTTATTTGAAAATGATCCTAGATGTTTTATGAATGCATGAATGATATGCAAACTTTATAAATCATGATTTTGGGATGTTACAAGGTAACTAAACCCCTAGGTGCGGCGTGGCGGGCAAGGCCTAGGCGATGTGTGGCCCCTAGTTGCCTCCCAGCCTCGCTTTCGCTTATAAAGCCCCGATGCAGAAACCCTAGGCACCCGATCAAAACTCCACAAAACCGTCTGTAGCCGCCGCCACCATCTTCCCTAGATCGGGGGGATATGAAGTTCTTCCAGGCACCCTACCGGAGGGGAGATCATCATGGAGGTCTTCTTCTCTGGTATGATTCGTGAGTAGTTCCACCTTGGACTACGGGTCCATGTAGTAGCTAGATGGTTGTATCTTCTCCTTGTGCTTTCATGTATAGATCTTGTGAGCTCCGTTCATGATCAAGATCTAATCTATTTGTAATCATGCATGTCGTGTTTGGGGGGATCCGATGGATATTGATATTACTATGTCAGATTGATTAATGGTTTTGTCTTTATAATTCTATCATGTCTATGTTGTTTGTGATCTTGCATGCTCTCCGTTGTTAGTAGCTATCTTGGCCAAGTAGTTGCTAGTGACTCCATGAGGGGGTATTTATGCTCGATAGTGGGTTCATGCCTCTAGTTTCCAAGGGAAGTGACAGAAATCTCTTCGGTTGTAGATGTGTTGTTGTCACTAGGGAGAAAACAACGGTCTCTTATTCATGGAACAAGTGGATTGTTTACCTTACACACTTTGCTTAAAGCAATTGTCTATTGCTTGCAACTTAATACTGGAGGGGGTTCGGATGATAATCCAAAGGTGGACTACTAGTCATAGATGCAGTTGGATGGAGGTCTATGTATATTGTTGTATTGCCCAATCGAATCTCATAGGATCTTTTTGTCTGGTATTGTATTGTTGTGCCTTGGTCAGTTCCTGTCAATTGACCTGCTGTAATTTGTTTACCCTTCATGCCATGTTATTTATCTAAGGAGAGCACCTCTAGTGAACTATGGACCCCGGTCCAATCTTTACCATTGATACATCTTCCACTGTTACTTGTTTACTTGCTGCAAACCATCATCACCTTCCACACCATACGTTTAATCCTTTGTTACAGTAAACCGGTGAGCTTGACAACCTCATTGATTTGTGTTGTGCAGGTCTCCGCATTGCTTGCAACACTTGTGTGATGTTTCTTCCTCCCATCGGGTTCGATAACCTTCGGTTTTTACTGAGGGAAAACTTGTCATGTTGTGCTTCACACCTTTCTCTTTGGGTTCTCAACGTGCTCCACGTCAACCAGCATTATAGCCATCAAGCTTTTCCGGCGCCATGTGGGAGGATTAGGATGTCTTCACAAGGGGAGTCCTCCACTTCCTTTCTCTTTACTTTGTTTTTAGTTTGCTTAGTTTCTTTTGCTTGGTTTTGTTTTCCTCTTGTTTTCAAAAACTCCAAAAAAATAGTCTAGTTTGGTTTGCTTCCTTTTTTCAAAACCACAATAAAATTAGTTCCTGCTCTAGTTGTTGGTCTGTTATTGCCTTGCTTGGTCATGCTTTATATCAATGGATGGTTTCTTTGAAACTAGTTCCTATTGTCAAGGTGGGTTCACAGAATAATAAAAGTATTATTATAAGGAACACCATTTGTCACAAAAAGGGAAACACTTATGGGAACAAATTGATAAGTTGAATACTATTGCTAGAGACGTGTGCTCTACTTATAATGTTACTTTTTGCTTTGATAAGTCTTGTTGTTGTAGGAGGTATAAACACCTGCCTTTTCAATGTGAGTACAATGATAATGTTACCATATCCTCTTATGTTAAAGGAAATTATGACTTTGATGAAGTGGAACAAATTGAAGAATTTATTACCTTCAAGGGTGCATTTGGACTTGCCAGTTTGATTGAAAATACTGATGATGCACCTTATGAATGTGAGGTTTATGAGATACTTAAATTCTACTTTGATAATTACAAGGAAGAAAATAGCTATATTCTTGAATATTTTAATAGATGCTTTCCACAGATGGAAGGACTAACATTGCGAGGAGCCTATGGAAGAAGAAATTGTTGAACCTGAAAGCTCATTAGATGAACAAAAGGAGGAAGAATGGATTAGCTACCATGCCTACCTTCAAATGAGAGTAACTCTTTATCCCTTACATTATTTGATTGTTCCCCTTGCTTACCAAAGGAGGATGAATGTTATGTTCATGTGGATCCTTTTGAAATATCTACTTTGGGTAAAACCTCTGAAGGTTTTAATCCCACTATTTTTGAGGTTGATAGAAATCATGTGTTTGTAGATCATGAAAAGCATGATCTATGTGATAGTTATATTGTTGATTTATTCATGAGGCTACTAAAAATTATTATGAGATAGGAAAATATGGTTGTAGAAGTTTTGATGGTATTGAAATACCTCTCTATGTGCTGAAAGTTTTGAAGTTACTCTTTTCTTATCTTCCTATGCTTGTCACTTTGTTCTTCATGAATTTATTTGTGTACAAGATTCCTATGCATAGGAAGTGGGTTAGACTTAAATGTGTTTTGAATTTTCTTCTTGATGCTCTCTTTTACTACGATTCATATTTCTTATGTGAGCATCTTCTCAAACTATCATGCCTAACTTAAAGGCGTTAAAGAAAAGTACTTGTTGGGAGATAAACCAAGAGTTTCCTTGAGTCTTGGAAGTTATTACTTCAGTAATGACCTCTCTCCTTATCCTTTCTGTTTGCTTTTTGTGCCAAGAATGACCTCTAATGAGAGGGAAGTAAGATTTGGGGAGTTGCTGTCCCGAAACATATTTCTATCCTCCACCATAAAACTTCGTGAGGAGTCTCTATAAGTCGGATTGAGCTAAAAAATTACTAATAAATCCCCCAGTATGTTAGCTAACTTTCGTTAGTTCAACACTTTTTTATTTGAGCAACAGAATATTTCCTAAAAAAATAGGTTTCACCTGGCCGTCTGTTTTGACAGATTTCTTCCATTATTTGCATTTGCTTCTTATTGAGTTCTCTTTTGGGAAATTGAGCTTTTTGAAGGAGTTGCTACAATAGATTGTGTTTTTAGTGAAAAAATTTGCTTTTCCAAAGCTTTGACTAAGGGTCTAATATCTTTTGAATACACTAATGTTGCTAATGAAGATTGTGTGAAGTTTTGTATGAAGGAAAAATTTCAGGTGTAGAGAGAGAATGATGTAATGAGATGAAGAATGGGCAAAAGCTCAAGCTTGGGGATGCCACTCTGGTGTCACCCCAAGAAATATGCAAGAGGTACATGCGCCAAAGCTTGGGGATGCCCAAGGCATCCCCTTATTAATCAATAAAAAGCTCAGGTCTGTCTAGGCACTTCATTTTTATTGTTTCATGCACTATTGTGTTGTTCTTGGAGCGTCTTAGTTTTTGATTGCTTTGCTTAGTTTGTTTAGTTTGCTTGAATAAAGTAGTTTGGACCCCCATTCTTGCTATGTTGTTTCGAATAAGTTGATTGGTGTTGGAAAGGAGTAGGGAAGTTCCTGCTTGAAAGTGCAAGAGGAGCTTGCATTTACTATGACTTAGACTTTAGCATGACATGCTAGGTGTTGTTTTGACCTTATGCTTGGTGATTATTGTTGTAGCATGTCTTGTTCCAAACAATTGGGATTGCTTAGTGTGCCTTGAAAGAATTATGTGTTGTTTTAGCATGCAAAAGCATAGTATTGTGGTATTCTCCTTTGATGCTTTGTTTAGGTTGACTTGGCACATGCTCACACCATGTTATGACTATGACAAGTCACATTAGCCTCTATGATCATTTAGTACTTGACTTGTAGTACCACTCTATGCTTTGATTAGTAATGTTTTGTTGCTCTGCATGATTATGGCCATTATTGCTCTCTTAGTTGGTTGCTCCGAGTCTTTGGCTAGCCTCCACTTGTATGAGTAAGCTCTACTCATGCTTCCAACTGCCAAGAAAACCAAGTGATTCCAAAGTGTCCACTATAAACTTGCATGGTGTGTTACACCATTCCAAGTACATCCTTGTTTTCAGCTATCTTCCAATTAAAAACTATTTTGTTATGTGAAAAATTAGTGATTAAAGCCCTCACAAACTTGATGGCACACTTATATTCTTTTCCCCTAATAAACTTGAACCATTGTGTCGTATATGTTGTATATGCTTGCACTTATACGTTGGAATTAGCAGAACCATCTTTGTCATGGGGAACATTTTCAACATTGTACTTGTACTTTGTAATCAGTTGATATCATGCTCTTTTGTCTATGAATGTCACCGGTGTGAAATAAAGAGGGAACTTGTAATTCCATGGAGTATGTATTTTGTGTTAGAGATATCTATCAAGCATCCTTAATAAAAAGCTATGCACATAGTAAATAAAACGATCGCTGAGATCCTCATTGTCTGCTTGCCTTATCATTTTGGTTATGCGATAGCTCCTGTACCATGTGCAAGGGGTACCCCGTTGGCGGTTCTCTATGATATGCATGTACTTACAATGACAAGAACTTACAGTGATGAAGTTGAGTAGCATGAGGTGCAGCCCACGTATTCAAGGGACTTGAGATTGCCAACTTATACTTTGTCAAGCATATACTCCATAGTTTGTTCACTTTAACCTTAATCACTTGAAGATGCTTATGATAGGGGCAATGAGGGATGAAAGCTAACAAGTACCATAATTTTTGGAAGCTCTTTTTGAAACTTGAAATCCTTGCTTCCCTTTATGAAGGGCCTTTCTTCCACTATTATTGAGTCTCCACCTTCTACCTTTAGGCATCATTAAGAGAGCATAGTTGCCATTCTTAGTTCTATGTGCACTGTCCCAAAACATATTGATTGATGCATATTGTGATATTACTTGTTCGTGTGCTATTTGTTTCTAGTCACCCTTGTGAACTTTGAAGGTGTCCTATGCATCTATTTGGTACTCTATGAGGGACAAGATGATTGCCGATATGCCATGTTTTCTGTATGTTAAACAAACAAACATTTTTCAATGCATGTTATTCATGATCTTTGTTTGTAGCCTTTCATGTTGCATGCATAGTTACTTTGTCTTCTGTTGAACTCCATCTTCATGCACATGTTTAGAGTTCTTTGATCCCAGCTTTCAATGTTTGCAAATGGTTTGATCTGGTTTTGATGGCATTTCACCTCAAAAATTATTCTTTTTATCACTTACCTACTCGAGGACGAGCAGGAGTTAAGCTTGGGGATGCTTGATATGTCGTAAACATATCTATAATTTTTGATGTTCCATGCTTGTTTAGTATATACTTTGCTTTGCTTTGTCTACACTTTGAGGTGTTTTTATATCTTTTCTAGCACTAACCTATTAACAAGTTGCCATAGTGCCAGTTGCATGTTTTCTTCTGTTTTTGGTTCCAAAAAGGTAGAAAATCAATATTCTCGGAATTGGACGAGACAAAAGCCAAAGTCAATATTTTACCATGGGCGACACGAAGTCCCGAGGAGAGACGGAGAGGCGAATCCGGGCAGCCAAACCCCCCTAGGCGCGGCCAGGGTGGGCCCACGCCTGGGAAGGGTGTGGCCCCCCTGGTTGCCTCCCAGCCTCGCCTCTTCGCCTATAAGAAGCCCCCGATGCAGAAACCCTAGGCACCCGATCAAAACTCCACGAAACCGTCTGTAGCCGCCGCCACCATCGTCCCTAGATCAGGGGGATATGAAGTTCTTCCCGACACCCTGTCGGAGGGGAGATCATCCCGGAGGCCTTCTTCTCTGGTATGATGTGTGAGTAGTTCCACCTTGGACTAAGGGTCCATGTAGTAGCTAGATGGTTGTATCTCCTCCTTGTGCTTTCATGTATAGATCTTGTGAGCTCTGTTCATGATCAAGATCTAATCTATTTGTAATCATGCATGTTGTGTTTGCCAGGATCTGATGGATATTGAGATTACTATGTCAGATTTATTAATGGTTTTTTCTTTATGATTCTATCATGTCTGTGTTGTTTGTGATCTTGCATGCTCTCCGTTGTTAGTAGCTATCTTGGCCAAGTAGTTGCTAGTGACTCCAAGAGGGGGTATTTATGCTCGATAGTGGGTTCATGCCTCTAGTTTCCAAGGAAGTGACGAAATCTCTTGTTGTAGATGTGCTTGCCACTAGGGACAAAACAACGGTCTCTTTTTCATGGAACAAGTGGATTGTTTACCTTACACACTTTGCTTAAAGCAGTTGTCTATTGCTTGCAACTTAATACTAGAGGGGGTTCGGATGATAATCCAAAGGTGGACTACTAGTCATAGATGTAGTTGGATGAAGTGTGTATGTATATTGTTGTATTTCCCAATCGAATCTCATAGGATCTTTTTGTCTGGTATTGTATTGTTATGCCTTGCTCAGTTCATGTCAATTGCCCTGCTGTAATTTGTTTACCCTTCATGCCATGTTGTTTATCTAAGGAGAGCGCCTCTAGTGAACTATGGACCCCGGTCCAATCTTTACCATTGATACATCTTCCGATGTTACTTGTTTACTTGCTGCAAACCATCATCACCTTCCACACCATACGTTTAATCCTTTGTTACAGCAAACCGGTGAGCTTATCAACCTCACTGATTCGTTGGGGCAAAGTCTTGAGTTTGTGTTGTGCAGGTCTCCGCGTTGCTTGCAACACCTGTGTGACGTTTCCTTCCTCCTACTGGTTCGATAACCTCGGTTTCATCGAGGAAAACTTGTCACCGTGCTGCTTCACACCTTGCTCTTGGGGTTCCCAACAGGCTCCACGTGAACCACGCGTATAGCCATCAAACCCTACCCGCCTGACAGGAACTCCTAATAAGGCCCCTTCTGGCGAGGGGTCCGGCAAGTCTCGGGCGCTGGTGGTGGACATGCCAGAGAGTACTCCTCCCGAGCCGAGCTCCTGGGTAAGCTTGTCTCTAGCATCCGCGCCGAGCTAGACAGTTTCTTAGTGGCTGATGTCTGGGAGGACTGCCAGCTGGTCCTGGACCGACGGCAGCTTGATGAATCCCGGAAGACAGTGGAGTCAGAGCAGGAGAAGGCCTGCCTTCATGCAGAGGACATGCTCCAGTGTGCCTCGGCATGGGCGTCAAAGATCATTGCTGATGACGAGGCCCAGGCTTACCTGCGCGGGGACGCCAAGTCTGCTTGCGTGGAAGGCATCTCCTCTTGGTAGGCGGTTGTGGCCAAACGCCAGGGAGAACTCGAGGCTCAATCTTGCAAGGTCTGCACCAAACTGCTAAAAGTTCAGGGGTCCCTTGCCAAAGAGCAGGAGGAGAACTCGAGGCTTTGCGAGGCTCTTCAGGCTACGGAGAAGCTTCGGGACGGATCGCTTCATGAGGCCAAGGACCTCCAAGGAGAGAATAAGACCCTGAAGGAGACCGCCGCTACTTCCCAGTCCTGCGAAGAGCACGAGAGATAGGATCGTGAGGTGCTGGAAGCCCAGCGTAAGTCTTGATCCTCCCTCATGGAGCAGGATTCCACTGCCCTCCCCATCTTGGGGGTTGAGGGCTTCTCCACATCAGAGCTCCATGTCGTCCATGAGGCTAGGCGCCCTTGATCTCGCACGTGATCTTGAATCCCTTTAGGTGCGTGAGGCATTGGCTGAACGACTTCATCACCATAGAGTGCTAGACGATGTTGGCTACTATAGGAAGGGCCCTCTTTGCCAACCTCATGTAGCTATTACCTGATCTTGACTATTCTCGGGCCATGCGGCACGTGGAGGCCATGCCCCTCGCCGACCTGCTGATCAAGGCTTCCTGCAAGGTGGACGGTGAGGAGGAGGCTGAGCCCGATGATTCAGGTGACTCTGCTGCTGAACAACAAGACCTTGATGAGGCGAGCTCTGATGGCGCCGCTGGGGCGGTCTGATCCTTGTCCATGTAATGCTCGTGGGATGCTTTGAGACCTGCTTTAGGGCTCTAATTCTCGAGGAGGTGGTCTTAGGCCTTTGCGTTAGGGCCTCTTGAAGAGGGTTACTCATGGGATGCCTTGCTTACCTCTTGGTGAGAGGGTCGGCTTGTACTTTTACCGTAGGTCCCTCGGGAGGTGGCCGAGGCTCTACATTCAATTCGCCTTGTAAGTCCCTCGAGGAGAAGACCGTGAGGCCAGCGTACTTTCCTTGTATAGTTCCTCGGAGAGGTAACTGAGGTTCCCAGACAGTGTATGCTTTTCCTTCGTGTGTCATGTGAGGACAAGCAACGGAAACTGTGGGTGAGGTGACTTATCGGAGCTAGTCCAAGAAAGTTTGGATCTCAACACTTTAGGCCCCAGTGTTGACCGAGGGTGACTCCGGTGATACACATCGTGCCTTTCCCCCACTCACACGATGCGCGAAAGCACCACAAAGAAACGAAGATGCAATCGCCAAAACCATCGGAAGAACATCAGAAAATGGGAAATCATTCTTGAGTTTTCACATAGTCCGAGAGAAAGGTGGTTTGTTACACCACTACCATGAGCAGAGCTCACGGGTAGAACTTAAGTAAGGTGTTGGATGTTCCGGTGCATTGGGGACCGACTCCTTCCTTCTTTCCAGCCGGACTGCGCTTCTGGTCTTGGCGACGCGGCACGACCGGAATGATCCGTCCCACATTGAGGATAGCTTCTGCATACCATTGCGAGAGGGGACCTTCCGAAGAACGAGGTCTCGGGCCTCATGTGTGCGCGCTCGTACGTTGCGGCGGTGGTACCGGTGTAGAGCTTGCTGGTACCTAGCCACCTGCATGTTGATCTTGTGGTGTGCTTGTTCAAGGAGAGTGAGATCATCCCGACATGACCTTTTTGCGTCAGACGTTGAAGCGGTGCTTAGCTTTTTACCGGGAGCCGTGCTTGAGTTCTGTGGGGATGATATCCTTAGCATCGTAAATGAGGAAGAAGGGAGTCTCACCAGTTGGTTTGGTTGCGATGGTGCGGATGGACCATAGTACTTCGTGAAGTGCATCAAGCCATCCCCATCCACAGTCCTTGAGCTTGCGACGAAAAATCTTGGTCTTGAGTCCCTTCAACACCTTCGTGTTTTCTCATTCCGCATGCCCTTTACTACGGGGTGATCTACGGATGCATAGAAGATCTTGGTGTCGATGCCCACACAATAGGATCGGAACATCCCGCTGGTGAACTGACTGCTATTATCGGTGATGATGCGGTTGGGCACACCGAACCGGCATACCAGACCTTGCATGAATTTCAACGCTGATCACGTCGGGGTGGTCTGGACTGGCTCCATCTCTTCCTATTTGGTGAACATGTCGATGGAGACGTAGAGGTATCGGTAGCCCCCAGGCGCTCGAGGGAAAGGCCCCAATATGCCAGAGTCCTAGTAATTGCCAAAGGGCCATGAGAGCGGGATGGTTTACAACTGTTGAGCCGACTCGTGTATTTGCTTGGCATGGAATTGGCATGCCTAACACAACCTCGCCAGCTCTATGGCATCGATGAGAGCAGTGAGATAGTAGAAACCGCTATGGAAGGCCTTCCGGCGAGAGACGCCCGGCGTGGTGGTCGCATTCCCCAGCGTGAATGTCGACCAGCAGCTCACGCCTCGTGTAATCGGAAATGCACCGGAGGGCGATGCCATTGGGGCAGCGGCAGTAGAGATCCCTATCAACCATGCAGTACTTCTTTGCACGGCGAACACGGCTCTCCGCCATGACTTCGTCATCCGGGAGGATGCCATCTTGGAGGTAGATATTGAGCTTAATGATCTAGTCTGATTCCTAGGCAGTGACTGCCAGGACTAGCCTGCTGCCCGAGGGTGGACCGCAATCAGTGGCGCCTGATGAGGGTGGGGTGGCAGATCCTCAGAGTGGGCCTCTTCTTCACTTGAAATGGTGAAGGCACGAGGGCCGAGGGTCGAGGTTCTAAAAGTGTCACATCCCAAAAAAATTCCAAATTTTGAAATGTGAAATAAATAAATAAACAATTGTTGATTTTTAGGGTGAGAAGAAACTTTTTGATTCCAATTGGAAACACCAAAACCTATTTTGGTCAAATAAAATCCTAAAGGGATTTAAAAAGATAAACAATTAATAAAGAAAGTTTTAATAGTTGGAATCTCTATTTTGGATCTTTTAATAAAAAAAAAAAAAAAAGATATGGTTTTTATAAAGCAAAGGTAGAAATATAAATAAGGATTATTTTATAGAGCCAAATTAAATCTTGGCCAGGCTTTTGAAATAAAATATTTCTATTTGATAAAAGGAGTAAAAGTTTATTTAAATAAAATAACAGAGGATTTATTAATATCTAATTTTATTTAAGTAAAGGCTTTTTCCATTTTAAATAAACACTAAAACTTGTTAAAGTGTTTAAATAAGAATTCCAAGTGTTTTATGTTTTCAAATAAAACCTAACAAATGGTTTTGATATTATTTAGTTTTCAAATAGAGTTTTTAAATAAATTAAATCCTATTTGAATTAATGACCTGAAGGAGACCGCTACTTCCATTCCTGCCGAAGAGCACGAGAGATAGGATCGTGAGGTGCTGGAAGCCCAGCGTAAGTCTTGATCCTCCCTCATGGAGCAGGATTCCACTGCCCTCCCCATCTTGGGGGTTGAGGGCTTCTCCACATCATAGCTCCATGTCGTCCATGAGGCTAAGGCGTCCCTTGATCTCGCACGCAGGATCTT
Organism: Avena insularis; assembly: GCA_023614405.1. Lineage (NCBI taxonomy): Eukaryota > Viridiplantae > Streptophyta > Magnoliopsida > Poales > Poaceae > Avena > Avena insularis. The sequence continues at coordinate 41,392,963 of CM042691.1, read as the reverse complement.
GAACTTTAGGTGCGAGGCAGGTGGCTGAACCACTTCATCACCGTAGAGTGCGACGATGTTGGCTACTATAGGAAGGGCCCTCTTGCCAACCTCATGTAGCTACACCTGATCTTGACTATTCTCGGGCCATGCGACACGTGGAGGCTATGCCCCTCGCCGAATTGTTGATCAAGGCGTTTCCGTGTAAGGTGGGGTGAGGAGGAGGCTGAGCCGATGATTCAGTGACTCGCTGCTGAACAACAAGACCTTGACGAGGCGAGCTCGATGGCGCCCCGGGCGGTCCGATCCTTGCCATGTAATGCCTGTGGGATGCTTTGAGACCTGCTTTAGGGTTCCACCCTCGAGGAGGTGGTCTTAGGCCTTTCGTTGTTAGGGCCTCTTGAAGAGGGTTACCTGTGGGATGCCTTGCTTACCTCTTGGTGGAGGGTCGCCAGTTTGTACTTTTACCGTAGGTCCCTCGGGGAGGTGGCCGAGGCTCACATTCAATCTTGCCTCCGCCTTGTAAGTCCCTCGAGGAGAAGACCGTGGGGCGCGTGCTTTCCTTGTATAGTTCCTCGGAGAGGTAACCGTAGGTTCCAAAGGTATGCTTTTCCTTCGTGTGTCATGTGAGGACAAGCACCCCATGGGTGAGGTGACTTATCATTTGGAGCTAGTCCCAAGTTTGGATCTCAACACTTTAGGCCCCAGTTGAATCGGGGGTGACTCCGTGATACACATCGTGCCTTTCCCCACTCACACGGGCGCATCTGCGCTTAAAGCACCACAAAGAAACGAAGATGCAATCGCCAAAACCATCGGAAGAACATCAAATGGGAAATCATTCTTGAGTTTCCTCTCTCTCACATAGTCCGAGAGAAAGGTGGTTTGTTATTACCACTACCATGAGCGTAGCTCACGGGTAGAACTTGGAGGTGTTGGATGTTCCGCATTGGGACCGGACTCTTCCTCTTCCAGCGGACCGCGCTGGTCTTGCGGCGGCACGACGGTATGATCCGGTCCCACATTGAGGATAGCTTCAGATACCATTGCGTAGAGGGACCTTCCAAGAACGAGGTCTCGGCCTCATGTGCTGCGCCAAATGCGTTGCTGGCGGTGGTACGGTGTAGAGCTGCTGGTACCTAGCCACCTGCATGTTGATCTTGTGGTGTGCTTGTTCAAGGAGAGTGAGATCATCCCGACATCTGAGACCTTTTTGCGTCAGACGTTGAAAGCGAGCACCATGGGGAGCCGTGTTGAGTTCGTGGGGATGATATCCTTAGCATCGTAAATGAGGAAGAAGAGTCTCACCATTGGTTTGGTTGCGAAGGTGCGGATGGACCATAGTACTGTGGAAGTGCATCAAGCCATCCCCATCCACAGTCCTTGAGCTTGCGACGAAAAATCTTGGTCTTGAGTCCCTTCAACACCTTCGTGTTTTCTCATTCCGCATGCCCTTTACTACGGGGTGATCTACGGATGCATGAAGATCTTGGTGTCGATGCCCACAATAGGATCTAACATCCGCTGGTGAATCGATCGCTATTATCGGGTGATGATGCGGTTGGGCACACCGAACCGGCATACCAGACCTTGCATGAATTTCAACGCTTGATCACGTCGGGATGGTCTGGACTGGCTCCATCTCTTCCTATTTGGTGAACATGTCGATGGAGACGTAGAGGTATCGGTAGCCCCCAGGCGCTCGAGGGAAAGGCCCCAATATGCCCAGTCCCTAGACCACAAAGGGCCATGAGAGCGGGATGGTTTACAACTGTTGAGCCGACTCGTATTTGCTTGGCATGGAATTGGCATGCCAACACAACCTCGCCAGCTCTATGGCATCGGCGAGAGCAAAGGAGATAGTAGAAACCGCTATGGAAGGCCTTCCGGCGATGGTACGCTACGAGGCGTGGTGGTCGATTCCCGGCGTGAATGTCGCACCAGCAGCTCACGCCCGTGTAATCGGAAATGCACCGGAGGCGATGCCATTGGGGCAGCGGCAGTGAGAGATCCTTATCAACCATGCAAGACTTCTTGCACGCTAACACGGCTCTCCGCCATGACTTCGTCATCCCGGAGGATGCCATCTTGGAGGTAGATATTGAGCTTAATGATCTAGTCTCGATTCCTCAGGCAGTGAGTGCGGGACTGAGCTAGCTCACGCCGAGGGTGGCAGACCCTGCAATCAAGTATGGCTGACTGATGAGGAATTGGGGTGGAAGCTCCTCGAGCCGTGGCCTTTTCTTCACTTAATTGGGGGCCGAGGGCTCGAAAAGTGTCACATCCCAAAAAATTCCAAATTTTGAAATGTGAAATAAATAAATAAACAATTGTTGATTTTTAGGTGAGAAGAAACTTTTTGATTCCAATAATTGGAAACACCAAAACCTATTTTGGTCCAAATAAAATCCTAAAGGATTTAAAAGATAAACAATTAATAAAGAAAGTTTTAATAGTTGGAATCTCTATTTTTTGGATCTTTAATAAAAAGATATGGTTTTTCATAAAAGCAAAAATAGAATATAAATGCAGGATTATTTTATAGAGCCAAATTAAATCTTGGCAGTGCTTTTTGAAATAAAATATTTCTATTTGATAAAAGGAGTAAAAAGTTTATTTAAATAAAATAATGAGGATTTATTAATATCTAATTTTATTTAAGTAAAGGCTTTTTCCATTTTTAAATAAACACTAAAACTTGTTAAAGTGTTTTAAATAAGAATTCAAGTGTTTTATGTTTTCAAATAAAAACCTACGGAAATGGTTTTCGATATTATTTAGTTTTCAAATAGAGTTTTAAATAAATTAAATCCTATTTGAATTAATGACTAAGGTCTATTTATCAAATTATTAATGGATCCTAAAATAATAAAAATTATTTTTTTGGATTTGGATTATGTAGTTAAACAGTAATTAATCTATACCTCTAAAGTTTGGTGGTGGTTTGAATTGATTTGTTGTTTGAATTATTTGGCGAAAATCAAAAAATGTAAATTCAAATAGAAAAGAAAAAGAATTCTCATTATAAAAAAGTGAAACAGGACCTAACCCATCTGGCCAGCCCACTAAGCCTGTCAATGACCAGCCCACTTCAGCTCTTCCCCTCACAAAGTGAAACGTTTTTCACTCGGAAAAAAAACCCCTTGTAGCTCATTGCAGGACAAGTGGAATACTCTGCGCCTCTCTCTCTCTCTCAGCATCAATTTTGGCGGACCCCCACTAGCTACCTCATCATCATCAACCCTCACGGCCGTTTTCCCTTGCTCAACGCGTTCTGTCAGCGATTAAATTTCTTCTTGATTGACTGGCTGTTGATGGCGGAGTAAATTGCTTGAGGACCACACGCATATAAACGCCTTCTCCCTCCTCTCTTTTTTCCCCAAGCGGGCGGCTCCCCTCTGCTGCCTCCGGGCTGGGAGAATTATGAGCTCGAACCCATCGACCCGACGTAGATTTCCTCCGGGCGAAATCCAACGACTCCAACCACCTCTCCACCCTGTGAGGCATAATGATCTTGCTCTCCCGATCCGTGGCGCGACCTGCCCATGTGCTCCACTTCATTGCCGCTGTGTCCAGAAATTCGTCGTAAAGCTTCGTCATCACCGAAAGCACCGCCATGCCTGGTTACTCTCCTCCCTCAAGCGAACTCCCAGGTAGCTCTCCGGTTCATCCCTTCACTCTCGTTGACATCGCCGTGTAGATCCCCTGCGGCGCTGTCTTTGTATCTAACCAACGCATGGCTGGAATTTTATTTCGCCTGCGCAAGACATAGAAGGCCGCCTACTCCTTTGACGCAAACATTAGAGCGCGTCTGGACGCCAACGCATGTGACGACTCGTGGCGAGGAATTGCCCGAAAGCTCCAAGCGCTTCTTCGTCCACTTCAACCACCTAGAGCTTTTAGTGACACGTCACGCAGCGGTAGTTCGAGTAATGGTCTCCTCCTCTTTCTACGCCTTCCTTTGAAGCTTGCACGAAACCCACCTGCCCGAAGCGTGTTACGCCATACCGTCGCCAATGACTGTAGCTGAGATACGCCATAACTTGGCTATAGCGCCCGAAATAAGTAGATCGTTATCCAGTTGGTTGTGATTAGATATTAAATCAAGGTATGTGTGCCCTGAGCCAAGGCGATGAAGTGAAATCTCATGCCGGTCGAGAGAGGCTGATCTCGCATGAAGCGGAGGTATCAACCAGTAGAGGAAAGCGCGCTTACTGGTGGACATGGTTTGGTTTAAAACAGAAAATAGAATCTATTTGATATGCAAACTTGTAAAATTCATAACTTTAGTTCTACACGTCCAAATTTTGCAAATTTTATATCAATGGAATCAGTAGAACAAGTACTTTGCAACCATGCACTTTGTTAAATGTTTTGGTCTGTAAATTGGTTGAATTTGCAGAAACATGTGTAGGCTTATTTTGAATATATAAAATTGTTCTAGATATATTTTTAATATATGAAATATTTGCAAATGGTTTGTTGTGAACCTACTGACCCTAGGAACCAAATCTTATGGATTTAAAATGTATTTTTGTGAAGTTAAGGAACAGATATTAGAGTTAGGGCATTTTTTCTAGTCAAATAAAAAAATATTGTTTATGGTTTAGAAATGAATTTTGAGTAAAACCTTTGAAATGATTTGATTCAAACCTTATGACCCTAAACACCAATTTAGTGACTTAAAAAACATATTTTATGAACCCTATAAAGTTATTGCCTTGCAAAAAAGACAATTCTAACAAACATAAAATATCACTTTGGTATAAAAATTTTAAGGAGTGAAACCTCTTGCAAATGGTTTTACCACTTTTTATAGTGTAATTGACCAATGAGCTTGAAAATGTTTAGAGGCCTAGTAGAAACCACTTTTCCAAATAAAGAACGCTATCTTGTGCATGCTTGCATGCATGACCTTGTTTTTGTTGACTTTTGTGTGGTGAAATGGTTTGAATGTAGGGGGGTTGAATTTGGTGTTTGCTTGATTGAATTGTAGTGAAGTTAGAAGAGTGTGATATTTGCAAGATCAAGATGAACCAACATTCCCTACTAAGAAGGCAAGTGACACTATCATCCATGTCCTACTATCTTCATTATACTTAGTGGATTTTTGTAACATGCATGATAAGGCTACTATATTTTATGCTAATGCTAAATCCTAAATAGGATACCCTTATATCTCCCTTAGTGGAAACAATGTGTAGTTGTAGTATGCTTAGCCCTGCTATATATTTGGGATGGGATACATGATATGATTATATGAAGAGTTGAAAAGATATATGTTTTATATAATAAAGCAAATGGCACTCAATGAACCACCTCGGGTGGACAAGGATACTCAAGATTAGACTAAAGTGGCAAAACAAAGGGAACCATGTTTATATGGCTATCTTTTGCACATGTGCACTAGGAAGAAAAAACCTTCACCTAGGGACTTATAGAGATTGAACATGTTTCTCTGTGACAGTGGCTTCCGTGTGGCAGCCACATGCTAAATGGGCTTCCGGCTTATCCACTACATAGCTGGAAGACCCATGCAGCATCTTCAAAGTTAACTAAGAATTGCAGGTAAGGGAAATTCCTGGTCCTCACATTGGTGCCCGGTCAGACAAGCTTAGCATTGTGTATTGGGAGGACTCCTATGGAAAGACTTTGTCACATTCTCGATCTGTCGGCATTACTCCATTTTGGTGAGTACTTATCCGATTAGGCCACTAGTGGCAACAAGACGAGATTGTGTCATGTGGGTAAAGTGTACAACTTCTGGGAAGATCAAAATACTTGGTACTTAGCCGTGTCCCCTTGCTATGGACAATTCTGAGCAACTAAGGCACTGAAGCTATGGAAGTATCTCGACGTTCCAATTTCTCAAAGTAAAACTTGATGGTGACAACAAGGGATTTGAAACGCACTTGGATTTTTCCAAGGAGTTCAAAAAGATTCTTGACAAAAGATCAAAAAACTATTTTGAAAAAGATAGGATAAAACTATATTGCTTTCTGCAACAAGCCTAAAACCCCACTTTTAGCCAAATATGCATGTAATGATAGGGCTCCACTTATTTCTACATAGTAGTGAAACTTGCCAATACAATTCAAATGTATTGACCCTTGTGGCTGTAACTTATTATGTTACAGGTTTGTTTGATGTTAGTGAAGTGTGTTGAATAGGATTACAAGTCCACAACCAACATTATTGCCTGTGGCACTTTGAAGAATGAAGGGACTCCATGCTATATTCTGCTTTGCATTGTAATGTGATAGCCAAATGAGCTATGTAAGATGTAATGAATTATTTTATTCCTAGTTATAAAGTTGTATTATGAACTTTGTTTCTTGATATTACATCTTAATCGTGGGATGCTAGCTATTGATCCAGGGACTAGCATTGTAAACACAGGGATCTCTACCTTATTAAAGGTTGGGAAACTTACAAAAAGCCTTTCTTCAAAGACTCCCGGATGTTGGGGCTCTCACCGGGATGTGCGCTTGGCGATCTTGTCCGCCTCGTGGTTGTCCCCTCGAGGGATGTGAAGCAGGTCCATACCCAAGAAATGCTTCTCAGCCTCCATGCACATCCTCAAGATACACCGCCATATCTCTTGTCCTTGGGACTATAACTTTATTGGAAAACTTGACCAGGAGGCAAGTAGAATCTTCCTTAACTATGACGCCGCTTTGTCCAGGTGCCGAGGGCGATTGCTGCCTTCGAGGCCATCGATAAGGCCCTCGTATTCGGAAAGGTAATGTTGTTGAGCACTGACTTCATCCTTTAAAGCACAGCTCCAAAGTGTAGAAAAGCACTTTGTCACCGGTTGGGGATGTGAGCACATGGCGATCGCGCCCGCCCTCTATCGCCATATGGAACGGCTCCATCAAGTTCATGATCCAGCAACCCGGGCTAGCTTCCCAGTGGAGTTGGCTCATTTCCTCCTCGAAGTTTCATTTATCCCAGGATCACCCATTCTATTGTGAACTTATCAGGGATCTCCCACGGACGGTGGACGTCGGTTAGCCGACGATCTGTAACTCAAATGGATGCATCTCGACAAAACTTCACTCGCCACGTGGCCCGTGTTAGCATTGGGGTTGCTTTCAGAATCGCCTCTAGAGGAAACTCCGGTGACTAATTTCGATGGGGGTGACCCTGTAAGTAGTGGTGCAATTGCGTGTTAGCGGATGCCATGAGGAGTGTGTAGAGGAACTTCACTGCATAGAATGTTACCCGCTTAGCTTCCCCGAGCGCCCGTGCTGACAAAGTAAAACCGGTGCTGCAGACAAGCCTGATGGTTTTGGTCGGGGCTGCGCCACGACCTTACCGCCACCAGCCTCTTCTAGCATGTCGACGCCTCTTAAAGTAAGCCTACCAAGCGGCCCTGAAGTCCTCTTAAGGGTTTGCGGCCGTGGTTTCCTTTTCTTCTCCACATGCTCTTCATGCTCGGCGACCATTGTGGACGACGTCTTGCGCATCTGCATGACCTAAGTCAGCTAAGGGTACAATAGAAGTAGTGCCTAACGGGCCCTTGCAGCGCTACCTCTGATAGGGAGGGTTGGCCAGGTTACCTCTTGAGGGACCTCAAGCGACTCTTCTTCTTCTGGAGTCCACTAGAAGTTTCCGGTGCACTTCATGATCTTGAAGAAGGGCAGGGCCTTTCTCCTAGCTTGGAGAAGAACCTTCCCAAGGCCGCCATGCGCCCCGCCAAGTTAATCGCATGTCTTTGAGATGCTTAGGGGGCGATCTCGTTGATGGCTTGAACCTTGTCGGGGTTGGCCTCGATCTCCCGGTGCAATACTGTGAAGCCAAGGAGCTGTCTGGACGGGACTCCAAACACACACTTTATGGGCTTGAGTTTGATGTTCACCCTATGCAAGTTGGCGAAGGTTTCGACAGGTCCGCCAATCGAGGTGTCCTTCTTCTTATGGTCTTCGACTCACTATGTCGTTGATGTAGGCTTCCATGTTCTTCCCATTTTGCTCACCCAACAAGAATGCGCTTGAGCCTATGAAGGTAGTGTCGGCATTCTTGAGTCCTAATGGTAGCGTAGGTGTAGCAGTATACCCCGCAAGGGGTGATGAAGGATGGGCCCTCTTCGTCTCTCCTTGCGCCATCTTCGGGATCTCGGGTGATACCCCGAGAAGGCGCTTCTAGGAAGCATAGCAAGGCAAACCTCTTCGTGGAGTCCACGGTCACGGTTGATTCGCGGGAGTGGTTAAGGATCCTTATGATGGCGAGGCTTTGTTGGCGTCGGTAAAGTCAACACGTAGTCGTTCACCCATGGTGGCCTTGGCGACCAACACGGGTTTTGGAAGACCAAGCTATGTGAGGACCTCCTTGATGAGGTGAAAGCCTTGATCTTCTTTCTCCATCTTCGTAGCAACGATAAGCCCGGCTTGCTTCTTTTGCGATTCTCTCCATGCCATGGGGCATATTGTCAGGTGATGCTCGATCACCTCCCCGAGGAAAGGATTAGTTGGGTGAAATAGTTTTCCATAAGTTCATTTTGTGAATTTGTTTGAAGTTTGGGTCATTTTTTGTTTATTCTGCCCATTCGAGTAGCTTCTTAACACTTGCCCATTGTGATATTTAGTTTTGTAGCCACGTCATTTCTACAATGGGTTCCAATCGATCTCTGCTGATGGGATCCATGGGTCGATACTCAACTGTTTGGTTGTTTTTTGTCAGATCATCTCTGCTGATCAGTGGGATCCACGGGTCAGATTTTGAATAGCGGTGGTTTTTACACCTAGAAGTAAAGTGGTGGGGTTTTGAAACCCTAGCCACAATTCTGCGATTTGTTTTTTAGCAATTTTCAAATACTCATCCGGAGCATGAACATAATAAATGCAAGACACAAATAGTCGATTCAAGAACAAATTATCCATACAAAAGCTATTCAATTCAAGATTGACATTTTCCATATATATAAGGTACCTAACATGTGTCGCTAGGATAATGATTCCTAGAATATTTATGGAACCAGCGCCAATAAACTCAACTACATAGCTGCTATCTTGACAACCAAAACTAAGTAGCTGCTATCTTAACAACCAAAACTAAGCAACTGCTATCTAGTCCTTCTGAATCAACCCTATCAATTCTGCAATCTTCAGCTTCTTCCTACATACCGCTCATCGTTCTACGACCCACGCTGAAAATGGAAAGAGTGGCTACTACATACAAAACTGCAAGTGGATACAATGTTGTTGGACAATGTCCACTTAGATCATCGGAAAAGTCACTACTCTTGAGTAGTTTGTTGTACAAGTTTGAGAAACGATAGTTTGTGAAAGCAACACAACAGTCTTTTAGATCATCGGAAAACTCCTTGCTCCCACATGCCCTATAGAAGTTTGAACAAAAATGTCTCATGCACCATCGATGGTGCAACGGAGCATGCCTGGGAATGTCAATATTCATCGTATTGAGAATTCCTTGATGACGATCCGATATGAAACATATTTCCCTTTGGGTGGGTAATACATTGGTTCTCAAAGATAGAGCAACACTCCTAATTATCATTGTTTTCCGCTCAAACCAAAGAAAAAGCCAAAGGAACCAACCAGTTGTTGCCATCATTTGCTATTGCAACCAAGAGAGTACCCTTGAATTGTCCAGTCAAAAAGGTGCTATCAACGGAGATAACATGCCTACAATATTTGAAATCCCTCATGCATTGCTCGAAAGCCCAAATGCACGGCCAAATACTCAGATGGTTCTTCTATTTATTATCCTTGTCTTGTTCACATATGGTTCTACCACATGAACCATGTCTTGATACACAACTAGATATGTGCCAATGGGGCCCTCTCATGGTCTTGCGCACAGAATCCAAGGACATCCATCCTCACATTTAACTGTGTAAAGATTCTTCACATCAAAGTGAACCACCGTGTACGGATGATGATAATTAACCGAGAATTACTCAATTAATTTCTTAAATTCCAAAAAGGTTTTGAACTTCAATCCGGGAGAAATCCCACTCTTCCCGTGATTATTATCCCAGTTAAAATTTAGCCTTGGTCCAAGCACTATGCCCTTGCCGCTTTCAACCATGGCTTCATCCGCGAGACTAATATCACAAAACAAAAATACCCAATGATTCCTCCCCAATACCATATCATGGATTTGGGCCTCTTTGGTCGTGAACCCCTCCTCATCAACTTCTTTCTTCGGTACCATCATCATCCAAGTCTGATGCATAGCCTCGAGTATACGTGATGTCACGGGCCATGTTCTCTTGTGTAATATATTTGTCCAAATCTCTAACATTGTTGTCGTGGAGCTCAACCTTATTATCATCATGCCCATAATCAGCAGTGTCCTCTTCCAATACTTTGTCTTGGTTCTTTGAAATCGGACTCAATGTTTGGGTCAAAGGAGGTTCACTCAATACCTCTTGGTTCAAGGGTGGAGACTCCTAGCATCCAACGGGGAGGCAAGACGGTTCAAGTACAAGTGTAAAGTATTATCTACCTTCTTGGTGGAAAATAGCTCAAGAGCCTTGCCTACTGATTCGGCCACCACCTCCTTGTATGCAACCCAATGGGGCTCGGAGTAGATACACAATGTCTTCCAACAGATGTGCATTCCCAAGCCAACATTATGTCTTCCCTCCAACTTAACAACATCACTTGGGTCCATCCATTTCAATTCAATCCTCACTTCATCCAAGATCTCGGTGTATGTGAGACTACGCTCAAACACCAAGTCAATCTCATCCGGGTCAGAGTCTAGATTACCTTTCAAAAAGACGTCCTTGTACACATGATGAATATGAACAATTATCGCCATCCTTAACACAGAAGAGATTATATTAATTAACTACGCATGCCAATATGAAGACAAAAATCCTAGTCATATAACCAACCTCTGACATACAAATCTTAAAAAGACTCTAACCCTAACCTAACAAGAACCCTAACCCTAACATTCGAATAACCCTAACCCTAACATTCCAATACCCCTAACCCTAACTAAATCATAGACATCATTCTACCTAACATTGGCCAGTGCACCTAAAAATAACCAAACATTTAGAATCAAATCGAATTTCTAGGGTTTCAACCCACATCCCACCAAAATACAAGATTTCAATGGGTAAAATGAAGGGAAATGAGGGAGAGTACCTCTGGGAACTTGGGGGTCGAAATCCACAGAGCAATGCTTTGGATTTGGGAAATTTGGGGAAGGATTTGAGAGGGAGAGAGGGGAGGCGCATGGCTTGAGTTCTTCTCGGGTGAAAAATGATAAAGAGGTTGGGCTGGGAAGGTGGATGCGCACCTTATCTAGATTAGATTTCATGTGTAGCATCTTAGAGCTAGGTGCTATGATACTGCACCTGATTCCCTAGGCGCTACGTGACCACGAGCGAGGCTGGCCGCCACGCCGTCAGGATGCATAGCGCCTATGTTAAAAGACGCTACAATATGTTATGTGAAGCCTTTCAGTTAGATAATATATAGAAAGGTTAGTTGGGTGAAATAGTTTCGCCGCAAGTTTATTTTGTGAATTTATTTGAACTTTGGGTCAATTTTATTCATTCTGCCCCATTAGGCAGATCTTTTGTTTTGTGCCACGTCATTTCTCCAGTGGGAAACCCCACGGGACAGTTGACACTTGCCTGTGATCTTTTGTTTTGTGTCACGTCATTTCTCCAGTGGGAAATCCACGGGACAGTTTCAACTGGTGGTTTTTTGCACTCCAGGTCAATCCATGCCAATCCCACACTAGGGCCTTACATGTAAAGTGGTGGGTTTTTAAAACCCTAGCCACAATCGCAGTGGTTTTTTGTATTTTTCTTATTCTCATCCTGAGCATGAACATAATAAATGCAAGACACAAATAGCCAATTCAAGCACAATTTCATCCATAAAAAAAGCTAGTCAATTCAACATTGATTCCATATATATAAAGTACCAAACATGCGTCGCTAGGAATAATGATTCCTGGAATCTTTATGGAACCAGAGCGAATAAACACAAATACACAGCTGCTATCTTGACAACCAAAACTAAGCAGCCGCTATCTTAACAACCAAAACTAAGCAGCTGCTATCTTGTCCTTCTGAATCAATCCTATCAGTTCTGCAATCTTCAGCTTCTTCCTGGCATAGAGCTCATACGTTCCTGACGACCCCTTCTGAAAATGAAAAGAGTAAGCTACTACATACAAAACTGCAAGTGGATACAATGTTGTTGGACAATATCCACTTAACATACCGTGAAACGAATTTCCTGTGCAATCAGCTCACGGGCTTTATATTCTGGAACCTAGAGACGCAAAAGAAAGAAAATCACACACGGGAGTATAACAGGAACCAATGGATGCTAGACAACACAATACTATACTTACACTGTCACTAATGCCTTTCGTGCACCGACCAAACTACAAAGAAGACCAAATCAGTTTGCATTGCAAAAGATATGCTGACTATAACAAAAAGAAAGGACATAGAACGTCTGTGGAACAAAAAACCTACTGCTCGCTCCATTTTGGAACCGCCGTACTTCAGCTCATACTTCATGCTTAGATCTTGCGCTGGAAACAATTTCTCATCATAAACTTGCTTAAGAGCATCTCTGAAACACAGCTGAACATTCTCCAAGGAAGAATAAAACAACAACACCAAGCATAAGTAGAGGGAAAGCACTCAAAAGCACAATAAATAAATAACAATGTTCCAAGTTCTGAAAAAGACTATTGTACAGCGCTGACCTGATGATCATTATTGACCCGCTTCCAAATCTCATAAAAGATACCATCAAGATCTTTCACAAACATGAGATATGAGCGCGTAATCCATATATACTCCTGAATTGAATCAAAAGAATGCAATTGTTATATACAACCATAACTAGGGCTGAACATCTGACTGAGCAATGAACAGAGGAATCATACATTGAATCCAAGAATTGCTAGATGCAGAGTCATATCAGGAATCCCAGCAGCGATCCTATTTGCTTGTAACGTAGCCTTTGATAGCATATTCACCCACTAAATAACAGAACAGAAAAGTTATTGTGGCGCTGCAACGTTTATATAGTGATTTCATGGTTTTGAGAGGTCCAATATGCATACCTCAATAGAAGACTCCTTTGTCAGCACATACTGTTCAAGCCACTGTCGAGAACAACGTTGTTAGACCAAGAACACTAAAAATATTGAACAAAGTTCTAAACTTGAAGTAGCTGATCGTTGCTCAAGGCATACTTTAATTTCCTTCACAATTGTTTCCCAGTAGCGGAGATAAGCTTTATCAGCTTCAGGGGTGCTATAAAATTCTCGGTATCTGCTCCCACTTGGATACTCATTGCCACCCTGCAACCAAATAAATGAACAGGAAAACAACATAGCACAGCGGTTCTGACAAATGACAAGCACTGGGCATAAGAGAACAGGGATAATCAAGAGTATTCACTGGAGTACTTATTCAGTTCAAGAAGACTCAAATAACACATACTCCCTCCATCCCAAGGCTTAAGGCTTATAGTTTTTTTTTAAGTCAAGCCACGGAAAGTTTGACCAAACTTTTAGAAAAAACCATCAAGAACTATTATATTATATAGATACCATGTGAGAATCATGATTTTTGAGTCGCCGTATAGTCGCTGTATAGTCGCCGTATAGTCGCCAAGTCGTTGCGGCGTGGCTGAATCGCGCAGGCGACTTGACTCACGGAGCAAGTCGCGCGACTTTCTGGCTCGCCAGCGACTATACAGCGACTATACATGGATTTCAGAGAGTCGCCAAGTCGTTGCGTCGTTCTGTCTCGCCGGATTTTAGAGAGAAAAGGATGGAAAGCGAGAGAAAGGGCAGAGCTTGGGAGGAGAGGCTTGAGCCGCCGCCGCTCCTCACCGGCGGCGCAGAAGGAGATGGTTGGAGGGGAGGGGTTCGAGCCGCAGCGGCGCAGAGGAAGGAGAGGGTTCGAGGGGAGCGGCTTGAGCAAGGCTGCGTGTGGGAGTGCCTGGCGGCGGTTGGAGGTTTCACGTGATGGGCACACGGGGTGCTAGGTTTAGCGATTGGGCAAGTCTGGGAGTGGTTTAGCTGGGCCGTGCTGGGCCTGGCCGGCATGGCTGCAATCAATTTTACTCATATATGGCATTACTGGGCTATGCCAGGAGAGAATCACGTGCAGTTGTGTCCTTTCTACTGCTAGGGCGACTTGGGGCGACTAATCAAGCCAAGTCGTTGACTTAAGCCAGCAAGTCACTAGTCGCAGCCATGGCGACTTGACTTGACTCGGCGACTCAAAAATCATGGTGAGAATATGTTTCATGATGTATGTTTCATTGATTGGAGTACTTATTCAGTTCAAGAAGACTCAAATAACACATACTCCCTCCATCCCAAGGCTTAAGGCTTATAGTTTTTTTTAAAGTCAAGCCACGGAAAGTTTGACCAAACTTTTAGAAAACTATCAAGAACTATTATATTATATAGATACCATGTGAGAATATGTTTCATGATGTATGAAAGGGTATGGACTACGTATTGTAATTATTAATATTTTTCTCTAAAAACTTGGTCAAACTTTAGGTTGTTTGACTTTTGCACAAAAATATAAGCCTTAAGCCTTGGGATGGAGGCAGTAGTACTCAAAACATGTCAAATATATACGGGGACTTAGAAAAAGGAGCAAACTTGTTTATGCATACGAAAACAGGATAGTGGTTGTATTCTGGGAGCAGTGTAGCATGTGCGCCCAATTGAGGTTTTAGGACTTGTTCCATCCAAATAACAATTGGAAACTAATCTCTGTTTTTTAATTTTTTAATGAAAGACCCCACTAAAATAAGGTCTGCCTTTACTATTTGTTGTAGATTGCACGCATTATCATACTTCACCACAATTTATTGCAAGCATTCATATTCTAACATGAGATTAATGTCCAAATGCTCCAATTATCTTAGTTTTAGTGTGGAGTTTCTCCAAGAGCCATATTTTCTTAGTCTTAGTAGTCACTTAACTTAAAAGTCATGCAACAAGTTACATTCATATTTCCTTAAATTTATGATCTTTCAGGAAGAGATTAAGAAGATATTTGATATTTGTCCGTTCAAAGGGGAAAGAAACCAGTTACCGACGGCGTGAGGACACAACAAACTAAATACATATATGCCTTACTGAAATTAAAGTAGTGAACCATATTACTTACATCACCATTGAAAAGGACTAGCCGCTGGTAGTCGGTCAAGCACTCTTTGTAACAGAGGTCAGAATCAAAATACCAACCAAAGAAGCTGTCTTCCTCGTAGTGGAAAAGGTAATTGTTCTTCACGATAAGGTCTGGAGGGTACTTGCGTTCCAATGCAGCAATATCCAGCTCCTCGACCGGCTTTCCTTTCAACAACTACACAGATGGAGTAGGTACATAAGAGGGCATAGTTGTTCCATGTATATACAATATAGATTATGATACACATATAGGAGCATCGATATGTGACTAACTAACCAGGGCAGCTCTGATGCGATAGAGTGCATGCTTGAGATAGAGCTTGTTGGCCTGCTCTTGGTCCAGTTTGGTATAAGTGTCAATCTCAGCATTGTGAGCCGCTAGCACTTCACAGTGTTTCATATTTTCCTCCAGCGTGATAACATCGTCCGGTTCAGTATAAGTGGAACCCATATCAACAACTGCCGAATCAGATTCTC
Organism: Avena insularis; assembly: GCA_023614405.1. Classification (NCBI taxonomy): domain Eukaryota; kingdom Viridiplantae; phylum Streptophyta; class Magnoliopsida; order Poales; family Poaceae; genus Avena; species Avena insularis. The sequence goes on along the minus strand of CM042691.1, from coordinate 41,377,333 downwards.
CATAATCTCTATCTCGTCCCTTGGTCTCGTTCAAGAAATTCTGGATTTGATATTGCACTAGAGCAGCTCGCAAATCATCATCGTGAAAAGATTTACGAGTAAGGGCTTCGAGGACTTCACGGGAAGGGAGATTTGAAGAACCGACCAAGTCCGAGCTGTCGTCGCCGACTGGTAATTGCAATTCGGCGAGGCGCGAGGAGATGATTTGATGGTACCTTGGCTCTGGTGAGGACTTAATAGGCTCGTCAGGGAGTCCGGCCGGCGGATCCACATCGCTGCTGCTATCCGCATGGAAAAGGGATCCAGACAACGTTTCGAGATCTCCTTTAGCAGAAGCATCTTCAAGAAAGCGCCGGGGGGAGCCTCGTAGTCGAAAACCCTCCTGGCGTTCGACGCTCCTCTTACTCTGCAATATCTTCTTCCGCCGACTCGGCATCTGATCGACGATCAAAGGGGTGGAATTGCTGTGATGGAGAGGGAGGGAGGGGATCGCGATGCGGCCGCTAGGGTTTGGTGTGGATGGGGAGACGGACGGGTGGAGCAATCTAGAAGAGAAGACGCTGCACAGATCAGACCATCTCCGTTCCGCAACGCGTTTGGGTTTGAGAAACCGCTCCTACTAAGAAAAGAGTTTCCTAAAAAAGCTATAAAAAAACTAGTTGAATGCCCACGTTGAAATAATTAATTTATAGAAATATACCAGCACTTACTAAAATGCAATGCTCTTATATTTGGAAATGTTTTTTGGAACACAGTAAGAATATTTTGTTATAGTTAGTTTTTGCATCTTCGAATTTATCATGTTTCATTTCATGTACCCATTTTTCGTAAGAATTTCCCTCTTTCATCTCAAATTAAAACCCTATTTTTTTCTTATTTTCTTTGCCTGATTTTCTTGCAAGATTGTTTTAAACAAATAGAAAATTAGTAAAAGCTTTTAGAAAGATAGAGGGCATCCCGGCCTACCAGGCGTAACCCACCTACCATCCGGCCAGTGCCGGCCTGCACCAACCGGCCTTAGGCCTAGCCGGTGCAAACCCTAGAATCCACCGGACTCCCCTGGTCTTTTCTAGTTTGGACCCCTCATCACCGAATTAGCTTTCGCCAGTCCTTAGACTCCTCCCTCACTCTCTTCTGACCGACCACGACGCCTGCATCCTCCTGAGCGCCTCCTCGCGCAAGACCTATCTCGGTCGGCCTCGTTGACCTCCACCCCATGTCCCTTGCGTCTCTAAGCTTCCAAGATGCCAGCTCCCATCCTCCTGCTCATCTCTGATGGTGGCAGTGTACACCTCGCAATCGGTGCGCCATGTCCATGCGCCCCACTACCATCGATGACCGCAACCACCTCGTTGCTCCCCACCTCCTGGTGCTCCACCATGCCGCCCCTGAGCTTGTACTTTGCCTCCAGCTCATGTGACGCCGGCCACCTCCTTTGCTCTAGCACATCATCGTCGCCATCCTCGTGCTCCTCTGGCCGCGTGACCCCGAGCCTGAGCACCTCGACCCCGATGTTCCTAACAGGCCCTACTCCGTCTTCCCAAGGCCACGCCCTCGAGGCTAACCACTATACTCTGGTCGGTGCCCTACTCGCCCCCTCACTGACGGCTCTGCCTCCAAGCAGCACATATTCCTACGAGGGCGGAGCAGTACTCGGTCGCTGATCCAGGGCGACGGGTGGGACGTTTTTTGTTTCCATTGATTCATCGAAATATATTTTCAATGTATAAATAATAATTATACTATGATTCTAATCTGCACAACTCCGTCCAGATTCTATCTATAGGAAATATCTTAAAAGAACAGAGAAGCAAATCTGCAACTTATACTAAATCTTCTTGGGTCTAAGTCGGGCTTAGGGATGTGCTACAGAAAAAACGTAGTAGCTGAATAACTTATAAAGTTGCCAATCCTATGAAACAAAGTGGGTTCTGAAAAAAGGTCACCTGTGCTGCTCCCATCTTCTAAAATGCATGCCATAGGCTGGTATTCAACTTCAGCCGCTCAAACGAAACCAAAAAGTTCTCTAGAGAACATGCGTGAACTTCCCAGGAGTAGTATAAAACCACAACATCTCTTTGTCGAAATTCCCAGGAGAAGTATAATGCACGCTCCTGCTCCTGCCGATCTTGGATTCCTTGTTCTAAAGCCAATTCGTGCGGAAATTATGCACATCCCTATTAGCTACAGTTTGCAAGCTTCTGTTTGAACAGTGGCTTGCCCTACCCGATCGAAACAATGCGGCCAGGCTGAAATTCATCATCGATGGTGTTTGTCGTCTCCCCAGTTTTAAACCTCCGGGGTTCCTTCTTCCTTGACTTCGAGAAAGGGCGTCCAAGAACATGCTCCCCCTTCCAGATGAACTCCTTGAGTGGACCGGTAATGCTCCGATGGACAGGAAGAGAGCGCCATAACTCACCTGGGCGGGACAAGCAGGCAGCGGAGGTGCTCGAGGTCGGTAGGACCAGATCCTGTACGCGGGAGTCAGGTGCAGAAGTGCGCGCACGCTGGCGGGCGGAACGGCGGTTGGTGGCACAACGGAGGGCGTGGCTCCTCCAACTCCGTGCAGATCCAACCATGGCGGACCTTCCCTCGCCTCTTATCTCCAGGTGGCCTCGTATGGAAACAAATCCGTATTGGCCAGGCCAGCCCGTAGAGATCAGAGTTTTGTTTAGGAACGGTACTGTTTCTTTCCTTTCCTTCAAAAACACGGTCGGATCGCTGGTCGGATCGCTAGCTAACGGGACTGGGCTGGACGACGTACGAAAAAACCAATGCACGGACGAAGACGAAAACCACCTCAAGCAAAACCGCTACTCCTTTAACAAAAGGGCAGCGCTTGGAGCGATCTCTGGATCCCACGAGGCACAACTAGGAGACCGGTGGCTAGCACGGGCCAATCGATTATCACAAGGGTTAGTGAACTCATCAATCCGATCACGGAACTATGAGATAAGGACCTAATCTGAAACAATTTCACCAAAGAGGATTCTAGGGATATCCTCACCATCTCTCTAAAACCTAATATGGAGGATCGGGTTGTTTGGCACTTTGGCAGTAAGGGAATTTTCAGTGTGAAACCTGCTTACCCTCTCGGTGTGTATCTGCCTGATGTTAAGCTCCATCGTGATGCGAGTACTTCTGATAGCAGTGATGATTCTAGAACTGATTGGAAGAAAATCTGGGAGTTGGACGCCCCGGGTAAGGTTAAGCTGTTCCTATGGAGATTTGCTCAAAACAGCCTACCGACTAAAATGAACATTCAGAGAAAGAGGGTGGTTCTAGACACACGCTGCCCGGTCTGCAATAGACTTGACAAAGACGGTGCCCTTATCTTATTTAAATGCAAGTTTGTCAAGCAGGTGTGGCGTTTGATGGACATGGAGGAGTTCAGATTAGTACTGGTCTCATGCCCAAATGCAAGTACAGTTATGGAGTATATTTGGTCCTGTCACCCTGATACGCAAATGAAAATTATCATCCTTCTCTAGGATTGGTGGACTACTCGTAACAAAACCAATGTTGAGGAGACGAGAAAATCAGCTGAGGATGTGTGCCGTTTCATTAATAAACATTTGCTCGATTTTAAGCCTGAACCGAAACCGGTGGCTGGGGCTATTCTGCCAGAACACCGCTGGAAGCCCCCATCATCTGGCTGGGTTAAAGTGAATTTTGATGCTGCTTTCTTGGAGGCGACAGGACATGGGACCTTTGGCTTTGTCGTTCGGTCACACACAGGCGACTTTGTGGCAGCGGTGCAGGCATGTTGTACAACCAAAAGAGCGCTCTCTAGGCTGAAGCTAATGCATGTGTTGCGACGATAGAAGTTACTGCTGGTGTCATGGTATTGCCGACAAGTACGTCATGGAGGGGTTCTCATAGAGCGTGTTTAGAGACGTGGGTTAAGGCGGGAGGTTGATGGGTACGAGGTAACACAGCTGATCCAGGTTTAGATTCCACGATGGTGGCGGAATCCTACTCCTGCTATAAATCACTATAATGGCAATACGCCGAGTTACAGGGATTGGTTCGCTGTGCGAGGTATAATTTAATCGATGCCCTAAAGGCTCCCACAGGTCCATCTTATATAGTCGCCAGATCCTAGGGTTACAGGTAAAGTCCTAGCCGGACAGGTTACAGAGTCCTACATGGTACACAACTTGTCTAATGTGTCTTGCACTCCAAGGCTCTGGGTACGCTGGTGACTCCTCCGTAGCCTTCCTTTATCCGGCATGGGCCTCCCTTCTGGATCCATCTAACTGGGCCGCCAAGCAGGCCATGGGCCTTGCTACCAACTGTGGGCCACATGTGTTATCCGTATTAGAGACATGCAATGGTGATACCCATTTAGCATATCCCCAACTGTAGCCTCCGGAGAACTTCGAGATCTTTTGTCGTCTTGCCTCTTCAGATTGAATGCTCCGTCTAGATGAATGTCGGCAAATCGTCAAGCAACATCTTGTAGTCCTCCCAAGAACTCTGCAATGTTCTCCGTCTTCAACATGTAAGTTGGAGAGCTGATGAATCTTCCATCGTACTCTTCTCGTAGCCGGACTGAATCCGTCCGTGCCGGAATCTTCAGATGGGATGGTTCACATGCCTATGTCAGTAGAGCGACGTAGACCATAGGTCAGCGACGCCTCGTAACTCACACATGCAGAAAACACAATCATAGCCGTTTTTCCCACACGAAGGATGCGAAACGTTGGCGGCGGCGGTGGGAACGTGGCGAAATTTCCGCGCACGCACGCGCTGTCCATGCAGCAACCGTTCGTTCAACTCGCACGAATCTTGACGTTGAGTACTATAAATTATAACCGTGATGATTTTTATCTTTTCACCGCATTTTTCCTCGCATTATCTTCTTCTTCCAGCGAACGCCTCCTCGAGCTCTCCGCATGCACCGAGGGAAAAAATCCTAGCCTTCCTCCAATCCCATAGTCACCTTCTTCCCCACACCAATGGCAAGCAGCAGCGCCACCCCATCCATGGCGGCGACGAGCGATGCCACAGCCAAGCCGGCGAGCTCCATTCACGTGCCTCTAGAGGGCGTGGTGGTGCCACGCACCGCAGGGGTGGAAACCACCGGCAGTGACCATATTCCAGCGGGTCTGGAACTGCTAGAAGAGGAGGGCGATTCCCATAAGGGAGAGTGGCGCGGCTCCGATATCACCGAGAGCGATCTCAAGGAGATGCTCGCCACGGGGTACCTCCCCATGATGGAGGGGCTGGTCTGGCGACCGGCGAGGTTGTCCCTTCTCCCCAAGACGGAGAAAAGGTGTACCTCAAAGCCCAACTGGTACGCGGTGTCTCCCTCCCAATCTTCGACTTCTTCATAGAGGTCCTTAGCCACTACCGGGTTCAACCTCAGAACCTGTTTCCGAATAGCATCCTCGCGCTTAGCAACTACACGGCGCTTTGCGAGGGTTACCTAGGAATCAGGCCTAGGTTAGATCTGTTTATATATTTCTTCACTGTTAAGAGGGAAGTCGGAGTGAGCAAGGATGAACTCAGAAATTGTGGAACTATTAGCTTCAAGATTCGGCCTGGCCGACGGTTCCCCGATATTGTTGGCCACGAGTCCTGCAAGAACTGGCAGAGGACATACTTCTATGGCCCAGACATCCCTCTGGATGGCCGAGAAGCAACATACCCGGATTTTGTCGATGGAGCTGCCGCTGAAGCCCCGACATGGAGATCCCAAGCCCTCCTTCCCCCCGATGACGAAGACTCCCACGCTGTTAGGCGGATTGAGTGGCTCGTAGACACGGGTCTGACCGGGTTGGACCTAGCCATGTGCTGGTTCATCAGGCGGATCTAGCCTCTGCAGCACCGCTTGAAGCTCATGCACCAGTATACCAAGGATAGGAAGGATAGCCTCCGCATCTCCGAGGACAACTTCTCGAGTGACTCCATCAAGCTCCACCTCAAAGACATCGTCAAGGTGAAGGACATGAAGCGTGGCTTCACCATCACCTATGATATGTTTGAGGGCGGCACGTGCCCAGAGGTACCTGTTTATTTTCCGCGTATGACATATACTCCAATTCTTCCATCTAGCATTGACCATTGCATCTAACACTTCAGGATTCACCTAACAGCTGAAGGAAATAGACGAAGGTAGCATGGCTGCCCAAGTGTACGACCCCAAGATGAAGGAAGTCATCGTCGTGTCCGACGACGATGTTCCGTTGGCGTGAAAGCGGAAGAGCTCCACCTCTAACGCTGCCGACGGAAGCAAGAAGAAGAAAACAGAGGCTGGAGCCTCCAAGAAGTCCACCGCCTCCCTGGAGGCGGAGAAAAGAAGAATGATTGGTATTCCGTTGACCAAAGCACCAACCGTTGTGTAAGCTTCTTAACATCCGACATTGTTTCTTTCTCGTCTTGTTCCTGTACTTATACTTCTGCACGTTTCAGGAAGAAGGCCAATATGAGTTTGAAGAAGACCTCCAAAACATCAGGAGCTTATAAAAACATCAAAGAAATGTTTCACTAAGCATCTCCCGCCATCGCCCCTACAACTCCAAGCTTCTAGCCTACTACCGCACCGACAAGCTCTCCAACAAAGGTAACATCTAAACCTTCTGCCATGGAAGTGGACCCAGACGTTGCTGCGGAACTTGTTGTTGTCGGCGAGCAGGCAACACAAGAAAGCACCGCAACTGAAGTGGCTGAAGCTCCGACTAAGGATGCCACTGGTAGCGGTAAGGCAATGGTGGAAGGTGGAACTTTTGCCGCAGGCGGCGCCAATGCACCCAAGACACTAGCAGAATTTCCAAAGATCATCTACCCGGTGCTTACACCGAGTAGCTCAGCTCTGGTTCCTAGTGCAGCGCCGACTTCTCTGACATGTGGTCTTGAGGAGCTGCTCAAGCAGGCGGATATCCTGCGCGGAAATAACCTTTCCTATAGCAAGATATTTTCCGAGAGCGCCACCAACCTCAAGATTATTGCACTTGTAAGTTTTGTATGCCTTTTGCATTTCATATGTAGTATCGCACTATATCCTCCGAGGATTTAGACGAAAAACCATAGGTCTTTGGGTCTGAATGCTCTAAGAGTGACTAAGCTAGAAACTTCGCACTGTAGCCCCCAAGTATGTAGTTTGAATGAATTATTCCAACTAGATACTTTTAGAGTAGCATACGCATTGTTTGTAAATTTCAATACTGTAGCCCCCAAGCCTCTAGTTGAAACAAAATTAGTTCCAACTAGATGCTTAAAGAAAGACTAAGCATATTGCCGAGTTAAAAACTCTCACTGTAGCCCCCAAGCCTCTAGGTGGATAACTATCTGGCTAGATGCTCCAAGTAGACTAAGTAACATTGATATTTTTCGCAGAATGAGAATGCTTGGAGAGGCGTCGTCAATGAGAAGTTCCACAAGATGTGTGCTGGCCTGGAAGCTGAAAAGGATAAAAATGCCTTCTTGAAGGATCAAAACACCAAGAGCAAGAGTCTGTTTTTCTTTCCAATTTTGCACTCAAACTTGGTCTTGTGCCTACTCTCTGACTACTCATCGTGCGCTGTTATTTCTTCGACATGCAGAAGTTATTGCCAAGGCGAAGGATATTGTTGAGCAATCCAAGCACATATAACAGCTGGATAGCGAGAACAAAATCCTCAAGCAGGAGAGGGCTGACACGCTGAAGATGCATGAAGAGTCTATGAAGGCCGTGCAGGAATCCGCCAACACAGATATCAACCGACTGAAGGAGGAAATTGCGATCCTCAAGGAGTAGAACAAAGCTGCCGATGAGCAGAATAAACGCAACCTTGAGGCTTACAAGGTCCCCCGACAAGAACGGGACTCCATGGCAGAGACGCTCCAACAAGCCGAGGCGAGCATCTTTGGTAAGCAATCTCCATCTTGTACTTCTGTAAGTCAGGTACTCTGAACTTTTTGTGTTATTGAACTCATGTACTACATTGCTTGGCCGAAAATGCAGCTCCTATTGGTTTAACCAATATTCCTCCTCCGCCAAAGGAATGCATGGTCCTTGCCGGCAACTTCATCAGTACCGCCATCAAGCAAGCAAAGTAAATTGCCAAGCCCCTAAACATCAATATCAAGGCGGTGGATTCCGTCATGAAATACTCGGAGATTCTGCGCCAAGCCCCCGAGCGCAACGTAAGTTGGAAAGCTTCATGTACCTGGGCTGGTGCCAGAATGTCGCTGGCCATGGTCAAGGCTCACTATGAGAATGGTGACATCGACACGGTGACCTCGAGTCTGCCTGACGTAGACAATGACGGCCAGAAGATTGATCACAAAGCTATCTGGTCATTGCTCGCCGGCTATGACACTAGGGTAGCCGAGTTGGTCGATCCAAACTCCTTTGTGCCTCTCGAGATTATTGATGGCGACCAGCACAGCTCCTCCGAGTCCCTCAAGACCACCGACTTTGAAGATGATTAGGATGACTCTCCTACCGCCGACGATGTTACCTCAAAGTCTCCTACGCTAGAGGAATAATAAACACATATGTAATATTTGTTTCCTATGGATGTATTGTATGTGGAAAAACTGCAGTTTTAATCTTAAGGCGTAGAACAATAGTTATATGCTTCCTGCTACTTAAGTACTAGTTCCATCATGTATATATTTTTAAGAAAGTGTTGGCTTATCCATTACTTTGGTTTTATGCTTGACTTTTCGTGAGTAGGAAGACTCGTATTCGGAACTATGCGCTCAGGTGATGATGCCCAATGGCACCGTCAAAACCTAAACACAAAATCGCCGACTTCAAGTGCCAAAAGTCACTACTCCAGAATCCACATAAAAACGACAAAGAACGTGTAGACCAGAAAACTTAAGCTAACGCCCGAAGGCGGAATTTTCACAAGTGCAAATGCAAAACTTGCGCATAAAGGTTTTATACGATCCAAAAATAAACACTAAAGGAGGTAAAAGACTCAAGCATATGAGTGAACCAAAGAGCTTTATTTCATTGATCATATAAGAGGTACATAGTAGATAAAAAATATGGTAAGTGTAAAAAGGACGTAGCTGTGCTATGTTCCATGGCCGATCAAGCTCCGGGTAGTCATTATCCAGGTCATGTCGCTTATGCTTATGATCCTCGTTTGGTCTATCCTAAAGTTTATGATTGTCAACGAGGTAGTAAGACCCATTGAGTAGCGCCTTGCTTATGATGAACGGTCATTCCCATGGCGGGGATAACTTGTGTGACTTCTTCTGTTTAAGTCGGAGCACCAGATCCCCCTCTTTAAACGAGTGATGCTGGATGCGGCGACTATGGTATCTGCAGCTTCTGCTGGTAGATAGCGGATCTTTGGCATGCCAAAACGCGCTCTTCCTCGAGAAGGTCCACATCTAGGCGTCTGGATTCTTCAGCGTCATCTTTGTCGTAGGCGGCAACTCTTGGTGAATCGTGAAGGATGTCAGAAGGCAGGATAGCTTCTGCTCCATATACCATGAAATAAGGGGTGTAGCTGGTAGACCTGTTTGGTATAGTTCATAAACTCCACATAATAGATGGTAACTCTTCCACCTAGGCTCCAACTGCTCTATGTAGAGGTGCCTCGAGACATGGCTTGATTCCCTGCAGAATTAATCCATTGGCTTGCTCAACTTTCCCATTGGACTGTGGATGTGCCACAGATGCCAAGTCAAGTCGGATGCCCTTCTCCCAACAATAGGCTTCCACTTCTCCAAGTGACAAGTTACTGCCGTTGTCGGTGATAATGCTATGTGGGAGACCAAATCTCATCACTAGATCCCGAACAAACCTAAGGGCAGTTGCCCCATGAAGCTTTCTAATTGATTTAGCTTCTATCCATTTGGTGAATTTATCAACTGCTACTAGCAGATGGGTAAACCCACATGGTGTCGTCTGTAATGGACCAACCATGTCCAACCCCCAGACTGCAAACGGCCAAGTTATTGGTATTGTTCGCAATTCTTCAGCTGGAACATGTGGTTGACGGGCATAGTACTGGCATCCCATGCATGTCTCAACCAGCTTGTTGGCGTCCTCCTTTGCGGTCAGCCAGTAGAATCCTTGCCGGAAGGCTTTGGAGACCAACGATCGAGGAGCGGCGTGATGCCTGCAATCTCCGATATGAATCTCACGAAGGATTTCAATACCTTCTTGCTAGGAAACACACTTGAGGTATACACCAGCGGTGCTTATTTTTATAGAGATGTCCATTGATTATGGTATAGCCCTTCGCTCGACGTACTATTTGCCGACTTTTGACCTCGTCGATGGGCAAAGTTCCGTGTATGAGATATTCCATGAACGGTTTTGTCCAAGCCGAAGGAACCTTTGTTACTCTATGAACAAAAGAGTCAACTCTATCCGGGTTCTCGGGGTCCGCTCCCTTCACGGATGGTGTCCGTAGATGCTCTATAAAAACGCCAGGCGGAATTTGTTTGCGCCCTAATCCAAGCTTTGACAGCAGATCAGCCGCCTCATTTTCCTCCCTCTTGACATACTTGACTTCATAGCCCAAGAAGCACTTGGCTATCTCATCTACTTCTTCTCGATATGCTGCCATCATAGGGTTCCGCGCATTCCAGGTGCCAGCCACCTGCTGGGCAACCAAGTCGGAATCTCCACAACAAACTATGCGCTTGATGCCAATATCCTTGGCTACACGAAGTTTGTGAATGAGTGATTCATATTCCGCCATGTTATTTGTAGCCTCAAAGTGGATCTGTAGAATGTAGTGAAACTTTTCCCCTGTTGGTGACTATAGCAGTACACCAGCCCCCGAACCGTTGAGTAGCTTTGATCCGTCAAAGTGCATCACCCAGTATTCTGACTCTGGTATAGGGGTAGCATCTGGCATCTCCGTCCAATCTGCAATGAAATTCGCCAAGATCTGTGATTTGATAGCGTCGCATCTTTTGTAGGTGATCTCGAAGGAGGCAAGCTCAATGCCCTACTTCGCGACCCTTCCTGTAGCGTCACTGTTATTGATGATGTCGGACAGTGGAGCATTGTTCACCACTGTGATAGGATGCTCCTGGAAATAGTGCCTTAACTTCCGAGAAGCAAGGAACACCCCATAAGCTAGCTTCCGGTAGTGCGGGTAACGCTGCTTGGATTCTGTAAAGACCTCGCTTACATAGTAAACTGGTCGATGCACTCCGTGCTCATGCGTTGGTTCTTTCCGCTCCACCACGATGACGATGTTGATAATCCGGTTGGTGGCCGCCATGTAGATCAACATAGGCTCCATAGGCTCGGGTGCTGCAAGCATAGGTGCCAAGGAGAGTACCTCCTTTAGCTGCTTGAGCGCAGCATCTGCTTCGTTCGTCCATGTAAATTTGTCCGCCTTCTTCAGCAACTTGTACAACGGCAGAGCCTTCTCTCCAAGTCGGCTGACGAATCAACGCAGCCTATTAGCCGTTGGATGTCCTTCAGGCATGTCAGATGGTTTATGTTTAGGATGGCCTTTATCTTCTCTGGGTTGACCTCGATTCCACGTTGGGAAATGATGAAGCCCAACAATTTGCCGGCTAGAACCCCGAAGACGCACTTCTTAGGGTTAAGCATCATGTTGTATTTCCGGAGATTATCAAAGGTTTCTTTTAAGTCAAAGATTAAGTCGTTTGACTTTTTAGACATCACCGCTATATCGTCCATGTAGGCGTGAATGTTCCGCCCAATTTGACCGTGAAGGCAACGTTGCATAGTCCGCTAGTAAGTAGCACCTGCGTTTTTTAGCCCAAAGGGCATCGTGACATAGAAAAACATGTCATAAGGTGTGGTGAACGAAGTGGCCAATTGGTCTGATCCTCATCTTTATCTGGTGGTATCCTGAGTATGCATCGAGAAAACATAGAAGTTTCGAGCCAGCCGTCGAGTCAATTGGTCAATGCGAGGCAAAGCAAAAGGATCTTTCAGGCACGCTTTGTTCAAGCTGATGCAATGAACGCATATTCTTAATTCTTTGGTTCCCTTTTTGGGGAAAAGTACAGGATTGGCCACCTATCGGGTGTGAAGGACTTCTCGGATAAAACTAGCCTTAAGTAACCTAGCTATCTCCTTGCCTATGGCACGTCTCTTCTCGTCTTCGAAGCGTCTTAAGGGTTGTTTCACCGGTTTGCATTTTGGATCAATATTCAAGCTGTGCTCGGCAAGTTCCCTAGGTACACCTTTCATGTCGGCAGGTTGCCAGGCAAAGATGTCCCTATTCTCACGGAGGAACTCGATGAGTGCGCTTTCCTATTTAGGGTCCAGGTTTGTCCCAATGGCGGTGGTCTTGGAGGCATCGCCTACCATAAGTTCCACCGGCTTGGTCTCGATGGCGGCCTTGAAGGCGGGATCAGAGTTAGAAATCTGCTTCTTTGATGCTGGCATCTCCGTGGCCTCGACCTTACTCCGGATCTCCTTTAATTCTTCGCTATAGAGGACAGCTTCCGCAAAGGCTGCTTCTCCAATCTCAGTCCCTTGCCTTTGTAAATCTTCCGGATACGGTGATGACGCCGTTTGGTCCGGGTATCTTCAGCTTGTTGTAGACGAAGCATGGATTGGCCATGAAGGCCTGGAAGATGTCGCGTCCGAATATGACGTGGTACACGCTCTTGAAGGGGACCACCTCGAAGGTCATACGTTCTTGGCGGTATTATTAACATCGCCAAAAGCGACCTGAAGCGTGATGCACCCAAGGGACCGAGCCTCCCGGCTAGGAACTATGCCATGGAACACGGTGCTGGTCCGTCTTAGGTTGGCCTCCGTCAAGTTCATCTTGTGCAGTGTATCCAAGTACATGATGTTGATGCTACTTCCACTATCCACCATGCATTTGGTGAATTCATTGCCGTCAATCAAAGGGTTGATGACCATGGCATAATGGTTTTCCGTTGGGATGAGTTCTGGGTGATCCTTCCTGTCCCAAGTGATTGGAATCTCCGACCAGCGCATGTACTGGGAGACCGGGGGTAGGGTGGCCATCAGTATCCTTATGGAGGTCTTCTGTGCCCGGACAGTAGGGGTGCCAAGGAAAGTGTGGTAGACGGCGACCTCCTTCTCGAAGGGGTTCTTGCCTTTGCCATCGCCCTTGTCGGTGTGATTGGGGTCAACATCTTCGTCCATGTCACTTGAATCCTTGGACTCCTCTTCCTTCTTCTTCCCTTTGCCCTTGCCTCGTTGTCTGTTCTTCCGGCTTCGCTTGTAGCCGGACTTCAGATCCTCCTTGAGATTGTTGACGTTGCAATAGCGATTGGTGTGAGTGGCTTTTCCATTGGCGTCGAGGTGTACAAGGCATGGCATATCACGGTACTCCTCGTACATTTGGGGAACGTGGGACGCTGCCGGGGTAGTTTCACTACCTCGCTGCTGTTCACGACCAGCCCCCTGTCCTCAGCCACGTTGTCCGCCATCACCTCTTCCTGCAAACATCATGGCGACCATGCCAGAGCTTTGCTTTTCTTCTGGCGGGCTCTTTCGCTTGGTGTTGTTATTCCTCTTAGCTTGGGTTGGAACGACTATTGCCGGCAAGGATTCATGAGCATCGTCGGCGGCAGCCGCGAACTCACTGGCCAGCTGGATCATCTGGTTGAGATCAAGCCTGTGATTGTCCTACATGCGCTTCAACTTATGTCGGAGCAACGTACCTTTTTCCAACCCGTTGATGAAGGCGGCCATGGCGGTCTGATCGTGCACTCATGCGTAGGAATTCTTCGTCTCCAGCCATCGGGAGAGGTAGGCACGAGATGACTCGTCTTTCTCTTGCATGCACCGCTGTAGATCGCCAACGTGCAGGGACGCTTATACATACCCTCGAAGTTTTTGGTGAATGCTTCTTGCATGTCCAACCAGTTGTAGATGGACTTCTCCGGTAAGTCATCAATCCATTGGCAGGCCGTGCCCGTCAACATCAGTGGGAGGTACTTGACGACAACGTTGGGGTTACTCCCGGCGATCTCCACCGCGTTGCCGTAATCCTTCAACCACGTAGCTGGTTTGGCGGTGCCGTCATAGGGCTTGATCGTCTTGTCAATCTAGAAACCCTTGGGGTAAGTTGCGGTCTGTATTACAGGTCCAAAGCAACATGGTCCCAGGTATGGTCCTTCCCGGTCCTCGTGAATCTTGTCCAGGCGTGAACGTGCATCGTATGGCTCCAGGCTTGCTCTTTTCTTCTTGCCGCCAGGGGATGAGCTGCGTGAACGACACGGGCCCCTCCACCATTTTGGCTGCTAGGTGGCAACAAAGGCGGAGGTGGCGGTGGGTTAGCCTTCTTGCTGTTACCCTCCTACGACGCCTCACACTTGTCGCGGTTGCTTGTCGGACGTGGAGGGTCATGGCGTGACCTGCTCTTGTGTCCCTGGTTGCGCTCTCCATCGTGACGGGGCTGCTCCGTGTTGTCGCGAATGATGATGCCGCCCTGCCTTGGCGGAGTCATGCTCGTACGATGGTGAGCCCTTGGTTCTTTGTGATGTCGGGGAGATCGGGGCGGTGGAGATGGGCGATGAGGATGAGTGTCGTCGGATTGTCGACAAGTACGCCATAGGGGGTCCTAGTGGTGTTGGAAAGATGGGGTGTGAGATGTCGGATGTTCCAGGAGCGGTGAACACAAGTTTACGCAGGTTCAGATCTGGCTGTGGCGATTGGATCCCACTCCTGCTAGCAACCCAGTAATATATCGGCATAAGACAGATGTTACAATGGATTACAAGAGAGGTTTCGCCTGTGCGAGTTGATTGTGGTGTTACGATTGGTTGTGTTGCCCTAAAGGCTCCCATAGGGCTGGTTTATATAGATACCAGGGCCTAGGGTTACAGGAGAGACCTATCCGGCTACGTTACAGAGTCGGTAACTAGATACAGCTTGGACCACAAGTAATACTACATGCCTAAGTCGGTAAGTCTTCTGGGCCTTGTCGTAACCGAAACTGGTTCCTCCTCTTTCTCTGACTGGGCCGCCCGTGAAAAAAAGCTCTAACCCGTTGGTGGGCCACCCTAGTCAGTGAGTCCTGTGGGTATACCCAAAAAGTATATCCCCAACAGTAGCCCCCAGAAGTATCCAAGTTCCAAAGTCAGATAAATCGTCTAGCTTGATGGTTTCTTCGTCTTGATAATCTTGAAGGGTTTCCGAAAACTTCTTCCAGTAATGTAGGATTCCGAGTCAGTTGAGTCGGATATGTTTTATTCTGACTTTAGTCTTTCCTTGCTCAGTTTGAAACATGAGCTGGATTTTTCAGCGGCGTGCGGGCTGACAACTTTTCAGACCAGGTCTTGTCATTGACAAGAGTCCCATCGACACGACCGTTGGTGGGTTCGTTCTTTACGGAACAGAACGCTGGTTCAATGCTTATGCGAAAATCGAGGGGGCGAAAGAGTCGTGAGGAAGCTACCTTCCTCTCTCCTATATGCGTGGCGTTAATTGCGTGTATTATCGCACGAATCTTGGCGCAGAGGTAAATAAAAGAGAGGAGAAAACCCTTCTCTTAGATTTATCTCTCCACTGATTCATTCATTGCCTCCTCGTACTCCTCGAGCGCTCTGCAACCATTCCCATCTAGACATCTCAAAAAATCTCTCTCCCCCACCAGTCCTTTCCCTCCAAGATCAATGGCATCAGCCTCGACCTCTGGAACAACGACGGGTTCGTCGGTGGCAGATGAGAAGAAGATGCGGGGCCTCTGGGTTCCCAGCGTCATGGATTACACCGAGCTCCAGGTCATGGAGGAAGAAGGATTCATCATCGCCGGCGCGTGGCGGAGCACCTCAGGGCATGCCATTCCCGCCCCGCGCGACGCCAAGAGGGTGCTGTTCGGCACGCATGTCGACCGTGGCCTCAGCTTGCCACTTTCGGACTTCCTCGTCGAGGTCCTCAACTACTACGGTGTGCAACTCGATAATCTTCCTCCCAACTCTCTACTCGATCTTAGTACTCATGCAGATCCGTGTGAGGGATTTCTTGTCATTAGGCCAAGTCTCACCTTTTTCCGGTACTACTATGGTACCAGGAAGAACTCTATCATTGTAGGTGTGCCTTACACCACTGGCACCCTTATCTTAGTCCTTAGAAGAAACCGAGTTTATCCTAGGATTAACGCTAGTGAATCCGTCAAACGCTGGGCCGGAACCTTCTTTTATCACAAGGATATTCCGGCTCCTGGAAAAGCGGAAGGTCTTCCAGCGTTTACCGACGGTGCCGCTCCCCACCAGAGGTCATGGGACGCGAAAGCGCCAGAGCTGTCGGATATCTTGATCCTTACCAAAAGGCGGATTGAGTTTCTGATGAAACATGAGGGCCTTCGTGGATCCAACTTGATACACTGCTAGCTGGAGCACCGGATTCAGCTTCTCCAGCACCATGGGGATCGCCTCATGTACCAGATCATCAGCGACAAGAAGGACAAGATGCGGGTCAGTTCGAGCCGGATTCCGGTGAAGGACTACAAGACCTTTATGCAATATTTGATCAAGGAAAGAGTGGAATGAAAAGTTCCAGAAGTCTCCATGAAGGTGTATACGTGTAGCAACCCAGGAAAACCTCTATTAGAAAATCGCTGTTGTTATAATTTGTGCATCATCATGACATCATTGTTGCATACACTCCCTCAAAACTATCATTGATAAAACCCTATATTGTTTTCTACATTACATCTCCTTTATTCAAATTATATTTCTTGCTATTTTAAATCATGTCAAGTTATTACAAAATAATTATTCAACAAAAGAAAAGAAAACATATAATGTTTTAAAAATATATAAAAGAAAATCTAGACCTAACCGGCCAAGCCTTAAGGGCCCAACCGGTGGACCTAAACCCAGACCAAACGCACCCATGGACAATACCCTAGCTAACCCTAACCCTAGTTTTCCTACCCAATCCTACTCCCTACTCTCTCCAGCCGCCACCCAACACTCGGCCACCTCCCATCCGCCACCACCCTGCCGCTCCCGCTCTCTTGGCCCCACCCCTGGATCCCCACGCTCCCGCACCTGCCCGACACGCTCAGGATCGCCCACTCCCGATTCCTTTCTTCCCTCTCGCAAGCCCTGGCCCACCTTGTCTCCCCCACGATCCCGCCATCCCCGCACGGGACCCTCGCTCCCAGGTCGTCGCGAGCCCCTCCTTATTCTCCCTCCTGGATCGACTTCCGCCGCCACCAGCGCCGCCCACCCCAGGCGCCCGCACTCGTCCCTGCTCACCCCCTCCTCGGCCTGCCTTCCGCCCGCGTCAACGCCCGTCGGCCCCACTGCTTTCCCTCTGTCCCATCTCCGGCGCCCTTCCCCGGTCGAGTCGTCCCTGCATGGTGCCGTGCGTCGGCCCCGCCGCTGGCCCCACGTCCTGCGCGAGGCCGCCGTGTCGAGTACGTGTCTTCCGCCAGAGAGCACCCTGCATCGCGTCCCCTGGTACCTCCGCCTGGCTCTGCAAGCTCGTGCGCAGGCCTCGCGTCCCTGCTGACTGGTGCTCCATTGCCGTATGTCCCCGCCGCATGTTCTGCCAAGACCCACGTCGGCCACATCCTCACCTCGCCCTCGGTCCCTACTCCCACCGCTGGCCGAGGCCTAGCTTCCTTCCCCTGCTGTGGCTCCGCTTCCTCCGTGTTGACCTTCACCGCCTCCTCTCCGTGCCAGGCTCGCGCTGCGGCGTCCCTCTTCCTGCACTGGCGTCTCTGTGGTGTCTCACAAGCGCCCCATGTCCGTGTCGCCCAGGTCATATTTGACCCTGTTGGCCTCCCTTGTTGTATGGTCAGGCTCTTTTGGTATGATTCTGTTGTGTTTTGCCTAATGCCATCTTGTGGTGGTGCTGTGAAGATGGCTGAACTGGTGTGATGGCACCCGTGAATCAATTCCTTTTGGCGATGAAGTGGCCACTTGGAGAACCAAACATCTACGACATGGAACACCAAGGCCTTCTTCAGGGAACCCGGATCCTCGGAGCACCAAGTTCTTCTTCCTGACCCCGTATCCGATGACCGATCCAGAGATCCTCAAACCCCAAGTTCACCGAACCCACGAGTGTGACCCCTTTCCAAGCCCTATTTTTATATATTGATATCCATATGATTGTTGCATATTAATTGTTCATACTGGGATACATATTTGTAAGGTTTGGGGGAATTATGTCAATTCACCTCATAATTAAATATGGAGACCATATGCGGACGAATCTAGTCTAATATTGGCTTCATTTAAATTTGTGTAGCGAATCGATGCCATGTTTTCGCCTTGTTAATACAACATTTAAATTGCGGTGTATCTAAACAACTTGAACCATCTAAGTAAATGTCGGAACCCCGTTCCGTTGAATATTGCGTAATTGCATCGCTTCTTTGCCATGTCACGCATCATACATGCATCATGCCCGATCTTCTGCCGTAGTATTAAATAGTGCATCCGGTGTTTCTTCTAGTGCTTTGCTTCTTCACGGATTAGGCCGATGAGTTGACGCGAGTGTCGACCGATCTTCGGATGAATCTTTGGCGATATTTTCAGGCGAGCATTCTCCCCCTTTCTACCTATTTAACATTTAAAGTCTTTACTTCCTCCTGTTGATCTATTGTTATCTGTGTTGCGATGCTATAGATTTCGTACCCCGTTATACTTCCCTGCAGCCCTTATATTGCCATGGACACATCCTATTACCTGTTTTTTGGTAGATAGTTGGCCTTGCGAGTCGTAGTTGCTTGCGCAGGTGTTGCATCGCGCCGTCGATCTTCCAAAGTTGTTGGAGTAATGCCGCATGTTTAATGTTGGAGACGATCATGACTTTAATTACCGTTTAATAACTAAAATTGAAGTAGGTAAATAATGTAGAGGCACAGGTGGGCAATAGATGTTATTTGGTTTTTAATCGTCCACTTGTGTCCCATAGGACCCCGAGTACTTGATACCTATTCTTTGAATATTCGCACTATCCGCATGTGGGCCCATGAATCCCCTTAGCATGAGCTTGAGTCATATCTTATTTCTTGCGGACACAAAGTAGTTTGGGGCTTTATTACTATGCTGTACTTATGCCATGTTTTACTGCTTTATTTACTATTGCGCGTGGAGTGCCTGTACTGTTTTGGTAAGCGGAGTGCTTTCGCGGTATCGACAAGCCCAGTCACACTTTCGGGTTCCCAGTAGTTTATAGCCATTGACGCAAACCTCTGGGTCCGTTCTGGAGCCGGCCAACTTCGTCGCAGGTAACTTGGTAGGGTGCCCCCCTGAAATGTTATATGAATCTTACGATTTCTTTATCGTGATGCCTCGTTGGTTTTTCATTTGTTTTTTCCGTAGTTGATCGTGCGTGTGTTGCTATTTGTGCCCCCTGCAGGGTAAAACTTTCTGAAAGTCGTGTTCGTGGTTATGGACGACTTGGAGCACAGTATCTCGATCATAGACAACTATAACTAAAATAGTGCTATAAATTTGACTATGTGATGACTAGTAATCAGCTTCACCATAATGTAATGCAAATAAAAGTGCCAACAACTGCTGGGTTCTTGAATGTCTCATGTTATATGTATCTGACTAGTAAGTATTGCAACTACAACGGAATGGTTAATTAAAAGTGCCCACTGCTTATTATATCAGGATGACTCATACTATCTATATATGACTAGTAAGTCCTGCAACTATAATGGAATGGATAAAACTGCCAACTATGTGAGTTTCCTCGGTACGACTTCCTCGTTTGGTCTCCAGGGGTAAACACCAGGATGGGTATGATTGGTGTTAGTATCAGGTTGGATCCGAATAGGTCTTTCTTATCCCTCTCTGATAGCCGACAATTGTATCAAGTCTCTATAGGTTGTTTAGCGCTTGTTGCGCTGCCGCTTCAGTCCACCATACCTATGTAGGTGAGGACCGCCGAATTCTAAGACTCGCCGTGTACTGGCCTCAGTAATGACCGCTCACTTTTTTCCTTTGCCCTTTGTCGGCACCCCTTTTGTTTTAGCAGGTTTTGAGATCAATGTCGTTAGCGGGGTTACCCTTTCGGCTTGGCCTGGGCAGGGTTATGGACGCCATTGGTTATTCTTCAGGGCTCTTAGCCTCATTTGCATCTTGTCCGTAGCCGGATGTTGTATCGTTTTCAAGGTGATTTGGATCTTTGTACTGTATACCTGTATTCTTGACTCTTTGAGTCGTGGTTGTATATATTTGTTCTGTGGGTTCCGTTGTGGACTATTGTGTAATGATATTACTTCGTTTTCCACCCACACGAAAGTGCCTGGTGGGCACCTTTGAATATTTTCTATGCGGGTTTGGCGGGAATCGCTAAAACTTGCATAGGGCCGATTCTGAGGGTGTTACAGAGTGGTATCAGAGCTCAGCAGTTACGATACCCCACTGGTCCAGCCTGTAGGATAACCTAGCTAACGGACGTTGTAGAGTGTCAAAACTATTTTGCAAAATCGATTGGATAGATCTGATTAGGTCTGCTTCTACTCCTTGCCCCTCTGCTATTCTCCTCTTACCTTGGCGTGTTTGAATCTGCTCTCTTACCTTGCTCAAGTCCTGGATTTCTTGTGGTTGGGTTTCTGTCATACCTTCAGGGTTTCGCTTCCATCCTCTTGTAACGGTGCTTTGACATCCGGCCTTCATGCTATATGAGGAATTTTTCTCTATTGTACCTTTCAGTGGACCAAAAATTCACTAATTTTTTTATTTTATCTTCCGGTGTTTTCCAACATGACGACATCATCTGCGTCAGATCCGATGAACATCCTGCATCACTCATTTGTTATCTAAACGTTGTTTGTCAAGATCGCCAGTCTGAATTCTGAGAATTAGTTCCATAATTCTCGTATTCATGTACAGAGTAATGCTTTGAGTGCGGGATGGAGTCGCGACCATACCACTACTCTTATCATTCGCCTTTGTACATTGAATTGGGGATCAAAGCAATTTACTCCCTCCACAGAAGTTAGAGGTGGCTTTATCTTTTGAGACTTCGACTTTCAACATTGTTTCTCCGGAGTGTTCTCCCAACTAATGTGAGCATCGACCCTTGTTGGTGGTGTCGCCAATTTCAAGACGGAGGAATGATCTTTTTTAGTGATGTCGCGAGGACATACCCGAAGCAAGAAGATTTAGATCAATGGCCTTCTTTCCCGTACCATGAGGCAGATCTCGAGGGCAAGATCCATTGTTAGTGGTGTCGAATTGTAGCACCCTAGGAAAACCTCTGTTAGAAAATCGTTGTTGTTATCATTTGTGCATCATCATGACATCATTGTTTCATACCTTGCCTCAAAACTATCATTGGTAAAACCCTATATTGTTTTCTACATTACATCTCCTTTATTCAAATTATATTTCTTGCTATATTAAATCATGTAAAGTTATTAAAAATGATTATTCAACAAAAGAAAAGAAAACAGAAAATGCTTCTAAAATATATAAAAGAAAATCTAGACCTAACCGGCCAAGCCTTAAGGGCCCAACCGGTGGACCTAAATCCATACCAAACGCACCCATGGACAAAACCCTAGCTAACCCTAACCCTAGTTTTCCTACCCAATCCTACTCCCTACTCTCTCCAGCCGCCACCCACCACTCGGCCACCTCCCAGCCGCCACCACCCTGCCGCTGCTGCTCGCTTGGCTCCACCCCTGGATCCCCACGCCCCCGCACCTGGCCGACACGCTCATGATCGCCCACTCTCGATTCCATTTTTCCCTCTCGCAAGCCCTGGCCCACCCTGTCTCCCCCATGATCTCGCCATCCCCGCACGGGACCCCCGCTCCCAAGGCCGTCACGGGCCCCTCCTTATTCTCCCTCCTGGCTCGACTTCCGCCGCCACCAGCGTCACCCACCCTAGGCGCCTGCACCCGGCCCTGCTCGCCCCTTCTCGGCCTCCGTTCTACCCGTGTCGACGCCCTCGGCCCCACCGCTTTCCCTCTGTCCCATCTCTGGCGCCCTTCCTCGGTCGAGCCGTCCCTGCACGCTGTCGTGCACCGGCACCGCCTCTGCCCCCACGTCCCGTGCGAGGCTGCCGTGTCGAGTATGTGTCATCCGCCAGAGAGCACCCTGCGTCGCGTCCCCTGGTACCTCCGCCCGGCTCTGCAAGCTCGCGCACGGGCCTCACTGCCCTGCTGACTGGTGCTCCATCGCCGTATGTCCCTACCGCATGTTCTGCCAAGCCCCACGTCGGCCATACCTCGACCTCGCCTTCGGTCCCTACTCCCGTCGCTGGCCAAGGCCTAGCTTCCTTCCCCTGCCGCGGTTCTTCTTCCTTCGTGTGACCTTCACCGCCTCCTCTCTGCTGCCAGGCTGACGCTGCGGCGTCCCTCTTCCTGCGCCGACGTCTCTACGGTGTCTCACAAGCGCCCCATGTCCGTGTCGCCCAGGTCATATTTGACCCTGTTGGCCTCCCTTGTTGTATGATCAGGCTCTTTTGGTATGATGCTGTTGTGTTTTGCCTAATGCCATCTTGTGGTGGTGCTGTGAAGATGGGTGAAGTGGTGTGATGGCACCCGTGAATCAATTCCTTTTGGCGATGAAGTGGCCACTTAGAGAACCAAACATCTACGACATCGAACACCAAGGCCTTCTTCAGGGAACCCGGATCCTCGGAGCACCAAGTTCTTCTTCCCGACCTCGTATCCGAGGACCGATCCAGAGATCCTCGAACCCCCAAGTTCGCTGAACCCACAAGTGACCCCTTTCCAAGCCCTATTTTTATATATTGATATCCATATGATTGTTGCATATTAATTGTTCATACTGGGATACATATTTGTAAGGTTTGGGGGAATTATGTCAATTCACCTCATAATTAAATATGGAGGCCATATGCAGGCGAATCTAGTCTAATATTGGCTTCATTTAAATTTGTGTAGCGAATCGATGCCATGTTTTCGCCTTGTTAATACAACATTTAAATTGCGGTGTATCTAAACAACTTGAACCATCTAAGTAAATGTCGGAACCCTGTTCCGTTGAATATTGCGTAATTGCATCGCTTCTTTGCCATGTCACGCATCATACATGCATCATGCCCGATCTTCTGCCGTAGTATTAAATAGTGCATCCGGTGTTTCTTCTAGTGCTTTGCTTCTTCACGGATTAGGCCGATGAGTTGATGCGAGTGTCGATCGATCTTCGGATGAATCTTTGGCGATGTTTTCAGGCGAGCATTCTCCCCCTTTCTACCTATTTAACATTTAAAGTCTTTACTTCCTCCTGTTGATCTATTGCTATCTGTGTTGCGATGCTATAGATTCTGTACCCCGTTATACTTCCCTGCAGCCCTTATATTGCCATGGACACATCCTATTACCTGTTGTTTGGTAGATAGTTGGCCTTGCGAGTCGTAGTTGCTTGCGCAGGTGATGCATCACGCCGTCGATCTTCCACAGTTGTTGGAGTAATGCCGCATGTTTAATGTTGGGGATGATCATGGCTTTAATTACCGTTTAATAACTAAAATTGAAGTAGGTAAATAATGTAGAGGCACAAGTGGGCAATAGATGTGTAGGACCCTGAGTACTTGATCCTATTCTTTGAATATTCGCACTATCCGCATGTGGGCCCATGAATCCCCTTAGCATGAGCTTGAGTCATATCTTATTTCTTGCGGACACAAAGTAGTTTGGGGCTTTATTACTATTCTGTACTTATGCCATGTTTTACTGCTTTATTTACTATTGCGCGTGGAGTGTCTGTACTGTTTAGGTAAGCGGAGTGTTTTCGCGGTATCGGCAAGCCCAGTCACACTTTCAGGTTCCCAGTCGTTTATAGTCATTGACGCAATCCTCTGGGTCCGTTTCGGAGCCGGACAACTTCGTCGCGGGTAGCTTGGTAGGGTGGCCCCCTGAAATATTATATGAATCTTGCGATTTCTTTGTCGTGATGCCTCGTTGGGTTTTCATTTGTTTTTTCCAAGGTTGATCGTGCGTGTGTTGTTTTTTGTGCCCCCTGCAGGGTAAAACTTTCTGAAAGCCGTGTCCGCAGTTATAGACGACTTGGAGCACAGTATCTCGATCATAGACAACTATAACTAAAGTAGTGCTATAAATTTGACTATGTGATGACTAGTAATCAGCTTCACCATAATGGAATGCAAATAAAAGTGCCAACAACTGCTGGGTTCTTGAATTTCTCATGTTATATGTATCTGACTAGTAAGTATTACAACTACAATGGAATGGTTAATTAATAGTGCCCACTGCTTATTATATCAGGATGACTCATACTATCTATATATGACTAGTAAGTGCTGCAACTATAATGGAATGGATAAAATTGCCAACTATGTGAGTTTCCTCGGTACGACTTCCTCGTTTGGTCTCGAGGGGGAAACACCAGGATGTGTATGATTGGTGTTAGTATCAGGCTGGATCCGAATAGGTCTTTCTTATCTCTCTCTGATAGCCGACAATTGTATCGAGTCTCTATAGGTTGTTTAGCACTTGCTGTGCTACCGCTTCAGTCCACCATACCTATGTAGGCGAGGACCGCCGAATTCTAAGACTCGCCGTGTACTGGCCTCAGTACTGACCGCTCTCTTTTTTCCTTTGCCCTTTGTCGGCACCCCTTTTGTTTTAGCAGGTTTTAAGATCGACATCGTTAGCAGGGTTACCCTTTCGGCTTGGCTTGGGCAGGGTTATGGACGCCATTGGTTATTCTTCAGGGCTCTTAGCCCCATTTGCATCTTGTCCGTAGCCAGATGTTGTATCGTTTTCAAGGTGATTTGGATCTTTGTACTGTATATCTGTATTCTTGACTCTTTGAGTCGTGGTTGTATATATTTGTTCTGTGGGTTCTGTCGTGGACTATTGTGTAATGATATTACTTCGTTTTCCACCCGCACGAAAGTTCCTTGTGGGCACCTTTGAATCTTTTCTATGCGGTTTTGGCGGGAATCGCTAAAACTTGCATATGGCCGATTCTGAGGGTGTTACAATACGTCCAACCGTCCTCTGACTCCGGTAAATATTTCGACTCTGCTTTTGCGTTTCGTCGTTCTTTTCTATTCTTTCTCCAACTCTATTTTCATCGACACTTTTCGACTTTATTAGCTCGAGAAACTCTCCAAGTCTGAGCTAGCTCCACTAGAGGGCTATCTCTTAGACCATCCGGAGGCGACGGAGGATGATGAGGTGCAAGAAGTTGCTGCCCCCGCCTCCAAGAAGCACAAGGCGAAGGAAGTTGTTGTTACTGTTGGTAGCCAAGTGCTACCACTAGTTAAAAAGTAAGCACCATGTCTTTTGTTTTCAGTACTTTGTATCTTTCTTTCTCTCCAGAACACACCTAATATTTGGATTTTCGTGTTCTATAGCTAAATCAGTTTTGAAGAGTAAGATCAAGCCAGACAGCAAGCCAGGCAAGCAGATGCATTCGCAGAAGCTTGTTGTTTCCCCTGCCATGCTGCCACCAAATCCATCGATTACTCCATCAGCATAAGAAGCTTCTGCCTCTCCTGATGCTGGCAACGTCTCGAAAGCCTTGGTCACCTTTGGTGGCCAAGCATCTAACAAGGGTGAACCCGCTAAGGGTAATGATCCCATGGTAATTTCTACATGAACATTGGACAAAGTGGCCGGCTCTGCTGTCTCTGGCCTGAAGAGGAAGATGAAGGAAGAGATCCTCAGGCTGGCTCAGTCCAGCCTTGAGAAGTAATCTTAACCGTAGAGGCAGCAAGCCAGGAGCAGGAGGACATCAAGCTTGTTAGCCTCCTGGACCAAATTTTGGTCCGGGATGCTAAGATAGAATCTGCCGAACTCCCAGCAACGGATGTTCCTTCCCTCTCCCTTGCCGAGAAGGTGTTTCACAACACCAAGCTCAGATTTGAAAAGTTGCACTGGAACACATTGTAAGTTTCTGATTCTTATTTGCATTTATTATCATATCCTCTAGCCCCCAAGCATAAAGACGGATAAACATCACTGGATCCGAGTTGATGCTTTTAGGTTGCAAAAGAACGATGTAGTGTAGCCCCCAAGGCTCGTGCTGTAATTTTACTTAGTTAAATTTGCAACCCAAGTCTTAGTAGCCATCTGACGGTATTCCGTCTTCTAAACTTACAAAAAATTGCATCTTCCAACCAGGAATTACTCAAGAACATCTATAATAAGCGCAATGAGATCAAAGCCTTGCACCTTGAGAATTCAAAGTTGCAAGTTGAGAAAAATGAAGCTGAAGGTAATTTTTCCGGCTTCCTTTTTGTCAATTATCTATTGTCATAGTCAAACTTGTTTTGTCCGACTGATATTTTTCCCTTTGAAGAACTGTTGTGCGAGTCCAGCAAGATGGTGGAGCAATCCAAGAACTTCAAGGTCTTAGAACTGGAAAATGTTGAACTCCGGGACAAGCTTCAGAAGCTCACAATTGAGTCGGAAAAATCCGTTGCTGCTGTCCTGGAGTCAAGCAACCATGAGACCATGAGGATCGAGAAGCTACTGGCCCTCCGAGATAAACAAGCGGATTATCTTCGGAAGGACCTCGATAGTCAGAAGGATCTAGCCCAGGCCCCGGCGAGCGAATTGAACAGCCTCCGCGAGGAGCATGCTCAGTGGAATCGTTCTGTGCTAGGTAAGATTTTCGACCTTTATTTTTCATTGACTTTCGAATTTCTTTTCAGTCTAATTTTGACTTTTTGGTTCTTTCCCAGCCCCCTGAATCTTTCCGACTCTCCTACCTCCGAACCTCGCCTCGAGCGTATCAAGCTCGTCGGAGATATCTTGTACGACTTCCGCCAGACTCTTGAAGAGGCTGGCGAGTCGGTCAAGCTTTCCGACTTGCACACAATGTTAGTGCAAGAGGTGAGGGACAAGGCCAAGGAGATTCCGAAGCTTATCGAGGACTGGAAGATCTCCTACGCTCGGACTACTGCTCAGACTGCGCTTACCATGGTGATGATCCACCACAGCGAGATGGAAATCTGGCATGTCACCAAAGGTATCGCCGAGGATGATGATGAGGGCAACCCACAGGACATCAAGGCAATCCAAGATTCCTGTGCAGGTTATGCTTGTCGTGTGGCGGAGATGACCAACTATACGACGCTGTTCTTCGAATCCGTCGCCGTGCCTCCCTTGCCTCAAGAGCCAGAAGACAGCTTTGCAGCTTCCGAGTCTGAGATCTAGGGCGACAATGTTGTCGACTCCAGCTCTCCACCTTCTTCATCACCACCACCTGACTCTGCAGCATAAACAGTTTTTTATGCATTATTCTGAACTTCTGGCAATGTAATGATGGAAACAATTATTTTGACTATGCCGGTCTGTAAAAACTAATGCTTTTACTATGTAGCACTTATGTTTATATTTTTTATGCATGTGATTTGAAAATTTCTGAAGCACTTTTTATTTTATGCCTATACTTGTTGTTTTATCTGGATCTCTGCCTCGTCCCTTTGATGGGTCAGCCAACCTTTAGCACGGAAACTTTGTCGAGCAACGGAGCGCAATTGCTAAACCAGTTTAAACTCGGAAACAAAGCTGGCTTCCAGTACCAACAACTCATTACTCAGAAAATACCCACGTATAAGCAATCAGATAAAAAACCAAAGTATAGACAATAAATTGAATTTTTTACCCTAAGGTAACACTTTTTAGATATTCAAAAATCATAACCAAAACGAACATGAGCATAAAATACTTTCAAGCATTCTGGGATTTTTGAAAAAATGACATGCTCTTTTGGAAATATGATGGCAAAAACTTCTCAAAGATAATATATGAGGAAACCAATAATTTATTTCACTTTGAACATGTACATATATGATTACAAGGAAATATAACTAAGAATAGAAGGGATGTAGCTGTGCAATATTCCATGGACAGTCTATTTCATTCGGGTCTGTGCTACCTCCAGCTCTCTTTCTCTTCCGAGTATCTGATCTTTCCTTGACTGGTCTCATATCGGTTAAATAATATGACCCATTATGCAGAACTCTGCTAATCATAAATGGTCCTTCCCAAATTAGGGAAAGTTTGTGCTTTCTCTTTTGCACAAGTCGGAGAACCAAATCACCTTTTCTAAAAGAACGGTTTTGCACTCTCTGACTATGATACTTGCGCAACTTCTGATCATAGGCTGTAGATTTCTGCTCACCAATGACGCATACTTCTTCGATTATATCGAGATCATCTTGTCGAGAAACTTCTGCATCTTCTTCGATATATTCTTTGACTCGTGGAGACTGATGGAGTAGATCGCTTGGAAGAACTGCTTCTACACCATAGACCAAGAAGAAAGGAGTATAGCCGGTTGACCTGTTAGGAGTTGTACGTAAGCTCCATATCATAGACGGTAATTCTTCTGCCCAAGCCCCCGCGGCCCGACGAAGCGGTGCCTCGAGACGGGGTCGGAGTCCCTGCAAGATAAGGCCATTAGTTCTTTCGACTTGTCCATTAGCCTGTGGATGTGCGTCTGATGCAATATCGAGTCGGATCCCTTGTTCTTTGCATAATTCGGCAAGTTCCCCCATGGAAAAATTGCTCCCGTTGTCAGTAATTATACTGTGCGGATATCCGAATCGTATGATCACGTCCTCAACGAACTTTCTAGATGTGGCTCCATCGCAACTTGTTACGGGTTTAGCCTCAATCCACTTTGTAAATTTATCCACCATCACTAGTAGGTGGGTAAATCCACATTTTGTCGTGCGAAACGACCCTAACATATCATTCCCCTAGACCGCAAACGACCATGTAATAGAGATTGTTCGCAGCTGTTCAGCCGGGACATTTGCCTGATGGGCAAACTTTTGGCAGACTCTGCATGTTTTGACCAGTTTGTCGGCATCCGCCTTAGCTGTAAGCTAAAAGAATCCATGTCAAAAAGATTTTGCCACTAAGGATCTGGCTGCAGCATGGTGACCACACTCGCCTTCGTGGATCTCTCTTAAGATTTCCACTCCTTCTTCCGAAGAAATACATCGCTGAAACATGCCAGAAACACTCCGCTTATAGAGCTCACCATTTATTATAGTATAGGCTTTTGCTTGTCGGACAGTCTGCCGGCTCAAGACTTCGTCTTCGGGTAATTTTCCATCTATCGGGAAATCCAGAGACGTTTGATAACCTTGATCACTATAAGATCAAGCTAAACCCATAAAAGTGCACCTTCGGTGTCCCATCTGGATAATTACTTGGCTACTTCATCTCCCAGCGAGGGATCGAGGCGAACCCGAAGAAAATCCGGGCCGTACTGACCATGGAGAAGTCGAATTACCTCAAGGGTGTCCAGCAACTCGCTTGGCACATCACGGCGCTGAGAAGGTTCATCATTCACATGGGTGAGAAGGCCCTGCCTTTCTACCAGCTGCTAGGCAAAACCGACAAGTTTGATCGACACCAAGGCGATGCATTCGAAGACCTCAAGCGGCCGCTTTCTACCTCACTTGTCCTGGTCATGCCAAAGGAGCGCGAGCCTCTGCTGCTATACATCACAACCACGCATCAAGTGGTCAGCACTATACTCGTGGTCGAATGACCCGAAGATGGCAAGACCCATGGGGGTACAACGACCAATCTACTACCTCAGCGACGTCCTAACACCAACAAAGCAGAGGTACCCTCACTACCAGAAGCTCGCCTAAGGAATATTTATGACGGCTCGTCGGCTAAGCCACTACTTCCAGGAGCACCAGATAATGGTTGTTAACGAGGCGCCATTGTCCAACATCCTGAACAATCCCGAAGCCACGGGACGCGTAGACCTGTGGGGCATCGAGCTATCCCCCTAGACATAGTCTATGAGCGGCGCAAGGCCATCGAATCTTAGGTCCTCCCTGACTTCCTCGTCCACTGGATGGAGCTCCAGCTGCCAGACACTCCGGACATGACGCAATCATGGAAGATGCACTTCGATGGCTCCAAGCGTGAGGCCAGAGCAGGAGCTGGCGTCATACTGACGTCCCCGCAAGGCGATAAGATGAAATACGTCCTTCGGATGAAATTTTGCGCCTCCAACAACGAGGCCGAATATGAGGCCCTCATCCACGGCATGGGGATGACCAAGATTTGCAGCGCAACGCGCCTAGTAATCTATGATGACTCGAACCTTGTCGTCCAGCAGATGATGAACGAGTGCGACGCTCACAACGCCAACATGATCGCATACTGCGCGCTCTATAAGTCACTCGAAGGAGACTTTGACGGCTGCGAGCTTCAGCATGTTGGAAGCGAAATCAACGAGGAAGCTAATATACTCGCCAACATCAGCTCCACCTGCGCACGGGTGCCACCATGTGTGTTCCTCAAACAAATCTGTGTACCCTCTATCAAAAGGAAATTCCCTAAGGGATCACCCGAAGAAGCAGAGCACTCAGGGGCTGCGCCACCCGAAGGACATGAAGGACCCAAAAATCTCGACACCGAGGCCGAGCTGGTTAGCCTGGTACAGGTCATGGCGATTGAAGAAACATGGACCCAGCCGTACCTTCGGTACCTGCTAAACAAAGAGCTGCCCGATGACCCGACAGATGCCCGACACATATCTCGCCGGTCCAAGGCCTTCACTATGATCAATGGCGATCTATACAAGCGCAACATTTCGGGTGTACTCCAACGGTGCGTCACCATCGGTGACGGCAAAACCATCATTCAAGACATCCACGAGGGCATCTGCGGCCATCATGCAGGCAACCACATCCTAGTCGCCAAAGCTCTGCGAGCTGGATTTTATTGGTCAACAGCAATGAACGATGCCAAGGACCTCATCCAAAGATGCAACGCCTGCCAGAGGTACGCAGACAAGCCACATGCACCAGGATCCGAGCTAAGGCCCATACCATTGGCCTGGAACTTCGCCCAATGGGGCCTCGACATGATTGGCAAACTGCCCAAATCATCGAAAGGAAGCCACGTCTACCTCCTGGTCGCAGTCGGCAAGTTCACCAAGTGGATCGAGGCCATGCCCGTCACCAACCAAAGCGGCAAAACTGCGGTCAAATTCTTTGAGTCCACAGTATACAGGTTCGGCGTGCCCCACAACATCATCACGGACAACGACTCAAACTTCATCTCGAAGGAATTCCAGGACTTCTGCGAAGGCCTTGGTATCAACATATCATACGCCTCCGTGGCGCACCCGCAGAACAATGGACATGTCAAAAAGGCCAACAACCTCATAGGCAACGACATCGAGAAACACCTACTATGTCCACTCGAAAGGCTCACGGGAGCTTGGGAGGAAGAGCTACCCTCCGTACTTTGGAGCCTGCGTACAACGCCAAACAGTTCAACTGGCTACACGCCATTCTTCATGGTGCACGGAGCCGAAGCCATGCTACCTGCATAAGTACGCCACAAGGCCCCACGGGTTGTTGCCTATAGCGAAGACGAATCATCGGCCGCACTCGAAGACGCCGTCAACACACTCGATGAAGCACGCGACATCGCCACGGCTCGCTTAGCGGTCTACCAGTAGAGCCTCCACAACTACCATAGCCGTTGGCTGCGCCCAAGGTCCTTCGTCGAAGGAGACCTCGTCCTACGACTCAAGCAAGAGCGGCCAAATAAGCTCGAGTCACCCTAGGAAGGTGTAACATCCCATCATTAGAGCTTAGAAATAAGCTTAACCCAGATGTGTGCATTGCATTCATGCATATAAAATCCGAATAATTTTCACACTTTTGAATAAAACTTGTCAAAGTGATTGAATCTTCTCTCAACTTGATGGAATTGAAGTAGATCATCAAGTTGACGGCAATAAGTTTCAATATGACCTTTGCTAAAACCTTATTTTGGGTAAAGGAGATTTGATCTAAGGGTAGATCAAATGTAATAAAAATTAAACCCTAATACATTGCTAAATAATTAATATTTGATCCTTAAGTGATTATCACATAGTATTCATTACAATAACTCATGAATACCAAGCTATGAATATAATTCAAGTAACAATAATGTAATAACTAATCTTGACCTATTCTATCCTTATCTATTTCTACCAAAAGGATCAACTTTACCTTAACCCTTTAGTTGTATTGAGTAGGAAGGAAAGTAACTCAAATCATTCACCATATATCTTTCTTTCCATATCAATCCTTATGGAATCCTATCTCAATACCTTTTGTTCATCAATGTTGAGTAATCAACTATTGATTCACCAATTCGTAATCTATCAATTCTTGATCTATCAACTCTTAACCATATCATAGCATTCACTTAAGGCCTATAAAGAAATAAGTAAGAAGGGGTAAATAGTAATGATAGATTTAAATATCATCTATAGGATGGGGGTGTTGGAAGAGAATAGGATCAATGTGATAATTGATGGAGTTTTAATTCACTCCTAAATGAATAGAAGAGTATCTGAGATAAAGGTTATAAGGATGAACATTGAAGATAGATACCAAGGAGTAATCCTATTGGATTAAGTAGGCATAGTCCATGAATAATATCCCTTAATCCAATAGAGATACTAAGAAGATAATTTCAATACAACTGTAATGTTGTATTGATGAAGCCTGATTAGCCAACTGGAAACCTAAACCATAAAGGATCAAAGGATTATAATGATCATGCTTTAGTCACCAAGATTGAATGCTTATATCATGTATAAGTGATATTGGTGGATAGAACATGATTGAACCCTAGTATAGATATG
The DNA here is from genome assembly GCA_023614405.1 of Avena insularis. Classification (NCBI taxonomy): domain Eukaryota; kingdom Viridiplantae; phylum Streptophyta; class Magnoliopsida; order Poales; family Poaceae; genus Avena; species Avena insularis. Next base: position 41,344,849 of record CM042691.1, on the reverse strand, counting down.
TTATTATAGGTTAGCTATGATAAGTCACCATGATATAATGTGAAGCTGGAATATAAGATGCTGGAGTAAAGTAGATATAAGATAGTATGACCAAGCTAAAGCTAGAGTAGCATGGAGTTATTGAAGTAGTGTTATTCGTCTTAAAGAATAGTAAGCTTTGGAGGAAAGTAGTTTGATATATACATCTACTGGAGTAATGTTAGTGGTGGATGATTATGGAAGGGTATGAATGGAGTTAGAAGTAACTACTTGTTGGATTGGAGGTTATCAGCAGTAGAGTAGTTGATATAACCAAGTATAGATATGAGAATATTATGAAAGGCTTTAGTGTCAAGCTCATTGGATTTATAAATGGATTTAGAAGAATAAAAGGTGTATAAGAATATTCTTGTGAAGCAAAGCTCATCATGTTAACACATGATGATGGATATGAAGAAGTAGTATATCTAGGAAAGGAATTCCTTAATCAGAAGTCTAGGATTGTGAATTATGGAAGATAGGAATTCTTGGTAAACACTAAACCCTAAATCTATAATCAAGATTAACATCCATCTCATCTGTTGGATAAATCATTTTATTTTCACAATGCTTTATAAGGAATATTTTTCTATAGCAAATCACTTAAACACATCTCTGTCATTTCCAATTATCATAACCATATGTGCTTAGGAGTTATCTTTATCAATCCCTTTCCATAAGACATTACAGAAAATAACTTTCTATTTTAAATGGTGATATCATTAATGATCACAAACATAAAGACAATGTGTTTTAGCCATTAATCCTTATTCACACCAACAAAAGAATATAAGTATATCAATTCTCCTAAAAACTTATGGTAAGCATTTATAATTTTAAACCCTAATTACTTTGTTGGTTATAATAAAATCTATCCATTGCTATTTCCTAAATTTATGGGAATAATATTAACTATATTAATTCCCTAAAACTTTATGTATCATATAAAAATTCCCTCCAAACTCTAAATTAACTAGAACTAAGTTTTATAAATAAATAAGGAAATATCATATAATAAATCCATGGTTTATTATATAAAGAAAATTTATAACAAAGGCCTATCCAAAATATTAAAAAGGGGTTTATATAAATAAAATAAAGAAATTATAACATTGTATAATAAAAGATCACTATATGATTCTGAATACAACTCATTACTGCTGCAAACACTTAGCAAATAATTTCTATAAAGAAATCTTTAACCAATTGTCCAAAATTCAAATCTGAAAATGAAATAGAAAATAGAAAAGGAAATCAGAGAATAAAAAAGAACCAGGCCCGAGCAGCAGGCCGGCCCAGAACTTTTCCTCTACCAAACCACCGCCTGGCGCAACTAGCTGCAGCCCATGTTGGCCCACACGCGGCCCACTTCCGTCCTGTACCTCTTCGACTCTGTCCTTCGTTGTCTTCCTCACCGGTAGAAGCAGCTGCGGGGCGACGCGGTCGCCGTCGATCCTTCGCCGCGCTGTGATGCGTGTCGCCGCTGTTGGGGTGTACGATAAGAACGCCCGCGATCTCCTCTATCCACTCGTACCCAAATCACTCTCTCTCGTGCCCTCTCCCAAAATTCCCAAATCATGCCGAAACCCTAACTCGCCGGAGTTGCTCATTGTCGCCGTTTGGGACCGCCCCAAGGCCAACTGAAGGTGCCAGAAGCTCTGCCGTGGTGGACTTCGTCTGCTAGGAGGAGGAATCGAGCCGGGAAGCCCGAAATCATGCGCATCGAACTTGTCTGTCCGCTGCTCGCCGACGACCATGGCGACGCCGTTCGAGATCACCTCTCCTCACCGTCGCCTCTGCAAGCTCCCTGGTGAGCTTATGATTCTGATGGTTCTCTCCGATTTGCTTCTAGTCGTCTGTAGCACTCAGTACACATGAAATCGAGCGGGCCACCGTCGGAGCTCGTCGGAGCTAGTGCTCCGGTGACCATTCCGGGGCGGCGCGACCATTGTTTGACTCGCTGTTGCATCCTCTATCCAACCCACCAAACTATGCGAGTTGAGACACCGTAGATCGCCGCCTGCGACCCTGATCCGGTGGTGGAGGCCGCACTGACGTCAGCGTGACATCATGCTGAGGTCACCCTGCCACCTCAGCGTTGTTTGACCAGGTCCTTGTCCCGCGTGGCACACCACGTGGTCACGGCCCACCAGTCACGGACTGTGTCTAGGTTTAGCTTGGTATAAAAAGTATTTCTTGTTTAGAAAATAAATAAAACAATATGCATTCAAACACAAATAAATTCCAGAAATTAAATAAAATGATTAAATCTTATAAATTTAATAAATTTTGTTTTATAATTCAGAAAAATATGTGTAATATATGAAAATGTTTAGAAAAATAAAATCTACAACTTATTATCAAAGATTATTATGTTAACAATTTAAATAATTATTATTTAATAAAGATTTTATAAGTAATAAAACTTAGATAATTCATATTTTAATATTGGTAAATGTTAAAAATATAAATAAAATACCAAAAATCTTAGAAAAATAAGAACTATAATTTAAAACTATAATGAGGTATTATTATTTCACTTAATTTAATATCTATTATTTATTAAATGTTTATAAAATAATTAAACTTATAAAAATCATATCTTATTATTTAAAATTCATAAAAATACATATAATATACCAAAATGATCAAAAAAATAATACCTACATGTTAAAAATATAACATTCTACCTTTGAGGTAAAGAAAAACTTAATCCCCTAATAACGTGAATTTAAATCTAATTTCCTTAATTAATAATTCATATAAGGGTAAATAAAATTTGCTAATATTTTTTAAAATTAGTCAATTGAGTCTAATAAATAGTATTAGTCTTGAATATTGATAGTATGAAGTCAAATGGTTTACCACATTTTAAATACAATTTTATTGAATTATCCTTCAACCATAAGTGTAGATTATTTTAAAAAGGATCCTTATCCAATATAAAATCTCCAAGAATAATTTGTAGTGAAATAAAACCTATTCCTTTACTTTAACCAAAAGTTTATCAACATACCAAAACACTATAGTGAATTCATAAGTAGTTAAATAATATTGTTTACTTATTCACAAACCATAACCACACCCTTAGAAGGAGATAAATACTTTTATACATTTATAATGTAAAGAAACCACTACCCAAATAAAAGTAATGCCATTCTTAAGTAACTTTAAGGAAACATTATAAAGTACAAAAGGTACAAATAACATAAGCAATATACCTTAAGTCCATCTATGTCTTTAAAGATAACTTTAGTCTACAATACTTCAAATACCATGCTAAAGACTTTCTTATGTATTTTATAGTTAACTTTGGTCTCTTATAATTAAGTTATAAAGCATCTCAAATCCAAACTATTCCAGCAAGCACAAACAACATCGACCACCTCTGATTAACCATAAGGATTGTTTAAACCTTAATAAAGAAATATTTTCTTCAAAAGTTTTTTGTTTTGCCACTTCAATCAACATATGACAATTAATTGTAATCATATTACTTTATACTTTACTTGTATACTTAGGATTGATGACACTTAAGTCCTTTATAAGTGACATTACTTGCAAAGTAAAATTTGAAGATAAACAATTATTGTATAAGCAATCTTGAGTAGCATTCCATTTGTGTATCTCATTATTTTATGATATTATACATGCATGTTGTTTCACACACACTCACAAGCCTTAACAAGAAGCACAAGTGTGAAACTTAATCTAAAAATTAAACACATTCCAAAGAAGCCATTTCTAGTATTCAAACCCTAGATCAATGTTATCCCCGATATTCGAGTTTATCAACTTGTATTACATTACTTATGCATAAAAGCATCTTGCTTCTTTAAACATTAGTCCTTACCTGACCAATGATGCTGATTTCAGATATTGGATCTTATATTGTCTCGAAGACTGTGAGTGCATAATCTTGCAATCACAAAAGGCACATTCACACTTGCTCACGTGCTTTGATTATTTTCTATAAAGTATTTTGCAAATCCAGTGTTGTCATCAGCTGCATTTGAAAAAGGTAAGAAAACAATATTTTCATAATAATATGGTTATATGTTATTTACCATGAGGTAATAACCTACTATGAAAGTGCCAGTGGTAATGGAACATATTATCTAGGACTTAACAACCAATGTATCCAGTGATTCTTGCACCGTATATAACACGTTGACCATGAGATTTGGAATGGGACGGAGAAGTCATCTGTATCTTTTCCCTCTCGCATGGAGCCGGCTGTGCGGGTCGTGGCTGTTATCACTCGTAGCATGCATATTAATTGGTAATTCGTAGAGGATATGCAGCATATGGGTGGGAACCCTCAACGTCCCATGATAGTTCCGGCATCTGAATGGTCTGTACTCCCAATTGCCGTAATTCAATAGGTGGGCTGGCGTACACCAAGGAGACATGCGGAGTCGCGGAGAAGGCAGTGATTGGCTTCGATCATCTACTGGGCCCCACACCATAGGAAGTGTGGATGGGAAAGATCGCCCGGTTGTGTAACAAGGATTTGATCTCTCATGGGTAAAGTAACACACCTCTACAGAGTGTAAGAACTGTAACTTGTTACTCCCTGTTCCAGGAAGGAGCTGCGAACACGGCGGGAAAGGAACTCCATGAAAGTTCCAGTAAACCCGTGAAGGCTGACGGACATAGATTTTCAGAATAAAAGCTACCTTTGAAGAAATGTTTACGAAAACTTGCATTGCCTATGACCTATGGTCTGTGGCTGTAGATATAGTGCATCATACACTCCTTTTCTAGTGAAGTTGCTGAGTACACTCGTACTCAAAGTATCTTCTTAACCCTTGCTAGATTCTGAAGTCATTAAGACGACGTCTACCTCAAGTCATGCTCTAGGAATCATCATCAATAGCTTCAGCCTTCAATGAAGTCAAGAAAATCAACATATACCTCAACTCAAGTGAAGACGAAGTTGCTGATTAGATAGGAATATAACCTCTAGCCATAGAACCTACTTCTGTAGAGTATTGCAATAGCAGCAATACAAGCCAAATAGTTAGTTGCTAATCTTATTAGCATGATATTTATGAATTTTTTATTTCTGATTCTTCTTTGTAAGAAGCTTCTTTCTCTCTCTTTAACCTAGAGTGTTCTCTGGATCTTGTGTAAAGAGTTGAGTTGTAACCTATAGTCATGTCTTGGACCTGCTGTGTTTCTGTTGTACCACTCTGAGGGATGTAATACTAGTGAACGGTGTTTCATTGGTGTTATGTTAACGACTATTGTGTACTACATCGTGTAGTGGTATGCTGGGTCACCGCAGCTGGTACCAGAGCATATGCTTTGACCTTAGGATTAAAACCCTTTTAGAAAGATCTGTAGGTTAGATTATGACTATAGAAGCCATCTTATCTAAACCAAACATTCTTATGACTTGTGATGAGTATCCATTTGAGGATAATCTTGTCACACTTAAGTTGGATGCTTTGGTCATCTTTCTTAAAAGTCGTTATCCATATTTTCTAAGTATAGTGCTAGTCCCAAGATGGTAGAACACCATTAATATGTCTTAAGTAAGCTAAAATAGTAATGTAGATTATGATTAAGTTAGAGTATCAATTGAAGTACTCTTAATGGTGTAGCCTAACCCTAGAATTCATGTAAGACAGTGGAATCTTATGGTTAGTTGATAACCAAAGACAACATTATGGATATCATTAGGATAAATGTTGATGTAATGAATAGTAATCATGTGGGATTCACTTGAGAATTCTACGTGATGAAGTGAAATTATGTTAAGACTTAATAATAGTGTAGTGAGAAACAAAGTCATTATGGTTAGATTAACTCTTAGATCATGATGAATGGGTAAAACATAATGAGATCATGGTGAAATTAGCTCTGAAACCATGATGTAAGTATAAGTATAACAAATAATTAGTAATCATTCTGAAGTAGAAGTAAGATAATAATATGGTACAACTATGATAGAAGTCATAGGTGTCACAAATTTGGGATAACCTTCAATTTTAGGGGGTTCAATAGAAACTTATTAGTCTTTTTGAGAGATCAGGTGAGGTTAGTTACTAAATAAGAAAGGTTTGTTATAGTTAATCATTCCAAAGGTGAGACCAAAGGTTAGTTAAAACCAAATTGAGACCACTTTGTTTAACATTATCCTGTTGCAATTGAGCAATTTGGGTAAATTATGAGGCAAAGAATAGTTTGACCCTATGTGCTAAGTATCACAATGCAAACCTATATGAGGAGGTGTCATATACTACACAACTAAGCCTGAATTCTACAGATACTATACTCAACTACTATATTCCGGGCTTAGAATATTGTGTGTTATATGTACCACATTTGGATTTATTGTTTTTTCTTGGATATTCTTGATTGACTAGATCTGTACATGAAGTTTGACTTGATGTGCAAATGCATGTTGCAACATCCAGTCACTACTTGATGTTATAGACCTAGATAGGAATGGGAATTCGTGTAAGGGAGTGACGATTTTGAAAGACCAAGATAAGACTTACATGAAGAATGAAGCAAAGTATAAGGAGTATCAACACTGATTGAAGGTTATATCAAGTTCAGAGCATTACTATACAGCAATAAGAAGGAAGATTAATGTAGGAAGTATAAGGAACAACAAGAAGTGATGAACTTAAGGTTCAATCAAAGTAGGTGATATTGCTAAGGAATTAATGAAGTAGTAGTACCTAGTTCATGGAAGCATCATGAATTAGTACAAAGAAGAAGCTTGGGAACAAAATGGTATTCAAGCTTTGACAATTAAGAGAGAATGCTAGTAGTGTGTCAGAAACCATAGGGTAATACATATACCCTAGGACAGTCCACAGCTGGTATTTGGTTAACATAGTTAACTAGATTATCTTGATGGTTGCATAAAGAGCATAAAATTTGTCCTAAGTAAGATAAGACATAAAAAAGTATAATAATTAAATGACAGTTTTCTAAAACGCTTCGCGAAGTCAGACCTATCAAAGCGAAAATGTCCGAATAGTAAGTAAGACAAATAATCTTGGAAGATCTATCTCGGAGATCCACAATTGTGTGGGTATACCGAAAGTTCTTTCGTGAGACCTTAAAGAGGTATAGTATAAGCTGGATAGAGACCAATATCCTAGTTATGAAGCCAATGGTTACTATAAAGGCGGTTTAGAGACCATTAGTAAACCCCAGGGGGGAGAGTAAACAGTAAATGGAAGTACTGTTATCTGAATTCCAAAGTAAAGGTTGGAAAAGAAATACTAACCTATGACAACTTAAGCCTTATTTTCATAAGGTTAAAAGAAGTCATCATTATCAAAGTACTTCCGGAAGTATGTGTGGATGGAAGATTGAAGTTAAACCAAGATAGTAGGACTCAAACCTTAAGGCAATTAATATAAGGAAGTTGAATAAGTACTTAAGGTGATAATAATAGATTGTCTAAAGCTTGATAAGGTAAAATCTTGAAGTAATAAAACAGAATAGTCCTAACAGACTAATTCTAAAGGAAACAACTCTTAAGTTATCCTTGAGAGGGAATAATACACATCCAATTGGTCATGGATAGAGAAATAAGAAATTCCAATGGGTATGGACTAATTGAGTTCAAATCCAATCTTCAGAAGGACTACCAGTATAAACCATACCATCACAAATCAAATGTTAGTCTTTTGACCATAGTTATTGTTTAATAGAATTAAAACCCTATTTTAGTGAGACTTCCTATACCCTACGCAGTATAGTAAGAAAGTTCGATGATTAAATAAAAGGAGTTGGATTAGAATACCTAATTAGGTTAAGGAACTAAAGAATAAACACCAATTTAAGGATTCCATAATGAGAACATATCCCTAAAGGAGGATAGTAAAAGGAAATTTGGAGTATTGGAGAAAACAAGATGGAGATTTCCAAGTACGATCAAAATCCAAGGAAAAGATCTGGATATGGAATACTACAATTATTTCCATTGAGGTTACCATGGAGCTGAGACGTGTCGTAACCAATACATGACAATTCCTCATTCTAAAATGAAAGAGGGTATGAACTTCAAGGACGAAGTTTATTTTAATGGGGAGAGTCTGTAACATCCCAGCATTAGAGCTTAGAAATAAGATGAACCCAGATGTGTGCATTGCATTCATGCATAGAAAATCCGAATAATTTTCGCGCTTTTGAATAAAACTTGTCAAAGTGATTGAAGCTTCTCTCAACTTGATGGAATTGAAGTAGATCATCAAGTTGACCGCGATAAGTTTCAATATGACCTTTGCTAAAACCTTATTTTGGGTAAAGGAGATTTGATCTAAGGGTAGATCAAATGTAATAAAAATTAAACCCTAATACATTGCTTAATAATTAATATTTGATCCTTAAGTGATTATCACATAGTATTCATTACAATAACTCATGAATACCAAGCTATGCAGATAATTCAAGTAACAAGAATGTAATAACTAATCTTGACCTATTCTATCCTTATCTATTTCTACCATAAGGATCAACTTTACCTTAACCCTTTAGTTGTATTGAGTAGGAAGGAAAGTAACTCAAATCATTCACCATATATCTTTCTTTCCATATCAATCCTTATGGAATCCTATCTCAATATCTGTTGTTCATCAATGTTGAGTAATCAACTATTGATTCACCAATTTGTAATCTATCAATTCTTGATATATCAACTCTTGACCATATCATAGCATTCACTTAAGGCCTATAAAGAAATAAGTAAGAAGGGGTAAATAGTAATGATATATTTAAATATCATCTATAGGATGGGGGTGTTGGAAGAGAATAGGATCAATGTGATAATTGATGGAGTTAATTCACTCCTAAATGAATAGAAGAGTATCTGAGATAAAGGTTATAAGGATGAACATTGAAGATAGATACCAAGGAGTAATCCTATTGGATTAAGTAGGCATAGTCCATGAATAACATCCCTTAATCCAATAGAGATACTAAGAAGATAATTTCAATACAACTGTAATGTTGTATTGATGAAGCGTGATTAGCCAACTGTAAACCTAAACCATAAAGGATCAAAGGATTATAATGATCATGCTTTAGTCACCAAGATTGAATGCTTATATTATGTATAAGTGACATTGGTGGATAGAACATGATTGAACCCTAGTATATATATGTTATTCTAGGTTAGCTATGATAAGTCACCATGATATAATGTGAAGCTAGAATATAAGATGCTGGAGTAAAGTAGATATAAGATAGTATTACCAAGCTAAAGCTAGAGTAGCATGGAGTTATTGAAGTAGTGTTATTCCTGTTACAGAATAGTAAGCTTTGGAGGAAAGTAGTTTGATATATACATCTACTAGAGTAATATTAGTGGTGGATGATTATGGAAGGGTATGAATGGAGTTAGAAGTAACTACTTGTTGGATTGGAGGTTATTAGTAGTAGAGTAGTTGATATAACCAAGTATAGATATGAGAAGATTATGAAAGGCTTTAGTGTCAAGCTCATTGGATTTTATAAATGGATTTAGAAGACTAAAAGGTGGATAAGAATATTCTTGTGAAGCAAAGCTCATGATGGTAACACATGATGATGGATAAGAAGAAGTAGTATATCTAGGAAAGGAATTCCTTAATCAGAAGTCTAGGATTGTGAATTATGGAAGATAGGAATTCTTGGTAAACACTAAACCCTAAATCTGTAATCAAGCTTAACATCCATATCATCTGTTGGATATCATTTTATTTTCACAATGCTTTATAAGGAATATTTTCCTATAGCAAATCACTTAAACACATCTCTGTCATTTCCAATTATCATAACCATATGTGCTTAGGAGTTATCTTTATCAATCCCTTTCCATAAGACATTACAGAAAATAACTTTCTATTTTAAATGGTGATATCATTAATGATCACAAACATAAATACAATGTGTTTTAGCCATTAATCCTTATTCACACCAACAAAAGAATATAAGTATATCAATTCTCCTAAAAACTTATGGCAAGCATTTATAATTTTAAACCCTAATTACTTTGTTGGTTATAATAAAATCTATCCATTGCTATTTCCTAAATTTATGGGAATAATATTAACTATATTAATTCCCTAAAACTTTATGTATCATATAAAAATTCTCTCCAAACTCTAAATTAACTAGAACTAAGTTTTATAAATAAATAAGGAAATATCATATAATAAATCCATGGTTTATTATAGAAAGAAAATTTATAACAAAGGCCTATCCAAAATATTAAAAAGGGGTTCATATAAAGAAAATAAAGAAATTATAACATTGTATAATAAAAAATCACTATATGATTCTGAATACAACTCATTACTGCTGCAAATACTTAGCAAATAATTTCTATAAAGAAATCTTTAACAAATTGTGAAAAATTCAAATCTGAAAATGAAACAAAAATAGAAAAGGAAATCAGAGAATAAAAAAGAACCAGGCCCAAGCAGCAGGCCGTCCCAGAAGTTTTTCTCTACCAAACCATCGCCTGACGCAACTAGCTGCAGCCCATGTTGGCCCACACGCGGCCCACTTCCGGCCCGTACCTCGTCCACTCTGTCCTTCGTCGTCTTCCTCACCGACAAAAGCAGCTGCGTGGCAATGCGGCCGCCGTCGATCCTTCGCCGCGCTGTGATGCTTGCCGTCGCTGTTGGGGGTAGGATAAGAACGTCCGCGATCTCCTCTATCCACTCGTACCCGAATCACTCTCTCTCGTGCCCTTTCCCAAAATTCCCCAATCGTGCCGAAATCCTAACTCGCCGGAGTTGCTCGTTGTCGCCGTTTGAGACTGTCCCAAGGACAACTGAAGGTGCCACAAGCTCCGCCGTGGTGGACTTCGTCTGCTAGGAGGAGGAATCGAGCCGGGAAGCCTAAATTATGCGCATCGAGCTCGTCTGTCCGCCGCTAGCCGACGACCATGGTGACGCCGTCCAAGCTCGCCTCTCCTTACCATCAACTCCACAAGCTCCCTGGTGAGCTTATGATTCTGATGGTTCTCTCCGATTTTCTTCTAGTCGTCTGTAGCGTCCAGTACACATGAACTCGAGCGGGCCACCGTCGGAGCTCGTCGGAGCTAGTGCTCCGGTGACCATTCCGGGGCGGCGCGACCATTGTTTGAATCGCCGTTGCATCCTCTCTCCAACCCACCAAACCACGCGAGCTGAGACGCCGTAGATCGCTGTCGGTGACCTTGATCTGGTGGTGGAGGCCGCACTGACGTCAGCGTGACATCGTGCTGAGGTCAGCCTGCCACCTCAGCGTTGTTTGACTAGGTCCTTCTCCAGCGTGGCACACCACGTGGCCACGACCCACTAGTCAGTGACTGTGTCTAGGTTTAGCTTGGTATAAAAAGTATTTCCTGATTAGAAAATAAATAAAACAATATGCATTCAAACACAAATAAATTCCAGAAATTAAATAAAATGATTAAATCTTATAAATTTAATAAATTTTGTTTTATAATTCAGAAAAATATGTGTAATATATGAAAATGTTTAGAAAAATAAAATCTACAACTTATTATCAAAGATTATTATGTTAACAATTTAAATAATTATTATTTAATAAAGATTTTATAAGTAATAAAACTTAGATAATTCATATTTTAATATTGGTAAATGTTAAAAATATAAATAAAATACCAAAAATCTTAGAAAAATAAGAACTATAATTTAAAACTATAATGAGGTATTATTATTTCACTTAATTTAATATCTATTATTTATTAAATGTTTATAAAATAATTAAACTTATAAAAATCATATCTTATTATTTAAAATTCATAAAAATACATATAATATACCAAAATGATCAAAAAAATAATACCTACATGTTAAAAATATAACATTCTACCTTTGAGGTAAAGAAAAACTTAATCCCCTAATAACGTGAATTTAAATCTAATTTCCTTAATTAATAATTCATATAAGGGTAAATAAAATTTGCTAATATTTTTTAAAATTAGTCAATTGAGTCTAATAAATAGTATTAGTCTTGAATATTGATAGTATGAAGTCAAATGGTTTACCACATTTTAAATACAATTTTATTGAATTATCCTTCAACCATAAGTGTAGATTATTTTAAAAAGGATCCTTATCCAATATAAAATCTCCAAGAATAATTTGTAGTGAAATAAAACCTATTCCTTTACTTTAACCACAAGTTTATCAACATACCAAAACACTATAGTGAATTCATAAGTAGTTAAATAATATTGTTTACTTATTCACAAACCATAACCACACCCTTATAAGGAGATAAATCCTTTTATACATTTATAATGTAAAGAAACCACTACCCAAATAAAAGTAATGCCATTCTTAAGTAACTTTAAGGAAACATTATAAAGTACAAAAGGTACAAATAACATAAGCAATATACCTTAAGTCCATCTATGTCTTTAAAGATAACTTTAGTCTACAATACTTCAAATACCATGCTAAAGACTTTCTTATGTATTTTATAGTTAACTTTGGTCTCTTATAATTAAGTTATAAAGCATCTCAAATCCAAACTATTCCAGCAAGCACAAACAACATCGACCACCTCTGATTAACCATATGGATTGTTTAAACCTTAATAAAGAAATCTTTTCTTCAAAAGTTATTCGTTTTGCCACTTCAATCAACATATGACAATTAATCGTAATCACATTACTTTATACTTTACTTGTATACTTAGGATTGATAACACTTAAGTCCTTTATAAGTGGCATTACTTGCAAACTAAAATTTGAAGATAAACAATTATTGTATAAGAAATCTTGATTAGAATTCCATTAATGTATCTCATTATTTTATGATATTATACATGCATGTTGTTTCACACACACTCACAAGCCTTAACAAGAAGCACAAGTGTGAAACTTAATCAAAAAGAGCAACACATTCCAAAGAAGCCATTTCTAGTATTCAAACCCTAGATCAATGTTATCCCCGGGATTCGAGTTTATCAACTTGTATTACATTAATTATGCATAAAAGCATCTTGATTCTTTAAACATTAGTCCTTACCGGACCAATGATGCTGATTTCAGATATTGGATCTTATATTGTCTCGAAGACCGTGAGTGCATAATCTTGCAATCACAAAAGGCACGTTCACACTTGCTCATGTCCTTTTATTATTTTCTATAAAGTATTTTGCAAATCTAGTGTTGTCATCACCTGCACTTGAAAAAGGTCAGAAAACAATATTTTCATAATAATATGATTATAGGTTATTTACCATGAGGTAATAACCTACTATGAAAGTGCCGGTGGTAAAGGAACATATTATCTAGGACTTAACAACCAATGTCGCCAGTGATTCTTGCGCCGTATATATCCCGTTGACCATGAGATTTGGAATGGGATGGAGAAGTCAGCTGTATCTTTTCCCTCTCGCATGGAGCTGGATGTGCGGGTCTTGGTTGTTATCACTCGTAGCGTGCATATTAATTGGTAATTCATAGAGGATATGCAGCATATGGGTGGGAACCCTCAACGTCCCACGATAGTTCTGGCATCTGAACGGTCTGTACTGCCAATTTCCGTAATTCAATTGGTGGGCTGGCATACACCAAGGAGACATGCGGGGTCGCGCAGAAGGCAGTGGTTGGCTTGGATCATCTACTGGGCCCCACACCATAGGAAGTGTGGACGGGAAAGATCGCTCGGTTGTGCAACAAGGATTTGATCTCTCATGGGTAAAGTAACGCACCTCTGCAGAGTGTAAGATCTATAACTTGTTACTCCCTTTTTCGGGAAGGATCTGCGAACGCGGCGGGAAAGGAACTCCATGAAAGTTCTGGTAAACCCGTGAAGGCTGACGGACATAGCTTTTTAGAATAAAAGCAACCTTTGAAGAAATGTTTACGAAAACTTGCATTGCCTATGACCTCTGGTCTATGGCTGTAGATATAGTGCATCATACACTCCTTTTCTAGTGAACTTGCTGAGTATGCTCGTACTCAAAGTATCTTCTTAACCCTTGCTAGATTCTAAAGTCATTAAGACGACGTGTACCTCAATTCATGCTCCAGGAATCATCATCAACAGCTTCCGTCTTCAATGAACTCAAGAAAATCAACATATACCTCAACTCAACTGAAGAAGAAGATGCTGATTAGATAGGAATATAATCTCTAGCCATAGAACCTACTTCTGTAGAGTATTGCAATAGCATCAATACAAGCCAAATAGTTAGATTCTAACCTTATTAGCATGATATTTATGAATTGTTTATTTCTGATTCTTCTTTGTAAGAAGTTTCTTTCTCTCTTTAACCTAGAGTGTTCTCTGGATCTTGTGTAAAGAGTTGAGTTGTAACCTATAGTCATTTCTTGGACCTGCCGTGTTTCTGTTGTACCACTCTGAGGGATGTAATACTAGTGAACGGTTTTTCATTGGTGTTATGTCAACGACTATAGTGTACTACATCATGAAGTGGTATGCTGGGTCACCGCAGAAGGACCCTACATCGTCACTGAAGTCATCCCAGGTTGCGCCTACGGCCTCATGGACGTCAAGTCAGGAGTCGAATACTCCAACCCATGGAACATCGCGCAATTACGATGCTTCTACCCCTAGCTTCCTCTTTACTTTCAGTAGGGCTGCTCAGCCGAATAATGTACCTCCTCGTTACGATATGAATAAAAGCTAAGTTCCCCATCCTAAAATTTCTTTTATCCTGCATTACTTTTCACTATAACACGCCCGGGGGATACGCCTCACCTCACGACTTCGTCGACTAAGAACAAAACATACAACCTGAGTAGCTGACCAAGTCAGACTAACGGAAATGGCATGCATACAACAAGAAAGAATGTGCAAACACAACTAAACTTTACACAGGGCACAATAAGCCCACTCGAATACATACAAGTTTCACATAAGTCTATTTTCTTTATAGGGTACACCTATTTTGAAGAATCACTTTTGCCTGTTGCTCGAAAAGATCGACGATCTCATCGGCATACTGCCTAACAGCCGTATAATGCGGGCACATATCCCAGAGACTACCATTAGGTTGAAGGGGTGGCCCAGTCGCCACCGCCGTGAGATCAACATCACGACGATGCAGCCAAACAAGTGAAAGAGCGGCCTTCACCCCAGCGACTAGCTGACACCGCACCAATTCCTGACATGGCCCACATCTCGAAACTTTGCTAGCAGACCCCAAAGGTTGGAAGGTGCCTCATCCAGGGGAAACATAACGACCCAAATAGACGCTAGGGAAATCCTCGCTTGCCTCAGCACCCAAGAAACCTGATGTGCGCGATCTTGCATCGTCGCAAGAACAATAGCTCGATCACGATCCATCTAGAAGAATCCGCCAGCCTCCAAGTCCTGTTGGGTCAGGTAATTCATCCGAACTGCAACACGCTCCTTCTCTTCCCTCGGAACGAGATTGACGCCTGCACCAAGTACAGAATAAGATGACATGCAAACAAGTCATACCTGAAAAGAATAGCAGTTCAAAAAGACTTACATTGCAGTTGCTCGCTCACCTGTCGCAGCTCCCCCATCAAAAACTCCTCCCTGGCAGTGGCCCGCTCCGCCTTCGACTTCCATACGTCCGCATGGCCACGAATGCTTAGGACATCCTTCTCTAGGCTCCAGACACGGTCGCGAAGGAACGCAAGCTGCGACGCATCGTCCAACGATGGTCACGGGTCTAGAACAGTCGAAGTACCAATGGGTGCCCCACCCGAAGGACCCTAAAGACAAACGAGTCAGGAAGATGAAAATCACATACATCTCTGGCGATTGCTCGAAATATAATTTATATACATTAAAGGCCACCGCATGGCACAAGGTGAGATTGTTCATCAACAAAATCATACATTAAAGATAGAGGATACACTATCCTAAAATATAACACCAGATCCTAGGCACCAGCAACTGGAGTGGCCTTAGAGCCAGCCTGCCTGCTCTTGGCCTCCTCCTGCTGCTTCGCCGCATACTCCGCCAGCAGGTCAATGAGTTTCGGCCCATAACGCTTACAACGAGAGGAAAAGATGTCGAAGGCTACCTTTGAGCCGTCTGGAGCCGTCGACATCTAGGAGGTAATGTGCGGCAAATCCAGCTCCTCTTCGGATACCATGGCCATGGCCAACCCCATGGAGGCGCCGATGCCGTTCTGCTTGCGCTTGTAGGCCACCAGAGCGTCCTCCGATAAAGCATCCGCAAGGGCATCGACATCCTCAAGGATAGCACCCTTGGGGACGACCTCCTTGTAGAAGCGCCGAAGAACCTCTTTGGCCTTCGCCAAGGAGTTAGCAGCAGTGCCACAGTGATCTTCGACCGCTGCGGTGGCATCATCTAGAGCACTTCCATGCTCCAGGGCACCGTTATCAAACGCGATGCCTGCAGCATCTGAGACAAAAAAGGAAAAAGACCAGAATAAGAATACGACAAGAGGAAGCTGAACAAGATCAAACAAGTAAAGGAAGCTCACCGGAGAAGACTTTGGCTGAAGCCATCAGCCTATCTTCCATCTCCTTCTCGCGAGCAGCAAGAATTACGAGCAGCTTGTGATCGAAAAGCCTCTGCTGCAGCGCCTTAGCTTCAGCAACATCAACCATCTCCTTCTGCAGGCGCTCCTTCGCCTCCACAGCATCCACAACCTGTTTCTCCGCTCGACCGAGGCTCTTTTCGAGAGCATCCAGCCGACGAAGGGCCGCATTGTTTTCATCTGCAAAAAACCAACAAGTACATGAGCAACACAAGCATTGTTCATGCAACAGACGAAATAAAATAGAAATGAGAAATGTGAAGTACCTCACAGCTGCTTCATGCTGGCCTCTAGTGCCAAGTGCTGCTGGATAAGAATGTTCGCGCTATGCACAAAGGGCTGCGAGAAGAAACGGAAACAAACATCCAAGAAAATATCAAAAAGGGCTTGGGGCTCCCCCCTACAGGACAAAGGAACAGACAACTTACGTGCTCATACGGAGACTCCAAGGTTCCGCGTGCGGTCTTTTGTGTAACGACTACTCGAGCCTCCTGCGGAGAGGGGTTTGGGGCATCGTCCCTAGAGTTGGACACCGTCTGAGAGGGAGGAGCCGTCGGCTTGGACTCCCCTATGGCCTCCTGAGTGCCCTCACTAAGAGAACCCTCCGAGGAGTGGCTGCAAGGAAAATATTGATCAAGACAAGAAGAACCATTGCACACGCAAATTACAGAACAAAACACATCTGAAACTACTTACGATTCAATGTCTAACAAATTTAAGACTGGCGCTGCCTTCTCCTTCTTCTTCTTCTTCTTCTTGGCCAGCGGCTGCGGCACGATCACCCAAAGTGGCACAGCAGGGAAAGGTGTATAGGAGGCACCTTCATCCTCACCATGCCGCTCCAGGAAGGAAGGGCCCCGGGGAGTGGGCGACGTCGATGCATCCGAAGACTCACTTCGGGAGCGCTTTTGGGTCTTCCCCTCGCTCGGCTCGGGGTCTTCCTGGGTTGGAGATAGCGCCGGAGGAATTTTGGACTCAGAGTCCACAACCTCGTGGTCCGGCGCAACCGAAAATTTCTCAGGTAGCGGAGGCATCATTCTAGCTACCTTGAGATCCTCCACACAAAAGATATCAAAGATCATGATTAGTCACAACAGTCATAAGAAAATAGCACTCGAACAAAGACACAACACACATGACACAATTCTACACCTGAGGGACTAGTTTCGAAGCGCTAAAGGGGGCAGTCAATGACTTCCCCGGGAGATCTTCATCGCCCTTGAACTTCAGCAGTGGCCGAAGAACTCTATCGAGGTCGCCCCTGGACAGCTCCTCAGCCGAAATCCTCGTCGGGTTGTTGCGTCCAGTGTAAAGAAACATCGAATGCGCTCTCGCTTGGAGCGGCTGCACCTGACGTTTGAGGAAGGTGCGGATAATATCCACACCATTGACATCTTTCTCAGCAACCATCTGGAGCGCCTCCACCCGACGGTAGAGCTCCTCCACCTCCGCTACCTTGCCCTCCACGTGGTTCTTCCAAGACGTCTTCGAAACGATTTCCTGAGAGGAGTCAAAGGGAGCAAAGCCAAAATCTTGCCCGTCCACTGTGGAGTCGCGGATATAAAACCATTTCTTCCGCCAGTATTGGACGGACTCGCACATGGAAAAGGAAAATAAGAGAACATAAGATCGGATGGAAATGACGCAGCTGCCGAGCGGATAGACTCCGTCGGTGCCAGACTGCCTCTTCACAGAATAGAGATTCCAGAAGAGGCCAAAGTGCGGCTCGATACCAAGCTAGCACTCGCAGACTGTGATAAAACAAGCGATGTGGAGGAGAGAATTGGGGGAAAGATGATGAAGTTGGATGCCGTAGAAGAAAAGGAGTCCACGAAGAAAATCGTGGATAGGGAGCAAAAGTCCACGAAGATTAAAAGCAACGAACATCACCCGAAACCCTACGGGTGGACGGGGGATTACCTCATCACCTGGAAGCTTCACGGACTCCTTGTCCCGCGGGATCAGCCCCGCATCGCACAGTTTGTGCAGGTCAGCTTCGCGCGCCTCCGTGCGCCTCCAGTTGCCGTCTGTGATGTGCGTGGACCGGCAACCTTCTTGCCACTAGCGGTGGCGCTCAAGTCCGCACCGGCAGAGGTCTTCTTCGATTTTCCCATTGTGGGGCGTCAACAATGGCGATGCGTGCGAAGAAATGAAGAGGGAAAGGATCGAAGAACGTCCAGTGCGTGCAAGAGAGGCAGTACTTGCGAAAATGGAAGCAATGGTGAAAGCAAATGGCAAGGGCTGAAAACCAAATCACTGTTTTCCCCACGGTTATAAGGACGAGGACGACGAACAAGAACCGTTCATCCAGAAGCCCTAGCGCTCAGGACAGATCCAACTGTACACGTGTCAGCACAGCAACGAATCGTCGCCAGCACGCCATCCACTACGCACGAAAACCGAGAAGACGTCATAATTTTTGCCACGCCGCACATGACTAGTTAACTCCAAGTCAGAAAGTGGGACCCACGCTCGTCCAGTCACGTCATCTCTGGCGCCGCAGACGGTTGAGATCACTGATCGTCAGCACTGACGTCATCAAGACCAACCTAGCAACGATTGGAAATCTTCGGCTGGGGAATCAAGTACTTACTCGAATATACGATTCGAGCAACTACTCGGGGGATACTCCTATTAGGAGCGCTGGCCGCGCACCTGAGACTTGATTAAGGTACTACACCTCTAAACTATCTTCGAGTCCCACGTCGAGTCTATGACTCCACTAAGGACTCGGGGGCTACTTCCATAGGAAGGATTGATTAAGCATCCAAAAAATTGTGTCCTTCGGATCAAAATACAAACTTTTTCTGGCAACTTTGCCCAAACAAACGCTAAGTGAGAAACATTCTCCTTGGCCACCCGAAACACCTCCGCGGTGATAACATTTCAGATGCTATGTCTACGGCACAAAGATAAGACCTACAGATATGATCTGATGGCCTAGTAAAGCACCCAACTGCACTCTGCTTGTAAAATACCATGTCAATAGACACGATGAAAAATTCCGACGGACACCTTGGGTACATCACTCGAAAACTACTAGGATTCGACTCCTGTAAGACCCAGCGGCCTGAGTCGAATTGCGCCAGCATTCGTTCTAGATTAGAGTCTGAAGAAGATCGTGTTGTTTTGTCCTATGACAGTTAACTGGCCCTGATCCATCAGGAGAGTCAGGCACACGCATCAACAATCCCTACGAACTAAATCATTTTCTCTTATAAACAGGACCAGCTGCACCCGAAAGATTGAAGAGTCCTCTGCCGAATCTACGATTCGACTGAACACTCGGGGGCTACTAACATGGTTGTACCCTACGGGTACACGACATTAGTATACCTGGTCCAGCCCAAGGAAGGCCCACGACAACGTACGCGGCCCGCGGAGACTTTTGGGTGGCCCAAGCCCATGACGCCTTTGGAACCTTGTCGAACAAGACTAGAGTAGATATAATTTCAAAGGGGCAAACCCTAATCTGTAACCGACTCGACCTGATGCCCGAGACCTTCCTATCTATATAAAGGATAGGAGGGCACGACGAGGAGGACAACTCAACTCATCTGATACGCACCTCATGCCATATTTCATCTGCGCACCCCTATAACTTTTGGTTCCGCCATAATCAAGAGCAGACAAGCAGGAGTAGGGTTTTCCCTCCGGGGGCCTGAACCTGGGTAAATTTCGTGTCCCCGTGTTGCTTGTTTGTTAACCGTTCCACGATCTCTAGCATCCCCATCTTCTTCAAAACCCAAGTCCATAACAATGGGCATTGACAAGATCGAACCTCGTCATTCGGCTTCCTGGGTCCAGACAAATTTGTCGGTTTTCATCAAGAGTTTGTATAAAGGTACGGATCTTTCACCAAGCTGGCTAACGAACCGACTCACTATCGCAATGCAACCTGTGAGACGCTGCATGTCCTTCAGGCGAGTTGGCCTGGTAATGTTTAGTATAGCCTTGATTTTGTCCCGGTTCACCACTATGCCTCGCTCAGAGACGATGAAACCTAACAATTTTCTGACTGGAATTCCAAAGAAACACTTCTTTAGATTGAGCATCATGTTGAATTTTCATAGACTAGCAAATGTTTCGTCCAAGTCATAAATTAAAGTTTCCTTATTTTTGGACATAACTGTTATGTCGTATACATATACGTGGAAGTTGCGTCCGATTTGGTCATTGAGACAACATTGCATAATACGTTGATATGTTGCTCCTGCATTCTTTAAGCCAAAAGGCATAGTTTTGTAGCAGAAGGTTCCAAAAGGAGTGACAAAAGACGTCTTAATTTTATCCGACTTTTTCATCAGAATTTGGTGATATCCGGAATATGCATCGAAAAAATAGAGTAGTTCCAACCCTGCCATTAAGTCGATAACTTGATCGATTCTTGGCAAAGGGAACGTATCTTTTGGGCATGCCTTGTTCAAAGAGGTTTAATCGACACACATCCTTAAATCAATGGTGTCCTTTTTAGGGACGAGTACAGGATTTTCCACCCAATCTGTATGGATGACCTCTGTTATAAAATCCGCTAATTCTAGTCGGGATAATTCCTTGGCTATTTGTTTGCGCTTTTCATCACCAAACCCTTGTAAAGACTATTTGATGGGTTTAGCGTCAGGGTACACATTAAGAGAGTCCTCAGCAAGTTCCCTAGGTACTCCGGTCATGTCAGAAGGCTGCCATGCGAAGATATCACTATTAGCTTTGAGGAACTCGACGTGCGCGCTTTCCTGTGCGTGGCCTAAGCCTACCCCTATGTTCGTTGTCTTGGAGGGATCATATTCCTTCAGTGACATTTTCTTCGTCTCTTCCGACGCCTTGAACTGAAAACTTGGCTTCAACACCTCGTTCTTCATAGCGGGCATCTCGGACGGATTGATGGTCTTCTTAATCTCCTGGTACTCCTGGGCATGCAGCACGGCTTCGGCGAAGGCAGCAGATCCTTCGTCGCACTCTCACGCCTTCCTCGGATTTCCCCATAGGGTGATTACGCCCTTCGGACCTGGAAGTTTAATCATGTTGTAGATGTAACTGGGATGAGACATGAACGCCCAATAAGCCGTACATCCGAAGATAGCGTGGTAAGCACTTTTGAACGGTACCACCTCAAAAGAGAGTGGCTTGGTCCGGTAATTATCTCGGGTTCCGAATGTCACGTCCAGAGTAATCTCACCCAGAGAATCCACCTGTCTTCCTGGTACAATGTCATGGAAAGTTACATTGCTGTAATGGTACTTGACGTGGAGCACTTTGTTGGAAACCCCAAGAGCAAGGTGTGATGAGCATAGCAGCAAGTCTTCCCTTAGTAGAGACCGAGGTTATCGAACCAGAAGGAGGAAGGAAATGTCACACAGGTGTTGCAAGCAATGCGGAGACCTGCACAACTCAAACTCAACACTTTGCCCCAACGAATTAGTGAGGTTGTCAAGCTCACCGGTTTGCTGTAACAAAGGATTAAACGTATGGTGTGGAAGGTAATGGTTTGCAGCAAGTAAACGAGTAACAGTGGGAGATGTATTAATGGTAAAGATTGGACCGGGATCCATAGTTCACTAGAGGTTCTCTCCTTAGATAAACAACATGGCATGAAGGGTAAACAAATTACAGCAGGGCAATTGACAGGAACTGAGCAAGGCATAATCAGAAAGATCCTATGAGATTCGATTGGGCAATACAATAAGATACATAGACCGCCATCCAACTGCATCTATGACTAGAAGTCCACCTTCAGGTTATCATCCGAACCCCCTCCAGTATTAAGTTGCAAGCAATAGACAACTGCTTTAAGAAAAGTGTGTAAGGTAAACAGTCCACATGTTCCATGAACAAGAGACCATTGTTTTCTCCCTAGTAGCAACATCACATCTACAACTGAAGAGATTTATGTCACTTCCCTTGGAAACTAGAGGCATGAACCCACTATCGAGCATAAATACCCCCTCTTGGAGTAACTAGCAACTACTTGCCAAGATAGCTACTAACAACGGAGAGCATGCAAGATCACAAACAACACAGACATGATAGAATTATAAAGACAAAACCATTAATCAAACCAACATAATAATCTCAATATCCATCGGATCCCCGCAAACACATCATGCATGATTACAAATAGATTAGATCTTGATCTTGAACAGAGCTCACAAGATCTATACATGAAAGCACTAGGATTAGATACAACCATCTAGCTACTACATGGACCCATAGTCCAAGGTGGAACTACTCATGCATCATACTGGAGAGAAGGCCTCCGGGATGACCTCCCCTCCGGTAGGGGCCAGGAAGAACTTCAGATCCCCCTAATCTAGGGACGATGGTGGAGGCGGCTACAGACGGTTTTGTGGAGATTTGATCGGGTGCTTAGGGTTTCTGCATCGGGGGCTTCTTATAGGCGAAGGGGGAGGCCGAGGCGGTGGCCAGGGGGCCACACCCCTCCCAGGCGCGGCCCCACCCCTGGCCGCGCCTAGGGGGTTTGGCTGCCCTGGCATGCCTCTCCGTCTCCCCTCTGGACTTCTTGTTCCCCACGAAAAGTTATTGACTTTGACTTTTGTCCTATCCATTTCTGAGAATATTTCCTTACTAGATTTTCTGGAACCAAAAATAGCAGAAAACAGGCAATTAGCACTGTGGCAACTTGTTAATAGGTTAGTACCAGAAAACATGTAAAAAGCACCTCAAAGTGTAGACAAAGCAAAGCAAAGTAGATACTAAACAAGCATGGAGCATCAAAAATTATAGATACGTTTCCGATGTATCATGTAACTCAACTGGCTCTCATGTAGCTTCATGCGATGGAGCGTCTTGATGTAGATGATGTTAATGCTGCTTCCATCGTCCATGAGTGTTTTAGAAAACTCATAGCCATCAATAAGAGGATTGAAGACCAAAGGGTACTTTCCCCGATGATGTGTTTTCCTCGGGTGATCTGAGCGATCAAAGGTGATGGTTACATCCGACCAATCCAGAAACTGTGGAACAGCCGGAACCATAGCATTGAGCTCACGGAGAACCGCCTTCTTTTCCTTGGTAGGTTGGGATCCAAGGAAGCAGAAGTATGCGTCTTTCTTGGTCGGAAAAGTCTTCTTTCCATCTGACTTGGGCTCTGCAGCGGTTTCCGCTTCTTCCATGTTGGAATCTTCCTTGGGCTCCTTTCCTTTCTCGAAATTTTTCTTTCCTTTTTGTTGCCTGGCTCTGTAGCCAGCAGATTCATATTTCTTGATGTCGTCATTGACACGACATTCGGCATTTGTGTGGGTAGATCCTCCGTTACTATCCAGGTGGTGGACACAGGGATTATTGGCAATGTCGGCCCAGGTATAGGTTCTTCCGGGTTGCTGATCTCCTCTGCCTCGGATTTGGGAAGTTCCACGATCTCTACCCCGGCCGCCTCCGCGCCCTCCTCGTCCTCCGGATCCGAAAGTTGCATTAACAGCTGCGTTTTTCAGAGCCGGTTTTTCGTCCGAGGTGTTTTTGTGCTTCTAAGCTTGTTTTGGCTGTTTGGCTGCATTGGGATTGGCCAGAATATTTAGCATCCCTTCTGAATCATCATCGACATCAAAATATTTGCTTGCCGTCTCTATCATTTCTCCCAAATCTGTGACATGTTCATGCTTCAGTCTGTTACACAAAAGTCCGACTGGGAGTCCTGCAATAAAACCTTCTATCGCAGTTTGTTCATTTACTCCCGCGCAAGAGTTCTTCGTGTCAATCCATCGTCCGAGGTAATCCTGGAAAGTTTCTCCGGGTCTTTGTGTGCAACCTTGCAAGTCTCCGACTGTGCAGGGCCTCCTGTATGTTCCCTCGAAGTTTGAAAAGAACGCACTTTGCATATCATACCAGTTGCGAATTGAATTCTCTGGAAGTTCATTGAGCCATGATCGAGCCGTCTTCCTCATGAGTAGGAGATATCGGATTGCGACCAGGATATTTCCTCCTTTGGCGATGCAACAGGCCTAGAAAAAATCCTGGAGCCAGGTATCTGGCTGAGCTGCACCGTCGTAGGACTGAATGTGTTTGGCGATACTAAAATCAACCAGAAATTTGGTTTGACGTATGCGTGGTCCAAAGCACTTGGGTCCCACAGACACGTCTTCTTCCTCGTACCACCGCACTTCTATGTTTGATTCAATGCGATGGTGAGCATCGTTTGTCGAGAGAGATATACGCCTTGGAGGCTCATAGCTTCTGTGCGACGGAGTCGGATTTCTGCTTCTCCTTTCACCATTGCCGCCTCCGCCCCTGCGGCTTCCATGGCTACGTCGGGATCCTTCATGGTCGCTTCGAGGAGGCGATGGTGGCCCTGGTGGATTATTTCCGGCTGGGTTACGCGGTGGTGGCGGTGGAGCCTCATTATGCTGACTCCGATGCCTGTTTCTTCGGGCGTCATCCCTACTTGAATCAGGACGGTCTGGATCATCTCTTCGTCTGGCATTGCCAGCTGGATGACTCGGTGGTGGCAACCTTAGTAGATCTTGCGCCTCTCGCTGGAGCCGTGTTTCTAGGTCTTCTCTATAGCGGTTGTTTTGCCGATGAGGGACCATTGCCCTGATGCCGTCTTCGGATGCAGTCGGAATAACTCTTGCCCAGTCACGCGCCGGCCGTCGAGAGTGGCCATTTGAGCCGGTTCTAGAATTCTCTTCTTCTCCACGAGGACGATAGCATTGATTCGTATCCCCGCGGAGCCTTCCATCAGCGCTTTGGTGAGCGCCAATGTGGCAAAACTCGGACTTTGAGGCCAGCTTGCAACTAAATGATGCAGCCGTTTTCTGCTGCTTTAATCCTTTGTCCAGCAATGCGACACATTGCTGGACTTGCTGTGGAGACGGATTGTTGGCGAGGATGGCTCGAGATGCAACAACATTTTCCAACGACATGATGTAGACTCGGATCTTCTCTCTGTTCTTTCCGTCGAATAGATCTTTGTGGATTTCCGGATTCTTGCTGGCAAGAAATGGACCTCCCCTTGTCTTGTTTGGGTGTCGCTTGAAATCTGACTGATATTTGGCAGGAGCACTGTCTAACTGCTATCTAAGCTCAACGATGCGCGCGGCCTCTTCGAGCAGAAATGGATGATGCTTTTCCAGGTCCTCAGCCCTTTTCTCCAGCGCCTCTGGCGTAAGATCCGAAGCCGTTGGGATTGGAATCGTAAGAGCATCTCCGTAAATTTCACGTGCACCCTTGGTGATAACGTGTCCATCCACAGGAGGGTCGATCGACGTGGTATTAATCGGATCTCCATCCTAATTCTACATCTCAGTCTCTTCATCAACGTTTTCTTTGTTGGTTTCCTCGATGTCCGGCTCTGCCGGTGTCGGATTCTTGTTTTTCTTCTTCTTCTTCGACCGCCCGGTAGCCTTAACATGCGTACCAGTGGCAAAGAAGGATTTTCGTCCGGTACCGGGGGATAAACTTCCGTCGGTACTTTCCGTCATGGTTGGCTTGTGGACCTCGGAGGAATCTTCGGTGTACATATCATCCTACGAGGTGTAGCTTTCATCCATGCTATCATATGGACTATGAGAATTTACCGCCTCACCTTGCGTTGGGTTGGAGGCGTGTTATTGTTCGTACTCCTCCATCCGGGTTTTGAAGCCAGAATCTAGGTCTCATCGAGAAGGATGAGAGGGACATCACAGGCGTAGACCATGCGACCAAGTTTTGCCGATTCCTGCAGGCGCAGATTCCGCCTGGAACGATGCTCCAAAGTTCACCTGCCCCACGGTGGGCGCCAACTGTCGTCGGATTGTCGACAAGTACGCCATAGGGGGTCCTAGTGGCGTTGGAAAGGTGGGGTGTGAGACGTCAGATGTTCCAGGAGCGGTGAGCACAAGTTTATCCAGGTTCAGATCCAACTGCGGGGATCGGATTCTACTCCTGCTAGCAACCCAGTAATATATCGGCGTAAGCCGAATGTTACAATGGATTACAAGAGAGGTTCGCCTGTGCGAGTTGATTGTGGTGTTACGATTTGTTGTGTTGCCCTAAAGGCTCCCATAGGGCTGGTTTATATAGATACTAGGGCCTAGGGTTACAGGAGAGACCTATCCAGCTATGTTACAGAGTCAGTAACTAGATATAGCTTGGACTACAAGTAATACTACAGGCCTAAGTCGGTAAGTCTACTGGGCCTTGTAATAGCCGGAACTGGTTCCTCCTCTTTCTCTGACTAGGCCACCCGTGAAGCAAAGCTCTAACCCGTTGGTGGGCCACCCTGGTCAGCGAGTCCTCTAGGTATACCCAGAAAGTATATCTCCAACAATGAGCCTTGCCTCCGTGGGGGGAGGATATGGGGATGTCATCCTTCCTGTTGCGTGCATCCCTCCGTCTTCGTTCTGATGAACCCGTCTGGGACCCGACATCCTAAGGAGATCGGTCCCTTGGCAGCTTAGGATTACTAGACTGGCAATATGCTGGGTCAGACTCAAGCCTCTGAGAGGTGGCCTTTTCCTGCTGTTTGACCGCCTTTGCTACAAGGTCATAGACCTGTTCCACAGCTGCGGGTGATCTATCCTGCTCCATAAGGGTCTTGGCACCATCTAGGATGAGAATAGGGGTGGGCATGAGCTGCCTGCCTTCGCTGTCAATGTATGGCTTGGCTTGTGGCGACTTCGGGGGAGCCCATCCCAAGTTTTGCCGTACACCAGGATCGTTGATGACGTGAGCTAGAGATTTCTTAGACTTCTTATGCTTGAGCAGAGTCTTGTACTCGGCCTCCATGGCTCTAGCTTTCTCTATTGACTTCTGCGCCTTGGCCAAATCTTGATCTAGCTTTGCGCCTTGCTCCGCGATGGCTCGCGCTTCCTCCAGCAGCTGCTGGTGCTTCTCGTCAAGCTGGACTACGTTACTTATGTGAGCCAGAGTCATGGGCTCGACGAGCAAATTTCCGTACATCATTCTATTAGCTGGAGTGATTTGGGAAGCCACAGACGTAGATGCTGGAGGCGGCGGGTGTGCGGTGTTGTTGTTACTCGGACCGACGTTGAGTTCCTGCGGCTGCTGCATTGGGTTAGGCGGAGGGGGCATGGCCTTTGCGCGATCATTGTCGGCAGCAACATGTGGTCCCTTCCCCTTGTCCAGCATTTTAGGCAGAGCTTGTCCGGGTTGATCTTCCTCCATCACACTCCCATTGGCGATGAACACCTCTCGAGATGTGATGGCCTTGTTGGCCTGCTCGTTGCGTCTGATGTCCTCCTCCATCTCCTGCATAGCAGAGTCGAGTTTCTCCAGGATGAAGTCTATCTCCTCTGAGTCCACGCTGATGTCGGCATAAAGAACGTTCAAAATGGAGTCGGAGGGTGTCGGGGCCTCCTAGATGATGGGTGGTGGTGCGGCTGCAGGGACGTTGACTGGAGGCAGCGGTGGCGGTGGCTGAGGCGGAGGGGTGCCGTGTAAGACCGCGAGCCCTACTTGAGCTTCTGCATCAACAGCCGCGAAGTTGTTGACGGTGCGCACCATGCCTTCGAAAGTGAGGTGTCCTGAGGCCTGCATCCACGTTAGCGTATGCCGGAGAAGTGTACCGCGGTCCAGTCCTTCCACAAAGTGATAAATAGCGTCATTATTGGGATAATGTTCCAGATCGGCCCGTATACGGAGCCACCTGGCTAGGTAATCGGGGGGGGGGGGGGGGTCACCCTCTCACTGAACACAACACGCCAGATCGAAGATAGTCACCACGCCGACGAACTTGGATGTCTGCTTTCCGGACGCGTGGCAGCGGACTTGCAGTGATCTTCCACCATTATATCCTGCACAGGGGCGGTTTGGGTGGGACTTGAATTTTTCCGATCTAAGCCGGCAAACTCCAAATATAGATCCGACTTCGACCCTTCCGTGAACGTTTCCTTCCCGTAGGCGGTCCGTGCGGGCCTTGACGATCCTCCGACTTCCAGGGAACTAGTGCCCGAGTCGGTTTCGTCGATGAAGAGGTGGATGTCCCCGATTGGGACGATCGAGGAGCGGGTAGGGTTCGTCTTCGTCGGGATCCAGAACTCGTCGGGAGGGACGATCAGAATGTTGCCGGATAAGAGAACACGGCCAATGGCTATGGTTTCACCGATTCCTGTGAAGAGCTTGGACCTCGCCCATTGTATAGCCTGAAGCGCGTCTTGCCCCATAGTGGGCGCCAACTGTCATGGTATTGCGGACGAGTACACCATGGAGGGGTCCTCACAGAGCGTGTTTTGAGACGTGGGGTAAGGCGGGAGGTTGGCGGGTATGAGGTAACACAATTTACACAGGTTCAGATCCCACGACGGTGTTGGAATCCTACTCCTTCTATAAATCACTATAATGGCAATACGCCGAGTTACATGGATTGGTTCGCTGTGCGAGGTATGAGTTAATCGATGCCCGAAAGGCTCCCACAGGTCTGGCTTATATAGTCTCCAGATCTAAGGGTTACATGTAAAGTCCTAGCCAAACAAGTTATAGAGTCCTACATGGTACACAACTAGTCTAATGTGTCTTGCACTCCAAGGCTCCGGGTACGCTGGTGACTCCTCCGTAGCCTTCATTTATCTGGCATGGGCCTCCCTTCTGGATCCATATAACTGGGCCGGCCAGCAGGCCATGGGCCTTGCTACCAACTGTGGGCCACCCGAGTTATCCGGATTAGAGACATGCAATGGTGATACCCATTTAGCATATCCCCAACAGCTGGGCTGGGTGTTTATCAGGTGATCTTCGAATCTAATTGTTCCATTCTGATCAATGCGATCCTGAAGGGAGGTTATGACCTTTCGTATAATGGTGTCCTTTTTCGCGAGGAGGGGAGCTTGAGCCGTGCATTTTGACCATGCAGTTTTTAATTTTTGCCGCCATGATTTTAATAATGTATCCCACAGTTTGGCTCAATTTGGTTATCAGGACAACGCTCTCTCATCTAGCTGGATGGACGTTGCTCTATACTTTGTAATCGGTTTGGCTGCTAGGGATTCGGCTGGACAACTTATTTAAGTGGAATACATGTTCCATTTAAAAAAAGGCAGCGCTACACGGGGATAAGGAGAACTCCAATGGCCCCTATAAATCGCCCATCGATTTCGTCCAATTCGGTCCATTTGCGGGGTGCAAGGCAGGCTGT
Source organism: Avena insularis (assembly GCA_023614405.1). NCBI lineage: Eukaryota > Viridiplantae > Streptophyta > Magnoliopsida > Poales > Poaceae > Avena > Avena insularis. Next base: position 41,315,262 of record CM042691.1, on the reverse strand, counting down.
CCGGGCTTAGAGCATATCTACCAGTCCCCGTAAATAGCCCAAAACCATATACCGCCATTTATCGGTGCCCTGGGAAAATCACGCATCGATCAGTGCCCGTAAATAACCCCACTCGAAAAAAAGTTTTACAGGTTGCGCCAAATATCGCCCACGAAACCGAGCATATCTGGTTTTCGCGGACGAACCAAGCACCAACCCGCACTCCTCTCCTTTTTTGGCGCGACGGAAGTTTCCTCCACCTACCACCCCTTCCTCTTTGCCATCGTCGTTGATCTACATCCTTCGTCGCTCCCCGATCACGCCACCGTGCAGAATCGACGCCATGGAACCCGCATAGCTCCCGGCGGTAGCTGCTGAGGCTCCGCGCCCGTAGCAGCCGTCCTCCATCGCTCCAGCAGTCCACACGGGCTCGCTGACCGCCGCCACAGTGGCCCTCAAGAAGAGGAAGCGCGCGGTCGGGCAAGCAGTCCTACCGGCCACTACTCCCATGACCGGCGGTGCTCACACCACGCCTTTCTCCGCCCCAGCACTTGTCGCTCAGCGCAAGAAGGTGGCCGTGCCGCGGAAGAAGCCCAGCGTTCCAAAGAAGGCGGCGGTGGCGAGCATTGCCAAGAATCAGCACTACCCCGTTCCTCCGCAGCATACCCCGCCGTTGGCTGGAATCGCCTCACCGGAAGCCCCCGTGGTTGGCGCACACAACGTGTTCGGCGAAATGCCACTGAGGTATGGGAGGAATCTGCACAAAAATCATTCGTGCAATTACTCAACGATAGCGAGGTGTGCATTACCTAGCAAGGAGGAAGCAATTCATGGAATATGTTTCCACGTTGATGCATGGTTCTTCTTCGGCTACGGTGAGGGCTGCTGCTACCGGAGAGCCCATTGACGACGACGCTGGGGCATGGCTTGACCTGCGTATGTTGTTTGCCGTGTCTTTTTAGTATAGATTTTATGAAGTGATCGCCCTACAAACTTTTGGAATTGCTATCTTTTGCAGTCGAAACAATGTTTACGGTTTTGTTTGCAGTTCACCCTGCCGAGCAGTCCCCGTAAACCGGAACAACAAAACAGAATATGCGAATATTATGTTTTGCATTTCGGTTTTACGGGGACTTCTTGGTGCCGCCTCCCACGAAGCAAGGAATCGCAGATTCAGCGTCCCGTACTTCGATGTTTACGGTTTGCTATTTACGAGCACTACTTGAGATGCTCTTAGCCGATTGCGGTGGCATGTGCCCCTGATACGTCGGAAACGTATCTATAATGTTTGATGTTCAATGCTTGTTTAGTATCTACTTTGCTTTGCTTTCTCTACAATTTGAGGTGTTTTTATATGTTTTCTGGTACTAACCTATTAACAAGATGCCATAGTGCCAGTTGCATGTTTTCTTCTGTTTTTGGTTCCACAAAGGCAGAAAATAAATATTCTCAAAATTGGACGGGACAAAAGCCAAAGTCAATATTTTACCGTGGGGAACACGGAGCCAAAAGATGAGACGGAGGAGGGCCACTGTAACATCCCAGCATTATAGCTAAGAAATAAGGTGAACATAGATATGTGCATTGCATTCATGCATAGAAAATCCGAATAATTTTCGCGCTCTTGAACAAAACTTGTCAAAGTGATTGAAGCTTCTCTCAACTTGATGGAATTGAAGTAGATCATCAAGTTGATTGCTATAAGTTTCAATATGACCTTTGCTAAAACCTTATTTTGGGTAAAGATAATTTGATCTAAAGATAGATCAAATGTAATAAAACTAAACTACAATAAATGCTTAATAATTAATATTAGGTCCTTAAGTGACCATCTCATAGTATTCCTCACAACAACTCATGAATACCAAGCTATGAATATAACTCAAGTAACAAGAATATAATAAATAAGTCTTGATCTATCTTATTCTTATCCATTCCTACCATGAGCACCATGGTATTTTTAAGACACTAATTCCTTATCACTTATTGAGTAGGAAGGAAACCAAGTCAAGACCATTCACCACATATCTTTCTTTCCACATCAATCCTTATCATCTCTTTTAAACCAGATTCTAATATCTATTGATAATCAATGTTGAGTGGTCAACTATTGATTTATCAATTCTTAGCCTATCAATTCTTGATCTATCAACTCTTGCTCTTACCATAACAATCACCTTAAGACTATAAAGAAAGAAGTAAGAAGAGGTAGGTGGTAATGCTAGAATTAGATATCATCTACAGGATGGGAGTGTTTGAAGATAATCAAATCAATATGTTAATTGTTGGAGTTAACTCACTCCTGAATGGTTAGAAGAGTTATCTAGAATATATATTTATATGGTAACAAAGAATATTACAAGGTGAGTTCCGAAGATGGTTACCAGGAGTAATTCTATTGGATAAATTAGGTATATCAATGAGTAATATCTCCTAGTTAAATAGAGATACTAGGTAAATAATAATAATACACCTGTAATGTTGTATTGATGAAGCCTTGATTAGCCAACTAGAAACCTAAGCCATAAATGATCAAAGGATTATAATGATCATGCTTAAGTCACTAAGAGTGAAAGATTATATCATGTATAAGTGACATTGGTGGATAGAACATGATTAAACCCTAGTATAGATATATCATCCTAGATTAGTCATGACAAGTCACATTAATATAGTGTGAGGTTGGAGTATGAGTTTTTGGAGTTAAGTAGAGATAAGATAGTATGATTAAGATGATGCTAGAGCAACATTGGATTATAGAAGTAGTATTTTCCTCTTGGGAAATACTAAACACTTGAGGTGAAGTAAAATTTGATATATATATCTATTGGAGTAATGTTAGTGATGGGTGATAAAGGAAGTGTATAAATGGAGTTAGAAGTAACTACTTAATGGATTAGAGGTTATCATTAGTAGAGTAGTTTGATATAACTAAGTGTAGATATGTGAAGATTATGAAAAGCTTTAGTGACAAGATTCTAAGATTTATAAGTGAGATTACAAAGTATTTGGGAAGTAAGAGAGTAGTCATACAAATGGAACTGGATTCATTAGAAATATTCTAAAGATGAAAATTATCTCTATGAGGAGATCATATGGAACTTTAGTGTCAAGCTCAATGGATTTACAAATGGATTTTGAAGAATAAAATATTGATAAGAATATGCTTGTGAAGTAAAGCTCCGCATGTTAACACATAATGACAGATGTGAAGTAGCAATATATCTAGGAAATGAATTCCTCAAGTAAGAAACAATAATTATAAAGTGTGGAAGATAGGAACTCTTGATAAACACTAAACCTTCATTCTATAATCAACTTAATAGCCATTTCATCTGTTGATCTATCATTCTCTTTCTCAATGTCCTATAGGAATATTTTCCTATATCAAATCACTTAAGCACATCTTTGTCATTTTCCACCATCATGATCATAGGTGCTTAGGAACTATCTTTATCAATTCTTTCTCATAAGTTATCCTAAAGAACAACCCCACTATTTTATCCTGGATGGTGATACCATTCATGAACACAAGCATGAGGACAATATGACTTAACCATTAATTTTTATCCATGCTTATAAAAGAATATGAGTATATTAAATCTCCTAAGAACTTATGGTAAGCATTTTCAATTCAAACCCTAACTCCTATATTAGTTATAATAAAATATATACCTTGTTATTTCCTAGATTCATGGGAGTAATATTAACCATATTAATTCCTTAGTATATCATGCATCAAATAATGATAAAGGATCATTGTATAAAAGTTTCCCTCTAAACTATAAGTTAACTAGAACTAAGTTTTATTAATAAATAAGGAAATATCATATAATAAATCCATGGTTTATTATGGAAATAAAATTAATAACAAAGGCCCTTACAAAATATTAAAAGGATCTATATAAAGAAAATAAAGAAATATTACACTATACAATAAAATCTCACAAAATGACTTTAAATACCATTCATTATTGCTGCAACTATTTAACAAATAAATTCTATAAAGGAAATTTCAAACAAATGTGTAATATACAAATCTGAAAACAAAACAGAAAAGAGAAAAAGAAAATAGTAAGAAAAAACCCGCAACGATGCCGCAACCCATTTCCCTCTCTACCTATCCACCGCCCAACAGAAACACCCTTTCTCTTCCGCTCACTTGGTTGTATCCCACTTTGCCCCAGTGCCGGCCCATGTACTTTTTCGTTTGTTTTTTCTTCTTCCTCTCGCTAGAAGGCAGCACCGGCGAAGCAGCTGCCTGGCGCCTCGACCACCATCGATCACCACCGTGTTGCGATGCCTGCCGTCACCAGGAGCAAGGATAAGACCAGCCCGAGCACGTCTCCCTCGTCCTTATCTCTTCATTCCCCTCTCACTCGCTCCAGCAACCTCTCTTTCTCCATTTATCCTCTGCCTGAAACCCTAGCCCCAAATCTTGCCAGAGCTAACCGATGTTGACCTCCCGTGCCTAGCCGAGGTGTCCAGGAGAACCGCCTCGTTAACGTCACCCATTACACTGAATCACATAAGCCGGGAAGCGTTCCTCTGCCCGGAATCAAACTCGAAGCCACCGTCGGCCGCCGCCGTGGTTCCATCAAAACCTCGCCGTCTGACCTCCTCTGGTCTCGCCAGCAAGCTTGACGCGCTCTGGTGAGCTCCTCGTGCGAATGCCCTTCTTAGATTTTCCCCTTGCATGTTGAATTGCAATACCAGCAACCATCTGCCACCGCCGGCACTGGCCGTCATCGTGTCACCGTCTTTGGCGACGTTTTCGAGCGGCGCAGCCACTAGATGACTCCACATGGTGCACTGAATCGAATGCCCCCACTCTCGTGCGCACACGTACGCTCGATCAATAGATCAACCAACCATCTCTAAGATCATCCGTGGATGATGTTAGCATGACATCATGCTGACGTCACCCCTTTTGGGCCACGTAGAGATAAAAAAACTTTTTCCTCTAACGTGGTGATCCCAAGATCTAGCCGGGGTAGAAGGCCACGAGGTTTACCACTAGACGCGCAGTTGCGGATTACTGATGAAGCGCGTCAGTTGATGCAGTGTAGTCCTTTGCAATCCGATCGTCCTGGTGCTGATCGTACAACACCTCTGCTGGTATCCACACATACAAGGAGGAGCACCGACAGCGAACTGTTAGGTTCGTATCGACGGCAGGACTGCTGTGAAGCTAGGGTTTACAACACATGGAATGACCTAACCAATCAACCATTAACCTTTCTGGGTTTATGGTGCTCGACTATATATAGGGAGTGAACATGGGCTCCACTCTTGTGGCCCATTCACTAAATCCCATATAACACTAGTCACCGTGAGTCCGACTCACTAACTCAGTCCTAATCCGGCTCGGGTCCATGTAACACCCTCGCCTGATAAGGCTAAGTTCATGTGTATAGTGCCAATCCCTGGATTGGTTCACTGGTACACACAGTACAAAATGATACCAAATATAACTGTGCATCATGAATACAACGAATATGATCCCGAATTTACATTATATTACAGCGGAAAGCAAATACAAGGTAGACCTCCATCCTTCAAATGTGCCACAGGCGAACAATTGTTGAGTGGAGTCTCGCGACCTATAACGATCACTCAGATACGATATAACCAGCAACATGAAACGTTGCAGCAACGAATGGTCAATACATTGAATGTATGGCAAGTAGGCTAAAGTGGTTAACAACAGATCTATCAACTACATGCTTATTTGGCCAAGTGGAGTTCAGGCTCATTTGCATAAAGCAACATTTTTATCCTAACATTTATAACAAAGTAGTTTTCCAATACGATAAATAGGACACTCTGGTTCACTCCTTGGTGCTCCTACCCAATTATGTTCACCCAACAAGTTTTAAGCAATTAAGAAATAAGGATGAGTGAGAAATATCATAGCATCAGTATCAGGTAGCTCAAATTGTCCATAACCGGGGACACGGCTAAGCACTTAGTTTATACACCCTGCAGGGGTTAGTACACTTTACCCATGTGACTTGACCAGCCCAGCTCGTACCACCACTCTCATATTGGGTGATGATAGGGAGAATTCCAAGAAGGAACCGTTCGGGAAGTAGCTCCCCAAACCCGACACGCCCGGTCCAACCTACACTATCTACATCTCTGGATACGTGGGTTCGAGTTACCACAACCTACTAAGTCCAACCAACTGCCCATTCCATTATTGGCACATGGTTGCACATGAAAGCTACCAAACAAAGAAGCCAATCCTTTCTCAGTGTCCTGGGTGCCTTTCCGCAATGATACCACAAAAAATTATCAATCCCATCACACCCAGGAGATTCATTGATTAAGTTGTTTTAGTTTTCGCAAACCAACACATTTAGATTCAACATCAGTGATGTAACCCAGCCCTCTTTCATCATAGCATGGCTAAGCACATCTACCAACGGTGGCTCATAAACAAGGAATGCTAGGGAATAATATGGGACATAGCATAGCATATACACATCAATTCCTACATATGCAATTCTACAAAAACATCTACAATGCATAGGAAAACAGTAGGACATTTATGACCAACATAGCACCACTTGCCTTTGTTGTAGATGTAGTCGATTAGATAATCCTCATAATCCTCATAGATATAATGGTTGCACTCGTCATAACCACAATACTTGCAATCATAGTAGTTGCAATCATACACGTTGCACTCCTCGCAATCTATCGATCAAACAATTGCATACAACATAAAAAATAGCACATAGAGATCAAACAAATGCAACAAATGCATGCATGACAATTTAATAAGTCACAATGGTCGTTACTTTAGTTCTCTAAACAATATTGGAATATATGATGCATGCAAGAGGCCAATTAATGCAATGGAGTACTTGTTATTAATAATTACTTGTCAATATAGGGTTTTTAATAGTTCTGTTGTAACGCCTGTTCTAACTGTCGAATTAAATTTGTTTCTTGGATTTACTGAATAGAGGGCGTTAATACGAACCAGTAGGCGTTGGATTCACCCTAATCGGAGTTATAGATCTTTTTGTATGATTTAAATAGTGTTTAATGGGTTTTAAATGATTCATATAGTTTCTGTTGTCTAAAAATCAAACTAAAATTATATCTGTAATCTCCACGGAATTGTCATTTCAGGGACATATTATTTGTAATTTTCTGAGCAGCATTCGAGTTACTATGATTTTAATACTCTAAATAAGCCATTAATCTATTTATTTAATTGCTGCAAAACCTTACAGTATTTGCCTAAACCATTTGCATATTGATGATCTACATGGAACCAGATTTCCATCGGTATATCATTTATATTTTTGTGACAAGCAATTAATTTACTATGATTTTAATGATTTATAAAGCCATTAAAACTAATTAAATTGCTACGGGGTAAATAGTCCGCAAAAGCTGGATCCAACCAGATATTATTAATCTACATTATAGTAGCTTCAATTTGATATATTGTTCATATTTTTCGGAGTTACAGATAATTTTTTATGAATTTATTAACCTAAAAGACTATTAAAACTAATTAAATTACTGAAGTAACCACATACAGTAAAAGTTAGATCTAGTGCCATAATAATATTCTACACGTTTTTCTGAATCTATTGATATATGATTTACTATTTTTGGACCTACGAATATTTTATATGATTTTTGCAAGTTTACACAATTTTCTGCAAATTAAATTCAATTTCAAATCTATAGGGAATATTCTATGCTGACTGGGACGTGGGGCTGACATGGCATTGACACGTGGCGAGATCCGGTTGGCTCGTACCCCTTCGTGGAATCGATCTAATCCTGGCCGTTGGGATGAGATCCAGTGGTTAGGAGAGGAGATTGACCCGATTTTGACTCAGAATAGACAAGAAATAGATCTATGTTAGAGAGACAAATCCGTAGGTCAAATTGAAAAACTTAGAACATGAAAGTTGTGGGGAATCATTAGTCCTACCTTCTCACCAAGGCATTTGGATTTGAAGGAACGAGCGCGAGTACATCTTGGATTTACACCGTCAGATCTGAAATATTGTGGTGCGAAATTCTCCAGCTATGGTGGATGAAAAGAGGTGAGATTTTTCGGGATTGAAAGATTTTGACAAGTTCTACAACTTTCGTTTTTTGACCGAAGGCAAACGACGAAGTCTAGATGGGTTAAAAAGCGAAATAAGATTCGGGCATATGTAGATTCGGGATTTCGAGAAGAGAAACTCGTACAGCTGTGGCTCCACGAGTTTATATGGAGGTTTAGGACAGTGGGGAGATAGGTTTTGGAGTAGGGAACAAGTAGAAACAAACGGAAGTCGATTCGGAGTTGTAGATAAAAAGTTATAAGAGTTTGAATAGAGATAGGTTTGACAAAACAGATTTTGCACGCTTTTTAAAGGGATCCCATGGGATCGATCCCTGTCCTGTACGTGGCTGGCTCGGTCGTCCCTTGCTGGCTTGGTCCGGTGGGCCGGCCCGTTAGTTTTTTTCTTTTTCTATTTACTAGTTTCCCTCATATCTTTTGCATACGAACTCCAAATGACACGATTCTTGTTTCTAAAATTTTGTAAAATCGAATAGATCATTGTAGGATCATATTTGTAATCTTTTTACTAGTTTTCAAGTAGTGGGTTTATAAATCCTTGTATATTCTATTTTATTTATATCTTTATTTGTTTGTATTTATTCCATAACTTTTTCATAATAGCTCCAAATAAGCTCAATTTTGTTTCTAAAATTTTGTAATATTAATTGGATATTTTTAGGATATAATTTAGCAATAATCGCTGCCTTAGCAATAGTGGTTTTTTTATAAAGCCAATTTAATTACCTTTAGGAACATTTGGGCGAATCAACTATAGGATTTAGATACCAGGATTTGGATTCAGTTTGTGCGAACTTTGCATGGATATAATGAAATGTTTATGAATGATTTATGATTTTCATTTTAAAATTTTGTACACCAATTCTACAATCCATAATCAATCCATGCCCTTTTACCTATATGGCTACTTAGGTCATAACAAAAGAATATAAGATTTTGAATTCAAGGTTGAGAGGATTTCCTATTCAAAAAGTTTCTTCTCTTTGAGAATTTTCAACATAGTCAAACAATCAATCAAACTTATTTATTTATTTCACATTCCAAAACTAGGAGAATTTTGGGATGTGACAGTCCAACCCGACCAGATTTCTGGTTCAGATCCAATACAAACTTGCTCCCGCCCTTAAGTGTGTGACCCGGTAGGCTCATGGCTACTCGGACACGACTGGAATCCGACTCACAATCGATCAGTCGGCATCGGCTCCTAGCAGAACGTGCCGAATCCCAAGTACCAATGAGTCATGACGACTTGCCTTTCCAATGTGACTTACGTCCGAGTCCCTTTTGCGTCACGACATACCTTCTCAAACTATAGGCGAATATTCGTCATCTCTTAAATAGTCCGACTCTCTTCTCGATCCGAGATAAGTGATTCACCCAACTAACTCTTAGTCGAATGCCTCGGTTAACACTTAACCGAGTCGTGCATGGACATGCTTTCCGAATCATATCTTCCGAGAGGGCCCAGAGAATATCTCTCCGAGTGGAGGGGCAAAATCCCATCTTGGTTATTCACATCACGCAGCTTGATTCTCAGTCGACCCGAACTCTGCCTTTATAACTGCCCAGTTACGGATCAGCGTTTGACAGAACCTAAGTCGATGATCCTCAACTCGGACTATGCAACAACCTCAGGTCTAAGGATTACATTGATTGAGATATACAAATGACTACTTGTTTGTTGTACCTCAATTTGGGTCAATCCGACTCGCTAAACTCTTTAGCCGAGTCTGTGTAAGCCGGAATGGCATCACCATGCCCATGACAAGTGGAACCGAGTCATCAAGCCGACTTTCACATTGGTCTAAGTTGTGTGTCCAGCACAACCTCAATGACCAAGAACATTTAGTACAAACAACATGAATTCATAGTTCCACAACCGAATCACATATTCAATGATACACATCAGATGTTTATACAAGGACAACTTTATATCCTTATGAATACAATGGGAAATCTCATCATACATGATTGCCTTTAGGGCATATTCCCAACAACCCCAGCCTAGTCAACACATTTGACTTGGTCTATGCCCATGTGGCATGTGATGTGTACTCGACCCCACCAGTCTATGACTGGGGGCTAGGTTAGGGTGCGGTGTAGAAATTTTAAGAGAGGAGATGATGTTAGTAGTGATGCAGTAATTACTTTAGTTGTTTAATTAAAAATTTCAAAAATGATTAAATCTTATAAATTCAGTAACTTTTATTTTATAAGTCAGAAAAATATGTTTAATATATGAAAATGTTTAAAAAATAAACTCTACAATTTAAGATTATTATCATATATTATTGTATTAATTATTTAAATAAATATCAATTAATAATTGTTTTATAAGTAATAAAACTTTAATAAATCATAATTAAATATTAGTAAATCCTAAAAATATAAATAATATACTAAAATTCTTGGAAAAATAAGAACTACAATGTAAATCTATAACATAAAATATTATACCACTTAATTAAATATCTACTATTTATTAAGTGTTTATAAAATAATAAATCTTATAAAAATCATATCTTATTATTTATGAATCATAAAAATAAATGTAATATACCAAAATGATCATAAAATAATACCTACATGTTAAAAATATAATATCACACTTTTGAGGTAAATAAAAATTTAAAAACTTTAATAACTTCAATTTAAACCTATTTCCTTAAGCTGATAATTCATATAAGGGTAAATAAAAATTGCTAACATTTCTAAAATTAGTCAATTGAGTCTAATAAATAGTATTAGTATTAAATATTGATAATATGAAGTAAAAATGGTTCAACACATTTTAAATACAATCTTATTGAATTGTCATTCAACATAAGTGTAGATTATTATCTACAAAGATCCTTATCAAATATAAAATCTTCAAGAATAATTTGTGACTAGATAAAGCCTTTTTCCTTACTTCAACCACAAGATTATAAACATACCAAAACACTATAGTGACTTCACAAGTAGTCACTAATATCATGTACTTATCCACAAACCATAACCACACCTTTATAAGGAGATAAATGATTCCATTCCAGTATAATAATAAGAAATCACTAATCAAATAGAAGTATTACCACTCTTAATTAGATTTAAAGAAACATTATGAGGAGAACAAAGTACACATATCATAAACATTACACCTGAAGCCTATCTATGTTCTTAAAGTTAACTTTAAGTCTACAAGCCTTTAAATATAATGCTAAAGAGCTTGTTATGTGTTTTATAGTAACTTTGGTCTGTTATAATTAAGTCATAAGCATCTCAAGTCCAAACTATTCAAGAACAAACAACATCGACCATATTTGATTAACCACAAAGATTGTTTAGACCTTAAGAAAGAAATCTTTTTCTCAAATGTTATTCTTTTTGCCACTACAAACAACAAACCTTAAGATGATATCCCCAACACTTAACAACTAAACTCAAGGACTTTCATCATAGGTAACAGATGATAATTAATCATAAAAACATTGTTTTAAACTTTACTTGTATACTTCGGATTGTTAACACCTAAGTTTCTTGTAAATGTCATTAATTGTAAAGTAAAGTTTAAAGATAGAACAATTCTTATATGAGAAGTATTGTGTAGCATTCCTCATTTGTATACCTTATTGGTTGTATGGTATTTTAGTTACACATTGTTTCACACAGACTCACAAGCCTTAATAAGAAGAACACATGTAAAACTTATCTAAAAGTACAACACATTCTAAAGGAACCATTTCTAGCATCCAAACCCTAGATCAACGCTTATTCCGGGGATTCGAGTTTATCAAATTGCATTACATTACTACATCTTTCTTATTTAAACATTAGTCCTTACCGGACCAATGATGCTGATTTCAGATATTGGATCTTATATTGTCTCGAAGACCGTAAGTGCATAATCTTGCAATCACAAAAGGCATGTTCACACTTGCTCATGTCCTTTGATTACTTTCTGTAAAGTATTTTGCAAATCCAGTGTTGTCATCACCTACATTTCAAAAAGGTTAGAAAACACTATTTTCATAATAATATGATTATAGGTTATTTACCATGAGGTAATAACCTACTATGAAAGTTCCGGTGGTAAAGGAACATATTACCTAGGACTTAACAACCAATGTTGCCAGTGATTCTTGCGCCATATATTACACGTTGACCATGAGATTTGGAATGGGACGGAGAAGTCAGCTGTATCTTTTCCCTCTCGCATGGAGCCGGATGTGTGGGTCATGGATGTTATCTCCGTACTATTCATTTATTGGTAATTCGTAGGAGATATGCAACATATGGGTGGGAACCCTCATCGTCCCATGATAGTTCCGGCATCTGAACGGTCTGTACTGCCAATTGCCGTAATTCAATATGTGGGCTGGCGTACATGAAGGAGACATGCGGGGCCGCGGAGAAGGCAGTGATTGGCTTGGATCTTAGTCTTGGCCTCACACCAAGGAAGTATGGACGAGCCTGCAACTTGGATGTGTAACAAAGCTAACATCTCTCATGGGTAAAGTAACGCACCTCTACAGAGTGTAAGAACTATAACTTGTTACTCCCTGTTTTGGGAAGGAGCTATGAACGGGATGGGAAAGGAACTCCATGAAAGTTCTGGTAAACCCGTGAAGGCTGACGGACATAGCCTTTCATAATAAAAGCAACCTTTGAAGAAATGATTACAAAAACCTGCATTGCCTATGACTTACGGTCTATGGCTATAGATATATTGCATCAAACACTCCTTTTAGTGAACTTGCTGAGTACGTTCGTACTCAACGTATATTATTAACCCTTGTTAGATTCGAAAGCCAATATAGGCGACGTCTACATCAACTTACGATCAATGGAATCATCCTCAACATCTCAAGTTCTTCAATGAAGTCAATAGATACAACAACTAAAGTGAAGATGAAGTTGCAAATTAGATAGGATTATAATCTCTAGCCATAGAACCTACATATGTAGAGTCTTGCAATTGCAGCAAGGCAAGCCCAGTAGTTCAGATACTAGTCTTATAAGTATGATAGATTCGAGTTGGATATTTCTGATTCTTCTTTGTAAGAAGTTTCTTTCTCTCTCTTCAACCTAGATTGTTCTCTGGATCTTGTGTAAAGAGTCGAGTTGTAACCTATAGTCATGTCTTGGACCTGCTGTGTTTATCTTGTACCACTCTGAGGGATGTAATACTACTGAACGGTGTTTCATTGGTGTTATGTCAACGACTATAGTGTACTACATCATGCAGTTGTATGCTGGGTCACCATAGCCACCAGGAGGACACACCCCCTGGCCGCGCGGCGAGGGCTAGTCCGCGCCTGGTGAGGTGGGTGCAGCCGCCCTGGCGACCCCCCTGCGTCACCTCTTCGCCTGTAAAGACCCCCGGATGCCAAAACCCTAAGTACCCGATCAATATTCCACGAAACCGTCTGTAGCCGCCACCACCATCGTCCCTATATCAGGGAGGAGGGATCTGAAGCTCTTCTCGACACCCTGCCGGAGGGGAGATCATCCCGAAGGCATTCTTCTTCATCATGCCAGCCTGCTGTATGAAGCGTGAGTAGTTCCACCTTGGACTACGGGTCCATGTAGTAGCTAGATGGTTGTATCTCCTCCTTTGTGCTTTCATGTCTAGATCTTGTGAGCGCTGTTCATGATCAAGATCTCATCTATTTGTAATCATGCATGTTGTGTTTGCGGGGATCCGATGGATATTGAGATTACTATGTCATATTGATTAATGGTTTTGTCTTATTGATTCTATCATGTCTGTTTTGTTTGTGCTCTTGCATCCTCTCCATTGATAGTGGCTATCTTGGCCAAGTAGTTGCTAGTGACTCCAAGAGGTGGTAGTTATGATCGATAGTGGGTTCATGCCTCTGTTTAATCTAAGGGAAGTCACATAAATCTCTAAGGTTGGAGATTTTCTGTTGCCACTAGGGAGAAAACAATGGTCTCTTGTTCATGGAACAAGTAGATTATTTACCTTACACACTTTTCTTAAAGCAGTTGTCTGATGCTTGCAACTAAATACTGGAGGGGGTTCGGATGATAACCCAAAGGCGGACTTCTAGTCATAGATGCAGTTGGATGGCGGTCTATGTGTAACATCCCAAAAATATTGAACTTGGATCATCAAACTCTAAGCATCAAAATTAGGGATAACAAAAACTTTTCTAAATAAAATTATGAAAGCATGCATATGTGTATGCATTTAATTTGGAAAATCTTTTGAACCAACTTGTTTGTGTGTTTCTTTGCTTGTAAATGGATTCTTAGGTGAAATAACCATCATCTAAACAATTTCCAAACTTTTCTCAAAGACAAATGAATCAAAACAAACAAAATAAAGGAATGGTCATTTTGGCCAATTTAACTCCCATGCCTACTTTGGCTGTCTCAAACACTCAGAACCTAACAGAAACTTTTCTGGATCTTTGCACCCCTTGATTGTACTCATAACAAAGTATCAAGGCCCACTTTGTGATCATCCATAAACTTTCAAATGCATAGTTTAAATGACAATTCAAAATTGAATCTTTATCATATGAGAAGATCCCACTTTTTCAAAAACCACTCAAACAAGCTCAACTTTCAAAACCCAAGCATCTGCAGACTCACCATCACCAATCTAGCACACCCACCAAAAAGCTTTTCAAAATTCAAAACTTGAATTCATACGGCCATTTCATCAAACACTTGGCAGACACAAATCAAACAAAATCAAAACACTATAGTGTGTAGTGTTTTGAGCCTAACTGGTTCCCTATCTAGCTCACAACCATCTCAGTAGATCATCTAGCAAGATTAACGCAGCACTAGCACCACTGTGAGCTTGCCAATATCATCAATGGTGAACAGCCGAGTGCATCCATGCCACCCTAGTGTAGACAACAAGCTAGGAAAGAAACTAGCCGTGCCAACCTTGTCTGGGAGATCACCCATGCCTCACCGCCCCCTCTCGACCAGCCCTGCCTCGAAGACACCGACCAGAGCACCCAGGAACGCCGCGCCCGTGCCTCTGCCAACCGTGCCGAGCATGCGCCAGAGCGCCACCCTCGACCGAAGCCCACAGACCGCGCTCCGCCCTTGCCGCGTGCATATACGATCACCACCGACCCAGGAGACCGCCATACATCCCCGTTCGCCGCCCCATGCCGTACAGCCACCGCTCGCCGTCGAAGAGCGTCACCAGCGCAGGCGTGTTCCAGACCAAACCGCACCGCCCCACGTCTCGCCACCATATCGTTGAGCATCGCCAGGGAACACCGCACCGCCCCTACCTTCGCCCATGCCAATAGCCGTCTGTACCATCGCCCCCGACGAGCTCATAGTGTGCCCCGTCGGTCCCCTCGCTCGAATATAAATAGAGGCCACCCCCAGCCGAATTGAGCACACCATCTCACTCCCCTCTCCTCACTGATCGTGCCACCCCGTTCCCGAAGCAAGGCGAGCAGCACTTCGCCAGAATTTCACCGGAGCCCGCCACCTCTGGAGAAGAAGGGAGCCAGCGATTGGAGCCACCCCAGGAGGAACCACCGGTACCAGGAGATTCGCCGTCGTCGACTTCGTCGTTCGTCCGCCTTGCCGACCCTCGCCTGCACCCCGGTGAGCCCCCAACAACCCCCACTGGCCACACTAGGTTTCTGTCTCGCCGGCGTGGCTCAACGTCGACGATGACTCCCAGCCGTTGGATTAGAACCAGATCGAACGTCCCACATCACCCCATACCGCTTCGCACCCCCCTGTCTCACTGACGCGTGGGGACAACCACTTAAACAGCCCGCGGAAGCGCTACGCTTAGCAAGCCGGCCCGTTAACTTTTTCCGCGCAGCCCAGTTATTTGAATTAAACCTTTTCCATTTTATTTCAAACACACTTCTGCACCTAGATTCAAAAATCAACCCAGATTGATTCAGTGAGCCAAATTGAAAGAAACTAATTTTGTTAGAAAGATATTGAAATGCTGAATCCAAGCTCATTGGATTCAAGTCATTTGGATCTATAGATCAACCATGGTAAAAATAACAAGGCAGAAGCTTTTCTGCATTCAAACATTTTTCAAATTTAAACAATAATAGCTTTTGAGCTTATTCCAACTCTCAAAAATCACATTTAACCATACCTTTCAGAATATATAAAAACATATGGGTTTACTTGCAGAAATAATGTTCAAGTAATAAAAGAATGCCACATAGGCATTTCTAGTCACTTTATTTAATTAAATAAAAGGGTAAAACCTTATTAAATTATGACACCACTTTAAATCACATTCCCATGAACTAAAATATGTGGTGATGACATGTGTCAACATGATCGCATGTTTAGTTTGGAGAATATTAAATCTTAAGTAGTTTTTCAATGAGTAGAAATTACTTTTCTAAAAATAAAAGGAATTAAACCAAGCCTTAATCTTGTAATGTTAGAGATGAGGTTAGATCATCTATAGGACCCTTGTGTGTGATGATTGCAAGTAGTTAAGTATTGTTTGATGATTGTGTACATCGTATTTATTTATAGACGATAGTACCGACCAAGGATACGAGGAGGAAGAGGATTCTACGAAGAAGAAACCGAGGAGAACTTCAACCACCGCTCTGCACAAGGCAAGCGTTACTAACCAAGTGGACCAATGCAAGATAACACTTGCAAGATACCCTACTAATGCAAACTAATATTTGCTTGTTACCCTGACCACTATATGCCTTAAGCATATGTGATCATATCTACTTGATAAACCAATCCTATTTTTACCTACAAGCTGTATACTTTATTTCTTTATCAAAGATCTTACTTAGATTTTACCTAAGTGAATGGTAGATACTAGAAAGATATGTGAAGGTTGCATAAAGAGCATAAAATTTGGCCTAAGCTAGATAATCTTGATATCATCCCAAGGCATAAGATTGAACTTAGTTGAAACTCTACTAGTTTACCACCCCTCATTAGTACTTACCCCACCTGTAGATGCTAGTGCTAAGCATAAAACTTGATCAACTTTAGATGGGAATACTTGGTGGAAAAATGGTTATGAAAACCTTGGAATGATGGATCATTCTATTGAAAATTTTTGGACATGTGTTTTCGAACACCAGAGGATTTTGGTGATGAAAATGTTAAGGCATGAGCCTTAGTCCTTTATAAAACTGATGGTTGTCTGGATGCGATACCATTCCAATTTTATCGTACAACCACAATACCCGAAGATTGGGTAGGGCTTGACTGGAAACTTATATACCCTAATATCAGTTCCCTCATGGCCAAGGTCTGAGCTGAGGCTACCTGGTGAAGATTGTCCACCTGTGCAGTACCCAAGATGACAGTTGGTCATGGTTGGGAGGCCAAACTCACCAGAGAGGTGCTTAAACTAGGGAGTGTAATTGAAAGGTTAGGATTGATTATCGCATAATGAGTATGGTGAATTCAGGATTTGTTCCTGACGAATATATCGAATGTTGTGGTGAAAGTGTACAATCTCTGCAGAGTGTCAAACTATTCGAATAGCCAAGTCCGCGGTTATGGACAGTTGGAGTGGCCATACTGTTGAGACCGAATGTTGTTCGGAGTCTCGTATGGGATCTGGGATATCACAAGGAGATCCGGAATGGTCCGGAGAATAAGATTCATATAAGGAAAGTCCTATTTTGGAGTTGGGGAATGATTCCGGTGTTTTCATCGAGAATGTTCTAGAAGGTTCCGGAAGGTCCGGCACTCCGGAGGGGAAGGGTACATGAATGTTTCATGACAATGTGGAATGGTTGCATCATGTACTAGGTATCATGGCTGGGCAAAATAAAGGGAGAAATCAAATCCTAGTTTGAAAAGTCAAACGGCAGTTTTGCTTGGTGGAGGGAGAGTAGGAAACCTACATGGGGAGGAGTTCCTCTCCCTCCACCCGCCGGCCAAGGAGGCCGACTTGGGGGAGGACTCCCTTCCCCTTGGCCGCGCCCTCCCACCTATAAAAGGAGGGGCAGGGCTGCCCCTCTTCCCTACACCCAACACCACCCAAACCCTAGCCCTAGCCGCCGACCTCCACCAAGTGGCCGCCGCCCCCCAGGGTTTCCTCCTAGCCGCCGAGTTGGGGCTTCTCCAACCCCTAGACGCCGGCCAAGCTCCGCCCTTTGGTGCCTCTAAACCCTAGATCGCCAAGGCCTCTCTCATAGTCCACCATACTCGCTCCGGCTTAAGGCGAAGCCCTGCGAGATCTCCCCTCTACTTCCGGTACCACGCCGTCAGTGTCTGCGAATCGCGAGGAGAGTGCTACAACCTCCGCTGCCTCGGAACAAGGAGAGGAAGGTCTTCATCGAAAATAACGTGACCGATGTGTGGAAGCGCTGTGGAATTAGCGCCGGAAGGATCGTCTACGCGATCTTGAGATCGACAAGAGTACGACTACATCACCCACAAGAATCTTCTCTCGTTAAACGCTTTGGAATCTTTGAGGGTGAGTTCCTCTATCGACTCGTTGCTACAATCTAGTAGATAGATCTTGGCTTGTTTGTTTGTATGCGGTAGAAAATTTTTGCAAGCATGCTTGCAAGCTAATTGGATGACATTCCACCGAGAGGGCCCAGAGTATATATATCCGTCATAGGGATGGACAAATCCCACTCTTGATCCATGTGTCTCAACCAATACTTTCCGAACACTCAATGCCACCTTTATAGCCACCCAGTTACGGTGTGGTATTTGATGTCATCAAAACATCCTTCCGGTAATGGTGATATGCATGATCTCATGGTCGAAGGAATTAGGTTACTATGTATCAGAAAGCATATAGCAATTAAACTAATAAAATGACTTGATCTTTATGCTACGCTTATCTATAGGAGTATGTCCATCATACCATTCTCCTAATGATATGATCTTGTTGTTAATAACATCTCAATGTTCATGATAGGGAAACCACAATCATCTATTAACCAACAATCTAGTATTATGAAGAGGCTTTACTAGGGACACTAATTTAGTTTACAAATCACACAAGTATTAATGTTTCCTTGTTAATACTATTATAGCATGAATGTAAACATTTATCATAAACACAAAGATATAATAATAACTACATTTATTATTGCCTCTAGGGCATATCTCCAACAGTCTCCCACTTGCACTAGAGTCAACTAATCTAGATTACATGGTAATATACCGAACACCCGTGGCAGTTTGGTGTTGGTCATGTTTTGCCCTCGGGAGAGGTCTAGTCAACGGATCCGCCACATTCAGATCTGTGTGTACTTTGCAAATCTTTATGTCACCATCTTGGACATGTTCTCAAATAGCGTGAAAATGTAGCTTGATGTGCTTCAGCTTCTTGTGTGACCATGGTTCTTGCGCATTGGCTATGGCGCCCATGTTATCACAGTAGATAGACATTGGGTCCAGCGCACTTGGAACCACACCGAGCTCTGTAATGAACTCCTTCATCCATATCGCTTCTTGTGAAGCCTCCGAAGCAGCCATGTATTCCGATTCAGTTGAAGATCTCGCCACAACGCTTTGCTTTGCACTCCTCCAGCTAACTGCTGCACCATTCAAAGTAAATACGTATCCAGATTGTGATTTAGAATCATCCGGATCGGTGTTCCAACTAGCATCGGTGTAACCATTAACAACGAGCTGTTCATCACCTCCATAAGAAAGAACCATATCCTTAATTCTTCTCAAGTACTTAAGGATGTTTTTGACCGCTATCCAATGATCCACTCCTGGATCACTTTGATATCTGCTAGTCAAACTAACAGCATATGCAATGTTGGGTCTAGTACATAGCATGGCATACATTAGAGATCCTATGGCTGAGGCATAGAGAGTTTTACTCATCCTTTCTCTATCTTCTGCCGTTGTTGGACTTTGAGTTTTACTCAAGGTCGTATTGGGCAACATGGGCAAGAACCCTTTCTTGCTATCCTCCATTCCAAACTTCTTTAGAACTTTGTCCAAATATGTACTTTGTGACAATGATATTAGGCGTCTCGATCTATCTCTATAAATCTTTATGCCTAATATGTAAGCTGCTTCGCCAAGATCTTTCATTGAAAAACTATTATTCAAATATTCCTTGACACTATTAAGAAGGTCTACATCATTCCCAATCAACAATATGTCATCTACATATAGTATTAAGAATGCTACAGAGCTCCCACTCACTTTCTTGTAAATACAAGCTTCTCCATAAGTTTGTATAAAACCAAAACTTTTGATTACCTTATCAAAATGTTGATTCCAACTTCGGGATGCTTGCTTCAATCCATATATGTACCGTTGAAGTTTGCATACCTTGTTAGCATCTGTAGGATCGACAAAACCTTTGGGTTGCATCATATACAACTCTTCATCAATGTCTCCATTGAGGAATGTTGTTTTGACATCCATCTGCCATATCTCATAATCGTAATATGCAGCGATTGCTAACATAATCCTCACAGACTTTAGCTTCGCTACTGGTGAGAAAGTCTCATCGTAGTCAACTCCTTGAATTTGTCGAAACCCTTTTGCGACAAGTCGAGCTTTATAGACAGTAACATTACCATCAGCATCTATTTTCTTCTTGAAAATCCATTTGTTCTCGACAGCCTTCCGGCCATCCGGTAAGTCCACCAAAGTCCATACTTGGTTTTCGTACATGGATCCAATCTCGCATTTCATGGCTCCTTGCCATTTATTGGAATCTGGGCTCATCATCGCTTCCTCATACGTCGCAGGGTCATCGGTGTTGTCCACGAACATGACACTCATAACGGGATCATACCAATCAGGAGTAGTACGAGTCCTCGTTGACCTGCGAGGTTCTGTAGCAACTTCAACCGAAGTTTCATGATCATCATCATTAGCTTCCTCTCTTATTGGTGCATGCACCACAGGAACTTCTTCCGGTGCTGCGCTACTCGCAAGTTCGAGAGAAGGTTCGACAACCTCGTCGAGTTCTACTTTCCTTCCAGTCACTTCTTTCGAGAGAAATTCCTTCTCCAGAAAGGATCCATTCTTGGCAACGAAGATTTTGCCTTCGGATCTATGATAGAAGGTATACCCAATAGTTTCCTTCGGGTATCCTATGAAGACGCATTTTTCCGCTTTGGGTTCAAGCTTGTCCGGCTGTAACTTCTTTACATAGGCCATGACCCCAAACTTTAAGAAACGACAATTTAGGTTTCTTCCCAAACCATAATTCATACGGTGTCGTTTCAACGGATTTAGATGGTGCCCTATTTAAAGTGAATGCGGCTGTTTCTAATGCATAACCCCAAAATGATAGCGGTAAATCTGTAAGTGACATCATAGAACGAACCATATCTAAGAGAGTTCGATTATGATGTTCAGACACACCATTATGCTGTGGTGTTCCCGGCGGTGTCAATTGTGGAAGTATTCCGCATTTCTTCAAATGCCCGCCAAACTCGTAACTTAGATATTCACCTCCACGATCAGAACGTAGAAATTTAATCTTATTGTTACGTTGATTCTCAACCTCACTTTGAAATTCCTTAAACTTCTCGAAAGTTTCGGACTTATGTTTCATGAAATAGATATACCCATATCTACTCAAGTCATCCGTGAAGGTAAGAACATAACGATAACCATCGCGCGATGCTACACTCATTGGACCACACACATCGGTATGTATGATTTCCAATAAGTCCGTAGCTCGCTCCATCATACCAGAAAATGGAGTCTTAGTCATTTTACCCATCAGACATGCTTTGCATCTTTCAAGTGATTCGAAATCAAGTGATTCAAGAAGTCCATCGGAATGGAGTTTCTTCATACGCTTCACTCCAATGTGACCAAGATGACAGTGCCACATATAGGTCGAGTTATCCCTCGATTTCAAACGTTTAGCTTCAATGTTATTAATATGTGTATTTCCACTATCGAGATTCAATAAGAATAGACCATCTATCAAAGGTGCATGTGCATAAAACATATTACTCATATAAATCGAACAACCATTATTCTCGGACTTAAACAAGTAACCGTCTCGCAATAAACAAGATCCCGATATAACGTTCATGCTTAACGCAGGCACAAAATAACAATTATTTAAGTATAAAACTAATCCCGATGGTAGATGAAGAGGTAGCGTGCCGACCGCGATCACATCAACCTTTGATCCATTTCCCACGCGCATCGTCACCTTGTTCTTCGCTAGCTTCCGTTTATTCTGCAGTACCTGTTTCGAGTTACAAATATGAGCAACCGAACCAGAATCAAATACCCATGCACTACTACGAGTACTAGTGAGATACACATCAATAACATGTATATCGGATATACCTTTCTTCTTGATGTTGCCGTTCTTCAAATCCGCCAAGTACTTTGGGCAATTCCGCTTCGAGTGACCCTCTCCTTGCAAGAAAGCACTCAGATCAGGCTTAGGTCCAGCCTTGGTCTTCTTCGTCGGTGCGGTAACCTTTTTTACCACCCTTCTTGAAGTGTCCCTTCTGCTTAGACTTGCCTTTCTTGAATTTGGTGGTCTTATTGACCATCAACACTTGGTGCTCTTTCTTGATCTCCACTTCTGCAGATTTCAACATGGATAAGAGTTCTGGCAACTCCTTGTTCATGTTTTGCATATTGTAGTTCATCACAAAGTTCTTGTAACTTGGTGGTAGTGATTGGAGGACACAGTAAATCCCCAAAGCATTAGGAATCACTATACCCAAGCTTTGAAGTTTGTTTGCGTGCCCAGACATCTTAAGCACATGCTCACTGACGGAGCTGCCCTCTTCCATCTTGCAATTAAAGAACTTTTCAGAAGCCTCATAACTCTCAACTGCCGCGTGAGTTTCAAATATCAATTTGAGTTCACGGACAATATCATGTGGGTCATGGTTCTCAAACCTTTTCTAAAGCTCCGATTCCAAACCATACAAGATAGCACACTGAATCTGGAGGAGTACCGATTCTTCCGAGCGAGGTAAACGCGTTCTTTACTTCATCGGTAGCATCAGCAGCGGTCACCCAGCGGTGCATCCAGCACATAGGTCAAATTACCAGCATTGAGGACAATCCTCAAATTGCGGAACCAATCCGCGAAGTTGCTTCCATTGTTTTTCAACTTTTCTTTCTCTAGGAACGCATTAAAATTGATGGTAGGGGCCGCCATTGATCTACAACATATTTGCAATAGTTTAGACTAAGTTTATGAAAAACTGAGTTCTAATTAATAGTTAAATTAATCTAGGTGAACTCCCACTCAAAACAATCCCTCGCATTGTTTTAGTGATCACACGAACCAAATCCACCAAATCAAAACCGATCATCACGAGAGTTGATGTAGCTTCAATGGCGAACAATCGACATGTTCATCATATCTACTATATGATTCATGCTTTACCTTTCGGTGATCCGTGTTCCGAGACCATGTCTGTACATGATAGGCTCGTCAAGATCAAACCTTAGCTTCCGCATGAGCAAATCTGGCTTTCTCACATTGTATACACTTGCAGAATCTAACACACCCGATCATCACGTGGTGCTTCGAAACAACAAGATTTAGCAACAGTGCTTTCTAAGGATGAACACTTTAGAACTTGAAATTTATGTGCATGAGGGATCATCTTATAATGCTACCGTCGTTAACTAAGCGATACAAGATGCATAAAGGATTAACATCACATGCAATTCATAATATGTGATATGATATGGCCTTTATTCTTTGTGCTTCCGATCTCCATCTTCAAGCACGAACATGATCTCCATCATCACCGGCATTGCATCAAGGTCAATGACGCCGCTTCATGGTTGTCGTCCACCGGCTTCAACTATTACAACTATTTTGAATAGACACGCAGGTCTTAACAGAATTTAAAGACAACCATATGGCTCCTGCCGGTTGCCAACTTACAATAAGGAACATTGCATACATCAAATATAATCACAATCAATGCCATATCACATCACAGCACACCCCTGCAAAACAAAGTTAGACGCCTCTAATTTCTTTGCATGTTTTACGTGGTTTGGGGCTTTCAATAAGTGTCGCTCTAACTTACGAACAAGAACCACAACGTTGATGTTTGAACTATCAAGTGCCCGTTGTAAATTGGATCTATACTATGATGGGAGAGATAGACACCCGCAAAGCCACTTATGCAATACAAGTTGGATGTTGAGCGTGGAGCAAGTCTCATGAACGCTGTCATGTAAGGTTAGCCCGGGCCGCTTCATCCCATCATACCGCAAGATGCAAAGTACACAAGAAGCAATTGATAATAAAAGCACCACCGCCCACAATGACCATTATGTTCTACTCGTGCAACAGATCAATAAATAGACACGGCTCTGATACCACTGTAGGGGTTCGTAGCATGGAAAACAAAAATTTTCTACCGCATACAAAAAAACAAGCCAAGATCTATCTACTAGATTGTAGCAACGAGTCGATGGAATAACTCACCCTCGAAGATTCCAAAGTGTTTAACGAGAGCGGATTCTCGTGGGTGATGTAGTCGTACTCTTGCCGATCTCAAGATCGCGTAGACGATCCTTCCGGCGCTGCGCGCTTCCGCAGTTGGTCACACGTTTGGTACTCGATGAAGACCTTCCTCTCCCTTGTTCCAGCAGGCAGCGGAGGTTGTAGCACTCTCCTCGCGATTCCGGCAGCACGACGGCGTGGTACCGGAAGTAGAGGGGAGATCTCGCAGGGCTTCGCCTTAAGCCGGAGCGAGTATGGTGGACTATGAGAGAGCCTTGGTGATCTAGGGTTTAGACGCACCAAGTAGAAGGGGCTAGGCCGGCGGCTAGGGCAACTAGAAGCCCCAACTCGGCGGCTTGAGAGAAAACCCTAGGCGGCGGCTATGGTGGGCAGCGGCGGCTAGGGTTAGGGTTTAGAGGGGCAAGGTGTAGTTCTTGGAGGGGCAGCCCTGCCCCTCCTTATATAGGTGGAGGGGGCGCGCCAAGGGGAGGGTAGTCCCTCCCCAACTCGGCTTCCAAGGCCGGCGGTGGAGGAAGAGGGACTTCCTCCCCAAGTAGGTTTCCTACTCTCCCTCCACCAAACAAAATAGCCGTTTGACTTTTCAAATTGGCGTTTCACTTTTCAAACTAGGATTTGATTTAACCCTTTATTTTGTTCAGCGATGACACCTAGTACATGATGCAACCATTCCAACTTGTTATGACACATTCATGTACCCTTCCCCTCTGGAGTGCCGGACATTCCGGAACCTTCTAGAACATTCCCGATGAAAACACCGGAACCATTCTCCAACCCCGAAACAGGACTTTCCTTATATGAATCTTATTCTCCGGACCATTCCGGATCTCCTCGTGATATCCCGGATCCCATCCGAGACTCCGAATAACATACGTTCTCTTACTCATCATTCCATAACTACTCAACAACATCGAATCCTTAAGTGTGTCTCCCTACGGTTCGTGAATTATGCGGACATGATCGAGACACTTCTCCGAACAATAACCAATAGAGGAATCTGGAAATTCATATGGTTCCCACATATTTCAACGATTACATTGCGATCGAATGAACCACTTACATACGATACCAATTTCCCTTTGTCTCATGATAGTTTACTTATCCGAGGTTTTGATCGTCGGTATCTCTACATACCTAGTTCAACCTCGTTACTGATAAGTACTCTTTTCTCGTTCCCGTGATATGTGATCCCTTGTGAGCCAGTCACATGCTTGCAAGCTAATTGGATGACATTCCACCGAGAGGGCCTAGAGTATATCTATCCGTCATATGGATGGTCAAATCCCACTCTTGATCCATGTGTCTCAACCAATACTTTCCGAACACTCAATGCCACCTTTATAGCCACCCAGTTACGGTGTGGTATTTGATGTCATCAAAGCATCCTTCCGGTAATGGTGATATGCATGATATCATGGTCGAAGGAATTAGGTTACTATGTATCAGAAAGCATATAGCAATTGAACTAATAAAATGACTTGATCTTTATGCTACGCTTATCTATAGGAGTATGTCCATCATACCATTCTCATAATGATATGATCTTGTTGTTAATAACATCTCAATGTTCATGATAGGGAAACCACAATCATCTATTAACCAACAATCTAGTATTATGAAGAGGCTTTACTAGGGACACTAATTTAGTTTACAAATCACACAAGTGTTCATGTTTTCATCTCTTGAGTTCCTTGGTAACCCCAAGTACATCAAGTTTTATCAAAGTCCGTTGTGCTCCTTGGTAACCCCAAGTGCATCAAGTCCTTAAAAGTTTTCTTTTAGAAATTAGAATGTCGAGATCTCCCATAGTTCAAACTTTAGTTGCTCAGTATTGTCCATAACCGGGGACACGGCTAAGTACTTAGATTTTTTTATCTTCTGCAGAAGGAGTACACTTTACCCACATGTCACAATCCCATCCTTTTGCCACCAGTGGCCACTGGATTAGCACTCATCCAAGATGGAGTACTGGCAGATTGGGAATGTGACGAAGTATTTCCAAAGGGTCCTCCCATACACCATTGCTAGCTTGTCTTCAGCACCCATGAAGCATTCCAGATCCCCATGTCCAGTAAACTGAAGACAATGTATGGGTCTTCCCAATGTAGTTGACTAAGCCAGAGCCATAATAGCATGTGGTTGCACACGAAAGCCACAATTGGAGAAACATGTTCAATCTCTAAGTTTCCTGGGTGGTTTCCTTTGGAGCACAACACAAAGTGATTGCCATAGACATGGTTCCTTTTGTTGCCACCTTCTCCAAAACTCAAAGTATCCTTGGCCACCCAGGTGGTTCATTAAGTCCTTGTTTTATTATATAAAACACCAGTCCTTTTCTCAACTTCATAAAATCTCAACATGTATCTCTTTTCAAAATATAGCATGGCTAAGCATGTATCAACTACAATATTTTTACTAAGGAGTGTATAGGGAATCCTATTAGGATTTAGCATAGCATAAGTATAGAAATATCTTTTCATGCATGTTTTCAAAATCCACTAAGTATAATGAAAATAGTAGGACTCTGGATGATAGTGTAACTTGCCTTTTTTGTAGGGAATGATGGTTCACTCCTTGATCTTGCTGGTCTCACACTTTGCTAATTTCACTACAATCAATCAAGCAAACACCAAATCAACTAGCATTCCAAATAATCAATCAAACAATTCACACACATAAAACTATGGGATCTAAGTCATGCATGTGAGCATGCAAGAGATGGTTCTATTTGTAAAGATGTTCTCCACTAGGCTTCTAAACTTTGTAAGTTCCAAATTGGTTATTTTCCAAAGTGGCAAATTCATTTGCAAAAGGGTTTTGTCCATGAACCATTTTTAAATCCCTTCATTATTTTATGTGGTGGGAAACATTTTTATAATAGCAACAACTCTATGTGGTTCACCAAATAAGTTGTTGTTTCTCAAAACTTGGTGTTTTGGGTCAGTAGGTTTGATCCAAACAATTTTCTCAAAGTTTTCTTTCCATAAAACATTTTCATAACAAAAACCATTCTTTTATTTGGCTAGAAATGGGTTATATCAATTAATCCATCCTAGACATTATCAAATTCATTTTCCAAACTATGGGTTGGTTCCTAGGGTCAGTAAGTTCACCATAAACTATTTTGCCAAGGTTTCAAACTCAAAAACATTTTTGAATCATTTTTCTAGTCTTAACAAGCATTCAAAAGTTTCTGCAAAAACCAACAAGCTAACAGATACTATTTGCTAAACCAAAGGCATGGTTGGCTAGGGTTTGTTCCACTGATTCCAACGGTATCAAATTTGTAAATTTTGGACGTGTGGATCGAAAGTTACAAAGGTTTGAAATTGCAACTTAGATCTGATTTCCAAATTCTGTTATAAACAGACCTGGCCACGCGTCGCAATCTCATTGGACGGTACCGGTTCGGTCGGATCGGGCTCTACAGTGCGTTGGATCTAATCAAATCGTGCGATCCAGAAAGCATACCCCTTCGCGGCTTAAGTGATCTATCGCAAGCGTCTGATCGAGATCCTACGGTGCTAGCGTGTTTGACCATATGTGAGCGGCGGCTACGGTCAGACAGTGGCGGCGCTGGCGAAACAGGAAGCGAGAGAGGGAGGGAGTAGGCTCACCGAGATCGCAGGAGGCTGGGGAAGCTCGTCGTGTGGTCGACGGGGCAAGGGGCGCACGAGGGTAGGAGGAATTCCTCGCCAGAGTTTGGTCTGGGGACGGTTGGCTCTGGTCGAGGTTGAAGACGATGCTACAGGTCACGGAAAGGCAAACCAGATGCATGGTTAGACGCAGGAGATCACGGAGATGCTGTGTGCGTGAACGAGAAGAAGAGGGGCGGCTGGAAACTACCTGTGGGGCTCGTCGGAGTTGGAGCGGACGGTGGCATCGTTCAGAGCTTGTCGAAGACGGCTCCCTGGGGCGCCCGCGGTCGAACAGAGGGTATTGGGAGATGCGGCAGGGAGTGGTGAGTGCGCTCGTGTGCTCGGGGAGGCAGGAGGTGGCTGTGGTTTGTCGGACTTCACCGGAGGAGCTCGCCGGAACAGTGGCGGTGCAGGGCCAATTCGAGGCAGCCCGGTGGCGAGGTGGCGTTGGCGTTTGAGGGGAATGACAGAGGGAGGAGAGGTGCTTATGTACGCATGGTCGGGGGCGAGATTAACGCAGCCATTATTCGTGAATTGAACGCGGCTTTGGATGGCAGCAACGGCAGCGAGGTTTTGGGGGGAGGAGGTCGCGCGGGTGAGGAGGATGAACAGGAGAGTGGGGTCCAGTCGTCAGTGAGGATGCGAGAAGGAGAGGAGGTCCACCAGTCAGTCTCTGCACGGGTTAGAATTTGAGTACGAATCATTTTTCTTCAGAGAGGGGAGCTGGGCTGGTTTGTTGGGCTTGTGGGCTTGGCCGGCTGGGCTAGGTCCAAAACCAGTTTTTCTATTTTGAACCCTTTTCTTTTTCTGAAACCAATTTCTGTTTTAAAATTCAAACAATCAAACAATACTCAAATTGATTCAAACAATCACCAAACTTTGAAACTTTGAATTTGGTTCTGTTCAGTAACATAAACCAAAATTCCAAAAACAAAAATAATAATTTTATTTTAGGTCCATTATTAATTAAGTAAATAGACCATTGTTATTAAATCAAAATAGAATTTGATGTTTATTTTAAAACTCCATTTTGAAATCCAATTATTTTCAAATCCAAATCAGTAGGTTTTATTTGAAAATACAAAATGCTTGGAAAACTTATTTTTGAATAAATAAATAAGTTTTGTTATTTTGGAAATAGTAAAACCTTTATTAATAAAACTTGGATATTAAATCCTTACTAATTTTATTTAAATAATCCTTTTCTATTTTTATCAAAACAAAATGTTTTATTTCAAAAAGCTTGGCTAAGTTTTAATTTGGCTCTATAAAATAATATTTATTTATAAACTTCTATTTCTTTTGAAAACCAAATCTTTTTATTTAAAAGATCTAAAATAGTATTTCCAAAATATTTTATTTCCTTTATTTAAATTTTTTATCTTTATAAATCCTTTTAGGGTTTTATTTAATTCAAATAGGTTTTGAAGTTCCATTTGAATTCAAAAAGTTTCTTCTGGCCCTGAAAATCAAACAAAATTTTATTTTTTATTCATTTATTTTCACATTACAAGATTTGGAAAATCTTGGGATGTGATAGGCTACCACCCTTAAAATAAATCTCGTCCCGAGATTTGGGAAGGCTAGGGTTATAAGCAGATTCAAAACAACTAGGGTACTACCACCCTTAAAAAAAATTTCAAACAAAGATTACATATTGTCCTTCTTGGGATCCTGGGGAAAATTTCTCTAAGCAAACATTTGCATGTGTCTTTTGTTTCCACACTTGACTCATGGGCCATGGTTGAGTTTCTACATAGGCTTGTTCAACTTATTCTTCATCTTTTCTGGACAGTTGCTTGCATACTGTCCTGGATTCTTGCAATTGAAACAGTGGATGTCCTTGAGTTCTTTACGTGGCTCTTGTGGACAAGTTGCTACATAGTGGCCTAGCTCTTTGCAGTTGTTGCACACTACTTGGCCAATCTCTTTATTCTTCGGGTTCTCTGGGCATTCACCAGAATAGTGTCCCATTTCCTTACATTTATAACATTGCACATGGCTTTTGTCAATCTTTTGCTTCTTGGGTTTCTTTGATCCTTTGAATTGGGTTGTTTTGTTTGGAGGTATAAGTGGTCCTTTTCCTTTGCCATCAACATTCTTGGTATACTTGGATCCTTCTTGTTTTCTTTGTTCCACCATGGAATAGATGGGACATTGGATAGGAACATGGTTGTTTCCTTCACATAGGTAGCAAGTAGCTTGAGAAGTGGGACATTGTCCAATAGGATGTTTCTCTTCACAGTTGGGGCATTGATCTCCATGCTCCCTGAAAGTATGATCCTTGTCTCCACAAATAATGCAATCTAGTGCTCCATCTAGAATAATGTTTCTGTCATCCTTGTTGTCAAAAACTCTTTTGGGATATCTTTCTTACATTTTGATCAGTCACCTTAAGCATCAGTTGGCCTTGAGTTTCCAAAAATCCTTGTAGCTTTGGATCTTCTCCACTGGAGTTGGCTATGAATTGAGCTGTCACTTGGTTCAACTGGTTCTGAGTTGCTATGAGCTCTTTCATGTTGTCCTCTTGGTCGGTGTTGATGTCATCAACCTTGGATTCTTTTGGAGTAGTCATCTGTTTGGGTTAAAGGGAGATTAGAATAGGCAAGATACTTCTAAGGAAATATTTCTAATCACACACATCACATTTCACACAAACAATGTGCATGCAATCACAAACCAAACATTTCACTCAAACAACAAAGTTCAAGCACATACTTAGGCAACAAAAATATTTTTGTTACACCACATAAGTTGGTGGTTTTGTCTTAACTAAAATATGGTGGTCCATCTATATGGTTCACTTGTGATCTTTCCATCCTTCTTAGTTGCTTCTTCTTACTTAAGATCATTGTTCCCTTGAGAAAAACTCTTGATTACAATAACTTCTAGTGATGTGATCTTCTTCTAACTTTTGCATTCCCTCAGTCTCTAAATCTTGAGCAAGATTTCCTTGTCTCACTTGTAGTCCTTAGTGATATCCAAGTTGGAAGTCCTTGGTGAACATGCTGAAGATGTTGAAGTCATTAGAGTTGAAGAAGTTGAATTCATTAGAGTTGAAAGTGTTGAAGAAGTCCTTTGCACATGGTGTAGTCTTTGGCCATGGGTAGGTTTTTCCATCAAGTTGCAATAGAAGAGATGTAGAGTTGAAACCAAATTGGTTGAAGAAAGAGTTTACAAGTGTTTTTGTAAATAAGTTTTGGATCAAAATATAACTCCTATTCTTCTAAGGGTTTTTGTCCAATCCTAGGTTTACAAATCCTACAGGCAACACAATTGTAACACCCTCAGAATCGGCCCTATGCAAGTGTCAACGCTTCCCGCCAAACCTGCATAGAAACGATTCAAAGGTACCCACCAGGCACTTGCGTGCGGGTGGAAAACGAAGTAATATCATTACACAATAGTCCTCGATGGAACCCACAAAACATATATATACAACAGCGACTCAAAGAGTCAAGAATACAGATATACAGTACAAAGATCCAAATCACATTGAAAACAGCGTCTGATGCGGACGACAAAGATGCAAATTGAGCTAAGAGCCACAAGAATAACCAAAGGCGTCCATAACCCTGCCGAGCTAGGCGGAAGGGTAACCACCTAACGACGTCGATCTCAAAACCTGCTTAAACAAAAGGGGTGCCGACAAAGGGCAAAGGAAAAGAGAGAGCGGTCAAGATCGAGGCCAAGACAGCGAGACTAGAATTCGGCGGTCCTCGCCTACATAGGTATGGTGGACTGAAGCGGCAGCGCGGCATGCACTAAACAACCTATAGAGACTCGATACAACTGTCGGCTATCAGAGAGGGATAAGAAAGACCTATTCGGAACCAACCTAATACTATCACCAAGCATACCCATCCTGGTATTTCCCCCTCGAGACCAAACGAGGAAGTCAGCCGAGGAACTCACACAGTTGGCAGTTTTATTCATTCCGTTATAGTGGCGGCAATTACTAGTCAAATATAGATGGCATGAGTCATCCTGATATAATAAGCAGTGGGCAGTTTTAGTTAACCATTCCGTTGTAGTTGCAACACTTACTAGTCAGATACAATTAGCATGAGATATCCCAAACCCAGCAGTTGTTGGTACTTTTATTTAGCCATTCCGCTAAAGAAGCTGATTACTAGTCATATCGGATACAAGTCAAATTATAACAGAACTTTAGTTATAGTTGTCTATGATCGAGAACTGCTCCAAGTCGTCCATAACCGCGGACACGGCTTTTAAAAGATTTAACCTGCAGGGTGCACCAAAGTATCCACACGCACTTGACCCTTTTGCGGATCGGTTAACATACACCCATCGGTATGTCGGCGGGGCCTAAGTCATGACGTTTCCGGACCCAAAGCAAGTACATGGGGCCACCCACTAAGCTACCCAACGAAGTCGGCGGTCTCGAGACGGACTCGTGGTTTGCGCTGCTGGCTGTAAACGACGGGAACCGAAAATGTGACTGGCTTGTCGACATGCCAAAACACTCCGCTTCCAAAATAGTACAGGTGCTCCTCGCACAAACTTAAATAAAGCAGTAAAGCATGGCATAAGTACAGAATAGTAATAAAGCCCCAAACTACTTGTGGCCCCCGGTACAATACTTTGAAATCAGGTACTAACCGATGGGGGTGCCCATACACCCCACCTGTGGTTAGCGCGCTCGATCTCGGAACAGGTGTCAAGAACCCGGTCCCACGGACACCAAAGGAGCGGTTAAAATCCAAATATTGTCTATTACCCACCGGTGCCTCTGCATTTACCTACTTTCAATTTTAGTTATTAAACAATAATTAAAGCCATGATCATCTCCAACATTAAACATGCGGCAACACTCCAACAACTGTGGTACTTGACGACACGCAACAGCACTTGAGCAAGCGACTACGACGCGCAAGTCCAACTATCTACCAATCAACAGGTAGTAGGATGTGTTCAAGGCAATATAAGGCTGCAAGGGATATCACGGGCCCGAAAACTAGAGCATCGCAACATAGATAGCAATAGATCAACAGGAGGGAATAAATACTATAAAAGTAAGATAGGTAGAAAGGGGGAGATGCTCGCCTGAAAACATTGCCGAAGATTCATCCGAAGATCGGGTCGACACTCACATCAACTCATCGGCCTAGTCCGTGAAGAAGCAAAACACTAGCACAAACACCGGATGCACTATTTAATACTATGACAGAAGATCGGGCATGATGCATGTATGATGTATGACATGGCAAAGGTGCAATGCAATTAGATCATATTAAGCGGAACCGGGGGTCCCGACAATTAATTAGGTGACTTATGTTGTTTAGCTACCCCGCAATTTAAATGTTGTCTTAACAAGGCAAATTATATCACCGGTTCGATGCACCAATTTAAATGGAGTCCGAAATAAGACAAAGATATCCCGCATATAGACTCCATATTTAATTTAGGTGAATCGCCTAAATACCCCCAACAACCACAATATGTATGCGAGTATGAACAATTTAATATGCAACAAGTTTGTATTTCATTTATAAAATAGGGGCGCAGAAAGGGGTCACACATGGGTTCGGCGATCTTGGTTAGGGTTCGACGAGATCGGTCTTCGGATCGACGAGGAGGAACAAAACACGAGGTTCGGTCTTCAGGTTCCGGGCGGGAGAGCTTGGCGTTCCGGGAAGAAGGACTTGGCGATGACACGGTTTGCAAATAAAGCCAACCACATGTTGGTCTTCGGGTGCCCACTATGCACATACACACGACGGGGACCTGCAGAACAGCAAACAGAGCAGGGCAGAGGCTCTGCAGGGACCTCGACGACACTGGGACACAGAGGAAGGCGGCACTCGGGGAGGTCGCGGGCGGCCGACGCGCAGGAGGACGAGGTGGCACAGGCGGCCAGAGTAGGGACGCCGAGACGGGCCGGACCGCAGCGAGGCCGAGGTGAGGGGCGGGCGACGAGGCCTGGCGACGCTCGGTGGTGGTCGAGGCGAGACAGGGCCGAGCCTCCGTGGCTCCGGGATGTTGACCGGCAGGAGGGAGCGGCGAGCTCGGGCCCGACGACGCGAGGCGGCGGTGCAGGGCGGTGCCCTTGACAGAGGAAGCCACGGCAGGAGGCGACCGGCGGTAGAGCTGGCAAGGAGGAGCCGGTGGAGAGGAGCTCGACGGGAGGGCCGCGGGACCAGGAGAGGACGAGGATGGCCGAGGCCGAGGAGGAGGCACCGACGATGGTGGACGGAGGACGGGGGCTCGGGGGTCCGGCCGGCGGCGGGGTCGCGGCCCGAGGATGCGCGGGAGGCCGACGAGCGATGGGGCCGTGGCGACGCGGCGAGACAATGGAGGGCGGCGCGAGGAGCTCCGGGTCAGAAGATGCCGGTAGCGGGCTCTGAGAGGAGGGCGAGTGGAGGCACACGGCGAGGCTGGCTGACAAGGAGGGGCGCCGAGGCGGCCAGGCCCGGGCGGATCGATGGCGGGCGACTGTCGGTCGGGGTGGGACCCGCGACACGGTAGGTGGGGAAGCAAGCGGGGATCCAGGCGGGAACGGGCGGCGACCAGGTGGGGTGGGACAGATACAAGGAAGTGAAAGGAGTGGTGGCGCGTCTGTCCAGCGGCTGAGGTGGCGCACAAGGGTTGGAGGGAGGATAGGGCCAGGGTGAGGTGAGGACCGGTGATTGGCTGGGGTGAGGTGGCTGGGGATGGGTAGATTAGGATTAGGTAGGAAAAGGGTTTAGGGTTTCTTTAGATGGTGCGGGTGGTAGGTAGTCTGGTCAGGTTGGGCCTCTGTCCTGACCGATCGGACTGCCTCCCCGGACAAAACATTTTATTATTTATTTTATTTTTAAAACATTTTTGTAAATACTTTTTAAACAAATAAAAGATCTGAACAGACCGAGGTTTTAGTTTGACATTAAAGGAGAGGGCTAATTAGAAAACAACTTAGGCTTTTACGAAAATAGTTTTTATGCAAAATATATGCATGATGTCATGATGATGCACAAGTACAAACAATAGCGATTTTCTAGTAGTGGTTTTTGCGGGGCGCCACAACAATGCTCTGATACCATCTGTAGAGGGAGTGTCCCAACCTTACAAACAACATAAGGTGGTGTCCCCTGTGTTTACAATGCTAGTCCCTGGATCAATAGCTAGCATCCACAGTTAAGATGTAATATCAAGAAACAAAGGTCATAACATAACTTTATAACCAGGAATAACATAATTTTATTACATCATACATAGCTCATTTGGCTATTACATTACATTGCAGCGGAATAACTATAAGTATGGGTCCTTCATCTTCAAAGTGCCACAGGCAGATGTTGGTTGTAGACTTTGTAATCCTAATCAAACAATCTTCTCTAAAATCAATCAAACCTGCAACATTACAAGTTACAGCCACAAGGGTCAATACATTTGAATTGTATTGGCAAGTTTCACTACTTTGTAGAATATAAGTGGATCCTATCAATACATGCAATTTTGGCTAAGTAGAGTTTAAGGCTCATTTGCTTAAAGTAATAATTTATCCTATCTTTTCAAAATGGTTTTGGTCCTTTGTCAAATCTCATTTTCCAAGTTCCTTGAACTCCTTGGTAGAAACTCAAGTGTTCAAGTCCTTGTCAAAATCTCTTGAGCTCCTTGGTAACCCCAAGTGCATCAAGTTTTATCAAAATCTCATGAGTTCCTTGGTAACCCCAAGTGTTCATGTTTTCATCTCTTGAGTTCCTTGGTAACCCCAAGTACATCAAGTTTTATCAAAGTCCCTTGTGCTCCTTGGTAACCCCAAGTGCATCAAGTCCTTAAAAGTTTTCTTTTAGAAATTAGAATGTCGAGATCTCCCATAGTTCAAACTTTAGTTGCTCAGTATTGTCCATAACCGGGGACACGGCTAAGTACTTAGATTTTTTTATATTCTGCAGAAGGAGTACACTTTACCCACATGTCACAATTCCATCCTTTTGCCACCAGTGGCCACTGGATTAGCACTCATCCAAGATGGAGTACTGGCAGATTGGGAATGTGACGAAGTCTTTCCAAAGGGTCCTCCCATACACCATTGCTAGCTTGTCTTCATCACCCATGAAGCATTCTAGATCCCCATGTCCAGTAAACTGAAGACAATGTATGGGTCTTCCCAATGTAGTTGACTAAGCCAGAGCCATAATAGCATGTGGTTGCACACGAAAGCCACAATTGGAGAAACATGTTCAATCTCTAAGTTTCCTGGGTGGTTTCCTTTGGAGCACAACACAAAGTGATTGCCATAGACATGGTTCCTTTTGTTGCCACCTTCTCCAAAACTCAAAGTATCCTTGGCCACCCAGGTGGTTCATTAAGTCCTTGTTTTATTATATAAAACACCAGTCCTTTTTTCAACTTCATAAAATCTCAACATGTATCTCTTTTCAAAATATAGCATTGCTAAGCATGTATCAACTACAATATTTTTACTAAGGAGTGTATAGGGAATCCTATTAGGATTTAGCATAGCATAAGTATAGAAATATCTTTTCATGCATGTTTTCAAAATCCACTAAGTATAATGAAAATAGTAGGACTTTGGATGATAGTGTAACTTGCCTTTTTGGTAGGGAATTATGGTTCACTCCTTGATCTTGCTGGTCTCACACTTTGCTAATTTCACTACAATCAATTAAGCAAACACCAAATCAACTAAATTCCAAATAATCAATCAAACAATTCACACACATAAAACTATGGGATCTAATTCATGCATGTGAGCATGCAAGAGATGGTTCTATTTGTAAAGATGGTCTCCACTAGGCTTCTAAACTTTGTAAGTTCCAAATTGTTTATTTTCCAAAGTGGCAAAGTCATTTGCAAAAGGGTTTTGTGCATGAACCATTTTTAAATCCCTTCATTATTTTATGTGGTGGGAAACATTTTTATAATAGCAACAACTCTATGTGGTTCACCAAATAAGTTGTTGTTTCTCAAAACTTGGTGTTTTGGGTCGGTAGGTTTGATCCAAACCATTTTCTCAAAGTTTTCTTTCCATAAAACATTTTCATAACAAAAACCATTCTTTTATTTGGCTAGAAATGGGTTAAATCAATTAATCCATCCTAGACATTATCAAATTCATTTTCCAAACTATGGGTTGGTTCCTAGGGTCAGTAAGTTCACCATAAACTATTTTGCCAAGGTTTCAAACTCAAAAACATTTTTGAATCATTTTTCTAGTCTTAACAAGCATTCAAAAGTTTCTGCAAAAACCAACAAGCTAACAGATACTATTTGCTAAACCAAAGGCATGGTTGGCTAGGGTTTGTTCCACTGATTCCAACGGTATCAAATTTGTAAATTTTGGACGTGTGGATCGAAAGTTACAAAGGTTTGAAATTGCAACTTAGATCTGATTTCCAAATTATGTTATAAACAGACCTGGCCACGCGTCGCATTCTCATTGGACGGTACCGGTTTGGTCGGATCGGGCTCTGCAGTGCGTTGGATCTAATCAAATCGTGCGGTCCAGAAAGAATACCCCTTCGCGGCTTAAGTGATCTATCGCAAGCGTCGGATCGAGATCCTACGGTGCTAGCGTGTTTGACCATATGTGAGCGGCTACGACGACGGCGGCGACAAGCGCACAAGCAAGAGAGGGAGGGAGTAGGCTCACCGAGATCGCAGGAGGCTGGGGAAGCTCGTCGTGTGGTCAACGGGGCAAGGGGCGCACGAGGGTAGGAGGAATTCCTCGCCGGAGTTTGGTCTGGCGACGGTTGGCTCTGGTCGAGGTTGAAGACGATGCTACAGGTCACGGAAAGGCAAACCAGATGCATGGTTAGACGCAGGAGATCACGGAGATGATGTGTGCGTGAACGAGAAGAAGAGGGGCGGCCGGAAACTACCTGTGGGGCTCGTCGGAGTTGGAGCGGACGGCGGCGTCGTTCAGAGCTTGTCGAAGACGGCTCCCTGGGGCGCCCGCGGTCGAACAGAGGGTATTGGGAGATGCGGCAGGGAGTGGTGAGTGCGCTTGTGTGCTCGGGGAGGCAGGAGGTGGCTGTGGTTTGTCAGACTTCACCGGAGGAGCTCACCGGAACAGTGGCGGTGCAGGGCCAATTCGAGGCAGCCCAGTGGCGAGGTGGCGTTGGCGTTTGAGGGGAATGACAGAGGGAGGAGAGGTGCTTATGTACGCTTGGTCGGGGGCAAGATTAACGCAGCCATTATTCGTGAATTGAACGCGGCTTTGAATGGCAGCAACGGCAGCGAGGTTTGGGGGGAGGAGGTCGCGCGGGTGAGGAGGATGAACATGAGAGTGGGGTCCAGTCGTCAGTGAGGATGCGAGAAGGAGAGGAGGTCCACCAGTCAGTCTCTGCACGGGTTAGAATTTGAGTACGAATCATTTTTCTTCGGAGAGGGGAGCTGGGCTGGTTTGCTAGGCTTGTGGGCTTGGCCGGCTGGGCTAGGTCCAAAACCAGTTTTTCTATTTTGAACCCTTTTCTTTTTCTGAAACCAATTTCTGTTTTAAAATTCAAACAATCAAACAATACTCAAATTGATTCAAACAATCACCAAACTTTGAAACTTTGAATTTGGTTCTGTTCAGTAACATAAACCAAAATTCCAAAAACAAAAATAATAATTTTATTTTAGGTCCATTATTAATTAAGTAAATAGACCATTGTTATTAAATCAAAATAGAATTTGATATTTATTTTAAAACTCCATTTTGAAATCCAATTATTTTCAAATCCAAATCAGTAGGTTTTATTTGAAAATACAAAATGCTTGGAAAACTTATTTTTGAATAAATAAATAAGTTTTGTTATTTTGGAAATAGTAAAACCTTTATTAATAAAACTTGGATATTAAATCCTTACTAATTTTATTTAAATAATCCTTTTCTATTTTTATCAAAACAAAATGTTTTATTTCAAAAAGCTTGGCTAAGTTTTAATTTGGCTCTATAAAATAATATTTATTTATAAACTTCTATTTCTTTTGAAAACCAAATCTTTTTATTTAAAAGATCCAAAATAGTATTTCCAAAATATTTTATTTCCTTTATTTAAAATGTTTATCTTTATAAATCCTTTTAGGGTTTTATTTAATTCAAATAGGTTTTGAAGTTCCATTTGAATTCAAAAAGTTTCTTCTGGCCCTGAAAATCAAACAAAATTTTATTTTTTATTCATTTATTTTCACATTCCAAGATTTGGAAAATCTTGGGATGTGACAATATCTCCAACAGTCTCCCACTTGCACTAGAGTCAACTAATCTAGATTACATGGTAATATACTGAACACCCGTGGCAGTTTGGTGTTGGTCATGTTTTGCCCTTGGGAGAGGTTTAGTCAACGGATCCGCCACATTCAGATCTGTGTGTACTTTGCAAATCTTTATGTCACCATCTTGGACATGTTCTCAAATAGCGTGAAAACGTAGCTTGATATGCTTCAGCTTCTTGTGTGACCTTGGTTCTTGCGCATTGGCTATGGGGCCCATGTTATCACAGTAGATAGACATTGGGTCCAGCGCACTTGGAACCACACCGAGCTCTGTAATCAACTCTTTCATCCATATCGCTTCTTGTGAAGCCTCCGAAGCAGCCATGTATTCTGATTCAGTTGAAGATCTCGCCACAACGCTTTGCTTTGCACTCCTCCAGCTAACTTCTGCACCATTCAAAATAAATACGTATCCATATTGTGATTTAGAATCATCCGGATCGGTGTTCCAACTAGCGTTTGTGTAACCATTAACAACGAGCTGTTCATCACCTCCATAAGAAAGAACCATATTCTTAGTTCTTCTCAAGTACTTAAGGATGTTTTTGACCGCTGTCCAATGATCCACTCCTGGATCACTTTGATATCTGCTAGTCAAACTAACAGCATATGCAATGTCGGGTCTAGTACATAGCATGGCATAC
This sequence comes from Avena insularis, assembly GCA_023614405.1. Classification (NCBI taxonomy): domain Eukaryota; kingdom Viridiplantae; phylum Streptophyta; class Magnoliopsida; order Poales; family Poaceae; genus Avena; species Avena insularis. The sequence continues at coordinate 41,275,257 of CM042691.1, read as the reverse complement.
ATTAGAGATCCTATGGCTGAGGCATAGAGAGTTTTACTCATCCTTTATCTATCTTCTGCCGTTGTTGGACTTTGAGTTTTACTCAAGGTCGTATTGGGCAACATGGGCAAGAACCCTTTCTTGCTATCCTCCATTCCAAACTTCTTTAGAACTTTGTCCAAATATGTACTTTGTGACAATGATATTAGGCGTCTCGATCTATCTCTATAAATCTTTATGCCTAATATGTAAGCTGCTTCGCCAAGATCTTTCATTGAAAAACTATTATTCAAATATTCCTTGACACTATTAAGAAGGTCTACATCATTCCCAATCAAAAATATGTCATCTACATATAGTATTAAGAATGCTACAGAGCTCCCACTCACTTTCTTGTAAATACAAGCTTCTCCATAAGTTTGTATAAAACCAAAACTTTTGATTACCTTATCAAAATGTTGATTCCAACTTCGGGATGCTTGCTTCAATCCATATATGGACCGTTGAAGTTTGCATACCTTTTTAGCATCTTTAGGATCGACAAAACCTTTGGGTTGCATCATATACAACTCTTCATCAATGTCTCCATTGAGGAATGTTGTTTTGACATCCATCTGCCATATCTCATAATCGTAATATGCAGCGATTGCTAACATAATCCTCACAGACTTTAGCTTCGCTACTGGTGAGAAAGTCTCATCGTAGTTAACTCCTTGAATTTGTCGAAACCCTTTTGCGACAAGTCGAGCTTTATAGACAGTAACATTACCATCAGCATTTGTTTTCTTCTTGAAAATCCATTTGTTCTCGACAGCCTTCCGGCCATCCGGTAAGTCCACCAAAGTCCATACTTGGTTTTCGTACATGGATCCAATCTCGGATTTCATGGCTTCTTGCCATTTATTGGAATCTGGGCTCATCATCGCTTCCTCATACGTCGCAGGGTCATCGGTGTTGTCCACGAACATGACACTCATAACGGGATCATACCAATCAGGAGTAGTACGAGTCCTCGTTGACCTGCGAGGTTCTATAGCAACTTCAACCGAAGTTTCATGATCATCATCATTAGCTTCCTCTCTTATTGGTGCATGCACCACAGGAACTTTTTCCGGTGCTGCGCTACTCGCAAGTTCGAGTGAAGGTTCGACCACCTCGTCGAGTTCTACTTTCCTTCCAGTCACTTCTTTCGAGAGAAATTACTTCTCCAGAAAGGATCCATTCTTGGCAACGAAGATTTTTCCTTCGGATCTATGATAGAAGGTATACCCAATAGTTTCCTTCGGGTATCCTATGAAGACGCATTTTTCTGCTTTGGATTCAAGCTTGTCTAGCTGTAACTTCTTTACATAGGCTTCGCAACCCCAAACTTTAAGAAACGACAATTTAGGTTTCTTCCCAAACCATAATTCATACGGTGTCGTTTCAACGGATTTAGATGGTGCCCTATTTAAAGTTAATGCGGCTGTTTCTAATGCATAACCCCAAAATGATAGCGGTAAATCTGTAAGTGACATCATAGAACGAACCATATCTAAGAGAGTTCGATTATGATGTTCGGACACACCATTACGCTGTGGTGTTCCCGGCGGTGTCAATTGTGAAAGTATTCCGCATTTCTTCAAATGCTCGCCAAACTCATAACTTAGATATTCACCTCCACGATCAGAACGTAGAAATTTAATCTTATTGTTACGTTGATTCTCAACCTCACTTTGAAATTCCTTAAACTTCTCGAAAGTTTCGGACTTATGTTTCATGAAATAGATATACCCATATCTACTCAAGTCATCCGTGAAAGTAAGAACATAACGATAACCATCGCGCGATGCTACACTCATTGGACCACACACATCGGTATGTATGATTTCCAGTAAGTCCGTAGCTCGCTCCATCATACGAGAAAATGGAGTCTTAGTCATTTTACCCATCAGACATGCTTCGCATCTTTCAAGTGATTCGAAATCAAGTGATTCAAGAAGTCCATCGGAATGGAGTTTCTTCATACGCTTCACTCCAATGTGACCAAGACGACAGTGCCACATATAGGTCGAGTTATCGCTCGATTTCAAACCTTTAGCTTCAATGTTATTAATATGTGTATTTCCACTATCGAGATTCAATAAGAATAGACCATCTATCAAAGGTGCATGTGCATAAAACATATTACTCATATAAATCGAACAACCATTATTCTCGGACTTAAACAAGTAACCGTCTCGCAATAAACAAGATCCTGATATAATGTTCATGCTTAACGCAGGCACCAAATAACAATTATTTAAGTATAAAACTAATCCCGATGGTAGATGAAGAGGTAGCGTGCCGACCGCGATCACATCAACCTTTGATCCATTTCCCACGCGCATCGTCACCTTGTTCTTCGCTAGCTTCCGTTTATTCTGCAGTACCTATTTCGAGTTACAAATTTATAGCAACCGAACCAGTATCAAATACCCAGGCACTACTACGAGTACTAGTGAGATACACATCAATAACATGTATATCGGATATACCTTTCTTCTTGATGTTGCCGTTCTTCAAATCTGCCAAGTACTTTGGGCAATTCCGCTTCGAGTGACCCTCTCCCTTGCAGTAAAAGCACTCTGTATCAGTCTTAGGTCCAGCCTTGGTCTTCTTCGTCGGTGCGGTAACCTTTTTTACCACCCTTCTTGAAGTGTCCCTTCTGCTTAGACTTGCCTTTCTTGAATTTGGTGGTCTTATTGACCATCAACACTTGGTGCTCTTTCTTGATCTCCACTTCTGCAGATTTCAACATGGAGAAGAGTTCTGGCAACTCCTTGTTCATGTTTTGCATATTGTAGTTCATCACAAAGTTCTTGTAACTTGGTGGTAGTGATTGGAGGACACAGTAAATCCCCAAAGCATTAGGAATCACTATACCCAAGCTTTGAAGTTTGTTTGAGTGCCCAGACATCTTAAGCACATGCTCACTGACGGAGCTGCCCTCTTCCATCTTGAATTTAAAGAACTTTTCAGAAGCCTCATAACTCTCAACTGCCGCGTGAGTTTCAAATATCAATTTGAGTTCACGGACAATATCATGTGGGTCATGGTTCTCAAACCTTTTCTAAAGCTCTGATTCCAAACCATACAAGATAGCACCTTTGAGCTGGAGATCGATTCTTCGAAGCGAGGTAAACGTTCTTTACTTCATCGGTAGCATCAGCTGTAGGCGGGTCACCCAGCGGTGCATCCAGCACATAGGTCAAATTACCAGCATTGAGGATAATCCTCAAATTGCGGAACCAATCCGCGAAGTTGCTTCCATTGGTTTTGAACTTTTCTTTCTCTAGGAACGCATTAAAATTGATGGTAGGGGCCGCCATTGATCTACAACATATTTGCAATAGTTTAGACTAAGTTTATGACAAACTGAGTTCTAATTAATAGTTAAATTAATCTAGGTGAACTCCCACTCAAAACAATATCCCTCACATTGTTTTAGTGATCACACGAACCAAATCCACCAAATCAAAACCGATCATCACGAGAGTTGATGTAGCTTCAATGGCGAACAATCGACATGTTCATCATATCTACTATATGATTCATGCTTTACCTTTCGGTGATCCGTGTTCCGAGACCATGTCTATACATGATAGGCTCGTCAAGATCAAACCTTAGCTTCCGCATGAGCAAATCTGGATTGCTCACGTTGTATACACTTGCAGAATCTAACACACCCGATCATCACGTGGTGCTTCGAAACAACAAGATTTAGCAACGGTACTTTCTAAGGATGAACACTTTAGAACTTGAAATTTATGTGCATGAGGGATCATCTTATAATTCTACCGTCGTTAACTAAGTGATACAAGATGCATAAAGGATTAACATCACATGCAATTCATAATACGTGATATGATATGGCCTTTCTTCTTTGTGCTTCCGATCTCCATCTTCAAGCACAAACATGATCTCCATCATCACCGGCATTGCATCAAGGTCAATGACGCCGCTTCATGGTTGTCGTCCACCGGCTTCAACTATTACAACTATTTTGAATAGACACGCAGGTCTTAACAGAATTTAAAGACAACCATATGGCTCCTGCCGGGTGCCAACTTACAATAAGGAACATTGCATACATCAAATATAATCACAATCATGGCCATATCACATCACATCACACCCCTGCAAAACAAAGTTGGACGCCTCTACTTTCTTTGCATGTTTTACGTGGTTTGGGGCTTTCAATAAGTGTCACTCTAACTTACGAACAAGAACCACAACGTTGATGTTTGAACTATCAAGTGCCCGTTGTAAATTGGATCTATACTATGATGGGAGAGATAGACACCCGGAAAGCCACTTATGCAATACAAGTTGCATGTTGAGCGTGGAGCAAGTCTCATGAACGCTGTCATGTAAGGTTAGCCCGGGCCACTTCATCCCATCATACCGCAAGATGCAAAGTACACAAGAAGCAATTGATAATAAAAGCACCACCGCCCACAATGACCATTATGTTCTACTCGTGCAACAGATCAATAAATAGACACGGCTCTGATACCACTATAGGGGTTCGTAGCATGGAAAACAAAATTTTCTACCGCATACAAAAAACAAGCCAAGATCTATCTACTAGATTGTAGCAACGAGTCGATGGAATAACTCACCCTCGAAGATTCCAAAGTGTTTAACGAGAGCGGATTCTCGTGGGTGATGTAGTCGTACTCTTGCCGATCTCAAGATCGCGTAGACGATCCTTCCGGCGCTGCATTAAAGGCGCTTCCACGATCGGTCACACGTTAAATTTTCGATGAAGACCTTCCTCTCCCTTGTTCCAGCAGGCAGCGGAGGTTGTAGCACTCTCCTCGCGATTCCGGCAGCACGACGGCGTGGTACCGGAAGTAGAGGGGAGATCTCGCAGGGCTTCGCCTTAAGCCGGAGCGAGTATGGTGGACTATGAGAGAGCCTTGGTGATCTAGGGTTTAGACACACCAAGTAGAAGGGGCTAGGCCGGCAGCTAGGGCAACTAGAAGCCCCAACTCGGCGGCTTGAGAGAAAACCCTAGGCGACGGCTATGGTGGGCAACGGCGGCTAGGGTTAGGGTTTAGAGGGGCAAGGTGTAGTTCTTGGAGGGGCAGCCCTGCCCCTCCTTATATAGGTGGAGGCGCCAAGGGAGGTAGTCCTCCCCAGCTCGGCTTCCAAGGCCGGCGGTGGAGGGAGAGGGACTTCCTCCCCAAGTAGGTTTCCTACTCTCCCTCCACCAAACAAAATAGCCGTTTGACTTTTCAAATTGGCGTTTGACTTTTCAAACTAGGATTTGATTTAACCCTTTATTTTGTTTAGCGATGACACCTAGTACATGATGCAACCATTCCAACTTGTTATGACACATTCATGTACCCTTCCCCTCTGGAGTGCCGGACATTCTGGAACCTTCTAGAACATTCCCGATGAAAACACCGGAACCATTCTCCAACCCCGAAACATGACTTTCCTTATATTAATCTTATTCTCCGGACAATTCCGGATCTCCTCGTGATATTCCGGATCCCATCCGAGACTCCGAACAACATTCGGTCTCTTACTCATCTTTCCATAACTACTCAACAACATCGAATCCTTAAGTGTGTCTCCCTACGGTTCGTGAATTATGCGGACATGATCGAGACACTTCTCCGAAACAATAACCAATAGAGGAATCTGGAAATTCATATGGTTCCCACATATTTCTACGATTACTTTGCGATCGAATGAACCACTTACATACAATACCAATTTCCCTTTGTCTCATGATAGTTTACTTATTCGAGGTTTTGATCGTCGGTATCTCTGCATACCAATTATCCGAGTATATCTATCCGTCATATGGATGGACAAATCCCACTCTTGATACATGTGTCTCAACCAATACTTTCCGAACACTCAATACCACCTTTATAGCCACCCAGTTACGGTGTGGTATTTGATGTCATCAAAGCACCCTTCCGGTAATGGTGATATGCATGATCTCATGGTCGAAGGAATTAGGTTACTATGTATCAGAAAGCATATAGCAACTGAACTAATAAAATGACTTGATCTTTATGCTACGCTTATCTATAGGAGTATGTCCATCATACCATTCTCCTAATGATATGATCTTGTTGTTAATAACATCTCAATGTTCATGATAGGGAAACCACAATCATCTATTAACCAACAAGCTAGTATTATGAAGAGGCTTTACTAGGGACACTAATTTAGTTTACAAATCACACAAGTATTAATGTTTCCTTGTTAATACTATTATAGCATGAATGTAAACATTTATCATAAACACAAAGATATAATAATAACTACATTTATTATTGCCTCTAGGGCATATCTCCAACAGTATTGCATTGTTATGCCTTGCTCAGTCCTGTCAATTTCCCTGCTGTAATTTGTTTACCTAGCATGCCATGTTTGTTTATCTAAGGAGAACACCTCTAGTGAACTATGGACCCCGGTCCAATCTTTACCATTGATACATCTTCCACTGTTTACTTTCTACAAACCACTATTATCTTCCACACCATACAGTTAGTCCTTTGTTACAGCAACCGGTGAGATTGACAACCTCACTGTTCGTTGGGGTAAAGTCTTGAGTTTGTGTTGTGCAGGTTTCCAAGTTGCTTGCAACACCTTTGAGATGTTTCCTTCCTCCTACTGGTTCGATAACCTCGGTTTCTTACTGAGGGAAGACTTGCTGCTGTGCTCTTCACACCTTGCTCTTAGGATTTCCCGATGAAGCGACATCAACAAGTTTTCTGGTGCCGTTGCCGGCGAGGCTAAGGATGTGTTCACAAGGGGAGTCCTTCTCAAACTTTCTCTTTACTTTGTTTTTGTTTTGCTTAGTTTCTTTTGCTTGGTTTTGTTTGCCTCTTTTTATCAAAAACTCCAATTTTTTTAGTTTAATTTGGTTTGATTTCTCTTATCAAAAACACAAAAAATTAGTTCCTGCTCTAGTTGCTACCATGTATGGTTTTGGTCCAATCCCTGTTTCACCTATGGAAAGGATCTTTACTTTCAAGAAAGGAAGTGAAGAGAGTTTCAAAGAAGCTTGGTCTAGAATATCTTCTTTACAAAGGGAAACTGAGCCTAAGACGAGTCTTAGCTTGGTTATTAATAGTTTCTACCACGGTATTGCTCTTTGTTATAGATATGGTTTGGATGCTGTAGCTGAGAAAGATATTTTTCGTTGTACCGAGGATGAAGCTTTAGATGCTATAAAGATGTTGATTATAATTTATAATATGCCTGGAAAATCCGATTCTTCTTTTATAGACATTTATGCTAGGTTGAACACTCTCGAGTCCAGTACTTCTGCTTTGAACAGTTGCTATCACACACTTAGAGAGCACTATAGTTATGTTCCAATAAATTCTGAGCCTTCAAAGTGGTTTCCTACAATAAAAGTTTCTATATATAGTGCAACTTTTGATGCTCGCTGTGATATCATGTCTTAATTTTGCCTTATGCCTAAAGATATCTATGAGTCTTTGGGGATATTCTAAAGGAGGAGAAGAAATATCTCTTACCAATAATGTAACTTTATTACCCATTGGAATAGCTGAAGGTGTGTTTACAAAAATCTTAGGGAAAATGGTGTCTACTGATTATCTTGTTATTGAATGTGTAGGAAAAGGACAGATTACACTCGGAAGATCCCTGCTGAAACACCTTGGAGAAATAATAGATGTGGGAAAAGGCATTATGCATTTTGCTCCTCCAGTAAGCAATCATATATTCCCTAAAGAGAAGAAGAAAGCTAAGAAAGGTAGGAGCAAGAGGTTTGATGTTAATGCTTCTTCATTTGAAAATACTTGATCTTGCATCTTGTGCCTAACTTAAAGGCGTTAAAGAAAAATACTTGTTGGGAGATAATCCAAGACTTTTCTTGAGTCTTGGAAGTTATTACTTCAGTAATGACCTCTCCTTATCCTTTTTATTTCCTTTTTGTGCCAAGAATGACCTCTAACGAGAGGGAAGTAGGATTTCAGGAGTTGCTGTCCCGAAACAGATTTTTGTGCTCCACCGTAAAAATTCGTGAGGAATATCTGTAAGTAGGATTGAGCTGATAATTTATGAATAAATCTCCCAGTATGTTAGATAACTTCCGTTAGTTCAACACTTTTTTTGAGCAACAGAAGGTCTTCGAAAAAATCGGTTTCTACCTGCTGGTCTGTTTTGACAGTTTTCTGCCATTATTTGCATTTGCTTCTTATTGATTCCTTTTTGGGTTCTTTTTGGGAAATTGAGATTTCTGAGGGAATTGCTACAGTAGCTTGTGTTTTTAGTGAAAGTTTTTCTGTTCTAAAGCTAAACCCAAGGGTCTATTATCTTTTGAATACAGTAATGTTGCTAATGAAGATTGTGTGAAGTTTTGTATGAAGGAAAAATTTCAGGTGTAGAGAGAGAATGATGTAATGAGATGAAGAATGGATAAAAGCTCAAGCTTGGGGATTCCACCCCGGTGTCACCCCAAGAAATATTCAAGAGGTACAAGCATCAAATCTTGGGGATGCTATTGTGGTATTCTCCTTTGATCCTTTGTTTGGGTTGACTTGGCACATGCTTACACCATATGACTATGAACAAGTCACCATAGCCTCTATGATCATTTAGTCCTTGACTTGTAGTACAACTCTATGCTTTGATTAGTAATGTTTTATCGCTCTGCATGATTATGGCCATTATTGCTCTCTTAGTTGGCCGCTCCCAGTTTTTTGCTAGCCTCCACTTGTATGAGTAAGCTCTACTCATGCTTCCAACTCCCAAGAAACCAAGTTATTCCAAAGTTTCCACTATAAATTCCTATGCATGGTGTGTTACACCATTCCAAGTATATTCTTGTAACACCCTCGCCTGATAAGGCTGAGTTCATGTGTATAGTGCCAATCCCTGGATCGGTTCACTGGCACAAACAGTACAAAATGATACCAAATATAACTATGGATCATAAATACAACTTATATGATCCAGAATTTACATTATTTATTCAAGTACACAACGGAAAACGAATACAAGGTAGATCTCCATCCTTCAAATGTGCCACAGGCGAACAATTGTTGAGTGGAGTCTCGCGACCTATGAACGATCACTCAGATACGATATAACCTGCAACATGAAACGTTGCAGCCACGAATGATCAATACATTGAATGTATGGCAAGTAGACTAAAGTGGTTAACAACATATCTATCAACTACATGCTTATTTGGCCCAGTGGAGTTTCAGGCTCATTTTCATAAAGCAACAGTTTTATCCTAACATTTGTAACAAAGTAGTTTTCCAATACGATAAATAGGACACTCTGTTTCACTCCCAGGTGCTCCTACCCAATTATGTTCACCCAACAAGTTTTAAGTAATTAAGAAATAAGGATGAGTGAGAAATATCATAGCATCATGTCGGCGCTCAAATTGTCCATAACCGGGGACACGACTAATCGATTAGTTTATACACCCTGCAGGGGTTAGTACACTTTACCCATGTGACTTGGCCAGCCCAGCTCGTACCACCACTCTCATATTGGGTGATGATAGGGAGAAGTCCAAGAAGGAACGTTCGGGAAGTATCTCCCCAAACCCGACACGCACCGGTCCAACCTACACTATCTACATCTCTGGATACGTGGGTTCGAGTTACCACAACCTACTGAGTCCAACCAACCGCCCATTCCATTATTGGCACATGGTTGCACATGAAAGCTACCAAACAAAGAAGCCAATCCTTTCTCAGTGTCCTGGGTGTCTATCCGCAATGATACCACCAAAAATTATCAATCTCATCACACCCACGGGATTCATTGATTAAGTTGTTTTAGTTTTCGCAAACCAACACATTTAGAAACAACTTCAGTGATGTAACCCAGCGCTCGTTCATCATAGCATGGCTAAGCACATCTACCAACGGTGGCTCATAAACAAGGAATGCTAGGGAATAATATGGGACATAGCATAGCATATACACATCAATTCCTACATATGCAATTCTACAAAAACATCTACAATGCATAGGAAAACAGTAGGACATTTATGACCAACATAGCACCACTTGCCTTTGTTGTAGATGTAGTCGATTAGATCCTCATAATCCTCATAGATATAATGGTTGCACTCGTCATAACCACAATACTTGCAATCATAGTAGTTGCAATCATACACGTTGCACTCCTCGCAATCTATCGATCAAACAATTGCATACAACATAAAAAATAGCACATAGAGATCAAACAAATGCAACAAATGCATGCATGACAATTTAACAAGTCACAATGGTCGTTACTTTAGTTCTCTAAACAATATTGGAATATATGATGCATGCAAGAGGCCAATTAATGCAATGGAGTACTTGTTATTAATAATTACTTGCCAATATAGGGTTTTTAATAGTTCTGTTGTAACACCTGTTCTAACTGTTGAATTAAATTTGTTTCTTGGGTTTACTGGATATAGGACGTTAATACGAACCAGTAGGCGTTGGATTCACCCTAATCGGAGTTATAGATCTTTTTGTATGATTTAAATAGTGTTTAATGGGTTTTAAATGATTCATATAGTTTCTTTTGTCTAAAAATCAAACTAAAATTATATCTTTAATCTCCACGGAATTGTCATTTCAGGGACATATTATTTGTAATTTTCTGAATAGTATTTATTTTCTTATGAATTTATTACTCTAAATAAACCATTAAACCATTTATTTAATTACTGCAAAACCTTACAGTATTTTCCTGAACCATTTGCATATTAGTGATCTACATGGAACCAGCTTTACATCGGTATATTATTTATATTTTTGTGACAAGCAATTAATTTACTATGAATTTAATGATTTATAAAGCCATTAAAACTAATTAAATTTCTACAGGGTAAATAATCTGCAAAGGCTGGATCCAACCAGATATTATTAATCTACATTATAGTATCTTCAATTTGATATATTATTCATATTTTTCGGAGTTACAGATAATTTTCTATGAATTTATTAACCTAAAAGACCGTTAAAACTAATTAAATTACTGCAGTAACCACGTACAGTAAAAGTTGGATCTATTCTGATAAGATGATTCTACGTAAAATTATCTTCAATTTGATATATTATACGCAATTTTTGGACGTGGTATGATTTTCTAATGAATTTTACAAGTTAGATCTATAATGTGCAATTTTAAATTCGAACGGAATATTCTAGAGAATATTCCGCTGACTGGACAGGTTGAATTTGCATGCTGACTGGGACTAGATGCTGACCTGACGATGACATGGCGTTGATGAGGAAGCTGACCGGAATGACGACATGGCACGCACCGATTTGATTGGATCTCGACTGTCTGGATAGGTTCCGGTGGCTAGAAGAAGACATTGACCCGATTTTGGCTCAGAAGAGACAAGAAATAGATCTGTGTTAGAGAGACAAATCCATAGGTCAAATTGAAAAACTTAGAACATGAAAGTTGTGGGGAATCAATATTTCTACCTTCTCACCAAAGGAATTTGGATTTGAAGGAACGAGCGCGAGTACATCTTGGATTTATACCGTCAGATCTGAAATATTTCAATACGAAATTCTCCGGCTGTGATGGATTAAAAGAGGTGAGGTTTGTCGGGACTCAAAGATTTCGACGAGTTCTACAAATTTCGTTTTTTGGCCGAAGGCAAACAACGAAGTCTAGATGAGTTAAAAAGCGAAATAAGATTCGGGCATGTGTAGATTCAGGATTTCGAGGAGAGAAACTCGTACAGCCGTGTCTCCACGAGTTTATATGGAGGTTTGGGATGGTGTAGAGATAGGTCTTGGAGTAGGGAACAAGTAGAAACAAACGGAAGTCGATTCGGAGTTGTAGATAAAAAGTTATGAGAGTTTGATTAGAGATAGTTTTGTCAAAAACTGATTCGCACGGTTTTTAAAGCAAGGCTGGGATCGATCGTCTCCTGTACGTGCGTGGCTTGGCTCGGTCGGTCCGGGTGGGCCGGCCCGCTTAGTTTTTTTTCTTTTTCTTTTTCTATTTACTTGTTTCCCTCATATCTTTTGCGTACGAACTCCAAATAATATGATTCTTGTTTCTAAATTTTTCTAAAATCGAATAGATCATTATAGGATCATATTTATAATCTTTTTACTAGTTTTCAAATAGAGGATTTATAAATCCTTGTATATTTCATTTTACTTATATCTTTATTTGTTTGTATTTGTTCCATAACTTTTTCATAATAGCTTCAAATGAGCTCAATTTTGTTTCTAAAGTTTTGTAATATTAATTGGATATTTTTAGGCTATAATTTAGCAATAATCGCTGCCTTAGCAAAAGTGGGTGTTATAAAGTCAATTTAATTTCCTTAGGAACAATTGGGCGAATCAACTATAGGATTTAGATACCAGGATTTGGATTCAGTTTGTGAGAACTTTGCATGGATGTAATGAAATGCTTAATGCTTCATGATTTTCATTTTTGAAATCTTGCACACCAATTCTACAATCACAAATAAATCCATGCCCTTTTGCCTATATGGCTACTTAGGTCATAACAAAAGAATATAAGATTTTGAATTCAAGGTTGAGAGGATTTTCTATTCAAAAAGTTTCTTCTCTTTGAGAATTTTTCAACAAAGTCAAACAATCAATCAAACTTATTTATTTATGTCACATTCCAAAATTAGGAGAATTTTGGGATGTGACAATTCTTGTTTTCATCTATCCTCCAATTAAAAAGTATTTTGTTATGTGAAAACTTAGTGATTAAAGCTCTCACGAACTTGATGGCACACTTTATATTTCTTGCCCCTAATAAACCTGAACCATTGTGTCATCTATGTTGTATATGCTTGCGCTTATACGTTAGAATTAGCAGAACCATGCTGTCATGGGGAACGCTTTCAACATTGCACTTGTACTTTGTACACAGTTGATATGATGCTCTTTTGTCTATGGATGTCGTCGGTGTGAAATGAAAGGGGATTTTGTAAGTCCATGGAGTTATGTATGTGTGTTAGAGAAACGCCTGGGCCGCTAGCCTAAACTATGCCTAATCATGTTGGAAACTTGCAGCATCACCATAGTGACATCTTTGAAGCATTCTTCTTATAAAAAGAGATACATAAAAAGAAAAAAATATGAGAAAAGAGGAACGATATAAAAAAGCACCATATTCCCATGGTAAATAAGAATAATGCTGAGATGCTCATTGTCTGCTTGCCTTGTCATTTTGGTTATGGGATAGCTCCTGTACCATGTGCAAGGGGTACCCCGTTGGCGGTTCTCTATGATACACATGTACTTACTATGACAAGAACTTGCAAGTAACTAAACTTGATTAGAATGAGGAGCGGCCCTCGTATTCAAGGGACATGAGATTGCCAACTTATACTTTGTCAAGCATATACTCCATAGTTTGTTCACTTTAACCTTAATCACTTCAAGATGCTTATGATAGGGGCAATGAGGGCTGAAAGCTAACAAGTACCATAATCTTTGGAAGCTCTTTATGATACTTGAAATCCTTGCTTCCCTTATGAAGGGCCCTTCTTCCACCATTATATTGAGTCTCCACCTTCTACCTTTAGGCACTAGTTAAGATAGCATAGTTGCTATTCTTAGTTCTATGTGCATTGTCCCAAAACTTATTGATTAATGCTTGTTGTTGATATTACTTGTTCTTGTGCTATTTGTATCTAGTCACTCTTATGAACTTTGAAGGTGTCGTATGCATCTATTTGCTACTCTATGGGGGACAAGATGATTTCCACTATGCCATGTTTTATGTATGTGAAACAAACAAATGTTTGTCAATGCATGTTATTCATGATCTTTGTTTGTAGCCTTTCATGTTGCTTGTATAGTTACTTTGTCTTATTGTTATAACTCCATCTTTCATGCTCATGTTTAGAGTTCTTTGATCCCAGCTTTCAATGCTTGCAAATGGTTTTATCTTGATTTTGATGGTGCATGTCACCTCAAAAATTATTCTTTTTTATCACTTACCTACTCGAGGACGAGAAGGAGTTAAGCTTGAGGATGCTTGATACGTCGGAAATGTATCTATAATTTTTGATGTTCCATGCTTGTTTAGTATCTACTTTGCTTTGCTTTGTCTACACTTTAAGGTGTTTTTAAATGTTTTCTGGTACTAACCTATTAACAAAATGCCACAGTGCTAGTTGCCTGTTTTCTTCTGTTTTTGGTTCCAAAAAGGCAGAAAATCAATATTCCTGGAATTGGACAGGACAAAAGCCAAAGTCAAAATTTTACCGCGGGGAACATGGAGCCAGAAGACGAGACTGAGGAGGGCCACCAGGGGCCACACCCCCTGCCCGCGCGTCTAGGGCTAGCCTGCGCCTGGGGGGTGCAACCGCCCTGGCGACCCCCTGCCTCCCCTCTTCGCCTATAAAGACCCCTCGATGCCAAAACCCTAAGTACCCGATTAATATTCCACGAAACCATCTATATCCACCGCCACCATCGTCCCTAGATCGGGGGGATCTGAAGCTCTTCCCGGCACCCCGCCGGAGGGGATATCATCCCAGAGGCCTTCTCTCCGGTATGATGCGTGAGTAGTTCCATGTTGGACTACGGGTCCATGTAGTAGCTAGATGGTTGTATCTCCTACTTTGTGCTTTAATGTCTAGATCTTGTGAGCTCCGTTCATGATCAATATCTCATCTATTTGTAATCATGCATGTTGTGTTTGCGGGGATCCGATGGATATTGAGATTACTATGTCAGATTGATTAATGGTTTTGTCTTATCGATTCTATCATGTCTATGTTGTTTGTGATCTTGCATGCTCTCTGTTGTTAGTGGTTATCTTGGCAAAGTAGTTGCTAGTGACTCTAAGAGGGGGTATTTATGCTCGATAGTGGGTTCAAGCCTCTATTTAATCTAAGGGAAGTGACAAAAATCTCTAAGGTTGTAGATGTGCTGTTGCCACTAGGGAGAAAACAACGGTCTCTTGTTCATGGAATAAGTGGATTCTTTACCTTACACACTTTGCTTAAAGAAGTTGTCTGTTGCTTGCAACTTAATACTGGAGGGGGTTCGGATGATAACCCAAAGGTGGACTTCTAGTCATAGATGCAGTTGGATGGCGGTCTATGTATCTTGTTGTATTGCCTAATCGAATCTCATAGGATCATGATGTCTAGTATTGCATTGTTATGCCTTGTTCCGTCCTGTCAATTGCCCTACTGTAATTTGTTTACCCAGCATGCCATGTTTGTTTATCTAAGGAGAACACCTCTAGTGAACTATGGACCCCGGTCCAATCTTTACCATTGATATATCTTCCACTTTTACTTTCTGTAAACCACTATTACCTTCCACACCATACAGTTAATCCTTTTTTACAGCAACTTGTGCGATTGACAACCTCACTGTTCGTTGGGGCAAAGTCTTGAGTTTGTGTTGTGCAGGTTTCCAAGTTGCTTGCAACACCTTTGAGACGTTTCCTTCCTCCTACTAGTTCGATAACCTCGGTTTCTTACTGAGGGAAGACTTGCTGCTGTGCTCTTCACACCTTGCTCTTGGGGTTTCCTGACGAAGCGCTTCTAGGCACCATCAATAGCCCCCAATGGCCACTCCCCTAAAAAAATGCAGAAAAAAAGAAGATGTCAAAAATAATTAAACATATTACATTAATAGTAACAAAACCGCTACTCCTTTAAGAAAAGGGCACCGCTACGCGGGGATAAGGCCAACTCCAAGGCCTTGTTTGGATACGCGGTATTAATATAACTTGTTTTCCGTAACCTTAATTAACTGTCTAAGAGCATCTCCACTCGCGTTTCCAGGACGCCGTTCCTAGGGCGTTTTTTTCGTCCGGACGACGAATTTTTGCCAGTCGCGTTCCTAGGACGACAGTTTTGTCCGGACTTTCCAGGTTGATCCCGGGGTCCTTGCAATGCCGAACAAAGCAAAAATGCTGGTGTTCCAACCTTGTTGATGTCTATAGGCCGAGTTCATGCCCTTTTCTTCTTCCCCTCCCAACTTTCCTCCCCATTCCCCCCAACTCCCGCCAGTTCACCGACCTCCCGCCTAGGTGTGGCCACCTCGGGCACCCCCTTGGTCTCCCCCTTCGCCTACAAATGCCCTCTGACCTAAAACAGAGGGGGAGGGGGTGATGTTTTTCTAGATAGAGTTCCACAGCGCTGCCACCACCAGAAACCGTGATTCGGAACTAGAAACTCCATTCCGGCAGCCTTCCGGGACGAGAAATTGGAGGATATCATCGCCATCATCATCACCGACGCCTCTCCATCAACCATCCATGTTTCCCCCATCCATGAGTGAGTAATCCCTCGCTGTAGGCTATGGGGATGGTAGGGAATCGATGAGATCTATCATGTAATCAAATAAGATTGTTAGCGCATGGTGCCTAGTATCTTTGTTACTGCTTTTTGACATTGTTGCAACTTGTTATGCTTAATGATGGTCACTAGGGCCCGAGTGCCATGATCTCAGATCTGAACATGTTATTGATTCATGATGATAGTATTGTTTGTGATCTTATCTGCAAGTTGTTTAGATATATTATTGTCCGAAACCAAAGGCCCCGAAGTGATAGAAATTAGGATAACCGGAGTGGGTGGCTGTGATATGAGGATCACATGTTTTCACGGAGTGTTAATGCTTTGCAACGGTACTCTATTAAAAGGAGTACCTTAATTGCCAGTAGATTCCCTTGAGGCCTCGCTGCAACGGGCTGGCAGGACAAAAGATGTTGTGCAAGTTCTCATTACGAGCACGTATGACTATATAAGGAACACATGCCTATGATTATTTAGTACTTGGATGCTTTATCTTATTTATCTGCAATTGCAATAGATCTTGATATTACATGAATAGTCTTGTACATGCAATGCCCGTCCATCCATCCCTATGCCTACCGCACTCAAATCCTGCTGTTTGCTACTATTGTTACTACTGCCTTTATTTACTACTGGTGTTACTTTTCTATTGCTACTACAAAACTGTTGCTACTAATAAACTACTGTTAGCAAAACTATTCACAGGTGCAGATGAATTGACAACTCAGTTGTTAAGGCTTATAAATATTGGCTCCCCTTGTGTCGAATCAATAAATTGGGTTATACTACCCTCGAAGACTGTTGTGATCCCCTATACTTGTGGGTCATCTTGACTATTTTCTGGCGCCGTTGCCGGGGAGCATAGCTTTATTTGTAAGTTCACTTGGGACTATTATTGTTCGTTGCTATCCTTTTCATCATGTGGAAAACTCGTGATGGAAAATTTCCTATATTACCATCCACTACAAGAAGAGTTATAGTTCTAAACACCTCTGTTGCACTTGATTCACCATCTGTTATAAGTAAGCTTGTTACACCACCACCACATACACATGCTACACACACTGCTACTACTGCTGAATCTGAAATTGCTTCTAATGCTCATGATGTTACTTCTACTATGCTTGATGAAAGTGGTTCATTAGGTCCTTTCCTAGATACTAACATTGCTAGAACTATATTGGTAAACATTGAAACTCCTAGTGAAGACACTATTACACCTGTTAGATCACATGAGTCTAGAGAGAGTTATGATATTAATGATGGTTATATTGAAATGACTGATGAATTTATTGAATAATATCAAAACACACGTGGTGCTAGTGCTATTAAGAGTCTTCTTGAAAAGCTTACTATTATACCTAAACTTTTCCCTGATGCTAAGTTTGCCACATCTCCCATAAACATTAAAGATAAAGATTATGATTTCTCTCTTTATTTATACTATATAAACATTGTTGAGAAAGAACCTTTTTGTGGGACTGAGAATGAAAGGGCTATGGCACATATGACTGAGCTTTCCACTATGAGTGCCTTATTTTTTGATGATGTTAAGATGCGCACCTACTTTGTTGCTATATTTCCCCTTTTTCACTAAAAGGAGAAGATAAAGCTTGGTTTAACAATTTACCTCCTGGATCCATTGATAGCCCTGATTGCTTGATTGCTACTTTCTTTCAGAAATATTTCCCTAATAGTGCTCGACATGCTGTTTTGCAGAAACTTTTTGATTTTAAATAGGGAGAAGAGGAGAAATTTTTTGAGTCATGGACAAGGTTCTGTGCCTTGATTCATGCACATCCTAGATGTCCATTACCATTAAAATGATCTTCTTAATATATATTATAATGGACTAACTGATGAATCTATGACATACCTGGATAGTTTTGCTGATTGTGTTTTCAGGAAAAGAACTCCTGCAGAAGCTGAATAATTAATGGCTAAAATAAGCAAGAATTATGATTCTTGGACTACAACTGAGCCAATTACACCTGAGTCAACTACACCTAAACCAATTGTTCCTGAACCAACCCCAACACCAACACCAAAGAAGAGGGGAGTGATTGAACTAAATGATGAAGTGATGAAAGAAGCTAAGAAATGTCGTAAGGAGAAGGGTATTAAATCGGAAGATGTGAAGAATTTACCTCCTATAGAAGAATTATGTAAGCCAATTTACCACTCATCTACTATTGAGGTACACTCTCTCCAACAATTAGATGAAGGTGATATTCCTTATGGTAAACCTCCTGATCAATGCTTAGAGGAACTTGATACTTTTATTGTTAAGCAAGGTAATTTTAATAAACAAGTTTAGAATCATTTATTGGAAAATTCTAGAACTATTAATGAGTTGAAAGATATTGTGGAAAGAACTTCTAATGATGTTAAAATGCTTGTTAAACACTTCCAAATGATTCAAACTCAAATTTATCAACTTGCTAAAGTACAAAAGGATATTCTAGTTAATGCTTCTAGAGATAAACATGCTTATGAAATTAGAACTAGGAGTGGTGCTACCACTCAGGATCCCTTATATCCTGAGGGACATCCTAAAAGAATAGAGCAGGATTCTCAACAAGATGAAAATAGTGGTACTCCTTCTAAAAGAAAGAAAAAGAAACATAAAATAGTTGAGGAACCTTCTAAACCTGCTATAGATCCTAATAGTATACTTGTATCTGATGCTGAAAATGAAAGTGGTAATGATAAAAATGATGCTCCTGATAAGGAATAAATTGAAGAGGAACCTTGATACGTCCAGTTTGCATCACCATTCTATATCATAATTTGCCTCTATTTATTGATATATGTCTTATTATGAGGTGTTACTTATGTCTTTTCCTCTGTTTTTGCATGCTGGATGATTCTTGGAGGATGAACTGCTGGAGTCAGGATTCTGTTGGAAAAATAGGTGTTTTGATGCAATTTCACAAAGATCAGAAAAATATTTGAAAATTATATTTTCCCAGAAGACAAAGGAAGCTAGAAGGGGAGTCGTAGCTGGGCCACAGGGGGCCCACACCCCCCTTGGCACGGGTCCCCCCTAGGCCGCGCCTAGGGCAGGTGTGGCCCAGCTGGCCGACATCCGACTCCACCCTCTCGCCTGTAACTTCCTCTCAGAACCCTAAAACTAAGGGAGCGACCACAGAAAGATTTCCCCCACCTCTGCGAGGCGGAAAACACCGAGAGAGAAAGAGCTCTCCAGCAGACAGATTTCTCTCGGGGAAATTCCTTCCCGGAGAGGTGAGATCATCGCCATCAACATCATCGTCAAACTAGACTTCATCGGGATCATCATCATCATCATCCACACAATCATCTCCACCAGCACCATCATCACCACTCCATCCCGCTGGAACAATCATGTTGAATACTTGCATAGTTCTCAAGGGACACTTTCCCTATGTTGATTACTATTGTAGTTGATGCTTGTGAGTGGAACCATTGGATTATTGTTTACGTTCAGATTGTTATCCATTACCAAATCATCTTTGATCTTGATCCATATGATGTCTTGTGAGTAGTTCGTTTAGTTCTTGAGGACATGGGACAAGTCATGTTGTTAGTAGTTGATTTGTGTTGAGTTATTATTCAATGGTTTAGTATTTAAGTTGTGGTGCTATTCTTCTAGTGGTGTCATGTGAACGTCAACTACATGGTACTTCACCATTTATGGGCCCATGGGAATGCATTGTGTATTTGGCTACTAATTGTGGGGTTGCCGGAGTGACAAAACCTGAACCCCCGTTAGGACACCTTTGCACAAGGGAGTGTAGGATCTCAGAGTTTAAGGCTATGGTTAGATTTATATCTTAATTACTTTCCTGTAGTTGCGGATGCTTGCAGGGAGTTTAATCACAAGTATGTATTAGTCCAAGTAAGATCGGTTTGTTAGCACAGGTTCACCCACACAACACTTACAACACCAAAGAAAGGTACTCAGCTATTTGAAGAGAAAGCACTTTACAGAATTCCCATGTGTCCCCGAGAACGTTTGGTCCTTATAAGTATTTCCACCGGCTTGTCCTTTGCTAATAAAGTATTGGGCCACTTGCTGCAATTCTTTGTTGTCTTTATTACTTACACTTTGTTTTGTAGCTTTATCAGAAAACCACTAAAAATCTGTTTGCTAAGTATTTACAGAGATTTCCTGCTCCATACCACTAGTCAACACCTTCTGCTCCTCGTTGGGATCTACACTCCTATTTATCAAAATAACTGCGATAGACCCCCTATACTTGTGGGTCATCAAGACTATTTTCTGGCGCCTTTGCTAGGGAGTCAAGCACTATTGAAGAGTGGAACTGGTAAAGGAAACTTCTACTGTGAGTATTGCTTTTGTTTCTATTTGTTTATTTGTTTCCAATATGGATGACCCACTTGGTTTTCTTTTTGGAAAAACTACTACCACTATTAGGGTAGTAGATGAACCACCACCTATTGAGATAGATCCTTTTAAGATACCTACAAGTAATGTTGATCGTGTTATGGATAATTATTATTTAGGGGATGCAACTGTCCACCCTGGTGATCATTTTCTTTTATCCATGAATTATGTGGGTTGTTTAAGTGTGCAGGTATCACAGCTGAACAGGTGAGAAGAAGTTACTCTCCATATCCTTGAAAGGGAGAGCTGAAGAATGGTATAAGTTGCTGAAGAATGGGCAATCCATGGAACGGGAGGAAATTGCATCTCCTTTTATTCTAAATTTTATCCTCCTAGTGAAATTCATAAGGATAGAAATTTGATATATAACTTTTGGCCTCATAATGGAGAGAGTACAACTCAAGCTTGGGAGAGATTGAAGTTACTAATGCTTAAATGTCCTATTCATGAACTCCCTAACAATATTATTATCAATAACTTTTATGCTAGGATCTCTCTTCATGATAAAGATTTACTAGATGCTTCTTATGCTGGATCATTCACACATATGAAGGAAGAAGCTAAATGGGATCTCCTAGACCGTATTCAAGAGAACACTGAAGCTTGGGAGAATGACAAAGGAAGAAAGTCAGGTATAAACTATGATTATGAATGCATTAAATCTTTTATGGGAACTGATGACTTCCGTGATATTAGTAATGAGTTTGGTCTTGATCCCCAAGTTCTTGCAAAATGTTTTAAGGCCTTTGCCTCTTATATTGAAATTCCAAAAAAATAATGGGACAAGTACCATGCTGCTTATAAAGACATTGTTACCATGTTCCTGCTAGCATAGAAGTTTGTACCGTTGATCCTATTTTTCCTGAACCTTATGTTGAGAAAATCCCTTTTCTTGCTAAGGTAAAGGAACATTCTATCATAGCTAATGTGGTTAGCAAAAGTACAAACAAAACCGTGGAACCCGATGAGCAAATAAATATTGAACCTGTGGTAGCTATTGTGAAAGATCTTGTCACTAAAAATATAGAGGATGAGCACATTGTCTTCTGTGAAGACGCTTCTAATGTTATCTCTCATCCTAAAAATGCTAGAAAAGCTAGTATACCTGTGATTTCTGTTAGAATTGGTCATCATTGCTATTATGGTTTATGTGATATTAGTGCTAGTTCTAGTGCTATTCCTTATGAGCTTTATAGGGAAATTATGCATGAAATTGGTGCTTGTGAGCTTGAGGACATTGATGTGGTTATTCACCTTGCTAATAGAGAGACAGTCTATCCCATTGGCATTGTAAGAGATGTGGAGGTTCTTTGTGGTAAGATTAAATATCCTGCTCATTTTCTAGTACTTGGTAAATAAGCTAGTAAAACGTATCCTATTATCTTTGGTAGACCCTTATTGAATACTTGTGGGGCTATCATAGATTGTAGGAAGGAAAAAGTTTTGACTAAGTTTGATGGAGAGTCTTATGAGTTTAATTTTTCCAAATTTTCTAAAACTCCTTATGAAAATGTACTGCCTAATGAGGATTTCAGGGTTGAACAACTTTCTACTATTTCTCTTGCTCCTAACAATGCCTTGCAGCAGTTTATGGAGGATCACGAAAGCGATGTCTTCATGAAGGAAAGAAATGAGATTGATGAGGTTTTCCTTCGTCATCCTGAGTTACTTAAGCATAATCTACCTGTGGAAGATTTGTGTACCAAACTACCACATAAAGGGGACCCTGTTTTAGAATTAAAACCTCTACCTAATGATCTTTATGCTTATCTTGATGATAAGAAAGTATATCCTATTATTATTAGTTCTAAACTTTCTGGAAAGGAATAAGAGAGGTTATTGGAGGTACTGAAGAAACACCGAGGAGCTATTGACTATACTCTTGATGATTTAAAAGGAATTTCTCGTACTATATGTCAGCATGCTATTAATATAGAACCTGATGCAAAACCAGTTATTGAGCACCAACACCGTTTAAATCCTAAGATGAAGGATGTGGTAAGAAATGATGTATTAAAACTCCTTGATGCTAGTATTATTTACCCTATTACTTATAGTCAATGGGTTAGCCCCGTTCATTGTGTTCCAAAGAAAGGGGGAATTACTGTTGTGCCTAATGAAAATAATGAGCTTATACCCCAAAGAGTAGTGGTTAGGTATAGGATGTGTATCGATTTTACAAAGGTTAATAAAGTTACTAAGAAAGACCATTATCCTTTGCCCTTTATTGATCAAATTCTAGAAAGGTTTTCTAAAAAGACCCACTTTTTCTTCCTTGATGGTTATTCTGGGTTTTCTCAAATTGTTGTGAAAGAACAAGACCAAGATAAAACCACTTTCACTTGTCTTATGGCACTTATGCTTATAGGCGTATGCCTTTTTGTTTATGTAATGCTCTTGCTACCTTTCAGAGATGTATGTCTGCTATTTTTCATGGTTTTTGTGAAGAAATTGTGGAGGTTTTCATGGAAGATTTCTTTTTCTATGGAACTTCTTTTGACAACTGTTTGCACAACCTTGATAAAGTTTTGCAGAGACGTGAAAAAACCAGCCTTGTTCTTAATTGGGAGAAATGCCATTTTATGGTTAATGAATGAATTGTTCTTGGACACAAAATTTCTGAAAGAGGCATTGAAGTTGACAGAGCCAAAATTGAAGCAATTGAGAAGATGCCTTTCCCTAGGGATATAAAATGTATTCATAGTATCCTTGGTCATGCTGGTTTCCATAGGAGGTTTATTAAAGATTTCTCCAAAATTTCAAAGCCCCTTACTAATCTTCTTCAAAAAGATGTACCTTTTGTTTTTGATGATGATTGTAAGGAAGCTTTTGAAACTTTGAAGAAAGCTTTGACTACTGCTCCTATTGTTCAATCACCTGATTGGAGTTTACCTTTTGAAATTATGTGTGATGCTAGTGATTTTGCTATGGGTGTTGTCCTTGGGCAACATGTTGATAAGAAGTTGAATGTTATTCATTATGCTAACAAGATTCTAGATGCTGCTCAAAAGAATTATGCTACTACTGAAAAAGAGTTCTTAGCTGTAATCTTTGCTTGTGATAAGTTTAGACCTTATATTGTTGACTCAAAGGTTAGTATTCATACTGATCATGCTGCTATCAAGTACCTTATGACAAAGAAGGATGCTAAGCCTAGGATTATGTAAGATCCCTCCTTTGTAAAGGAAAAGGATCCCTGTGATTGCAATGCTAGTCCCTGGATCATTGCTAGCATCCATAGTTTAAGATGAAGTACACAGATATAAAGGTCATTTATTACATCCATTCCAGAGATAAAACATAGTCTTTTACAACTCAAGGCCACAGGCCTAATACAAGAGTTTGGAATAAGTAAATAAACATAAGTCTTCATCTTCTTGTGCCACAGGCAAACATGTTGAGTGTAGACTCATGACACCTAATCATCATCGGAGTAACCTGCAACATCACAAGTTACAGCCACAGTGGGTCAATACTTTGGAATAGTATTGGCAAGAGATACCTTAGTAAATTTTAAGTGGACTATATTACTATATGCATTTTGGCTAAGTGTATCTTGGCTTGCTTTGCTCAAAATAGGTTTTTCCTATTAGTTGAAATCTCTAAGTTTTTCTTTGTCAAAACTTTTCCCAAGAAACCACCAATAGACATTGGGGTCCTTCACCCTTGTTCACCCACAAATTTTTCCTTAGAAGTTGGAATGATGAGATTCTTGATAGCTTCCATGTCTTGATGCTCAAGTTGTCCATTGCCATGGACTTGGCTAAGTACTTAGATTTTCCATCTGCAGAGGTTGTGCACTTTCCCCACCAGACTTGGTTTCCCAAGACAGGACCTTTCAGAAGCCTTTCCTTAGACCAAATGGACGCGCTCCAACCTATCATTCCCACTACCACCAACTGTCCAAATGGCTAAGTTCTAGCAACTTATGTGATCCAGGAAGAGCCCATATTGCCAAG
This sequence comes from Avena insularis, assembly GCA_023614405.1. Lineage (NCBI taxonomy): Eukaryota > Viridiplantae > Streptophyta > Magnoliopsida > Poales > Poaceae > Avena > Avena insularis. The sequence continues at coordinate 41,250,629 of CM042691.1, read as the reverse complement.
TGGCTGCACTATAAGCTTCTCAACACTTGGCCTCTAAAATCCCTTTGTGCCTGGGTGGCATACCATAAGTGAGATACCCAAGGTAAACCATGTCCATGGGCCTTGTGTAACCACTCAACCAAAAACCACCATTCAAGTCCCATTCCACCCAGGTGTTTCATTGACTTAGTTGTTTTATTAAGAAAAACATAAGTCAAAAGACTTAGGAATATTTTCATCATAGCATGTATATACTTTACCAACCCTTGTTTGCTACTAGCTAGGCTAAGCATGGCATAGTAACTTAACTTAGGAATTTCCTAGCAATTCTATAACTACTTAGGATTTCCCAACATGGCATTTGGCAAAATAGTAACATGCAAGACTTGGCAAAATATTTCTAATGCTTGTATAAAACATAGGAATGGGAATATTCATGAAGTACCACTTGCCTTGGTAATGGGGAGATTAGCACTCTTCACAATCACAATCACTAGCACCAAAATCTACACAAAATGGTAGCACAAAATTACACACAATTCATATAGAAACATAAATATATGCATCCATGTATAAAGCTAAGTGATGATTTTTAAAAGTCCACCAAGCAAGTGCATAGTACTGAATCACAAACAAGTTAAAATCTTGCCAAACCAAGTTTATTTAGCACTAAAACAAAATCCTAAACAATTTCTATACTCAAAATAGCCTTAAACAAGTTTCTGAAAATAAAGTCATTTTAACAGAAACTTTTCACTAAACACATTGCATAAACAGAAAGGGCTTGTCTCCCTGATTCCAATGGTATAAAATTTGCAAAAATCTAACGTGGAAATCAAAAGTTATAGCCTAATCAAATTTGAATCCAAATCTGTTTTAAATTCTGTTTTAAACACAAGCCCTAGCCACGCGTCTTAATTCTATTGGTTGATACCATTTCGCTCAGGATCACCCTCCCGCGCCGCCGGATCTACTTAAAACACACGGCTCAGATCTACCCATAACGATTCGTTAAGTGATCTAATCCTATACGCTGGATCCAGATCTGACGGCTCTGGATCAAACGACCAAAGCGGGGCGGCGCTGGCGGCGGCGAGCTCTGTCTGCGGCGGCGTGGTGCTATAGGTCGTCCGGAGGGGCAGGAGGATGCTTACCAGGTTCGCAGCGTCGAGGAGAAGCTCAACCTAGCAGCGGCTTGACGAGGGGCGCACGGGCACACGATCGGTGGGCTCGTCGGAGCGGGTGGCGTCGCCGCTATTGCCGAGGTCGCTGTCGAGGCTCCGTGTCGTCCTAGCACAAGGCAGAGGGTTTAGAAGATGCACAAGTGACTAGCGAACAAGTTGGCAACAAAGGGAAGGCAAGGGGCGCTCAGTTCTTACCGCTATTGCTCGCCGGAGTCGAGCGGCGGCGCTGGTGGTTGCGGGCGTGAACGGAAACGATGACCTGGGTCACGAGCAAGCAAACCAGATGCGTTAGCAGATGCACAAGATCATGCTGGTTGCAGTGGTTTGAACGAGAGGCAACGGGGCGGTCTGAGCTTACCGTGATTCGTCGCCGGAGCGCGTCTGTCTGCGGCGGCGCAAGTGCGATTGTGAGCAGCCTGGTGGCGATGTGGAGGCGTTGACTGAGGGGAAATGACCGCGGTGCAGAGGGGGTTATGTAGGCGAGAGGGGAGCGGCGATTAAGCGCGGAATCAAGGGCAATTAAGCGAGGAATCAACGCGGCAGTGATGGGCGGAGGAAACGGCCGGCGACATGGTCGGGCGTGATTTGGGGAAGACGAGGGTGAGCTGTCGAGGTCCACCGGTCAGCGAGTGAGACGGAGAAGGAGTGGGGTCCGAGTGTCAGTGCCTCTGTGGGTGCGTCTGTGCGTGCGAGTGAGAGAGAGGGAGGCCGGGTGGGCTAACTGGGCCGGTTGTGCTGTTGGGCTAGATTAGGAGCGCCTGGCCCTTTTCTTTTCTTTTCTCTTTTCCTTTTTCCAATTAGATTTTCAGGAATGGTTTTCATATGAATTCAAACTCTTTTTGAATTCAAAACTTTTTGGGATTTTTGCAGTGTGCAACAGTCTCAATTCTAGGCATAAAACCATGTGGTCACTTTAAAAAGGCTTGGTCATTAATGGAGAACCAAAATAACAGGGACTTTGCACTTGATTGCAAATGTTTGAAAAATGGTTTTTGAAACCATTTCCATTTTGTAAAGTTTGGTTCAAATTCCACACTCAATCCATTCAACAAGGGGGACAACAATCTAGGTTTAAAACATTCAAACTCTCAAATGGGGATGGCCATTTGATATAAGTTTGTTCACATAAAATGATAGCACTAAGTGCTTCTGATTTCTGGAATGAGTTTTGAAATTGATCTCAATTCTATATGCATGCATGAATGATATGCAATCTTTGAAATCATGATTTTAGGGATGTTACAAATCTAACCCCTTTAAGGTGAATCTCGCCCTCGAGATTCGGATTGGCTAGCAAATAGGTGAGGGTGGTCCTTCCGAAGATCATCTTCTCTTTCCCATGTTGCTTCCTCTTCGGAATGATGATTCCACTTCACTTTGCAAAACATGATAGTATTTTTCCTTGTGACTCTTTCTGTAGTCTCAAGAATTTTGATAGGTTTCTCTTCATAAGTGAGATCACTTTCTAGTTGCACTTCCTCCAAAGGTATAGTATCTTTCAAGGAAGTTTCTTCCATTTCTGGGTGACATTTCTTAAGCTGACTCACATGAAACACATTGTGGACGGCTGACAGAGATTCTGGAAATTCAATTTCATAGGAAACTTCTCCTTTGCGACTTAGAATCTTGAATGGCCCAACATATCTTGGTGCCAACTTTCCTTTGACTACGAATCTCTTCACTCCACGAAGTGGTGATACTCTAAGATAAGCTCTATCACCAACTTCGTAGGTGACTTCTCTACGCTTAGGATCTGCGTAGCTTTTCTGTCGGGACTGTGCTATCTTCAACCTGTCCTTAACCAACTTGACCTTCTCTTCGGCTTCTTTGATAAGATCTGGCCCGAACAAACTTCTTTCTCCCACACCATTCCATAACAATGGGGTGGTACACTTTCTTCCATAGAGAAACTCAAACGGTGCCATCTCAATGCTGGCTTGATAGCTGTTGTTATAAGAAAATTCTGCGTAAGGCAGACTTTCATCCCAGCTGGCTCCATAGTCTAGGGCACATGCTCTCAACATGTCTTCCAGAATTTGATTAGTCCTTTCTGTTTGTCCATCAGTTTGAGGATGAAAAATAGTGCTGAATTCCAACCTCGTTCCTAATGACTCATGTAACTGTCTCCAAAAGTGGGAAGTGAATTGAGTTCCCCTATCAGACACAATACTCTTGGGCACACCATGTAGACATACAATTCTACTCATGTAGATTTTTGCTAACTTAGCACTCGTATAGGTTGTCTTCACGGGTATGAAATGAGCCACTTTAGTTAGGTGATCCACTACTACCCATATTGAATCATATCCTAACCTGGTCCTTAGTAATCCGGTAATGAAATCCATACCAATTTTGTCCCACTTCCAATCAGGAATAGGTAGTGGTTGAAGCAAACCTGCTGGTTTCTGATGCTCCGCTTTCACTCTACTACACACATCACACAAAGCAATATGTTCAACGATGTCCCTCTTGATATTGTTCCACCAAAATCTTTCTTTCATGTCCATGTACATTTTGGTGTTACCCGGGTGAATAGAATACGGAGAGTTGTGTGCTTCCTGCAAAATCAGTTTCCGCAACTCCGGATCTTGTGGAACACAGATACGTTTCCCATGCCATAAAGTACCTTGTTCGTCTTCGTGGAAATTTTTAGCTTTTCCTTGGCCAATCTTTTCCTTAATCTCTTCAATTTCCTTATTCGTCTTCTGAGCTTCTCGGATCTTGTCCAACAAAGTGGGTTGAACATCCAAAGACATGAGATGTCCTTCGGGCACAATCTCCAATCTGAGTTTTCTGAATTGGGTACACAAATCGTCTGGTAATTCTCTTTTGGTAAGGCCATTCACAAATACCTTACGACTTAGAGCATCTGCTACAACATTTGCTTTACCGGGGTGGTATTGCAAACTTAAGTCATAGTCCTTGATAAGCTCTAACCATCTTATTTGCCTCATATTGATTTCCTTCTGGGTGAAGATATACTTCAAACTTTTGTGGTCCGTGAACACTTCACAACGCTTTCCCAAAAGGTAATGTCTCCATGTTTTGAGTGCATGGACGACAGAGGCTAACTCTAAATCATGAGTAGTATAGTTCACCTCATGAGTTTTGAGTTGTCTCGAGGCATAGGCCACAACTTTACCGTCTTGCATAAGTACTGCACCCAAACCTTGATGAGATGCATCACAATATACTTGGAAATCCTTTTCCAAATCTGGCAGACATAAAACTGGTGCTGTCACAAGTCTCTTCTTCAACTCCTGAAAGCTGAGTTCACAACCCACAGACCAAGCAAACTTCTTGTCTTTCTTTAACAATTTTGTCATGGGCTTATCTACTTTAGAGGAATTCTCAATGAACCTTCTATAGTAACCTGCTAAGCCAAGGAAACTACGAACTTCCTTCACGGACTTGGGAGATTCCCATTCAGTCACAGCTGAAACTTTAGCAGGATCAACTGCTACACCATCCTTTGTCATAACATGACCAAGAAAACCAACTTCCTCTAACCAGAACTCACACTTGCTGAATTTGGCATACAGTTTATGCTCTCTTAATTTCTCAAGTATCAAATGCAAGTGTCCTTCATGTTCTTCCTTGCTCTTGGAGTAGACTAAGATGTCATCGATGAAAACAACAACAAACTTGTCAAGGAATTCCATGAACACTTTGTTCATCATATTCATGAAGTATGCTGGAGCATTGGTCAAGCCAAAAGGCATTACGGTATACTCATACAGTCCATACCTTGTGGTGAATGCTGTTTTAGGTATGTCTTGTTCTCTTATCTTGAGTTGAAAATAGCCTGACCGGAGATCAATCTTTGAGAACACACATGCTCCTTCTAGCTGATCAAACAAGTCATTGATTCTAGGCAAAGGATATTTGTTCTTGATAGTTACCTCGTTGAGTGAACGGTAATCTATGCATAACCTTTGACTTCTGTCTTTCTTCTCCACAAACAAAACTAGGGCTCCCCAAGATGAAGAACTGGGTTGAATAAATCCTTTCTGCAACTGTTCTCCTAGTTGCTTCTTGAGTTCTTTCAGCTCATCAACTGACATTTTATATGGTCTCTTTGCTATTGGTCCAGAACCTGGTACCAAATCTATCAAAAATTCCACATCTCTATCTGGTGGCATTCCCGGCAATTCTTTCGGAAACACATCCGGATACTCACATACAATTGGTACACTGTCCATGCTAAGCCCCTTAAGAGAATTTAGCTTACTTCCTTTAGATTCAAAGTTAGACTTGAACTTAATCCGTTTTCTTTCCGGGGTTGTGAGAGCAACAGTACGATTAGCACAATCTAGTACTCCTTCATACTTAGCCATCCAATCCATTCCCAATATTACGTCCAGTCCTTGGGAATCTAGGATTATCAGACTCACTGGAAATTTATGTTTTCCAAACTCTATTACTAGATCCCGACATCCAAGACTTACTATCATATCTCCCCCCGGAGAACTAACTTTTATTGGACACCCAATGTTTTCAGTTGGAAACCCATTTCTATCAACAAATGCTTTTGATATGAATGAATGCGATGCTCCAGTATCAAAAAGAACAAATGCTGGAATAGAATTGAGTCTGAACTTACCAGCAACAGCGTCAGGCTCCTCATAAACCTCCTCCACACTGATGTGGTTCACTTGTCCTTTCTGGAAAGGATTGGGCTTGACAGGTCCTTCAACTTTCTTTTCGGGGCACTCATTTGCATAGTGTCCCATCTTCTTGCATTTGAAGCATTCAACCTGACTGATGTCTCTCTTAGCAAGCTGACTTCCACTTCCACTTCCATTACCACTGTGGTGGCTCTTATGTCCACTCTTGTGGTTCTTGTACTTGTCATTGTCATGACTGCGGTGATGCTTGTTGTCATGACGGTTGTGGTTGTGGTGCTTGTTGAATTTCCCATGCTTGTGGGATCCTGAGCTTCCACTGTCATCATAGTGAGATCGTTTGTGAGATGATCCCGAGCTGTGCTTGTCGGAGTGCTTTCTCTTTCTACTCTCGACTTGCTTCATTTTGTTCTCCAATATAGCAGCCTTGTCACAGAGCGACTGATAAGTGGGAACATATGCCACAGCCAATTGCAGATTCAGCTCATCATTCAAGCCTTCCAGAAATTTTTCCTTTCTCTTGGCATCTGTATCAACTTCATCCGGTGCATAACGCGCCAGATTGTTGAATTCTTCAATGTACTCAGCCACGCTGCGGTGGCGCTGCTTCAGATTGTGGAACTTTTTCTTTTTCAGGCTCATTATTCCTGATGAGATATGCGCAGTGCGAAAGCCATCCTCAAAGATAGCCCAAGTCACCTCATCTATAGGAGTGGTGATCTGAAAGTTGTCCCACCAAGTGGCGGCTGGTCCTTCCAGCAGATGTGCTGCAAATCTGACCTTTTCAGCATCCGTGCAGCCCACGGTTACTAAGTCCTTGTTTACAGAACGTAGCCAATCATTGGCCACCATGGGATCAGTCGTCCCTGAGAACTTAGCTGGCCTCAATTTCAAGAATCTGGTGAGCATATCAAAGCCCGGAGGGTTGTTGTTGTTATTGTTGTTGTTATTGGGGTTGTTGTTATTGTTGTTATTGTTGTTGTTACTGGGGTTGTTGTTATTGTTGTTTTGGTTCTGAATGAATGTTGTCATCATCTGCATCAGTTGTGTTTGAGCAGTCATCATTTGTTGCATTTCTGGTGTGATGTTGTTGTTGTTGTTGGGGTTGGGGTTTGCGCGACGGGGAGGCATCTGTGGTTTGTTCAAATAGAGATAAGAATGAGATACCCATAGATGTTTTCATGCACATTACATCACATAAGCAAACACATAGTATGCAACACAAGGATAAAAGTTCAACAACAAGATAACAAGTTCACAAAGTAAAACACACAAGTAGCAAGCCATCCACATGTCGGATGGTCCAATAACAAGTTCTCAAATAACAAGTACGATAATAAAAGATAAACGAGTAGTCAAATCTACTCATCAGCATCAATATCCTCCTCGACAAAGGTAAGACCTGCGTTCTCCATCGCGGTCTTGTTCTCCTCAATGGTAGTGATCAAGGACTCAATCTTGGCCTTGAGAGCCCTCTTCTGGGAACGAAGCCTCTCTATCACCGTCTGCTGCTGCTCTAGCTCGAAGTCCTTGGACTGCAGTTCTTCAGTCATGTCCCGGATCTTCTTGTTCCTATCCTGGACACGCTTCTCCTGACTCTTGAACTTCCTGTCCTGGGTCTCGAACTTTGTCTCCATTTCCTTGACTATCTCGTCCTGCTGCGCGAAGAGCTTGTCCTTCTCGCGAAGCTGTACCTGGAGCTCGTCATTACTGAGCATGACATTGGTCCTGTCCGTGTCCACGTGCCTAATGAGAGAATCTAAGTCCTGGAGATACAGACGTATCGGCTCTGCTGTGTCCCTCGAGTCGTCCTCGAAGTCGATGGACTCTCCATCCTCATCACGTCTTCCGAAGACGTGGAAGTGGGTGCCTCTAACCTGTTGGGAGTGTCGACCTAGCAGACGTCCTATCAGGTCCTGCATAACTACCTCCATGCCTCTCTCCCTGTCATCGTGCATAAGCTTGAAGACGATGGCCTCCGTAGTAGGCTCTGTCTGACGTCCGGGCTGGTTCACCTTGAAGCCCCAGAGGTCCTTCCTCTCGAACTTGGTGAGTGGATGCACCATGATAGTGGGAAGAGGGAGATTGAGCAAGGTGGTAAGCTCAATGATACGAGGACCAAAACGGGTAACCTGGAACTCCTCAACAGTGCTGATGGTAATAGGCATCTATTTATAAGATAGAAAAGTTAGAACAACACAATTTAAGATAAAACAAAGACAAACATCACATACATATCCTTGGAAAACAAATTCACACAAGTCATGCATACATGAATCCATTACATCAACCAAGGTCCAATCTTAATTAAGGTATCATTTTGGAAAATAAGGTAATAGGTGGTGGTCCAACTAACGAAGTACGTTTACAATCCTATCTCACTGGATCTGTTGGCTAACACAATGTTCCTAGAAGCAATTAGCCTATCTTGCTCACATGATTCCATCACTAAGTCTATAATATCTCCTCTTAAGGTTTGGTTGGTGGCTTCCAACTCTTGGGTATGTTCCTTCTCTTTCATCAAGTCTTTTTGGAGGTTGAGCATTCTGCACTTGACTCTAGCACTAATTTCTTTGATAGTCCTCCAAGCTGCTTCTCTTGCTGACTCAAAGAATGTGGTGTGCACCACAGTGTTGGTGTACATGCAGAATCCTGTTTCTTTGTGGTTGTCTTCCTTGTTTTTGAACAAGTGAAGTTGCACCCACCAGTACTCAACTCCTTCATCCATCACTGGAAAGCCCTTGTACACAGCTGCACCATGTATTTCCATTGCCACCATGAGGTCCTTGAGAATTTTGGGAAACTCAGTCTCACACTCCAAGGTCATGGTCATGAGTGCTCCTTTCTTTACGACTTCGTTGATGGAGTTCATCTACAAATAGAGATGATAAAGAGAAGATTAGAAAAGTTTACGAGAAGAATAGACAAGTGTAGAAGTAGTTGAAAATTTTCCTTAGTGGTTTCCAATCCTAGGGTCATAATCCTACAGGCAACACAGTGCTCTGATACCATCTGTAAGATCCCTCCTTTGTAAAGGAAAAGGATCCCTGTGATTGCAATGCTAGTCCCTGGATCATTGCTAGCATCCACAGTTTAAGATGAAGTACACAGATACAAAGGTCATTTATTACATCCATTCCAGAGATAAAACATAGTCTTTTACAACTCAAGGCCACATGCCTAATACAAGAGTTTGGAATAAGTAAATAAACATAAGTCTTCATCTTCATGTGCCACAGGCAAACATGTTGAGTGTAGACTCATGACACCTAATCATCATCGGAGTAACCTGCAACATCACAAGTTACAGCCACAGTGGGTCAATACTTTGGAATAGTATTGGAAAGAGATACCTTAGTAAATTTTAAGTGGACTATATTACTATATGCATTTTGGCTAAGTGTAGCTTGGCTTGCTTTGCTCAAAATAGGTTTTTCCTATTAGTTGAAATCTCTAAGTTTTTCTTTGTCAAAACTTTTCCCAAGAAACCACCAATAGACATTGGGGTCCTTCACCCTTGTTCACCCACAAATTTTTACTTAGAAGTTGGAATGATGAGATTCTTGATAGCTTCCATGTCTTGATGCTCAAGTTGTCCATTGCCATGAACTTGGCTAAGTACTTAGATTTTCCATCTGCAGAGGTTGTGCACTTTCCCCACCAGACTTGGTTTCCCAAGACAGGACCTTTCAGAAGCCTTTCCTTAGACCAAATGGACGCGCTCCAACCTATCATTCCCACTACCACCAACTGTCCAAATGGCTAAGTTCTAGCAACTTGTGTGATCCAGGCAGAGCCCATATTGCCAAGTGGCTGCACTATAAGCTTCTCAACACTTGGCCTCTAAAATCCCTTTGTGCCTGGGTGGCATACCACAAGTGAGATACACAAGGTAAACCATGTCCATGGTCCTTGTGTAACCACTCAACCAAAAACCACCATTCAAGTCCCATTCCACCCAGGTGTTTCATTGACTTAGTTGTTTTATTAAGAAAAACATAAGTCAAAAGACTTAGGAATATTTTCATCATAGCATGTATATACTTTACCAACCCTTGTTTTCTACTAGCTAGGCTAAGCATGGCATAGTAACTTAACTTAGGAATTTCCTAGCAATTCTATAACTACTAAGGATTTCCCAACATGGCATTTGGAAAAAATAGTAACATGCAAGACTTAGCAAAATATTTCTAATGCTTGTATAAAACATAGGAATGGGAATATTCATGAAGTACCACTTGCCTTGGTAATGGGGAGAGTAGCACTCTTCACAATCACAATCACTAGCACCAAAATCTACACAAAATGGTAGCACAAAATTACACACAATTCATATACAAACATAAATATATGCATGCATGTATAAAGCTAAGTGATGATTTTTAAAACTCCACCAAGCAAGTGCATAGTACTGAATCACAAACAAGTCAAAATCTTGCCAAACCAAGATTATTTAGCACTAAAACAAAATCCTAAACAATTTCTATACTCAAAATAGCCTTAAACAAGTTTCTGCAAATAAAGTCATTTTAACAGAAACTTTTCACTAAACACATTGCATAAACAGAAAGGGATTGTCTCCCTGATTCCAACGGTATAAAATTTGCAAAAATCTAACGTGGAAATCAAAAGTTATAGCCTAATCAAATTTGAATCCAAATCGGTTTTAAATACTGTTTTAAACACTAGCCCTAGCCACGCATCTTAATTCTATTGGTTGATACCATTTCGCTCAGGATCACCCTCCCGCGCCGTCGGATCTACTTAAAACACACGGCTCAGATCTACCCATAACGATTCGTTAAGTGATCTAATCCTATACGCTGGATCCAAATCTGACGGCTCTGGATCAAACGACCAAAGCGGGGCGGCGCTGGCGGCAGCTACTGGCGACGGCGAGCTCTGTCTGCGGCGGCGTGGCGCTACAGGTCGTCCGGAGGGGCAGGAGGATGCTTACCAGGTTCGCAACGTCGAGGAGAAGCTCAACCTAGCAGCGGCTTGACGAGGGGCGCTCGCCGGAGTTGGCGCGGTCGCCGAGGTTGCTGTCGAGGCTCCGTGTCGTCCTAGCACAAGGCAGAGTGTTTAGAAGATGCGCAAGTGACTAGCGAACAAGTTGGCAACAAAGGGAAGGCAAGGGGCGCTAAGTTCTTACCGCTATTGCTCGCCGGAGTCGAGCGGCGGCGCTGGTGGTTGCGGGCGTGAACGGAAACAATGACCTGGGTCACGAGCAAGCAAACCAGATGCGTTAGCAGATGCACAAGATCATGCTGGTTGCAGTGGTTTGAACGAGAGGCAACGGGGCGGTCTGAGCTTACCGTGATTCGTCGCTGGAGCGCGTCTGTCTGCGGCAGCGCAAGTGCGATTGTGGGCAGCCTGATGGCGATGTGGAGGCGTTGAGTGAGGGGAAATGACCGCGGTGCAGAGGGGGTTATGTAGGCGAGAGGGGAGCGGCGATTAAGCGTGGAATCAAGGGCAATTAAGCGAGGAATCAACGCGGCAGTGATGGGCGGAGGAAACGGCCGGCGACGTGGTCGAGCGCGATTTGGGGAAGACGAGGGTGAGCTGTCGAGGTCCACCAGTCAGCGAGTGAGACGGAGAGGGAGTGGGGTCCGAGTGTTAGTGCCTGTGTGGGTGCGTCTGTGCGTGCAAGTTAGAGAGAGGGAGGCCGGGTGGGCTAACTGGTCCGGTTGTGCTGTTGGGCTAGATTAGGAGCGCCTGGCCCTTTTTTTTTCTTTTCTCTTTTCCTTTTTCCACTTAGATTTTCAGGAATGGTTTTCATATGAATTCAAACTCTTTTTGAATTCAAAATTTTTTGGGATTTTTGCAGTGTGCAACAGTCTCAATTCTAGGCATAAAACCATGTGGTCACTTTAAAAAGGCTTGGTCATTAATGGAGAACCAAAATAACAGGGACTTTGCACTTGATTGCAAATGTTTGAAAAATGGTTTTTGAAACCATTTCCATTTTGTAAAGTTTGGTTCAAATTCCACACTCAATCCATTCAACAAGGGAGACAACAATCTAGGTTTAAAACATTCAAACTCTCAAATGGGGATGGCCATTTGATATAAGTTTGTTCACATAAAATGATAGCACTATGTGCTTCTGATTTCTGGAATGAGTTTTGAAATTGATCTCAATTCTATATGCATGCATGAATGATATGAAATCTTTGAAATCATGATTTTAGGGATGTTACAGATTATTAGATGGGTGTTTCTTTTACAAGAGTTTGATCTGCATATTGTAGATAGGAAAGGTTGTGAAAATCCTGTTGCTGACAATTTATCTCGTTTGGAAAACATTTCTTTTGACCCTTTGCCTGTTAATGATATATTTCCAAATGAGCAGTTGGCTGCAATAAGGGTAAGTCCGCATGAGAGTCCTTGGTATGCTGATTATCCTAACTTTATTGTTTCCAAGTATTTGCCTCCAACCTTTACAGCCCAACAAAGAAGAAAATTATTTTATGATCTAAGGCATTACTTTTGGGATGACCCACAGTTATATAAAGAAGGAGTAGATGGTATTATGCGAAGATGTGTTCTAGAATTTGAACAACAAGAGATATTGAGAAAATGTCACGGCAGTGCTTATGGAGGACATCATGCTGGGGATAGGACTGCACAAAAGGTTTTACAATCTGGATTTTATTGGCCTACCCTTTTCAAGGACGCAAGGAAGTTTGTCTTATCATGTGACGAATGTCCAAGAGTTGGTAACATTTCTAGACGCAATGAGATGCCTATGAATTATTCTCTTGTTATTGAACCTTTTGATTGTTGGGGATTTGACTTTATGGGTCCCTTTCCTTGTTCAAAAGGGTATACTCATATTGTTGTTGCTATTGACTATGTTACAAAGTGGGTAGAAGCCATACCTACAAATAGTGCCCATGGTAAGACCACCTTAAAAATGCTTAAAGATGTTATTTTTCCTAGGTTTGGTGTACCTAGATATCTCATGACTGATGGAGGATCTCATTTTATTCTTGGTGGTTTTAGGAAAACTCTCGCTGAATATGATGTTAACCATAGAATTGCTTCAGCTTATCACCCCCAAACCAGTGGGAAAGTAGAACTTTCCAATAGGGAAATTAAACCTATCTTGCAGAAGACTGTCAATAGATCTATGAAAAATTGGGCTAAAAAGTTGAATGACTCTTTATGGGCTTATAGAACTGCTTATAAAAATCCTATGGGGATGTCTCCTTACAAAATGGTCTATGGGAAGGCTTGTTAGTTGCCTTTAGAATTAGAACACAAAGCTTATTGGGTAGTGAAAGAATTGAATAGAGATTTTAAACTTGCCGATGAGAAAAGATTGCTTGACTTGAGTACTTTAGATGAGTGGAGAAGTGAAGCTTATGAAAATGCTAGACTCTTTAAGGAAAAAGTAAAAAGATGGCATGATAGGAGAATTCTCAAAAGGGAGTTCCATGTATAGGTCTCGTCTCAAATTTTTTGCAGGGAAACTACTCTCAAAATGGGAAGGACGTTTTGTTATTAAGGAAGTATATCGTTCAGGTGCTATCAACATATCTTCTTTGAAGGACGACACCACGCAGGTGGTGAATGGACAAAGACTTAAACATTATATCTCTAGAGATTCCTATAATGAAGATGCAGATGTTATTCAAATGGTGACCCTGGAATTTATCAGAAACCAAACACCAGAATATGTAGAGTTCGTCTTTTAGTAGGTAAAAGTGGTGAAAACAGAAGGTTCGTGAAAATCCAATCATTTTATATTTTTGATGTTTTTAATACACACGGAAGGTTACGAGACAGAATAGAGGAGGAAACAGAGGCCGGGGTGGCCAAACCCACCCCAGGCGCGGGCCCCAGCTAGCCGCGCCTGGAGGGGGTGTAAGCCCCCCGAGCTCCGTCTCCGCCTTGTTTTCGTACCAGTACCTTCCTTATGTATTGAAACTTTGTAATATATAACCCCATGGATCCCCCGAGGTTCGTGTATAGTGTTCTTGTCGTGTTTTTGTTTCGTTCTGTTTCTATCAGGAAATCTTCTCGAGTTTAGAGCACCATGGTCTCCGCCAACGAAAAATGCAATAAGCCCGAGGAAGATGATCCTCAAGACCCCAAGGAGGAAGAGATCTTGGTTGGGGATGAAGAAGACATGGAGGAGGAAGAGCATCCGGACACCCGCGCTACTGTCGGAAGCATTGGAGTGGTGGCAAACCCTACCAAGCTTAGGAGGACATCACGAATGTCTACAGGAGGTAAACCTCTACGTCTCATCTTCGTTCCACGGTCACTTCCTCCACATACCAAGAGACCCTTCCATACTCTTATACATGAGCATCAATACCAACAGGTGCCCCAAGGGAACTTGCCCTCGGCTTGGGATATGCCCCGTTCTAACCATGCAGGGGAGGAGCACACTAAGAAGGAAGAGTGGGGAAAGAATAACAAGGACTGGGATTCTTGGTCCAACATGATCATGAACCGCATTGAGCAAAACTTGGAGTTGATTTGTACTCTAAATTTCGAGTTTGATGATTTGAAGAAACTTATTGTCACATCCCAAGATTTTCCAAATCTTGTAATGTGAAAAATAAATAAACAAAATAAAATTATTGTTGAAAATCAGGGTGAAAAGAAACTTTTGTTTTTAAATGGAAATTAAAATCCCATCTTGAACCAACTTTAATTAAAGTTTGAATTCAACAAAAATCCAAATTAAAATAAATGCACTCCTCAAAAAAATACATCTGGAAATTTAAACACATGGAAAATAAATCCAAACCCTAAAACCCTAATGGAATAAAAATCATTTCCAAGTTATCTCCAAGCCTATGGATTTGATCCATATAAAATCTTGTCAACAAACATTTACAAATGATCAATAAAGACAAATAGAAATGTTATAAGACCATAGAAATTGGTTTCACTCAATTTGGAACCATAAATAAAATCTTATGAATTTAATAAGATAAGAAATTGAATTCCCAAAGCTAATAAAGAACCTATCTAGAAACCCATACAAATTGGTGAACAAATGATCCTAAATAAATTTAAAAGGATAAACAAATAATAAACAAGATTTCACAAATTGGAATCACCAAGTTTGGATCTCTAAATAAAAAGATATGGATTTTATAAGATAAAGAAAGAATTATTAAAGAAAGGATTTTTTTAAAGACCAAATCAAATCTTGGCCAAATCCATAAACAAATGGAATGAATATAATCCAAATCCAAATAAAATATTGGATAAATAAATTCCAAACTAAAATAAAATGGCTTAGACCAAATCCTATTGGAATAAAGACAAACCCAAATTTTAAATGATTAATAAATCTTATTAAAAACTTTTCCAAATAATTCAAGATGGATTATTCGACACCCAATTAATCAAATAAAAACTTACTGAAAGGTTTTGGAAGAAATTAGAAATCAAATGGAAATTAAAAACATTATTAAATCCTATCTAATTAAAAACTAGAGCCTATTTTGAATAAATAAAAGGCCCCAAAATGAGTAAGGTTTTATCCTAAAAATGACTTCAGAATACAATACTAATCAGTATTCAAACCCACACAAAATTTGGCAAGGTTTTGAATTCAAATGAATGTTTGAATTGGCCAAACAAAATCAAAATAGAAAAAAATCAAAAGAGAAAAAGAAAAACAAAAAGAACAGAAAAAAATATGAAAAGGACCCAGCCCAACTAGTCTGGCCCAACTAAGCCCAACCTAGCCCACTGCTCCTTCTCCCCGCAGGAAAACGATTCAAACCAGTGAACGAACCCACAGCGACACTGACTCGTGGACCCCCACCTCCCCTCTCTCTCTTCGCTGACGAAACGGCCCCACCGCCAGCTCCTTCTTCCTCACCCGCCGCTGACCTCGCCTCTACTGTTTCTGCCGGCGTTGAATGCGAATGAATTGGCATAAACGCGCCAGTAATCCCTCCCCGCGATTACTCCCACTTAATTGCCTCCTTCCCCTCCTTCATTCCCCTCAAGCATCACACGACCAGAGCCATCAGGCCGTCCCAGATTTGCTCTGCAACCTCGCGGCCCCGACGAGCTTTCTTCCTCGATTCCGACCAAGACGTGCCTCCCCTCTGCCTATAACCCCCACGAGCATGACCCCCACTCTCTTGCGCATCTGCCAATAGCTCTAGATCATCCGCGTGTGCCCCTTATGCTTGGCAACAACCACGCCTGAGCGTCGCCGCCGACTGCCTCTGCTCCGTAAACCTCTCCCGGTGAGAACATACCACCCCGAGCTCTTCCGTTGAAACCCCAATGATCTAAGCACTCTCCCGCATCTAACGGTATCTGTATCTTGCCCTCTGGTGGACTGCAGCCCCGTCCCCGTCGTCAAGCAGAAGCTCCTGGCGCATGCGAGCGCCCCTTCGTCAACCACGGGCACGTTGAGCTTCCCCACGCCACGGCAAACCTGGTGAGCCATACCTCTCTCTCGTTCGCTTCCTGCAACCGCCGCGACGCCGTAGCCAGACACGCCGCCGCCACCTGCCGCCGCTAGCGCCGCCCTCCTCTGGTCAGTCTCACACTAGCCATTTGATTTAAATCCAACGAGTGCGATAGATTCACTTAACTGAAGGGGTACGCTAGTTCTGAACTGTGCGATATGACTTAAATCTAACGGCTGTCATCGCTTGATCCGGCCGAAGCGGTACCGACGAATAGAAATGCGCCGCGTGTCACAAAGACAGAATAAAAAACAGAATTTGATCTATTTGTGATTCAATTTGGTAAAATCTATAACTTTTAATCTACACGTCCAAATTTTGCAAACTTTATATCAATGGATTCAGAAAAACAAGCCCTAGCCAACCATGCACTTTGTTTAGTAAAAAGCTTCTGATAAAATGTTTATTTTTGCAGAAACTTATGTAGGCTTGTTTAGGTGATAAAAATTATTCTAAAATGATTTTGGGGAAAAAATCTTTGGCAAATGGTTTGTTTTGAACCTACTGACCCTAGGAAACAAATTGTGGTTTCAAAATGTATTTGGTGAAACAAAAGAATGAATCTTGGATTTAAACCAATTCTAGTCAAATAAAAATATGGTTTAATTATTAAAAATGGTTTTGGAAGAAAACCTTTGAGAAATGTTTTGGAAATAAACTCTCTGACCCTAAACACGAGATTTTATGTTTGAAAACATATTATGTGAACCCTATAGATTAATGCCTTATTGAAAACATTTTTACACCACATAAAATGGTACCTTGTTTTAAAAAGGGTTTATAAAGTGAAACCTATTACAAATGACTTTGCCACTTTATAAAATGGCCAATAGGTGTTTCCAAATGTTTACAACCTACTAGAAACCACTTTTACAAATAAAACAACCTATTGCATGCTTGCAGGCATTACTTTGATTTTATCATTTTATGTGATGAATTGCTTGAATGGTAGATTGAAATATTGTTTGCTTGATTGAATTGTAGTGATTTGAAGTGAGTGAACATTGCAAAGAACAAGGAAGTGAACTTATACTCTCTACCAAAAAGGCAAGTGATGCTTCATACCTTGTCCCATTATTTTCACTATGCATTAGTGATATTTCTAAGTAGGACTTGCATGGAATTTTGCTAAGTATAAACTATGCCACGGGAAAACCTAGTAGATGAAACCTTAGTAGAATTTCCTAAGTTAAGATTCCTACTACTATCATGCTTAGCTTAGCTAGTATAAAACAAGGGTGGAATATATATTCATGCTATGGAAAATTTCTAAGTCTGAGGACTTGTGTTTTGTTTAATAAAACAACTAAGTGAATGAATCACCTGGGTGGAATGGAAGGAATGGTTTGTGTTGAGTTGTTACACAAGGTCAGGGGACTGGTGAACCTTGTGTATCTCACTTGTGGATGGCCACCCAGGAACAAAGAGATTTGAGATGTCAAATGTTGAGAAGCTTCAAGTGCAGCCACTTGGCATTATGGGCTCTGCCTGGAACATATAGGTTGCAATAACTTAGCCAAATGGACAGTTGGTGGTAGGGGTTTGATAGGTTGGAGCGCGTCCATTTTGGTCTAAGGGAAGGCTTCTGAAAGAACTTGTCTTGGTGAAACCAAGTCTTGTGGGGAAAGTGCACCACCTCTGCAGAGTGTAAAATCTAAGTACTTAGCCATGTCCCTGGCAAAGGACAATTTGAGCATCAAGACATGGAAGCTATCAAGAATCTCATCATCCCAATTTCTAAGTTAAAATCTTGTGGGTGAACAAGGGTTAAAGGATCACCAATTTCTATTGGGAGATACCTTGGGAAAGATTTTGTCAAAGCAAAAACTTAGTGTTTTCAAATGATAGGAAAAATCTATTTTGAGCAAAGCAAGCCTAAGCTCCACTTAGCCAAAAGCATATAGATGATAGACTCCACTATACTACCATAGTATCACTTGCCAATACAATTCAAATGTATTGACCCTTGTGGCTGTAACTTGTTATGTTGCAGGGTTGTTTGATATTAGTGAAGTTTAATGATTAGGATTACAAGTCTACAACCAACATGTCTACCTGTGGCACTTTGAAGATGAAGGACCCCATTCTATTGTTATATTCTGCTGCATTGTAATGAGATAGCCAAATGATCTATGTAAGATGTAATAAATTATTTTATTCCTGGTTATAAAGTTGTATTATGACCTTTGTTTCTTGATATTACATCTTAACTGTGGATGCTAGCTATTGATCCAGGGACTAGCATTGTAAACACAGGGATCTCTACCTTATTAAAGGTTGGGAGCCTTACACTTATTGAAGATCTTATCAAGAGAACACCACCACCACCGAAGGAGTAATTCATCATCAGGTTTGGCATCCCCTTGTCTTGTTCCAAGCTTGGGGGAGTGCCGCGGTATCACCATCACTATCTTTTATCTTTTACCTTTTAAGTGGATTCATGTCTTTGGTAGAGAAGTTATCTTATAGGTTGGTTTGCATGTGGAAGTATCTCTCTTTAGTTGATTATCTATGTATCCCTTGGTGTGAGTGCCTTTATGGAATATTAATGAGAAGTCTCATCTTTTAACTTTTGCACTTCTTATTTTAGTTTGCAATCTGTATTATATGATTGATCTTGTTGATCAGTATTGACATCACTTTGGGAGCATCAAGTAGATCTAAATTGGTTTTGGCAAACCGGGCTTTGGTCAGTAGCAACGCTTTTTTGAGGTTTGAAAGGAAAAGAGAAAAATCTTAGAGGTATCTTGTATCATATATTTTCTTTCTTGATTGGCTCATAAGCTTAGTATTCTTTATTTAAGATCTTTTGTGTCTGCAAGGAAGATTGCATGTTTGGCTTTATTACTTGTATGTTTGCTTGTTTCCTTCAACTCTTTTGCTTGCTACCCAGCCTTGCTAGCCAAAAACTTGTTTTGAGAAGGCATACTTCTCATGCCTCCAATCCCTTTGAACCAAACGTATGCCATTTGTGTCCACCATATCTACCTATTAGCATTATTGCTATTCCAAGCAAATTGTCAAGCTTCATCTATCTTTTGAATTAAAAAGTATTTTGTTATGTGAAAACTAGTTAGTAAAGCTCTCACGAACTTGATGGCACACCTTATTTTATTGCCCCTAATAGACTTGAACCATTGTGTCATGATGTTGTATATGCTTGCATCTATATGTTGGAATTAGTAGAACCATGCTGTCATGGGGAACGTTTTCAACATTGCACTTGTACTTTGTACACAATTGATATCGTGCTCTTTTGTTTATGGATGTCACCGGTGTGAAATAAAAAGGGAGGTTGTAAGTCCATGGAGTTATGTATTTTGTGTTAGAGAAACGCCTGGGCCGCTAGCCTAAACCATGCCTAATCATGGTGGAAACTTGCAGCATCACCATAGTGAGCAATCTGTGAAGCATCCTCAATAAAAATCTATGCAAATAGTAAATAAAAAGATCGCTGAGATGCTCATTGTCTGCTTGCCTTGTCATTTTGGTTATGGGAAAGCTCCTGTACCATGTGCAAGGGGTACCCCGTTGGCGGTTCTCTATGATACGCATGTACTTACAATGACAAGAACTTACCAATAACTGAAATTGAGTAGCATGAGGTGTGGCCCTTATATTCAAGGGACATGAGATTGCCAACTTATATTTCGTCAAGCATATACTGCATCCTTGTTCACTTTAATCTTAATCATCTCAAGATGCCTATGATAGGTGCAATGAGGGCTCAAAGCTAGTAAGTACCATAATCTTTTGGAAGCTCTTTATGACTTGAAATCCATGCTTCCCTCTATGAAGGGACCTTTCTTCTATTTCCAAGTTGAGTAAGTAAACCAACTTCCTCTCTATCTCCAGCAAGCATTTGAGTTGTTGTGTTTCAAGCATTCATATGGTGATTTATTCAATCATGTTTTTTATTCTTCCTTGTTTGCACAAAACTGTTATCTATTGAGTATTACTTTGAAATCCTTCATTGTGAAAAACCTTTTTGAACAAAGAGTGCTCCTGTTTTGAAGACTTCTACAAAAAGCTTTTTGTGAAACTATTTGCCAGGTGTTCTCTGACCAAGAACAAAGTTTGCCAATGTAAGATCCCTCCTTTGTAAAGGAAAGGATCCCTGTTATTGCAATGCTAGTCCCTGGATCAGTGCTAGCATCCACAGTTTAAGATGAAGTACACAGATACAAAGGTCATTATTACATATCATTCCAGAGACAAACATAGTCTTTTACAACTCCATGGACACATGCCTAATACAAGAGTTCAAATATATAATAAGATAAATAAGTCTTCATCTTCATGTGCCACAGGCAAGCATGTTGAGTGTAGACTCATGACTCCTAATCCTCATCAGAATATCCTGCAACATCACAAGTTACAACCATAGTGGGTCAATACATTGGAATAGTATTGGCAAGTGATACCTTAGTAGAATGTTGGTGGTCTAGATACTATATGCAATTTGGCTAAGTGTATCTTAGGCTTGCTTTGCTCAAAATAGGTTTTGCTTATCAGTTGAAAAACACTAAGTTTTTCTTTGTCAAAACTTTTCCCAAGGAACCACCAATAGACATTGGGGTCCTTCACCCTTTTTCAATCACAAGTTTTACTTAGAAATTGGGATGAGGAGATTCTTGATAGCTTCCATGTCTTGATGATCAAGTTGTCCTTTTTTCCAGGGACATGGCTAAGTACTTAGATTCTTCCATCTGCAGAGGTTGTGCACCTTCCCCACAAGACTTGGTTTTCACCAAGACAGGACCTTTCAGAAGCCTTCCCTTAGACCAAATGGACGCGCTCCAACCTATTGTCACATCTCAAGATTTTCCAAATCTTGTAATGTGAAAAATAAATGAATAAAATAAAATTTTGTTTGATTTCCAGGGCCAGAAGAAACTTTTTGAATTCAATTGGAACCTCAAACCAATTTGAATCAAATAAATCCTAAAGGGATTTAAAAAGATAAACTTTTATTAAAGGAAAATAAAAATAATTAAAATTACTATTTTGGATCTTTTAATAAAAGGTTTTGGTTTTTAAAGGGAAAAGAATTATATAAATAAAGATTATTTTATAAAGCAAAATTAAACCTTGACCAAGCTTTTGAATTAAACATTTTGTTTTGAATAAAAATAGCAAAGGTTTATTTAAATAAAATAATAAGGATTTAATATCCAAATTTTATTTAAGCAAAGGCTTTTCCCATTTTAAATAAACACTAAAACTTATTAAAATTATTTTAAATAAGTTTTCCAAATATTTTATATTCTCAAATAAACTTACTGAAGTGTTTTGATTTTATTTTAGATTTCAAAATAAATATTCTAATAAAACAAATCTTATATGAAGTAAATGAATAAGGCCTTTTTATTTAATTGTTAATGGACCAAAAATAAAGATGTTATTTTATTTTAAAACAAGTTTTCCAAATATTCTTTATTTCCAAATAAAACCTACTTATTTGGTTTTGAAAATATTTGGATTTCAAATGGAGATTTTATTAATAAATCAAACCCTATTTTGATTAAATAACTAAAGGGCTATTTTATTTAATTATTAAATAGATCCTAAAAATGAATAAAAATATTATTTTATTTTGAGATTTGGTTTATGTTGATAAACAGAACCAAAATCTCATTACAATTGTTTGAATTGTTTGAATGCTTGAATAGTTGGATGAAATTCAAAACAGATAAATAGAATTAGAAAAGGAAAAAGAATTCAGAAGAAAAAAAAATAGAAACTGGCCGACCCAGCCCAGCTAAAGCCCACCCCAGCCCAGCAGCCCATTTTCCCCACCCCTCTGACGAAACGTTTTTGCACTCAAACTCACACCCGCGAGGACACTGACGACTGGACCCGTTCCCTCTCCCTTTCCCACTGACCATAGGACCCCACCGCCACGTCCCTCTTCTTCCCCACCCCCACGACCTGTTCTTTCCCCCTCGTCACCGTTGCAGGCTTTGATTCACGGCTTGAATTCGCCTTAACACGGCCACCTTAACTCGCAGCGACCAGGCACATTTAAACACCAGTGACCCCTCTCCGTTTCCCCTCTGTTTCCTCCCCCAAGCATGCCCCCAGGCCGCCCCAATTTCTCCCCGAGCAGCTCTGTCGCCGACGAGCTTCCACCGTCGAATCCGGCCGAGCCACACCACCCCCTGCCTTCCCAAGCACGCAGACAAGTTCCCCATATCCTGGCAAACCCCCTCATAGTTTCAGCTCGCCCGCGAGTGCCCTGCAGGCTCGGCAACGACAACTACCGCCGTCGCCATCGTCTGTTTGCTACTCCGACGAAGCCCACAGGTAGATTCCAAACACCCCGTGTCTCCTCGATCACGCAAACATCTTTGCCATGGCCTTGCGCAGCTAACCCAGTCCTCCGTTTGCCTTCTCGTGGACCACAACATCGTCCCCGACCACGTCCAGAGCCGTCTGTCGCTGTAGCAAGCTCCGGCGAGGAATTGCAGCAGACCCCGTGCGCCCCTTGCCACGACGACCACACGACCAGCATCACCTCATCCTCGCGACCTCGGTGAGCTTACTCCCTCCCTGTTTCGCTTCCGCCGCTCGCCGTTAACATTTCGCCGCCAGTTCTTGGCAAGGCAGTAGGCACCGTTCGATTCAGATCGAACGAATACGATAGATTCACTTAAACCGCGAAGAGTTACGCCTCCTGAGCCACACGATTCATTTAGATCTAACGTTCCACAGAGCTGATCCGGCCGAACCGGTATCAACCAGTAAAATAACGACGCGTGTCCCCTGTTCTGTTTTAAACAGATTTGAAATCTGATTTAGATATGAAATTCAAACCCTTGTAACTTTGGATCCACACGTCCAAAAATTACAAATTTTATGTCGTTGGATTCAGGAGAGCAAGACCTAGCCAACCATACCCTTGGATTAGCAAATAGTATCGGTTAGCTTGTTGGTTTTTGCAGATTCTTTTGTGTGCTTATTTAGATTAGAAAAATTGTTTAAAAATGATTTTAGGGTTAAAACTTTTGCAAAATGGTTTGTTGTGACCTTACTGACCCTAGGAACCCACCCATGGTTTTGAAAATGGATTTGGAAAAGATTAGGATGGAATATTAGATTTGGTCCATTTCTAGCCAAGTGAAAATATTGGAATTGTTATGGAAAAGATTTTGGAACAAAAACTTTGGGAAAATATTGAGATTCAAAGCTACTGACCCCAAAACACCAAGTCTTGAGAGTTAGAAACTTTTGGTGAAGACTTAAAGGTTTTAGACTTGATAAAACAAATTTCCACCACATAAAATGATGAATGGATTTAAAAAATGGTTTTTGGACAAAACCCTCTTGCTAATGACTTTGCCACTTTGGAAAATGACCAATTTGGATCCTACAAAGCTTAGAAATCCAATAGAGACCCTCTTTGAAAAATAAAACTATCTTGTGCATGCTCCCATGCATGACTTAGTTTCCTTTTGTCTTGTGTGTGTGATTTTGTTTGAGTGACTTTGGTTTGGAATGTGAATTGAATTTGTGTTTGCTTGATTGACTTGTAGTGAAGTGTGAGACTAGCAAGATCAAGGAGTGAACCACCATTCCCTACCAAAAAGGCAAGTGATGCTTCATACTTTCTATCCCATTACTTTCACTATGCATTAGTGATTTTGCTAAGTAAAACCTGCATGGATTTTGCTAAGTATAAACCTTAATATAGGAAAACTAGTAGAGGAAACCATAGTGGAAATCTTCCTAAGTTAAGATTCCTATTACTATCAAGCTTAGCCTAGCTAATAGAAAACATGGGTGGAATATATATTCACACTATGGAAAAATATTCTAAGTCTGAGGACTTGTGATTTTGTCTAATAAAACAACTAAGTTAATGAATCACCTGGGTGGAATGGGACTTGCTTGGTGGTTTTTGGTTGAGTGGTTCACAAGGCCCATGTTTATGGTTTACCTTGTGTATCTCACTTGTGGATGGCCACCCAGGAACAAAGAGATTTGAGATGTCAAATGTTGAGAAGCTTCAAGTGCAGCCACATGGCAATATGGGCTCTGCCATGATCATATAGGTTGCAAGAACTTAGCCATATGGACAGTGGGTGGTAGTGTTTGATAGGTTGGAACACGTCCATTTTGGTCTAAGGGAAGGCTTCTGAAAGATCTTGTCTTGGGAAACCAAGTCTTGTGGGGAAAGTGCACCACCTCTGCAGAGTGTAAAATCTAAGTACTTAGCCATGTCCCTGGTAAAGGACAATTTGAGCATCAAGACATGGAAGCAATCAAGAATCTCATCATTCAAATTTCTAAGTTAAAATCTTATGGTTTGAACAAGGGTTGTTTGAAATCTTCAATCTTTGATTGAGAGATGCCTTGTAAAGGATCTTCAATCTTTGATTGATAAAAATGATTTTATCAAAGCAAAAACTTAGTATTTTCAAATGTTAAGGAAAAATCTATTTTGAGCAATGCAAGCCTCAACTCCACTTAGCCAAATGCATATAGATGATAGACTCCACTATACTACCATAGTATCACTTGCCAATACAATTCAAATGTATTGACCCTTTGTGGCTGTAACTTGTATGTTGCAGGTTTGATTGTTTTTAGTGAAGATTGATTGATTAGGATTACAAAGTCTACAACCAACATCTGCCTGTGGCACTTTGAAGCTGAAGGACCCCATACTTATAGTTATTCCGCTGCAATGTAATGTAATAGCCAAATGAGCTATGTTTGATGTAATAAACTTATGTTATTCCTGGTTATAAAGTTATATTATGACCTTTGTTTCTTGATATTACATCTTAACTGTGGATGCTAGCTATTGATCCAGGGACTAGCATTATAAACACAGGGGGATCTATCTTATTAAAGATTGGGACCTCTACAGATGGTATCAGAGCAATGTGTTGCCTGTAGGATTTGTAAACCTAGGATTGGACAAAAAACCCTTAGAAAAATAGGAGTTATACTTGTTCCAAAAACTTATTTACAAAATCTTGTAAACTCTTTCCTCAACCATTTTGGTTTCAACTCTATATCTCTTCTACTTCAACTTGATGGAAAAGCCTATCCCATGGCCCAAGACTACACCATGTGCAAAGGACTTCTTCAACACTCTCAACTCTAATGACTTCAACTTTTTCAACTCTAATGACTTCAACTTTTTCAACTCTAATGACTTCAACATCTTCAGCATATTCACCAAGGACTTCCAACTTGGAAACCACTAAGGACTACAAGTGAAACAAGGAAATCTTGCTCAAGATTTAGAGACTGAGGGAATGCAAAAGTTAGAAGGAGCCTACATCATTTGAAGTATTGCAACCAAGAGTTTTTCTCAAGGAAACCATGATCTCATACAAGAAGAATCATGAAGGAAGGAAAAATCACAAGTAAACCATATAGATGGACCACCATATTTTAGTTAAGTCAAAACACACCAACTTATGTGGTGTAACAAAAATATTTTGTTGACTAAGTATGTGCTTGAACCTTGTTTGAGTGAAATGTTTGGTTTGTGATTGCATGCACATTGCTTGTGTGAATTGTGATGTGTGTGATGAGAATTGAGTCCTTAGAAATATCTTGCCTATTCTAATCTCCCTTCAACCCAAACAGATGACTACTCCAAGAGACTCCAACATCAAGGTTGATGAAAACAACAACAACCAAGAGGACAACATGAGAGAACTTATAGTAACCCAAAACCAGTTGAGCCAAGAGACAACTCAGCTATTAGCCAACAACAATGGACTAGACCCAGCCATACAAAGGATTTTGAAACTTCAATCCCAATTGATGCAAAGACTGGTTACTCAAATGATCAACATGAGAGAAAACTTTTCCCAAGGAGCTAATGACAACAAGGATGACAAAGATGCTATTCTAGAAGGAACCCAAGCTAGCAATATTTATGGAGACAAAGATCATGCATCCAAGGAGCATGAAGATCAATGCCCCAAGAAGAGAGAAAGATCTCCCACCTGTGAAGAACATGAACTAGAAGAACTCCTAGCTTGGGAGAGACCCAAAAAGAAGAAGAAAGACATAAGCCAGTTGCAATGTTACAATTGCAAAGAGAAGGGACACTATGCCAGTGAATGTCCAGAAAAGAAAAAGAGCCAAGAAGACAAACAAAGGCTAGTGAAACCCAAGATGAGGAAGGATATTAGCCAAGTGATGTGCAAACACTGCAAGGAGTTAGGACATTATGCATCATACTATCCAGAGAAGCCACCTCAAGACCTCAAACTTATAACATGTTTCAAATGCAAGGAACTAGGCCACTATGCAAACAATTGTCCAGAAAGGATGGAGAACAAGTTAAACAAGTCTATGAAGGATCTCAACCTTGGCCCATGAGTCAAGCATGGAAACAAAGGACTCAATGCAAATGTTTGCTTAGAGAAAGTTTTCCCAGGATCCCAAGAAGGACAATGTGTAATTTTTGTTTGCAATTTTTTAAGTGTGGTAGTACCCTAGATGATTTTGAGCCAACTTGTAACCCCTAGCCTCTCCAAATCTCGGGACGAGATTTATTTTAAGGGTGGTAGCCTGTCACATCCCAAGATTTTCCAAATCTTGCAATGTGAAAAATAAATGAATAAAATAAAATTTTGTTTGATTTCTAGGGCCAGAAGAAACTTTTTGAATTCAATTGGAACCTCAAACCAATTTTAATCAAATAAATCCTAAAGGGATTTAAAAAGATAAACTTTTATTAAAGGAAAATAAAAATAATTAAAATTACTATTTTGGATCTTTTAATAAAAGGTTTTGGTTTTCAAAGGGAAAAGAATTATATAAATAAAGATTATTTTATAAAGCCAAATTAAACCTTGACCAAGCTTTTGAATTAAACATTTTGTTTTGAATAAAAATAGCAAAGGTTTATTTAAATAAAATAATAAGGATTTAATATCCAAATTTTATTTAAGCAAAGGCTTTTCCCATTTTAAATAAACACTAAAACTTATTAAAATTATTTTAAATAAGTTTTCCAAATATTTTATATGCTCAAATAAACTTACTGAAGTGTTTTGATTTTATTTTAGATTTCAAAATAAATATTCTAATAAAACAAATCTTATATGAAGTAAATGAATAAGGCCTTTTTATTTAATTGTTAATGGACCAAAAATAAAGATGTTATTTTATTTTAAAACAAGTTTTCCAAATATTCTTTATTTCCAAATAAAACCTACTTATTTGGTTTTGAAAATATTTGGATTTCAAATGGAGATTTTATTAATAAATCAAACCCTATTTTGATTAAATAACTAAAGGGCTATTTTATTTAATTATTAAATAGATCCTAAAAATGAATAAAAATATTATTTTATTTTGAGATTTGGTTTATGTTGATAAACAGAACCAAAATCTCATTACAATTGTTTGAATTATTTGAATGCTTGAATAGTTGGATGAAATTCAAAACAGATAAATAGAATTAGAAAAGGAAAAAGAATTCAGAAGAAAAAAAAATAGAAACTGGCCGACCCACCCCAGCCCAGCAGCCCATTTTCCCCACCCCTCTGACGAAACGTTTTCGCACTCAAACTCACACCCGCGAGGACACTGACGACTGGACCCCGTTCCCTCTCCCTTTCCCACTGACCATAGGACCCCACCGCCACGTCCCTCTTCTTCCCCACCCCCACGACCTGTTCTTTCCCCCTCGTCACCGTTGCAGGCTTTGATTCGTGGCTTGAATTCGCCTTAACACGGCCACCTTAACTCGCAGCGACCAGGCACATTTAAACACCAGTGACCCCTCTCCGTTTCCCCTCTGTTTCCTCCCTCAAGCACGCCCCCAGGCCGCCCCAATTTCTCCCCGAGCAGCTCTGTCGCCGACGAGCTTCCACCGTCGAATCCGGCCGAGCCACACCACCCCCTGCCTTCCCAAGCACGCAGACAAGTTCCCCATATCCTGGCAAACCCCCTTGTAGTTTCATCTCGCCCGCGAGAGCCCTGCAGGCTCGGCAACGACAACTACCGCCGTCGCCATCGTTTGTTTGCTACTCCGACGAAGCCCATAGGTAGATTCCAAACACCCCGTGTCTCCTCGATCATGCAAACATCTTTGCCATGGCCTTGCGCAGCTAACCCAGTCCTCCGTTTGCCTTCTCGTGGACCACGATCGCCGTCCCGACCACGCCCGAGCCGTCATCGTCAGAGCAAGCTCCGGCGAATTGCAGCACCCGCGCGCTTGCCACGACGACCACACGACCAGCATCACCTCATCCTCGCGACCTCGGTGAGCTTACTCCCCTTTCGCCTCGCCGCAAGCCCGGCCGCTCCGCCGCTCGCCGTTAACATTTCGCCGCCAGTTCTTGGCAAGGCAGTAGGCACCGTTCGATTCAGATCGAACGAATACGATAGATTCACTTAAACCGCGAAGAGTTACGCCTCCTGAGCCACACGATTCATTTAGATCTAACGTTCCACAGAGCTGATCCGGCCGAACCGGTATCAACCAGTAAAATAACGACGCGTGTCCCCTGTTCTGTTTTAAACAGATTTGAAATCTGATTTAGATATGAAATTCAAACCCTTGTAACTTTGGATCCACACGTCCAAAAATTACAAATTTTATGTCGTTGGATTCAGGAGAGCAAGGCCTAGCCAACCATACCCTTGGATTAGCAAATAGTATCGGTTAGCTTGTTGGTTTTTGCAGATTCTTTTGTGTGCTTATTTAGATTATAAAAATTGTTTAAAAATGATTTTAGGGTTAAAACTTTTGCAAAATGGTTTGTTGTGACCTTACTGACCCTAGGAACCCACCCATGGTTTTGAAAATGGATTTGGAAAAGATTAGGATGGAATATTAGATTTGGTCCATTTCTAGCCAAGTGAAAATATTGGAATTGTTATGGAAAAGATTTTGGAACAAAAACTTTGGGAAAATATTGAGATTCAAAGCTACTGACCCCAAAACACCAAGTCTTGAGAGTTAGAAACTTTTGGTGAAGACTTAAAGGTTTTAGACTTGATAAAACAAATTTCCACCACATAAAATGATGAATGGATTTAAAAAATGGTTTTTGGACAAAACCCTCTTGCTAATGACTTTGCCACTTTGGAAAATGACCAATTTGGATCCTACAAAGCTTAGAAATCCAATAGAGACCCTCTTTGCAAAATAAAACTATCTTGTGCATGCTCCCATGCATGACTTAGTTTCCTTTTGTCTTGTGTGTGTGATTTTGTTTGAGTGACTTTGGTTTGGAATGTGAATTGAATTTGTGTTTGCTTGATTGACTTGTAGTGAAGTGTGAGAGTAGCAAGATCAAGGAGTGAACCACCATTCCCTACCAAAAAGGCAAGTGATGCTTCATACTTTCTATCCCATTACTTTCACTATGCATTAGTGATTTTGCTAAGTAAAACCTGCATGGATTTTGCTAAGTATAAACCTTAATATAGGAAAACTAGTAGAGGAAACCATAGTGGAAATCTTCCTAAGTTAAGATTCCTATTACTATCAAGCTTAGCCTAGCTAATAGAAAACATGGGTGGAATATATATTCACACTATGGAAAAATATTCTAAGTCTGAGGACTTGTGATTTTGTCTAATAAAACAACTAAGTTAATGAATCACCTGGGTGGAATGGGACTTGCTTGGTGGTTTTTGGTTGAGTGGTTCACAAGGCCCATGTTTATGGTTTACCTTGTATCTCACTTGTGGATGGCCACCAGGAACAAAGAGATTTGAGATGTCAAATGTTGAGAAGCTTCAAGTGCAGCCACATGGCAATATGGGCTCTGCCATGATCATATAGGTTGCAAGAACTTAGCCATATGGACAGTGGGTGGTAGTGTTTGATAGGTTGGAACGCGTCCATTTTGGTCTAAGGGAAGGCTTCTGAAAGATCTTGTCTTGGGAAACCAAGTCTTGTGGGGAAAGTGCACCACCTCTGCAGAGTGTAAAATCTAAGTACTTAGCCATGTCCCTGGTAAAGGACAATTTGAGCATCAAGACATGGAAGCAATCAAGAATCTCATCATTCAAATTTCTAAGTTAAAATCTTATGGTTTGAACAAGGGTTGTTTGAAATCTTCAATCTTTGATTGAGAGATGCCTTGTAAAGGATCTTCAATCTTTGATTGATAAAAATGATTTTATCAAAGCAAAAACTTAGTATTTTCAAATGTTAAGGAAAAATCTATTTTGAGCAATGCAAGCCTCAACTCCACTTAGCCAAATGCATATAGATGATCGACTCCACTATACTACCATAGTATCACTTGCCAATACAATTCAAATGTATTGACCCTTTGTGGCTGTAACTTGTATGTTGCAGGTTTGATTGTTTTTAGTGAAGATTGATTGATTAGGATTACAAAGTCTACAACCAACATCTGCCTGTGGCACTTTGAAGATGAAGGACCCCATGCTTATAGTTATTCCGCTGCAATGTAATGTAATAGCCAAATGAGCTATGTTTGATGTAATAAACTTATGTTATTCCTGGTTATAAAGTTATATTATGACCTTTGTTTCTTGATATTACATCTTAACTGTGGATGCTAGCTATTGATCCAGGGACTAGCATTATAAACACAGGGGGCTCTATCTTATTAAAGATTGGGACCTCTACACCTATCATCCCACTACCACCAACTGTCCAAATGGCTAAGTTATTGCAACCTATATGTTCCAGGCAGAGCCCATATTGCCAAGTGGCTGCACTAGAAGCTTCTTAACATTTGGCCTCTCAAATCCCTTTGTTCCTGGGTGGCTTTCCACAACTGAGATACCCAAGGTAAACCATAGAAATGGGCCTTGTGTAACCACTCAACATAAACCATTCCTTCCATTCCACCCAGGTGTTTCATTCACTTAGTTGTTTTATTAAGCAAAACACAAGTCCAAAGACTTAGAAATATTTTATCATAGCATGAATATTTCACCACCCTTGGTTGCTACTAGCTAGGCTAAGCATGACATAGATAACATCTTACTTAGAAATTTCTAGCAATTCTACCACTACTAGGATTTCCCAAGCATAGCATATAAAGACCAAAATTTATCCATGCAAGTCTAGCAAAATATTTCTAATGCATATTTGAAAAACATAGGAATAAAATCATGAAGCACCACTTGCCTTGGTAGTTTGGAGAGTAGCTACAATCCTCACAATCACAATCACTATTTGCACCAAAATCTACACATAAAATGATAACACCAAATCACAAACAAAATATATACAAGCAAAAATATATGAATGCATGCAATATGATATGTGATGATTTTCTATACCAAACATGACAAGTGCACAGTACTGATTCCTAAACAAGTTCAAATCTTGCCAAACAAACCTTATTTGAACATTAAAACATTTCTCAAATAATTTATATACACAAAATAGGCCTACACATGTTTCTGTAAATAAAACCATTTTAACAGAAACAAAACATTAAACACATTGCATATATGGAAAGGGCTTTCTCTCCTGATTCCATTGATATAAAATTCATCAAATTTGGACGTGGGAATCAAAAGTTATAAATTAAACAAGTTTTAATATCTAATAGGTCTAATTCCAGTTTTTAAATTCAAATCCTAGCCACGCGGCGTGTTCCTATTGGTTGATACCGTTTCGCACCGGATCGCACACGTGAGCCGTTAGATCTAACTTAATCTGCACGACCCAGATCTTTTCGGACCCCTTCGTGTAAGTGATCTATCTAGCCCATCGGATCTAGATCCAACGGTTCGCGATCAAACAACCAAAGACTGGCGGTGCGCGGCGATGGCTGGCCGCAGAGCGCTCACGTTGGCCGGCTGGCTGGTTGCTGGGGTTTGGGGTCGTCGGAGATGCTTACCAGACTCGCGGCGATGTACTGAAGCTCAACGTGGCGATGGCTCGACAAGGGGCGCGCTGCAGTGGCCGAGGGAGCTTGTCAGAGTAGAGGACAGCGTCGGGCTCGGGTGGATGGCGACGTTGGCGACGTTCTGATCCGCCCTAACACAAACGGAGGGAATCAGCGGGTGCGCATCCATCAGGTGAACATGTTAGTGTCAACGGGAAGGCACGGGGCGGTCGACTTTTACCTTAATCGCTCGCCGGAGTTGGAGACGGCGTCGGGAACTTGCGGTGCTCGTTGGAGTCGACGACCGAAGACAGACGAACTAAGGATGTCAGTAGGAGCGCAAGGAGGTTGCGAAGCAGTTCGCGTGAACCAGAGAGGAAGGCGCGCACGGAGCTCACCAGGATTGGTCGTCGGAGTTGGTTCTGTCTGCGGCGAGGCAAGGGCAATTACTGGCATCCTGGAGGCGCTTCGGGCTGGCTTTGTTGGGGGAAATGGCCGCGAGGGGGAGAGGTTTAAGTAGCCAGGAGGGGCGAGGAAATCACGCTGCAGATCAATGCCAATTAAAGCGAGGATTAAATCGCGGCGTTTCTGGAGGAAACGACGGTGGCGACGGGGTCTGCGCGCGGGGTGGAGAAGAAGGAGCTGACGTGGCTCGGGCCCAGTGGCAGTGGCAGCGGGGCAGAGTGGGTGCGGGTGAGAGAGGGAGAAGGGGAAAACGACCCGGGTGGGCTTAGTGGGCTCGTTTCTCTGTTGGGCTAAATAACTAGCGCCGACCCTTTTCCTTTTCTCGAATCATTTTCTATTTCTGATTTGATATTCTGAATCCATTTTCAAACAAATTCAAATGCTAAATGAATTCAAATATTTTCTGTGTTTTTGTAAAGTGAAACCTTCATACAATTGTGTGCAAAACCAAGTGGTCTCTCTGCATTTGCTTGGTCACTTGGAATAAAACAAAATAAATAGTGACATAGCATTAGTTTTAAATAGGCTTTGAAAATCGTTTTCAAATCATATTTATTTTATAAATTTTTGGTTAAGTGTTAGAAATCAAGCAAAACAATCTGAAAGTAACAAGGTTTGATTTCTGAACAACAATCTCTCCTTGGAGGGTAGCATTTGTTTAATGCCGATCATATAAAATAATGAGCTCATATGCCCCTTTTTTGAATTGATTTTTGAAATGAAACCCTACATGATAATGGATGCATGGATGATATGCATGAATTTTGAAACATGATTTTAGGGATGTTACAAATCTAACCCCCTTAAGGTGAATCTCGCCCTCGAGATTCGGGTTGGCTAGCAAATAGGTGAGGGTGGTCTTTCCGAAGATCATCTTCTATTTCCCAAGTTGCTTCTTCTTCGGAATGCTGGTTCCATTGCACTTTGCAGAACTTGATAGTCTTAGTCCGAGTAACTCTTTCTGCAGTCTCAAGAATCTTGATAGGTTTCTCTTCATAAGTGAGATCACTTTCCAATTGAACCTCTTCCAAAGGTATAGTATCCTTCAAAGAAGTTTCTTCCATTTCCGGATGACATTTCTTAAGCTGACTCACATGAAACACATTATGAACTGCTGACAAAGACTCTGGCAATTCAATTTCATAAGCAACTTCTCCTTTACGACTCAGAATCTTGAATGGTCCAGCATATCTTGGGGCCAATTTACCTTTGACACCAAACCTCTTCACTCCATGAAGTTGTGACACTCTAAGATAAGCTCTATCACCAACTTCATAGGTGACTTCTCTACGCTTAGGATCTGCGTAGCTCTTCTGTCAGGACTGTGCTATCTTCAATCTGTCCTTAACCAGCTTGACTTTCTCTTCAGCCTCTTTGATGAGTTCTGGTCCGAACAAACTTCTTTCTCCCACACCATTCCATAGCAATGGGGTGGTACACTTTCTCCCATAGAGAAACTCAAATGGTGCCATCTCAATACTGGCTTGATAGCTGTTGTTGTAAGAAAATTCTGCGTAAGGCAGACTTTCATCCCAACTGGCTCCATAGTCTAGAGCACATGATCTCAACATGTATTCAAGAATCTGATTAGTCCTTTCTGTCTGTCCATGAGTTTGAGGATGAAAAGCAGTGCTGAATTCCAACCTCGTTCCCAATGACTCATGCAGTTGCCTCCAAAAATGAGAAGTGAATTGGGTTCCTCTATCAGACACAATACTCTCGGGTACTCCATGCAGACATACAATTCTGCTCATATAGATCTTGGCTAACTTAGCACTTGTATAAGTTGTCTTCACGGGTATAAAATGAGCCACTTTAGTTAGGCGATCCACTACTACCCAAATAGAATCATATCCTGACCTGGTCCTTGGTAATCCGGTAATGAAATCCATACCAATCTTGTCCCATATCCAATCAGGAATAGGTAGTGGTTGTAACAATCCTGCTGGTTTCTGATGTTCCGCTTTCACTCTACTACATACATCACACAAAGCAATATGTTCGGCGATGTCCTTCTTGAGATTATTCCACCAAAATCTTTCCTTCATATCCATGTACATTTTGGTGTTACCCGGATGAATAGAATATGCTGAGTTGTGTGCTTCTTGTAAAATCAGTTTCCGAAGCTCCGGATCTTGTGGAACACAGATACGTTTCCCATGCCATAAATTACCCTGTTCGTCTTCATGGAATCCTTTGGCTTTTCCTTTGCCAATCTTTTCCTTATCTCTTCAATTTCCATATCTGTCTTTTGGGCTTCTTTGATCCTGTCCAACAGAGTGGGTTGAACATCCAAGGACATGAGATGTCCCTCAGGCACAATCTCCAATCTGAGATCTCTAAATTTGGCACACAGATCATCTGGCAATTCTCCCTTAGTAAGGACATTCACAAAAACCTTACGGCTTAGAGCATCCGCTACAACATTTGCTTTACCGGGGTGGTATTGCAAACTTAAGTCATAGTCCTTGATGAGTTCTAGCCATCTTCTTTGTCTCATGTTAATTTCTTTCTGGGTGAAGATATAGTTCAAACTCTTGTGATTTGTGAACACTTCACAACGCTTTCCCAAAAGATAATGTCTACATGTTTTGAGTGCATGGACTACAGAGGCTAACTCTAAATCATGATTAGGGTAGTTCACTTCATGAGTTTTGAGTTGTCTCGAGGCATAAGCCATAACTTTCCCTTCTTGCATAAGTACTGCACCTAATCCATGATGACATGCATCACAATACACTTGGAAATCCTTCTCCAAATCTGCATATAAGACTGTGTCATTACTAGTCTCTTCTTCAGTTCTTGAAAGCTGAGTTCACAACCTTCAGACCAAGCAAATTTCTTGTCTTTCTTTAGCAATTCTGTCATAGGTTTAGCTACCTTGGAAAAATTCTCAATGAATCTTCTATAGTATCCTGCCAAGCCAAGGAAACTACGAACATCTTTTACTGTCCTAGGAGATTCCCATTCAGTCACCGCTGAAACTTTAGCAGGATCAACTGCTACACCTTCTCCTGACACAATGTGTCCAAGAAATCCAACTTCATTTAACCAAAATTCACACTTGCTGAATTTGGCATACAGTTTATGTTCTCTAAGCTTCTCAAGTATCAAACGTAAATGTCCTTCATGCTCTTCCTTTCTCTTGGAGTAGATTAGAATGTGGTCGATGAATACGACAACAAACTTATCAAGAAATTCCATGAACACCTTGTTCATCATATTCATGAAGCATGCTGGTGCATTGGTCAAACCAAATGGCATCACAGTATACTCATACAATCCATACCTTGTGGTGAAAGCTATCTTAGGTATGTCTTGTTCTCTTATCTTGAGTTGGAAATAGCCTGACCGGAGATCAATCTTTGAGAGAACACAAGCTCCTTCTAGCTGATCAAACAAGTCATTGATTCTAGGCAAAGGGTATTTGTTCTTGATAGTCACCTCATTGAGTGAACGATAGTCTATGCATAAACTTTGACTTCTATCTTTCTTTTCCACAAACAAAACTGGTGCTCCCCAAGATGAGGAACTTGGTTGGATAAAACCTTTCTGCAACAGTTCCCCAAGTTGCTTCTTGAGTTCTTTCAACTCATCAACTGACATCTTGTACGGTCTTTTTGCTATTGGTCCAGATCCTGGTAGCAAATCAATAAGAAACTCCACATCTCTATCTGGTGGCATTCCCGCCAACTCTTCCGGAAACACATCTGGATACTCACTCACAATAGGCACGCTGTCCATGCTAACCCCCTTAAGAGAATTTAGCTTACTCCCTTTTGATTCAAAGTTAGACTTGAATCTAATCTGTTTCTTTTCCGGGGTTGTGAGTGCAACAGTACGATTAGCACAATCTAGTACTCCTTCATACTTAGCCATCCAATCCATTCCCAATATTACATCCAGTCCTTGAGAATCTAGGATTATTAGACTCACTGGAAACTTATGCTTTCCAAACTCTATCACTAGATCCCGGCATCCAAGACTTACTATCATATCTCCACCTAGAGAACTAAATTTTATTGGACACCCAATGTTTTCAGTTGGAAACCCATTTCTATCAACAAATGCTTTTGATATGAATGAATGCGATGCTCCAGTATCAAAGAGAACAAGTGCTGGAATAGAATTGAGTTTGAACTTACCAGCAACAGCATCTTGCTCCTCATAGATTTCCTCCACATTGATGTGGTTCACTTGTCCCTTTTGAAAAGGGTTGGGCTTGTTGGGTCCTTCAACTTTCTTTTCTGGGCATTCATTTGCATAATGCCCCATCTTCTTGCACTTGAAACATTCAACCTGACTAATATCCTTCTTGGCAGGCTGGCTTCCACTGCCACTTCCACTACCACTATGGTGGCTCTTGTATCCACCCTTGTGATTCTTGTACTTGTCATTGTCATGACTACGGTGATGCTTGTTGTCATGATGACGGTTGTGGTTGTGGTGCTTGTTGAATTTCCCATGTTTGTGGGATCCTGAACTCCCACTATCATCACAATGGGAATGTTTCTGAGACGATCCTGAGCTGTGCTTGTCAGAGTGCTTTCTCTTCCTACTTTCAACTTGCTTCATTTTGTTCTCCAAAATAGCAGCCTTGTCACAAAGAGACTGGTATGTGGGGACATAGGCCACAACTAACTGCAGGTTCAGTTCATCATTCAACCCTTCAAGGAACTTTTCCTTCCTCTTAGCATCAGTGTCAACTTCATGCCGTGCATATCGCGCCAGATTGTTGAACTCCTCAATATATTCAGCCACGCTGCGGTGGCGCTGCTTCAAGTTATGGAACTCTTTCTTCTTCAAACTCATCACTCCGGATGAGATGTGAGCAGTACGGAAACCTTCTTCAAAGATAGACCATGTCACATCTGCAATGGGGGTGGTGATCTGGAAGTTATCCCACCAAGTAGCTGCTGGTCCTTCCAACAAGTGGGCTGCAAATCTGACTTTTTCTTCATCAGTATAGCCAACTATTACCAAGTCCTTGTTCACAGAGCGTAGCCAATCATTGGCCACCATAGGATCAGTTGTTCCTGAGAACTTTGTTGGCCTTAATCTCAAGAACCTGGTAAGCATGTCAAAACCCGGTGGGTTATTCTGATTGTTGTTGTTGTTGTTATTATTGTTATTGTTGTTGTTGTTGTTGTTGTTGTTGTTGTTGTTGTTGTTGTTGTTGTTGTTGTTGTTGTTGTTGTTGTTCTGATTCTGGATGAGCGTAGTCATCATATGCATCAGCTGAGTCTGAGCTGTCATCATTTGCTGCATCTCAGGGGTGATGTTGTTGTTGTTGGGGTTGGGATTGGCACGACGGGGAGGCATCTGTGGTTTGTTCAATAGAGATAAGAATGATATACCCATAGATGCTAACATGCACAATACATCACATAATCAATCACCAAACATGCATCACAATAATAAAAGTTCTACAACAAAGATAACAAGTTTGCAAAGTAAACACACCAATAGCAAGCCATCCACATGTTGGATGGTCATTGCGACTCAAACAAAAGCATGATAAATAAATGATAAATGAGTAGTCATCACTACTCCTCGGCATCAACCTCCTCCTCAACAAAGGTAAGACCTGCATTCTCCATAGCGGTCTTGTATTCCTCGACATTGGTGGTCAAGGTCTCTACTTTGGCTTTGAGAGCCCTC
Source organism: Avena insularis (assembly GCA_023614405.1). Taxonomy (NCBI): domain Eukaryota; kingdom Viridiplantae; phylum Streptophyta; class Magnoliopsida; order Poales; family Poaceae; genus Avena; species Avena insularis. Next base: position 41,212,449 of record CM042691.1, on the reverse strand, counting down.
TTCTGTGAACGAAGCCTCTCAATCACAGACTGCTGATGCTCGAGCTCGAAGTCCTTGGCCTCCAGTTCTGCAGTCATGTCTCGAATCCTCTTTTTCCTATCCTGGACTCGCTTCTCTTGACTCTTGAAATTTCCGTCCTGACTCTCGAACTTGGCCTCCATCTCCTTTGACTATCTCATCTTGCTCCGCGAAGATCTTGTCCTTCTCACGAAGCTGCACCTGGAGTTCGTCATTGCTGAGCATGGCGCTATCCCATCAAGGTCCACGTGCCTCAAGAACAACCTCTAAGTCCTGGAGGTATAGACGAATCGGCTCTGTTGTCTCCTCAAGTATGCTCAAGTCAATGGCCTCACCATCCTCATCACGCTCACCAAGGCGTGAAGTGAGTACCTCTAACTGTCGAGAGTGTCTCCTAACAGACGTCCAATCAAGTCCTGCATGACTACCTCTAGGCCTCTCTCCATGTCATCGTGCATGAGCTTGAAGATGATTGCCTGTGGTAGGCTCACCAAGGCCCAGGCTGATTGACCTTGAAACCCCAAAGATCTTTCCTCTCAAACTTGGTGAGGGGAAATACCATGATGGTAGGAAGAGGGAGGTTGAGAAAACTAGTGAGCTCAGTAATACGAGGGCCAAAACGAGTTCCCTGGAACTCTTCAGCAGTGCTGATGGTAACATTAGGCATTTATTTAATAAGATAGAAAAAGTTAGAATCAACACAATTTAAGACACAACACAAGTCAAGGCATCACATGCATAACTTTGGAAATCAAAACACACAAGTCATGGCATACATGGATCCATTACAATCAACTAAGGTTCATCTTATTTTAAACAACATTTGGAAAATAAAATGATAAATGTGGTGGTCCAACTAACAAAGTACGCTTACAATTCCATCTCACTTGCCAAGTTGGCTAAAAGGGCATCCCTAGAGGCAATCTGTTTGTCTAGATCACCCATTGCTAAGTCTATGATGTTCTTCCTTAGGCTTTGGTTGGTAGCCTCTAACTCTTGGGCATGCTTCTTTTCTTCCTTAAGATCATTCTGAGTGTTGAGCATTCTGCACTTGATTCTATCACCAAGTTCTTTGATGGCCCTCCAAGCTGCATCCCCTGCTGAATCAAAGAATGTAGTGTGCATCATTATGTTGGTGACCATGCAGAATCCTGAGTCCTTGTGGTTGTATTCCTTTTTTTTATACAAGTGAAGTTTCACCCACCAGTACTCAACTCCTTTATCCATCACAGGAAAGCCTTTGTACACAGCTGCTCCATGTATTTCCATGGAAACCATGAGGTCCTTGAGAGCCTTGGTGAATTCTATCTCACACTCCAAAGTCTAGTCATGAGTGGTCCCTTCTTCATGGCTTCGTTGAGGGAGTTCATCTACAAATAGAGATGAGAAAGAAGATTAGAAAAGTTTACGAGAAGAAAAGACAAGTGTGGAAGTTTGTTGAAAAATTTTCCTTAGTGGTTTCCAATCCTAGGGTCATAATCCTACAGGCAACACAGTGCTCTGATACCATCTGTAAGATCCCTCCTTTGTAAAGGAAAGGATCCCTGTGATTGCAATGCTAGTCCCTGGATCAGTGCTAGCATCCACAGTTTAAGATTAAGTACACAGATACAAAGGTTATTATTACATATCATTCCAGAGACAAACATAGTCTTTTACAACTCCATGGCCACAGGCCTAATACAAGAGTTCAAATATATTAAGATAAATAAGTCTTCATCTTCATGTGCCACAGGCAAGCATGTTGAGTGTAGACTCATGACTCCTAATCCTCATCAGAATATCTTGCAACATCACAAGTTACAGCCACAAAGGGTCAATACATTGGAATAGTATTCGCAAGTGATACCTTAGTAGAATGTTGGTGTTCTAGATACTATATGCAATTTGGCTAAGTGTAGCTTAGGCTTGCTTTGCTCAAAATAGGTTTTGCCTATCAGTTGAAAAACACTAAGTTTTTCTTTGTCAAAACTTTTCCCAAGGAACCACCAATAGACATTGGGGTCCTTCACCCTTGTTCAACCACAGGTTTTACTTAGAAATTGGGATGAGGAGATTCTTGATAACTTCCATGTCTTGATGCTCAAGTTGTCCTTTTCCAGGGACATGGCTAAGTACTTAGATTCTTCCATCTGCAGAGGTTGTGCACTTTCCCCACAAGACTTGATTTTCACCAATACAGGACCTTTCAGAAGCCTTCCCTTAGACCAAATGGACGCGCTCCAACCTATCATCCCACTACCACCAACTGTCCAAATGGCTAAGTTATTGCAACCTATATGATCCAGGTAGACCCCATATTGCCAGGTGGCTGCACTAGAAGCTTCTTAACATTTGGCCTCTCAAATCCCTTTGTTCCTGGGTGGATTTCCACAAGTGAGATACACAAGGTAAACCATAGAAATGGGCCTTGTGTAACCACTCAACATAAACCATTCCTTCCATTCCACCCAGGTGTTTCATTCACTTAGTTGTTTTATTAAGCAAAACACAAGTCCAAGGACTTAGAAATATTTTATCATAGCATGAATATTTCACCACCCTTGGTTGCTACTAGCTAGGCTAAGCATGGCATAGATAACATCTTACTTAGAAATTTCTAGCAATTCTAACACTACTAGGATTTCCCAAGCATAGCATATAAAGATCAAAATTTATCCATGCAAGTCTAGCAAAATATTTCTAATGCATATTTGAAAAACATAGGAATAAAATCATGAAGCACCACTTGCCTTGGTAGTTTGGAGAGTAGCTACAATCCTCACAATCACAATCACTATTTGCACCAAAATCTACACATAAAATGATAACACCAAATCACAAACAAAATATATACAAGCAAAAATATATGAATGCATGCAATATGATATGTGATGATTTTCTATACCAAACATGACAAGTGCACAGTACTGATTCATAAACAAGTTCAAATCTTGCCAAACAAACCTTATTTGAACATTAAAACATTTCTCAAATAATTTATATACACAAAATAGGCCTACACATGTTTCTGTAAATAAAACCATTTTAACAGAAACAAAACATTAAACACATTGCATATATGGAAAGGGCTTTCTCTCCTGATTCCATTGATATAAAATTCATCAAATTTGGACGTGGGAATCAAAAATTATGAATTAAACAAGTTTTAATATCTAATAGGTCTAATTCCAGTTTTTAAATTCAAATCATAGCCACGCGGCGTGTTCCTATTTGTTGATACCGTTTTGCACCGGATCACACACGTGAGCCGTTAGATCTAACTTAATCTGCACGGCCCAGATCTATTCGTACCCCTTCGCGTAAGTGATCTATCTAGCCCATCGGATCTAGATCCAACGGTTCGCGATCAAACAGCCAAAGATCGATGGCTGCTACGCGGCTGGCGGAGGAGCGCCGCTCACGGCGCGAACGTTGTGGGGGGTTTGGGGTCGTTGGAGATGCTTACCAGACTCGTGGCGATGTACTGAAGCTCAACGTGGCGATGGCTCAACAAGGGGCGCGCTGCAGTGGCCGAGGGAGCTCGTCGGAGTAGAGGACAGAGTCGGGCTCGGGTGGACGGCGACGTTGGCGACGTTCTGATCCGCCCTAACACAAACGTAGGGCATCAACGGGTGCGCATCGATCAGGCGAACAGGTTAGTGTCAACGGGAAGGCACGGGGCGGTCAGCTTTTACCTTAATCGCTCGCCGGAGTTGGAGACGGCATCGGGAACTTGCGGTGCTCGTTGGAGTCGACGACCTGGGGCAGTACATGACGAACTAAGGATGTCAGTAGGAGCGCAAGGAGGTTGCGTAGCAGTTCGCGTGAACTAGAGAGGAAGGCGCGCACGGAGCTCACCAGGATTGGTCGCCGGAGTTGGTTCTGTCTGCGGCGAGGCAAGGGCAATTACTGGCAGCCTAGAGGCGCTTCGGGCTGGCTTTGTTGGGAGAAATGGCCGCGAGGGGGAGAGGTTTAAGTAGCAAGGAGGGGCGAGGAAATCACGCTGCAGATCAATGCCAATTAAGCGAGGATTCAATCGCTGCGTTTCTGGAGGAAACGGCGGTGGCGACGGGGTCTGCGCGCGTGGGGTGGAGAAGAAGGAGCTGACGTGGCTCGGGCCCAGTGGCAGTGGCAGCGGGGCAGAGTGGGTGAGGGTGAGCGAAGGAGAAGGGGAAAACGACTAGGGTGGGCTTAGTGGGCTCGTTTCTCTGTTGGGTTAAATAACTGGCGCCGGCCCTTTTCCTTTTCTCAAATCATTTTCTATTTCTGATTTGATTTTCTGAATCCATTTTCAAACAAATTCAAATGCTAATTGAATTCAAATCTTTTCTGTGTTTTTGTAAAGTGAAACCTTCATACAATTGTGTGCAAAACCAAGTGGTCTCTCTGCATTTGCTTGGTCACCTGGAATAAAACAAAATAAATAGTGACATAGCATTAGTTTTAAATAGCCTTTGAAAATGGTTTTCAAATCATATTTATTTTATAAATTTTTGGTTAAGTGTTAGCAATCAAGCAAAACAATCTGAAAGTAACAAGGTTTGATTTCTGAACAACAATCTCTCCTTGGAGGGTAGCATTTGATTTAATGCCTATCATATAAAATAATGAGCTCATATGCCCCTTTTTTTGAATTGATTTTTGAAATGAAACCGTACATGATCATGGATGCATGGATGATATGCATGAATTTTGAAACCTGATTTTAGGGATGTTACAGCCAATTCCAATTATGATATATCTTTATGCATCTCTATTGTGACTCATGTACTTGTTGCAAGATAAGTTATATAATGGTGAGTTGCTTTCTTCTATGAGTTGTGTAATGGTAAGTGTGATGCTTCTTGTCCGTATTCTTTTATCGACACTTCAATCCATAAACCTGTTGACATGTTTACTGAGCTCAGTTTTCGCTTGGGGACAAGCGAAGGTCTACGCTTGGGGGGAGTTGATACGTCCAATTTGCATCACCATTCTATATCATAATTTTCCTCTATTCATTGATATATGTCTTATTATGAGGTGTTACTTATGTATTTTCCTCTATTTTTGCATGTTGGATTATCCTTGGAGGATGAACTGTCGGAGTTAGGATTCTGATGGAAAAAGAGGTGTTTTGATGTAATTTCGCGAAGATCAGAAAAATACCAGAAAAATATTGGAAAATTATATTTTCCCAAAAGACAAAGGAAGCCAGAAGGGGAGGCGTAGATGGGACTGTTGGAGATATGCCCTAGAGGCAATAATAAATATAGTTATTATTATATCTTTGTGTTTATGATAAATGTTTGCATTCATGCTATAATAGTATTAACATGGAAACATTAATACTTGTGTGATTTGTAAACTTAAATTGAAGTCCCTAGTAAAAGCCTCTATGTAATACTAGCTTGTTGGTTAATAGATGATTGTGGTTTCCTCATCATGAACATTGAGATGTTATTAACAACAAGATCATATCGTTAGGAGAATGATATGATGGACATACTCCTATAGATAAGCGTAGCATAAAGATCAAGTCATTTTAATAGTTCAATTGCTATATGCTTTCTGATGCATAGTTATCTGAATTCCTTCGACCATGAGATCATGCATATCACCTTTACCGGATGGATGCTTTGATGACATCAAACACCACACCGTAACTGGGTGGCTATAAAGGTGGCATTGAGTGTTCGGAAGTTATTGGTTGAAACACATGGATCAAGAGTGGGATTTGTCCATCCATATGACGGATAGATATACTCTGGGCCCTCTCGGTGAAATGTCATCCAATTAGCTTGCAAGCATGTGACGCTCACAAGGGATCACATATCACGGAACGAGAAAAGAGTACTTATCGTAACGAGGTTGAACTAGGTATGCAGAGATACCGACGATCATAACCTCGGATAAGTAACATATCGTGAGACAAAGGGAAATTGATATCGTATGCAAATGGTTCATTCGATCGCAAAGTAATCGTAGAAATATGTGGGAGCCATATGAATTTCCAGATTCCTCTATTGGTTATTGTTCGGAGAAGTGTCTCGATCATGTCCGCATAATTCACGAACCGTAGGGAGACACACTTAAGGATTCGACGTTGTTTGAGTAGTTATGGTATTATGAGAAAGAGACCGAATGTTGTTCGGAGTCTCGGATGGGATCCGGGATATCACGAGGAGATCCGGAATGGTCCGCAGAATAAGATTCATATAAGGAAAGTCCCGTTTCGGAGTTGGGGAATGGTTCCGGTGTTTTCATCGGGAATGTTCTAGAAGGTTCCGGAATGTCCGGCACTCCGGAGGGGAAGGGGTACATGAATGTGTCATTGCAAGTTGGAATGATTGCATCATGTATTAGGTGTCTTCGCTGTCCGAAATAAAGGGTTTATTCAAAACCTAAATTGAAAAGTCAAACGGCCAGTTTGAAAGTCAAACTGCAAGTTTTCGGAAAGAAGAAATAGGGGAAGAGAGGGAGGCCGAGTTGGGGAGGAGTTCCCTCCTCCAACCGGCGCCACCTCCAAGCCGAGTTAGGGAGGGACTCCCCTCCCTCCCCTTGGCCGCCGGCCCCTCCACCTTTATAAGGAGGGGCAGGGCTCCCTCCTAGGAACACACCTTGCCCTCTAAACCTAAACCCTAGCCGCCGGTCACCACCATTGTTGCCGCCACCTCCTAGGGTTTGCCAAGCCGCCGAGTTGGGGCACCCCTCTTGCCCTAGCCGCCGGCCTTGCTCTCTCTTGGTGTGTCTAAACCCTGGATCACCGAGGAGCTCTCATACTCCACCATACTGCCCGCTTAAGGCGAAGCCTCGAGATCTCCCTCTACTTCCGAACCACGCCAGTTGCCGGAATCGCGAGGAGAGTGCTACAACCTCCGCTGCCTGCTGGAACAAGGAGAGGAAGGTCTTCACGAAAATTTAACGTGACCGATCATGGGAGCGCCATTTAACGCAGCGCCGGAAGGATCGTCTACGCGATCTTGAGATCGGGAAGAGTACGACTACATCACCCACGAGAATCCGCTCTCGTTAAACGCTTTGGAATCTTCGAGGGTGAGTTATTCCATCGACTCGTTGCTACAATCTATTAGATAGATCTTGGCTTGTTTGTTTGTATGCGATAGAAATTTTTTGTTTTCCATGCTACGAAACCTTACAGTGGTATCAGAGCCGTGTCTATATGTAGATCTGTTGCACGAGTAGAACACAAAGGTCATTGTGGGCATTGATGCTTTTATTGTCGATTGCTTCTTGTGTACTTTGCATCTTGCGGGATGTTGGGATGAAGCGGCCCGGGCTAACCTTACATGACATCGTTCATGAGACTTGCTCCACACTTAACATGCAACTTGTATTGCATAAGTGGCTTTGCGGGTGCCTGTTTCTCCTAGCATAGTGGAGATCCAATTTACAACGGGTGATTAACAATACTAGTATCAATGTTGTGGTTCTTGTTCGTAAGTTAGTACGACACTTATTGAAAGCCCCAAAACCACGTAAAACATGCAAAGAAAGTAGAGGCGTCTAACTTTGTTTTGCAGGGGTGTGCAGTGATGTGATATGGCCATGATTGTGATTATATTTGATGTATGCAATGTTCCTTATTGTAAGTTGGCAACCGGCAGGAGCCATATGGTTGTCTTTAATTTATGTTAAGACCCGCATGTCTATTCAAGGTAGTTGTAATAGTTGAAGCCGGTGGACGACAACCATGGAGAAGCGTCATTGACCTTGATGCAATGCCGGTGATGATGGAGATCATGTTCGTGCTTGAAGATGGAGATCGGAAGCGCGAAGAAGAAAGGCCATATCATATCACATATTATGAATTGCATGTGATGTTAATCCTTTATGCATCTTGTATTGCTTAGTAGACGATGGTAGCATTATAAGATGATCCCTCATGCACATGAATTTCAAATCATAAAGTGTTCACCCTTAGTTAGCACCGTTGCTAAAGCTTGTTGTTTCGAAGCACCACGTGATGATCGGGTGTGTTAGATTCTGCAAGTGTATACAACGTGAGCAAGCCAGATTTGCTCATGCGGAAACTAAGGTTTGATCTTGACGAGCCTAGCATGTACAGACATGGTCTCGGAACACGGATCACCGAAAGGTAAAGCATGAATCATATAGTAGATATGATGAACATGTCGATTGTTCGCCATTGAAACTATATCAACTCTCGTGATGATCGGTGTTGATGTGGTGGATTTGGTTCGTGTGATCACTAAAACAATGTGAGGGATATTGTTTTGAGTGGGAGTTCACATAGGTTAATTTTAATATTAATTTTAACTCAATATTTGTCATAAACTTAGTCTAAACTATTGCAAATATGTTGTAGATCAATGGCAGCCCCTACCATCAATTTTAATGCCTTAGAGAAAGAAAAGTTGAAAAACAATGGAAGCAACTTCGCGGATTGGTTCCGCAATTTGAGGATTGTCCTCACAGCTGGTAATTTGACCTATGTGCTGGATGCACCGCTGGGTGACCCACCTGCAGCTGATGCTCCCGATGAAGTAAAGAATGTTTACCTCACTCGGAAGACTCAGTACTCCACAGTTCAGTGTGCTATCTTGTATGGTTTAGAATCGGAGCTTCAGAAAAGGTTTGAGAATTCAGACCCACATGATATTGTCGAGGATCTCAAATTGATCTTTGAGACCCATGCGGCAATTGAAAGTTATGAGGCTTCTGAAAAGTTCTTTAACTGCAAGATGGAAGAGGGCAGCTCCGTCAGCGAGCATGTGCTTAAGATGTCTGGGCACGCAAACAAACTTCAAAGCTTGGGTATTGTGATTCCCAATACTTTGGGGATTTACCGTGTCCTCCAATCACTACCACCAAGTTACAAGAACTTTGTGATGAACTACAACATGCAGAACATGAACAAGACGTTGTCAGAACTCTTTGCCATGTTGAAGTCTGCAGAAGTGGAGATCAAGAAAGAGCACCAAGTGTTGTTGGTCAATAAGACCACCAAATTCAAGAAAGGCAAGTCTAAGCAGAAGGGACACTTCAAGAAGGGTGGTAAGAAAGTTACCACGCCGGCGAAGAAGACCAAGGCTGGACCTAAGCCTGAAACTGAGTGCTTTTACTGCAAGGGAGAAGGTCACTGGAAGCGGAATTGCCCAAAGTACTTGGCGGATTTGAAGAACGGCAACATCAAGAAGAAAGGTATATCTGATATACATGTTATTGATGTGTATCTCACTAGTACTCGTAGTAGTGCTCGGTATTTGATACTCGGTTCGGTTGCTCATATTTGTAACTCAAACAGGTGCTGCAGAATAAACGGAAGCTAGCGAAGAACGAGGTGACGATGCGTTGAAACGGATCAAAGGTTGATGTGATCGCGGCACGCTACCCCTTCATCTACCATCGGGATTAGTTTTATACTTAAATAATTGTTATTTGGTGCCTGCGTTGAGCATGAACATTATATCGGGATCTTGTTTATTGCGAGTCGGTTACTTGTTTAAATCCGAGAATAAGGGTTGTTCGATTTATATGAGTAATATGTTTTATGCACATGCACCTTGGATAGATGGTCTATTTTTATTGAATCTCGATAGTGGAAATACACATATTAATAACATTGAGGCTAAACGTTTGAAATCAAGCGATAACTCGGCCTATATGTGGCAATCGCTGCCTTGGTCACATTGGAGTGAAGCGTATGAAGAAACTCCATTCCGATGGACTTCTTGAATCACTTGATTTTGAATCACTTGATAGATGCGAAGCATGTCTGATGGGTAAAAAGACTAAGACTCCATTTTCTGGTATGATGGAGCAAGCTACGGACTTATTGGAAATTATACATACCGATGTGTGTGGTCCGATGAGTGTAGCATCGCGCGGTGGTTATCGTTATGTTCTTACCTTCACGGATGACTTGAGTAGATATGGGTATATCTATTTCATGAAACATAAGTCCGAGACTTTCGAGAAGTTTAAGGAGTTTCAAAGTGAAGTGGAGAATCAACGTAACAAGAAGATTAAATTTCAAGGCTACGATCGTGGAGGTGAATATCTAAGTTACGAGTTTGGCGAGCATTTGAAGAAATGCGGAATACTTTCACAATTGACACCGCCGGGAACACCACAGCGTAATGGTGTGTCCGAACGTCGTAATCGAACTCTCTTAGATATGGTTCGTTCTATGATGTCACTTACAGATTTACCGCTATCATTTTGGGGTTATGCATTAGAAACACATTCACTTTAAATAGGGCACCATCTAAATCTGAAACGACACCATATGAATTATGGTTTGGGAAGAAACCCATTGTCGCTCCTTAAAGTTTGGGGTGCGAAGCCTATGTAAAGAAGTTACAGCCGGACAAGCTAGAACCCAAAGCGGAAAAATGCGTCTTCATAGGATACCCGAAGGAAACTATTGGGTATACCTTCTATCATAGATCCGAAGGCAAGATCTTTGTTGCCAAGAATGGATCCTTTCTAGAGAAGGAATTTCTCTCGAAAGAAGTGACTGGAAGGAAAGTAGAACTCGACGAGGTTGTCGAACCTTCTCTCGAATTATGTAGCGCAAAGACCGGAAGAAGTTCCTGTGGTGCCTGCACCAATAAGAGAGGAAGCTAATGATGATGATCATGAAACTTCGGTTGAAGTTGCTACAGAGCCTCGCAGGTCAACGGGAACTCGTACCACTCCAGATTGGTAGGATCCCGTTATGAGTGTCATGTTGGTGGACAACACCGACGACCCCGAGACATATGAGGAAGCAGTGATGAGCCCAGATTCCAATAAATGGCAAGAAGCCATGAAATCCGAGATTGGATCCATGTATGAAAACCAAGTATGGACGTTGGTAGACTTACCGGATGGCCGGAAGGCTGTCGAGAACAAATGGATCTTCAAGAAGAAAACAGATGCTGATGGTAATGTTACTGTCTATAAAGCTCGACTTGTCGCAAAAGGGTTTCGACAAATTCAAGGAGTTGACTACGATGAGACTTTCTCACCAGTAGCGAAGCTAAAGTCTGTGAGGATTATGTTAGCAATCGCTGCATATTACGATTATGAAATATGGCAGATGGATGTCAAAACAGCATTCCTCAATGGAGACATTGATGAAGAGTTGTATATGATGCAACCCAAAGGTTTTGTCGATCCTAAAGATGCTAATAAGGTATGCAAACTTCAACGGTCCATTTATGGATTGAAGCAAGCATCCCGAAGTTGGAATCAACGTTTTGATAAGGTGATCAAAAGTTTTGGTTTTATACAAACTTATGGAGAAGCTTGTATTTACAAGAAAGTGAGTGGAGCTCAGAGCATTCTTAATACTATATGTGGATGACATATTGTTGATTGGGAATGATGTAGACCTTCTTAATAGTGTCAAGGAATATTTGAATAATAGTTTTTCAATGAAAGATCTTGGCGAAGCAGCTTATATATTAGGCATAAAGATTTATAGAGATAGATCGAAACGCCAAATATCATTGTCACAGAGTACATATTTGGACAAAGTTCTAAAGAGGTTTGGAATGGAAGATAGCAAGAAAGGGTTCTTGCCCATGTTGCCCAATACGACCTTGAGTAAAACTCAAAGTCCGACATCGGTAAGATAGAGAAAGGATGAGTAAGACTCCTATGCCTCAGCCATAGGATCTCTAATGTATGCCATGCTATGTACTAGACCCGACATTGCATATGTCGTTAGTTTAACTAGCAGATATCAAAGTGATCGAGTGGATCATTGGACGTGTCAAAAACATCCTTAAGTACTTGAGAAGAACTAAGGATATGGTTCTTTCTTATGGAGGTGATGAACAGCTCGTTGTTAATGGTTACACCGATGTTAGTTGGAACACCGATCCGGATGATTCTAAATCACAACTGGATACGTATTTATTTTGAATGGTGCAGCAGTTAGCTGGAGGAGTGCAAAGCAAAGCGTTGTGGCGAGATCTTCAACTGAATCGGAATACATGGCTGCTTCGGAGGCTTCACAAGAAGCGATATGGATGAAAGAGTTCATTGCAGAGCTGGGTGTGGTTCCTAGTGCGCTGGACCCAATGTCTATCTACCGTGATAACATGGGCGCCATAGCCAATGCACAAGAACCAAGGTCACACAAGAAGCTGAAGCATATCAAGCTACGTTTTCACGCTATTCGAGAACATATCCAGGACGAGGATATAAAGATTTGCAAAGTACACACAGATCTGAATGTGGCGGATCCGTTGACTAAACCTCTCCCAAGGGCAAAACATGACCAGCACCAAACTGCCATGGGTGTTCGGTACATTACCATGTAATCTAGATTAGATGACTCTAGTGCAAGTGGGAGACTGTTGGAGATATGCCCTGGAGGCAATAATAAATATAGTTATTATTATATCTTTGTGTTTATGATAAATGTTTGCATTCATGCTATAATAGTATTAACATGGAAACATTAATACTTGTGTGATTTGTAAACTTAAATTGAAGTCCCTAGTAAAAGCCTCTATGTAATACTAGCTTGTTGGTTAATAGATGATTGTGGTTTCCTCATCATGAACATTGAGATGTTATTAACAACAAGATCATATCGTTAGGAGAATGATATGATGGACATACTCCTATAGATAAGCGTAGCATAAAGATCAAGTCATTTTAATAGTTCAATTGCTATATGCTTTCTGATGCATAGTTATCTGAATTCCTTCGACCATGAGATCATGCATATCACCTTTACCGGATGGATGCTTTGATGACATCAAACACCACACCGTAACTGGGTGGCTATAAAGGTGGCATTGAGTGTTCGGAAGTTATTGGTTGAAACACATGGATCAAGAGTGGGATTTGTCCATCCATATGACGGATAGATATACTCTGGGCCCTCTCGGTGAAATGTCATCCAATTAGCTTGCAAGCATGTGACTGGCTCACAAGGGATCACATATCACGGGAACGAGAAAAGAGTACTTATCGGTAACGAGGTTGAACTAGGTATGCAGAGATACCGACGATCATAACCTCGGATAAGTAACATATCGTGAGACAAAGGGAAATTGATATCGTATGCAAATGGTTCATTCGATCGCAAAGTAATCGTAGAAATATGTGGGAGCCATATGAATTTCCAGATTCCTCTATTGGTTATTGTTCGGAGAAGTGTCTCGATCATGTCCGCATAATTCACGAACCGTAGGGAGACACACTTAAGGATTCGACGTTGTTTGAGTAGTTATGGTATTATGAGAAAGAGACCGAATGTTGTTCGGAGTCTCGGATGGGATCTGGGATATCACGAGGAGATCCAGAATGGTCCGGAGAATAAGATTCATATAAGGAAAGTCCCGTTTCGGAGTTGGGGAATGGTTCCGGTGTTTTCATCGGGAATGTTCTAGAAGGTTCCGGAATGTCCGGCACTCCGGAGGGGAAGGGGTACATGAATGTGTCATTGCAAGTTGGAATGATTGCATCATGTATTAGGTGTCTTCGCTGTCCGAAATAAAGGGTTTATTCAAAACCTAAATTGAAAAGTCAAACGGCCAGTTTGAAAGTCAAACTGCAAGTTTTTGGAAAGAAGAAATAGGGGGAGAGAGGGAGGCCGAGTTGGGGAGTAGTTCCCTCCTCCAACCGGCGCCACCTCCAAGCCGAGTTGGGGAGGGACTCCCCTCCCTCCCCTTGGCCGCCGGCCCCTCCACCTTTATAAGGAGGGGCAGGGCTCCTTCCTAGGAACACACCTTGCCCTCTAAACCTAAACCCTAGCCGCCGGTCACCACCATTGTTGCCGCCACCTCCTAGGGTTTGCCAAGCCGCCGAGTTGGGGCACCCCTCTTGCCCTAGCCGCCGGCCTTGCTCTCTCTTCTTGGTGTGTCTAAACCCTGGATCACCGAGGAGCTCTCTCATACTCCACCATACTCGCTCCGGCTTAAGGCGAAGCCCTGCGAGATCTCCCCTCTACTTCCGGTACCACGCGTTGTCTGCGGAATCGCGAGGAGTGCTACAACCTCCGCTGCTGGAACAAGGAGAGGAAGGTCTTCGTCAATCAACGAACGTGTGACCGATCGGGAGCGCCGGAGCATGGCGCGGAAGGATCGTCTACGCGATCTTGAGATCGGGAAGAGTACGACTACATCACCCACGAGAATCCGCTCTCGTTAAACGCTTTGGAATCTTCGAGGGTGAGTTATTCCATCGACTCGTTGCTACAATCTAGTAGATAGATCTTGGCTTGTTTGTTTGTATGCGATAGAAATTTTTTGTTTTCCATGCTACAAAACCTTACAGTGGTATCAGAGCCGTGTCTATATGTAGATCTGTTGCACGAGTAGAACACAAAGGTCATTGTGGGCATTGATGCTTTTATTGTTGATTGCTTCTTGTGTACTTTGCATCTTGGGGGATGTTGGGATGAAGCGGCCCGGGCTAACCTTACATGACATCGTTCATGAGACTTGCTCCACAATTAACATGCAACTTGTATTGCATAAGTGGCTTTGCGGGTGCCTGTTTCTCCTAGCATAGTGGAGATCCAATTTACAACGGGTGATTAACAATACTAGTATCAATGTTGTGGTTCTTGTTCGTAAGTTAGTACGACACTTATTGAAAGCCCCAAAACCACGTAAAACATGCAAAGAAAGTAGAGGCGTCTAACTTTGTTTTGCAGGGGTGTGCAGTGATGTGATATGGCCATGATTGTGATTATATTTGATGTATGCAATGTTCCTTATTGTAAGTTGGCAACCGGCAGGAGCCATATGGTTGTCTTTAATTTATGTTAAGACCCGCATGTCTATTCAAGGTAGTTGTAATAGTTGAAGCCGGTGACGACAACCATGGAGAAGCGTCATTGACCTTGATGCAATGCCGGTGATGATGGAGATCATGTTCGTGCTTGAAGATGGAGATCGGAAGCGCGAAGAAGAAAGGCCATATCATATCACATATTATGAATTGCATGTGATGTTAATCCTTTATGCATCTTGTATTGCTTAGTAGACGACGGTAGCATTATAAGATGATCCCTCATGCACATGAATTTCAAATCATAAAGTGTTCACCCTTAGTTAGCACCGTTGCTAAAGCTTGTTGTTTCGAAGCACCACGTGATGATCGGGTGTGTTAGATTCTGCAAGTGTATACAACGTGAGCAAGCCAGATTTGCTCATGCGGAAACTAAGGTTTGATCTTGATGAGCCTAGCATGTACAGACATGGTCTCGGAACACGGATTACCGAAAGGTAAAGCATGAATCATATAGTAGATATGATGAACATGTCGATTGTTCGCCATTGAAACTATATCAACTCTCGTGATGATCGGTGTTGATGTGGTGGATTTGGTTCGTGTGATCACTAAAACAATGTGAGGGATATTGTTTTGAGTGGGAGTTCACCTAGGTTAATTTTAATATTAATTTGAACTCAATATTTGTCATAAACTTAGTCTAAACTATTGCAAATATGTTGTAGATCAATGGCAGCCCCTACCATCAATTTTAATGCGTTCCTAGAGAAAGAAAAGTTGAAAAACAATGGAAGCAACTTCGCGGATTGGTTCCGCAATTTGAGGATTGTCCTCACAGCTGGTAATTTGACCTATGTGCTGGATGCACCGCTGGGTGACCCACCTGCAGCTGATGCTCCCGATGAAGTAAAGAATGTTTACCTCACTCGGAAGACTCAGTACTCCATAGTTCAGTGTGCTATCTTGTATGGTTTAGAATCGGAGCTTCAGAAGAGGTTTGAGAATTCAGACCCACATGATATTGTCGAGGATCTCAAATTGATTTTTGAGACCCATGCGGCAATTGAAAGTTATGAGGCTTCTGAAAAGTTCTTTAACTGCAAGATGGAAGAGGGCAGCTCCGTCAGTGAGCATGTGCTTAAGATGTGCAGACGCAAACAAACTTCAAAGCTTGGGTATTGTGATTCCCAATACTTTGGGGATTTACCGTGTCCTCCAATCACTACCACCAAGTTACAAGAACTTTGTGATGAACTACAACATGCAGAACATGAGCAAGACGTTGTCAGAACTCTTTGCCATGTTGAAGTCTGCAGAAGTGGAGATCAAGAAAGAGCACCAAGTGTTGTTGGTTAATAAGACCACCAAATTCAAGAAAGGCAAGTCTAAGCAAAAGGGACACTTCAAGAAGGGTGGTAAGAAAGTTACCACGCCGGCGAAGAAGACCAAGGCTGGACCTAAGCCTGAAACTGAGTGCTTTTACTGCAAGGGAGAAGGTCATTGGAAGCGGAATTGCCCAAAGTACTTGGCGGATTTGAAGAACGGCAACATCAAGAAGAAAGGTATATCTGATATACATGTTATTGATGTGTATCTCACTAGTACTCGTAGTAGTGCCTGGGTATTTGATACTGGTTCGGTTGCTCATATTTGTAACTCGAAACAGGTGCTGCAGAATAAACGGAAGCTAGCGAAGAACGAGGTGACGATGCGCGTTGGAAACGGATCAAAGGTTGATGTGATCGCGGTCGGCACGCTACCCCTTTATCTACCATCGAGATTAGTTTTATACTTAAATAATTGTTATTTGGTGCCTGCGTTGAGCATGAACATTATATCGGGATCTTGTTTATTGTGAGACGGTTACTTGTTTAAATCCGAGAATAATGGTTGTTCGATTTATATGAGTAATATGTTTTATGCACATGCACCTTTGATAGATGGTCTATTTTTATTGAATCTCGATAGTGGAAATACACATATTAATAACATTGAGGCTAAACGTTTGAAATCAAGCGATAACTCGACCTATATGTGGCACTGTCGTCTTGGTCACATTGGAGTGAAGCGTATGAAGAAACTCCATTCCGATGGACTTCTTGAATCACTTGATTTTGAATCACTTGATAGATGCGAAGCATGTCTGATGGGTAAAAAGACTAAGACTCCATTTTCTGGTATGATGGAGCGAGCTACGGACTTATTGGAAATTATACATACCGATGTGTGTGGTCCGATGAGTGTAGCATCGCGCGGTGGTTATCGTTATGTTCTTACCTTCACGGATGACTTGAGTAGATATGGGTATATCTATTTCATGAAACATAAGTCCGAGACTTTCGAGAAGTTTAAGGAGTTTCAAAGTGAAGTGGAGAATCAACGTAACAAGAAGATTAAATTTCTACGTTCTGATCGTGGAGGTGAATATCTAAGTTACGAGTTTGGCGAGCATTTGAAGAAATGCGGAATACTTTCACAATTGACACCGCCGGGAACACCACAGCGTAATGGTGTGTCCGAACGTCGTAATCGAACTCTCTTAGATATGGTTCGTTCTATGATGTCACTTACAGATTTACCGCTATCATTTTGGGGTTATGCATTAGAAACAGCCGCATTCACTTTAAATAGGGCACCATCTAAATCCGTTGAAACGACACCGTATGAATTATGGTTTGGGAAGAAACCCAGATTGTCGTTCCTTAAAGTTTGGGGGTGCGAAGCCTATGTAAAGAAGTTACAGCCGGACAAGCTAGAACCCAAAGCGGAAAAATGCGTCTTCATAGGATACCCGAAGGAAACTATTGGGTATACCTTCTATCATAGATCCGAAGGCAAGATCTTTGTTGCCAAGAATGGATCCTTTCTAGAGAAGGAATTTCTCTCGAAAGAAGTGACTGGAAGGAAAGTAGAACTCGACGAGGTTGTCGAACCTTCTCTCGAAATTGCGAGTAGCGCAGCACCGGAAGAAGTTCCTATGGTGCCTGCACCAATAAGAGAGGAAGCTAATGATGATGATCATGAAACTTCGGTTGAAGTTGCTACAGAGCCTCGCAGGTCAATGAGAACTCGTACCACTCCAGATTGGTATGATCCCGTTATGAGTGTCATGTTGGTGGACAACACCGACGACCCCGAGACATATGAGGAAGCAGTGATGAGCCCAGATTCCAATAAATGGCAAGAAGCCATGAAATCCGAGATTGGATCCATGTATGAAAACCAAGTATGGACGTTGGTAGACTTACCGGATGGCCGGAAGGCTGTCGAGAACAAATGGATCTTCAAGAAGAAAACATATGCTGATGGTAATGTTACTGTCTATAAAGCTCGACTTGTCGCAAAAGGGTTTCGACAAATTCAAGGAGTTGACTACGATGAGACTTTCTCACCAGTAGCGAAGCTAAAGTATGTGAGGATTATGTTAGCAATCGCTGCATATTACGATTATGAAATATGGCAGATGGATGTCAAAACAGCATTCCTCAATGGAGACATTGATGAAGAGTTGTATATGATGCAACCCAAAGGTTTTGTCGATCCTAAAGATGCTAACAAGGTATGCAAACTTCAACGGTCCATTTATGGATTGAAGCAAGCATCCCAAAGTTGGAATCAACGTTTTGATAAGGTGATCAAAAGTTTTGGTTTTATACAAACTTATGGAGAAGCTTGTATTTACAAGAAAGTGAGTGGGAGCTCTGTAGCATTCTTAATACTATATGTGGATGACATATTGTTGATTGGGAATGATGTAGACCTTCTTAATAGTGTCAAGGAATATTTGAATAATAGTTTTTCAATGAAAGATCTTGGCGAAGCAGCTTATATATTAGGCATAAAGATTTATAGAGATAGATCGAAACGCCAAATATCATTGTCACAGAGTACATATTTGGACAAAGTTCTAAAGAGGTTTGGAATGGAAGATAGCAAGAAAGGGTTCTTGCCCATGTTGCCCAATACGACCTTGAGTAAAACTCAAAGTCCGACATCGGCAGAAGATAGAGAAAGGATGAGTAAGACTCCCTATGCCTCAGCCATAGGATCTCTAATGTATGCCATGCTATGTACTAGACCCGACATTGCATATCTTTAGTTTAACTAGCAGATATCAAAGTGATCCAGGAGTGGATCATTGGACATGATCAAAAACATCCTTAAGTACTTGAGAAGAACTAAGGATATGGTTCTTTCTTATGGAGGTGATGAACAGCTCGTTGTTAATGGTTACACCGATGCTAGTTGGAACACCGATCCAGATGATTCTAAATCACAATCTGGATACGTATTTATTTTGAATGGTGCAGCAGTTAGCTGGAGGAGTGCAAAGCAAAGCGTTGTGGCGAGATCTTCAACTGAATCGGAATACATGGCTGCTTCGGAGGCTTCACAAGAAGCGATATGGATGAAAGAGTTCATTGCAGAGCTGGGTGTGGTTCCTAGTGCGCTGGACCCAATGTCTATCTACCGTGATAACATGGGCGCCATAGCCAATGCACAAGAACCAAGGTCACACAAGAAGCTGAAGCATATCAAGCTACGTTTTCACGCTATTCGAGAACATATCCAGGACGGGGATATAAAGATTTGCAAAGTACACACAGATCTGAATGTGGCGGATCCGTTGACTAAACCTCTCCCAAGGGCAAAACATGACCAGCACCAAACTGCCATGGGTGTTCGGTACATTACCATGTAATCTAGATTAGATGACTCTAGTGCAAGTGGGAGACTGTTGGAGATATGCCCTGGAGGCAATAATAAATATAGTTATTATTATATCTTTGTGTTTATGATAAATGTTTGCATTCATGCTATAATAGTATTAACATGGAAACATTAATACTTGTGTGATTTGTAAACTTAAATTGAAGTCCCTAGTAAAAGCCTCTATGTAATACTAGCTTGTTGGTTAATAGATGATTGTGGTTTCCTCATCATGAACATTGAGATGTTATTAACAACAAGATCATATCGTTAGGAGAATGATATGATGGACATACTCCTATAGATAAGCGTAGCATAAAGATCAAGTCATTTTAATAGTTCAATTGCTATATGCTTTCTGATGCATAGTTATCTGAATTCCTTCGACCATGAGATCATGCATATCACCTTTACCGGATGGATGCTTTGATGACATCAAACACCACACCGTAACTGGGTGGCTATAAAGGTGGCATTGAGTGTTCGGAAATTATTGGTTGAAACACATGGATCAAGAGTGGGATTTGTCCATCCATATGACGGATAGATATACTCTGGGCCCTCTCGGTGAAATGTCATCCAATTAGCTTGCAAGCATGTGACTGGCTCACAAGGGATCACATATCACAGGAACGAGAAAAGAGTACTTATCGGTAACGAGGTTGAACTAGGTATGCAGAGATACCGACGATCATAACCTCGGATAAGTAACATATCGTGAGACAAAGGTAAATTGATATCGTATGCAAATGGTTCATTCGATCGCAAAGTAATCGTAGAAATATGTGGGAGCCATATGAATTTCCAGATTCCTCTATTGGTTATTGTTCGGAGAAGTGTCTCGATCATGTCCGCATAATTCACGAACCGTAGGGAGACACACTTAAGGATTCGACGTTGTTTGAGTAGTTATGGTATTATGAGAAAGAGACTGAATGTTGTTCGGAGTCTCGGATGGGATCCGGGATATCACTAGGAGATCCGGAATGGTCCGGAGAATAAGATTCATATAAGGAAAGTCCCGTTTCGGAGTTGGGGAATGGTTCCGGTGTTTTCATCGGGAATGTTCTAGAAGGTTCCGGAATGTCCGGCACTCCGGAGGGGAAGGGGTACATGAATGTGTCATTGCAAGTTGGAATGATTGCATCATGTTATAGGTGTCTTCGCTGTCCGAAATAAAGGGTTTATTCAAAACCTAAATTGAAAAGTCAAACGGCCAGTTTGAAAGTCAAACTGCAAGTTTTCGGAAAGAAGAAATAGGGGGAGAGAGGGAGGCCGAGTTGGGGAGGAGTTCCCTCCTCCAACCGGCGCCACCTCCAAGCCGAGTTGGGGAGGGACTCCCCTCCCTCCCCTTGGCCGCCGGCCCCTCCACCTTTATAAGGAGGGGCAGGGCTCCCTCCTAGGAACACACCTTGCCCTCTAAACCTAAACCCTAGCCGCCGGTCACCACCATTGTTGCCGCCACCTCCTAGGGTTTGCCAAGCCGCCGAGTTGGGGCACCCCTCTTTCCCTAGCCGCCGGCCTTGCTCTCTCTTCTTGGTGTGTCTAAACCCTAGATCACCGAGGAGCTCTCTCATACTCCACCATACTCGCTCCGGCTTAAGGCGAAGCCCTGTGAGATCTCCCCTCTACTTCCGGTACCACGCCGTTGTGCTGCCGGAATCGCGAGGAGAGTGCTACAACCTCCGCTGCCTGCTGGAACAAGGGAGAGGAAGGTCTTCGTCGAGTACCGAACGTGTGACCGACTGCGGGAGCGCTGCCGGAACGCAGCGCCGGAAGGATCGTCTACGCGATCTTGAGATCGGGAAGAGTACGACTACATCACCCACGAGAATCCGCTTTGGAATCTTCGAGGGTGAGTTATTCCATCGACTCGTTGCTACAATCTAGTAGATAGATCTTGGCTTGTTTGTTTGTATGCGATAGAAAATTTTTGTTTTCCATGCTACGAAACCTTACAGGGACACATGGGGCCCACACCCCCCTAGGGGTGGGTCCCCTGGGTCGTGCCTAGGGTAGGTGTGGCCCACCTGGCCGGCCTTCGACTCTGCCCTCTCACCTATAACTTCCTCTCGGAACCCTGTAACTAAGGGAGTGACCACAGAAAGATTTCCGCCGCCATGGCTGAAAACACCGAGAGAAAGAGCTCTCGCATAAATTTTGCCGAGGAAATTCCTTCCCGGAGAGGGGAGATCATCGCCATCAAAATCATCGTCAAGCTAGACTTCACCGCGATCATCATCATCCACACCATCATCTCCACCAGCACCATCATCACCACTCCATCCCGCTGTAACAATCGTGTTGAATACTTGCATAGTTCTTTTAATTGTAATACTTACAAGTCAAAGGAGCTGTATCAATTGTAATCAAGGAAAAGTAACTTTTAATATTAATGACAAAGAGCATACTGTCTATTTCCCAAAAAAGATTGATAAGAGATATGTCCTGAATTCAATTGAACATATTGAGGGCATCAAAGTTGGAGAAATATATTGTCCCATTCCACAAGAAAATTTTGAAACTATTATGATTGGGACTATTGGTATCAAGATTGAGGTAACATAATCATTTAGTGAAATGAAAAGTTTTGTTTCATATAAGATTGTTTTGGTAACAAGACTTTATCAACCTTGTTAACAAAGAGATTTTAATGAACAAAAAAATGTTTTCACAATGATTATCCTTGCTCACTTTTATTTTTCTCTACTCCAATCTTTGCTCTTCGTCGTGTTAGTCTTAGTTTTGCTAGTTGCTTGCTTTTTAGAGTGTCTTAGAACTTCTGTAGTTTTAGTTTTGGCTTGCTTTTGTGTCTTTAAAAAATCTTTTCCTGCAAGAAAATCAATTTTCATAGCCTGAAAATTGGCCGAAAATAAAGTTTCTAGAAAAATACCAGAAAATTCATATTAATTTTTTTCTCGAAAAAGGGGCAGAGGGGCACCTAGAGTGACCCAGGGGGACCCACCAGGCCAACACACCCCCTGGTGGTGCGGCCAGCCCTAGGGCGCACCTGGCCTAGGTGTGGGCCACCCCTGACCCTCCACTTAGCCTCCTTCCAGCCACTTCTTTCTCTCTCCTGAAAAACACCGGAAAACTTCTCAAAGCTCGATTTCTTGTAGTTCTTGCTCCCGATTTTCGATCTCTTTGCTCATCCCATCTTTGTTGCTGATTTTTGGAGGGATTTCTCTCTGGTATGTGCCTCCTCCGCTTGTCCAATTAGATTTTTGATTGGTGGATTGTATCTTGAGTATTTTGCTACTGTAGGTGACATGTCTTGTGAGATGGCATGCTTGTTCTATACTTAGGGATTTCATTTTGATGCATGTTTAGCCCTCTAGCAAGTTCCTATAGTAGTTCCCCATCATTCATTAACTTGGAAATCACTTGGTTTGATGTTTGTCTAAAATTTTCAGAAAAAGGGCCATGGACAACCATACCTTTGGAGAAGTGTTTGAGAGAGATGCACCTAGGATGACAAGGCCTTCGAGATTAGCCTCTCAAGCTAGATGATGGGGACGCACACCCATCTACCTTCCCTTGTTTTCCCTTTTTGAAAGCTGCAGGGATCCGCGATGATTTCTTAACTCTTGTTCAGAGGGTTGGTCTAACCGATTACATGCAGGATGAGAGTGAGCAATATGCTTTGCTCACCAAGACTTTTGTGGAGATTTTCACTAACACTCTTTCAGGACAGATGTTTCATTCAAAATCTATGATAGGCCTATCACCATGACATTAAAAAGATTTTGCAGCATTATTGGTATTGGCATGGCTTGGATGGTGAAGAAGATTCAAGGTCGACCCGCTTATTTGTTGGAGCTCTACCGTGTGGTAACAAACAATGATTATCGCACAGCCCAGCGCGGGAATATAAGAAATATTCAACTCCCAGCTCTTAGATATTTTGCTTATTATCTTGCCACTAGCATTCTTGGTAGGGAGAACACTAGCAATATTTCCAACTATGATTTTTCTTTTCTCGCTGCTGCACATAAAATTGAAACCAGGTACAATCTTGGTTCTGTCATTGCTCGTCGCCTAGCTGCTAGAGGACCCATTTATGGGGGTATTATTGCTGCATGTGTAGTTGCTGCCTTAGACCTTTCTGTTGATCCGAATGTTACAATCCTGGCACCACAGAGGCTTGATCTAGCTTCCATGAAAGCGCACCACTTTGTTACTGGTGTCTCTAGCCTTGCGAGTTTAGTTTACAGGATGATGTTTACTGATGGGGACGAGAGGGAAATTCCTTTGCCACAGTCACTTTGTTCAGTATTTGCAGGGGGCCTTGGTCACGCTCCAAGGAGAAGATGGACGATCAGCTCTCCGTGCTTGGTTTCCACGGGCACTACCAGGGGGATGCGCCCTGTTATGACTACTCTGCGCACTACACTTGGGCTTCCTCGATCACGTACCAGGACAAAGGCGTCTCTTCGTCAAATTACGGAGGCACTCCTTCTTGGCCAGGCTGGGATTGATCTCCACTTAGGACAAAATCCTAAGTTTGGGGGAGGTATACCGACATCACAATCATGTACATATCATGTTCCGTTGGTGCTTTGTATATCCATGTTTCGCTTTCTTTTTAGTTTTTGTTTCTGCTTTCCAAAACACAAAAATAACAAAAATATTTTCGTTGTTTCTCTTTGTTTGTTTCTTTGCCTTTTAGCTTCAGTTTTCTTTTCCTTATTTTTGCTATGGTTTGTTATAAGAAACATCCAAAAAGATTTTGATTTGTTTGGTTTTTTTTGAGTGCTTCCTTAAAAAAATCGAAAACCCAAAAATATTTGTTGTTCTTCTCTGGTTATGTAAAGTTCGTTGCAGGGTTCAGCGGTCCTCAGTGACTCCTTTGGAGTTTGGTTTCATGTTATTATTCAAGTCACACAAGTGAAAGGCAATAATGATGATTAATGACAACTCAAGGTGTGGTAAGAGGCTGGTAATGAACTCTATTTGTCTTCATTTTTGTACATATACTCATCATTGTGGGCATGCTTAGTTTGTTCATCTAAGGTGTATGTTATTTAATGGATGGTTAGTAGTTCTTCCTCTCTTATGATTAGCTCCAGCTTTCTAATAGTTTGTAGCATGTCACATGAATGTTTGCTTGCATTGTTCTATTCATAACTGGTATGACATTGTGGTATCCTCCTCTAAATGTTTCATTTGAATCGACTTGGCACATGCTCATGCATGCATATGACTGAACAAAATTCAGTTAAGTCTCGATGATTTATTTTGCCTCAGAGTTCTTGTATCACTTTTATGCCATAATTAATTTTTTTGTTGCAAGCATGATTATGACAGTTATTGCTCTCTCGTTTGTCACTTCCTTCCTATTGCTAGCCTTCACTTGCACTGAGTATGAGCTCTTCTCGTGCTTCCAACTCCCCAAAACCAAAATTGTCAAAAAGTGTCCACCATATCTACCTACTAGCATCATTGTTATTCCGTTCATATTTATTATGACTCATTTTCTTCCAAATAAAATGTTTGCTTGTTATGAGAAAGTTAGTTAGTAAAGCTCTCACGAACTTGATGGCACACTTTATTTCTTACACTTAATAAACTTGAACCATTGTGACTATCCATGAAAGTTATATTCTTGCAAATTATAGGCTGGGAGTTAGCAGAACCGTGCTGCCACGAGGAACGCTTTCAACACCTATAAATATTATCCAGTTGATATCATCCTCTTTTTTTTACGGATGTCGGCGGTGTGAAATAAAAGGGAAGCTTGTAAGTCCATGGAGTTATGTATATGTGTTAGAGAAACGCCTGGGAGGCTATCCTAAGCCATGCCTAATCATGGTGGAAACTTGCGGCATAACCATAGTGACCAATCTATGAAGCATCCTCAGAAAAAAAAAATATATATATAAAAGAGAAGAGAAAAAATGCACCATGCTAATGGTAAATAAAAGGATCGCTCGGATGCTCACTGTCTATTGCCTTGTCATTTTGATATGGGATAGCTCCTGTGTCATGGGGCAAGGGGTACCCCATTGGCAGTTCTCTATGATACACATCTATTTACAATGAAAATAACTTACCAGTAACTAAAGTTGAGTAGCATGAGGAACGGCCCTCGTATTCAAGGGACATGATATTTCCAGTTTATGATCTATCAAGCATATACCTCAAATTGGACCTCACTTTTACCTTAACCATCTAAATATGCCTATGAAAGAGGCAATGAGAGCTCTAAGCTAATGAGTACCATACTTTTAGCATCTGGAAGGCTTTCAAACTTTTCAAAACCTTTTCACTTCTTTGTGGAGTCACCACTCATTCTATGAGCACCTTCTTGAGAGCATAGTTGTCATTCTTAGTGTAATGTTCTTGTCTTAAAACTTGGTTAATTATGGCATACCTTTGATTCTTGTATCTTTGATATATTTATCTCTAGTCTTCACTTGAAATTCAGAGGTGCCTTCGCATTTATGTTTTGCTCCACAATCAAAGGAAAGCGAGAAACCACTCTATCATACCTTCTTATGAGCATTGCAATGTTGCTTATGTTTATATTTCATGCTACTTATTATTATTGTGTTGGAATCTCTTCATAGCTTGCATGACTATTGAGTAGACTTAGTTGCATGCTCCTTATTATGAATCGTCTAAGTATTGATCATATGCTGAGAATATATACATCATATGAAGCAAATGTGTTCATGAAAGTTTCTTTTATCGCACTAAGTTTTCAACTGAATTGCTTGAGGACAAGCAATAAGCTAAGCTTGGGGGGAGTTGATACGTCCAAAACGTATCTACTTTCCTGAACACTTTTGCTATTGTTTCTCCTCTAATTTGTGTGATTTGGATACAACTAACACGGACTGACGCTGTTTTCAGCGGAATTGCTTTGGTGTCTAGTTTTTGTGCTGGAAATCAACTTTCAGGAAAAATCCCAAAAAATATCGCAAAACTCCTATCTTATTAGAAGACTCACGAAGCCAAAAAACGGGACGAAGAAGGGCCACGAGGGGCCCACACCCCCTGGCCGCGCGGGGAATACTACTTTGCGGACCGAAAGTTCACAGGTGAAGGCAACACGGGGCCCAAGTTGCGTGTAATCATCACGATTCAAAAAGTTCGAGGGGTAATTACCGAGAGGGACATTTCGAGCTAATTATGGCCAAACCAAATATTTTCAAATCTTGGCTGTTATGTCAGGATATTCCGTTACATTAGTACCTGATGTTCCCCTGCCATGCCCCTTCTAAGTCACCGTCCATGTTCCGCACGAGCAAATCCATTTATGTACTTTCCTAACCCCCGACACTGAATCCGGTGGCGGTCCTTTTTCTCCCTCCCCCTACACTGAATCCGGTTCGGCGGCGGCGACAGTCATTTTTCTCCCCGCCCCTCCCCCTCCCCACCCACCCACCCACCCACACAAACACTGAATCCGGAGGCGGCATGTCAAGCGAGGCCAATGTGGTAGCTACGTCGGCAACTGATTCGGCTTCGTTGGAGCCAGCATCTCGGTCACAACGCCAGAAAGCGAAGCAGCAGAAGAGTCTGTAGTCCAGGTTAGTGAGGAGGTCAGCCAGAAGTCTGCTAATAGGGTACCTACGAACAGCGGGTTGAAGAGAAAAGCTAGGCTGGCGGCAGAGTGTTCGGCTGCAGTGCGGGGTCATGCAACCCAGATCTCGAAGAAAACCACCCGAGAGAAGAGCGAGAGGTGGATTTTTCTTATCTGTGCCTTGTCTTGCAAGTAGATTAGTTACTGCAAAGTAGTGTCGAATGAACTGAAAGGTCCCCTTTTTAATCAAATTAGGAACAACTTCGACGTAGTGGACCTATATGAGTTCACGGTTCATGTCCGCCAGTACACTGCAAAACTAGATTTTGGTTGCGAGAGGGTTGTATTCGGGCAAGATGTGCGTCTGCTTGTCAAGTACAAAGAGGTTGTGTCTGTTTCATAGATGATAGATATTATTCATTCTAGAATTCCTTGGGAATCCAGAGAGAGGGAAAGATTGGTGTGGCGTAACATGAGTGATATTTATGTGCAAATTGAGCACTCCCATGAGCTTCAGATGCTTTGGGAGTGTTGTACAACTGATCGTCAGGTGAAAGTTGAAGTGATGATTGATGATATGTATGCAGATACTAGAGATCTTGCCGCCAGAGCTTCTGCTGCTCGAGTTTACGGACTAGATGCTGATCAAGCTAAGTTCAATATACACCTGGAGGTGGATTCATACACAGCAAAACTTGATGGCGGAGTTAGTAAGCAAATTTCTTCATGTACTCTGCAGATAGACGTTGATTCCAAAAACATAACTCTTGTTGAACTAAGAGAGATGATTGGTAAGGAAATCATTATTTGCCCTAAGCAGATGGCATGACTTCGGTGGTGGCATCATAAGAAGCAGGAGTTCATAGAGGTTTTGGATACCGATGATCTGATGTAGATTATGCGACGAAAGAAGCAAACCAGGAAGGTGTTCTTCCTGGCTGCCATTTTTGATGTTGTTAGACAGGTTGTAGTGGATGTAGAGGCCCCTGTTGTGGCTGAATAGAACGAGGCGACAAACGTTCATCAG
This sequence comes from Avena insularis, assembly GCA_023614405.1. Classification (NCBI taxonomy): domain Eukaryota; kingdom Viridiplantae; phylum Streptophyta; class Magnoliopsida; order Poales; family Poaceae; genus Avena; species Avena insularis. Next base: position 41,184,478 of record CM042691.1, on the reverse strand, counting down.
ATCTGATGAGAGCTACTACCCAGGGATTGTCAGATAGACCGCAGGGCTCCCCTGCCTGTATTTGTAACAAATATTGTTGTTGCTTTGAAACTATGTTGATGTGGCCATGTTTGTTTAGAGATTGCAATCCGATGTTCTGTGAGATGTTGAGATTTTCGGACATATCACTCGATAAAAGCATCGTTGTTGTAATAAGACACAAGTACATTGTAGTTGACATGATTGTGTTTGCTGAGATGATGTGATAAATTTGTTTCTGAGATTATGATTGTTGAGAGATTGTAATATAATGTGCTGTGAGCTGTTGGGATTTTGGGACATATCATTCATTGAAAACATCACTGAACAAGGTGATATATAAGTACCTTGTAGTTGAAATGATTATTATGTAATATAATGCTCCGTGGGATCAGTAATTTGACTAATCGCTGGATAGATATCTGTTACTTAGAAGGAAGTACTCTCATGGATGAACGAGCATAGGGTTTGGGAAAAAATTTACTAAGTAGGAGACAATGATCTATTGGATGCATAGGTCTAGGATTTAGGAATAAGTGTTAAGGGGTTAGTACAATAAACATTTCATTAGACCCTAAACCATAAACCATAATCCTATATTATTCGGTACATAAGATTTTGTATGTTGATATAAGTCAAATAAATTGGGAAGGAGGAAGTACATGATTAATATTAAAAATAAAAATGAAGGAAGAGAAAAACTATTAGATATGGGATAGTAATCCAGCCACAGGACATTGTATCAATTAAACCATTGTAGCATGCCAATTTAGTCAATGTTGCAACGTTGGCGCACTTCACTTTCCCCACTCTTTCTGTCCACTCACTACCCTCCTCTCTCTTTCTCTCTTCTCACCGTCGCCGACACGTCGCCGCGGCCGCATTCGCCATGCCGCCCTGGAATGATGAGGACGACCAGTCGAGTAGCGACAGCTTTGTCTCCGACATCGAGTCTTCCCTCCCCGATGTGAGTTCCTCAGTTTTCTCGGCAATGGTTAGGCATTGGTAATTACCTCGACCCTAGACTTGAAATGTGCATGAAATTGTGTTTATTTCTAGATTTTTGTTCCCTTATAGGTACCACTCACGATCTACGACCCTGATCGGGAGGGCCTAGATCTCGATTGGGAAGTACCATGTGACCATGGGCTAAAACTGAGGAAATATGTTGCATTTGAAGGCAGTAACACTGGAAGAAGGTTTTTGTGTTGTACAAATCAGGTTTGCTTTCGTTGTGTACAATGGCGACATGAATAAAATTGTGTATTGTGATGTTGATAATTAGGTCTCGTGTTTTTTAGGTTGGCCCGGTGTGTAAAGCAGTAGAGTGGGTGGATCTTGAGTGGCTAGACGCACTTAAGAAATGTTTGGCCCAGTTGTCGGATATGTATGTGCTCGAAAGGTCAGGGAGATTTACAGATGCCCGTGATGCAGCTACAGAAAATTACAAGCTCTTGGTAGGAAATAAGGAGCTGGAATAGGAATTCAAGCATTTGCGGTCAGAACTAAATGCCACAATCAATGGGAGGTTGGTGGTGGGAACTGCATGGAACATTCAAAAGGAAAAAAAGGAGAGGGATCAGCTCATGGAAGAGAATAACAAGCTAGAGTACTACATTGCGGAGCTGTTGAAGGATCTGAAGAAGGAGCGCGAGGTGAACAAGGACAAGCTACAGGCGATCAAGGAAATTTTAGATGAATAATTTGTGCCATGGCAATATCTGAAACTAGTTAACTGTGAGACTTGCAGTTGTGATATCTTGAGTAATCCAAACTCAATCCTTGAGCAAAATAACCTTTCAGAAGAAAGCATAGTTTGCATAGAGAGAGGTCCACATTTACAAAATCACTACTACATGGATAAAATACGATTTGGTCTGTCAGAACACATAGTTTGCAAACTAACTTCAGAGGAACTTATAGTTTGCACTGAGCCTGGTGCGGATATGGTCATGTTCCTTCCTGAGAAGCTCCAGTTCGAGGGTTCATTCGATCAGGTCCGCTTTCGTTTTTACCTGCTCCCTCAGTACTTGGACGTGCGCCTCCTGCTGGTTCAAGCGCTCCATTTGGGAAGCGACAAGCTTATCAGTAAGCTTAAGATTATCCACCATGAGATCCTTGATGATGAACTCCTTTGCACACGCCGAGGAGATACTTCTCTCGTGAAGTTCCTTCCAGCCGGCGATGTCCACCTTCAGATTGTTGCACTTGTCATAAAGGATGGTGACTTCTTCTCTCAGGCGGTCATGGGACACTTTCTGAAAATTCTTCTTCTCCATTTGGATAGCCATCTTGTCCTTTAGCCAGGTCGGCAGTTCTGGGTTGAGATTTTTCCTCTTCTGCTGCAACAAAAATATGTGGTTAGTTTCCACTAAACAATTAACTAGTGTCGAAGTCATAATTTGAAGGACAGAGCAATCAAGGATTGTTCAAATTTAACAGAATCAACTAGTGGCACCGTCCTAACTCCATAGATAATGTCAAATCAATATAGACTTTTTCCCAATTCAACTAGATAAACTAGTGGCATACTTCTTATTTATATGATAGAGCAATATACCCTGTTTTCCAATTCAAAAGGATAAAGTAGTGACATAGTAATAATTTCAATTTCAGAGCAATATAGCCTTTTTCCCAATTCAACAGGATAAAGTAGTGGCACAATCCTAATTTCAATTTCAGAGCAATATAGCCTTTTTCCCAATTCAACAGGATAAAGTAGTGGCACATTCCTAATTTCAATTTTAGAGCAATAAAGCCTATTTTTCCCAATTCAGCATGATAAAGTAGTGGCATGGTCCTAATTTCAATTTCAAAGAAACATGGGACTATATCCAACTAAGGGTGTTGTAAGACCCCACCTTTGTAAAGGTAAAGGTCCCTGTGATTCCAATTCTAGTCCCTGGATCAAAAGCTAGCATCCACAGTTTAAGATGAAGTACATAGAAACAAAGGTCATTATTACATCGTAATTCCAGAGATAACATAGTCTTTTACAACTCCATAGCCATAGGTTAGTACAAGAGTTCAACTTAACAAAAATAAAGTAAAGTCTTCATCTTCATGTGCCACAGGCAAACATGTTGAGTGTAGACTCATAACCCTAATCCTCATCAGAATAACCTGCAACATCACAAGTTACATCCACAGTGGGTCAATACATTGGAATATTATTGGCAAGTGATAACTTAGTAGAATAATAGTTTCTAACTTCTACATTAATTTGGCTAAGTGTAGTTTAGGCCTGCTTTGCTCAAAATAGGTTTTTCCTATCAGTTGAAAACACTAAGTTTTTGTTTGACAAAAACTCCCAAGGAACCACCAATAGACATTGGTGAACCTTTGCCCTTGTTCAACCACAAGTTTTAACTTAGAAATTGGGATGAGGAGATCCTTGATAGCTTCAGTGTCATGATGCTCAATTGTCCATTGCTGGGGACACGGCTAAGTACTTAGATTTTTCCTTCTCGAGAGGTGGTGCACTTTCCCCACAAGACTTGACATGCATCAAGATGATATCTTTCAGAAACCTTCCCTTAGACCAGAATGGACGCGCTCCAACCTATCACCCTACTACCAACTGTCCATTTGGCTAAGTTATTGCAACCTATATGATCAAGGCAGAGCCCATATGCCATGTGGTTGCACTAGAAGCTTCTAAACACTAAGTATCTCAAATCCCTTTGTTCCTGGGTGACTTTCCACAAGTGTGATACACAAGGTAGACCATAGATATGGGCATTGTGTAAGCACTCAACATAATCCAAACATACCATTCCACCCAGGTGATTCATTCACTAAGTTGTTTTATTAAGCAAAACTCGAGTCAAAGACTTAGCATCATTTTCCATAACATGTATATAATCCACCCTTGTTTGCTACTAGCTAGGCTAAGCATGGAAATATATCAAGTATCTTAACTTAGAGAAAAATTCTAACAAGTCTACAACTACTAGGATTTCCCAAGCATAGCATATAGATTCTTAGCAAAAACATCATGCAAGCCCTATACAAAATATCACTAATGCTTAGTCAAAATGTTGGGACAAAAATATGAAGCACCACTTGCCTTGGTAGTTGGGGGAGTAGCAACAATACTCACAATCACAATCACCACTAGCACCAAAATCTACACATAAAATGATAGCACCAAATTTATATTCCAAACAAATCAAGCAAAATTTATGAATGCATGCAATGCTATGTGATGATTTTTCTTAAACCACAACAAGACAAGTAAACAATACTAAACATTAAACTAAACTTTTATAGACTAAATAGACTCAAAATAGCCTTTAAAACATTTCCTAAATAATTTTTATACACAAAATAAGCCTTCAAATGTCTCTGCATAAAACTCTATTTTAACAGTGGCAAAAAACAAAACCAAGCCTACAGATGTGTAGGATTTAATTTTGTGATTATTGATATATTATATGTATTTTTTGGATAAACAGAACAAAAGTTATGAATTTTACAAGTTTGAAAAACTAATAGATTCAAAAACAGATTAAAAAAAATCCCAGGCATGTGGGCGCATTTGATTGGCCTGTACCGATTCGGTTGGATCGATCATCCAGATACGTAGGATTTAAGTGGCAACGCACGGGCCAGATCTAATAATACCCCTTCGTTAAGTGATCTAATATGATGCGCTAGATCTAGAACTAACGGCTCACAGTGGCTTGACCAAGAACTGGCGGCGCTCGTGGCTACAGCGGTGGCGGCGCTACTAGAGGCGACGGTCCGGCGAATACAGAGGGGGCTGGGGGTTGCAATGTTGCTTACCAAACTCGCGACTGCACGAGGAAGCTCAACGTGGTCGTGGTTGGGGCGAGGGCGTGCTGTAGCAGTGGCTAGGGCTCGTCGGAGTTGCTCTGAGCATCGGGTGCTCACTGCCGGAGACAAAGGCGACGACCTGGGTCACCATAGGGAAAACGCAAGGCATCAGTTGCTGCACAAGGTCATGGCGAACCTAGTCGTATGCAGGCGAGGTCAAGGGGCGCTCTGTAGTTACCATGATTGCTCGAAGGAGTTGAGCGGCATCTCGGTTGTTTGCAGGGGTGGACGGGGACGGCGACCTGGGGTGATGTAGGACAAACCAGAGGTGTCAGAAGGTGCGCAAGGACAAGATGGACATGCTCGAGTGAATAAGAGACAGGGGGCGCTCGAGACTCACCGGAATTAGTCACCGGAGTCGTTCAGTGCCGCAGCGGTGCAAGCTCCAATACTAACATCCTGGTGGCGCATAGGCAGTGGTGAGTGAGGGGAAAGATGCAGGGCGGCGAGGTGGTTAAGTAGCCGGAGCGAGGGCGGAAATTACGCAATGAATCAATGTTAATTAAGCGAGAATCAAATGCGGCGTCACTGCAAGGAAGAAACGGCGGAGCGGGTCGTCACGCGGAAATTTGGCGACGATGATGCTGACCTAGCGTTGGGTCCACTTGACAGCGAGGGAGAGGGTGTGGGTGCGGGTGATAAACAGAGAGGGGGAGGGGGTTTCCCGGGTGGGTTAGGTGGGATGGTAGCTGGGCCGCGGGTGGGTTGGGCTAGTTAGGTTGCTGAGCTTATTTTTTCTCCTTTTCTTTTTCTGTTTTGATTTTCTAGTTTGAATTTGAATGCCTAATTCAAATATGTTTGTATTAGAATTTTCTCCAGACTTTTGTACTGTGTTTGTAGTGTCCAAAGATGTGTCAAACATCTATTTACACTCAAAAACCATTTAGTTTTGAAAATAAAAAATAAAACCATGCCTTTAATAATATAATGATATTAGGCATATGAATGGTTTTATGTTTGAATCTTGTTTTGAAACTTTTGTGTGAGCTTTATATTCACTTTAAATCAATACTGAACAAACCCAAGCATTTCCATAATTGTAAAGTAGAAACAAAAGCCTTGCCTTACTTGCATAAAGTTAATAAGCAAAATATGGTTTCTTATTTTGGAAATTCATTTGAAAAGACCAAATGCTTATGAATGCATGAATGATATGCAAGCTTTATAAATTATGATTTTTGGGATGTTACAAATATAACCCCCTTAAAGTGAATCTCGCCCTCGAGATTCGGATTGGCCAGCAAATAGGTGAGGGTGGTCTTTCCGAAGATCATCTTCTCTTTCCCATGCTGCTTCTTATTCAGAATGATGATTCCACTAAACTTTGCAGAATTTGATAGTCTTAGTCCGAGTAACTCTTTCCGCAGTCTCAAGAATCCTGATAGGTTTCTCTTTGTAAGTGAGATCACTCTCCAACTGTACTTCATCCAAAGGTATGGTATCCTTCAAAGGAGTCTCTTCCATCTCTGGATGGAATTTCTTCAACTGACTCATGTGAAACACATTGTGAACGACAGATAGTGATTCAGGTAATTCAATCTCATATGCCACTTCTCCTTTACGACTCAGAATCTTGAATGGTCCAACATACCTTGGTGCCAATTTCCCTTTGACTCCAAACCTCTTTGTAACATCCCAAAAATACTAAACTTGGATCATCAAACTCTAATCATCATCTAAACATTTCCCACACTTTTCTCAAAGACAAATATATCAAAACAAAGCTAAATGAGTGAATGGTCATTTTGACCAATTTAACTCCCATGCCTACTTTGGCTGTCTCAAACTTTCAGAACCCAACAGAAACTTTTCCGGATCTTTGCACCCCTTGATTGTAATCATAACAAAGTATCAAGGCCTACCTTGTGATCATCCAGAAACTTTCAAATGCATAGTTTAAATGACAACTCAAAATTGAATCTTTATCATATGAGAAGATCCCACTTTTTCAAAAACCACTCAAACAAGCTCAAATTTCAAAACCCAAGCATCTGCAGACTCACCAGCACCAACCTAGCACACCCACCAAAAATCTTTTCAAAATTCAAAACTTGAATTCATGCGGCCATTTCATCAAACACCTTGCAGATACAAATCTAACAAAATCAAAACACTGTTTTGAGCAGTGAATTGAGCCTAACTTGTTCCCTCTCTGGACACCACTAGCCTTAGTAGATCATCTAACGAACTTAACTAATCACTAGCACCACTGTGAGCTCGCCAATGCCATCAATGGTGAACAGCCGAAGCACACCATGCCACCCCAGTGTAGACAGCAAGCTAGGAAAGAAACTAGCCGTGCCAACCTTGTCTGGGAGATCACCCATGCCTCACCGCCCCCTCTCGACCAGCCCTGCCTCGAAAACATCGAACACAGCACCCAGGAACGCCGCGCCCGTGCCTTTGCCAACCGTGCCGAGCATGCGCCAGAGCGCCACCCTCGACCGAAGCCCACAGACCGCATGCCGCCCCTGCCGTGTGCATACATGATCGCCACCGACCCAGGAGACAGCCAGACATCCCCGTTCGCCGCCCCATGCCTCACAGCCACCGCTCGCCGTCGAAGACGCCGCCTCTGCCACGCAGAGCGTCGCGTGTTCCAGACCAAACCACACCGCCCCACGTCTCGCCACCATGTCGTTGAGCATAGCCAGGGAGCACCGCACCGCCCCTACCTTCGCCCATGCCAATAGCCGTCTATACCATCGCCCCCGACGAGCTCACCGTGCGCCCCGTCGGTCCCCTCGCTCAACTATAATAGAGGCCACCCTCGCTCGAATTCTTCATACCATCTCACTTCCCTCTCATCACTGATCGTGCCACCCCGTTCCCAGAGCAAGGCGAGCAGCACTTCGCCGGAATTTCACCGGAGCCTGCCGCATCTGGAGCAGAAGGAAGCCAGCGATTGGAGCCGCCCTAGGAGAAATTGCCGGTACTAGGAGGATCACCGTCGTCGACTTCATCGTTCGTCCGCCTTGCTGACCCTCGCCTGCACCCCGGAGAGCCCCAGCAACCCCCACTGGCCGCGCTAGGTTTCTGTCTTGCCGGCGTTGCCCAACGTGGATGATGACTCCCAGCCGTTGGATTAGAACCAGATCGAACGTCCCATATCGCCCCATACCGTTTCACACCCCCTGTCTCACTGACGAGTGGGGACAGCCACTTAAACAGCCGCGGAAGCACTACGCTTAGCAGGCCGGCCCGTTAACTTTTCCCGTGCAGCCCAGTGATTTGAATTAAACCTTTTCCATTTTATTTCAAACACACTTCTGCACCTAGATTCAAAAATCAACCCAGATCAATTCAGTGAGCCAAATTGAATGAAACTAATTTTGTTAGAAAGGTATTGAAATGCTGAATCCAAGCCCGTTGGATTCAATTCATTTGGATCTATAGATCACCCATGGTAAAAATAACAAGGCAGAAGCTTTTCTGCATTCAAACATTTTTCAAATTCAAACCATAATAGTTTTTGAGTTGATTCCAACTCTCAAAAATCACATTTAACCATACCTTTCAGAATATATCAAAATATAGAGGTTTACTTACAGAAATAAGGACCAAGTAATAAAAGAATGCCACATAGGCATTTCTAGCCACTTAATTAATTAAAATAAAAGGGTAAAACCTTATTAAATTGTGACACCACTTTAAGTCATATTCCCATGGACTAAAATATGTGGTGATGACATGTGTCAACATGATCCCATGTCTGGTTTGGAGAATATTAAATCTTAAGTATCTTTTCAATGAGTAGAAATTACTTTTCTAAAAATAAAAGGAATTAAACCAAACTTTAATCTTGTAATGTTAGTGATGATGCTAAATCATCTATAGGACCCTTGTGTGTGATGATTGCAAGTAGTTAAGTATTGTTTGGTGATTGTGTACCTCGTATTTATTTATAGACGCTAGAACCGACCAAGGATACGAGGAGGAAGGAGGATTCTACGAAGAAGCCGAGGAGAACTTTAACCACTTCTCTACACAAGGCAAGCTTTACTAACTAAGTGGACCAATGCAAGCTAACACTTGCAAGATACTCTAGCAAGCCTAATACTACTAGTTGAATGTGCAAGCTAATACCTGCTTGCTACCATGCCCACTATATGCCTTAAAGTATATGATCATAAACACTTGATAACCCAATCCTAGTTTTAGTTGCAAGCCTTCTACTTTATTTATTTATCAGAGCTCTAACTTAGAGTTGACTTAAGTGACTTGTAGATTCTAGAGAGATAATTGAAGGTTGCATAAAGAGCATAAAACTTGGCCTAAGCTAGATAATCTTGATGTCACCCTAAGGCATGAGATTGAACTTAGTTGGAACTCCACTAGTTTACCACCCCTCATTAGTACTTACCCCACTTGTAGATGCTAGTGCTAAGCATTAAACTTGATCAACATTAGATGGGAATACTTGGTGAAAATGGTTATGAAAACCTTGGAATGATGGATCATTCTATTGAAATGTTTTGGACATGTGTTTCTGAACACTAGATGATTTATGGTGATGAAAATGTTGAGGCATGAGCCTTAGCCCTTTATAAAACTGATGGTTGTCTGGATGCGATATCATTCCAATTTTATCGTATAACCACAATACCCGAAGATTGGGTAGGGCTTGACTGGAAACTTATATACCTTAGTATTAGTTCCCTCACGACCAAGGTATGAGCTGAGGCTACCTTGTGAAGATTGTCCACCTGTGCAGTACCCAAGATGACAGTTGGTCATGGTTGGGAGGCCACACTCACAGGAGAGGTGCTTATACTAGGGCGTGTAATTGAAAGGTTAGGATTGATTATCCACATACTGAGTATGGTGAATTCAGGATTTGTTCCTCACGGGTGTATCGAATGTTGTGGTGAAAGTGTACAAGCTCTACAGAGTGTCAAACTATTCGAATAGCCGCGTCCGCGGTTATGGACAGTTGGAATGGCCATACTGTTCCCCCGTCAGACTTTTCCAAATTACTTGTGAAATGAATTGAGACTTTGACTTGACCACAACAGGGTTGTGATATGAAATACAAGTTCCCACTTAGGTGTTATAAAACTTCAACTAGCATTCGTTGCTTCTAAACTTAGTAGAGATAAATCTGGCTTTTGCAAAATAACCCTAGAGCCTAGTCTCCTATTATCAAAAACCCCTTTCACTTGTTAGTATTAGTTTGCGAGTACTTAAAGAGTACTCATGGCTTTGTCCCTGGCTATTCCCATGGCCAGACTATGAAGAGGAGTACCTGGAGGATGGACCCCAGGAAGGTTACGACAACTAGGATCATCTCCCATCGTCACAAGATAGCCCGTGACCTCAAGATGGAGTTTCGCCTATGCTACCGTTATTATTACGTATTCCGCTGCTTGATGTTGTATTAAGAACTGGATCATGAGATCCCTATTCGTGTAAGAACTTATTGTACGGCTTGTAATGGATGATGTACTATGGTATCCAATTCTGTTATGTCTCGCAAAAATGGTAATCTTGGGATTGCGATGTATGGCATAACAGGCATCGAGGATTAAAAATCCGGGTGTTGACAATTTGGTATCAGAGCTATCCTGACCATAGGAGACCCTAGTTAGACTGGACGTTTGAATCAAAAACTTAGTTTCAAAACCAAAGAAAACAAATATTTACAAAAACTTATTCCCATTCTTATCCCTTTGATTCTTTCATGAAAATTCATGTTCCTCAAAAACTCTTGCAAAATACATAAAATTTTGACACACTTGAGCACTCTACTAACTTACTCATCCTATATTCTTATAGATGGACGTGAAGTACATCAAGTTTTACCAACTTGGGAATGGAGGAGACCTGATCTTTGAGAGGGATTTGGACCAGCTTTCGGAACTTCTAGAGCGTCCGCACCCCGAGTTCTTCGGAGCTCAGCTCAATGATCAAGGAGGAGAAGATCTGCAGTGGCTAATTGTTGCAAGTCTCCGAGGAAAATATTGAACCTCCCACTATGGAAGGAATTAAGTTTACCTTAAGAGAGAACAACTGGCTCGATGGACTTGCCAGGGCCATGCAGGAAAGTCTTGCCCGTCTGTGTGGGCAGATCATCAATCAGATCAAGGGTACTCGCTTTGAGTTTTGCCCAAGGCGTGATGCAAATGGACAACCACTGGAAGCACCATACCACCCCGAGCTGAAGACTCAATTGGACCACCTTAGCTTCATGATGTACGATCGTCAGCAGGAGTTGGATAACTGCTGTGACTACTCCAACCACAAGTCTTCCATCATCAAGACGAAGGACCAAACCATCGCCATGCTAGCAATGGATCGCAAGTGTCGCCGCCGTCAGCTCGACAAGAAGGAGCGCATCATTGCCCGTCTTCGCCACCGCATCTCATCTTTGGAGGAGACCATCCATGAGAGAGACATGCAGTTGGAGGAAAGGGAGAATGCCGAAGAGGATCTTCGTGGAGACCCCTACTCCTATCTCAGCGATGACGATGATTTTCTGGAGGATCAGGCTATGGACTTCTTCACCGATGAGGATGATTTCGCCTTCATCGATGATGATGAAGATGATGAAGCCACAGATTCCGAGGAGCAGTAGCACTTGAGCACTAGCGTAGTGAGTAGTATTCGGTCCAACTGTATCGTAGTTTTTAGAATAGTTCTTAAAACCATCTGTTTTTCTTTGTTGTGGTGTGTGTTGTGTGCTATGAATGAATGAATGAAAAGCAAGTTGCTAGAAAAGAATCTGAGTCAAACTTTAAAAAATTTTCAAAATCCCAGAATCTTAGAAATTTCCCTCTTTTCTCATGATCTATCTCAATCTTCAGATGCCACGTGGAGGAAGTGGTTCATCCCCGGACCCGATGTTGCAGATTCTGCAAATGTTGACTTCTGACCGTGAAGCTGGAAGAGCGGAACGTCAAGCCAACCTAGCCACACTCCAGCAGATAGCCTAGCTAGCCCATAACAACCAAGGCCACGGAAATCAGGACAACCATGGATCTAAGCTCAAGAATTTCCAGAATACCAACCCACCTGTTTTCACTAAGTCAGAAGAACCCCTAGATGCCGATGACTGGTTGCAAACCATGGAAAACAACCTAGAAGTCGACGGAGTGGAAGCCAACGAGAAAGTTCTGTTCGCCACCCACTATCTAGCTGGAGATGCCAGGGCATGGTGGAACAGTGTTCGCGCAATGACCAGAGGCCAGATGATGACCTGGGAGGAATTCAAGGTCAAGTTTAGCAGAACCCATGTGCCACCGGGTTTGATCAAGAGGATGAGAGACGAGTTCAGAGAACTGGAGCAAGGAAGGATGACTGTAGTGGAGTACCGTGACAAATTTTTGTCATTAGCTAGGTATGCCCCGGATGAGATCGACACCGAAGCCAAGAAGAAGGAGAGATTCTTGAATGGTCTGCATGATGAGATGCAGACGGTGTTAGTCAATATCCCCTTTTCCAATATTGAAGCCCTTGTAGACTCTGCCATCCAAATGGAAGGAAAGATCAACCAAGCCAACATGAACCGCAAGCGTCGCATGATGCATCAGCCAGGAACCCATCAGACCCCAAAGTATCGCCCTAACCCATCTCCAGGATTTGCCCCAAGAACAAACAGACCCCCGATGAACCGTCCGACCTATCCCGACCGTGGAAACCCTAGACCCGGAGGAAATCACAACAACCCCGGTAGCGCTAGCAATTTCAACCGTGCTCCACCCAAGTTCAACAACAACAATGCTACCACCAACACCAACACTGCCCCTAGGACTAGAAGCAATGTTGTGCCTGTAGCAGCAAAGGACAAGTCGCAAGTGACTTGTTATGACTGTGGAAATAAAGGCCACTACTCCAACGATTGCCCCAACAAGAAGAATGTCGCAACACCCAATGCCAATGCCCCAGCTTAGCAGCAGCGTCGTGTTCCGCTAGGAAGAAGATTTGCCCCAGGGAATTCGCTCAACCGCAATGGCCGTCTTTTTCTCATGCATGCTGAAGAAGCACAGGAAGTGCCAGACGTCGTGCTTGGTATGTTTTCTGTTAATTCAGTACATGCACGAGTGTTGTTTGATTCTGGTGCATCGCATTCATTTGTCACCGAAGAATTTGCCTGCACTAGTAAAATTCAACCAATCAAACTGAAGTATGTCATGATTGTTCAAATTCCCGGATTAACCACCAAGGCTAGACAAATTTGCAAAGCCGTCCCCATTCGAATCCATGGCATAGATTTTTATGCAAATCTGATAGTACTCGGAACTAAAGGTTTGTAAGTAGTACTAGGAATGGATTGGATGTCCAAACATAAAGGATTGATTGACTGTGCCAAGAAAGCCATTACCATGACCAGTACCACCGGAATATCAGTCGAGCAGATATCTGAAACCTTACCTCGCCAATTCAAATGGAACAAGAGTATAGCCCAACCTACCATTGACCAAGTCCGGATAGTCTGTGAATACCCCGATGTATTTCCAGATATTTTGCCCGGTATGCCCCCAGATCGGGATATCGAGTTTATCATTGAACTAATCCCGAATCGACCCATAGCCGTAGACCCTATAGTATGAACCCGTTAGAGCTAGCAGAACTGAAGAAGCAACTGGATGCCATGCCGGAAATTGGATTGATTCAACCAAGTGCGTCACCATGGACATCACCTGTCTTGTTTGTGGAAAAGAAGGATGGAGGTAACCGTTTGTGTACGGATTATCGGAAGTTGAATGATGTCACCATGAAGAATAAGTACCCCTTGCCCAAGATAGAAGATTTGTTTGATCAGTTGACCGGTGCCAAAGTGTTTTCTAAGATTGATCTTAGGACTGGCTATCATCAACTCAAGATTCGTGCAGAGGATATTCCAAAGACTGCCTTTACCACCAGATATGGATTGTACGAGTATATAGTCATGTCTTTTGGATTAACCAATGCCCCCGCTTATTTCATGAATCTCATGAATAAGATTTTTATGGACTTCCTGGATAAGTATGTCGTTGTTTTCATCGATGGCATTCTGATTTATTCCAAATCAGAAGAAGAACATGAGCTACACCTAAGGACCATTCTTGGAACCCTTAGAGAGCATCAGCTGTATGTAAAGTTTAGCAAATGTGAATTCTGGTTACAGGAGGTAGGATTACTCGGTCACATTGTATCAGCCGGAGGAATTGCCGTTGACCCTGCAAAAGTAAAACATGTTGAAGATTGGCAAGCCCCAACAACTCAAACTCAAGTTCGTGCATTTCTCGGATTAGCGGGATATTACCGCAAATTCGTAGAAGGATTCTCGAGTATCGCCAGACCCATGACTCAATTGCTGAAGAAGGACAAGAAGTTTGAATGGACCGACAAGTGTGAAGAGAGTTTTCAAGAACTCAAGCGGAGATTGATTTCAGCCCCAATCTTGATCATGCTGGATATCACGAAGCCCTTCGATGTGTATTGTGATGCATCCAAGATCGGTCTCGGATGTGTGCTAATGCAAGAAGGCAAAGTCATATCTTATCTATCTCGACAATTGAAGCAACATGAGCAAAATTACCCAACCCATGACCTCGAACTCGCAGCCGTAGTTCTAGCCCTGAAGACATGGAGGCATTACCTGATGGGAAACCGTTGTGAGATTTATTCGGATCACAAGAGCCTGAAGTATATATTCACTCAGAAGGAGCTGAGTATGAGACAGAGAAGATGGATTGAGCTAATCAAGGATTACGACCTGGACATTCACTATCACCCTGGTAAAGCCAACGTGGTAGCCGATGCCCTTAGCAGATTACCGTGCCGCTTGAACTCCATGATTTTGAAGGAGCAACCAAGTTTGCACAAAGAGATGGAAGATTTTCGAATGGAATTAGTGAGTGAAGGATTTTTGGCTAGCATAGAACTCCAGCCCACTTTGACCAGTCAGATTAAAGAGGCGCAAAAGGGAAATGCTAGTATTGACAGAATCAAGCCGTCGGACGTGACAGAAAAGTACCTGGATTCACCGAAGACGAAGAAGGAGTTCTGTGGTACAAAGGACGCCTTTGTGTACTAGCAGATTCTAAGTTGAAAGAAGTGATTCTGAAGGAGGCTCATGATACTCTTTATTCTATCCATCCCGGAGGAACTAAGATGTATCAAGATTTAAAAGAGCAATTTTGGTGGCATAAGATGAAAAGAGAAATCGGAAGCTATATCGCCAAGTGTGATATATGTCAGCGAGTCAAGGTGGGACATCAAAGACCCGCTGGATTGTTGCAAACCTTGCAGATTCCGGAATGGAAATGGGATTCCGTTGGAATGGATTTTATCACTTGACTGCCTACTTCTAGTAGGGGAAATGACTCTATCTGGGTCATAGTGGACTGATTGTCCAAAGTCTCCCATTTCTTACCCGTCAAGACCACCTATCAGAGTTCGAAACTAGCGGAGTTGTACATCGCTAGAATAGTTAGTTTGCATGGAGTTCCCCAAGAACATTGTATCGGATCGAGGAACTCAGTTTACCTCGAGATTCTGGAAGAAAGTCCAAGAAGGTTTAGTAACCCGCCTAGATTTTAGTACCACGTATCACCCTCAGACCGATGGACAAACGGAGCGAGTAAATCAAATACTCGAAGATATGCTGAGAGCATGTGTGTTAGAATATGGATCCAAGTGGGAAGACTGTTTGCCGTTTGCAGAATTTTCTTACAACAACAGTTATCAAGCTAGTTTGCAAATGGCCCCATTTGAATTTATGTACGGAAGAAAGTGTCGCGCCCCTTTGAACTGGTCGGAAGTAGGAGAGAGCTAGATTTTCGGACCCGACATCCTACGAGAAGCAGAAGAGAAGGTTCACAAGATTCGTGAGCACCTCAAGACAGCCCAGTCCAGACAAAAGAGTTACGCCGACAAGAGACGTAGAGACCCCGCCTTCAACATAGGAGATTTTGTTTATCTGAAAGTGTCGCCATTGAAGGGAATGCAACGCTTCCAACTCAAAGGAAAGTTAGCCCCCAGATATATCGGACCTTTCAAGATTTTGAACAGTCGAGGAGAAGTATCGTATCAATTGGAACTACCCGAAGAAATGTCAGCCGTGCACAACGTGTTCCATATCTCGTTACTTCGTAAGTGTCTTGAAGTCCCAGAGAAGACCGAAGTGTTCAAGAACATCGACCACCGGACCATAGAGATCAACGATGACCTAACCTATCCCGAAGTACCTATCCGTATTTTGGAAGAAGCCTTTAGAACTACCCGAACCCGAAGCATCAAGTTTCTCAAGATTTAGTGGAGCAACCACATAGAAGAGGAAGCTACCTGGGAGCGTGAAGATCACATCAGGATGGAGTTTCCCGATCTCTTCAAATCCTAGGTAATATTTTTCGTCCTTTTTCAAATCTCGGGACGAGATTTTTCTTAAGGGGGGAAGGTTTGTAACATCCCAAAAATACAAAACTTGGATCATCAAACTCTAATCATAAAAATTAGGGTTAACAAAAACTTTTCTAAATAAAATTATGAAAGCATGCATATGTGTATGCCTTTCATTTTGAATTCTTTTAAACCGACTTGTTCGTGTGTTCCTTTGCTTGTAAATGGATGCTTAGGTGAAATAAACATCATCTAAACATTTCCCACACTTTTCTCAAAGACAAATAAATCAAAACAAAGCTAAATGGGTGAATGGTCATTTTGACCAATTTAACTCCCATGCCTACTTTGGCTGTCTCAAACTTTCAGAACCCAACAAAAACTTTTCTGGATCTTTGCACGCCTTGATTGTACTCATAACAAAGTATCAAGGCCTACCTGTGATCATCCAGAAACTTTCAAATGCATAGTTTAAATGACAATTCAAAATTGAATCTTTATCATATGGGAAGATCCCACTTTTTCAAAAACCACTCAAACAAGCTCAAATTTCAAAACCCAAGCATCTGCAGACTCACCAGCACCAACCTAGCACACCCACCAAAAATCTTTTCAAAATTCAAAACTTGAATTCCTGCGGCCATTTCATCAAACACCTTGCAGATACAAATCTAACAAAATCAAAACACTATTTTGAGCAGTGAATTGAGCCTAACTTGTTCCCTCTCTGGACACCACTAGCCTTAGTAGATCATCTAACGAACTTAACTAATCACTAGCACCACTGTGAGCTCGCCAATACCATCAATGGTGAACAGCCGAAGCACACCATGCCACCCCAGTGTAGACAGCAAGCTAGGAAAGAAACTAGCCATGCCAACCTTGTCTGGGAGATCACCCATGCCTCACCGCCCCCTCTCGACCAGCCCTGCCTCGAAAATGTCGAACACATCACCCAGGAATGCCGCGCCCGTGCCTCTACCAACCGTGCCGAGCATGCGCCAGAGAGCCACCTCGAATCAAGCCCACATCACAAGACGCCGCCCCCGCGTGCATACATGATCGCCACCGACCCAGGAGACAGCCAGACATCCCCGTTCGCCGCCCCATGCCTCACAGCCACCGCTCACCGTCGAAGACGCCGCCTCTGCCGCGCAGAGCATCGCGTGTTCTAGACCAAACCACACCGCCCCACGTCTCTCCACCATGTCGTTGAGCATCGTCAGGGAGCACCGCACCGCCCCTACCTTCGCCCATGCCAATAGCCGTCTGTACCATCGCTCCCGACGAGCTCACCGTGTGCCCCGTCGGTCCCCTCGCTCGACTATAAATAGAGGCCACCCCCGCTCGAATTCTTCACACCATCTCACTTCCCTCTCATCACTGATCGTGCCACCCCGTTCCCGGAGCAAGGCGATCAGCACTTCGCCGGAATTTCACCGGAGCCCGCCGCCTCTGGAGCAGAAGGAAGCCAGCGATTGGAGCCGCCCCAGGAGAAGCTGCTGGTACCAGGAGGATCGCCGTCGTCGACTTCATTGTTCGCCCGCCTCGCCGACCCTCGCCTGCACCCCGGTAAGCCCCCAGCAACCCCCACTGGCCGCGCTAGGTTCTTGTCTCGCCGGCGTTGCCCAACATCGACGATGACTCCCAGCCATTGGTTTAGAATCAGATCGAACGTCCCATATCGCCCCATACCGTTTCACACCCCCTGTCTCACTGACGAGTGGGGTCAGCCACTTAAACAGCCCGCGGAAGCACTACGCTTAGCAGGCCGGCCCGTTAACCTTTCCCGCGCAGCCCATTGATTTGAATTAAACCTTTTCCATTTTATTTCAAACACACTTCTGCACCTAGATTCAAAAATCAACCCAGATCAATTCAGTGAGCCAAATTGAATGAAACTAATTTTGTTAGAAAGGTATTGAAATGCTGAATCCAAGCCCGTTGGATTCAATTCATTTGGATCTATAGATCACCCATGGTAAAAATAACAAGGCAGAAGCTTTTGTGCATTCAAACATTTTTCAAATTCAAACCATAATAGCTTTTGAGTTGATTCCAACTCTCAAAAATCACATTTAACCATACCTTTCAGAATTTATAAAAATATAGAGGTTTACCTACAGAAATAAGGACCAAGTAATAAAAGAATGCCACATAGGCATTTCTAGCCACTTAATTAATTAATTAAAATAAAAGGGTAAAACCTTATTAAATTGTGACACCACTTTAAATCATATTCCCATGGACTAAAATATGTGGTGATGACATGTGTCAACATGTTCCCATGTTTGGTTTGGAGAATATTAAATCTTAAGTATCTTTTCAATGAGTAGAAATTACTTTTCTAAAAATAAAAGGAATTAAACCAAACTTTAATCTTGTAATGTTAGTGATGATGCTAAATCATCTATAGGACCCTTGTGTGCAATGATTGCAAGTAGTTAAGTATTGTTTGGTGATTGTGTACCTCGTATTTATTATAGACGCTAGTACAGACCAAGGATACGAGGGGGAAGGAGGATTCTACGAAGAAGAAGCCGACGAGAACTTCAACCACTGCTCTGCACAAGGCAAGCTTTACTAACTAAGTGGACCAATGCAAGCTAACACTTGCAAGATACTCTAGCAAGCCTAATACTACTTGTTGAATGTGCAAGCTAATACCTGCTTGCTACCATGCCCACTATATGCCTTAAAGTATATGATCATAAACACTTGATAACCCAATCCTAGTTTTAGTTGCAAGCCTTCTACTTTATTTCTTTATTAGAGCTCTAACTTAGAGTTGACTTAAGTGACTTGTAGATTCTAGAGAGATAATTGAAGGTTGCATAAAGAGCATAAAACTTGGCCTAAGCTAGATAATCTTGATGTCACCCTAAGGCATGAGATTGAACTTAGTTGGAACTCCACTAGTTTACCACCCCTCACTTGTAGATGCTAGTGCTAAGCATAAAACTTGATCAACATTAGATGGGAATACTTGGTGAAAATGGTTATGAAAACATTGGAATGATGGATCATTCTATTGAAATGTTTTGGACATGTGTTTCTAAACACCAGATGATTTATGGTGATGAAAATGTTGAGGCATGAGCCTTAGCCCTTTATAAAACTGATGGTTGTCTGGATGCGATACCATTCCAATTTTATCGTACAACCACAATACCCGAAGATTGGGTACGACTTGACTGGAAACTTATATACCTTAGTATTAGTTCCCTCACGGCCAAGGTATGAGCTGAGGCTACGTTGTGAAGATTGTCCACCTGTGCAGTACCCAAGATGACAGTTGGTCATGGTTGGGAGGCCACACTCACAGGAGAGGTGCTTATACTAGGGCATGTAATTGAAAGGTTAGGATTGATTATCCGCATACTGAGTATGGTGAATTCATGATTTGTTCCTGACGGATGTATCGAATGTTGTGGTGAAAGTGTACAAGCTCTACAGAGTGTCAAACTATTCGAATAGCCGCGTCCGCGGTTATGGACAGTTGGAGTGGCCATACTGTTCCCCCGTCAGACTTTTCAAAATTACTTGTGAAATGAATTGAGACTTTGACTTGACCACAACAGGGTTGTGATATGAAATACAAGTTCCCACTTAGGTGTTATAAAACTTCAACTAGCATTCGTTTCTTCTAAACTTAGTAGAGATAAATCTGGCTTTTGCAAAATAACCCTAGAGCCTAGTGTCCTATTATCAAAAACTCCTTTCACTTGTTAGTATTAGTTTGCGAGTACTTAAAGAGTACTCATGGCTTTGTCCCTGGCTATTCCCATGGCCAGACTATGAAGAGGAGTACCTGGAGGATGGACCCCAGGAATGTTACGACAACTAGGATCATCTCCCATCGTCAGCATTGCCTGTGACCCCAATGATGGAGTTTCGCCTATGCTACCGTTATTATTACGTATTCCGTTGCTTGATGTTGTATTAAGAACTGGATCATGATATCCCTATTCGTGTAAGAACTTATTGTACGACTTTCAATGGATGATGTACTATGGTATCCAATTCTGTTATGTCTCGCAAAAATGGTAATCCTGGGATTGCGATGTATGGCATAACAGGCATCTAGGATTAAAAATTCGGGTGTTGATACTCTAATATAAGCTCTATCACCCACCTCATAGGTGACTTCTCTACTCTTTGGATCTGCGTAGCTCTTTTGTCAGGACTGTGCTATCTTCAATCTGTCCTTTACCAACTTCACTTTCTCTTCAGCTTCTTTGATTAATTCTTCCCCGAACAAATTTCTTTCTCCAACACCACTCCATAACAATGGTCTAGTACATTTCCTCCCATATACAAATTAAAATGGTGCCATCTCAATACTGGCTTGATAGCTGTTATTATAAGAGAATTCTGTGTAAGGCAGACTTTCATCCCAACTAGCACCATAGTCTAGGGCACATGCCCTCAACATATCCTCTAGAATCTGGTTGGTCCTTTATGTCTGTCCATCAGTCTGGGGATGAAAAGCAATGCTGAATTCTAGTCTCGTTCCCAAAGACTCATGCAGTTTTCTCAAAAAATGGGAAGTGAACTGAGTTCCCCTATCAGACAAAATACTCTTGGGTACTCCATGCAGACACACAATCCTATTCATATAAATCTTGGCTAACTTAGCACTTGTATAAGTTGTCTTCACGGGTATGAAATGAGCCACTTTAGTTAGGCGATCTACCATGACCCAAATAGAATCATATCCTAACCTAGTTCTTGGCAGTCCGGTGATGAAATCCATACCAATCTTGTCCCACTTCCAATCAGGAATAGGTAGTGGTTGTAACAGTCCTGATGGTTTCTGATGTTCCGCTTTCACTCTACTACATACATCACACAAAGCAATATGTTCGGCGATGTCCTTCTTGAGATTATTCCACCAAAATCTTTCCTTCACATCCATGTACATTTTGGTGTTACCCGGATGAATGGAATATGGTGAGTTGTGTGCTTCTTGTAAAATCAGTTTCCGAAGCTCCGGATCTTGTGGAATGCAGATACATTTTCCATACCATAAAGTACCCTGTTCGTCTTCATGGAATCCTTTAGATTTCCCTTTGGTAATTTTCCCTTAATATCTTCAATTTCCTTGTCCAACTTTTGGGCTTCACGGATCCTGTCCAACAGTGTGGGTTGAACATCCAATAACATGAGATGTCCCTCAGGCACTATCTCCAATCTGAGATCTTTGAATTGGGCACACAGATCATCTGGAAATTCTCCCTTAGTGAGGCCATTCACATAAACTTTATGACTTAATGCATCCGCTACAACATTTTCTTTACAGGGGTGGTATTGCAAACTCAAGTCATAGTCCTTGATGATTTCTATCCATCTTATTTGTCTCATGTTGATTTCTTTCTAAGTGAAGATATACTTCAAACTTTTGTAATCTATGAACACTTCACAACGCTTTCCCAAAAGATAATGTCTCCATGTTTTGAGTGCATGGACAATAGAGGCTAACTCCAAATCATGTGTAGGATAATTCACTTCATGAGTTTTGAGTTGTCTCGAGGCGTAGGCCACAACTTTCCCTTCTTGCATCAAAACTGCACCTAATCCTTGGTGAGATGCATCACAATATACTTGGAAATCATTCTCCAAATCTGGCAGACATAAGACTGGTGCTGTCACTAATCTCTTCTTCAACTCTTGGAAACTAAGTTCACATCCTTCAGTCCAATCAAATTTCTTGTCTTTCTTAATTAACTCCGTCATTGGTTTAGCTACCTTTGAGAAATTCTCAATGAATCTTCTATAGTATCCTGCCAAGCCTAGCAAACTACGTACTTCTTTCACTGACATAGGAGATTCCCACTTAGTTACAACTGACACTTTTGCGGGATCAACTACTACACCATCATCTGACACAATATGTCCAAGAAATCCGACTTCATTCAGCCAGAATTCACACTTGCTGAATTTGGCATACAGTTTATGCTCCCTAGCTTCTCAAGTATCAATCACAAATGTTCTTCATGCTCTTCATTTCTCTTGGAATAGATCAAAATGTCGTTGATGAAAACGACAACGAAAATTCCATGAACACTTTGTTCATCATATTCATGAAGTAGGCTGGTGCATTTGTTAAACCAAATGGCATCACGATGTACTCATACAACCCATACCTAGTGGTAAAAGCAGTCTTAGGTATGTCTTGCTCTCTAATCTTAAGATGAAAATATCCTGATCAGAGATCAATCTTTGAGAATACTTGGGCTCCTTCTAGCTGATCAAACAGATCACTGATTCTAGGCAAAGGATACTTGTTCTTGATAGTTACCTCATTGAGTGAATGGTAATCTATGCATAACCTTTGACTTCTGTCTTTCTTTTCAACAAACAAAACTGGTGCACCCCAAGATGAAGAACTTGGTTGAATGAATCCTTTCTGCAATTGTTCTCCCGGCTGTTTCTTGAGTTCCTTCAACTCATCAACTAACATCTTGTAAGATCTCTTTGCTATTGGTCCTGATCCTGGCAACAAGTCAATCAGAAACTCAACATCTCTATCTGGTGGCATTCCAGGTAATTCCTCCGAAAACACATCCAGATACTCTCTCACAATTAGCACACCGTCTATGCTAACCCCCTTAAGAGAATTTAGCCTACTCCCTTTTGATTCAAAGTTAGACTTGAATCTAATCCTTTTATTATCCAGGGTTGTGAGTGTGACAGTACGGTTGGCACAATCTAGTACTCCTTCATACTTGGTCATCCAATCCATGCCCAGAATAACATCCAATCCTTGGGAATCTAGGATTATCAGACCGACTGGAAACTTATGCCTTCCAAATTTTATCACTAGATCACGACATCCAAGAGTTACTATCATATCTCCACCGGGAGAACTTACTTTTATAGGACACCCAATATTTTTAGTTGGAAATCCATTTTTATCAACAAATTCTCTTGATATGAATGAATGCGATGCGCCAGTACCAAAAAGAACAAGTGTTGGAATAGAATTGAGCTTGAACTTACCAGCCATGGCATCAGATTCTTCATATATTTCTTCCACATTGATGTGGTTCACTTGTCCCTTTTCGAAGGGATTAGGCTTGTTGGCACCTTCAACTTTCTTTTCTAGGCACTCATTATCATAGTATCCCATCTTCTTACACTTGAATAATTCAACTTGACTGAGATCTTTCTTTACAAGATGACTCCCACTGCCACTCCCACTGTGGTGGCTCTTGTGTCCACTCTTGTGATTCTTATACTTGTCATTGTCATGACTACGATGATGCTTGTTGTCATGGTGACGGTTGTGGATGTGGTGGTTGTTGTATTTCCCATGTTTGTGGGATCCAGAACTCCCGCTATCATCATGATGGGAACGCTTGTGAGATGATCCCGAGCTGTGCTTCCTCTTTCTGCTCTCAACGTGTTTCATCTTGTTTTCCAAGATGGTAGCCTTGTCACCAAGTGATTGATAGGTTGGAACATAGGCAACAGACAGCTGCAGGTTCAATTCATCATTAAGACCTTGAAGGAATTTCTCCTTCCTCTTTGAATCTGTATCAACTTCATCCGGTGCATAGCGTGCCAGATTGTTGAATTCCTCAATGTACTTAGCCACACTACGGTGATGTTGCTTCAGATTTTGGAGCTCCTTTTTCTTCAAGTTCATCACTCCGGATGAGATGTGAGCTGTACCGAATCCATCCTCGAAAATAGCCCAAGTCACATCTTCAAGGAGAGTGGTGATCTGAAAGTTATCCTACCATGTTGCTGCTGGCCCTTCAAGCAGATGCGGTGCGAATCTGACCTTTTCCTCGTTGGTGCAACCAACAGTCACTAAGTCCTTGTTCACTGAATGTAACCAGTCATGGGATACCATTGGATCAGTGGTTCCAGAGAACTTTGTAGGTCTTAGTCTCAAAAATCTAGTGAGCATATCAAATCCTGGAGGATTATTCTGATTGTTGTTATTGTTATTGTTGTTGTTATTGTCATTGTTATTCTGATTCTGGTTCTGCATGAACTGCGTCATCATCTGCATCAGTTGAGCTTGTGCTATCATCAACTGCTGCATCTCGGGAGTGACGTTGTTGTTGTTGTTGTTGTTGTTGTTGTTGTTGTTGTTGTTGTTGGTGCTGCTGCTGCTGCTGCTGCTGCTGTTGTTGTTGTTGTTGTTGTTGTTGTTGTTTTGGTTGGGGTTGGCACGATAGGGAGGCATCCGTGGTTTCAATAAGGATAAGAATGAGATACCCATAGATGCTTAACATGCACAATACAACACATAGAAACAATCACAATAACCAAGCTCAAAATAACATAGAGTTTTGAACGCCATAAACAACAGGTTTTGAAAATGCAAACACACCATAGCAAGCCATCCACATGTTGGATGGTCATTGTGACTCAATAATCAAAATATGGTAGATGAAAGATAGTCAAGTAGTCTACACTACTCCTCCATGTCGACCTCCACGTCAACAAGGGTAATACCTGCATTCTCCATGGTGGTCTTGTACTCCTCAACACTAGTGGTCAAGGCCTCAATCTTGGCCCTGAGGGCCCTCTTCTATGAGCGAAGCCTCTCGATCACTCCCTGCTGGTGCTCAAGCTCGAAGTCCTTGGCCTCTAACTCATCCTTCATCTCCCTGATCTTCTTGTTCATGTCTTGGACTCTTTTCTCCTGGCTCTTAAACTTCTTTTCCTGGCTCTCAAATCTGGCCTCCTTCTCTTTGATGATCTTGTCTTGCTCCGCGAAGAGCTTATCCTTCTCCTGCAGCTGAACCTGGAGCTCGTCATTGCTAAGCATGATGTTGGTCCTATCAGTGTCAAGGTGTCTAATAAGACCCTGTAGGTCCTGAAGGTACAGACGAATCGGCTCCATCGCCTCTCTAGTAGCATCATTATACTCTATAGCCTCACCCTCCTCGTCGCGTCTGCCGAACGGGTGAAAGTAGAGACCTCTAAGCTCGATGGAGTGCCTCCCAACCAGGCGTCCAAGTAACTCCTGCATGACTACATCTAATCCTCTCTCCTTGTCATCACACATCAGCTTGAAGGTGATAGCCTCCGTGGGTGGCTCTGCCTGGTGTCCCGGCTGTGTGACTCTGAAGCCCCAAAGGTCATTCCTCTCAAACTTGGAGAGTTGAAGTGTCTTGATACTAGGAAGTGGGAGGTTGAGCACACTAGTGATCTCAATGAGACGAGTACCAAAACGAGTTCCCTTGAACTCCTCGGCAATGATGATAACAACGTTAGGCATCTATTTTTATAAGATGGAGAAAGGTTAGAATCAACACAAGTAGAGAAAATTTTACAAGACAAAATAACACAAGCACATTTCAAACAACAACCACACAAGTCATGGCATACACAAATCCATTACAAACACCAAGGTTTAATTTAGACATATTTTTGAAGTAAAAACGACAAGTGTGGTGGTCCAACTAACGGAG
The DNA here is from genome assembly GCA_023614405.1 of Avena insularis. Classification (NCBI taxonomy): domain Eukaryota; kingdom Viridiplantae; phylum Streptophyta; class Magnoliopsida; order Poales; family Poaceae; genus Avena; species Avena insularis. The sequence continues at coordinate 41,158,865 of CM042691.1, read as the reverse complement.
TACGTTACAATTCTCACTCACTAGACAAAATAGCTATCAGGGCATCCTTAGTGGCAATCTGTCTATATTGATCACAAGACTCCCATATTAAGTCTATGATGTCTCCTCTTAGTTGTTGATTGGTAGTCTCTAAGTCTTGGGTACGCTTCTTCTCTTCTATAAGGTCATTTTGAGTATTAAGCATTCTGCACTTGAGTCTATCACCAAGCTCCTTGATGGCATTCCAAGTTGCATTTCTTGCAGAGTCAAAGAATGTTGTGTGCATTTCAGAGTTGGTGACCATGCAAAATCCTGACTCTTTGTGGTTGTCTTCCTTGTTTTTGTACAAGTGATGTTGCACCCACCAATACTCTTCTCCTTCATCCATCACAGGGAATCCCTTGTACATAGCTGCACCATGTATCCCCATGGTAACCATAAGGTTCTTGAGTGCCTTGGGAAATTCAGTCTCACACTCCAAAGTCATGGTCATGAGTGGTCCCTTCTTGACGGCTTTGTTGATAGAGTTCATCTACAAATTTAGATGAGAAAGAAGATTAGAAAAGTTTACAAGAAGAAAAGACAAGTGTGGAATTTTCAAAGTGTTGACATATTTCCTTAGTGGTTTCCTAGTCTAATCCATCCTAGGGTCATAATCCTACAGGCAACACAGTGCTCTGATACCATCTGTAAGACCCCGCCTTTGTAAAGGTAAAGGTCCCTGTGATTGCAATGCTAGTCCCTAGATCAAAAGCTAGCATCCATAGTTTAATACACAGAAACAAAGGTCATTATTACATCGTTATTCCAAATAGTCTTTAACAACTCCATAGCCATAGGCTAGTACAAGAGTTCAACTTAACAAAAATAAAGTAAAGTCTTCATCTTCATGTGCCACAGGCAAACATGTTGAGTGTAGACTCATAACCCTAATCCTCATCAGAGTAACCTACAACATCACAAGTTACAGCCACAGTGGGTCAATACATTGGAAAGTATTGGCAAGTGATACCTTATTAGAATAATAATTTCTAGCTTCTACATGAATTTGGCTAAGTGTAGCTTGGGCTTGCTTTGCTCAAAATAGGTTTTTCCTATCAGTTGAAAACACTAAGTTTTTGTTTGACAAAAACTCCCAAGGAACCACCAATAGACATTTGTGAACCTTTGCCCTTGTTCAACCACAAGTTTTAACTTAGAAATTATGATGAGGAGATCCTTGATAGCTTCAGTGTCTTGATGCTCAATTGTCCATTTCCGGGGACACGACTAAGTACTTAGATTTTTCCTTCTCGAGAGGTGGTGCACTTTCCCCACAAGACTTGACATGCATCAAGACGATATCTTTCAGAAGCCTTCCCTTAGACCAGAATGGACGTGCTCCAACCTATCACCCTACCACCAATTGTCCATTTGGCTAAGTTATTGCAACCTATATGATCAAGGCAGAGCCCATATGCCATGTGGTTGCACTAGAAGCTTCTAAACACTAAGTATCTCAAATCCCTTTGTTCGTGGGTGGCTTTCCACAAGTGTGATAGACAAGGTAGACCATAGATTGGGTCTTGTGTAACCACTCAACATAATCCAAACATACCATTCCACCCAGGTGATTCATTCACTTAGTTGTTTTATTAAGCAAAACTCGAGTCAAAGACTTAGCATCATTTTCCATAGCATGTATATAATCCACCCTTGTTTGCTACTAGCTAGGCTAAGCATGGCAATATAGCAAGTATCTTAACTTAGAGAAAAATTCTAACAAGTCTACAACTACTAGGGTTTCCCAATCATAGCATATAGATTCTTAGCAAAAACATCATGCAAGCCCTATACAAAATATCACTAATGCTTATTCAAAATATAGGGACAAAAATATGAAGCACCACTTTCCTTGGTAGTTGGGGGAGTAGCAACAATCCTCACAATCACAATCACCACTAGCACCAAAATCTACACATAAAATGATAGCACCAAATTTATATTTCAAACAAATCAAGAAAAATATATTAATGCATGCAATGCTATGTGATGATTTTTCTTAAACCCCAACAAGACAAGTAAATATTACTAAACATTAAACTAAACTTTTATAGACTAAATAGATTCAAATTAGCCTTTAAAACATTTTTTAAATAATTTTTATACACAAAATAAGCCTTCAAATGTCTCTGCATAAAATTCTATTTTAACAGTGGCAAAATACAAAACCAAGCCTACATATGTGTAGGATTTAATTTTGTGATTCCATTGATATATTATTTGTATTTTTTGGATAAACAGAACAAAAGTTATGAATTTTACAAGTTTGAAAAACTAATAGATTCAAAAACAGATTTTAAAACAAAATCCCAGACACGTGGACGCATCTGATTGGCCTATACCGATTCGGTTGGATCGATCATCCAGAGCCGTAGGATTTAAGTGGCAATGCACGGGCCAGATCTAATCATACCCCTTCGTTAAGTGATCTAATCTGATCCGCTGGATCTAGATCTAATGGCTCACAACGGCTTGACCAAGAACTGGCGGCGCGCGTGGCTACAGTGGCGGCGGCGCTACTGGCGGCGACGGTCCGGCGAATATAGAGGGGGCTGGGGGTTGCGATGTTGCTTACCAAACTCGCGAGTGCACGAGGAAGCTCAACGTGGTCGCGCTTGGGGTGGGGGGCGTGCTGTAGCAGTGGCTAGGGCTCGTCGGAGTTGCTCTGAGCGTCGGGTGCTCATTGCCGGAGACAAAGGAGACGACCTGGGTCACCATAGGGAAAACGCAAGGCATTAGTATCTGCACAAGAACACGGTGAAACTAGTCGTATGCAAGAGAGGTCAAGGGGCGCTCTGTAGTTACCGTGATTGCTTGACGGAGTTGAGCGGCGTCTCGGTTGTTTGCAGGGGTGGACGGGGACGATGACCTGGGGCGATGTAGGACAAACCAAAGGTGTCAGAAGGTGCGCAAGGACAAGAGGGAGACGCTCGAGTGAATGAGAGACAGGGGGCCCTCGAGACTCACCGGAATCAGTCGCCAGAGTCGTTCGGTGCCGCGGCGGTGCAAGCTCCAATACTAACAGCCTGATGGCGCTTAGGCAGCGGTGAGTGAGGGGAAAGATGCGGGGCGGCGAGGTGGTTAAGTAGACAGAGCGAGGGCGGCAATTACACGAGGAATAAATGTCATTTAAGCGAGAATCAAACGTGGCGTAACTGTGAGGAAGAAACGGCGGAGCTGGTCGTCGCGCGGAAATTTGGGGACGACGATGCTGACATGGCGTTGGGTCCACTTGATAGCGAGGGAGAGGGTGTGGGTGCGGGTGTGAAACAGAGAGGGGGAGGGGGTTTCTCGGGTGGGCTGGCATCTGGGCCGCGGGTGGGTTGGGCTAGTTAGGTTGCTGAGCTTATTTTTTTCTCCTTTTCTTTTTCTGTTTCGATTTTCTAGTTTGAATTTGAATGCCTAATTCAAATCTGTTTGTATTAGAATTTTCTCTAGATTTTTTACTGTGTTTGTAGTGTCCAAAGATGTGTCAAACATCTATTTACACTCAAAAACCATTTTGGTCTGAAAATAAAAAATAAAACCATGCCTTTAATAATATAAGGATATTAGGCATATGAATGATTTTATGTTTGAATCTTGTTTTGGAATTTTTGTGTGAGATTTGTATTCACTTTAAAATCAATACTGAACAAACCCAAGCATTTCCATAATTGGAAAGTAGAAACAAAAGCCTTGCCTTACTTGCATAAAGTTAATAAGCAAAATATGGTTTCTTATTTTGGAAATTCATTTGAAAATACCAAATGCTTATGAATGCATGAATGATATGCAAGCTTTATAAATTATGATTTTTGGGATGTTACAGGTGCTGTGGGTTTTTCCAATGTAACCAAATAGTAGTGGCATAGTCATAATCTAATTCCAAGCTTAGATACATAATGGAAAGAAAGGATGATGACCATTCATGAGAACATAAACCCATAATTCAGTTGATAGGCAAGTAAGATAAACAGAGAAATAAGGAGTTGCTGCAAGATTGCTTAATTGCACGACATGTATAAATTACAAAAGCAGCGGAGCATGAACTGAGATTCATGTCCCCCTCTATTCTAAATCTGAATTGGGCATTGCCGTTAGCTCCCCCTTCTCCTTCTTTGGACTCTTGCGCATGGTGAGACCTCGGCCCATGTCCTCCTTCATCTATCTCAATGCATCCAGGCAGCGGTCCTGTCATTGTAGGCTTCGATGGAATCCTTTGCTTCGATGATGCATTCTCTGTGTGTCTTCATGGCTTCGTACAGCAGGAGGACGCATCTATCCTGGAAATTCTTCTTATCATCCAAGAGATTCATAATTAAGTTGATGGCCAGGTCTTGTTTGGACAACCTTTGTGCGATCAACTTCTGCAGCTCGTCGATCACCCTCTACAGCTCGTCGCACTCTGCTTCAAGCCTCTTGATGCTAAGTGAAAAATCAAGCGTGATCTCCTTCTGCAGAGACAAACGCCTTTGAAGGCAATCATTAGCCTGAGTTAGGGAGTGTGCACCCTGCATTTGGTTGTCTATCTTGCCATTGATCATGGCGACCTTGTCACGACAATCGTCCTTTTCTTGTGTCGTGGTGCTGCCGACGAGTACGCCATGGAGGGGTCCTCACAGTGTGTGTTTAGAGACGTGGAGGAAGGCAGAAGGTTAACGGTTACGAGGTAACACAGCTTACCCAGGTTCAGATCCCACGACAGTGGCAGAATCCTACTCCTGCTATAAATCACTATAAGGGCAATACGCCGGGTTACAGGGATTGGTTCGCTGTGCGAGGTTGTCTGAAGTTGTCTATGATCGTCTGATATTGTGCCCTAAAGGCTCCCACATGCCCGACTTACATAGTCGCCAGGTCCTAGGGTTACAGGGAAAATTCCTAGCCGGACAGGTTACAGAGTCCTACACCGTCTATTACTAGTCTTGTGTATCTTGCACTCCAAGGCTCCGAGTACGTCGGTGACTCCAACCGTAGCCTTCCTTTATCCCGCATGGGCCTCCCTTCTGGATCCATTTATCTGGGCCGCCCAGCAGGCCATAGGCCATGGTACCAACTTTGGGCCACCCGGGTTATCCGGATAGGAGACATGCTATGAGGATACCCATATAGCATATCCCCAACAATAGCCCCCAGAGAACTCCGAGATCTTGCATCGTCTTGCCTCTTCACGTGGAATGCTCCGTCTAGATGGATGTCGGCAAATCGTCAAGCAACATCTTGTAGTCCTCCCAAAGAACCCTGCAGGGTTTTCTCTGTCTTCAATTAGTAAGCCGGAGAAATGCTGAATCTTCCATCGTACTCTTTCCGTAGTCGGACTGGATATGTCCATGCCGGAATCTTCCGATGTGACGGCTCATCTTCCTATGTCAGCTAGGGCGACGTAGGCATAGGTCAGCGATGCCTCGTAACTCACACATGCAAAGAATGCCTCGTAACTCACAGACGTTGTCTACGAGACAACCGTCCGATCAGGCTGCACGAATCTTGATGCTGGAGATCATAAATAGTAACTGTGGTGGAATTTTTTACTTTTCAACTCATTCTCTCCTCGCATCGTCTTCTTCCTTCAGCGAGTGCCCCCTCAAGCTCTCCGCGCAATCTTTGCGAAAAACCCTAGCTCCAATTCTTGCCAGCCACCTCCAATCACGCACAACGGCCAGTAGAAGCTCTACCCCTTCCATGGCGGCGTCGGGCGAAGCCGCGACGAAGCCGGCGAGCTCCATCGTCGTGCCTCCAGAGGGTCAAGTCATCCCCGTCTCGGCGGTGGTCGAGTCCACCGGCGATGACCATAATCTAGTGGCACTGGAGCCGCTGGAGGAGGAGCTCGACTCCCACAAAGGCGATTGGCACGGTTCGGATATTACGTACCGCGATATCAAGGAGTTGATCGCCGAGGGCTACCTCCCTGCGACGGAGGGGCTCGCCTGGCGGGCGGGGCCGACCGGCGAGGTGACACCTTCTCCCCAAGACGGAGAAAAGGTGTACCTCAAAGCCCAATTGGTACGCGGCGTTTCCCTGCCCATCTCTAACTTCTTCCTTTCCTTCTTGAATCACTATAGAGTCCAGCCCCAAAACCTCTCCCCCAATAGCATCTTAGCGCTTAGCAATTACGCGGCGCTCTGCGAGAGTTACCTAGGGATTAAGCCTAGGCTAGATCTCTTCGTGTATTTCTTCACCGTCAAGCGTGAAGCCGGAGCCAGTAAGGAGGAACTTAGAACTTGCGGCACCATAAGCTTCAAGATCTGTCCTGGCCGGCGGTTTCCCGACATCGTCGGCCACGAGTCCTGCAAAAACTGGCAGCGCACTTACTTCTACGACCCCTACATCCCTTTGGTCGGCCGAGAAATCTCGTACCCAGACTTCGACGGAGCCGCCGCTGAAGCCTCGTCATGAAGATCCCAGGCCTCCCTTCCCTCCGACCTCGATGCTTCCCGCGTCATAAGGCGGATAGAATGGTTCGTAGAGACGGGTTTGACCGGCTTGTACCTAGCCATATGCTGGTTCATTAGGCGAGTCCAACCTCTGCAGCATCGCACGAAGCTCATGCACGAGTATACCAGCGATAGAAGGGATAGCCTCCGCATCTCCGTGGACAATTTCTTGAGCGACTCCGTCAAGCTCCGCCTCGAGGACATCATCAAGGTGAAGGACAAGAAGCGTGGCTTCACCATCACCTACGACATGTTCGTAGACGGCAAGTGCCCAAAGGTAGTTGTTTATTTTCCGTGTATGACATATACTCCAGTTCTTCCATCTAGCAAATGTCATCCCGTCTAACACGGTGGTTGTTCACCTTACAGCTTAGCGACATAGATGAGGACAACATGGCTCCTCAAATCTATGATCCAAAGATGAAGGAAGTCACTGTCGTGTCCGACGATGATGCTCCATTGGCGTGAAAGCGGAAGAGCTCCACCTTTGATGCTGCCGACGGAGGCAAGAAGAAGAAGACGAAGGGTGGAGCCTCCAAGAAGACTACCGCCGCCCTGGAGGCGGAGAAGAGAAAAGTTACTGGGATCCAATTTGCCAAAGCACCCCCACTTGTGTAAGCTTCTTTCTCTCCGACATTGTCTATTTATATGTCTTGCTCCTGTACTTATGCATTTTGCACGTTTTAGGAAGAAAGCCATGACCATCTTGAAGAAGACCTCCAAAACATTGGGGGCTTCTAGAACCATTAAGGACATGCTGCACCGCGACGCATCTCCCGCCATCGCCCTTGTCACTCCCTCCGTCAAGCCCTCGTCTGCCCCGACAAGCTCTCAAGCTAAGGAGGCATCTGGCCCTTCCGCCATGGAAGTGGACTCAGGTGCCTCTATCGAGGTCGCTGTTGTCGGCGAGCAAGCGATGCAGGAGAGTGCCACCCACCAAATGGCTGAAGCTCCGGCTAAGGATGCCATCGGTGGCGGTAAGGCGGTGGTGGAAGCAGGTACTTCTTCCGTAGGCGGCGCCCCCGCACCCAAGAAAGCCATATCTTATCCAAAGATAGTTTATCCGGTACTTACACCGGGTAGCACTGCTCTAGTCCCTGGTGTGGCACCGACATCTCCGATGTGCGGTCTTGAGGAGCTCCTCCGTCAAGCCGAGATCTTGCAAGGAAACATCGTATCCTTTGGCAAGCTGCTGGCCGAGAGCGCTACCAACCTCAAGATTATTGCACTTGTAAGTTTTTATTTGCCTTTTGCATTTCATATGAGTATCCCACTGTAGCCCCCGAGGATGTAGACAGAAAACCATAGGTCTTTGCGTCTAGATGCTCTAAGAGTGACTAAGATAGAAAACTTCTCACTGTATTCCCCAAGAATATAGGTGGAATGAATTATTCCGACTATATGCTTTAATAGTAGCATACGCAGTGTTTATAAATTTCAATATTGTAGCCCCCAAGCCTCTAGTTGTAACTGATTTAGTTCCGACTAGATGCTTAAAGAAAATCTAAGCATTTATCCGAGTTAAAAAACTTTATACTGTAGCCCCTAAGCTTCTAATAGAGAACTGAATTAGTTTTGACTAGATGCTTAAAAAAAGCTAAGCATATTGCTAAGATAAAAAACTCTCGCTGTAGCCCCCGAGCGTCTAGGTGGAATTTTTCCGGCTAGATGCTCCAAGAAGACCAAACAACGTTTAACTTTTTCCTTTTTTCCACAGAACGAGAATGCTCGGAGGGGCATGGCCAATGACAAGTATCAGAAGATGTGCGCAGACTTGGAAGCTGAAAAGGGTAAAACTACCTTCTTGAAGGAACATATCACAAAGAGCAAGCGTCTGTTTTCTTTTTCGCATTTCGACTTGGTTTTGTCCCCATATTCTCCGAGTACTCACTGTGTACTTTGTGTTCTCCGACTTGCAGAAACCATTGCCAAGGCCAAGGACATTGTCGAGCAATCCAAGCACATTCAAGAGCTGGATAGCGAGAACAAGATCCTTAAGCAGGAGAGTAAGGACATGTTGAAGATGCACGAGGAATCCATGAAAGTCCTGTAGGACTCCACCACAGAGGAAATCAACCGCTTGAAGGAGGAAATCTCGATCTTGAGAGATCAGAAGAAAGCTGCCGACGAGCAGAATCAACACCATCATGAGGCATATAAACTCCTCCAACAAGAATGGGACTCCTTGGCGGACACCCTCTGGCAGGCTGAGGCTAGTATCTTCAGTAAGTGATTCTCCGTCTTGGATTTCTGTAGTCTAGATACTCTGAATTTTTGAACTCATGTGTTCCTTGTCGGAATTTGCAGCTCCTATGGGTTTAACCTGGTCACCTCCTTCCAGCCAAGGAATGCATGGTTCTTGCCGGCAACTTCATCAACACCGCCATCACACAAGCAAAAGAGATCGCCAAGCCCCTCCAAATCAACATCAAGGCATCGGACTCTGTGGTGAAGTACTCGGAGATCATGCACCGAGTCCCCGAGCGTATCACAAGCTGGAAAGCTTCATGTGCACGGGCTGGTGCAAGGATGGCGCTTTCCATGGTCAAGGCACACTATGAATATGCCGATATTGACACGGTAACCTCTGGCATACCCGACGTGGATGACGATGGCAAAGAGATTAACCACGAATCTATCTTCTCGTCACTCGCGGGTTATGACACTAGAGTTGCCGACTTGGTTGATGTCAACGTCTTCATGCCAATGAACACCATCGATGGCGGCAACCAAAGCTCCTCCGAGTCTCTTCACACCGCCGACTTCGAGGGTGGTTCTCCTACTGCTGATGACGCTGCTTCCAAGTCGCCTGCGCCAAAGGAAAGAAAATCAACTTGTAATATTTGTTTCACCTTTGATGCGTATGCGGAAAAAACTATGTTTTTAACTTAATGCGGAAAACAATGTTGTATGTCCTGCTACTTAAGAACCAGTTTCCAGCATGTATATATTTTTTAAGCAAGTGCTGGCTTATCCATTACTTTGGTTCTTATGCTTGAATTTTCATGAGTCGGAAGACTCGTTGTCGGAACCATGCGCTCAGGTGATGATGCCCAATGGCACCGTCAATAACCTAAGCATAAAATCGCTAACAATAAGTGCCAAAAGTCACTACTCCGGAATCCACATAAAAACGACAAAGAACGTGTAGACCATAAAACTTAAGCTAACGCCCGTAAGAGGAATTTTCACAAGTGCAATCGCAAAGCTTGTGCATAAAGGTTTTACATGATCCAAAAATGAACACTAAAGGAGGTAAAAGACTCAAAAATATGAGTGAATCAGAGAGCTTTATTTCATTGTCATATAAGAGGTACACAATTATATAAAAATTAATAAGTGTAAAAAGGATGTAGCTGTGCTATGTTCCATGGCCGATCAAGCTCCGGGTAGTCATCATCCGGGTCACGTCACTTACGCTTATGATCCTTGTTGGGTCTATCCTTCAGTGCACGATTGTCAACGAGGTAGTAAGACCCATTGAGCAACACCTTGCTTATGATGAACGGTCCTTCCCATGGCGGGGATAATTTGTGTGACTTCTGCTTAAGTCGGAGCACCAAATCCCCCTCTTTAAATGAGCGATGCCGAAAACGGCGACTATGGTAGCTGCGTAGCTTATGCTGGTAGATGGAGGATCTTTGGCATGCCAAAACGCGCTCCTCCTCGAGAAGGTCCATATCTAGGCGTCTGGATTCTTCAGCGTCATCTTTGTCGTAGGCGGCAACTCTTGGTGCATCGTGAAGTATGTCGGAAGGCAGGATGGCTTCTGCTCCATATACCATGAAGTAAGGGGTGTAGTCGGTGGATCTGTTTGGTGTAGTTCGTAAACTCCACAGTACAGATGTCAATTCTTCTGCCCAGGCTCCAGCTGCTCTATGTAGCGGTGCCTCAAGACGTGGCTTAATTCCCTGTAGAATTAATCCATTGGCTCGCTCAACCTGACCGTTGGATTGTGGATGTGCCACAGATGCAAGGTCAAGTCGGATGCCCTTCTCCCAACAATAAGCTTACACTTCTCCGAGTGACAAGTTGCTGCCGTTGTCGGTGATAATGCTATGTGGGAGACCAAATGTCACCACTAGATCCCGGACAAACCTGAGTGCATTTCTCCATCAAGCTTTCTAATGGGTTTAGCTTCTATCCATTTAGTGAATTTATCAACTGCTACACGCAGATGCGTAAATCCACATGGTGCCATCTGTAATGGTCCCACCATGTCTAGCCCCCAGACTACAAACGGCCAAGTTATTGGTATTGTTCGCAATTCTTCAGCAGGAAAATGTGGTTGTCGGGCATAATACTGGCATCCCATGCATGTCTCAACCAGTAGAATCCTTGCCGGAAGGCTTTCGCGACCAACAATCGAGGAGCGGTGTGATGCCCGCAATCTCCAAGATGGATTTCGCGTAGGATTTCCATACCTTCTAGCTGGGAAACACACTTTATGTATACACCGGTAGTGCTACTTTTGTAGAGTTGTCCATTGATGATGGTATAAACCTTTGCTCGTCGTACTATTTGCCATCTTTCGACCTCGTCGTCGGGCAAAGTTCTGTGTTCGAGATATTCCATGAACGGTTTTGTCCAAGCCGGAGGAACCTTTGTCACCATGCTGACGAAAGAGTCAGCTCTATCCGGGTTGTCGATGTCGGCTCCCTTCACGGATGGTGTACGTAGATGCTCTAGGAAAACCCCTGGTGGAATTCTTTTTGCTACCGATCCAAGCTTAGATAGCAGATCAGCCGCCTCGTTTTGCTCCCTAGGTACATACTTGACTTCGTAGCCCAAGAAGCTCTTGGCTATCTCGTCCACTTCGTCTCGATATGCCACCATCATAGGGTTCCGCGCATTCCAGGTGCCAGCCACCTGCTGGGCAACCAAGTCGGAATCTCCACAACAAACTATGCGCTTGATGACAATATCCTTGGCTACACGTAGTCCGTGAATGAGTGCTTCATACTCTGCCATGTTGTTTGTAGCCTTGAAGTGGATCTGCAGAATGTAGTGTAGCTTGTCTCCTGTTGGTGACTGTAGCAATACACTAGCCACCGAGCCGTTGAGCAGCTTTGATCCGTCAAAGTGCATCACCCAGTATTCTGCTTCCGGCAATGGAGTAGCATCTGGCATCTCCATCCAATCTGCAACAAAATCTGCCAAGGCTTGTGACTCGATAGTGTCGCGTGTCTTGTAGGTGATCTCGAAGGCGGCAAGTTCAATGCCCCACTTCGCGACCCTTCCCGTAGTGTCACTGTTGTTGATAATGTCGGACAGTGGAGTCTTGCTCACCACTGTGATTGGGTGCTCCTGAAAGTAATGCCTCAGCTTCCGAGAAGAAAGGAATACTCCATAAGCTATCTTCTAGTAGTGTGGGTAACGCTGCTTGGACTCCTTCAAGACCTTGCTTACATAGTAAACTGGTCATTAAACTCTGTCCTCATAGCCTGGTTCCTTCCGCTCTACCATGACGACGATGCTGATTACCCGGTTGGTTGCCGCCATGTAGATTAACAGGGGCTCGCCAGGCTCGGGCGCTGCAAGGATAGGCGCTGAGGAAAGAATCTCCTTGAGCTGCTTCAATGCTGCATCTTCTTCGTCCGTCCACGTGAATTTGTCCGCCTTCTTCAGCAACTTGTACAGCGGCAGAGCCTTCTCTCCAAGTTGGCTGACGAACCGACTAACTACTGTAACACAACCTGTTAGTCGTTGAATGTCCTTTAGGCATGTCGGACGGTTTATGTTTAAGATGGCCTTGATTTTCTCCGGGTAGACCTCGACTCCGCGCTGGGAAACGATGAAACCCAACAATTTGTCGGCTGGAACCCGGAAGACACACTTCTTAGGGTTAAGCAGCATGTTGTATTTCCGGAGATTATCAAATGTTTCTTTTAAGTCGGAGATTAAGTCATTTGACTTTTTTGACATCACCGCGATATCGTCCACATAGGCATGAACATTCCGACCAATTTGATCGTGAAGGCAACATTGCATTGTCCGCTGGTACGTAGAACCTGTGTTTTTCAGCCCAAAGGGCATCGTGACATAGCAAAACGTGTCGTAGGGGGTAGTGAACGAAGTGGCCAATTGGTACGACTTCCTCATCTTGATCTGGTGGTATCCTGAGTATGCATCGAGAAAACACAAAAGCTCTGAGCCAGCCGTCGAGTCAATGACTTGGTCAATGCGAGGCAAAGCAAATGGATCTTTGGGACATGCTTTGTTCAAGCCGGTGTAATCAACGCACACTCTTAATTAATTGGTTCCCTTTTTGGGGACAAGTACAGGATTTGCCACCCATTGGGTCTGAAGGACTTCTCGGATAAATCTAGCCTTAAGTAACCTAGCTATCTCTTTGCCAATGGCGCGTCTCTTCTCATCTCCAAAGCATTGTAGAGGTTGTTTCACAGGTTTGCATTTTGGATCAATGTTTAAGATGTGCTCGGCAAGTTCCCTAGGTACACCTTTCATGTCGGCAGGTTGCCAGGCAAAGATGTCCCTATTCTCACGGAGGAACTCGACGAGCGAGCTTTCCTATTTGGGATCCAGGTTCGTCCCAATGGTGGTGACCTTGGAGGCATCGCCTACCACAAGTTCCACCGGCTTGGTCTTGATGACGGCCTTGAATGCAGGATCGGAGTCGGAGATCTGCTTCTTAGACGCGGGAATCTCTGAGTCATCGACCTTGCTCTGGATCTCTTTGAATTCTTCGCTGTAGAGGACAGCTTCCATGAAGGCTGCTTCATTAATTTCGCAGTCCCTTGCCTTGGTAAAGCTTCCGGATACGGTGATGACACCGTTTGGTCCGGGTATCTTGAGTTTGTTGTATACGAAGCATGGCTTGGCCATGAACGTGTGAAATATGTCGCGGCGAATATGACGTGGTACACGCTCTTGAAGGGGACCACCTCAAAGGTCATGCGCTCTTGGCGGTAATTATTAAGATCGCCAAAGGCAACCTGAAGTGTAATGCATCTAAGGGACTGAGCCTCCCGACCAGGAAATACACCGTGGAAGATGGTGTTGGTCCGCCTTAGGTTTGCCTCTATCAATTTCATCTTCTGCAGTGTATCCAGGTACATGATGTTGATGCTGCTTCCACTATCCACTATACACTTGGTGAACTCCACGCCTTCAATCAAGGGGTTGATGACCATGGCGTATTGGTTCTCCGTAGGAACAAGGTCTGGGTGGTCTGTCCTATCCCAAGTAATTGGAACCTCCGACCAGCGCAGGTACTGGGGAACTGGGGGTAGAGTAGCCATCAGGATCCTCATAGAGGTCTGCTATTGTCGGACGGTGGGGTGCCAAGGAAAGTGTGGTAGACTGGCGCCTTCTTCAAGAAGGGGTTCTTGCCCTTTTCGTCGCTCTTGGCGGAGTGCTTGGGGTCAACGTCCTCGTCCATGTCACTTGAATCATTGGAATCCTCCTCCTTCTTCTTCCCCTTGCCCTTGCCTCGTGGTCTGTTCTTCCGACTTTGCTTGTAGCCCGACTCCGGATCTTCCTTGAGGTCGTTGACGAACTTGCAGTGTCGATTCGTATGGGTGGCCTTGCCGTTGACATCGAGGTGTACGAGGCAGGGCATATCGTGGTACTCCTCATAGGTTTGGGGAACGCGGAGCGGCGCCGAGGTAGTTTCGCTTCCTCGTTGCTGCCTACGACCAGCTCCCCTTCATCGGTCAAGTTGTCTGCCATCACCTCGTCTTGCAAAAGTCATAGCAACCATGTCGGTAGATTGCTTCTCTTCTGGAGCGGTTTTCCGCTTTGTACTACTGTTCCTCCGAGCTTGAGTTGGAACGGCCATTGCCGGCAAGGAGTCACGAGCATCATCGTTGGTAGCCGCGAACTCACTAGCCAACTGAATCATCTGGTTCAAGTCAAGCTGGTGATTATCCTACAAGCGCTTCAACTTATGTCGGAGCAACGCGCCCCTTTCCAACCCATCGATGAAGGCGGCCATGGCAGTCCGAGCGTGCACTCCTGCGCAGGAATTCTTCATGTCCAGCCAGCGGGAGAGGTAGGCGCGAGATGTCTCGTCTTTCTCTTGCACGCACCGCTATAGATCGCCAACAGTGCAGGGACGCTTGTACGTACCCTCAAAGTTATTGGTGAATGCTTCTTGCATGTCCAACCAATTGCAGATTGATTTCTCCGGCAAGTCGTCGATCCATTGACGGGCCATGCCCGCCAACATTAATGGGAGGTACTTGACGGCGACGTTGGGGTTGCCTCCGGCAATCTCCACTGTGTTGTCGTAGTCCTGCAACCATGTGGCTAGCTTGGCGGTGCCGTCATAGGGCTTGATGGTCTTGTCAATCCGGAAGCCTTTGGGGTAAGTTGCGGACCGTATTGCAGGTCCAAAGAAACGTGGTCCCAGGTATGGTCCTTCTCGAGCGTCGTGGATCTTATCGATCCGCGAACGTGCGTCGTATGGCTCCGGGTTCTTCTTATTCTTATCAACAAGGGATGGGCTGCGTGAAAGACGCGATCCCCCTCCGCCATGATGACTGCTAGGTGGTGATGGAGGCGGAGGTGGCAGTGGGTTAGTCTTCTTGCTGTTACCCTCCAGCGACGCCTCACGTCTGTCACGGTTGCTTGTCGGACGCGGAGGGTCATGGCGTGACCTGCTCTTGTGTCCTTGGTTGCACTCTCCGTCATGACGGGTTTGCTCCGCGTTGTCACGGATGACGATGCCACAATGCCTTGGTGGGGGCATATCCGTGCGATGGTGAGCCTTGGTGTCTTCGCGATGTCGGGGGGATCGGGGCGGTGGCGATGGGCGATGAGGTCGGGCCTTTTCTCCGTGGTTAGAGGATATGGGAATAGCATCCTTCCTGTTGCGCGCATCCCTCCGTCTTCATTCTAATGAACCCGTCTGGGACCCGACATCAATAGGAGATCTGTCCCTTGGCGGCTTATGCTGGCAAGACTGGCAAAGTGCTGGGTCGGACTCAAGCCTCTGAGAGGTGGCCTTTTCCTGCTGCTTCACCGCCTTGGCCACTAGGTCGAACTGACACATTCCACTGTTCGCCAGCGATCTATCCTGCTCTAGAAGGGTCTTGGCGACGGCGAAGTTAAGGAGTGCTGTGGGCATCACCTATTTGCCTTCACTGTCAATATACGGCTTGGCCTGTGCCGTCTTCGAGGGATCCCATCCTAGGTTTCGCCGTACACCAGGATCGTTGATGACGCGAGCTCGAGCTTTCTTGGCCTTCTGCTGCTGCAGGAGAGTCTTGTATTCGGCCTCCATTGCTCTAGATTTCTCTATGGACCTCTGTGCATTGACCAGATGTCGATCTAGCTTAGCGCCTTGATCCGCGATGGCCTGCGTTTCCTCCAGTGGCTGCTGGCGCTTCTCTTCAAGTTGAGTCACGTTCCGGATATGAGCTACGGTTAGTGGCTCAACGAGGAGATTGCCGTACATCACTCTATCAGCCGGAGTAACTTGGGCAGCTGCAGACATAGATGCCGGAGGCGGCAAGTTTGCGGTGTTGTTGTTTCTCGGGCCAGTGCTGAGTTCCTGCGGCTTCTACAATGGGTTAGGCAGAGGAGGCATGACCTTTGCGCGATCATTGTCAGCAGCAATAAGTGGCCCCTTCCCCTTTTCCAGCGCTGTAGGCGGAGCTCGTCCGGGTTGATCTTCATCCATCGCCGTCCCAATGGTGACGAACACCTCTCGAGACGTGACGACATTGTTGGCTTGCTCGTCGCACGTGTACTCCTCCTCCATCTCCTGCATGGTGGAGTCTAGTTCCTCTGGACTGAAATCTATGTCCTCTGAATCTGCACTGGAGTCAGCATAAAGCGCGTCAATAACAGAGTCGGAGGGTGCCAAGACTTCCTCGATGACGGGCGGTGGAGGAAACAGCAGCGACGACGACTGTTGGTGGCGGCGCAGCTGCGATGATGGCGGCCGGAGGTGGTGGAGGTGGTGGCTGATTCGGAGGGGCTCTGTCAATGAGCGTAAGTGCTGTCTGAGCTGCCGCTTCGGGCTCTGCGTAGTTGTTGACGGTGTTCACCATGCCTTCGAAGGTAAGGCATCCTGACGCCTGCTGCCGTCTTAGAGAATGTCGGAGAAGCGTTCCATGGTCCAGTCCTTCCACAATGTGATACATAGCATCATCATTTGGGTAGTGGGCCAGATCGGCTCGTATACGGAGCCACCTCGCCAGGTAATCACGGGGATTTTCGCCCTCTCTCTAAACGCAACGCGCCAGGTCAAAGATGGTAACCACGCCGACTAACTTGGATCTCTACTATCCAAACGCACAGGCGAAGCCGACGAACTTGCAGCGATCTTCCACCTTTATATCCTGCACAGGGGCGGTTTGGGTGGGCCTTGAATATTTCCGATCTTTGTCGGCAAACTCCAAAGAGAGATCCGACATCTATCCTTCCGTGAACGTATCATGCCCGTAGGCGGTCCGTGCGGGCCTTGATGCTCCTACGACTCACATGGAACTAGTGCCCGAGTCGGTTTCGCCAATGAAGAGGTGGATGTCTCCAATAGGGACGATCGAACACCACGTAGGGTTCGTTTTCACTGGGATCTAGAATTCGTCGGGACGGACGATCAGAACGTTGTCGGAGAAGAGAACACGACCGATGGCTATGGTTTTGCCGATTTCCATGAAGATCATGGTCCTTGCCTGCTGAAGATCCTCTTGCCCCACGGTGGGCGCCAACTGTCATGGTATTGCCAACGAGTACGCCATGGAGGGGTACTCACAGTGTGTGTTTAGAGATGTGGGGGAAGGCGGACAGTTGATGGGTACGAGGTAAGACAGCTTACCCAGGTTCATATCCCACGACGGTGGTAGAATCCTACTCCTACTATAAATCACTATAAGGGAAATACGCCGGGTTACAGGGATTGGTTCGCTGTGCAAGGTTGTCTGAAGTTGTCTATGATCGTCTGAGATTGTGCCCTAAAGGCTCCCACATTCCTGACTTATATAGTCGCCAGGTCCTAGGGTTATAGGGAAAAGTCCTAGCCGGACAGGTTACAGAGTCCTACACAGTCTATTACTTTTCTTGTGTATCTTGCACTCCAAGGATCCGGGTACGTCGGTGACTCCAACCGTAGACTTCCTTTATCCGGGATGGGCCTCCCTTATGGATCCATCTAACTGGGCCGCCCAGCAGTCCATGGGCCATGCTACCAATTGTGGGCCGCCCGGGTTATCCGGATAGGAGACATACTATGAGGATACCCATATAGCATATCCCCAACAACTTGCTGCATCGTTCATGTTATTTAAAATAGCTACTTTATAATTGTACTACATGTTCCAAGGAATCACAATATTCAAGTCACAAAATCACCAAATGTGTCTACGAAGATTGAGCGTGGTCCCTACTTGGAGGCTACTGATACGTCGTAAACGTATCTATAATTTTTGATGTTCCATGCTTGTTTAGTATCCACTTTGCTTTGCTTTTTCTACACTTTGAGGTGTTTTATATGTTTTATGGTACTAACCTATTAACAAGATGCCACAGTGCTAGTTGCCTGTTTTCTTCTGTTTTTGGTTGCATAAAAGCTAGTAAGGAAATATTCTCGGAATTGGACGGGACAAAAGCCAAAGTCAATATTTCACCGAGGAGAACACGGAGTCCAGAGGAGAGACGGAGGGGAGCTACAGGGTGGCCGCACCCCCTAGGCGTGGGTCCACACAGGGGAAGGGTGGGGGCCCCCTGGCCACCCTCCAGCCTCGCCTCTAAGAAGCCCCCGATGCGTAAACCCTAAGTACCCAATCAATATTCCACGAAACCATCTATAGCCGCCGCCACCATCGTCCATGGATCAGGGGGAGGGTGGTCTGAAGCTCTTCCCGGCACCCTACCGAAGGGGAGATCATCCCGGAGGCCTTCTTCTTCATCATGCCAGCCTCTGGTATGAAGCGTGAGTAGTTCCACCTTGGAGTACAGGTCCATGTAGTAGCTAGATGGTTATATCTCCTCCTTTGTGCTTTCATGTGTAGATCTTGTGACCTTCGTTCATGATCAAGATCTCATCTATTTGTAATCATGGATGTTGCGGGGATCAGATGGATATTGAGATTACTATGTTAGATTGATTAATGGTTTTGTCTTATTGATTCTATCATGTCTATGTTGTTTGTGATCCTGCATACTCTCCGTTATTAGTAGCTATCTTGGCCAAGTAGTTGCTAGTGACTCCAAGAGGGGGTATTTATGCTCGATAGTGGGTTCATGCCTCTATTTAATCTAAGGGAAGTGACCAAAATCTCGAAGGTTGTAGATGTGCTGTTGCTACTAGGGAGAAAACAACAGTCTCTTATTCATGGAACAAGTGGATTGTTTACCTTACACAGTTTGCTTAAAGCAGTTGTCTGTTGCTTGCAACTTCATACTAGAGGGGATTCATATGATAACCCAAAGGTGGACTTCTAGTCATATATGCATTTGGATGGAGGTCTATGTATCTTGTTGTATTGCCCAATCGAATCTCATATGATCTTTATGAAGGGAATATGCCCGAGAGGCAATAATTAAGTGGTTATTATCGTATTCCTTATTTATGATAAATTTTTATTTTCCATGCTATAATTGTATTAATTCGGAAACGTTAATACATGTGTGTTTAATAAACAAAAAGGAAGTTCCTAGTTATGCCTCTCTTATAAACTAGCTCGTTGATTAACAAGATGATCAAAGGTTTCCTGATCATGGACATTGGATGTTGTTAATAATGAGGTCACAACATTTTTGGAATTATATGATGAACATTCATCCGAAGTATAGCATTACGACCAAGGTCATTGTGTTTATATTGCTATAACATCATACGAAGTAATCTTAGTCCTTATACCATGAGATCATGTCAATCACTAACACCGGAAGAGTATCTTGCTAACATCAAATGTCACACCATAACAGGGTGATTATAAAGATGTGTTCAGTGCTACGAAGGTGTTATGTTGAGGCTCATGGATCAAGAGTGGAATTTGTCCATACCGATGACGGATAGATATACTCTAGGCCCTCTCGGTGATATCATATTAGTTAGCTTGCAAGAAAGTGATTTGATCACTAGAATGTTATATCACGGGAACGAGAAAAGAGTACATGTTGGTAACGAGATAAAACTAGATATGGGGATACCGATGATCGAATCTCGGACATGTAATATATCGCGAGACAAAGGGATTGAGTTACATGCGTATAAGGTTCACACGATCACAGAAGTCATCGTTGAATGTGTGGGAGTCAGTACGGATCTCCAGGTTCCGCTACTGATTATTGATCGGAGAGGGGTCTCGATCATGTCTACATTATTTGCGAATCGTAGGGTGACACACTTAAGGGATACCGACACCATTCTGAGAAAAATGATATGCTAGAGAAAGAAAGCACAGGAATTTATTTCACTAGACACCGAAACTATTTCGGGTGAAATTGCTGAAAGTGTTTCTGCATGTGAAATGAAATACTAGAAAGGAGTTATATGTGAATGTTTTTCTATTAAATTAATTGACAAAATTCTGAATAAATAAAAGGATTTTTATTTAAAGAGAGATTGCATTAAATTTGGTGGAAATTTAATGGGATTTTTGAGTGGGATTTTGAGTGGAGAAAGGAAGGGGCTAATTTTGAGTGGGAGCTCCACCCACATAATGGAGGAAGGGGTGGGGGCAGCCACCATGGCCGCTGGCCACAACCCTTGGGGTGCCCCCTCCTCCTATAAAAGGAGCCCCTCTCCCTCTCTCTCTCACTCACACCTCCTTGTGAAGGATCTATCTCCCCCCTTTAGAATTTCCCCATGGTCTCGGATCGGCGAGATATATGTTCTCGGTGGCTTTTTCTGGAAGGATTTGTTGCTTACGCTCCTTCGTTGGAGCGAGGGAGCGGAGGTTGTCGGGGTACCCAGACGTGTGTGCGATCACAGATGCACCACTGCTTTGAGGTGCTGGACGTGATGGTGCTGGACCGGCTAGACTAGATGGACTTCATCACGATCTTGAGATCGGCAAGCGTTCGACTACATCATCCACTAGTACAACCTTGTTAACCCTATACGGTCTTTGAGGGTATGTATTCTATGGATGTATATCCACCGGTTTCTTCTATCTAGTAGATAGATCTTGGTGCTTTGTTCCCTTCGTAGGAATTTTTTGTTTTCTATGCTGTGAACCCTTCAGTGGTATCAGAGCCGGATCTATGCGTAGATGCTTTGCACGGGTAGTACACATATGTATATGTGGGAAATGATGATCATGTTATTTATTCTTAGTTGTACTTTGGATATTGGTGGAATAGTGGGATGAAGCGGTCCGGACAAACTTTACATGTCCTCGCACATGAGGCATGTTCCACGCTTGACATGCAACTAGTTTTGAATAAGTGGCTAGCGGGTGTGTGTCTCTCCTACTATAGTCAATATATAATTTGCAACGAGTTGTTAATAATTTGGTTATCCTCGTTGTGTTCCATGTTCGTAGATAAGAACGGTTCTATCTTCGAATGCCCTAAGCCACGTAAAACTTGCAATGGATAAATTAGAAGCGTCTAGTTTAGATTGTTGCTGGGCTAGTGTCATGATATGGTGATGTTGTAAGTAAAAGTATAAGTCGATACTCTTACAATACACATAACGTGTAAGTTCCATAGACCTTGGACTTACACATAAATGAATGATGAGGATCATACCACGATGCACATGATAACGATCAAGTGCGAGGACCATACCATTTCACTTTTTCACATGTGACGTTTGTTGCATCTTATATTGCTTGTTTGGCGTTTTATTAGCATAATAAGATGATCCCTCATTTAGATCAAGATAAAAATGTGTTGTTCCTTTAAGTATGCACCGACAATGTTTTGCCTCTTCAAGACATCACGTGATGATCGGGTATACTTGAATCCATGAGCATATCTCGGGTGTAAGACAGTTTTACAGACATGAATACTAAGGTTCTTACTTGGCGAGTCTAGCATGTGCAGACATGGCCTCGGAACACGGACCAAAAGGTTAAGCATGAGTCATATGTTTTGATATGATGACCATATGGATGCTAGCCTTTGAAGATTTACCGATTCACGTGATGATCGGACTTGGTGTAGTGGATTTGGTTCATGTAATCACCAAAAAGACACGAGGGATGTCGTTTTTGAGTGGGAGTTCATTTCTAATTGGATTAGTAGAACTCAATTTATCATAAATTAAATCAAAGTGAATTTCCATAATTTTTTGTAGTCATTGGCATTCGTTCACCACCTTATGCTTAGTTGTAATTGAGATAATAGAACTATAGAATTCTGGATATTTACTTTACGAACTGGTATCGTATTGTGTAGAGTGTCGATCTAAAGTTTAAAGCCTATTGATTTTTTTTAGAAAACTCTGTTTACTCCGTGAAATTTAATAATTATTATTAAATCGAGAGTAGCAATTCCAGTGTTAGTATCTTAAGTATCATGTTTGCCTCCATGATTCTTGATTGTTTTTAAATATCAAGGTTATCTAGGAGCTGAAAGAATTGTTTCAGATACCATAATGTGTAGCAGATATAACGATATCTGAAACAATGTTTTGGTTGCAATATGATAGAGTATAATGTATGTTGTCATTTTGGATGAGAATTTGTGAAGGTTGAAGATGCTAGACATCCTAATCATCCAAAAGGGTTTTGGAAAGTAATGTTATACTCACGATTCGCCTTTATAAGCTACATTATCTTGATCATGAAAGTCGTCATGATAAGGATGAATAGAATATGTATGTAAAGTGTTTACTACACTAAAAGATTAATAAGGATGGTTTTTGGAAGAATGCCGATCATTTGATGATGGTGATCTACTTCAAAGTGCAGGTCCAAAGGTATTAGTATTTGAATATACACGCTTTGGAATATGTGTCATGTATATGGCGCAACTTTTGATGTTGATAGATTCTTTTAAAAGGAAAAATGAAATGCTAAAAGATAATCTATAAAATATATTTGGCAGAAAAGAAAAGACAGGAAATATCCAGTTTAGGTATATAGATGATATACATGTTATGATTGTATTCTTTGCTTGTTAAACAATGTAGTTCTTGGGTATTGAATACCAAATTGGTTGGTATGAAATTTCATATAGAACAACACAATTCATGAACCACAATGGCCTAAGTAACTAGCAAGAGAATATGTGATGATGTTCATCGAAAAAACAAGCTGCTGTTTGTATTCCTCGTTAACATCAAAGACTGCCTTCAAGATTTGTTTTAATCAGGTATTATGAGAACAAATATTATTCAAATAATTACCGTATTCCATATAAGATGGATGATTTACAAATCTATTTGGTGAAATCACATCAATAAAACTAAAGCTAAAATGTCGCAAGACAAATGATTGGAAGATCACTTACAAAGTGACATCGCCGTTTAAATTATATTGGAAAGAAAACATGAAGAAACTCCATTTTCATGGATTTTTGGAGTATTTGATTTGATCAAGTGATGCTTGTGAGACTTTGCTCGGGATAATTAAAACTTCCTTCAAAGGCCAAAGAAGAATGATCGACTAAATTATAGGAATTTATACATATTGATGCATGTAGTCCATTATGTGTAGTAGTAAGCGATGGATTTCAACTTCATATGCTTTCTCCGGAAATTTGAGTGAATATTCACTTAATGAGAAAGAACTATGAAATATTTGAAAACGTTCAAAGACTTTCAAGATGAAGTGGAAAATCATTGTAACAAGAAAATAAATATTTTATGATTTTATCATAAAAGGATTTATTTGAGTTGCAAGTTTAGCAAAACACCTAGATTTACATCTCCCAAAACACCATAGGAATATGGAGTGTTTCAGATTTGTAATGAAACCTTGTTTACATGGTTGGATAAAAGATGCTATTTATAAAATTGCCATTATGTTTTAAAATGTTAAAGTTTTAGAGAATACCGCTTTTACACTGAAAAGAGCTCCATCTTGATCCGTTGAAATTACACCATTTAAGTTATGGTTTGTGGTAAAACCCAAGTTGTCCTTTCTTAAATTTTGGTATGCTAAGCATAAGTAAGATGTTTACAACCAAAGTCGTATGAGCATGTCTTTGTAGGTTATTTCGAATAACCATTGGGTACTCCTCCATACCATCGAGGACTAAAGGGTTTGTTGCTTGAAATGTGAAGTTTCTTGAAAAAGAATTTTTTCACAAAAGTTAAGTGGGAGGACAATAGAACTTTGATAAGGTTAACGAACCTTAGCTATAATGCTGAGTTGCGCAGCGCCAGAAGACGTTCCGGAGGCAGCCATAATGATCATTGCTCACGTGCCTCAAAGGTTATGGTCACGGAGGTCTAAGTTCCTATTTAACCAAGTAGGTCAGATAAACAATCAAATGCTAAGATTTGAGAGTAAATCATTGTTGTTTGAAAACGATGAACAGACTACATGCAAAGAAGAGATGATGGGCCCTGACTCCGTCAAAATGGCTTGAAGCCATAAATTCCGTGATAGTTCCATACACGAGAAATCAAGTTTTTTGAACTTGGAAGACCCTCTGGAAAGGTGTAAAAACCTACCGGTCGTATTTGGATCTATAAAGAAACAGACATGGATGTTTCACATCTATGAAATAGTCGACATGTCGGTAAAGTTTTTACAATAATGTTCAAAGACTTGACTATGACAAGATTTGATCTTTCATAGTGATATTTAGTATAGACAGATTAATGTAGCAACCACTACATATAATTTTGGTATATGGTAGTTGAATAAACAAAACAAAGTTCTTATAATAGAATGGTTACCTAGGACGTGTACAAGACACGGTCCAAAGGGTTTTGTTAAAATCAAAGGATGCTAAAAGGGCATGCAAACTTCAATGGTTGAAGTAAGCATCACGGAGTTGGGATCTTCACCGTGATGAAACTGTTAAAGAAGTTTTCATCTGGAGACGATGAAGATGCTTGCATTTGCAAGAAATTAAATGGGAGCGCTGAGACTTATTTCTAATACATTATGTGGAGGACATCTTGTTGATTGGAAATGATGTATCTTTTATTGACAAAGGTTAAGAATTTCATTTCGATGAAAGACTTAGGCAAAACCCGAATATTTAGCATGAATTTCTACCTTGATAAATAGTGATGCTAATATGGTCGTGCCAAATGTACATATATGAGATATTGAAGGGGTTCAATATAGAAACGACAAGAAAAGGATCTTGTCGCATGGAAAATTATTCAATCAAGATTCAAGTGTATCGACACTTGATAAGTTAAACAAGATTCAAGTGTATCGACACTTGATGAGTGTAATCACAAGAATGTTTTTGATCAATCATACCATGATATGTACACATCCAGATATGTCATATGCTCTAAGTGTATGAGAATATACCAGAATGAATCATAAAATGATCATTGGACAATAGTAAGGAAATTCTTATGATCTTTTGGAAGAACTAAGAATATATTTATGTAGAGGTGACAAACTATTACAAATAGTTCATTCTAAAGTGTTACATTGATACTAGTTTTGTCACAAGATACAAATTAAGTTTATCCCAATTTCATCTATGGGTGGCACAATGTAATGGAAAGGAGATTCCATGATGGATTTGGATGAATTCCAAAGTTAATACATTGTGAAGAACACTACAACAAAAGTCTAAGTATATGACTACTATAGTAGCAGCAACGGAGGGCATTTGTGTCAAGTAGTTTGTTATCAAACTAAGGTGTGGTTCTCAACGGGCTAACACTAAAGATATGTTGTAAGACAATAGTATCGACATGATTTAACCCCAAGGAACTAAAGGTCTCACCAAAACACCAAATTTATACAATGCCATCTCATTGGAGAATGAGGATGCGTGAAAACGAAAATAAATGCAAATACAAACGGACCTGAAAGCGTCAGATCCGTAGATTATGTTAACCACTTGAAATCGCGTATATGGAACACCAGAAAGCCATATGTATTTAATTCGCAAAGTTTTCTAAACTAGATTATTGTCTCTAGTGCAAGTGGGAGACTGAAGGGAATATGCCCGAGAGGCAATAATAAAGTGGTTATTATCGTATTCCTTATTTATGATAAATGTTTATTTTGCATGCTATAATTGTCTTAATACGTAAAAGTTAATACATGTGTGTTTAATAAACAAAAAGGAAGTTCCTAGTTATGCCTCTCTTATAAACTAGCTCGTTGTTTAACAAGATGATCAAAGGTTTCTTGATCATGGACATTGGATGTTGTTAATAATGAGGTCACAACAGTGTTGGAATGATTTGATGAACATTCATCCGAAGTATAGCATTACGATCAAGGTCATTGTGTTTATATTGCTGTAACGTCATACGAAGTAATCTTAGTCCTTAGACCATGAGATCATGTCAATCACTAACACCGGAAGAGTATCTTGATAACATCAAACGTCACACCATAACAGGGTGACTATAAAGATGGGTTCAGTGCTACGAAGGTGTTATGTTGAGGCTCATGGATCAATAGTGGAATTTGTCCATCCTGATGACGGATAGATATACTCTGGGCCCTCTCGGTGATATCACATTAGTTAGTTTGCAAGCAAGTGATTTGATCACTAGAATGTTATATCACGGTAACGAGAAAAGAGTACATGTCGGTAACGAGATCAAACTAGGTATGGGGATACCGATGATCGAATCTCGGACATGTAATATATCGCGAGACAAAGGTATTGAGTTACATGCGTATAAGGTTCACACGATCACAGAAGTCATCGTTGAATGTGTGGGAGTCAATACAGATCTCTAGGTCCCGCTGCTGATTATTGATCGGAGAGGGGTCTCGATCATGTCTACATTATTCGCGAACCATCGGGTGACACACTTAAGAGATACCATCACCATTCGGAGCAAATGATATGCAATAGAAATAAAAATAAAGCACATGAATTTATTTCACTAGACACCGAAACTGTTTCGGGTGAAATTGCTGAAAGTGTTTCTGCATGTGAAATGAAATACTAGCAAGCGGTTAAAGTAATTGTCAAAATTCTGAATAAATAAAAGGAGTTTTATTTAAAGAGAGGTTGCATTAAATTTGGTGGAAATTTAATGGGATTTTTGAGTGGGATTTTGAGAGGAGAAATGAAGGGGCTAATTTTGAGTGGGAGCTCCACCCACATAATGGAGGAAAGGGTGGGGGCAGCCACCATGGCCACCGGACTCACCCCTTGGGGTGCCCCTCCTTCTATAAAATGAGCCCCTCTCCCTCTCACTCACTCACACCTCCTCGTGAAGGATCTCTCTCCCCCTTTAGAATTTCCCCATGGTCTCGGATCAGCAAGATACATGTTACCGGTGGCTTTTTCTAGAAGGATTTGTTGCTTCCGCTGCTTCGCTGGAGCAAGGGCGCGGAGGTTGTTGGGGTACCTGGACATGTGTGTGATCACGGATGCACCACTGCTTTGCGGTGCTAGACGTGATGGTGTTGGACCGGCTGGACAGGATGACTTCATCACGATCTTGAGATCGGCAAGCGTTCGACTACATCATCCACGAGTTCAACCTTATTAACGCTATACGGTCTTCGAGGGTATGTATTCTATGGATGTATATCCACCCGTTGCTTGTATCTAGTAGATAGCTCTTGGTGCTTTGTTCCCATCGTAGGAAATTTTTGTTTTCTATGCTGCGAACCCTTCACTTTATGTCTAGTATTGCATTGTTATGCCTTGCTCAGTCCTGTGAATTTCCCTGCTATGTCACATCCCAAAATTTTCCAAATTTTGAAATGTGAAAAAAATAAAAAAATAAAATAAATAATTGATGAAATTTAGGGTGAAAAGAAACTTTTTGTTTCTAAATGGAAACATCAAAACCCATCTTGAACAAAATTTGAATAAAATGGAATCCAACAAATTTAAATCAAGTGAAATGCATTCATCAATGAATGTATCTGGAAATTTAAACTTGGGAAAATAAACCAAAACCCTAAAACCCTAATGGAAGAAATCATTTCCAAAATCTCCCTAAGACTATGAATTTGATCCATATAAAAATTTAGCAACAAACATTTGTAAATGATAAAAGATGATAAAAAAATGTTATAAACCCATAGAAATTGGTTCCACTTAATTTCTAGCCATGGATAAAAACTTATGAACTTAATAAGATAAAAGGAAATAGTTTCCAAAGCTAATAAAGATCCTATCTAAAATCCATACCAAATTGTGAGAAAATGAATCCTAAAAGGATTAAAAAAGGTAAACAAATATTAAAAAATTAGAAAAATTGGAATCACCAAGTTTGGATCTTTAAATAAAAAGATATGGATTTTATAAGGCAACGAAATAAATAAATAAATAAATAAGGAATATTTAAAAGCCAAATTAAATCTTGGCCAAACAAATGAAATGAAACATTATGGAATAATAAAAAGGAATAAACGATTATTAAAATAAAATCATAAGTATTGAACAATATCCAATTTTATTTAAATAAAGACAATTTTTCTAAATAATAAATCCCAAGAAAATTATTTAGAAGATAATTTAAAACTTGAATTAAATCCATAAGCAAATGGAATAAAGATAATCCAAATCCAAATAAAATAAAGGGATAAAGAATATTCAAATAAAAGTATATGGGACTAAACCATATTCAAATTATATTTAAATAAAGACAAAATCCTGAATGAAAATGATTAATTAAATCATGAGAAAATAATAAATTGACATTTTCCCAAGTGGAATAAAAGTTGCTTAATTAACTTGAATGAAATCAAAGAAATCATTTGAATAAAATTTATATGGAACTAAAACCATATTTGATTTTATTTGAATAAAGACAATTACCCAATTTAAATGATTAATAAATCATATTAAAATATTTTAAATAATTCAAAATGAATTATTTGCACTAATGAATAAATAAAACCTACTGAAAAAGGGTTTGGTGAAAATTAGAATTTAAATAAGAGTTTGAAAACATATTTAAATCTTATTTGAATAAAGGAAAGTGCTTATTTTAATAAACAATAAACCATAAATGAATAAAAGAATTATTCCAAAAATGGTCTTGACAATAGATGTTTAAAACAGCATCAAAACTTACTGAAAGTTTTGAGAAAAGTTTGAATTCAAACAAGTATTTGAATCAATTGAATAAAATCAAAACAGAAAAATAAATAAGAAAAGGAAAAAAGAAACAGAAAAGGAAAAAATGAATTGCACCCAGCCCAACTAGGCCCAGGCCCAGACCAGCCCAGGGAGCCCACTTCTTCTCTCCCTGCAGAAAAACGTTTTCAAGACGCACGCTGCATAATCTTGACTACATTACCCCACATGCACACCCTCTCTCTTGCTGACGCCCAGGTCCCACCTGCCAGTCGTCTTCCCCACTCGCGGACCCGTTCTTCCCCTAACCGCGCTGCTGTTTCTGCCATGATTGCGCGCTTTCAATTCGAGTTAATGGTCGAGTAATCCCTCGCTGCAACGACGCCCTCTTAATCGCCCATGTCCCCTCCTTCTTTCCCCTCAAACCTCACTCGACCGGAGCCACCAGGCTGCTCTAATTTCCCCTACAACCGACACTGCCTCCGACGAACTCAACAGCGAATTTCGGCCAGACCTCGCGTTCCCTTGCTCCCTAGAACCTACGATCCTACTCCCCACCCTCTTACACATCTTCCAGTACCCCAAGCTAGCCCGCGCGTGCCCCCTAGCATCGGCAACCTCGACGAACAGAGCTCCTCTGTCGCCTGCATCCGCTCTGGCGAACTCTCCAGGTAGTTTTCGTCCGCCCCTCCCTTTCTCATTGATGCCCTCGTACTCGCCACGATCTCACGCACCTAACGACTCTTTCAGTTTGTCCTAGCACACTATAAATCTTTGCCTCCATCGACGAATAGACGAGCCCGAGGCAGTGAACAACTCCGGCGAGAAATCCCTGTCATCCTCGAGCGCCCCTTCGACAACAACAGCAACGTTGAGCACCCTCTCGTCATGGCGAATCTGGTGAGCATCTTCCCCTTCTCCCTTGCTTCCTGTATCACCGGAACCACCACGAGAAGAGCACCGCCGCCGCACATCCGCCGCCAGCGCCGCCCACCTTTGGTCATTGCGATCTGGAGCGTTGGATCTTGATCTGTTGTCTAGGATAGATTAGCTAATCGAAGCGGTCTCCTGTGATATGCACCATATGATGAACTTTAGATCCAACGCGCTATGTTAGCCCATCCAGACAAACTGGTATGGGCCAGTTAGATTAAGACGCGTGTCAGGCCTGTCTGTTAAAATTTCCAGAAAACGAATTAGATTGATTAAACTTGTAAAATCTATAACTTTTAATCTACACGTCCAAATTTTCAAACTTTATATAAATGGAATCATAAAAAAGAATACTTTCCAACAATGCACTTTGTTTAATGATTTGCTTCTATAAAATTGGTTGTTTTTGCAGAAACATGTGTAGGCATATTTTGAGTATAAAACTTATTCTAAAAATGTTTTTAGGGTAAAATATTTTGTAAATGGTTTGTTTTGAACCTACTGACCATAAAAACCAACTGTTAGATTTAAAAGTATGTTTTGTGTTAGTAAGGAATAAATCTTTGAATAAAAGCATTTCTAGTTAAAAGAAAATGTTGATTATGGTTTCAAAATGTTTTTGAGTAAAACCTTTTGAAAATGGTTTGATTTAAATTCTCTGACCTTAAACACCATGTTTATGAATTTAAAAATGTGTTTGATTAACCCTAATAAAATTATTACTTTGTTTAAAGGAATTTCAGACAAAATAAATGGTGCTTGATTTAAAAATGGTTTTTGAGTGAAACCTTTTATAAATGGAATGGTTTTAAACACTTTGACCATAAACACTAACAATTTGTGTTTAAAAATATGTTTGGCAAACACTAAAAATTATCACTTTGATTTAAATCATCTCTAGAAAAATAAAAATGATTTAAATGGCCATTTTCACTAACTTGATTTAAAATGGTTTTGCCACTTTTATAAATGACCAATAGGTGTTTTAAAATGTTTATAACCTATTATAAACCACCTTTCCAAATAAAACAATCTTTTGCATGCTTGCATGCATTGTTTTGCTTTCTTTATTTTATGTGAGGAATTATTTGAATGCTAGATTGAACTTGTGCCTTGATTGAATTGTAGTGAAATTTGAAGAGTGTGATCATTTCAAGATCAAGGAGTGAACTTATATTCTCTACCAAAAAGGCAAGTGGTGCTTCATACTTTTGTCATATTATTTGCACTATGCATTAGTGATATTTCTAAAAGTAGGACTTGCATGAATTTTATATGTGTTAACTATGCCATGGGAAATCCTAGTAGATGATGCCTTAGTAGAATTTTCCTAAGTTAAGATTCCTACTACTATCATGCTTAGCTTAGCTAGTAGAAAACAAGGGTGGATTATATTCATGCTATGAAATATTTCTAAGTCTATGACTTAAGTTTTGTTTAATAAAACAACTATGTGAATGAATCACCTGGGTGGAATGGAAAGGATGTATTATGTTGAGTGGTTACTCAGGGCCCCATATTCATGGCCTACCTTGGTGTATGTCACTTGTGGAAAGCCACCCAGGAACAAAGAGATTGAGATGTCAAATGTTGAGAAGCTTCAAGTGCAACCACATGGCATTATGGGCTCTGCCTAGATCATATAGGTTGGAATAACTTAGACATATGGACAATTGGTGGTAGGAGGTGATAGGTTTGGACCGCGTCCATTTTGGTCTAAGGAAAGGCTTCTGAAAGATCTTGTCTCGATGCATGTCGAGTGTTGTGGGGAAAGTGCACCACCTCTCGAGAGAGTAAAATCTAAGTACTTAGCCGTGTCCCTAACAATGGACAATTTGAGCATCAAGACATGGAAGCTATCAAGAATCTCCTCATCCCAATTTCTAAGTTAAAAACTCGTGGTTGAACAAGGGTTAAAGGATGTTCAATCAATGATTGGTAGATGCCTTGGGTGATTTTGACAAACAAAAACTTATGTTTTCAAATGATAAGGAAAATCTATTTTGAGCAAAGCAAGCCTATGATCCACTTAGCCAAATGCATATAGATGATAGATACCACTATTCTAACATAGTATCACTTGCCAATACAATTCAAATGTATTGACCCTTGTGGCTGTAACTTATTATGTTGCAGGTTTGTTTGATGTTAGTGAAGTGTGTTGATTAGGATTACAAGTCTACAACCAACATGATTGCTTGTGGCACTTTGGAGATGAAGGACTCCATGCTATAGTTATTTCTACTGCATTGTAATGAGATAGCCAAATGAGCTATGTAAGATGTAATGAAATATTTTATTCCTAGTTATAAAGTTGTATTATGACCTTTGTTTCTTAATATTACATCTTAAACTGTGGATGCTAGCTATTGATCCAAGGACTAGCATTATAAACATAGGGATCTCTACCTTATTAAAGGTTGGGACCTCTACATGCTGTAATTTGTTTACCAAGCATGCCATGTTTGTTTATCTAAGGAGAGAACCTCTAGTGAACTATGGACCCCGGTCCAATCTTTACCATTGATACATCTTCCATTGTTACTGTTTACTTTCTACCAAGCTACTATTTCCTTGCACACCATACAGTTAATCCTTTGTTACAACAAACCGGTGAGATTGACAACCTCACTGTTCATTGGGGCAAAGTCTTGAGTTTGTGTTGTGCAGGTCTCCAAGTTGCTAGCAACACCTTTGATTCATTTCCTTCCTCCTACTGTTTCGATAACCTCGGTTTCTTACTGAGAGACAACTTGCTGCTGTGCACATCATACCTTGCTCTTGGGGTCTTCCAACAAAGCGCCCACGAAAACACCGTGCGCGTCATAAGCTACTTGCGGGCAGACACGATAATATTTCCACATTTAGAATCTCAAAAATAAAACCAAATGCATGTCGGGAATTACTAACTCGCTGAGCCGGGGAACAGGTCCGGACGGGTCCTGTGATGCCGCCGCCATCGTGCTGGTTTCAGGATCCACGACTACCCTGGAATATGTAGCAGAGTAAGAAGAAGAAGACTGTATCGGGAGGATCCCTGGCCTACTGCAACATTCAGTGCCACCGCCATCGTGCTGCTTTCGCGGTCCACAGCCGCCCTGGAATATGTAGCATAGTACTGTGAGGAGCCCTGGCCTGCTGCAACATGCAGCGCCGCTGCCGCCATCATGCTGCTTTCAGGGTCCACGGCCGCCCTGAAATATGTAGCATAGTAATAAGAAGTAGACATAGAAGAAGAAGAAGACTGTACCGGGAGGAGCCCTGGCCTACTACAACATGCAGTGTTGCCGCCATCGTGCTGCTTTCAGGGTCCATGGCCGCCCTGGATAATGTAGCATAGTAATACGAAGAAGAATAAGAAGTAGAAATAGAAGAAGAAGACTGTACTGGGAGGTGCCCTGGCCTGCTGCAACATGCAGCATCGCCGCCGCCATCGTGTTTCTTGATACGTTGGAAACGTATCTATAATTTTTGATGCTCCATGCTTGTTTAGTATCTACTTGGTTTACTTGTCTACACTTTGAGGTGCTTTTTACATGTTTTCTGGTCCTAACCTATTAACAAGTTGCAACAGTGCCAGATGCCTGTTTTCTGCTGTTTTAGGTTTTAGAAAAGTTAGTAAAGAAATATTCTCGGAATTGGACGGGACAAACGTCAAAGTAAATTACTTTCCGTGGGGAACAAGAAGTCTAGAGGAGAGCCGGAGGGGCTGGCCAAGGGGCCAGACCCACCCTAGGCACGGGGGCAGGTGGGCCTACGCCTGGCTAGGGTTTGGCGGCCCTGGTCGCCTCCCGGACTCGCCCCTTCGCCTATAAGAAGCCCCCGATGCACAAACTCTTGGGACCCAATCAGAAATCCATGAAACCGTCTGTAGCCACGGCCACCATCGTCCCTAGATCGGGGGGAGATCTGCAGCTCGGAGGCCTTATCTCTGGTATGATTTGTGAGTAGTACCACCTTGGACTATGGGTCCATGTAGTAGCAAGATGGTTGTATATCCTCCTTCGTGCTTTCATTTATAGATCTTGTGAGCTCCGTTCATGATCAAGATCTAATCTATTTGTAATCATGCATGTTATGTTTGCAGGGATCCGATGGATATTGAGATTATTATGTTGCTTTGATTAATGGTTCTAACTTTATGATTCTATCATGTCTGTGTTGTTTGTGATCTTGCATGCTCTCTATTGCTAGTGGTTATCTTGGCCAATTAGTTGCTAGTGACTCCAAGAGGGAGTATTTATGCTCGATAGTGGGTTCATGCCTCTAGTTTCCAAGGGAAGTGGCAGAAATCTCTTCGGTTGTAGATGTGCTGTTGCTACTAGGGAGAAAACAACGGTCTCTTGTTCATGGAACATGTGGACTGTTTACCTTACACACTTTGCTTAAAGCAGTTGTCTGTTGCTTGCAACTTAATACTGGAGGGGGTTCGGATGATAACCTGAAGGTGGACTTCTAGTCATAGATGCAGTTGGATTACAGTCTATGTATATTGCTGTATTGCCCAATCAACTTCATAGGATCTTTCTGGCTAGTAATTGCATTGTTATGCCTTGCTCAGTTCCTGTCAATTGCCCCGCTGTAATTTGTTTACCCTTCATGCCATGTTGTTTATCTAAGGAGAGCACCTCTAGTGAACTATGGACCCCGGTACAATCTTTACCATTGATACATCTTCCACTGTTACTTGTTTACTTGCTGCAAACCATTGCCTTCCACACCATACGTTTAATCCTTTGTTACAGCAAACCGGTGAGCTTGACAACCTCACTGATTCATTGGGGCAAAGTCTTGAGTTTGTGTTGTGCAGGTCTCTGTGTTTCTTGCAACACCTGTGTGACGTTTTCTTCCTCCTACTAGTTCGATAACCTCGGTCTCAACTGAGGGAAGACTTGCTGCTGTACTCTTCAGACCTTGCTCTTGGGGTTCCCAACAAGACTCCACATCAAGCACCAAGTTCTTTGGCGCCATCAAGGAGTCATCAACAAGTTTTCTGGCGCCGTTGCCGGGGAGTAAGGACGTCTTCACTAGGGGATTCCTTCACTTCCTTTCTCTTTACTTTGTTTTTAGTTTGCTTTGTTTCTTTTGTTTATTTTTGTTTGCCTCTTTTCAAACCCCCCCCCCCCAAAAAATTATTCTAGCTTGGTTTGCTTGCTTTATTCAAAAACACAAAAAAAAGTTCCTGCTCTAGCTGTTGCTGTTGTTTTTGGCTTGCCCACCTTTGCCAAAACGAACTCTGCCGAGAACACCAAGTTGTGTGACTTCACTATCACCAACAACAATTGTTTCCTAAGCACTCCTATTGCTCCACCTGCTCCTGATGCTAGCTTTTATGAAATTAAGCTTGCTTTGTTGAATCTTGTGATGAGAGAGCAATTTTCTGGTGCTGGTTCTGATGATCCTGCTACCTATCTTTATAGCTTTGTTGAACTTTGTGATATGCAAAAGTATAAGGATCTAGATGGAGATATTATTAAGCTCAAGCTTTTTCCTTTCTCCTTGAGGGGAAAAGCTAAAGAATGGTTGCTATCTTTGCCTGAAAATAGTATTGATTCTTGGACTAAGTGCAAAGATGCTTTTATGGGAAAGTACTATCCTCCTGCTAAGACTATTGCTACGAGAAGTGACATAATGAAATTTAAACAACTTGATAGTGAACATGTTGCTCCTGCTTGGGAATGAATGAAATCTTTGGTTAAAAATTGCACTACTCATGGACTCACCGCTTGGATGATTATCCAGACTTTTTATGCAGGTTTGAACTTCTCCTCAAGAAACCTGCTGGATTCTGCAGCTGGAGGTACTTTTATGGGACTCACCTTGGGTGCTGCAACAAGGCTCCTTGATAATATGATGGTTAAATACTCTGAATGGCATGTTGAGAGAGCTCCACATGGTAAGAAGGTAAATTCTGTTGAGGAAACTTCCGCTTTGAGTGAAAAGATTGATGTTATTATGGCTATGCTTGTTAATGGGAAAGCTCCTCTAGATCCTAATAGTGTTCCCTTAGCCTCTTTGGTTGCTCAAGATGAGCAAGTTGATGTGAACTTCATTAGAAACAACAATTTCAACAACAATGCCTATAGGAATAATTTTGGTAGCAACAACAATTATAGGCCTTATCCTCCTAATAATGGCAACTCCTATGGAAGCTATTACAATAATGCTAGAAGTGCCCCCTCTGAACTTGAAGTAGTGCTCAAGGACTTTATTAGTAAACAAGCCACTTTCAATAAGACTATAGAGGAAAAGATTTTAACTGTTGAGAAAAATATATCCTCTTTGTCTGAAGCTCAAACTTCCTTAGTTAATAAAATGGCTGCTAAACCTGAAACTATGGAAAACACCTTTGCTACTGCTCATGCCATACAAGTTACTATTGATGAAAATGTTAGGCTGTTAGCTCAACTTCATGCTACGTGGGAAAGGGAAGCTGAAATTGATAGAAACAATAGTGTGTGCACTATCACCACTAAACCACAAGTAGTCCCTATTCCTCCTCCTACTATGCCTAAGACTATTGATCCTACTGCTAGTGATGCTACGTTTGACTTTGATATTGATGGTTGCAATATTTCTGAAGTGATTATGTTCTTGCAAAAGCTTGCTACAAGTCCTGATGCTAGTGATATGCATGTTGCCTTTACCAAACACATTACAGATGCTCTTGTTAAGATTAAGGAGGAGAAGCTAAAACACAAAGCTTCTATTCCAAGGAACGTAGAAGATAGTTGGGAACCCATTATTAATATGCAAGTGAATGACTTTGATCTCAGAGCTTCATGTGATCTTGGTTCTAGTGTCTCTATTATGCCTAGGAAAATTTATGAAATGCTTGATTTGCGACCATTAGAAGATTGTTATTTGGATGTCCCACTCAATGATAATGCTAAGAAGAAACTCATGGGGAGTATTAATGATCTTCTCATTATGGTTAACAATGCTTATGTCCCTATTGAATTCTATGTTTTGGATGTTGAATACAGTGCTTCTTGTCCTATTACTTTGGGAAGGCCTTTCTTAGAACAGTTGGTGCCATCATTGATATGAAAGAAGGAACCATCAAATATCAATTTCCTTTCAAGAAAGGTATTGAACACTTCCCTATGAGGATATAGAATTTGATTTTTTCTCCTCCTTTGAAATCAATATTTGATGTTAATGCTTCCTCATTTGAAAATACTTGATTCTTCTTGCTTCTTGTGCCTAACTTAAAGGCGTTAAAGAAAAGTACTTGTTGGGAGATAACCCAAGAGTTTCCTTGAGTCTTGGAAGTTATTACTTCTGTAATGACCTCTCCTTATCCTTTTTGTTTGCTTTTTGTTCCAAGAATGACCTCTAATGAGAGGGAACTAATATTTGGGGAGTTGCTGTCCCGAAACAGATTTCTTTCCTCCACCAAAAAAACTCGTGAGGAGGCTCTGTAACTCGGATTGAGCTCAAACTTTACTAATAAATCCCACAGTATGTTGGCTAACTTTAGTTAGTTCAACACTTCTTGATTTGAGCAATAGAAGATGTTTGAAAAAATTCGTTTCTACCTGCTGGTCTGTTTTCACAGATTTCTGCCATTATTTGCATTTGCTTCTTATTGATTCCTTTTTGAGCTCTCTTCAGGTAAATTGTGTAAGGTTCCCAAACTTTAATAAGGTAGAGATCCCTGTGTTTACAATTCTAGTCCCTAGATCAATAGATAGCATCCACAGTTAAGATGTAATATCAAGAAACAAGGTCATAATACAACTTTATAACCAGGAATAAAATAGTTTATTACAACTTACATAGCTCATTTGGCTATCTCAATACATTGCAGCAGAATATATCAATAGCATGGGGTCCTTCATCTTCAAAGTGCCACAGGCAATCATGTTGGTTGTAGACTTGTAATCCTAACCATTAAACTCCACTAACATCAAACAAACCTGCAACATAATAAGTTGCAACCACAAGGGTCAATACATTTGAATTGTATTGGCAAGTTTCACTACTATCTAGAATTAAGTGAATCCTATCATTACATGCATATTTGTCTAAGTAGGGTTTAGGCTCATTTGCAGAAAGCAATATAGTTTTGTCCTATCTTTTCAAAATAGTTTTGATCTTTGTCAAATCTTTTAGAACTTCTTGGAAAACTCCAAGTGCTTCAAAATCCCTTGTTGTCACCATCAACTTTTACTTTGAGAAATTGGAATGTCGAGATCTTCCATAGCTTCAGGCTTTAGTTGCTCAGTATTGTCCATAACCGGGGACACGGCTAAGTACTTAGAATTTGATCTTCTGCAAAAGTTGTACACTTTACCCACATGGCACAATCTCGTCTTGACACCACCAGTGGACGTTGGATAAGTACTCACCAAAATGGAGTACCGGCAGATCGAGAATGTGACAAAGTCTTTCCATAGAAGTCCTCCCAATACACAATGCTAGCTTGTCAACCAGGCACCAATGTAGGGATAAATTTTCCCTTACACAATTCTAGTTAACCTGAAGATGCCAATGCATGGGTCTTCCACTATGTAGTTGACTAAGCCAGAGCCCATTTAGCATGTGGCTATACACGGAAGCCACTGTACGAGAAACATGTTCAATCTCTAAGTTCCTGGGTGGTTTTCTTCTAGTGCACACACAAAAAGATAGCCATATAAACATGGTTCCGTTTGTTGCCACTTGTCCAAATCTTGAGTATCCTTTTCCACCCAGGTGGTTCATTGAGTACTTGTTTTATTATATATTACATATATCTTTCCAACACTTCATATAATCATATCATGTATCCCATCCCAAATATATAGCAGGGCTAAGCATACTACAACTACAATGTTTTCACTAAGGAGGATATAAGGGTATCCTATTAGGATTTAGCATAGCATAAAATATAGTAGTCCTTATCATGCATGTTACAAAATCCACTAAGTGTAATGAAAATAGTAGGACATGGATGATAGTGTCACTTGCCTTTTAGTAGAGAATGTTGGTTCACTTCTTGATCTTGCAAATATCACACTCTTCTAACTTCACTACAATTCAATCAAGCAAACACATATTCAACACAACATTCAAACAATTTATCACACATAAAATAACAAAATCAAGGTCATGCATGCAAGCATGCATAAGATAGTTTTATTTGTAAAAGTGGTTTCTACTAGGCTCTAAACATTATAAAGTTGAAAGTGGTCATTTACTAAAGTGGTAAAACCATTTGTAAAAGGTTTTATCTCATAAACCAAATATTAAATCAAATCAATATTTTTATGTGGTTGAAAATACTTTTAGCAAAGCAATATTCTTTAAAGGGTTCACCAAATATATTTTAATTCTCAAAACTTGGTGTTTAGGGTCAGAAGGTTTGAATGAACACATTTCCCAAGGGTTTTACTCAAGATTCAATTTTAAACCAAAATCAATATTTTTATTTGACTAGAAATGAGCTAATTCAAATATATACTCCTTAGATTCACAAAATACATTTTTAAATCCATAAGTTGGTTCCTATGGTCAGTAGGTTCACAAAAAACCATTTTGCAAAGGTTTCATATCAAAAATATATGTGAACAATTTTTATATTCAAAATAAGCCTACACATGTTTCTGCAAATTCAACCAATTTTCTAGAAGCAAAACATTAAACAAAGTGCATGGTTGCAAAGTACTTGTTCTGCTGAATCCATTGATATAAATTTGCAAACTTAGGACGTGTAGAATTAAAGTTATGAATTTTACAAGTTTTCAATTCAAACAGATTCTATTTTCTGTTTTTAACAAAACCTTGTCCACGTGGCTGTTTCCTATTGGTTGAAAACGATTCGGTTGGATCGACTGTTACAGACCGTAGGATCTCATTTAGATCACACGGTGTAGATCGACTGATACCCCTTCGTTAAGTTCTAATCTTAGACAAAGGATCGAGATCCAACGAACACAGCTGCTTCGACCAAGATCTGGCGGCGCTGGCGGCGGCGGACGGCGGCGCACACTCGGGCGGTGGCGTCGCGGCGATTACAGGAAGAAAGGGAAGACGGGAAGCAGCTCCCCGTTCTTGCAGGGAGATGCTGAAGCTCAGCGCGTGGTCGGCTTGGTGAGAGGCGCTCAGGAACGGAGGGAATTGCTCGTCGGAGACGGCGTCGGCGTCGGGCGTCTCTGGAGGTTGACAGGGACAGAGCTGCAGGTCGTGTCGAGGCAAAGTAAGTGCACGGTTAGATGCGGGCGAGCGTGGGGAGTATGGGAGCATCACTGAGAGGGATCGGGGCGGTCGGTGCTTACCAGGGAACTTCGTCGGAGCGACAGCAGACGATGGCGGCGCTCAGGTGATGACGAAGCCGAGGCTGTGGGCCACGCGCGGGCTAACTAGCTGCACTGAAGATGCGCCAGGAGGTGGGGAGCAAGTGTGCATGCAGTGGGAGGCGAGGGGCGGTTGGTCGGCGCCGGAATCGACGGAAGACCTCGTCGGAGACAGTGGGGTGCGAGCTCGAAATTGGAGCAGCCTAGGGGCAGAGAGGCGCTGGCAAGTGAGGGGAAAGAGAGAGGAGGTGTGGGCGTTTATCTACGCGTGATCACAACGAGGATTTACTCAGCCATCAACGCGTATTGACGTCGGCAATCAATCGGCAGCAACGGCAGGGAGACGTGGTCGCGAGGGAGACGATGCTGAGGTGGCATGGGGTCCGTCTGTCAGCGAGGTGGAGGAAGAGGGAGTGGGGCCACTTGTCTGCGACTCAGCGGGTGCTTTTTCGGGTGAAAAACGTTTCACTGCGGGTGAGTGTAACTGGGCTAGGTTGCTGGGCTGGGTTGGGCCTGGCAGTGGGCTGGGTCTGTTTCATTTTTTTATACAGAATGCTTTTTCTTTTTCTATTTGAATTTCTGTTTTGATTTTCAAACAAATAATTCAAACAACAAATCAATTCAAACCACCACCAAACTTTATATTGATTTTAATTCTGTTTAAAATCATAATCCAAAGTCCAAAATAAAATGATTTTTATTCTTTTTAGGATCCATTAATAATTAACTAAATAGACCTTAGTCATTAATTCAAATAGGATTTGATTTATTTTAAAACTCTATTTGAAATCTAAAATAATACTAAAATCATATCAGTAGGTTTCATTTGGAAAACAAAAACACTTGGAAATCTTATTTATAATACATTAACAAGGTTTTAGTGTTTATTTAAAATGGAAAAGCCTTTACTTAAATAAAATTGGATATTAATAAATCCTCATTATTTTATTTAAATAAACCTTTACTCTTTTTATCAAATAGAAATATTTTATTTTCAAAAGCTTGGCCAAGATTTAATTTGGCTCTATAAAATAATCCATTTATAATTCTACCTTTTCTTTTGAAAACCCAATCTTTTTATTAAAAGATCTAAAAATAGTGATTCCAACTATTTTAACTTTATTGTTTATTTATCTTTTTAAATCCCTTTAGGATTTTTTATTTGTCCAAAATAGGTTTTGATGTTTCCAATTGGAATCAAAAGTTTTATCTCACCCTAAATTTCAACAAGATTTTATTTTGTTTATTTTTTTTCACATTTCAAAATTTGGAAAATTTTGGGATGTGACAGGCTACCACCCTTAAAAGAAATCTCGTCCTGAGATTTGGGAAGGCTAAGGTTACAAGTTGGCTTCAAGGAAACTAGGGTACTACCACCCTTAAAATAAAGTCTCATAGGGTTACTGTAACATCCCAAAAATACTAAACTTGGATCATCAAACTCTAATCATCAAAATTAGGGTTAACAAAAACTTTTCTAATTAAAATTATGGAAGCATGCATATGAATATGCATTAAATTTGAAATTCTTTTGAACCACCTTGTTTGTATGTTTCATTGCTTGTAAAATGTTTCTTAGGTGGAATAAACATCATCTAAAACATTTCCCACACTTTTCCTAAAGACAAATAAATCAAAACAAATAAAATAAAGGAATGGTCATTTTGACCAATTTAACTCCCATGCCTACTTTGGCTGTCTCAAACTTTCAGAACCCAATAGAAACTTTTCTGGAGCTTTGCACCCCTTGAATGTACTCACAACAAAGTATCAAGGCCCAATTTGTGATAATCCAGAAACTTTCAAATGCATAGTTTAAATGACAATTCAAAATTGAATCTTTATCATATGGGAAGATCCCACTTTTTCAAAAACCACTCAAACAAGCTCAACTTTCAAAACCCAAGCATCTGCAGACTCACCAGCACCAATCTAGCACACCTACCAAAAATCTTTTCAAAATTCAAAACTTGATTTCATGCGGCCATTTCATCAAATAGGTTGCAGACACAAATCATACAAAATCTAAACACTATTGTGAGCAGTGATTCTTGCCTAACTTGTTCCCTCTCTAGCTCACAACCATCTCAGTAGATCATCTAGCAAGTTAAACCAAGCACTAGCCCCACTGTAAGCTTGAAATTGCCATCAATGGTGAACAGACGAGCACACCCATGCCACACCAGTAGAGACATCAAGCTAGGAGAAGATTAAGCCTAGCCAGCATGTCTGGGAGGCAGCCCACCGTCCACCGCCACTCCCTGTCCACCGCTCGAACCTTGCCAACCACTGGACCACACGCACAGACCGCGCTCAGACCGCCAGCGACCATGCCGAGCATGCGCCAGAGCGCCACCCTCGACCGAAGCCCACAGACCGCGCGCCGCCCTTGCCGCGTCCATACACAACCCCCACCGACCCAGGAGACCGCCAGACATCCTCGTCACGCCTGCGTGACGCATACCACCGCCGCCGTCGAAGACGCTGCTCGCCGCAGAGCGCCGCATGTTCCAGACCAACCCGCACCGCCCCACGCCTCGAAACCATGTCGTTGAGCATCGCCAGGGAACACCACACCGCCCTACCTTCGCCCATGCCAATAGCCGCCTATACCATCACCCCCGACGAGCTCACTGTGCGCCCCGTCGGTCCCCTCGCTCGACTATAAATAGAGGCCACCCCCGCTCGAATTCTTCACACCATTCTACTCCCCTCTCCTCACTGATCGTGACACACCGTTCCCGGAGCAAGGCGAGCACCACCGCGTCGGAATTTCACCGGAGCCCGCCGCCTCTGGAGAGGAAGGGAGCCATCAATTTCGTCCACCGCATGAGCTGCCGTGACCACTCCTGAGTTCGCCATCGTCGACTTCGTCGTTCGCCCGCCTCGCCGACCCTCGCCAGCACGCCGGTGAGCCCCCAGCAACACCCACTAGCCGCGCTAAGTTTCTGTCTCGCCGGCGTTACTCAACGTCGACGATGACTCTCAGCGGTTGGATTAGAATCAGATCGAACGCACCACGTTGCTCCGTACCGCTTCGCACCCCCCTGTCTCACTGACGAGTGGGGACACCCACTTAAACAGCCCGCGGGAGCACTGCGCTTAGCAGGCCGGCCCGTTAACTTTTCCCGCGCATCCCAGTTATTTGAATTAAACCTTTTCCATTTTATTTCAAACACACTTCTATACCCAACTTCAAAAATCAACCCAGATTGATTCATTGCACCAAATTGAATGAAACCAATTTTGTTAGAAAGGACTGGGAATTCTGAATCCAAGTCCGTTGTATTCAAGTCATTTGGATCTACAGATTACCCATGGTAAAAATAACAAAGCAGAAGCTTTTCTGCATTCAAACATTTTTCAAATTTAAACCATAATAGCTTTTGAGTTGATTCCAACTCTCAAAAATCACATTTAACCATACCTTTCAGAATATATAAAAATATATAGGTTTACTTGTAGAAATAATGTTCAAGTAATAAAAGAATGCCCCATAGGCATTTCTAGTCACTTTAATTAATTAAAATAAAAGGGTAAATCTTATTAAATTGTGACACCACTTTAAATAACATTCATATGGACTAAAATATGTGGTGATGACATGTGTCAACATGATCCCATGTTTTGTTTGGAGAATATTAAATCTTAAGTAGTTTTTCAATGAGTAGAAATTACTTTTCTAAAAATAAAAGGAATTAAACAAAGCTTTAATCTTGTAATGTTAGAGATGATGTTAGATCATCTATAGGACCCTTGTGTGTGATGATTGCAAGTAGTTAAGTATTGTGTGGTGATTGTGTACCTCGTATTTATTCATAGACGCTAGTATCGACCAAGGATACGAGGAGGAAGGAGGATTCTACGAAGAAGAAGCCAAGGAGAACTTCAACCACTGCTCTGCACAAGGCAAGCTTATATTGACAATCATGCAAGCCTAATACTACTCGTTGAATGTGCAAACCAATACTTGCAAGCTAGTAACTTAGCAAGCTTATACTGATACTGATGCAAGCTAACCCTTGCAAGATACCCTAATGATGCCACAAACCCCTACTTGTTACTATGCCTACATTATGCCATAA
Source organism: Avena insularis (assembly GCA_023614405.1). Lineage (NCBI taxonomy): Eukaryota > Viridiplantae > Streptophyta > Magnoliopsida > Poales > Poaceae > Avena > Avena insularis. The sequence goes on along the minus strand of CM042691.1, from coordinate 41,115,059 downwards.
GCATAAGTGATCATACCCACTTGATAACCCCAATCCTAGTTTTACTTGCAAGCTTCTTACTTTATTTCTTTATCAAAGCTCTTACCTAGATTTTACCTAAATAAATGGTAGATACTAGAAAGATATGTGAAGGTTGCATAAAGAGCATAAAATTTGGCCTAAGATAGATAATCTTGATGTCATCCTAAGGCATGAGATTGAACTTAGTGGAAACTCCACTAGTTTACCATCCCTCATTAGTACTTATCCCCACTTGTAGATGCTAGTGCTAAGCATAAAACTTGATCAGCATTAGATGGAAATACTTGGTGAAAATAGTTATGAAAACCTTAGAATGATGGATCATTCTATTGAAATGTTTTGGACATGTGTTTCCGAACACCTGATGATTTTGGTGATGAAAATGTTGAGGCATGAGCCTTAGCCCTTTTTAAAACTGATGGTTGTCTGGATGCGATACCATTCCAATTTTATCGTACAACCACAATACCCGAAGATTGGGTAGGGCTTGACTGGAAACTTATATACCTTAGTATTAGTTCCCTCACGGACAAGGTCTGAGCTGAGGCTACCTTATGAAGATTGTCCACCTGTGCAGTACCCAAGACGATAGTTGGTCATGGTTGGGAGGCCAAACTCACAGGAGAGGTGCTTATACTAGGGCGTGTAATTGAAAGGTTAGGATTGATTATCCACATACGGAGTATGGTGAATTCAGGATTTGTTCCTGACGGATGTATCGAATGTTGTGGTGAAAGTGTACAATCTCTGCAGAGTGTCAAACTATTCGAATAGCCGCGTCCGTGGTTATGGACAGTTGGAGTGGACATACTGTTCCCCCATCAGACTTTTCAAAATGACTTGTGAAATGAATTGAGACTTTGACTTGACCACAACAAGGTTGTGATATGAATTACAAGTCCCCCTTTAGGTGTTATAAAACTTCAACTATCATTTGTTGCCCCTAAACTTAGTAGAGGTAAATCTGGCTTTTGCAAAACAACCCTAGAGCTTAGTGTCCTATTATCCCAAAAAACCCTTTACCTGTTAGTATTAGTTTGCGAGTACTTAAAGAGTACTCATGGCTTTGTCCCTGGCTATTCCCATGGCCAGACTATGAAGAGAAGTACCTGGAGGATGGACCCCAGGAAGGTTACAACAACTAGGATCATCTTCCATCGTCAGCATTGCCTGTGACCCCGAAGATGGAGCTTTGCCTATGCTACCGTTATTACTACGTATTCCGCTGTTTGATGTTGTATTAAGAACTGGATCATGAGATCCCTATTTGTGTAAGAACTTATGTTCGATTTTTAATGGATGATGTACTATGGTATCCAATTCTGTTATGTCTCGCAAAAATGGTAATTCTGGGATTGCGATGTATGGCATAACAGGCATCCAGGATTAAAAAAATCCGGGTGTTGACAAGTTGGTATCAGAGCCATCCTGACCATAGGAGACCCTAGTTAGACTGGACGTTTGAATCAAAAACTTAGTTTCAAAACCAAAGAAAACAAATATTTACAAAAACTTATTCTCATTCTTATCCCTTTGATTCTTTCATGAAAATTCATGTTCCTGAAAAAACTCTTGCAAAATACATAAAAATGTGACACACTTAATCACTCTACTAACTTACTCATCCTATATTCTTATAGATGGACGTGAAGTACAACAAGTTTTACCAACTTGGGAATGGAGGAGACCTGATCTTTGAGAGGGATTTGGACCAGCTTTCGGAACTTCTGGAGCGTCCGCACCCCGAGTTCTTCGGAGCTCAGCTCAATGATCAAGGAGGAGAAGATCTACAGTGGCTAATTGTTGCAAGTCTCCGAGGAAAGATTGAACCTCCCACTGCGGAGGGAATTCAGTTTACCTTAAGAGAGAACAACTGGCTCGATGGACTTGCCAGGGCCATGCAGAAAGCTCTTTCCCGTCTGTGTGGGCAGAGCATCAATCAGATCAAGGGTACTTGCTCTGAGTTTTGCCCAAGGCGTGATGCTAATGGATAACCCCTGGAAGCCCCATACCACCCCGAGTAGAAGACTCAATTGGACCACCTTAGCTTCATGATGTACGATCGTCACCAGGAGTTGGACAACTGCCGTGACTACTGCAACCACAAGTCTGCCATCATCAAGACGAAGGATCAAAGCATAGCCATGCTAGCCAAGGATCGCAAGTCTCGCCGCTGTCAGCTCGACAAGAAGGAGCGCATCATTGCCCGTCTTCGCCACCGCATCTCATCTCTGGAGGAGACCATCCATGAGAGAGACATGCAGTTGGAGGAAAGGGAGAATGCAAGAGAGGATCTTTGTGGAGACCCCTACTCCTATCTCAGCGATGACGATGATTTTCTGGAGGATCAGGCTATGGATTTCTTCACCGATGAGGATGATTTCACCTTCATCGATGATGATGAGGATAATGAAGCCACCGATTCCGAGGAGTAGTAGCACTTGAGCACTAGCATAGTGAGTAGTATCCGGTCCCACTGTATCGTAGATTCGAGAATGGTTCTTAAAACCATATGTTTTCCTTTGCTGTGGTGTGTGTTGTATCGTGTGAAGGAATGAATGAATGAAAAGCAAGTTGCTAGAAAATCTGAGTCAAACTTTAAAAAATTTCAAAGACCCAAAACCTTAGAAATTTCCCTATTTTCTCATGATCTATCTCAATCTTCAGATGCCACGCGGAGGAAGTGGTTCATCCCCGGACCCGATGTTGCAGATCCTGCAAATATTGACTTCTGACCGCGAAGCTGAAAGAGCAGAACGTCAAGCCAACCTAGCCACACTGCAGTAGATAGCCCAGCTTGCCCATAACAACCAAGGCCACGGAAATCAGGAAACCATGAATCTAAGCTCAAGAATTTCTAGAATACCAACCCACCTGTTTTCACTAAGTCAGAAGAACCCTTAGACGCTGATGATTGGCTGCAAACCATGGAAAATAACCTAGAAGTCGCCGGAGTGGAAGCCAACGAGAAAGTCATGTTCGCCACCCAATATCTAGCCGGAGATGCTAGGGCATGGTGGAACAGTGTTCATGCAATGATCGGAGGCCAGATGCTGACCTGGGAGGAATTCAAGGTCAAGTTCAGCAGAACCCATGTGCCACCGGGTTTGATCAAGCGGATGAGAGACGAGTTCAGAGAGCTGAAGCAAGGGAGGATGATTGTAGTGGAATACCGTGACAAATTTTTGTCATTAGCTAGGTATGCCCCGGATGAGATTGACACCGAAGCGAAGAAGAAAGAAAGATTCCTGAATGGTGTGCATGATGAGATGTAGACGGTGTTAGTCAATATTCCCTTTGCGGATATTGAAGCCCTTGTAGACTCTGTCATCCAAATGGAAGGAAAGATCAACCAAGCCAATGAGAACCGCAAGCGTCGCATGATGCATCAACCAGGAACCCATCAAACCCCAAAGTATCGCCCCAACCCATCTCCAGGATTTGCCCCAAGAACCAACAGACCCCCGATGAATCGTCCGACCTATCCCAACCATGGAAACCCTAGGCCCGGAGGAAATCACAACAACCCCGGCAATTCTAACAATTTCAATCGTGCCCCACCCAAGTTCAACAACAACCATGCTACCACCAACACCAACACTGCCCCTAGGACTGGAAGCAATGTTGTGCCTGTAGCAGCAAAGGACAAGTCGCAAGTGACCTGTTATGACTGTGGAAATAAAGGCCACTATTCCAACGAGTGTCCCAACAAGAAGAATGCCACAGCCCCCAATGCCAATGCCCCAGCTCAGCAGCAGCGTCGTGTTCAGCAAGGAAGAAGATTTGCCCCAGGGAATTTGCTCAACCGAAACGGCCGTCTTTTTCTCATGCATGCTGAAGAAGCTCAGGAAGCACCGGACGTCGTGCTGGGTATGTTTTCTGTTAATTCAGTACTTGCACGAGTGTTGTTTGATTCTGGTGCGTCACATTCATTTGTCACCGAAGAATTTGCATGCACTAGTAAAATTCAACCAACCAAACTGAAGCATGTCATGATTGTTCAAATTCCTGGATCAACCACCAAGGCTAGGCAAATTTGTAAAGCCGTCCCTATCCGAATCCACTGCATAGATTTCTATGCAAATCCGATAGTACTCAGAAATAAAGGTTTGGAAGTAGTACTAGGAATGGATTGGATGTCCAAACATAAAGGATTGATTGACTGTGCCATGAAAGCCATCACCATGACCAGTACAGCCGGAATATCAGTCGAGCATATATCTGAAACCTTACCTCGCCAATTCAAATGCAACAAGAGTATAGCCCAACCTACCATTGACCAAGTCTAGATAGTCTGTGAATACCCCGATGTATTTCTAGATGTTTTGCCTGGTATGCCCCCAGATAGGGATATCGAGTTTATCATTGAACTAATCCCTGGAACCGGACCCATAGCCCAGAGACCCTATAGTATGAACCCGTCAGAGCTAGCAGAACTGAAGAAGCAACTAGATGCCATGTTGGAAATTGGATTGATTCAACCAAGTGCGTCACCCTGGAGATCACCTGTCTTATTTGTGGACAAGAAGGATGGAGGTAACCGTTTGTGTACGGATTATCGGAAGTTGAATGATGTCACCATCAAGAACAAGTACCCCTTGCCCAAGATAGAAGATTTGTCTGATCAGTTGACTGGTGCCAAAGTGTTTTCTAAGATTGATCTTAGAACTGGCTATCATCAACTCAAAATTCGTGTAGAGGATATTCCAAAAACTACCTTTACCACCAGATATGTATTGTATGAGTATACTGTTATGTCTTTCGGACTAACCAACGCCCCCGCTTATTTCATGAATCTCATGAATAAGATTTTTATGGACTTCCTGGATAAGTTTGTTGTTGTTTTCATCGATGACATTCTGATTTATTCCAAATCAGAAGAAGAACATGAGCTACACCTAAGGACCATTCTTGGAACCCTTAGAGAGCATCAGCTGTATGCAAAGTTTAGCAAATTTGAATTCTGGTTATAGGAGATAGGATTCCTCGGTCACATTGTATCAGCCGGAGGAATTGCCGTTGACCCTGCCAAAGTGAAAGATGTAGAAGATTGGCAAGCCCCAACCACTCAAACCCAAGTTCGTCCATTTCTCGGATTAGTGTGATATTACCGCAAATTCGTAGAAGGATTCTCTAGTATCGCCATACCATGACCCAATTGCTGAAGAAGGACAAGAAGTTTGAATGGACCGACAAATGTGAAGCGAGTTTTCAAGAACTCAAGAGGAGATTGATTTCAGCCCCAATCTTGATCATGCCGGATATCACAAAGCCCTTCTATGCGTATTGTGACGCATCCAAGATCGGTCTCGGATGTGTGCTAATGCAAGAAGGAAAAGTTATATCTTATCTATCCCAACAAATGAAGCAACACGGGCAAAATTACCCAACCCATGATCTCGAACTCACAGCCGTAGTTCTAGCCCTGAAAACCTGGAGACATTACCTGATGGGAAACCGTTGTGAGATTTATTCGGATCACAAGAGCCTAAAGTATATATTCACTAAGAAGGAGCTGAATATGAGGAAGAGAAGATGGATTGAGCTAATCAAGGATTACGATCTGGACATTCACTATCACCCTGGTAAAGCCAATGTGGTAGCCGATGCCCTTAGCAGATTGCCGTGCCGCTTGAACTCCATGATTTTGAAGGAGCAACCAAGTTTGCACAAAGAGATGGAAGATTTTCGAATGGAATTAGTGAGTGAAGGATTTTTGGCTAGCATAGAACTCCAGACCACTTTGATCAGTCAGATTAAAGAGGCACAGAAGGGAAATGCCAGTATCGATGGAATCAAGCGTCGTATCGGTACAGGCAAAGTACCCGGATTTACCGAAGACGAAGAAGGAGTTTTGTGGTACAAAGGACGCCTTTGTGTACCATCAGATTCTGAGTTGAAAGAAGTTATTTTGAAGGAGGCTCATGATAATCTTTATTCTATCCATCCCGGAGGAACTAAGATGTATCAAGATTTAAAGGAGCAATTTTGGTGGCATAAGATGAAGAGAGAAATCGGAAGCTATATCGCCAAGTGTGATATTTGTCAGCGAGTCAAGGCGGGACATCAAAGACCCGCTGGATTGTTGCAACCCTTGAAGATTCCGGAATGGAAATGGGATTCTGTTGGAATGGACTTTATCACTGGACTGCCTACTTCTAGTAGGGGAAATGACTCTATCTAGGTCATAGTGGACCGATTGTCCAAAGTCGCCCATTTCTTGCCCGTCAAAACCACATATCAGAGTTCGAAACTAGCAGAGTTGTACATCGCTAGAATCGTCAGTTTGCACGGAGTCCCCAAGAACATCGTATCGGATCGAGGAACTCGGTTTACCTCGAGATTCTGGAAGAAAGTCCAATAAGGTTTAGGAACCCGTCTAGATTTCAGCACCGCGTATCACCCTCAGACCGATGGACAAACGGAGCGAGTAAACCAAATACTCGAAGATATGCTGAGGGCATGTGTGTTAGAATATGGATCCAAGTGGGAAGACTATCTGCCATTTGCAGAATTCTCCTACAACAATAGTTATCAAGCCAGTTTGCAAATGGTCCCATTTGAATTCATGTATGGAAGGAAGTGTCGTACCCCTTTGAACTGGTCAGAAGTAGGAGAGAGTCAGATATTCAGACCCGATATCCTACGAGAAGCAGAAGAGAAGGTTCACAAGATTCGTGAGCATCTCAAGACCGCCCAATCCAGACAAAAGAGTTACGCCGACAAGAGACGTAGAGACCTCGCCTTCAACATAGGATATTTTGTTTATCTGAAAGTGTCGCCATTGAAGGGAATGCAGCGTTTCCAACTCAAGGGAAAGTTAGCCCCCAGATATATCGGACCTTTCAAGATTCTGAACCGTCGAGGAGAAGTATCGTATCAATTGGAACTACCCCAAGAGATGTTAGACGTGCACAATGTGTTCCATATCTCGTTACTTCGCAAGTGTCTCGAAGTCCCCGAGCAGACCGAAGTGTTCAAAAATATCGACCACCGGACCATAGAGATCAACGATGACCTGACCTATCCCGAAGTACCCATCCGTATTTTGGAAGAAGATTTTTGAACTACCCGAACCCGAAGCATCAAGTTTCTCAAGATTCAGTGGAGCAACCACACAGAAGAGGAAGCTACCTGGGAGCACGAAGATCACATCAGGACGGAGTTTCCCGATCTCTTCAAATCCTAGGTAATCTTTTCATCCTTTTTCAAATCTCGGGACGAGATTTTGTTTAAGGGGGGAAGGTCTGTAACATCCCAAAAATACTAAACTTGGATCATCAAACTCTAATCATCAAAATTAGGGTTAACAAAAACTTTTCTAATTCAAATTATGGAAGCATGCATATGAGTATGCATTAAATTTGAAATTCTTTCGAACCACCTTGTTTGTATGTTTCATTGCTTGTAAAATGTTTCTTAGGTGGAATAAACATCATCTAAAACATTTCCCACACTTTTCCTAAAGACAAATAAATCAAAACAAATAAAATAAAGGAATGGTCATTTTGACCAATTTAACTCCCATGCCTACTTTGGCTGTCTCAAACTTTCAGAACCCAACAGAAACTTTTCTGGAGCTTTGCACCCCTTGAATGTACTCATAACAAAGTATCAAGGCCCACTTTGTGATAATCCAGAAACTTTCAAATGCATAGTTTAAATGACAATTCAAAATTGAATCTTTATCATATGGGAAGATCCCACTTTTTCAAAAACCACTCAAAGAAGCTCAACTTTCAAAACCCAAGCATCTGCAGACTCACCAGCACCAATCTAGCACACCCACCAAAAATCTTTTAAAATTCAAAACTTGATTTCATGCGGCCATTTCATCAAACAGGTTGCAGACACAAATCATACAAAATCTAAACACTATTGTGAGCAGTGATTCTTGCCTAACTTGTTCCCTCTCTAGCTCACAACCATCTCAGTAGATCATCTAGCAAGTTAAACCAAGCACTAGCCCCACTATAAGCTTGGCATTGCCATCAATGGTGAATAGTCGAGCACACCCATGCCACCCCAGTAGAGACAGCAAGCTTGGAGAAGATTAAGCCTAGCCAGCATGTCTGGGAGGCAGCCCACCGTCCATCGCAACTCCCTGTCCACCGCTCGAACCTTACCAACCACTGGACCACACGCATAGACCGCGCCGAGACCGCCAGTGACCATGCCGAGCGTGCGCCAGAGCGCCACCCTCGACCGAAGCCCAGAGACCGCGCGCCGCCCTCGCTGCGTGCATACACGACCCCCACCGACCCAGGAGACCGCCAGACATCCTCGTTCGCCGCCCCGTGACGCACAGCCACCGCTCGCCGTCGAAGACGCTGCCTCTACCGCGCAGAGCGTCGCATGTTCCATACCAACCCGCACCGCCCCACTCCTCGAAACCATGTCGTTGAGCATCGCCAGGGAACACCACACTGCCCCCTACCTTCGCCCATGCCAATATCCGCCTGTACCATCGCCCCCGACGAGCTCACTGTGCGCCCCGTCGGTCTCCTCGCTCGACTATAAATAGAGGCCACCCCCGCTCGAATTCTTCACACCATTCTACTCCCCTCTCCTCACTAATTGTGCCACACCGTTCCCAGAGCAAGGCGAGCACCACCGTGTCAGAATTTCACCGGAGCCCGCCGCCTCTTGAGAAGAAGGGAGCCATCGATTTCGTCCACCCCAGGAGCTGCCGCGACCACATCTGAGTTCGCCGTCGTTGACTTCATCGTTCGCCCGCCTCACCAACCCTCGCCAGCACCCCGGTGAGCCCCCAGCAACCCCACTGGTCGCGCTAGGTTTCTGTCTCACCGGCGTTACTCAACATCGACGATGACACTCAGCCGTTGGATTAGAATCAGATTGAACGCACCACGTTGCCCCGTATCGCTTCGTACCCCCTGTCTCACTGACGAGTGGGGACACCCACTTAAACAGCCCGCGGGAGCACTGCGCTTAGCAGGCCGGCCCGTTAACTTTTCCCGCGCAGCCCAGTTATTTGAATTAAACCTTTTCCATTTTATTTCAAACACACTTCTATACCCAACTTCAAAAATCAACCCAGATCGATTCAGTGCACCAAATTGAATGAAACCTGGTATAGGAATGCTGAATCCAAGCCCGTTAGATTCAAGTCATTTGGATCTATAGATCACCCATGGTAAAAATAACAAGGCAGAAGCTTTTCTGCATTCAAACATTTTTCAAATTTAAACCATAATAGCTTTTGAGTTGATTCCAACTCTCGAAAATCATATTTAACCATACCTTTCAGAATATATAAAAATATATAGGTTTACTTGCAGAAATAATGTTCAAGTAATAAAAGAATGCCCCATAGGCATTTCTAGTCACTTTAATTAATTAAAATAAAAGGGTAAAACCTTATTAAATTGTGACACCACTTTAAATCACATTCCCATGGACTAAAATATGTGGTGATGACATGTGTCAACATGATCCCATGTTTTGTTTGGAGAATATTAAATCTTAAGTAGTTTTTCAATGAGTAGAAATTACTTTTCTAAAAATAAAAGGAATTAAACCAAGCTTTAATCTTGTAATGTTAGAGATGATGTTAGATCATCTATAGGACCCTTGTGTGTGATGATTGCAAGTAGTTAAGTATTGTGCCGTGATTGTGTACTTAGTATTTATTCATAGACGCTAGTACCGACCAAGGATACGAGGAGGAAGGAGGATTCTACGAAGAAGAAGCCGAGGAGAACTTCAACCACTGCTCTGCACAAGGCAAGCTTATATTGACAATCATGCAAGCCTTATACTACTCGTTGAATGTGCAATCCAATACTTGCAAGCTAGTAACTTAGCAAGCTTATACTGATACTGATGCAAGCTAACCCTTGCAAGATACCCTAATGATGCCACAAACCCCTACTTGTTACTATGCCCACATTATGCCATAAGCATAAGTGATCATACCCACTTGATAACCCCAATCCTAGTTTTACTTGCAAGCTTCTTACTTTATTTCTTTATCAAAGCTCTTACCTAGATTTTACCTAAATAAATGGTAGATACTAGAAAGACTGGCTCAAGGGGTACTCCGGGGTAAATGTGACACCCCCCGAATCAGGGCAAAATAAATCCTAGACCTCCGTCTGACATAAGCTTAATCTTGAGCTCGAGGATATCCAGTGAAGAATCGATAACACATCAGTGACCCTACGACACAAAATTTATTACAGCAAGCTCATAACTGAGTGAAGATCCAAATTATTACAAGCAGATTTCACTGACCACAAACATCAAACAACGGAAGGAAAACTATGCTATTAAGTATAGAAAACTTAACAAATGGCCTAAGAGGCCTAAAGCATAACGATGATGTCCCAGCCCATAGATTCCAGGCTGCCGGCCGGGAACCCCAAGCTACTCGTCGATGTCGATGTAGTATGGAACTCGTCTTCAGGGGAACACTTACTCTGCTACAAAAGTATCAATAAAGCAAGAGTGAGTATAGGGTGTACTCCGCAAGACTTTTGGCTGGTGGACTTTTTTTGTATAAAGCCACTTTTGTTGGTAAAACAAGAGGGAGAAGAAGCTCGTCTAGTTAGAGTATTTTAAAAGGGATAAGAGAGCGACATCTCTGAAATATTGATCATCATCTTGTGATATCCACCAAGTAATCATCATCTACAAACTAGGATCACCCCCTCGTACCCATGAGGAAGCATCCTTAAGTACACGTTGATCTACCAAGTTTTACGATAAGGTTATAGTTCTATATGATCTCCCATCCATTCCCAAGTCGTCCATAACCGTGGACACAGATTTCCGAAAGATTATTACCCTGCAGGGGTGTACAACTTTACCCACACGTACTAACCTTCTCTTAGTGCCACGCGATAAGCCCTCTTCCTTGGAAGGCCGGCAGAGGGTGGTTAAACAAGACCTTTACCTTACTTTCGGCTTAATCCATGAGTCTCCAAGAAAGGGTTCCATCAGCCCATATCTCTGTGTCCAAGGATCGAGAGTACTCCCGGAGCCTCCTTCCTCCTTGGTCACGCCCTATATGATGCACCATATTCAACCCATCCAAATATGCAGATGCCAAATAGCTAACTATGGACTCATGGATGAGACTAGCCAAGTTAGTGAGTCAAGGGGGTTCCCAAGCCCCCGTGTGTCTGCACGCTTGTCTTGGTTCAAGAGGCAAGAAATTCCGGGTCCTAGGGTTGGCGATCATGGGACTAAAAAAACCACATCCCACTGTGGCCTCCCATACAAGACATAGAATGTTTAAACTCATATCAGCTCGGATCTTATCTCATCATGTTCTCCTGTCATACTAGATTCTCTATGTCTGATATATCATCTGGATGAACCAGACTCAACAACTATGTATGGCTAAGAAGGACACAGATATAAGCTCTAGCAATGCACACAAGCTAAACCTAGTTATGCTAGGAGCAGTGGATCAGGTAATATAAGCTCAAAGGGAGTAATGCAGTAGATAGGATACTCTATCTATCGATAAAAGACCACAGTAGAATCGTATGCAACATGGAAAGAATAGAAATGATTTCAAAATTATAGGATTATATCATGGTGGGGCTATGCTTGCCTTTGCTAGTTGATAAAAGATAAGCAGATCTTCGAGAGCCTTGTACTTGACTTGATTATAGTTGGTCAAGTATTATGCGTCAATCTTCAATCTTCGACGGTATTGATCTCGGTCTTCGATATCGATATCGATATCGTATTCTACTAAGGAAGAACCAAACATAGGAAATAAAGGGAAACAATCAGCACATGGCATCAATGCAATGTTCAAACAAGGATGATGATATGACAAGTTAAATTGCATCGAAATATAACCCTAAGGAATGCTTGGTAGTTTAAACGGGGTTCCAAGGGGTGAAAACCCTAACTCGGAGAAACTCCGGATGTATATGAGAGGGGTTGGTTTGTCCTTCTAATTAAACTTGTCATGAAAGTTGGTTAACAATGCATGATTATAGCTTAGATAGATTGTTCTCACTTTTCTGAACATTTTGATATATTATTTGTATTTTTCTGACTTATAAATAATTACTTATTGAATTTATAAGTTTTAAACCATTTCTGAATTTAAACAAAACCGAGAATACTTTTGTCACTGAGTCTCTCCCTTGGCCACCTCAGCTTCCACACGGAAGGGTGGGACCTGGGCTGGGTTTGACTGGGTCAGCCCGCTCCTGCTGATGCACAAGTGACGTCAGCGTGACATCACGCCGGCGGGGCTCACAAGACGGCAACAGGGGCGGGGGGGGCGGTTGCGGCACGGGCGGGGCTGCAAGACTAGGCCAGCTTGAACCAGGGCATCACGGGCTACCTAATCACGGCGGCACCGCTTGCTAATGGTCATCGGACCATGGCCGGCGACAAGCTCACGCGGCAGCGGACACTGGTCGACGACGACAGGAAGATACAGAGCAAAAGAGGGAAGAAGGCGAGGTCTAGCAGGACCACTGGCTCACCATGGTGCTCAAGGTCATGACGGTGAGGCCGGACAAGATACAGGGCGCCGGTAATGGTGACGGCGAGCGGCGTCGGGCTCAGGGAAGAAGGGGTTGCTGCCGATGATTCGAAGCTTCCTCGGTCAATTCCTTGGGCCAGTCGAAGCAGGGGAACATGACGGTGCTGGTGGCATGCTCGGACGAGCTTGGGGGTGGCCAGAACAGCGACATCCAGCGGCGACCGACGCTAGGGTTTTGGTCTCCAAAGGGGAACGGAAGAGGGAGGTCGCTGGTGAGAGCGGGAGGGGATAAGGATGAAGCAGGGGGAGGCATGGTTCTTATCCTCACCTCGGAGCTCGTCGGACGGCCAGGAGAAGGCGGCGGTCATCGACAGCGCCGGCGACGACACCGAGCAGGAAGCCTGCTTGGAGGAAGACGACGAGGAAAGGGATTGAAGGGGTATGGGCCCTAGATGGGCGGTGGCTGGGCCAAGCGGGCTCACAGCACTGTATGGTGGGCGGAAGGGAGGAGAAGAAGGAGACTAAGACTGGCGGCAATTTGTGGCATTGTTTTTATTCAACACATTTTTATTTTCTATTTGGTATTTTCAAATCCTTTTCTAGTTTGAACATTCTGAAATTACTAGAACTTTATAAAATTCATTTGAACACATAGGGGCTCTCCATACTATTTGGGATCCACATACTTTGTACTTTTCAAATATTTAAAACCATTTTGAATAGGTTTTCAAATAGAGAGGGAAAAGCTAGGGTTAGGGTTTACATTTTATTTTCTTTGCATGCATTTTACTAGATGATACTCATGAATGCACAAACAAAACCCTAATTAGAGTTTAACTAAAACTAGGGTGTTACAGCTCTATCCCCCTTACGAGAATCTCGACCCGAGATTCCAAAGGTAGGAAGAGAGACAGAGAGAAAGAAACAGGGTCACTCTAAAGATAAGAGGGGAACACACTAAACAACACGCGGAGTATCTCATGGTCAAATCGTGGATGGAGTGTTCAGGAACAACTCTAAGATGACGAACATGAAACACATCAAGGTAACAGAGGAAACAAGAGTAGAAGGTTTCAAGTTGTTAGATAGATGGTCTTCATAAGGATTGATACCATGGAGCTTACGGAAGGGTTTAAAGCTTCTGAAGAATGGAAGCTTCCAACAGAAAGAACATAACACAGACTTTGATGAGGAACCTCTACTAAACGACTTAAGTAGAGATTTGAGGTTGCAAATATATGGATCAACAAAACCAAGCTGTTGAACTACTTTTGACACAAAAGGGTCACTCTTTCATTCAACAAAAGGCTTAAGACAGAAAGGTGTTTTGTGGAGAGGACTTGTATGACTTACAAGGAACATATAACGAGAGAAACTCATGATTTCCAAAATCATAGTCGCTCTTAAAACATGATTGTGAAACGAAGGAAACTCTTTATTCATCCAGGTCTATCAAAATCTTTTCCAAAGATCATGATATCACTTTACACCACTAGATGATTAAGTAAGAATATTCCTGATGACACGAGAAGAAAGAAACTTCATTCTCAGAGTTCAATTACTTGGCACAACAACGATTGCTAGCATCAAAGAGTCTGGAGGATCGACCGAGAGACATTTAGCAACACTACTTTAAATATTCTCCTCGATGTTCGAGAAATCAAACATCAAGTAAAGGTCGGACTTTGGATACAAAGGAACCATAAGAACAACTACTATAATAAAATATAGAAGAAGCCTCATGAAGATTGGTTGTTATTGCTGAATCAAGGGAATATGACAAAGGGTCTTTTCGGCTAAGTGTGTCAACCATTATATCAATCTTGCCAGAATTACAAAGAGAACTATGTCTAAACCTTGAGGAAAACCAACCATCATTGTTGCTTGATATTCAACTTTGGTTAGGTGGTATAATACTTCAGACTTAGCATGTCCGAATAGAAGGTTTGCAACATTTACCACGAAGGTACAGTTACTAGATTCTCAAGGTATGGACTATAGTGCTAAGCTCCAAAAGCCTAAGCTAGATTGCTATACCCATGTATTAGCATCTTGCCGAAAGATAACTGCATACATATAAAGTACAAACAATAAAACATACATGTGTCCTTAAGAAAAGAAACATAACTCTTCTTGAATCCACGGCGACATATTTCAACAATTGTACGTGAACCGGAGAAGGTTACTTCTAACATCCAGAACTCATACTTCGAGATGACTCGAGGATGGTTCTCGAAAGTTTCCAACATTAATTCTAATTGTTCCATATGAATACAATCTAACATGGAGAAATAAGAATGTCATTAATGGGCTCAACAACAAACTCGCAAAAGGATGAACTCATATGTGGCATGAACAAAGAAAGAATACTGGTCAGACCAAAGAACATGAAGATGTATTCAAGTGAAACATCACAAGTGGAAACACTATCAAGATAGTCCTTGGAACTGAGTTTGATTTGACGATAACCCAAATCAAATCAAAAGAGGGGAAGATATCATATCCACGAAGGAGATAATATCTTTCTTCAACACAAAAAAACTAGACATCCCTCTACGAAGGAATAGAGTCGGATCGAACTTTTGTCTTACAACTCTCCAAGTTGTTGTTTAAGCTCAACCAACTAGTTCAGGGGTATCCAGTACAAATACTTGGAGAAAGGAGCAGTTCAGAGCACTTTCTTTCTCAAGAACTTGACAACACGGTCATGTGGAGACATGGCGATACTTCTAGTAGACTTCTAGAATATCACGAACCACCGATATGACACTTTGTTCGAGAGGAAACTTGCTTTGTAAGTAAAGCAGACATAGTCTCAGAGCTTCGGCACAAGCCTAACTCTTTGACTGAAGAGAGTGTACTAGAATAACGGACTTGGTAGCACAATCATCCTTTGCTTAGTGACAGGGTTAACCAATCACGCTAAGAATGACACAAATGTCCTTAGAATTCAAAATAATAATAATTGCTAAGAATCTCTGATGGCCACATTATTACGCACTCGCATCCTCACGAGCGCGAAAGCTCGAGGAAGGGTGGGTATTTATGTGTAAGAGCATCACTTCATTAAGGGGTCAGGAAACTCAGCATGACCTCTTAGTATAAAAGAGTGTGACACTTTAAGGTAGAACAGACAGAAGCTAAGCCCTGCATCTAGATCTGCGGATTACAACACTTTGACTTGGTCCTAGATATGACAAGGTACTGGAGTTTGTTTCTGCTAGACATTCCAAAATGGTTTTTCATGATGGACCACAGGAGTATCTTGCATCGAAAAACACAGATGCATATTTACTACTTGGCTACCAACTGGTAGACAAAGGTCGAAAACAACAAGGGAAAAATAACATGCTCAGGATAAAATCCCGAGATGTGGATGCATAAGTCAACAATCTCCCGAAAACCAATGCATAGAAAAGGTAAGGTGTGGTAGAGTCATGAATATAGATGCGAGACTCTTGAAGAGTACTCTTGTCGTGATATTTTTGGTTCCATTAAAGAACATCTGCCATATCATGTGGTAGGGGAAGTCCTTAGTTGTCTCAATTCAATCGCGACAAAGACCATAAGCTTGAAGGATAAAGTTATAGTACCAGCCATCCTGAGGTAATGTATGAACATTAACAACAAGGGTCAATAAAATGGATCTTGGGTTAAAGGTCAGCTTCATGTACAAAATTCACAACACCAGAATCCAGAACAATCAGGGATCTTCGGTTCAAGTCCAAGGTTTCAAACCCAAAGAAAGGAGTAACTACTACTTGAGTGACATAGTGTATACTGTGAGATAGTGATCGCGAGGTAGCTTCCAGAAGAAGAAACAACTTCTAAAGTACCCAAGCAAATGAAAAGGAGGCACACGAGGCGAAAGGAAACCTCGAAGCCTAAAACATAATACTGCAGATCCAACAATATAATATTGTGGGTCCAAAAGATAGAGAGATCATGATAGAAAGGAATCTCTCAAACGAATAAGAGCAAAGGGGAACAAGGAATTCACAACACACAATCTCAAGAAAATCCAACACTAGGTCAACTGTATGGGAAATGACATGCCGAAAATGCACCTAAGCTTTGAATGACTAGAAGAGATATCGAAAATTTTCCAAAGTCAACACAAGATAAGATGACCCAGAGTAAGAGAGAAACTAGATAAGGATAAAAAGAAGCATACTAGAGTTTTCGCAAATACTTTTCAACTTTAAAATAGTTTTCGAAACACTAGACTCAACATCGACCAATAGCAAGGTTTTCATACGGCCGGTACAACTATGATACCAAAACCTGTGACACCCCCGGGATCAGGGCTAAACAAATCCTAGACCTCCGTGTGACATAAGCTTAAATTTGAGCTCGAGGATATCCAGTGAAGAACCGATAACACAACAGTGACCCTACGACACAAAATTTATTACAGCAAGCTCATAACTGAGCGATGATCCAAATTATTACAAGTAGAGGTCACTGACCACAAACATCAAACAACAGAAGGCAAATTATGCTATTAAGTATAGAGAACTTAACAAATGGCCTAAGAGGCCTAAAGCATAACGATGACGTCCCAGCCCATAGATTCCAGGCTGTCGGCCGGGAACCCCAAGCTACTCGTCGATGTCGATGTAGTACGGAACTCGTATTCAGGGGAACACTTACTCTGCTATAAAAGTATCAATAAAGCAAGGGCGAGTACAGGGTGTACTCCGCAAGACTTCTGGCTGGTGGAGTTGTTTTGCATAAAGCCACTCTTGTTGGTAAAACAAGAGGGAGAATAAGCTGGTCTAGTCAGAGTATTTTAAAAGGGGATAAGAGAGCGACATCACCGAAATATTTATCATCATCTTTTGATATCCACCAAGTCATCATCATCTACCAACTAGGATCACCCCCTCATACCCATGAGGAAGCATCCTTAAGCGTGGACATGGGTTTCCGAAAGATTATTACCTTGCAGGGCTGTACAACTTTACCCACACGTACTAACCTTCTCTTAGTGCCACGCGATAAGCCCTCTTCCTTGGAAGGCCGGCAGAGGGTGGTTAGACAAGACCTTTACCTTACTTTCGCCTAAATCCATGAGTCTCCAATAAATGGTTCCATCAGCCCATATCTCTATGTCCAAGGATCGGGAGTACTCCCGGAGCCTCCTTCCTCCTTGGTCACGCCCTATATGATGCACCATCTTCAACCCATCCAAATATGGAGATGCCAAATAGCTAACTACGGACTCATGGATTAGACTATGCAAGTTATTGAGTCAAGGGGGTTCCCAAGCCCCCGTGTGGTTGCACGCTCATCTAGGTTCAAGAGGCAAGAACTTCCGGGTCCTAGGGGTGGCGAGCATGGGACTACAAAAACCACATCCCACCATGGCCTCCCATACAAGCCTTAGCATGTTTAAACTCATCTCACCTCGGATCTTATCTCATCACGTTCTCCTGTCATACTAGATTCTCTATGTCTGATACATCATCTGGATGAACCAGACTCAACAGCTATGTATGGCTAAGCAGGACACAGATATAAGCTCTAGCAGTGCACACAAGCCAAACCTAGTTATGCTACAAGCAGTGGATCAGGTAATGTAAGCTCAAAGGGAGTAATGCAGTAGATAGGATACTCTATCTATCGATAAAAGACCATAGTAGAATCGTATGCAACATGGCAAGAATATAAATGATTTCAAAATTATAGGATTATATCATGGTGGGGCTATGCTTGCCTTTGCTAGTTGATAACAGATAAGAAGATCTTCGGGATCCTTGTACTTGACTTGATTATAGTTGGTAAAGTATTATTCATCAATCTTCAATCTTCGACGGTGTTGATCTTGGTCTTCGATCTCGATCTCGATATCGTATTCTATCGAGGAAGAACCAAACACCGGATAGAAAGGGAAACAATCAACACATGGCATCGATGCAATGTTCAAGCAAGGATGATGATATGACAAGTTAAATTGTATCGAAATATAACCCTAAGGCATGTTTGGTAGTTTGAACGGGGTTCCGAGGGGTGAAAACCCTAACTCGGGGAAACTTCGGATGTATATGAGAGGGGTTGGTTTGTTCTTCTAATTAAACTTGTCATGAAAGTTGGTTAACAATGCATGGTTATATCTTAGATAGATTGTTCTCATTTTTCTGAACATTATGATATATTATTTGTATTTTTCTGACTTATAAATAATTACTTATTGAATTTATAAGATTTAAACCATTTCTAAATTCAAACAAAACTGGGAATACTTTTGTCACTGAGTCTCTCCCTAGCCGCAGAGGCTGACAGAGGGTCCCCTTGGCCACCTTCGCTTCCACGCGGCAGGATGGGACCTAGGCTGGGTTTGACAAGGTCAGCTCGCGCCTGCTGACGCACAGGTGACGTCAGCGTGACATCACGCCGGCAAGGCACATAGCACGGCAACGAGGCGACGGTTGCGGCGCGCACAGGGCTGCAAGACGAGGCCAGCTTGAACCAGGGCATCGCGGGCTACCTAATCACGGTGGCGCCGCTTGCTAATGGTCACCGGACCATGGCCGACGATGAGCTCACGTGGCAGCGGACACTGGTCGACAACAACAAGAAGATACAGAGTGAAATAAGGAACAAGGCGAGGTCTAGCAGGACCACTGGCTCACCATGGTGGTCGAGGGCGTGACGGTGAGGCCGGACAAGGTAGAGGGCGCCGGTAATGGTTCGCCAAGCGGCGTCGGGCTCAGGGAAGAAGGGGTTGCTGCTGATGATTCGAAGCTTCCTCAGTTGATTCCTTGGGCCAGTCGAAGCAGGGGAACATACGGTGCTGGTGGCATGCTTGGACGAGCTCGGGGGTGGCCAGAACGACGACGTCCAGCGGCTGCCGAAGCTAGGGTTTCGGTCTCCAAAGGGGAACGGAAGAGGGATGTCACTGGTGAGAGCAGGAGGGGATCAGCGTGGTTCTTATCCTGACCTCGGAGCTCGTCCGACGACCAGGAGAAGGCGGCGGTCATCGATCGTGCCGGCGACGACATCGAGCAGGAAGCCTGCTTGGAGGAAGACGACGAGGAAAGGGATCAAAGGGGTATGGGCCCTAGATGGGCTGATGCTGGGCCAAGCGGGGCTGCAGGCGCTATGCGGGTGGGCGGAAGGGAGGGAGAAGAAGGAGACGGGCTGACTGGGTCGACATCTGCGGGTCTGCTGCTGTTTTTTTATTCAACACCTTTTTATTTTCTGTTTGGTATTTTCAAATCCTTTTCTAGTTTGAACATTCTGAAATTACTAGAACTTTATAAAATTCATTTGAACACATAGGGGCCCTCCATACTATTTTTTCTCCACATACTTTGTACTTTTCAAATATTTAAAACCATTTTGAATAGGTTTTCAAATAGAGAGGGAAAAGCTAGGGTTAGGGTTTACATTTTATTTTTCTTTGCATGCATTTTACTAGATGATGCTCATGAATGCACAAATAAAACCCTAATTAGAGTTTAACTAAAACTAGGGTGTTACAGTAAATAAGAAGGATAGCCGGCCAGCTATGCTTTTGACCCAAGTAAAAACTTCGCCGTGATAACGCTACAATCGGGACCAATAAAAGCCCACTGGTAGCCTTCGAATGATGCGTGGCTTCCATGCATGTCGCGCCTCGCCACGTGGCTACATAAGGATTCTGCCTGGGTGCCCTCTCAGGACCTGGGAACGCTCCCGCTGATCAGTGCATATTTGCATCATATTTTATATTATTATTTTACACTATAGTGGTAGGATCTTGGTATTTTACGGCACTCACGTGCATCTTTTATGTCTATTTTCACCAGGATCAGGACAGATGATGGATACGATGGACATAATTCTTAGAATAGTTGTATTGGAGCGTAAAGGAGTCAAAAACAACGTAAATATCTTATTTGGGAAATATTAATAACACACCAGAAGAAAACCCGAAGAGATTGGAGGACACAGAAGGTTTAACGACCAACTATACGGCGGGAGCAAATTTTTTGGCCATATAGTTCCTGCCATATAGTTGGCGCAGCCTCTGCCTCCTCAAATAGTTTCACCCCGTGCAACTGGATCGGAGAGACAACATATAGGACAGCTAGAAATCGTCGAAAACCTCATCTCCAGAAGGGATATGAGGGGGAACTTTCCCTAGGGATCCATCTTTGCCCTACGCATATTTGGGAGGCAAAGGCATCGATCTCCGTCTTCATCAACCCCTGCATCACCAACACCTTCATCCATCCCATCTATATCTTGTTGTAATTCCCGTACTAGTTGTGGATTTATACAAGAACTATTCATCTACAATTGTTTCCATTATCATTGCGATGATGTTGATTGCCTCCATGTCTGAGTAGATCATTAGTTCTTGGGGAGATGGAGAAACCCTAATATGAGATTGAGATAAGATAGAGATTATTATGTTATACATCATTATGTGTATGTGTTAATTGTCTTCATATTGATGTTGGGAGTTGTGCACCTCCATAATATTTGCTTCTTATGGGCACTTGATGATGGGGATTACCTGTTGGTAGACGGAGGGATGATTGCACTTATTGTGACTATAAAGCTGTTGTCATTCCTTACATACTAACTCGGGGAAGCAAGGATAACTCATTAAGACATGTCCTTGCCATGGGAGAAATCCTTTAATAGCAGGATAGTACGATTGATGTTGTTTATCTGTCGGCTGTGGTTATGAAGGATGATGTGTGTAGTGGTTGCTGCCTATTCATCCATATATGGAGCTCCTCCCACGTACATACATGTCATGAGAATATTTGCTATAATAATCTTGATTGATCAGTCCAAATTGCTAGCGGTGTATCCACCACTCCGTGAGAACGCCTTTTTTCCTACTGCAGTTCCAAGCTTTCTTACAAACGCGGTTACTACTTTCTGCATTAAGTTTTACTTCAGTTCATTTAGTTACTTCACTCAATCAAAACCCCCAAAAAAAATTTACTTTTATTGCATCTTTAAATTACTCCTTAAGTACTTCGTTTAGTTTTAGTTAAAAGAATTTTAGTCTTTTGAATACTGCTTCCTGTGGGATCGATATCTTTATTTCAAAACTAGCTACAAATGATCTGTGCACTTGCAGTCATCAAGCTATTTTCTGGCGTCGTTGCTAGGGAGCTTAGCGCTATAAGTCACTTTACTTTTTGTGTACTAATTTTTAATTTTAATTGTAGGACCATAACAATGGACACCACTCAGCATATAGTCTAGCTTGTGGCAGTAAGGAAAATGGGTTAGCCCATGGACGCTTTTATAACTGTCAACAAAAGCATAAATCCATATGGTATTGAGATCCATCCTTTATTATTTGAACTACTACACTTTAAGAAATTTGTAGGAACCGATGAAGAGAGCCCATATGGGCACTTAAAATTCTTTGAAGATGTTCTTGGTTCCTTTATGTTCGATAATTGTAATCTAGAAATGGTTTAAATCCAGTTGTTTAAACAAAGACTCTCAGATTATATTTGCAACTGGTATAGATCATTTTGTTCAGAAGCACCAAGGAATTGGATAGAATTAACAACCACCTTCCTATCCAAGTATTACTCAGAAAGCAAAGCTAGCAGGATGCGAGGTACTGTTATCAGTTTTAAAAATAATCTTGATGAGAGTTTGTATGAAGGCTATCTAGACAATTGTCCCCATCATCATGTGCCTGATTGGTTAATCACTCATACTTTTAATGGAGGGCTTAATAACAAAAATAGAACAAGCCTAGATACCACTTCTAATGGTAATTTTCTATCTTATACCTATGATGAAGCCTGGAAATTGATAATGAAAATGAGGGAGACAACGTAAAATCTTAAAAACGAGGAGATCAATATGAATAGTTCTTCTATATATGTTTGTGTTAACAATTTTCTTGCAGATAAAAGTACTTGTGTGATGATTAAAACCATCGGTATTGATTCTAACTCAGTAAAGAAAATTATTGAGAATTATGCAGGGCATCTACAGGTACCTAAAGAATGGAAATCCTCTAAACCTTTAGAAGAAAAGAAGTGTGCAAGGGAAAGTGCGGCAATGGTAGAGTTTTCCTCTGAACATATTCAAGAGAATATCAAGAAAAAGTGCAGAGAGAAGGAACACATAAAGAGAAGATTAAAGAAACTAGAAAAGGACCCCGATGCTACCAATGCAAATATTGTTATATTGAAGGATCTTATGGAAGCACGCACCATGGATAATGAAGTGGTTATGCTTGACTTTGAAACTTCGGAATTCATCAAAGGTAAGGTATGAGGTAACGAAATTTCCAAGCCTATGACTCCAATATATTGTGGAGAAACTTTCTTATAGGGAATATGTGAGCCTATATCCACTATAAACATTATGCCTTCATCAGTTTATGAGGAACTTCGCTACAATTTAAATAATCCAGATGTGGAA
Source organism: Avena insularis (assembly GCA_023614405.1). Lineage (NCBI taxonomy): Eukaryota > Viridiplantae > Streptophyta > Magnoliopsida > Poales > Poaceae > Avena > Avena insularis. The sequence goes on along the minus strand of CM042691.1, from coordinate 41,092,162 downwards.
TCAGTATACACTACTATTAAACTGTCAAATAAAACTAATATAAATCCGGAAGGTGTTATTCAGAATGTTTATGTCTTTATTGGATCACTCATGTACCCCCTTGATTTTCATATAGTTGATATGCCTCGAGATTATTTTTGTCCTATTCTTTTAGGCATGCCTTTTGTCTCCATAACCAAAGCTCGAATTGATAATAAAAAGGAGACTATATCAATGATGTTTGGGGAAGAGGAAATGACATCCCACTTCGCTAAACTAAAAAAGAGGCCATATGAAAAATAAGATATCAAGGAAGGGAAAACAATTGCCAAGCTAGCCGCAATTCATTTCAGCACTCCGCAAGATGAATTAGAGAGAAGCCTAATAAATTGGGAGGAGGCACCTGATGATAAGGAAAGAGAAGACATGGATGATTACCTTGATTCAGTTCTGAAAGCACTAAATCCACATGACTATGAAGAACTGGTAAGAAAAGATTATGAAGAACCCCCGCCAATTGAATTGAAACAAATCTTCGACGATATGAGGTATGAGTTTTTAGATAATGATAATAAATATCTTGTTATTATTAGTAAAAATTTATCAGAAAATGAAACAAATAAACTCATCTTGGGTCTTGATTAAGCATCGTGAATCTTTTGGATATACTCTAAGTGATATTAAAGGAATATATCCATCTGGTGTAACGCATAAGAATACCATGCTTGATGATGCTGTACCTGTAGTTGACACATAGATAAGGCTTGATCCGAAAATGAAGGAAGTAGTAAGAAAAGAAGTTATACGAATATTAGATGCCAGCATAATATATCCTATTTCTGATAGTAAATGGGTTAGCCCAGCTCATTGCATACCAAGACATGGAGGTCTTGATACTGCTATGGATGAGGATGGTGAGCTAGTTCCTGTAAGACCTATTGTTGGTTATCGCATGTGCATCAATTTTATGAAACTAAACCACGAGACACAGAAAAATCATAAACCTATACCATTTATGGATAAAGTGTTGGAAATAATTAGTAATAATTCTTATTTTTGTTTTCTTGATGGTTATTCCGGTTATTCTCAAATTGCTATTCAACTAGAAGATCAAGAGAAAACAACTTCCACTTGTCCTTATGGCACATATGCGTATAGATTAATTCCCTTTGGCTTATGTAATACAGCTGCAACTTTTCAAGAATGTTTTTTAAAAATCTCTGATGATCTTGTTGAGAAGACTATGGAAGTTCTAACAAATGATTTTGTTGTTTGTGTAACAACATTTCATCATTGCCTCTATAATTTAACCAAAGTTCTGTAGAGATACAAGCAATCAAATTTGGTTTTCAAGTGGGAGCAATGCCGCTTCATGGAAAGAGAAGGTAAAGTGTCACATCCCAAGATTTTCCAAATCTTGTAATGTGAAAAATAATGAATAAAATAAAACTTTGTTGATTTTCAGGGTGAGAAGAAACTTTTTGAATCCATTTGGAAACATTCAAAACCTATTTGGATCAAATAAAATCCTAAAGGGATTTAAAAAGATAAATAAACAATAAAATTAAAAATAGTTAGAATTACTATTTTGGATGTTTTAAATAAAAGATTTGGTTTTCGAAAGAAAAGGTAGATTTATAAATAAGGATTATTTTATAGAGCCAAATTAAACCTTGGCCAATCTTTTGAAAGAAAAATGTTTTGCTTTGCTTAAAGGTTTATTTAATCAAAATATTGAGGATTTATTAATATCCAGTTCTATTAAAAATAAAGGTTTTACCATTTTAATTAAAACATCAAAACTTATTAAATTATTTTAAATAAGTTTTCCAAGTATTTATTATGTTCAAATAAAACCTACTGAATGGTTTGGTACTATTTTGGATTTCAAATAGAGTTTTAAAAATAAATAAATCAAACCCTATTTGATTTAATAACTATGGTCCATTTTATTAATTAATAAATGGATCCTAAAAAGATTAAAAATATTATTTTGTTTTGGACTTTAGTTTTGTGTTGTTGAACAGATCCAAACTCAAGGCAAAGTTTGGAGGAGTTTTTGAATTGTTTGAATGTTTGATTTGTTTGTTTGAAATTCAATCAGGAAATTCAAACAGAAAAAGAGAAAAGAATCAGAACAAAAAAATATATGCAAAGGATACAGCCCAGCCGACCCAGCCCAGGTAAACCTACCCAGACCCCAGCCCAGCAGGCCCAAAACCCCAGCCCACCCGGCTCCTCTCTTTCCCCTGCCCGTCTTTTTCTCACCGCATCGCATACTCTCTCAGCCACTGACCGGTGGATCCCGCACGCAACACACACCTCGCTGACAAAAGGACCCACCCAACCACCACGCATCATCAAACTCGCGCGCCCGTTGCCAGTGATTGATTCTCGGCTTAAATTCGCTCTAACACGATCTTAATCACCAAAACCATCAAGTCCCTCTTAATCCCCTCTGACTCCTCCTCATTTCCCCTCAACAACCACCGCTAATGAGCCACTGAGCACCTCGAATTCGAGCTCAACGTCTCGCCGGCTCCGACGAGTTCTAGTGCCAAATTCCGGTGAAAAGAACACACCCGCACCTCCATTTTTCTGTTGAATCTCCCTAGTATTCTCACGCGCACCTTCCTGACTCCTTGGTTGGGTTTCTTGATCCCTAGGCATTCGACATTGACCACATCTGCAAGCGTCGCCGCAAGCACAAATCCGTCCACCCCTAGGAACCCCTCCAGGAAGCAAACCTCCACCGCTCCAACGCCATTGACTTTGCCCAGAACTCTTGTGCATCGTCTCCGTCTCCACCGTCTTTGGGAACCACCAGAACGTCGCCTTCTTACACATCCCGAGCGTCACCGCCGTCCTCACCATCGCCGGTGACCTGAGCCACCAGGTGAGCCAGCACCCTCTGTTCCTTACCCTTCGATCTTACTTCGACGGACATGATTAGATCGAGCCAAGCCTAGCCGAGCCACGCGCCGTGAGCCAAGCCTCTAGCCTAGCTCGAGCCTTGATGAATCTGCACCGTTCATTTTATGTAAATCGTGCGACCCACACCAGCTATCCACACTGAACCGGTATGGACCAATAGAAACATTCCACGTGTCCCAGTCTGTTTGATTTAAACAGAATTTGATCTATTAGATTTGTGATTTTGTAAATTGCACAACTTTCAAACCACACGTCCAAATTTTGCAAATTTTATATCAATGGAATCAGTGGAACAAGCCCTAGCCAACCATGCCATTTGTTTAGTAAAAAGTTTCTGTTTAATTGTTTGTTTTTGCAGAAACATTTGTATGCTTGTTTAGATTATAAAAATTGTTCAAAAATTATTTTGGGGATAAAATCTTTGGAAAATGGTGTGATTTGAACCTACTGACCATAGGAAACACTTTGTGGTTCCAAAAATGTATTTGGTGAAACAAAAGAATGATTCTTTGATTTAAAACCATTTCTAGTCAAATTAAAATATAGTTTATTTATTAAAAATGATTTTGAAGGAAAACCTTTGGGAAATGTTTTGTTTTAAACTCTCTAACCCCAAACACCAAGTTTTATGGTTTGAAAACATATTTGGTCAAACCTATAGATTAATGCCTTATTGAAAACATTTTTACACCACATAAAATGATACCTTGTTTTGAAAATGGTTTATGAAGTGAAATCTTTTGCAAATAACTTTGCCACTTTATAAAATGACCATTAGGTGTATCCAAATGTTTATGACCCATTAGGAACCACTCTTTCAAACAAAACAAAAGCTTTGCATGCTTGCATGCATTAATTTGACTTTATCATTTTATGTGATGTTTTGCTTGATTGGTAGATTGAGATTGTGCCTTGTTTGATTGAATTGTAGTGACTTGAAGAGTGTGATTGTTGCAAGGACAAGGAGTGAACTTATACTCTCTACCAAAAAGGCAAGTGATGCTTCATACTTTTGTCCCATTACTTTCACTATACATTAGTGATTTTTCTAAGTAAAACTTGCATGGAATTTTTGCTAAGTATAACCATGCTATGGGAAAACCTAGTAGATGAAACCTTAGTAGAATTTCCTAAGTTAAGATTCCTACTACTATCATGCTTAGCTTAGATAATAGAAAACAAGGGTGGAATATACATTCATACTATGGAAAAATTTCTAAGTCTGAGGACTTGTGTTTTTGTTTAATAAAACAACTAAGTTAATGAATCACCTGGGTGGAATGGTAATTGCTTGGTGGTTTTTGGTTGAGTGGTTACACAAGGCCCATGGCTATGGTTTACCTTGTGTATCACACCTGTGGATTGCCACCCAAGAACAAAGAGATTTGAGATGTCAAATGTTGAGAAGCATCAAGTGCAACCACTTGGCATTATGGGCTCTGCCTGGATCATATAGGTTGCTAGAACTTAGCCATTTGGACAGTTGGTGGTAGTGGGATGATAGGTTGGAACGCGTCCATTTGGTCTAAGGAAAGGCTTCTGAAAGATCTTGTCTTGGGAAACCAAGTCTTGTGGGGAAAGTGCACCACCTCTGCAGAGTGTAAAATCTAAGTACTTAGCCGTGTCCCTGGTAAAGGACAATTTGAGCATCAAGACATGGAAGCTATCAAGAATCTCATCATCCAAATTTCTAAGTTAAAAACTTGTGGTTGAACAAGGGTTGAAAGGATCACCAAATTTTTATTGGGAAATTCCTTGGGAAAAGATTTTGTCAAAGAAAAACTTAGTGTTTTCAAATGATAAGGAAAATCTATTTTTGAGCAATGCAAGCCTAAAAGCTCCACTTAGCCAAATGCATATAGATGATAGAATCCACTATACTACCATAGTATCACTTGCCAATACAATTCAAATGTATTGACCCTTGTGGCTGTAACTTGTTATGTTGCAGGTTTAATTGATTTAGTGAGGTGTGTTGATTAGGATTACAAAGTCTACAACCAACATGTCTGCCTGTGGCACTTTGAAGATGAAGGACCCCATGCTTATAGATATTCTGCTGCAATGTAATGTAATAGCCAAATGAGCTATGTAAGATGTAATAAAATTATGTTATTCCTGGTTATAAAGTTGTATTATGACCTTTGTTTCTTGATATTACATCTTAACTGTGGATGCTAGCTATTGATCCAGGGACTAGCATTGCAATCACAGGGATCCTTTTCCTTTACAAAGGAGGGATCTTACAGATGGTATCAGAGCATTGTGTTGCCTGTAGGATTTGTAAACCTAGGATTGGACAAAACCCCTTAGAAAAATAGGAGTTGTATTTGTTCCAAAATTTATTTACAAACAATCTTGTAAACTCTTTCCTCAACCATTTTGGTTTTGATTCTACATCTCTTCTATTTCAAACTTGATGGACAAAACCTACCCCATGGCCAAAGACTTCACCATGTGCAAAGGACTTCATCAACTCTAATGACTTCAACATCTTCAACTCTAATGACTTCAACATCTTCAACTCTAATGACTTCAACATCTTCAGCATTTTCACCAAGGACTACAACCTTGGATATCACTAAGGACTAAGGACAAGAAATCATGCCCAAGACTTGAAGACTAAGGAAATACAACTTAGAAGGAACCATGATCACCTTTGAAGTTTTGTGACCAAGAATTTTCTCAAGAATAAAAGATCTCATTCAAGGAGAATCAACCAAGAAAGAAGGATGGAAAGATCACAAGTAAACCATATAGATGGACAACCATATTTAGTTTAAGACAAACCCACCAACTTATGTGGTGTAACAAAAATATTTTTGGATGCCTAAAAATATGCTTGAAACTTGTTGTTTGAGTGGAATGTTTGTTTGTGATTGCTTGCACAATGCTTGTGTGAATTGTGATGTGTGTGATTAGAATTATTCCCTTAGAAATATTTTTGCCTATTCTAATCCCAATCCAACCCAAACAGATGACTTCTCCAAGAGACTCCAACATCAAGGATGGTGACACCAACAACAACCAAGAGAACAACATGAGAAAACAACTACTAGCAAACCAAACCCAGTTGAGCCAAGTGACAACCCAGCTTTTAGCTAACAACAATGGATTAGACCCAGCTAGACAAAGGATTTTGAAACTTCAATCCCAATTATTACAAGGGATGGCCAATCAAATGATCAACATTGGAGACAACTCTTCCAAAGGAGTTTATGACAACAAGGATAACAAAGATGTTATTCTAGAAGGAACCCAAGCATGCAATATTTGTGGAGACAAGGATCACACTTCCAAGGAACATAGGGATCAATGCCCCAATTGTGAAGAGGAACATTCAGCTGGCCAATGCCCCACATCTCATGTTACTTGCTTCCTATGTGAAGGAAATAATCATGTTCCTATCCAATGCCCCATCTATTCCCTAGTTCAACAAAGGAAACAAGGTGGAGTGCATCAACAGTTTGTAAACCCTCATGAAGGAACAACTTCTACCAAGAAGGATGAGGACAAAGGAAAATCTCCACTTGTACCTCCATGCAATATGACCCAATTTAAAGGACCAAAGAAGAGACATATGAATTATCCAAGGAGCAATAGAAGGTCAAAGAAACCAGTAGACATTCCTACCTATGAGATAACATATGAAGATCATGAACTGGAAGCCCTCCTAGATTTGGAGAGACCCAAGAAGAAGAAGAAATGCCCCAACCCTAGCAAGAAGGATATTACTCAAGAACAATGTTACACTTGCAAAGATATGGGACACTATGCCAATGAATGCCCAGAAAATAAGAAGAACCAAAGAAACAAACAAGAGGAAATGATACCAAAGGAAAAGAAAGATATTAGCCAAGTGTGGTGCAACAACTGCAAAGAGCTAGGACATTATGCAAGCAACTGTCCAGAAAAGATGAAACACAAGATAAACAAGCCTATGAGGGATCTCAGCCTTGTCACATGTTTCAAATGCAAGGAGCTAGGCCACTATGCAAACTTCTGTCCAGGAAAGTTACACCAAGATACCAAGAAGGCCAATGTGTAATCTAGATGGAAAAATTTTAAGGGTGGTAGTACCCTAGATGTTTTGAGCCAACTTGTAACCCCTAGCCTTCCCAAATCTTGGGACGAGATTTATTTTAAGGGTGGTAGCCTGTCACATCCCAAGATTTTCCAAATCTTGTAATGTGAAAAATAATGAATAAAATAAAACTTTGTTGATTTTCGGGGTGAGAAGAAACTTTTTGAATCCATTTGGAAACTTTCAAAACCTATTTGGATCAAATAAAATCCTAAAGGGATTTAAAAAGATAAATAAACAATAAAGTTAAAAATATTTGGAATTACAATTTTGTATCTTTTAAATAAAAGATTTGGTTTTCAAAACAAAAGGTAGATTTATAAATAAGGATTATTTTATAGAGCCAAATTAAACCTTGGCCAATCTTTTGAAATAAAAATGTTTTGCTTTGATTAGAGGTTTATTTAAACAAAATAATGAGGATTTATTAATATCCAATTCTATTAAAAATAAAGGTTTTACCATTTTAATTAAAACATCAAAACTTATTAAATTATTTTAAATAAGTTTTCCAAGTATTTATTATGTTTAAATAAAACCTACTGAATGGTTTGGTACTATTTTGGATTTGAAATAGAGTTTTAAAAATAAATAAATCAAACCCTATTTGATTTAATAACTATGGTCCATTTTATTAATTAATAAATGGATCCTAAAAAGATTAAAAATATTATTTTGTTTTGGACTTTAGTTTTGTGTTGTTGAACAGAACCAAACTCAAGGCAAAGTTTGGAGGAGTTTTTGAATTGTTTGAATGTTTGATTTGTTTGTTTGAAATTCAATCAGGAAATTCAAATAGAAAAAGAGAAAAGAATCAAAACAAAAAAAATATATGCAAAGGATACAGCCCAGCCGACCCAGCCCAGCTAAACCTACCCAGACCCCAGCCCAGCAGGCCCAAAACCCCAGCCCACCTGGCTCCTCTCTTTCCCCTGCCCGTCTTTTTCTCACCGCATCGCATACTCTCTCAGCCACTGACCGGTGGACCCCGCACGCAAACACACACCTCGCTGACAAAAGGACCCACCCAGCCACCACGTCATCATCAAACTCGCGCGCCCGTTGCCAGTGATTGATTCTCGGCTTAAATTCGCTCTAACACGATCTTAATCACCAAAACCATCAAGTCCCTCTTAATCCCTCTGGCTCCTCCTCATTTCCCCTCAACAACCACCTCTAATGAGCCACTGAGCACCTCGAATTTGAGCTCAACGTCTCGCCGGCTCGACGAGTTCTAGTGCCAAATTCCGGTGAAAAGAACACACCCGCACCTCCATTTTTCTGTTGAATCTCCCTAGTATTCTGACACCCACCTTCCTGACTCCTTGGTTTGGTTTCTTGATCCCCAAGCATTCGACATTGACCACATCTGCAAGCATCGCCACAAGCACAACTCCGGCCACCCCTAGGAACCGCTCCAGGAAGCAAACCTCCATCGCTCCAACGCCATTGACTTTGCCCAGAACTCTTGTGCATCGTCTCCGTCTCCACCATCTTCGGGAACCACCAGAACATCGCCTTCTTACACATCTCGAAGGCCGCCCTCACCATCGCCGGTGACCTGAGCCACCAGGTGAGCCAGCACCCTCTGTTCCTTACCCTTCGATCTTACTTCGACGGACACGATTAGATCGAGCCAAGCCTAGCCGAGCCACGCGCCGTGAGCCAAGCCTCCAGCCTAGCTTGAGCCTTGATGAATCTGCACCGTTCATTTTATGTAAATCGTGCGACCCACACCAGCTATCCACACTGAACCGGTATGGACCAATAGAAACATTCCACGTGTCCCAGTCTTTTTGATTTAAACAGAATTTGATCTATTAGATTTGTGATTTTGTAAATTGCACAACTTTCAAACCACACGTCCAAATTTTGCAAATTTTATATCAATGGAATCAGTGGAACAAGCCCTAGCCAACCATGCCATTTGTTTAGTAAAAAGTTTCTGTTTAATGTTTTGTTTTTGCAGAAACATTTGTATGCTTGTTTAGATTATAAAAATTGTTCAAAAATGATTTTGGGGATAAAATCTTTGGAAAATGGTGTGATTTGAACCTACTGACCATAGGGAACACTTTGTGGTTTCAAAAATGTATTTGGTGAAACAAAAGAATGATTCTTTGATTTAAAACCATTTCTAGTCAAATAAAAATATAGTTTATTTATTAAAAATGATTTTGAAGGAAAACCTTTGGGAAATGTTTTGTTTTAAACTCTCTAACCCCAAACACCAAGTTTTATGGTTTTAAAACATATTTGGTGAAACCTATATATTAATGCCTTATTGAAAACATTTTTACACCACATAAAATGATACCTTGTTTTGAAAATGGTTTATGACGTGAAATCTTTTGCAAATAACTTTGCCACTTTATAAATGACCATTAGGTGTATCCAAATGTTTATGACCCATTAGGAACCACTCTTTCAAACAAAACAAAAGCTTGGCATGCTTGCATGCATTACTTTGACTTTATCATTTTATGTGATGTTTTGCTTGATTGGTAGATTGAGATTGTGCCTTGTTTGATTGAATTGTAGTGACTTGAAGAGTGTGATTATTGCAAGTACAAGGAGTGAACTTATACTCTCTACCAAAAAGGCAAGTGATGCTTCATACTTTTGTCCCATTACTTTCACTATACATTAGTGATTTTTCTAAGTAAAACTTGCATGGAATTTTTGCTAAGTATAACCATGCTATGGGAAAACCTAGTAGATGAAACCTTAGTAGAATTTCCTAAGTTAAGATTCCTACTACTATCATGCTTAGCTTAGCTAATAGAAAACAAGGGTGGAATATACATTCATACTATGGAAAAATTTCTAAGTCTGAGGACTTGTGTTTTTGTTTAATAAAACAACTAAGTTAATGAATCACCTGGGTGGAATGGTAATTGCTTGGTGGTTTTTGGTTGAGTGGTTACACAAGTATAACACCCTCAGAATCGGCCCTATGCAAGTTACAGCGATTCCCGCCAAACCCGCATAGAAACGATTCAAAGGTGCCCACCAGGCACTTTCGTGCGGGTAGAAAACAAAGTAATACCATTACACAATAGTCCACGAGGGAACCCACAGAACAGATATATACAACAACGACTCAAAGAGTCAAGAATACAGATATACAATACAAAGATCCAAATCACCTTTAAAACGATATAGCGTCCGAGTACGGACAAGATGCAAATTGAGCTAAGAGCCCTGAAGAATAACCTATGGCGTCCATAACCCTGCCCAGGCCAAGCCGGAAGGGTAACCCTGCTAACGACGTCGATCTCAAAACCTGCTTAAACAAAAGGGGTGCCGACAAAGGGCAAAGGAAAAAGAGAGAGCGGTCAGTACTGAGGCCAGTACACGGCGAGACTAGAATTCGGCGGTCCTCGCCTACATAGGTATGGTGGACTAAAGCGGCAGCGCAGCATGCACTAAACAACCTATAGAGACTCGATACAAATAGCGGCTATCAGAGAGGGGTAAGAAAGACCTATTCGGAACCAACCTGATACTACCACCAAACATACCCATCCTGGTGTTTCCCCCTCAAGACCAAATGAGGAAGTCAACCGAGGAACTCACACCGTTGGCAGTTTTATTTATTCAGTTATCGTTGCAGCAATTACTAGTCAGGTGTAAATAGTCATCCTGATATAATAAGCCGTGGGCAGTTTTAGTTAACCATTCCGTTGTAGTTGCAACACTTACTAGTCAGATACAATAAGCATGAGATATCCCAAACCCAGCAGTTGTTGGTAGTTTTATTTAACCATTCCGTTGTAGTGGAGCTGATTACTAGTCATATCGGATACAAGTCAAATTATAACAGTAAACTTTAGTTATAGTTGTCTATGATCGAGAACTGTGCTCCAAGTCGTCCATAACCGCGGACACGGCTTTTCGAAAAGATTTAACCCTGCAGGGGTGCACCAAAGTATCCACACACACTTCGACCCTTTTGCGGATCGGTTAACATACACCCATCGGTATGTCGGCGGGGCCTAAGTCATGACGCTTCCTGACCAAAGCAAGTACATGGGGCCACCCACTAAGCTACCATAGCGAGCTGGCGGCTCGGAACGGACCTGCGTGGTTTGGCTGTAAACGACTGGGAACCCGAAAGTGTGACTGGGCTTGTCGATACCGCGAAAACACTCCGCAATCCTAAACAGTACAGGTGCTCCACGCACAATCTTAAATAAAGCAGTAAAGCATGGCATAAGTACAGGATAGTAATAAAGCTCCAAACTACTTTGTGGCCCCCAGTACAATACTTTGAAATCAGGTACTAATCGATGGGGGTGCCCACACACCCCACCTGTGGTTAGCGCGCTCGATCTCGGAACAGGTATCAAGAACTCGGGGTCCTACGGGACACCAGTGAGCGGTTAAAAACCAAAATATTGTCTATTACCCACCGGTGCCTCTGCATTTACCTACTTCAATTTTAGTTATTAAACAGTAATTAAAGCCATGATCATCTCCAACATTAAACATGCGGCAATACTCCAACAACTGTGGTACTTGACGACACGCAACAACACTTGAGCAAGCGACTACGACGCGCAAGTCCAACTATCTACCAATCAACAGGTAATAGGATGTGTCCAAGGAAATATAAGGCTGCAAGGGGTATCACGGGTACAAAAACTAGAGCATCGCAACACCGATAGCAATATATCAACAGGAGGGAATAAATACTATAAAAGTAAGATAGGTAGAAAGGGGGAGGTGCTCGCCTGAAAACGTTGCCGAAGGTTCACCCGAAGATCGGGTCGACACTCGCATCAACTCATCGGCCTAATCCGTGAAGAAGCAAAGCACTAGAAGAAACACCGGATGGATTATTTAATACTACGGTAGAAAATCGGGCATGATGCATGTATGATGTATGACATGGCAAAGATGCGATGCGATTAGGCAATATTAAATGGAACCGGGGTCCCGATAATTATTTACTAGGTTCATGTTGTTTAGATACCCCACATTTTAAATGTTGTCTTAACATGGCAAAACATAGCATCGGTTTGATACACAATTTTAAATAGAGCCCATATAAGACTAGATTCGTCGGCATATGGACTCCATATTTAATTATAAGGTGAATCGGCATAAGGCCCCCAACCCACACAATATGTATGCAAGCATGTATAAATTAATATGCAACAAGTAATATTATTTATAAAATATAGGTCACGGAAAAGAGGGTCACACTTTGGGGTTCGGCGAACTTGGGGCTCGGAGGGGTCACACATTGGATCGACGATCTTGGGTTTGATGTGGGTTGGGTTCGGTCTCGCCGGGATCGGTCTTCGAATCATTGGGGTCTTCGGTCTCCGTGATGGAGGTCTTGTCGGTGGGGAACTTGGTTATTCATTGATGGTTCTTCGGTTTCGCTTTTAGTTTCTCAGCTCGTCTTGGTAACTCCTGGAGCTTCGGGAGATCTTGGTGAGGATCTTGTCAACTTCGATAGGACTTGAAGTGGTCTTCTATCGGAGACATAATGCAAGTGCATGGTTAGCAGACACTAAACAAGACAGGGCGTGATCAAAGGAACACTGTGAGGAGGTGGTGTCCCGTTCATACGTTAGCTCGCGCACCTTACAGACGAGGTGTGGCAGGATGGCAAAAAGCTGGCTTGGTGGCCTCCAGGCGCAGGGCTTGTCTGCTGAACAACAGAGGATGACGTCGAGGTTCGGTCGGAGCAGAGAGCCTCGAGGGGAGCCAGGCGACCATGTCGACCGTAGAGCGCTCGCACACGGAACAGAGAGGCGGCCAGAACTGGGCGAGCTTGATGCGGGAGGGGACCGGGCAGAAGGGCGCCCGCGTCGGTGCTGCAGGAAGGAGAGGTCATCAGTGGCGGCGCGGGAGAGAGCAACGCGAGACGGGAACCGGCGGTCATCAGGAAAAGAACCCTGCAGGCGGCGACGTGGACGATGGCGAAGGCAGCGGGCTTGCCGCGGCGTCGCGATGACCAAGGTGACGTGCAGAGCTGTAGAGGGAGGAAGCGAGGCCGGCGAGCTCGGGCTCGAGGAGGTACCAGGCGACGGGGTCGCGCCTGCGACGGCCTCACGCGATGGCGGAGGGCGAAGCCGACGGGGAGGCGAGCTCCAGGGAGGATCCGTGGCGGCAGGTGCTCAGTGGATGTCAGGGAAGAGGAGGGCGACGGGCTTGGGGAGGTGGCGATGGACGGAGGTGCAGGCCACAGGCTGGCGACGGAGCTGAGGAGGGCCAGAGGAGGGAGGCGCACGGGCGACGGCGGTCGCGAAAGGTGCTAGCGGCGGGGAGGGTTGACGACGAGGTGGCGCGGGCCGGAGCAAAGGAAGACGCGGGAGGAGGCCGAGATCGTCGTGGCGGCGGCGGCCTGTGGTGGGTGAGCGGGGCCGACGGGGAGCAGAGGGTGGTGGTGGAGGGGACGCCGGCGGCGGGGTCATGCGGCCGTGGAGGCAGAGCTCGGGTCATCGGTGAAGGGGTCCGGCGGCGAGGCTCGGCTCGGAGCGGTCGGGGAAGGAGGAGACGGGGACGGAAGGAAGAGAGAGAGGGAGCGGGGAGGCGCGTTTTATGGACATGCAGGTTTTTACAAGTGTTTTATAAAAGATTTTGCAAAAATAGCTATGCCTCTCACCAAACTTCTTGAGAAAGAAACTCTTTTCTATTTAGATCATAACTGCATGTCACATCCCAAATTTTAGATTTTGTTCTGCATATCATTCATATCATTGCATCATACTCTTCCGTGCAAAACCATCGATTGAAAAGATTCGGCAAAACGCTATTTTCAAAACCCTATTTTATTTTACTACAATGCTCCTACAGGAGGTTTTACCAGGACTTGTGTTTTCCACCCTTGTAGACAAGTGGATTCACTCACCCCTTGACCCTAGGTTGATCCCATTGATTTTAGAAAAATTTAGAAACAAGAATCGTCCGATTCGGAGTTCGTATGAAGGAGTTACGGAGGTTTTACTAAATTGGAAAAAGGGAAAAAGAAAGATAAAAAAAAGAGGGTGAGTGCCGCCGCCAGCCTGCTGGGCCGCGTCGGCCCAGCTAGCGTCTAGCCCACGCTTGCCTTGCTGTCAGCCACCGCCCAGCGGCCGGATAATATCGCGCCGCCCGGCGCCGCCGCCCGAGTCCACCTCCAACTCCTCCGCGTGGGCCCCCTCCTCTTAACCACCCCGCGCACGCCCCCCTGCTACCCGACCCCACCGCCACTCCCTCGTCCCGCGACCGCCGCCGCCTCCCGAGCAGCCGCCGCCGCCCGCGATCTCGCCGCCGCCGCCGCCCCGGTAAGCCGCCTCGCCCGCGACCTCGCCGCCTAACCCGCCGCCACCTCCTCCCTGCTGGCCGACGCCGCCACCGCTAGGACCGAGCCGCCGACCCCGCCGCCTCGACGCCGCCGCGCCCGCCGCTCCACCTCGTCGCGCCGCCGCCGGATCGCCACCCGCCGCCGTACCGCCGCCGCCCAGGCCGCCGCCCCGCGCCATGAAAGCCGCGCGCCGCCCCGCCGCCGCCTCCACGATCTGCGGCTAACGGCCCAGATCTCAGTCAGCGCCAGGCGCTAACTAGTCAAGCGCCCAGCTCAGTCAGCAAGCCAGTCCACAGACGTCCTGAACAAAGTTGACTGGGTATTTCTTTAATCGTTTTATTTGGCAGATTTTCGTAAGAACTTGTAAATTGCGTAGAAATTAATCCGCTGGGCCAAAAATTGCAAATAAAATATGTGTAGATTCAATAAGTCGTGTAGAATCTTGCTGTACCATTTTTTAACACTTTTGCAGCAAGATTTTGTCCAGATTAATTAAATGAGTTAACGGCCTTTTTGGAGTATTTAATTCGTAGAAAAAGATCTGTAACTCCAAAAATTGCGTATAATATGTCCCTGGATTCAGTAGAACAAGGGGAATCTCAAAGTGAATTAAAAGGATAGGTGTACAGTAAAAACTTCTGCAGAAACTGTCTAGTGGCTTTCTGCAGTGTTTTAATTATTCAGGGAGTTTTATAATTCCTTTTTGAGTAATTCCAATTGGTACTGTTCCTAAACAGCAATGCCTATACAGTAGTATTTTCCCAAGATTTTACAAATAGTATACTACCGGTAGTGAATTATTTGTGTTCTAGCTCTAGTTTTGAGCGTTATATTTTGCATAATAGTTTTCCTTGCGCTAAAACTATTTTCCATGCATGCAATTAGTACCTTTACTGAATAGTATTATTTGGTGTTGCTGTAGCATCTCCCCACTTGTCATGCATGCATTCATGCATCATCTTTGGTGCATATGCTTGTGGATTGTTTGTTTATGATTGCAATTGTATCGTGTAGATTGTGACGAGTGCAACGCTTGCTCGTGTGTGGATTGTTCTTCCGACCGCTACAACCAAGGCAAGTAGATTCTACTTTGTTCATAATATTGTCCTACTATTTTCAATGCATTGTCGTGTATTTTGTAGATGCATCTGTAGGATGATACTATCGCTGTGCTATGTCCTATTATGTGGTAGGGCCTTCCTTGTAGATGAACCACCATTGGTAATGTGCTTAGCCATGCTATGATGAACGAGGGCTGGGTTACATCACTGCAGCTTGTTTCTAAAAGTATTGGTTTGTGAAAACTAAAACAACTTAATCAATGAATCCCCTGGGTGTGATGGGATTGATAATTTTTGGTGGTATCATTGCGGAGAGGCACCCAGGTATCAAGAGAAAATGATTGGCTTCTTTATTTTGTAGCTTACGTGTACAACCATGTGCCAATAATGAAATGGGCGGTTGGTTGGACTTAGTAGGTTGTGGTAACTCGAACCCGCGTATCCAGAGATGTAGAATTTTGGTAGGTTGGACGGTCTTGGCGTCGGGATTGGGGAGCTACTTCCCGAACAGTCTCTTCTTGGACTTCTCCCTATCATCACCCAAAATGAGAGTGATGGTACGAGCTGGGCTGCCCAAGTCACATGGGTAAAGTGTACTAACCCCTGCAGGGTGTGTAATCTAATCGATTAGTCGTGTCCCCGGTTACGGACAACTGAGCTGCTTGATAATGATTCCATGACATGTTTCTCGCTCATTCAAATTTCATAATTGCTTTAATATTGTTGGGTTAACTTAATTGGGATCTTTTCAAAGAAAAATCAAAAACTGTTTACGAAAGTAGGACAAAGGTATTTGCAAATGCAAGCCAGACACAGCTCCAATTGCCAAATATGCATGTAGATGTTAGCACTATTGTCTCCTTTACTAGCTCTACTTGCCATACATTCCATGTATTGACCCTTCGGGGCTGCTACGTTTCATGTTGCAGGATTTTCTGATTCTCAGTAATCGATATAGGCCACGGTACTCCACTCGGCACTTGTTCACTTGTGGGCAATTTGAAGAATGGAGGATTTGCTTTATTTATGTTGCTACCTGAATAATTTGAGCTAGCCTTGAGCTAAGCTTTTATTGTAATAATGGTACTCTGGATCTTCGTTATTTATGATACACGGATATTTTGCTATGTTATTCATCTCATTCTATTGTGGGCCAATGAACTGATCCAGGGATTGGCATGTCACATAGAAGCCACGGTCTTTTCAGAACCGCGGTGTTACAAGATGGTATCAGAGGAACATAGAGGACATGGAAAGGGAGAATGGAGCTCTAGCTGAGAAAGTGATGATGGTAAAAGAGATAGCAGATTTTGCCAGCAATGGTATGGTGGTCCAAGGACTGGAGATAGAGACCTTGCATGAAGCTGTGGGAGTTCTGGAGAATGCCCTGATAGGCAGGGATGCAACCATAGCTCAGCTTAATGGAACTGTGCAGGAAAACAACCAGAACATACAACAGTTGCAAGGGACCGTCCAGGAAAGAGATCAAACTATTGAAGCTATGGCAGCCCAGATTGCCGCTCTCCAAGCGCAGCTGAATCCACCTTCTGATGATGACAATGGAGACGGTGAAAACAATGATGATGACAGTGGGAACGATGATGATGATGAGGACGAGAATGATGATGATGGAAACGATGATGGTGGAGGAGATGAAGCTGTTGCAGTTGCAGGAGAGAGTGAAGAAGAAGAGGAGGATCCAGAGGAGGTGGAGTTTGAGATCTCAAGTGATGATTCAGGATAGGTGTACACTCCGCCGCCATGGTTGAACCGTGGACCAAAGCGCCAACGCATGAGTGCAAGGGCCTACCGCAACCTCTTCAAGAAATAGATAGAAGTCCACCAATTAGTCCTCGTTAGGTAAAATCTTTAGGATTAGTCTCGATCGATGTGAAACTTAATTACTGTTAGTTTAAGAGTGTTTAGTTGCTTATTTGTGTACTCCAATATCCCAGGATTTATTTGTGCGAATTTTATGAAAGAGTTATGGCAAGTTTGGTTAATATCTGTGTTATTTTCGCTGCAGTTTTCTGCTGATACAGCATTACTGTACGATTTTTCATATTTTTCTGGTAACTGGGAAAAATCTTAAAAAAATAGGGCTGGTGCGAAACTCTCTGTACTATATGTGAAAAAATCAGCATAATTTTCTGACGAGTCTAAGTCAGGTGGGAAAATTTGTGAACGCTGCTGGACTGTTCTGACTGATTGCTGTTTTTGTTGCTTAGTTGATCAACTGTTTAGTTAACCATAGCCAACTCATGTAAAACTATTTCAGTAGGTATATACCGCTAGGATAACCCCTGGGATGTTGCTGAATCACTTGTTTGTTGAGGTGTTGCTTGCTTGTGATTGTCTGCTATTGTTTGTTGTTGTTTGATCATATGCATGGGTAAAATCCTATTATCGTAGTTGATTCTTTCTAAGCTTACCTGTGCTGAACTGCAGATGCCTCCCCGCCGTCAACCCACTGAGTTGGAGCAGCTCATGGCAGCTCAGGCACAGCTGACCCAAGTTATGACTCAGTTCATGGAAGCTCAGAACAACAACAATAATGGAAACAACCAGCCTTAGGGAGATGCTCTCACCAGATTTCTGAGGCTAAGGCCAGCTAAGTTCTCTACTGCAACGGAGCCAATGGTTGCTCTCGACTGGTTGCGTTCAGTCAACAAAGATCTGGTAACTGTTGGATGCACTGATGCTGAGAAGGTGAGGTTTGCCGCTCACCTACTGGAGGGACCAGCCGCTTCTTGGTGGGACACTTTTCAGATCACTCACCCGCTGAACACTGTGACTTGGGCAATGTTTGAGGAAGGTTTCAGGACCAACCACGTGTCTTCAGGAGTTCTGAGCCTGAAGAGGAAGGAGTTCCGCAACTTGCGCCAAACCAATCGCACCGTGGCCGAGTACATTGAGGAGTTCAACAACCTGTCCCGTTATGCACGTGAGGATGTTGACACTGATGCAAAAAGGAGGGAGAGATTTCTGGATGGCCTCAGTGATGAGCTTTCCGTGCAGCTACTGGTGGTTTATTGCCCCACTTTCCAGGAGCTTATGAACAAGGCCAGGATCTTGGAAGGGAAGCACAAGCAGGTGGAAAGCCGCAAGAGAAAGAGTAGCAATCACCACTCTGGTTCACATCACAAGTCTCGCACTTCATATGATGGATACTCCAAGCATGGAGGGAGCGACCATGTGAGCCATGACCGCCACCACCATGGAGGCGATGGACATCGCCATGACAACCACAAGAGCAGCCACCACAGCCACAAGGGAGGACACTCTCACCATTCTGGAGGACACGGTGGACATGACCACAACCGTGATCGCAGCTTTGTGAAGAAGGATCTGAGTGAGGTGACATGCTTCAAGTGTAAACAGAAGGGACACTATGCTGACAACTATCCGGAGAGGAAGGGACTGAAGCCAACCAACAACCAGAAGGCCACAGTGAACCACATGAATGTGGAGGAGATCCCAGACGAGCCTGACCTTGTGATTGGTAAGTTCCCAATCAACACTCACCCTGCCCTTATACTTTTCGATACTGGTGCATCGCATTCATTCATATCAAGGGCATTTGTGGATAAGTATAAGCTACCTACTGAGTCTATGAAAGGGTCTATTAGAGTGAGTTCACCTGGAGGAGATATGATAGCTAGCGCGGGATGCCGCGACTTAACTGTGAGGATTGGAACACACAACTTCGTTGCACATTTGGTAGTGTTGGAATCACAAGGTTTAGATGTTATTCTGGGTATGGATTGGATGTCTATGCATGGGGGACACATAGATTGTGCACAGCGAGCTGTTTCACTCAAAACCCCGGATGGTAAGAGAATTAGGTTCAAGTCGGCTGTATGACCAGGAAGGTGTAAGTTGAATTCTCTTAAGGGGGTTAGCATGGATACTGTGCCTGTGATTAAGGATTACCCCGATGTGTTTCCGGAAGAGCTGCCAGGTATGCCACCTGACAGGGAAGTGGAATTTCTCATCGACCTGATGCCGGGAACATGACCTATAGAAAAGAGACCATATAAGATGGATGTGGATGAGCTGAAGGAATTGAAGAAGCAGCTGAAAGAGCAGTTGGACAAGGGATTCATTCAGCCTAGTTCGTCGTCATGGGGAGCACCTGTTCTGTTTGTGGAGAAGAAAGACAGCAGCAAGAGATTAGTGGTGGACTATCGCTCGTTGAATGAGGTAACCATTAAGAACAAATACCCCCTGCCGAACATAAATGATTTGTTTGATCAACTAGAAGGAGCAAAGGTGTTTAGCAAGATTGATCTGCGATCGGGCTACTTCCAATTGAAGATCCGGGAGGAGGACATACCAAAAACCGCCTTCACCACTAGGTATGGTTTATATGAGTATACAGTTATGTCTTTTGGACTAACGAATGCCCCGGCATACTTCATGACCATGATGAACAAGGTATTCATGGAGTACTTGGACAAGTTCGTAGTGGTGTTTATTGACGACATACTGATATATTCCAAGGATGATGCTGAGCATGAGAAACATTTGCGACTGATTATGGAGAAGCTGAGGGAACACAAGCTGTATGCCAAATTCAGCAAGTGTGAATTCTGGCTTAACACTGTTGGATTTCTTGGGCACGTGGTGTCAGGAGAAGGAGTCGCTGTTGATCCAAGCAAAGTGACTGCAGTAACTGAGTGGGAAGCGCCCAAGAATGCGGGAGAGATTAGAAGCTTTCTGGGACTTGCTGGATATTACATAAGGTTCATTGAAAACTTCTCCAAGATTGCTAAGACGATGACTGAACTTCTGAAGAAGGAGAGGAAGTTCGAATGGACGGATGTGTGTGAAGCCAGCTTTCAGGAACTGAAGCGTCGACTAGTAACCGCACCTGTTCTATGTTTACCAGACCTTCAGAAGGATTTCCAAGTGTACTGTGATGCTTCTAGACAGGGACTTGGGAGTGTGCTGATGCAAGATGGGAGAGTAGTGTCGTATGCCTCGCGGCAACTCAAGCACCATGAGCAGAATACCCCACACACGACTTGGAGTTAGCGTCAGTGTTTCATGCGCTCAAGGTATGGAGGCATTACTTAATGGGAAAACACTGTGATGTATACACCGACCACAAGAGCCTGAAGTACATATTCACGCAGAAGGAACTGAACATGAGGAAAAGGAGATGGTTGGAGCTTATCAAGGACTATGATATGAATCTGCAATACCACCCAGGAAAGGCCAATGTAGTAGCAGATGCTCTGAGCCGGAAGGTTTACGCCAATGGACTGACAATTGGGGAATTGCCGGAGGATTTGTGCAAACAGTTCAAGGACCTTAGACTGGAGGTAGTATCAGAAGGATACTTGGCAGCAATGGAAGTCCAACCAACGCTGCAAGACAGAATCAGGAAGGCTCAAGTGGGAGACAAAGAGATAGATGAAGTAAAGGAAAATATGAAGGAGGATCGGGCAAGGGAATTCCGCGAGGATGAGCAGGGAACCTTGTGGTATGGAGATCGTTTGTGCGTCCCCGACGATCCGGAGATAAGGAAGTTGATCCTGAAGGAAGCTCATGACTCGCCGTATTCCATACATCCGGGCAATACGAAGATGTATATGGACCTAAAGGACAAGTTCTGGTGGAACAACATGAAGGGAGACATCGCGGAGCATATTGCCCTATGTGATGTATGTAGCCGAGTGAAGGCGGAACACCAGAAGCCAGCAGGGCTGTTACAGCCATTGCCCGTGCCGGATTGGAAGTGGGATAGAGTGGGAATGGATTTCATCACAGGATTGCCCAGGACCAGGTCAGGATATGACTCCATTTGGGTAGTGGTCGACCATTTGACCAAGGTAGCCCACTTTATACCGGTAAAGACGAACTATACAAGTGCAAAGTTGGCCAAGATTTATATGGACAGGATTGTCTGCCTACATGGAGTTCCCAAGAGTATTGTATCTGACAGAGGCACCCAATTTACCTCACACTTCTGGCGCCAGCTGCACGAGTCACTTGGTACTAGATTGGAGTTTAGCACAGCGTTTCACCCACAGACTGATGGTCAGACCGGGAGGGTGAATCAGATTTTGGAGGACATGCTGAGAGCTTGCGCTCTGGCTCATGGTTCTAGTTGGGATGCGAATTTGCCATATGCTGAGTTTTCCTACAACAACAACAGCTATCAAACCAGCATCAAAACGTCACCGTTTCATGTACTGTATGGGAAACGGTGCCGGACACCATTGCTATGGGATGGAGTAGGAGAACGCCAGTTGTTTGGGCCTGATTTGATCAAGGATGCTGAGGAAAAGGTAGCCTTGATTAGGGACAGGCTGAAGGTAGCACAAACAAGGCAGAAGAGCTATGCTGACTCCAAGCGCAAGGAAGTGGTGTATGAGATAGGTGATAGGGCATACCTCAGAGTGTCGCCACTTCGTGGGATCAAGAGATTTGGAATTAAGGGTAAGCTGGCACCTCGGTTTATTGGACCGTATCGGGTATTAGCACGCAAAGGAGAAGTTGCTTATCAGTTGGAGTTGCGGAGGCTCATCTATTCACAATGTGTTCCACGATCCGGCTGAAGAAGTGCCATCCGGAGATGGTGGATACACCATTGAGAGACACTGTACCGCTAGAGGAGGTTCAGCTTGAGAACGACTTGACCTATGAGGAGAAGCCGGTCAAGATTCTGGAGACAGCAGAGAGGATTACCCGTACCAAGACGATCAGGTTTTGCAAGGTGCAGTGGAGCCACCACACCGAAGAGGAAGCCACTTGGGAGCGTGAGGATGACATCCGAGAGGACTACCCACACCTATTTGCTAGCCGCGCCGAATCTCGGGGATGAGATTCATCTTAAGGGGGTTAGTCTTGTCACATCCCAAATTTTAGATTTGGTTCTGCATATCATTCATATCATTGCATCATACTCTTCCGTGCAAAACCATCAATTGAAAAGATTCGGCAAAACGCTATTTTCAAAACCCTATTTTATTTTACTACAATGCTCCTGCGGGAGGTTTTACTAGGACTTGTGTTTTCCACCCTTGTAGACAAGTGGATTCACTCACCCCTTGACCCTAGGTTGATCCCCTTGATTTTAGAAAAATTTATAAACAAGAATCGTCCGATTCGGAGTTCGTATGAAGGTGTTACGGAGGTTTTACTAAACTGGAAAAAGGGAAAAAGAAAGATAAAAAAAAAGAGGGTGAGCGCCGCCGCCAGCCTGCTGGGCCGCGCCGGCCCAGCTAGCGTCCAGCCCGCGCCGCGCGCGCGCCTGCAGCCATCACCCGCGCGGCGGATAATATCCGCCGCCGCCCCAGCGCCAGGCCACCGACAGGTGGGCCCCACCTGTCGGCGCCGACTTCGCCGTCGCCGCCGTATCCAACTCCAACCGCCGCCCGAGTCCGCCTCCAACTCCTCCGCACGGGCCCTCCCTCCTCTTAACCACCCCGCGCATGCCCCCTGCTACCTGACCCCGCCGCCACGCCCTCGTCCCGCGACCGCCGCCGCCCGCGATCTCGCCGCCGCTGCCGCCCAACTCCACCGCCTCGCGCGCCGCCCTGGTAAGCCGCCTCGCCCGTGACCAGCCGCCTCGCCCGCGACCTCGCCGCCTAACCCGCCGCCACCTCCTCCTCAGGCGCGCCGCCGCCGGCCGCCGCGCCGCGCCCGCCGCTCCACCTCGTCGCGCCCGCCGCCACCCGCCGCGCCACGCCGCCGCGCGCCCGCCGCCCGAAGCCGCCGCGCCCGCCTCCCTCCACGCGATACAGCAGCCCAGATCCGTTCAGTCAGGCGCTAACTAGTCAAACGCCCAGTCAGCGCCCAGTCAGCAGCCACGTAGACCAGTCAACAGACAAAGTTGACTGTGTATTTCTTTAATCGTTTTATTTGGCAGATTTTTGTAGGAACTTGTAAATTGCATAGAAATTAATCCGCTAGGCCAAAAATTGCAAATAAAATATGTGTAGATTCAGTAAGTCATGTAGAATCTTGCTATACCATTGTTTCACACTTTTGCAGCAAGATTTTGTCCAGATTAATTAAATGAGTTAATAGCCTTTTTGGAGTATTTAATTCATAGAAAAAGATCTGTAACTCCAAAAATTGCATATAATATGTCCCTGGATTCAGTAGAACAAGGGGAATCTCAAAGTGAATTAAAAGGATAGGCGTACAGTAAAAACTTCTGCAGAAACTGTCTAGTGGCTTTCCGCAGTGTTTTAATTATTCAGGGAGTTTTATAATTCCTTTTTGAGTAATTCCAATTGGTACTGTTCCTAAATAGCAATGCCTATAGAGTAGTATTTTCCCAAGATTTTATAAACAGTATACTACCGGTAGTGAATTATTTGTGTTCTAGCTCTAGTTTTGAGCGTTATATTTTGCATAATAGTTTTCCTTGCGCTAAAACTATTTCCCATGCATGCAATCAGTACCTTTACTGAATAGTATTATTTGGTGTTTCTGTAGCATTACCCCACTTGTCATGCATGCATTCATGCACCATCTTTGTTGCATATGCTTGTGGATTGTTTGTTTATGATTGCAATTGTATCGTGTAGATTGTGACGAGTGCAACGCTTGCTCGTGTGTGGATTGTTATTCCGACCGCTACAACCAAGGCAAGTAGATGCTACTTTGTCCATAATATTGTCCTACTATTTTCAATGCATTGTCATGTATTTTGTAGATGCATGTGTAGGATGATACTATCGCTATGTTATGTCCTATTATGTGGTAGTGCCTTCCTTGTAGATAAACCACCGTTGGTTAATGTGCTTAGCCATGCTATGATGAACGAGGGCTGGGTTACATCACTGCAGCTTGTTTCTAAAAGTATTGGTTTGTGAAAACTAAAACAACTTAATCAATGAATCCCCTAGGTGTGATGGGATTGATAATTTTTGGTGGTATCATTGCGAAAAGGCACCCAGGTATCAAGAGAAAATGATTGGCTTATTTATTTTGTAGCTTACGTGTACAACCATGTGCCAATAATGAAATGGGCGGTTGGTTGGACTTAGTAGGTTGTGGTAACTCGAACCCGCGTATCCAGAGATGTAGAATTTTGGTAGGTTGGACCGGTGTGCGTCGGGATTGGGGAGCTACTTCCTGAACAGTCTCTTCTTGGACTTCTCCCTATCATCACCCAAAATGAGAGTGATGGTACGAGCTGGACTGGCCAAGTCACATGGGTAAAGTGTACTAACCCCTGCAGGGTGTGTAATCTAATCGATTAGCCGTGTCCCCGGTTACGGACAACTGAGTTGCTTGATAATGATTCCATGACATGTTTCTCGCTCATTCAAATTTCATAATTGCTTTAATATTGTTGGGTTAACTTAATTGGGATCTTTTCAAAGAAAAATCAAAAACTGTTTACGAAAGTAGGACAAAGGTATTTGCAAATGCAAGCTAGACACAACTCCAATTGCCAAATATGCATGTAGATGTTAGCACTATTGTCTCCTTTACTAGCTCTACTTGCCATATATTCCATGTATTGACCCTTCGGGGCTGCTACGTTTCATGTTGCAGGATTTTCCGATTCTGAGTAATCGATATAGGCCACGGTACTCCACTCGGCACTTGTTCACTTGTGGGAAATTTGAAGAATGGAGGATTTGCTTTATTTATGTTGCTACCTGAATAATTTGAGCTAGCCTTGAGCTAAGCTTTTATTGTAATAATGGTACTCTGGATCTTCGTTATTTATGATACACGGATATTTTGCTATGTTATTCATCTCATTCTATTGTGGGCCAACGAACCGATCCAGGGATTGGCATGTCACATAGAAGCCACGGTCTTTTCATAACCGCGGTGTTACACTGCATTGCAGCTTCTGAAAACCTTAAAAACAAATTAGTTTCAGCACTTATCATGCAATCTCCAAAATGGGATGAACCTTTCGAAATTATGTTTGATGCTAGTGACTATGCTTTAGGAGCTATATTAGGACAGCGAGACGGGAAAAATTTAAATGTTATTCATTACGCTAGTAGAACTCTTAATAAGATTCAGAAAAATTATGCTACTATAGAAAAAGAGTTTCTAGCTATAATTTTTTCTTGTGATAAACTCAGATCTTGCATCATTAATTCTAAGATAATAGTTCATACAGATCACCAAGCTTTGCATCACATCCTTGTGAAAAAGGATGTGAATCCTAGGTTGATTAATGGGTTTTATTACTGCAAGAATATGATTTGAAAATAGTAGATAGGAGGGGTAAAGATAATCTGGTAGCAGATCATCTCTTTAGGATGGAGGGAATAATTACTAACCCCGTACCTATACATGAGTCATTTCTGGGAGAATATTTAGCAAATGTTGTAATCGTTGATCCTTGGTTTGCAGATTATGCTAATTATCTTGCATTAAAATTTGTACCTCTTGGTATGATAACAAATAAAAGAACAAAATTCTTTAATGATCTTAAATATTACTTTTGGGATGATCCGTATTTATATCATTATGGACCAGATGGAATGATTCGGAAGTGTGTTCCTAACCATGAAATGAATGCAATTTTGCAAGCTTGACATGACAACCCGTATGGAGGACATCATGTGCAAGTTTAATGCAGCGAAGGTACTTCAATCCGGATTCTATTGTCCCACCTTATTCAAGGATGCACACAGGTATGTAGAACATTGTGATGCTTGCCAAAACAGAGGTAATATAGTTAGAAGACAAGAGATGGCAATGAATTATAGTCTTATAATTGAACCATTTGATGTGTGGGGAATGGATTACATGGGAACCTTTATAGAATCAAATGGCTATACTCATATTTTTTTTGCAGTTGATTATGCCACTAAATGTGTTGAAGCTATTCAAACAAGCCATGCAGATGCAAGTACTTCAGTGAAGATGATCAACAATGTCATATTCCCCAGGTTTGGAGTTCCTAAATTTTTAATCACTGATGGTGGTTCTTATTTTATGAAGGGAACTTTTAGGAAAGTCCTCTACAAATATAGATTAACTCACCGTGTTGCTTCACCATATCATCCTAAAACGAGTGGTCAAATGGAACTCTCTAATATAGAACTAAATACCATAGTCGAGAAGACGATGGATAAATCAAGAAAAGATTGGTCATACAAGCTAAATGACACTCTTTGGGCATACTGAACTGCATCTAAAAATGCAATGGGTATGACACCATATAAGATGGTTTATGGCAAGGCATGCCATTTACCTTTATAATTGGAACATAAAGACTTTTGGGCAATCCACAAGTTAAACTATGATTTTAAAGCAGTAGGAGAAAAATGTTTATTAGATATTCATGCTTTAGATGAGTTTAGAAGTTAGGATTATGAAAATGCTAGATTGTTTAAAGAAAAAGTAAAAAGATGGCATGATAGAAAAATAGAAAATAAGGTTCTTAACAGTGGAGACAAGGTTTTGCTCTATAATTCTGGTCTTAAGTTGTTTCCAGGAAAGATCAAATCAAAGTGGGGAGGCCTCAATATAGTTGAAGAAGCTTCTGCATCGGGAGCAGTGAAGCTCCAGGGAAAAACACCCTCTCTTTCATGGGTGGTAAATGGACAACGCTTGAAGCATTATCAAGCATTATCAAGTGCAGTCACCATACGAGTGATTGCGCCAGAAGAAATGATTGAGAAAACGTATGGAAGGAATGAAAACTGGAAGAAGGATACAATAAAGACTAAGTGAGCAACATCATGGTCAAGCTATTGACCATAAAATAGAAATGCATGGGAGGAAACCCATGTGAAATAAAAGGTTTGAGTAAAATTTTAAAACTTTCAAATTAAGATTAAGTTGTGTTGAATAAGGAACACTGAAGCTCTAGTGAAGTGGAAGAAGTGTGATAATGCTAAAATCTCTTTCAATGGATGTTAATGTTGGTCAAAAATTTAAGTTGCTATTTTTCTGTCAAAACTTGGTATTTCATTAAGTTTCAGGTTAATAAAGAATTCTCAGAGAAACAGGTAATTTTTTGTGATTCCAGAAGGTTTAACGACCAACTATACAGCGGGAATAAAAATTCTGGCCGTATAGTTGCAGTCGTATAGTTATCGACCCCATCTCCGAAAATTTATTCCTGGGTACAGAAGGTTTAGCGACCAACTATACGTCAGGAAGGAAAATTTCGGTCGTATAGTTGCGGTTGTATAGTTATCGACCCCATCTCCGAAAATTTATTCCAAAGTACAGTAGGTTTAACGACCAACTATATGGTGGGAAGGAAAATCCCGGCCGTATAGTTGTTACCGCCATAGGAAAAAGAAAAGAATTTAAGTCAGATCACAACTATATGGCAGGACCTATACGAGCCACACCTATATAGTTGCTCGTTACAAGCGGCAGCTAGGGTTTTCGACCTCCCCTTTTAAAGAAGATTGCATCTAACCTTTTCCATTAAGTTTTCGCAGAGCTACAGCCTCCAACCTAAAAAATCCTTGCCATCCCTATACAAGCCCCTTTTTACAATATCCGTGCAGCGAAGTGATGGTTGTAGAGCCATCCACACTCAAATTTAAACTGTATATTATTCATATTTTTTATGAAATATCTCTCTAAACCCTGCTAGTAATGCCTAATGATCAAATGGGTATGCAATACTTTCTTTCTATTTTTCCCTATACAGATAATGACGTTTGATGATGGGAATCACAACATTAAAGTAAATGATACGAGTTTTCCAACACGTCAAAGAAACCAGGAGCCGTGAAGCGGAGACATAAGCTTTAACGACCAACTATACAGTGGGAATAAAATTCGGGATGTATAGTTCCGACCGTATTTGTAATACCTCGGACACTACGCTCTAAGTAACAAGCCTGGAATGAACCCAAAGTGCATGAGGTGTTACATCTGGTATCAGAGCCGACCCTCGTGGTTACATGGGCGTGTGCGGGTCAGTGGCGGACATGTGTAGCATGGCGCGTGTGGCCTGGAGTGGACACGACATGACAATGTGCCAGCACTGGATGCACAGACATGTGCCAAGAGGGGACGTTCCTGGCTTGTGGTTGATCGACGAGGACGTCGATCTTCTAAGGGTGGGTGTATGTGAGACCCTAGCGCATGGCTCAATAGGATTGATAGGAAACCCATACCAACAAGTTGCAACTTCTTTTCCGAAAGCTCATTCGAAAAGAACTCTAAGGTTAAGCATGCTTGTCCTAGAGAAATTCTAGGATGGGTGACCGACCGGGAAGTGGGTACCGGGTGTGCACGAGTAAGGACAAAGTGCGCAGAAAAAACTAGTGTTGGTCTGTGGAGTTAGTCTTGAGATCCTATTGAGCTGCCAGAAGTGATAGTCGTCGGTCCGGAATGACCTGGGGTGTTACAGTATTGTTGCCATCGACACCGCTAGGTCAAACAGAACAACTTTCATGAAGGGACTCCTATATAAAGAGGCCTCAGGCGACGAGAAAAATCTCTCGCTTCGCCACCAATGACACCCATCCATCAAAAACCACACCGCCAGAGGAATAGATCTAGATCAAATCTCCAAACCCTTCTCCACCACCATAGCCATATTCCACCACTTGTAATAGTAGATCTCTTCTCCAATTGGTGACATTGTAAGACTATTTGCTATTAATCTCATGATTTCCATTACAATATTTATGATTGTTGATTTCATCTCTATGTATGAGTAATTCTCCTTGGGCTAAGGGCTTAGGCCTAGCCATGTAGTATGTGCATGTTATTTATCATAGATGGGATCATGTATTATTTTTTATGACATGATGATTATTGTACCCTCTCTTGCATCAATCTAAGGACGTGTTAGGTACCCAAGACCCCGAGGATTGATCCAGGTATAGGGAGTGTGAGTAATGACTAATCTGCAGGATGGGAACCCCAATGACAGAAAGGGTAGTATGGATGTATGTGAGGGATTTACTTGGGATTAACCGTGACGTCACTATGCATATCTTTAGTTATCTTTGTTCTATGGATGAGACTAGCAGGTTATTGCTACAAGCAGTTGCTGAGGAAATAGCAATTATGGATGCACTGCCCACATATAATTATCTTGCTCTAACAATTATATGCATTCTTTATTATTATCTTTTATTCCCATCACATGTTTTGCACAACTACAAGTGAAACCTAAAGCCCTAGGCCCTCTCTCTTCATCATCGATAACAACAAAATACATCCAACTCTTGGTCCGGTAAAACACAAAAACAATTCCAAAACTCTCGAAGGTCCATTAAAGTAACTTCATGTAAGACCCCACCTTTATAAAGGTAATTGTCCCTATGATTGCAATGCTAGTCCCTGGATCAATTGCTAGCATCCAAAGTTTAAGATGAAGTACATAGAAACAAAGGTCATTATTACATCGTCATTCCAGAGATAGCATAGTCTTTTACAACTCCATAGCCATAGGCTAGTACAAGAGTTTAACTTAACAACATAAATAAAAGTCTTCATCTTCATGTGCCACAGGCAAGCATGTTGAGTGTAGACTCATAACCCTAATCCTCATCAGAGTAACCTACAACATCACAAGTTACAGCCACAGTGGGTCAATACATTGGAATAGTATTGGAAAGTGATACCTCAGTAGAATAATAGTTTCTAGCTTCTACATGAATTTGGCTAAGTGTATCTTAGGCTTGCTTTTCTCAAAATAGGTTTTACCTATCAGTTGAAAACACTAAGTTTTTATTTGACAAAAACTCCCAAGGAACCACCAATAGACATTGGTGAACCTTTACCCTTGTTCAACAACAAGTTTTTAACTTAGAAAATTGGGATGAGGAGATTCTTGATAGCTTCCATGTGTTGATGCTCAAATTGTCCATTGCCGGGGACACGTCTAAGTACTTAGATTCTTCCTTCTCGAGAGGTGGTGCACTTTCCCCACAAGACTCGACATGCATTGAGACAGGACCTTTCAGAAGTCTTCCCTTAGACCAAAATGGACGCGTTCCCAAAACTATCACCCCCTACCACCAACTGTCCATTTGGCTAAGTTATTGCAACCTATATGATCCAGGCAGAGCCCATATTGCCATGTGGCTGTACTAGAAGCTTCTTAACATATGGCATCTCAAATCCCTTTGTTCCTGAGTGGCTTTCCACATGTGTGATACACAAGGTAGACCATAGATATGGGCCTTGTGTAACCACTCAACATAACCCAAACATACCATTCCACCCAGGTGATTCATTCACTTAGTTGTTTTTATTAAGAAAAAACACAAGTCAAAAGAATTAGCAAAATTTCATAGCAAGAATATATTCCACCCTTGTTTGCTATTATCGAGGCTAAGCATGGCAATATAGTAAGTATCTTAACTTAGAGAAAATTCTAACAATTCTACAACTACTAGGATTTCCCAAGCATAGCATATTGATACTTAGTAAAAATTATCATGCAAGCCCTATACAAAATACCACTAATGCATAGTTAAAAATATTGGGACAAAATATGAAGCACCACTTGCCTTGGTAGTTGGGGGAGTTGCAACAATCCTCACAATCACAATCACCACTATCACCAAAATCTACACATAAAATTATAGCACCAAATTCATATTCCAAACAAATCAAGCTAAAATATATGAATGCATGCAAATTCCATGTGATGATTTTTCCAAACTAACAAGACAAGTAAAAAGGTACTGAACACCAAACTAAACATTTATACACCAATTAAACTTAATTTGGCCTTTAAAACATTTTCCAAATAATTTTTATACACAAAATAGGCCTACAAATGTCTCTGCCTAAAATTATATTTTAACAAAGAAAAAATACAAAACCAAGCCTACAGATGTGTAGGATTTAATTTTGTGATTCCAATGGTATATTATTTGTATTTTTTGGATAAACAGAACAAAAGTTATTGAATTTACAAGTTTTAATAACTAATAGATTCAAAAACAGATTTTAATTTAAAAACCTAGACACGGTGGCGTATCTGATTGGCCTGTACCGGTTCGGCTGGATCGATCAACAAGATCCGCAGGATTTAAATGAAATCGCACGGGCCAGATCTAACCATACCCCTTCGTTAAGTGATCTAATCTGGCGCGCTAGATCTAGATCTAACGGCCCAAGACGGCTTGGCCAAGAACTGGCGGCGTGCGTGGTTGCAGCGGCGGCGGCGCTACTAGCAGCGACGGTCCGGAGAATACAGAGAGGGTTGGGGGTTGCGGTTTGGCTTACCAGACTTGCAAGAACACGAGGAAGCTCAACGTGCTGCTAGAGTGGGCAGGGGCGTGTTGAAGCAGTGGCTAGCGCTCGTCGGAGTTGCGGGCAGCGTCGGGTTCGTGTGGACGACGATGTTGACAACGTTTTGGATCGCCCTAGTACAAACCAGGGGCATTAGTAGTTGCACAAGGACATGGCGAACTCGATAGGGTCAAGCAGCAGGCAAGGGGCGCTCGGGTTTTACCTAGATTGCTCGACGGAGTTGAGCGGCGGCTCGGTCGTTTGCAGAGGTGGACAGGGACGACGACCTGGGTCACGAGCAGGCAAACCAGAGGTGTGAGAAGGTGCACAAGGACACGAGGGTCACGCTCGTTTGAACCAGAAGCAAAGGGGCGGTCGGAGCTCACAGTAATCGCTTGCCGGAGCTCGTCGGACAGCGGCGGTGCAGTTCGAAATACTGGTAGCCTAGTGGCGAGGTGAGTGTGCTGTGTGGGGGGGAAATGACCGCGGCAGCGAGGTGATTAAGTAGCCATGAGGGGCGAGGGAATTACACGGTGCTCCAATTCCAATTAAGCAAGAAATCAAATGGGGCGTTCCTGGAGGAAACGACGGTGGCGACGGAGTCTGCGCACGCGAGGGTGGGAAAGAAGGTGCTGATCTGGCTTGGGCTCAGTGGCAGCGTCAGCGGGGAAGAGCCGGTGCGGGTGAGAGAGAGAAAAGAGGGGAACCCAGGTGGGCTGGCTTTTGGGCCGTTTCTGTTGTTGGGCTGGAATAGTGGTGCCGACCCTTTTCCATTTCTTTTCTCCTTTTCTATTTCTTATTTGATTTTCTGAAATCATTTTCAAATGCTATTCAAATGAGTTTGAATTCAAACTTCCTCTAGATTTTTTTAAAGTGACCCAATCACATATTTGTGTATAAAACATTGTTGTATGCTCACAAATACATTGGCCCATTGAATAAAATAGAATTAAAACCATGCCTTATTAAATATTTATAATAGGAATACAAATGGTTTTAAATTTAGATTCTTGTTTTGAAACTTTGAGCAAGCTTTGAATTCAAATATTTTCTAGTTGAAACAAAGTATTTTCATGATTTAACAATGGAAATGAAGCCTTTTCCTTTCTTACATAAAATAATAGGCAAACAATTGGCTTCTATTTTGCAATCTTGTTTGAAAATAATTTAAAATGCATGAGGATGCATGAATGATGTGCAAACTTTATAAATCATGATTTTTGGGATGTTACAAATCTAACCCCTTTAAGGTGAATCTCGCCCTCGAGATTTGGATTGGCTAGCAAATAGGTGGGGTGGTCTTTCCGAAGATCATCTTCTCTTTCCCAAGTTGCTTCCTCTTCGGAATGGTGGTTCCACTGAACTTTGCAAAACTTGATAGTATTAGTCCGAGTAACTCTTTCCGTAGTTTCAAGAATCCTGATAGGTTTCTCCTCATAATTGAGATCACTTTCCAACTGAACCTCCT
Organism: Avena insularis; assembly: GCA_023614405.1. NCBI lineage: Eukaryota > Viridiplantae > Streptophyta > Magnoliopsida > Poales > Poaceae > Avena > Avena insularis. Next base: position 41,059,169 of record CM042691.1, on the reverse strand, counting down.
CCAAAAGTATAGTATCCTTCAAAGAAGTCTCTTCCATCTCTGGATGGCATTTCTTCAGCTGACTCACGTGAAACACATTATGAACTGCGGACAATGATTCAGGCAATTTAATCTCATATGCCACTTCTCCTTTACAACTCAGAATCTTTAATGGCCCAACATATCTTGGTGCCAATTTTCCTTTGACTCCAAATCTCTTCACTCCATGAAGTGGTGACACTCTAAGATAGGCTCTATCACCCACCTCATAGGTGACTTCCCTACGCTTTGGATCTGCGTAGCTCCTTTGTCGGGACTGTGCTATCTTCAATCTATCCTTTACCAACTTGAATTTCTCTTCAGCTTCTTTGATTAGTTCTGGCCCGAACAAGTTTCTTTCTCCAACACCACTCCATAACAATGGTGTAGTACACTTTCTTCCATAGAGAAATTCAAACGGTGCCATATCAATACTGGCTTGATAGCTATTGTTGAAGAGAATTCTGCGTAAGGCAGACTTTCATCCAAACTAGCACCATAGTCTAGGGCACATGCCCTCAACATATCCTCTAAAATCTGGTTGGTCCTTTCTGTCTGTCCATCAGTCTGGGGATGAAAAGCAGTGCTGAATTCCAATCTCGTTCCCAATGACTCATGCAGTTGTATCCAAAAATGGGAAGTGAATTGAGTTCCCCTATCAGACACAATACTCTTGGGTACTCCATGCAGACACACAATCCTATTCATATAAATCTTGGCTAACTTAGCACTTGTATAGGTTGTCTCCATGGGTATGAAATGAGCCACTTTAGTTAGGCGATCTACCACGACCCAAATAGAATCATATCCTGATCTAGTCCTTGGCAGTACGGTGATGAAGTCCATGCCAATCTTGTCCCACTTCCAATAAGGAATAGGTAGTGGTTGTAACAGCCCTGCTGGTTTCTGATGTTCCGCTTTCACTCTACTACATACATCACACAAAGCAATATGTTCGGCGATGTCCTTCTTGAGATTATTCCACCAAAATCTTTCCTTCACATCCATGTACATTTTGGTGTTACCTGGATGAATGGAATATGGTGAGTTGTATGCTTCTTGCAGAATCAGTTTCCGAAGTTCCGGATCTTGCGGAATGCAGATACGTTTTCCATACCATAAAGTACCATGTTTGTCTTCATGGAATCCTTTGGCTTTCCCCTTGCTAATTTCTTCTTTAATCTCTTCCATTTCCTTGTCCAACTTTTGGGCTTCCTTTATCTTGTCCAACAATGTGGTATGAACATCCAATGACATGAGATGTCCTTCAGGCACTATCCCCAATCTGAGATCTTTGAATTAGGCACACAGATCTTCTGGAAATTCTCCCTTAGTAAGGCCATTCACATAAACCTTACGGCTTAGTGCATCTACTACAACATTTGCTTTACCGGGGTGGTATTGCAATCTCAAGTCATAGTCCTTGATGAGTTCTAGCCATTTTCTTTGTCTCATGTTGATTTCTTTTTGAGTGAAGATATACTTCAAGATTTTGTGATCTGTGAACACTTCGCAACACTTTCCCAAAAGATAATGTCTCCATGTTTTGAGTGCATGGACAACAGAGGCTAACTCTAAATCATGAGTAGGATAATTCACCTCATGAGTTTTGAGTTGTCTCGAGGCATAAGCCACAACTTTCCCTTCTTTCATCAAAACTGCACCTAATCCTTGGTGAGATGCATCACAATATACTTGGAAATCCTTCTCCAAATCGGGTAGACATAAGACTGGTGTTGTCACTAGTCTCTTCTTCAATTCCTGGAAACTAAGTTCACATCCTTCAGTCCAATCAAATATCTTTTCTTTCTTAAGTAACTTTGTCATTGTCTTAGCTACTTTTGAAAAATTCTCAATGAACGTTCTTGTAGAGGTCCCAACCTGATAAGGTAGAGATCCCTGTGTTTACAATGCTAGTCCCTGGATCAATAGCTAGCATCCACATTTAAGATGTAATATCAAACAAAGGTCATAATACAAATTTATAACCAGGAATAAAATAATACATTCCATCTTACGTAGCTCATTTGGATATCTCATTACAATGCAGCAGAAATAACTATATAGCATGGATTCCTTCATCTTCAAAGTGCCACAGGCAATCATGTTGGTTGTAGACTTGTAATCCTAATCAACACACTTCACTAACATCAAACAAACCTGCAACATAATAAGTTACAGCCACAAGGGTCAATACATTTGAATTGTATTGGCAAGTGATACTATGTTAGAATAGTGGTATCTATCATCTATATGCATTTGGCTAAGTGGAGCTTAGGCTTGCTTTGCTCAAAATAGATTTTCCTTATCATTTGAAAACACTAAGTTTTTATTTATCAAAATCACCCAAGGAACAACCAATGAATATTGGTTAACCTTTACCCTTGTTCAACCACAAGTTTTTAACTTAGAAATTGGGATGAGGAGATCCTTGATAGCTTCCATGTCTTGATTCTCAAATTGTCCATTGCCGGGGACACGGCTAAGTATTTAGATTTTACTCTCTCGAGAGGTGGTGCACTTTCCCCACAAGATTCGACATGCATCAATACAAGATCTTTCAAAAGCCTTCCCTTAGACCAAAATGGACGCGCTCCAAATGTATCACCCCCTACCACCAACTGTCCATCTGGCTAAGTTATTGCAACCTATATGATCCAGGCAGAGCCCATAATGCCATGTGGCTGCACTTGAAGCTTCTCAACATTTGACATCTCAAATATCTTTGTTCCTGGGTGGCTTTCCACAAGTGAGATACACTACGGTAGGCTGTAGATATGGGGCCATGTGTAACCACTCAACATAACCCATTCGCAACCATTCCACCCAGGTGATTCATTCGCATAGTTGTTTTATTAAACAAAACACAAGTCATTGACCTAGGAATATTTCATAGCATGAATATAATCCACCCTTGTTTTCTACTAGCTAAGCTAAGCATGATAGTAGTAGGGATCTTAACTTAGGAAAATTCTACTAAGGAATCATATACTAGGATTTCCCATGGCATAGCATACTTAGTAAAATTCCATGCAAGTCCTACTCAAAATATCACTAATGCATAGTGAAAATAATAGGATAATAGTATGAAGCACCACTTTCCTTTTTGGTAGAGAATATAAGTCACTCCTTGATCTTGCAATAGTCACACTCTTCAAATTTCACTACAATTCAATCAAGGCACAAATTCAATCTAGCATTCAATCAATTCACCACATAAAATAATAAAAAAACAAAACAATGCATGCAAGCATGCAAAAGATTGTTTTATTTGGAAAGGTGGTTTATAATAGGCTATAAACATTTTAAAACACCTATTGGTCATTTATATAAGTGGCAAAACCATTTTAAAATTGATTTAGTGAAGATGGCCTTTTAAATCATTTTTGTTTTGCTAGAAATGGTTTAAATCAAAGTAATAATTTCTAGTGTTTTCCAAATATATTTTTAAACACAAATGTTATTGTTTATGGTCAAAGTGTTTAAAAACAAAATCATTTACAAAAGTTTTCATTCAAAAACCATTTTTAAATTAAGCACCATTTTTATTTTACTAGAATGCCTTTATTCAAAGTAATAATTTTTCTAGGGTTCATAAAATATATGTTAAATCTCAAAACTTGGTGTTTAGGGTCAGAGAGTTTAAATAAAATCATTTTCCAAAGGTTTTACTCAAAAAGCATTTTAAACCATAATCAACATTTTTATTTAACTAGAAATGTTTTTATTCAAATATTTATTCTTTAGCATCTCAAAATATACTTTTAAATCTACAAGTTGGTTTTTATGGTTAGTGGTTTTAAAACAAATCATTTGCAAAAGAGTTTACCCAAAAATCATTTCTAGAATAAATTTTATACTCAAAATAGGCCTAAACATGGTTCTGCTAAAACAACCAATTTTACAGAATCAAAGCACTAACCGAAGGGCATGGTTGCACAATATTATTTTTGCAGATTCTATTGATATAAAGTTTGCAAAATTTGGACTTGTGGATTAAAAGTTATGGAATTTACAAATTCAAACATCTAATAGAAATGTTTATGTCTATTTAAAACAAAACTGTGCCACACGTCTTGATCTGATTCGCTGGGACCAGTTCAGCAGGATCGATCAACGTGGTGCATTGGATTAAAAGTTGATCGTGCGGCACAGATCGAACATAACGGTTCGTTTTAAGTCATCTATCCTAGCCATGCGATCAGGATCTAACGACTAACAGCATTGTGACCAAAGATGGGTGGCGCTAGCGGCGGCTGTGCGGCGGCGGCGCTCAGGCGATGGCATACCAGAAATTCTAGGAAGCAAGAGGAGGAGTGGGATGGCTCACCAGATTCGCCGAAGCGTGTAGATGCTCAAGGTGGTCGTTGCAAGTGAAGGGGCGCTCGGAGCGGCTGGCAATTCCTCGCCATAGAAGCTTCTATCGTCAGGAACGTTCTGATGTTGACGGGGGCGAGGCTACATGGCATCAGAAGACAAGCCGATGGTCGCTTTAGATGCGTGAGGCAATGGTGAGTACACGCATGTGAAAGAGAGGGAGAGGGGAGGTCAGGTTTTACCGGGGGAGCTCGTTGGAGAAATGGCAGACGACAGCGATGCTTGGTTGAAGACGTAGTATCTGGGGCGCTCGTGGGCAAGTGGATGGCATGGGAAGATGTAGGGGACACTGGGGAACACGTTCGTTTTCTATAGGGGTAATGGGGCGATGAGGGTTGGCTGGAATTCGCCGGAAAGTTCGTCGGGGTTAGTGGCATTGCTAGCAACAATTGCAGCAGCCTGGTGGCTCCGGTGGCGTGATGACTGGGGGAAAGGGAGAGGGGGTGGAGGCAATTAAATGAGCATGATCATGGGGCAGAATCAACGCAGCAGTAACACGAATTTATGCGAGGTTTAAAACGACAGGAAATGGTGACGGGGGGAAGAACGAGTCGCGGGGTAGGAAAGACGACTGGCAGGTGGGACCTGGGCGTCAGCGAGAGAGAGGGTGTGTGTGTGGGGTCGCTGCAGTCTGGTGCGTCTTCTTGGTCTAAACGTTTTCTGCAGGGAGAGAAGAAGTGGGCTGGCTAGTTGGGCCTGGTGGGCTAGGCTGGCACTATTTCATTTTTTCTTTTCTGTTCCCTTTTTCTTTTTTCCTTTTCTATTTTTCTGTTTTAATTTTATTCAATTGATTCAAATACTTGTTTAAATTCAAACTTTTCCCAAACTTTCAGTAAGTTTCTATAATGTTTAAACATGTAATTTAAAGACTATTTTTGGAATAATTCTTTTATTCATTTATGTTTTATTATTTATTTAAATAGGCACTTGCCTTTATTCAAATAAGATTTTAATTATATTTTCAAACTCTTGTTTGAATTCTAATTTTCACCAAACCTTTTTCAATAGGTTTTATTTATTCCATAGTGCAAATAATTCACTTGAATTACAATTTAAAATATTTTAATATGATTTATTAATCATTTAAATTGGGCATTTGTCTTATTAAAATAAAATCAAATATGGTTTTAACTCCATATAAATTTTATTCAAATAATTCTTTTATTCCATTTAAGTTAATTAAATAACTTTTATATCCACCTTGGTAAATTCCAATTTGTTAAATTTCTCATGATTTAATTAATCATTTCTATTAGGGATTTTGTCTTCCATTTAAATATAATTAGAATATGGTTTAACCCATATAATTTTATTTGGATATTCTTTATCCCTTTATTTCATTTGGTTTTGAATTATCTTTGTTCCATTTGCTTATGTGTTTAATTCAAGATTTACATTGTCTCCTAAATAATTTTATTTAGGCAATTTATCTTTATTTAAATAAAAGTGAATATTGTTCAATTCTTATGATTTTATTTAAATAATCTTTTACTCCTTTTATTATTCAATAAACTTTAATTTATTAAGGATTTGGCCAAGATTTAATTTGGCTTTTAAATATTCCTTATTTATTTATTTTCTTCCTTTATCTTATAAAATCCATATCTTTTTATTTTATAAATCCAAAATTGGTGATTCCAATTTGTATAATTTTATATAATACTTGTTTATCCCTTTAAATCCTTTTTGTATTAATTTGGTATGGATTTTAGATCGGAGCTTTATTAGCTTTGAAATTTAATTTCTTTCATCTTATTTAATTTATAAGTTTTTATCCATGGTTCCAAATTGAATGAAATCAATTTCTATGGTTTTGTAATATTTTTATTTATCATTTATAAATGTTTGTTGATAGATTTTTATATGGATCAAATCCATAGTCTTAGAGAGATCTTGGAAATGATTTTCTTCCATTAGGGTTCTAGGGTTTTGGTTTATTTTCCCAAGTTTAAATTTCAAGATACATTCATTGATGAATGCATTTCACTTGATTGAAATTTGTTGGATTCCCTTTTTATTCAAAGTTTGTTCAAGATGGGTTTTGATGTTTCCGTTTGTAATTAAAAAGTTTCTTTTCACCCTAAATTTCAACAATTATTTATTTTGTTTATTTATTTTTCACATTTCAAAATTTGGAAAATTTTGGGATGTGACACTTCTATAGTATCCTGCCAAGCCAAGGAAACTACGAACTTCTTTCACTGACTTAGGAGATTGCCACTCAGTTACAGCTGACACTTTTGCGGGATCAACTGCTACACCATCTCCCGACACAATATGTCCGAGAAATCCAACTTCATTCAGCCAGAATTCACACTTGCTGAATTTGGCATATAGCTTATGCTCCCTAAGCTTCTCAAGTATCAATCGTAAATGCTCCTCATGCTCTTCGTTGCTCTTGGAGTAGATAAAAATGTCATCGATGAAAACAATAACAAATTTGTCAAGAAATTCCATGAACACCTTGTTCATCATATTCATGAAGTAGGCTGGTGCATTTGTCAAACCAAATGGCATCACGGTGTACTCATACAATCCATACCTAGTGGTGAAAGCAGTCTTAGGTATGTATTCTTATCTTTAGCTGAAAGTAGCCTGATCGGAGATCAATCTTTGAGAAGACACGGGCTCCTTCTAACTGATCAAACAAATCATTGATTCTGGGAAAAGGATACTTGTTCTTGATAGTCACCTCATTGAGTGATCGGTAATCTATGCATAACCTTGGACTTCTATCTTTCGTTTCAACAAACAGAACTGGTGCACCCCAAGATGAAGAACTTGGTTGAATAAATCCTTTCTGCAACTGTTCTCCAAGCTATTTCTTTAGTTCCTTCAACTCATCAACTGACATCTTGTAGGGTCTCTTTGCTATTGGTCCTGATCCTGGCAGCAAGTCAATCAGAAACTCCACATCCCTATCTGGGGGAATCCCAGGCAATTCCTCCGGAAACACATCCGGGTACTCTCTCACAATTAGCACACTGTCTATGCTAACCCCCTTAAGAGAATTTAGCTTACTCCCTTTTGATTCAAAGTTAGACTTGAATCTAATCCGTTTCTTATCCGGGGTTGTGACTGTGATAGTATGATTGGCACAATGTAGTACTCCTTCATACTTAGTCATCCAATCCATTTCCAAAATGGCATTCAATCCTTGGGAATCTAGGATTATCAAACTAACGGGAAACTTATACCTCCCAAATTCTATCACTAGATCATGACATCCCGAGTTCACTATCATTTCTCCACCAAGAGAACTTACTTTTATAGGACACCCAATAGTTTCAACTGGAAGTCCATTTCTATCAACATATGCTCTTGATATGAATGAATGCAATGCGCTAGTATCAAAAAGAACAAGTGCTGGAACAGAATTGAGTTTGAACTTACCAGCCACAGCATCAGATTCTTCATAGATTTTTTCCACATTGATGTGGTTCACTTGTCCCTTTTGGAAGGGATTGGGCTTGTTGGCACCTTCAACTTTATTTTCTGGGCACTCATTAGCATAGTGATCCATCTTCTTGCACTTGAAGCATTCAACCTGACTGAGATCTTTCTTTACATGTTGACTTTCACTTCCACTTCCACCTCCACTGTGGAGGTTTTTGTGTCCACTCTTGTGGTTCTTATACTTGTCATTATCATGACTGTGATGGTGCTTGTTGTCATGATGACGGTTGTGGTTGTGGTGATTGTTATACTTCCCATGTTTGTGGGATCCAGAACTCCCACTATCATCATGATGGGAATGCTTGTGAGATGATCTCGAGCTGTGCGTATCAAAGCTATGCTTCCGCTTTTTTCTCTCAACCTATTTCATCTTGTTTTCCAAGATGGTAGCCTTGTCACAAAGTGATTGGTAGGTTGGAACATAGGCAACAGACAGCTGCAGGTTCAACTCATCATTCAGTCCTTCGAGGAATTTCTCCTTCCTCTTTGCATCAGTATCAACTTCATCCGGTGCATAGCGCGCCAGATTGTTGAATTCCTCAATGTACTCGGCCACACTCAGATTGTGGAACTCCTTCTTCAAATTCATCACTCCGGATGAGATGTGAGCTGTACGGAATCCATCCTCAAAGATAGCCCATGTCACATCCTCAAGAGGAGTGGTGATCTGGAAGTTATCCCACCATGTTGCTTCTGGCCCCTTCAAGAAGATGTGCTACGAACCTGACCTTCTCCTCGTCGATGCAGCCAACAGTCACTAAGTCCTTTTTCACTGAATATAACCAGTCATTGGATATCATTGGATCAGTGGTTCCCGAGAACTTTGCAGGCCGTAGTCTCAGAAATCTGGTGAGCATGTCAAATACCGGATGATTATTCTGATTGTTGTTATTGTTTTTGTTGTTATTCTAGTTCTGGTTCTGCATGAACTGTGTCATCATCGGCATCAGTTGAGCTTGTGTTGTCATCAACTACTGCATCTCGGGAGTGACATTGTTGTTGTTGTTTTGGTTGGGGTTGGCACGTCGGGGAGGCATCTGTGGTTTTAATAAGGTTAAGAATGAGATACCCATAGATGCTTAACATGCAAAATACATCACATAGAACAATCACAATAACCAAGCATCAAAATAACATAGAGTTTGAACGACATAAACAACAGGTTTTGAAAATGCAAACACACCATAGCAAGCCATCCACATGGTGGATGGTCATTGCGACTCAATAATCAAAGTATGGTAGATGAAAGATAGTCGAGTAGTCTACACTACTCCTCCGCATCGATCTCCACATCAACAAGGGTAAGACCTGCATTGTCCATGTCGGTCTTGTACTCATCAACACTAGTGGTCAAGGCCTCAATCTTGGCCCTAAGAGCCCTCTTCTATGAGCGAAGCCTCTCGATCACTCCCTGCTGGTGCAGAAGCTCGAAGTCCTTGGCCTCTAACTCCTCCTTCATCTCCCTGATATTCTTGTTCCTGTCTTGGACTCTTTTCTCCTGGCTCTTGAACTTCTTGTCCTGGATTTCAAATTTGGCCTCCATCTCTTTGACGATCTCGTCCTGCTCCGCGAAGAGCTTGTCCTTCTCCCGTAGCTGAACCTGGAGCTCATCATTGCTAAGCATGAAATTGGTCCTACTAGTGTCGAGGTGTCTAAGAAGACCCTCTAGGTCCTGAAGGTACAGACGAATCGGCTCCATCGTCTCTCTAGTAGCATCATCGTACTCTATAGCCTCACCCTCCTTGTTGTGTCTCCCGAACGGGTGAAAGCAAAGACCTCTAAGCTCGGTGGAGTGCCTCCCTACCAGGTGTCCAAGTAACTCCTGTATGACTACATCTAAGCCTCTTTCCTTGTCATCATGCATCATCTTGAAGGTGATAGCCTCCATGGGTGGCTCTGCCTGGCGTCCTGGCTATGTGACTCTGAAGCCCCAAAGGTGTAGGGGTTCGTAGCATGGAAAACAAAAAAAAATTACCGCCTGCACACAAACAAGCCAAGATCTATCTACTAGATGTAGCATCGAGTCGATAGAAGCACTCACCCTTGAAGATTCCAAAGCGGTTAACGAGAGCACATTCTCGTGGGTGATGTCGTCGTACACTTGCCGATCTCAATATCACGTAGACGATCCTTCTGGCGCTGCGTTCCGGCAGCGCTTCCGCAGTCGGTCACACATTCGGTACTCGATGAAGACCTTCCTCTCCCTTGTTCCAGCAGGCAGAAGAGATTGTAGTTCTCCCCTCGCGATTCCGGCAGCACGTCGGCGTGGTGTCGGAAGTAGAGGGAAGATCCCGCAGGGCTTCCCCTAAGCCGGTGCGAGTTATGGTGGATCTAGGGTTTACCGGTGATCTAGGGTTTAGAAGACCGAGAGGAGGAGGAGGTGTTGGCGGCGGCTAGGGCGACGGCGACGGGCGGGCAGCGGCGCAAGGCGGCAGCGGCTTGGCAGTGGCGGCGGCGGTGAGGGTATGGGAGTGCTAGGTCTTGGCTTTTGGGGCAGCCCTCTCCCTCTATTTATGAGAGGGGGGCAGCCTTGGTAGGGGTGGGTTTGAATCCAAACCCAAACCCAAGTTGGATTGAGATAAGGACTCTTTCCTTCTTCCACTAGGAAACCATTGTTCCAGTTTGACTTTTCAAACTTCCCGTTTGACTTTCAATTTAGAGCTTAATTCTCTCTTGCAAATGCCCAAACCAAGTGACCTAGGATATGATCCAATCATTCCACTTATCCATGACACATTCATGGTCCATTCCCCTTCCGGTCCGGTGAACCTTCTAGACCCTTCTAGAACCTCTCCCATGAAATCATCAGAATCTTTCCTGAACTCCGGAATCGGACTTTCCTTATATAAATCTTATTCTTCGGACCATTCCGGATCTCCTAGTGATATCCCGGATCCCACCCGAGACTCCGAACAACATTCGGTGTCCCTACTAACATTCCATATCTACTAAACAACATCGAATCCTTAAGTGTGTCTCCCTACGGTTCGTGAATTAGGCGGACATGACCGAGACACTTCTCTGATCAATAACCAATAGAGGAATCTGGAAATTCTTATGGCTCCCACATATTTCTATGATTACTTTGTGATCGAATGAACCACTTACATATGATACCAATTTCTACGATTCTTATGGCTCCCACATATCTCTCGTGATAGTTTACTTATCCGCAGTTTTGATCGTCTGTATCGCTGCATACCTAGTTCAACCTCGTTACCGAAAAGTACTCTTTTCTTGTTCCCGTGATATGTGATCCCTTGTGAGCCATTAACATTCTTGCAAGCCAATTGGATGAAATTCCACCGAGAGGGCCTAGAGTATATCTATCCGTCATATGGATGGACAAATCCCACTCTTGATCCATGTGCCTCAACACATACTTTCCGAATACTCAATGCCACCTTTATAGCCACCCAGTTATGGTGTGCTGTTTTATGTCATCAATGCATCCTTCTGGTGATGGTGATTAGCATGATCTCATGGTCAAAGGAATTAGGTTACTATGTATCAGAAAGATTATAGCAAATGAACTATTGAAATGACTTGATCTTAATGCTACGCTTATCTATAGGAGTATGTCCATCATACCATTCTCCTAATGATATGATCTTGTTGTTAACAACATCTCAATATTCATGATCGGGAAACCATGATCATGTATTAACCAACAAGCTAGTATTACAAAGAGGCTTTACTAGGGACTCTAATTTAGTTTACAAATCACACAAGTATTAATGTTTCCGGTTTAATAATGTTATAGCATGAATGTAAACATTTATCATAAACACAAAGATATAATAATAACCACTTTTATTATTGCCTCTAGGGGATATCTCCAACAGTCTCTCACTTGCACTAGAGTCAACTAATCTAGATTACATGGTAATATACCGAACACCCATGGCGGTTTGGTGCTGGTCATGTTTTGCCCTCGGGAGAGGTTTAGTTAACGGATCCGCCACATTCAGATCTGTGTGTACTTTGCAAATCTTTATGTCACCATCTTGTACATGCTCTCGAATAACGTGAAAACGTAGCTTGATGTGCTTCAGCTTCTTGTGTGACCTTGGTTCTTGCGCATTGGCTATGGAGCCCATGTTATCACAGTAGATAGACATTGCCTCTAGGGCATATCTCCAACAGTCTCCCACTTGCACTAGAGTCAACTAATCTAGATTACATGGTAATATACCGAACACCCATGGCGGTTTGGTGCTGGTCATGTTTTTCCCTCAGGAGAGGTTTAGTCAACGGATCCGCCACATTCAGATCTGTGTGTACTTTGCAAATCTTTATGTCACCATCTTGGACATGCTCTCGAATAGCGTGAAAACGTAGCTTGATGTGCTTCAGCTTCTTGTGTGACCTTGGTTCTTGCGCATTGGCTATGGATCCCATGTTATCACAGTAGATAGACATAGGGTCCAGCGCACTTGGAACCACACCGAGCTCTATAATGAACTCCTTTCATCCATATCGCCTCTTGTGAAGCCTCTGAATCAGCTATGTATTCCGATTCAGTTGAAGATCTTGCCACAACGCTTTGCTTTGCACTCCTCCAGCTAACTGCTGCACCATTCAAAGTAAATACGTATCCAGATTTAGATTTAGAATCATCCAGATCGGTGTTCCAACTAGCATCGGTGTAACCATTAACAACGAGATGTTCATCACCTTCATAAGAAAGAACCATATCCCTAGTTCTTCTCAAGTATTTAAGGATGTTTTTGACTGTTGTCCAATGATCCACTCTTGGATCACTTTGATATCTTCTAGTCAAACTAACAACATATGCAATGTCGGGTCTTGTACATAGCATGGCATACATAAGAGATCCTATGGCTAAGGCATAGGGAGTCTTACTCATCCTTTCTCTATCTTCTGCCATTGCAGGACTTTGAGTTTTACTCAAGGTCGTATTGGGCAACATGGGCAAGAACCCTTTCTTGCTATCTTCCATTCCAAACCTCTTTAGAACTTTGTCCAAATATGTACTCTGTGACAATGATATTAGGCGTATCGATCTATCTCTATAAATCTTTATGCCTAATATGTAAGCAGCTTCGCCAAGATCTTTCATTGAAAAACTATTATTCAAATAATCCTTGACACGATTAAGAAGGTCTACATCATTCCCAGTCAACAATATGTCATCTACATATAGTATTAAGAATGCTACAGAGCTCCCACTCACTTTCTTGTAAATACAAGCTTCTCCATAAGTTTGTATAAAACCAAAACTTTTGATTACCTTATCAAAACGTTGATTCCAACTTCGGGATGCTTTCTTCAATCCATATATGGACCGTTGAAGTTTGCATACCCTGTTAGCATCTTTAGGATCGACAAAACCTTTGGGTTGCATCATATACAACTCTTCATCAATGTCTCCATTGAGGAACGCCGTTTTGATATCCATCTGCCATATCTCATAATCATAATATGCAGCGATTGCTAACATAATCCTCAGAGACTTTAGCTTCGCTACTGGTGAGAAAGTCTCATCGTAGTCAACTCCTTGAATTTTTCTAAACCCTTTTGCGACAAGTCGAGCTTTATAGACAGTAACATTGCCATCAGCATCTGTTTTCTTCTTGAAAATCCATTTGTTCTCGACAGCCTTCCGACCATCCGGTAAGTCCACCAAAGTCCATACTTGGTTTTCGTACATGGATACAATTTCGGATTTCATGGCTTCTAGCCATTTATTGGAATCTGGGCTCATCATTGCTTCCTCATATGTCGCAGGGTCATCGGTGTTGTCCACCAACATGACACTCATAACGGGATCATACCAATCAGGAGTGGTACGAGTTCTCGTTGACCTGCGAGGTTCCGTAGTAACTTCAACCGAACTTTCATGATCAACATCATTAGGTTCCTATCTTATTGGTGCAGGTACCACGGGAACTACTTCCGGTGCTGCACTACTCGCAAGTTCGAGAGAAGGTGCAACAACCTCGTCGAGTTCTACTTTCCTTCCAGTCACTTCTTTCGAGAGAAACTCCTTCTCTAGAAAGGATCCATTCTTGGCAACAAAGATTTTGCCCTTGGATGTATGATAGAAGATATACCCAATAGTTTCCTTCGGCTATCCTATGAAGACGCATTTTTGCGCTTTGGGTTCAAGCTTGTTGGGCTGTAACTTCTTTACATAAGCTTCGCAACCCCAAATCTTAAGGAACGACAATTTAGTTTTCTTCCCAAACCACAATTCATACATTGTCATTTCAACGGATTTAGATGGTGCCCTATTTAAAGTGAATGCGGCTGTTTCTAATGCATAACCCCAAAACGATAGCGGTAAATCTATAAGTGACATCATAGAACGAACCATATCTAAGAGAGTTCGATTACGACGTTCAGGCACACCGATGCTGTTGTGGTGTTCCTGGCGGTGTCAAATGTGAAAGTATTCCGCATTTCTTCAAATGCTCGCCAAACTCGTAACTTAGATATTCACCTCCACGATCAGATCATAGAAATTTAATCTTCTTGTTACATTGATTCTCTACCTCACTTTGAAATTCCTTAAACTTCTCGAAAGTTTCGGACTTATGTTTCACGAAATAGATATACCCATATCTACTCAAGTCATCCGTGTAGGTAAGAACATAACAATAACCACCGTGCGATGCTACACTCATTGGGCCACACACATCGGTATGTATGATTTCCAATAAGTCCATAGCTCGCTCCATCATACCAGAAAATGGAGTCTTAGTAATTTTACCCATCAGACATGCTTCACATTTTTCAAGTGATTCAAAAAGTCCATCAGAATGGTGTTTCTTCATACGCTTCACTCCAATATGACCAAGACGACAGTGCCACATATAGGTCGAGTTATCGCTCAATTTCAAATGTTTAGCTTCAATGTTATTAATGTGTGTATTTCCATAATCGAGATTCAATAAGAATAGACCATCTATCAAAGGTGCATGTGCATAAAACATATTACTCATATAAATCGAACAACCATTATTCTCGGACTTAAACAAGTAACCGTATCGCAATAAACATGATCCAAATATAATGTTCATGCTCAACGCAGGCACCAAATAACAATTATTTAAGTATAAACTAATTCCGATGGTTGATGAAGAGGTAGCGTGCCGACCGCGATCACATCAACCTTTGATCCATTTCCAACACGCATCGTCACCTCGTTCTTCGCTAGCTTCCGTTTATTCTGCAGTACCTGTTTCGAGTTACAAATATGAGCAATCGAACCAGTATCAAATACCCAGGCACTACTACGAGTACTAGTGATATACACATCAATAACATGGATATCGGATATAACTTTCTTCTTGATGTTACCGTTCTTCAAATCCACCAAGTACTTTGGGAAATTCCGCTTCCAGTGACCTTCTCCCTTGCAGTAAAATCACTCAGTATCAGGCTTAGGCCCAGCCTTAGTCTTCTTCGCCGGCGCGGTAACTTTCTTACCATCCTTCTTGAAGTTTCCCTTTTTTGTAGACTTGCCTTGCTTCTTGAATTTGGTGGTCTTATTGGCCAACAACACTTGGTGCTCTTTCTTAATCTCCACTTCTGCAGATTTCAACATGGAGAAGAGTTCTAGCAACGACTTGTCCATGTTTTGCATATTGTAGTTCATCACAAATTCTTGTAACTTAGTGGTAGTGATTGGAGGACACGGTGAATCCCCAAAGCATTAGGAATCACTATTCCCAAGCTTTGAAGCTTGCTTGCGTGCCCAGACATATTAAGCACGTGCTCACTGACGGAGCTACCCTCTTCCATCTTGCAGTTAAAGAACTTTTCAGAAGCCTCATAACTCTCAACTGCCGCGTGAGCCTCAAATATCATTTTGAGTTCACGGACAATATCATGTGGGTCATGGTTATCAAACCTTTTCTGAAGCTCCGATTCCAAACCATACAAGATAGCACACTAAAAGTATGGAGTACTGATTCTTCCAAGCGAGGAAAACATTCTTTACCTCATCGGTAGCATTAGCTGCAGGCGGGTCACCCAGCGGTGCATCTAGCACATAGGTCAAATTACCAGCATTGAGGACAATCCTCAAATTGCGGAACCAATCCGCAAAGTTGCTTCCATTGTTTTTCAACTTTTCTTTCTCTAGAAACATATTAAAATTGATGGTAGGGGCCGCCATTGATCTACAACTATTTGCAATAGTTTAGACTAAGTTTATGACAAATTGAGTTCTAATTAATAGTTAAATTAATCTAGGTGAACTCCCACTCAAAAAAATATCCCTCAAATTGTTTTAGTGATCACACGAACCAAATCCACCACATCAAAACCGATCATCACGAGAGTTGATGTATCTTTAATGGCGAACAATCCACATGTTCATCATATCTACTATATGACTCATGCTTTACCTTTCGGTGATCCGTGTTCCGAGACCATGTCTGTACATGCTAGGATCATCAAGATCAAAACTTAGCTTCCGCATGAGCAAATCTGGCTTGCTCACGTTGTATACACTCGCAGAATCTAACACAGCCAATCATCACGTGGTGCTTCGAAACAACAAGCTTTAGCAACGGTGTTTACTAAGGATGAACACTTTAAAACTTGAAATTTTGTGCTTGAGGGATCATCTTATAATGGTACCGTCGCAAACTAAGCAATACAAGGTGCATAAAGGATTAACATCACATGCAATTCATAATATGTGATATGATATGGCCTTTATTCTTGTTCTTCCGATCTCCATCTTCAAGCACGAACATGATCTCCATCATCACCGATATGGCGTCAAGGTCAATGGCGCCATTTCATAGTTCTCGTCCACCAGCTTCAACTATTACAACTACTTTGAATAGACACATAGGTCTTAACGGAATTTAAAAGACAACCATATGGCTCTAGCCGGTTGCCAACTTACAATAAGGAACATTGCATACATCATATATAATCACAATCATGGCCATATCACATCACAGCACACCCCTGCAAAACAAAATTAGACGCCTCTAATTTTCTTTGCATATTTTACGTGGTTTGGGGCTTTCAATAAGTGTCGTTCTAACTTACAAACAAGAACCACAACGTTGATGCTTGAACTATCAAGCGCCCGTTGTAAATTGAATCTATACTATGATGGGAGAGACAGACACCCGCAAATCCACTTATGCAATACAAGTTGCATGTTGAGCGTGGAGCAAGTCTCATGAATGATGTCATGTAAGGTTAGCCCGGGCCGCTTCATCCCATCATACCGCAAGATGCAAAGTACACAAAAAGCAATTGATAATAAAATCACCACCGCCCACAATGACCATTGTGTTCTACTCGTGCAACATATCTACATATAGACCTGGCTCTGATACCACTGTAGGGGTTCGTAGCATGGAAAACAAAAAATTTCTACCGCATGCACACAAACAAGCCAAGATCTATCTACAAGATTGTAGCAACGAGTCTATAGAAGCACTCACCCTCGAAGATTCCAAAGCGGTTAAAGAGAGCAGATTCTCGTGGGTGATGTAGTCGTACACTTGCCGATCTCAAGATCGCGTAGACGATCCTTCCGACGCTGCGTTCCGGCAGTACTTCCGCAGTCGGTCACACGTTCGGTACTCAATGAAGACCTTCCTCTCCCTTGTTCCAGCAGGCATCAGAGGTTGTAGTTCTCCCTTCGTGATTCCGGCAGCACGACGGCGTGGTGAAGGAAGTAGAGGGAAGATCCCGCAGGGCTTCGCCTAAGCTGGTGCGAGTTATGGTGGATTAGGGTTTCCTAGAGATCTAGGGTTTAGAAGTCCAGGAAGAGGACGAGGTGTCGGCGTCGGCTAGGGCGACAATGACAGGCAGCGGCGGGGAGGCGACACAGCGGCAGCGGTGCCAGCGGCAAAGCTTGCGGGAGGGGCTAGGTCTTTTGTGCCTTGGGGAAGCCCTCCCCCTCTATTTATGAGAGGGGGGCAGCCTTGGGAGGGGTGGGTTTGAATCCAAACCCAAACCGAAGTTGGATTGAGAGAAGGACTTGTTTCTTCCCCCACTAGGAAACCATTGTTCCAGTTTGAATTTTCAAACTTGCCATTTGACTTTCAATTTAGATCTTTAATTATCTCTTGCAAATGCACACACCAAGGGACCTAGGATATGATCCAATCATTCCACTTACCCATGACACATTCACGGAGCATTCTCCTTCCGGACCGGTGAACCTTCTAGACCCTTCTAGAACCTCTCCGATGAAACCATCGGAAACTTTCCCGAACTCCGAAATTGGACTTTCCTTATATGAATCTTATTCTTCGGACCATTCTGGATCTCCTCGTGATATACCGTATCCCATCCGAGACTCCGAACAACATTCGGTATCCCTACTAACATTCCATATCTACTAAACAACATTGAATCCTTAAGTGTGTCTCCCTACGGTTCGTGAATTATGCAGACATGACCGAGACACTTCTCCAATCAATAACCAATAGAGGAATCTGGAAATTAATATGGCTCCCACATATTTCTACGATTACATTGTGATCGAATGAACCACTTACATACGATACCAATTTCCCTTTGTCTCGCGATAGTTTACTTATCCGAGGTTTTGATCGTCGGTATCTCTGCATACCTAGTTCAACCTTATTACCGATAAGTACTCTTTTCTCGTTCCCGTGATATGTGATCCCTTGTGAGCCAGTCACATGCTTGCAAGCTAATTGGATGACATTCCACTGAGAAGGCCCAGAGTATATCTATCCGTCATATGGATGGACAAATCCCACTCTTGATCTATATGCCTCAACCCATACTTTCCAAACACTCAATGCCACCTTTATGGCCACCCAGTTATGGTGTGGTGTTTGATGTCATCAAAGCATCCTTCCGGTGATGGTGATTAGCATGATCTCATGGTCGAAGGAATTAGGTTACTATGTATCAGAAAACTTATAGCAAACAAACTATTAAAATGACTTGATCTTCATTCTACGCTTATCTATAGGAGTATGTCCATCATACCATTCTCCTAATGATATGATCTTGTTGTTAATAACATCTCAATGTTCATGATCGAGAAACCACGATCATCTATTAACTAACAAGCTAGTATTATAAAGAGGCTTTACCAGTGACTCTAATTTAGTTTACAAATCACACAAGTATTAATGTTTCCATTTAATACTATTATAGCATGAATGTAAATATTTATCATAAACACAAAGATATAATAATAAACACTTTTATTATTGCGTCTAGGGCATATCTCCAACAGCTCCTGTGTTCTTTAAGCCAAAAGGCATAGTTTTATAGAAGAAGGTTCCAAAAGGAGTGAGGAAAGACGTCTTAATTTGATCCGACTTTTTTATCGGTATTTGATGATATCCGGAATATGCGTCGAGAAAATAGAGTAGTTCCGATCCTGTCGTTGAGTCGATAACTTGATCGACTCGTGACAAAGGAAACAGATCTTTTGGGCATTCCTTGTTCAAAGCGGTATAATCAACACACATCCTTAAATCAATGGTGTCCTTTTTAGGGACGAGTACATTATTTGCCACCTAATCTATATGGATGACCTCTGTTATAAAATCCACTAATTCTAGTCAGGCTAATTCCTTGGCTATTTCTTTGCGCTTTTCATCACCAAACCGTCATAAGGACTGTTTGACGGGTTTAGCATCAGGGTACACATTAAGAGAGTGCTCGGCGAGTTTTCTAGGTACTCCGGTCATGTCAGAAGGCTGCCATGCAAAGATATCACTATTAGCTTTGAGAAACTCGATGAGCGCGCTTTTATATTCGTGGCCTAAGCCTACCCCTATGTTCGTCTTCTTGGAGGGATCATCTTCGTTCAACGAAGTTTTCTTCGTATCTTCTGACGCCTTGAACTGCAAACTTGGCTTCAGCACCTCATTCTTCATAGTGGGCATCTCAGATGGATTTATGGTCTTCTTGATCTCCTGGTACTCCTAGGCATGCAGCACGGCTTCGGCGAAGGTAGCAGATCCTTCGTCGCACTCTTGCGCCTTCCTCGGATTTCCCCGTACGGTGATTACGCCCTTTGCACCTAGAAGTTTAATCATGTTGTAGATATAACAGGGACGAGCCATGAACGCCCAGTAAGCCAGACGTCCGAAGATGGCGTGGTAAGCACTTTTGAACGGTACCACCACAAAAGAGAGTGGCTCGGTACGGTAATTGTCTCGGGTTCCGAATGTCACGTCTAGAGTAATCTCACCCAGAGAATCGGCCTGTCTCCCTGGTATAATGCCATGAAAAGATACACTGATGTAACTCATCTGGCTCTCGTGTAGCTTCATGCGATGGAGCGTCTCGATGTAAAAGATGTTAATGCTGCTTCCATCGTCCATGAGAGTTTTAGAAAACTCATAGCCATCAATAAGAGGATTGGTGACCAGAGGGTACTTTCCCCGATGATTTGTTTTCCTCGGGTGATCTGAACGATCAAAGGTGATGGTTACATCCGACCAATCCAGAAACTGTGAAACAGCCGGAACCGTGGCATTAAACTCACGGAGAACCGCCTTCTTTTCTTTGGCAGGTTGGGATCCAGGGAAGCAGACGCATGCGTCTTTCTTGGTCAGAAAAAGTCTTCTTTCCATCCGACTTGGGATTTGCAGCGGTCTCCGCTTCTTCCATGTCGGAAATTTTCTTTCCTTTTCGTCGCTTTGCTCTGTAGCCAGCGGATTCGTCTTTCTTGATGTCGTCATTGAAACGACACTCGGCATTTGTGTGGGTAGATCCTCCGTTACTATCCAAGTGGTGGACACAGGGATTATTGGCAATGTCGGCCTAGGTATAGGTTCTTCCGGGTTGCTGATCTCCCCTGCCCTGGATTCGGGAAGTTCCACGGCCTCTACCCCGGCCGCCTCCGCGCCCTCCTCGTCCTCCAGATCTGAACGTTGTGTTGACAGCTGCGTTGTCCGGAGCCGGTTTTTCTTCCGAGGTGTTCTTGCGCTTCTGAGCTTGTTTTGGCTGTTTGGCCGCATTGGGATTGGCCAGAATATTTAGCAGCCCTTCTGAATCATCATCGGCATCAGCATGTTTGCTTGCCGTCTCTATCATTTTTCCTAAATCTGTGACATGGTCACGCTTCAGTCTGTGACGCAAAAGTCTGACTAGAAGTCCTGCAATAAAAGCTTCTATCACAGTTTGCTCGTTTACTCCTTCGCAGTTCTTCGTGTCAATCCAGCGTCTGAGGTAATCCCGACAGGTTTCTCCGGGTCTTTGTGTGCAACGCTGCAAGTCTCCGATTGTGCAAGGCCTCCTGTATGTTCCCTCGAAGTTTGAAAAGAACGCACTTTGCATATCATACCAGTTGTGAATTGAATTCTCTGACGGTTCATTGAGCCATGATCGAGCAGCCTTCCTCAGCATGAGCGTGAGATATCGGACTGCAACCAGGCTGTTTCCTCCTTTGGCGATGCAGCAGGCCTGAAAGAAATCCTGGAGCCAGGTATCTGGCCGAGCTGCGCAATCATAGGGTTGAATGTGTTTGGCAATACCAAAGTCAACCAGAAATTTGGTCTGACGTATGCATGGTCCAAAGCACTTGGGTCCCACATACACGTCTTCTTCCTCGTACCGCCGCGCGTCTATGTTTGATTCAATGCGATGGCGAGCGTCATTTGGCGAGAGAGATCTGCGCCTTGGAGGCTCACGTCTCCTGCGCGACGGAGTCGGATTTCTGCTTCTCCTTTCACCATTGCCGCCTCCGCCCTGCGGCTTCCATGGCTACGTCGGGATCCTTCATGGTCGCTGCCAGGAGGCGATGGTGGTCCTGGTGGATTATTTCTGGCTGGGTTACGTGGTGGTGGCAGCAATGGTGGCGGCTGGGTCCTCATTATGCTGACTCCGATGCATGTTTCTTCGGGCATCGTCCCTACTTGATTCGGTACGATCCGGATCATCTCTTCGTCCGGCATTGCCAGCCGGACGGCTTGGTGGTGGCATCTTAGCCGATCTTGCTCCTCTCGCTGGCATAAAGATTTTTGGGGAATAGATATGTTTCAACCCTGCTAGAGCAAGATGAATTATCCGAGACGATCCCAGAAGCTATTCGCAACCTATGTGGAAGAAAACTCATATTCCGTTTGAAGTTAAATTCAAGGAATTTTCAAGAGTGCATGGAAAATTATAAAGTGAATTACGCCTTTGAGCCGAATAAGAAGATAGAGATGGAATATTCAAATGAAAAGGCTGGAGAGGTATGCACGTCCACATTATTTTTCTTGGCAAAGGACGTACATCTTAATGCAAAATACTTTATAGGACATACTTGACCATCAAGGATGTGGAAACTCGATTACTTCTGTTATACATGATTTAAAGAATCAGGTAAGCTAATATATGGTTTCATCGATCGTAATGCACTATGAGGTTACTTCCATAACAAGTCACCATGATGAGGTAACGTAAGGCTTTTAATCGTACATGCATTTATCCAGAGCGTGGTATAATGATATTTTCAAATACTTAAGATTACTTAATGTTGTGGTATAATGATATTTTCAAATATAATGTAGAAAGAGTCAACTTTTTATCAAGAGCGTGAAGAAAATAAATCCAGGAAGAGATCTAGCAGAAAAGTGAGAAGGATTGGCTCCAAGAAGAGCAATAAATCTGTTCGAAAAATGCAAATTTCTGATTATGAGGTATGATAATTTTTATTGTTATTTTTCTATTAATATTAAGCTCTTTTCTCTATAGCATACAACACCAAAAAAATGCAGGAAGCATCAGAGACAGATTCAAAGGAGTTGAAAGAAGATGAGAACAACACATTAACAACAGAGAACCTACAAAATTGTAAAACTTCAAGTGAAAATTTAATTATAATAAATGGCTCGGATCAAGAGTGTGGAAATAGAGATAAAAAGGTGAAAAGTTTGCATTCAAAAAGCAAATGAAGGTTGTCAAGGGGATAAACGGCAAGAACAAGGCAAGCCAATTTTTGATTAAAAGTCAAATTTACCATCGTTATGTTTTCTTATAGGTCAAGAAATTTTGGTAATATTCTATTAAAACAATATGCAGGAGTCCAAAAAACAATTCGGATAATATTGGTAAAAGGAGACACCGCATGATATGTAATAAAAGAGAGGAAAACATTACTTCAAGAAATAGGAAAAAAAAATTACTATGAAAAATAAAATGTTGGATGATGAGGTATTTTGTTCAGATTGTTTTTGATAATCTATACGTACTAAGTTTTGTGTGTATATTGTAATGTAATATTGTTAATACAAAAAAATATTATATTCTAAATTATTGGATTCTAACTTACAAGTAGAAACTGAAACAAATGGAGAAACCATTACAGATACTGAAGTCACTGATGATGTTCACTGCATGGAAAATTTATCCCATCTACAAAAGCCTACAATCAACAAATTTAGAAAGGTACTGAAAGTAGGCAATATAAATAATTTGTGCTTATTTCTCATATTTATTTCACTACAAATCAAATGAAATTTGTCCAAAGTGGGGAAGAATCTAACTAAGCTATTCTATGTTACAGGTTAAAGAAGAGCGGAAGGATGAAATTTGTAAGAAGCAAAATAAAAATTCTAATATGGTAACCAATGACATACAATTTTCACATATACCATGTAGCAAAGTTTCATCGTTTTAACAGTAACACTGATGACCATGATGAGAACAGTGATTGCATCATCATAGATGAATGTGCTAAAGAGTTGAATCAAGAAATTGCAAGCACAACAAAGAACAAAAGTACTGATAAAAAGGTAATGAAAATGGGAAAGATCAATAATAGGGTGATTATTTATTATACTAAGTTCACTACAAATGAAATGCCATCCTATTCTCTAACTAAGCTATTCTATTTTACAGGTTAAAGAAGAGCGGAAGAATGAAGTTTGTAAGAAACGAATTGAAAATTATAAAAAGGTAACTGATGATGTACAGGTTTCACATGTACCATGTAGCCGAATTTGTTTGTTTTAACAATACCACTGATTTTTTTACCCAATTTGACAGAGAGACAACTACAATCATGATGAGAATAGTGATTGCATCATCACAAATAATGCGCTGAAGAGCTGAATGAAGAAATTGCAAGGACAACAAAGAAAAAGAAAACTGAAGAGTTGAATGAAGAAACTGCAAGGACAACAAAGAAGAAGAGAACTGATAACAACACTAGGAGAAAAGTACCATAAAAAAAGGAGAATATTGTAGACTTGACTCTCATTGAGGATAGACCAAAGAGGATTAGGAAAACACCCGATATATTCACATACTAGGATCAAATGCAATAGCTTTAGCCCTCAAATAGGTAGTACTGCTATTATCTTTTGCTTTGGTATAAATCTTTTCAAGTACTCTATTATACTTAGTACCCATTATTGTAATCTCTATGAGCGCATAAATTTTACTATGACATGTCTGTGCATGCCGACATACGCTATGAAGTCTATGAACATTTTGCCGTGGTAATCTTATGCTTTAGGTATGCAGATATATAATTGCTTCAAATCATATATTGCAATTCTTTGAGGCATAGCTATGCTTCCTACATACAAACGCTGACCCATTAGTAAAAAGGTAGGAGCCAACTAAGTACATGTATGTATTGAGTATTAAACAACGGGAAATCTACGTTTAGAACGGTCTGAAGTTGGCCAAACTCGGCGGACTCCCGCTGGCCATCGGATCATGGACGTGTGGTGCTGATTCGAGCATCGCCTTAGCCATCGTTCTGTCCATCGACGTCTCCCCAAATGAAGCCTTATCCTCGATGCCCGCTCCTCGGCGGCTGGTAGCGACGGCCTTCCTTCTTCACCCCATCTCGAGGCTGGGCTCCACGTCCAGGGATAGATCAGAGCGTTGCTGCTCGAGCGAGTTCCCCGGTGATGTTGTATGACTGCGGTCAGCAAGAGGAGCTCGCCACGGCGCATGAATGGTGGAGGGGAGGCGTGGAGGACAACCTAGAGGTCCGCCTGCCCCGGCTTCTACTGCCGGTAGACCGGCCGGCGCTGCTTTTGTCGGCATCTTCCGGTGACCAGCTCCCCGAGCTCCTAATGTGGGTCAACAACTCCTGACGCCAGCCACACCCCTAGTCACATCGCAGGCCACCTCTCCCCCGGTGAGGTCCCTCTTCCCCTCCATCTTATCTTTGCTAAAATTTTCTTTTATCCTGTTGAATTGGAACATGTAGGCATTTGAGAATGCAGTCCATGTATGGATAAAAAATATTTCAGTAAAAAACTTGTGTCAATGCAATAGATGTACAAGAAATCAATATGTTGGTCAAAAATTTATTGGTAGAAACTAGTTTACTGATGAGTGATAGAGATCATAAGAGAAGTTGCTGAATTTATTTGTACCGGTGCACCCAGATCCTGATTGATAGTTGATACTAGCTTCATTTAACACTATTCAGCAAGGAACAGAGAACCGAGTTGTTGCACGAATTGCCATGAACACATAATGCCGAGAGTGCTAGGCTAATATGGATCTAGTATTAACTTCAGTACCAGCATTCCCTTCATTTATACATTGAAATATGCATGCCATTGTTGAAACATCTATTGTTGAAACATTGAATATACGAGCAGTTCGTCGAGCCGTCGTCTTGCTCCGCTCCTACCCGGTGCGGCCACTGTGTGCTCTAGCCTCTGCCCGAGTCCGCTCCTACCCGGTACGGCCATCGTCTTCTTGTTCTTCATATAGATTCAAGGTGAATGGAGAATACACAGATTCAATGAGACTGGGTCGCTAAAGCATTGGCTAAGCCATTGTTTAACATGTTAATAGGCGGGCCAAAAGCTTCATCATTGTGGAGAATGAACTTGTGGTTGAATTGAACGTTTAGGAGGCTAGTGGTATCCTAGCCCACCAAAGTTCAAACTTGTTTGACATTTATCTGTCTCATAAAAAAGAAATATTTTAAGTCAGATAACTGCCGCATAAACTGGTGGATAACTTGTAAACATATGTCTGGATAACTGCTGCATAAACTGGTGGATAACTGTTGCATAAACTGGTGGATAACTTGTATACATATGCCTCGATAACTGATGCATAAACTGTTGGATAACTTGATTTTCATACTCCATGTGTGATTTCTTATATTTGATTATGATTTTTTATTTTCTTTCTACCGTCAAGTTTTTAGTGTACTTATATAGTAACACACAACACTGTTGGATATATGTCTAGTGAAAATTTGTGGTGTAACTTTTACATATTAGCATGGATAACTATAGTGTTAGATGAGTGGATAACTTATACTCATATTTCTGGATAACTGCGATCTTAGCTGCTGATAACTTGTACTCGTATGCCTGGATAACTGTTGGATATATATCTAGTGGTAGTTTGTGTTGTAACTTCTACATATTAGCATGGATAACTACAGTGTTAGCTGGGTGGATAACCTATACTCATATTCCTGGATAACTACGGTGTTAGCTACTGATAACTTGTACTCATATGCCTGGATAATTGTTGTATAAACTGTTGGATATATGTCTAGTGATAATTTGTGGTGTAACTTCTACATATTAGCATGGATAATTATAGTGTTAGCTGAGTAGATAACTTATACTCATATTCCTGGATAACTGCGGTGTTAGCTGCTGATAACTTGTGCTCATATGTCTGGATAACTGTTATATAAACTGGTGGATAATTTTATTTTTATACCCACATATGATTTTCTATCTATGATTGTGCTTTTCTAATTTCTTACTACAGTCAAGTTTTTAATGTAGTTGGCTAGACACACACAACAGCTGGATATGTCTAGTGATAATTTGTGGGATAACTACTACATATAAGCATGGATAACTTTAGTGTTAGCTAGTGGATAACTTATACTCATATTCCTAGATAACTGCTATGTTAGCTGCTGGATAACTTATACTCATATGCCTGAATAACTGTTGTATAAACTGGTGGACAACTTGATGATTATACCTCCCATGTGTGATTTCCTATCTCTGATTGTGTAATATCTTCATTCATAACTTGCACAATAGCATCCGTGTGCGAAACATTAGCATGTTCCTCCTCATTTTCTGGGTCTGGTTCGGCATTAAGGTCGATGTCCATGGTGTCTCCACTGTAAAACCAAAATATGCAACATGTCAAGAATTTTGGTAGCGATAATAGGATGTCAATTTAGTAATAATATGACGACGCCAAGCGGGCTACTAATCCAAGGTTAGAGCTGACATGCGAAGCAGCAGAGCGGCACGAGGCGATCATGGCAGTGGAGGCAGCAGGCTATCAGGAAGGAGCTTGCGACACGCTGTGTCAAGCATGAGATCGTCAACATCGCGCCCGATTTCGAGTGATCGCCGACCCTGTCACCGACGCATCTAGCGGGCTCCGATGAGGATTCCCAGCGTCGCGTTTTGGTTAGTGTTAAGGTTGCAACTTCTTTTCGGATTATTCAATGTATATATGATCGACTGTACATGACGATCCAAAGTTTGATCTGACCGTGTTCATTTTATTTTTACCGCGGAGGCAGCACTGTCTAAATTTTCAAAAGTTCAGTTTCATAATTCAGCACCTGTTCATACTGATGCATCTTAAAATTGAAAAGGTGTTTAGATTTACTCTTATATACTACAATCCGGATAACATTTGGATTCAAAAAATTTCGTT
Organism: Avena insularis; assembly: GCA_023614405.1. Classification (NCBI taxonomy): domain Eukaryota; kingdom Viridiplantae; phylum Streptophyta; class Magnoliopsida; order Poales; family Poaceae; genus Avena; species Avena insularis. The sequence goes on along the minus strand of CM042691.1, from coordinate 41,031,707 downwards.
AAAATATATCAACATGAGATCTAGTTTCGAAGATCTTGCCATGACTAGACTAATAGTGAAAACGGATTTTAAATCGGACTAACGATTTGACCTACAATACATTTTCAATTTTCGGATTTAAATTTAGCTAGCTATAATCAATTTTGTCCTTTAGTGCCTATTCCAGATGCATATGAGACACGGCTCTCGCTTTCGGTCCAACCCGAAGGACGCAGCAGACGCAACGGCTGTCCGTAAGATTCTATTTTTTTAGAACGGTCGTTAGGTAGCAGTCTCCTTAAACAACTGACAACCTGGAGAAAATCAGGCACCGACCTGCTGATGCTCGCCATAGCAGAGCCATCTTCTCCAAAATGTTTTATTTGCTGGTGCTGGTGCGAAATCACGGAAGTCAACAAAATCATTATAGCCGCGCTTCAACACTAAGGTATCAGAAAAGTTGGATTCAGTAAATTATTATTTTGGAATAGATGGAATAAATTGGAATGGAAGTCATGTTACCAAGCATTAAATACTCACTCTAGTTGAATGTCCGTGTGTTGCCACGGCTTTTATATATGCAGATGAGTATTGTAACAATATAGCATGCTTTGATCATTGTTTCTATGGCCTCATCTCTCTACTTCTTTTACTAGACATGCTTCACCTCTTTTACCATTAATTATGTCCCTATTTGTGCTTCTTGTCGCCCCTACTCAACAACATCGAATATTGTACTCTGTAGTCACTATACTTCTACATGTCACTTGTATCCAAATGTATGTCTAATGTGTTTAACTCTGATTTGTAGTTCTTCCCATATTTGAGGACTTCAAAGAGACTGCAAAAATTATCAACACCTTCCGACAATATTAATCATGATGGTTTCCATTTCTAGTGCTATAAAATACATAGCAATTTCCTAACATATTTTCACAAGGTTAAAACCCCAAAGGAGACAATCTCCCTCCACATATTTCACAAGGTTCAAGTGTCCCACTGGACACACTATTTCACTCTCCTTTGAGAGCCTAGAGTTAACTTATAAGAAACCTCCTACTAAACCAACCCAAAAAAACGAATAACACAACACAACTTATTCTCCCTTTTTCTCTCTATAGTATACTAAAAAATTATTGTTCCCCTCAAGCATCATCACGCAAAAACTATTGTCTCCACAAATGTTTATAAAAAAATTAAGAAAACATAATACTAAATGTCTTTGTATTGCTACCGAAGAATAAACTTGGAAAATTTACCATTATCGTTGGACATGGCATTGTTAGCCTGGATGTATTGGCTTTAGATGTACATATTTTCCTTATGCTCTAAATCTCCTAAAATGCATCTAAAGAAAGTCTACATACTCTCTATGTTCTTATACCTAAACAAAAAGCTTTAGCAATGGTGCTTACTAAGGATGAACACTTTAGAACTTGATATTTATGTGCATGAGGAATCATCTTATAATGCTACCGTCGTTAACTAAGCAATACAAGATGCATAAAGGATTAAAATCACATGCAATTCATAATATGTGATATGATATGGCCTTTCTTCTTTGTGCTTCCGATCTCCATCTTCAAGCACAAATATGATCTCCATCATCACCGGCATTGCATCAAGGTCAATGACGCCGCTTCATGGTTGTCGTCCACCGGCTTCAACTATTACAACTACTTTGAATAGACATGCAGGTCTTAACAGAAATTAAAGACAACCATATGGCTCCTGCCGGTTGCCAACTTACAATAAGGAACATTGCATACATCAAATATAATCACAATCATGGCCATATCACATCACAGCACACCCCTGCAAAACAAAGTTAGACGCCTCTAATTTCTTTGCATGTTTTACGTGGTTTGGGGCTTTCAGTAAGTGTCGCTCTAACTTACGAACAGGAACCACAACGTTGATGTTTGAACTATCAAGTGCCCGTTGTAAATTGGATCTATACTATGATGGGAGAGACAGACACCCGCAAAGCCACTTATGCAATACAAGTTGCATGTTGAGCGTGGAGCAAGTCTCATGAACGCTGTCATGTAAGGTTAGCCCGGGCCGCTTCATCCCATCATACCGCAAGATGCAAAGTACACAAGAAGCAATTTATAATAAAAGCACCACCGCCCACAATGACCATTGTGTTCTACTCGTACAACAGATCTACATATAGACACGGCTCTGATACCACTGTAGGGGTTCGTAGCAAGGAAAAGAAAAAATTTCTGCCGTATACAAACAAACAAGCCAAGATCTATCTACTAGATTGTAGCAACGAGTCAATGGAATAACTCACCCTTGAAGATTCCAAAGTGTTTAACGAGAGCGGATTCTCGTGGGTGATGTAGTCGTACTCTTGCCGATCTCAAGATCGTGTAGACGATCCTTCCGGCGCTGTGTTCCGGCAGCACTTCCGCAGTTGGTCACACGTTCGGTACTCGACGAAGACCTTCCTCTCACTTGTTCTAGCAGGCAGCGGAGGTTGTAGCACTCTCCTCGTGATTTCGGCAGCACGACGGCGTGGTACCGGAAGTAGAGGGGAGATCTCGCAGGGCTTCGCCTTAAGCCGGAGCGAGTATGGTGGACTATGTGAGAGCCTTGGTGATCTAGGGTTTAAACGCACCAAGGAGAGAGGGCTAGGCCGGCGGCTAGGGCAAGGTGAGGGCCCTAACTCGGCGGCTAGGAGGAAACCCTAGGGCGGCGGCGGCGACTTGGTGGCCGGCGGCTAGGGTTAGGGTTTAGAGGGGCAAGGTGTAGGTCTTGGAGGGGCAGCCCTGCCCCTCCTTATATAGGTGGAGGGGGCGCGCCAAGGGGAGGGGAGTCCCTCCCCAACTCGGCTTCCAAGGCCGGTGGTGGAGGGAGAGGGACTTACTCCCCAAGTAGGTTTCCTACTCTCCCTCCACCAAACAAAATAGCCGTTTGACTTTTCAAATTGGCGTTTGACTTTTCAAACTAGGATTTGATTTAGCCCTTTATTTTGTTCAATGATGACACCTAGTACATGATGCAACCATTCCAACTTTTTATGACACATTCATGTACCCTTCCCCTCCGGAGTGCCGGACATTCCGTAACCTTCTAGAACATTCCCGATGAAAACACCGGAACCATTCTACAACCCCGAAACAGGACTTTCATATGAATCTTATTCTCCGGACCATTCCGGATCTCCTCGTGATATCCCAGATCCCATCCGAGACTCCAAACAACATTCGGTCTCTTACTCATCATTCCATAACTACTCAATAACATCGAATTCTTAAGTGTGTCTCCCTACGGTTCGTGAATTATGCGGACATGATCGGGACACTTCTCCGAACAATAACCAGTAGAGGAATCTGGAAATTCATATGGCTCCCACATATTTCTACGATTACTTTGAGATCGAATGAACCACTTACATACGATACCAATTTCCCTATGTCTCACGATAGTTTACTTATCCGAGGTTTTGATCGTCGGTATCTCTGCATACCTAGTTCAACCTCGTTACTGATAAGTACTCTTTTCTCGTTCCCGTGATATGTGATCCCTTGTGAGCCAGTTCACATGCTTGCAAGCTAATTGGATGACATTCCACCGAGAGGGCCCAGAGTATATCTATCCATCATATGGATGGACAAATCCCACTCTTGATCCATGTGTCTCAACCCATACTTTCCGAACACTCAATGCCACCTTTATAGCCACCCAGTTACGGTGTGGTGTTTGATGTCATCAAAGCATCCTTCCGGTAATGGTGATAAGCATGATCTCATGGTCGAAGGAATTAGGTTACTATGTATGAGAAAGCATATAGCAATTGAACTATTAAAATGACTTGATCTTTATGCTATGCTTATCTATAGGAGTATGTCCATCATACCAATCTCCTAACGATATGATCTTGTTGTTAATAACATCTCAATGTTCATGACAGGGAAACCACAATCATTTATTAACCAACAAGCTACTATTATAAAGAGGCTTTACTAGGGACTCTAATTTAAGTTTACAAATCACACAAGTATTAATATTTCCTTGTTAATACTATTATAGCATGAATGTAAACATTTATCATAAACACAAAGATATAATAATAACTACATTTATTATTGCCTCTAGGGCATATATCCAACAAGGACTTCAAAGAGACTGCAAAAATTATCAACACCTTCCGACAATATTAATCATGATGGTTTCCATTTCTAGTGCTATACAATACATAGCAATTTCCTAACATATTTTCGCAAGGTTAAAACCCCAAAGGAGACAATCTCCCTCCACATATTTCACAAGGTTCAAGTGCCCCCATTGGACACACTATTTCACTCTCCTTTGAGAGCCTAGAGTTAAATTATAAGAAACCTCCTACTAAACCAACCCAAAAAAACGAATAACACAGCACAATTTATTCTCCCTTTTTATCTCTATAGTATACTAAAAAATTATTGTTCCCCTCAAGCATCACCACACAGAACCTATTGTCTCCACAATTGTTTATAAAAAAATATTAAGAAAACATAATACTAAATGTCTTTGTATTGCTACCGAAGAATAAACTTGGAAAATGTACCATTATCGTTGGACATGGCATTGTTAGCCTAGATGTATTGGCTTTAGATGTACATATTTTCCTTATGCTCTAAATCTCCTAAAATCATCTAAAGAAAGTCTACATACTCTCTATGTTCTTATACCTAAACAAAAAAAAACCTCTAACCTCTCACTAACTTTCCCCTATCTTCTCCCCCATGGCCTCGCCCCATCCCCCACCCATTTCTCACAACGGAGGCCAGACCCGAGCGAGACAAAGGAGTGGCACAACCAGCTACTTATTCCAACTCCATCCCCGGAATCCACCGATGATTTGAGGTCAGGCCAATACTTCTCCTTCCTCTCTTATTACAGTAGTGTTTTCCTTTATTTTTTCTGTTTGTTCTTGTGGAAAATAGGCATTATAATTCAATTTGTTCTGTTAGGATATGATCCAATTTCTGTTCTGCTAGGTGTTGTGTGTCGTACTGGTTTGTATTGGTGTGCTGGATGGAAGCATTTGCTTGTTGTTTGTTGGATATATTTGAAACACGCATTGACTGAAGACAAGATTGGAAAAGTGAAAATGGTTCATTTAATGTTGCTTATTGTTTTCTTGAGATTTTGTAGAGCTACCAATCCTCACCTAGTTAAGGGCCTGAAGCTGAACTGTTTTCCTAATTTTGTTTCCCAGATATCTACAATTCTCATAGTTCCCTATTCTTTGCTTAAGGCTATCATGTACCGATGAAAAACCATATTTGTAAATTTGCCTGCTAAAGTTTGCACTATCCACAAATACACGAACAATAAGTATTGGTTTACCTATGAACCTTATTTTTCGTTGCTTTAGTCTCGGGTTCTATTATCTGAACAATCACAACGACAAATCACCTAATCGGCATGATACATAAGGTATATGCAGTTTTCGTTTATAATTGTAGTACATTACAACTTGATTAACAATTCCAATATACAGATTCTGGAAGTTGATCGTCTTAAAGGGTTTAGAGTTTCGAGGCTGTATCTCCAAGGATGGGCAGACTGGGAGCATGAGCATGCTCTCCTTGCTTTCACTCTAGGCATCAACCAGATGATCTGCTGCTGCAACAAGGTATTATGTCACAACTGGTTATCTATGGTTTATTAATCCCACTAAAGTCCTAGTGGTTATATGCTTTACCGAATAATGCACTTCTGTTGTATATATAGATATCTATTATTCACCACTGCCCAAATGAATTAAACTTGTTAATTGAATTGCCAGTAGCATTTTTAGTTTTAACTTACTATGTTGCAAACTTGCAATTAAACTTTGGTGGCATATCTGCTTGTTGAGGAGTTCAAAACAAACATTCCGGCATCACTTGCTGTAACATCCTAAAAATACTAAACTTGGATCATCAAACTCTAATCATCAAAATTAGGGTTAACAAAAACTTTTCTAAATAAAATTATGAATTCATGCATATGAGTATGCATTAACTTTGAAATTCTTTTGAACCACCTTGTTTGTATGTTTCCTTGCTTGTAAAATGTTTCTTAGGTGAAATAAACATCATCTAAAACATTTCCCACACTTTTCCCAGACAAATAAAGCAAAACAAATAAAATAAAGAATGGTCATTTTGACCAATTTAACTCCCATGCCTACTTTAGCTGTCTCAAACTTTCAGAACCTAACAGAAACTTGTCTGGATCCTTGCACCCCTTGAATGTATCAAGGCCCACTTTGTGATCATCCAGAAACTTTCAAATGCATAGTTTAAATGACAATTCAAAATTGAATCTTTATCATAGGGGAAGATCCCACTTTTTCAAAAACCACTCAAACCAACTCAACTTTCAAAAACCAAGCATCTGCAGACTCACCAGCACCAATCTAGCACACCCACCAAAAATCTTTTCAAAATTCAAAACTTGATTTCATGCGGCCATTTCATCAAACAGTTTGCAAACACAAATCATACAAAATCTAAACACTAGTGAGCAGTGATTCTTGCCTAACTGGTTCCCTATCTAGCTCACAACCATCTCAGTAGATCATCTAGCAAGCTCAACCAAGCACTAGCACCACTGTGAGCTTGCCAAAACCATCAATGGTGAACAGCCGAAGCCAACCTTGTCACCCCCATGTTGACAGCAAGCTAGGAGGAGAAGTAAGCCTAGCCAGTATGTCTGGGAGGCAGCCCACCGTCCATCGCCACTCCCTGTCCACCGCTTGAACCGTGCCACCTTTGGACCACCACGCAGACCAGCGCCCAGACCGCCAGGCGACCATGCCCGGCGTCAGGCGCCACCCTCGACCAAGCGCCGCAGCCGCGCTGCCCTCGCCACGCACATACACAACCCCCACCAACATAGGAGACCGCCAGACATCCCCGTTTGCCGCCCCGTGACGCACAACCACCACTCGCCGTCGAAGACGCCGCCTCTGCCGCGCAGAGCGTCGCATGTTCCAGACCAACTCGCACCGCCCCACGCCTCGAAACCATGTCGTTGAGCATCGCCAGGGAACACCCAACCATCCCCTACCTTCGCCCATACCAATAGCCGCCTGTACCATTGCCCCCGACGAGATCACCTTGCACCCCGTCGGTCCCCTCACTCGACTATAAATAGAGGCCACCCTCGCTCGAATTCTTCACACCATTCTACTCCCCTCTCATCACTGATCGTGCCACACCATTCCTGGAGCAAGGCGAGCACCACCTCGTCAGAATTTCACCGAAGCCCGCCGCCTCTGGAGAAGAAGGGAGCCATCGATTTCGTCTACCCTAGGAGCTGCCGCGACCACCCCTGAGTTCGCCGTCGTCGACTTCATCAATCGCCCGCCTCGCCGACCCTCGCATGAACCCCGGTGAGCCCCCAGCGACCCCCATGGGCCGCGCTAGGTTTCTGTCTCGCCGGCGTTGCTCAACGTCGACGATGACTCTCAGCCGTTGGATTATAACCAGATCGAACGACCCACGTTGCCCCGTACCGCTTCGCACCCCTCTGTCTCACTGACGAGTGGGGACACTCACTTAAACAGCCCGCGGGAGCACTGCGCTTAGCAGGCCGGCCCGTTAACATTTCCCGCGCAGCCCAGTTATTTGAATTAAACCTTTTTCATTTTATTTCAAACACACTTCTGTACCCAATTTCAAAAATCAACCCAGATCGATTCAGTGCACCAAATTGAATGAAACCAATTTTGTTAGAAAGGTCTGGAAGTGCTGAATCCAGGACCGTTGGATTCAAGTCATTTGGATCTGTAGATCATCCTTGGTAAAAATAACAAGGCAGGAACTTTTCTGCATTCAAACATTTTTCAAATTCAAACCATAATAGATTTTGAGTTGATTCCAACTCTCAAAAATCCCATTTAACCATACCTTTCAGAATATATAAAAATATATAGGTTTACTTACATAAATAATGTTCAAGAAATAAAAGAATGCTACATAGGCATTTCTAGTCACTTTATTTAATTAAAATAAAAGGGTAAAACCTTATTAAATTGTGACACCACTTTAAATCACATTCCGATGGACTAAAATATATGGTTATGACATGTGTAAACATGATCCCATGTTTGGTGGGAGAATATTAAATCTTAAGTAGTTTTTCAATGAGTAGAAATTACTTTTCTAAAAATAAAAGGAGTTAAACCAAACTTTAACCTTGTAATGTTAGTGATAATGCTAGATCATCTATAGGACCCTTGTGTGTGATGATTGCAAGTAGTTAAGTATTGTTTTGTGATTGTGTACATCGTATTTATTTATAGACGCTAGTACCAACCAAGGATACAAGGAGGAAGGAGGATTCTACGAAGAAGAAGCCAAGGAGAACTTCAACCACTGCTCTGCACAAGGCAAGCTAATACTTGCAATCTAGCAAGCTTAATGCTACTAGTTGAATGTGCAAGCTAACACTTGCAAGATACTCTACTTTAGCGAGCTTTACTAACTAAGTGGACCAATGCAAGCTTATATTTGCAATTGTGCAAGAAAATACTTGCTTGTTACCATGCCCCCCTATATGCCTTAAGCATATATGATTATATCCACTTGATAAACCAATCCTAGTTTTACTTGCAAGCTTATTACTTTATTTCTTTATCAAAGCTCTTACTTAGAGTTACTGGAATAAATGGTAGATACTAGAAGGATATTTGAAGGTTGCATAAAGAGCATTAAATTTGGCCTAAGCTAGAAAATCTTGATGTCATCTTAAGGCATGAGATTGAACTTAGCAAAAACTCCACTAGTTTAGCACCCCTCATTAGTGCTTACCCCCACTTGTAGATGCTAGTGCTAAGCATAAAACTTGATCAACTTTAGATGGGAATACTTGGTGGAAAATTGGTTATGAAAACCTTAGAATGATGGATCATTCTATTGAAATGTTTTGGACATGTGTTTCCGAACACCTGAGGATTTTGGTGATGAAAATGTTGAGGCATGAGCCTTAGCCCTTTATAAAACTGATGGTTGTCTGGATGCGATACCATTCCAATTTTATCGTACAACCACAATACCCGAAGATTGGGTAGGGCTTGACTGAAAACTTATATACCTTAGTATTAGTTCCCTCACGGCCAAGGTCTGAGCTGAGGCTACCTTGTGAAGATTGTCCACCTGTGCAGTACCCAAGATGACAGTTGGTCATGGTTGGGAGGCCAAACTCACAGGAGAGGTGCTTGTACTAGGGCGTGTAATTGAAAGGTTAGGATTGATTATCCGCATACTGAGTATGGTGAATTCAGGATTTGTTCCTGACGGATGTATCGAATGTTGTGGTGAAAGTGTACAATCTCTGTCGCGTCCGCGGTTATGGACAGTTGGAGTGGCCATACTGTTCCCCCGTCAGACCTTTAAAAATGACTTGTGAAATGAATTGAGGCTTTGACTTGACCACAACAAAGTTGTGACATGAGTACAAGATCCCACTTAGGAGTTATAACATTGTGACTAGCTTTGTAACTTAGTAGAGATAAATCTGGCTTTTGCAAAACAACCCTAGAGCCTAGTGTCCTATTATCAAAAACCCCTTTTACTTGTTAGTATTAGTTTGCGAGTACTTAAAGAGTACTCATGGCGTTGTACCTGGCTATTCCCATGGCCAGACTAGGTGTTGGGGAGGTAACCCCGGATAGGGTAAGGACGGAGAAAGACGAAAGGATGTTCCCCGTCTAGTTTCTGAGTTATAGTCTGAGTCGGCCGAATCTTATAGAGGTCGGCCGAGATAGGGACGGGCAGGACCTCAATAGTAATGGCAAGGCATTACTCGGCCAAGATATTGCGTAAGTCGGACGGGTTAGCCCGAGTAATCATAATGCAGGTGAAGGACAAGCCGAGTTACGCGAGGAAGGGCCGAATGATATGAAGCTTGCAGGAGAAGGAGAAGCCTAAAGTCAAACTCTAGCTGTAGGCTAGAGAGAATCTGAGCAGAGCCAAGCGCAAGAGACAAATGTGCAGAACGACAGAGGGGCAGAAGGAGGTCACGGAGGTGACAGTCCTGGAGCCCGAGGCACGCAGGAGGGGCCCTCTGGAACCTTGCCGTCATTAGAAGGGCGACAGGGAAAGGAGGCCGCCGAACTACTATATTGGGACAAGCATATTTCTCGAATATGCTTGCCACGTCAGCCCTAAAGGAACCCAAGGCTCTCCTTTATAAGGGGAGGCTTGGACCCTGAGTAGGGCATCGGCTCATTTAGTACCGTTAGGCTGGTAAAGTTCTCCTTTTCTCCTTGTATACAGCTCAAGGAGCACTTGTAGCCCAAGGAAGGAGAAATAAAGATCTTTGCCTTTGCCTTCTGTGTGTAGAATCAACTGCATCTTCCCTCCTCGGATCCCTCTGGCATCCATTGGCCCCAAACTTTAGCCTACCCATGGCATCTGCCGTTCCACCACCACGACACTATGAAGAGAAGTATCTGGAGGATGGACCCCAGGAAGGTTACGACAACTAGGATCATCTCCCATCGTCAGCATTGCCTGTGACCCCGAAGATGGAGCTTCGCCTACGCTACCGTTATTATTACGTATTCCGCTGCTTGATGTTGTATTAAGAACTGGATCATGAGATCCCTATTTGTGTAAGAACTTATGTACGTTTTGTAATGGATGATGTACTATGGTATCCAATTCTGTTATGTCTCGCAAAAATGGTAATCCTGGGATTGCGATGTATGGCATAACAGGCATCCAGGATTAAAAATCCGGGTGTTGACACTTGCTAGGCTGGAGTTATTGTTGTGTTGTGATTGTATCGTTTATCCTTTGCATGTGTAATTCCAGTTTTTGCGCCACAACACAACAATAACTCTAGCCTAGCAAGTGTCAACGCCCGGATTTTTAATCCTGGATGCCTGTTATGACATACATCGCAATCCCAGGATTACCATTTTTGCGAGACATAACAGAATTGGATACCATAGTACATCATCCATTACAAACCGTACATAAGTTCTTACACAAATAGGGATCTCATGATCCAGTTCTTAATACAACATCAAGAAGCGGAATACGTAATAATAACGGTAGCGTAGGCGAAGCTCCATCTTTGGGGTCACACACAATGCTGACGATGGGAGATGATCCTAGTTGTCGTAACCTTCCTGGGGTCCATCCTCCAGATACTCCTCTTCATAGTCTGGCCATGGGAATAGCCAGGGACAACGCCATGAGTACTCTTTAAGTACTCGCAAACTAATACTAACAAGTAAAAGGGGTTTTTGATAATAGGACACTAGGCTCTAGGGTTGTTTTGCAAAAGCCAGATTTATCTCTACTAAGTTACAAAGCTAGTCACAATGTTATAACTCCTAAGTGGGATCTTGTACTCATGTCACAACTTTGTTGTGGTCAAGTCAAAGCCTCAATTCATTTCACAAGTCATTTTTAAAGGTCTGACGGGGGAACAGTATGGCCACTCCAACTGTCCATAACCGCGGACGCGACAGAGATTGTACACTTTCACCACAACATTTGATACATCCGTCAGGAACAAATCCTGAATTCACCATACTCAGTATGCGGATAATCAATCCTAACCTTTCAATTACACGCCCTAGTACAAGCACCTCTCCTGTGAGTTTGGCCTCCCAACCATGACCAACTGTCATCTTGGAGTGCTGCAGTGGACAATCTTCACAAGGTAGCCTCAGCTCAGACCTTGGCCGTGAGGGAACTAATACTAAGGTATATAAGTTTGCAGTCAAGCCCTACCCAATCTTCGGGTATTGTGGTTGTACGATAAAATTGGAATGGTATCGCATCCAGACAACCATCAGTTTTATAAAGGGCTAAGGCTCATGCCTCAACATTTTCATCACCAAAATCCTCAGGTGTTCGGAAACACATGTCCAAAACATTTCAATAGAATGATCCATCATTCTAAGGTTTTCATAACCAATTTTCCACCAAGTATTCCCATCTAAAGTTGATCAAGTTTTATGCTTAGCACTAGCATCTACAAGTGGGGGTAAGCACTAATGAGGGGTGCTAAACTAGTGGAGTTTTTGCTAAGTTCAATCTCATGCCTTAAGATGACATCAAGATTTTCTAGCTTAGGCCAAATTTAATGCTCTTTATGCAACCTTCAAATATCCTTCTAGTATCTACCATTTATTCCAGTAACTCTAAGTAAGAGCTTTGATAAAGAAATAAAGTAATAAGCTTGCAAGTAAAACTAGGATTGGTTTATCAAGTGGATATAATCATATATGCTTAAGGCATATAGGGGGGCATGGTAACAAGCAAGTATTTGCTTGCACAATTGCAAGTATAAGCTTGCATTGGTCCACTTAGTTAATAAAGCTCGCTAAAGTAGAGTATCTTGCAAGTGTTAGCTTGCACATTCAACTAGTAGCATTAAGCTTGCTAGATTGCAAGTATTAGCTTGCCTTGTGCAGAGCAGTGGTTGAAGTTCTCCTCAGCTTCTTCTTCGTAGAATCCTCCTTCCTCCTGGTATCCTAGGTCGGTACTAGCGTCTATAAATAAATACGATGTACACAATCACCAAACAATACTTAACTACTTGCAATCATCACACACAAGGGTCCTATAGATGATCTAGCATTATCACTAACATTACAAGGTTAAAGTTTAGTTTAACTCCTTTTATTTTTAGAAAAGTAATTTCTACTCATTGAAAAACTACTTAAGATTTAATATTCTCCCACCAAACATGGGATCATGTTTACACATGTCATCACCACATATTTTAGTCCATGGGAATGTGATTTAAAGTGGTGTCACAATTTAATAAGGTTTTACCCTTTTATTTTAATTAAATAAAGTGACTAGAAATGCCTATGTAGCATTCTTTTATTGCTTGAACATTATTTATGTAAGTAAACCTATATATTTTTATATATTCTGAAAGGTATGGTTAAATGGGATTTTTGAGAGTTGGAATCAACTCAAAAGCTATTATGGTTTGAATTTGAAAAATGTTTGAATGCAGAAAAGTTTCTGCCTTGTTATTTTTACCAAGGATGATCTACAGATCCAAATGACTTGAATCCAACGGTCTTGGATTCAGCACTTCCAGACCTTTCTAACAAAATTGGTTTCATTCAATTTGGTGCACTGAATCGATCTGGGTTGATTTTTGAAATTGGGTACAGAAGTGTGTTTGAAATAAAATGAAAAAGGTTTAATTCAAATAACTGGGCTGCGCGGGAAATGTTAACGGGCCTGCTAAGCGTTATGCTGGCTGTTTATGAGTGTCCCCACTCGTCGAGAGAGGGTGCTAGTAATGCAGAACGTGGGTCGTTCGATCTGGTTCTATTCCAACGGCTGAGAGTCATCGTCGATGTTGAGCAACGCCGGCGAGACAGAAACCTAGCGCGGCCAGTGGGGGTCGCTGGGGGCTCACCGGGGTTCGTGCGAGGGTCGGCGAGGCGGTCGATTGACGAAGTCGACGACGGCGAACTTCGAGGTGCTCCCTTCTTCTCCAGAGGCGGCGGGCTCCGGTGAAATTCCGACGAGGTGGTGCTCGCCTTGCTCCGAGAATGGTGTGGCACGATCACTGATGAGAGGGGAGTAGAATGGTGTGAAGAATTCGAGCGAGGGTGGCCTCTATTTATAGTCGAGCGAGGGGACCGACGGGGTGCAAGGTGAGCTCGTCGGGGGCGATGGTACAGGCGGCTATTGGCATGGGCGAAGGTAGGGACGGTGTGGTGTTCCCTGGCGATGCTCAACGACATGGTTTCGAGGCGTGGGGCGGTGCGAGTTGGTCTGGAACATGCGACGCTCTGCGCGGCAGAGGCGGCGTCTTCGACGGCGAGTTGTGGTTGTGCGTCACGGGGCGGCAAACGGGGATGTCTGGCGGTCTCCTGGGTTGGTGGGGGTTGTGTATGTGCGCGGCGAGGGCGGCACGCGGTCTGTGCGCTTCTGTCGAGGGTGGCACTCTGGCGCACGCTCGACATGGTCGCTGGCGGTCTGGGCGCGCTGGTGGTGGTCCATGGGTTGGCGGTTCGAGGCGGGGAGAGTGGCGATGAATGGTGGGGGCTGCCCCGGACATCTTGGCTGAGCTTAAGGTGCTCGCGTTCGACAGTGGTGATGGTGAGTTGGCTGATTGCTTTCCTCTGCATATACCGCTAGGCTTCTCCTCCTAGCTTGCTGTCGACATGGGGGTGACAAGGTTGGCTTCGGCTGTTCACCATTGATGGTTTTGGCAAGCTCACAGTGGTGCTAGTGCTTGGTTGAGCTTGCTAGATGATCTACTGAGCTGGTTGTGAGCTAGATAGGGAACCAGTTAGGCAAGAATCACTTCTCACTAGTGTTTAGATTTTGTATGATTTGTGTTTGCAAACTGTTTGATGAAATGGCCGCATGAAATCAAGTTTAGAATTTTGAAAAGATTTTTGGTGGGTGTGCTAGATTGGTGCTGGTGAGTCTGCAGATGCTTGGTTTTTGAAAGTTGAGTCGGTTTGAGTGGTTTTTGAAAAAGTGGGATCTTCCCCTATGATAAAGATTCAATTTTGAATTGTCATTTTAACTATGCATTTGAAAGTTTCTGGATGATCACAAAGTGGGCCTTGATACATTCAAGGGGTGCAAGGATCCAGACAAGTTTTTGTTAGGTTCTGAAAGTTTGAGACAACTAAAGTAGGCATGGGAGTTAAATTGGTCAAAATGACCATTCCTTTATTTTATTTGTTTTGCTTTATTTGTCTTTGGGAAAAGTGTGGGTAATGTTTTAGATGATGTTTATTTCACCTAAGAAACATTTTACAAGCAAGGAAACATACAAACAAGGTGGTTGAAAAGAATTTCAAAGTTAATGCATACTCATATGCATGAATTCATAATTTTATTTAGAAAAGTTTTTGTTAACCCTAATTTTGATGATTAGAGTTGGATGATCCAAGTTTAGTATTTTTGGGATGTTACAAACCTTCCCCGCTTAAACAAAATCTCGTCCCGAGATTTGAAAAAGGACGAAAAGATTACTTAGGATTTGAAGAGATCGGGAAACTCCGTCCTGATGTGATCTTCGCGCTCCCAGGTAGCTTCCTCTTCTGTGCGGTTGCTCCACTGAATCTTGAGAAATTTGATGCTTCGGGTTCGGGTAGTTCAAAAAGCTTCTTCCAAAATACGGATGGGTACTTCGGGATAGGTCAGGTCATCATTGATTTCTATGGTCTGGTGGTCTATATTTTTGAACATTTCGGTCTTCTCGGGGACTTCGAGACACTTGCGAAGTAATGAGATATGGAACACATTGTGCACGGCTGACATCTCTTCGGGTAGCTCCAATTGATACGATACTTCTCCTCGACGGTTCAGAATCTTGAAAGGTCCGATATATATGGGGGCTAACTTTCCCTTGAGTTGGAAACGGTGCATTCCCTTCAATGGCGACACTTTTAGATAAACGAAGTCTCCAATGTTGAAGGCGAGGTCTCGACGTCTCTTGTCGGCGTAGATCTTCTGTCTGGACTGGGCGGTCTTAAGGTGCTCACGAATCTTGTGAACCTTCTCTTTTGCTTCTCGTAGGATGTCGGGTCCGAAAATCTGACTCTCTCCTACTTCCGACCAGTTCAAAGGGGTGCGACACTTCCTTCCGTACATGAATTCAAATGGGGCCATTTGCAAACTGGCTTGGTAACTATTGTTGTATGAAAATTCTGCAAACGGCAGACAGTCTTCCCACTTGGATCCATATTCTAACACACATGCTCTCAGCATATCTTCGAGTATTTGGTTTACTCGCTCTATTTGTCCATCGGTCTGAGGGTGATACACGGTACTGAAATCTAGGCGGGTTCCTAAACCTTCTTGGACTTTCTTCCAGAATCTCGAGGTAAACTGAGTTCCTCGATCCGATACGATGTTCTTGGGGACTCCATGCAAACTAACGATTCTAGCGATGTACAACTCTGCTAGTTTCGAACTGTGATAGGTGGTTTTGACGGGCAAGAAATGGGCGACTTTGGACAATCTGTCCACTATGACCAGATAGAGTCATTTCCCCTACTAGAAGTAGGCAGTCCAGTGATAAAGTCCATTCCAACGGAATCCCATTTCCATTCCGGAATCTGCAAGGGTTGCAACAATCCAGCGGGTCTTTGATGTCCGGCCTTGACTCGCTGACAAATATCACACTTGGCGATATAGCTTACGATTTCTCTCTTCATCTTATGCCACCAAAATTGCTCTTTCAAATCTTGATACATCTTAGTTCCTCCGGGATGGATAGAATAAAGAGTATCATGAGCCTCCTTCAGAATAACTTCTTTCAACTCAGAATCTGCTGGTACACAAAGGCGTCCTTTATACCACAAAACTCCTTCTTCGTCCTCGGTGAATCCAGGTACTTTGCCTGTACCGATACGATGCTTGATTCCGTCAATACTGGCATTTCCCTTCTGCGCCTCTTTAATCTGACTGATCAAAGTGGGCTGGAGTTTCTATGCTAGCCAAGAATCCTTCACTTACTAATTCCATCCAAAACTCTTCCATCTCTTTGTGCAGACTTGGTTGCTCCTTCAAAATCATGGATTTCAAGCGGCACGGCAATCTGCTAAGGGCATCAGCTACCACATTGGCTTTACCAGGGTGATAGTGAATGTACAGGTCATAATCCTTGATTAGCTCAATCCATCTTCTCTGCCTCATATTCAGCTCCTTCTGAGTGAATATATATTTTAGGCTCTTGTGATCCGAATAAATCTCACAACAGTTTCCCATTAGGTAATGTCTCCATGTTTTCAGGGCTAGAACTACGGCTGCGAGTTCGAGGTCATGGGTTGGCTAGTTTTGCTCATGTTGTTTCAGTTGTCGGGATAGATAAGATATAACTTTGCCTTCTTGCATTAGCACACATCCGAGACCGATCTTGGATGCATCACAATACACATCGAAGGGCTTCGTGATATCCGGCATGATCAAGATTGGGGCTGAAATCAATCTCCTATTGAGTTCTTGAAAACTCGCTTCACATTTGTCGGTCCATTCAAACTTCTTGTCCTTCTTCAGCAATTGGGTCATAGCTCTGGCGATACTCGAGAATCCTTCTACGAATTTGCGGTAATATCCCGCCAATTCGTGAAATGCACGAACTTGGGTTTGAGTGGTTGGGGCTTGCCAATCTTCTACATCTTTCACTTTTGCAGGGTCAACAGCAATTCCTCCGCCTGATACAATGTGACCGAGGAATCCTACCTCCTGTAACCAGAATTCACATTTGCTAAACTTTGCATACAACTGATGCTCTCTAAGGGTTCCAAGGATGGTCCTTAGGTGTAGCTCATGTTCTTCTTCTGATTTGGAATAAATCAGAATGTCATCGATGAAAATAATGACAAACTTATCTAGGAAGTCCATAACAATCTTATTCATGAGATTCATGAAATAAGCGGGGGCATTGGTTAGTCCAAAATACATAACGGTATACTCGTACAATCCGTATCTGGTGGTAAACGCAGTCTTTGGAATATCCTCTGCACGAATTTTGAGTTGATGATAGCCAGTTATAAGATCAATCTTAGAAAACACTTTGGCACCGGTCAAATGATCAAACAAATCTTCTATCTTGGGAAAGGGATACTTGTTCTTGATAGTGACATCATTCAACTTCCGATAATCCGTACACAAACGGTTACCTCCATCCTTCTTGTCCACAAACAAGACAGGTGATCTCCATGGTGACGCACTTGGTTGAATCAATCCAATTTCCAGCATGGCATCTAGTTGCTTCTTTAGTTCTGCTAGCTCTGACGGGTTCATACTATAGGGTATCTGGGCTATGGGTCCTGTTCCGGGGATTAGTTCAATGATAAACTCGATATCCCGATCTGGGGGCATACCGGGCAAAACATCTGGAAATACATCGGGGTATTCACAGACTATCCGGACTTGGTCAATGGTAGGCTGGGCTATACTCTTGTTGCATTTGAATTGACGAGGTAAGGTTTCATACATATGCTCGACTGATATTCCGGCTGTACTGGTCATGGTTATGGCTTTCTTGGCACAGTCAATCAATCCTTTATGTTTGGACATCCAATCCATTCCTAGTACTACTTCCAATCCTTTAGTTCCGAGTACTATCAGATTAGCATAGAAATCTATGCCGTGGATTTGGATAGGGACGGCTTTGCAAATTTGCCTAGCCTTGGTGGTTGATCCGGGAATTTGAACAATCATAACATGCTTCAGTTTGGTTGGTTGAATTTTACTAGTGCATGCAAATTCTTCGGTGACAAATGAATGCGATGCACCAGAATCAAACAACACTCTTGCAAGTACTGAATTAACAGAAAACATACCCAGCATGACGTCTGGCGCTTCCTGAGCTTCTTCAGCATGCATGAGAAAAAGACGGCCATTACGGTTGAGTGAATTCCCTAGGGCTAATCTTCTTCGTGGCTGAACACGACGCTGCTGCTGAGCTGGGGCATTGGCATTGGGGGCTGTGACATTCTTCTTGTTGGGGCACTCGTTGGAATAGTGGCCTTTATTTCCACAGTCATAACAAGTCACTTGCGATTTGTCCTTTGCTGATACAGGCATAGCATTGCTTCCAGTCCTCGGGGCAGTGTTGGTGTTGGCGGTAGCATTGTTGTTGTTGAACTTTGGTGGGGCACGATTGAAATTGCTAGAGTTGCCGGGGTTGTTGTGATTTCCTCCGGGCCTAGGGTTTCCACGGTTGGGATAGGTCGGACGGTTCATCGGGGGTCTGTTGGTTCTTGGGGCAAATCCTAGAGATGAGTTAGGGCGATACTTTGGGGTCTGATGGGTTCCTGGTTGATGCATCATATGACGCTTGCGGTTCTCATTGGCTTGGTTGATCTTTCCTTCCATTTGGATAGCAGAGTCGACAAGGGCTTCAATATCGGCAAAGGGGATATTGACTAACACCGTCTGCATCTCATCATACAGACCATTCAAGAACCTCTCTTTCTTCTTGGCTTCGGTGTCAATCTCATCAGGGGCATACCTAGATAATGACAAGAATTTATCACGGTATTCCACTACAGTCATCCTTCCTTGCTTCAGTTCTCTGAACTTGTCTCTCATCCTCTTGATCAAACCCGGCGGCACATGGGTTCTGCTAAACTTGACCTTGAATTCCTCCCAGGTCATCATCTGGCCTCCGGTCATTGCGCGAAAACTGTTCCACCATGCCCTGGCATCTCCGTCTAAATAATGGGTGGCGAACAGAACTTTCTCGTTGGCTTCCACTCCGGCGACTTCTAGGTTATTTTCCATGGTCTGCAGCCAATCATCGATGTCTAGGGGTTCTTCTGACTTAGTGAAAATAGGTGGGTTGGTATTCTGGAAGTTCTTGAGCTTAGATCCATGGTTGTCCTGATTTCTATGGCCTTGGTTGTTGTGGGCTAGCTGGGCTATCTGCTGCAGAGTGGCTAGGTTGGCTTGACATTCCCCTCTTTCAGCTTCGTGGTTAGAAGTCAACATTTGCAGTATCTGCAACATTGGGTCCGGGGATGAACCACTTCCTCCGCGTGGCATCTGAAGATTGAGATAGATCATGAGAAAAGAGGGAAATTTCTAAGGTTTTGGGTCTTTGAAGAGTTTTTAAAGTTTGACTCAGATTTTTCTAGCAACTTTCTTTTTCATTCATTCATAGCACACGATACAACACACACCACAACAAAGAAAAGCAAATGGTTTTAAGAACCATTCTGAAACTACGATACAGTGGGACCGAATACTACTCACTACGCTAGTGCTCAAGTGCTACTACTCCTCGGAATCGGTGGCTTCATCATCCTCATCATCATCGATGAAGGCGAAATCATCCTCATCGGTGAAGAAGTCCATAGCCTGATCCTCCAGAAAATCATCGTCATCGCTGAGATAGGAGTAGGGGTCTCCATGAAGATCCTCTCCTGCATTCTCCCTTTCCTCCAACTGCATGTCTCTCTCATGGATGGTCTCCTCCAGAGATGAGATGCGGTGGCGAAGACGGGCAATGATGCTCTCTTTCTTGTCGAGCTGCCGGCGGCGAGTCTTGCGATCCTTTGCTAGAATGGCGATGGTTTGATCCTTCGTCTTGATGATGGCTGACTTGTGGTTGCAGTAGTCATGGCAGTTGTCCAACTCCTGCTGACGATCGTACATCATGAAGCTAAGTTGGTCCAATTGAGTCTTCAGCTCGGGGTGGTATGGGGCTTCCAGTGGTTGTCCATTTGCATCACGCCTTGGGCAAAACTCAAAGCGAGTACCCTTGATCTGATTGATGCTCTGCCCACACAGACGGGAAAGAGCTTCCTGCATGGCCCTGGCAAGTCCATCGAGCTAGTTGTTTTCTCTTAAGGTAAACTGAATTCCTTCCGCAGTGGGAGGTTCAATCTTTCCTCGGAGACTTGCAACAATTAGCCACTGCAGATCTTCTCCTCCTTGATCATTGAGCTGAGCTCCGAAGAACTCGGGGTGCGGACGCTCCAGAAGTTCCGAAAGCTGGTCCAAATCCCTCTCAAAGATAAGGTCTCCTCCATTCCCCAACTGGTAAAACTTGCTGTACTTCACGTCCATCTATATAAATATAGGATGAGTAAGTTAGTAGAGTGATCAAGTGTGTCAAAATTTTATGTATTTTGCAAGAGTTGTTGAGGAACATGAATTTTCATGAAAGAATCAAAGGGATAAGAATGAGAATAAGTTTTTGTAAATATTTGTTTCTTTGGTTTTGAAACTAAGTTTTTGGTTCAAACGTCCAATCTAACTAGGGTCTCATATGGTCAGGATGGCTCTGATACCAACTTGTCAACACCCGGATTTTTAATCCTGGATGCCTGTTATGCCATACATCGCAATCCCAGGATTACCATTTTTGCGAGACATAACAGAATTGGATACCATAGTACATCATCCATTACAAACCGTACATAAGTTCTTACACAAATAGGGATCTCATGATCCAGTTCTTAATACAACATCAAGCAACGGAATACGTAATAATAACGGTAGCGTAGGCGAAGCTCCATCTTCGGGGTCACAGGCAATGCTGACGATGGGAGATGATCCTAGTTGTCATAACCTTCCTGGGGTCCATCCTCCAGATACTCCTCTTCATAGTCTGGCCATGGGAATAGCCAGGGACAACGCCATGAATACTCTTTAAGTACTCGCAAACTAATACTAACAAGTGAAAGGGGTTTTTGATAATAGGACACTAGGCTCTAGGGTTGTTTTGCAAAAGCCAGATTTATCTCTACTAAGTTCCAAAGCTAGTCACAATGTTATAACTCCTAAGTGGGATCTTGTACTCATGTCACAACTTTGTTGTGGTCAAGTCAAAGCCTCAATTCATTTCACAAGTCATTTTTAAAGGTCTGACGGGGGAACAGTATGGCCACTCCAACTGTCCATAATCATGCAGACCTTGAGGAGATTGTACACTTTCACCACAACATTCGATACATCCGTCAGGAACAACTCCTGAATTCACCATATTCAGTATGCGGATAATCAATCCTAACCTTTCAATTACACGCCCTAGTACAAACACCTCTCCTGTGAGTTTAGCCTCCCAACCATGACCAACTGTCATCTTGGGTACTGCACAGGTGGACAATCTTCACAAGGTAGCCTCAGCTCAGACCTTGGCCGTGAGGGAACTAATACTAAGGTATATAAGTTTTCAGTCAAGCCCTACCCAATCTTCGGGTATTGTGGTTGTACGATAAAATTGGAATGGTATCGCATCCAGACAACCATCAGTTTTATAAAGGGCTAAGGCTCATGCCTCAACATTTTCATCACCAAAATCCTCAGGTGTTCGGAAACACATGTCCAAAACATTTCAATAGAATGATCCATCATTCTAAGGTTTTCATAACCAATTTTCCACCAAGTATTCCCATCTAAAGTTGATCAAGTTTTATGCTTAGCACTAGCATCTACAAGTGGGGGTAAGCACTAATGAGGGGTGCTAAACTAGTGGAGTTTTTGCTAAGTTCAATCTCATGCCTTAAGATGACATCAAGATTTTCTAGCTTAGGCCAAATTTAATGCTCTTTATGCAACCTTCAAATATCCTTCTAGTATCTACCATTTATTCCAGTAACTCTAAGTAAGAGCTTTGATAAAGAAATAAAGTAATAAGCTTGCAAGTAAAACTAGGATTGGTTTATCAAGTGGATATAATCATATATGCTTAAGGCATATAGGGGGGCATGGTAACAAGCAAGTATTTGCTTGCACAATTGCAAGTATAAGCTTGCATTGGTCCACTTAGTTAATAAAGCTCGCTAAAGTAGAGTATCTTGCAAGTGTTAGCTTGCACATTCAACTAGTAGCATTAAGCTTGATAGATTGCAAGTATTAGCTTGCCTTGTGCAGAGCAGTGGTTGAAGTTCTCCTCAGCTTCTTCTTCGTAGAATCCTCCTTCCTCCTGGTATCCTAGGTCGGTACTAGCGTCTATAAATAAATACGATGTACACAATCACCAAACAATACTTAACTACTTGCAATCATCACACACAAGGGTCCTATAGATGATCTAGCATTATCACTAACATTACAAGGTTAAAGTTTAGTTTAACTCCTTTTATTTTAAGAAAAGTAATTTCTACTCATTGAAAAACTACTTAAGATTTAATATTCTCCCACCAAACATGGGATCATGTTTACACATGTCATCACCACATATTTTAGTCCATGGGAATGTGATTTAAAGTGGTGTCACAATTTAATAAGGTTTTACCCTTTTATTTTAATTAAATAAAGTGACTAGAAATGCCTATGTATGATTCTTTTATTGCTTGAACATTATTTATGTAAGTAAACCAATATCTTTTTATATATTCTGAAAGATATGGTTAAATGTGATTTTTGAGAGTTGGAATCAACTCAAAAGCTATTATGGTTTGAATTTGAAAAATGTTTGAATGCAGAAAAGCTCCTGCCTTGTTATTTTTACCAAGGATGATCTACAGATCCAAATGACTTGAATCCAACGGGCTTGGATTCAGCACTTCCGGACCTTTCTAACAAAATTGGTTTCATTCAATTTGGTGCACTGAATCGATCTTGGTTGATTTTTGAAATTGGGTACAAAAGTGTGTTTGAAATAAAATGAAAAAGGTTTAATTCAAATAACTGGGCTGCGCAGGAAATGTTAACGGGCCGGCCTGCTAAGCGCAGTGCTCCCGTGGGCTATTTAAGTGAGTGTCCCCACTCGTCAGTGAGACAGAGGGGTGCGAAGCGATACGGGGCAACGTGGGTCGTTCGATCTGGTTCTAATCCAACGGCTGAGAGTCATCGTCGACGTTGAGCAACGCCGGCGAGACAGAAACCTAGCGCGGCCAGTGGGGGTTGCTGGGGGCTCACCGGGGTTCGTGCAAGGGTCAGAGAGGTGGGCGATTGACAAAGTCGACGACGGCGAACTCAGGGGTGGTCGCGGCAGCTCCTGGGGTGGACGAAATCGATGGCTCCCTTCTTCTCCAGAAGCGGCGAGCTCTGGTGAAATTCCGACGAGGTGGTGCTCGCCTTGCTCCGGGAATGGTGAGGAACGATCAGTGATGAGAGGGGAGTAGAATGGTGTGAATAATTCGAGCGAGGGTGGCCTCTATTTATAGTCGAGCGAGGGGACCGACGGGGTGCAAGGTGAGCTCGTCGAGGGTGATGGTACAGGCGGCTATTAGCATGGGCGAAGGTAGGGGACGGTGCGGTGTTCCCTGGCGATGCTCAACGACATGGTTTTGAGGCGTGGGGCGGTGCGAGTTGGTCTAGAACATGCGACGCTCTGCGCGGCAGAGGCGGCGTCTTCGACGGCGAGTGGTGGTTGTGCGTCACGGGGCGGCGAACGGGGATGTTTGGCGGTCTCCTAGGTCGGTGGGGGTTGTGTACGGCGAGGGCGGCACGCGGTCTGTGCACTTCGGTCGAGGGTGGCACTCTGGCGAACGCTCGGCATGGTCGCTGGCGGTCTGGGCGCGGTCTGTGCGTGTGGTCCAGTGGGTGGCAAGGTTTGAGCGGTGGACAGGGAGTGGCGATGGACGGTGGGCTGCCTCCCAGACATACTGGCTAGGCTTACTTCTCCTCCTAGCTTGCTGTCGACATGGGGGTGACAAGGTTGGCTTCGGCTGTTCACCATTGATGGTTTTGGCAAGCTCACAGTGGTGCTAGTGCTTGGTTGAACTTGCTAGATGATCTACTGAGCTGGTTGTGTTTAGATTTTGTATGATTTGTGTTTGCAAACTGTTTGATAAAATGGCCGCATGAAATCAAGTTTTGAATTTTGAAAAGATTTCTGGTGGGTGTGCTAGATTGGTGCTGGTGAGTCTGCAGATGCTTGGTTCTTGAAAGTTGAGTTGGTTTGAGTAGTTTTTGAAAAATTGGGATCTTCCCCTATGATAAAGATTCAATTTTGAATTGTCATTTAAACTATGCATTTGAAAGTTTCTGGATGATCATAAAGTGGGCCTTGATACTTTGTTATGAGTACATTCAAGGGGTGCAAGGATCCAGACAAGTTTCTGTTAGGTTCTGAAAGTTTGAGACAGCTAAAGTAGGCATGGGAGTTAAATTGGTCAAAATGACCATTCCTTTATTTTATTTGTTTTGCTTTATTTGTCTTTGGGAAAAGTGTGGGAAATGTTTTAGATGATGTTTATTTCACCTAAGAAACATTTTACAAGCAAGGAAACATACAAACAAGGTGGTTCAAAAGAATTTCAAAGTTAATGCATACTCATATGCATGAATTCATAATTTTATTTAGAAAAGTTTTTGTTAACCCTAATTTTGATGATTAGAGTTTGATGATCCAAGTTTAGTATTTTTGGGATGTTACAGCAAGTGATGCCGGAATGTTTGTTTTGAACTCCTCAACAAGCAGATATGCCACCGAAGTTTAATTGCAAGTTTGCAACATAGTAAGTTAAAACTAAAAATGCTACTGGCAATTCAATTAACAAGTTTAATTAATTTGGGCAGTGGTGAATAATAGATATCTATATATACAACAGAAGTGCATCATTCGGTAAAACATATAACCACTAGGACTTGAGTGGAATTAATAAACCATAGATAACCAGTTGTGACATAATACCTTGTTGCAGTAGCAGATCATCTGGTTGATGCCTAGAGTGAAAGCAAGGAGAGCATGCTCATGCTCCCAGTCTGCCCATCCTTGGAGATACAGCCTCGAAACTCTAAACCCTTTAAGACGATCAACTTTCAGAATCTGTATATTGGAATTGTTAATCAAGTTGTAATGTACTACAATTATAAAGGAAAACTGCATACACCTTATGTATCATGCCGATTAGGTGATTTGTCGTTGTGATTGTTCAGATAATAGAACCCGAGACTAAAGCAACGAAAAATAAGGTTCATAGGTAAACCAATACTTATTGTTCGTGTATTTGTGGACAGTGCAAACTTTAGTAGGCAAATTTACAAATATGGTTTTTCATCGGTACATGATAGCCTTAAGCAAAGAATAGGGAACTACGAGAATTGTAGATATCTGGGAAACAAAATTAGGCAAACAGTTCAGCTTCAGGCCCTTAACTAGGTGAGGATTGGTAGCTCTACAAAATCTCAAGAAAACAATAAGCAGCATTAAATGAACCATTTTCACTTTTCCAATCTTGTCTTCAGTCAATGCGTGTTTCAAATATATCCAACAAACAACAAGCAAATGCTTCCATCCAGCACACCAATACAAACTAGTACGACACACACACCTAGCATAACAGAAATTGCATCATATCCTAACAGAACAAATTGAATTATAATGCCTATTTTCCACAAGAACAAACAGAAAAAATAAAGGAAAACACTACTGTAATAAGAGAGGAAGGAGAAGTAGTGGCCTGACATCAAATCATCGGTGGATTCCGGGGATGGAGTTGGAATAAGTAGCTGGTTGTGCCACTCCTTTGTCTCGCTCGGGTCTGGTCTCCGTTGTGAGAAATGGATGGGGGATGGGGCGAGGCCATGGGGGAGAAGATAGGGGAAAGTTAGTGAGAGGTTAGATGGTTTTTTGTTTAGGTATAAGAACATAGAGAGTATGTAGACTTTCTTTAGATGCATTTTAGGAGATTTAGAGCATAAGGAAAATATGTACATCTAAAGCCAATACATCCAGGCTAACAATGCCATTTCCAACGATAATGGTAAATTTTCCAAGTTTATTCTTCGGTAGCAATACAAAGACATTTAGTATTATGTTTTCTTAATATTTTTTTATAAACAATTGTGGAGACAATAGGTTCTGTGTGATGATGGTTGAGGGGAACAATAATTTTTAGTATACTATAGAGATAAAAAGGGAGAATAAATTGTGCTGTGTTATTCGTTTTTTTGGGTTGGTTTAGTAGGAGGTTTCTTATAATTTAACTCTAGGCTCTCAAAGGAGAGTGAAATAGTGTGTCCAGTGGGGGCACTTGAACCTGGTGAAATATGTGGAGGGAGATTGTCTCCTTTGGGGTTTTAACCTTGCGAAAATATGTTAGGAAATTGCTATGTATTGTATAGCACTAGAAATGGAAACCATCATGATTACTATTGTCGGAAGGTGTTGATAATTTTTGCAGTCTCTTTGAAGTCCTTGTTGGAGATATGCCCTAGAGGCAATAATAAATGTAGTTATTATTATATCTTTGTGTTTATGATAAATGTTTACATTCATGCTATAATAGTATTAACAAGGAAACATTAATACTTGTGTGATTTGTAAACTTAAATTAGAGTCCCTAGTAAAGCCTCTTCATAATACTAGATTGTTGGTTAATAAATGATTGTGGTTTCCCTGTCATGAACATTGAGATGTTATTAACAACAAGATCATATCGTTAGGAGAATGGTATGATGGACATACTCCTATAGATAAGCGTAGCATAAAGATCAAGTCATTTTAATAGTTCAATTGCTATATGCTTTCTGATACATAGTAACCTAATTCCTTCAACCATGAGATCATGATTATCACCATCACCGGAAGGATGCTTTGATGACATCAAACACCACACCGTAACTGGGTGGCTATAAAGGTGGCATTGAGTGTTCGGAAAGTATGGGTTGAGACACATGGATCAAGAGTGGGATTTGTCCATCCATATGACGGATAGATATACTCTGGGCCCTCTCGATGGAATTTCATCCAATTAGCTTGCAAGCATGTGAACTGGCTCACAAGGGATTACATATCACGGCAATGAGAAAAGAGTACTTATCAGTAACGAGGTTGAACTAGGTATGCAGAGATACCGACGATCAAAACCTCGGATAAGTAAACTATCGTGAGACATAGGGAAATTGGTATCGTATGTAAGTGGTTCATTCGATCGCAAAGTAATCGTAGAAATATGTGGGAGCCATATGAATTTCCAGATTCCTCTATTGGTTATTGTTCGAAGAAGTGTCTCGATCATGTCCGCATAATTCACGAACCGTAGGGAGACACACTTAAGGATTCGATGTTATTGAGTAGTTATGGAATGATGAGTAAGAGACCGAATGTTGTTCAGAGTCTCGGATGGGATCCGGGATATCACGAGGAGATCCGGAATGGTCCGGAGAATAAGATTCATATAAGGAAAGTCCTGTTTCAGGGTTGGAGAATGGTTCCGGTGTTTTCATTGGGAATGTTCTAGAAGGTTCCGGAATGTCCGGCACTTCGGAGGGGAAGGGTACATGAATGTGTCATAAAAAATTGGAATGGTTGCATCATGTACTAGGTGTCATCGCTGAACAAAATAAAGGGTTAAATCAAATCCCAGTTTGAAAAGTCAAACGCCAATTTTAAAAGTCAAACGGCTATTTTGTTTGGTGGAGGGAGAGTAGGAAACCTACTTGGGGAGGAAGTCCCTCTCCCTCCACCTCCGGCCTTGGAAGCCGAGTTGGGGAGGGACTCCCCTCCCCTTGGCGCGCCCCCTCCACCTATATAAGGAGGGGCAGGGCTGCCCCTCCAAGACCTACACCTTGCCCCTCTAAACCCTAACCCTAGCCGCTGGCCACCAAGTCGCCAACGCTGCCCTAGGGTTTCCTCCTAGCCGCCGAGTTAGGGCCCTCCCCTTGCCCTAGCCGCCGGCCTAGCCCTCTCTCCTTGGTGCGTCTAAATCCTAGATCACCAAGGCTCTCTCATAGTCCACCATACTCGCTCCGGCTTAAGGCGAAGCCCTGCGAGATCTCACCTCTACTTCCAGTACCACGCCGTCGTGCTGCCGAAATTGCGAGGAGAGTGCTACAACCTCCGCTGCCTGCTGGAACAAGGGAGAGGAAGGTCTTCGTCGAGTCGAACGCAGCGTGTGACCATTGCGGAGCGCTGCTTAGCACGGCGGACGGATCGTCTACACGATCTTGAGATCGGCAAGAGTACGACTACATCACCCACGAGAATCCGCTCTCGTTAAACACTTTGGAATCTTCAAGGGTGAGTTATTCCATTGACTCGTTGCTACAATCTAGTAGATAGATCTTGGCTTGTTTGTTTGTATGCGGTAGAATTTTTTTTGTTTTCCTTGCTACGAACCCCTACAGTGGTATCAGAGCCGTGTCTATATGTAGATCTGTTGCACGAGTAGAACACAATGGTCATTGTGGGCGGTGGTGCTTTTATTATAAATTGCTTCTTGTGTACTTTGCATCTTGCGGTATGATGGGATGAAGCGGCCCGGGCTAACCTTACATGACAGCGTTCATGAGACTTGCTCCACGCTCAACATGCAACTTGTATCGCATAAGTGGCTTTGCGGGTGTATGTCTCTCCCATCATAGTATAGATCCAATTTACAACGGGCACTTGATAGTTCAAACATAAACGTTGTGGTTCTTGTTCGTAAGTTAGAGCGACACTTATTGAAAGCCCCAAACCACGTAAAACATGCAAATAAATTAGAGGCGTCTAACTTTGTTTTGCAGGGGTGTGCTGTGATGTGATATGGCCATGATTGTGATTATATTTGATGTATGCAATGTTCCTTATTGTAAGTTGGCAACCGGCAGGAGCAATATGGTTGTCTTTAATTTCTGTTAAGACCTGCGTGTCTATTCAAATTAGTTGTAATAGTTGAAGCCGGTGGACGACAACCATGAAGCGGCGTCATTGACCTTGATGCAATGCCGGTGATGATGGAGATCATATTTGTGCTTGAAGATGGAGATCGGAAGCACAAAGAAGAAAGGCCATATCATATCACATATTATGAATTGCATGTGATGTTAATCCTTTATGCATCTTGTATTGCTTAGTTAACGACGGTAGCATTATAAGATGATCCCTCATGCACATAAATATCAAGTTCTAAAGTGTTTATCCTTAGTAAGCACCATTGCTAAAGCTTTTTGTTTAGGTATAAGAACATAGAGAGTATGTAGACTTTCTTTAGATGCATTTTAGGAGATTTAGAGCATAAGGAAAATATGTACATCTAAAGCCAATACATCCAGGCTAACAATGCCATGTCCAACGATAATGGTAAATTTTCCAAGTTTATTCTTCGGTAGCAATACAAAGACATTTAGTATTATGTTTTCTTAATTTTTTTATAAACATTTGTGGAGACAATAGGTTTTGCGTGATGATGCTTGAGGGGAACAATAATTTTTTAGTATACTATAGAGAGAAAAAGGGAGAATAAATTGTGCTGTGTTATTCGTTTTTTTGGGTTGGTTTAGTAGGAGGTTTCTTATAAGTTAACTCTAGGCTCTCAAAGGAGAGTGAAATAGTGTGTCCAGTGGGACACTTGAACCTTGTGAAATATGTGGAGGGAGATTATCTCCTTTGGGGTTTTAACCTTGTGAAAATATGTTAGGAAATTGCTATGTATTTTATAGCACTAGAAATGGAAACCATCATGATTAATATTGTCGGAAGGTGTTGATAATTTTTGCAGTCTCTTTGAAGTCCTCGGATATGGGAAGAGCTACAATAATTTGGCAGAGTTAAACATATTAGACATACATTTGGATACAAGTGACATGTAGAAGTATAGTGACTACAGAGTACAATATTCAATATTCGATGTTGTTGAGTAGGGGCGACAAGAAGCACAAATAGGGACATAATTAATGGTAAAAGAGGTGAAGCATGTCTAGTAAAAGAAGTAGAGAGATGAGGCCATAGAAACAATGATCAAAGCATGCTATATTGTTACAATACTCACCTGCATATATAAAAGCCGTGGCAACGGACGGCATTCAACTAGTACCGTTTAGAAAAGAACCGAAACAGAGGGAGTATTTAATGCTTGGTAACATGACTTCCATTCCAATTTATTCCATCTATCCCAAAATAATAATTTACTGAATCCAACTTTTCTGATACCTTAGTGTTGAAGCGCGGCTACATTGATTTCGTTGACTTCCGTGATTTTGCACCAGCACCAGCAAATAAAACATTTTGGAGAAGATGGCTCTGCTATGGCGAGCATCAGCAGGTCGGTGCCTGTTTTTTCTAAATTTTCTCCAGGTTGTCAGTTGTTTAAGGAGACTGCTACCTAACGACCATTCTAAAAAAATAGAATCTTACGGACAACCGTTGCTTCTGCTGCGTCCTCCGGGTTGGACCGAAAGCGAGAGCCGTGTCTGGAATAGGCACTAAAGGACAAAATTGATTATAGCTAGCTAAATTTAAATTCGAAAATTGAAAATGTATTGTAGGTCAAATCGTTTGTTCGATTTAAAATCCGTTTTCACTATTAGTCTAGTCGCGGCAAGATCTTCGAAACTAGATCTCATGTTGATATGTTTTAACGAAATTTTTTGAATCCAAATGTTATCCACCCGTAACACGTGAATTATCCGGATTGTAGTATGTAAGAGTAAATCTAAACACCTTTTCAGTTTTAAGATGCATCGGTATGAACAGGTGCTGAATTATGAAACTAAACTTTTGAAAATTTAGACAGTGCTGCCTCCGCAGTAAAAATAAAATGAACACGATCAGATCAAACTTTGGATCGTCATGTACAGTCGATCATATATACATTGGATAATCCGAAAAGAAGTTGCAACCTTAACACTAACCAAAACGCGACGCTGGGAATCCTCACCGGAGCCTGCTAGTTGCGTCGGTGACAGGGTCGGCGATCACTCGAAATCGGGCGCGATGTTGACGATATCATGCTTGACACAGCGTGTCGCAAGCTCCTTCTTGATAGCCTGCTGCCTCCACTGCCATGATCGCCTCATGCCGCTCCGCTGCTTCGCATGTCAGCTCTGACCTTGGATTAGTAGCCCGCTTGGCGTCGTCATATTATTACTAAATTGACATCCTATTATCGCTACCAAAATTTTTGACATGTTGCATATTTTGGTTTTACAGTGGAGACACCATGGATATCGACCTTAATGCCGAACCAGACCCGGAAAATGAGGAGGAACATGCTAATGTTTCGCACACAGATGCTATTGTGCAAGTTATGAATGAAGATATTACACAATCAAAGATAGGAAATCACACATGGGAGGTATAATCATCAAGTTATCCACCAGTTTATACAACAGTTATCCAGGCATATGAGTATAAGTTATCCAGCAGCTAACATAGCAGTTATCCAGGAATATGAGTATAAGTTATCCACTAGCTAACACTAAAGTTATCCATGCTTATATGTAGAAGTTATCCCACAAATTATCACTAGACATATCCAGCTGTTGTGTGTGACTAGCCAACTACATTAAAAACTTGATTGTAGTAAGAAATTAGAAAAGCACAATCATAGATAGAAAATCATATGTGGGTATAAAAATAAAATTATCCACCAGTTTATATAACAGTTATGCAGACATATGAGCACAAGTTATCAGCAGGTAACACCGCAGTTATCCAGGAATATGAGTATAAGTTATCTACTCAGCTAACACTATAATTATCCATGCTAATATGTAGAAGTTACACCACAAATTATCACTAGACATATATCCAACAGTTATCCGGACATATGAGTACAAGTTATCAGTAGCTAACACCGTAGTTATCCAGGAATATGAGTATAGGTTATCCACCCAGCTAACACTATAGTTATCCATGCTAATATGTAGAAATTACAACACAAACTACCACTAGATATATATCCAACAGTTATCCAGGCATACGAATACAAGTTATCAGCGGCTAAGATCGCAGTTATCCAGGAATATGAGTATAAGTTATCCACTCATCTAACACTATAGTTATCCATGCTAATATGTAAAAGTTACACCACAAATTATCACTAGACATATATCCAACAGTGTTGTGTGTTACTATATAAGTACACTAAAAACTTGACGGTAGAAAGAAAATAAAAAATCATAATCAAATATAAGAAATCACACATGGAGTATGAAAATAAAGTTATCCAACAGTTTATGCATCAGTTATCGAGGCATATGTATACAAGTGATCTACCAGTTTATGCAGCAGTTATCCACCAGTTTATGCAGCAGTTATCCAGACATATGTTTACAAGTTATCCACTAGTTTATGCGGCAGTTATCTGACTTAAAATATTTCTTTTTTATGAGACAGATAAGTGTCAAACAAGTTTGAACTCTGGTGGGCTAGGATACCACTAGCCTCCTAAACGTTCAATTCAACCACAAGTTCATTCTCCACAATGATGAAGCTTTTGGCCCGCCTATTAACATGTTAAACAATGTCTTAGCCAATGCTTTAGCGACCCGGTCTCATTGAATCTGTGTATTCTCCATTCACCTTGAATCTATATGAAGAATAAGAAGACGATGGCCGCACCGGGTAGGAGCGGACTCGGGCAGAGGCTAGAGCACACAGCGGCCGCACCGGGTAGGAGCGGATCAAGACGACGGCTCGACGAACTGCTCGTATATTCAATGTTTCAACAATAGATGTTTCAACAATGGCATGCATATTTCAATGTATAAATGAAGGGAATGCTGGTACTGAAGTTAATACTAGATCCATATTAGCCCAGCACTCTCGACATTATGTGTTCATGGCAATTCGTGCAACAACTCGGTTCTCTGTTCCTTGCTGAAAAGTGTTAAAGGAACCGGTACAAATAAATTCAGCAATATCTCTTATGATCTCTATCACTCATCAGTAAACTAGTTTCTACCAATAAATTTTTGACCAACATATTGATTTCTTGTACATCTATTGCATTGACACAAGTTTTTTACTGAAACATTTTTTATCCATACATGGACTGCATTCTCAAATGCCTACATGTTCCAATTCAACAGGATAAAAGAAAATTTTAGCAAAGATAAGATGGAGGGGAAGAGGGACCTCACCGGGGGAGAGGTGGCCTGCAGTAACAGCTAGGGGTGTGGCTGGCGTCAGGAGTTGTTGACCCACATTAGGAGCTCGGGGAGCTGGTCACCGGAAGATGCCGACGAAAGCAGTGCCGGCCGGTCTACCGGCAGTAGAAGCCGGGGCAGGCGGACCTCTAGGTTGTCCTCCACGCCTCCCCTCTGCCATTCATGCGCCGTGGCGAGCTCCTCTTGCTGAACGCGGTCATACAACATCACCGGGGAACTCGCTCGAGCAGCAACGCTCTGATCTATCCCTGGACGTGGAGCCTAGCCTCGAGATGGGGTGAAGAAGGAAGGCCGTCGCTACCAGCCGTCGAGGAGCGGGCATCGAGGATAAGTCTTCGTTTGGGGAGACGTCGATGGACAGAACGATGGCTAAGGCGATGCTCGAATCAGCACCACACGTCCATGATCTGATGGCCAGCGGGAGTCCGCCGAGTGTGGCCAACTTCAGACCGTTCTAAATGTAGATTTCCCGTTGTTTAATACTCAATACATACATGTACTTAGTTGGCTCCTACCTTTTTACTAATGGGTCAGCGTTTGTATGTAGGAAGCATAGCTATGCCTCAAAGAATTGCAATATATGATTTGAAGCAATTATATATCTGCATACCTAAAGCATAAGATTACCACGGCAAAATGTTCATAGACTTCATAGCGTATGTCGGCATGCACAGACATGTCATAGTAAAATTTATGCGCTCATAGAGATTACAATAATGGGTACTAAGTATAATAGAGTACTTGAAAAGATTTATACCAAAGCAAAAGATAACAGCAGTACTACCTATTTGAGGGCTAAAGCTATTGCATTTGATCCTAGTATGTGAATATATCGGGTGTTTTCCTAATCCTCTTTGGTCTATCCTCAATGAGAGTCAAGTCTACAATATTCTCCTTTTTTGATGGTACTTTTCTCTTAGTGTTGTTATCAGTTCTCTTCTTCTTTGTTGTCCTTGCAGTTTCTTCATTCAACTCTTCAGTTTTCTTTTTCTTTGTTGTCCTTGCAATTTCTTCATTCATCTCTTCAGCGCATTATTTGTGATGATGCAATCACTATTCTCATCATGATTGTAGTTGTCTCTCTGTCAAATTGGGTAAAAAATCAGTGGTATTGTTAAAACAAACAAATTCGGCTACATGGTACATGTGAAACCTGTACATCATCAGTTACCTTTTTATAATTTTCAATTCGTTTCTTACAAACTTCATTCTTCCGCTCTTCTTTAACCTGTAAAATAGAATAGCTTAGTTAGAGAATAGGATGGCATTTCATTTGTAGTGAACTTAGTTTAATAAATAATCACCCTATTATTGATCTTTCCCATTTTCATTACCTTTTTATCAGTACTTTTGTTCTTTGTTGTGCTTGCAATTTCTTGATTCAACTCTTTAGCACATTCATCTATGATGATGCAATCACTGTTCTCATCTTGGTCATCAGTGTTACTGTTAAAACGATGAAACTTTGCTACATGGTATATGTGAAAATTGTATGTCATTGGTTACCATATTAGAATTTTTATTTTGCTTCTTACAAATTTCATCCTTCCGCTCTTCTTTAACCTGTAACAT
Source organism: Avena insularis (assembly GCA_023614405.1). Taxonomy (NCBI): domain Eukaryota; kingdom Viridiplantae; phylum Streptophyta; class Magnoliopsida; order Poales; family Poaceae; genus Avena; species Avena insularis. The sequence goes on along the minus strand of CM042691.1, from coordinate 40,996,932 downwards.
AGAATAGCTTAGTTAGATTCTTTCCCACTTTGGAAAAATTTCATTTGATTTGTAGTGAAATAAATATGAGAAATAAGCACCAAATTATTTATATTGCCTACTTTCAGTACCTTTCTAAATTTGTTGATTGTAGGCTTTTGTAGATGGGATAAATTTTCCATGCAGTGAACATCATCAGTGACTTCAGTATCTGTAATGGTTTCTCCATTTGTTTCAGTTTCCACTAGTGCAGAGCCCCTCCTTTAACTCCGGTTGGGAGGGCCCTCTAACAGCGGTTCCCCAACCGCTGTTGAGGGTTCGGTGTTAGAGGGGGGGCCCCTTTAACACTGGTTCTTATACGAACCGGTGTTAAAGGGTGGCGCACGTGGGGCTGCTGCAGGCCTCAGCCCCCCCCCTTTAACACCGGTTCGTATCTGGAACCGGTGTTCTGCCGCGGCAGGAAAACGGCCTAAATCTCTGCCACGACAGACTTCTGCCTCTGCCCCGTTCTGGGCGTATTTCTGCGGGAGGGGAGGGAGCGAGGGGGAATCTATCGGGAGCGGTATACACATAAATCGTCATCGGTACATACGAGTAAATGAATAATTAAGCAACTATTATTATACACAAACATCGTCATCGGCACATACATCGTCATCGTTCATTTTGGTGGATATCTAAAGAGTTCTCCTCCAGGCGTGACGACCTCATCAAGTATGAACCCCGCCAATTCCTCTTGAATGGCTCGTATGCGTTCAAATGGTAGTAGTTGGTCCCGCATCCGTTCAATCTGAATATATATGAAGAATGGGCCGTCAATATATATATAAGAATAAAACTCAACACAATTGATGGTAATAAAATAATGTTGTGGACTTTGTTTACTTACTCTAAGTTGTTTTAGTGCGGCTTGGCCCGTCGCACATATCGTGTTGCGAATAAACTCGCAAACATAGTACCCACATAAGTTATTGCCGTGTCCCTGATGCGCGCACTTTACGAGAATATAGAGTTCAATCAAAATAATAATCAATAAAGCATGATATAATGGAATTGGAAGCTAGCTAGTATTACTTACATTTTGGTCTACAAATTTTAGTTCTTCTGACCATTCACCCACGGCCCTGCCCGTGAACCTTTTCCAAACCCTGTCCGGCAAAGAAAATGGATAAAGGAGTAATTAATTACTTGTTGTCACGAAATTTGCCGATCTAGTGCGATAATATGATTGAAATTACCTCTGCAGCATCTCTCTAAAGTCTGCCCATATCTCTTTTTCTTTTCGTAACGAGTCCATGACAAGGACTTTTCCTGAGTCGGGTTGAATGACTATCAGAATAAAGTGGAACCTACGCACGCATAACTCATCATCAGTTACACTTAACATCGAGTAAGCCGAAACAGAATGTGTACAAGAGAGAGGTAACAGATCACGAGAAGTTGTAAGGCAATAGTATTTCCCTTTTGGTTTGTTGTCTCGGTAAAGACTTTAGCAAGTAATCTTCTTTGCGGGTTTGGTTCTTACCACTTCTTCATGAACTCTATTTGGGTCAACGAACCCAATGTCAAAAGGGCCTCCTTTCATGCATTCCATAACCTTTTTCCTGCATAATAGTATATACATATATGGTGAGCATATATATATACATGCAATTAATGAAGTGAATGAGATGAGATAAAAATTACAGAAATGGTACTTACACACAATAAAGGCTGATGGCAGATTTGTCGAGTTCCTTCTGATTGAATAGAAAATGCAAGTCTTGAATGTTGAAGTCGATCGCGTCGCCTCCGCACAAGAAAATCTGATCTCTTATATGCGCCGTGATCCATTCTTCTTTTCTCGTCTTGCAGAAATCAAGGTACCACTTGTGCAATTTTCGCATATTTGTTGGTAGATTCTTGAGCTCCTCTTTCTTGACTAGATTCTTCCCATACTTCGATGGCTGTATGGGGTTGGCATCGCATTTGGGCAAGTTGTCTCCCATGACGTTCAAGTATGCAATGTAAGTCATCCCCATCTCATTGGCCTTTCTTTGTAGCTCTGCCTCGTAATCATTTACGAGAGGAGCGTCCCGTGTGTCGAACATTTGGAGCAGGGCACATGATTGGTTTTCCTGCTCTCCGAGCATGGGAACTGTTTTCTGGGGTGCCTCACGACTGCTACTTTCAGTCTCCCTGCGGCGCCTTGCATCCGCCTTCAAAATCTGGCGCTCGTAGTCCGGCACAAGTGGGGTTTCAGGTTTCAAAAGATTTTTCTAAAACTTCTCCACCACCGCCGGATCTATTTTCTCCTTTGGCTCGGCCCATCTAGGTGCAAAGAAATTCTTGACCTGTTCTTCTGAGATCCTATTGGTCTCCTCATCGCTGCGATTCCCCGGTAAAACCGACAATGGCTTGGCGGAAGGCTGCGGGACGTAGTTTTTTGAACTCTTTGGCGTACGGTTTCCTGCGAATTTCTTTGTGGCAGTGCTACTGATGCTCCTCGTGGCAGTGCTCTTCCGCTTACGCTGAGGAGATGGCTGAAGCACCGGAGATGGCTGACGGGCCGGAGATGGCTGCCCTTGAGGAGATGGCTGACGGGAGATGGCTGCCGCAGAGAGATGGCTGCCGCACGAGATGGCTGCCTTGAGAGATAGCTGAAGCGGCTTAGGCTAGCACGACGCCGAGAGGCAGTGCCGGTGACCTCAATTTGGAAGCACAATGTGTTCCTTCTTCCAAAGAATGGTTGTTTTCACTGCAAATTTGAGTTGAGTTTCCCCTTCACCTGTAGCATGGTCAAGCTGTGCTTCCTCATATTCCTTCACAACCTCATCCACCCCGACAATAGCATAGCCATCTGGAATCGGTCGGCAGTGGTAAGTTCCACCAGCTACAGGAGGTAAGACATAGCCGACAGCCACCTTAATGGATAAGCCCATTAATCTCACATGCAGCTCAGTGTGTTCGCTCTCCGTGATCTCATCCCCGGGGTATCGAGGACCCGTCATTTCAAGCGTGGGCTGCACGTTCTCCGTGGAAGCCACACTACTTTTCCGCAGTGATGCGGGCAGCGGCTTCCAATGCAGGCTCTTCGTGCCGCTGAGATGGGCCGGTAGCTTGATGGCTCTGTTGTGCATTCACTTGCGCCTGCAGTGCCGCAAGTGCATGTTCTATCTGTGTCATCCGCTCTGTACGCTCTTTTTCTTTTCTGCCGTGCCATCTGTAAGAGTCGCTCCAGTCGGCAAACCCATCCTTCCACGTCATACCCCCTGTGCCTCGTGCATGTCTAGGGTGTTCTTTTTTACCGATGGCGCGTGTGAGCTGGTCATTCTCTCTGTCGGGATGGAAGGTCTTGGCGGATGTTTCCTCGTATGCCGTGATGAGTTCAGTGACGGGTTTGGCAAGGAGGGTTGGGAAGATACACAATCCTGTTTCTGGGTCCAACCTTGCCCCGATTCCGTAGAACCAAGTCTTTGCATGTAGGTCCCACCCATCTGTCTGGGGTGTGATCCCTCTCTCGCGCAGGGCCTTCTCAGCTTCCTCCCACTTAGGCCTCTGAGATATGTAGCCACCTGACCCCGTCCTCTGGTGATATTCCTTCTTCAGGGCATTAAGCGTATTGGTTTCTGACCTCTTTTTAGCTATAGCACTTTTTTTATATGTCTCAAATTCAGGCCAGTGAGGTCTTATCTTCGTATAATATGCGTCTTCGAAATTTGGAGTCTCGCCAGATTTGACAAATTGTTCAATTTTGTCTTCCAGTTGCGGAAAGCGTCAGCCATCTTCTTTAGAGTCCACTCTTTGACCTTTTCCTTTATAACCGGGTTGTTTTCATCCTCCTCTGGCGGAAGGGTGAAATTTACCAACAACGAATTCCAAAGCGTTTCTTTGGATCTGTCATCGACAAAGGTACCGTCGCCCTTCTTTGGCTTATTCCAATTTTCAATTATGATTGGGATTTGGTCCCTAACAAGAACTCCAGCCTGACGTACAAATTTGTCTGCGGCCTTCTTGGGCTCCATCGGCCTGCCATCAACATGGACTGCTTCGATCGTGAACTTTGCACGATCTTTCAACCGCTGGCTCGCGCCTCGCTTGCTCTTTTTCGTAGAAGAAGATGGTTGCTGGCTGGTCGATCCAGAGGGCTAAAAGAAGAAAGAAGCGTTAATTAATACATGTAGAAGAAGATTGTTGGTGGAAGTCAGCAGAGGCTTAATCAATGCATATACCTCGCTGGATTTTGTAACCATTAAATTGCGTTCACCGGAGTCTTCATCTTCTCCATGACTAGTACTTGAGCTGTCGTCATCATGTCCCTCCAAGTTCAGATATTGTGAGGTGTCCTCATCAATAATGTTCTCCATTATTTCTTCTTCTTCAAGGTTTCTACTAAGTGGATCCATAGTTTCTAAAACAATAATATTATCTAGAGTAAGAGTGTAAACATTCAAGTGGACTTGGATTCATACACAAATATACATATTATTCATACCAAAATACACAAATAAATACACAAATGAGTCAGAGGTCCAATTTGTATACAAGTTTTAATCTATGCATGTAGTACAATTTATCGAGCAAACAAGTTTTAATCAGGATGAGTCAGCAATCACACACGTGGCAGACACGTGGCGCTCACCAGTGGGGTGACGTTGGTCTCGTCGGGCGGCGGTGCTCGTCGGACGGATGCGGCGGTCTCATCGGGCGGCGGTGCTAGCGGCGGGCTCGTCGGGCGGCGGGCGGCGTCGGCGTTGAGGCGTGGCCTATGAGCTCCGAAGCGGCGGCGGCGAGACGCTCCTGCACGGGGAAGAGAGCGAGGTGGTCAGGGCTCCTCGAAATAGGCTTGCGCCCCGCTATATTAATATAGCAATCACAAGATACAACGACAATGTTGGAGCAACAGCACAATCTAACCCAAAAGAAAATAAAGAGAAAAATAAAAGAAACAAATGCCGACATCGAGCAGATCGACGAACGAAAACGACCCGTGACCGCCGCGCCCTCCGGAGTTGTCCCACCTCACTCCTAGCACTTCGAAGCACCGTGTTTCAAGCAACACCTTCAAGAAGGAATGCGACGTCGACGACGCTGTTGCCCGGACTTGTCCTAGGGTTTCCCTCGATATCCTCTCAGTGTCAGAGGTTTTGGATGGATTCCCTGTTTCTAAACTTGTCGAGGGTCTGGCCATCAGACGCGCTGCCGCGTCGATGCTCGAGAAAGGCTACCAGATCGTGTCCTGGAATCGTACTGTCTGTCGATGATTCAACGCATCAGGTCGTCGGCCCAGGATCGCTTCCTTATGGGCATTGTTATTGGGGACATCAAGGTTCTTGCTAGGAGCTTCACTTCATGTTCGTTTAGGCATGTTTCTCGTAATCTGATTGTCGCAGCACACTTATTAGCTCGCGCATCTGTGCGCTCTTCTTGTAATTTTTTTTTGGTGTTGCCCCGGAATTTATTCGGGCCAAACTTTGTATTGATGTTATTTAGTCAATAAAGTGTGATATTCTCTAAAAAAAAGTCAGGGCACAGGACCGGCACGGCACGACGTGAGCTATACGGGCCGAGGCTCGCCGGGGAAGACGACGATTACATGAGGACGAGGTTCGCCGGGGAAGTATCCCTGTCGCCATCGGCCAGACGGGTTGCACGGCGCGGGCATGGGGGGACTCCCCCCTCTCCTCCTCGCCAACATGGACTCGTCGGCCCGCAACCCGACGAGGGAGCCGCGTCGCCGTCGCCCTCCGCGTCGATTCCGGTGTGGCGTCGGTCGCCCCGGCGGAAGTTTCGGCGGGCGCGGGATACCGTGGCTGGGCGTGTGGAGGCAAAGGCCTAGGGCGCGGCCGCGCAGCTTTAGCGTTAGAGGGGCGTCTAGCCCCGCTGCGGCGGCGAGCGCCGTGCACACGGCCGGAGCCCCACCGTGTTAGAGGGAGGGGAAGGATGCGGGGAAGAGAGGGTCGGGGGCGGCGGACCTCGAGCTCCGAAGCGGCGGCGGCGAGACGGCGGGTCGGGGGCGGCGAGACGGAGGACCTCGAGCTCCGAAGCGGCGGTGGCGGCGCTTCGATCTCTCTGCGCGTGGCCGGCGGTGTGTTCGATCGATCTGGCTCAGTGGGGGGAAGAAAGGAAGGGGAAGGTGAAATAAATACACCCCCCTTTAACACCGGTTCGTGGCTGGAACCGGTGTTAAAGGGGGGGGGAATCCGTTTCCCGCGCGCATTTATTACCCCCCCCTTTAACACCGGTTCGTGGCTGGAACCGGTGTTAAAGGGGGGGTGGTGCGTTGAACGAATAATGTTTCCCTTTAACACGGTTCCTGTCTGAACCGTTAAAGGGGCATTTATTTCATGCATTAAAGGGGCATTTTTAATTCAAAAATATGATATGAATTTAGAAAATTCATAACTTTTTCATTTCAACTCGGAAAAATATGAATAATATATCATAATTTTCATAAAAATAATTTCTATCCATTCATGTAAATCATTTTATATTTACTTTACATGAAAATTTTCAAAATAATTAAAACACTTACATATAAATTTTGATTATTCAATTCAAACAAAAATAAATTGTTAAATCCTAAAACTTTGAACATAAGAAATATTAAGCATCTAAAAAATGATTTTTATTAGATCAAATCATATTTTAATGCCGCATCTTTTGTATTAACATTTTTGAATTGATTGGATATTTAAATGTTGCATCTTTTGTATACACTTGAATCTCACCAAGCCTCGCTCAACTTGCATTGTTTTTTGATAAAATAGCATATTGTGAACCTAAAAATGATTTTTGTAAAAAATCATGAGCATCGTATCATGTACTTGTAGTTCATATCTGACCCACTTCCTACCGATTCGGTAGGAATTTGTCTTTTTCACCAGAGGTGTACGGAAAGGTTTCAGATCCCCCTGTTGGTACATTGTGCATATAAGGTGGTCTAGTATTTTTGTAAAATGTGTTGGTGGTTTTTTGAATTAGCCATTTGGTGGTTGCTTCACAAAACCGTCCGTTTTTTATGCTCGGAAAATGGAAAATGACTTTTTGGTGCGATAAAAAGGAAAACTTCCTCTTGCAACATTGTTTGCCATGCCATGATGCACATGTATGCACAATATGGCCATATTATCACAAAATATGCCTTGATTCTAGCCATAACATTGGTCATTTGACCCGAAAGCCAAGAAACCTCGAATGAGATAGGTCATTTTGAGACATTTACATAACGCCGAACTGGAACTGAAAATTAAGATACATAAAAGAACTGAAAATTAAGATACATGGCCAGATTAAGTAACAATTGGCCGAACTGGAACTGAAAATTAAGATACATAAAAGAACTGAAAATTAAGATACATGGCCAGATTAAGTAACAATCGCGAACTTGTTTCGAATGTTGGAGTGATTCAGTCATGCTCACCTACACCTGTAATACTACTCGCCATTGTAGTCGTACTGCTACCCGCCATCGCCGCTGGCCGTCAGAATTGAACCTCCGGAGAGTACGTGGGCTGGACTTGAGGGTAGCGTGGGCTGGACTTGAGGTAGCTGACGGGGTTAGAGTCGGCGGCAGTGTCATAGGACATGACGCTCTGGAGAGTCCGACCGCGCCACCATAGCCAACGGCCGGCCTCGTTGAAGTTAGGAGGAGGTGGGCCGTCCTCCTCGTGCCTGGCGAGCGCCCTCTCACGCCGATCCACGAAGAAGGCTTCCCAAGTAGGGAAATAGTCGGGATGCCATCTGGGATTCCTCCGCTGCTCCGGCGTGAGCTCTAAGTAGTAGTGGTTCGTGATGGCCATCCGGCGCGCCACACCTAGAGGGACAGGAGGAACTGCACGCCCGACGCCAAGCATCCAGCCGACGGGGACACAGAGCCCAGCGGGAGGGGGTAGTCGGCGCAAAGGGCCTCCGCCTCCCTGGGGGTTAGTGCTACGGTGGAAGCCATGGGAAAGAGTGATGAGGTTGCAGATATGAGTCTAGAGATGTGCAATGACAATGGAGGCCAACCCCCTACATATATATATAGTGAACTAGCGGGAAGAACTGGAGGGAAGAACTGGCGGGAAGAAAAATGGTGGGAAGAAGAACTGGCGGGAAGAAAAATGGCGGGAAAAAATGGCGGGATGAACCTTTAGTCCCGGTTGGAGACACCAACCGGGACTAAAGATGAACCTTTAGTCCCGGTTGGAGACACCAACCGGGACAAAACACGAGTCAGCACTAATAATAGGGGTGAGTGTCGACATTATTTCGTAAGTGTCAACACTATGTCGAGCTGCTTGTACTATAAATAGGCATCCTTGTGAGTCCAGTCCTCCAGCCAGTTTGAGGCAGGGACACCACTACGGCCAGTTTCAGGGAGATGCCGACGGAGCCCAGTCCTCCGACATCTCCGAGAAACTGGTCATAGAGGCACTCCCTAATATGTGAAATTAGTTAGCTCCCAGGTGTATTGATCTAGTTAGAGAAGTTACAAAGCTGCAAGATGGTTTTCGAGAGCAGGGACACCACTACGGCCAGTTTCAAGGAGATGCCGACGGAGCCTAGTCCTCCGGCATCTCCAAGAAACTGGTCATAGAGGCACTCCCTAATATGTGACCGCGCGCGTTTGGAGATCAGATCTTAATGGTAAGTACGAATCGGGACAACTTCTTCTCATAGTCCCGGTCCATCCACAAAACATGACTAACACTCAAGACATGTATTAATATTAAAAACATGAACTAGAGTTACATAATATGAGCATGAACTTCTTGGCATATGTCCTTCCTTATGATCGCTTCAGACGTAACCATGGAGCATCTTGTTTACTTAACGGAATGCTTGGGTCAGTTTTCACTGTGAAGGGCGGAATTTCATCAAACTTATTATAATCTTCTGACATGTCTGTCTTGTCCTCGATTCCCACGATGTTTCCTTTCCCTGAAAGAACTATGTGACGCTTTGGCTCATCATATGATGTATTCGTTTGCATATTTTTTCTTTTTTTTTGGTCTAGAGGACATGTCCTTCACATAGAAAACCTGAGCCACATCATTGGCTAGGACGAATGGTTCGTCTAAGTTCTTCATAAGATTGTTGAGATCCACCGTTGTCATTCTGCATTTCTTGTCTACATCAACCCCTCCTCCTATTAGCTTGACCCATTTGCATCGAAACAAGGGGACCTTAAAATTAGGTCCATAGTCAAGTTCCCATATCTCCTCTATGAACCCATAATACGTGGTCTTTTGCCCATTGTCTTCTGCTGCATCGAAGCGGACACCACTGTTTTGGTTGGTGCTCTTTTTATCTTGGCCTATCATGTAAAATGTATTCCCATTTATCTCGCACTTTGGAAAGTACATACAATCGAAGATGGTGTCCTGCCAACAAGTACAGCTGATCCCCAATGTTGGTGTTATTCGTGAGAAGTCTTTGCAGCCACCGCCAAAACTCGCCATGTGTTCACTTATAATCCATTCATCGACCGCCTGGTGTTTGAGGCGTATTAAATTCTTGTGTTGATTGATATACGGGGCAACCAAGATAGATCTTTGTAAAACCGTGTAGTGTGCTTGATTGAGAGAATGCCCATCCCTACATATCATTGCTTTACATCCTAGGGTGCCTTTTCCATGCAGTCTCCCCTCATGTCGTGATTCTGGAACACCAATCGCCTTAAGGTCAGGAATAAAATCAACACAGAACTCAATGACCTCATCTGTTACATAGCCCTTGGAGATGCTTCCTTCTGGCCTAGCACGGTTATGAACATATTTCTTTAAGACTCCCATGTACCTCTCAAAGGGGAACATATTGTGTAGAAATACAGGTCCGAGAATGGCAATCTCTTCTACTAGGTGAACCAGGAGATGCGTCATAATATTGAAGAAGGATGGTGGGAACACCAACTCAAAGATGACAAGACATTGGGCCACATCTGTTTGTAACCCTGGTAGGCTTTCTGGATCGATTACCTTCTGAGATATTGCATTGAGGAATGCACATAGCTTCACAATGGGTACTCAAACATTTTCAGGTAGAAGCCCCCTCAATGCAATCGGAAGCAATTGTGTCATAATCACGTGGCAGTCATGAGACTTCAGGTTTTGGAAATTTTTCTCTGCCATATTTATTATTCCCTTTATATTCGACGAGAAGCCAGACGGGACCTTGATACTGCCGACATTCAAAAAAGATTTCCTTCTCTGCTTTGGTAAGAGCATAGCTGGCAGGAGTTAAGTGGCATCGTTTACCCTTCTCGTTCTCAGGATGCATAGGCTCTTCAGGGGCCTTCAAACGTTGCTGGTCCTGCCGTGCTTCCGGTGTATCTTTTGTCTTCCCATACACTCCTAGAAAGCCTAGCAGGTTCACGCAAACATTCTTCGTCACGTGCATCACGTTGATTGAAGAGCGGACCTCTAAGACTTTCCAATAGGGTAGGTCCAAAATATAGATTGCTTCTTCCACATGGGCGCGTGTCCGGCATCGTCATTCGGAACAGATAGACTGCCAGGACCTTTTCCAAAGATTACTTCTAGGTCCTTGACCATACCAAATACCTCCTCACCGCACGGAGGACAGGCTTCCTCCGGTTCGCCAGACGCTTGAAATGCTTGCCTTTCTTTTCATCGGATGCGTGTTCGGAAGAAATCGACGATACCCTAGGTACACAACCTTCTTACATTTATCCAAATATACACTTTCAGTATCATCTAAACAGTGTGTGCATGCATTGTATCCCTTGTTTGTCTGCCCTGAAATGTTACTAAGAGCAGGCCAATCATTGATGGTTACGAAAAGCAATGCTCGTAGGTCAAATGGCTCCCCTTTGTGCTCATCCCACATACGTACACCTGGTTTGGCCCACAGCTGTAAAAGTTCTTCAACTAATGGCCTTAGGTACACATCAATGTCGTTGCCGGGTTGCCTCGGGCCTTGGATGAGCACTGGCATCATAATGAACTTCCTCTTCATACACAACCAAGGAGGAAGGTTATAGATACATAGGGTCACAGGCCAGGTGCTGTTACTACAGCTCTGCTCACCAAAAGGATTCATGTCGTCAGATTTTAGACCAAACCTTAAGTTCCTTGCGCCACGCGGCGAAGTCCGGGTACTCTCGCCGACTTTTCTCCACCGTGACCCATCAGCGGGTGTCTCAACATCGCGTCTTTCTTACGTCTTCCATGTGCCATCGCAACAACTTGGCATGCTCTTTATTTCTGAAGAGACGCTTTTAACCGTGGTATTATAGGAGCATACCACATAACCTTGGCGGAACCTTCTTCCTAGGGGCCTCGCCTCAACATCGCCAGGATCGTCTCGTCTGATCTTATACGGCAAGAAAGGCATACCGGCATGCATCCAAATTCTCGCATTTCTCACCGCGTAGAGGATGCGATCATTAATGCAGGCATGTATCTTTTGCACGCCTAATCCTAGAGGGCGCATAACCTTCTTTGCTTGGTATGTACCGTCAACTCATTATTTCTTGGAACAATCTTCGTCATTTTTACCAACAACCTTGAAAATGCGCGGGCAGTCACACCATTCTCGGCCTTCCATTGCCGCCAATCCAGTGTGGTACCTAGCTTTTTGTGGCCATCTTCGCAAGTTGGATACAACAATGTTTTGTGATCCTTTAACATCTGATCCAGCTTCTCCTTCTCCTTTTCAGTTTCACATTCTTCCTTTGCATCAGTAATGGCCCGACCAAGATCGTCATCAGTGGGCCCATCTGCTGCCTCTTGATCTTCATTATCTACCCCCGTTGCAATATCATCATATTCAGGATACATATTATGATAGTTGTCATCATCCTCTTCTTCTTCGTTGTCTTCCATCACAACCCCTTTTTCTCCGTGCTTGGTCCAACAATTATAGCTGGGCATGAAACCGGATCGAAGCAGGTGGGCGTGAATGGTTCTGGTATTTAAGTAGTCTTTCTTGTTCTGACATTGAACACACGGACAGCACATAAAACCATTGTGACCACGGTTTGCATTAGCCACAACGATGAAATTTTGGAGGCCCGTAATATACTTGGAAGTGCGGCGGTCACCGTACATCGATTGCCGGTTCATCTGCATTAATATGTAGTATGTATCAAAAATTAATAGGGAGATGACCAATTATATATATAGTACATCAATGACACATGAAAGGATAGTTGCCGACCTCGACCGAGAAGGAAAGAGCAACGAGAAAACTTATTTTGAGCTCTCGGGCATTTCACCGAACACCTCTAGTGCATATGAAAAAACACAACTAGCACTCTTCACACCTCTTGCTAGGCTCCAAAATGTGAAAGAATGGAAGAGTGGGGTGTGTGGGCTGGGGTGGTGTCTTATATAGTTTCCCTTTAACACGGTTCATGCCACGAACCGATGTTAAAGTCTGAAACGCTGCAGGGACCATGAACCGTGTTAAAGGGGCTCCTTTTTTGCCATAGGGCCACGCTGAGGGCTTCTTTAACACCGGTTCGTAGAAGAACCGGTGTTAAAGCCGTTTTTCGGGATCAACAAAAGACCTCGTTTCCACTAGTGTTCTACCTGTAAGTTAGAATCCAATAATTTAGAATATAATATATTTTTTGTATTAACAATATTACATTACAATATACACACAAAACTTAGTACGTATAGATTATAAAAAACAATCTGAACAAAATACCTCATCATCCAACATTTTATTTTTCATAGTAATTTTTTTTCCTATTTCTTGAAGTAATGTTTTCCTCTCTTTTATTACATATCATGCGGTGTCTCCTTTTCCCAATATTATCCGAATTGTTTTTTAGACTCCTGCATATTGTTTTAATAGAATATTACCAAAATTTCTTGAGCTATAAGAAAACATAACGATGGTATAGTTGATTTTTAATCAAAAATTGGCTTGCCTTGTTCTTGCCGTTTATCCCCTTGACAACCTTCATTTGCTTTTTGAATGCAAACTTTTCACCTTTTTATCTCTATTTCCACACTCTTGATCCGAGCCATTTATTATAATTAAATTTTCACTTGAAGTTTTACAATTTTGTAGGTTCTCTGTTGTTAATGTGTTGTTCTCATCTTCTTTCAACTCCTTTGAATCTGTCTCTGATGCTTCCTGCATTTTTTTGGTGTTGTATGCTATAGAGAAAAGAGCTTAATATTAATAGAAAAATAACAATAAAAATTATCATACCTCATAATCAGAAATTTGCATTTTTCGAACAGATTTATTGCTCTTCTTGGAGCCAATCCTTCTCACTTTTCTGCTAGATCTCTTCATGGATTTATTTTCTTCACGCTCTTGATAAAAGGTTGACTCTTTCTACATTATATTTGAAAATATCATTATACCACAACATTAAGTAATCTTAAGTATTTGAAAATATCATTATACCACGCTCTGGATAAATGCATGTACGATTAAAAGCCTTACGTTACCTCATCATGGTGACTTGTTATGGAAGTAACCTGATAGTGCATTACGATCGATGAAACCATATATTAGCTTACCTGATTCTTTAAATCATGTATAACAGAAGTAATCGAGTTTCCACATCCTTGATGGTCAAGTATGTCCTATAAAGTATTTTGCATTAAGATGTACGTCCTTTGCCATGAAAAATAATGTGGATGTGCATACCTCTCCAGCCTTTTCATTTGAATATTCCATCTCTATCTTTTTATTCGGCTCAAAGGCGTAATTCACTTTATAATTTTCCATGCACTCTTGAAAATTCCTTGAATTTAACTTCAAACGGAATATGAGTTTTCTTCCACATAGGTTGCGAATAGCTTCTGGGATCGTCTCGGATAATTCATCTTGCTCTAGCAGGGTTGAAACAGATCTATTCCCCAAAAGTCTTTGTGCCAGCGAGAGGAGCAAGATCGGCTAAGATGCCACCACCAAGCCATCCGGCTGGCAATGCCGGACGAAGAGATGATCCGGATCGTACTGAATCAAGTAGGGACGGTGCCCGAAGAAACATGCATCGGAGTCAGCATAATGAGGACCCAGCCGCCACCATTGCCGCCACCACCACGTAACCCAGCCAGAAATAATCCACCAGGACCACCATCGCCTCCTAGAAGCGACCATGAAGGATCCCGACGTAGTCATGGAAGCCACAGGGCGGAGGCGGCAATGGTGAAAGGAGAAGCAGAAATCCGACTCCGCCGCGCAGGAGCCGTGAGCCTCCAAGGCGCAGATCTCTCTCGCCAAACGACGCTCGCCATCGCATTGAATCAAACATAGACGCGCGGCGGTACGAGGAAGAAGACGTGTATGTGGGACCCAAGTGCTTTGGACCATGCATACGTCAGACCAAATTTCTGGTTGACTTTGGTATTGCCAAACACATTCAACCCTATGATTGCGCAGCTCGGCTAGATACCTGTCTCCAGGATTTCTTTCAGGCCTGCTGCATCGCCAAAGGAGAAAACAGCCTGGTTGCAGTCCGATATCTCACGCTCATGCCGAGGAAGGCTGCTCGATCATGGCTCAATGAACCATCAGAGAATTCAATTCACAACTGGTACGATATGCAAAGTGCGTTCTTTTCAAACTTCGAGGGAACATACAGGAGGCCTTGCATAATCGGAGACTTGCAGCGTTGCAGACAAAGATCCGGAGAAACCTGTCGGGATTACCTCAGACGCTGGATTGACACGAAGAACTCCTGCGAAGGAGTAAACGAGCAAACTGTGATAGAAGCTTTTATTGCAGAACTTACAGTCAGACTTTTGCATCGCAGACTGAAGCGTGACCATGTCACAGATTTAGGAAAAATGATAGAGACGGCAAGCAAACATGCTGATGCCGATGATGATTCAGAAGGGCTACTAAATATTCTGGCCAATCCCAATGCGGCCAAACAGCCAAAACAAGCTCAGAAGCGTAAGAACACCTTGGAAGAAAAACCGGCTCCGGACAACGCAGCTGTCAACACAACGTTCAGATCTGGAGGACGAGGAGGGCGCGGAGGCGGCCGGGGTAGAGGCCGTGGAACTTCCCGAATCCAGGGCAGGGGAGATCAGCAACCCGGAAGAACCTATACCTAGGCCGACATTGCCAATAATCCCTGTGTCCACCACTTGGATAGTAACGGAGGATCTACCCACACAAATGCCGAGTGTCGTTTCAATGACGACATCAAGAAAGACGAATCCGCTGGCTACAGAGCCAAGCGACGAAAAGGAAAGAAATTTTCCGACATGGAAGAAGCGGAGACCGCTGCAGATCCCAAGTCGGATGGAAAGAAGACTTTTTCTGACCAAGAAAGACGCATACGTCTGCTTCCCTGGATCCCAACCTGCCAAAGAAAAGAAGGCGGTTCTCCATGAGTTTAATGCCACGGTTCCGGCTATTTCACAGTTTCTGGATTGGTCGGATGTAACCATCACCTTTGATCGTTCAGATCACCCGAGAAAAACAAATCGTCGGGTAAAGTACCCTCTGGTCACCAATCCTCTTATTGATGGCTATGAGTTTTCTAAAACACTCATGGACGATGGAAGCAACATTAACATCTTTTACATAGAGACGCTCCATCGCATGAAGCTACACGAGAGCCAGATGAGTTACATCAGTGTATCTTTTCATGGCATTATACCAGGGAGACAGGCGGATTCTCTGGGTGAGATTACTCTAGACGTGACATTCGGAACCTGAGACAATTACCGGACCGAGCCACTCTCTTTTGAGGTGGTACCGTTCAAAAGTGCTTACCACGCCATCTTCGGACGTCCGGCTTACTGGGCATTCATGGCTCATCCCTGTTACATCTACAACATGATTAAACTTCTAGGTCCAAAGGGCGTAATCACCGTATGGGGAAATCCGAGGAAGGCGCGAGAGTGCGACGAAGGATCTGCTACCTTCGCCGAAGCCGTGCTGCATGCCTAGGAGTACCAGGAGATCAAGAAGACCATCAATCCATCCGAGATGCCCACTATGAAGAATGAGGTGCTGAACCCAAGTTTGCAGTTCAAGGCGTCAGAAGATACGAAGAAAACGTCGTTGAACGAAGATGATCCCTCCAAGAAGACGAACATAGGGGTAGGCTTAGGCCACGAATAGAAAAGCGCGCTCGTCGAGTTCCTCAAAGCTAATAGTGATATCTTTGCATGGCAGCCTTCTGACATGACCGGAGTACCTAGGAAACTCGCCGAGCACTCTCTTAATGTGTACCCTGATGCTAAACCCGTCAAACAGTCCTTACGACGGGTTGGTGATGAAAAGCGCAAAGAAATAGCCAAGGAATTAGCCTGACTAGAATTAGTGGATTTTATAACAAAGGTCATCCACATAGATTGGGTGGCAAATGATGTACTCGTCCCTAAAAAGGACACCATTGATTTAAGGATGTATGTTGATTATACCGCTTTGAACAAGGAATGCCCAAAAGATCTGTTTCCATTCTCACGAGTCGATCAAGTTATCGACTCAACGACAGGATCGGAACTACTCTATTTTCTCGACGCATATTCTGGATATCATCAAATACCGATAAAAAAGTCGGATCAAATTAAGACGTCTTTCCTCACTCCTTTTGGAACCTTCTTCTATAAAACTATGCCTTTTGGCTTAAAGAACACATGAGCTGTTGGAGATATGCCCTAGACGCAATAATAAAAGTGGTTATTATTATATCTTTGTGTTTATGATAAATATTTACATTCATGCTATAATTGTATTAAATGGAAACATTAATACTTGTGTGATTTGTAAACTAAATTAGAGTCCCTGGTAAAGCCTCTTTATAATACTAGCTTGTTGGTTAATAGATGATCGTGGTTTCTCGATCATGAACATTGAGATGTTATTAACAACAAGATCATATCATTAGGAGAATGGTATGATGGACATACTCCTATAGATAAGCGTAGAATTAAGATCAAGTCATTTTAATAGTTCGTTTGCTATAAGTTTTCTGATACATAGTAACCTAATTCCTTCGACCATGAGATCATGCTAATCACCATCACTGGAAGGATGCTTTGATGACATCAAACACCACACCGTAACTGGGTGGCCATAAAGGTGGCATTGAGTGTTCGGAAAGTATGGGTTGAGGCATATAGATCAAGAGTGGGATTTGTCCATCCATATGACGGATAGATATACTCTGGGCCCTCTTGGTGGAATGTCATCCAATTAGCTTGCAAGCATGTGACTGGCTCACAAGGGATCACATATCACGGGAACGAGAAAAGAGTACTTATCGGTTATAAGGTTGAACTAGGTATGCAGAGATACCGACGATCAAAACCTCGGATGAGTAAACTATCGCGAGACAAAGGGAAATTGGTATCATATGTAAGTGGTTCATTCGATCACAATGTAATCGTAGAAATATGTGGGAGCCATATGAATTTCCAGATTCCTCTATTGGTTATTGATTGGAGAAGTGTCTCGGTCATGTCCGCATAATTCACGAACCGTAGGGAGACACACTTAAGGATTCAATGTTGTTTAGTAGATATGGAATGTTAGTAGGGATATCGAATGTTGTTCGGAGTCTCGGATGGGATCCGGGATATCACGAGGAGATCCGGAATGGTCCGGAGAATAAGATTCACATAAGGAAAGTCCAATTTCGGAGTTCGGGAAAGTTTCCGATGGTTTCATCAGAGAGGTTCTAGAAGGGTCTAGAAGGTTCACCGGTCCGGAAGGAGAATGCTCCGTGAATGTGTCATGGGTAAGTGGAATGATTGGATCATATCCTAGGTCCCTTGGTGTGTGCTGTTGCAAGAGAGAATTAAAGATCTAAATTGAAAGTCAAATGGCAAGTTTGAAAATTCAAACTCGAACAATGGTTTCCTAGTGGGGGAAGAAACAAGTCCTTCTCTCAATCCAACTTGGGTTTGGGTTTGGATTCAAACCCACCCCTCCCAAGGCTGCCCCCCTCTCAGAAATAGAGGGGGAGGGCTGCCCCAAGGCACACAAGACCTAGCCCCTCTCCCCGCACACGAGCCACTGCCGCAGCCCCGCCGCCGCGCCGCCGTCGCCGTGTCGTCTCCCCGCGTCGTCGGTTCGTCGCTGTCGCCCTAGCCGACACCGACACCTCGTCCTCTTCCCGGACTTCTAAACCCTAGATCTCTGGGAAACCCTAATCCACCATAACTCGCACCAGTTTAGGCGAAGCCCTGCGGGATCTTCCCTCTACTTCCTTCACCACGCCGTCGTGCTGCCGGAATCACGAAGGGAGAACTACAACCTCTGATGCCTGCTGGAACAAGGGAGAGGAAGGTCTTCATCGAGTACCGAACGTGTGACCGACTGCGGAAGCACTGCCGGAACGCAGCGTCGGAAGGATCGTCTACGCGATCTTGAGATCGGCAAGTGTACGACTACATCACCCACGAGAATCTGCTCTCGTTAACCGCTTTGGAATCTTCGAGGGTGAGTGCTTCTATCGACTCGTTGCTACAATCTAGTAGATAGATCTTGGCTTGTTTGTGTGCATGCAGTAGAATTTTTTTGTTTTCCATGCTACGAACCCCTACAGTGGTATCAGAGCCAGGTCTATATGTAGATCTGTTGCACGAGTAGAACACAATGGTCATTGTGGGCGGCGGTGCTTTTATTATCAATTGCTTTTTGTGTACTTTGCATCTTGCGGTATGATGGGATGAAGCGGCCCGGGCTAACCTTACATGACATCATTCATGAGACTTGCTCCACGCTCAACATGCAACTTGTATTGCATAAGTCGCTTTGCGGGTGTCTGTCTCTCCCATCATAGTATAGATTCAATTTACAACAGGCACTTGATAGTTCAAGCATCAACGTTGTGGTTCTTGTTTGTAAGTTAGAACGACACTTATTGAAAGCCCCAAACCACGTAAAATATGCAAAGAAAATTAGAGGCGTCTAATTTTGTTTTGCAGGGGTGTGCTGTGATGTGATATGGCCATGATTGTGATTATATATGATGTATGCAATGTTCCTTATTGTAAGTTGGCAACCGGCTGGAGCCATATGGTTGTCTTTTAAATTCCGTTAAGACCTGTGTGTCTACTCAAAGTAGTTGTAATAGTTGAAGTTGGTGGACGACAACTATGAAATGGCGCCATTGACCTTGACGCCATATCGGTGATGATGGAGATCATGTTCATGCTTGAAGATGGAGATCGGAAGAACAAGAATAAAGGCCATATCATATCACATATTATGAATTGCATGTGATGTTAATCCTTTATGCACCTTGTATTTCTTAGTTTGCGACGGTACCATTATAAGATGATCCCTCAAGCACAAAATTTCATGTTTTAAAGTGTTCATCCTTAGTAAGCACCATTGCTAAAGCTTGTTGTTTCGAAGCACCACGTGATGATCGGCTGTGTTAGATTCTGTGAGTGTATACAACGTGAGCAAGCCAGATTTGCTCATGCGGAAGCTAAGTTTTGATCTTGATGATCCTAGCATGTACAGACATGGTCTCGGAACACGGATCACCGAAAGGTAAAGCATGAGTCATATAGTAGATATGATGAACATGTGGATTGTTCGCCATTAAAGATACATCAACTCTCGTGATGATCGGTTTTGATGTGGTGGATTTGGTTCGTGTGATCACTAAAACAATTTGAGGGATATTTTTTTGAGTGGGAGTTCAATTAGATTAATTTAACTATTAATTAGAACTCAATTTGTCATAAACTTAGTCTAAACTATTGCAAATATGTTGTAGATCAATGGCGGCCCCTACCATCAATTTTAATGCGTTTCTAGAGAAAGAAAAGTTGAAAAACAATGGAAGCAACTTCGCGGATTGGTTCCGCAATTTGAGGATTGTCCTCAATGTTGGTAATTTGACCTATGTGCTGGATGCACCGCTGGGTGACCCGCCTGCAGCTAATGCTACCGATGAGGTAAAGAATGTTTTCCTCGCTCGGAAGAATCAGTACTCCATACTTTTAGTGTGCTATCTTGTATGGTTTGGAATCGGAGCTTCAGAAAAGGTTTGATAACCATGACCCACATGATATTGTCCGTGAACTCAAAATGATATTTGAGGCTCACGCGGCAGTTGAGAGTTATGAGGCTTCTGAAAAGTTCTTTAACTGCAAGATGGAAGAGGGCAGCTCCGTCAGTGAGCACGTGCTTAATATGTCTGGGCACGCAAGCAAGCTTCAAAGCTTGGGAATAGTGATTCCTAATGCTTTGGGGATTCACCGTGTCCTCCAATCACTACCACTAAGTTACAAGAATTTGTGATGAACTACAATATGCAAAACATGGACAAGTCGTTGCCAGAACTCTTCTCCATGTTGAAATCTGCAGAAGTGGAGATTAAGAAAGAGCACCAAGTGTTGTTGGCCAATAAGACCACCAAATTCAAGAAGCAAGGCAAGTCTAAGAAAAAGGGAAACTTCAAGAAGGGCGGTAAGAAAGTTACCGCGCCGGCAAAGAAGACTAAGGCTGGGCCTAAGCCTGATACTGAGTGATTTTACTGCAAGGGAGAAGGTCATTGGAAGCGGAATTTCCCAAAGTACTTGGTGGATTTGAAGAACGGCAACATCAAGAAGAAAGTTATATCCGATATACATGTTATTGATGTGTATCTCACTAGTACTCGTAGTAGTGCCTGGGTATTTGATACTGGTTCGATTGCTCATATTTGTAACTCGAAACAGGTACTGCAGAATAAACGGAAGCTAGCGAAGAACGAGGTGACGATGCGCGTTGGAAATGGATCAAAGGTTGATGTGATCGCGGTCGGCACGCTACCTCTTCATCTACCATTGGAATTAGTTTTATACTTAAATAATTGTTATTTGGTGCCTGCGTTGAGCATGAACATTATATCTGGATCATGTTTATTGTGATATGGTTACTTGTTTAAGTCCGAGAATAATGGTTGTTCGATTTATATGAGTAATATGTTTTATGCACATGCACCTTTGATAGATGGTCTATTCTTATTGAATCTCGATTATGGAAATACACACATTAATAACATTGAAGCTAAACGTTTGAAATTGAGCGATAACTCGACCTATATGTGGCACTGTCGTCTTGGTCATATTGGAGTGAAGCGTATGAAGAAACACCATTCCGATGGACTTCTTGAATCACTTGATTTCGAATCACTTGAAAAATGTGAAGCATGTCTGATGGGTAAAATGACTAAGACTCCATTTTCTGGTATGATGGAGCGAGCTACGGACTTATTGGAAATCATACATACCGATGTGTGTGGCCCAATGAGTGTAGCATCGCACGGTGGTTATTGTTATGTTCTTACCTACACGGATGACTTGAGTAGATATGGGTATATCTATTTCATGAAACATAAGTCCGAAACTTTCGAGAAGTTTAAGGAATTTCAAAGTGAGGTAGAGAATCAATGTAACAAGAAGATTAAATTTCTATGATCTGATCGTGGAGGTGAATATCTAAGTTACGAGTTTGGCGAGCATTTGAAGAAATGCGGAATACTTTCACATTTGACACCGCTAGGAACACCACAGCGTACTGGTGTGTCTGAACGTCGTAATCGAACTCTCT
Organism: Avena insularis; assembly: GCA_023614405.1. Taxonomy (NCBI): domain Eukaryota; kingdom Viridiplantae; phylum Streptophyta; class Magnoliopsida; order Poales; family Poaceae; genus Avena; species Avena insularis. Next base: position 40,975,482 of record CM042691.1, on the reverse strand, counting down.
TAGATATGGTTCGTTCTATGATGTCACTTATAGATTTACCGCTATCGTTTTGGGGTTATGCATTAGAAACAGCCGCATTCACTTTAAATAGGGCACCATCTAAATCCGTTGAAACGACACCGTATGAATTGTGGTTTGGGAAGAAACCTAAATTGTCGTTCCTTAAGGTTTGGGGTTGCGAAGCTTATGTAAAGAAGTTACAGCCCGACAAGCTTGAACCCAAAGCGCAAAAATGCGTCTTCATAGGATAGCCGAAGGAAACTATTGGGTATACCTTATATCATACATCCAAGGGCAAAATCTTTGTTGCTAAGAATGGATCCTTTCTAGAGAAGGAGTTTCTCTCGAAAGAAGTGACTGGAAGGAAAGTAGAACTCGACGAGGTTGTTGAACCTTCTCTCGAACTTGCGAGTAGTGCAGCACCGGAAGTAGTTCCCGTGGTACCTGCACCAATAAGATAGGAACCTAATGATGTTGATCATGAAAATTCGGTTGAAGTTACTACGAAACCTCGCAGGTCAACGAGAACTCGTACCACTCCTGATTGGTATGATCCAGTTATGAGTGTCATGTTGGTGGACAACACCGATGACCCTGCGACATATGAGGAAGCAATGATGAGCCCAGATTCCAATAAATGGCTAGAAGCCATGAAATCCAAAATTGTATCCATGTACGAAAACCAAGTATGGACTTTGGTGGACTTACCGGATGGCCGGAAGGCTGTCGAGAACAAATGGATTTTCAAGAAGAAAACAGATGCTGATGGCAATGCTACTGTCTATAAAGCTCGACTTGTCGCAAAAGGGTTTCGACAAATTCAAGGAGTTGACTACAATGAGACTTTCTCACTAGTAGCGAAGCTAAAGTCTGTGAGGATTATGTTAGCAATCGCTGCATATTATGATTATGAGATATGGTAGATGGATATCAAAACGGCGTTCCTCAATGGAGACATTGATGAAGAGTTGTATATGATGCAACCCAGAGGTTTTGTCGATCCTAAAGATTCTAACAAGGTATGCAAACTTCAACGGTCCATATATGGATTGAAGAAAGCATCCCGAAGTTGGAATCAACGTTTTGATAAGGTAATCAAAAGTTTTGGTTTTATACAAACTTATGGAGAAGCTTGTATTTACAAGAAAGTAAGTGGGAGCTCTGTAGCATTCTTAATACTATATGTAGATGACATATTGTTGATTGGGAATGATGTAGACCTTCTTAATAGTGTCAAGGATTATTTGAATAATAGTTTTTCAATGACAGATCTTGGCGAAGCTGCTTACATATTAGGCATAAAGATTTATAGAGATAGATCGAGACGCCTAATATCATTGTCACAGAGTACATATTTGGACAAAGTTCTAAAGAGGTTTGGAATGGAAGATAGAAAGAAAGGGTTCTTGCCCATGTTGCCCAATACGACCTTGAGTAAAACTCAAAGTCCTGCAACGGCAGAAGATAGAGAAAGGATGAGTAAGACTCCCTATGCCTTAGCCATAGGATCTCTTATGTATGCCATGCTATGTACAATACCCGACATTGCATATGCTGTTAGTTTGACTAGAAGATATCAAAGTGATCCAGGAGTGGATCATTGGACAACGGTCAAAAACATCCTTAAATACTTGAGAAGAACTAGGGATATGGTTCTTTCTTATGAAGGTGATGAACATCTCGTTGTTAATGGTTACACCGATGCTAGTTGGAACACCGATCTAGATGATTCTAAATCTAAATCTGGATACGTATTTACTTTGAATGGTGCAGCAGTTAGCTGGAGGAGTGCAAAGCAAAGCATTGTGGCGAGATCTTCAACTGAATCGGAATACATAGCTGCTTTAGAGGCTTCACAAGAGACGATATGGATGAAGTTCATTACAGAGCTCGGTGTGGTTCCAAGTGTGATGGACCCTATGTCTATCTACTGTGATAACATGGGCTCCATAGCCAATGCACAAGAACCAAGGTCATACAAGAAGCTGAAGCACATCAAGCTACGTTTTCACGCTATTCGAGAGCATGTCCAAGATGGTGACATAAAGATTTGCAAAGTACACACATATCTGAATGTGGCTGATCCGTTGACTAAACCTCTCCTGAGGGAAAAACATGACCAGCACCAAACCGCCATGGGTGTTCGGTATATTACCATGTAATCTAGATTAGTTGACTCTAGTGCAAGTGGGAGACTATTGGAGATATTCCCTAGAGGCAATGTCTATCTACTGTGATAACATGGGCTCCATAGCCAATGCGCAAGAACCAAGGTCACACAAGAAGCTAAAGCACATCAAGCTATGTTTTCACGTTATTCGAGAGCATGTACAAGATGGTGACATAAAGATTTGCAAAGTACACACATATCTGAATGTGGCGGATCCGTTGACTAAACCTCTCCCGAGGGCAAAACATGACCAGCACCAAACCGCCATGGGTGTTCGGTATATTACCATGTAATCTAGATTAGTTGACTTTAGTGCAAGTGGGAGACTGTTGGAGATATCCCCTAGAGGCAATAATAAAACTGGTTATTATTATATCTTTGTGTTTATGATAAATTTTTACATTCATGCTATAACAGTATTAAACCGGAACATTAATACTTGTGTGATTTGTAAACTAAATTAGAGTCCCTAGTAAAGCCTCTTTGTAATACTAGCTTGTTGGTTAATAGATGATCATGGTTTCCCGATCATGAATATTGAGATGTTGTTAACAACAAGATCATATCATTAGGAGAATGGTATGATAGACATACTCCTATAGATAAGCGTAGCATTAAGATCAAGTCATTTCAATAGTTCATTTGCTATAATCTTTCTGATACATAGTAACCTAATTCCTTTGACCATGAGATCATGCTAATCACCATCACCGGAAGGATGCACTGATGACATAAAATAGCACACCATAACTGGGTGGCTATAAAGGTGGCATTGAGTATTCGGAAAGTATGTGTTGAGGCACATGGATCAAGAGTGGAATTTGTCCATCCATATGACGGATAGATATACTCTAGGCCCTCTCGGTGGAATGTCATCCAATTGGCTTGCAAGCATGTGACTGGCTCACAAGGGATCACATATCACGGGAACAAGAAAAGAGTACTTATTGGTAACGAGGTTGAACTAGGTATGCAGCGATACAGACGATCAAAACCGCGGATAAGTAAACTATCGCGAGAGATATGTGGGAGCCATAAGAATCATAGAAATTGGTATCATATGTAAGTGGTTCATTTGATCACAAAGTAATCGTAGAAATATGTGGGAGCCATAAGAATTTCCAGATTCCTCTATTGGTTATTGATCAGAGAAGTGTCTCGGTCATGTCCGCCTAATTCACGAACCGTAGGGAGACACACTTAAGGATTCGATGTTGTTTAGTAGATATGGAATGTTAGTAGGGACACCGAATGTTGTTCGGAGTCTCGGGTGGTATCCGGGATATCACGAGGATATCTGGAATGGTCCGAAGAATAAGATTTATATAAGGAAAGTCCGATTCCGGAGTTCGGGAAAGATTCCGATGATTTCATCAGAGAGGTTCTAGAAGGGTCTAGAAGGTTCACCGGACCGGAAGGGGAATGGACCATGAATGTGTCATGGATAAGTGGAATGATTGGATCATATCCTAGGTCACTTGGTTTGGGCATTTGCAAGAGAGAATTAAAGCTCTAAATTGAAAGTCAACCAGGAAGTTTGAAAAGTCAAACTGGAACAATGGTTTCCTAGTGGAAGAAGGAAAGAGTCCTTCTCTCAATCCAACTTGACTTTGGGTTTGGATTCAAACCCACCCCTCCCAAGGCTGCCCCCTCTCATAAATAGAGGGGGGGCTGCCCCAAAAGCCAAGACCTAGCACTCCAATACCCGCACCGTCGCCGCCACTGCCAAGCCGCCGCCGCCGCCTTGCGCCGCTGCCCGCCCATCGCCGTCGCCCTAGCCGCCGCCAACACCTCCTCCTCCTCCCGGTCTTCTAAACCCTAGATCACCGGTAAACCCTAGATCCACCATAACTCGCACCAACTTAGGGGAAGCCCTGCGGGATCTTCCCTCTACTTCCGACACCACGCCGACGTGCTGCCGGAATCACGAGGGGAGAACTACAATCTCTTCTGCCTGCTGGAACAAGGGAGAGGAAGGTCTTCATCGAGTACCGAATGTGTGACCGACTGTGGAAGCGCTGCCGGAACGCAGCGCCAGAAGGATCGTCTACGCGATATTGAGATCGGCAAGTGTACGCCTACATCACCCACGAGAATGTGCTCTCGTTAACCTCTTTGGAATCTTCAAGGGTGAGTTCTTCTATCGACTCGCTGCTACATCTAGTAGATAGATCTTGGATTGTTTGTGTGCATGCGGTAATTTTTTTTTGTTTTCCATGCTACGAACCCCTACACCTTTGGGGCTTCAGAGTCACATAGCCAGGACGCCAGGCAGAGCCACCCATGGAGGCTATCACCTTCAAGATGATGCATGATGACAAGGAAAGAGGCTTAGATGTAGTCATGCAGGAGTTACTTGGACACCTGGTAGGGAGGCACTCCACCGAGCTTAGAGGTCTTTGCTTTCACCCGTTCGGGAGACGCAACAAGGATGGTGAGGCTATAGAGTACGATGATGCTACTAGAGAGACAATGGAGCCGATTCGGCTATACCTTCAGGACCTAGAGGGTCTTCTTAGAAACCTCGACACTAGTAGGACCTATGTCATGCTTAGAAATGACGAGCTCTAGGTTCAGCTACGGGAGAAGGACAAGCTCTTCGCGGAGCAAGACGAGATCGTCAAAGAGATGGAGGCCAAATTTGAAATCCAGGACAAGAAGTTCAAGAGCCAGAAGAAAAGAGTCCAAGACAGGAACAAGAATATCAGGGAGATGAAGGAGGAGTTAGAGGCCAAGTACTTCGAGCTTGTGCACCAGCAGGGAGTGATCGAGAGGCTTCGCTCATAGAAGAGGGCTCTTAGGGCCAAGATTGAGGCCTTGACCACTAGTGTTGATGAGTACAAGACCGCCATGGACAATGCAGGTCTTACCCTTGTTGATGTGGAGATCGATGCGGAGGAGTAGTGTAGACTACTCGACTATCTTTCATCTACCATACTTTGATTATTGAGTCACAATGACCATCCACCATGTGGATGGCTTGCTATGGTGTGTTTGCATTTTCAAAACCTGTTGTTTATGTCATTCAAACTCTATGTTATTTTGATGCTTGGTTATTGTGTTTGTTCTATGTGATGTATTTTGCATGTTAAGCATCTATGGGTATCTCATTCTTAACCTTATTAAAACCACATATGCCTCCCCGACGTGCCAACCCCAACCAAAACAACAACAACAACAACAACGTCACTCCCGAGATGCAGTAGTTGATGACAACACAAGCTCAACTGATGCCGATGATGACACAGTTCATGCAGAACCAGAACTAGAATAACAACAAAAACAATAACAACAACAATAACAGCAATCAGAATAATCATCCGGTATTTGACATGCTCACCAGATTTCTGAGACTACGGCCTGCAAAGTTCTCGGGAACCACTGATCCAATGATATCCAATGACTGGTTACATTCAGTGAAAAAGGACTTAGTGACTGTTGGCTGCATCGACGAGGAGAAGGTCAGGTTCGCAGCACATCTTCTTGAAGGGCCAGAAGCAACATGGTGGGATAACTTCCAGATTACCACTCCTATTGAGGATGTGACATGGTCTATCTTTGAGGATGGATTCTGTACAGCTCACATCTCATCTGGAGTGATGAATTTGAAGAAGAAGGAGTTCCACAATCTGAAGCAGCGTCACTGTAGTGTGGCCGAGTACATTGAGGAATTCAACAATCTGGCGCGCTATGCACCGGATGAAGTTGATACTGATGCAAAGAGGAAGGAGAAATTCCTCAAAGGACTGAATGATGAGTTGAACCTGCAGCTGTCTGTTGCCTATGTTCCAACCTACCAATCACTTTGTGACAAGGCTACCATCTTGGAAAACAAGATGAAACAGGTTGAGAGCAGAAAGAGGAAGCATATCTTTGATACGCACAGCTCGGGATCATATCACAAGCATTCCCATCATGATGATAGTGGGAGTTCTGGATCCCACAAACATGGGAAGTATAACAATCACCACAACCACAACCGTCATCATGACAACAAGCACCATCGCAGTCATGATAATGACAAGTATAAGAACCACAAGAGTGGACACAAAAGCCACCACAGTGGAGGTGGAAGTGGAAGTGGAAGTCAACATGTAAAGAAAGATCTCAGTCAGGTTGAATGCTTCAAGTGAAAGAAGATGGATCACTATGCTAATGAGTGCCCAGAAAATAAAGTTGAAGGTGCCAACAAGCCCAATCCCTTCCAAAAGGGACAAGTGAACCACATCAATGTGGAAAAAATCTATGAAGAATCTGATGCTGTGGCTGGTAAGTTCAAGCTCAATTATGTTCCAGCACTTGTTCTTTTTGATACTGGTGCATTGCATTCATTCATATCAAGAGCATATGTTGATAGAAATGGACTTCCAGTTGAAACTATTGGGTGTCCTATAAAAGTAAGTTCTCCTGGTGGAGAAATGATAGTGAACTCGGGATGTCATGATCTAGTGATAGAATTTGGGAGGTATAAGTTTCCCGTTAGTTTGATAATCCCAAGGATTGAATGCCATTTTGGGAATGGATTGGATGACTAAGTATGCAGGAGTACTAGATTGTGCCAATCATACTATCATAGTCACAACCCCGGATAAGAAACGGATTAGATTCAAGTCTAACTTTGAATCAAAAGGGAGTAAGCTAAATTCTCTTAAGGGGGTTAGCATAGACAGTGTGCTAATTGTGAGAGAATACTCGGATGTGTTTCCGGAGGAATTGCCTGGGATTCCCCCAGATAGGGATGTGGAGTTTCTGATTGACTTGCTGCCAAGATCAGGACCAATAGCAAAGAGACCCTACAATATGTCAGTTGATGAGTTGAAGGAACTAAACAAATAGCTTGGAGAACAGTTGCAGAAAGGATTTACTCAACCAAGTTCTTCATCTTGGGGTGCACCAGTTCTGTTTGTTGAAAAGAAAGATAGAAGTCAAAGGTTATGCATAGATTACCGATCACTCAATGAGGTGACTATCAAGAACAAGTATACTTTTCCCAGAATCAATGATTTGTTTGATCAGTTAGAAGGAGCCCGTGTCTTCTCAAAGATTGATCTCCGATCAGGCTACTTTCAGCTAAAGATAAGGGAAGAAGACATACCTAAGACTGCTTTCACCACTAGGTATGGATTGTATGAGTACACCGTGATGCCATTTGGTTTGACAAATGCACCAGCCTACTTCATGAATATGATGAACAAGGTGTTCATGGAATTTCTTGACAAATTTGTTATCATTTTCATCGATGACATTTTTATCTACTCCAAGAGCAACGAAGAGCATGAGGAGCATTTACGATTGATACTTGAGAAGCTTAGGGAGCATAAGCTATATGCCAAATTCAGCAAGTGTGAATTCTGGCTGAATGAAGTTGGATTTCTCGGACATATTGTGTCGGGAGATGGTGTAGCAGTTGATCCCACGAAAGTGTCAGCTGTAACTGAGTGGCAATCTCCTAAGTCAGTGAAAGAAGTTCGTAGTTTCCTTGGCTTGGCAGGATACTATAGAAGTGTCACATCCCAAAATTTTCCAAATTTTGAAATGTGAAAAATAAATAAACAAAATAAATAATTGTTGAAATTTAGGGTGAAAAGAAACTTTTTAATTACAAACGGAAACATCAAAACCCATCTTGAACAAACTTTGAATAAAAAGGGAATCCAACAAATTTCAATCAAGTGAAATGCATTCATCAATGAATGTATCTTGAAATTTAAACTTGGGAAAATAAACCAAAACCCTAGAACCCTAATGGAAGAAAATCATTTCCAAGATCTCTCTAAGACTATGGATTTGATCCATATAAAAATCTATCAACAAACATTTATAAATGATAAATAAAAATATTACAAAACCATAGAAATTGATTTCATTCAATTTGGAACCATGGATAAAAACTTATGAATTTAATAAGATGAAAGAAATTAAATTTCAAAGCTAATAAAGCTCCTATCTAAAATCCATACCAAATTAATACAAAAAGGATTTAAAAGGATAAACAAGTATTAAATAAAATTATACAAATTGGAATCACCAATTTTGGATTTATAAAATAAAAAGATATGGATTTTATAAGAGAAAGGAAGAAAATAAATAAATAAGGAATATTTAAAAGCCAAATTAAATCTTGGCCAAATCCTTAATAAATGAAAGTTTATTGAATAATAATAGGAGTAAAAGATTATTTAAATAAAATCATAAGAATTGACAAATATTCAATTTTATTTAAATAAAGATAAATTGCCTAAATAAAATTATTTAGGAGACAATTTAAATCTTGAGTTAAACACATAAGCAAATGGAACAAAGATAATTCAAAACCAAATGAAATAAAGGGATAAAGAATATCCAAATAAAATTATATGGGTTAAACCATATTCTAATTATATTTAAATGGAAGACAAAATCCCTAATAGAAATGATTAATTAAATCATGAGAAATTTAACAAATTGGAATTTACCAAGGTGGATATAAAAGTTATTTAATTAACTTAAATGGAATAAAAGAATTATTTGAATAAGATTTATATGGAGTTAAAACCATATTTGATTTTATTTGAATAAGACAAATGCCCAATTTAAATGATTAATAAATCATATTAAAATATTTTAAATTATAATTCAAGTGAATTATTTGCACTATGGAATAAATAAAACCTATTGAAAAAGGTTTGGTGAAAATTAGAATTCAAACAAGAGTTTGAAAATATAATTAAAATCTTATTTGAATAAAGGCAAGTGCCTATTTTAAATAAATAATAAACCATAAATGAATAAAAGAATTATTCCAAAAATAGTCTTTAAATTACATGTTTAAACATTATAGAAACTTACTGAAAGTTTGGGAAAAGTTTGAATTTAAACAAGTATTTGAATCAATTGAATAAAATCAAAACAGAAAAATAGAAAAGGAAAAAAGAAAAAGGGAACGGAAAAGAAAAAGAAAAAATGAAATAGAGCCAGCCTAGCCCACCAGGCCCAACTAGCCAGCCCACTTCTTCTCTCCCTGCAGAAAACGTTTCACACTGAAGACGACCAGCATGACCGACTACGCGACCCCACACACACACCTCTCTCGGCGGCCAGTCCCACACCGGTCGTCTTTCCTACCCCGCGACTCGTTCTTCCCCCCGTCACCATTTCCTGTCGTTTTAAACCTCGCATAAATTCGTGTTACTGCTGCGTTGATTCTGCCCCGTGATCATGCTCATTTAATTTCCTCCACCCCCTCTCCCTTTCCCCCCAGTCATCACTCCACCGGAGCCACCAGGCTGCTGCAATTGTTGCTAGCAATGCCACTAACCCCGATGAACTTTCCGGCGAATTCCGGCCAACCCTCATCGCCCCATTACCCCTAGAGAAAACGAACGTGTTCCCCAGTGTCCCCTACATCTTCCCATGCCATCCACTTGCCCGCGCGCGCCCCAGATACTCGACTACGTCTTCAACCAAGCATCGCTGTCGTCTGCCATTTCTCCAACGAGCTCCCCCGGTAAAACCTGACCTCCCCTCTCCCTCTCTTTCACACGCGTGTACTCACTGTTGCCTCACGCATCTAAAGCGACCATCGGCTTGTCTTCTGATGCCCTGTAGCCTCGCCCCCGTCAACATCAGAACGTTCCTGACGACAGAAGCTTCTCTGGCGAGGAATTGCCAGCCGCTCCGAGCGCCCCTTCACTTGCAACGACCACCTTGAGCATCTACACGCTTCGGCGAATCTGGTGAGCCATCTCACTCCTCCTGTTGCTTCCTAGAATTGCTGGTATGCCATCGCCTGAGCGCCGCCGCACAGCCGCCGCTAGCGCCGCCCATCTTTGGTCACAATGCTGTCAGTCGTTAGATCCTGATCGCATGGCTAGGATAGATGACTTAAAACGAACCGTTATGTTCGATCTGTGCCGCACGATCAACTTTTAATCTAATGCACCATGTCGATCGATCCTGCCGAACTGGTCCCAGCGAATCAGATCAAGACGCGTGGCACAGTTTTGTTTTAAATAGACATAAATATTTCTATTAGATGTTTGAATTTGTAAATTCCATAAGTTTTAATCCACACGTCCAAATTTTGCAAACTTTATATCAATAGAATCTGCAAAAATAATATTGTGCAACCATGCCCTTTGGTTAGTGCTTTCATTCTGTAAAATTGGTTGTTTTTGCAGAACCATGTTTAGGCCTATTTTGAGTATAAAATTTATTCTAGAAATGATTTTTGGGTAAAATCTTTTGCAAATGATTTGTTTTAAAACCACTAACCATAAAAACCAACTTGTATATTTAAAAGTATATTTTGAGATGCTAAAGAATAAATATTTGAATAAAAACATTTCTAGTTAAATAAAAATGTTGATTATGGTTTAAAATGCTTTTTGAGTAAAACCTTTGGAAAATGATTTTATTTAAACTCTCTGACCCTAAACACCAAGTTTTGAGATTTAACATATATTTTATGAACCCTAGAAAAATTATTACTTTGAATAAAGGCATTCTAGTAAAATAAAAATGGTGCTTAATTTAAAAATGGTTTTTGAATGAAAACTTTTGTAAATGATTTTGTTTTTAAACACTTTGACCATAAACAATAACATTTGTGTTTAAAAATATATTTGGAAAACACTAGAAATTATTACTTTGATTTAAACCATTTCTAGCAAAACAAAAATGATTTAAAAGGCCATCTTCACTAAATCAATTTTAAAATGGTTTTGCCACTTATATAAATGACCAATAGGTGTTTTAAAATGTTTATAGCCTATTATAAACCACCTTTACAAATAAAACAATCTTTTGCATGCTTGCATGCATTGTTTTGTTTTTTTATTATTTTATGTGGTGAATTGATTGAATGCTAGATTGAATTTGTGCCTTGATTGAATTGTAGTGAAATTTGAAGAGTGTGACTATTGCAAGATCAAGGAGTGACTTATATTCTCTACCAAAAAGGCAAGTGGTGCTTCATACTATTATCCTATTATTTTCACTATGCATTAGTGATATTTTGAGTAGGACTTGCATGGAATTTTACTAAGTATGCTATGCCATGGGAAATCCTAGTATATGATGCCTTAGTAGAATTTTCCTAAGTTAAGATCCCTACTACTATCATGCTTAGCATAGCTAGTAGAAAACAAGGGTGGATTATATTCATGCTATGAAATATTCCTAGGTCAATGACTTGTGTTTTGTTTAATAAAACAACTATGCGAATGAATCACCTGGGTGGAATGGTTGTGAATGGGTTATGTTGAGTGGTTACACATGGCCCCATATCTATGGCCTACCGTAGTGTATCTCACTTGTGGAAAGCCACCCAGGAACAAAGAGATTTGAGATGTCAAATGTTGAGAAGCTTCAAGTGCAGCCACATGGCATTATGGGCTCTGCCTGGATCATATAGGTTGCAATAGCTTAGCCAGATGGACAGTTGGTGGTAGGGGGTGATACATTTGGAGCGCGTCCATTTTGGTCTAAGGGAAGGATTCTGAAAGATCTTGTATTGATGCATGTCGAATCTTGTGGGGAAAGTGCACCACCTCTCGAGAGAGTAAAATCTATGTACTTAGCCGTGTCCCCGGCAATGGACAATTTGAGCATCAAGACATGGAAGCTGTCAAGGATCTCCTCATCCCAATTTCTAAGTTAAAAACTTGTGGTTGAACAAGGGTAAAGGTTAACCAATATTCATTGGTTGTTCCTTGGGTGATTTTGATAAATAAAAACTTAGTGTTTTCAAATGATAAGGAAAATCTATTTTGAGCAAAGCAAGCCTAAGCTCCACTTAGCCAAATGCATATAGATGATAGATACCACTATTCTAACATAGTATCACTTGCCAATACAATTCAAATGTATTGACCCTTGTGGCTGTAACTTATTATGTTGCAGGTTTGTTTGATGTTAGTGAAGTGTGTTGATTAGGATTACAAGTCTACAACCAACATGATTGCCTGTGGCACTTTGAAGATGAAGGACTCCATGCTATATAGTTATTTCTGCTGCATTGTAATGAGATATCCAAATGAGCTATGTAAGATGGAATGTATTATTTTATTCCTGGTTATAAATTTGTATTATGACCTTTGTTTGATATTACATCTTAAACTATGGATGCTAGCTATTGATCCAGGGACTAGCATTGTAAACACAGGGATCTCTACCTTATCAGGTTGGGACTCTACAAGAACGTTCATTGAGAATTTTTCAAAAGTAGCTAAGACAATGACAAAGTTACTTAAGAAAGAAAAGATATTTGATTGGACTGAAGGATGTGAACTTAGTTTACAGGAATTGAAGAAGAGACTAGTGACAACACCAGTCTTATGTCTACCCGATTTGGAGAAGGATTTCCAAGTATATTGTGATGCATCTCACCAAGGATTAGGTGCAGTTTTGATGAAAGAAGGGAAAGTTGTGGCTTATGCCTCGAGACAACTCAAAACTCATGAGGTGAATTATCCTACTCATGATTTAGAGTTAGCCTATGTTGTCCATGCACTCAAAACATGGAGACATTATCTTTTGGGAAAGTGTTGCGAAGTATTCACAGATCACAAAAGCTTGAAGTATATCTTCACTCAAAAAGAAATCAACATGAGACAAAGAAGATGGCTAGAACTCATCAAGGACTATGACTTGAGTTTGCAATACCACCCCGGTAAAGCAAATGTTGTAGCGGATGCACTAAGCCGTAAGGTTTATGTGAATGGCCTTACTAAGGGAGAATTTCCAGAAGATCTGTGTGCCTAATTCAAAGATCTCAGATTGGAGATAGTGTCTGAAGGACATCTCATGTCATTGGATGTTCATCCCACATTGTTGGACAAGATAAAGGAAGCCCAAAAGTTGGACAAGGAAATGGAAGAGATTAAAGAAAAAATTAGCAAGGGGAAAGCCAAAGGATTCCATGAAGACAAACAGGGTACTTTATGGTATGGAAAACGTATCTACATTCCGCAAGACCCGGAACTTCGGAAACTGATTCTGCAAGAAGCATACAACTCACCATATTCCATTCATCCAGGTAACACCAAAATGTACATGGATGTGAAGGAAAGATTTTGGTGGAATAATCTCAAGAAGGACATCGCCGAACATATTGCTTTGTGTGATGTATGTAGTAGAGTGAAAGCGGAACATCAGAAACCAGCAGGATTGTTACAACCACTACCTATTCCTGATTGGAAGTGGGACAAGATTGGCATGGACTTCATCACCGGACTGCCAAGGACTAGATCAGGATATGATTCTATTTGGGTCGTGGTAGATCGCCTAACTAAAGTGGCTCATTTCATACCCATGGAGACAACCTATACAAGTGCTAAGTTAGCCAAGATTTATATGAATAGGATTGTGTGTCTGCATGGAGTACCCGAGAGTATTGTGTTTGATAGGGGAACTCAATTCACTTCCCATTTTTGGATATAACTGCATGAGTCATTGGGAACGAGATTGGAATTCAGCGCTACTTTTCATCCCCAGACTGATGGACAGACAGAAAGGACCAACCAGATTTTAGAGGATATGTTGAGGGAATGTGCCCTAGACTATGGTGCTAGTTGGGATGAAAGTCTGCCTTACGCAGAATTCTCTTCAACAATAGCTATCAAGCCAGTATTGATATGGCACCGTTTGAATTTCTCTATGGAAGAAAGTGTACTACACCATTGTTATGGAGTGGTGTTGGAGAAGGAAACTTGTTCGGGCCAGAACTAATCAAAGAAGCTGAAGAGAAATTCAAGTTGGTAAGGGATAGATTTAAGATAGCACAGTCCCGACAAAGGAGCTACGCAGATCCAAAGCGTAGGGAAGTCACCTATGAGGTGGGTGATAGAGCCTATCTTAGAGTGTCACCACTTAATGGAGTGAAGAGATTTGGAGTCAAAGGAAAATTGGCACCAAGATATGTTGGGCCATTAAAGATTCTGAGTTGTAAAGGAGAAGTGGCATATGAGATTAAATTCCCTGAATCATTGTCTGCAGTTCATAATGTGTTTCACGTGAGTCAGCTGAAGAAATGCCATCCAGAGATGGAAGAGACTTCTTTGAAGGATACTATACTTTTGGAGGAGGTTCAGTTGGAAAGTGATATCACTTATGAGGAGAAACCTATCAGGATTCTTGAAACTGCGGAAAGAGTTACTCGGACTAATACTATCAAGTTTTGCAAAGTTCAGTCGAACCACCATTCCGAAGAGGAAGCAACTTGGGAAAGAGAAGATGATCTTCGGAAAGACCACCCCACCTATTTGCTAGCCAATCCAAATCTCGAGGGCGAGATTCACCTTAAAGGGGTTAGATTTGTAACATCCCAAAAATCATGATTTATAAAGTTTGCACATCATTCATGCATCCTCATGTATTTTAAATTATTTTCAAACAAGATTGCAAAACAGAAGCCAATTGTTTGCCTATTATTTTATGTAAGAAAGGCAAAGGCTTCATTTCCATTGTTAAATCATGAGAATACTTTGTTTCAACTAGAAAATATTTGAATGTTGATTTCAAAGCTTGCTCAAAGTTTCAAAACAAGAATCTAAATTTAAAACCATTTGTATTCCTATTATAAATATTTAATAAGGCATGGTTTTAATTCTATTTTATTCAATGGGCCAATGTATTTGTGAGCATACAACAATGTTTTATACACAAATATGTGCTTGGGTCACTTTAAAAAAATCTAGAGGAAGTTTGAATTCAAACTCATTTGAATAGCATTTGAAAATGATTTTAGAAAATCAAATAAGAAATAGAAAAGGAGAAAAGAAATGGAAAAGGGTCGGCACCACTATTCCAGCCCAACAACAGAAACGGCCCAAAAGCCAGCCCACCCGGGTTCCCCTCTTTTCTCTCTCTCTCACCCTTGGCTCTTCACCGACGCCCATCGGGCGAAGCCAGATCAGCACCTTCTTTCCACCCTCGCGTGCGTAGACTCCGTCGCCACCATCGTTTCCTCCAGAAATGCCCCATTTGATTTCTCGCTTAATTGGAATTGAAGCACCGCGTAATTCCCTCGCCCCTCATGGCTACTTAATCACCTCGCCACCGCGGTAATTTCCCCCCACACAGCACACTCACCTCGCCACTAGGCTGCCAGTATTTCGAACTGCACCGCCGCTGTCCGACGAGCTCCGGCAAGCGATTACTGTGAGCTCCGACCGCCCCTTTGCTTCTGGTTCAAACGAGCGTGACCCTCATGTCCTTGTGCACCTTCTCACACCTCTGGTTTGCCTGCTCAGGACCCAGGTCGTCGTCCCTGTCCACCTCTGCAAACGGCCGAGCCGCCGCTCAACTCCGTCGAGCAATTTAGGTAAAACCCGAGCGCCCCTTGCCGTCTGCTTGACCCTATCGAGTTCGCCATGTCCTTGTGCAACTACTGATGCCCCTGGTTTGTACTAGGGCGATCCAAAACATCATCAACATCGTCGTCCACACGAACCCGACGCCGCCCGCAACTCCGACGAGCGCTAGCCACTGCTTCAACACGCCCATGTCCACGCCAGCAGCACGTTGAGCTTCCTCGTGTTCTTGCGAGTCTGGTAAGCCAAACCGCAACCCCCAACCCTCTCTGTATTCTCCGGACCGTCGCCTCTAGTAGCGCCGCCGCCGCTGCAACCACGCACCCCGCTAGTTCTTGGCCAAGCCGTCTTGGGCCGTTAGATCTAGATCTAGCGCGCTAGATTAGATCACTTAACGAAGGGGTATGGTTAGATCTGGCCCGTGCGATTTCATTTAAATCCTGCGGATCTCGTTGATCGATCCAGCCGAACCGGTACAGGCCAATCAGATACGCCCACGTGTCTAAGTTTTTTAATTAAAATCTGTTTTTGTATCTATTAGTTATTCAAACTTGTAAATTCAATAACTTTTGTTCTGTTTATCCAAAAAATACAAATAATATAGCATTGGAATCACAAAATTAAATCCTACACATCTGTAGGCTTGGTTTTGTATTTTTTATCTGTTAAAATAGAATTTTATGCAGAGACATTTGTAGGCCTATTTTGTGTATAAAAATTATTTGGAAAATGTTTTAAAGGCCAAATTAAGTTTAATTGGTGTATAAATGTTTAGTTTGGTGTTCAGTACCTTTTTACTTGTCTTGTTAGTTTGGAAAAATCATCACATGGCATTTGCATGCATTCATATATTTTTGCTTGATTTGTTTGGAATATGAATTTGGTGCTATCATTTTATGTGTAGATTTTGGTGATAGTGGTGATTGTGATTGTGAGGATTGTTGCAACTCCCCCAACTACCAAGGCAAGTGGTGCTTCATATTTTGTCCCAATATTTTTAACTATGCATTAGTGGTATTTTGTATAGGGCTTGCATGATAATTTTTACTAAGTATCAATATGCTATGCTTGGGAAATCCTAGTAGTTGTAGAATTGTTAGAATTTTCTCTAAGTTAAGATACTTACTTTATTGCCATTCTTAGCCTCGATAATAGCAAAAAAGGGTGGAATATATTCTTGCTATGAAATTTTGCTAATTCTTTTGTCTTGTGTTTTTTCTTAATAAAAACAACTAAGTGAATGAATCACCTGGGTGGAATGGTATATTTGGGTTATGTTGAGTGGTTACACAAGGCCCATAACTATGGTCTACCTTGTGTATCACACATGTGGAAAGCCACCCAGGAACAAAGGGATTTGAGATGCCATATGTTAAGAAGCTTCTAGTACAGCCACATGGCAATATGGGATCTGCTTGGATCATATAGGTTGCAATAACTTAGCCAAATGGACAGTTGGTGGTAGGGGGTGATAGTTTTGGGAACGCGTCCATTTTGGTCTAAGGGAAGACTTCTGAAAGATCCTGTCTCGATGCATGTCGAGTCTTGTGGGGAAAGTGCACCACCTCTCGAGAAGGAAGAATCTAAGTACTTAGCCGTGTCCCCGGCAATGGACAATTTGAGCATCAAGACATGGAAGCTATCAAGAATCTCCTCATCCCAATTTTCTAAGTTAAAAACTTGTTGTTGAACAAGGGTAAAAGGTTCACCAATGTCTATTGGTGGTTCCTTGGGAGTTTTTGTCAAATAAAAACTTAGTGTTTTCAACTGATAGGTAAAACCTATTTTGAGAAAAGCAAGCCTAAGATACACTTAGCCAAATTCATGTAGAAGCTAGAAACTATTATTCTACTAAGGTATCACTTTCCAATACTATTCCAATGTATTGACCCACTGTGGCTGTAACTTGTGATGTTGCAGGTTACTCTGATGAGGATTAGGGTTATGAGTCTACACTCAACATGCTTTCCTGTGGCACATGAAGATGAAGACTTTTATTTATGTTGTTAAGTTAAACTCTTGTACTAGCCTATGGCTATGGAGTTGTAAAAGACTATGCTATCTCTGGAATGACGATGTAATAATGACCTTTGTTTCTATGTACTTCATCTTAAACTTTGGATGCTAGCAATTGATCCAGGGACTAGCATTGCAATCACAGGGACAATTACCTTTATAAAGGTGGGGTCTTACATGAAGTTACTTTAATGGACCTTCGGGAGTTTTGGAATTGTTTTTGTGTTTTACCGGACCAAGAGTTGGATGTATTTTGTTGTTGTCGATGATGAAGAGAGAGGGCCTAGGGCTTTAGGTTTCACCTGTAGTTGTGCAAAACATGTGATGGGAATAAAAGATAATAATAAAGAATGCATATAATTGTTAGAGCAAGATAATTATATGTGGGCAGTGCATCCATAATTGCTATTTCCTCAGCAACCGCTTGTAGCAATAACCTGCTAGTCTCATCCATAGAACAAAGATAACTAAAGATATGCATAGTGAAGTCACGGTTAATCCCAAGTAAATCCCTCACATACATCCATACTACCCTTTCTGTCATTGGGGTTCCCATCCTGCAGATTAGTCATTACTCACACTCCCTATACCTGGATCAATCCTCGGGGTCTTGGGTACCTAACACGTCCTTAAATTGATGCAAGAGAGGGTACATAATCATCATGTCATAAAAACTAATACATGATCCCATCTATGATAAATAACATGCACATACTACATGGCTAGGCCTAAGCCCTTAGCCCAAGGAGAATTACTCATACATAGAGATGAAATCAACAATCATAAATATTGTAATGGAAATCATGAGATTAATAGCAAATAGTCTTACAATGTCGCCAATTGGAGAAGAGATCTACTATTACAAGTGGTGGAATATGGCTATGGTGGTGGAGAAGGGTTTGGAGATTTGATCTAGATCTATTCCTCTCGCGGTGTGGTTTCTGATGGATGGGTGTCATCGGTGGCGAAGCGAGAGATTTTTCTCGTCGCCCGAGGCCTCTTTATATAGGAGTCCCTTCATGAAAGTTGTTCTGTTTGACCTAGCGGTGTCGATGGCAACAATACTGTAACACCCCCGGTCATTCCGGACCGACGGCTGTCACTTCTGGCAGCTCAATAGGATCTCAAGACTAACTCCACAGACCAACACTAGTCTTTTCTGCGCACTTTTTCCTTACTCGTGCACACCCGGTATCCACTTCCCGGTCGGTCACCCATCCTAGAATTTCTCTAGGACAAGCACGCTTAACCTTAGAGTTCTTTTCGAATGAGCTTCCGGAAAAGAAGTTGCAACTTGTTGGTATGGGTTTCCTATCAATCCTATTGAGCCATGCGCCAGGGTCTCACATACACCCACCCTTAGAAGATCGACGTCCTCGTCAATCAACCACAAGCCAGGAACGTCCCCTCTTGGCACACGTCTGTGCGTCCAGTGCCGGCACATTGTCATGTCGTGTCCACTCCGGGCCACATGCGCCATGCTACACATGTCCGCCACTGACCCGCACATGCCCATGTAACCACGAGGGTCGGCTCTGATACCAGATGTAACACCTCATGCACTTTGGGTTCATTCCAGGCTTGTTACTTAGAGCGTAGTGTCCGAGGTATTACAAATACGGTCGGAACTATACAGCCCGAATTTTATTCCCGCTGTATAGTTGGTCGTTAAAGCTTATGTCTCCGCTTCACGGCTCCTGGTTTCTTTGACGTGTTGGAAAACTCGTATCATTTACTTTAATGTTGTGATTCCCATCATCAAACGTCATTATCTGTGTAGGAAAAAATAGAAAGAAATTATTGCATACCCCTTTGATCATTAGACATTACTAGCAGG
Source organism: Avena insularis (assembly GCA_023614405.1). Classification (NCBI taxonomy): domain Eukaryota; kingdom Viridiplantae; phylum Streptophyta; class Magnoliopsida; order Poales; family Poaceae; genus Avena; species Avena insularis. The sequence continues at coordinate 40,956,167 of CM042691.1, read as the reverse complement.
GTTTAGAGAGATATTTCATCAAAAATATGAATAATATACAGTTTAAATGTGAGTGTGGATGGCTCTACAACCATCACTTCGCTGCATGGATATTGTAAAAAGGGGCTTGTATAGGGATGGCAAGGATTTTTTAGGCTGGAGACTGTAGCTCTGTGAAAACTTAATGGAAAAGGTTAGATGCAATCGTCTGTAAAAGGGGAGGTCGAAAACCCTAGCCGCCGCTTGTAACGAGCCACTATATAGGTGTGGCTCGTATAGGTCCTGCCATATAGTTGTGATCTGACTTAAATTCTTTTCTTTTTCCTATGGCGGTAACAACTATACGTCCGGGATTTTCCTTCCCACCGTATAGTTGGTCGTTAAACCTACTGTACTTTGGAATAAATTTTTGGAGATGGGGTCGATAACTATACAACCGCAACTATACGAATGAAATTTTCCTTCGTGACGTATAGTTGGTCGTTAAACCTTCTGTACCCAGGAATAAATTTTCGGAGATGGGGTCGATAACTATACGACTGCAACTATACATCCAGAATTTTTATTCCCGCTGTATAGTTGGTCGTTAAACCTTCTGGAATAACAAAAAATTACCTGTTTCTCTGAGAATTCTTTATTAACCTGAAACTTAATGAAATACCAAGTTTTGACAGAAAAATAGCAACTTAAATTTTTGACCAACATTAACATACATTGAACGAGATTTTAGCATTATCAAACTTCTTCCACTTCACTAGAGCTTCAGTGTTCCTTATTCAACACAACTTAATCTTAATTTGAAAGTTTTAAAATTTTACTCAAACCTTTTATTTCACATGGGTTTCCTCCCATGCATTGCTCTTTTATGGTCAATAGCTTGACCATGATGTTGCTCACTTAGTCTTTATTGTATCCTTCTTCCAGTTTTCATTCCTTCCATACGTTTTCTCAATCATTTCTTCTGGCGTAATCACTCGTATGGTGAATGCACTTGATAATGCTTGATAATGCTTCAAGCATTGTCCATTTACCACCCATGAAAGAGAGGGTGTTTTTCCCTGGAGCTTCACTGCTCCCGATGCAGAAGCTTCTTCAACTATATTGAGGCCTCCCCACTTTGATTTGATCTTTCCTGGAAACAACTTAAGACCAGAATTACAGAGCAAAACCTTGTCTCCACTGTTAAGAACCTTATTTTCTATTTTTCTATCATGCCATCTTTTTACTTTTTCTTTAAACAATCTAGCATTTTCATAATCCTAACTTCTAAACTCATCTAAAGCATGAATATATAATAAACATTTTTCTCCTACTGCTTTAAAATCATAGTTTAACTTGTGGATTGCCCAAAAGTCTTTATGTTCCAATTATAAAGGTAAATGGCATGCCTTGCCATAAACCATCTTATATGGTGTCATACCCATTGCATTTTTAAATGCAGTTCAGTATGCCCAAAGAGTGTTATTTAGCTTGTATGACCAATCTTTTCTTGATTTATCCATCGTCTTCTCGACTATGGTATTTAGTTCTATATTAGAGAGTTCCACTTGACCACTCGTTTTAGGATGATATGGTGAAGGAACATGGTGAGTTAATCCATATTTGTAGAGGATTTTCCTAAAAGTTCCCTTCATAAAATAAGAACCACCATCAGTGATTAAAAATTTAGGAACTCCAAACCTGGGGAATATGACATCGTTGATAATCTTCACTGAAGTACTTGCATCTGCATGGCTTGTTTGAATAGCTTCAACACATTTAGTGGCATAATCGACTGCAAAAAAATATGAGTATAGCCATTTGATTCTATAAAGGTTCCCATGTAATCCATTCCCCACACATCAAATGGTTCAATTATAAGACTATAATTCATTGCCATCTCTTGTCTTCTAACTATATTACCTCTTTTTTGGCAAGAATCACAATGTTCTACATACCTGTGTGCATCCTTGAATAAGGTGGGACAATAGAATCCGGATTGAAGTACCTTCGCTGCAGTTCGCTTGCCTGCATGATGTCCTCCATACGGGTTGTCATGTCAAGCTTGCAAAATTGCATTCATTTCATGGTTAGGAACACACTTCCGAATCATTCCATCTGGTCCATAATGATATAAATACGGATCATCCCAAAAGTAATATTTAAGATCATTAAAGAATTTCATTCTTTTATTTGTTATCATACCAAGAGGTACAAATTTTAATGCAATATAATTAGCATAATATGCAAACCAAGGATCAACGATTTCAACATTTGCTAAATATTCTCCCAGAAATGACTCATGTATAGGTACGGGGTCAGTAATTATTCCCTCCATCCTAAAGAGATGATCTGCTACCAGATTATCTTTACCCCTCCTATCTACTATTTTCAAATCATATTCTTGCAGTAATAAAACCCATTAATCAACCTAGGATTCACGTCCTTTTTCACAAGGATGTGATGCAAAGCTTGGTGATCTGTATGAACTATTATCTTAGAATTAATGATGCAAGATCTGAGTTTATCACAAGAAAAAATTATAGCTAGAAACTCTTTTTCTATAGTAGCATAATTTTTCTGAATCTTATTAAGAGTTCTACTAGCGTAATGAATAACATTTAAATTTTTCCCGTCTCGCTGTCCTAATATAGCTCCTAAAGCATAGTCACTAGCATCAAACATAATTTCGAAAGGTTCATCCCATTTTGGAGATTGCATGATAAGTGCTGAAACTAATTTGTTTTTAAGGTTTTCAGAAGCTGCAATGCAGTCATGATCTAAATAGAAAAGAGTTTCTTTCTCAAGAAGTTTGGTGAGAGGCATAGCTATTTTTGCAAAATATTTTATAAAACACTTGTAAAAACCTGCATGTCCCTAAAACATTTTTACCTTTTTTATGTCCTAAGGTACTAGAATATTTTCTATAGCATTTATATTAGTCTTATCTATTTCTATACCTTTCTTTGAAACCTTATATCCAAAAACTTTACCTTCTCTTTCCATGAAACGGCATTGCTCCCACTTGAAAACCAAATTTGATTGTCTGTATCTCTACAGAACTTTGGTTAAATTGTAGAGGCAATTATGAAATGTTGTTACACAAACAACAAAATCATTTGTTAGAACTTCCATAGTCTTCTCAACAAGATCATCGGAGATTTTTAAAAAACATTCTTGAAAAGTTGCAGCTGATTACATAAGCCAAAGGGAATTAATCTATACACATATGTGCCATAAGGACAAGTGGAAGTTGTTTTCTCTTGATCTTCTAGTTGAATAGCAATTTGAGAATAACCGGAATAACCATCAAGAAAACAAAAATAAGAATTATTTCCAACACTTTATCCATAAATGGTATAGGTTTATGATTTTTCTGTGTCTCATGGTTTAGTTTCATAAAATTGATGCACATGCGATAACCAACAATAGGTCTTACAGGAACTAGCTCACCATCCTCATCCATAGCAGTATCAAGACCTCCATGTCTTGGTATGGAATGAGCCGGGATAACCCATTTACTATCAGAAATAGGATATATTATGCCGACATCTAATAAGCGTATAACTTCTTTTCTTACTACTTCCTTCATTTTCGGATCAAGCCTTATCTATGTGTCAACTACAGTAAAGCATCATCAAGCATGGTATTCTTATGCGTTACACCAGATGGATATATTCCTTTAATATCACTTAGAGTATATCCAAAAGCTTCACGATGCTTAATCAAGACCCAAGATGAGTTTATTTGTTTCATTTTCTGATAAATTTTTACTAATAATAACAAGATATTTATTATCATTATCTAAAAACTCATACCTCATATCGTCGAAGATTTGTTTCAATTCAATTGGCGGGGGTTCTTCATAATCTTTTCTTACCAGTTCTTCATAGTCATGTGGATTTAGTGCTTTCGGAACTGAATCAAGGTAATCATCCATGTCTTCTCTTTCCTTATCATCAGGTGCCTCCTCCCAATTTATTAGGCTTCTCTCTAATTCATCTTGCGGAGTGCTGAAATGAATTGCGGCTAGCTCGGCAATTGTTTTCCCTTCCTTGATATCTTATTTTTCATATGGCCTCTTTTTTAGTTTAGCGAAGTGGGATGTCATTTCCTCTTCCCCAAACATCATTGATATAGTCTCCTTTTTATTATTAATTCGAGCTTTGGTTATGGAGACAAAAGGCATGCCTAAAAGAATAGGACAAAAATAATCTCGAGGCATATCAACTATATGAAAATCAAGGGGGTACATGAGTGATCCAATAAAGACATAAACATTCTGAATAACACCTACTGGATTTATATTAGTTTTATTTGACAGTTTAATAGTAGTGTATACTGATTCCACATCTGGATTATTTAAATTGTAGCGAAGTTCCTCATAAACTGATGAAGGCATAATGTTTATAGTGGATATAGGCTCACATATTCCCTATAAGAAAGTTTCTCCACAATATATTGCAGTCATAGGCTTGGAAATTTCGTTACCTCGTACCTTACCTTTGATGAATTCTGAAGTTTCAAAGTCAAGAATAAGCACTTCATTATCCATGGTGCGTGCTTCCATAAGATCCTTCAATATAACAATATTTGCATTGGTAGCATCGGGGTCCTTTTCTAGTTTCTTTAATCTTCTCTTTATGTGTTCCTTCTCTCTGCACTTTTTCTTGATATTCTCTTGAATATGTTCAGAGGAAAACTCTACCATTGGCGCACTTTCCCTTGCACGCTTCTTTTCTTCTAGGGGTTTAGAGGGTTTCCATTCTTTAGGTACCTGTAGATGCCCTGCATAATTCTCAATAATTTTCTTTACTGAGTTAGAATCAATACCGATGGTTTTAATCATCACACAAGTACTTTTATCTGCAAGAAAATCGTTAACACAAACATATATAGAAGAACTATTCATATTGATCTCCTCGTTTTTAAGATTTTCCGTTGTCTCCCTCATTTTCATTATCAATTTCCAGGCTTCATCATAGGTATAAGATAGAAAATTAACATGAGAAGCGGTATCTAGGCTTGTTGTATTTTTGTTATTAAGCCCTCCATTAAAAGTATGAGTGATTAACCAATCAGGCACATGATGATGGGGACAATTGTCTAGATAGCCTTCATACAAACTCTCATCAAGATTATTTTTAAAACTGATAACAGTACCTCACATCCTGCTAGCTTTGCTTTCTGAGTAATACTTGGATAGGAAGGTGGTTGTTAATTCTATCCAATTCCTTGGTGCTTCTAAACAAAATGATCTATACCAGTTGCAAATATAATTTGAGAGTGTTTGTTTAAACAACTGGATTTAAACCATTTCTAGATTACAATTATCGAACATAAAGGAACCAAGAACATCTTCAAAGAATTTTAAGTGCCCATATGGGCTCTCTTCATCGGTTCCTACAAATTTCTTAAAGTGTAGTAGTTCAAATAATAAAGGATGGATCTCAATACCATATGGATTTATGCTTATAAAAGCGTCCATGGGCTAACCCATTTTCCTTACTGCCACAAGCTAGACTAAATGCTGAGTGGTGTTGTAGAGGGAGTGACCTTTAAATAAGGCAGAGTCCCCTGTGTTTACAATGCTAGTCCCTGGATCAATAGCTAGCATCCACAGTTAAGATGTAATATCAAGAAACAAAGGTCATAATATAACTTTATAACCAGGAATAACATAAATTTATTACATCATACATAGCTCGTTTGGCTATTACATTACATTGCAGCGGAATAACTATAGTCATGGGGTCCTTCATCTTCAAAGTGCCACAGGCAGATGTTGGTTGTAGACTTTGTAATCCTAATCAAACAATCTTCACTAAAATCAATCAAACCTGCAACATTACAAGTTACAGCCACAAGGGTCAATACATTGGAATTGTATTGGCAAGTTTCACTACTATGTGGAATATAAGTGGATCCTATCATTAATCCAAATTTGGCTAAGTAGAGTTTCAGGCTCATTTGCATAAAGCAATATTTTATCCTATCTTTTCAAAGTGGTTTTGGTCCTTTGTCAAATCTCTTTTCAAAAATCTCTTGAACTCCTTGGTAAAAACTCAAGTGTTCAAGTCCTTGTCAAATCTCTTGAGCACCTTGGTAACCCCAAGTGCATCAAGTTTTTAAAAGTTTTCTTTTTGGAAATTAGAATGTCGAGATCTTCCATAGCTTCAGGCCTTAGTTGCTCAGTATTGTCCATAACCGGGGACACGGCTAAGTACTTAGAATTTTTGATCTTCTGCAGAAGTTGTACACTTTACCCACATGACACAATCTCGTCTTGACGCCACCAGTGGCCGCTGGATAAGTACTCACCAAAATGGAGTACCGGCAGATCGAGAATGTGACAAAGTCTTTCCATAGGAGTCCTCCCAATACACAATGCTAGCTTGTCTACCAGGCACAAATGTAGGGTTGCTCCCTTACACAAATCTAGTTAACCTGAAGATGCCAATGCATGGGACTTCCACTATGTAGTTGACTAAGCCAGAGCCCATTTAGCATGTGGCTGTACACGGAAGCCACTGTACGAGAAACATGTTCAATCTCTAAGATTCCTGGGTGGTTTTCCTTTGGAGCACAACACAAAGAGATTGCCATAGTCATGGTTCCTTTTGTTGCCACCTTCTCCAAAACTCAAAGTATCCTTGGCCACCCAGGTGGTTCATTGAGTCCTTGTTTTATTATATAAAACATAAGTCTTTTCTCAATCTCATAAAATCTCAACATGTATCTCTTTTCAAAATATAGCATGGCTAAGCATGTATCAACTACATTATTTTCACTAATGAGTGTATAGGGTATCCTATTAGGATTTAGCATAGCATAAGTGTAGAAATTCTTTTCATGCATGTTTTCAAAAATCCACTAAGTATAATGAAAATAGTAGGACTTTAGATGATAGTGTCACTTGCCTTTTTGGTAGGGAATGGTGGTTCACTCCTTGATCTTGCTAGTCTCACACTTCTCTAACTTCACTACAAGTCAATCAAGCAAACACAATTTCAACTCACATTCCAAACCAAGTCAAACAAACAATTTCACACACAAAGTAATGGAATCTAAGTCATGCATAAGCATGCAAAGTGTGGTTCTATTGCAAGGATGGTCTCCACTAGGTTTCTAAACTTTGTAAGATCCAAGTTGGTCATTTTACCAAAATGGCAAAGTCATTTGCATTTGGGTTTTATCCTTTAAACCAATTTCAAATCCTTTCATCAATTTATGTGGTGAAAACATTTTTCTCATTGTCACTACCTTAAGTGGTTTCCTCAAACAAGTTGTTGTTTCTCAACACTTGGTGTTTTATGGTTAGTAGGTTTGGTCCAAAACATTTCCTCCAAAGTTTTTACTCAAAACCATTTTCTTAAATAAAACAGTAGTTTTTAATTAGCTAGAAATGGGCTAAATCTATTAATCCATTCTAATCTTTTCCAAATTCATTTTCAATACCATGGGTTGGTTCCTAGGGTCAGTAAGGTCACAACAAACGATTTTGCAAAAGTTTTAACCCTAAAAACATTTTTAAACAATTTTTATACTCTAAACAAGCTCACAAATGTTTCTACAAATTCAAACAAGCTAACAGATACTATTTGCTAAACTAAGGACATGGTTGGATAGGGCTTGTTCCCCTGATTTCATTGATATAAAATTTGTAAAATTTGGACGTGTGGTTTGAAAGTTACAAGGGTTTGAAAATCCTACCTAAATCAAATTTCAAATCTGTTTTAAACAAAATCATAGCCACGCGTCGTTTTCTAACTGGGCGATACCGGTTCGGCCGAATCACGCGCGGTAGCCCTTGGATCTAGTTAGATCGTGCGGTACTGAGCGCATACCCCTTCGCGGTTTAAGTGAATCTATCGTGCCCGCCCGATCTAGATCGAACGGTTCTCAATGCCCCAACCATAAGCTGGCGGCGCAATGTCAACGGCGAGCGGCGGAGCGGTCAGATGGCGGCGGCGCTGGCGAAGCAGGAAGCAAGGAAGTGTAAGGAGATGCTCACCAGGCTCAGGAGAACACGGAGAAGCTCAAGGTACTCGCGGTTGATCAAGGGGCGCACTAGGGTTGCAGGAATTCCTCGTCGGAGTTGCGAACTGCGTCAGGTGGTCCTGGTTGTGGTCGGAGGAGACGCTACAAATCACACGAAGGAAAACAAAGGGCAAGGTTAGCTGCGCAAGATCAGTGCGGTGACGCGTGCGTGAAAGAGAAGAGGAGGGGCGGTCTGGTTTACCGGGGAGTCGTCATCGGAGAAGAACTAGACGGCGGCGCTGGCTCGAGGAAGATGTTGCCGACGCTCAGGGTCGCGCGTGGTCGAACGAGGGGTATGGATGGATGCGTCAGGAGGTGGGGAATCTACTAGGGTGCTCAGGGAGGCGTGGGGTGAAGAGGCTCGGCCGGATTCCTCACCGGAGTGTCGTCGGACAGAGGCAGTGTTCGAGTAAAATTCGACGGTCTGGGGGCGTGCTTGAGGGAGGAGCCAGGGGGAAAATGAGGAGGAGGCGCTGGCGATTAAGACAGCGTGCTCACGGCGAGAGATTAATGCTGCAATAAGGTGTATTCAATCGAAGAATCAATGGCAGCAACGGTGGCGAGGGGAGGAATAATGGGTCGTGGGAGTGGGGAGGATCAACAGGGAAAATGGGTCCAGTAGTCAGTGGGGAAAGAAGTGAGCAAAGGGTCCACCAGTCATCGTCTCTGCGGGTCAAATAATGAGTGCGAATCGTTTTCTTTCGGGTGAGGGGAGCTGGGCTGCTAGGCTTAGTTGGGCTTGGCCAGTTGGGTCAGGTCCGACTCTATATTTTTCTTCCTGTAATCTTTTTCTTTTTCTGAATCTAATTTCTGTTTTGAATTTTTCAAACAAACAAACATCAACCAATTAATTCAAACAACACCACACTTCATAATTTGAACTTGGTCCTGCTTATCAGCATAAACCTAATTTCCAAAATAAAATAATATTTTATTCTTTTTAGGATGTTATTTAATAATTAAATAAAATAGACCAAAGTTATTTAATCAAATTGGGTTTGATTTATTTAATAAAATCTGCATTTGAAATCCAAATACTTTCAAAACAAAATCAGTAGGTTTTATTTGGAAATAAAGAATACTTGGAAACTTGTCTTAAAACAAAATAACCTTTTATTTTAGAGTCCATTATTAATTAAATATAATAGACTTTCATTATTAAATCCAATAGGATTTGTTTTATTGAGATATTTATTTTGGAATCTAAAATAAAACCAAAACACTTCTTTAGGTTTTAATTAAGAAAATAGAGTACTTAGAAATCTTATTTAAAAATAATTTAATAAGTTTTGATGTTTTAATTAAAATGGTAAAACCTTTTATTTAAATAAAATTGGATATTAAATCCTTATTAATTTATTTAAATAAACCTTTGCTATTTTTATTCAAAACAAAATGTTTTAATTCCAAGGCTTGGCCAAGGTTTTAATTTGGCTTTATAAAATAATCTTTATTTATGAATCCACCTTTTCTTTTGAAAACCAAATCTTTTATTAAAAAGATCCAAAATAGTAATTCCAAAATATTTTAATTTCCTTTATTTAAAATGTTTATCTTTTTAAATCCCTTTATGATTTTATTTAATTCAAATGGGTTTGAAGTTCCAATTGAACTTAAAAGTTTCTTCTGGCCCTGAAAATCAAACAAAGTTTTATTTTATTCATTTATTTTCACATTACAAGATTTGAAAAATCTTGGGATGTGACAGGCTACCACCCTTAAAATAAATCTCGTCCCGAGATTTGGGAAGGCTTGGGTTACAAGTAGGCTCAAATAACTAGGGTACTACCACCCTTAAAATAAAGTATCATAGGGTTACATTGATGGCTCTCTTGGCTAAAGGTTCAACTCAATAATCAGACAAGGAATCCTTATTTGACTCTTCTGAGTTTTCTAAATCCTGACATCCACTTCTTCTATCTCTTCAAAGTTTTCATTCAGGTCAATGTGGTTCACATGTCCTTTTTGGGTCACATTGGAGTCATTTCCATTGGCTCTTCTGGCATCCTTTTTCTTTTTCTTCTCTGGACAGTCTGATGCATAGTGTCCAAGTTCCTTACGATTATAGCATTGCAACTGGCTAATGTCCTTTTTCCTGTATGTGTCATGTTGGTTCTGACCAAGGTCATCTCCATTGTCAGTATCATTTCCATTATTCTCACTTTCATTGTTGTTGTGGTGATACTGATGTGGTTCAGAAATGTCATTGCTCTTTCTGTATGAATGCTTCTTCTTTGATGATCCTGAATAGTTCTTGAGTTTATGTTTCATCTTTCTATTCTCCACTTGATTCATCTTGTTTTCCAATATTGTGGCTTTGTCACAGAGTGATTGATAAGTTGGGACATAGGCAACAGCTAGCTGCAGATTCAACTCATCATTAAGTCCTTCAAGAAATTTATCCTTTCTCTTAGCATCTGTATCAACTTCATCCGGTGCATAGCGTGCCAGATTGTTGAATTCTTCAATATACTCAGCCACACTGAGGTGTCGTTGTTTCAGATTGTGAAACTCCTTTTTCTTCAAGTACATTACTCCAGATGAGATGTGAGTGGTTCTGAATCCTTCTTCAAAAATAGCCCAAGTCACCTCTTCAAGGGGAGTGGTGATTTGAAAGTTGTCCCACCATGTTGCTGCTGGTCCTTCAAGCAGAAATGCTGCAAACCTAACTTTCTCTTCATCGGTGCAGCCAACAGTCACTAGGTCTTTGTTCACTGAACGTAACCAATCATCAGCTTCCATTGGATCAGTTGTTCCAGAGAATCTTGCAGGCCTAAGTTTCAGAAACTTGGTGAGCATGTCAAGTGCTGGAGGATTATTCTGATTGTTGTTGTTGTTATTGTTGTTGTTGTTGTTGTTGTTGTCATTCAAATTCTGTATGAATGTGGTCATCTGCTGCATCAACTGTGTCTGAGCTGCCATCATCTGTTGCATCTCAGGGGTGATATTATCGTTGTTTTGGTTGGGGTTGGCACGACGGGGAGGCATCTGTTGGTTTGACAGGGATAAGTATTGGTGGATAGGTTTTTAAGAAATCCTAACACACAACTTAAAACAATCAAGTTCAATCAAACAATCAAACCATCAAACTTTCAACAAGCAACCAATCACTTAACAACTTATGAGCTTAACTCATGAGTTGAAGGAAACAACAAGTTTTCTTGAAATAATGACTTAGTATAATCATACCTCATAGGACAATATGATCCATACTCTAACTCGATATCAATGTTTTTGGTAGGCAATCTAATGTCTCTTGGTTTTTCACTAGTAGTCCTTAGTGATATCCGATTTGGAAGTCCTTGGTGAACATGCTTAAGATGTTGAAGTCATTAGAGTTGAAGAAGTTGAAGTCATTAGAGTTGAAAAAGTTGAAGAAGTCCTTTGCACATGGTGTAGTCTTTGGCCATGGGTAGGTTTTTCCATCAAGTTTGAAATAGATGAGAGGTAGAATCAAAACCAAAAAGTTTGTGAAAAGAGTTTACAAGATTGTTTGTAAATAAGTTTTGGAACAAATACAACTCCTATTTTTCTAAGGGGTTTTGTCCAATCCTAGGGTTACAATCCTACAGGCAACACAATGCTCTGATACCATCTGTAGAGGGAGTGACCTTTCAATAAGGCAGAGTCCCCTGTGTTTACAATGCTAGTCCCTGGATCAATACCTAGCATCCACAGTTAAGATGTAATATCAAGAAACAAAGGTCATAATATAACTTTATAACCAGGAATAACATAAATTTATTACATCATACATAGCTCGTTTGGCTATTACATTACATTGCAGCGGAATAACTATAGTCATGGGGTCCTTCATCTTCAAAGTGCCACAGGCAGATGTTGGTTGTAGACTTTGTAATCCTAATCAAACAATCTTCACTAAAATCAATCAAACCTGCAACATTACAAGTTACAGCCACAAGGGTCAATACATTGGAATTGTATTGGCAAGTTTCACTACTATGTGGAATATAAGTGGATCCTATCATTAATGCAAATTTGGCTAAGTAGAGTTTTAGGCTCATTTGCATAAAGCAATATTTTATCCTATCTTTTCAAAGTGGTTTTGGTCCTTTGTCAAATCTCTTTTCAAAAATCTCTTGAAATCCTTGGTAAAAACTCAAGTGTTCAAGTCCTTGTCAAATCTCTTGAGCACCTTGGTAACCCCAAGTGCATCAGGTTTTTAAAAGTTTTCTTTTTGAAAATTAGAATGTCGAGATCTTCCATAGCTTCAGGCCTTAGTTGCTCAGTATTGTCCATAACCGGGGACACGGCTAAGTACTTAGAATTTTTGATCTTCTGCAGTAGTTGTACACTTTACCCACATGACACAATCTCGTCTTGACGCCACCAGTGGCTGCTGGATAAGTACTCACCAAAATGGAGTACCGGCAGATCGAGAATGTGACAAAGTCTTTCCATAGGAGTCCTCCCAATACACAATGCTAGCTTGTCTACCAGGCACAAATGTAGGGTTGCTCCCTTACACAAATCTAGTTAACCTGAAGATGCCAATGCATGGGACTTCCACTATGTAGTTGACTAAGCCAGAGCCCATTTAGCATGTGGCTGTACACGGAAGCCACTGTACGAGAAACATGTTCAATCTCTAAGATTCCTGGGTGGTTTTCCTTTGGAGCACAACACAAAGAGATTGCCATAGTCATGGTTCCTTTTGTTGCCACCTTCTCCAAAACTCAAAGTATCCTTGGCCACCCAGGTGGTTCATTGAGTCCTTGTTTTATTATATAAAACATAAGTCTTTTCTCAATCTCATAAAATCTCAACATGTATCTCTTTTCAAAATATAGCATGGCTAAGCATGTATCAACTACATTATTTTCACTAATGAGTGTATAGGGTATCCTATTAGGATTTAGCATAGCATAAGTGTAGAAATTCTTTTCATGCATGTTTTCAAAAATCCACTAAGTATAATGAAAATAGTAGGACTTTAGATGATAGTGTCACTTGCCTTTTTGGTAGGGAATGGTGGTTCACTCCTTGATCTTGCTAGTCTCACACTTCTCTAACTTCACTACAAGTCAATCAAGCAAACACAATTTCAACTCACATTCCAAACCAAGTCAAACAAACAATTTCACACACAAAGTAATGGAATCTAAGTCATGCATAAGCATGCAAAGTGTGGTTCTATTGCAAGGATGGTCTCCACTAGGTTTCTAAACTTTGTAAGATCCAAGTTGGTCATTTTACCAAAATGGCAAAGTCATTTGCATTTGGGTTTTATCATTTAAACCAATTTCAAATCCTTTCATCAATTTATGTGGTGAAAACATTTTTCTCATTGTCACTACCTTAAGTGGTTTCCTCAAACAAGTTGTTGTTTCTCAACACTTGGTGTTTTATGGTTAGTAGGTTTGGTCCAAAACATTTCCTCCAAAGTTTTTACTCAAAACCATTTTCTTAAATAAAACAGTAGTTTTTAATTAGCTAGAAATGGGCTAAATCTATTAATCCATTCTAATCTTTTCCAAATTCATTTTCAATACCATGGGTTGGTTCCTAGGGTCAGTAAGGTCACAACAAACCATTTTGCAAAAGTTGTAACCCTAAAAACATTTTTAAACAATTTTTATACTCTAAACAAGCTCACAAATGTTTCTGCAAATTCAAACAAGCTAACAGATACTATTTGCTAAACTAAGGGCATGGTTGGCTAGGGCTTGTTTCCCTGATTTCATTGATATAAAATTTGTAAAATTTGGATGTGTGGTTTGAAAGTTACAAGGGTTTGAAAATCCTACCTAAATCAAATTTCAAATCTGTTTTAAACAAAATCATAGCCACGCGTCGTTTTCTAACTGGGCGATACCGGTTCGGCCGGATCACGCGCGGTAGCCCTTGGATCTAGTTAGATCGTGCGGTACTGAGCGCATACCCCTTCGCGGTTTAAGTGAATCTATCGTGCCCTCCCGATCTAGATCGAACGGTTCTCAATGCCCCGACCATAAGCTGGCGGCGCAATGTCAACGGCGAGCGGCCGAGCGGCCAGATGGCGGCGGTGCTGGCGAAGCAGGAAGCAAGGAAGTGTAAGGAGATGCTCACCAGGCTCAGGAGAACACAGAGAAGCTCAAGGTACTCGTGGTTGATCAAGGGGCGCACTAGGGTTGCAGGAATTCCTCGTCGGAGTTGCGAACTGCGTCAGGTGGTCCTAGTTGTGGTCGGAGGCGACGCTACAGATCACACGAAGGAAAACAGAGGGCAAGGTTAGCTGTGCAAGATCAGTGCGGTGACGCGTGCATGAAAGAGAAGAGGAGGGGCAGTCTGGTTTAACGGGGAGTCATCGTCGGAGAAGAACTAGACGGCGGTGCTGGCTCAAGGAAGATGTTGCCGACGCTCAGGGTCGCGCGTGGTCGAACGAGGGGTACGGATGGATGCGTCAGGAGGTGGGGAATCTACTAGGGTGCTCAGGGAGGCGTGGGGTGAAGAGGCTCGTCCGGATTCCTCACCGGAGTGTCGTCGGACAGAGGCAGTGTTCGAGTAAAATTCGACGGTCTGGGGGCGTGCTTGAGGGAGGAGCCAGGGGGAAAATGAGGAGGAGGCACTGGCGATTAAGACAGCGTGCTCGCGGCGAGAGATTAATGCTGCAATAAGGCGTATTCAATCGAAGAATCAATGGCAGCAACGGTGGCGAGGGGAGGAAGAATGGGTCGTGGGAGTGGGGAGGATGAACAGGGAAAATGGGTCCAGTAGTCAGTGGGGAAAGAAGTGAGCGAAGGGTCCACCAGTCATCGTCTCTGCGGGTCAAATAATGAGTGCGAATCGTTTTCTTTCGGGTGAGGGGAGCTGGGCTTAGTTGGGCTTGGCCAGTTGGGTCAGGTCCGACTCTATTTTTTTCTTCCTGTAATCTTTTTCTTTTTCTGAATCTAATTTCTGTTTTGAATTTTTCAAACAAACAAACATCAACCAATTAATTCAAACAACACCACACTTCATAATTTGAACTTGGTCCTGCTTATCAGCATAAACCTAATTTCCAAAATAAAATAATATTTTATTCTTTTTAGGATGTTATTTAATAATTAAATTAAATAGACCAAAGTTATTTAATCAAATTGGGTTTGATTTATTTAATAAAATCTCCATTTGAAATCCAAATACTTGCAAAACAAAATCAGTAGGTTTTATTTGGAAATAAAGAATACTTGGAAACTTGTCTTAAAACAAAATAACCTTTTATTTTAGAGTCCATTATTAATTAAATATAATAGACTTTCATTATTAAATCCAATAGGATTTGTTTTATTGAGATATTTATTTTGAAATCTAAAATAAAACCAAAACACTTCTTTAGGTTTTAATTAAGAAAATAGAGTACTTAGAAATCTTATTTAAAAATAATTTAATAAGTTTTGATGTTTTAATTAAAATGGTAAAACCTTTTATTTAAATAAAATTGGATATTAAATCCTTATTAATTTATTGAAATAAACCTTTGCTATTTTTATTCAAAACAAAATGTTTTAATTCCAAGGCTTGGCCAAGGTTTTAATTTGGCTTTATAAAATAATCTTTATTTATGAATCCACCTTTTGTTTTGAAAACCAAATCTTTTATTAAAAAGATCCAAAATAGTAATTCCAAAATATTTTAATTTCCTTTATTTAAAATGTTTATCTTTTTAAATCCCTTTATGATTTTATTTAATTCAAATGGGTTTGAAGTTCCAATTGAACTTAAAAGTTTCTTCTGGCCCTGAAAATCAAACAAAGTTTTATTTTATTCATTTATTTTTACATTACAAGATTTGAAAAATCTTGATGTGACAGGTGTCCATTGTTATGGTCCTACAATTAAAATTAGAAATGAGTACACCAAAAGTAAATAACTAAAAGTAAAGTGACTTATAGCGCTAAGCTCCCTGGCAACGACGCCAGAAAATAGCTGGATGACTGCAAGTGCACAGATCATTTGTAGCTAGTTTTGAAATAAAGATATCGATCCCACAGGAAGCAGTATTCAAAAGACTAAAATTCTTTTAACTAAAACTAAACGAAGTACTTAAGGAGTAATTTAAAGATGCAATAAAAGTAAAAATGTTTTTGGATTTTTGATTGAGTGAAGTAACTAAATGAACTGAAGTAAAACTTAATGCAGAAAGTAGTAACCGCGTATGTAAGAAAGCTTGGAACTGCAGTAGGAAAAAAGGCGTTCTCACGGAGTGGTGGATACACCGCTAGCAATTTGGAATGATCAATCAAGATTATTATAGCAAATATTCTCATGACATGTATGTACGTGGGAGGAGCTCCATATATGGACGAATAGGCAGCAACCACTACACACATCATCCTTCATAACCACAGCCGACAGATAAACAACATCAATCGTACTATCCTGCTATTAAAGGATTTCTCCCATGGCATGGACATGTCTTAATGAGTTATCCTTGCTTCCCCGAGTTAGTATGTAAGGAATGACAACAGCTTTATAGTCACAATAAGTGCAATCATCCCTCCGTCTACCAACAGGTAATCCCCATCATCAAGTCCCCATAAGAAGCAAATATTAAGGAGGTGCACAACTCCCAACATCAATATGAAGACAATTAACACATACACATAATGATGTATAACATAATAATCTCTATCTTATCTCAATCTCATATTAGGGTTTCTCCATCTCCCCAAGAACTAATGATCTACTCAGACATGGAGGCAATCAACATCATCGCAATGATAATGGAAACAATTGTAGATGAATAGTTCTTGTATAAATCCACAACTAGTACGGGAATTACAACAAGATATAGATGGGATGGATGAAGGTGTTGGTGATGCAGGGGTTGATGAAGACGGAGATCGATGCCTTTGCCTCCCAAATATGCGTACGGCAAAGATGGATCCCTAGGGAAAGTTCCCCCTCATATCCCTTCTGGAGATGAGGTTTTCAGCGATTTCTGGCTGTCCTATATGTTGTCTCTCCGATCCAGTTGCACGGGGTGAAACTATTTGAGGAGGCAGAGGCGGCGCCAACTATACGGCAGGAACTATATGGCCAAAAAATTTGCTCCCGCCGTATAGTTGGTCGTTAAACCTTCTGCGTCCTCCAATCTCTTCGGGTTTTCTTCTGGTGTTATTAATATTTCCCAAATAATATATTTACGTTGTTTTTGACTCCTTTACGCTCCAATACAACTATTCTAAGAATTATGTTCATCGTATCCATCATCTGTCCTGATCCTGGTGAAAATAGACATAAAAGATGCACGTGAGCGCCGTAAAATACCAAGATCCTACCACTATAGTGTAAAATAATAATATAAAATATGATGCAAATATGCACTCATCAGTGGGAGCGTTCCCAGGTCCTGAGAGGGCACCCAGGCAGAATCCTTATGCAGCCACGTGGTGAGGCGCGACATGCATGGAAGCCACGCATCATTCGAAGGCTACCAGTGGACTTTTATTGGTCCCGATTGTAGCGTTATCACGGCGAAGTTTTTACTTGGGTCAAAAGCATAGCTGGACGACTATCCTTCTTATTTAATGTAACACCCTAGTTTTAGTTAAACTCTAATTAGGGTTTTATTTGTGCATTCATGAGCATCATCTAGTAAAATGCATGCAAACAAAAATAAAATGTAAACCCTAACCCTAGCTTTTCCCTATCTATTTGAAAACCTATTCAAAATGGTTTTAAATATTTGAAAAGTACAAAGTATGTGGAGCCAAAATAGTATGGAGGGCCCCTATGTGTTCAAATGAATTTTATAAAGTTCTAGTAATTTCAGAATGTTCAAACTAGAAAAGGATCTGAAAATACCAAACAGAAAATAAAAAGGTGTTGAATAAAAAAATAGAAGCAGACCCGCAGCTGCCGGCCCAGTCAGCCCGTCTCCTTCTTCTCCCTCCCTTCCACCCACCCGCAAGCCTACTTGCAGCCAGCTTGTGACAGCGCCCATCTAGGGCCCATACCCCTTTGATCCCTTTCCTTGTCGTCTTCCTCCAAGCAGGCTTCCTGCTCGATGTCGTCGCCGGCACGATCGATGACCGCTGCCTTCTCCTGGTCGTCGGACGAGCTCCGAGGTGAGGATAAGAACCATGCTGATCCCCTGTTTCATCCTTATCCCCTCCTGCTCTCACCAGCGACATCCCTCTTCCGTTCCCCTTTGGAGACCGAAACCCAGCTAACCGCTGGGACGTTCTGCTCAGCCACACCCGAGCTCGTCCAAGCATTCCACCAGCACCGTATGTTCCCCTGCTTCGACTGGCCCAAGGAATCGACTGAGGAAGCTTCGAATCATCAGCAGCAACCCCTTCTTCCCTGAGCCTGATGCCGCTTGGCGTAACCATTACCGGCGCCCTCTACCTTGTCCGGCCTCACCGTCACACCCTCGACCACCATGGTGATCCAGTGGTCCTGCTAGACCTCGCCTTGTTCCTTCTTTCACTCTATATCTTCTTGTTGTCGTCGACCAGTGTCCGCTGCCACGTGAGCTCATCGTCGGCCATGGTCCGGTGACCATTAGCAAGCGGCGCCACCGTGATTAGGTAGCCCGCGATGCCCTGGTTCGAGCTGGCCTCGTCTTGCAGCCCTGTGCGCACCGCAACCATCGCCTCGTTGCCGTGCTATGTGCCTCGCCGGCGTGATGTCACGCTGACGTCACCTGTGCGTCAGCAGGCGTGGGCTGACCTTGTCAAACCCAGCCTAGGTCCCACCCTGCCGCGTGGAAGCTAAGGTGGCCAAGGGGACCCTCTGTCAGCCTCTGTGGCTAGGGAGAGACTCAATGAAAAAAGTATTCCCAGTTTTGTTTGAATTTAGAAATGGTTTAAATCTTATAAATTCAATAAGTAATTATTTATAAGTCAGAAAAATACAAATAATATATCATAATGTTCAGAAAAATGAGAACAATCTATCTAAGCTATAATCATGCATTGTTAACCAACTTTCATGACAAGTTTAATTAGAAGAACAAACCAACCCCTCTCATATACATCCGAAGTTTCCCCGAGTTAGGGTTTTCACCCCTCGGAACCCCGTTCAAACTACCAAACATGCCTTAGGGTTATATCATCATCCTTGCTTGAACATTGCATCGATGCCATGTGTTGATTGTTTCCCTTTCTATCCGGTGTTTGGTTCTTCCTCGATAGAATACGATATCGAGATCGAGATCGAAGACAAAGATCAACACCGTCGAAGATTGAAGATTGATGAATAATACTTTACCAACTATAATCAAGTCAAGTACAAGGATCCCGAAGATCTGCTTATCTGTTATCAACTAGAAAAGGCAAGCATAGCCCCACCATGATATAATCCTATAATTTCGAAATCATTTATATTCTTGCCATGTTGCATACGATTCTACTATGGTCTTTTATCGATAGATAGAGTATCCTATCTACTGCATTACTCCCTTTGAGCTTATATTACCTGATCCACTGCTTGTAGCATAACTAGGTTTGGCTTGTGTGCACTGCTAGAGCTTATATCTGTGTCCTGCTTAGCCATACATAGCTGTTGAGTCTGGTTCATCCAGATGATGTATCAGACATAGATAATCTAGTATGACAGTAGAACGTGATGAGATAAGATCCGAGGTGATATGAGTTTAAACATGCTAAGGCTTGTATGGGAGGCCATGGTGGGATGTGGTTTTTGTAGTCCCATGCTCGCCACCCCTAGGACCCGGAAGTTCTTTCCTCTTGAACCTAGATGAGCGTGCAACCACACGGGGGCTTGGGAATCCCCTTGACTCACTAACTTGCCTAGTCTAATCCATGAGTCCGTAGTTAGCTATTTGGCATCTGCATATTTGGATGGGTTAAAGATGGTGCATCATATAGGGCGTGACCAAGGAGGAAGGAGGCTCCGGGAGTACTCCCGATCCTTGGACATAGAGATATGGGCTGATGGAACCATTTCTTGGAGACTCATGGATTTAGGCGAAAGTAAGGTAAAGGTCTTGTCTAACCACCCTCTGCCGGCCTTCCAAGGAAGATGGCTTATCGCATGGCACTAAGAGAAGGTTAGTACGTGTGGGTAAAGTTGTACACCCCTGCAAGGTAATAATCTTTCGGAAACCCATGTCCACGCTTAAGGATGCTTCCGCATGGGTATGAGGGGGTGATCCTAGTTGGTAGATGATGATGACTTGGTGGATATCAAAAGATGATGATAAATATTTCGGTGATGTCTCTCTCTTATCCCCTTTTAAAATACTCTGACTAGACCAGCTTCTTCTCCCTCTTGTTTTACCAACAAAAGTGGCTTTATGCAAAACAACTCCACCAGCCAGAAGTCTTGCGGAGTACACCCTGTACTCGCCCTTGCTTTATTGATACTTTTATAGTAGAGTAAGTGTTCCCCTGAATACGAGTTCCGTACTACATCGACATCGACGAGTAGCTTGGGGTTCCCGGCCGACAGCCTGGAATCTATGGGCTGGGATGTCATCGTTATGCTTCAGGCCTCTTAGGCCATTTGTTAAGTTTTCTATACTTAATAGCATAATTTGCCTTCTGTTGTTTGATGTTTATGGTTAGTGACCTCTACTTGTAATAATTTGGATCATCGCTCAGTTATGAGCTTGCTGTAATAAATTTTGTGTCGTAGGGTCACTGTTGTGTTATCGGTTCTTCACTGGATATCCTCGAGCTCAAATTTAAGCTTATGTCAGACGGAGGTCTAGGATTTGTTTAGCCCTGATCCCGGGGGTGTCACAGGTTTTGGTATCAGAGTTGTACCGGCCGTATGAAAACCTTGCTATTGGTCGATGTTGAGTCTAGTGTTTCGAAAACTATTTTAAAGTTGAAAAGTATTTGCGAAAACTCTAGTATGCTTCTTTTTATCCTTATCTAGTTTCTCTCTTACTCTGGGTCATATTATCTTGTGTTGAATTTGGAAAATTTTCGATATCTCTTCTAGTCATTCAAAGCTTAGGTGCATTTTCGGCATGTCATTTCCCATCCAGTTGACCTAGTGTTGGATTTTCTAGAGATTGTGTGTTGTGACTTCCTTGTTCCCTTTTGCTCTTATTCGTTTGAGAGATTCCTTTCTATCATGATCTCTCTATCTTTTGGACCCACAATATTATATTGTTGGATCTGCAGTATTATGTTTTAGGCTTCGAGGTTTCCTTTCGCCTCGTGTGCCTCCTTTTCATTTGCTTGGGTACTTTAGAAGTTGTTTCTTCTTCTGGAAGCTACCTCGCGATCACTATCTCACAGTATACACTATGTCACTCAAGTAGTAGTTACTCCTTTCTTCGTGTTTGAAACCTTGGACTTGAACCGAAGATCCCTGATTGTTCTGGATTCTGGTGTTGTGAATCTTGTACATGAAGCTGACCTTTAACCCAAGATCCATTTTATTGACCCTTGTTGTTAATGTTCATACATTACCTCAGGATGTCTAGTACTATAACTTTATCCTTCAAGATTATGGTCTTTGTCGCGATTGAATTGAGACAACTAAGGACTTCCCCTACCACATGATATGGCAGATGTTCTTTAATGGAACCAAAAATATCACGAAAAGAGTACTCTTCAAGAGTCTCGCATCTATATTCATGACTCTGCCACACCTTACCTTTTCTATGCATTGGTTTTTGGGAGATTGTTGACTTATGCATCCACATCTCGGGATTTTATCCTGAGCATGTTATTTTTCCCTTGTTGTTTTCGACCTTTGTCTACCAGTTGGTAGCCAAGTAGTAAATATGCATCTGTGTTTTTCAATGCAAGATACTCCTGTGGTCCATCATGAAAAACCATTTTGGAATGTCTAGGAGAAACAAACTCCAGTACCTTGTCATATCTAGGACCAAGTCAAAGTGTTGTAATCCGCAGATCTAGATGCAGGGCTTAGCTTCTGTCTGTTCTACCTTAAAGTGTCACACTCTTTTATACTAAGAGGTCGTGCTGAATTTCCTGACCCCTTAATGAAGTGATGCTCTTACACATAAATACCCACCCTTCCTCGAGCTTTCGCGCTCGTGAGGATGCGAGTGCGTAATAATGTGGCCATCAGAGATTCTTAGCAATTATTATTATTTTGAATTCTAAGGACATTTGTGTCATTCTTAGCGTGATTGGTTAACCCTGTCACTAAGCAAAGGATGATTGTGCTACCAAGTCCGTTATTCTGGTACGCTCTCTTCAGTCAAAGAGTTAGGCTTGTGCCGAAGCTCTGAGACTATGTCTGCTTTCCTTACAAAGCATACTCTTGAACTAAGTGTCATATCGGTGGTTCGTGATATTCTAGAAGTCTACTAGAAATATCGCCATGTCGCCACATGACCGTGTTGTCAAGTTCTTGAGAAAGCAAGTGCTCTGAACTGCTACTTTCTCCAAGGATTTGTACTGGATACCCCTGAACTAGTTGGTTGAGCTTAAACAACAACTTGGAGAGTTGTAAGACAAAAGTTCCATCCGACTTTATTCCTTCGTAGAGGGATGTCTAGTTTTTTTGTGTTGAAGAAAGATATTATCTCCTTTGTGGATATGATATCTTCCCCTCTTTTGATTTGATTTGGGTTATCGTCAAATCAAACTCAGTTCCAAGGACTATCTTGATAGTGTTTCCACTTGTGATGTTTCACTTGAATACATCTTCATGTTCTTTGGTCTGACCAGTATTCTTTCTTTGTTCATGCCACATATGAGTTCATCCTTTTGCAGTATCTTAGTAAGTTTGTTGTTGAGCCCATTAATGACATTCTTATTTCTCCATGTTAGATTGTATTCATATGGAACAATTAGAATTAATGTTGGAAACTTTCGAGAACCATCCTCGAGTCATCTCCAAGTATGAGTTCTGGATGTTAGAAGTAACCTTCTCCGGTTCACGTGCAATTGTTGAAATATGTCGCCGTCGATTCGAGAAGAGTTATCTTTCTTTTCTTAAGGACACATGTATGTTTTATTGTTTGTACTTTATATGTATGCAGTTGTCTTTCGGCAAGTTGCTAATACATGGGTTTAGCAATCTAGCTTAGGCTTTTGGAGCTTAGCACTATAGTCCATATCTTGAGAATCTAGTACTGTACCTTCGTGGTAAATGTTGCAAACCTTCTATTCGGACATGCTGAGTCTGAAGTATTAGACCACCTAACCAAAGTTGAATCTCAAGCAACAATGATGGTTGGTTTTCCTCAAGGTTTAGACATAGTTCGCTTTGTAATTCTGGCAAGATTGATATAATGGTTGACACACTTAGCCGGAAAGACCCTTTGTCATATTCCCTTGATTCAGCAATAACAACCAATCTTCATGAGGCTTCTTCTATATTTTATTATTGTAGTTGTTCTTATGGTTCCTTTGTATCCAAAGTCCGACCTTTACTTGATGTTTGATTTCTCGAACATTGAGGAGAATATTTAAAGTAGTGTTTCTAAATGTCTCTCGGTCGATCCTCCAGACTCTTTGATGCTGGCAATCGTTGTTGTGCCAAGTAATTGAAATCTGAGAATGAAGTTTCTTTCTTCTCGTGTCATCAGGAATATTCTTACTTGATCATCTAGTGGTGTAAAGTGATATCATGATCTTTGGCAAAGATTTTGATAGACCTGGATGAATAAAGAGTTTCCTTCGTTTCACAATCATGTTTTAAGAGCGACTATGATTTTTGAAATCATGAGTTTCTCTCGTTATATGTTCCTTGTAACTCATACGAGTCCTCTCCACAAAACACCTTTCTGTCTTAAGCCTTTTGTTGAATGAAAGAGCGACCCTTTTGTGTCAAAAGTAGTTCAACAGCTTGGTTTTGTTGATCCATATATTTGCAACCTCAAATCTCTACTTAAGTCGTTTAGTAGAGGTTCCTCATCAAAGTCTGTGTTATGTTCTTTCTGTTGGAAGCTTCCATTCTTCAGAAGCTTTAAACCCTTCCGTAAGCTCCATGGTCTCAATCCTTATGAAGACCATCTATCTAACAACTTGAAACCTTCTACTCTGGTTTCCTCTGTTACCTTGATGTGTTTCATGTTTGTCATCTCAGAGTTGTTCCTGAACACTCCATCCACAATTTGACCATGAGATACTCCGCGTGTTGTTTAGTGTGTTCCCCTCTTATCTTTAGAGTGACCCTGTTTCTTTCTCTCTGTCTCTCTTCCTACCTTTGGAATCTCGGGTCGAGATTCTCGTAAGGGGGATAGAGCTGTAACACCCCAGTTTTAGTTAAACTCTAATTAGGGTTTTGTTTGTGCATTCATGAGCATCATCTAGTAAAATGCATGCAAAGAAAATAAAATGTAAACCCTAACCCTAGCTTTTCCCTCTCTATTTTAAAACCTATTCAAAATGGTTTTAAATATTTGAAAAGTACAAAGTATGTGGAGCCCAAATAGTATGGACAGCCCCTATGTGTTCAAATGAATTTTATAAAGTTCTTGTAATTTCAGAATGTTCAAACTAGAAAAGGATTTGAAAATACCAAATAGAAAATAAAAATGTGTTGAATAAAAAACAGCAGCAGAGCCACAGCTGCCGGCCCAGTCAGCCCGTCTCCTTCTTCTCCCTCCCTTCCGCCCACCCGCACAGCGCCTGTAGCCCCGCTTGGCCCAGCCGCCGCCCATCTAGGGCCCATACCCCTTCAATCCCTTTCCTCGTCGTCTTCCTCCAAGCAGGCTTCCTGCTCGGTGTCGTCGCCGGCGCTGTCGATGACCATCGCCTTCTCCTGGCTGTCCGACGAGCTCCGAGGTGAGGATAAGAACCATTCCGCCCCCTGCTTCATCCTTATACCCTCCCGCTCTCACCAGCGACCTCCCTCTTCCGTTCCCCTTTGGAGACCGAAACCCTAGCGTCGGCTGCCGCTGGACGTCGCTGTTCTGGCCACCCCCAAGCTCGTCCGAGCATGCCACCAGCACCGTCATGTTCCCCTGCTTCGACTGGCCCAAGGAATTGACCGAGGAAGCTTCGAATCATCGGCAGCAACCCCTTCTTCCCCGAGCCCGACGCCGCTCGCCGTCACCATTACCGGCGCCCTCTACCTTGTCCGGCCTCACCGTCATGACCTTGAGCACCATGGTGAGCCAGTGGTCCTGCTAGACCTTGCCTTCTTCCCTCTTTTGCTCTGTATCTTCTTGTCATCGTCGACCAGTGTCCGCTGCCGCGTGAGCTTGTCGCCGGCCATGGTCCGATGACCATTGGCAAGCGGTGCCGCCGTGATTAGGTAGCCCGTGATGCCCTGGTTCGAGCTGGCCTAGTCTTGCAGCCCCGCCCGTGCCACAACCCCCCCCCCCCCCCCGCCCCTGTTGCCGTGTTGTGAGCCCCGCCGGCGTGATGTCACGCTGAAGTCACCTGTGCATCAGCAGGAGCGGGCTGACCCAGTCAAACCCAGCCCAGGTCCCACCCTTCCGTGTGGAAGCTGAGGTGGCCAAGGGAGAGACTCAGTGACAAAAGTATTCTCAGTTTTGTTTAAATTCAGAAATGGTTTAAAACTTATAAATTCAATAAGTAATTATTTATAAGTCAGAAAAATACAAATAATATATCAAAATGTTAAGAAAAGTGAGAACAATCTATCTAAGCTATAATCATGCATTGTTAACCAACTTTCATGACAAGTTTAATTAGAAGGACAAACCAACCCCTCTCATATACATCCGGAGTTTCTCCGAGTTAGGGTTTTCACCCCTCGGAACCTCGTTTAAACTACCAAGCATGCCTTAGGGTTATATTTCGATACAATTTAACTTGTCATATCATCATCCTTTCTTGAACATTGCATTGATGCCATGTGCTGATTGTTTCCCTTTATTTCCTATGTTTGGTTCTTCCTCAGTAGAATACGATATCGACATCGAGATCGAAGACCGAGATCAATACCGTCGAAGATTGAAGATTGACGCATAATACTTGACCAACTATAATCAAGTCAAGTACAAGGCTCTCGAAGATCTGCTTATCTTTTATCAACTAGCAAATGCAAGCATATCCCCACCATGATATAATCCTATAATTTCGAAATCATTTCTATTCTTGCCATGTTGCATACGATTCTACTGTGGTCTTTTATCGATAGATAGAGTATCCTATCTACTGCATTACTCCCTTTGAGCTTATATTACCTGATCCACTGCTCCTAGCATAACTAGGTTTGGCTTGTGTGCATTGCTAGAGCTTATATGTGTGTCCTTCTTAGCCATACATAGTTGTTGAGTCTGGTTCATCCAGATGATGTATCAGACATAGAGAATCTAGTATGACAGGAGAACATGATGAGATAAGATCCGAGCTGATATGAGTTTAAACATTCTAAGTCTTGTATGGGAGGCCACAGTGGGATGTGGTTTTTGTAGTCCCATGATCGCCACCCCTAGGACCCGGAATTTCTTACCTCTTGAACCAAGACAAGCGTGCAGCCACACGGGGGCTTGGGAACCCCCTTGACTCACTAACTTGCCTAGTCTCATCCATGAGTCCGTAGTTAGCTATTTGGCATCTGCATATTTGGATGGGTTGAATATGGTGCATCATATAGGGCGTGACCAAGGAGGAAGGAGGCTCCGGGAGTACTCCCGATCCTTGGACACAGAGATATGGGCTGATGGAATCCTTTCTTGGAGACTCATGGATTAAGCCAAAAGTAAGGTAAAGGTCTTGTTTAACCACCCTCTGCCGGCCTTCCAAGGAAGAGGGCTTATCGCGTGGCACTAAGAGAAGGTTAGTACGTGTGGGTAAATTTGTACACCCCTGCAGAGTAATAATCTTTCAGAAATCCGTGTCCACGGTTATGGACGACTTGGGAATGGACGGGAGATAATATAGAACTATAACCTTATCGTAAAACTTGGTAGATCAACGTGTACTTAAGGATGCTTCCTCATGGGTACGAGGGGGTGATCCTAGTTTGTAGATGATGATGACTTGGTGGATATCACAAGATGATGATCAATATTTCGAAGATGTCGCTCTCTTATCCCTTTTAAAATACTCTAACTAGACGAGCTTCTTCTCCCTCTTGTTTTACCAACAAAAGTGGCTTTATACAAAACAAGTCCACCAGCCAAAAGTCTTGCGGAGTACACCCTATACTCACCCTTTCTTTATTGATACTTTTGTAGCAGAGTAAGTGTTCCACTGAAGACGAGTTCCATACTACATCGACATCGACGAGTAGCTTGGGGTTCCCGGCCGGTAGCCTGGAATCTATGGGCTAGGACGTCATCGTTATGCTTTAGGCCTCTTAGGCCATTTGTTAAGTTTTCTATACTTAATAGCATAATTTTCCTTCCGTTGTTTGATGTTTGTGGTCAGTGAACTCTGCTTGTAATAATTTGGATCTTCGCTCAGTTATGAGCTTGCTGTAATAAATTTTGTGTCGTAGGGTCACTAATGTGTTATCGATTCTTCACTGGATATCCTCGAGCTCAAGGTTAAGCTTATGTCAGATGGAGGTCTAGGATTTCGTTTGCCCTGATTCGCGGGGTGTCACATTTACCCCGGAGTACCCCTCGAGCCAGTCTTTCTAGTATCTACCATTTATTTAGGTAAAATCTAGGTAAGAGCTTTGATAAAGAAGTAAAGTAAGAAGCTTGCAAGTAAAACTAGGATTGGGGTTATCAAGTGGGTATGATCACTTATGCTTATGGCATAATGTGGGCATAGTAACAAGTAGGGGTTTGTGGCATCATTAGGATATCTTGCAAGGGTTAGCTTGCATCAGTATCAGTATAAGCTTGCTAAGTTACTATCTTGCAAGTATTGGCTTGCACGTTCAACGAGTAGTATTAGGCTTGCATGATTGTCAATATAAGCTTGCCTTGTGTAGAGCAGTGGTTGAAGTTCTCCTCGGCTTCTTCTTCGTAGAATCCTCCTTCCTCCTCGTATCCTTGGTCGGTACTAGCGTCTATGAATAAATACTAAGTACACAATCACCACACAATACTTAACTACTTGCAATCATCACACACAAGGGTCCTATAGATGATCTAACATCATCTCTAACATTACAAGATTAAAGCTTGGTTTAATTCCTTTTATTTTTAGAAAAGTAATTTCTACTCATTGAAAAACTACTTAAGATTTAATAATATCCAAACAAAACATGGGATCATGTTGACACATGTCATCACCACATATTTTAGTCCATGGGAATGTTATTTAAAGTGGTGTCACAATTTAATAAGGTTTTACCCTTTTATTTTAATTAATTAAAGTGACTAGAAATGCCTATGGGGCATTCTTTTATTACTTGAACATTATTTCTGCAAGTAAACCTATATATTTTTATATATTCTGAAAGGTATGGTTAAATATGATTTTTGAGAGTTGGAATCAACTCAAAAGTTATTATGGTTTAAATTTGAAAAAAATTTGAATGCAGAAAAGCTTATGCTTTGTTATTTTTACCATGGGTGATCTATAGATCCAAATGACTTGAATCCAACGGGCTTGGATTCAGCATTCCTAGACCTGGTTTCATTCAATTTGGTGCACTGAATCGATCTGGGTTGATTTTTGAAGTTGGGTATAGAAGTGTGTTTGAAATAAAATGGAAAAGGTTTAATTCAAATAACTGGGCTGCGCGGGAAAAGTTAGCGGGCCGGCCTGCTAAGCGCAGTGCTCCCGCGGGCTGTTTAAGTGGGTGTCCCCAATCGTCAGTGAGACAGGGGGAACGAAGCGGTACGTGGCAACGTGGTGCGCTCGATCTGATTCTAACCCAACGGCTGAGTGTCAACGTCGATGTTGAGTAACGCTGGCGAGCCAGAAACCTAGCGCGGCCAGTGGGGGTTGCTGGGGGCTCACCGGGGTGCTGGCGAGGGTCGGCGAGGCGGGCGAACGATGAAGTCGACGACGACAAACTCAGGGGTGGTCGCGGCAGCTCCTGGGGTGGACGAAATCGATGGCTCCCTTATTCTCAAGAGGCGGCGGGCTCCGGTGAAATTCCGACGCGGTGGTGCTCGCCTTGCTCTGGGAACGGTGTGGAACGATCAGTGAGGAGAGGGGCATAGAATGGTGTGAAGAATTCGAGCGGGGGTGGCCTCTATTTATAGTCAAGAGAGGGGACCGATGGGGCGCATGGTGAGCTCGTCGGGGGCGATGGTACAGGCGGCTATTGGCATGGGCGAAGGTAGGGGGCAGTGTGGTGTTCCCTGGCGATGCTCAACGACATGGTTTCGAGGCGTGGGGCGGTGCGGGTTGGTATGGAACATGCGACGCTCTGCGCGGCAGAGGCGGCGTCTTCGACGGCGAGCGGTGGCTGTGCATCACGGGGCGGCGAACGAGGATGTCTGGTGGTCTCCGGGGTTGGTGGGGGTCGTGTATGCCAAGCAGGGCGGCCTTGTCTGTGGCTTCGGTCGAGGGTGGCGCTCTGGCGCACGCTCGGCATGGTCGCTAGCGGTCTCGGCACGGTCTGTGCGTGTGGTCCAGTGGTTGGCAAGGTTCGAGCGGTGGACAGGGAGTTGCGGTGGACGATGGGCTGCCTCCCAGACATGTTGGCTAGGCTTAATCTTCTCCTATCTTGCTGTCTCTACTGGGGTGGCATGGGTGTGCTCGGCTGTTCACCATTGATGGCAATGCCAAGCTTACAGTGGGGCTAGTGCTTGGTTTAACTTGCTAGATGATCTACTGAGATGGTTGTGAGCTAGAGAGGGAACAAGTTAGGCAAGAATCACTGCTCACAATAGTGTTTAGATTTTGTATGATTTGTGTCTGCAACCTGTTTGATGAAATGGCCGCATGAAATCAAGTTTTGAATTTTGAAAAGATTTTTGGTGGGTGTGCTAGATTGGTGCTGGTGAGTCTGCAGATGCTTGGGTTTTGAAAGTTGAGCTTCTTTGAGTGGTTTTTGAAAAAGTGGGATCTTCCCATATGATAAAGATTCAATTTTGAATTGTCATTTAAACTATGCATTTGAAAGTTTCTGGATTATCACAAAGTGGGCCTTGATACTTTGTTATGAGTACATTCAAGGGGTGCAAAGCTCCAGAAAAGTTTCTGTTGGGTTCTGAAAGTTTGAGACAGCCAAAGTAGGCATGGGAGTTAAATTGGTCAAAATGACCATTCCTTTATTTTATTTGTTTTGATTTATTTGTCTTTAGGAAAAGTGTGGGAAATGTTTTAGATGATGTTTATTCCACCTAAGAAACATTTTACAAGCAATGAAACATACAAACAAGGTGGTTCAAAAGAATTTCAAACTTAATGCATAATCATATGCATGCTTCCATAATTTTAATTAGAAAAGTTTTTGTTAACCCTAATTTTGATGATTAGAGTTTGATGATCCAAGTTTAGTATTTTTGGGATGTTACAAACCTTCCCCCCTTAAACAAAATCTCGTCCCGAGATTTGAAAAAGGACGAAAAGATTACCTAGGATTTGAAGAGATCGGGAAACTCCGTCCTGATGTGATCTTCGCGCTCCCAGGTAGCTTCCTCTTCTGTGTGGTTGCTCCACTGAATCTTGAGAAACTTGATGCTTCGGGTTCGGGTAGTTCGAAAAGCTTCTTCCAAAATATGGATGGGTACTTCGGGATAGGTCAGGTCATCGTTGATCTCTATGGTCCGGTGGTCGATATTTTTGAACACTTCGGTCTGCTCGGGGACTTCGAGACACTTGCGAAGTAACGAGATATGGAACACATTGTGCACGTATGACATCTCTTCGGGTAGTTCCAATTGATACGATACTTCTCCTCGACGGTTCAGAATCTTGAAAGGTCCGATATATCTTGGGGCTAACTTTCCCTTGAGTTGGAAACATTGCATTCCCTTCAATGGCGACACTTTCAGATAAACAAAATCTCCTATGTTGAAGGCGAGGTCTCTACGTCTCTTGTCGGCGTAACTCTTCTGTCTGGATTGGGCGGTCTTGAGATGCTCATGAATCTTGTGAACCTTCTCTTCTGCTTCTCGTAGGATATCGGGTCTGAAAATCTGACTCTCTCCTACTTCTGACCAGTTCAAAGGGGTACGACACTTCCTTCCATACATGAATTCAAATGGGGCCATTTGCAAACTGGCTTGATAACTATTATTGTAGGAGAATTCTGCAAACGGCAGACAGTCTTCCCACTTGGATCCATATTCTAACACACATGCTCTCAGCATATCTTCGATTATTTGGTTTACTCGCTCCTTTTGTCCATCGGTCTGAGGGTGATACGCGGTGCTGAAATCTAGACGGGTTCCTAAACCTTATTGGACTTTCTTCCAGAATCTCGAGGTAAACCGAGTTCCTCGATCCGATACGATGTTCTTGGGGACTCCGTGCAAACTGACGATTCTAGCGATGTACAACTCTGCTAGTTTCGAACTTTGATATGTGATTTTGACGGGCAAGAAATGGGCGACTTTGGACAATCGGTCCACTATGACCCAGATAGAGTCATTTCCCCTACTAGAAGTAGGCAGTCCAGTGATAAAGTCCATTCCAACAGAATCCCATTTCCATTCCGGAATCTGCAAGGGTTGCAACAATCCAGCGGGTCTTTGATGTCCTGCCTTGACTCGCTGACAAATATCACACTTGGCGATATAGCTTCCGATTTCTCTCTTCATCTTATGCCACCAAAATTGCTCCTTTAAATCTTGATACATCTTAGTTCCTCTGGGATGGATAGAATAAATATTATCATGAGCCTCCTTCAAAATAACTTCTTTCAACTCAGAATCTGATGGTACACAAAGGCGTCCTTTGTACCACAAAACTCCTTCTTCGTCTTCGGTACTTTGCTTTACTGTCCGATCGACGCTTGATTCCATCGATACTGGCATTTCCCTTCTGTGCCTCTTTAATCTGACTGATCAAAGTGGTCTGGAGTTCTATGCTAGCCAAAAATCCTTCACTCACTAATTCCATTCGAAAATCTTCCATCTCTTTGTGCAAACTTGGTTGCTCCTTCAAAATCATGTAGTTCAAGCGGCACGGCAATCTGGTAAGGGCATCGGCTACCACATTGGCTTTACCAGGGTGATAGTGAATGTCCATATCGTAATCCTTGATTAGCTCAATCCATCTTCTCTTCCTCATATTCAGCTCCTTCTGAGTGAATATATACTTTAGGCTCTTGTGATCCGAATAAATCTCACAACGGTTTCCCATCAGGTAATGTCTCCAGGTTTTCAGGGCTAGAACTACGGCTGTAAGTTCGAGATCATGGGTTGGGTAATTTTTCTCGTGTTGCTTCATTTGTTGGGATAGATAAGATATAACTTTTCCTTCTTGCATTAGCACACATCCGAGACCGATCTTGGATGCGTCACAATACACATAGAAGGGCTTTGTGATATCCGGCATGATCAAGATTGGGGCTGAAATCAATCTCCTCTTGAGTTCTTGAAAAGTCGCTTCACATTTGTCGGTCCATTCAAACTTCTTGTCCTTCTTCAGCAATTGGGTCATGGTATGGCGATACTAGAGAATCCTTCTACGAATTTGCGGTAATATCCCGCCAATCCGAGAAATGGACGAACTTGGGTTTGAGTGGTTGGGGCTTGACAATCTTCTACATCTTTCACTTTGGCAGGGTCAACGGTAATTCCTCCGGCTGATACAATGTGACCGAGGAATCCTACCTCCTATAACCAGAATTCACATTTGCTAAACTTTGCATACAGCTGATGCTCTCTAAGGGTTCCAAGAATGGTCCTTAGGTGTAGCTCATGTTCTTCTTCTGATTTGGAATAAATCAGAATGTCATCGATGAAAACAACAACAAACTTATCTAGGAAGTCCATAAAAATCTTATTCATGAGATTCATGAAATAAGCGGGGGGCGTTGGTTAGTCTGAAAGACATAACGGTATACTCATACAATACATATCTGGTGGTAAAGGCAGTTTTTGGAATATCCTCTGCACGGATTTTGAGTTGATGATAGCCAGTTCTAAGATCAATCTTAGAAAACACTTTGGCACCGGTCAACTGATCAAACAAATCTTCTATCTTGGGCAAGGGGTACTTGTTCTTGATGGTGACATCATTCAACTTCCGATAATCCGTACACAAACGGTTACCTCCATCCTTCTTGTCCACAAACAAGACAGGTGATCTCTAGGGTGACGCACTTGGTTGAATCAATCCAATTTCCAACATGGAATCTAGTTGCTTCTTCAGTTCTGCTAGATCTGACGGGTTCATACTATAGGGTCTCTGGGCTATGGGTCCGGTTCTAGGGATTAGTTCAATGATAAACTCTATATCCCTATCTGGGGGCATACCGGGCAAAACATCTAGAAATACATCGGGGTATTCACAGACTATCTGGACTTGGTCAATGGTAGGTTGGTCTATACTCTTGTTGCATTTGAATTGGCGAGGTAAGGTTTCAGATATATGCCCGACTGATATTCCGGCTGTACTGGTCATGGTGATGGCTTTCTTGGCACAGTCAATCAATCCTTTATGTTTGGACATCCAATCCATTCCTATTACTACTTCCAAACCTTTAGTTCCGAGTACTATCGGATTTGCATAGAAATCTATGCCGTGGATTCGGATAGGGACGGCTTTACAAATTTGCCTAGCCTTGGTGGTTGATCCAGGAATTTGAACAATCATGACATGCTTCAGTTTGGTTGGTTGAATTTTACTAGTGCATGCAAATTCTTCGGTGACAAATGAATGTGACGCACCAGAATCAATCAACACTCGTGCAAGTACTGAATTAACAGAAAACATACCCAGGACGACGTCTGGCGCTTCCTGAGCTTCTTCAGCATGCATGAGAAAAACACGGCCGTTGCGGTTGAGAAAATTCCCTGGGGCAAATCTTCTTCCTTGCTAAACACGACGCAGCTGCTGAGCTGGGGCATTGGCATTGGGGGCTGTGGCATTCTTCTTGTTGGGACACTCGTTGGAATAGTGGCCTTTATTTCCACAGTCATAACAGGTCAATTGCGACTTGTCCTTTGCTGCTACAGGCACAACATTGCTTCCAGTCCTAGGGGCAGTGTTGGTGTTGGCGGTAGCATGGTTGTTGTTGAACTTGGGTGGGGCACAATTGAAATTGTTAGAATTGCCGGGGTTGTTGTGATTTCCTTCGGGCCTAGGGGTTCCACGGTTGGGATAGGTCGGACAGTTCATCGGGGGTCTGTTGGTTCTTGGGGAAAATCCTGGAGATGGGTTGGGGCGATACTTTGGGGTCTGATGGGTTCCTGGTTGATGCATCATGCGACGCTTGCGGTTCTCATTGGCTTGGTTGATCTTTCCTTCCATTTGGATGGCAGAGTCTACAAGGGCTTCAATATCCGCAAAGGGAATATTGACTAACACCGTCTGCATCTCATCATGCACACCATTCAGGAATCTTTCTTTCTTCTTGGCTTCGGTGTCAATATCATCCGGGGCATACCTAGCTAATGACAAAAATTTGTCACGGTATTCCACGACAATCATCCTACCTTGCTTCAGCTCTTTGAACTCGTCTCTCATCCGCTTGATCAAACCCGGTGGCACATGGGTTCTGCTGAACTTGACCTTGAATTCCTCCCAGGTCAGCATCTGGCCTCCGATCATTGCACGAACACTGTTCCACCATGCCCTAGCATCTCCGGCTAGATATTGGGTGTCGAACATGACTTTCTCATTGGCTTCCACTCCGGCGACTTCTAGGTTATTTTCCATGGTTTGCAGCCAATCATCGGCGTCTAAGGGTTCTTCTGACTTAGTGAAAACAGGTGGGTTGGTATTCTGGAAATTCTTGAGCTTAGATTCATGGTTTCCTGATTTCCGTGGCCTTGGTTGTTATGGGCAAGCTGGGCTATCTACTGCAGTGTGGCTAGGTTGGCTTGACGTTCTGCTCTTTCAGCTTCGCGGTCAGAAGTCAATATTTGAAGGATCTGCAACATCGGGTCCAGGGATGAACCACTTCCTCCGCGTGGCATCTGAAGATTGAGATAGATCATGAGAAAAGAGGGAAATTTCTAAAGTTTGACTCAGATTTTCTAGCAACATGCTTTTCATTCATTCATTCCTTCACACGATACAACACACACCACAACAAAGGAAAACAGATGGTTTTAAGAACCATTCTCGAAACTACGATACAGTGGGACCGGATACTACTCACTACGCTAGTGCTCAAGTGCTACTACTCCTCGGAATCGGTGGCTTCATTATCCTCATCATCATTGATGAAGGTGAAATCATCCTCATCGGTGAAGAAATCCATAGCCTGATCCTCCAGAAAATCATCGTCATAGCTGAGATAGGAGTAGGGGTCTCCACGAAGATACTCTCTTGCATTCTCCCTTTCCTCCAACTGCATGTCTCTCTCGTGGATGGTCTCCTCTAGAGATGAGATGCGGTGGCGAAGACGGGCAATGATGCGCTCCTTCTTGTCGAGCTGACGGCGGCGAGACTTGCGATCCTTGGCTAGCATGGCGATGGTTTGATCCTTCGTCTTGATGATGGCAGACTTGTCGTTGCAGTAGTCACGACAGTTGTCCAACTCCTGCTGACGATCGTACATCATGAAGCTAAGATGGTCCAATTGAGTCTTCAGCTCGGGTGGTATGGGGCTTCCAGGGGTTGTCCATTAGCATCACGCCTTGGGAAAAACTCAGAGCGAGTACCCTTGATCTGATTGATGCTCTGCCCACACAGACGGGAAAGATCTTTCTGCATGGCCCTGGCAAGTCCATCGAGCCAGTTGTTCTCTCTTAAGGTAAAATGAATTCCTTCCGTAGTGGGAGGTTCAATCTTTCCTCGGAGACTTGCCACAATTAGCCACTGCAGATCTTCTCCTCCTTGATCATTGAGCTGAGCTCCGAAGAACTCAAAAGTGATGCTCCAAGTTCAAAGCTGGTCCAAATCCCTCTCAAAGATCAGGTCTCCTCCATTCCCAAGTTGGTAAAACTTGCTGTACTTCACGTCCATCTATAAGAATATAGGATGAGTAAGTTAGTAGAGTGATTAAATGTGTCACATTTTTATGTATTTTGCAAGAGTTTTTTGAGGAACATGAATTTTCATGAAAGAATCAAAGGGATAAGAATGAGAATAAGTTTTTTGTAAATATTTGTTTTCTTTGGTTTTGAAACTAAGTTTTTGATTCAAACGTCCAGTCTAACTAGGGTCTCCTATGGTCAGGATGGCTCTAAACCCTAAACCCTAATCCTGGATGCCTGTTATGCCATACATCGCAATCCCAGAATTACCATTTTTGCGAGACATAACAGAATTGGATACCATAGTACATCATCCATTAAAAATCGAACATAAGTTCTTACACAAATAGGGATCTCATGATCCAGTTCTTAATACAACATCAAACAGCGGAATACGTAGTAATAACGGTAGCGTAGGCGAAGCTCCATCTTCAGGGTCACAGGCAATGCTGACGATGGGAGATGATCCTAGTTGTCGTAACCTTCCTGGGGTCCATCCTCCAGGTACTTCTCTTCATAGTCTGGCCATGGGAATAACCAGGGATAAAGCCATGAGTACTCTTTAAGTACTCGCAAACTAATACTAACAGGTAAAGGGTTTTTTGGGATAATAGGACACTAAGCTCTAGGGTTGTTTTGCAAAAGCCAGATTTACCTCTACTAAGTTCAGGGGCAACAAATGCTAGTTGAAGTTTTATAACACCTAAAAGGGGACTTGTAATTCATATCACAACCCTGTTGTGGTCAAGTCAAAGTCTCAATTCATTTCACTAGTCATTTTGAAAAGTCTGACGGGGGAACAGTATGTCCACTCCAACTGTCCATAACCACGGACGCGGCTATTCGAATAGTTTGACACTCTGTAGAGATTGTACACTTTCACCACAACATTCGATACATCCGTCAGGAACAAATCCTGAATTCACCATACTCAGTATGCGGATAATCAATCCTAACCTTTCAATTACACGCCCTAGTATAAGCACCTCTCCTGTGAGTTTGGCCTCCCAACCATGACCAACTGTCATCTTGGGTACTGCACAGGTGGACAATCTTCATAATGTAGCCTCATCTCAGACCTTGTCCGTGAGGGAACTAATACTAAGGTATATAAGTTTCCAGTCAAGCCCTACCCAATCTTCGGGTATTGTGGTTGTATGATAAAATTGGAATGGTATCGCATCCAGACAACCATCAGTTTTAAAAAGGGCTAAGGCTCATGCCTCAACATTTTCATCACCAAAATCATCAGGTGTTCGGAAACACATGTCCAAAACATTTCAATAGAATGATCCATCATTCTAAGGTTTTCATAACTATTTTCACCAAGTATTTCCATCTAATGTTGATCAAGTTTTATGCTTAGCACTAGCATCTACAAGTGGGGATAAGTACTAATGAGGGATGGTAAACTAGTGGAGTTTCCACTAAGTTCAATCTCATGCCTTAGGATGACATCAAGATTATCTAGCTTAGGCCAAATTTTATGCTCTTTATGCAACCTTCACATATCTTTCTAGTATCTACCATTTATTTAGGTAAAATCTAGGTAAGAGCTTTGATAAAGAAATAAAGTAAGAAGCTTGCAAGTAAAACTAGGATTGGGGTTATCAAGTGGGTATGATCACTTATGCTTATGGCATAATGTAGGCATAGTAACAAGTAGGGGTTTGTGGCATCATTAGGGTATCTTGCAAGGGTTAGCTTGCATCAGTATCAGTATAAGCTTGCTAAGTTACTAGCTTGCAATTATTGGCTTGCACATTCAATGAGTAGTATTAGGCTTGCATGATTGTCAATATAAGCTTGCCTTGTGCAGAGCAGTGGTTGAAGTTCTCCTCGGCTTCTTCTTCGTAGAATCCTCCTTCCTCCTCGTATCCTTGGTCGGTACTAGCGTCTATGAATAAATACGAGGTACACAATCACCACACAATACTTAACTACTTGCAACCATCACACACAAGGGTCCTATAGATGATCTAACATCATCTCTAACATTACAAGATTAAAGCTTGGTTTAATTCCTTTTATTTTTAGAAAAGTAATTTCTACTCATTGAAAAACTACTTAAGATTTAATATTCTCCAAACAAAACATGGGATCATGTTGACACATGTCATCACCACATATTTTAGTCCATAGGAATGTTATTTAAAGTGGTGTCACAATTTAATAAGATTTACCCTTTTATTTTAATTAATTAAAGTGACTAGAAATGCCTATGGGGCATTCTTTTATTACTTGAACATTATTTCTACAAGTAAACCTATATATTTTTATATATTCTGAAAGGTATGGTTAAATGTGATTTTTGAGAGTTGGAATCAACTCAAAAGCTATTATGGTTTAATTTGAAAAATGTTTGAATGCAGAAAAGCTTCTGCTTTTTATTTTTACCATGGGTGATCTGTAGGTACAAATGACTTGAATCCAACGGACTTGGATTCAGCATTCCTAGACCTTTCTAACAAAATTGGTTTCATTCAATTTGGTGCACTGAATCGATCTGGGTTGATTTTTGAAGTTGGGTACAGAAGTGTGTTTGAAATAAAATGGAAAAGGTTTAATTCAAATAACTGGGCTCTGCGGGAAAAGTTAACGGGCCGGCCTGATAAGCGCAGTGCTCCCGCGGGCTGTTTAAGTGGGTGTCCCACTCGTCAGTGAGACAGGGGTGCGAAGCGGTACGGAGCAACGTCGGCGAGGCGGGCGAACGACGAAGCCGACGACGGCGAACTCAGGGGTGGTCACGGCAGCTCCTGCGGTGGACGAAATTGATGGCTCCCTTCTTCTCCAGAGGCGGCGGGCTCCGGTGAAATTCTGACGCGGTGGTGCTCACCTTGCTCCGGGAACGGTGTGTCACGATCAGTGAGGAGAGGGGAGTAGAATGGTGTGAAGAATTCGAGCGGGGGTGGCCTCTATTTATAGTCGAGCGAGGGGACCGAGGGGCGCACGGTGAGCTCATCGGGGGCGATGGTACAGGAGGCTATTGGCATGGGCGAAGGTAGGGGGCGGTGTGGTGTTCCCTGGCAATGCTCAACGACATGGTTTCGAGGCGTGGGGCGGTGCGGGTTGGTCTGGAACATGCGACGCTCTACGCGGCAGAGGCGGTGTCTTCGACGACGAGCGGTGGCTGTGCGTCACGGGGCGGCGAACGAGGATGTCTGGCGGTCTCCTGGGTCGGTGGGGGTTGTGTATGCACGTGGCGAGGGCGGCGCGCGGTCTGTGGGCTTCGGTCGAGGGTGGCGCTCTGGCGCACGCTCGGCATGGTCGCTGGCGGTCTGGGCACGGTCTGTGCTTGTGGTCCACTGGTTGGCAAGGTTCGAGCGGTGGACAGAGAGTGGCGATGGAAGGTGGGCTGCCTCCCAGACATGCTGGCTAGGCTTAATCTTCTCCTAGCTTGATGTCTCTACTGGTGTGGCATGGGTGTGCTCGTCTGTTCACCATTGATGGCAATTCCAAGCTTACAATGGGGCTAGTGCTTGGTTTAACTTGCTAGATGATCTACTGAGATGGTTGTGAGCTAGAGAGGGAACAAGTTAGGCAAGAATCACTGCTCACAATAGTGTTTAGATTTTGTATGATTTGTGTCTGCAACCTGTTTGATGAAATGGCCGCATGAAATCAAGTTTTGAATTTTGAAAAGATTTTTGGTGGGTGTGCTAGATTGGTGCTGGTGAGTCTGCAGATGCTTGGGTTTTGAAAGTTGAGCTTCTTTGAGTGGTTTTTGAAAAAGTGGGATCTTCCCATATGATAAAGATTCAATTTTGAATTGTCATTTAAACTATGCATTTGAAAGTTTCTGGATTATCACAAAGTGGGCCTTGATACTCTGTTGTGAGTACATTCAAGGGGTGCAAAGCTCCAGAAAAGTTTCTGTTGGGTTCTGAAAGTTTGAGACAGCCAAAGTAGGCATGGGAGTTAAATTGGTCAAAATGACCATTCCTTTATTTTATTTGTTTTGATTTATTTGTCTTTAGGAAAAGTGTGGGAAATGTTTTAGATGATGTTTATTCCACCTAAGAAACATTTTACAAGCAATGAAACATACAAACAAGGTGGTTCAAAAGAATTTCAAATTTAATGCATGCTTCCATAATTTTAATTAGAAAAGTTTTTGTTAACCCTAATTTTGATGATTAGAGTTTGATGATTAGAGTTTGATGATCCAAGTTTAGTATTTTTGGGATGTTACAGTAACCCTATGAGACTTTATTTGAAGGGTGGTAGTACCCTAGTTTCCTTGAAGCCAACTTGTAACCTTAGCCTTCCCAAATCTCGGGACGAGATTTCTTTTAAGGGTGGTAGCCTGTCACATCCCAAAATTTTCCAAATTTTGAAATGTGAAAAATAAATAAACAAAATAAAATCTTGTTGAAATTTAGGGTGAGATAAAACTTTTGATTCCAATTGGAAACATCAAAACCTATTTTGGAAAAATAAAAAATCCTAAAGGGATTTAAAAAGATAAATAAACAATAAATTTAAAATAGTTGGAATCACTATTTTTAGATCTTTTAATAAAAAGATTGGGTTTTCAAAAGAAAAGGTTGAATTATAAATGGATTATTTTATAGAGCCAAATTAAATCTTGGCCAAGCTTTTGAAAATAAAATATTTCTATTTGATAAAAAGAGTAAAGGTTTATTTAAATAAAATAACGAGGATTTATTAATATCCAATTTTATTTAAGTAAAGGCTTTTCCATTTTAAATAAACAATAAAACCTTGTCAATGTATTATAAATAAGATTTCCAAGTGTTTTTATTTTTCAAATGAAACCTACTGATATGATTTTAGTATTATTTTAGATTTCAAATAGAGTTTTAAAATAAATCAAATCCTATTTGAATTAATGACTAAGGTCTATTTAGTTAATTATTAATGGATCCTAAAAAGAATAAAAATCATTTTATTTTGGACTTTGGATTATGATGTTAAACAAAATTAAAATCAATACAAAGTTTGGTGGTGGTTTGAATTGATTTGTTGTTTGAATTATTTGTTTGAAAATCAAAACAGAAATTCAAATAGAAAAAGAAAAAGCATCCTTTATAAAAAAAATGAAACAGACCCAGCCCACTGCCAGGCCCAACCCAGCCCAGCAACCTAGCCCAGCTACACTCACCCGCAGTGAAACGTTTTTCACCCGGAAAAGCACCCGCTGAGTCGCAGACAAGTGGCCCCACTCCCTCTTCCTCCACCTCGCTAACAGACGGACCCCACGCCACCTCAGCATTGTCTCCCTCGCGACCATGTCTCCCTGCCGCTGCTGCCGATTGATGGCCGGCGTCAATACGCGTTGATGGCTGAGTAAATCCTCGATGTGATCACGCGTAGATAAATGCCCACACCTCCTCTCTCTTTCCCCTCACTTTCCAGCGCCTCTCTGCCCCTAGGCTGCTCTAATTTCGAGCTCACACCCCACTGTCTCCGACGAGGTCTTCCGTCGATTCCGGTGCTGACCAGCCGCCCCTCGCCTCCCACTGCATGCACACTTGCTCCCCACCTCCTGGCGCATCTTCTAGTGCAGCTAGTTAGCCCGCGCGTGCCCCACAGCCTCGGCTTCGTTATCACCTGAGCGCCGCCGTCGTCTGCTATCGCTCCGACAAAGTTCCCTGGTAAGCACCGACCGCCCCGAGTGTGCGCCGCCGTCCGCCGCCGCGAGAACGGTGAGCTGCTTCCCTTCTTCCCTTGCTTCCTGTAATTGCCGCGACGCCACCGCCGAGTAAGGCCGTCACAATGCCAGTACGCCAGATCTTGGTCGAAGTAGCTGTGTCCGTTGGATCTCGATCCTTTGGCTAAGATTAGAACTTAACGAAGGGGTATCAGT
Organism: Avena insularis; assembly: GCA_023614405.1. Taxonomy (NCBI): domain Eukaryota; kingdom Viridiplantae; phylum Streptophyta; class Magnoliopsida; order Poales; family Poaceae; genus Avena; species Avena insularis. The sequence continues at coordinate 40,914,528 of CM042691.1, read as the reverse complement.
CGATCTACACCGTGTGATCTAAATGAGATCCTACGGTCTGTAACAGTCGATCCAACCGAATCGTTTTCAACCAATAGGAAACAGCCACGTGGACAAGGTTTTGTTAAAAATAGAAAATAGAATCTGTTTGAATTGCAAACTTGTAAAATTCATAACTTTAATTCTACACGTCCAAAGTTTGCAAATTTATATCAATGGATTCATCAGAACAAGTACTTTGCAACCATGCACTTTGTTTAATGTTTTGCTTCTAAAAAATTGGTTGAATTTGCAGAAACATGTGTAGGCTTATTTTGAATATAAAAATTGTTCACATATATTTTTGAGATGAAACCTTTGCAAAATGATTTGTTGTGAACCTACTGACCATAGGAACCAACTTATGGATTTAAAAATGTATTTTGTGAAGCTAAGGAGTATATATTTGAATTAGCTCATTTCTAGTCAAATAAAAATATTGATTTTGGTTTAAAATTGAATCTTGAGTAAAACCCTTGGGAAATGTGTTCATTCAAACCTTCTGACCCTAAACACCAAGTTTTGAGAATTAAAATATATTTTGTGAACCCTTTAAAGAATATTGCTTTGCTAAAAGCATTTTCAACCACATAAAAATATTGATTTGATTTAATATTTGGTTTATGAGATAAAACCTTTTACAAATGGTTTTACCACTTTAGTAAATGACCACTTTGAACTTTATAATGTTTAGAGCCTAGTATAAACCACTTTTGGAAATAAAACTATCTTATGCATGCTTGCATGCATGACCTTGATTTTGTTATTTTATGTGTGATAAATTGTTTGAATGTTGTGTTGAATATGTGTTTGCTTGATTGAATTGTAGTGAAGTTAGAAGAGAGTGATATTTGCAAGATCAAGAAGTGAACCAACATTCTCTACTAAAAGGCAAGTGACACTATCATCCATGTCCTACTATTTTCATTACACTTAGTTGATTTTGTAACATGCATGATAAGGACTACTATATTTTATGCTATGCTAAATCCTAATAGGATACCCTTATATCCTCCTTAGTGAAAACATTATAGTTGTAGTATGCTTAGCCCTGCTATATATTTGGGATGGGATACATGATATGATTATATGAAGTGTTGGAAAGATATATGTTTTATATAATAAAACAAGTACTCAATGAACCACCTGGGTGGAAAAGGATACTCAAGATTTGGACAAGGTGGCAACAAAGGGAACCATGTTTATATGGCTATCTTTTTGTGTGTGCACTAGAAGAAAACCACCCAGGAACTTAGAGATTGAACATGTTTCTCGTACAGTGGCTTCCGTGTATAGCCACATGCTAAATGGGCTCTGGCTTAGTCAACTACATAGTGGAAGACCCATGCATTGGCATCTTCATGTTAACTAGAATTGTGTAAGGGAAAATTTATCCCTACATTGGTGCTTGGTTGACAAGCTAGCATTGTGTATTGGGAGGACTTCTATGGAAAGACTTTGTCACATTCTCGATCTACCGGTACTCCATTTTGGTGAGTACTTATCCAGCGGCCACTGGTGGCGTCAAGACGAGATTGTGTCATGTGGGTAAAGTGTACAACTTTTGTAGAAGATCAAATTCTAAGTACTTAGCCGTGTCCCCGGTTATGGACAATACTAAGCAACTAAGGCCTGAAGCTATGGAAGATCTCGACATTCCAATTTCTCAAAGTAAAAGTTGATGGTGACAACAAGGGATTTTGAAGCACTTGGAGTTTTCCAAGAAGTTCTAAAAGATTTGACAAAGATCAAAACTATTTTGAAAAGATAGGACAAAACTATATTGCTTTCTGCAAATGAGCCTAAACCCTACTTAGCCAAATATGCATGTAATGATAGGATTCACTTAATTCTACATAGTAGTGAAACTTGCCAATACAATTCAAATGTATTGACCCTTGTGGCTGCAACTTATTATGTTGCAGGTTTGTTTGATGTTAGTGGAGTTCAATGGTTAGGATTACAAGTCTACAACCAACATGATTGCCTGTTGCACTTTGAAGATGAAGGACCCCATGCTATTGATATATTCTGCTGCAATGTATTGAGATAGCCAAATGAGCTATGTAAGTTGTAATAAACTATTTTATTCCTGGTTATAAAGTTGTATTATGACCTTGTTTCTTGATATTACATCTTAACTGTGGATGCTAGCTATTGATCCAGGGACTAGAATTGTAAACACAGGGATCTCTACCTTATTAAAGGTTGGGAACCTTACACAATTTACCTGAAGAGAGCTCAAAAAGGAATCAATAAGAAGCAAATGCAAATAATGGCAGAAATCTGTGAAAACAGACCAGCAGGTAGAAACGAATTTTTTCAAACATCTTCTATTGCTCAAATCAAGAAGTGTTGAACTAACTAAAGTTAGCCAACATACTGTGGGATTTATTAGTAAAGTTTGACCTCAATCCGAGTTACAGAGCCTCCTCACGAGTTTTTTTGGTGGAGGAATGAAATCTGTTTCGGGACAGCAACTCCCCAAATATTAGTTCCCTCTCATTAGAGGTCATTCTTGGCACAAAAAGAAAACAAAAAGGATAAGGAGAGGTCATTACAGAAGTAATAACTTCCAAGACTCAAGGAAACTCTTGGGTTATCTCCCAACAAGTACTTTTCTTTAACGCCTTTAAGTTAGCCACAAGAAGCAAAGATAGCAACCATTCTCTAGCTTTTCCCCTCAAGGAGAAAGGAAAAAGTTTGAGCTCTCCATCTAGATCCTTATACTTTTGCATATCACAAAGTTCAACAAAGCTATAAAGATGGGCAGCAAGATCATCAGAACCAGCACCAGAAAATTGCTCTCTCATCACAAGATTCAACAAAGCAAGCTTAATTTCATAAAAGCTAGCATCAGGAGCAGGTGGAGCAATAGGAGTGCTTAGGAAACAATTGTTGTTGGTGCTAGTGAAGTCACACAACTTGGTGTTCTCGGCAGAGTTCATTTTGGCAAAGGTGGGCAAGCCAAAAACAGCAGCAACAGCTAGAGCAGGAACTATTTTTTTGTGTTTTTGAATAAAGCAAGCAAACCAAGCTAGAATAATTTTTTTGGGGGGGTCTTGAAAAGAGGCAAACAAAAATAAGCAAAAGAAACAAAGCAAACTAAAAACAAAGTAAAGAGAAAGGAAGTGAAGGAATCCCCTAGTGAAGACATCCTTACTCCCCGGCAACGGCACCAGAAAACTTGTTGATGACTCCTTGATGGCGCCAAAGAACTTGGTGCTTGATGTGGAGTCTTGTTGGGAACCCCAAGAGCAAGGTCTGAAGAGTACAGCAGCAAGTCTTCCCTCAGTTGAGACCGAGGTTATCGAACCAGTAGGAGGAAGAAAACGTCACACAGGTGTTGCAAGAAACACAGAGACCTGCACAACACAAACTCAAGACTTTGCCCCAATGAATCAGTGAGGTTGTCAAGCTCACCGGTTTGCTGTAACAAAGGATTAAACGTATGGTGTGGAAGGCAATGGTTTGCAGCAAGTAAACAAGTAACAGTGGAAGATGTATCAATGGTAAATATTGTACCGGGGTCCATAGTTCACTAGAGGTGCTCTCCTTAGATAAACAACATGGCATGAAGGGTAAACAAATTACAGCGGAGCAATTGACAGGAACTGAGCAAGGCATAAAAATGCAATTACTAGCCAGAAAGATCCTATGAAGTTGATTGGGCAATACAACAATATACATAGAATGTAATCCAACTGCATCTATGACTAGAAGTCCACCTTCAGGTTATCATCCGAACCCCCTCCAGTATTAAGTTGCAAGCAACAAACAACTGCTTTAAGCAAAGTGTGTAAGGTAAACAGTCCACATGTTCCATGAACAAGAGACCGCTGTTTTCTCCCTAGTAGCAACAACACATCTACAACCGAAGAGATTTCTGCCACTTCCCTTGGAAACTAGAGGCATGAACCCACTATCGAGCATAAATACTCCCTTTTGGAGTCACTAGCAACTACTTGGCCAAGATAACCACTAGCAACAGAGAGCATGCAAGATCACAAACAACACAGACATGATAAAATTATAAAGTTAGAACCATTAATCAAACCAACATAATAATCTCAATATCCATCGGATCCCTGCAAACATAACATGCATGATTAAAAATAGATTAGATCTTGATCATGAACGGAGCTCACAAGATATATACATGAAAGCACGAAGGAGGATATACAACCATCTAGCTACTACATGGACCCATAGTCCGAGGTGGTACTACTCACAAATCATACCGGAGATAAGGCCTCTAGGATGATCTCCCCTCCGGCAGGGTGCTGAGAAGAGCTGCAGATCTCCCCCCGATCTAGGGACGATGGTGGCCATGCTACAGACGGTTTCGTGGATTTCTGATTGGGTCCCGAGAGTTTGTGCATCGGGGGCTTCTTATAGGCGAAGGGGCGAGTCCGGGAGGCGACCAGGGCCGCCAAACCCTAGCCAGGCGCAGGCCCACCTGTCCCCGTGCCTGGGGTGGGTCTGGGCCCCTGGCCAGCCCCTCCGGCTCTCCTCTAGACTTCTTGTTCCCCATGGAAAGTAATTTACTTTCACGTTTGTCCCGTCCAATTCCGAGAATATTTCTTTACTAACTTTTCGAAAACCTAAAACAGCAGAAAACAGGCATCTGGCACTGTTGCAACTTGTTAATAGGTTAGGACCAGAAAACATGTAAAAAGCACCTCAAAGTGTAGACAAGTAAACCAAGTAGATACTAAACAAGCATGAAGCATCAAAAATTATAGATACGTTTCCAACGTATCAAGAAACACGATGGCGGTGGCGATGCTGCATGTTGCAGCAGGCCAGGGCACCTCCCGGTACAGTCTTCTTCTTCTATTTCTACTTCTTATTCTTCTTCGTATTACTATGCTACATTATCCAGGGCGGCCATGGACCCTGAAAGCAGCACGATGGCGGCGACACTGCATGTTGTAGTAGGCCAGGGCTCCTCCCGGTACAGTCTTCTTCTTCTATGTCTACTTCTTATTATTCTTCTTATTACTATGCTACATATTTTAGGGCGGCCGTGGACCCTGAAAGCAGCATGATGGCGGCAGCGGCGCTGCATGTTGCAGTAGGCCAGGGCTCCTCACAGTACTATGCTACATATTCTAGGGCGGCTGTGGACCGTGAAAGCAGCACGATGGCGGTGGCACTGAATGTTGCAGTAGGCCAGGGATCCTCCCGGTACAGTCTTCTTCTTCTTACTCTGCTATATATTCCAGGGTAGTCGTGGATCCTGAAACCAGCACGATGGCGGCGGCATCATAGGACCCGTTCGGAACTGTTCCCCGGCTCAACGAGTTAGTAATTCCCGACATGCATTTGGTTTTATTTTTGAGATTCTAAATGTGGAAATATTATCGTGTCTGCCCGCAAGTAGCTGATGACGCGCACGGTGTTTTCGTGGGCGCTTTGTTGGAAGACCCCAAGAGCAAGGTATGATGTGCACAGCAGCAAGTTGTCCCTCAGTAAGAAACCGAGGTTATCGAACCAGTAGGAGGAAGGAAATGTATCAAAGGTGTTGCTAGCAACTTGGAGACCTGCACAACACAAACTCAAGACTTTGCCCCAATGAACAGTGAGGTTGTCAATCTCACCGGTTTGTTGTAACAAAGGATTAACTGTATGGTGTGGAAGTAAATAGTAGCTTGGTAGAAAGTAAACAGTAACAATGGAATATGTATCAATGGTAAAGATTGGACCGGGGTCCATAGTTCACTAGAGGTTCTCTCCTTAGATAAACAAACATGGCATGCTTGGTAAACAAATTACAGCATGTAGAGGTCCCAACCTTTAATAAGGTAGAGATCCTTGTGTTTATAATGCTAGTCCCTGGATCAATAGCTAGCATCCACAGTTTAAGATGTAAGAAACAAAGGTCATAATACAACTTTATAACCAGGAATAAAATATTTCATTACATCTTACATAGCTCATTTGGCTATCTCATTACAATGCAGCAGAAATAACTATAGCATGGAGTCCTTCATCTCCAAAGTGCCACAAACAATCATGTTGGTTGTAGACTTGTAATCCTAATCAACAAACTTCACTAACATCAAACAAACCTGCAACATAATAAGTTACAGCCACAAGGGTCAATACATTTGAATTGTATTGGCAAGTGATACTATGTTAGAATAGTGGTATCTATCATCTATATGCATTTGGCTAAGTGGATCATAGGCTTGCTTTTCTCAAAATAGATTTTCCTTATCATTTGAAAACATAAGTTTTTGTTTGTCAAAATCACCCAAGGCATCTACCAATCATTGATTGAAGATCCTTTAACCCTTGTTCAACCACGAGTTTTTAACTTAGAAATTGGGATGAGGAGATTCTTGATAGGTTCCATGTCTTGATGCTCAAATTGTCCATTGTCAGGGACACGGCTAAGTACTTAGATTTTACTCTCTCGAGAGGTGGTGCACTTTCCCCACAAGACTCGACATGCATCGAGAGAAGAGCCTTTCCTTAGACCAAAATGGACGCGCTCCAAACCTATCACCCCCTACCACCAATTGTCCATATGTCTAAGTTATTTCAACCTATATGATCCAGGCAGAGCCCATAATGCCATGTGGTTGCACTTGAAGCTTCTCAACATTTGACATCTCAATCTCTTTTTTCCTGGGTGGCTTTCCACAAGTGACATACACCAAGGTAGGCCATGAATATGGGGCCCTGAGTAACCGCTCAACATAATACATCCTTTCCATTCCACCCAGGTGATTCATTCACATAGTTGTTTTATTAAACAAAACATAAGTCATAGACTTAGAAATATTTCATAGCATGAATATAATCCATCCTTGTTTTCTACTAGCTAAGCTAAGCATGACAGTAGTATGAATCTTAACTTAGGAAAATTCTACTAAGGCATCATCTACTAGGATTTCCCATGGCATAGTTAACACATAGAAAATTCATGCAAGTCCTACTTTTAGAAATATCACTAATGCATAGTGCAAATAATAGGACAAAAGTATGAAGCACCACTTGCCTTTTTGGTAGATAATATAAGTTCACTCCTTGATCTTGAAATGATCACACTCTTCAAATTTCACTACAATTCAATCAAGGCACAAGTTCAATCTAGCATTCAAATAATTCCTCACATAATATAAAGAAAGCAAAACAATGCATGCAAGCATGCAAAAGATTGTTTTATTTGTTAAGGTGGTTTATAATAGGTTATAAACATTTTAAAACACCTATTGGTCATTTATAAAAGTGGCAAAACCATTTAAAATCAAGTTAGTGAAAATGGCCATTTAAATCATTTTTATTTTGCTAGATATGATTTAAATCAAAGTGATAATTTCTAGTGTTTGCCAAACATATTTTTAAACACAAATTGTTAGTGTTTATGGTCAAAGTGTTTAAAACCATTCCATTTATAAAAGGTTTCACTCAAAACCCATTTTTAAATCAAGCACCATTTATTTTGTCTGAAATTCCTTTAAACAAAGTAATAATTTTATTAGGGTTAATCAAACACATTTTTAAATTCATAAACATGGTGTTTAAGGTCAGAGAATTTAAATCAAACCATTTTCAAAAGGTTTTACTCAAAAGCATTTTGAAACCATAATCAACATTTTCTTTTAACTAGAAATGCTTTTATTCAAAGATTTATTCCTTACTAACACAAAACATACTTTTAAATCTAAAAGTTGGTTTTTATGGTCAGTAGGTTCAAAACAAACCATTTACAAAATATTTTACCCTAAAAACATTTTTAGAATAAGTTTTATACTCAAAATATGCCTACACATGTTTTTGCAAAAACAACCAATTTTATAGAAGCAAATCATTAAACAAAGTGCATTGTTGGAAAGTATTCTTTTTTATGATTCCATTGATATATAGTTTGAAAATTTTGGACGTGTAGATTAAAAGTTATAGATTTTACAATTTTAATCAATCTAATTCATTTTCTGGAAATTTTAACAGACAGGCCTGACACGCGTCTTAATCTAACTGGCCCATACCAGTTTGTCTGGATCGGCTAACACAGCGCGTTGGATCTAAAGTTGATCGTATGGTGCATATCACATGATACCGCTTCGATTAGCTAATCTATCCTAGACAACAAATCAAGATCCAACGCTCCAGATCGCAATGACCAAAGGTGGGCGGCGCTGGCGGCGGCTGTGCGGCGGCGGTGCTCTTCTCGCGGTGGTTCCGGTGATACAGGAAGCAAGGGAGAAGGGGAAGATGCTCACCAGATTCGCCATGACGAGAGGGTGCTCAACGTTGCTGTTGTTGTCGAAGGGGCGCTCGAGGATGATAGGGATTTCTCGTCGGAGTTGTTCACTGGCTCGGGCTCGTCTATTCGTCGATGGAGGCAAAGATTTATAGTGTGTTATGACAAATTGAAAGAGTCCTTAGGTGCGTGAGATCGTGGCGAGTACGAGGGCATCAATGAGAAAGGGAGGGGCGGACGAAAACTACCTGGAGAGTTCGCCGGAGCGGATGCAGGCGACGGAGGAGCTCTGTTCGTCGAGGTTGCCGATGCTAGGGGGCACGCGCGGGCTAGCTTGGGGGTACTGGAAGATGTGTAAGAGGGTCGGGAGTAGGATCATAGGTTCTAGGGAGCAAGGGAACGCGAGGTCTGGCCGGAATTCGCCGTTGAGTTCGTCGGAGGCAGTGTCGGTTGCAGGGGAAATTAGAGCAGCCTGGTGGCTCCGGTCGAGTGAGGTTTGAGGGGAAAGAAGGAGGGGATATGGGCGATTAAGAGGGCGTCGTTGCAGCGAGGGATTACTCGACCATTAACTCGAATTGAAAGCGCGCAATCATGGCAGAAACAGCAGCGCGGTTAGGGGAAGAACGGGTCCGCGAGTGGGGAAGACGACTGGCAGGTGGGACCTGGGCGTCAGCAAGAGAGAGGGTGTGCATGTGGGGTCATGTAGTCAGTGTCTGCGCGGGTGCGTGCTGCGGTGCGAAACGTTTTTCTGCGGGGAGAGAAGAAGTGGGCTCCCTGGGCTGGTCTGGGCCTGGGCCTAGTTGGGCTGGGTGCAATTCATTTTTTCCTTTTCTGTTTCTTTTTCCTTTTCTTATTTATTTTTCTGTTTTGATTATATTCAATTGATTCAAATACTTGTTTGAATTCAAACTTTTCTCAAAACTTTCAGTAAGTTTTGATGCTGTTTTAAACATCTATTTTAAAGACCATTTTTGGAATAATTCTTTTATTCATTTATGGTTTATTTTTTATTAAAATAAGCACTTGCCTTTATTCAAATAAGATTTAAATATGTTTTCAAACTCTTATTTAAATTCTAATTTTCACCAAACCCTTTTTCAGTAGGTTTTATTTATTCATTAGTGAAAATAATTCATTTTGAATTATTTAAAATATTTTAATATGATTTATTAATCATTTAAATTGGGTAATTGTCTTTATTCAAATAAAATCAAATATGGTTTACTTCCATATAAATTTTATTCAAATGATTTCTTTGATTTCATTCAAGTTAATTAAGCAACTTTTATTCCACTTGGGAAAATTTCAATTTATTATTTTCTCATGATTTAATTAATCATTTTCATTCGGGATTTTTTCTTTATTTAAATATAATTTGAATATGGTTTAGTCCCATATACTTTAATTTGAATATTCTTTATCCCTTTATTTTATTTGGATTTGGATTATCTTTATTCCATTTGCTTATGGATTTAATTGAAGTTTTAAATTATCTTCGAAATAATTTTCTTGGGATTTATTATTTAGGAAAATTGTCTTTATTTAAATAAAATTGGATATTGTTCAATCCTTATGATTTTATTTTAATAATCTTTTATTCCTTTTTATTATTCCATAATGTTTCATTTCATTTGTTTGGCCAAGATTTAATTTGGCTTTTAAATATTCCTTATTTATTTATTTATTTATTTATTTCTTTGCCTTATAAAATCCATATCTTTTTATTTAAAGATCCAAACTTGGAGATTCCAATTTGTCTAATTTTTTAATGTTTGTTTACCTTTTTTAATCCTTTTAGGATTCATTTTCTCACAATTTGGTATGGATTTTAGATAGGATCTTTATTAGCTTTGGAAACTATTTCCTTTTATCTTATTAAGTTCATAAGTTTTTATCCATAGCTAGAAATTAAGTGGAACTAATTTCTATGGGTTTATAACATTTTTTTTATCATCTTTGATCATTTACAAATGTTTGTTGCTAAATTTTTATATGGATCAAATTCATATTCTTAGGGAGATTTTGGAAATGATTTCTTCCATTAGGGTTTTAGGGTTTTGGTTTATTTTCCCAAGTTTAAATTTCCAGATACATTCATTGATGAATGCATTTCACTTGATTTAAATTTTATGGATTCCATTTTATTCAAATTTTGTTCAAGATGGGTTTTGATGTTTCCATTTAGAAACAAAAAGTTTCTTTTCACCCTAAATTTCATCAATTATTTATTTTTTTTATTTATTTTTTTCACATTTCAAAATTTGGAAAATTTTGGGATGTGACATAGCAGGGAAATTGACAGGACTGAGCAAGGCATAACAATGCAATACTAGACATAAAGTGAAGGGTTCGCAGCATAGAAAACAAAAATTTCCTACGATGGGAACAAAGCACCAAGATCTATCTAATAGATACAAGCAACGGGTGGATATACATCCATAGAATACATACCCTCGAAGACCGCATAGCGTTAATAAGGTTGAACTCGTGGATGATATAGTCGAACGCTTGCCGATCTCAAGATCGTGATGAAGTCATCTTGTCCAGCCGGTCCAACACCATCACGTCTAGCACCGCAAAGCAGTGGTGCATCCGTGATCGCACACATGTCCAGGTACCCCAACAACCTCTGCGCCCTTGCTCCAGCGAAGCAGCGGAAGCAACAAATCCTTCTAGAAAAAGCCACCGGTAACATGTATCTCGCTGATCCGAGACCATGGGGAAATTCTAAAGGCGGAGAGAGATCCTTCACGAGGAGGTGTGAGTGAGAGAGAGGGAGAGGGGCTCATTTTATAGAAGGAGGGGCACCCCAAGGGGTGAGGCCGGTGGCCATGGTGGCTGCCCCCACCCTTTCCTCCATTATGTGGGTGGAGCTCCCACTCAAAATTAGCCCCTTCATTTCTCCACTCAAAATCCCACTCAAAAATCCCATTAAATTTCCACCAAATTTAATGCAACCTCTCTTTAAATAAAACTCCTTTTATTTATTCAGAATTTTGACAATTACTTTAACCGCTTGCTTGTATTTCATTTCACATGCAGAAACACTTTCAGCAATTTCACCCGAAACAGTTTCGGTGTCTAGTGAAATAAATTCATGTGCTTTATTTTTATTTCTATGGCATATCATTTGCTCCGAATGGTGATGGTATCTCTTAAGTGTGTCACCCGATGGTTCGCGATAATGTAGACATGATCGAGACCCCTCTCCGATCAATAATCAGCAACGGGACCTAGAGATCTGTACTGACTCCCACACATTCAACGATGAATTCTGTGATCGTGTGAACCTTATACGCATGTAACTCAATACCTTTGTATCGCGATATATTACATGTCCGAGATTCGATCATCGGTATCCCCATACCTAGTTTGATCTCGTTACCGACATGTACTCTTTTCTCGTTCCCGTGATATAACATTCTAGTGATCAAATAACTTGCTTGTAAACTAACTAATGTGATATCACCGAGAGGGCTAGAGTATATCTATCCGTCATCAGGATGGACAAATTCCACTATTGATCCATGAGCCTCAACATAACACCTTCGTAGCACTGAACCCATCTTTATAGTCACCCTGTTACGGTGTGACGTTTGATGTTATCATGATACTCTTCCGGTGTTAGTGATTGACATGATCTCGTGGTCTAAGGACTAAGATTACTTTGTATGATGTTATAGCAATATAAACACAATGACCTTGATCGTAATGCTATACTTCGGATGAATGTTCATCAAATCATTCCAACACTATTGTGACCTCATTATTAACAACATCTAATGTCCATGATCAGGAAACCTTTGATCATCTTGTTAAACAACGAGCTAGTTTATAAGAGAGGCATAACTAGGAACTTCCTTTTTGTTTATTAAACACACATGTATTAACGTTTACGTATTAATACAATTATAGCATGCAAAATAAACATTTATCAGAAATAAGGAATACGATAATAACCACTTTATTATTGCCTCTCGGGCATATTCCCTTCAGTCTCCCACTTGCACTAGAGACAATAATCTAGTTTAGAAAACTTTGCGAATTAAATACATATGGCTTTCTGGTGTTCCATATACGCGATTGCAAGTGGTTAACATAATCTACTGATCTGACGCTTTCAGGTCCGTTTGTATTTGCATTTATTTTCGTTTTCACGCATCACTCATTCTCCAATGAGATGGCATTGTATAAATTTGGTGTTTTGGTGAGACCTTTAGTTCCTTGGGGTTAAATCATGTCGATACTATTGTCTTACAACATATCTTTAGTGTTAGCCCGTTGCGAACCACACCTTAGTTTGATAACAAACTACTTGACACAAATGCCCTCCTTTGCTGCTACTATAGTAGTCATATACTTAGCCTTTTGTTGTAGTGTTCTTCACAATGTATTAACTTCCGAATTCATCCAAATCCATCATGGAATCTCCTTTCCATTACATTGTGCCACCCATAGATGAAATTGGGATAAACTTAATTTGTATATTGTGACAAAACTAGTATCAATGTAACGCTTTCCAATGAACTATTTGTAATAGTTTGTCACCTCTACATAAATATATTCTTAGTTCTTCCAAAAGATCATAAGAATTTCCTTACTATTGTCCAATGATCATTTTATGATTCATTCTGGTATATTCTCATACACTTAGAGCATATGACATATCTGGATGTGCACATATCATGGTATGATTGATCAAAAACATTCTTGTGATTACACTCATCAAGTGTCGATACACTTGAATCTTGTTTCACTTATCAAGTGTCGATACACTTGAATCTTGATTCAATAATTTTTCCATGCGACAAGATCCTTTTCTTGTCGTTTCTATATTGAACCCCTTCAATATCTCATATATGTACGTTTGGCACGACCATATTAGCATCACTGTCTATCAAGGTAGAAATTCATGCTAAATATTCGGGTTTTGCCTAAGTCTTTCATCGAAATGAAATTCTTAACCTTTGTCAATAAAAGATACATCATTTCCAATCAACAAGATGTCCTCCACATAATGTATTAGAAATATGTCTCAGCGCTCCCATTTAATTTCTTGCAAATGCAAGCATCTTCATCGTCTCCAGATGAAAAATTCTTTAACAGTTTCATCACGGTGAAGATTCCAACTCCGCGATGCTTAATTCAACCATTGAAGTTTGCATGCCCTTTTAGCATCCTTTGATTTTAACAAAACCCTTTGGACCGTGTCTTGTACACGTCCTAGGTAACCATTCTATTAGAAGAACTTTGTTTTGTTTATTCAACTACCATATACCAAAATTATATGTAGTGGTTGCTACATTAATCTGTCTAGACTAAATATCGCTATGAAAGATCAAATCTTGTCATAGTCAAGTCTTTGAACATTATTGTAAAAACTTTACCGACATGTCGACTATTTCATAGATGTGAAACATCCATGTCTGTTTCTTTATAGATCCAAATACGACCGGTAGGTTTTTACACCTTTCCAGAGGGTCTTCCAAGTTCAAAAAACTTGATTTCTCGTGTATGGAACTATCACGGAATTTATGGCTTCAAGCCATTTTGATGGAGTCAGGGCCCATCATCTCTTCTTTGCATGTAGTCTGTTCATCATTTTCAAACAACAATGATTTACTCTAAAATCTTAGCATTTGATTGTTTATCTAACCTACTTGGTTCAATAGGAACTTAGACCTCCGTGACCACAACCTTTGAGGCACGTGAGCAATGAGCATTATGGCTGCCTCCTGAACTTTTTCTGGCGCTGCGCAACCCAGCATTATAGCTAAGGTTCGTTAACCTTATCAAAGTTCTATTGTCCTCCCACTTAACTTTTGTGAAAAAATTCTTTTTCAAGAAACTTCACATTTCAAGCGACAAACCCTTTAGGCTGTGTTTGTTTGGGCTGTGGCTATTGAAAATCAGCTGTGAAAAATCAGCTGTGGAAAATCAGCTGTAGAAAGCAGCTGTTAAAAGCAGAGATTAGGTGTTTGGCAAAAGTGCTTTTGGTAACTGTTGGTGGTGGTTTTAGTTCTGAAATGTCTGAAATGTCTCCGAGTATAGATATGTTGTATAAGTATTCATTTGAAATGAATTACTTGTCTTTTTTACTTAAATTAAATATCATGAATTAGTTGGTTTTCCTTGTTTTTTGTCTACTATATTTACAAAATACCAAAAATCACGAAAATCAAAATATTCTTGATGCTAAAACAATTATGAACATATTTTTAATAAAAACCATTGCAAACTGGATACACAAAACAATATTTTTAACAAATTATCACAATCCGTAATTGCTCATCAGTAATTGCTCATCAATCCATCTCGCTACCATCTCCGTACCAGTCAACTAGTACCTCGATGATCGGATCTGGAATGGATTGTTGATGTTGTGATTGCATGGCTTCTCACGAGCTGAATCGAGCAGTACTATGCGTGCATATGATGGCTCGAAACAAACCTGCCGCTTCAAACCCGGCACGTTGGGTGTGGTGGTGCATCGGTGGTTGGTCCACGGGTGGCACTTTGCCTGTAATTCAGCGAAAGAGAATGGGCATTGCTTTGCACCGGTTCGGGAATTGAAGAGGAAGCTGCGGGAAGCGGCTCTGGCGGTGCTTCCGCTGATTCCCGGTTCGGTAGTTCATTTGGCCGCATCGCTTTTGACAAGCACTTTTCAATTGTCGAGTGTTTGTTTGGTCTTGCGCTTTTATGACTGAAAAGCAGAAGCAGAAGCTCAAACAAACAAAGCCTTAGTCCTCGGTGGTATGGAGGAGTACCCAATGGTTATTCGAAATAACCTACAAAGACATGCTCATCCGACTTTGGTTGTAAACATCTTACTTATGCTTAGCATACCTAAATTTAAGAAAGGACAACTTGGGTTTTACCACAAACCATAACTTAAATGGTGTAATTTCAACGGATCAAGATGGAGCTCTTTTCAGTGTAAAGCGGTAATCTCTAAAACTTTAACATTTTAAAACATAATGGAAATTTTATAAATAGCATCTTTGATCCAACCATGTCAAACAAGGTTTCATTACAAATCTGAAACACTCCATATTCCTATGGTGTTTTGGGAGATGTAAATCTAGGTGTTTTGCTAAACTTGCAACTCAAATAAATCCTTTTATGATAAAATCATAAAATATTTATTTTCTTGTTACAATGATTTTCCACTTCATCTTGAAAGTCTTTGAACGTTTTCAAATATTTCATAGTTCTTTCTCATTAAGTGAATATTCACTCAGATTTCCGGAGAAAGCATATGAAGTTGAAATCCATCGCTTACTACTACACATAATGGACTACATGCATCAATATGTATAAATTCCTATAATTTAGTCGATCATTCTTCTTTGGCCTTTGAAGGAAGTTTTAATTATCCCGAGCAAAGTCTCACAAGAATCACTTGATTAAATCAAATACTCCAAAAATCCATGAAAATGGAGTTTCTTCATGTTTTATTTCCAATATAATTTAAACGGCGATGTCACTTTGTAAGTGATCTTCCAATCATTTGTCTTGCGACATTTTAGCATTAGTTTTATTGATGTGATTTCACCAAATAGATTTGTAAATCATCCATCTTATATGGAATACAGTAATTATTTGAATAATATTTGTTCTCATAATACCTGATTAAAACAAATCTTGAAGGCAGTCTTTGATGTTAACGAGGAATACAAACAACAACTTGTTTTTTCGATGAACATCATCACATATTCTCTTGCTAGTTACTTAGGCCATTGTGGTTCATGAATTGTGTTGTTCTATATGAAATTTCATACCAACCAATTTGGTATTCAATACCCAAGAACTACATTGTTTAACAAGCAAAGAATACAATCATAACATGTATATCATCTATATACCTAAACTGGATATTTCCTGTCTTTTCTTTTCTGCCAAATATATTTTATAGATTCTCTTTTAGCATTTCATTTTTCCTTTTAAAAGAATCTATCAACATCAAAAGTGGCGCCATATACATGACACATATTCCAAAGCGTGTATATTCAAATGCTAATACCTTTGGACTTACACTTTGAAGTAGATCACCATCATCAAATGATCGGCATTCTTCCAAAAATCATTCTTATTAATCTTTTAGT
This sequence comes from Avena insularis, assembly GCA_023614405.1. Classification (NCBI taxonomy): domain Eukaryota; kingdom Viridiplantae; phylum Streptophyta; class Magnoliopsida; order Poales; family Poaceae; genus Avena; species Avena insularis. Next base: position 40,898,190 of record CM042691.1, on the reverse strand, counting down.
GTAGTAAACACTTTACATACATATTCTATTCATCCTTATCATGATGACTTTCATGATCAAGATAATGTAGCTTATAAAGGCGAATCGTGAGTATAACATTACTTTCCAAAACCCTTTTGGATGATTAGTATGTCTAGCATCTTCAACCTTCACAAATTCTCATCCAAAATGACAACATACATTATACTCTATCATATTGCAACCAAAACATTGTTTCAGATATCGTTATATCTGCTACACATTATGGTTTCTGAAACAATACTTTCAGCTCCTAGATAACCTTGATATTTAAAAACAATCAAGAATCATGGAGGCAAACATGATACTTAAGATACTAACACTGGAATTGCTACTCTCGATTTAATACTAATGATTAAATTTCACGGAGTAAACAGAGTTTTCTAAAAAAAATCAATAGGCTTTAAACTTTAGATTGACACTCTACACAATACGATACCAGTTCGTAAAGTAAATATCCATAATTCTATAGTTCTATTATCTCAATTACAACTAAGCATAAGGTGGTGAACGAATGCCAATGACTACAAAAAATTATGGAAATTCTCTTTGATTTCATTTATGATAAATTGAGTTCTACTAATCCAATTAGAAATGAACTCCCACTCAAAAACGACATCCCTCGTGTCTTTTTGGTGATTACATGTACCAAATCCACTACACCAAGTCCGATCATCACGTGAATCGGTAAATCTTCAAACGCTAGCATCCATATGGTCATCATATCAAAACATATGACTCATGCTTAATCTTTTGGTCCGTGTTCCGAGGCCATGTCTGCACATGCTAGACTCGCCAAGTAAGAACCTTAGTATTCATGTGTGTAAAACTGTCTTACACCCGAGATATGCTCGTGGATTCAAGTATACCCGATCATCACGTGATGTCTTGAAGAGGCAAAACATTGTCGGTGCATACTTAAAGGAAGAACACATTTTTATCTTGATATCTAAATGAGGGATGATCTTATTATGCTAATAAAACGCCAAACAAGCAATATAAGATGCAACAAACGTCACATGTGAAAAAGTGAAATGGTATGGTCCTCGCACTTGATCGTTATCATGTGCATCGTGGTATGATCCTCATCATTCATTTATGTGTAAGTCCAAGGTCTATGGAACTTACACGTTATGTGTATTATAAGAGTATCGACTTATACTTTTACTTACAACATCACCATATCATGACACTAGCCCAGCAACAATCTAAACTAGATGCTTCTAATTTATCCATTACAAGTTTTACGTGGCTTAGGGCATTCGAAGATAGAACCGTTCTTATCTACGAACATGGACCACAATGAGGATAACCAAATTATTAACAAATCGTTGCAAATTATATATTGACTATAGTAGGAGAGACACACACCCGCTAGCCACTTATTCAAAACTAGTTGCATGTCAAGCGTGGAACAGGCATCATGTGCGAGGACATGTAAAGTTTATCCGGGCCGCTTCATCCCACTATTCCACCAATATCCAAAGTACAACTAAGAAGAAATAACATGATCATCATTGCCCACATATACATATGTGTACTACCCGTGCAAAGCATCTACGCATAGATCCGGCTCTGATACCACTGAAGGGTTCACAACATAGAAAACAAAAAAATTCCTACGATGGGAACAAAGCACCAAGATCTATCTACTAGATAGAAGAAACCGGTGGATATATATCCATAGAATACATACCCTCAAAGACCATATAGCGTTAACAAGGTTGTACTAGTGGATGATGTAGTCGAACGCTTGCCGATCTCAAGATCGTGATGAAGTCCATCTAGTCTAGCCGTTCCAGCACCATCACGTCCAGCACCGCAAAGCAGTGGTGCATCTGTGATCGCACACACGTCTGGGTACCCCGACAACCTCCGCTCCCTCGCTCCAACGAAGGAGCGGAAGCAACAAATCCTTCCAGAAAAAGCCATCGAGAACATGTATCTCGTCGATCCGAGACCATGGGGAAATTCTAAAGGGGGAGATAGATCCTTCACAAGGAGGTGTGAGTGAGAGAGAGGGAGAGGGGCTCCTTTTATAGGAGGAGGGGTCACCCCAAGGGGTGTGGCCAGAGGCCATGGTGGCTGCCCCCACCCCTTCCTCCATTATGTGGGTGGAGCTCCCACTCAAAATTAGCCCCTTCCTTTCTCCACTCAAAATCCGACTCAAAAATCCCATTAAATTTCTACCAAATTTAATGCAATCTCTATTTAAATAAAAATCCTTTTATTTATTCAGAATTTTGTCAATTACTTTAATAGAAAAACATTCACATATAACTCCTTTCTAGTATTTCATTTCACATGCAGAAACACTTTCAGCAATTTCACCCGAAACAGTTTCGGTGTCTAGTGAAATAAATTCCTGTGCTTTCTTTCTCTAGCATATCATTTTGCTCAGAATGGTGTCGGTATCCCTTAAGTGTGTCACCCTACGGTTCGCAAATAATGTAGACATGATCGAGACCCCTCTCCGATCAATAATCAGCAGCGGAACCTAGAGATCCGTACTGACTCCCACACATTCAACGATGACTTCTGTGATCGTGTGAACCTTATACGCATGTAACTCAATCCCTTTGTCTCGCGATATATTACATGTCCGAGATTCGATCATCGGTATCCCCATATCTAGTTTTATCTCATTACCAACATGTAATCTTTTCTCGTTCCCGTGATATAACATTCTAGTGATCAAATCACTTTCTTGCAAGCTAACTAATATGATATCACCGAGAGGGCCTAGAGTATATATATCCGTCATCGGTATGGACAAATTCCACTCTTGATCCATGAGCCTCAACATAACACCTTCGTAGCACTGAACACATCTTTATAATCACCCTGTTATGGTATGACGTTTGATGTTAGCAAGATACTCTTCCGGTGTTAGTGATTGACATGATCTCATGGTATAAGGACTAAGATTACTTTGTATGATGTTATAGCAATATAAACACAATGACCTTGGTCGTAATGCTATACTTCGGATGAATGTTCATCATATAATTCCAAAAATGTTGTGACCTCGTTATTAACAACATCCAATGTCCATGATCAGGAAACCTTTGATCATCTTGTTAATCAACGAGCTAGTTTATAAGAGAGGCATAACTAGGAACTTCCTTTTTGTTTATTAAACACACATGTATTAATGTTTCCGAATTAATACAATTATAGCATGCAAAATAAAAATTTATCATAAATAAGGAATACGATAATAACCACTTAATTATTGCCTCTCGGGCATATTCCCTTCATAAAGATCATATGAGATTCGATTGGGCAATACAACAAGATACATAGACCTCCATCAAAATGCATATATGACTAGAAGTCCACCTTTGGGTTATCATCTGAATCCCCTCCAGTATGAAGTTGCAAGCAACAGACAACTGCTTTAAGCAAACTGTGTAAGGTAAACAATCCACTTGTTCCATGAATAAGAGACTGTTGTTTTCTCCCTAGTAGCAATAGCACATCTACAACCTTCGAGATTTCGGTCACTTCCCTTAGATTAAATAGAGGCATGAACCCACTATCAAGCATAAATACCCCCTCTTGGAGTCACTAGCAACTACTTGGCCAAGATAGCTACTAATTACGGAGAGTATGCAGGATCACAAACAACATAGACATGATAGAATCAATAAGACAAAACCATCAATCAATCTAACATAGTAATCTCAATATCCATCTGATCCCCGCAACATCCATGATTACAAATAGATGAGATCTTGATCATGAACGAAGGTCACAAGATCTAGACATGAAAGCACAAAGGAGGAGATATAACCATCTAGATACTACATGGACCCGTACTCCAAGGTGGAACTACTCACGCTTCATACCAGAGGCTGGCATGATGAAGAAGAAGGCCTCCGGGATGATCTCCCCTCTGGTAGGGTGCCGGGAAGAGCTTTAGACCACCCTCCCCCTGATCGATGGACGATGGTGGCGGCGGCTATAGATGGTTTCGTGGAATATTGATTGGGTACTTAGGGTTTATGCATCGGGGGCTTCTTAGAGGCGAGAGGCGAGGCAGGAGGGTGGCCAGGGGGCCCCCACCCTTCCCCTGCGTGGACCCACGCCTAGGGGGTGTGGCCACCCTGTAGATCCCCTCCGTCTCTCCTCTGGACTCCGTGTTCTCCTCGGTGAAATATTGACTTTGGATTTTGTCCCGTCCAATTCCGAGAATATTTCCTTACTAGCTTTTATGGAACCAAAAACAGAAGAAAGCAGGCAACTAGCATTGTGGCATCTTGTTAATAGGTTAGTACCAGAAAACATATAAAACACCTCAAAGTGTAGAAAAAGCAAAGCAAAGTGGATACTAAACAAGCATGGAACATCAAAAATTATAGATACGTTTACGACGTATTAGTAGCCTCCAAGTAGGGACCACGCTCAATCTTCGTAGACACATTTGGTGATTTTGTGACTTGAATATTGTGATTCCTTGGAACATGCAGTACAATTATAAAGTACCTATTTTAAATAACATGAACGATGCAACAAGCTGTTGGGGATATGCTATATGGGTATCCTCATAGCATGTCTCCTATCCGGATAACCCGGGTGGCCCACAATTGGTAGCATGGCCCATGGACTGCTGGGCGGCCCAGTTAGATGGATCCAGAAGGGAGGCCCATCCCGGATAAAGGAAGGCTACGGTTGGAGTCACCGACGTACCCGGAGCCTTGGAGTGCAAGATACACAAGACTAGTAATAGACTGTGTAGGACTCTGTAACCTGTCCGGCTAGGACTTTTCCCTATAACCCTAGGACCTGGCGACTATATAAGTCGGGCATGTGGGAGCCTTTAGGGCATAATCTCAGACGATCATAGACAACTTCAGACAACCTCGCATAGCGAATCAATCCCTGTAACCTGGCGTATTTCCCTTATAGTGATTTATAGTAGGAGTAGGATTCCGCCACCGTCGTGGGATATGAACCTGGGTAAGCTGTGTTACCTCGTACCCATCAACCGTCCGCCTTCCCCCACATCTCTAAACACACACTGTGAGGACCCCTCCATGGCGTACTCGTCGGCAATACCATGACAGTTGGCGCCCACCGTGGGGCAAGAGGCGCTTCAGGATCTTCAGCAGGCGAGGACCATGATCTTCATGGGAATCGGCAAAACCGTAGCCATCGGTCGTGTTCTCTTCTCCGGCAATGTTCCGATCGTTCGTCCCAACGAATTCTGGATCCCAGCGAAAACGAACCCTACGCGGTGTTCGATCGTTCCTATTGGAGACATCCACCTCTTCATTGGCGAAACCCACTCGGGCACTAGTTCCATGTGAGTCGTAGGAGCATCAAGGCCCGCACGGACCGCCTACGGGCAGGATACGTTCACAGAAGGATAGATGTCAGATCTCTCTTCGGAGTTTGCCGGCAAAGATCGGAAAAATTCAAGGCCCACCCAAACCGCCCCTGTGCAGGATATAAAGGTGGAAGATCACTTCAAGTTTGTCGGCTTCGCCCGTGCGTTTGGACAGTAGAGATCCAAGTTCGTCGGCGTGGTTACCATCTTCGACCTGGCGCGTTGCGTTCAGAGAGAGGGCGAAAACCCCCGCGATTACCTGGCGAGGTGGCTCCGTATACGAGCCGATCTGGCCCACTACCCGAATGATGATGCTATGTATCACTTTGTGGAAGGACTGGACCATGGCATGCTTCTTCGACATTCTCTAAGACGGCAGCAGGCGTCAGGATGCCTTACCTTCGAAGGCATGGTGAACACCGTCAACAACTACGCGGAGCCCGAAGCGGCAGCTCAGACAGCACTTATGCTCATTGACAGAGCCCCTCCGATTAAGCCACCACCTCCACCACCTCCGGCCACCATCATCGCAGCTGCGCCGCCACCAACAGTCGTCGTCGCTGCTGTTGCCTCCACTGCCCGTCATCGAGGAAGTCCTGGCACCCTCCGACTCTATTATTGACGCGCTTTATGCTGACTCTAGTGCAGATTCAGTGGAGATAGATTTCAGTCCAGAGGAACTAGACTCCACCATGCAAGAGATGGAGGAGGAGTACACGCGCGATGAGCAAGCCAACAATGTCATCACGTCTCGAGAGGTGTTCGTCACCATTGGGACGGCGATGGATGAAGATCAACCCGGACGAGCTCCGCCTACAGCGCTGGAAAAGGGGAAGGGGCCACTTATTGCTGCTGACAATGATCGCGCAAAGGTCATGCCTCCTCTGCCTAACCAAGTGTAGAAGCCGCAGGAACTCGGCACTGGCCCGAGAAACAACAACACCGCAAACTTGCCGCCTCCGGCATCTACGTCTACAGCTTCCCAAGTTACTCCGGCTGATAGAGTGATGTACGGCAATCTCCTCGTTGAGCCACTAACCGTAGCTCATATCCGGAACGTGACTCGGCTTGAAGAGAAGCGCCAGCAGCCATCGGAGGAAACGCAGGCCATCGCGGATCAAGGCGCTAAGCTAGATCGAGATCTGGTCAATGCACAGAGGTCCATAGAGAAATCTAGAGCAATGGAGGCCGAATACAAGACTCTCCTGCAGCAGCAGAAGGCCAAGAAAGCTCCAGCTCGCGTCATCAACGATCCTGGTGTACGGCGAAACCTAGGATGGGATCCCTCGAAGACGGCACAGGCCAAGCCGTATATTGACAGTGAAGGCAAATAGGTGATGCCCACAGCACTCCTTAACCTCGCCGTCGCCAAGACCCTTCTAGAGCAGGATAGATCGCCTGAGGCAGTGGAACAGGTCTACGACCTAGTGGCCAAGGCGGTGAAGCAGCAGGAAAAGGCCACCTCTCAGAGGCTTGAGTCCGACCCAACACTTTGCCAGTCTAGCCAGCATAAGCCGCCAAGGGACAGATCTCCTATTGATGTCGGGTCCCAGACGGGTTCATTAGAACGAAGACGGAGGGATGCGCGCAACAGGAAGGATGTTATTCCCATATCCTCTGACCACGGAGAAAAGGCCCGACCTCATCGCCCATCGCCACCGCCCCGATCCCCCCGACATCGCGAAGACACCAAGGCTCACCATCGTACGCATATGCCCCCACCAAGGCATTGTGGCATCGTCATCCGCGACAACGCGGAGCAGACCCGTCATGACGGAGAGCGCAACCAAGGACACAAGAGCAGGTCACGCCATGACCCTCCACGTCCGACAAGCAACTGTGACTAACGTGAGGCGTCGCTGGAGGGTAACAGCAAGAAGACTAATCCACTTCCACCTCCGCCTCCATCACCACCTAGCAGTCATCATGGCGGAGGGGGCTCACGTCTTTCACGCAGCCCATCCCTTGTTGATAAGAATAAGAAGAACCTGGAGCCATACGACACATGTTCGCGGATCGATAAGATCCACGAGGCTCGGGAAGGACCATACCTGGGACCACGTTGCTTTGGACCTGCAATACGGTCTGCAACTTACCCCAAAGGCTTCCGGATTGACAAGACCATCAAGCCCTATGACGGCACCGCCAAGCTAGCCACATGGTTGCAGGACTACGACAACACAGTGGAGATTGCCGGAGGCAACCCCAACGTCGCCGTCAAGTACCTCCCGTTAATGTTGGCGGGCATGGACCGTCAATGGATCGACGACTTGCCGGAGAAATCAATCTGCAATTGGTTGGACATGCAAGAAGCATTCACCAAGAACTTTAGGGTACGTACAAGCGTCCCTGCACTGTTGGCAATCTACAGCGGTGCGTGCAAGAGAAAGACGAGACATCTCGCGCCTACCTCTCCCGCTGGCTGGACATGAAGAATTCCTGCGCAGGAGTGCACGCTCGGACTGCCATGGCCGCCTTCATCGCTGGGTTGGAAAGGGGCACGTTGCTCCGACATAAGTTGAAGCGCTTGCAGGATAATCACCAGCTTGACTTGAACCAGATGATTCAGTTGGCTAGTGAGTTCGCGGCTACCGACGACGATGCTCGTGACTCCTTGCCGGCAACGGCCGTTCCAACTCAAGCTCGGAGGAATAGTAGTACAAAGCGGAAAACCGCTCCAGAAGAGAAGCAATCTACCGACATGGTCGCTATGACTTTTGCAGGACGAGGTGATGGCAGACAACTTGGCCGATGAAGGGGAGCTGGTCGTGGGCAGCAACGAGGAAGCGAAACTACCTCGGCGCCGCTCCGCGTTCCCCAAACCTATGAGGAGTACCATGATATGCCGTGCCTCGTACACCTCGATGTCAACGACAAGGCCACCCATACCAATCGACACTGGAAGTTCGTTAACGACCTCAAGGAAGACCCGGAGTCCGGCTACAAGCAAAGTCGGAAGAACAGACCGCGAGGCAAGGGCAAGGGGAAGAAGAAGGAGGATTCCAACAATTCAAGTGACATGGACGAGGACGTTGACCCCAAGAACTCCGCCAAGAGCAACGACAAGGGCAAGAACCCCTTCTTGAAGAAGGCGCTAGTCTACCACACTTTCCTTGGCACCCCCACCGTCCGACAACAGCAGACCTCTATGAGGATCCTGATGGCTACTCTACCCCCAGTTCCGCAGTACCTGCGCTGGTCGGAGGTTCTAATTACTTGGGACAGGACAGACCACCCAGACCTTGTTCCTACGGAGAACCAATACGCCATGGTCATCAACCTCTTGATTGAAGGCGTGGAGTTCACCAAGTGTATGGTGGATAGTGGAAGCAGGATCGACATCATGTACTTGGATACACTGCAGAAGATGAAATTGACGGAGGCAAACCTAAGGCGGACCAACACCATCTTCCACGGTGTATTTCCTGGTCGGGAGGCTCAGTACCTTAGATGCATTACACTTCAGGTTGCCTTTGGCGATGTTAATAATTACCGCCAAGAGCGCATGACCTTTGAGGTGGTCCCCTTCAAGAGCGTGTACCACGTCATATTCGGCCGCGACATATTTCACACGTTCATGGCCAAGCCATGCTTCGTATACAACAAACTCAAGATACCCGGACCAAATGGTGTCATCACCGTATCCGGAATCTTTACCAAGGCAAGGGACTGCGAAATTAATGAAGCAGCCTTCATGGAAGCTGTCCTCTACAGCGAAGAATTCAAAGAGATCCAGAGCAAGGTCGATGACTCAGAGATGCCCGCATCGAAGAAGCACATCTCCGACTCTGATCCTGCATTCAAGGCCGCCATCGAGACCAAGCCGGTGGAACTTGTGGTAGGCGATGCCTCCAAGGTCACCACCATTGGGACGAACCTGGATCCCAAATAGGAAAGCTCGCTCGTCGAGTTCCTCCGTGAGAATAGGGAAATCTTTGCCTGGCAACCTGCCGACATGAAAGGTGTACCTAGGGAACTTTTCGAGCACAGCTTAAACATTGATCCAAAATGCAAACCTGTGAAACAACCTCTACGATGCTTTGGAGATGAGAAGAGATGCGCCACTGGCAAAGAGATAGCTAGGTTACTTAAGGCTAGATTTATCCGAGAAGTCCTTCACACCCAATGGGTGGCAAATCCTGTACTTGTCCCCAAAAAGGGAACCAATTAATTAAGAGTGTGCGTTGATTACACCGGCTTGAACAAAGCATGTCCCAAAGATCCATTTGCTTTGCCTCGCATTGACCAAGTCATTGACTCGACGGCTGGCTCAGAGCTTTTGTGTTTTCTCGATGCATACTCAGGATACCACCAGATCAAGATGAGGAAGTCGGACCAATTGGCCACTTCGTTCACTACCCCCTACGACATGTTTTGCTATGTCACGATGCCCTTTGGGCTGAAAAACGCAGGTTCTACGTACCAGCGGACAATGCAATGTTGCCTTCATGATCAAATTGGTCGGAATGTTCACGCCTATGTCGACGATATCGCGGTGATGTCAAAAAAGTCAAATGACTTTATCTCCGACTTAAAAGAAACCTTTGATAATCTCCGGAAATATAACATGCTGCTTAACCCTAAGAAGTGTGTCTTCTGGGTTCCAGCCGACAAATTGTTGGGTTTCATCGTTTCCCAGCGCGGAGTCGAGGTCAACCCGGAGAAAATCAAGGCCATCTTAAACATAAACCGTCCGACATGCCTAAAGGACATTCAACGACTAACAGGTTGTGTTACAGTAGTTAGTCGGTTCGTCAGCCAACTTGGAGAGAAGGCTCTGCCGCTGTACAAGTTGCTGAAGAAGGCGGACAAATTCACGTGGACGGACGAAGAAGATGCAGCATTGAAGCAGATCAAGGAGACTCTTTCCTCAGCGCCTATCCTTGCAGCGCCTGAGCCTGGCGAGCCCCTGTTAATCTACATGGCGGCAACCAACCGGGTAATCAGCATCATCGTCATGGTAGAGCGGAAGGAACCAGGCTATGAGGATAGAGTTTAATGACCAGTTTACTATGTAAGCAAGGTCTTGACGGAGTCCAAGCAGCGTTACCCACACTACTAGAAGATAGCTTATGGAGTATTCCTTTCTTCTCAGAAGCTGAGGCATTACTTTCAGGAGCACCCAATCACAGTGGTGAGCAAGACTCCACTGTCCGACATTATCAACAACAGTGACACTACGGGAAGGGTCGCGAAGTGGGGCATTGAACTTGCTGCCTTCGAGATCACCTACAAGACACGCGACGCTATCAAGTCACAAGCCTTGGCAGATTTTGTTGCAGATTGGATGGAGATGTCAGATGCTACTCCATTGCCGGAAGCAGAATACTGGGTGATGCACTTTGACGGATCAAAGCTGCTCAATGGATCGGTGGCTAGTGTATTGCTACAGTCACCAACAGGAGACAAGCTACACTACATTCTGCAGATCCACTTCGAGGCTACAAACAACATGGCAGAGTATGAAGCACTCATTCACAAACTACGTGTAGCCAAGGATATTGGCATCAAGCGCATAGTTTGTTGTGGAGATTCCGACTTGGTTGCCCAGCAGGTGGCTGGCACCTGGAATGCGCGGAACCCTATGATGGCGGCATATCGAGACGAAGTGGACGAGATAGCCAAGAGCTTCTTGGGCTACGAAGTCAAGTATGTACCTAGGGAGCAAAACGAGGCGGCTGATCTGCTATCTAAGCTTGGATCAGGGCGCAAAAGAATTCCACCAGGGGTTTTCCTAGAGCATCTACGTACACCATCCGTGAAGGGAGCCGACATCGACAACCCGGATAGAGCTGACTCTTTCGTCAGCATGGTGACAAAGGTTCCTCTGGCTTGGACAAAACCGTTCATGGAATATCTTGAACACAGAACTTTGCCCGACGACGAGGTCGAAAGACGGCAAATAGTACGACGAGCAAAGGTTTATACCATCATCAATGGACAACTCTACAAAAGTAGCACTACCGGTGTATACCTAAAGTGCGTTTCCCAGCTAGAAGGTATGGAAATCCTACGCGAAATCCATCTCGGAGATTGCGGGCATCACGTTGCTCCTCGATCGTTGGTCGCGAAAGCCTTCCGGCAAGGATTCTCTGACAAGCTGGTTGAGACATGCATGGGATGCCAGTATTATGCCCGACAACCACATGTTCCTGCTGAAGAATTGCGAACAATACTAATAACTTGGCCGTTTGCAGTCTGGGGGCTAGACATGGTGGGACCATTACAGATGGCACCATGTGGATTTACGCATCTACGTGTAGCAGTTGATAAATTCACTAAATGGATAGAAGCTAAACCCATTAGAAAGCTTGATGGAGCAACTGCACTCAGGTTTGTCCGGGATCTAGTGGTGAGATTTGGTCTCCCACATAGCATTATCACCGACAACGGAAGCAACTTGTCACTCGGATAAGTGTAAGCTTATTGTTGGGAGAAGGTCATCTGACTTGACCTTGCATCTGTGGCACATCCACAATCCAATGGTCAGGTTGAGCGAGCCAATGGATTAATTCTACAGGGAATTAAGCCACGTCTTGAGGCACCGCTACATAGAGCAGCTGGAGCCTGGGCAGAAGAATTGACATCTGTGCTGTGGAGTTTACGAACTACACCAAACAGATCCACCGGCTACACCCCTTACTTCATGGTATATGGAGCAGAAGCCATCCTGCCTTCCGACATACTTCACGATGCACCAAGAGTTGCCGCCTACGACAAAGATGACTCTGAAGAATCCAGACGCCTAGATATGGACCTTCTCGAGGAGGAGCGCGTTTTGGCATGCCAAAGATCCTCCATCTACCAGCAGAATCTACGCAGCTACCATAGTCGTCATGTTCGGCATCGCTCGTTTAAAGAGCTGGATTTGGTGCTCCGACTTAAGCAGAAGAAGTCACACAAATTATCCCTGCCATGGGAAGGACCGTTCATCATAAGCAAGGTGCTTCTCAATGGGTCTTACTACCTCGTTGACAATCGTGAACTGAAGGATAGACCCAACAAGGATCATAAGTGTAAGTGACGTGACCCGGATGATGACTACCCGGAGCTTGATCGGCCATGGAACATAGCACAGCTACATCCTTTTTACACTTAGTAATTTTTATATAATTGTGTACCTCATATATGATCAATGAAATAAAGATCTCTGATTCACTCATATTTTTGAGTCTTTTACCTCCTTTAGTGTTCATTTTTGGATCATGTAAAAGCTTTATGCACAAGCTATGCGATTGCACTTGTGAAAATTCCTCTTACGGGCGTTAGCTTAAGTTTTATGGTCTACACGTTCTTTGTCGTTTTTATGTGGATTCCGGAGTAGTGACTTTTGGCACTTATTGTTAGCGATTTTGTGCTTAGGTTATTGACGGTGCCATTGGGCATCATCACCTGAGCGCATGGTTCCGACAACGAGTCTTCCGACTCATGAAAATTCAAGCATAAGAACCAAAGTAATGGATAAGCCAGCACTTGCTTAAAAAATATATACATGCTGGAAACTGGTTCTTAAGTAGCAGGACATACAACATTGTTTTCCGCATTAAGTTAAAAACATAGTTTTTTCCGCATACGCATAAAAGGTGAAAAAAATATTACAAGTTGATTTTCATTCCTTTGGCGCAGGCGACTTGGAAGCAGCGTCATCAGCAGTAGGAGAACCACCCTCGAAGTCGGCGGTGTGAAGAGACTCGGAGGAGCTTTGGTTGCCGCCGTCGATGGTGTTCATTGGCACGAAGACGTTGACATCAACCAAGTCGGCAACGCTAGTGTCATAACCCGCGAGTGATGAGAAGATAGATTTGTGGTTAATCTCTTTGCCATCGTCATCCACGTCGGGTATGCTAGAGGTTACCGTGTCGATATCGGCATATTCATAGTGTGCCTTGACCATGGAAAGCACCATCCTTGCACCAGCCCGTGCACATGAAGCTTTCTAGCTTGTGATACGCTTGGGGACTCGGTGCATGATCTCCGAGTACTTCGCCACCGAGTCTGATGCCTTGATGTTGATTTGGAGGGGCTTGGCGATCTCTTTTGCTTGTGTGATGGCGGTGTTGATGAAGTTGCCGGCAAGAACCATGCATTCCTTGGCTGGAAGGAGGTGACCAGGTTAAACCCATAGGAGCTGCAAATTCCGACAAGGAACACATGAGTTCAAAAATTCAGAGTATCTAGACTACAAAAATCCAAGACGGAGAATCACTTACTGAAGATGCTAGCCTCAGCCTGCCAGAGGGTGTGCGCCAAGGAGTCCCGTTCTTGTTGGAGGAGTTTATATGCCTCATGATGGTGTTGATTCTGCTCGTCGGCAGCTTTCTTCTGATCTCTCAAGATCGAGATTTCCTCCTTCAAGCGGTTGATTTCCTCTGTGGTGGAGTCCTACAGGACTTTCATGGATTCCTTGTGCATCTTCAACATGTCCTTACTCTCCTGCTTAAGGATCTTGTTCTCGCTATCCAGCTCTTGAATGTGCTTGGATTGCTCGACAATGTCCTTGGCCTTGGCAATGGTTTCTGCAAGTCGGAGAACACAAAGTACACAGTGAGTACTCGGAGAATATGGGGACAAAACCAAGTCGAAATGCGAAAAAGAAAACAAACGCTTGCTCTTGGTGATATGTTCCTTCAAGAAGGTAGTTTTACCCTTTTCAGCTTCCACGTCTGCGCGCATCTTCTGATACTTGTCATTGGCCATGCCCCTCCGAGCATTCTCGTTCTATGGAAAAAAGGAAAAAGTTAAACGTTGTTTGGTCTTCTTGGAGCATCTAGCCGGAAAAATTCCACCTAGACGCTCGGGGGCTACTGCGAGAGTTTTTTAACTTAGCAATATGCTTAGCTTTTTTTAAGCATCTAGTCAAAACTAATTCAGTTCTCGATTAGAAGCTTAGGGGCTACAGTATAAAGTTTTTTAACTCGAATAAATGCTTAGCTTTTCTTTAAGCATCTAGTCGGAAATAAATCAGTTACAAGTAGAGGCTTGGGGGCTACAGTATTGAAATTTATAAACACTGTGTATGCTACTATTAAAGCATCTAGTCGGAATAATTCATTCCACCTATATGCTTGGGGGATACAGTGAGAAGTTTTCTAGCTTAGTCACTCTTAGAGCATCTAGACGCAAAGACCTATGGTTTTCTGTCTACATCCTCGGGGGCTACAGTGGGATACTCATATGAAATGCAAAAGGCAAATAAAAACTTACAAGTGCAATAATCTTGAGGTTGGTAGCGCTCTCGGCCAGCAGCTTGCCAAAGGATACGATGTTTCCTTGCAAGATCTCGGCTTGACGGAGGAGATCCTCAAGACCGCACATCGGAGATGTCGGTGCCGCACCAGGGACTAGAGCAGTGCTACCCGGTGTAAGTACCGGATAGACTATCTTTGGATAAGATATGGATTTCTTGGGTGCGGGGGCGCCGCCTACGGCAGACGTACCTGCTTCCACCACCGCCTTACCGCCACCGATGGCATCCTTAGCCGGATCTTCAGCCATTTGGTGGGTGGCACTCTCCTGCGTCGCTTGCTCGCCGACAACAGCGACCTCGATAGAGGCACCTGAGTCCACTTCCATGGCGGAAGGGCCAGATGCCTCCTTAGCTTGAGAGCTTGTCGGGGAAGACGAGGGCTTGACGGAGGGAGTGACAAGGGTGATGGCGGGAGATGCGTCGCGGTGCAGCATGTCCTTAATGGTTCTAGAAGCCCCCAATGTTTTGGAGGTCTTCTTCAAGATGGTCGTGGCTTTCTTCCTGAAACGTGCAAAATGCATAAGTATAGGAGCAAGACATATAAATAGACAATGTTGGAGAGAAAGAAGCTTACACAAGTGGGGGTGCTTTGGCAAAGTGGATCCCAGTAACTTTTCTCTTCTCCGCCTCCAGGGCAGCGGTAGTCTTCTTGGAGGCTCCACCCTTCGTCTTCTTCTTCTTGCCTCCGTCGGCAGCGTCAGAGGTGGAGCTCTTCCGCTTTCGCGCCAATGGAGCATCGTCGTCGGACACGACAGTGACTTCCTTCATCTTTGGATCATAGATTTGAGGAGCCATGTTGTCCTCATCTATGTCGCTAAGCTGTAAGGTGAAGAACCACCGTGTTAGACGGGATGACATTTGCTAGACGGAAGAACTGGAGTATATGTCATACACGGAAAATAAACAACTACCTTTGGGCACTTGCCGTCTACGAACATGTCGTAGGTGATGGTGAAGCCACGCTTCTTGTCCTTCACCTTGATGATGTCCTTGAGGCGGAGCTTGAGGGAGTCTCTCAAGAAATTGTCCACGGAGATGCGGAGGCTATCCCTTCTATCGCTGGTATACTCGTGCATGAGCTTCGTGCGATGTTGCAGAGGTTGGACTCGCCTGATGAACCAGCATATGGCTAGGTACAAGCCGGTCAAACCCGTCTCTACGAACCATTCTATCCTCCTTATGACGCGGGAAGCATCGAGGTTGGAGGGAAGGGAGGCCTGGGATCTCCATGACGAGGCTTCAGCGACGGCTCTGTCAAAGTCCGGGTACGAGACTTCTCGGCCGACCAAAGCGATGTCGGGGCCGTAGAAGTAAGTGCGCTGCCAGATTTTGCAGGACTCGTGGCCGACGATGTCGGGAAACCGCCGGCCAGGACGGATCTTGAAGCTTATGGTGCCGCAAGTTCTAAGTTCCTCCTTACTGGCTCCGGCTTCACGCTTGACGATGAAGAAAAACACGAAGAGATCTAGCCTAGGCTTAATCCCTAGGTAACTCTCGTAGAGCGCTGCGTAATTTCTAAGCGCTAAGATGCTATTGGGGGAGAGGTTTTGGGGCTGGACTATATAGTGATTCAAGACGGAAAGGAAGAAGTTAGAGATGGGCAGGGAGATGCCACGTACCAATTGGGCTTTGAGGTACACCTTTTCTCCGTCTTGGGGAGAAGGTGTCACCTCGCCGGCCGGCGCCGCCCGCCAGGCGAGCCCCTCCGTCGCAGGGAGCTAGCCCTCAGCGATCAGCTCCTTGATATCGCGGTCCGTAATATCCGAACCGCGCTAATCGCCTTTGTGGGAGTCGAGCTCCTCCTCCAGCGGCTCCAGTGCCGCTGGATTATGGTCATCGCCGGTGGACTCAACCACCGCCGAGACGGGGATGACTAGACCCTATGGAGGCACGACGACGGAGCTCGCCGGCTTCGTCGCGGCTTCGCCCGCCGCCGCCATGGAAGGGGTAGAGCTGCTACTGGCCGTTGTGCGGGATTGGAGGTGGCTGGCAAGAATTGGAGCTAGGGTTTTTCACAAAGATTGCGCGGAGAGCTTGAGGGGCGCTCGCTGAAGGAAGAAGACGATGCGAGGAGAGAATGAGTTGAAAATTAAAAAATTCCACCACAGTTACTATTTATGATCTCCAGCATCAAGATTCGTGCAGCCTGATCGGACGGTTGTCTTGTAGACAACGTGTGTGAGTTACGAGGCATTCTCTGCATGTGTGAGTTACGAGGCATCGCTGACCTACGCCTACGTTGCCCTAGCTGACATAGGAAGATGAGCTGTCACATCAGAATATTCCGGCATGGACATATCCAGTCCGACTACGGAAAGAGTACGATGGAATATTCAGCATTTCTCCGGCTTACTAATTGAAGACGGAGAAAACCCTGCAGGGTTCTTTGGTAGGACTACAAGATGTTGCTTGACGATTTGACGACATCCATCTAGACGGAGCATTCCACGTGAAGAGGCAAGACGATGCAATATCTCGGAGTTCTCTGGGGGCTACTATTGGGGATATGCTATATGGGTATCCTCATAGCATGTCTCCTATCCGGATAACCCGGGTGGCCGAAAGTTGGTAGCATGTCCTATGGCATGCTGGGCGGCCCAGTTAAATGGATCCAGAAGGGAGGCCCATGCGGGATAAAGGAAGGCTACGGTTGGAGTCACCGACGTACCCGGAGCCTTGGAGTGCAAGATACACAAGACTAGTAATAGACGGTGTAGGTCTCTATAACCTATCCGGCTAGGAATTTTCCCTGTAACCCTAGGACCTGGCGACTATATAAGTCGGGCATGTGGGAGCCTTTAGGGCACAATCTCAGACGATCATAGACAACTTCAGACAACCTCGCACAGCGAACCAATCCCTGTAACCCGGCGTATTGCCCTTATAGTGATTTATAGCATGAGTAGGATTCTGCCACCATCGTGGGATCTGAACCTGGGTAAGCTGTGTTACCTCGTACCCATCAACCGTCTGCCTTCCTCCACGTCTCTAAACACACACTGTGAGGACCCCTCCTTGGCGTACTCGTCGGCAGCACCACGACACAAGAAAAGGACGATTGTCGTGACAATGTGGCCATGATCAATGGCAAGATAGACAACCAAATGTAGGGTGCACGCTCCCTAACTCAGGCTAATGATCGCCTTCAAAGGCGTTTGTCTCTGCAGAAGGAGATCACGCTTGATTTTTCACTTAACATCAAGAGGCTTGAAGCAGAGTGCGACGAGCTGTAGAGGGTGATCGACGAGCTGCAGAAGTTGATCGCACAGAGGTTGTCCAAACAAGACCTGGCCATGAATTTAATTATGAATCTCTTGGATGACAAGTAGAATCTCCAGGATAGATGCGTCCTCCTGCTGTACGAAGCCATGAAGACACGCAGAGAATGCATCATCGAAGCAAAGGATTCCATCGAAGCCTACAATGACAGGGACCATTGCCTGGATGCATTGAGATAGATGAAGGAGGACATGGGCCGAGGTCTCACCATGCGCAGGAGTCCAAAGAAGGAGAACGGGGAGCTAACGGCAATGCCCAATTCAGATTCAGAATAGAGGGGGGCAGGAATCTCAGTTCATGCTCCGCTGCTTTTGTAATTTATACATGTCGTGCAATTAAGCAATCTTGGAGCAACTCCTTATTTCTCTGTTTGTCTTACTTGCCTATCAACTGAATTATGGGTTTATGTTCTCATGAATGGTCATCATCCTTTCTTTCCATTATGTATCTAAGCTTGGAATTAGATTATGACTATGCCACTACTATTTGGTTACATTGGAAAAACCCACAGCACCTGTAACATCCCAAAAATCATAATTTATAAAGCTTGCATATCATTCATGCATTCATAAGCATTTGGTCTTTTCAAATGAATTTCCAAAATAAGAAACCATATTTTGCTTATTAACTTTATGCAAGTAAGGCAAGGCTTTTGTTTCTAATTTCCAATTATGGAAATGCTTGGGTTTGTTCACTATTGATTTTAAAGTGAATACAAATCTCACACAAAAATTCCAAAACAAGATTCAAACATAAAACCATTCATATGCCTAATATCCTTATATTATTAAAGGCATGGTTTTATTTTTTATTTTCAGACCAAAATGGTTTTTGAGTGTAAATAGATGTTTGACACATCTTTGGACACTACAAACACTGTAAAATCTAGAGAAAATGCTAATACAAACAGATTTGAATTAGGCATTCAAATTCAAACTAGAAAATCAAAACAGAAAAAGAAAAGGAGAAAAAAATAAGCTCAGCAACCTAACTATCCCAACCCACCCGCGGCCCAGATACCAGCCCACCTAGCCCACCCGGGAAACCCCCTCCCCCTCTCTGTTTCTCACCCGCACCCACACCCTCTACCTCGCTATCAAGTGGACCCAACGCCAGGTCAGCATCGTCGTCCCCAAATTTCCGCGCGACGACCAGCTCCGCCGTTTCTTCCTCACAGTTACGCCGCGTTTTATTCTCGCTTAATTGACATTGATTCCTCGTGTAATTGCCGCCCTCGCTCTGTCTACTTAACCACCTCTCCGCCCCGCATCTTTCCCCTCACTCACCACTGCCTAAGCGCGATCAGGCTGTTAGTATTGGAGCTTGCACCGCCGCGGCACCGAACGACTCTGGCGACTGATTCCGGTGAGTCTCGAGGGCCCCCTGTCTCTTATTCACTCGAGCGTGTCCCTCTTGTCCTTGCGCACCTTCTGACACCTCTGGTTTGTCCTACATCGCCCCAGGTCATCGTCCCCGTCCACCCCTGCAAACAACCGAGACGCCGCTCAACTCCATCAAGCAATCACGGTAACTACAGAGCGCACCTTGACCTCTCTTGCATACGACTAGTTTCACCGTGTTCTTGTGCAGCTACTAATGCCTTGCGTTTTCCCTATGGTGACCCAGGTCGTCTCCTTTGTCTCCGGCAATGAGCACCCGACGCTCAGAGCAACTCCGACGAGCCCTATCCACTGCTACAGCACGCCCCCCCCACCCTAACCGCGACCACGTTGAGCTTCCTCGTGCACTCGCGAGTTTGGTAAGCAACATCGCAACCCCCAGCCCCCTCTATATTCGCCGGACCGTCGCCGCCAGTAGCGCTGCCGCCACTGTAGCCACGCGCGCCGCCAGTTCTTGGTCAAGCCGTTGTGAGCCATTAGATCTAGATCCAGCGGATCAGATTAGATCACTTAACGAAGGGGTATGATTAGATCTGGCCCGTGCATTGCCATTTAAATCCTACGGCTCTAGATGATTGATCCAACCGAATCGGTACAGGCCAATCAGATGCGTCCACGTGTCTGGGATTTTGTTTTAAAATCTTTTTTGAATCTATTAGTTTTTCAAACTTGTAAAATTCATAACTTTTGTTCTGTTTATCCAAAAAAATACAAATAATATATCAATGGAATCACAAAATTAAATCCTACACATATGTAGGCTTGGTTTTGTATTTTGCCACTGTCAAAATATAATTTTATGCAGAGACATTTGAAGGCTTATTTTGTGTATAAAAATTATTTAAAAAATGTTTTAAAGGCTATTTTGAGTCTATTTAGTCTATAAAAGTTTAGTTTAATGTTTAGTAATATTTACTTGTCTTGTTGTGGTTTAAGAAAAATCATCACATAGCATTGCATGCATTCATATATTTTTCTTGATTTGTTTGAAATATAAATTTGGTGCTATCATTTTATGTGTAGATTTTGGTGCTAGTGGTGATTGTGATTGTGAGGATTGTTGCTACTCCCCCAACTTCCAAGGCAAGTGGTGCTTCATATTTTTGTCCCAATATTTTGACTAAGCATTAGTGATATTTTGTATAGGGCTTGCATGATGTTTTTGCTAAGAATCTATATGCTATGATTGGGAAATCCTAGTAGTTGTAGACTTGTTAGAATTTTTCTCTAAGTTAAGATACTTGCTATATTGCCATGCTTAGCCTAGCTAGTAGCAAACAAGGGTGGATTATATACATGCTATGGAAAATGATGCTAAGTCTTTGACTCGAGTTTTGCTTAATAAAACAACTAAGTGAATGAATCACCTGGGTGGAATGGTATGTTTGGATTATGTTGAGTGGTTACACAAGACCCAATCTATGGTCTACCTTGTCTATCACACTTGTGGAAAGCCACCCAGGAACAAAGGGATTTGAGATACTTAGTGTTTAGAAGCTTCTAGTGCAACCACATGGCATATGGGCTCTGCCTTGATCATATAGGTTGCAATAACTTAGCCAAATGGACAGTTGGTGGTAGGGTGATAGGTTGGAGCGCGTCCATTCTGGTCTAAGGGAAGGTTTCTGAAAGATCTCGTCTTGATGCATGTCAAGTCTTGTGGGGAAAGTGCACCACCTCTCGAGAAGGAAAAATCTAAGTACTTAGTCGTGTCCCCGGAAATGGACAATTGAGCATCAAGACACTGAATCTATCAAGGATCTCCTCATCATAATTTCTAAGTTAAAACTTGTGGTTGAACAAGGGCAAAGGTTCACAAATGTCTATTGGTGGTTCCTTGGGAGTTTTTGTCAAACAAAAACTTAGTGTTTTCAACTGATAGGAAAAACCTATTTTGAGCAAAGCAAGCCCAAGCTACACTTAGCTAAATTCATGTAGAAGCTAGAAACTATTATTATAATAAGGTATCACTTGCCAATACTATTCCAATGTATTGACCCACTATGGCTATAACTTGTGATGTTGTAGGTTACTCTGATGAGGATTAGGGTTATGAGTGTACACTCAACATGTTTGCCTGTGCACATGAAGATGAAGACTTTACTTTATTCTTGTTAAGTTGAACTCTTGTACTAGCCTATGGCTATGGAGTTGTTAAAGACTATCTGGAATAACGATGTAATAATGACCTTTGTTTCTGTGTATTTCATCTTAAACTGTGGATGCTAGCTTTTGATCTAGGGACAAGCATTGCAATCACAGGGACCTTTACCTTTACAAAGGTGGGGTCTTACAGATGGTATCAGAGCACTGTGTTGCCTGTAGGATTATGACCCTAGGATGGATTAGACTAAGAAACCACTAAGGAAATATGTCAACACTTTGAAAATTCCACACTTGTCTTTTCTTCTTGTAAACTTTTCTAATCTTCTTTCTCATCTAAATTTGTAGATGAACTCTATCAACAAAGCCGTCAAGAAGGGACCACTCATGAACATGACTTTGGAGTGTGAGACTGAATTTCCCAAGGCACTCAAGAACCTTATGGTTACCATGGGGATACATGGTGCAGCTATGTACAAGGGATTCCTTGTGATGGATGAAGGAGAAGAGTATTGGTGGATGCAACAGCACTTGTACAAAAACAAGGAAGACAACCACAAAGAGTCAGGATTTTGCATGGTCACCAACTCTGAAATGCACACAACATTCTTTGACTCTACAAGAAATGCAACTTGGAATGCCATCAAGGAGCTTGGTGATAGACTCAAGTGCAGAATGCTTAATACACAAAATGACCTTATAGAAGAGAAGAAGCGTACCCATGACTTAGAGACTACAAATCAACAACTAAGAGGAGACATCATAGGCTTAATATGGGAGTCTTGTGATCAATATAGATAGATTGCCACTAAGGATGCCCTGATAGCTATTTTGTCTAGTGAGTGAGAATTGTAACGTACTCTGTTAGTTGGACCACCACACTTGTCGTTTTTACATCAAAAAAATGTCTAAATTAAACCTTGGTGTTTGTAATGGATTTGTGTATGCCATGACTTGTGTGGTTGTTGTTTGAAATGTGCTTGTGCTATTTTGTCTTGTAAAATTTTCTCTACTTGTGTTGATTCTAGCCTTTCTCCATCTTATAAAAATAGATGCCTAACGTTGTTATCAGCATTGCCGAGGAGTTCAAGGGAACTCGTTTTGGTACTCGTATCATTGAGCTCACTAGTGTGCTCAACCTTCCACTTCCTAGTATCACGACACTTTAACTCGCCAAGTTTGAGAGGAATGACCTTTGGGGATTTAGAGTCACACAGCCGGGACACCAGGCAGAGCCACCCACGGAGGCTATCACCTTCAAGCTGATGCGTGATGACAAGGAGAGAGGATTAGATGTAGTCATGCAGGAGTTACTTGGACGCCTGGTTGGGAGGCACTCCACCGAGCTTATAGGTCTCTACTTTCACCCGTTCGGGAGACGCGACGAGGAGGGTGAGGCTATAGAGTACAATGATGATACTAGAGAGGCGATGGAGCCGATTCGTCTGTACCTTCAGGACCTACAGGGTCTTATTAGACACCTTGACACTGATAGGACCAACGTCATGCTTAGCAATGATGAGCTCCAGGTTCAGCTGCGGGAGAAGGATAAGCTCTTCGCGGAGCAAGACAAGATCGTCAAAGAGAAGGAGGCCAGATTTGAGAGCCAGGACAAGAAGTTTAAGAGCCAGGAGAAAAGAGTCCAAGACATGAACAAGAAGTTCAGGGAGATGAAGGATGAGTTAGAGGCCAAGGACTTCGAGCTTGAGCACCAGCAGGGAGTGATCGAGAGGCTTCGCTCATAGAAGAGGGCCCTCAGGGACAAGATTGAGGCCTTGACCACTAGTGTTGAGGAGTACAAGACCACCATGGAGAATGCAGGTATTACCCTTGTTGACGTGGAGGTCGACATGGAGGAGTAGTGTAGACTACTTGACTATCTTTCATCTACCATATTTTGATTATTGAGTCACAATGAACATCCAGCATGTGGATGGCATGCTATGGTGTGTTTGCGTTTTCAAAACCTGTTGTTTATGTCGTTCAAAACTCTATGTTATTTTGAGCTTGGTTATTGTGATTGTTTCTATGTGTTGTATTGTGCATGTTAAGCATCTATGGGTATCTCATTCTTATCCTTATTGAAACCACGGATGCCTCCCTATCGTGCCAACCCCAACCAAAACAACAACAACAACAGCAGTAGCAGCAGCAACAGCAACAACAACAACAACAACAACAACAACAACAACAACAACGTCACTCCCGAGATGCAGCAGTTGATGATAGCACAAGCTCAACTGATGCAGATGATGACGCAGTTCATGCAGAACCAGAATCAGAATAACAATAACAATAACAATAACAACAACAATAACAATAACAACAATCAGAATAATCCTCTAGAAGTTGATATGCTCACTAGATTTTTGAGACTAAGACCTACAAAGTTCTCTGGAACCACTAATCCAATGGTATCCAATGACTGGTTACGTTCAGTGAACAAGGACTTAGTGACTATTGGCTGCACCAACAAGGAAAAGGTCAGATTCGCAGTGCATCTGCTTGAAGGGCCAGCAACAACATGGTAGGATAACTTTCAGATAACCACTCCCCTTGAAGATGTGACTTGGGCTATTTTCGAGGATGGATTCGGTACAGCTCACATCTCATCCGGAGTGATGAACTTGAAGAAAAAGGAGCTCCACAATCTGAAGCAGCGTCACCGTAGTGTGGCTAAGTACATTGAGGAATTCAACAATCTGGCACGCTATGCACCGGATGAAGTTGATACAGATTCAAAGAGGAAGGAGAAATTCCTTAAGGTCTTAATGATGAATTGAACCTGCAGCTGTCTGTTGCCTATGTTCCAACCTATCAATCACTTGGTGACAAGGCTACCATCTTGGAAAACAAGATGAAACAGGTTGAGAGAAGAAAGAGGAAGCACAGCTCGGGATCGTCTCACATGTGTTCCCATCATGATGATAGCGGGAGTTCTGGATCCCACAAACATGGGAAATACAACAACCACCACATCCACAACCGTCACCATGACAACAAGCATCATCGTAGTCATGACAATGACAAGTATAAGAATCACAAGAGTGGACACAAGAGCCACCACAGTGGGAGTGGAAGTGGGAGTCATCCTGTAAAGAAAGATCTCAGTCAAGTTGAATTATTCAAGTGTAAGAAGATGGGACACTATGATAATGAGTGCCTAGAAAAGAAAGTTGAAGGTGCCAACAAGCCTAATCCCTTCGAAAAGGGACAAGTGAACCACATCAATGTGGAAGAAATATATGAAGAATCTGATGTCGTGGCTAGTAAGTTCAAGCTCAATTCTATTCCAACACTTGTTCTTTTTGGTACTGGCGCATCACATTCATTTATATCAAGATAATTTGTTGATAAAAATGGATTTCCAACTAAAATTATTGGGTGTCCTATAAAAGTAAGTTCTCCCGGTGGAGATATGATAGTAACTCTTGGATGTCGTGATCTAGTGATAAAATTTGAAAGGCATAAGTTTCCAGTCAGTCTAATAATCCTAGATTTCCAAGGATTGGATGTTCTGGGCATGGATTGGATGACCAAGTATGAAGGAGTACTAGATTGTTCCAACCATACTGTCACACTCACAACCCCGGATAATAAAAGGATTAGATTCAAGTCTAACTTTTAATCAAAAGGGAGTAGGCTAAATTCTCTTAAGGGGGTTAGCATAGACAGTGTGCTAATTGTGAGAGAGTATCTGGATGTGTTTTCGGAGGAATTACCTGGAATGCCACCAGATAGAGATGTTGAGTTTCTGATTGACTTGTTGCCAGGATCAGGACCAATAGTAAAGAGATCTTACAAGATGTCAGTTGATGAGTTGAAGGAACTCAAGAAACAGCTAGGAGAATTGCAGAAAGGATTCATTCAACCAAGTTATTCATCTTGGGGTGCACCAGTTTTGTTTGTTGAAAATAAAGACAGAAGTCAAAGGTTATGCATAGATTACCATTCACTCAATGAGGTAACTATCAAGAACAAGTATCCTTTGCCTAGAATCAGTGATCTGTTTGATCAGCTAGAAGGAGCACGAGTATTCTCAAAGATTGATCTCTGATTAGGATATTTTCATCTTAAGATTAGAGAGCAAGACATACCTAAGACTGCTTTTACCACTAGGTATGGGTTGTATGAGTACATCGTGATGCCATTTGGTTTAACAAATGCACCAGCCTACTTCATGAATATGATGAACAAAGTGTTCATGGAATTTTCGTTGTCGTTTTCATCAACGACATTTTGATCTATTCCAAGAGCAATGAAGAGCATGAAGAACATTTGCTATTGATACTTGAGAAGCTAGGGAGCATAAACTGTATGCCAAATTCAGCAAGTGTGAATTCTGGCTGAATGAAGTCGGATTTCTCGGACATATTGTGTCATATGATGGTGTAGTAGTTGATCCCGCAAAAGTGTCAGTTGTAACTAAGTGGGAATCTCCTACGTCAGTGAAAGAAGTACGTAGTTTGCTTGGCTTGGCAGGATACTATAGAAGATTCATTGAGAATTTATCAAAGGTAGCTAAACCAATGACGGAGTTACTTAAGAAAGACAAGAAATTTGATTGGACTGAAGGATGTGAACTTAGTTTCCAAGAGTTGAAGAAGAGATTAGTGACAGCACCAGTCTGCCAGATTTGGAGAATGATTTCCAAGTATATTGTGATGCATCTCACCAAGGATTAGGTGCAGTTTTGATGCAAGAAGGGAAAGTTGTGGCCTACGCCTCGAGACAACTCAAAACTCATGAAGTGAATTATTCTACACATGATTTGGAGTTAGCCTCTATTGTCCATGCACTCAAAACATGGAGACATTATCTTTTGGGAAAGCGTTGTGAAGTGTTCATAGATTACAAAAGTTTGAAGTATATCTTCACTTAGAAAGAAATCAACATGAGACAAAGAAGATGGCTAGAACTCATCAAGGACTATGACTTGAGTTTGAAATACCACCCCTGTAAAGAAAATGTTGTAGCGGATGCATTAAGTCATAAAGTTTATGTGAATGGCCTCACTAAGGGAGAATTTCCAGATGATCTGTGTGCCCAATTCAAAGATCTCAGATTGGAGATAGTGCCTGAGGGACATCTCATGTTATTGGATGTTTAACCCACACTGTTGGACAGGATCCGTGAAGCCCAAAAGTTGGACAAGGAAATTGAAGATATTAAGGGAAAAAATTAGCAAAGGGAAATCTAAAGGATTCCATGAAGACGAACAGGGTACTTTATGGCATGGAAAATGTATCTGCATTCCGCAAGATCCAGAGCTTCGGAAACTGATTTTACAAGAAGCACACAACTCACCATATTCCATTCATCCGGGTAACACCAAAATGTACATGGATGTGAAGGAAAGATTTTGGTGGAATAATCTCAAGAAGGACATCGCTGAACATATTGCTTTGTGTGATGTATGTAGTAGAGTGAAAGCGGAACATCAGAAACCAGCAGGACTGTTACAACCACTACCTATTCCTGATTGGAAGTGGGACAAGATTGGTATGGATTTCATCACCGGACTGCCAAGAACTAGGTTAGGATATGATTCTATTTGGGTCATGGTAGATCGCCTAACTAAAGTGGCTCATTTCATACCCGTGAAGACAACTTATACAAGTGCTAAGTTAGCAAGATTTATATGAATAGGATTGTGTGTCTGCATGGAGTACCCAAGAGTATTGTGTCTGATAGGGGAACTCAGTTCACTTCCCATTTTTGGAGGCAACTGCATGAGTCTTTGGGAACGAGACTAGAATTCAGCATTGTTTTTCATCCCCAGACTGATGGACAGACATAAAGGACCAACCATATTCTAGAGGATATGTTGAGGGCATGTGCCCTAGACTATGGTGCTAGTTGGGATGAAAGTCTGCCTTACACAGAATTCTCTTATAATAACAGCTATCAAGCCAGTATTGAGATGGCACCATTTGAATTTGTATATGGGAGGAAATGTACTACACCATTGTTATGGAGTGGTGTTGGAGAAAGAAATTTGTTCGGGGCAGAATTAATCAAAGAAGCTGAAGAGAAAGTGAAGTTGGTAAAGGACAGATTGAAGATAGCACAGTCCTGACAAAAGAGCTACGCAGATCCAAAGAGTAGAGAAGTCACCTATGAGGTGGGTGATAGAGCTTATCTTAGAGTATCACCACTTCGAGGAGTGAAGAGTGTCAACACCCGAATTTTTAATCCTAGATGCCTGTTATGCCATACACCGCAATCCCAGGATTACCATTTTTGTGAGACATAACAGAATTGGATACCATAGTACATCATCCCTTCCAAGCCGTAGAATAAGTTCTTGCACGAATAGGGATCTCATGGTCCAGTTCTTAATACAACATCAAGCAGCGAAATACGTAATAATAACGGTAGCATAGGCGAAACTCCATCATCGGGGTCACAGGCAATGCTGACGATGGGAGATGATCCTAGTTGTCGTAACCTTCCTGGGGTCCATCCTCCAGGTACTCCTCTTCATAGTCTGGCCATGGGAATAGCCAGGGACAAAGCCATGAGTACTCTTTAAGTACTCACAAACTAATACTAACAAGTGAAAGGAGTTTTTGATAATAGGACACTAGGCTCTAGGGTTATTTTGCAAAAGCCAGATTTATCTCTACTAAGTTTAGAAGAAACGAATGCTAGTCGAAGTTTTATAACACCTAAGTGGGAACTTGTATTTCATATCACAAACCTGTTGTGGTCAAGTCAAAGTCTCAATTCATTTCACAAGTAATTTTGAAAAGTCTGACGGGGGAACAGTATGGCCACTCCAACTGTCCATAACCGCGGATGCGGCTATTCGAATAGTTTGACACTCTGTAGAGCTTGTACACTTTCACCACAACATTCGATACATCCGTCGGGAATAAATCATGAATTCACCATACTCAGTATGCGGATAATCAATCCTAACCTTTCAATTACACGCCCTAGTATAAGCACCTCTCCTGTGAGTGTGGCCTCCCAACCATGACCAACTGTCATCTTGGGAACTGCACAGGTGGACAATCTTCACAAGGTAGCCTCAGCTCATACCTTGGCCGTGAGGGAACTAATACTAAGGTATATAAGTTTCTAGTCAAACCCTACCCAATCTTCGGGTATTGTGGTTGTACGATAAAATTGGAATGGTATCGCATCCATACAACCACCAGTTTTATAAAGGGCTAAGGCTCATGCCTCAACATTTTCATCACCATAAATCATCTGGTGTTCAGAAACACATGTCCAAAACATTTCAATAGAATGATCCATCATTCCAATGTTTTCATAACCATTTTCACCAAGTATTCCCATCTAATGTTGATCAAGTTCTATGCTTAGCACTAGCATCTACAAGTGGGGTAAGTACTAATGAGGGGTGGTAAACTAGTGGAGTTCCAACTAAGTTCAATCTCATGCCTTAGGGTGACATCAAGATTATCTAGCTTAGGCCAAGTTTTATGCTCTTTATGCAACCTTCAATTATCTCTCTAGAATCTACAAGTCACTTAAGTCAACTCTAAGTTAGAGCTCTGATAAAGAAACAAAGTAGAAGGCTTGCAACTAAAACTAGGATTGGGTTATCAAGTGTTTATGATCATATACTTTAAGGCATATAGTGGGCATGGTAGCAAGCAGGTATTAGCTTGCACATTCAACTAGTAGTATTAGGCTTGCTAGAGTATCTTGCAAGTGTTAGCTTGCATTGGTCCACTTAGTTAGTAAAGCTTGCCTTGTGCAGAGCAGTGGTTGAAGTTCTCGTCGGCTTCTTCTTCGTAGAATCCTCCTTCCTCCTCGTATCCTTGGTCGGTACTAGCGTCTATAAATAAATATGAGGTACACAATCACCAAACAATACTTAACTACTTGCAATCATCACACACAAGGGTCCTATAGATGATTTAGCATCATCACTAACATTACATGATTAAAGTTTGGTTTAATTCCTTTTATTTTTAGAAAAGTAATTTCTACTCATTGAAAAGATACTTAAGATTTAATATTCTCCAAACCAAACATCGGAACATGTTTACACATGTCATCACCACATATTTTAGTCCATGGGAATATGACTTAAAGTGGTGTCACAATTTAATAAGGTTTTACCCTTTTATTTTAATTAATTAAGTGGCTAAAATGCCTATGTGACATTCTTTTATTACTTGGTCCTTATTTCTGTAAGTAAACCTCTATATTTTTATAAATTCTGAAAGGTATGGTTAAATGTGATTTTTGAGAGTTGGAATCAACTCAAAAGCTATTATGGTTTGAATTTGAAAAATGTTTGAATGCAGAAAAGCTTCTTCCTTGTTATTTTTACCATGGGTGATCTATAGATCCAAATGACTTGAATCCAATGGGCTTGGATTCAGCATTTCAATACCTTTCTAACAAAATTATTTTCATTCAATTTGGATCACTGAATTAATCTGGGTTGATTTTTTAATCTAGGTGCAAAAGTGTGTTTGAAATAAAATGGAAAAGGTTTAATTCAAATCACTGGGCTGCACGGGAAAGGTTAACGGGCCGGCCTGCTAAGCGTAGTGCTTCCGCGGGCTGTTTAAGTGGCTGACCCCACTCGTCAGTGAGATAGGCGGTGTGAAACGGTATGGGGCGGTATGGGACGTTCGATCTGGTTCTAATCCAATGGCTAGGAGTCATCGTCGACGTTGGGCAACGCCGGCGAGACAAGAACCTAGCGCGGCCAGTGGGGGTTGCTGGGGGCTGACTGGGATGCAGGCGAGGGTCAGAGAGGCGGGCGAATGATGAAGTCGACGACGGCGATCCTCCTGGTACCGGCAGCTTCTCCTGGGGCGGCTCCAATCGCTGGCTTCCTTCTGCTCCAGAGGCGGGCTCGGTGAAATTCGCTGGCGTCTCGCCTTGCTCCGGGAACGGGGTGGCACGATTAGTGATGAGAGGGAAGAGAGATGGTGTGAAGAATTCGAGCGGGGGTGGCCTCTATTTATATTCGAGTGAGGGGACCGACGGGGCACACGGTGAGCTCGTCGGGGGCGATGGTACAGACGGCTATTGGCATGGGCGAAGGTAGGGGCGGTGCGGTGCTCCCTGGCGATGCTCAACGACATGGTGGCGAGACGTGGGGCGGTGTGGTTTGGTCTAGAACACGCGATGCTCTACGCGGCAGAGGCGGCGTCTTCGACGGCAAGCGGTGGCTGTGAGGCATGGGGCGGCGAATGGGGATGTCTAGCTGTCTCCTGGGTCGGTGGCGATCATGTATGCACGCGGCGGGGACGGCGCGCGGTCTGTGGGCTTCGGTCGAGGGTGGCGCTCTGGCGCATGCTCGGCACGGTTGGCAGAGGCACGGGCGCGGCGTTCCTGGGTGCTGTGTTCGACATTTTCGAGGCAGGGCTGGTCGAGAAGGGGCGGTGAGGCATGGGTGATCTCCCAGACAAGGTTGGCACGGCTAGTTTCTTTCCTAGCTTGTTGTCTACACTTGGGTGGCATGGTGTGCTTCGGTTGTTCACCATTGATGGCATTGGCGAGCTCATAGTGGTTCTAGTGATTAGTTAAGTTCGTTAAATGATCTACTAAGGCTAGTGGTGTCCAGAGAGGGAACAAGTTAGGCTCAATTCACTGCTCAAAACAGTGTTTTGATTTTGTTAGATTTGTATCTGCAAGGAGTTTAATGAAATGGCCGCAGGAATTCAAGTTTTGAATTTTGAAAAGATTTTTGGTGGGTGTGCTAGGTTGGTGCTGGTGAGTCTACAGATGCTTGGGTTTTGAAATTTGAGCTTGTTTGAGTTCTTTTTGAAAAAGTGGGATCTTCCCATATGATAAAGATTCAATTTTGAATTGTCATTTAAACTATGCATTTGAAAGTTTCTGGATGATCACAAGGTAGGCCTTGATACTTTGTTATGAGTACAATCAAGGGGTGCAAAGATCTAGAAAATTTTCTGTTGGGTTCTGAAAGTTTGAGACAACCAAAGTAGGCATGGGAGTTAAATTGGTCAAAATGACCATTCACTCATTTAGCTTTGTTTTGATTTATTTGTCTTTGAGAAAAGTGTGGGAAATGTTTAGATGATGTTTATTTCACCTAAGCATCCATTTACAAGCAAAGGAACACACAAACAAGTTGGTTTAAAAGAATTCAAAATGAAAGGCATACACATATGCATGCTTTCATAATTTTATTTAGAAAAGTTTTTGTTAACCCTAATTTTGATGATTAGAGTTTGATGATCCAAGTTTAGTATTTTTGGGATGTTAAAAACCTTCCCCCCTTAAAAAAATCTCGTCCCGAGATTTGAAAAAGGACGAAAAAGATTACCTAGGATTTGAAGAGATCGGGAAAATCCATCCTAATGTGATCTTCACGCTCCCAGGTAGCTTCCTCTTCTATGTGGTTGCTCCACTGAATCTTGAGAAACTTGATGCTTCGGGTTCGGGTAGTTCTAAAGGATTCTTCCAAAATACGGATAGGTACTTCGGGATAGGTTAGGTCATCGTTGATCTCTATGGTTCGGTGGTCGATGTTCTTGAACACTTCGGTCTTCTCTGGGACTTCGAGACACTTACGAAGTAACGAGATATGGAACACGTTGTGCACGGCTGACATTTCTTCGGGTAGTTCCAATTGATATGATACTTCTCCTCAACTGTTCAAAATCTTGAAAGGTCCGATATATCTGGGGGCTAACTTTCCTTTGAGTTGGAAGCGTTGCATTCCCTTCAATGGAGACACTTTCAGATAAACAAAATCTCCTATGTTAAAGGCGAGGTCTCTACGTCTCTTGTCGGCGTAACTCTTTTGTCTGGACTGGGCTGTCTTGAGGTGCTCACGAATCTTGTGAACCTTCTCTTCTGCTTCTCGTAGGATGTCGAGTCCGAAAATCTGACTCTCTCCTACTTCCGACCAGTTCAAAGGGGTGCGACACTCTCTTCCGTACATAAATTCAAATGGGGCTATTTGCAAAATAGCTTGATAACTGTTGTTGTAAGAAAATTCTACAAACGGCAAACAGTCTTCCCACTTGGATCCATATTCTAACACACATGCTCTCAGCATATCTTTGAGTATTTGATTTACTCGCTCCGTTTGTCCATCGGTCTGAGGGTGATACGTGGTACTAAAATCTAGGCGGGTTACTAAACCTTCTTGGACTTTCTTCCAGAATCTCAAGGTAAACTGAGTTCCTCGATCTGATACAATGTTCTTGGGGAACTCCATGCAAACTAACTATTCTAGCGATGTACAACTCCGCTAGTTTCGAACTCTGATAGGTGGTCTTGACGGGTAAGAAATGGGCGACTTTGGACAATCGGTCCACTATGACCCAGATAGAGTCATTTCCCCTACTAGAAGTAGGCAGTCAAGTGATAAAATCCATTCCAACGAAATCCCATTTCCATTCCGGAATCTGTAAGGGTTGCAACAATCCAGCAGGTCTTTGATGTCCCGCCTTGACTCGCTGACATATATCACACTTGGCGATATAGCTTCCGATTTCTCTTTTCATCTTATGCCACCAAAATTGCTCTTTTAAATCTTGATACATCTTAGTTCCTCCGGGATGGATAGAATAAAGAGTATCATGAGCCTCCATCAGAATCACTTCTTTCAACTTAGAATCTGCTAGTACACAAAGGCGTCCTTTGTACCACAGAACTCCTTCTTCGTCTTCGGTGAATCCAGGTACTTTTCCTGTACCGATACGACGCTTGATTCCGTCAATACTAGCATTTCCCTTTTGCGCCTCTTTAATCTGACTGATCAAAGTGGGCTGGAGTTCTATGCTAGCCAAAAATCCTTCACTCACTAATTCCATTCGAAAATCTTCCATCTCTTTGTGCAAACTTGGTTGCTCCTTCAAAATCATGGAGTTCAAGCGGCACGGCAATCTGCTAAGGGCATCGGCTACCACGTTGGCTTTACCAGGGTGATAGTGAATGTCCAGGTCATAATCCTTGATTAGCTCAATCCATCTTCTCTGTCTCATACTCAGCTCCTTCTGAGTGAATATATACTTCAGGCTCTTGTGATCCGAATAAATCTCACAACGGTTTCCCATCAGGTAATGCCTCCATGTCTTCAGGGCTAGAACTACGGCTGCGAGTTCGAGGTCATGGGTTGGGTAATTTTGCTCATGTTGCTTCAATTGTCAAGATAGATAAGATATGAATTTGCCTTCTTGCATTAGGACACATCCAAGACCGATCTTGGATGCATCACAATACACATCGAAGGGCTTCGTGATATCCGGCATGTTCAAGATTGGGGCTGAAATCAATCTCCGCTTGAGTTCTTGAAAACTCTCTTCACACTTGTCGGTCCATTCAAAC
Organism: Avena insularis; assembly: GCA_023614405.1. Classification (NCBI taxonomy): domain Eukaryota; kingdom Viridiplantae; phylum Streptophyta; class Magnoliopsida; order Poales; family Poaceae; genus Avena; species Avena insularis. The sequence goes on along the minus strand of CM042691.1, from coordinate 40,864,511 downwards.
TTCTTGTCCTTCTTCAGCAATTGAGTCATGGGTCTGGCGATACTCGAGAATCCTTCTATGAATTTGCGGTAATATCCCGCCAACCCGAGAAATGCACGAACTTGAGTTTGAGTGGTTGGGGCTTGCCAATCTTCAACATGTTTTACTTTTGCAGGGTCAACGGCAATTCCTCCGGCTGATACAATGTGACCGAGTAATCCTACCTCCTGTAACCAGAATTCACATTTGCTAAACTTTACATACAGCTGATGCTCTCTAAGGGTTCCAAGAATGGTCCTTAGGTGTAGCTCATGTTCTTCTTCTGATTTGGAATAAATCAGAATGTCATCAATGAAAATAACGACAAACTTATCCAGAAAGTCCATAAAAATCTTATTCATGAGATTCATGAAATAAGCGGGGGCATTGGTTAATCCAAAAGACATGACTGTATACTCGTACAATCCATATCTGGTGGTAAAGGCAGTCTTTGGAATATCCTCTTCACGAATCTTGAGTTGATGATAGCCAGTCCTAAGACCAATCTTAGAAAACACTTTGGCACCGGTCAACTGATCAAACAAATCTTCTATCTTGGGCAAGGGGTACTTGTTCTTGATGGTGACATCATTCAACTTCCGATAATCCGTACACAAATGGTTACCTCCATCCTTCTTGTCCACAAACAAGACAGGTGATGTCCATGGTGACGCACTTGGTTGAATCAATCCAATTTCCAGCATGGCATCCAGTTGCTTCTTCAGTTCTGCTAGCTCTAACGGGTTCATACTATAGGGTCTCTGGGCTATGGGTCCAGTTCAGGGGATTAGTTCAATGATAAACTCGATATCCCGATCTGGGGGCATACCGGGCAAAATATCTGGAAATACATCGGGGTATTCACAGACTATTCGGACTTGGTCAATGGTAGGTTGGGTTATACTCTTGTTGCATTTGAATTGGCGAGGTAAGGTTTCAGATATATGCTCGACTGATATTCCGGTGGTACTGGTCATGGTTATGGCTTTCTTGGCACTGTCAATCAATCCTTTATGTTTGGACATCCAATCCATTCCTAGTACTACTTACAAACCTTTAGTTCCGAGTACTATCAGATTTGCATAAAAATCTATGCCATGGATTCGAATGGGGACGGCTTTGCAAATTTGTCTAGCCTTGGTGGTTGATCCGGGAATTTGAACAATCATGACATGCTTCATTTTGATTGGTTGAATTTTACTAGTGCAGGCAAATTCTTCGGTGACAAATGAATGCGATGCACCAGAATCAAACAACACTCGTGCAAGTACTGAATTAACAGAAAACATACCAAGCATGACGTCTGGCGCTTCCTAAGCTTCTTCAGCATGAATGAGAAAAAGACGGCCGTTGCGGTTGAGCGAATTCCCTGGGGCAAATCTTCTTCCTAGCGGAACACGACGCTGCTGCTAAGCTGGGGCATTGGCATTGGGTGCTGCGACATTCTTCTTGTTGGGGCAATGGTTGGAGTAGTGGCCTTTATTTCCACAGTCATAACAAGTCACTTGCGACTTGTCCTTTGCTGCTACAGGCACAACATTGCTTCCAGTCCTAGGGGCGGTGTTGGTGTTGGTGGTAGCATTGTTGTTGTTGAACTTGGGTGGGGCACGATTGAAATTGCTAGCGCTGCCGGGGTTGTTGTGATTTCCTCCGGGTCTAGGGTTTCCACGGTCGGGATAGGTCGGACGGTTCATCGGGGGTCTGTTTGTTCTTGGTGCAAATCCTGGAGATGGGTTAGGGCGATACTTTGGGGTCTGATGGGTTCCTGGCTGATGCATCATGCGACGCTTGCGGTTCTCGTTGGCTTGGTTGATCTTTCCTTCCATTTGGATGGCAGAGTCTACAAGGGCTTCAATATTGGCAAAGGGGATATTGACTAACACCGTCTGCATCTCATCATGCAGACCATTCAAGAATCTCTCCTTCTTCTTGGCTTCGGTGTCGATCTCATCCGAGGCATACCTAGCTAATGACAAAAATTTGTCACGGTACTCCACTACAGTCATCCTTCCTTGCTTCAGTTCTCTGAACTCGTCTCTCATCCTCTTGATCAAACCCGATGGCACATGGGTTCTGCTAAACTTGACCTTGAATTCCTCCCAGGTCATCATCTGGCCTCTGGTCATTGCGTGAACACTGTTCCACCATGCCCTGGCATCTCCGGCTAGATAATGGGTGGCAAATAGAACTTTCTCGTTGGCTTCCACTCCGGCGACTTCTAGGTTATTTTCCATGGTTTGTAGCCAATCATCGGCGTCTAGGGGTTCTTCTGACTTAGTGAGAACAGGTGGGTTGGTATTCTAGAAATTCTTGAGCTTAGATCCATGGTTGTCCTGATTTCCGTAGCCTTGGTTGTTGTGGGCTAGCTGGGCTATCTGTTGCAGAGTGGCTAGGTTGTCTTGACGTTCCGCTCTTTCAGCTTCGCGGTCAGAAGGCAACATTTGCAGGATCTGCAACATCGGGTCCGGGGCTGAACCACTTCCTCCACGTGGCATCTGAAGATTTAGGTAGATCATGAGAAAAGAGGGAAATTTCTAAGGTTTCGGGGACTTTGAAAAGTTTTAAAGGTTTGACTCAGATTTTTCTAGCAACTTGCTTTTTCATTCATTCATTCATAGCACACAGTACAACACACACCACAACAAATAAAAATAGATGGTTTTAAGAACCATTCTGAGAACTATGATACAGTGGGACCGAATACTTCTCACTATGCTAGTGCTCAAGTGCTACTACTCCTCGGAGTCTGTGGCTTCATCATCTTCATCATCATCGATGAAGGCGAAATCATCCTCATCGGTGAAGAAGTCCATGGCCTGATCCTCCAGAAAATCATCGTCATCGCTGAGATAGGAGTAAGGGTCTCCACGAAGATCCTCTCCGGCATTCTCCCTTTCCTCCAACTGCATGTCTCTCTCGTGGATGGTCTCCTCCAAAGATGAGATGTGGTGGCGAAGACGGGCAATAATGCGCTCCTTCTTGTCGAGCTGACGGCGGCGAGACTTGCGATCCTTTGATAGCATGGCGATGGTCTGATCCTTTGTCTTGATGATGGCAGACTTGTGTTTGCAGTAGTCGCGGTAGTTGTCCAACTCCTACTGACAATCATACATCATGAAGCTAAGGTGGTCCAATTGAGTCTTCAGCTCAGGGTGGTATGGGGCTTCCAGGGGTTGTCCATTTGCATCACGCCTTGGGCAAAACTCAAAGCGATTACCCTTGATCTGATTGATGCTCTGCCCACACAGACGGGAAAGAGCTTCCTGCATTGCTCTGGCAAGTCCATCGAGCTAGTTGTTTTCCCTCAAGGTAAACTGAATTCCCTCCGCAGTGGGAGGTTCAATCTTTCCTCGGAGACTTGCAACAATTAACCACTGCAGATCTTCTCCTCCTTGATCATTGAGTTGAGCTCCGAAGAACTCGGGGTGTGGACGCTCTAGAAGTTCCGAAAGCTGGTCCAAATCCCTCTCAAAGATAAGGTCTCCTCCATTCCCCGGTTGGTAAAACTTGATGTACTTCACATCCATCTATAAGAATAGAGGATGAGTAGATTAGCAGGGTGATCAAGTGTGTCAAAATTTTATGTATTTTGCAAGAGTTTTTGAGGAACATTAATTTTCATGAAAGAATCAAAGGGATAAGAATGGGAATAAGTTTTTGTAAATATTTGTTTTCTTTGGTTTTGAAACTAAGTTTTTGATTCAAACGTCCAGTCTAACTAGGGTCTCCTATGGTCAGGATGGCTCTGATACCAAATTGTCAACACCCGGATTTTTAATCCTAGATGCCTATTATGCCATACATCGCAATCCCAGGATTACCATTTTTGCGAGACATAACAGAAATGGATACCATAGTACATCATCCATTACAAGCCGTACAATAAGTTCTTACACGAATAGGGATCTCATGATCCAGTTCTTAATACAACATCAAGCAGCGGAATACGTAATAATAACGGTAGCGTAGGCGAAACTCCATCTTCGGGGTCACAGGCAATGCTGACGATGGGAGATGATCCTAGTTGTCGTAACCTTCCTGGGGTCCATCCTCCAGGTACTCCTCTTCATTTGTGTGGCCATGGGAATAGCCAAGGACAAAGCCATGAGTACTCTTTAAGTACTCGCAAACTAATACTAACAAGTGAAAGGGGTTTTTGATAATAGGACACTAGGCTCTAGGGTTATTTTGCAAAAGCCAGATTTATCTCTACTAAGTTTAGAAGCAACGAATGCTAGTTGAAGTTTTATAACACCTAAGTGGGAACTTGTATTTCATATCACAACCCTGTTGTGGTCAAGTCAAAGTCTCAATTCATTTCACAAGTAATTTTGAAAAGTCTGACGGGGGAACAGTATGGCCATTCCAACTGTCCATAACCGCGGACGCGGCTATTCGAATAGTTTGACACTCTGTAGAGCTTGTACACTTTCACCACAACATTCGATACCTCCGTCAGGAACAAATCCTGAATTCACCATACTCAGTATGCGGATAATCAATCCTAACCTTTCAATTACACGCCCTAGTATAAGCACCTCTCCTATGAGTGTGGCCTCCCAACCATGACCAACTGTCATATTGGGTACTACACAGGTGGACAATCTTCACAAGGTAGCCTCAACTCATACCTTGGCCGTGAGGGAACTAATACTAAGGTATATAAGTTTCCAGTCAAGCCCTACCCAATCTTCGGGTATTGTGGTTGTACGATAAAATTGGAATGGTATCGCATCCAGACAACCATCAGTTTTATAAAGGGCTAAGGCTCATGCCTCAACATTTTCATCACCATAAATCATCTGGTGTTCAGAAACACATGTCCAAAACATTTCAATAGAATGATCCATCATTCCAAGGTTTTCATAACCATTTTCACCAAGTATTCCCATCTAATGTTGATCAAGTTTTATGCTTAGCACTAGCATCTTCAAGTGGGGTAAGTACTAATGAGGGGTGGTAAACTAGTGGAGTTCCAACTAAGTTCAATCTCATGCCTTAGGGTGACATCAAGATTATCTAGCTTAGGCCAAGTTTTATGCTCTTTATGCAACCTTCAATTATCTCTCTAGAATCTACAAGTCACTTAAGTCAACTCTAAGTTAGTGCTCTGATAAATAAATAAAGTAGAAGGCTTGCAACTAAAACTAGGATTGGGTTATCAAGTGTTTATGATCATATACTTTAAGGCATATAGTGGGCATGGTAGCAAGCAGGCATTAGCTTACACATTCAACTAGTAGTATTAGGCTTGATAGAGTATCTTGCAAGTGTTAGCTTGCTTTGGTCCACTTAGTTAGTAAAGCTTGCCTTGTGCAGAGAAGTGGTTAAAGTTCTCCTCGGCTTCTTCTTCGTAGAATCCTCCTTCCTCCTCGTATCATTGGTCGGTACTAGCGTCTATAAATAAATACGAGGTACACAATCACCAAACAATACTTAACTACTTGAAATCATCACACACAAGGGTCCTATAGATGATTTAGCATCATCACTAACATTACAAGATTAAAGTTTGGTTTAATTCCTTTTATTTTTAGAAAAGTAATTTCTACTCATTGAAAAGATACTTAAGATTTAATATTCTCGAAACCAGACATGGGATAATGTTGACACATGTCATCACCACATATTTTAGTCCATGGGAATATGACTTAAAGTGGTGTCACAATTTAATAAGGTTTTACCCTTTTATTTTAAATTAAGTGGCTAGAAATGCTTATGTGGCATTCTTTTATTACTTGGTCCTTATTTCTGTAATAAACCTCTATATTTTTATATATTCTGAAAGGTATGGTTAAATGTGATTTTTGAGAGCTGGAATCAACTCAAAATCTATTATGGTTTGAATTTGAAAAATGTTTGAATGCAGAAAATCTTCTGCCTTGTTATTTTTACCATGGGTGATCTATAGATCCAAATGACTTGAATCCAACGTGCTTGGATTCAGCATTTCAATACCTTTCTAACAAAATTAGTTTCATTCAATTTGGCTCACTGAATTGATATGGGTTTATTTTTTAATCTAGGTGCAGAAGTGTGTTTGAAATAAAATGGAAAAGGTTTAATTCAAATCACTTGGCTGCGCGGGAAAAGTTAACGGGCCGGCCTGCTAAGCGTAGTGCTTCCGCGGGATGTTTAAGTGGCTGTCCCCACTCGTCAGTGAGACAGGGGGTGTGAAACGGTATGGGGCGATATGGGACGTTCGATCTGGTTCTAATCCAACGGTTGGGGTCATCATCCACGTTGGGCAACGCCGGCAAGACAGAAACCTAGCACGGCCAGTGGGGGTTGCTGGAGCTCTCCGGGGTGCAGGCGAGGGTCGGCGAGGCGGGCGAACGATGTAGTTGACAACGGTGATCCTCCTGGTACCGGCAACTTCTCCTAGGGCGGCTCCAATCGCTGGCTTCCTTCTGCTCTAGAGGCGGCAGGCTCCGGTGAAATTCCGGCGAAGTGCTGCTCGCCTTGCTCTGGGAACGGGGTGGCACGATCAGTGATGAGAGGGAAGTGAGATGGTATGAAGAATTCGAGCGAGGGTGGCCTCTATTATAGTCGAGCGAGGGGACCGACGGGGCGCACAGTGAGCTCGTCGGGGGCGATGGTATAGACGGCTATTGGCATGGGCGAAGGTAGGGGCGGTGCGGTGCTCCCCGGTGATGCTCAACGACATGGTGTCGAGACGTGGGGCGGTGTGGTTTGGTCTAGAACACGCGATGCTCTGCGCGGCAGAGGCGGCATCTTCGACGGCGAGCGGTGGCTGTGAGGCATGGGGCGGCGAACGGGGATGTCTGGCTGTCTCCTGGGTCGGTGGCGATCATGTATGCACACGGCAGGGGTGGCGCGCGGTCTGTGGGCTTCGGTCGAGGGTGGCGCTCTGGCGCATGCTCGCACGCAGTTGGCGAGCAGGCTGGCGTTCACAGGTCTTGTGTTCGATGTTTTCGAGGCAGGGCTGGTCAAGAGGGGGCGGTGAGGCATGGGTGATCTCCCAGACAAGGTTGGCACGGCTAGTTTCTTTCCTAGCTTGCTGTCTACACTGGGGTGGTATGGTGTGCTTCGGTTGTTCACCATTGATGACATTGGCGAGCTCACCGTGGTGCTAGTGATTAGTTAAGTTCGTTAGATGATCTACTAAGGCTAGTGGTGTCCAGAGAGGGAACAAGTTAGGCTCAATTCACTGTCCAAAACATTGTTTTGATTTTGTTAGATTTGTATCTGCAAGGTGTTTTATGAAATGGCCGCATGAATTCAAGTTTTGAATTTTGAAAAGATTTTTGGTGGGTGTGCTAGGTTGGTGCTGGTGAGTCTGCAGATGCTTGGGTTTTCAAATTTGAGCTTGTTTGAGTTGTTTTCGAAAAAGTGGGATCTTCTCATATGATAAAGATTCAATTTTGAGTTGTCATTTAAACTATGCATTTGAAAGTTTCTGGATGATCTCAAGGTAGGCCTTGATACTTTGTTATGAGTACAATCAAGGGGTGCAAAGATCCAGAAAAGTTTCTGTTGGGTTCTGAAAGTTTGAGACAGCCAAAGTAGGCATGGGAGTTAAATTGGTCAAAATGACCATTCACTCATTTAGCTTTGTTTTGATTTATTTGTCTTTGAGAAAAGTGTGGGAAATGTTTGGATGATGTTTATTTCACCTAAGCATCCATTTACAAGCAAAGGAACACACAAACAAGTTGGTTTAAAAGAATTCAAAATGAAAGGCATACACATATGCATGCTTTCATAATTTTATTTAGAAAAGTTTTTGTTAACCCTAATTTTGATGATTAGAGTTTGATGATCCAAGTTTAGTATTTTTGGGATGTTACAAAGAGGTTTGGAGTCAAAGGGAAATTGGCACCAAGGTATGTTGGACCATTCAAGATTCTGAGTCGTAAAGGAGAAGTGGCATATGAGATTGAATTACCTGAATCACTATCTGCCGTTCACAATGTGTTTCACGTGAGTCAGTTGAAGAAATTCCATCCAGAGATGGAAGAGACTCCTTTGAAGGATACCATACCTTTGGATGAAGTACAGTTGGAGAGTGATCTCACTTACAAAGAGAAACCTATCAGGATTCTTGAGACTGCGGAAAGAGTTACTCGGACTAAGACTATCAAATTCTGCAAAGTTTAGTGGAATCATCATTCCGAATAAGAAGCAACATGGGAAAGAGAAGATGATCTTCGGAAAGACCACCCTCACCTATTTGCTAGCCAATCCGAATCTCGAGGGCGAGATTCACTTTAAGGGGGTTATATTTGTAACATCCCAAAAATCATAATTTATAAAGCTTGCATATCATTCATGCATTCATAAGCATTTGGTCTTTTCAAATGAATTTCCAAAATAAGAAACCATATTTTGCTTATTAACTTTATGCAAGTAAGGCAAGGCTTTTGTTTCTACTTTACAATTATGGAAATGCTTGGGTTTGTTCAGTATTGATTTAAAGAGAATATAAAGCTCACACAAAAATTTCAAAACAAGATTCAAACATAAAACCATTCATATGCCTAATATCATTATATTATTAAAGGCATGGTTTTATTTTTTATTTTCAAAACAAAATGGTTTTTGAGTGTAAATAGATGTTTGACACATCTTTGGACACTACAAACACAGTACAAAAGTCTGGAGAAAATTCTAATACAAACATATTTGAATTAGGCATTCAAATTTAAACTAGAAAATCAAAACAGAAAAAGAAAAGGAGAAAAAATAAGCTCAGCAACCTCACTAGCCCAACCCACCCGCGGCCCAGCTACCATCCCACCTAACCCACCCGGGAAACCCCCTCCCCCTCTCTGTTTATCACCCGCACCCACACCCTCTCCCTTGCGGTCAAGTGGACCCAACGCCAGGTCAGCATCGTCGTCGCCAAATTTCCACGCGACGACCCGCTCCGCCGTTTCTTCCTTGCAGTGACGCCGCGTTTGATTCTCGCTTAATTGACATTGATTCATTGCGTAATTTCTGCCCTCGCTCCGGCTACTTAACCACCTCGCCGCCCTGCATCTTTCCCCTCACTCACCACTGCCTAAGCGCCACCAGGATGTTAGTATTGGAGCTTGCACCGCTGCGGCACCGAACGACTCCGGTGACTGATTCCGGTGAGTCTAGAGCGGCCCCTATCTCTTATTCACTCGAGCATGTCCATCTTGTCCTTGCGCACCTTCTGACACCTCTGGTTTGTCCTACATCACCCCAGGTCGCCGTCCCCGTCCACCCCTGCAAACAACCGAGATGCCGCTCAACTCCTTCGAGCAATCATGGTAACTACAGAGCGCCCCTTGACCTCGCCTGCATACGACTAGGTTCGCCATGACCTTGTGCAGCAACTGATGCCTTGCGTTTGCCCTATGGTGACCCAGGTCGTCGCCTTTGTCTCCGGCAGTGAGCACCCGATGCTCAGAGCAACTCCGACGAGCCCTAGCCACTGCTACAGCACGCCCCCTCCCCCACCACGACAACGTTGAGCCTCCTCGTGCAGTCGCGAGTTTGGTAAGCAACATCGCAACCCCCAGCCCCCTCTGTATTCTCCGGACCATCGCCTCCAGTAGCGCCGCCACCGCTGTAGCCACGAGCGCCACCAGTTCTTGGTCAAGCCACTGTGAGCCGTTAGTTCTAGATCCAGCGCATCAGATTAGATCACTTAACGAAGGGGTATGATTAGATCTGGCCCGTGCGTTGCCACTTAAATCCTACGGCTCTGGATGATCGATCCAACCGAATCGGTACAGGCCAATCAGATGCGCCCACGTGTCTGGGATTTTGTTTTAAAATCTATTTTTGAATCTATTAGTTTTTCAAACTTGTAAAATTCATAACTTTTGTTCTGTTTATCCAAAAAATACATATAATATATCAATAATCACAAAATTAAATCCTACACATCTGTAGGCTTGGTTTTGTTTTTTGCCACTTTTAAAATAAAATTTTATGCAGAGACATTTGAAGGCTTATTTTGTGTATAAAAATTATTTAGGAAATATTTTAAAGGATATTTTGAGTCTATTTAGTCTATAAAAGTTTAGTTTAATGTTTAGTATTGTTTACTTGTCTTGTTGTGGTTTAAGAAAAATCATCACATAGCATTGCATGCATTCATAAATTTTGCTTGATTTATTTGGAATATAAATTTGGTGCTATCATTTTATGTGTAGATTTTGGTGCTAGTGGTGATTGTGATTGTGAGGATTGTTGCTACTCCCCCAACTACCAAGGCAAGTGGTGCTTCATATTTTTTTGTCCCAACATTTTGACTAAGCATTAGTGATATTTTGTATAGGGCTTGCATGATGTTTTTGCTAAGAATCTATATGCTATGCTTGGGAAATCCTAGTAGTTGTAGACTTGTTAGAATTTTTCTCTAAGTTAAGATACTTGCTATATTTCCATGCTTAGCCTAGCTAGTAGCAAACAAGGGTGGATTATATACATGTTATGGAAAATGATGCTAAGTCTTTGACTCGAGTTTTGCTTAATAAAACAACTGAGTGAATGAATCACCTGGGTGGAATGGTATGTTTGGATTATGTTGAGTGCTTACACAATGCCCATATCTATGGTCTACCTTGTTTATCACACTTGTGGAAAGTCACCCAGGAACAAAGGGATTTGAGATACTTAGTGTTTAGAAGCTTCTAGTGCAACCACATGGCATATGGGCTCTACCTTGATCATATAGGTTGCAATAACTTAGCCAAATGGACAGTTGGTAGTAGGGTGATAGGTTGGAGCGCGTCCATTATGGTCTAAGGGAAGGTTTCTGAAAGATCTCGTCTTGATGCATGTCAAGTCTTGTGGGGAAAGTGCACCACCTCTCGAGAAGGAAAAATCTAAGTACTTAGCCGTGTCCCCGGCAATGAAAAATTGAGCATCATGACACTGAAGCTATCAAGGATCTCCTCATCCCAATTTCTAAGTTAAAACTTGTGGTTGAACAAGGGAAAAGGTTCACCAATGTCTATTGGTGGTTCCTTGGGAGTTTTTGTCAAACAAAAACTTAGTGTTTTCAACTGATAGGAAAAACCTATTTTGAGCAAAGCAAGCCTAAACTACACTTAGCCAAATTAATGTAGAAGTTAGAAACTATTATTCTACTAAGTTATCACTTGCCATTAATATTCCAATGTATTGACCCACTTTGGATGTAACTTGTGATGTTGCAGGTTATTCTGATGAGGATTAGGGTTATGAGTCTACACTCAACATGTTTGCCTGTGGCACATGAAGATGAAGACTTTACTTTATTTTTTTTAAGTTGAACTCTTGTACTAACCTATGGCTATGGAGTTGTAAAAGACTATGTTATCTCTGGAATGACGATGTAATAATGACCTTTGTTTCTATGTACTTCATCTTAAACTGTGGATACTAGCTTTTGATCCAGGGACCTTTACCTTTACAAAGGTGGGGTATTACATCACCCTTAGTTGGATATAGTCCCATGTTGCTTTGAAATTGAAATTAGGACCATGCCACTACTTTATCCTGTTGAATTGGGAAAAATAGGCTTTATTGCTCTAAAATTGAAATTAGGACTGTGCCACTACTTTATCCTGTTGAATTGGGAAAAAGGCTATATTGCTCTGAAATTGAAATTAGGATCGTGCCACTACTTTATCCTGTTGAATTGGGAAAAAGGCTATATTTCTCTGAAATTGAAATTAGTACTATGTCACTACTTTATCCTTTTGAATTGGAAAACAGGGTATATTGCTCTATCATATAAATTAGAAGTATGCCACTAGTTTATCTAGTTGAATTGGGAAAAAGTCTATATTGATTTGACATTATCTCTGGAATTAGGACGGTGCCACTAGTTGATTCTGTTAAATTTTGAACAATCCTTGGTTGCTCTGTCCTTCAAATTATGACTTCGACACTAGTTAATTGTTTAGTGGAAACTAACCACATATTTTTGTTGCAGCAGAAGAGGAAAAATCTCAACCCAGAACTGCCGACCTGGCTAAAGGACAAGATGGCTATCCAAATGGAGAAGCAGAATTTTCAGAAAGTGTCCCATGACCGCCTGAGAGAAGAAGTCACCATCCTTTATGACAAGTGCCACAATCTAAAGGTGGACATCGCAGGCTGGAAGGAACTTCACGAGAGAAGTATCTCCTCGGCGCGTGCAAAGGAGTTCATCATCAAGGATCTCATGGTGGATAATCTTAAGCTTACCGATAAGCTTGTCGCTACCCAAACGGAGCGCTTGAACCAGCAGGAGGCACATGTCCAAGTACTGAGGGAGCAGGTAAAAACGAAAGCGGACCTGATCGAATGAACCCTCGAACTGGAGCTTCTCAGGAAGGAACATGACCATATCCGCACCAGGCTCAGTGCAAACTATAAGTTCCTCTGAAGTTAGTTTGCAAACTATGTGTTCTGACAGACCAAATCGTATTTTATCCATGTGTAGTGATTTTGTAAATGTGGACCTCTCTCTATGAAAACTATGCTTTCTTCTGAAAGGTTATTTTGCTCAAGGATTGAGTTTGGATTACTCAAGATATCACAACTGCAAGTCTCACAGTTAACTAGTTTCAGATATTGCCATGGCACAAATTATTCATCTAAAATTTCCTTGATCGTCTGTAGCTTGTCCTTGTTCACCTCGCGCTCCTTCCTCAGATCCTTCAACAGATCCGCAATGTAGTACTCTAGCTTCTTATTCTCTTCCATGAGCTGATCCCTCTCCTTTTTTTCCTTTTGAATGTTCCGTGCAGTTCCCACCACCAAGCTCCCATTGATTGTGGCATTTAGTTCTGACCGCAAATGCTTGAATTCCTGTTCCAGCTCCTTATTTCCTACCAAGAGCTTGTAATTTTCTGCAGCTGCATCACGGGCATTTGTAAATCTCCCCGACCTTTCGAGCACATACATATCCCACAACTGGGCCAAACATTTCTTAAGTGCGTCTGGCCACTCAAGATCCACCCACTCTACTACTTTACACACCGGGCCAACCTAAAAAACACGGGACCTAATTATCAACATAACAATACACAATTTTATTCATGTCGCCATTGTACACAACGAAAGCAAACCTGATTTGTACAACACAAAAACCTTCTTCCAGTGTTACTGCCTTCAAATGCAACATATTTTCTTAGTTTTAGCCCATGGTCACATGGTACTTCCCAATCGAGATCTAGGCCCTCCCGATCAGGGTCGTAGATCGTGAGTGGTACCTATAAGGGAACAAAAATCTATAAATAAACACAATTTCATGCACATTTCAAGTCTAGGGTCGAGGTAATTACCAATGCCTAACCATTGCCGAGAAAACTGAGGAACTCACATCGGGGAGGGAAGACTCGATGTCGGAGACAAAGCTGTCGCTACTCGACTGGTCGTCCTCATCATTCCAGGGCGGCATGGCGAATGCGGCCGCGGTGACGCGTCGGCGACAGTGAGAAGAGAGAAAGAGAGAGGAGGGTAGTGAGTGGACAGAAAGAGTGGGGAAAGTGAAGTGTGCCAACGTTGCAACATTGACTAAATTGGCATGCTACAATGGTTTAATTGATACAATGTCCCGTGGCTGGATTACTATCCCATATCTAATAGTTTTTCTCTTCCTTCATTGTTATTTTTAATATTAATCATGTACTTCCTCCTTCCCAATTTTTTTGACTTATATCAACATACAAAATCTTATGTACCGAATAATATAGGATTATGGTTTATGGTTTAGGGTCTAATGAAATGTTTATTGTACTAACCCCTTAACACTTATTCCTAAATCCTAGACCTATGCATCCAATAGATCATTGTCTCCTACTTAGTAAATTTTTTCCCAAACCCTATGCTTGTTCATCCATCAGAGTACTTCCTTCTAAGTAACAGATATTTATCCAGCGATTAGTCAAATTACTGATCCCACGGAGCATTATATTACATCATAATCATTTCAACTACAAGGTACTTATATATCACCTTGTTCAGTGGTGTTTTCAATGAATGATATGTCCCAAAATCCCAATAGCTCACAGCACATTATATTACAATCTCTCAACAATCATAATCTCTGAAACAAATTTATCACATCATCTCAGCAAACACAATCATGTCAACTACAATGTACTTGTGTCTTATTACAACAACGATGCTTTTATCGAGTGATATGTCCGAAAATCTCAACATCTCACAGAACATCGGATTGCAATCTCTAAACAAACATGGCCACATCAACATAGTTTCAAAGCAACAAAAATATTTGTTACAAATACAGGCAGGGGAGCCCTGCGGTCTATCTGACAATCCCTGGGTAGTAGCTCTCATCAGATCTGATGAACGTTTGTCGCCTCGTTCTATTCAGCCACAACAGGGGCCTCTGCATCCACTACAACCTGTCTAACAACATCAAAAATGGCAGCCAGGAAGAACACCTTCCTGGTTTGCTTCTTTCGTCGCATAATCTACATCAGATCATCGGTATCCAAAACCTCTATGAACTCCTGCTTCTTATGATGCCACCACCGAAGTCGTGCCATCTGCTTAGGGCAAATAATGATTTCCTTACCAATCATCTCTCTTAGTTCAACAAGAGTTATGTTTTTGGAATCAATGTCTATCTGCAAAGTACATGAAGAAATTTGCTTACTAACTCCGCCATCAAGTTTTGCTGTGTATGAATCCACCTCCAGGTGTATATTGAACTTAGCTTGATCATCATCTAGTGGTCCATAAACTCGAGCAGCAGAAGCTTTGGCAGCAAGATCTCTAGTATCTGCATACATATCATCAATCATCACTTCAACTTTCACCTGACGATCAGTTGTACAACACTCCCAAAGCATCTAAAGCTCATGGGAGTGCTCAATTTGCACATAGGTATCACTCATGTTACGCCACACCAATCTTTCCCTCTCTCTGGATTCCCAAGGAATTCTAGAATGAATAATATCTATCAGCTATGAAACAGACACAACCTCTTTGTACTTGACAAGCAGACGCACATCCTGCCCGAATACAACCCTCTCGCAACCAAAATCTAGTTTTGCAGTGTACTGGTGGACATGAACCGTGAACTCATATAGGTCCACTACGTCGAAGTTGTTCCTAATTTGATTAAAAAGGGGACCTTTCAGTTCATTCGACACTACTTTGTAGTAACTAATCTACTTGCAAGACAAGGCACATATAAGAAAAATCCACCTCTCGCTCTTCTCTCGGGTGGTTTTCTTCGAGATCTGGGTTGCATGACCCTGCACTGCAGCCGAACACTCTGCCACCGGCCTACCTTTTCTCTTCAACCCGCTGCTCGTAGGTACCCTATTAGCAGACTTCTGGCTGACCTCCTCACTAACCTGGGCTACAGACTCTTCTGCTGCTTCGCTTTCTGGCGTTGTGACCGAGATGCTGGCTCCATGAAGCGAATCGATTGCAGCGTAGCTACCACATTGGCCTCGCTTGACATGCCGCCTCCGGATTCAGTGTTTGTGTGTGTGTGGGTGGGTGGGGAGGGGGAGGGGCGGGGAGAAAAACGACTGTCGCCGCCGCCGAACCGGATTCAGTGTAGGGGGAGGGAGAAAAAGGACCGCCACCGGATTCAGTGTCGGGGGTTAGGAAAGTACATGAATGGATTTGCTCGTGCGGAACATGGACGGTGACTTAGAAGGGGCATGGCAGGGGAAAGGCCGGTACTAATGTAACGGAATATCCTGACATAACGTCCAAGATTTGAAAATATTTGGTTTGGCCATAATTAACTCGAAATGTCCCTCTCGGTAATTACCCCTCGAACTTTTCGAATCGTGATGATTACACGCAACTTGGGCCCCGTGTTGCCTTCGCCTGTGAACTTTCGGTCCGCAAAGTAGTATTCCCCGCGCGGCCAGGGGTGTGGGCCCCTCGTGGCCCTTCTTCGTCCCGTCTTTTGGCTCCGTGAGTCTTCTAGTAAGATAGGAGTTTTGCGATATTTTTTGGGATTTTTCCTGAAAGTTGATTTCCAGCACAAAAACTAGACACCAAAGCAATTCCGCTGAAAACAGCGTCAGTCCGTGTTAGTTGTATCCAAATCACACAAATTAGAGGAGAAACAATAGCAAAAGTGTTCAGGAAAGTAGATACGTTTTGGACGTATCAACTCCCCCTAAGCTTAGCTTATTGCTTGTCCTCAAGCAATTCAGTTGAAAACTGAGTGCGATAAAAGAAACTTTCATGAACACATTTGCTTCATATGATGTATATATTCTCAGCATATGATCAATACTTAGACAATTCATAATAAGGAGCATGCAACTAAGTCTACTCAATAGTCATGCAAGCTATGAAGAGATTCCAACACAATAATAATAAGTAGCATG
Organism: Avena insularis; assembly: GCA_023614405.1. Classification (NCBI taxonomy): domain Eukaryota; kingdom Viridiplantae; phylum Streptophyta; class Magnoliopsida; order Poales; family Poaceae; genus Avena; species Avena insularis. The sequence continues at coordinate 40,848,192 of CM042691.1, read as the reverse complement.
AAATATAAACATAAGCAACATTGCAATGCTCATAAGAAGGTATGATAGAGTGGTTTCTCGCTTTCCTTTGATTGTGGAGCAAAACATAAATGCCAAGGCACCTCTGAATTTCAAGTGAAGACTAGAGATAAATATATCAAAGATACAAGCATCAAAGGTATGCCATAATTAACCAAGTTTTAAGACAAGCACATTACACTAAGAATGACAACTATGCTCTCAAGAAGGTGCTCATAGAATGAGTGGTGACTCAACAAAGAAGTGAAAAGGTTTTGAAAAGTTTGAAAGCCTTCCAGATGCTGAAAGTATGGTACTCATTAGCTTAGAGCTCTCATTGCCTCTTTCATAGGCATATTTAGATGGTTAAGGTAAAAGTGAGGTCCAATTTGAGGTATATGCTTGATAGATCATAAACTGGAAATATCATGTCCCTTGAATACGAGGGCCGTTCCTCATGCTACTCAACTTTAGTTACTGGTAAGTTCTTTTCATTGTAAATACATGTGTATCATAGAGAACTGCCAACGGGGTACCCCTTGCCCCATGACACAGGAGCTATCCCATATCAAAATGACAAGGCAATAGACAGTGAGCATCTGAGCGATCCTTTTATTTACCATTAGCATGGTGCATTTTTTCTCTTCTCTTTTATATATATTTTTTTTCTGAGGATGCTTCATAGATTGGTCACTATGGTTATGCCGCAAGTTTCCACCATGATTAGGCAAGGCTTAGGATAGCCTCCCAGGCGTTTGTCTAACACATATACATAACTCCATGGACTTACAAGCTTCCCTTTTATTTCACACCGCCGACATCCGTAAAAAAAGAGGATGATATCAACTGGATAATATTTACAGGTGTTGAAAGCGTTCCTCGTGGCAGCACAATTCTGCTAATTCCCAGCCTATAATTTGCAAGAATATAACTTTCATGGACAGTCACAATGGTTCAAGTTTATTAAGTGTAAGAAAATAAAGTGTGCCATCAAGTTCGTGAGAGCTTTACTAACTAACTTTCTCATAACAAGCAAACATTTTATTTGGAAGAAAATGAGGCATAATAAATATGAACGGAATAACAATGATGCTAGTAGGTAGATATGGTGGACACTTTTTGACAATTTTGGTTTTGGGGAGTTGGAAGCACGAGAAGAGCTCATACTCAGTTCAAGTGAAGGCGAGAAATAGGAAGGGAGTGACAAACGAGAGAGCAATAACTTTCATAATCATGCTTGCAACAAAAAATTAATTATGGCATAAAAGTGATACAAGAACTCTGAGGCAAAATAAATCATCGAGACTTAACTGAATTTTGTTCAGTCATATGCATGCATGAGCATGTGCCAAGTCGATTCAAATGAAACATTTAGAGGAGGATACCACAATGTCATACCAAGTTATGAATAGAACAATGCAAGCAAACATTCATGTGACATGCTACAAACTATTAGAAAGCTGGAGCTAATCATAAGAGAGGAAGAACTACTAACCATCCATTAAATAACATACACCTTAGATGAACAAACTAAGCATGCCCACAATGATGAGTATATGTACAAAAATGAAGACAAATAGAGTTCATTACCAGCCTCTTACCACACCTTGAGTTGTCATTAATCATCATTATTGCCTTTCACTTGTGTGACTTGAATAATAACATGAAACCAAACTCCAAAGGAGTCACCGAGGACCGCTGAACCCTGCACCGAACTTTACATAACCAGAGAAGAACAACAAATATTTTTGGGTTTTCGATTTTTTTAAGCAAGCACTCAAAAAAAAAGCAAACAAATCAAAATCTTTTTGGATGTTTCTTATAACAAACCATAGCAAAAAGAAGGAAAAGAAAACTGAAGCTAAAAGGCAAAGAAACAAACAAAGAGAAACAACGAAAATATTTTTGTTATTTTTGTGTTTTGGAAAGCAGAAACAAAAACTAAAAAGAAAGCGAAACATGGATATACAAAGCACCGACGGAACATGATATGTACATGATTGTGATATCGGTATACCTCCCCCAAACTTAGGATTTTTGCCTAAGTGGAGATCAATCCCAGCCTGGCCAAGAAGGAGTGCCTCCGTAATTTGACGAAGAGACGCCTTTGTCCTGGTACATGATCGAGGAAGCCCTAGTGTAGTGCGCAGAGTAGTCATAACAGGGCGCATCCCCCTGGTAGTGCCCGTGGAAACCAAGCACGGAGAGCTGATCGTCCATCTTCTCCTTGGAGCGTGACCAAGGCCCCCTGCAAATACTGAACAAAGTAGACTGTGGCAAAGGAATTTCCCTCTCATCCCCATCAGTAAACATCATCCTGTAAACTAAACTCGCAAGGCTAGAGCCACCAGTAACAAAGTGGTGCGCTTTCATGGAAGCTAGATCAAGCCTCTGTGGTGCCAGCATTGTAACATTCGGATCAACAGAAAGGTCTAAGGCAGCAACTACACATGCAGCAATAATACCCCCATAAATGGGTCCTCTAGCAGCTAGGCGACAAGCAATGATAGAACCAAGATTGTACCTGGTTTCAATTTTATGTGCAGCAGCGAGAAAAGAAAAATCATAGTTGGAAATATTGCTAGTGTTCTCCCTACCAAGAATGCTAGTGGCAAGATAATAAGCAAAATATCTAAGAGCTGGGAGTTGAATATTTCTTATATTCCCGCGCTGGGTTGTGCGATAATCATTGTTTGTTACCACACGGTAGAGCTCCAACAAATAAGCGGTTCGACCTTGAATCTTCTTCACCATCCCAGCCATGCCAATACCAATAATGTTGCAAAATCTTTTTAATGTCATGGTGATAGGCCTATCATAGATTTTGAATGAAACATCTGTCCTGAAAGCAGTGTTAGTGAAAATCTCCACAAAAGTCTTGGTGAGCAAAGCATATTGCTCACTCTCATCCTGCATGTAATCGGTTAGACCAACCCTCTGAACAAGAGTTAAGAAATCATCGCGGATCCCTGCAGCTTTCAAAAAGGGAAAACAAGGGAAGGTAGATGGGTGTGCGTCCCCATCATCTCCCTTATTACCAAAGTGCGGAGTAATAAGATCTTCATTGTACGATGGTCTAGCTTGAGAGGCTAATCTCGAAGGCCTTGTCGTCCTAGGTGCATCTCTCTCAAACACTTCTCCAAAGGTATGGTTGTCCATGGCCCTTTTTCTGAAAATTTTAGACAAACATCAAACCAAGTGATTTCCAAGTTAATGAATGATGGGGAACTACTATTGGAACTTGCTAGAGGGCTAAACATGCATCAAAATGAAATCCCTAAGTATAGAACAAGCATGCCATCTCACAAGACATGTCACCTACAGTAGCAAAATACTCAAGGTACAATCCACCAATCAAAAATCTAATTGGACAAGCGGAGGAGGCACATAACAGAGAGAAATCCCTCCAAAAATCATCAACAAAGATGGGATGAGCAAAGAGATCGAAAATCGGGAGCAAGAACAACAAGAAATTGAGCTTTGAGAAGTTTTCCGGTGTTTTTCGGGAGAGAGAAAGAAGTGGCTGGAAGGAGGCTAAGTGGAGGGTCAGGGCTGGCCCACACCTAGGCCAGGCGCGCCCTAGGGCTGGCCGCACCACCAGGGGGTGTGTTGGCCTGGTGGGTCCCCCTGGGTCACTCTAGGTGCCCCTTTGCCCCTTTTTTCGAGAAAAAAATTAATACGAATTTTCTGGTATTTTTCTAGAAACTTTATTTTCGGCCAATTTTTAGGCTATGAAAATTGATTTTCTTGCAGGGAAAGATTTTTGAAAGACACAAAAGCAAGCCAAAACTAAAACTACAGAAGTTCTAAGACACTCTAAAAAGCAAGCAACTAGCAAAACTAAGACTAACACGATGAAGAGCAAAGATTGGAGTAGAGAAAAATAAAAGTGAGCAAGGATAATCATTGTGAAAACATTTTTTTGTTCATTAAAATCTCTTTGTTAACAAGGTTGATCAAGTCTTGTTACCAAAACAATCTTATATGAAACAAAACTTTTCATTTCACTAAATGATTATGTTACCTCAATCTTGATACCAATAGTCCCAATCATAATAGTTTCAAAATTTTCTTGTGGAATGGGACAATATATTTCTCCAACTTTGATGCCCTCAATATTTTCAATTGAATTCAGGCCATATCTCTTATCAATCTTTTTTGGGAAATAGACAGTATGCTCTTTGTCATTAGTATTAAAAGTTACTTTTCCTTGATTACAATTGATACAGCTCCTTTGACTTGTGTTTCTTATTAGGAAAAGGCATTGGTTTTTTCACCCAAGGCTCTCTTTCACTACCATGTTTATTAGCAACAAAATCTTCCTTAGTGTACCTAGTGTTCTTAGTGTGCCTCTCAGGTTTGATGACCCACAAGTATAGGGGGTGTATCGTAGTACTTTCGATAAATAGGAATGTCGATCCCAACGAGGAGCAGAATGTGTTGACTAGTGGTATGGAGCAGGAAATCTCGGTAAATACTTAGCAAACAGATTTTTAGTGGTTTTCTGATAAAGCAACAAAAAAGTGCAAGTAATAAAGACAACGAACAATTGCATCAAGTGGCCCAATCCTTTCTTAGCAAACGTTCTCGAGGACACATGAGAATTCTGTCAAGTGCTTTCGCTTCAAATAGCCGAGTACCTTTCTTTGGTGTTGTAAGTGTTGTGTGGGTGAACCTATGCTAACAAACCGACCTTACTTGGACTAATACATACTTGTGATTAAACCCCCTGCAAGAATCCGCAACTACAGGAAAGTAATTAAGATATAAATCTAACCAATGCCTTAAACTCTAAGATCCTACACTCCCTTGTGCAAAGGTGTCCTAACGGGGGTTCAGGTTTTGTCACTCCGGCAACCCCACAATTAGTAGCCAAATACACAATGCATTCCCCTGGGCCCATAAATGGTGAAGTATCATGTAGTCGACGTTCACATGACACCACTAGAAGAATAGCACCACAACTTAAATACTAAACCATTGAATAATAACTCAACACAAATCCACTACTAACAACATGACTTATCCCATGTCCTCAAGAACTAAACAAACTACTCACAAGACATCATATGGATCAAGATCAAAGATGATATGGTAACGAATAACAATCTGAACATAAACAATAATCTAATGGTTCCACTCACAAGCATCAACTACAATAGTAATCAACACAGAGAAAGTGTCCCCTGAGAACTATGCAAGTATTCAACACGATTGTTACAGCGGGATGGAGTGGTGATGATGGTGCTGGTGGAGATGATGGTGTGGATGACGATGATCGCGATGAAGTCTAGCTTGACGATGATGTTGATGGCGACGATCTCCCCTCTCCGGGAAGGAATTTCCTCGGCGGAAATTTGTCTGCCGGAGAGCTCTTTCTCTCTCAGTGTTTTCCGCCCCGCAGAGGCGGCGGAAATCTTTCTGTGGTCACTCCCTTAGTTACAGGGTTCCGAGGGGAAGTTATAGGTGAGAGGGCGGAGTCGAAGGCCGGCCAGGTGGGCCACACCTGCCCTAGGCACGGCCCAGGGGACCCACCCCTAGGGGGGTGTGGGCCTCATGTGTCCCATCTACGCCTCCCCTTCTGGCTTCCTTTGTCTTCTGGGAAAATATAATTTTCCAATATTTTTCTGGTATTTTTCTGATCTTCGCGAAATTACATCAAAACACCTCTTTTTCCATCAGAATCCTAACTCCGACAGTTCATCCTCCAAGGATCATCCAACATGCAAAAATAGAGGAAAAGACATAAGTAACACCTCATAATAAGACATATATCAATGAATAGAGGAAAATTATGATATAGAATGGTGATGCAAATTGGACATATCAACTCCCCCAAGCGTAGACCTTCACTTGTCCCCAAGCGAAAACTGAGCTCAGTAAACATGTCCACAGGTTTATGGAGTGAAGTGTCGATAAAAGAATACGGACAAGAAGCATCACACTTACCATTACACAACTCATAGAAGAAAGCAACTCACCATTATATAACTTATCTTGCAACAAGTACATGAGTCACAATAGAGATGCATAAAGATATATCATAATTGGAATTGTCTATAACATCCCTAAAATCAGGTTTCAAAATTCATGCATATCATCCATGCATCCATGATCATGTAGGGTTTCATTTCAAAAATCAATTCAAAAAAAGGGGCATATGAGCTCATTATTTTATATGATAGGCATTAAATCAAATGCTACCCTCCAAGGAGAGATTGTTGTTCAGAAATCAAACCTTGTTACTTTTAGATTGTTTTGCTTGATTGCTAACACTTAACCAAAAATTTATAAAATAAATATGATTTGAAAACCATTTTCAAAGGCTATTTAAAACTAATGCTATGTCACTAGTTATTTTGTTTTATTCCAAGTGACCAAGAAAATGCAGAGAGACCACTTGGTTTTGCACACAATTGTATGAGGGTTTCACTTTACAAAAACACAGAAAAGATTTGAATTCAATTAGCATTTGAATTTGTTTGAAAATGGATTCAGAAAATCAAATCAGAAATAGAAAATGATTTGAGAAAAGGAAAAGGGCCGGCGCCAGTTATTTAGCCCAACAGAGAAACGAGCCCACTAAACCCACCCGGGTCATTTTCCCCTTCTCCCTCTCTCACCCTCACCCACTCTGCCCCGCTGCCACTGCCACTGGGCCCGAGCCACGTCAGCTCCTTCTTCTCCACCCCGCGCGCGCAGACCTCGTCGCCACCGCCGTTTCCTCCAAAAACGCCGCGATTGAATCCTCGCTTAATTGGCATTGATCTGCAATGTGATTTCCTCGCCCCTCCTTGCTACTTAAACCTCTCCCCCTCATGGCCATTTCCCCCAACAAAGCCAGCCCGAAGCGCCTCCAGGCTGCCAGTAATTGCCCTTGCCTCGCCGCAGACAGAACCAACTCCGGCGACCAATCCTGGTGAGCTCCGTGCGTGCCTTCCTCTCTGGTTCACGCGAACTGCTACGCAACCTCCTTGCGCTCCTACTGACATCCTTAGTTCGTCCTGTACTGCCCCAGGTCGTCGACTCCAACGAGCACCGCAAGTTCCCGACGCCATCTCCAACTCCGGCGAGCGATTAAGGTAAAATTCGACCGCCCCGTGCCATCCCGTTGACACTAACCTATTCGCCTCATCGATGCGCACCCGCTGATGCCCTCCGTTTGTGTTAGGGCGGATCAGAACGTCGCCAACGTCGCTGTCCACCCGAGCCCGACGTTGTCCTCTACTCCGACGAGCTCCCTCGACCACTGCAGCGTGCCCCTTGTTGAGCCATCGCCACGTTGAGCTTCAGTACATCGCCATGTGAGTAAGCATCTCGGCGACACCCCAACCCTCAGCCGCTTGCGCCGTAGACAGAGCGCTCCGCCGCCAGCCGTCACCGCGCGCCGCCAGTCTTTGGCAGTTTGATCGCGAACCGTTGGATCTAGATCCGATGGGCTAGATAGATCACTTACGCGAAGGGGTACGGACAGATCTGGGCTGTGCAGATTAAGTTAGATCTAACGGCTCACGTGTGTGATCCGTTGCGAAACGGTATCAACAAATAGGAACACGCCGCGTGGCTATGATTTGAATTTAAAAATTGGAATTAGACCTATTAGATATTAAAACTTGTTTAATTCATAATTTTTGATTCCCACGTCCAAATTTGATGAAGTTTATATCAATGGAATCAGGAGAGAAAGCCCTTTCCATATATGCAATGTGTTTAATGTTTTGTTTCTGTTAAAATGGTTTTATTTACAGAAACATGTGTAGGACTATTTTGTGTATATAAATTATTTGAGAAATGTTTTAATGTTCAAATAAGGTTTGTTTGGCAAGATTTGAACTTGTTTATGAATCAGTACTATGCACTTGTCATGTTTGGTATAGAAAATCATCACATATCATATTGCATGCATTCATATATTTTTGCTTGTATATATTTTGTTTGTGATTTGGTGTTATCATTTTATGTGTAGATTTTGGTGCAAATAGTGATTGTGATTGTGAGGATTGTAGATACTCTCCAAACTACCAAGGCAAGTGGTGCTTCATGATTTTATTCCTATGTTTTTCAAATATGCATTAGAAATATTTTGCTAGACTTGCATGGATAAATTTTAGTCTTTATATGTTATGCTTGGGAAATCCTAGTAGTGGTTGAATTGCTAGAAATTTCTAAGTAAGATGTTATCGATGCCATGCTTAGCCTAGCTAGTAGCAACCAAGGGTGGTGAAATATTCATGATATGATAAAATATTTCTAAGTCCTTGGACTTGTGTTTTGCTTAATAAAACAACTAAGTGAATGAAACACCTGCGTGGAATGGAAGGAATGGTTTATGTTGAGTGGTTACACAAGGCCCATTTCTATGGTTTACCTTGTGTATCTCACTTGTGGAAAGCCACCCAGGAACAAAGGGATTTGAGAGGCCAAATGTTAAGAAGCTTCTAGTGCAGCCACTTGGCAATATGGGCTCTGCCTGGATCATATAGGTTGCAATAACTTAGCCATTTGGACAGTTGGTGGTAGTGGGATGATAGGTTGGAACGCGTCCATTTGGTCTAAGGGAAGGCTTCTGAAAGGTCTTGTATTGGTGAAAATCAAGTCTCGTGGGGAAAGTGCATAACATCTGCAGATGGCAGAATCTAAGTACTTAGCCATGTCCCTAGAAAAGGACAACTTGAGCATCAAGACATGGAAGCTATAAAGAATCTCCTCATCCCAATTTCTAAGTAAAACTTGTGGTTGAACAAGGGTGAAGGACCCCAATGTCTATTGGTGGTTCCTTGGGAAAAGTTTTGACAAAGAAAAACTTAGTGTTTTTCAACTGATAGGCAAAACCTATTTTGAGCAAAGCAAGCCTAAGCTACACTTAGCCAAATTTCATATAGTATCTAGAACACCAACATTCTACTAAGGTATCACTTGCCAATACATTCCAATATATTGACCCTCTGTGGCTGTAACTTGTGATGTTGCAGGATATTCTGATGAGGATTAGGAGTCATGAGTCTTCACTCAACATGCTTGCCTGTGGCACATGAAGATGAAGACTTATTTATCTTATTATATATTTGAACTCTTGTATTAGGCATGTGGCCATGGAGTTGTAAAAGACTATGTTTGTCTCTGGAATGATATGTAATAATAACCTTTGTATCTGTGTACTTAATCTTAAACTGTGGATGCTAGCACTGATCCAGGGACTAGCATTGCAATCACAGGGATCCTTTCCTTTACAAAGGAGGGATCTTACAGATGGTATCAGAGCACTGTGTTGCCTGTAGGATTATGACCCTAGGATTGGAAACCACTAAGGAAAAAATTTCAACAAACTTCCACACTTCTCTTTTCTTCTCGTAAACTTTTCTAATCTTCTTTCTCATCTCTATTTGTAGATGAACTCCCTCAACGAAGCCGTGAAGAAGGGACCACTCATGACTAGACTTTGGAGTGTGAGACAGAATTCCCCAAGGCTCTCAAGGACCTCATGGTTTCCATGGAAATACATGGAGCAGCTGTGTACAAAGGCTTTCCTGTGATGGATAAAGGAGTTGAGTACTGGTGGGTGCAACTTCACTTGTATAAAAAAAGGAATACAACCACAAGGACTCAGGATTCTGCATGGTCACCAACACAATGATGCACACTACATTCTTTGATTCAGCAAGGGATGCAGCTTGGAGGGCCATCAACGAACTTGGTGATAGAATCAAGTGCAGAATGCTCAACACTCAGAATGATCTTAAGGAAGAAAAGAAGCATGCCCAAGAGTTAGAGGCTACCAACCAAAACCTAAGGAAGAACATCATAGACTTAGCAATGGGTGATCTAGACAAACAGATTGCCTCTAGGGATGCCCTTTTAGCCAACTTGGCAAGTGAGATGGAATTGTAAGCGTACTTCGTTAGTTGGACCACCACACTTATCATTTTATTTTCCAAATGTTGTTTAAAATAAGATGAACCTTAGTTGATTGTAATGGATCCATGTATGCCATGACTTGTGTGTTTTGATTTCCAAAGTTATGCATGTGATGCCTTGACTTGTGTTGTGTCTTAAATTGTGTTGATTCTAACTTTTTCTATCTTATTAAATAGATGCCTAATGTTACCATCAGCACTACTGAAGAGTTCCAGGGAACTCGTTTTGTCCCTCGTATTATTGAGCTCACTAGTTTTCTCAACCTCCCTCTTCCTACCATCATGGTATTTCCCCTCACCAAGTTTGAGAGTAAAGATCTTTGGGGTTTCAAGGTCAATCAGCCTGGACGCCAGACTGAGCCTACCACGGAGGCAATCATCTTCAAGCTCATGCACGATGACATGGAGAGAGGCCTAGAGGTAGTCATGCAGGACTTGATTGGACGTCTGTTAGGGAGACACTCTCGACAGGTTAGAGGTACTCACTTCCACGCCTTCGGTAGACGTGATGAGGATGGTGAGGCCATTGACTTCGAGCATACTTTGAGGGAGACAGCAGAGCCGATTCGTCTATACCTCTAGGACTTAGAGGTTCTTCTTAGGCACGTGGACACTGATAGGACCAACGCCATGCTCAGCAATGACGAACTCCAGGTGCAGCTTCGTGAGAAGGACAAGATCTTCGTGGAGCAAGATGAGATAGTCAAAGGAGATGGAGGCCAAGTTCGAGAGTCAGGACAGAAATTTCAAGAGTCAAGAGAAGCGAGTCCAGGATAGGAAAAAGAGGATTCGAGACATGACTGCAGAACTGGAGGCCAAGGACTTCGAGCTCGAGCATCAGCAGACTGTGATTGAGAGGCTTCGTTCGCAGAAGAGGGCTCTCAAAGCCAAAGTAGAGACCTTGACCACCAATGTCGAGGAATACAAGACCGCTATGGAGAATGCAGGTCTTACCATTGTTGAGGAGGAGGTTGATGCCGAGGAGTAGTGATGACTACTCATTTATCATTTATTTATCATGCTTTTGTTTGAGTCGCAATGACCATCCAACATGTGGATGGCTTGCTATTGGTGTGTTTACTTCGCAAACTTGTTATCTTTGTTGTTGAACTTTTATTATTGTGATGCATGTTTGGTGATTGATTATGTGATGTATTGTGCATGTTAGCATCTATGGGTATCTCATTCTTATCTCTATTGAACAAACCACAGATGCCTCCCCGTCGTGCCAATCCCAACCCCAACAACAACAACAACATCACCCCTGAGATGCAGCAAATGATGACAGCTCAGACTCAGCTGATGCATATGATGACTACGCTCATCTAGAATCAGAACAACAACAACAACAACAACAACAACAACAACAATAACAATAATAATAAAAACAACAACAACAACAATCAGAATAACCCACCGGGTTTTGACATGCTTACCAGGTTCTTGAGATTGAGGCCAGCAAAGTTCTCAGGAACAATTGATCCTATGGTGGCCAATGATTGGCTACGCTCTGTGAACAAGGACTTGGTAACAGTTGTCTATACTGATGAAGAAAAGTCAGATTTGCAGCCCACATGTTGGAAGGACCAGCAGCTACTTGGTGGGATAACTTCCAGATCACCACCCCCATTGCAGATGTGACATGGGCTATCTTTGAAAAATGTTTCCGTACTGCTCACATCTCATCCAGAGTGATGAGTTTGAAGAAGAAAGAGTTCCATAACTTGAAGCAGCGCCACCGCAGCGTGGCTGAATATATTGAGGAGTTCAACAATCTGGCGCGATATGCACGGGATGAAGTTGACACTGATGCTAAGAGGAAGGAAAAGTTCCTTGAAGGGTTGAATGATGAACTGAACCTGCAGTTAGTTGTGGCCTATGTTCCCACATACCAGTCTCTTTGTGACAAGGCTGCTATTTTGGAGAACAAAATGAAGCAGGTTGAAAGTAGGAAGAGAAAGCACTCTGACAAGCACAGCTCGGGATCGTCTCACAAACATTCCCATTATGATGATAGTGGGAGTTCAGGATCCCACAAACATGGGAAATTCAACAAGCACCACAACCACAACCGTCATCATGACAACAAGCATCACCGTAGTCATGACAATGACAAGTACAAGAATCACAAGGGTGGATACAAGAGCCACCACAGTGGTAGTGGAAGTGGTAGTGGAAGCCAGCCTGCCAAGAAGGATATTAGTCAGGTTGAATGTTTCAAGTGCAAGAAGATGGGGCATTATGCAAATGAATGCCCAAAAAAGAAAGTTGAAGGACCCAACAAGCCCAACCCTTTTCAAAAGGGACAAGTGAACCACATCAATGTGGAGGAAATCTATGAGGAGCCAGATGCTGTTGCTGGTAAGTTCAAACTCAACTCTATTCCAGCACTTGTTCTCTTTGATACTGGAGCATCGCATTCATTCATATCAAAAGCATTTGTTGATAGAAATGGGTTTCCAACTGAAAACATTGGGTGTCCAATAAAAGTTAGTTCTCTAGGTGGAGATATGATAGTAAGTCTTGGATGCCGGGATCTAGTGATAGAGTTTGGAAAGCACAAGTTTCCAGTGAGTCTAATAATCCTAGATTCTCAAGGACTGGATGTAATATTGGGAATGGATTGGATGGCTAAGTATGAAGGAGTACTAGATTGTGCTAATTGTACTGTTGCACTCACAACCCCGGAAAAGAAACGGATTAGATTCAAGTCTAACTTTGAATCAAAAGGGAGTAAGCTAAATTCTCTTAAGGGGTTAGCATGGACAGCGTGCCTATTGTGAGTGAGTATCCAGATGTGTTTCCGGAAGAGTTGCCGGGAATGCCACCAGATAGAGATGTGGAGTTTCTTATTGATTTGCTACCAGGATCTGGACCAATAGCAAAAAGACCGTACAAGATGTCAGTTGATGAGTTGAAAGAACTCAAGAAGCAACTTGGGGAACAGTTGCAGAAAGGTTTTATCCAACCAAGTTCCTCATCTTGGGGAGCACCAGTTTTGTTTGTGGAAAAGAAAGATAGAAGTCAAAGGTTATGCATAGACTATCGTTCACTCAATGAGGTGACTATCAAGAACAAATACCCTTTGCCTAGAATCAATGACTTGTTTCATCAGCTAGAAGGAGCCTGTGTGTTCTCAAAGATTGATCTCCGGTCAGGCTATTTCCAACTCAAGATAAGAGAACAAGACATACCTAAGACAGCTTTCACCACAAGGTATGGATTGTATGAGTATACCGTGATGCCATTTGGTTTGACCAATGCACCAGCATACTTCATGAATATGATGAACAAGGTGTTCATGGAATTTATTGATAAGTTTGTTGTCGTATTCATCGACGACATTCTAATCTACTCCAAGAGCAAGGAAGAGCATGAAGGACATTTACGTTTGATACTTGAGAAGCTTAGAGAACATAAACTGTATGCCAAATTCAGCAAGTGTGAATTTTGGTTAAATGAAGTTGGATTTCTTGGACACATTGTGTCAGGAGAAGGTGTAGCAGTTGATCCTGCTAAAGTTTTAGCGGTGACTGAATGGGAATCTCCTAAGACAGTAAAAGAGGTTCGTAGTTTCCTTGGCTTGGCAGGATACTACAGAAGATTCATTGAGAATTTTTCCAAGGTAGCTAAACCTATGACAGAATTGCTAAAGAAAGACAAGAAATTTGCTTGGTCTGAAGGTTGTGAACTCAGCTTTCAAGAACTGAAGAAGAGACTAGTGACAGCACCAGTCTTATGTCTACCAGATTTGGAGAAGGATTTCCAAGTGTATTGTGATGCATCTCATCATGGATTAGGTGCAGTACTTATGCAAGAAGGGAAAGTTATGGCTTATGCCTCGAGACAACTCAAAACTCATGAAGTGAACTACCCTACTAATGATTTAGAGTTAGCCTCTGTAGTCCATGCACTCAAAACATGGAGACATTATCTTTTGGGAAAGCGTTGTGAAGTGTTCACAAATCACAAGAGTTTGAAGTATATCTTCACCCAGAAAGAAATTAACATGAGACAAATAAGATGGCTAGAACTCATCAAGGACTATGACTTAAGTTTGCAATACCACCCCGGTAAAGCAAATGTTGTAGCGGATGCTCTAAGCCGTAAGGTTTTTGTGAATGGCCTTACTAAGGGAGAATTGCTAGATGATCTGTGTGCCAAATTTAGAGATCTCAGATTGGAGATTGTGCCTGAGGGACATCTCATGTCCTTGGATGTTCAACCCACTTTGTTGGATAGGATCAAAGAAGCCCAAAAGACAGATTTGGAAATTGAAGAGATAAGGAAAAGATTGGCAAAGGAAAAGACAAAGGATTCCATGAAGACGAACAGGGTACTTTATGGCATGGGAAACGTATCTGTGTTCCACAAGATCGGGAGCTTCGAAAACCGATTTTACAAGAAGCACACAACTCAGCATATTCTATTCATCCGGGTAACACCAAAATGTACATGGATATGAAGGAAAGATTTTGGTGGAATAATCTCAAGAAGGACATCGCCGAACATATTGCTTTGTGTGATGTATGTAGTAGAGTGAAAGCGGAACATCAGAAACTAGCAGGATTGTTACAACCACTACCTATTCCTGATTGGAAGTGGGACAAGATTGGTATGGATTTCATTACCGGATTACCAAAGACCAGGTCAGGATATGATTCTATTTGGGTAGTAGTGGATCGCCTAACTAAAGTGGCTCATTTTATACCTGTGAAGACAACTTATACAAGTGCTAAGTTAGCCAAGATCTATATGAGCGGAATTGTATGTCTGCATGGAGTACCCGAGAGTATTGTGTCTGATAGAGGAACCCAACTCACTTCTCATTTTTGGAGGCAACTGCATGAGTCATTGGGAACGAGGTTGGAATTCAGCACTGCTTTTCATCCTCAAACTGATGGACAGACAGAAAGGACTAATCAGATTCTTGAATACATGTTGAGAGCATGTGCTCTAGACTATGGAGCCAGTTGGGATGAAAGTCTGCCTTACGCAGAATTTTCTTACAGCAACAGCTATCAAGCCAGTATTGAGATGGCACCATTTGAGTTTCTCTATGGGAGAAAGTGTACCACCCCATTGCTATGGAATGGTGTGGGAGAAAGAAGTTTGTTCGGACCAGAACTCATCAAAGAGGCTGAAGAGAAAGTCAAGCTGGTTAAGGACAGATTGAAGATAGCACAGTCCCGACAGAAGAGCTACGCAGATCCTAAGCGTAGAGAAGTCACCTATGAAGTTGGTGATAGAGCTTATCTTAGAGTGTCACAACTTCATGGAGTGAAGAGGTTTGGTGTCAAAGGTAAATTGGCCCCAAGATATGCTGGACCATTCAAGATTCTGAGTCGTAAAGGAGAAGTTGCTTATGAAATTGAATTGCCAGAGTCTTTGTCAGCAGTTCATAATGTGTTTCATGTGAGTCAGCTTAAGAAATGTCATCCGGAAATGGAAGAAACTTCTTTGAAGGATACTATACCTTTGGAAGAGGTTCAATTGGAAAGTGATCTCACTTACGAAGAGAAACCTATCAAGATTCTTGAGACTGCAGAAAGAGTTACTCGGACTAAGACTATCAAGTTCTGCAAAGTTCAATGGAACCATCATTCCGAAAAAGAAGCAACTTGGGAAATAGAAGATGATCTTCGGGAAGACCACCCTCACCTATTTGCTAGCCAACCCGAATCTCGAGGGCGAGATTCACCTTAAGGGGGTTAGATTTGTAACATCCCTAAAATCATGTTTCAAAATTCATGCATATCATCCATGCATCCATTATCATGTAGGGTTTCATTTCAAAAATCAATTCAAAAACAGGGGCATATGAGCTCATTATTTTATGTGATCGGCATTAAATCAAATGCTACCCTCCAAGGAGAGATTGTTGTTCAGAAATCAAACCTAGTTACTTTCAGATTGTTTTGCTTGATTGCTAGCACTTAACCAAAAATTTATAAAATAAATATGATTTGAAAACGATTTTCAAAGCCTATTTAAAACTAATGCTATGTCACTATTTATTTTGTTTTATTCCAAGTGACCAAGCAAATGCAGAGAGACCACTTGGTTTTGCACACAATTGTATGAACATTTCACTTTACAAAAACACAGAAAAGATTTGAATTCAATTAGCATTTGAATTTGTTTGAAAATGGATTCAGAAAATCAAATCAGAAATAGAAAATGATTCGAGAAAAGGAAAAGGGCTGGCGCTAGTTATTTAGACCAACAGAGAAACGAGCCCACTAAGCCCAGCCGGGTCATTTTCCCCTTCTCCCTCTCCCACTCGCACCCTCTCTGCCCTGCTGCCACTGCCACTAGGCCCGAGCCACGTCAGCTCCTTCTTCTCCACCCCGCGCGCGCAGACCCCGTCGCCACCGCCGTTTCCTCCAGAAACGCCGCGATTGAATCCTTGCTTTAATTGGCATTGATCTGCAGTGTGATTTCCTCGCCCCTCCTGGCTACTTAAACCTATCCCCCTCGCGGCCATTTCCCCCAACAAAGCCAGCCCGAAGCGCCTCCGGGCTGCCAGTAATTGCCCTTGCCTCTCCGCAGACAGAACCAACTCCGACGACCAATCCTGGTGAGCTCCGTGCGCGCCTTCCTCTCTGGTTCACGCGAACTGCTTCGCAACCTCCTTGCGCTCCTACTGACATCCTTAGTTCGTCCTGTACTGCCCCAGGTCGTCGACTCCAACGAGCACCGCAAGTTCCCGATGCCGTCTCCAACTCCGGCGAGCGATTAAGGTAAAAGCCGACCGCCCCGTGCCTTCCCGTTGACACTAACATGTTCGCCTAATGGATGCGCACCCGCTGATGCCCTCCATTTGTGTTAGGGCGGATCAGAACATCGCCAACATCGCCGTCCACCCGAGCCCGACGCTGTCCTCTACTCCGACGAGCTCCCTCGGCCACTGCAGCGCGCCCCTTGTCGAGCCATCGCCACGTTGAGCTTCAGTACATCGACGCGAGTCTGGTAAGCATCTCCGACGACCCCAAACCCCCCTGTAGCCACCGTGCCGCCGTAGACAGAGCGCTCTGCCGCCAGCCATCGCCGCGCGCCGCCAGTCTTTGGCTGTTTGATCGCGAACCGTTGGATCTAGATCCGATGGGCTAGATAGATCACTTACGCGAAGGGGTCCGAATAGATCTGGGTCGTGCAGATTAAGTTAGATCTAACGGCTCACATGTGTGATCCGGTGCGAAACGGTATCAACCAATAGGAACACGCCGCGTGGCTAGGATTTGAATTTAAAAACTGGAATTAGACCTATTAGATATTAAAACTTGTTTAATTCATAACTTTTGATTCCCACGTCCAAATTTGATGAATTTTATATCAATGGAATCAGGAGAGAAATCCCTTTCCATAAATGCAATGTGTTTAATGTTTTGTTTCTGTTAAAATGGTTTTATTTATAGAAACATGTGTAGGCCTATTTGTGTATATAAATTATTTGAGAAATGTTTTAATGTTCAAATAAGGTTTGTTTGGCAAGATTTGAACTTGTTTAGGAATCAGTATTGTGCACTTGTCATGTTTGGTATAGAAAATCATCACATATCATATTGCATGCATTCATATATTTTTGCTTGTATATATTTTGTTTGTGATTTGGTGTTATCATTTTATGTGTAGATTTTGGTGCAAATAGTGATTGTGATTGTGAGGATTGTAGCTACTCTCCAAACTACCAAGGCAAGTGGTGCTTCATGATTTTATTCCTATGTTTTTCAAATATGCATTAGAAATATTTTGCTAGACTTGCATGGATAAATTTTGGTCTTTATATGCTATGCTTGGGAAATCCTAGTAGTGGTAGAATTACTAGAAATTTCTAAGTAAGATGTTATCTATGCCATGCTTAGCCTAGCTAGTAGCAACCAAGGGTGGTGAAATATTCATGCTATGATAAAATATTTCTAAGTCTTTGGACTTGTGTTTTGCTTAATAAAACAACTAAGTGAATGAAACACCTGGGTGGAATGGAAGGAATGGTTTATGTTGAGTGGTTACACAAGGCCCATTTCTATGGTTTACCTTGTGTATCTCACTTGTGGAAAGCCACCCAGGAACAAAGGGATTTGAGAGGCCAAATGTTAAGAAGCTTCTAGTGCCGCCACTTGGCAATATGGGCTCTGCCTGGATCATATAGGTTGCAATAACTTAGACATTTGGACAGTTGGTGGTAGTGGGATGATAGGTTGGAGCGCGTCCATTTGGTCTAAGGGAAGGCTTCTGAAAGGTCCTTTCTTGGTGAAAACCAAGTCTTGTGGGGAAGGAGCACCACCTCTGCAGATGGAAGAATCTAAGTACTTAGCCATGTCCCTGGAAAAGGACAACTTTAGCATCAAGACATGGAAGCTATCAAGAATCTCCTCATCCCAATTTCTAAGTAAAACTTGTGGTTGAACAAGGGTGAAGGACCCCAATGTCTATTGGTGGTTCCTTGGGAAAAGTTTTGACAAAGAAAAACTTAGTGTTTTTCAACTGATAAGCAAAACCTATTTTGAGCAAAGCAAGCCTAAGCTACACTTAGCCAAATTGCATATAGTATCTAGACCACCAACATTCTACTAATGTATCACTTGCCAATACTATTCCAATGTATTGACCCACTGTGGTTGTAACTTGTGATGTTGCAGGATATTCTGATGAGGATTAGGAGTCATGAGTCTACACTCAACATGCTTGCCTGTGGCACATGAAGATGAAGACTTATTTATCTTATTATATATTTGAACTCTTGTATTAGGCATGTGTCCATGGAGTTGTAAAAGACTATGTTTGTCTCTGGAATGATATGTAATAATGACCTTTGTATCTGTGTACTTCATCTTAAACTATGGATGCTAGCACTGATCCAGGGACTAGCATTGCAATCACAGGGATCCTTTCCTTTACAAAGGAGGGATCTTACATTGGCAAACTTTGTTCTTGGTCAGAGAACACCTGGCAAATAGTTTCACAAAAAGCTTTTTGTAGAAGTCTTCAAAACAGGAGCACTCTTTGTTTAAAAAGGTTTTTCACAATGAAGGATTTCAAAGTAATACTCAATAGATAACTGTTTTGTGCAAACAAGGAAGAATAAAAAACATGATTGAATAAATCACCATATGAATGCTTGAAACACAACAACTCAAATGCTTGCTGGAGATAGAGAGGAAGTTGGTTTACTTACTCAACTTGGAAATAGAAGAAAGGTCCCTTCATAGAGGGAAGCATGGATTTCAAGTCATAAGGAGCTTCCAAAAGATTATGGTACTTACTAGCTTTGAGCCCTCATTGCCCCTATCATAGGCATCTTGAGATGATTAAGATTAAAGTGAACAAGGATGGAGTATATGCTTGACGAAATATAAGTTGGCAATCTCATGTCCCTTGAATATGAGGGCCACACCTCATGCTACTCAACTTCAGTTATTGGTAAGTTCTTGTCATTGTAAGTACATGCGTATCATAGAGAACCGCCAACGGGGTACCCCTTGCACATGGTACAGGAGCTTTCCCATAACCAAAATGACAAGGCAAGCAGACAATGAGCATCTCAGCGATCTTTTTATTTACTATTTGCATAGATTTTTATTGAGGATGCTTCACAGATTGCTCATTATGGTGATGCTGCAAGTTTCCACCATGATTAGGCATGGTTTAGGCTAGCGGCCCAGGCGTTTCTCTAACACAAAATATATAAATCCATGGACATACAACCTTCCTTTTTATTTCACACCGGTGACATCCACAAACAAAAGAGCACGATATCAATTGTGTACAAAGTACAAGTGTAATGATGAAAACGTTCCCCATGACAGCATGGTTCTACTAATTCCAACGTATAGATGCAAGCATATACAACTGTAGGGTTCGCAGCATAGGAAACAAAAAAATTCCTACGATGGGAACTACGTACCAAGATCTATCTACTAGATACAAACAACGGGCGGATGTATATCCGTAGAGAACATACCCTTGAAGACCGACAAAGCTTAACGAGTTCAACTCGTGGTTGATGTAGACGATCTCTTGCCGATCTCAAGATCGAGAGGAAGTCCTAGCGCCGCAAATCAGCAGCGCATCCGTGCTCGCACACACGTTCGAGGCACCGAGCAACCTCCGCCTCCTCGCACCGATGCAGCGGAAGCACAACTCTTTCTTGCCGAATAGCCACCGGGAACATGTATCTCGCTAGTCCGAGACCATGGGGAATAAATTCTAGAGGGGGAGAGAGATCCTTCACGAGGAGGTGTGAGAGACAAGTGAGGAGGGGGGCTCCTTTTATAGGAGGAGGGGGGAACCCCAAGGGGGTGGCCGGCGCATGGGGGCTGCCCCCTTGCCCTCCCCTCTTCATGTGGGTGGACACTCCACTCACAAATCTCCTTTAAATTCCCTCCACTCAAAAGTCCACTCAAATTCCCATTAAATTTCCACCAAATTTAATGCAAACTCTCATTTAATAAAACTCTTTTATTTTATTAAGAATTTTGTCAATTACTTTAATGACAAACATTCACAAATAACCCCTTTCTAGAATTCCATTTCACATGCATAACCACTTTATGCAATTTCACCTGAAAACCTGTTTCGGTATCTAGTGAAATAAATTCCTGCGCTTGTTCATTCTTTCGGCATGAAACTTTTGCTCCAATTGGATGTCGGTGTCTCTTAAGTGTGTCACCCTATGGTTCGTGAATAATGCGGACATGATCGAGACCCCTCTCGGATCAATAATCAGAAGCGGGATCTGGAGACCCATACTGACTCCCACACATTCAACGATGACTTTCTTGTGATCGTCGGAACCTTTTACGCTAGTATATTAATCCCTTTGTTTCATGATATATTACATGTCCGAGATCCGATCATTGGTATCTCCATACCTAGTTTGATCTCGTTACCGACATGCACTCTTTTCTCGTTCCCGTGATATAACATTCTAGTGATCAAATCATTTGCTTGCAAGCTAATCAATGTGATATCACCGAGAGGGCCCAGAGTATATCTCTTCGTCATCGGGATGAACAAATTCCACTCTTGATCCATGAGCCTCAACATAACACTTTGTTAGTTTTGAATCCATCTTTATAATCACCCTGTTACGGTGTGACGTTTGATGTTATCAAGAAACTCTTCCGGTGTTAGTGATTGACATGATCTCATGGTCTAAGGATTAGGATCACTTCGTAAGTTGTTATAGAAATATAAAATCAATGACTTTGATCGTAATGCTATACTTAGGATGAATGTTCATCACATCATTACACTAATGTTGTGATCTCGTTATTAACAACATCCAATGTCCATGATCAGGAAACCTTGATCATCTTGTTAATCAACGAGCTAGTTTACGAGAGAGGCATAACTAGGAACATTCTGTTTGTTTATTAAACACACATGTATTAACGTTTCCGTATTAATACAATTATAGCATGCAAAATAAACATCTATCATATACTTGGAATACACATAATAGATTTTTCCTATCATTTGAAAACACAAAGTTTTTGCTTTGACAAAATCTTTCCCAAGGTATCTCCCAATAGAAATTGGTGATCCTTTAACCCTTGTTCACCCACAAGATTTTAACTTAGAAATTGGGATGATGAGATTCTTGATAGCTTCCATGTCTTGATGCTCAAATTGTCCTTTGCTAGGGACATGGCTAAGTACTTAGATTTTACACTCTGCAGAGGTGGTGCACTTTCCCCACAAGACTTGGTTTCACCAAGACAAGATCTTTCAGAAGCCTTCCCTTAGACCAAAATGGACGCGCTCCAACCTATCAAACCCCTACCACCAACTGTCCATTTGGCTAAGTTATTGCAACCTATATGATCCAGGCAGAGCCCATAATGCCAAGTGGCTGCACTTGAAGCTTCTCAACATTTGACATCTCAAATCTCTTTGTTCCTGGGTGGCCATCCACAAGTGAGATACACAAGGTTCACCAGTACCCTGGCCTTGTGTAACCACTCAACACAAACCATTCCTTCCATTCCACCCAGGTGATTCATTCACTTAGTTGTTTTATTAAACAAAACACAAGTCCTCAGACTTAGAAATTTTCCATAGCATGAATATATATTCCACCCTTGTTTTATACTAGCTAAGCTAAGCATCATAGTAGTAGGAATCTTAACTTAGGAAATTCTACTAAGGTTTCATCTACTAGGTTTTCCCATGGCATAGTTTATACTTAGCAAAATTCCATGCAAGTCCTACTTAGAAATATCACTAATGCATAGTGAAAATAATGGGACAAGGTATGAAGGATCACTTGCCTTTTTGGTAGAGAGTATATGTTCACTTCCTTGTTCTTTGCAATGTTCACTCACTTCAAATCACTACAATTCAATCAAGCAAACAATATTTCAATCTACCATTCAAGCAATTCATCACATAAAATGATAAAATCAAAGTAATACATGCAAGCATGCAATAGGTTGTTTTATTTGTAAAAGTGGTTTCTAGTAGGTTGTAAACATTTGGAAACACCTATTGGCCATTTTATAAAGTGGCAAAGTCATTTGTAATCGGTTTCACTTTATAAACCCTTTTTAAAACAATGTACCATTTTATGTGGTGTAAAAATGTTTTCAATAAGAAATTAATCTATAGTGTTCACATAATATGTTTTCAAACCATAAAATCTTGTGTTTAGGGTCAAAGAGTTTATTTCCAAAACATTTCTCAAAGGTTTTCTTCCAAAACCATTTTTAATAATTAAACCATATTTTTATTTGACTAGAATTGGTTTAAATCCAAGATTCATTCTTTTGTTTCACCAAATACATTTTTGAAACCACAATTTGTTTCCTAGGGTCAGTAGGTTCAAAAAAACCATTTGCCAAAGATTTTATCCTCAAAATCATTTTAGAATAATATTTATCACCTAAACAAGCATACATAAGTTTCTGCAAAAATAAACATTTTACCCGAAGCTTTTTACTAAACAAAGTGCATGGTTGGCTAGGGCTTGTTTTTATGAATCCATTTATATAAAGTTTTCAAAATTTGGACGTGTAGATTAAAAGTTATAGATTTTACAAAATTGAATCACAAATAGATCAAATTCTGTTTTTAATTCTGTCTCAATGACACGTGTCGCTGTGGGTTCGTTCACTGGTTCGAATCGTTTTCCTACGGGGAGAAGGAGCAGTGGGCTAGGTTGGGCTTAGTTGGGTCAGACTAGTTGGGCTGGGTCCTTTTCATATTTTATTTTTTCTGTTCTGTTTGTTTTTCTTTTTCTCTTTTGATTTTTTTTCTGTTTTGATTTTGTTTGGCCAATTCAAACATTCATTTGAATTCAAAACCTTGACAAATTTTGTGTGGGTTTGAATACTGATTAGTATTGTATTCTGAAGTCATTTTTAGGATAAAACCTTATTCATTTTGGGGCCTTTTATTTATTCAAAATAGGCTCTAGTTTTTAATTAGATAGGATTTAATAATGTTTTTAATTTCCATTTGATTTCTAATTTATTCCAAAACCTTTCAGTAAGTTTTTATTTTATTAATTGGGTGTCAAATAATCCATCTTGAATTATTTGGAAAAGTTTTTAAAAAGATTTCTTAATCATTTAAAATTTGGGTTTGTCTTTATTCCAATAGGATTTGGTCTAAGCCATTTTATTTTAGTTTGGAATTTCTTTATCCAATATTTTATTTGGATTTGGATTATATTCATTCCATTTGTTTATGGATTTGGCCAAGATTTGATTTGGTCTTTAAAAAAAATCCTTTCTTTAATAATTCTTTCTTTATCTTATAAAATCCATATCTTTTTATTTAGAGATCCAAACTTGGTGATTCCAATTTGTGAAATCTTGTTTATTATTTGTTTATCCTTTTAAATTTATTTAGGATCATTTGTTCACCAATTGGTATGGGTTTCTAGATAGGTTCTTTATTAGCTTTGGGAATTCAATTTCTTATCTTATTAAATTCATAAGATTTTATTTATGGTTCCAAATTGAGTGAAACCAATTTCTATGGTCTTATAACATTTCTATTTGTCTTTATTGATCATTTGTAAATGTTTGTTGACAAGATTTTATATGGATCAAATCCATAGGCTTGGATATAACTTGGAAATGATTTTTATTCCATTAGGGTTTTAGGGTTTGGATTTATTTTCCAAGTGTTTAAATTTCCAGATGTATTTTTATGAGGAGTGCATTTCTTTTAATTTGGATTTTTGTTGAATTCAAACTTTAATTAAAGTTGGTTCAAGATGGGATTTTAATTTCCATTTAAAAACAAAAGTTTTTTTTCACCCTGATTTTCAACAATAATTTTATTTTGTTTATTTATTTTTCACATTACAAGATTTGGAAAATCTTGGGATGTGACAATAAGTTTCTTCAAATCATCAAAATCGAAAGTTAGAGTACAAATCAACTCCAAGTTTTGCTCAATGCGGTTCATGATCATGTTGGACCAAGAATCCCAGTCCTTGTTATTCTTTCCCCACTCTTCCTTCTTTGTGTGCTCCTCCCCTGCATGGTTAGAACGGGGCATATCCCAAGCCGAGGGCAAGTTCCCTTGGGGCACCTGTTGGTATTGATGCTCATGTATAAGAGTATGGAAGGGTCACTTGGTATGTGGAGGAAGTGACCATGGAACGAAGATGAGACGTAGAGGTTTACCTCCTATAGACATTCGTGATGTCCTCCTAAGCTTGGTAGGGTTTGCCACCACTCCAATGCTTCCGACAGTAGCGCGGGTGTTCGGATGCTCTTCCTCCTCCATGTCTTCTTCATCCCCAACCAAGATCTCTTCCTCCTTGGGGTCTTGAGGATCATCTTCCTCGGGCTTATTGCATTTGTCGTTGGCAGAGACCATGGTGCTTTAAACTCGAGAAGATTTCCTGACAGAAACAGAACGAAACAAAAACACGACAAGAACACTATGCACGAACCTCGGAGGATCCATGGGGTTATATATTACAAAGTTTCAATACATAATGAAGGTACTGGTACGAAAACGAGGCAGAGACGGAGCTCGGGGGGCTTACACCCCCTCCAGGCGCGGCTAGCTGGGGCCCACGCCTAGGGTGGGTTTGGCCACCCCGGCCTCTGTTTCCTCCTCTATTCTGTCTCGTAACCTTCCGTGTGTATTAAAAACATCAAAAATATAAAATGATTGGATTTTCACGAACCTTCTGTTTTCACCACTTTTACCTACTCAAAGACGAACTCTACAGATTCTGGTGTTTGGTTTCTGATAAATTCTTCCAGGGTCACCATTTGAATAACATCCGCATCTTCATTATAGGAATCTCTAGAGATATAATGTTTAAGTCTTTGTCCATTCACCACCTGCGTGGTGTCGTCCTTCAAAGAAGATATGTTGATAGCACCTGAACGATATACTTCCTTAATAACAAAACGTCCTTCCCATTTTGATAGTAGTTTCCCTGCAAAAAATTTGAGACGAGACCTATAGAAAAGAACTTTCTCACCAACATGGAACTCCCTTTTGAGAATTCTCCTATCATGCCATCTTTTTACTTTTTCCTTAAAGAGTCTAGCATTTTCATAAGCTTCACTTCTCCACTCATCTAAAGTATTCAAGTCAAGCATTCTTTTCTCATCGGCAAGTTTAAAATCTCTATTCAATTCTTTCACTACCCAATAAGCTTTGTGTTCTAATTCTAAAGGCAACTAACAAGCCTTCCCATAGACCATTTTGTAAGGAGACATCCCCATAGGATTTTTATAAGCAGTTCTATAAGCCCATAAAGAGTCATTGAACGTTTTAGCCCAATTTTTCATAGATCTATTGACAGTCTTCTGCAAGATAGGTTTAATTTCCCTATTGGAAAGTTCTACTTTCCCACTGGTTTGGGGGTGATAAGCTGAAGCAATTCTATGGTTAACATCATATTCAGCGAGAGTTTTCCTAAAACCACCAAGAATAAAATGAGGTCCTCCATTAGTCATGAGATATATAGGTACACCAAACCTAGGAAAAATAACATCTTTAAGCATTTTTAAGGTGTTCTTACCATGGGCACTATTTGTAGGTATGGCTTCTACCCACTTTGTAACATAGTCAATAGCAACAACAATATGAGTATACCCTTTTGAACAAGGAAAGGGACCCATAAAGTCAAATCCCCAACAATCAAAAGGTTCAATAACAAGAGAATAATTCATAGGCATCTCATTGCGTCTAGAAATGTTACCAACTCTTTGACATTCATCACATGATAAGACAAACTTCCTTGCGTCCTTGAAAAGGGTAGGCCAATAAAATCCAGATTGTAAAACCTTTTGTGCAGTCCTATCCCCAGCATGATGTCCTCCATAAGCACTGCCGTGACATTTTCTCAATATCTCTTGTTGTTCAAATTCTGGAACACATGTTCGCATAATACCATCTACTCCTTCTTTATATAACTGTGGGTCATCCCAAAAGTAATGCCTTAGATCATAAAAGAATTTTCTTCTTTGTTGGGCTGTAAAGGTTGGAGGCAAATACTTGGAAACAATAAAGTTAGGATAATCAGCATACCAAGGACTCTCATGCGGACTTACCCTTATTGCAGCCAACTGCTCATTTGGAAAAGTATCATTAACAGGCAAAGGGTCAAAAGAAATGTTTTCCAAACGAGATAAATTGTCAGCAATAGGATTTTCACAATCTTTCCTATCTACAATATGCAGATCAAACTCTTGTAAAAGAAACACCCATCTAATAATCCTAGGCTTAGCATCCTTCTTTGTCATAAGGTACTTGATAGCAGCATGATCAGTATGAATACTAACCTTTGAGTCAACAATATAAGGTCTAAACTTATCACAAGCAAAGATTACACCTAAGAACTCTTTTTCAGTAGTAGCATAATTCTTTTGAGCAGCATCTAGAATCTTGTTAGCATAATGAATAACATTCAACTTCTTATCAACATGTTGCCCAAGGACAACACCCACAGCAAAATCACTAGCATCACACATAATTTCAAAAGGTAAACTCCAATCAGGTCATTGAACAATAGGAGCCGTAGTCAAAGCTTTCTTCAAAGTTTCGAAAGCTTCCTTACAATCATCATCAAAAACAAAAGGTACATCTTTTTGAAGAAGATTAGTAAGGGGCTTTGAAATTTTGGAGAAATCTTTAATAAACCTCCTATAGAAACTAGCATGACCAAGGATACTACGAATACCTTTTATATCCCTAGGGAAAGGCATCTTCTCAATTGCTTCAATTTTGGCTCTGTCAACTTCAATGCCTCTTTCCGAAATTTTGTGTCCAAGAACAATTCCTTCATTAACCATAAAATGGCATTTCTCCTAATTAAGAACAAGGTTGGTTTTTTCACGTCTCTGCAAAACTTTATCAAGGTTGTGCAAAAAGTTGTCAAAAGAAGTTCCATAGAAAAAGAAATCTTCCATGAAAACCTCCACAATTTCTTCACAAAAACCATGAAAATAGCATATACATCTACGAAAGGTAGCAAGAGCATTACATAAACAAAAAGGCATACGCCTATAAGCATAAGTGCCATAAGACAAGTGAAAGTGGTTTTATCTTGGTCTTGTTCTTTCACAACAATTTGAGAAAACCCAGAATAACCATCAAGGAAGAAAAAGTGGGTCTTTTTAGAAAACCTTTCTAGAATTTGATCAATAAAGGGCAAAGGATAATGATCTTTCTTAGTAACTTTATTAACCTTTGTAAAATCGATACACATCCTATACCTAACCACTACTCTTTGGGGTATAAGCTCATTATTTTCATTAGGCACAACAGTAATTCCCCCTTTCTTTGGAACACAATGAACGGGGCTAACCCATTGGCTATCAGCAATAGGGTAAATAATACTAGCATCAAGGAGTTTTAATACATCATTTCTTACCACATCCTTCATCTTAGGATTTAAACGGTGTTGGTGCTCAATAACTGGTTTTGCATCAGGTTCTATATTAATAGCATGTTGACATATAGTACGACAAATTCCTTTTAAATCATCAAGAGTATAGTCAATAGCTCCTCGGTGTTTCTTCAGTACCTCCAATAACCTCTCTTATTCCTTTCCAGAAAGTTTAGAACTAATAATAATAGGATATACTTTCTTATCATCAAGATAAGCATATTTAAGATCATTAGGTAGAGGTTTTAATTCTAAAACAGGGTCCCCTTTATGTGGTAGTTTGGTACCCAAATCTTCCACAGGTAGATTATGCTTAAGTAACTCAGGATGACGAAGGAAAACCTCATCAATCTCATTTTTTTTCCTTCATGAAGACATCGCTTTTGTGATCCTCCATAAACTGCTGCAAAGCATTGTTAGGAGCAAGAGAAATAGTAGAAAGTTGTTCAACCCTGAAATCCTCATTAGGCAGTACATTTTCATAAGGAGTTTTAGAAAATTTGGAAAAATTAAAGTCATAAGACTCTCCATCAAACTTAGTCAAAACTTTTTCCTTCCTACAATCTATGATAGCCCCACAAGTATTCAATAAGGGTCTACCAAAGATAATAGGATAGGTTTTACTAGCTTCTTTACCAATTACTAGAAAATGAGCAGGATATTTAATCTTACCACAAAGAACCTCCACATCTCTTACAATGCCAATGGGATAGACTGTCTCTCTATTAGCAAGGTGAATAACCACATCAATGTCCTCAAGCTCACAAGCACCAATTTCATGCATAATTTCCCTATAAAGCTCATAAGGAATAGCACTAGAACTAGCACTAATATCACATAAACCATAATAGCAATGATGACCAATTCTAACAGAAATCACATGTATACTAGCTTTTCTAGCCTTTTTAGGATGAGAGATAATATTAGAAGCGTCTTCACAGAAGACAATGTGCTCATCCTCTATATTTTTAGTGACAAGATCTTTCACAATAGCTACCACAGGTTCAATATTTATTTGCTCATCGGGTTCCACGGTTTTCTTTGTACTTTTGCTAACCACATTAGCTATGATAGAATGTTCCTTTACCTTAGCAAGAAAAGGGATTTTCTCAACATAAGGTTCAGGAAAAATAGGATCAATGGTACAAACTTCTATGCTAGCAGGAACATGGTAACAATGTCTTTATAAGCAGCATGGTACTTGTCCCATTATTTTTTTGGAATTTCAATATAAGAGGCAAAGGCCTTAAAACATTTTGCAAGAACTTGGGGATCAAGACCAAACTCATTACTAATATCACGGAAGTCATCAGTTCCCATAAAAGATTTAATGCATTCATAATCATAGTTATACCTGACTTTCTTCCTTTGTCATTCTCCCAAGCTTCAGTGTTCTCTTGAATACGGTCTAGGAGATCCCATTTAGCTTCTTCCTTCATATGTGTGAATGATCCAGCATAAGAAGCATCTAGTAAATCTTTATCATGAAGAGAGATCCTAGCATAAAAGTTATTGATAATAATATTGTTAGGGAGTTCATGAATAGGACATTTAAGCATTAGTAACTTCAATCTCTCCCAAGCTTGAGTTGTACTCTCTCCATTATGAGGCCAAAAGTTATATATCAAATTTATATCCTTATGAATTTCACTAGGAGGATAAAATTTAGAATAAAAGGAGATGCAATTTCCTCCCATTCCATGGATTGCCCATTCTTCAGCAACTTATACCATTCTTTAGCTCTCCCTTTCAAGGATATGGAGAGTAACTTCTTCTCACCTGTTCAGCTGTGATACCTGCACACTTAAACAACCCACATAATTCATGGATAAAAAGAAAATGATCACCAGGGTGGACAGTTGCATCCCCTAAATAATAATTATCCATAACACGATCAACATTACTTGTAGGTATCTTAAAAGGATCTATCTCAATAGGTAGTGGTTCATCTACTACCCTAATAGTGGTAGTAGTTTTCCCAAACAGAAAACCAAGTGGGTCATCCATATTGGAAACAAAGCAACAAATAGAAACAAAAGCAATACTCACAGTAGAAGTTTCCTTTACCAGTTCCACTCTTCAATAGTGCTTGACTCCCTAGCAAAGGCGCCAGAAAATAGTCTTGATGACCCACAAGTATAGGGGGTCTATCGCAGTTATTTTGATAAATAGGAGTGTAGATCCCAACGAGGAGCAGAAGGTGTTGACTAGTGGTATGGAGCAGGAAATCTCTGTAAATACTTAGCAACCAGATTTTTAGTGGTTTTCTGATAAAGCTACAAAACAAACTGTAAGTAATAAAGACAATAAAGAATTGCAGCAAGTGTCCCAATCCTCTATTAGCAAAGGACAAGCCGGTGGAAATACTTATAAGGACCAAACGTTCTCGAGGACACATGGGAATTCTGTAAAGTGCTTTCGCTTCAAATAGCTGAGTACCTTTCTTTGGTGTTGTAAGTTTTGTGTGGGTGAACCTGTGCTAACAAACTGACCTTACTTGGACTAATACATACTTGTGATTAAACTCCCTGCAAGCATCCGCAACTACAGGAAAGTAATTAAGATATAAATCTAACCATAGCCTTAAACTCTGAGATCCTACACTCCCTTATGCATAGGTGTCCTAACGGGGGTTCAGGTTTTGTCACTCCGGCAACCCCACAATTAGTAGCCAAATACACAATGCATTCCCCTAGGCCCATAAATGGTGAAGTATCATGTAGTCGACGTTCACATGACACCACTAGAAGAATAACACCACAACTTAAATACTAAACCATTGAATAATAACTCAACACAAATCAACTACTAACAACATGACTTGTCCCATGTCCTCAAGAACTAAACGAACTACTCACAAGACATCATATGGATCAAGATCAAAGATGATATGGTAATGGATAACAATCTGAACATAAACAATAATCCAATGGTTCCACTCACAAGCATCAACTACAATAGTAATCAACACAGGGAAAGTGTCCCCTGAGAACTATGCAAGTATTCAACATGATTGTTACAGCGGGATGGAGTGGTGATGATGGTGCTAGTGGAGATGATTGTGTGGATGATGATGATGATGATCTCGATGAAGTCTAGTTTGACGATGATGTTGATGGCGATGATCTCACCTCTCCGGGAAGGAATTTCCCCGAGAGAAATCTATCTGCTGGAGAGCTCTTTCTCTCTCGGTGTTTTCTGCCTCGCAGAGGTGGGGGAAATCTTTCTGTGGTTGCTCCCTTAGTTTTAGGGTTCTGAGAGGAAGTTACAGGCGAGAGGGTGGAGTCGGATGTCGGCCAGCTGGGCCACACCTGCCCTAGGCGCGGCCTAGGGGGGACCCATGCCAAGGGGGTGTGGGCCCCCTGTGGCCCAGCTACGACTCCCCTTCTGGCTTCCTTTGTCTTCTGGGAAAATATAATTTTCAAATATTTTTCTGATCTTTGTGAAATTGCATCAAAACACCTATTTTTCCATCAGAATCCTGACTCCAGCAGTTCATCCTCCAAGAATCATCCAACATGCAAAAACAGAGGAAAAGACATAAGTAACACCTCATAATAAGACATATATCAATAAATAGAGGCAAATTATGATATAGAATGGTGATGAAAATTGGACGTATCAAGGTTCCTCTTCAATTTATTCCTTATCAGGAGCATCATTTTTATCATTACCACTTTCATTTTCAGCATCAGAGACAAATATACTATTAGGATCTATAGCAGGTTCAAAAGGTTCCTCAACTATTTTATGTTTCTTTTTCTTTCTCTTAGAAGGAGTACCACTATTTTCATCTTGTTGAGAATCCTGATCTATTCTTTTAGGATGTCCCTCAGGATATAAGGGATCCTGAGTGGTAGCACCACTCCTAGTTCTAATTTCATAAGCATGTTTATCTCTAGAAGCATTAACTAGAATATCCTTTTGTACTTTAGCAAGTTGATAAATTTGAGTTTGAATCATTTGGAAGTGTTTAACAAGCATTTTAACATCATTAGAAGTTCTTTCCACAATATCTTTCAACTCATTAATAGTTATAGAATTTTCCAATAAATGATTCTAAACTTGTTTATTAAAATTACCTTGCTTAACAATAAAAGTATCAAGTTCCTCTAAGCATTGATCAGGAGGTTTACCATAAGGAATATCACCTTCATCAAATTGTTGGAGAGAGTGTACCTCAATAGTAGATGAGTGGTAAATTGGCTTACATAATTCTTCTATAGGAGGTAAATTCTTCACATCTTCCGATTTAATACCCTTCTCCTTACGACATTTCTTAGCTTCTTTCATCACTTCATCATTTAGTTCAATCACTCCCCTCTTCTTTGGTGTTGGTGTTGGGGTTGGTTCAGGAACAATTAGTTTAGGTGTAGTTGACTCAGGTGTAATTGGCTCAGTTGTAGTCCAAGCATCATAATTCTTGCTTATTTTAGCCATTAATTGTTCAACTTCTGCAGGAGTTCTTTTCCTGAAAACACAATCAGCAAAACTATCTAGGTATGTCATAGATTCATCAGTTAGTCCATTATAATATATATCAAGAAGATCATTTTAATGGTAATGGACATCTAGGATGTGCATGAATCAAGGCACAGAACCTTGTCCATGACTCAAGAAATTTCACCTCTTCTCCCTACTTAAAATCAAAAAGTTTCTGCAAAACAGCATGTCGAGCACTATTAGGGAAATATTTCTGAAAGAAAGTAGCAATCAAGCAATCAGGGCTATCAATGGATCCAGGAGGTAAATTGTTAAACCAAGCTTTATCTTCTCCTTTTAGTGAAAAAGGGGAAATATAGCAACAAAGTAGGTGCGCATCTTAACATCATCAAAAAAATAAGGCACTCATAGTGGAAAGCTCAGTCATATGTCCACAGCCCTTTCATTCTCAGTCCCACAAAAAGGTTCTTTCTCAACAATGTTTATATAGGATAAATAAAGAGAGAAATCATAATCTTTATCTTTAATGTTTATGGGAGATGTGGCAAACTTAGCATCAGGGAAAAGTTTAGGTATAATAGTAAGCTTTTCAAGAAGACTCTTAATAGCACTAGCACCACGTGTGTTTTGATATTATTCAATAAATTCATCAGTCATTTCAATATAACCATCATTAATATCATAACTCTCTCTAGACTCATGTGATCTAACAGGTGTAATAGTGTCTTCACTAGGAGTTTCAATGTTTACCAATATAGTTCTAGCAATGTTAGCATCTAGGAAAGGACCTAATGAACCACTTTCATCAAGCATAGTAGAAGTAACATCATGAGCATTAGAAGCAATTTCAGATTCAGCAGTAGTAGCAGTGTGTGTAGCATGTGTATGTGGTGGTGGTGTAACAAGCTTACTTATAACAGATGGTGAATCAAGTGCAACAGAGGTGTTTAGAACTATAACTCTTCTTGTAGTGGATGGTAATATAGGAAATTTTCCATCACGAGTTTTCCACATGATGAAAAGGATAGCAATGAACAATAATAGTCCCAAGTGAACTTACAAATAAAGCTATGCTCCCCGGCAACGGCGCCAGAAAATAGTCAAGATGACCCACAAGTATAGGGGATCACAACAGTCTTCGAGGGTAGTATAACCCAATTTATTGATTCGACACAAGGGGAGCCAATATTTATAAGCCTTAACAACTGAGTTGTCAATTCATCTGCACCTGTGAATAGTTTTGCTAACAGTAGTTTATTAGTAGCAACAGTTTTGTAGTAGCAATAGCAAAGTAACAGCAGTAGTAAATAAAGGCAGTAGTAACAATAGTAGCAAACAGCAGGATTTGAGTGTGGTAGGCATAGGGATGGATGGACGGGCGTTGCATGGACAAGACTATTTATGTAATATCAAGATCTATTGCAATTGCAGATAAATAATATAAAGCATCCAAGTACTAAATAATCATAGGCATGTGTTCCTTATATAGTCATACGTGCTCGTAATGAGAACTTGCACAACATATTTTGTCCTACCAGCTGTTGCAGCGGGGCCTAAAGGGAATCTACTGGCAATTAAGGTACTCCTTTTAATAGAGTACCGTTGCAAAGCATTAACACTCCGTGAAAACATGTGATCCTCATATCACAGCCACCCGCTCCGGTTATCCTAATTTCTATCACTTCGGGGCCTTTGGTTTCGGACAATAATATATCTAAACAACTTGCAGATAAGATCACAAACAATACTATCATCATGAATCAATAACATGTTCAGATCTGAGATCATGGCACTCGGGCCCTAGTGACCAGCATTATGCATAACAAGTTGCAACAATGTCAAAAAGCAGTAACAAAGATACTAGGCACCATGCGCTAATAATCTTATTTGATTACATGATAGATCTCATCGATTCCCTACCATTCCCATAGCCTACAGCGAGGGATTACTCACTCATGGATGGGGGAAACATGGATGGTTGATGGAGAGGCGTCGGTGATGATGATGGCGATGATATCCTCCAATTTCCCGTCCCAGAAGGCTGCCTGAATGGAGTTTCTAGTTCCGAATCACGGTTTCTGGTGGTGGCGGCGCTGTGGAACTCTATCTAGAAAAACATCACCCCCCCCCTCTGTTTTAGGTCAGAGGGCATATGTAGGCGAAGGGGGAGACCAAGGGGGTGCCCGAGGTGGCCACACCATCCCCAGGCGAGAGGTCGGTGAACTGGCGGGAGTTGGGGGGAATGGGGAGGAAAGTTGGGAGGGGAAGAAGAAAAGGGCAGGAACTCGGCCTATAGACATCAACAGGGTTGGAACACCAGCATTTTCGCTTTGTTCGGCACTGCAAGGACCCCGGGATTAGCCTGGAAAGTCCGGACAAAACCGTCGTCCTAGGAACGCGACTGGCAAAAATTCGCCGTCCAGACGAAAAAAACGCCCTAGGAACGGCGTCCTAGAAACGCGAGTGGAGATGCTCTTAGACAGTTAATTAAGGTTATGGAAAACGAGTTATATTAATACCGCGTATCCAAACAAGGCCTTGGAGTTGGCCTTATCCCCGCGTAGCGGTGCCCTTTTCTTAAAGGAGTAGCGGTTTTGTTACTATTAATGTAATATGTTTAATTATTTTTGACATCTTATTTTTTTCTGCATTTTTTTAGGGGAGTGGCCATTGGGGGCTATTGATGGTGCCTAGAAGCGCTTCGTCAGGAAACCCCAAGAGCAAGGTGTGAAGAGCACAACAGCAAGTCTTCCCTCAGTAAGAAACCGAGGTTATCGAACTAGTAGGAGGAAGGAAACGTCTCAAAGGTGTTGCAAGCAACTTGGAAACCTGCACAACACAAACTCAAGACTTTGCCCCAATGAACAGTGAGGTTGTCAATCGCACAAGTTGCTGTAAAAAAGGATTAACTGTATGGTGTGGAAGCTAATAGTGGTTTACAGAAAGTAAACAGTGGAAGATATATCAATGGTAAAGATTGGACCGGGGTCCATAGTTCACTAGAGGTGTTCTCCTTAGATAAACAAACATGGCATGCTGGGTAAAAAAATTACAGTAGGGCAATTGACAGGACGGAGCAAGGCATAACAATGCAATACTAGACATCATGATCCTATGAGATTCGATTAGGCAATACAACAATATACATAGACCGCCATCCAACTGCATCTATGACTATAAGTCCACCTTTGGGTTATCATCCGAACCCCCTCGAGTATTAAGTTGCAAGCAACAGACAACTTCTTTAAGCAAAGTGTGTAAGGTAAAGAATCCACTTATTCCATGAACAAGAGACCGTTGTTTTCTCCCTAGTGGCAACAGCACATCTACAACCGTAGAGATTTTTGTCACTTCCCTTAGATTAAATAGAGGCTTGAACCCACTACCGAGCATAAATACCCCCTCTTGGAGTCACTAGCAACTACTTTGCCAAGATAACCACTAACAACAGAGAGCATGCAAGATCACAAACAACATAGACATGATAGAATCAATAAGACAAAACCATTAATCAATCTGACATAGTAATCTCAATATCCATCGGATCCCCGCAAACACAACATGCATGATTACAAATAGATGATATATTGATCATGAACGGAGCTCACAAGATCTAGACATTAAAGCACAAAGTAGGAGATACAACCATCTAGCTACTACATGGACCCGTAGTCCAACATGGAACTACTCACGCATCATACCGGAGAGAAGGCCTCCGGGATGATCTCCCCTCTGGCGGGGTTCCGGGAAGAGCTTCAGATCCCCCCGATCTAGGGACGATGATGGTGGTGGATATAGATGGTTTCGTGGAATATTAATCGGGTACTTAGGGTTTTGGCATCGAGGGGTCTTTATAGGCGAAGAGGCGAGGCAGGGGGGTCGCCAGGGCGGTTGCACCCCCCAGGCGCAGGCTAGCCCTAGCCACGCGGGCAGGGGGTGTGGCCCCTGGTGGCCCTCCTCAGTCTCGTCTTCTGGGTCCATGTTCCCCGCGGTAAAATTTTGACTTTGGCTTTTGTCCTGTCCAATTCCAGGAATATTGATTTTCTGTCTTTTTGGAACCAAAAACAGAAGAAAACAGGCAACTAGCACTGTGGCATTTTGTTAATAGGTTAGTACCAGAAAACATTTAAAAACACCTTAAAGTGTAGACAAAGCAAAGCAAAGTAGATACTAAACAAGCATGGAACATCAAAAATTATAGATACATTTCCGACGTATCAAGCATCCTCAAGCTTAACTCCTTCTCGTCCTCGAGTAGGTAAGTGATAAAAAGAATAATTTTTGAGGTGACATGCACCATCAAAATCAAGATAAAACCATTTGCAAGCATTGAAAGTTGGGATCAAAGAACTCTAAACATGAGCATGAAAGATGGAGTTATAACAATAAGACAAAGTAACTATACATGCAACATGAAAGGCTACAAACAAAGATCATGAATAACATGCATTGACAAACATTTGTTTGTTTCACATACATAAAACATGGCATAGTGGAAATCATCTTGTCCCCCATAGAGTAGCAAATAGATGCATAGGACACCTTCAAAGTTCATAAGAGTGACTAGATACAAATAGCACAAGAACAAGTAATATCAACAACAAGCATTAATCAATAAGTTTTGGGACAATGCACATAGAACTAAGAATGGCAACTATGCTCTCTTAACTAGTGCCTAAAGGTAGAAGGTGGAGACTCAATATAATGGTGGAAGAAGGGCCCTTCATAACGGAAGAAAGGATTTCAAGTTTCATAAAGACCTTCCAAAGATTATGGTACTTGTTAGCTTTCAGCCCTCATTGCCCCTATCATAAGCATCTTGAAGTGATTAAGGTTAAAGTGAACAAACTATGGAGTATATGCTTGACAAAGTATAAGTTGGCAATCTCATGTCCCTTGAATACGAGGGCCACTCCTCATGCTAATCAAGTTTAGTTACTTGCAAGTTCTTGTCATAGTAAGTACATGTGTATCATAGAGAACCGCCAGCGGGGTACCCCTTGCACATGGTACAGGAGCTATCCCATAACCAAAATGACAAGGCAAGCAGACAATGAGCATCTCAGCATTATTCTTATTTACCATGGGAATATGGTGCTTTTTTATATCGTTCCTCTTTTCTCATATTTTTTCTTTTTATGTATCTCTTTTTATAAGAAGAATGCTTCAAAGATGTCACTATGGTGATGCTGCAAGTTTCCAACATGATTAGGCATAGTTTAGGCTAGCGGCCCAGGCGTTTCTCTAACACACATACATAACTCCATGGACTTACAAAATCCCCTTTCATTTCACACCGACGACATCCATAGACAAAAGAGCATCATATCAACTATATACAAAGTACAAGTGCAATGTTGAAAGCGTTCCCCATGACAGCATGGTTCTGCTAATTCCAACGTATAAGCGTAAGCATATACAACACAGATGACACAATGGTTCAGGTTTATTAGGGGCAAGAAATATAAAGTGTGCCATGAAGTTCGTGAGAGCTTTAATCACTAAGTTTTCACATAACAAAATACTTTTTAATTGGAGGATAGATGAAAACAAGAATTGTCACATCCCAAAATTATCCTAATTTTGGAATGCGACAAAAATAAATAAGTTTGATTGATTGTTTGACTTTGTTGAAAATTCTCAAAGAGAAGAAACTTTTTGAATAGAAAATCCTCTCAACCTTGAATTCAAAATCTTATATTCTTTTGTTATGACCTAAGTAGCCATATAGGAAAAAGGGCATGGATTTATTTGTGATTGTAGAATTGGTGTGCAAGATTTCAAAAATGAAAATCATGAAGCATTCATAAGCATTTCATTACATCCATGCAAAGTTCTCACAAACTGAATCCAAATCCTGGTATCTAAATCCTATAGTTGATTCGCCCAATTGTTCCGAAGGAAATTAAATTGACTTTATAACACCCACTTTTGCTAAGGCAGAGATTATTGCTAAATTATAGCCTAAAAATATCCAATTAATATTACAAAACTTTAGAAAAAAAATTGAGCTCATTTGAAGCTATTATGAAAAAGTTATGGAACAAATAGAAACAAATAAAGATATAAGTAAAATGAACTATACAAGGATTTATAAATCCTCTATTTGCAAACTAGTAAAAAGATTATAAATATGATCCTACAATGATCTATTCGATTTTAGAAAAATTTAGAAACAAGAATCATATTATTTGGAGTTCGTATGCAAAAGATATGAGGGAAACAAGTAAATAGAAAAAGAAAAAGAAAAAAAACTAAGCGGGCCGGCCCACCCGGCCCGACCGAGCCAAGCCACGCACGTACAGGAGACGATCGATCCCAGCCTTGCTTTAAAAACCGTGCGAATCAGTTTTTGACAAAACTATCTCTAATCAAACTCTCATAACTTTTTATCTACAACTCCGAATCGACTTCCGTTTGTTTCTACTTGTTCCCTACTCCAAGACCTATCTCTACACCATCCCAAACCTCCATATAAACTCGTGGAGACACAGCTGTACGAGTTTCTCTCCTCGAAATCCTGAATCTACACATGCCCGAATCTTATTTCGCTTTTTAACTCATCTAGACTTCGTTGTTTGCCTTCGGCCAAAAAACGAAATTTGTAGAACTCGTCGAAATCTTTCAGTCCCGACAAACCTCATCTCTTTTCATTCACCACAGCCGGAGAATTTCGTATTGCAATATTTCAGATCTGACGGTGTAAATCCAAGATGTACTCGCGCTCGTTCCTTCAAATCCAAATTCCTTTGGTGAGAAGGTAGAAATAATGATTCCCCACAACTTTCATGTTCTAAGTTTTTCAATTTTACCTATGGATTTGTCTCTCTAACACAGATCTATTTCTTGTCTATTCTAAGCCAAAATCGGGTCAATCTCTTCTTCTAGCCACCGGATCCTATCCAGACAGTCGAGATCCAATCAAATCGGTGTGTGTCATGTCGTCATTCCGGTCATCTTCCTCATCAACGCCACGTCATCGTCAGGTCAGCATCTAGTCCCAGTCAGCATGCAAAGTCAACCTGTCCAGTCAGCGGAATATTCTCTAGAATATTCCGTTCGAATTTAAAATTGCACATTATAGATCTAACTTGTAAAATTCATTAGAAATTCATACCACGTCCAAAAATTGCGTATAATATATCAAATTGAATATAATTTTACGTAGAATCATCTTATCATAATATATCCAACTTTTACTGTACGTGGTTACTGCAGTAATTTAATTAGTTTTAATGCTCTTTTAGGTTAATAAATTCATAGAAAATTATCTGTAACTCCGAAAAATATGAACAATATATCAAATTGAAGATACTATAATGTAGATTAATAATATCTGGTTGGATCCAGCCTTGTAATGACCTCGGATCGATAAGGATCCTAAGTCCCTGTGATTAACATGCTAGTCCCTGGATCAATAGCTAGCACTCACAGTCGATGAAATATCATGTAAAACACAAAGTCTTTATTACCCAGAGAATCCAGATTATGAATTTATTACAAAAATTGCTTAACATTATGCTAGCTCAAATAACAGCGGAAATATAAAAGCAGCATGAGTCCATCAACGCCCCAGGCTTGTCGAGTGTAGACCCGCGATCCCTACGCACCTTTCAATCTTCGGATTTTGCACATAAAACGTGCAGCCAACAAGTTGGGTCAATACTTTGAATGTATTGGCAAATTACACCAAGGAGAGAAAAGACTATCTCTACATGCAAGGCTGGTATAGGCTGTAGAGTTCATTTGCTCAAAGCTAATTTTCTTAAGTAGAGAGAAGAAGAGAGAATTGTCCTACGTTGTAAACATTTGCTTAGATAAAATAAGGTCGAGTGGCACACGAGGATATTACGCACCAAGTGTCCAAACAACCAAACACTTGGATATTATGCACCAAGCGTCACTTGGATATTACACACCAAGTTCCCCAAATTCCCACCCATAAGCGATATTACGCACGCCATGGGGTTTCAAAACTTTGTTTTTTAGAAAAGAGAGAGGAAGATCCTTCAGAGGCTCCATCCTTCAGACGCTCATTGTTGTTCTGTTACCGTGAACACGGCTGATCGATCAGATTGCAATACTCTCGAGAGTTTGTGCACTTTATCCACAATCCACGATCAAGTCCTTTTACAGACAAGACCATGGCGAGGCTTTCCCTTAGTAGCCCCTCTACCTTCCGGATCCAACCATGCCAAGAACCTCCAAATGTTGGTACCCAGGTGAGGTTTCCCACTAAGTACTAGGCCAAGACAGAGCCCATAATGTATTGTGGTTGCACTGGAAGCTTCTGAATTCTGAAACATGGCAGACTTCTTTGATTCCTGGGCGGCCGTCCTCCACGAAAATCTCACTCGTTGACCCAACAACCATTCCGCCCAGAAGAAAACTTAGTTTTATTTGAAGTGGATTTGAGAAGAAAAGTTTGCTCTAGAGAGCCTTTATACTTAGAAAAATTCTTTGTCTTTCGAACCCACAACGGTACTTTGTATATATAGCATAGCAAGCAATACTTAGCAAAAACAGGGGTAACCTATTAGGATGGGAAATCCTAAGTATAGAGCTACTCTTGGCATACTACAAAATCATCGCACTTGCAAAATAATACTAAGGGGAAAATCTACTAGAACATCCTACACATGCATACTACAGAATTTTGAAGATCACATGCATAGAATCAAAACTGGGACAAAACTATGAAAAAGTGGTGTAACTTGCCTTGATCCGAGCAGCACTCTACACAATAGCACTCCTTAGCGCACTCCGGGCAATCTAACGAATCACACACATAGATCTGATCACAACTTGCTCAAAGCATATCACAAAGAAAATCATGCATGCATGCAACATGGTATCTTATGCAAGGTTGGTTCT
Organism: Avena insularis; assembly: GCA_023614405.1. Lineage (NCBI taxonomy): Eukaryota > Viridiplantae > Streptophyta > Magnoliopsida > Poales > Poaceae > Avena > Avena insularis. The sequence goes on along the minus strand of CM042691.1, from coordinate 40,807,092 downwards.
TCTAAAATTAAGCAAGGTAGCAAGTTTGTGTTGTGATAGTGTAAGGGTGTCACTAGGATTGATTTCCCAAAGGTTTAGATCTAATTTGAATCACTAAAACAATTCCTAGGATTATAGGAGATCAAACCAACTAAATAGCCCCAAGCTAGATCTAATTATCCTAGCAAGGTTTAATGATTTGGATCAGTAGGTACTGTGGGAACACTGTTACTGCAACAAGAATCAATTAAAACAAAATTTTAATTAATTCTCTATAGGATAATACACCCTAATCTAATGATCAAAATCTACACCTAAAACTTTACTGTGAACCTGGAATATTATTGCAGATTTGGATTCTACGTAAAATTAGGAATCCAACGGTATATTATAAGCTAAATTTGGCCAAATATTCAATTTTATATGAATTTCGCAAGTTTTAAATTCAAATCTGCAAACAGATCTAAGATCCACTTAAAAGAGCTTGCCAAGTGGCGGCAGCTTCGGCCGCTGGCAATGGGGGGTGACGCGGCGTGGAAAGCGTGAAGCGGCGAGCCAACATGGCAGCCACGCGGCGGCGTGCGATTGGAGCATACCCCTTCGGGTCAAAAACTAATCCGAGCCACAGATCGAAGATCGGACGGAGGAGGTGGGCGCGGCGACTTACAGTTGCGACGACGGCGGCGGTGGGCGGCGGCGGCGCTCGGGTGCACTTCGAGGAAGAAGGAGCTACCGCTGGCGATCGTCTCCTCCTCGTGGTCCCGTCTGTCGCCTCGATTTCGGCCCCCTCTTCCTCTAACGGTGGCGGTGTCAGCGTCTCTCCCGCAGCCCCGGCGAGCAATTGGTGATGGCACGCTGCGGTAGACATTGGGCAAGGCAGGTGAGACAAAGCAGTCGAGCGTAGGGGTCATCCCAGGGAGGATAATAGGGAGAGGGGAGGCTCGACATCGACTCAACTCACCTGGTCGGCGGCGGCTTGTACCAGCGGAACCAGGGAGAGCTTTAGGGTTTCGCGATCTTGGGAACGGTGGGAGGGGGTTACGCGGCTGAGCATATAAACACGGCCTGGGGGAGTCCTGGACGGACACAGAGGGCAGAGGGTCGTGACCGACGCGGACTCTGTCCCGTTCCTGTCGGGTGAGAGGAGAGGGATGACAGTTGGGTTAGGGATGTCGGTGGCAGAGGGGAGAAGTGGGCCGATGCTGGGCTGAGGCGGTATGGGCGTGGTAGGCTGGTCAGCGTGGCTGCTGCCCATGCCATTAAGCAGGTGTCCCATTTTTTCTTTTTCTACACTTTTCAATTTCTGTTTTAATAAAACCTAAATAACTTTTGCAAACTAAGTCCAAAATTGATGAAACTTGTTTCTAAATTTTTATAAAATTAAGGTGGTCAACATAGGACCATGGTTTACTGTTTTTACAAAGTTTTTGAAGGGTCAAATTATAACCACAAGGGTGCTCACTTATGGGAATATTTAATAGGGTTTTTAAATGGGTTTATGTGTTGGGATTTTTATTGCAAATTTTTCAAATGTAGGATGCAATGATGCAAGGATGATGCATGACACTAATAACATGCTAATATAGAATCTGGGATGTTACAAGCCTTTGCAGATTATTTACCCCGTAGAAATTTAATTAGTTTTAATGGCTTTATAAATAATTAAATTCATAGTAAATTAATTGCTTGTCACAAAAATATAAATAATATACCGATGTAAAGCTCGTTCCATGTAGATCACTAATATGCAAATGGTTCAGGCAAATACTGTAAGGTTTTGCAGTAATTAAATAAATGGTTTAATGGTTTATTTAGAGTACTAAATTCATAAGAAAATAAATACTATTCAGAAAATTACAAATAATATGTCCCTGAAATGACAATTCCGTGGAAATTACAGATATAATTTTAGTTTGATTTTCAGACAAAAGAAACTATATGAATCATTTAAAACCCATTAAACACTATTTAAATCATACAAAAAGATCTATAACTCCGATTAGGGTGAATCCAACGCCTACTGGTTCGTATTAACGTCCTCTATCCAGTAAACCCAAGAAACAAATTTAATTCAACAGTTAGAACAGGCGTTACAACAGAACTATTAAAAACCCTATATTGGCAAGTAATTATTAATAACAAGTACTCCATTGCATTAATTGGCCTCTTGCATGCATCATATACTTCAATATTGTTTAGAGAACTAAAGTAACGACCATTGTGACTTATTAAATTGTCATGCATGCATTTGTTGCATTTGTTTGATCTGTATGTGCTATTTTTTATGTTGTATGCAATTGTTTGATCGATAGATTGCGAGGAGTGCAACGTGTATGATTGCAACTACTATGATTGCAAGTATTGTGGTTATGACGAGTGCAACCATTATATCCATGAGGATTATGAGGATTATCTAATCGACTACATCTACAACAAAGGCAAGTGGTGCTATCTTGGTCATAAATGTCCTACTGTTTTCCTATGCATTGTAGATGTTTTTGTAGAATTGCATATGTAGGAATTGATGTGTATATGCTATGCTATCCCATATTATTCCCTAGCATTCTTTGTTTATGAGCTACTGTTGGTAGATGTGCTTAGCCATGCTATGATGAACGAGCGCTGGGTTACATCACTGAAGTTGTTTCTAAATGTGTTGGTTTGCGAAAACTAAAACAACTTAATCAATGAATCCCCTGGGTGTGATGAGATTGATAATTTTTGGTGGTATCATTGCGGATAGACACCCAGGACACTGAGAAAGGATTGACTTCTTTGTTTGGTAGCTTTCATGTGCAACCATGTGCCAATAATGGAATGGGCAGTTGGTTGGACTCAGTAGGTTGTGGTAACTCGAACCCACGTATCCAGAGATGTAGATAGTGTAGGTTGGACCGGTGCGTGTCGGGTTTGGGGAGCTACTTCCCGAACGTTCCTTCTTGGACTTCTCCCTATCATCACCCAATATGAGAGTGGTGGCACGAGCTGGGCTGGCCAGGTCACATGGGTAAAGTGTACTAACCCCTGCAGGGTGTATAAACTAATGGATTAGCCGTCTCCCCGGTTATGGACAATTTAAGCGGCCTGATACTGATGCTATGATATTTCTCACTCATCCTTATTTCTTAATTACTTAAAACTTGTTGGGTGAACATAATTGGGTAGGAGCACCTGGGAGTGAACCAGAGTGTCCTATTTATCGTATTGGAAAACTACTTTGTTACAAATGTTAGGATAAAACTGTTGCTTTATGCAAATGAGCCTGAAACTCCACTTGGCCAAATAAGCATGTAGTTGATAGATATGTTGTTAACCACTTTAGTCTACTTGCCATACATTCAATGTATTGACCATTCGTGGCTGCAACGTTTCATGTTGCAGGTTATATCGTATCTGAGTGATCGTTCATAGGTCGCGAGACTCTACTCAACAATTGTTCGCCTGTGGCACATTTGAAGGATGGAGATCTACCTTGTATTCGTTTTCCGCTGTGTACTTGAATAAATAATGTAAATTCTGGATCATATTCGTTGTATTTATGATGCACAGTTATATTTGGTATCATTTTGTACTGTGTGTGCCAGTGAACCGATCCAGGGGTTGGCACTATACACATGAACTCAGCCTTATCAGGCGAGGGTGTTACAAGATGGTATCAGAGCCAGGTTGACTGTAGGATCGTGACCTTAGAAATGGATTAGTAATAGAAGACCTCTATTAGGAGAACAATCATATTTTCTACTTATTAGAGTTCTTATATTCCTTGTCTATCTTTTTTAGAACCTCTTCCTATTCAAACATTTATAGTTGTCCATTCTTATGATACCTATATGAGAGTTAGCTAAGTAAAATAAAAAATAGTATGACATAAATTAACATCTCACCAAGTTTGAGTAGGTCTGGACCACCATATTTTATCTCTTTAAGAGATCATCGCTATCGTGTTAGCATATTGTTCTTACCAACTTATGTGGTATGACAATATAGGTTGCTTGCTTGTTTGTACTGAACCATATAGTGTGATGCCTTCTTTAAGATCTGTTATTTTGAAAATCTAAAGTTGCTGGAGTTGTCGTGTGGTTTTAAAATTATTTTAATGGTGTGAATTGATTGAAATTCGTGGGATTACTGCTGTAGTTTTCTGCCTGACCTGTTGTACCGCGTGATTTTTAATATTTTATTTGTAACTCATAAAAATCTAAAAAAATATGATCTGGAGCGTAATTACCTGTAGTACATGCACACAAATTGGCTAAAATTCTTGACGAGTTTAAGTCGGTCATAAAAATTCGTGAAATCTGCTGTACCGTTTTGACAGATTTTGTTTATTGCTTATATGTTGCTCTATTTTACTCTAGTATTGTTCCCAATGCTTTCAAACTATTTTGTGGTTATATACTGCTATATTTAGACCCCTGTAATGTTATTATACAAGTGTTTGCTCGTGTGTTGATTCCTTATGATTGTTTGCTTGTTTGTGACATTGATTGCTTCATATAGTTATGAGTAGGATTATTTTCTTAGTCGTTTCTTTCCTATAGAATCTATTCTTTCCTATATTGAACCCTTGGAGATATAATGATGTGTTAAGTGGAAGGTTTGACAACACAATGCATTTAGGAAGGAGAATGCTTTATCTAATGGAAAAAAGAGATGTGGGAGTATGAAGTGTTGAAATGATGTTATGTAGTAGATTACGCAACCTGAAAGTTGAAGTATCGATAGTTTTGTTCTAGTAGTAGCTTTGTTGATTGAATACATGGGAGTATACATAGAGCATTAGTTCGTGCCCATGGAAACATTCTTCAAGGCAAGTGAGAATGCCCGAGTGATAGAAAAACGTGATTCACCTATCCTCATACAGGGTAATGATTTGGGTGCAGGATGGATTGATCACCATTCCTACTACTCTTATTATTCGCTCTTGTACTATTGGCTTTGCGAATCTTGAGTGCCCTTTTCAACCTTAGCAGAGAGTCGACGTTGAGCCTAAACCCTAGAATGGTATATTGTTACACCCTTCTAAAAGCATCCATTGCTAAGCATAGGAATGTATGGTAAGGATGAATCCCAACCGTGAATTATGGGCACCGTGAAGTAAACGTTCCCTATTTGCCCACCATGAGAGTTTTGCTAGTTTAAGAAGTGCTTTCTCGGAAACTATCAATCATGATGTGTAGAATGTGCTAGAGACACTGTATCAATAAAAGTCTAAATGAGAACCAAACTGAGCTAAGTGAATCCTCGAGAAATGACCTAGTCAATTTTATTTTAAGGGTGGTAGCATCCTAATGGATCCCGAACCTTTCTTTCTTTCTAGCCTTCCCAAATCTCGGGACGAGATTTCTTTTAAGGGTGGTAGTCTGTCACATCCCAAAATTATCCTAATTTTGGAATGTGACATAAATAAATAAGTTTGATTGATTGTTTGACTTTGTTGAAAATTCTCAAAGAGAAGAAACTTTTTGAATAGAAAATCATCTCAACCTTGAATTCAAAATCTTATATTCTTTTATTATGACCTAAGTAGCCATATAGGCAAAAGGGCATGGATTGATTATGGATTGTAGAATTGGTGTGCAAGATTTCAAAAATGAAAATCATGAAGCATTCATAAGCATTTCATTACATCCATGCAAAGTTCTCACAAACTGAATCCAAATCCTGGTATCTAAATCCTATAGTTGATTCGCCCAATTGTTCCTAAGGAAATTAAATTAACTTTATAACACCCACTGTTGCTAAGGCAGCGATTATTGCTAAATTATAGCCTAAAAAGATCCAATTAATATTACAAAACTTTAGAAACAAAATTGAGCTCATTTGAAGCTATTATGAAAAAGTTATGGAACAAATACAAACAAATAACGATATAAGTAAAATGAAATATACAAGGATTTATAAATCCACTATTTGCAAACCAGTAAAAATATTATAAATATGATCCTACAATGATCTATTCGATTTTAGAAAAATTTAGAAACAAGAATCATATCATTTGGAGTTCGTATGCAAAAGATATGAGGAAAACAAGTAAATAGAAAAAAAAGAAAAAAAACTAAGCGGGCCGGCCCACCCGGACCGACCGAAATGACGCACGTCTGAGACGATCGATCCCAGCCTTGCTTTAAAAACCGTGCGAATCAGTTTTTGACAAAACTATCTCTAATCAAACTCTCATAACTTTTTATCTACAACTCTGAATCGACTTCCATTTTTTCTACTTGTTTCCTACTCCAAGAACTATCTCTACACCATCCCAAACCTCCATATAAAATCGTGGAGACACAGCTGTACGAGTTTCTCTCCTTGAAATCCCGAATCTACATATGCCCGAATCTTATTTTGCTTTTTAACCCATCTAGACTTTGTCTTTTGCCTTCGGTCAAAAAACAAAAGTTGTAGAACTCGTCGAAATCTTTCAATCCCGACAAACCTCACCACTTTTCATACACCACAGCCGGAGAATTTCGTATCGCAATATTTCAGATCTGACAGTGTAAATCCAAGATGTACTCGCGCTCGTTCCTTCAAATCCAAATTCCTTTGATGAGAAGGTAGGAATAATGATTCCCCACAACTTTCATGTTCTAAGTTTTTCAATTTGACCTATGGATTTGTCTCTCTAACACAGATCTATTTCTTGTCTATTCTGAGCCAAATCGGGTCAATCTCTTCTTCTAGCCACCGGATCCTATCCAGACGGTCGAGATCCAATCAAACCGGTGCGTGCCATGTCGTCATTCCGGTTAGCTTCCTCATTAACGCCACGTCATCGTCAGGTCAGCATCTAGTCCCAATCAGCATGCAAAGTCAACCTGTCCAGTCAGCGGAATATTTTCTAGAATATTCCGTTCGAATTTAAAATTGCACATTATAGATCTAACTTGTAAAATTCATTAGAAATTCATACCATGTCCAAAAATTGCGTATAATATATCAAATTGAAGATAATTTTACGTAGAATCATCTTATCAGAATAGATCCAACTTTTACCGTACGTGGTTACTGCAGTAATTTAATTAGTTTTAATGGTCTTTTAGGTTAATAAATTCATAGAAAATTATCTGTAACTCCGAAAAATATGAACAACATATCAAATTGAAGCTACTATAATGTAGATTAATAATATTGGGTTAGATCCAGCCTTTGCTGATTATTTACGCTGTAGAAATTTAATTAGTTTTAATGGCTCTATAAATCATTAAATTCATAGTAAATTAATTGCTTGTCACAAAAATATAAATAATATACCGATGGAAACCTGGTTCCATGTAGATACTAATATGCAAATGGTTCAGGCAAATACTATAAGGTTTTGCAGTAATTAAATAAATGGTTTAATGGTTTATTTAGAGTAATAAATTCATAAGAAAATAAATACTATTCAGAAAATTACAAATAATTTGTCCCTGAAATCACAATTCTGTGGAGATTACAGATATAATTTTAGTTTGATTTTTAGACAACAGAAACTATATGAATCATTTAAAACCCATTAAACACTATTTAAATCATACAAAAAGATCTATAACTCCGACTAGGGTGAATCCAATGCCTACTGGTTCATATTAACGTCCTCTATCCAGTAAACCCAAGAAACAAATTTAATTCAACAGTTAGAACAGGCGTTACAACAGAACTATTAAAAACCCTATATTGGCAAGTAATTATTAATAACAAGTACTCCATTGCATTAATTGGCCTCTTGCATGCATCATATACTTCAATATTGTTTAGAGAACTAAAGTAACGACCATTGTAACTTATTAAATTGTCATGCATGCATTTTTTGCATTTGTTTGATCTCTATGTGCTATTGTTTATGTTGTATGCAATTGTTTGATCGATAGATTGCGAGGAGTGCAACGTGTATGATTGCAACTACTATGGTTGCAAGTATTGTGGTTATGACGAGTGCAACCATTATATCTATGAGGATTATGAGGATTATCTAATCGACTACATCTACAACAAAGGCAAGTGGTGCTATCTTGGTCATAAATGTCCTACTGTTTTCCTATGCATTGTAGATGTTTTTGTAGAATTGCATATGTAGGAATTGATGTGTATATGCTATGCTATGTCCCATATTATTCCCTAGCATTCCTTGTTTATGAGCCACCATTGGTAGATGTGCTTAGCCATGCTATGATGAACGAGCGCTGGGTTACATCACTGAAGTTGTTTCTAAATGTGTTGGTTTGCAAAAACTAAAATAACTTAATCAATGAATCCCCTGGGTGTGATGAGATTGATAATTTTTGGTGGTATCATTGCGGAAAGGCACCCAGGACACTGAGAAAGGATTGGCTTCTTTTTTCGGTAGCTTTCATGTGCAACCATGTGCCAATAATGGAATGGGCGGTTGGTTGGACTCAGTAGGTTGTGGTAACTCGAACCCACGTATCCAGAGATGTAGATAGTGTAGGTTGGACCGGTGCGTCTCGGGTTTGGGGAGCTACTTCCCGAACGGTTCCTTCTTGGACTTCTCCCTATCATCACCCAATATGAGAGTGGTGGTACGAGCTGGGCTGGCCAAGTCACATGGGTAAAGTGTACTAACCCCTGCAGGGTGTATAAACTAATGGATTAGCCGTCTCCCCGGTTATGGACAATTTAAGCGGCCTGATACTTATGCTATGATATTTCTCACTCATCCTTATTTCTTAATTACTTAAAACTTGTTGGGTGAACATAATTGGGTAGGAGCACCTGGGAGTGAACCAGAGTGTCCTATTTATCGTATTGGAAAACTACTTTGTTACAAATGTTAGGATAAAACTATTGCTTTATGCAAATGAGCCTGAAACTCCACTTGGACAAATAAGCATGTAGTTGATAGATATGTTGTTAACCACTTTAGTCTACTTGCCATACATTCAATGTATTGACCATTCGTGGCTGCAACATTTCATGTTGCAGGTTATATCGTATATGAGTGATCGTTCATAGGTCGCGAGACTCCACTCAACAATTGTTCGCCTGTGGCACATTTGAAGGATGGAGATCTACCTTGTATTCGTTTTCTGCTGTGTACTTGAATAAATAATGTAAATTCTGGATCATATCCATTGTATTTATGATCCACAGTTATATTTGGTATCATTTTGTACTGTTTGTGCCAGTGAACCGATCCAGGGATTGGCACTATACACATGAACTCAGCCTTATCAGGCGAGGGTGTTACAAGAATATACTTGGAATGGTGTAACACACCATGCATAGGAATTTATAGTGGAAACTTTGGAATAACTTGGTTTCTTGGGAGTTGGAAGCATGAGTAGAGCTTACTCATACAGGTGGAGGCTAGCAAAAAACTGGGAGCAGCCAACTAAGAGAGCAATAATGGCCATAATCATGCAGAGCGACAAAACATTACTAATCAAAGCATAGAGTTGTACTACAAGTCAAGGACTAAATGATCATAGAGGCTATGGTGACTTGTTCATAGTCATATGGTGTAAGCATGTGCCAAGTCAACCCAAACAAAGGATCAAAGGAGAATACCACAATAGCATCCCCAAGATTTGATGCTTGTACCTCTTGAATATTTCTTGGGGTGACACCGGGGTGGAATCCCCAAGCTTGAGCTTTTATCCATTCTTCATCTCATTACATCATTCTCTCTCTACACCTGAAATTTTTCCTTCATACAAAACTTCACACAATCTTCATTAGCAACAATACTGTATTCAAAAGATAATAGACCCTTGGGTTTAGCTTTAGAACAGAAAAACTTTCACTAAAAACACAAGATACTGTAGCAATTCCCTCAGAAAGCTCAATTTCCCAAAAAGAACCCAAAAAGGAATCAATAAGAAGCAAATGCAAATAATGGCAGAAAACTATCAAAACAGACCAGCAGGTAGAAACCGATTTTTTCGAAGATCTTCTGTTGCTCAAAAAAAAGTGTTGAACTAACGGAAGTTATCTAACATACTGGGAGATTTATTCGTAAATTATCAGCTCAATCCTACTTACAGATATTCCTCACGAATTTTTACGGTGGAGCACAAAAATCTGTTTCGGGACAGCAACTCCCGAAATCCTACTTCCCTCTCATTAGAGGTCATTCTTGGCACAAAAAGGAAATAAAAAGGATAAGGAGAGGTCATTACTGAAGTAATAACTTCCAAGACTCAAGAAAACTCTTGGATTATCTCCCAGCAAGTATTTTTCTTTAACGCCTTTAAGTTAGGCACAAGATGCAAGATCAAGTATTTTCAAATGAAGAAGCATTAACATCAAACCTCTTGATCCTACCTTTCTTAGCTTTCTTCTTCTCTTTAGGGAATATATGATTGCTTACTGGAGGAGCAAAATGCATAATGCCTTTTCCCACATCTATTATTTCTCCAAGGTGTTTCAGCAGGGATCTTCCGAGTGTAATCTGTCCTTTTCCTACACATTCAATAACAAGATAATCAGTAGACACCATTTTCCCTGAGATTTTTGTAAACACACCTTCAGCTATTCCAATGGGTAATAAAGTTACATTATTGGTAAGAGATATTTCTTCTCCTCCTTTAGAATATCCCCAAAGACTCATAGATATCTTTAGGCATAAGGCAAAATTAAGACATGATATCACAGCGAGCATCAAAAGTTGCACTATATATAGAAACTTTTATTGTAGGAAACCACTTTGAAGGCTCAGAATTTATTGGAACATAACAATAGTGCTCTCTAAGTGTGTGATAGCAACTGTTCAAAGCAGAAGTACTGGACTCGAGAGTGTTCAACCTAGCATAAATATCTATAAAAGAAGAATCGGATTTGCCAGGCATATTATAAATTATAATCAACCTCTTTATAGCATCTAAAGCTTCATCCTCGGTACAACGAAAAATATCTTTCTCAGCTACAGCATCCAAACCATATCTATAACAAAGAGCAATACCGTGGTAGAAACTATTAATAACCAAGCTAAGACTCGTCTTAGGCTCAGTTTCCCTTTATAAAGAAGATATTCTAGACCAAGCTTCTTTGAAACTCTCTTCACTTCATTTCTTGAAAGTAAAGATCCTTTCCATAGGTGAAACAGGGATTGGACCAAAACCATACATGGTAGCAACTAGAGCAGGAACTATTTTTTTGTGTTTTTGATAAGAGAAATCAAACCAAATTAAACTAAATTTTTTGGAGTTTTTGATAAAAAGAGGCAAACAAAACCAAGCAAAAGAAACTAAGCAAAACAAAAACAAAGTAAAGAGAAAGTTTGAGAAGGACTCCCCTTGTGAAGACGTCCTTAGCCTCGCCGGCAACGGCGCCAGAAAACTTGTTGATGGCGCCTAGAAGCGCTTCATCGGGAAATCCTAAGAGCAAGGTGTGAAGAGCACAGCAGCAAGTCTTCCCTCAGTAAGAAACCGAGCTTATAGAACCAGTAGGAGGAAGGAAACATCTCAAAGGTGTTGCAAGCAACTTGGAAACCTGCACAACACAAACTCAAGACTTTACCCCAACAAACAGTGAGGTTGTCAATCTCACCGGTTGCTGTAAAAAAGGACTAACTATATGGTGTGGAAGATAATAGTGGTTTGTAGAAAGTAAACAGTGGAAGATAATAGTGGTTTGCATAAAGTAAACAATCGCAGCATATTACGATTATGAGATATGGCAGATGGATGCCAAAACAACATTCCTCAATGGAGACATTGATGAAGAGTTGTATATGATGCAACCCAAAGGTTTTGTCGATCCTAAAGATGCTAACAAGGTATGCAAACTTCAACGGTCCATATATGGATTGAAGCAAGCATCCCGAAGTTGGAATCAACATTTTTATAAGGTAATCAAAAGTTTTGGTTTTATACAAACTTATGGAGAAGCTTGTATTTACAAGAAAGTGAGTGGGAGCTCTGTAGCATTCTTAATACTATATGTAGATGACATATTGTTGATTGGGAATGATGTAGACCTTCTTAATAGTGTCAAGGAATATTTGAATAATAGTTTTTCAATGAATGATCTTGGCGAAGCAGCTTACATATTAGGCATAAAGATTTATAGAGATAGATCGAGATGCTTAATATCATTGTCACAAAGTACATATTTGGACAAAGTTCTAAAGAAGTTTGGAATGGAGGATAGCAAGAAAGGGTTCTTGCCCATGTTGCCCAATACGACCTTGAGTAAAACTCAAAGTCCAACAACGGCATAAGATAGAGAAAGGATGAGTAAAACTCTCTATGCCTCAGCCATAGGTTCTCTAATGTATGCCATGCTATGTACTAGACCCGACATTGCATATGCTGTTAGTTTGACTAGCAGATATCAAAGTGATCCAGGAATGGATCATTGGACAGCGGTCAAAAACATCCTTAAGTACTTGAGAAGAACTAAGGATATGGTTCTTTCTTATGGAGGTGATGAATAGCTCGTTGTTAATGGTTACACCGACGCTAGTTGGAACACCGATCCGGATGATTCTAAATCACAATCATGATACGTATTTATTTTGAATGGTGCAGCAGTTAGCTGGAGGAGTGCAAAGCAAAGCGTTGTGGCGAGATCTTCAACTGAATCGGAATACATGGCTGCTTCGGAGGCTTCACAAGAAGCGATATGGATGAAAGAGTTCATTATAGAGATCGGTGTGGTTCCAAGTGCGCTGGACCCAATGTCTATCTATTGTGATAACATGGCCGCCATAGCCAATGCGCAAGAACCAAGGTCACACAAGAAGCTAAAGCATATCAAGCTACGTTTTCACGCTATTTGAGAACATGTCCAAGATGGTGACATAAAGATTTGCAAAGTACACACAGATCTGAATGTGGCGGATCCGTTGACTAAACCTCTCCCGAGAGCAAAACATGACCAACACCAAACTGCCACGGGTGTTCGGTATATTACCATGTAATCTAGATTAGTTGACTCTAGTGCAAGTGGGAGACTGTTGGAGATATGCCCTAGAGGCAATAATAAATGTAGTTATTATTATATCTTTGTGTTTATGATAAATGTTTACATTCATGCTATAATAGTATTAACAAGGAAACATTAATACTTGTGTGATTTGTAAACTAAATTAGTGTCCCTAGCAAAGCCTCTTCATAATACTAGCTTGTTGGTTAATAGATGATTGTGGTTTCCCTATCATGAACATTGAGATGTTATTAACAACAAGATCATATCATTAGGAGAATGGTATGATGGACATACTCCTATAGATAAGCGTACCATAAAGATCAAGTCATTTTATTAGTTCAATTGCTATATGCTTTCTGATACATAGTAACCTAATTCCTTCGACCATGAGATCATGCATATCACCATTACCGGAAGGATGCTTTGATGACATCAAATACCACACCGTAACTGGGTGGCTATAAAGGTGGCATTGAGTGTTCGGAAAGTATTGGTTGAGACACATGGATCAAGAGTGGGATTTGCCCATCCATATGACGGATAGATATACTCTGGGCCCTCTCGGTGGAATGTCATCCAATTAGCTTGCAAGCATGTGACTGGCTCACAAGGGATCACATATCACGGAGCAGAAAAGAGTACTTATCGATGCGAGGATGAACTAGGTATGCAGAGATACCGACGATCAAAACCTCGGATAAGTAAACTATCATGAGACAAAGGGAAATTGGTATCGTATGTAAGTGGTTCATTCATTCGCAAAGTAATCGTAGAAATATGTGGGAACCATATGAATTTCCAGATTCTTCTATTGGTTATTGTTCGGAGAAGTGTCTCGATCATGTCCGCATAATTCACGAACCGTAGAGAGACACACTTAAGGATTCGATGTTGTTGAGTAGTTATGGAATGATGAGTAAGAGACCGAATTTTGTTCGAAGTCTCGGATAGGATCCGGGATATCACGAGGAGATCCGGAATGGTCCGGAGAATAAGATTCATATAAGGAAAGTCCTGTTTCGGGGTTGGAGCATGGTTCCGGTGTTTTCATCGGGAATGTTCTAGAAGGTTCCGGAATGTCCGGCACTCCGGAGGGGAAGGGTACATGAATGTGTCATAACAAGTTGGAATGGTTGCATCATGTACTAGGTGTCATCGCTGAACAAAATAAAGGGTTAAATCAAATCCTAGTTTGAAAAGTCAAACGCCAATTTGAAAAGTCAAACGACTATTTTGTTTGGTGGAGGGAGAGTAGGAAACCTACTTGGGGAGGAAGTCCCTCTCCCTCCACCGCCGGCCTTGGAAGCCGAGTTGGGGAGGGACTACCCTCCCCTTGGCGCGCCCCCTCCACCTATATAAGGAGGGGCAGGGCTGCCCCTCCAAGAACTACACCTTGCCCCTCTAAACCCTAACCCTAGCCGCCGCTGCCCACCATAGCCGCCGCCTAGGGTTTTCTCCCAAGCCGCCGAGTTGGGTGTTCTAGTTGCCCTAGACGCCGGCCTAGCCCCTTCTACTTGGTGCGTCTAAACCCTAGATCACAGAGGCTCTCTCATAGTCCACCATACTCGCTCCGGCTTAAGGCGAAGCCCTGCGAGATCTCCCCTCTACTTCCGGTACCACGCCGTCGTGCTGCCGGAATCGCGAGGAGAGTGCTACAACCTCCGCTGCCTGCTGGAACAAGGGAGAGGAAGGTCTTCATCGAAAATTTAACGCGATGTGACCGATCATGGAAGCGCTGCGAACGCAGCCTCGGAAGGATCGCTCACGATCTTGAGATCGGCAAGAGTATGACTACATCACCCACGAGAATCCGCTCTCGTTAAACACTTTGGAATCTTCGAGGGTGAGTTATTCCATCGACTCATTGCTACAATCTAGTAGATAGATCTTGGCTTGTTTGTTTGTATGCGGTAGAAAATTTTGGTTTTCCATGCTACGAACCCCTACAGTGGTATCAGAGCCGTGTCTATTTATTGATCTGTTTTACGAGTAGAACATAATGGTCATTGTGGGCGGTGGTGCTTTTATTATCAATTGCTTCTTGTGTACTTTGCATCTTGCGGTATGATGGGATGAAGCGGCCCGGGCTAACCTTACATGACAGCGTTCATGAGACTTACTCCACTCTCAACATGCAACTTGTATTGCATAAGTGGCTTTGCGGGTGTCTATCTCTCCCATCATAGCATAGATCCAATTTACAACGGGCACTTGATAGTTCAAACATCAATGTTGTGGTTCTTGTTCGTAAGTTAGAGCGACACTTATTGAAAGCCCCAAACCACGTAAAACATGCAAAGAAATTAGAGGCGTCTAACTTTGTTTTGCAGGGGTGTGCTGTGATGTGATATGGCCATGATTGTGATTATATTTGATGTATGCAATGTTCCTTATTTTAAGTTGGCAACCGGCAGGAGCCATATGGTTGTCTTTAAATTCTGTTAAGACCTGCGTGTCTATTCAAAATAGTTGTAATAGTTGAAGCTGGTGGATGACAACCATGAAGCGGCGTCATTGACCTTGATGCAATGCCGGTGATGATGGAGATCATGTTCGTGCTTGAAGATGGAGATTGGAAGCACAAAGAAGAAAGGCCATATCATATCACATATTATGAATTGCATGTGATGTTAATCCTTTATGCATCTTGTATTGCTTAGTTAACGACGGTAGCATTATAAGATGATCCCTCATGCACATAAATTTCAAGTTCTAAAGTGTTCATCCTTAGAAAGCACCGTTGCTAAAGCTTGTTGTTTCGAAGCACCACGTGATGATCGGGTGTGTTAGATTCTGCAAGTGTATACAACGTGCGCAAGCCAGATTTTCTCATGCGGAAGCTAAGGTTTGATCTTGACGAGCCTAGCATGTACAGACATGGTCTCGGAACACGGATCACCGAAAGGTAAAGCATGAATCATATAGTAGATATGATGAACATGTCGATTGTTCGCCATTGAAGCTACATCAACTCTTGTGATGATCGGTTTTGATGTGGTGGATTTGGTTCGTGTGATCACTAAAACAATGTGAGGGATATTGTTTTGAGTGGGAGTTCACCTAGATTAATTTAACTATTAATTAGAACTCAGTTTGTCATAAACTTAGTCTAAACTATTGCAAATATGTTGTAGATCAATGGCTACCCTACCATCAATTTTAATGCTTCCTAGAGAAAGAAAAGTTGAAAACAATGGAAGCAACTTCGGATTGGTTCCGCAATTTGATGATTGTCCTCAATGCTGGTAATTTGACCTATGTCTGGATGCACTGGTGACCATGCGGTGATGCTACCGATGAAGTAAAGAACATTTACCTCGCTCGGAAGAATCAGTACTCCACAGTTCAGTGTGCTATCTTGTATGGTTTGGAATCGGAGCTTTAGAAAAGGTCTGAGAACCATGACCCACATGATATTGTCCGTGAACTCCAATTGATATTTGAAACTCACGCGGCAGTTGAGAGTTATGAGGCTTCTGAAAAGTTCTTTAATTGCAAGATGGAAGAGGGCAGCTCCATCAGTGAGCATGTGCTTAAGATGTCTGGGCACGCAAACAAACTTCAAAGCTTGGGTATAGTGATTCCTAATGCTTTGGGGATTTACTGTGTCCTCCAATCACTACCACCAAGTTACAAGAACTTTGTCATGAACTACAATATGCAAAACATGAACAAGGAGTTGCCAGAACTCTTCTCCATGTTGAAATCTGCAGAAGTGGAGATCAAGAAAGAGCAGCAAGTGTTGATCGTCAATAAGACCACCAAATTCAAGAAAGGCAAGTCTAAGCAGAAGGGACACTTCAAGAAGGGTGGTAAAAAAGGTTACCGCACCGACGAAGAAGACCAAGGCTGGACCTAAGCCTGATACAGAGTGCTTTTACTGCAAGGGAGAGGGTCACTCGAAGCGGAATTGCCCAAAGTACTTGGCGGATTTGAAGAACGGCAACATCAAGAAGAAAGGTATATCCGATATACATGTTATTGATGTGTATCTCACTAGTACTCGTAGTAGTGACTTGGTATTTGATACTGGTTCGGTTGCTCATATTTGTAACTCGAAACAGGTACTGCAGAATAAACGGAAGCTAGCGAAGAACGAGGTGACGATGCGTGTGGGAAATGGATCAAAGGTTGATGTGATCGCGGTCGGCACGCTACCTCTTCATCTACCATTGGGATTAGTTTTATACTTAAATAATTGTTATTTGGTTCCTGCGTTAAGCATGAACATTATATCGGGATCTTGTTTATTGCGAGACGGTTACTTGTTTAAGTCCGAGAATAATGGTTGTTCGATTTATATGAGTAATATGTTTTATGCACATGCACCTTTGATAGATGGTCTATTCTTATTGAATCTCGATAGTGGAAATACACATATTAATAACATTGAAGCTAAACGTTTGAAATCGAGCGATAACTCGACCTATATGTGGCACTATCGTCTTGGTCACATTGGAGTGAAGCATATGAAGAAACTCCATTCCGATGAACTTCTTGAATCACTTGATTTCGAATCACTTGAAAGATGCGAAGCATGTCTGATGGGTAAAATGACTAAGACTCCATTTTCTGGTATGATGGAGCGAGCTACGGACTTATTGGAAATCATACATACCGATGTGTGTGGTCCAATGAGTGTAGCATCGCGCGATGGTTATCGTTATGTTCTTACCTTCACGGATGACTTGAGTAGATATGGGTATATCTATTTCATGAAACATAAGTCCGAAACTTTCGAGAAGTTTAAGGAATTTCAAAGTGAGGTTGAGAACCAACGTAACAAGAAGATTAAATTTCTACGTTCTGATCGTGGAGGTGAATATCTAAGTTACGAGTTTGGCGAGCATTTGAAGAAATGCGGAATACTTTCACAATTGACACCGCCGGGAACACCACAGCGTAATGGTGTGCCCGAACATCATAATCGAACTCTCTTAGATATGGTTCGTTCTATGATGTCACTTACAGATTTACCGCTATCATTTTGGGGTTATGCATTAGAAACAGCCACATTCACTTTAAATAGGGCACCATCTAAATCCGTTGAAACGACACCATATGAATTATGGTTTTGGAAGAAACCTAAATTGTCGTTCCTTAAAGTTTGGGGTTGCGAAGCCTATGTAAAGAAGTTACAGCGGGACAAGCTTGAACCCAAAGCAGAAAAATGCGTCTTCATAGGATACCTGAAGGAAACTATTGGGTATACCTTCTATCATAGATCCGAAGGCAAAATCTTCGTTGCCAAGAATGGATCCTTTCTGGAGAAGGAATTTCTCTCGAAAGAAGTGACTGGAAGGAAAGTAGAACTCGACGAGGTTGTCGAACCTTCTCTCGAACTTGCGAGTAGCGCAACACCGAAAGAAGTTCCTGTGGTGCATGCACCAATAAGAGAGGAAGTTAATGATGATGATCATGAAACTTTGGTTGATGTTGCCACAAAACCTCGCAGGTCAACGAGGACTCGTACTACTCCTGATTGGTATGATCCTGTTATGAGTGTCATGTTGGTGGACAACACCGATGACCCTGCGACGTATGAGGAAGCGATGATGAGCCCAGATTCCAATAAATGGCAAGAAGCCATGAAATCCGAGATTGGATCCATGTACGAAAACCAAGTATGGACTTTGGTGGACTTACCGGATGGCCGGAAGGCTGTCGAGAACAAATGGATTTTCAAGAAGAAAACATATGCTGATGGTAATGTTACTGTCTATAAAGCTTGACTTGTCGCAAAAGGGTTTCGATAAATTCAAGGAGTTTACTACGATGAGACTTTCTCACCAGTAGCGAATCTAAAGTCTGTGAGGATTATGTTAGCAATCGCTGCATATTACGATTATGAGATATGGCAAATGGATGTCAAAACAACATTCCTCAATGGAGACATTGATGAAGAGTTGTATATGATGCAACCCAAAGGTTTTGTCGATCCTAAAGATGCTAACAGGGTATGCAAACTTCAACGGTCCATATATGGATTGAAGCAAGCATCCCGAAGTTGGAATCAACATTTTGATAAGGTAATCAAAAGTTTTGGTTTTATACAAACTTATGGAGAAGCTTGTATTTACAAGAAAGTGAGTGGGAGCTCTGTAGCATTCTTAATACTATATGTAGATGACATATTGTTGATTGGGAATGATGTAGACCTTCTTAATAGTGTCAAGGAATATTTGAATAATAGTTTTTCAATGAAAGATCTTGGCGAAGCAGCTTACATATTAGGCATAAAGATTTATAGAGATAGATCGAGACGCTTAATATCGTTGTCACAAAGTACATATTTGGACAAAGTTCTAAATAAGTTTGGAATGGAGGATAGCAAGAAAGGGTTCTTGCCCATGTTGCCCAATACGACCTTGAGTAAAACTCAAAGTCCAACAACGGCAGAAGATAGAGAAAGGATGAGTAAAACTCTCTATGCCTCAGCCATAGGATCTCTAATGTATGCCATGCTATGTACTAGACCCGACATTGCATATGTTGTTAGTTTGACTAGCAGATATCAATGTGATCCAGGAGTGGATCATTGGACAGCAGTCAAAAACATCCTTAAGTACTTGAGATGAACTAAGGATATGGTTCTTTCTTATGGAGGTGATGAACAGCTCGTTGTTAATGGTTACACCAACGCTAGTTGGAACACCGATCCGGATGATTCTAAATCACAATCTGGATACGTATTTATTTTGAATGGTGCAGCAGTTAGCTGGAGGAGTGCAAAGCAAAGCGTTGTGGCGAGATCTTCAACTGAATCGGAATACATGGCTGCTTCGGAGGCTTCACATGAAGCGATATGGATGAAAGAGTTCATTACAGAGCTCGGTGTGGTTCCAAGTGTGCTGGACCCAATGTCTATCTACTGTGATAACATGGGCGCCATAGCCAATGCGCAAGAACCAAGGTCACACAAGAAGCTGAAGCATATCAAGCTACGTTTTCATGCTATTTGAGAACATGTCCAAGATGGTGACATAAAGATTTGCAAAGTACACACAGATCTGAATGTGGCGGATCCGTTGACTAAACCTGTCCCGAGGGCAAAACATGACCAACACCAAACTGCCACGGGTGTTCGGTATATTACCATGTAATCTAGATTAGTTGACTCTAGCGCAAGTGGGAGACTGTTGGAGATATGCCCTAGAGGCAATAATAAATGTAGTTATTATTATATCTTTGTGTTTATGATAAATGTTTACATTCATGCTATAATAGTATTAACAAGGAAACATTAATACTTGTGTGATTTGTAAACTAAATTAGTGTCCCTAGTAAAGCCTCTTCATAATACTAGCTTGTTGGTTAATAGATGATTGTGGTTTCCCTATCATGAACATTGAGATGTTATTAACAACAAGATCATATCATTAGGGGAATGGTATGATGGACATACTCCTATAGATAAGCGTAGCATAAAGATCAAGTCATTTTATTAGTTCAATTGCTATATGCTTTCTGATACATAGTAACCTAATTCCTTCGACCATGAGATCATGCATATCACCATTACCGGAAGGATGCTTTGATGACATCAAATACCACACCGTAACTGGGTGGCTATAAAGGTGGCATTGAGTGTTCGGAAAGTATTGGTTGAGACACATGGATCAAGAGTGGGATTTGTCCATCCATATGACGGATAGATATACTATGGGCCCTCTCGGTGGAATGTCATCCAATTAGCTTGCAAGCATGTGGTAGCTCACAAGGGATCACATATCACGGGAGCGAGAAAGAGTACTTATCGATGTGAGGATGAACTAGGTATGCAGAGATACCGACGATCAAAACCTCAGATAAGTAAACTATCATGAGACAAAGGGAAATTGTTATCGTATGTAAGTGGTTCATTCGATCGCAAAGTAATTGTAGAAATATGTGGGAACCATATGAATTTCCAGATTCCTCTATTGGTTATTGTTCGGAGAAGTGTCTCGATCATGTCCGCATAATTCACGAACCGTAGGGAGACACACTTAAGGATTCGATGTTGTTGAGTAGTTATGGAATGATGAGTAAGAGACCGAATGTTGTTCAGAGTCTCGGATGGGATCCGGGATATCACGAGGAGATCCGGAATGGTCCGGAGAATAAGATTCATATAAGGAAAGTCCTGTTTCGGGGTTGGAGAATGGTTCCGGTGTTTTCATCGGGAATGTTCTAGAAGGTTCCGGAATGTCCGGCACTCCGGAGGGGAAGGGTACATGAATGTGTCATAACAAGTTGGAATGGTTTCATCATGTACTAGGTGCCATCCTAGTTTGAAAAGTCAAACGCCAATTTGAAAAGTCAAACGGCTATTTTGTTTGGTGGAGGGAGAGTAGGAAACCTACTTGGGGAGGAAGTCCCTCTCCCTCCACCGCCGGCCTTGGAAGCCGAGTTGGGGAGGGACTACCCTCCCCTTGGCGCGCCCCCTCCACCTATATAAGGAGGGGCAGGGCTGCCCCTCCAAGAACTACACCTTGCCCCTCTAAACCCTAACCCTAGCCGCCGCTGCCCACCATAGCCGCCGCCTAGGGTTTTCTCCCAAGCCGCCGAGTTGGGTCTTCTAGTTGCCCTAGCCGCCGGCCTAGCCCCTTCTACTTGGTGCGTCTAAACCCTAGATCACAGAGGCTCTCTCATAGTCCACCATACTCGCTCCGGCTTAAGGCGAAGCCCTGCGAGATCTCCCCTCTACTTCCGGTACCACGCCGTCGTCTTTGGAATCGAGGAGAGTGATACAACCTCCGCGCCCTCTTTGGAACAAGGGAGAGGAAGGTCTTCATCGAGTACCGAACATGTGACCGATTGAAGCGCTGCGAGCATGGCCGGAAGGATCGTCTACGCGATCTTGAGATCGGCAAGAGTATGACTACATCACCCACGAGAATCCGCTCTCGTTAAACACTTTGGAATCTTCGAGGGTGAGTTATTCCATCGACTCGTTGCTACAATCTAGTAGATAGATCTTGGCTTGTTTGTTTGTATGCGGTAGAAATTTTTTGTTTTCCATGCTACGAACCCCTACAAATACTAGACATCATGATCCTATGAGATTCGATTGGGCAATACAACAAGCTACATAGTGTTAACACCCAGATTTTTAATCCCAGATGCCTGTTATGCCATACATCGCAATCCTAGGATTACCATTTTTGCGAGACATAACAGAATTAGATACCATAGTACATCATCCATTACAAACCGTACATAAGTTCTTACACAAATAGGGATCTCATGATCCAGTTCTTAATACAACATCAAGCAGCAGAATATGTAATAATAACGGTAGCGTAGGCGGAGCTCCATCTTTGGGGTCACAGGCAATGCTGACGATGGGAGATGATCCTAGTTGTCGTAACCTTCATGGGGTCCATCCTCCAGGTACTCCTCTTCATAGTCTGGCAATGGGAATAGACAGGGACAAAGCCATGAGTACTCTTTAAGTACTCGCAAACTAATACTAACAAGTGAAAGGGGTTTTTGATAATAGGACACTAGGCTCTAGGGTTATTTTGCAAAAGCCAGATTTACCTCTACTAAGTTTAGAAGCAACGAATGCTAGTTGAAGTTTTATAACACCTAAGTGGGAACTTGTATTTCATATCACAACCCTGTTGCGGTCAAGTTAAAGTCTCAATGCATTTCACAAGTCATTTTGAAAAGTCTGACGTGGGAACAGTATGGCCACTCCAACTGTCCATAACCGTGGACGCGGCTATTCGAATAGTTTGACACTCTGCAGAGATTGTACACTTTCACCACAACATTCGATACATCCGTCAGGAACAAATCCTGAATTCACCATACTCAGTATGCGGATAATCAATCCTAACCTTTCAATTACACACCCTAGTATAAGCACCTCTCCGGTGAGTTTGGCCTCCCAACCATGACCAACTGCCATCTTGGGTACTGCACAGGTGGACAATCTTCACCAGGTAGCCTCAGCTCAGACCTTGTCCATGAGGGAACTGATATTAGGGTATATAAGTTTCCAGTCAAGCCCTACCCAATCTTCGGGTATTGTGGTTGTACGATAAAATTGGAATGGTATCGCATCCAGACAACCATCAGTTTTATAAAGGGCTAAGGCTCATGCCTTAACATTTTCATCACCAAAATCCTCTGGTGTTCAGAAACACATGTCCAAAACATTTCAATAGAATGATCCATCATTCCAAGGATTTCATAACCATTTTTC
This sequence comes from Avena insularis, assembly GCA_023614405.1. NCBI lineage: Eukaryota > Viridiplantae > Streptophyta > Magnoliopsida > Poales > Poaceae > Avena > Avena insularis. The sequence continues at coordinate 40,784,045 of CM042691.1, read as the reverse complement.
CACCAAGTATTCCCATCTAATGTTGATCAAGTTTTATGCTTAGCACTAGCATCTACAGGTGGGGTAAGTACTAATGAGGGGTGGTAAACTAGTAGAGTTTCAACTAAGTTCAATCTTATGCCTTGGGATGATATCAAGATTATCTAGCTTAGGCCAAATTTTATGCTCTTTATGCAACCTTCACATATCTTTCTAGTATCTACCATTCACTTAGGTAAAATCTAAGTAAGAGCTTTGATAAAGAAATAAAGTATACAGCTTGTAGGTAAAACTAGGATTGGTTTATCAAGTAGATATGATCACATATGCTTAAGGCATATAGTGGTCAGGGTAACAAGCAAATATTAGTTTGCATTAGTAGGGTATCTTGCAAGTGTTAGCTTGCATTGGTCCACTTGGTTAGTAACGCTTGCCTTGTGCAGAGCAGTGGTTGAAGTTCTCCTCAGCTTCTTCTTCGTAGAATCCTCTTCCTCCTTGTATCCTTGGTCAGTACTATCGTCTATAAATAAATACGATGTACACAATCATCAAACAATAATTAACTACTTGCAATCATCACACACAAGGGTCCTATAGATGATCTAACCTCATCTCTAACATTACAAGATTAAGACTTGGTTAAATTCCTTTTATTTTTAGAAAAGTAATTTCCACTCATTGAAAAACTACTTAAGATTTAATATTCTCCAAACTAAACATGCGATCATGTTGACACATGTCATCACCACATATTTTAGTTCATGGGAATGTGATTTAAAGTGGTGTCACAATTTAATAAGGTTTTACCCTTTTATTTAATTAAATAAAGTGACTAGAAATGCCTATGTGGCATTCTTTTATTACTTGAACATTATTTATGCAAGTAAACCTATATGTTTTATATATTCTAAAAGGTATGGTTAAATGTGATTTTTGAGAGTTGGAATAAGCTCAAAATCTATTATTGTTAAAATTTGAAAAATGTTTGAATGCAGAAAAGCTTCTGCCTTGTTATTTTTACCATGGTTGATCTATAGATCCAAATGACTTGAATCCAACGGGCTTGGATTCAGCATTTCAATACCTTTCTAACAAAATTAGTTTCTTTCAATTTGGCTCAATGAATCGATCTGGGTTGATTTTTGAATCTAGGTGCAGAAGTGTGTTTGAAATAAAATGGAAAAGGTTTAATTCAAATAACTGGGCTGCGCGGGAAAAGTTAACGGGCCAGCCTGCTAAGCGTAGCGCTTCCGCGGGCTCTTTAAGTAGTTGTCCCCACGCGTCAGTGAGACAGGGGGTGCGAAGCGGTATGGGGTGATGTGGGACGTTCGATCTGGTTCTAATCCAACGGCTGGGAGTCATCGTCGACGTTAAGCCACGCCGGCGAGACAGAAACCTAGTGTGGCCAGTGGGGGTTGTTGGGGGCTCACAGGGGTGCAGGCGAGGGTCGGCGAGGCGGACGAACGATGAAGTCGACGACGGTGAATCTCCTGGTACCGGTGGTTCCTCCTGGGGTGGCTCCAATCGCTGTCTCCCTTCTTCTCCAGAGGCGGCGGGCTCCGGTGAAATTCCGGCGAAGTGCTGCTCTCCTTGCTTCGGGAACGGGGTGGCACGATCAGTGAGGAGAGGGGAGTGAGATGGTGTGCTCAATTCGGCTGGGGGTGGCCTCTATTTATAGTCGAGCGAGGGGACCGACGGGGCGCACGGTGAGCTCGTCGGGGGGGACGGTACAGACGGCTATTGGCATGGGCGAAGGTAGGGGGCGGTGCGGTGTTCCCTGGCGATGCTCAACGATACGGTGGCGAGACCTGGGGCGGTGCGGTTTGGTCTGGAACACGCGACGCTCTGCGCGGCCGAGGCGGTGTCTTCGATGGCGAGCGGTGGCTGTGCGGCATGGGGAGGCGAACGGGGATGTCTGGCGGTCTCCTGGGTCGGTGGTGATCGTATATGCACGCGGCAAGGGTGGCGCGCAGTCTGTGGGCTTCGGTCGAGGGTGGCGCTCTGGCGCATGCTCGGCACGGTTGGCAGAGGCACGGGCGCGGCGTTCCTGGGTGCTCTGGTCGGTGTCTTCGAGGCAGGGCTGGTCGAGAGGGGGCGGTGAGGCATGGGTGATCTCCCAGACAAGGTTGGCATGGCTAGTTTCTTTCCTAGCTTGTTGTCTACACTGGGGTGGCATGGATGCACTCGGCTGTTCACCATTGATGATATTGGCAAGCTCACAGTGGTGCTAGTGCTGGGTTAATCTTGCTAGATGATCTACTGAGATGGTTGTGAGCTAGATAGGGAACCAGTTAGGCTCAAAACACTGCACACTATAGTGTTTTGATTTTGTTTGATTTGTGTCTGCCATGTGTTTGATGAAATGGCCACATGAATTCAAGTTTTGAATTTTGAAAAGATTTTTGGTGGGTGTTCTAGATTGGTGCTGGTGAGTCTGCAGATGCTTGGGTTTTGAAAGTTGAGCTTGTTTGAGTGGTTTTTGAAAAAGTGGGATCTTCTCATATGATAAAGATTCAATTTTGAATTGCCATTTAAACTATGCATTTGAAAGTTTCTGTATGATCACAAAGTGGGCCTTGATACTTTGTTATGAGTACAATCAAGGGGTGCAAAGATCCAGAAAAGTTTCTGTTAGGTTCTGAGTGTTTGAGACAGCCAAAGTAGGCATGGGAGTTAAATTGGCCAAAATGACCATTCCTTTATTTTGTTTGTTTTGATTCATTTGTCTTTGAGAAAAGTTTGGGAATTGTTTAGATGATGGTTATTTCACCGAAGAATCCATTTACATGCAAAGAAACACACAAACAAGGTGGTTCAAAAGAGTTTCCAAATTAAATGCATACACATATGCATGCTTTCATAATTTTATTTAGAAAAGTTTTTGTTAGCCCTAATTTTGATGCTTAGAGTTTGATGATCCAAGTTCAATATTTTTGGGATGTTACAAACCTTCCCCCCTTAAACAAAATCTCGTCCCGAGATTTGAAAAAGGACGAAAAGATTACCTATGATTTGAAGAGATCGGGAAACTCCGTCCTGATGTGATCTTCGTGATCCCAGGTAGCTTCCTCTTCTGTGTGGTTGCTCCACTGAATCTTGAGAAACTTGATGCTTCGGGTTCGGGTAGTTCGAAAAGATTCTTCCAGAATACGGATGGGTACTTCAGGATAGGTCAAGTCATCGTTGATCTCTATGGTCCGGTGATCGATATTCTTGAACACTTCGGTCTTCTCTAGGACTTCGAGACACGTGCGAAGTAACGGGATATGGAACACGTTGTGCACGGCTGACATTTCTTCGGGTAGTTCCAATTGATACGACACTTCTCCTCGACGGTTCAGAATCTTGAAAGGTCCGATATATCTGGGGGCTAACTTTCCCTTGAGTTGGAAACGCTGCATTCCCTTCAATGGCGACACTTTCAGATAAACAAAGTCTCATATGTTGAAGGTGAGGTCTCTATGTCTCTTGTCGGCGTAACTCTTTTGTCTGGATTGGGCTGTCTTGAGGTGCTCACGAATCTTGTGAACCTTCTGTTCTGCTTCTCGTAGGATATCGGGTCCGAAAATCTGACTCTCTCCTACTTCCGACTAGTTCAAAGGGGTGCGACACTTTCTTCCGTACATAAATTCAAATGGGGCCATTTGTAAACTAGCTTGATAACTGTTGTTGTAAGAAAAATCTGCAAACGGCAGACAGTCTTCCCACTTGGATCCATATTCTAACACACATGCTCTCAGCATATCTTCGAGTATTTGGTTTACTCGCTCCGTTTGTCCATCTGTCTGGCGGTGATACGCGGTACTGAAATCTTGGCGGGTTCCTAAACCTTCTTGAACTTTCTTCCAGAATCTCGAGGTAAAATGAGTTCCTCGATCTGATACGATGTTCTTGGGGACTCCATGCAAACTAACGATTCTAGCGATGTACAACTCTGCTAGTTTCGAACTCTGATATGTGGTCTTGACAGGTAAGAAATGGGCATCTTTGGACAATCTGTCCACTATGACCCAGATAGAGTCATTTCCCCTACTAGAAGTAGGCAGTCCAGTGATAAAGTCCATTCCAACAGAATCCCATTTCCATTCCAGAATCTGCAATGGTTGCAACAATCCAGCGGGTCTTTGATGTCCTGCCTTGACTCGCTGACATATATCACACTTGGCGATATAGCTTCCGATTTCTCTTTTCATCTTATGCCACCAAAATTGCTCCTTCAAATCTTGATACATCTTAGTTCCTCCGGGATGGATAGAATAAAGAGTAACATGAGCCTCCTTCAAAATAACTTCTTTTAACTCAGAATCTGCTGGTACACAAAGGTGTCCTTTGTACCACAGAACTCCTTCTTCGTCCTCGATGAATCCGGGTACTTTGCCTGTACCGATACGACGCTTGATTCCATCAATACTAGCATTTCCCTTCTGCGCCTCTTTAATCTGACTGATCAAAGTGGGCTGGAGTTCTATGCTAGCCAAAAATCCTTCACTTACTAATTCTATCCAAAAATCTTCCATCTCTTTGTGCAAACTTGGTTGCTCCTTCAAGATCATGGAGTTCAAGCGGCACGGCAATCTGCAAAGGGCATCGGCTACCACCTTGGCTTTACCAGGGTGATAGTGAATGTCCAGGTCGTAATCCTTGATTAGCTCAATCCATCTTCTCTGCCTCATATTCAGCTCCTTCTGAGTGAAATATACTTTAGGCTCTTGTCATCCGTATAGATCTCACAACGGTTTCCCATCAGGTAATGTCTCCATGTTTTCAGGGCTAGAACTACGGCTGCGAGTTCGAGGTCATGGGTTGGGTAATTTTGCTCATGTTGCTTCAGTTGTCGAGATAAATAAGATATAACTTTGCCTTCTTGCATTAGCACACATTCGAGACCAATCTTGTATGCGTCACAATACACATCGAAGGGATTCGTGATATCCGGCATGATCAAGATTGGGGCTGAAATCAATCTCCTCTTGAGTTCTTGAAAACTTGCTTCACATTTGTCGGTCCATTCCAACTTCTTGTCCTTCTTCAGCAATTGGGTCATGGGTCTGGCGATACTCGAGAATCCTTCTACGAATTTGCGGTAATTGTCACGGGAATGGTCACGGCAGATGCTGCAATCGGCAGCGAGTAGTAGAACGAGGGGCAAGGGCGGCCTGCCATCTGCGGTGCGAGATGAGGGCGGAGACACAGGGTTTTACCCAGGTTCGGCCCCCCGGAGGGTAAATACCTACTCCTGCTAGATTGTATTATGAAGGTGGTACAATGGGAGAGCTCGGCGGCTAGGCAGCGAGTCGCTTGGGTGTATGATGGAACGTATCTCTACACGCCCCGCAGGGAGGTTTATATAGGCTCACCTCCCCTAGGGTTTACATATCTCAACCGAATCAGTTAAGGCTTCGGTCCTTGTTTAACCTAATCCGACTGGGCCTATCTACTCGCCTGGGCCTTGACTTCAGCGCTTGGATCCACGCCGGGCTTTGATCCATTGCCGTCTTGCAGTGCCCACTCGCCAGCTTCTTGGGCTGAACGCCCTCATTGGGTGTACCCGGTAGGCACATCCCCATCGAGAGTCCCCGAGGCCGTCGTCGATTAGGGCGAGGTGGCTGCCGGCACGGAGTATACGGCTTGAGTAGACATCCAAATAATCGCGGGCTCCGTATAAAGGAGAAAACTAGTCATTCGATCGCAGCTTTGGCGAGTCGAGTCGTAAACACCGTAGTGATCGGGGGCGAAATGAGTGGCTGAAGTTGGACCGTTAAGCGTGGTCAAACTAGCCGTTGGGGTAATCCAACGGTAAATTTTGGCGTAATCACCGCATAGTAGCGGCTTCCTGATTTGGCGGGTAACAACCGCTATATAAAGGGAATGGCAGGCGATCAGAGAGCCATCTTCTCGCCATTTCCTCCGATTGCGCGCACTATCGCCTTCCTTCGCATCGCGATCCAGACGACCCAAAATCCTCCGAGCCCCCGCAAACCCTTCCGCAACTGGCTTCCTTTGAGGAGGCCGGGATCCTGCGCGCCGGCTGTTGGCGCATCCCTGCGGCCGGAGAGGTGACCCTGAACCCGCGCGAAGGGGAGTTCATCTGCTTCACCAGCCACCTAGAACGGGGGCTAGGGTTCCCCATGTCCCTGTTCTTTCGGCTCTTCTGCGCCTACGACGGGATCCAACCGTCGGACCTGGGTCCACACAGCATCGAGCAGCTCGCCATCTTCGTGGCGTTCATGAAAGTTACTTTGGCTGGCCCTACTTCCCTCTATGGCAAGATCTGTTCCACGGACGGATCAGCCGCGAGGAAGCGGGCGGCCCAATGCTTGCCGCGGGCGGCCTAACTTTCCAGCTGAAGTCGAAGGCTTCGTTCTTCGAATTGATGCTGCCCGCCAAGGCGGCGAGCGACTGGAAGAAACCTTGGTTCTACGTTGCCTAGGCGACCCCGGAGGGCGAGACGGTGATTCCACGATACTCCGCCAACCGGTCCGAACCGCGCTGACTTCAGGTCGGCAAGCTCCCCAGCGACCAGCGGATGGTCATGGACGAAATGCTTCAAACCATCCGTGGTCTAAAGAAGAAGGGCCTCTAGACGATCAACCTATACAACTGCTGGCTCGGGCGGCGGCTCGTCCCTCTGGCTCGGCGCGACCACTACATGTACCAGTACACGGGCCGGGAGGACTCGACGAAGTCCTGCCTCGCCGAGTGGAAGCTCGAGGACTACACCCCAGCACTGAAGAAGATCACCCAGGTGGTGTACCTGGATGAAAAGGCTGGGGTCGCCCCCTACACCGTGAAGCATCCAGCCCCAACGGTAAGTCACCTCGCATCATTCGCAGTCACAGTTTTTGCAGTCGCGGTCGCTCTAACTTCATTTCGTGTTCATTGCAGCTATTCCATGTGGTGGAAGGATGGCTCCCGCCTTCAGATGACGAGAATTCGAGCTCGTCCGTCCAGGACATGGGCGAGACGCCTCCCGCCAAAGGTGACTCCGAGAGTGATGAGAGCAACGGCGACGACGAATCCGAGGAGGAGGTCGCCCCGTTGGTCCGCAAGACCCGCGGCAGCGTTAGCGTGAGCTTGAGGCGAGTAAAAGCCTCGAGCGTCATGATGACGATGACGAACTTCCGGAGACCACCTCGCGCCGCCAGGCTACTCCGTCAAAGAAGAAGAAGAAGAAGGAGAAGGAGGCGAAGGCCCCCCGAAGAAGAAGACGAAGCCGATGAGGCCGGCCTCGCCACCGCACTCGGGGAGCAGCTCTGACGCTCCCAGCCCGGCCAAGGACGAGGCGCCACCAACGGCAGCCGCGCTGGACGCGGCCACTATCGAGGTGCCACTGGCCTCGATGCCTCCGCCATTCGCCCCAGTCTCTGGGCTAGGGCACGCTCCGGCTGTGGCGGCTTCGCCTCGCAGGGAAGCTCCTGCCGAAGATGTCCCAGAGGCTCCCGTTGCGGCCTCGACAACGAAGAAGCCGTCCGTGTCTTGGCCACACGACGTCCTGGAGATGGGGCTCAGCCGCCGATTGGGCCCTGAACTGGAGAAGCCGGCCGACATCCGCACCGGGCTACGCTTCATTCCAGTCGCCAAGTGAGTTCGCTCACCTACTTTTGTCTTTCATAGCAGTTTGAACTATTTCGCTCACACGATCGATTTACAGGACCGGGGCGAAGAAGATAGGCCACCCGACTGTGTCTAAGGTGCCACCCGTCGTCGGCGAGGAGGATCCCTCCCGGAAGAGGAAGGCGGACGAAGTCGTCGTCCCTGTGGATGGCGCCAAGAAGGCCAAGGGTGACGATGTCGTCACAATCTCTGATGACACGGCGGTCGCGCCGAATGAACCCGCAATGGAGGCGGCCGTACCCACAAAGGAGGGTGCTCCTTCGCCTGGAGTGACCGAGCCGGTTTCCTTTGGTGCCGGTGCCTCCATCGCCAGGTTCCCGCGCTTCATGGCCAGATCGTCTACAGCGAGTGGGACTTCGCCCTCGAGCCGTGCGCCTGGGGTCGCTGATGCGGAGGTCGAGCAGCGTCGTGGGCATACGTCGGCTCTCCTCGCGTCCGTGGATGCGATACAACTTCACGGCATGCTTGGCGCAGCTATCCAGGTATGTCCAGTCCCCGAGGATCAGGCCGGTGTGCTGCAGCGGTCTGATTCTTTTAGTGTCTTGTTATTATTTTTCGCGTCCAGTCCCTGAGTGCGCACTCGCTGAATTTCAGCGGGTGGGCACTTTAGGATTTCTTGATTGCCAGTCCCCGAGTGCGCACTCGCTGAATTTCAGCGGGTGGGCACTTAGGATTTCTTGATTGCTAGTCCCCGAGTGCGCACTCGCTGAATTTCAACGGGTGGGCACTTAGGATTTCACCTTGGTTAACTGTTTGAACTGTATGCAGGGTCTGCAACTTGAGTCGACTGACCGATTGGCAGCGAAACACCGCGCGGAGAAAGAACTGGCCACCGTCCAGGAAGCGAATAAGGGGCTTCAGGCAGCTGCCACGAGGGCGGAGGAAGCTCGCCAGGGACTTGTCCCGGCGGTTGAGTTGGCGACGGCGCAATCGGCGTTGAGCTCGGCTGAGAAGCGGATCGCCGATCTCGAGCGCGAGCTGAGGGAGGCGAAGGAGGAAGCAAGCTCGGCGGATGGGCGAGCCAAGGCCGCCGTTACGGCCGCCGCAGAGGAACGTAAAGTGTCCGACGCCCTTGTTGCTGGGCTTCAGGACGACTATACTTCGCTTCAACGCTTCATCACGGATCTCTCCCGCCCCTTGATTGGTAAGTGTATCTGCCCCTGCATGTGCCTTTTTGCGATATCCAACGTACTCACTGTTATCCTCTATTTGCAGGTCGCATCATTGATAGCGCGGAAGAGGCGAGCTCATTCGATGCGTGGCAATGTGTGGCCATGCTCGTTGACTCGGCGACGTTGTCGGCGACATGCATCCGAGCCTACCTCCAGGAGATGTCGCCCATGGAAGTAATTCCCAGCGACCTCGTCGAGGTGTGGAAGTACTTGGAAAAGGCGCTGTCTGTCATTGAGTTCATGACGTGATCAGCATTTCGGCGTGGAGCCGTGACGGTGCTTAGCCTTGGGCTTGCTCATTTTCTAGAAGATTTCGATCTGGATGATGTGACGAGTGGCTATCCGTCGACGACTGGCGAGGTGGAGATATCCAAGGTGCTCAAGTTGACGGGTCGCGCCGCGGTGTATTCCGAGCGCGTCTGGGCGATGGGCGACCTCCTTCCTTACCAGGAGACGGTCGTCGCGCCTAACGACCCCGAGCCGCAGCACCAGGACTTCAAGGTCGAACAGCCCTTCCGCGCGGCGATGGCGGGTGAGCTGACGACGTACCCATCGAACCCGTACACGCCATTCATCCGCAATCGCAAGGGTGCTGGTGAGTCGTCGTCGAAACCTGCGGAATAGAGTAGGTTGCCCTGGAGTGTTAGTAGCAGATCTGCCGTTTGGGCATATTTTGTATTCTGCGACAATTGCAACATGCTAGTAATGTGATATCATGTTTGTTTTGTGACTTGTCGTGTGTTTTCCAATTGAGGTTTGAACGAGTCCCCGAGCGCGTCCGCCCTTTTGAGTAATGTGTGATCTGTTTGTGGTTTTTGAATGTTTTGTTATTGTGGTCAACTCGCCCGGACTCGAAGAGCCAGTCGCTAGGCGACTCCCTTGAGCGCTCTGTACTTCACCGTTTTCCCTTGCGCAAACGAGGTCGGGTGGCCGAGTCCCCGAGCGTGGTACTTGGTTGTTCTAGGCGCGACTCGAGGGTGGGTGAGGACTTGGCGCGTTGGTTTGAGCGCATCACTCCTGCCTGGCCCATGGGTCAGTCGCATGGCGAGTCCTGGGCATGCTCTCATACTTGGCGTTTTCCCGAGCCGCTCGCGCTGAACTGGTCGTCAGTCCCCGAGCGTGGTACGTGGCCGTTCGAGTCGCTATGTCGAGGGTGCGGAGGATCATGATCACTGTGAGAAGCGAAGGCAGTTGTCTTGGCTCATAGAGCCAGTCGGGCTAGGCGACTCCAATGGGTCTCCGGGTAGGCGTTTTTCGTGGACGATGCAAAACCTGAGGTGACTCAGTGCTTTTGCATCACACTACTTGGCCGTGCCGATCGCTTTACCAAAGGTTGACTTCTGCGGTTAGCTTCACGCTGTTATTACGAGTGAAAGTGGCACAAGACACGGAGAGTAAGCGCAATTTGCGGTAACCAATTCTTTTTATTTCATAGCGACTGGAGAGTACATATGTGGCGTTCTAGGAATAGAACTTCCGTAGGAGGTTTACATTCCATGGTCGCTTGACGTCGAGTTCGCTGTCCCCGCGGACGTCGATAAGGTAGTAGGCGTTGTTGCCTAGTACTCGCCCGATGGAGAATGGTCCTTCCCACGGAGGGGAAAGCTTGTGCATGCCCTTCTTGTCCTGGATGAGACGCAACACCAGGTCGCCTTCTTGGAAGGTGCGAGTTTTCACCTGCCGGCTGTGGTAGCGGCGGAGTCCTTGTTGGTAGATGGCGGTGCGGGAGCGAGCTAGGTCGCGTGCCTCGTCGAGTTGGTCGACTCCATCCTGCCGTGCGAGTTCGTTCGCAGCCTCCGTGTAGTGGACGAACCTTGGCGAGTCGTGCTCAAGGTCGGTGGGCATGACTGCCTCGGCGCCGTACACCATGAAGAAGGGGGTGAATCCTGTCGACCTGTTAACCGAGGTGCGGATGCCCCAAATGACGGAGGGTAGCTCCTCGACCCAGCACCCGGTGGTGCGCTCGAGTGGTACTTGGAGTCGCGGTTTCAGGCCGTGGAGGATGCTTTGATTGGCCCGTTCCGCCTGGCCGTTGGATTCCGGATGGGCGACTGATGCGAGATCGAGCCGGATGTAGTGTTCCTCGCAGAATTTGGCCATAGCTCCTTTGGCGAAGTTGGTGCCATTGTCCGTGATGATGCTGTTTGGGAACCCGTAGCGATATATGAGCTCGCGTAGGAATTTGGTGGCGGTCTTCCCGTTGCATTTCCGGACTGGCTTGGCCTCCACCCACTTTGTAAATTTGTCGACCGCGACCAGGAGGTGGGTGTAGCCGGAAGGAGCCTTTTTGAAGGGGCCTACCATGTCCATGCCCCATACGGCGAATGGCCAGGTGATGGGGATTGTCTTCAGTGCTGAGCTCGGCACGTGCGTCTGATTGGCGTACTTCTGGCACCCGGTGCACCGCTGGACGATGTCGACAGCGTCGGCGTGTGCGGTGGGCCAGTAGAAGCCGTGCCGCATAGCCTTGGCGACCAGGGAGCGGGCACCGCCTTGGTGGCCACAGTCGCCGGAGTGGATGTCATGGAGGATCTTGCGTCCTTCGGCCGGTTGGACGCAGCGTTGGAACACGCCGATGACTCTTCGCTTGTGGAGTTCGCCGTCAATGATGGTGAAGGACTTGCATCGGCGTGCGATCATCCGGGCGTCCGTCTCGTCTGCCGGCAAGGTGCCAGCCTCCAGGTAGGTGACGTAGGGCTTGGTCCAGTCGTCTGGCTCGGTGACGAGTGCGACCAGGGTTGCCTCTGGCTGCAGCGGGACTCCGATGTCGATCTCCCTTGGGAGAGAGACTGATGGTTTGGTGATTGTGTCGAGGAAGACGCCGGCGGGTGGTGCGAGTCGAGCCGACCCGATGCGAGAGAGTGCGTCGGCCTCCTCGTTCTTCCGCCTGTCGATCCACTCGACGGAGTAGCCTGCGAAGTGTCCGCCCAGCTTGTCCTTCGCTTGGCGATGCCGCCATGGTGGGGGAGACGGGGTCGCAGGTGCCGGCGACTTGCCCAGCGACGAGGTCGGAGTCTCCGTAGCAGCGTAGGCGGTTGATGTTCATCTCCCTGGCAGCTCGCATGCCGTGGATTAAGGCCTCGTACTCGGCCATGTTGTTGGTGCAGGGTGTGAAGTCGAGGCAGAGGATGTAGCGGAGCTTGTCGCCCTTCGGTGAAGTTAGCACGATCCCTGCGCCTGAGCCGTCCGCGTTCTTGGAGCCGTCGAAGTGCAGGCTCCAGTAATGGAGGTATGGCAACTTCTCTAGCTGTTGGGATTCTTCCCAGTCGGCGATGAAGTCCGCTAGGGCCTGCGACTTGATCGCTTTTCGTGGCTCGTATTTGATGTTGTGGACGCCGATCTCGAAGGCCAACTTGGTGACCCGCCCGGTCGCCTCGCAGTTGCAGATGATGTCCTGCAACGGTGCTGAGGAGACGACCGTGATCGGGTGCTCCTGGAAGTAGTGCGGCAGGCGCCGCTGTGCTCTGAAGAACGCGTATACCAGCTTCTGGTACTGCGTGTATCGCTGGTGCGACTCGGTGAGGACCTCGCTGATGTAGTACACCGGTCGCTGTACTGGGCGGTCCTTTCCTTCCTCCGGTCGCTCGACGACCATGACGGCGCTGACGACGCGCTCGGAAGCCGCGACGTAAACCAGCATGGGTTCTTTGTCGGCGGGGGCGGCGAGTAGCGGTGCAGCGAGTAGCACCTTCTTGAGGTCGCGAAGCGCGTCATCCGCCTCCTTGTCCCACTGGAATGTGGGGTTCTTGCGCATCAGGCGGTATAGGGGCATCGCCTTTTCGCCCAGGCCGGGGATGAAGCGACTGAGAGCCGCTACTCGCCCGACCAGCTTTTGGACGTCGCGCAGGCACTCGGGTTTGCCGAGTCGAGCGATCGTGTCGATCTTGGTGGGGTTCGCCTCGATCCCGCGCTTGGAGACGACGTAACCCAGTAGTTGCCCTGCTGGTACACCGAAGGTGCATTTGCCTGGGTTAAGATTTATCTTGTATTTTCGCAAGTTGGCGAACGTTTCCGCCAGGTCGGCGAGTAGATCACCCTGGCGAGCGGACTTTACGACCACGTCGACGATATAGACGTGGATGTTGCGGCCAATTTGGCTCGCGAGGCACTCCTGCATGCACCGCTGATAGGTCGCCCCGGCGTTCTTGAGGCCGAAGGTCATGGCGGTGTAGAAGAAGGCTCCGAATGGCGTGATGAACGACGTCTTCTCGTCCTCGACAGCCATTTTGATATGGTTATATCCAGAGTAGGCGTCGAGGAAACATAGCGACTCCGACCCCGCGGTGGAGTCGATTATTTGGTCGATCCGCGGGAGGACGAACTGCTCCTTTGGGCAGGCGCTCTTCAAGTTTGTGTAGTCGATACACATCCTCCAGGTCCCGTTTTTCTTCTCGACCAGGACTGGGTTCGCCAGCCACTTGGAGTACTTGATTGGCCAGATGAAGCCTGCAGCGAGTAGACGCTGCACCTCCTCGGCGATGGCTCAGGCGGCGCTCTTCATTGAAGGGCCACAGCGACTGCTTGACGGGTCGCACCTCGGGGTCGGCGTTTAGTTTGTGCTCAGCGAGCTCCCTAGGGACACCGGGCATGTCGGAGGGCTTCCATGCAAAGATATCCCTGTTCTCACGGAGGAACTCGATGAGCGCGCCTTCCTAGGCTGGGCTCATCCCTGTTCTGATCGTCACCATCTGGCTGGAGTAGCCTGGGACCAGCTCGACGGTGCGAGTGTGCGTCGTTGCCTCGAAGGCTGAGGTGTTTGCGCCCTCCGAGTTGGGCTTCTTGAGTATGGTGGGGTCGTCATTGTTCACCCCGCGTGCTTGGCGAAGCTCGTCGGCGTGGTTAACCTCGCGCGATAGCATCGGCGAGTTCGGCTCCTTTGGCCTCGCACTCGGCGGCCATGTCGGGGTCGCCGTTGATGGTGATGACGCCGCACGGCCCAGGGAGATTCATTGCGTTGTACGCGTAGTGTGGCGCTGCCATGAACTTGGCGAACGCCTGGCGCCCCAGGACGCAATGGTAGGGGCTGTCAAAGGGCACCAGCTCGAAGACGATCCACTCGGTGCGGAAGTTTGCTGGGGTGCCGAAGGTGACTGGTAGCGTGACCTTGCCGATCGGGTACGCCTTCCGACCGGGGACGATGCCGTGGAACGTGGTGTGGGTTGTCTCGATCATCGACTGCGGGAGCCGCAGCCGCCTGAAGGTGTCCAGGTACAGGATGTTGATGGAGCTGCCGCCGTCCATCAATGTCTTGGGGAGCCAGTAGTCGCCCACCTTTGGCTTGACCACCAAGGCGACTCGCCCTGGATACTCGATGCGCGGCGAGTGGTCCTGGCGGCTCCAGGTGATGGGCTGCTCCGACCAGTTGAGGAACTGGGGAACGTCCACCTGGGCCACCGTGTTGACGGCGACGGCGCGGGTGATGACCTTCTTCTCGCGCTTCGTGTTGAAGCCGGTGAAGGTATGGAGCGAACCGGCCACATTGCAAAACTTTCCGCCGTTTGGCGGGTTGTTGTCGGGGTCCTCCCTTGCTCGTCGTGCCTTCTCGATCTCCCTGAGGGTGTGGCAGTCGGCGGTTGTGTGCGTTGCGGGCTTCCCTTCCCTGCTATGAAACGCGCAAGGTTGGTTAAGAAGGGCCGCAGGATCGAACCTTGGCTTGGCCTTGTAGTTGCCGCTGTCGCGGCGTTGTCCTCCGTCGCGGCGGAAGCTTTTGGGCTCGCGTTGTGCGTGCCCGGTGTTGGCGACGAAGTCGACTCGCCCGTCACTGCGGTGCTTGCCGGTGAGGCGAGTGTTGCTGTAGCGTAGGTTGGACCGTCGTCCGCTGTCGTTGTCGCTCGTGCGGCGTTGACCTCCCGACTCGTCGTCAGATTCCTGGTTTGGGTCTTCCTCTGCGTAACGTTTGGCGATCTCGAGGAGGTCCGGTATGTTGTCGAGTGTGCGAGAGTGTCGCTTGAGCTTGGCGACTAAAGGCTCGTAGCGGCACGAGGTTTTGAAGCAATGGATCGCGGTGTCCGGGTGGATGCCGACCGCGTTGTACCAGAGTTCTTGCCACCGCTGCACCCAGTTGCGGGTCGACTCGCGAGGTCCCTGGACGCATCGCTCCAGGTCCTCGATGGTGGTGGCGCGGGTGTAAGAGCACTCGAAGTGCCTGACGAAGGCGTCGCGCATCTCCTCCCAGGAATCGATACTATCCTGGGGGAGGGTGTTGATCCACTGCCTGCATGTCCCCTCCATCATCAGGGGGAGGTAACGGGCAGCTAGCAGGTCGGTGTAGCCTGCGATCCCCATCGCCATGAGGTATGTATCGAGCCAGACGGCGGGGTCATATGAGGGATCGTACTTTTCTATCTCCTTCGGCGCCTTGAAGTTTGGCGGGTACTTCTCGCCTCGGATCATTGGCCCGAAGCACTTGGGGCCGAGTCGACTGAGCGACCCCATTGGCTTGTCGTCGCGGCGATTGGTTAGGGTGTGTCGCAGGTCATCGGGATGGCGTGCGCGCCAGCTTTGGTTGTTGATGATGTGGGTGCGGGCTTCGATGGGTTGACCATTGGCGGCGACGAAGTTGGTCGCTGGCCTGGGGTCGTTGGTGGAGAGTGCCGCATTCGCGGGTCGGTGTTGGAGCTGCAGTGGCTCTGGTGGCGGGCAGTTGAGGGTGTTTGCCGCCAGTGGGCGGGCGCTGGAGGCCGCTCTGCTTCCCGAAGAACGAGAGTACACTCGACCCTGCGAGTCGGCGCCTGCGTTTTGCTGCTCGACGGACTTCGCGAGCAGGGCCCTAACATACTGGATCTGTAGGGCGCCGTCGCCGGTGTCCGTGATGTTGTCAGCCGCTGCTCGGCCCGCCACGAGGTTGTCCATTGGGGTGGAGAACAGTGGGAGGCCGTTCGCGTCTCGCTCCCGTGAGGAGACTACTATCCGCGGCTGATACCTGGGGGGTGTGCGGTTGGGTGGAGGTGGGGCACCCATCGCCGTCGACCCTGGAGGGGGCCGGGCGCTTCCTCCTGGTGGCGTGTTCCCGCAGATCGCGCGGCCGCTGGCCGGGTCGTTGCTGCCGGTTCAGGCGCCTGAACGGTAGGGTTCAGCGCCGTCGATTCGTTGCGTGGTAACGCGACAGCTCCTGCGCCGTCACCTGCTCGAGGCGAAATTTTCCGGGCTCGGCCTGCTCCTTGCGGACGGCCTCCGCCAGCTTCAGGCGGAGTTCCTCGACCTCCGTTGCCGTGGCGTTGCAAGGGATCGGGGTGGAGAACGGGTCCTCCGGCGGATTGGTGCCAGTCGCCATATTGGTTGCGGCGTGACGACCGGTCCCGTCGTGGAGATCGGCGGAGTTTTCCGACCGGAGTCGAAGATCCCAAGGATGGAGGGATCCTCGAAGTCTCCCGCGTCGGAGACCTGGGTGATGGAGCCCACGGGTGAAGCCGCGGTGATGGATCCGGCGAGTGATGCTGGGGTCGCCGAGTCGGCGTCGTCATTGAGGGCCGCGTCTTCCGCGGCCACGAAGTTTTCGGCCACGTCACTGTGGGCCGAGTTATACTCGGAGGCGAGGCGATGGATGGTGCGGACCTGGCTCTCAGAGAGCCGATCGCGTGGCGGCGACTCGCAGATGCGAGCTGAGTCCTCCGAGACGATGATGTCGGTGATGCCGACGAAGAGGCTGATCGTGCCTACTGGCAGGATCATGCTGTGTGTGACGAGTCGCACCGCCGGGACATAACTGCTTGGCAAGATCTGGAGCATCTCGCCAATCGCTATCATGCGGCCGGTGGCGACCGACTTGTTGATGGGTAGATTGGATCTCGCCGCAGAACACCGGCCAGACCGGCCAGGCCCCACGGTGGGCGCCACTGTCGTGGGAATGGTCATGGCAGATGCTGCAATCGGCAACGAGTAGTAGAACGAGGGGCAAGGGCGGCCTGCCATCTGCGGTGCGAGATGAGGGCGGAGACACAGGGTTTTACCCAGGTTCGGCCCCCCGGAGGGTAAAGACCTACTCCTGCTAGATTGTATTATGAAGGTGGTACAATGGGCGAGCTCGGCGGCTAGGCAGCGAGTCGGTTGGGTGTATGATGGAACGTATCTCTACACGCCCCGCAGGGAGGTTTATATAGGCTCACCTCCCCTAGGGTTTACATATCTCAACCGAATCAGTTAAGGCTTCGGTCCTTGTTTAACCTAATCCGACTGGGCCTATCTACTCGCCTGGGCCTTCAGCTTCCAGTCGCTTGGATCCACGCCGGGATTTGATCCAGTCGCCGTCTTGCAGGCCCACTCGCCAGTTCTTGGGCCAGTCGAAAACGTCCTGCTGGGTATACCCCGGTAGGCACATCCCCATCAGTAATATCCCGCCAATCCGATAAATGCACGAACTTGGGTTTGAGTGGTTGGGGCTTGCCAATCTTCTACATCTTTCACTTTTGCAGGGTCAACGCAAATTCCTCTGGCTGATACAATGTGACTGAGGAATCCTACCTCCGGTAACCAGAATTCACATTTGCTAAACTTTGCATACAGCTGATGCTCTCTAAGGGTTCCAAGAATGGTCCTTAGGTGTACCTCATGTTCTTCTTCTGATTTGGAATAAATTAGAATGTCATCGATGAAAACAACGACAAACTTATCCAAGAAGTCCATAAAAATCTTATTCATGAGATTCATGAAATAGGCAGGGGCATTGGTTAGTCCAAAAGACATGATTGTATACTCGTATAATCCATATCTGGTGGTAAAGGCAGTCTTTGGAATATCCTCTGCACGAATTTTGAGTTGATGATAGCCAGTCCTAAGATCAATCTTAGAAAACACTTTGGCACCGGTCAACTGATCAAACAAATCTTCTATCTTGGGCAAGGGGTATTTGTTCTTGATAGTGACATCATTCAACTTTCAATAATCCGTACACAAACGGTTACCTCCATCCTTCTTGTCCACAAACAAGACAGGTGATCTCCAAGGTGACGCACTTGGTTGAATTAATCCAATTTACAGCATGGAATCCAGTTGCTTCTTCAGTTCTTCCAATTCAGACGGGTTCATACTATAGGGTCTCTAGGCTATGGGTCCGGTTCCGGGGATTAGTTCGATGATAAACTCGATATCCTGATCTGGGGGCATACCGGGAAAAACATCGGGAAATACATCGGGGTATTCACAGACTTGGTCAATGGTAAGTTGGACTATACTCTTGTTGCATTTGAATTGGCGAGGTAAGGTTTCAGATATATGCTCGACTGATATTCCGGCGGTACTGGTCATGGTTATGGCTTTCTTGGCACAGTCAATCAATCCTTTATGTTTGGACATCCAATCCATTCCTAGTACTACTTCCAAACCTTTAGTTCCGAGTACTATCAGATTTGCATAAAAATCTATGCTATGGATTCGGATAGGGACGGCTTTGCAAATTTGCCTAGACTTGGTGGTTGATCCGGGAATTTGAACAATCATAACATGCTTCAGTTTGGTTGGTTGAATTTTACTAGTGCATGCAAATTCTTCGGTGACAAATGAATGCGATGCACCAGAATCAAACAACACTCGTGCAAGTACTGAATTAACAGAAAACATACCCAGCACGACGTCTGGCGCTTCCTGAGCTTCTTCAGCATGCATGAGAAAAAGACGGCCATTACGGTTGAGTGAATTCCCTGGAGCAAATCTTCTTCTTGGCTGAACAAGACGCTGTTGCTGAGCTGGGGTATTGGCATTGGGGGCTGCAGCATTCTTCTTGTTGGGGCACTTGTTGGAATAGTGGCCTTTATTTCCACAGTCATAACAAGTCACTTGCGACTTGTCCTTCGCTGCTACAGGCACAGCATTGCTTCCAGTCCTAGGGGCAGTGTTGGTGTTGGTGGTAGCATTGTTTTTGTTGAACTTGGGTGGGGCACGGTTGAAATTGCTAGAGTTGCCGGGGTGGTTGTGATTTCCTCCGGGCCTAGGGTTTCCACCGTTGGGATAGGTCGGACGGTTCATCGGGGGTCTGTTGGTTCTTGGGACAAATCCTGGAGATGGGTTGGGACGATACTTTGGGGTCTGATGGGTTCCTGGTTGATGCATCATGCGACGCTTGCGGTTCTCATTGGCTTGGTTGATCTTTCCTTCCGTCTGGATAGCAGAGTCAACAAGGGCTTCAATATCAGCAAAGGGGATATTGACTAACATTGTTTGCATCTCGTCATGCAGACCATTCAGGAATCTTTCTTTCTTCTTGGCTTTGGTGTCGATCTCATTCGAGGCATACCTAGCTAATGACAAGAATTTGTCATGATATTCCACTACAGCCATCCTTCCTTGCTTCAGTTCTCTAAACTCGTCTCTCATTCTCTTGATCAAACCCGGTGGCACATGGGTTCTGCTAAACTTGACCTTGAATTCCTCCTAGGTCATCATCTGGCCTCCGGTCATTGCACGAACACTGTTCCACCATGCCCTGGCATCTCCGGCTAGATAGTGGTTGGCGAACAGAACTTTCTCGTTGGCTTCCACTCCGGCGACTTCTAGGTTATTTTCCATGGTTTGCAGCCAATCATCGGGGTCTAGGGGTTCTTCTGACTTAGTGAAAACAGGTGGGTTGGTATTCTGGAAATTCTTGAGCTTAGATCCATGGTTGTCCTGATTTCTGTGGCCTTGGTTGTTGTGGGAAAGCTGGGCTATCTATTGCAGTGTGGCTAGGTTGGCTTGA
Source organism: Avena insularis (assembly GCA_023614405.1). Classification (NCBI taxonomy): domain Eukaryota; kingdom Viridiplantae; phylum Streptophyta; class Magnoliopsida; order Poales; family Poaceae; genus Avena; species Avena insularis. The sequence goes on along the minus strand of CM042691.1, from coordinate 40,764,611 downwards.
CGTTCCGCTCTTTCAGCTTCGCGATCAGAAGTCAACATTTGCAGAATCTGCAACATCGGGTCCGGGGATGAACCACTTCCTCTGCGTGGCATCTGAAGATTGAGATAGATCATGAGAAAAGAGGGAAATTTCTAAAGTTTTGGGTCTTTGAAAAAAAAATAAAGTTTGACTCAGATTTTCTAGCAACTTGCTTTTTCATTCATTCATTCATTCATAGCACATGATACAACACACACCACACAAAGGAAAGCAGATGGTTTTAAGAACCATTCTGAAAACTACGATACAGTGGGACCGAATACTACTCACTACTCTAGTGCTCAAGTTCTACTACTCCTCGGAATCGGTGGCTTCATCATCCTCATCATCAGCGATGAAGGCGAAATCATCTTCATCGGTGAAGAAGTCCATAGCCTGATCCTCCAGAAAATCATCATCATCGCTGATATAGGAGTAGGGGTCTCCACGAAGATCTTCTCCGGCATTCTCCCTTTCCTCCAACTGCATGTCTCTCTCGTGGATGGTCTCCTCCAAATATGAGATGCGGTGGCGAAGACGGGCAATGATGCGCTCCTTCTTTTCAAGCTGAGGGCGGCGAGACTTGCGATCCTTTGCTAGCATGGCGATGGTTTGACCCTTCGTCTTGATGATGGCAGACTTGTGGTTGGAGTAATCACGGCAGTTTTCCAACTCCTGCTGACGGTCGTACATCATGAAGCTAAGGTGGTCCAATTGAGTCTTTAGCTCGGGGTGGTATGGGGTTTCCAGTGGTTGTCCATTTGCATCCCGCCTCGGGCAAAAGTCAAAGCGAGTTCCCAAGATCTGATTGATGCTCTGCCCACACAGACGGGAAAGAGCTTCCTGCATGGCCCTGGCAAGTCCATCGAGCCAGTTGTTTCCCTCAAGGTAAACTGAATTCCCTCAGCAGTGGGAGGTTCAATATTTCCTCGGAGACTTGCAACAATTAGCCACTGCAGATCTTCTCCTCCTTGATCATTGATCTGAGCTCAAGAACTCAAAAGTGCACGCCTCGAAGTTCAAAGCTGGTCCAAATCCCTCTCAAAGATAAGGTCTCCTCCATTCCCCAACTGATAAAACTTGTTGTACTTCACGTCCATCTATAAGAATATAGGATGAGTAAGTTAGTAGAGTGATCAAGTGTGTCAAATTTTATGTATTTTGCAAGAGTTTTTGAGCAACATGAATTTTCATGAGAGAATCCAAGGGGTAAGAATGGGAATGAGTTTTTGTAAATATTGGTTTCCTTTGGTTTTGAAACTAAGTTTTTGATTCAAACGTCCAGTCTAACTAGGGTCTCCTATGGTCAGGATGGCTCTGATACCAACTTGTCAACACCCGGATTTTTAATCCCAGATGCCTGTTATGCGATACATCGCAATCCCATGATTACCATTATTGCGAGACATAACAGAATTGGATACCATAGTACATCATCCATTACAAACCGTACATAAGTTCTTACACAAATAGGGATCTCATGATCCAGTTCTTAATACAACGTCAAGCAGCAGAATACGTAATAATAACGGTAGCATAGGCGAAGCTCCATCTTCGGGGTCACAGGCAATGCTGACGATGGGAGATGATCCTAGTTGTCGTAACCTTCATGGGGTCCATCCTCCAGGTACTCCTCTTCATAGTCTGGCCATGGGAATAGCCAGGGACAAAGCCATGAGTACTCTTTAAGTACTCGTAAACTAATACTAACAAGTGAAAGGGGTTTTTGATAATAGGACACTAGGCTCTAGGGTTATTTTGCAAAAGCCAGATTTACCTCTACTAAGTTTAGAAGCAACGAATGCTAGTTGAAGTTTTATAACACCTAAGTGGGAACTTGTATTTCATATCGCAACCCTATTGCGGTCAAGTCAAAGTCTCAATTCATTTCACAAGTCATTTTGAAAAGTCTGACGGGGGAACAGTATGGCCACTCCAACTGTCCATAATCATGACGCAGCTATTCGAATAGTTTGACACTGCAGATTGTACACTTTCACCACAACATTCGATACATCCGTTAGGAACAAATCCTGAATTCACCATACTCAGTATGCGGATAATCAATCCTAACCTTTCAATTACACGCCCTAGTATAAGCACCTCTCCTGTGAGTTTAGCCTCCCAACCATGACCAACTGTCATCTTGGGTACTGCACTGGTGGACAATCTTCACCAGGTAGCCTCAGCTTAGACCTTGGCCGTGAGGGAACTGATACTAGGGTATATAAGTTTCCAGTCAAGCCCTACCCAATCTTCGGGTATTGTGGTTGTACGATAAAATTGGAATGGTATCGCATCCAGACAACCATCAGTTTTATAAAGGGCTAAGGCTCATGCCTTAACATTTTCATCACCAAAATCCTCTGGTGTTCGGAAACACATGTCCAAAACATTTAAATAGAATGATCCATCAAGGTTTTCATAACCATTTTTCCACCAAGTATTCCCATCTAAAGTTGATCAAGTTTTATGCTTAGCACTAGCATCTACAGGTGGGGTAAGTACTAATGAGGGGTGGTAAACTAGTAGAGTTTCAACTAAGTTCAATCTTATGCCTTGGGATGATATCAAGATTATTTAGCTTAGGCCAAATTTTATGCTCTTTATGCAACCTTCACATATCTTTCTAGTATCTACCATTCACTTAGGTAAACTATAAGTAAGAGCTTTGATAAAGAAACAAAGTATACAGCTTGTAGGTAAAACTAGGATTGGTTTATCAAGTAGATATGATCACATATGCTTAAGGCATATAGTGGTCAGGGTAACAAGCAAATATTAGTTTGCATTAGTAGGGTATCTTGCAAGTGTTATCTTGCATTGGTCCACTTGGTTAGTAACGCTTGCCTTGTGCAGAGCAGTGGTTGAAGTTCTCCTCGGCTTCTTCTTCGTAGAATCCTCCTTCCTCCTCGTATCCTTGGTCGGTACTAGCGTCTACAAATAAATACGATGTACACAATCATCAAACAATACTTAACTACTTGCAATCATCACACACAAGGGTCCTATATATGATCTAACATCATCTCTAACATTACAAGATTAAGGCTTGGTTTAATTCCTTTTATTTTTAGAAAAGTAATTTCTACTCATTGAAAAACTACTTAAGATTTAATATTCTCCAAACTAAACATGGGATCATGTTGAAACATGTCATCACCACATATTTTAGTTCATGGGAATGTGATTTAAAGTGGTGTCACAATTTAATAAGGTTTTACCCTTTTATTTAATTAAATAAAGTGACTAGAAATGCCTATGTGGCATTCTTTTATTACTTGAACATTATTTCTGCAAGTAAACCTATATGTTTTTATATATTCTGAAAGGTATGGTTAATGTGATTTTTGAGAGTTGGAATCAACTCAAAAGCTATTTGGTTTAAATTTGAAAAATGTTTGAATGCAGAAAAGCTTCTGCCTTGTTATTTTTACCATGGATGATCTATAGATCCAAATGACTTGAATCCAACGGGCTTGGACTTCGAACGGCTGGGAGTCATCGTCGATGTTGAGCGACGCGCAGATGTAAACCTAGCACGCCAGTGGGGGTTCTTTGGGGCTCACCGGGTGCAAAGTAGGGTCGGCAAGGCGGGCGAACGACGAAGTCGATGACGGCGAATCTCCTGGTACCGGTGGTTCCTCCTGGGGTGGCTCCAATTGCTGGCTCCCTTCTTCTCCAGAGGCGGCGGGCTCCGGTGAAATTCCGGCGAAGTGCTGCTCGCCTTGCTTCGGGAACGGGGTGGCACGATCAGTGAGGAGAGGGGAGTGAGATTGTGTGCTCAATTCGGCTGGGGGTGGCCTCTATTTATAGTCGAGCGAGGGGACCGACGGGGCGCACGATGAGCTCGTCAAGGGCGATGGTACAGACGGCTATTGGCATGGGCGAATGTAGGGGCGGTGCGGTGTTCCCTGGCGATGCTCAACAATACGGTGGCGAGACGTGGGGCGGTGCGGTTTGGTCTGGAACACGCGACGCTCTGCACGGCAGAGGCGGCGTCTTCGATGGCGAGCGGTGGCTGTACGGCATGGGGCGGCGAACGGGGATGTCTGGCGGTCTCCTGGGTCGGTGGTGATCGTATATGCACGCGGCGAGGGCGGCGCGCGGTCTGTGGGCTTCGTTCGAGGTTGGCGCTCTGGCGCATGCTCCGCACGGTTGGCAGAGGCACGGGCGCGGCGTTCCTGGGTGCTCTGGTCGGTGTCTTCGAGGCAGGGCTAGTCGAGAGGGGGCGGTGAGGCATGGGTGATCTCCCAGACAAGGTTGGCACGGCTAGTTTCTTTCCCAGATTGTTGTCTACACTAGGGTGGCATGGATGCACTCGGCTGTTCACCATTGATGATATTGGCAAGCTTACAGTGGTGCTAGTGCTGGGTTAATCTTGCTAGATGATCTACTGAGATGGTTGTGAGCTAGATAGGGAACCAGTTAGGCTCAAAACACTGCACACTATAGTGTTTTGATTTTGTTTGATTTGTGTCTGCCAAGTGTTTGATGAAATGGCCGCATGAATTCAAGTTTTGAATTTTGAAAAGATTTTTGGTGGGTGTGCTAGATTGGTGATGGTGAGTCTGCAGATGCTTGGGTTTTGAAAGTTGAGCTTGTTTGAGTGGTTTTTGAAAAAGTGGGATCTTCTCATATGATAAAGATTCAATTTTGAATTGTCATTTAAACTATGCATTTGAAAGTTTCTGGATGATCACAAAGTGGGCCTTGATACTTTGTTATAAGTACAATCAAGGGGTGCAAAGATCCAGAAAAGTTTCTGTTAGGTTCTGAGTGTTTGAGACAGCCAAAGTAGGCATGGGAGTTAAATTGGCCAAAATGACCATTCCTTTATTTTGTTTGTTTTGATTCATTTGTCTTTGTGAAAAGTTTGGAAATTGTTTAGATGATGGTTATTTCATGTAAGAATCCATTTACAAGCAAAGAAACACACAAACAAGTTGGTTCAAAAGAGTTTCCAAATTAAATGCATACACATATGCATGCTTTCATAATTTTATTTAGAAAAGTTTTTGTTATCCCTAATTTTGATGCTTAGAGTTTGATGATCCAAGTTCAATATTTTTCGGATGTTACACATAGACCGCCATCCAACTGCATCTATGACTAGAAGTCCGCCTTTGGGTTATCATCTGAACCCCCTCCAGTATTAAGTTGCAAGCATCAGACAACTGCTTTAAGAAAAGTGTGTAAGGTAAATAATCTACTTGTTCCATGAACAAGAGACCATTGTTTTCTCCCTAGTGGCAACAGAAAATCTCCAACCTTAGAGATTTATGTGACTTCCCTTAGATTAAATAGAGGCATGAACCCACTATCGAGCATAACTACCACCTCTTGGAGTCACTAGCAACTACTTGGCCAAGATAGCCACTATCAATGGAGAGGATGCAAGAGCACAAACAACACAGACATGATAGAATCAATAAGACAAAAACATTAATCAATATGACATAGTAATCTCAATATCCATCGAATCCCCGCAAACACAACATGCATGATTACAAATAGATGAGATCTTGATCATGAACAGAGCTCACAAGATCTAGACATGAAAGCACAAAGGAGGACATACAACCATCTAGCTACTACATGGATCCGTAGTCCAAGGTGGAACTACTCACCCTTCATACAGCAGGCTGGCATGATGAAGAAGAATGCCTTCGGGATGATCTCCCCTCCGGCAGGGTGTCGAGAAGAGCTTCAGATCCCCCTCCCCGATATAGGGACGATGGTGGTGGCGTCTACAGACGGTTTCGTGGAATATTGATCGGGTACTTAGGGTTTTGGCATCGGGGGGTCTTTATAGGCGAAGAGGTGACGCAGGGGGGTCGACAGGGCAGATGCACCCCCCTCACCAGGCGCAGACTAGCCCTCGCCGCGCGGCCAGGGGGTGTGTCCTCCTGGTGGCTATGGTGACCCAGCATACCACTACATGATGTAGTACACTATAGTCATTGACATAACACCAATGAAACACCGTTCACTAGTATTACATCCCTCAGAGTGGTACAAGAGAAACACAACAGGTCCAAGACATGACTATAGGTTACAACTCGACTCTTTACACAAGATCCAGAGAACACTCTAGGTTGAAGAGAGAGAAAGAAACTTCTTACAAAGAAGAATCAGAAATATCCAACTTGAATCTATCATACTTATAAGACTAGTATCTGAACTACTGGGCTTGCCTTGCTGCAATTGCAAGACTCTACATATGTAGGTTCTATGGCTAGAGATTATAATCCTATCTAATTTGCAACTTCATCTTCACTTTAGTTGTTGTATCTATTGACTTCATTGAAGAACTTGAGATGTTGAGGATGATTCCCTTGATCATAAGTTGATGTAGACGTCGCCTATATTGGCTTCCGAATCTAACAAGGGTTAAGAATATACGTTGAGTACGAGCGTACTCAGCAAGTTCACTAAAAGGAGTGTTTGATGCAATATATCTATAGCCATAGACCGTAAGTCATAGGCAATGCAGGTTTTTGTAATCATTTCTTCAAAGGTTGCTTTTATTATGAAAGGCTATGTCCGTCAGCCTTCACGGGTTTACCAGAACTTTCATGGAGTTCCTTTCCCATCCCATTCATAGCTCCTTCCCAAAACAGGGAGTAACAAGTTACAGTTCTTACACTCTGTAGAGGTGCGTTACTTTACCCATGAGAGATGTTAGCTTTGTTACACATCCGAGTTGCAGGCTCGTCCATACTTCCTTGGTGTGAGGCCAAGACTAAGATCCAAGCCAATCACTGCCTTCTCCGCGGCCCCGCATGTCTCCTTCATGTACGCTAGCCCACATATTGAATTACGGCAATTGGCAGTACAGACCGTTCAGATGCCGGAACTATCATGGGACGATGAGGGTTCCCACCCATATGTTGCATATCTCCTACGAATTACCAATAAATGAACAGTACGGAGATAACAGCCACGACTCACACATCCGGCTCCATGCGAGAGGGAAAAGATACAGCTGACTTCTCCGTCCCATTCCAAATCTCATGGTCAACGTGTAATATATGGCGCAAGAATCACTGGCGACATTGGTTGTTAAGTCCTAGGTAATATTCTCCTTTACCACCGGAACTTTCATAGTAGGTTATTACCTCATGGTAAATAACCTATAATCATATTATTATGAAAATAGTGTTTTCTGACCTTTTTGAAATGTAGGTGATGACAACACTGGATTTGCAAAATACTTTACAGAAAATAATCAAAGGACATGAGCAAGTGTGAACATGCCTTTTGTGATTGCAAGATTATGCACTTACGGTCTTTGAGACAATATAAGATCCAATATCTGAAATCAGCATCATTGGTCCGGTAAGGACTAATGTTTAAAGAAGAAAGATGTAGTAATGTAATGCAATTTGATAAACTCGAATCCCCGGAATAAGCGTTGATCTAGGGTTTGGATGCTAGAAATGGTTCCTTTAGAATGTGTTGTACTTTTAGATAAGTTTTACATGTGTTCTTCTTATTAAGGCTTGTGAGTCTGTGTGAAACAATGTGTAACTAAAATACCATACAACCAATAAGGTATACAAATGAGGAATGCTACACAATACTTCTCATATAAGAATTGTTCTATCTTTAAACTTTACTTTACAATTAATGACATTTACAAGGAACTTAGGTGTTAACAATCCGAAGTATACAAGTAAAGTTTAAAACAATGTTTTTATGATTAATTATCATCTGTTACCTATGATGAAAGTCCTTGAGTTTAGTTGTTAAGTGTTGGGGATATCATCTTAAGATTTGTTGTTTGCAGTGGCAAAAAGAATAACATTTGAGAAAAAGATTTCTTTCTTAAGGTCTAAACAATCTTTGTGGTTAATCAAATATGGTCGATGTTTTTTGTTCTTGAATAGTTTGGACTTGAGATGCTTATGACTTAATTATAACAGACCAAATTTAACTATAAAACACATAACAAGCTCTTTAGCATTATATTTAAAGGCTTGTAGACTTAAAGTTAACTTTAAGAACATAGATAGGCTTCAGGTGTACTGTTTATGATATTTGTACTTTGTTCTCCTCATAATGTTTCTTTAAATCTAATTAAGAGTGGTAATACTTCTATTTGATTAGTGATTTCTTATTATTATACTGGAATGGAATCATTTATCTCCTTATAAAGGTGTGGTTATGGTTTGTGGATAAGTACACGATATTAGTGACTACTTGTGAAGTCACTATAGTGTTTTGGTATGTTTATAATCTTGTGGTTGAAGTAAGGAAAAAGGCTTTATCTAGTCACAAATTATTCTTGAAGATTTTATATTTGATAAGGATCTTTGTAGATAATAATCTACACTTATGTTGAATGACAATTCAATAAGATTGTATTTAAATGTGTTGAACCATTTTTACTTCATATTATCAATATTTAAGACTAATACTATTTATTAGACTCAATTGACTAATTTTAGAAATGTTAGCAATTTTTATTTACCCTTATATGAATTATCAACTTAAGGAAATAGGTTTAAATTGAAGTTATTAAAGTGTTTAAATTTTTATTTACCTCAAAAGTGTGATATTATATTTTTAACATGTAGGTATTATTTTTATGATCATTTTGGTATATTACATTTATTTTTATGATTCATAAATAATAAGATATGATTTTTATAAGATTTATTATTTTATAAACACTTAATAAATAGTAGATATTTAATTAAGTGGTATAATATTTTATGTTATAGATTTACATTGTAGTTCTTATTTTTCCAAGAATTTTAGTATATTATTTATATTTTTAGGATTTACCAATATTTAATTATGATTTATTAAAGTTTTATTACTTATAAAACAATTATTAATTGATATTTATTTAAATAATTAATACAATAATATATGATAATAATCTTAAATTGTAGATTTTATTTTTTAAACATTTTCATATATTAAACATATTTTTCTGAATTATAAAATAAAAGTTACTGAATTTATAAGATTTAATCATTTTTGAAATTTTTAATTAAACAACTAAAGTAATTACTGCATCACTACTAACATCATCTTCTCTCTTAAAATTTCTACACCGCACCCTAACCTAGCCCCCAGTCACAGACTGGTGGGGTCGAGTACACATCACATGCCACATGGGCATAGACCAAGTCAAATGTGTTGACCGGGCTGGGGTTGTTGGGAATATGCCCTAGAGGCAATCATCTATGATGAGATTTCCCATTGTATTCATAAAGATATAAAGTTGTCCTTGTATAAACATCTGATGTGTATCATTGAATATGTGATTCGGTTGTGGAACTATGAATTCATGTTGTTTGTACTAAATGTCCTTGGTCATTGAGGTTGTGCTGGACACACAACTTAGACCAATGTGAAAGTCGGCTTGATGACTCGGTTCCACTTGTCATGGGCATGGTGATGCCATTCCGGCTTGCACAGACTCGGCTAAGAGTTTAGCGAGTCGGATTGACCCAAATTGAGGTACAACAAACAAGTAGTCATTTGTATATCTCAATCAATGTAATCCTTAGACCTGAGGTTGTTGCATAGTCCGAGTTGAGGATCACCGACTTAGGTTCTGTCAAACGCTGATCCGTAACTGGGCAGTTATAAAGGCAGAGTTCGGGTCGACTGAGAATCAAGCTGCGTGATGTGAATAACCAAGATGGGATTTTGCCCCTCCACTCGGAGAGATATTCTCTGGGCCCTCTCGGAAGATATGATTCGGAAAGCATGGCCATGCACAACTCGGTTAAGTGTTAACCGAGGCGTTCGACTAAGAGTTAGTTAGGTGAATCACTTATCTCGGATCGAGAAGAGAGTCAGACTATTTAAGAGATGACGAATATTCGCCTATAGTTTGACAAGGTATGTCGTGACGCAAAAGGGACTCGGACGTAAGTCACATTGGAAAGGCAAGTCGTCATGACTCATTGGTACTTGGGAGTCAGCATGTTCTGCTAGGAGCCAATGCCGACTGATCGATTGTGAGTCGGATTCCAGTCGTGTCCGAGTAGCCATGAGCCTATCGGGTCACACACTTAAGGGCGGGAGCAAGTTTGTATTGGATCTGAACCAGAAATCTGGTCGGGTTGGACTGTCACATCCCAAAATTCTCCTTATTTTGGAATGTGAAATAAATAAATAAGTTTGATTGATTGTTTGACTATGTTGAAAATTCTCAAAGAGAAGAAACTTTTTGAATAGGAAATCCTCTCAACCTTGAATTCAAAATCTTATATTCTTTTGTTATGACCTAAGTAGCCATATAGGTAACAGGGCATGGATTGATTATGGATTGTAGAATTGGTGTACAAAATTTTAAAATGAAAATCATAAATCATTCATAAACATTTCATTATATCCATGCAAAGTTCTCACAAACTGAATCCAAATCCTGGTATCTAAATCCTATAGTTGATTCGCCGAAATGTTCCTAAAGGTAATTAAATTGGCTTTATAAAAAAACCACTATTGCTAAGGCAGCGATTATTGCTAAATTATATCCTAAAAATATCCAATTAATATTACAAAATTTTAGAAACAAAATTGAACTTATTTGGAGCTATTATGAAAAAGTTATGGAATAAATACAAACAAATAAAGATATAAATAAAATAGAATATACAAGGATTTATAAACCCACTACTTGAAAACTAGTAAAAAGATTACAAATATGATCCTACAATGATCTATTCGATTTTACAAAATTTTAGAAACAAGAATCGTGTCATTTGGAGTTTGTATGCAAAAGATATGAGGGAAACAAGTAAATAGAAAAAGAAAAAAACTAACGGGCCGGCCCACCGGACCAAGCCAGCAAGGGACGACCGAGCCAGCCACGTACAGGAGAGGGATCGATCCCATGTGATCCCTTTAAAAAGCGTGCAAAATCTGTTTTGTCAAACCTATCTCTATTCAAACTCTTATAACTTTTTATCTACAACTCCGAATCGACTTCCGTTTGTTTCTACTTGTTCCCTACTCCAAAACCTATCTCCCCACCGTCCTAAACATCCATATAAACTCGTGGAGCCACAGCTGTACGAGTTTCTCTTCTCGAAATCCCGAATCTAAATATGCCTGAATCTTATTTTGGTTTTTAACCCATCTAGACTTCGTCGTTTGCCTTCGGTCAAAAACGAAAGTTGTAGCACTCGTCGAAATCTTTCAATCCCAAAAAATCTCACCTCTTTTCATCCACCACAGCTGGAGAATTTCGCACCACAATATTTCAGATCTGATGGTGTAAATCCAAGATGTACTCGCGCTCGTTCCTTCAAATCCAAATTGCTTGGTGAGAAGGTAGGACTAATGATTCCCCACAACTTTCATGTTCTAAGTTTTTAAAATTTGACCTATGGATTTGTCTCTCTAACATAGATCTGTTTCTTGTCTATTCTGAGTCAAAATCGGGTCTATCTCCTCTCCTAACCACTGGATCTCATCCCAACGGCCAGGATTAGATCGATTCCGCGAAGGGGTACGAGCCAACCGGATCTCGCCACGTGTCAACGCCATGTCAGCCTCAGTCTCGACAAGATAGAATATTCCCGGGGAATATTCCCTATAGATTTGAAATTGAATTTAATTTGCAGAAAATTGTGTAAACTTGCAAAAATCATATAAACATATTCGTAGATCCAAAAATAGTAAATCATATATCAATAGATTCAGAAAAACGTGTAGAATATTATTATGGCACTAGATCTAACTTTGACTGTATGTGGTTACTGCAGTAATTTAATTAGTTTTAATAGTCTTTTAGGTTAATAAATTCATAAGAAATTATCTGTAACTCCGAAAAATATGAACAATATATCAAATTGAAGCTACTATAATGTAGATTAATAATATCTGGTTGGATCCAGCTTTTGCGGACTATTTACCCCATAGAAATTTAATTAGTTTTAATGGCTTTATAAATCATTAAATTCATAGTAAATTAATTGATTGTCACAAAAATATAAATGATATATCGATGGAAATCTGGTTCCATGTAGATCATCAATATGCAAATGGTTCAGGCAAATACTGTGTAACTACCTCGGTGAATTACGCTCCTAGTACAAGCCTGGATGATCAGAAATGGTTGAAATAGTACGGTGGGGCCCAAATGCCATTCACAGGTAGACCTTTCGGCCGTCCCAACCATTTACAAACATCGGGACAAGAACGGGCGGCGTAATCGGCAGGCGAAGGGATCAACTACATACACAAATGAGTATGTATGCAAGCCACCATACAATAGTACATCAGAGCCATTCCATCTAAAAAGAAAGGAAATATAGCAACGCCATACGGCAAGATCCAAATATCCTAGATAGATATAATAGTGTAGGATATCTCCTCATACATCAATCAACAGAGTATCAAGCGGAAGCGGAAGACAAAATCCGAGTACGGATAAGAAGCAAATCGGCATAAGATGCCCCATAAATAAGCACATCCCGCCCACAGATCTCACGGATCCCCGTTCCCGGAATCTCTACACCGAATGATCGTTGCCCACATCGTCTGTCTCTTCCACCCAAAGATCCATCTTGCAGTGTACCTGCTCATCCAACCAATCATTTATCGTGTGAGACCCTAGGGGTACTCAGCAAGTCTTTATGCCTCTAAAGGGGACACAACCTGGGGTGATGCAATTGCAGCAAAAGATAAACCCTAACAATTCTATAGATACTCGCTAACCATCCGCCTAACCAGAGATAGACGGACGTCCGTGAATTAATAACAACAGTTATAACAGTTAAAACGGTAATATCCACAGATCCATCCTCCTCCTCGCCATCGACGAGGAAGCGGACGAACAACCCCCATCCGCTGGCAGTTTTATTATCCATTCCGTGAGTATTGCACTATTTACTAGTCGGTACCTAGTCTAGTCGATTAAAAGCGGTACTTTAGTTATGCTTGTCTATGATCGAGAAACTATGCTCCAAGTCGCCCATAACCACGGACACGGCTTTGAAAGTTTTACCTCAGGGTGCACAAATAGCAACACACACTCGATATGCCTCGGAAAACCAAATCAAAACCAACGAGACACCACGACAAAGCGATCACAGGATTCAGAAATATTTCAGGGGGCCACCCCATTGAGCTACCCGCAACGAAGTTAGCTGACTCCGAGACGGCCTCAAGGTTTGTGGAGCCGGCTTTAAACGACTGGGAACCCGAAAGTGTGACTGGGCTTGTCGATACAGCGTAAACGGGTCACGGACCTAAACAGTACAGTGTGCTCCTCGCACAATCTTAAATAAAGCAGTAAAGCATGGCATAGGTACAGGATCGTAAATAAAACCTCAAACTAGTTTGTGGCCCCAAGAAATAAGAATGAATCAAGCTCGCCTGTGGGGTCCATAAGCCTCCCGGATGTGGATAGCGAATATTCTTGGAACAGAATCAAGTACTGGGTCTTACGGGACACAAGTGAGCCTGAAAACCAAATAGAGAATATTGCTCAACTTTGCCACTTTCATTAGTTATCCCATTACTACTTAGGTTAAGTTGTTTAGGTACCTCGTTATCCATCAGACACTCACATACCCTACACATGCTGTTCTACGACTCGCATGGCTCAAACAACTCCTGTAGTAATGGCTCATGGGATGGAGGAACAAGCTTCGGTGGGGTTTAAAAGTAAATGCTATGCAATACTTGGGATTCAGATTAATGCAATCGCGACTCAATGATGCAAGAATAAGATAGAGGCAGTAGGTACTATATGTATGCAAGCATGTGGTAGTGCTTGACACCGATTGAAGCGAGAGATGGATCTCGGTAGTGCTCCGGTTCTCTTGATATATCCCACCTTTCGCGTCTATTCAAGAAGAACCAAACAAACAAGGGCCAACATAAATAAAGTGCACAAGCATATGAATAAATGCGACAAGCAAACAATCATGCCATGATGAATGATGCACAATTTGCATGGTATTAAGGTAGCATGGCATGGGTGAGGTGTGGAAACAAGATTAAATCATTTTATGGGGTTTTTGTCCCATTTTATTCTCATATTAGTTGCTGTATACAATATATTTATATTATGCATGCTTCAAAACAAATCATGGAATGCATAAACAGAAAGGTCTCGTCGAGCTAATCATTTTAGACATATCATTTGTTAAATTTGGAGTTATAAAACAAAAGATATTAATTATTTAAGTCAAAAGGGCAATTTGTCGTAATTTAAATAAACTTGGAATTTTAAATGTTCAAAATATATTTTGGAGGCCATATTTGAAATCCTCATATTTTTCTGATTTGAAATCATATATTATTTGTATAAATTGGATTAATATTTGAAAAGATATTTAAAAACAGAAATATATTTGAATTTGAAATAACTAGAAAAAGATTTGAATTTAAAACAGAAACAGGTAAATACTTTTGTTACTCAGCACAGTGCTAGCCAGAGTCAATGACAGGTGGGTCCCAAGCTGACTCAGCAGCACTTGCGCGCAAAAAGCTTTTAACACCGAGGCGCTTCCTAGCGCTGAGTATGACGGGTGGGTCCTGTGGTCGCCACAGCTGCTGCCAACGTGTGTTGGACACGTGGCATCCCAGCGCCGGAGGGGACTGGTCCGTGGTGGACTGGGTTTTCCGGGGTTTTCTGCAAAGAGGCGCCGAGGTCGGGTAGGGGACCGCTGGGTTTAAGCGGAAAGGGAGGGCCTTCACAAGAACGCCAATGGGTCATTGTCATTGCCGACGGGCGCGATAATCGGCGGCGGATCTGGCGGACTTTCGACGACGATGGCGAGGGCTACGGTGGACGGATCACGTTGCGGCTACAAAGAAAGTTGAAGAGGGGACCTAGGGCTACGTCTTTCGTTCAGGGAGCTAGCACGGTGGAGGGCTGCAGCTGCAAGCGGCGAGGAACAGGCGGATGTAAACCGCCGTTATGTTCTGTCACGTGAGCGGCCGTGCCTGCACGCGGGGTGCTCGACGGAAGGTGGCGGCGCTACGGTGCAAGAGAGGGGAAGGGTCCATGTCTAGGGGGTTAAGAGGCTCACCAGGAGCTCGCTGGCGTGGTCGTTTGCGTGGAGGTGGAGAGGATCTGACGACGGGCTCGCGGACGGCTACGTCGGCTCCTCGCGGTATGATGGCGACGGCGGCGCTCCGGCGAGGTCCCGACGCTGCTGCAGGTCCAGGGCGACGGTGAAGAGGCAGGGGAGGTTGCTGGTACTCCGAGATCGGCTCGATGTCCACCGGAACAGCGAAAAACAGAGGGAGCCGAGGCTAGGGTTTCGGGGAAGGTAGCATGATGGCCATGGCTGCGGTTTCTTGGGCAAAGGAGGACAGAGGGAGGGGATCGTCTGGGTGAGCTTGATCTGGGCAAGGCGTGGAGGAGGGGTAGGTAAAGAGGGGGGCCAGGGCTTGCACATGGTCTAGGTGGCTTTGCAAAAGGGGAGGGGAGGGGATCGGGTAGGTGCTCCTCTCCCTCCTTCTCTTTGTCTTGTAGCCAAAGAAAGAGGTGGGGGAGGGCAGAGGCTGCAAGGTGGGGCCGGCCTGGTAGGGGAGAGGGGAAAGCCAAGAGAGATAGAGAGGAGCCGAGAGGGGTAGGGGTAGCTCTAGGGTAGATGGGCTCGGGTTAGGGCTTGGTCTATAGAGGGGGTAGATCAAGAGAGAGGGTGTGGTGAGGGATTAGGGTTTTGGTGTAGATGGAGGTGTGGGTTTAGAGAGAGATAGAGAGATATGATGGTCCACTCAAGATTCATATAAAAACCAAATTCTAGAAAAGGTGGCACTTGCATGGCCCATGCAAAAGAATTTAGAAAGAATTCCAAGTGGAGTATATGGAGATGATCATATTGGATTATATTTAGGACTGGCCAGTGTGTATATGCCACTAGATGATTAATAGTCCCAACCATATTCCAACATGAGCATAATTCCATGATAATCCATATGGAAGCTAGGAAAAGGGTTCCACTCACAAGGCATGCAAAGGTGGTCATGTGGCTCTCCACATATCCATATTGTGAAAACAACATTATTGATATATGAGAGCATGTGGAAAAGAATTGGATCCATCCCAACCCACATGAGCTAGAGGTAAAACCAATAAGTGCCAAGCTCATATTTAGTTGGATGGTGGAATTATAAGGTGGTGAAAGAAAGGTGGTGGAGTTAACAAAAGATATGCCCCCAACTCAACTTTGGCATTTAAACAATATATCAAGAACCAAATACAATATCAAGAGGCAAATACAATTAATAATGCATATGAGATAAGAACCAAAACAAAAAGGGTTTTATATGATGCTCAAATGCAAGGAGACATGATGACATGAGCATGATATAATGATGATGCAACAAATATATATTTGAAGTAGCATATATCTAGACTAGGCTAGTAGCATTGCAATTGTTAGACAATTGGGATGCTACAACTCTCCCCCACTAAACAAGAATCTCGCCCCGAGATTCCTAGGAAAAGAAAACAACACAAGGAGAGACGGGTGTTCGAACGAAGGTGACCCTCACGTTCCCAAGATGATGAACCACGGAATGGTGCAACCACTACACCTTGCAAAACTTGCTAGACTTGTTGCGAGTCTTGCATTTTGCTTGAGAAACAACGGGTCAGAAGAGCTGAAGGATTGTCGAGAGACAAGAAGGATAGGATGGACATGGCTCCGGTTTTCTCAAGAACATGATAAAAGACTAGAACCACTTGAGAACGACAGGACAAGATGATGTATCCTGGATAAGGAAAGAGACACCGTTAAGATTAAAGATTTACTGATACTAGAGAGGATGAATCTTTGTGTCGCCGGAAGAAAAGAGCTAGATTGGAGAGGTTTTGAACCACTGTGACAATAGCATCGTATTCTCTCTCGGATTTTTGAAATGAATTTCGGAACAATATTGCCTTCAAACAATAGAGTCCCTTGATATGAACAGAAAGATTTAGCTAGACATCGCCGGATTAGATTCTTGTTGCACCGGTAATACTCCGAAGGATCACGCAATTGAGGTGCGCGGATATAACTTCCAGAGATGGATGTGAAGCCAGATTACCACAGAAAAGAATTGATGGAACAGAGAGAGAGATAGCTTCCTTTCATCTTGTTTGGGGATGTAGAGCCCCGGTAGAAAGACGAGGACAGAAAAGAGTTTGCGTTTGTTTTCCACCAGATAATTGAAGATTTTGCTCCGTGTAGGAAAAGACGAGATCACCAACAAGAGATTATTGATTACTTTCTTCGAGAGAGCACTCCGGAAAGACAAGGACGGAAGTAAAAGTACCAAGGGATAAAGGCCACTTATAACTTCCGTGGAATGAGTGAAATCACATTAGTTCACCAATTCAATGTACGAGAGCGAATGATAAGGGTAGTGGTATGGTAGCTACTCCATCCCGCACTCAAAGCATTAGTCCGCACATGAATAAGAAAACCATGCAATCCAACTACCGAAACAGACTGAAGGTATTGATAAGAAGAGCTCCTGGAACTCCGTTAGAAAACAAGGATAGATGCAAACGATTCACCGGATCCAAGATAGATAAGGATGATGATGATGATGATGTTACAGTCACCAGCATCGGATCGACACACGTTATGTAATTATCCCAAGAGAAAAGGCGATGAAAAGGAACTCTAGGATTAAGCGCCGGTGACAAAAGAATGAGTTAGCCTGGACATGCTGATAAAAGGGAGATAGATAATGTTTCACACACGACTGAAAAGGAGTGTGGAAACACAGATGTATCAAAGAAAAAATTTCCGCATTTTTCGGCATTAAAATACCAATAGATGCGCAAAATCAGATAACGAAACAAGATTAGCGACTCTACCTCTCTACCTGATAAGTGATTTTGCACGGAAGGTGGAGTTGCTAGAAGGAAGAACGCCCTTAAGAAGATGGCACCGGTTAACAAGGAGTCAGATAGATCGCGCCGGTATACAACGAATCAGATAGATCTCGTCGGTTTGCAAGAGCCTGTCGGTATGGAATGTACCAACAGTTGATAACCAAAAGGCCGATAAGATAACAACTTGGGTGCAACAGATAGACAAAGAATTCACACGCACACACACACAGATACATAACCTATGGTACTACGGAAACCCAGAACACGTGAATCCTAGTTTGAATTTTAAGAAGAGGATTGAAAACGTTACACTTCCTTACCAGAAAAGGGTGGTGGGTGGGTAAGAAGAAAAGTGGAAGCAGTCCTACTCTCGCGTTTTGTTTTTTCCTAGTATACATAACTACCAAAATATTTGCTAGACAGACAACGACCATTTGGCTGAGACCCTGAAGGTCGGGATGGCTCTGATACCAATTGTAACTACCTCGGTGAATTACGCTCCTAGTACAAGCCTGGATGATCAGAAATGGTTGAAATAGTACGGTGGGGCCCAAATGCCACTCACAGGTAGACCTTTCGGCCGTCCCAACCATTTCCAAACATCGGGACAAGAACGGGCGGCGTAATCGGCGAAAGGGATCAACTACATACACAAATGAGTATGTATGCAAGCCACCATACAATAGTACATCGAGCCATTCCATCTAAAAAGAAAGGAAATATAGCAACCATACGGCAAGATCCAAATATCCTAGATAGATATAATAGTGTAGGATATCTCCTCATACATCAATCAGCAGTATCAAGCGAAGCGGAAGACAAAATCCAGTACGGATAAGAAGCAAATCGGCATAAGATGCCCCATAAATAAGCACATCCATACAGATCTCACGGATCCCGTTCCGGAATCTCTACACCGAATGATCGTTGCCCACATCGTCTCTTCCACCCAGTATCCATCTTGCGAGTGTACTGTTCATCCGAACCAATAATTTATCGTGTGAGACCCTAGGGTACTCAGCAAGTCTTTATGCCTCTAAAGGGACACAACCTGGGTGACGAATTGCAGCAAAAGATAAACCCCAACAATTCTATAGATACTGCTAACCATCCGCCTAACGGAGATAGCGGACGTCCGTGAATTAATAACAGTTATAACAGTTAAACGGTAATATCCACAGATCCATCCTCCTCCTCGCCATCGGCGAGGAAGCGGACGAACAACCCCCATCCGTTGGCAGTTTATTATCCATTCCGTGAGTATTGCACTATTTACTAGTCGTGCACCTAGTCTAGTCGATTAAAAGCGGTACTTTAGTTATGCTTGTCTATTATCGAAAGCTGTGCTCCAAGTCGTCCATAACGCGGACACGGCTTTGAAAGTTTTACCTGCAGGGTGCACAAATAACACACTCGATATGCCTCGGAAAAACCAAATCAAAACCAACGAGACAGTCACGACAAAGCGATCACAGGATTCAGAAATATTTCAGGGGGCCACCCCATTGAGCTACCCGCAATGAAGTTAGCTGACTCCGAGACGGCCTCAAGGGTTGTGGAGCCGGTAGAAACGATCGGGAACCCGAAAGTGTGACTGGGCTTGTCGATACAGCATAAACGGGTCACGGACCTAAACAGTACAGTGTGCTCCTCGCACAATCTTAAATAAAGCAGTAAAGCATGGCATAGGTACAGGATCGTAAATAAAACCTCAAACTAGTTTGTGGCCCCAAGAAATAAGAATGAATCAAGCTCTGGCTCAGGGGGTCCATAAGCCTCCGGATGTGGATAAGCGAATATTCTTGGAACAGGAATCAAGTACTCGGGGTCTTACGGGACACAAGTGAGCCTGAAAACCAAATAGCGAATATGGCTCACCGGTGCCACTTTCATTAGTTGTCCCATTACTACTCGGGTTAAGTTGTTTAGGTTCCTCGTTATCCATCGACACTCACATACCCTACACATGTTCTCGACTCGCATGGCTCAAACAACTCCTGTAGTAATGGCTCATGGGATGGAGGAACAAGCTTCGGTGGGGTTTAAAAGTAAAGGCTATGCAATACTTGGGATTCAGATTAATGCAATCGCGACTCAATGATGCAAGAATAAGATAGAGGCAGTAGGTACTGTATGTATGCAAGCATGTGGTAGTGCTTGCCTGGCAGCTCAGTTGAAGCGAGAGATGGATCTGGGTAGTGCTCCTGGTTCTCTTGATATATCCCCTGCTCAGCGTCTATTCGAAGAAGAACCAAACAAACAAGGGCCAACATAAATAAAGTGCACAAGCATATGAATAAATGCGACAAGCAAACAATCATGCCATGATGAATGATGCACAATTTGCATGGTATTAAGGTAGCATGGCATGGGTGAGGTGTGGAAACAAGATTAAATCATTTTATGGGGTTTTTGTCCCATTTTATTCTCATATTAGTTGCTGTATACAATATATTTATATGATGCATGCTTCAAAACAAATCGTGGAATGCATAAACAGAAAGGTCTCGTCGAGCTAATCATTTTAGACATATCATTTGTTAAATTTGGAGTTATAAAACAAAAGATATTAATTATTTAAGTCAAAAGGGCAATTTGTCGTAATTTAAATAAACTTGGAATTTTAAATGTTCAAAATATATTTTGGAGGCCATATTTGAAATCCTCATATTTTTCTGATTTGAAATCATATATTATTTGTATAAATTGGATTAATATTTGAAAAGATATTTAAAAACAGAAATATATTTGAATTTGAAATAACTAGAAAAAGATTTGAATTTAAAACAGAAACAGGTAAATACTTTTGTTACTCAGCACAGTGCTAGCCAGATTCAATGACAGGTGGGTCCCGAGCTGACTCAGAAGCACTTGCGCGCGAAAATCTTTTAACACCGAGGCGCTTCCTAGCCGCTGAGTATGACGGGTGGGTCCTGTGGTCGCAGCTTGTGACCAACGTGTGTTGGACACGTGGGCGATCCCAGGCGCGCGGAGGGGGACTGGTCCGTGGTGGACTGGGTTTTCCGGGGGTTTTCTTGCAAAGAGGCGTCGAGGCTGGCAGGTGGCCATGAGGGACCGCGGTTTAAGCGGGAAAAGGGAGGGCCTCTGCCAAAACTACCACGGGCCGCTGTCGTGGCCGTGACGGATCTGGCGGACTTTCGACGATGGCGAGGGCTACGGTGGACGGATCACGTTGCGGCCACAAAGAAAGTTGAAGAGGGGACCTAGGGCTACGTCTTTCGTTCAGGGAGCTAGCACGGTGGAGGGCTGCAGCCAGGGCAGAAGCGAACAGGCGACAGCTGTCGTTGTTGTTATGCATCACAGCAGCGGCTGGCGGCGTCTTGTGGGTGCTCGACGGAAGGTGGCGGCGCTACGATGCAAGAGAGGGGAAGGGTCCATGTCTAGGGGGTTAAGAGGCTCACCAGGAGCTCGCTGGCGTGGTCGTGTGCATGGAGGTGGAGAGGATCGGCGACGGGCTCATGGACGGCCACGTCGGCTCTCATGATATGATGGCGACGGCGCTCCGAGTCCCAGCGCTGCAGTCCAGGGCGACGGTGAAGAGGCAGGGGAGGTTGCTGGTACTCCGAGATTGGCTCGATGTCCACCGGAACAGTGAAAAACAGAGGGAGCCGAGGCTAGGGTTTCGGGGAAGGTAGCATGATGGCCATGGCTGCGGTTTCTTAGGGAAAGGAGGACAGAGGGAGGGGATCGTCTGGGTGAGCTTGATCTGGGCAAGGCGTGGAGGAGGGGTAGGTAAAGAGGGGGGCCAGGGCTTGCACATGGTCTAGGTGGCTTTGCAAAAGGGGAGGGGAGGTGATCGGGTAGGTGCTCCTCTCCCTCCTTCTCTTTGTCTTGTAGCCAAAGAAAGAGGTGGGGGAGGGCAGAGGCTGCAAGGTGGGGCCGGCCTGGTAGGGGAGAGGGGAAAGCCAAGAGAGATAGAGAGGAGCCGAGAGGGGTAGGGGTAGCTCTAGGGTATATGGGCTTGGGTTAGGGCTTGGTCTATAGAGGGGGTAGATCAAGAGAGAGGGTGGTGAGGGATTAGGGTTTTGGTGTAGATGGAGGTGTGGGTTTAGAGAGAGATAGAGAGATATGATGGTCCACTCAAGATTCATATAAAAACCAAATTCTAGAAAAGGTGGCACTTGCATGGCCCATGCAAAAGAATTTAGAAAGAATTCCAAGTGGAGTATATGGAGATGATCATATTGGATTATATTTAGGACTGGCCAGTGTGTATATGCCACTAGATGATTAATAGTCCCAACCATATTCCAACATGAGCATAATTCCATGATAATCCATATGGAAGCTAGGAAAAGGGTTCCACTCACAAGGCATGCAAAGGTGGTCATGTGGCTCTCCACATATCCATATTGTGAAAACAACATTATTGATATATGAGAGCATGTGGAAAAGAATTGGATCCATCCCAACCCACATGAGCTAGAGGTAAAACCAATAAGTGCCAAGCTCATATTTAGTTGGATGGTGGAATTATAAGGTGGTGAAAGAAAGGTGGTGGAGTTAACAAAAGATATGCCCCCAACTCAACTTTGGCATTTAAACAATATATCAAGAACCAAATACAATATCAAGAGGCAAATACAATTAATAATGCATATGAGATAAGAACCAAAACAAAAAGGGTTTTATATGATGCTCAAATGCAAGGAGACATGATGACATGAGCATGATCTATAACTCCGATTAGGGTGAATCCAACGCCTACTGGTTCGTATTAACGCCCTCTATTCAGTAAATCCAAGAAACAAATTTAATTCGACAGTTATAATAGGCGTTACAACAGAACTATTAAAAACCCTATATTGGCAAGTAATTATTAATAACAAGTACTCCATTGCATTAATTGGCCTCTTGCATGCATAATATACTTCAATATTGTTTAGAGAACTAAAGTAACAACCATTGTGACTTATTAAATTGTCATGCATGCATTTGTTGCATTTGTTTGATCTCTATGTGCTATTGTTTATGATTGTATGCAATTGTTTGCTCGATAGATTGCGAGGAGTGCAACGTGTGTGATTGCAACTACTATGATTGCAAGTATTGTGGTTATGACGAGAGCAACCATTATATCTATGAGAATTGTGAGGATTTTCTAATCGACTACATCTACAACAAAGGAAAGTGGTGCTATCTTGGTCATAAATGTCCTACTGTTTTCCTATGCATTGTAGATGTTTTTGTAGAATTGCATATGTAGGAATTGATGTGTATATGCTATGCTATGTCCCATATTATTCCCTAGCATTCCTTGTTTATGAGCCACCGTTGGTAGATGTGCTTAGCCATGCTATGATGAAAGAGGGCTGGGTTACATCACTGATGTTGAATCTAAATGTGTTGGTTTGCGAAAACTAAAACAACTTAATCAATGAATCTCCTGGGTGTGATGGGATTGATAATTTTTGGTGGTATCATTGCGGAAAGGCACCCAGGACACTGAGAAAGGATTGGCTTCTTTGTTTGGTAGCTTTCATGTGCAACCATGTGCCAATAATGGAATGGGCGGTTGGTTGGACTCAGTAGGTTGTGGTAACTCGAACCCACGTATCCAGAGATGTAGATAGTGTATGTTGGACCGGGCGTGTCGGGTTTGGGGAGCTACTTCCCGAACGGTTCCTTCTTGGACTTCTCCCTATCATCACCCAATATGAGAGTGGTGGTATGAGCTGGGCTGGCCAAGTCACATGGGTAAAGTGTACTAACCCCTGCAGGGTGTATAAACTAAGTGCTTAGTCGTGTCCCCGGTTATGGACAATTTGAGCGACCTGATACTGATGCTATGATATTTATCACTCATCCTTATTTCTTAATTGCTTAAAACTTGTTGGGTGAACATAATTGCGTAGGAGCACCTGGGAGTGAACCAGAGTGTCCTATTTATCGTATTGGAAAACTACTTTGTTATAAATGTTAGGATAAAACTGTTGCTTTATGCAAATGAGCCTGAACTCCACTTGGCCAAATAAGCATGTAGTTGATAGATCTGTTGTTAACCACTTTAGCCTACTTGCCATACATTCAACGTATTGACCATTCGTGGTTGCAACGTTTCATGTTGCAGGTTATATCATATCTGAGTGATCGTTATAGGTCGCGAGACTCCACTCAACAATTGTTCGCCTGTGGCACATTTGAAGGATGGAGATCTACCTTGTATTTGCTTTCCACTATAATATAATGTAAATTCTGGATCATATTCGTTGTATTTATGATGCACAGTTATATTTGGTATCATTTTGTACTGTGTGTGCCAGTGAACCAATCCAGGGATTGGCACTATACACATGAACTTAGCCTTATCAGGCGAGGGTGTTACATGGACCCGAGCCGGATTAGGACTAAGTTAGTGAGTCGGACTCACGGTGACTAGTGTTATATGGGCTTTAGTAAATGGGCCACAAGAGTGGAGCCCATGTTCACTCCCTATATATAGTGGAGCACCATAACCCAGAAAGGTTAATGGTTGATTGGTTAGGTCATTCCATGTGTTGTAAACCCTAGCTTCACAGCAGTCCTGCCATCGAAACGAACCTAGCAGTTCGCTGTCGGTGCTCCTCCTTGTATGTGTGGATACCAGCAGAGGTGTTGTATGATCAGCACCAGGACGATCGGATTGCAAAGGACTACACTGCATCAACTGACGCGCTTCATCAGTAATCCGCAACTGCGCGTCTAGTGGTAAACCTCATGGCGTTCTACCCCGGCTAGATCTTGGGATCACCATGTTAGAGGAAAAAGTTTTTTTATCTCTGCGTGGCCCAACAGGGGTGACGTTAGCATGATGTCATGCTAACATCATCCACGGATGATCTTAGAGATGGTTGGTTGATCTATTGATCGAGCGTACGTGTGCGCACGAGAGTGGGGGCATTCGATTCAGTGCACCATGTGGAGTCATCTAGTGGTTGCGCCGCTCGAAAACGTCGCCGAAGACGGTGACACGATGACGGCCAGTGGCGGCGGTGGAAGATGGTCGCTGGTATTGCAATTCAACATGCAAGGGGAAAATCTAAGAAGGGCATTCGCACGAGGAGCTCACCAGAGCGCGTCAAGCTTGCTGGCGAGACCGAAGGAGGTCAGACGGCGAGGTTTTGATGGAACCACGGCGGCGGCCGACGGTGGCTTCGAGTTTGATTTCGGGCAGAGGAATGCTTCCCGGCTTATGTGATTCAGCGTAATGGGTGAGGTTCACGAGGCGGTTCTCCTGGACACCTCGGCTAGGCACGGGGAGGTCAACATCGGTTAGCTCCGGCGAGATTTGGGGCTAGGGTTTCAGGCAGAGGAAGAAATGGAGAAAGAGAGGTTGCTAGAGCGAGTGAGAGGGGAATGAAGAGATAAGGATGAGGGAGACGTGCTCGGGCTGGTCTTATCCTTGCTCCTGGTGACGGCAGGCATCGCGACACGGTGGTGATCGATGGTGGTCGAGGCGCCAGGCAGCTGCTTCGTCGGCACTGCCTTCTAGCGAGAGGAAGAAGAAAAAACAAACGAAAAAGTACGCGGGCCGGCACTAGGGCAAAGTGGGATGCAACCAAGTGAGCGGAAGAGAAAGGGTGTTTCTGTTGGGCGGTGGATAGGTAGAGAGGGAAATGGGTTGTGGCCTGGTTGCGGGTTTTTTCTTACTATTTTCTTTTTCTCTTTTCTGTTTTGTTTTCAGATTTGTATATTACACATTTGTTTGAAATTTCCTTTATAGAATTTATTTGTTAAATAGTTGCAGCAATAATGAATGGTATTTAAAGTCATTTTGTGAGCTTTTATTGTATAGTGTAATATTTCTTTATTTTCTTTATATAGATCCTTTTAATATTTTGTAAGGGCCTTTGTTATTAATTTTATTTCCATAATAAACCATGGATTTATTATATGATATTCCCTTATTTATTTAATAAAACTTAGTTCTAGTTAACTTATAGTTTAGAGGGAAACTTTTATACAATGATCCTTTATCATTATTTGATGCATGATATACTAAGGAATTAATATGGTTAATATTACTCCCATGAATCTAGGAAATAACAAGGTATATATTTTATTATAACTAATATAGGAGTTAGGGTTTGAATTGAAAATGCTTACCATAAGTTCTTAAGAGATTTAATATACTCATATTCTTTTATAAGCATGGATAAAAATTAATGGTTTAGTCATATTGTCCTCATGCTTGTGTTCATGAATGGTATCACCATCCAGGATAAAATAGTGGGGTTGTTCTTTAGGATAACTTATGAGAAAGAATTGATAAAGATAGTTCCTAAGCACCTATGATCATGATGGTGGAAAATGACAGAGATGTGCTTAAGTGATTTGATATTGGAAAATATTCCTATAGGACATTGAGAAAGAGAATGATAGATCAACAGATGAAATGGCTATTAAGTTGATTATAAAATGAAGGTTTAGTGTTTATCAAGAGTTCCTATCTTCCACACTTTATAATTATTGTTTCTTACTTGAGGAATTCATTTCCTAGATATATTGCTACTTCACATCTGTCATTATGTGTAAACATGCGGAACTTTACTTCACAAGCATATTCTTATCAATATTTTATTCTTCCAAATCCATTGAGCTTGACACTAAAGTTCCATATGATATCCTCATAGAGATAATTCTCATCTTTAGAATATTTCTAATGAATCCAATTCCATTTGTATGACTACTCTCTTACTTCCCAAATACTTTGTAATCTCACTTATAAATCTTAGAAGCTTGTCACTAAAGCTTTTCATAATCTTCACATATCTACACTTAGTTATATCAAACTACTCTACTAATGATAACCTCTAATCCATTAAGTAGTTACTTCTAACTCCATTTATACACTTCCTTTATCACCCATCACTAACATTACTCCAATATATATATATATCAAATTTTACTTCACCTCAAGTGTTTAGTATTTCCCAAGAGGAAAATACTACTTCTATAATCCAATGTTGCTCTAGCATCATCTTAATCATACTATCTTATCTCTACTTAAATCCAAAAACTCATACTCCAACCTCACACTATATTAATGTGACTTGTCATGACTAATCTAGGATGATATATCTATACTAGGGTTTAATCATGTTTTATCCACCAATGTCACTTATACATGATATAATCTTTCACTCTTAGTGACTTAAGCATGATCATTATAATCCTTTGATCATTTATGGCTTAGGTTTCTAGATGGCTAATCAAGGCTTCATCAATACAACATTACAGGTGTATTATTATTATTTACCTAGTATCTCTATTTAACTAGGAGATATTACTCATTGATATACCCAATTTATCCAATAGAATTACTCCTGGTAACCATCTTCGGAACTCACCTTGTAATATTCTTTGTTACCATATAAATATATATTCTAGATAACTCTTCTAACCATTCAGGAGTGAGTTAACTCCAACAATTAACATATTTATTTGATTATCTTCAAACACTCCCATCCTGTAGATGATATCTAATTCTAGCATTGCCACCTACCTCTTCTTACTTCTTTCTTTATAGTCTTAAGGTGATTGTTATGGTAAGAGCAAGAGTTGATAGATCAAGAATTGATAGGCTAAGAATTGATAAATCAATAGTTGACCACTCAACATTGATTATCAACAGATATTAGAATCTTGTTTAAAAGAGATGATAAGGATTGATGTGGAAAGAAAGATACGTGGTGAATGGTCTTGACTTCGTTTCCTTCCTACTCAATAAGTGATAAGGAATTAGTGTCTTAAAAATACCATGGTGCTCATGGTAGGAATTGATAAGAATAAGATAGATCAAGACTTATTTATTATATTCTTGTTACTTGAGTTATATTCATAGCTTGGTATTCATGAGTTGTTGTGAGGAATACTATGAGATGGTCACTTAAGGACCTAATATTAATTATTAAGCATTTATTGTAGTTTAGTTTTATTACATTTGATCTATCTTTAGATCAAATTATCTTTACCCAAAATAAGGTTTTAGCAAAGGTCATATTGAAACTTATAGCAATCAACTTGATGATCTACTTCAATTCCATCAAGTTGAGAGAAGCTTCAATCACTTTGACAAGTTTTGTTCAAGAGCGCGAAAATTATTCGGATTTTCTATGCATGAATGCAATGCACATATCTATGTTCACCTTATTTCTTAGCTCTAATGCTGGGATGTTACAGTGGCCCACCTCCGTCTCATCTTTTGGCCCGTGTTTCCCACGGTAAAATATTGAATTTGGCTTTTGTCCCGTCCAATTTCGAGAATATTTATTTTCTGCCTTTGTGGAACCAAAAACAGAAGAAAACATGCAACTGGCACTATGGCATCTTGTTAATAGGTTAGTACCAGAAAACATACAAAAACACCTCAAATTGTAGAGAAATCAACGCAAAGTAGATACTAAACAAGCATGGAACATCAAACATTATAGATACGTTTCCGACGTATCAGGGGCACATGCCACCGCAATCGGGCTAAGAGCATCTCAAGTAGTGCTCGTAAATAGCAAACCGTAAACATCGAAGTACGGGACGCTGAATCTGCGATTCCTTGCTTCGCGGGAGGCGGCACCAAGAAGTCCCCGTAAAACCAAAACGCAAAACAGAATATTCGCATATTCTGTTTTGCTGTTCCGATTTACGGGGACTGCTCGGCAGGGTGAACTGCAAACAAAACTGTAAACATTGTTTCGACTGCAAAAGATAGCAATTCCAAAAGTTTGTAGGGCGATCACTTCATAAAATCTATACTAAAAAGACACGGCAAACAACATACGCAGGTCAAGCCATGCCCCAACATCGTCGTCAATGGGCTCTCCGGTAGCAGCAGCCCTCGCCATAGCCGAAGAAGAACCATGCATCAACATGGAAACATCTTCCATGAATTGCTTCCTCCTTGCTAGGTAATGCACACCTCGCTATCATTGAGTAATTGCACGAATGAGTTTTGGGCAGATTCTTCCCATACCTCAGTGGCATTTCGCCGAACACATTGTGTGCGCCAACCACGGGGGCTTCCGGTGAGGCGATTCCAGCCAACGGCGGGGTATGCTGCGGAGGAACGGGGTAGTGCTGATTCTTGACAATGCTCTCCACCGCCGCCTTCTTTGAAACACTGGGCTTCTTCCGCGGCACGGCCACCTTCTTGCGCTGAGCGACAAGTGCTGGGGCGGAGAAAGGCGTGGTGTGAGCACCGCCGGTCATGGGAGCAGTGGCCGGTAGGACGGCTTGCCCGACCGCGCGCTTCCTCTTCTTGAGGGGCACTGTGGCGGCGGTCAGCGAGCCCATGTGGACTGCTGGAGCGATGGAGGACGGCTGCTACGGGCACGGAGCCTCAGCAGCTACCGCCGGGAGCTATGCGGGTTCCATGGCGTCGATTCTGCATGGTGGCGTGATCGGGGAGCGACGAAGGATGTAGATCAACGACGGCGGCAAAGAGGAAGGGGGTGGTAGGTGGAGGAAACTTCCGTCGCGCCAAAATAGGAGAGGAGTGCGGGTTGGTGCTTGGTTCGTCCGCGAAAACCAGATATGCTCGGTTTCGCGGGCGATATTTGGTGCAACCCGTAAAACTTTTTTTCGAGTGGGGTTATTTACGGGTACTGATCGATGCGTGATTTTCCCAGGGCGCCGATAAATGGCGGTATTTTATGGTTTTGGGCTATTTACGGGGACTGGTAGATATGCTCTAAGCCCGGACAGCCTGCCTTGCACCCTGCAAATGGACCGAATTGGACGAAATCGATGGGCGATTTATAGGGGCCATTGGAGTTCTCCTTATCCCCACGTAGCGCTGCCCTTTTTTTTAACTGGAACATGTATTCCACTTAAATAAGTTGTCCATCCGAATCCCTAGCAGCCAAACCGATTACAAAGTATAGAGCAACGTCCATCCAGCTAGATGAGAGAGCGTTGTCCTGATAACCAAATTGAGCCAAACTGTGGGATACATTATTAAAATCATGGCGGCAAAAATTAAAAACTGCATGGTCAAAATGCACGGCTCAAGCTCCCCTCCTCGTGAAAAAGGACACCATTATACGAAAGGTCATAACCTCCCTTCAGGATCGCATTGATCAGAATGGAACAATTAGATTCGAAGATCACCTGATAAACACCCAGCCCAGTTGTTGGGGATATGCTAAATGGGTATCACCATTGCATGTCTCTAATCCGGATAACTTGGGTGGCCCACAGTTGGTAGCAAGGCCCATGGCCTGCTGGCCGGCCTAGTTATATGGATCCAGAAGGGAGGCCCATGCCAGATAAATGAAGGCTACGGAGGAGTCACCAGCGTACCCGGAGCCTTGGAGTGCAAGACACATTAGACTAGTTGTGTACCATGTAGGACTCTATAACTTGTTCGGCTAGGACTTTACATGTAACCCTTGGATCTGGAGACTATATAAGCCAGACCTGTGGGAGCCTTTCGGGCATCGATTAACTCATACCTCGCACAGCGAACCAATCGATGTAACTCGGCATATTGCCATTATAGTGATTTATAGAAGGAGTAGGATTCCAACACCGTCGTGGGATCTGAACCTGTGTAAGTTGTGTTACCTCATACCCGCCAACCTCCCGCCTTACCCCACGTCTCAAAACACGCTCTGTGAGGACCCCTCCATGGCGTACTCGTTCGCAATACCACGACAGTTGGCGCCCACTATGGGGCAAGACGCGCTTCAGGCTATACAATGGGCGAGGTCCAAGCTCTTCATAGGAATCGGTGAAACCATAGCCATTGGCCATGTTCTCTTATCCGGCAACATTCTGATTGTCCCTCCTGACGAGTTCTGGATCCCGACAAAGATGAACCCTACCCGCTGCTCGATCGTCCCAATCGGGGACATCCACCTCTTCATCGGTGAAACCGACTCGGGCACTAGTTCCCTGGAAGTCGGAGGATCGTCAAGGCCCGCACGGACCGCCTACGGGAAGGAAACATTCACGGAAGGGTCGAAGTCGGATCTATATTTGGAGTTTGCCGTCTTAGATCGGAAAAATTCAAGTCCCACCCAAACCGCCCCTGTGCAGGATATAATGGTGGAAGATCACTGCAAGTCCGCCGGCTACGCCCGTGCGTCTGGAAAGCAGACATCCAAGTTCGTCGGCGTGGTGACTATCTTCGATCTGGCGTGTTGTGTTCAGAGAGAGGGTGAAAAACCCCCCCGATTACCTAGCCAGGTGGCTCCGTATACGGGCCGATCTGGAACATTACCCCAATAATGACGCTATTTATCACTTTGTGAAAGTACTGGACCGCGGTACACTTCTCCGGCATACGCTAACGCGGATGCAGGCCTCAGGACACCTCACTTTCGAAGGCATGGTGCGCACCGTCAACAACTTCGTGGCTGTTGATGCAGAAGCTCAAGTAGGGCTCGCGGTCTTACACGGCACCCCTCCGCCTCAGCCACCGCCACCGCTGCCTCCAGTCAACGTCCCTGCAGCCGCACCACCACCCATCATCGAGGAGGCCCCGACACCCTCTGACTCCATTTTGAACGTTCTTTATGCCGACATCAGCATGGACTCGGAGGAGACAGACTTCATCCTGGAGAAACTCGACTCTGCTATGCAGGAGATGGAGGAGGACATCAGACGCAACGAGCAGGCCAACAAGGCCATCACATCTCTAGAGGTGTTCATCGCCAATGGGAGTGTGATGGAGGAAGATCAACCCGGACAAGCTCTGCCTAAAATGCTGGACAAGGGGAAGGGACCACCTGTTGCTGCCGACAATGATCGCGCAAAGGCCATGCCCCCTCCGCCTAACCCAATGCAGCAGCCGCAGGAACTCAACGTCGGTCCGAGTAACAACAACACCGCACACCCACCGCCTCCAGCATCTACGTCTGCGGCTTCCCAAATCACTCCAGCTAATAGAATGATGTACGGAAATTTGCTCGTCGAGCCCATGACTCTGGCTCACATAAGTAACGTAGTCCAGCTTGACGAGAAGCACCAGCAGCTGCTGGAGGAAGCGCAAGCCATCACGGAGCAAGGCGCAAAGCTAGATCAAGATTTGTCCAAGGCACAGAAGTCAATAGAGAAAGCTAGAGCCATGGAGGCCGAGTACAAGACTCTGCTCAAGCAGAAGAAGTCTAAGAAAGCTCCAGCTCGCGTCATCAACGATCCTGGTGTACGGCGAAACCTGGGATGGGCTCCCCCAAAGCCGCCACAAGCCAAGCCATACATTGACAACGAAGGCAGGCAGGTCATGCCCACCCCTATTCTCATCCTATATGGTGCCAAGACCCTTATGGAGCAGGATAGATCACCCGCAGCTATGGAACAGGTCTATGACCTTGTAGCAAAGGCGGTCAAACAGCAGGAAAAGGCCACCTCTCAGAGGCTTGAGTCTGACCCAGCATATTGTCAGTCTAGTAATCCTAAGCTGCCAAGGGACCGATCTCCTTAGGATGTCGGGTCCCAGACGGGTTCATCAGAACGAAGATGGAGGGATGCATGCAACAGGAAGGACGACATCCCCATATCCTCCCCCCACGGAGGTAAGGCTCATTGTTGGAGATATACTTTCTGGGTATACCTAGAGGACTCGCTGACCAGGGTGGCCCACCAACGGGTTAGATCTTTGCTTCACGGGTGGCCTAGTCAGAGAAAGAGGAGGAACCAGTTCCGGCTATGACAAGGCCCAGCAGACTTACTGACTTAGGCCTGTAGTATTACTTGTAGTCCAAGCTATATCTAGTTACTGACTCTGTAACATAGCTGGATAGGTCTCTCCTGTAACCCTAGGCCCTAGTATCTATATAAACCAGCCCTATGGGAGCCTTTAGGGCAACACAACCAATCGTAACACCACAATCAACTCGCACAGGCGAACCTCTCTTGTAATCCATTGTAACATCCGGCTTACGCCGATATATTACTGGGTTGCTAGCAGGAGTAGAATCCGATCCCCGCAGTTGGATCTGAACCTGGATAAACTTGTGCTCACCACTCCTGGAACATCTGACGTCTCACACCCCATCTTTACAACGCCACTAGGACCCCCTATGGCGTACTTGTCGACAATCCGACGATAGTTGGCGCCCACCGTGGGGCAGGTGAACTTTGGAGCATCGTTCCAGGCGGAATCTACGCCTGCAGGAATTGGCAAAACTTGGTCGCATGGTCTACGCCTGTGATGTCCCTCTCATCCTTCTCGATGAGACCTGGATTCCGGCTTCGAAACCTGGATGGAGGAGTACGAACAATAACACGCCTCCAACCCAACGCAAGGTGAGCCGGTAAATTCTCATAGTCCATATGATAGCATGGATGAAAGCTACACCTCGTAGGATGATATGTACACCGAAGATTCCTCCGAGGTCCACAAGCCAACCATGACGGAAAGTACCGACAGAAGTTTATCCCCCGGTACCGGACGAAAATCCTTCTTTGCCACTGGTACGCATGTTAAGGCTACCGGGCGGTCGAAGAAGAATAAGAAGAAAAACAAGAATCCGACACCGGCAGAGCCGGACATCGAGGAAACCAACAAAGAAAAAGTTGATGAAGAGACTGAGATGGAGAATTAGGATGGAGATCCGATTAATACCATGTCGATCGACCATCCTGTGGATGGACACGTTATCACCAAGGGTGCACGTGAAATTTACGGAGATGCTCTTACGATTCCAATCCCAATGGCTTCGGATCTTACGCCAGAGGCGCTGGAGAAAAGGGCTGAGGACCTGGAAAAGCATCATCCGTTTCTGCTCGAAGAGGCCGCGCGCATCGTTGAGCTTAGACAGCAGTTAAACAGTGCTCCTGCCAAATATCAGTCAGATTTCAAGCAACACCCAAACAGGACAAGGGGAGGTCCATTTCTTGCCAGCAAGAATCCGGAAATCCACAAAGATCTATTCGACGGAAAGAACAGAGAGAAGATCCGAGTATACATCATGTCGTTGGAAAACGCTGTTGCATCTCGAGCCATCCTCGCCAACAATCCGTCTCCACAGCAAGTCCAGCAATGTGTCGCATTGCTGGACAAAGGATTAAAGCAGCAGAAAACGGCTGCGTCATTTAGTTGCAAGCTGGCCTCAAAGTCCGAGTTTTGCCACATTGGCGCTCACCAAAGCGCTGATGGAAGGCTCCGCGGGGATACGAATCAATGCTATCATCCTCGTGGAGAAGAAGAGAATTCAAGAACCGGCTCAAATGGCCACTCTCGACGGCCGGCGCGTGACTGGGCAAGAGTTATTCCGACTGCTTCCGAAGACGGCATCAGGGCAATGGTCCCTCATCGGTAAAACAACCGCTATAGAGAAGACCTAGAAACACGCCGCTAGCGGGAGGCGCAAGATCTACTAAGGTTGCCACCACCGAGTCATCCAGCTGGCAATGCCAGACAAAGAGATGATCCAGACCGTCTTGATTCAAGTAGGGACGACGCCCGAAGAAACAGGCATCGGAGTCAGCATAATGAGGCTCCACCGCCACCACCGCGTAACCCAGCCGGAAATAATCCACCAGGGCCAACATCGCCTCCTGGAAGCGACCATGAAGGATCCCCACGTAGCCATGGAAGCCGCAGGGGCAGAGGCGGCAATGGTGAAAGGAGAAGCAGAAATCTGACTCCGTCGCACAGAAGCTATGAGCCTCCAAGGCATATATCTCTCTCGACAAACGATGCTCACCATCGCATTGAATCAAACATAGAAGTGCGGCGGTACGAGGAAGAAGACGTGTCTGTGGGACCCAAGTGCTTTGGACCACGCATACGTCAAACCAAATTTCTGGTTGATTTTGGTATCGCCAAACACATTTAGCCCTACGACGGTGCGGCTCAGCCAGATACCTGGCTCCAGGATTTTTTCTAGGCCTGCTGCATCGCCAAAGGAGGAAATAGCCTGGTCACAATCCAATATCTCCCACTCATGAGTAAGACGTCTCGATCATGGCTCAATGAACTTCCAGAGAATTCAATTCGCAACTGGTATGATATGCAAAGTGCGTTCTCTTCCAACTTCGAGGGAACATACAGGAGGCCCTGCACAGTCAGAGACTTGCAAGGTTGCACACAAAGACCAGGAGAAACTTTCCAGGATTACCTCAGACGATGGATTGACATGAAGAACTCTTGCGCGGGAGTAAACGAACAAACTGCGATAGAAGGTTTTATTACAGGACTCCTAGTCGGACTTTTGTGTAACAGACTGAAGCATGAATATGTCACAGATTTGGGAGAAATGATAGAGACGGCAAGCAAATTTTTTGATGCCGATGATGATTCAGAAGGGATGCTAAATATTCTGGCCAATCCCAATGCGGCCAAACAGCCAAAACAAGCTTAGAAGTACAAAAACACCTCGGACGAAAAACCGGCTCCAAAAAACGCAGTTGTTAATGCAATGTTCGGATCCGTAGGACGAGGAGGGCGCAGAGGCGGCCGGGGTAGAGGTCGTGGAACTTCCCAAATCCGGGGCAGAGGAGATCAGCAACCCGGAAGAACCTATACCTGGGCCGACATTGCCAATAATCCCTGTGTCCACCACCTGGATAGTAACGGAGGATCTACCCACACAAATGCCGAATGTCGTGTCAATGATGACATCAAGAAATATGAATCTGCTGGCTACAGAGCCAGGCAACAAAAAGGAAAGAAAAATTTCGAGAAAGGAAAGGAACCCAAGGAAGATTCCAACATGGAAGAAGCGGAAACCGCTGCAGAGCCCAAGTCGGATGGAAAGAAGACTTTTCCGACCAAGAAAGACGCATACTTCTGCTTCCTTGGATCCCAACCTACCAAGGAAAAGAAGGCGGTTCTCCGTGAGCTCAATGCTATGGTTCCGGCTGTTCCACAGTTTCTGGATTGGTCGGATGTAACCATCACCTTTGATCGCTCAGATCACCCGAGGAAAACACATCATCGGGGAAAGTACCCTTTGGTCTTCAATCCTCTTATTGATGGCTATGAGTTTTCTAAAACACTCATGGACGATGGAAGCAACATTAACATCATCTACATCAAGACGCTCCATCGCATGAAGCTACATGAGAGCCAGTTGAGTTACATGATACATCGGAAACGTATCTATAATTTTTGATGCTCCATGCTTGTTTAGTATCTACTTTGCTTTGCTTTGTCTACACTTTGAGGTGCTTTTTACATGTTTTCTGGTACTAACCTATTAACAAGTTTCCACAGTGCTAATTGCCTGTTTTCTGCTATTTTTGGTTCCAGAAAATCTAGTAAGGAAATATTCTCGGAAATGGATAGGACAAAATTCAAAGTCAATAACTTTTCGTGGGGAACAAGAAGTCGGAGGGAGGCGGAGGCGTGCAGGCGTGAAACCCCTAGGCGGCCGAGGTGGGCCGCGCCTGGGAGGGGTGTGGCCCCCTGGCCACCGCCTCGGCCTCCCCCTTCGCCTATAAGAATCCCCCGATGCAGAAACCCTAAGCACCCGATCAAATCTCCACGAAACCGTATGTAGCCGCCTCCACCATCATCCCTAGATTAGGGGGTTCTGAAGTTCTTCCTGGCACCTACCGGAGGGGAGGTCATCCCGGAGGCCTTGTCTCCAGTATGATGCATGAGTAGTTCCACCTTGGACTATGGGTCCATGTAGTAGCTAGATGGTTTTATCTAATCCTAGTTCTTTCATGTATAGATCTTGTGAGCTCTGTTCAAGATCAAGATCTAATCTATTTGTAATCATGCATGATGTGTTTACGGGGATCCGATGGATATTGAGATTATTATGTTGGTTTGATTAATGGTTTTGTCTTTATGATTCTATCATGTCTGTGTTGTTTGTGATCTTGCATGCTCTCCGTTGTTTGTAGCTATCTTGGCAAGTAGTTGCTAGTTACTCCAAGAGGGGGTATTTATGCTCGATAGTGGGTTCATGCCTCTAGTTTCCAAGGGAAGTGACATAAATCTCTTCAGTTGTAGATGTGATGTTGCTACTAGGGAGAAAACAATGGTCTCTTGTTCATGGAACATGTGGACTGTTTACCTTACAGACTTTTCTTAAAGCAGTTGTCTGTTGCTTGCAACTTAATACTGGAGGGGGTTCGGATGATAACCTGAAGGTGGACTTCTAGTCATAGAAGCAATTGGATGGCGGTCTATGTATCTTATTGTATTGCCCAATCGAATCTCATAGGATCTTTCTGATTATGCCTTGCTCAGTTCCTGTCAATTGCCCTGCTGTAATTTGTTTACCCTTCATGCCATGTTGTTTATCTAAGGAGAGAACCTCTAGTGAACTATGGACCCCGGTCCAATCTTTACCATTAATACATCTCCCACTGTTACTCGTTTACTTGCTGCAAACCATTACCTTCCACACCATACGTTTAATCCTTTGTTACAGCAAACCGGTGAGCTTGACAACCTCACTGATTCGTTGGGGCAAAGTGTTGAGTTTGTGTTGTGCAGGTCTCCGCATTGCTTGCAACACCTGTGTGACGTTTCCTTCCTCCTTCTGGTTCGATAACCTCGGTCTATACTAAGGGAAGACTTGCTGCTATGCTCATCACACCTTGCTCTTGGGGTTTCCAACAAAGTGCTCCATGTCAATTACCATTACAGCAATGTAACTTTCCATGACATTGTACCAGGAAGACAGGTGGATTTTCTGGGTGAGATTACTCTGGACGTGACATTCGGAACCCGAGATAATTACCGGACCAAGCCACTCTCTTTTGAGGTGGTACCTTTCAAAAGTGCTTACCACGCTATGTTCGGACGTACGGCTTATTGGGCGTTCATGTCTCATCCCTGTTACATCTACAACATGATTAAACTTCCAGGTCCAAAGGGCGTAATCACCCTATGGGGAAATCCGAGGAAGGCGCGAGAGTGCGACAAAGGATCTGCTGCCTTCGCCGAACCCGCATAGAAACGATTCAAAGGTGCCCACCAGGCACTTTCGTGCGGGTGGAAAACGAAGTAATAACATTACACAACAGTCCTCGATGGGACCCACAGAACAGATATATATACAACAGCGACTCGAGGAGTCAAGAATACAGATATAATATACAAAGATCCAATCACCTTGAAAATAATAGAGCGTCCGACTACGGACAAGATGCAAATGGGGCTAAGAGCCCTGAAGAATAACCAATGGCGTCCATAACCCTGCCCAGGCCAAGCCGGAAGGGTAACCCTGCTAACGACGGCGATCTCAAACCTGCTAAACAAAAAGGGGTGCCGACAAAGGGCAAAGGAAAAAGAGGAGCGTCAGTACTGAGGCCAGTACACGGCGAGACTAGAATTCGGCGGTCCTCGCCTACATAGGTATGGTGGGCTGAAGCGGCAGCGCGGCATGCACTAAACAACCTATAGAGACTCGATATAACTGTCGGCTATCAGAGAGGGATAAGAAAGACCTATTCGGAACCAACCTGATGCTACCACCAAACAAACCCATCCCGGTATTTTCCCCTCGAGACCAATCGAGGAAGTCGGACCAAGGAACTCACACAGTTGGCAGTTTTATTCATTCCGTTATAGTTGCGGCAATTACTAGTCAAGTATAGATAGCACGAGTCATCCTGAGATAATAAGCAGTGGGCACTTTTAATTAACCATTCCGTTGTAGTTGCAACACTTACTAGTCAGATACAATTGGCAAGAGATATCCCGAAACCCAGCAGTTGTTGGTACTTTGATTCAGCCATTCCGTTGTAGTGGAGCTGATTACTAGTCATATCGGAAACAAGTCAATTGATAACAGTAAACTTCAGTTATAGTTGTCTATGATCGAGAACTGTGCTCCAAGTCGTCCATAACCGCGGACATGGCTTCTCGAAAAGATTTAACCCTGCAGGGGTGCACCAAAGTATCCACACGCACTTCGACCCTTTTTGCCAGATCAATTAACATACACCCATCGGTATGTCGGCGGGGCCTAAGTCATGATGTTTCCTAGACCCAAAGCAAGTACAAGGGGGCCACCCCACTAAGTCTACCATAGCGAAGTCGGCCGGTCTCGAGACGGACTCGAGGTTTGGGTGGGCAGTAAACGCATCGGGAACCCGAAAGATGACTGGCTTGTCGATACAAATAACGTGTCCCGATCCTAAACAACAGGTGCAGTACATCGCACAATTTAAATAAAG
Organism: Avena insularis; assembly: GCA_023614405.1. NCBI lineage: Eukaryota > Viridiplantae > Streptophyta > Magnoliopsida > Poales > Poaceae > Avena > Avena insularis. Next base: position 40,725,688 of record CM042691.1, on the reverse strand, counting down.
CGATAAAGCATGGCATAAGTACAGAATAGTAAATAAAACCTCAAACTAGTTGTGGCCCCAGTACAATACTTTGAAATCAGGTACTAATCGATGGGGTGCCCACATCCCACATGTGGTTAGCGCTCGATCTCTAACAGTGTCAAGAACTCGGGTCCTCACAGGACACCAAAGGTGGGTCGAAACCAAATATTGTCTATCACCCACGGTGCCTCTGCATTACCTACTTCAATTTTAGTTATTAAACAGTAATTAAAGTCTTGATCAACTCCAACATTAAACATGCGGCAACACTCCAACAAGCGTGTGGTGACGGACGAGACGCAACACCTTTGGAGAAAGCGACGCTGCGGCAAGTCCAACTATCTACCAACAACAGGTAATAGGATGTGTCCAAGGCAATATAAGGCTGCAAGGGATATCACGGGTACGAAAACTATAGCATCGCAACACAGATAGCAATAGATCAACAGGAGGAAATAAAGACTATAAAAGTAAGATAGGTAGAAAGGGGGACGTGCTCGCCTGAAAACATGGCCGAAGGTTCATCCGAAGATCGGGTCGATACTCGCATCAACTCACCGGTCTAATCCGCGAAGAAGCAAAACACTAGAATAAACACCGGATGCATTGTTTAATACTACGGCAAAAGATTGGGCATGATGCATGTATGATGCAGATGCGGTGCAATTAGGCAATATTAAGCGGAACCGGGGTCCCGACAAATATTCAGGTGGTTCAAGTTGTTTAGATACCCCACAATTTAAATGTTGTTTTAACAAGGCAAAAGATAGCACCGGTTCGCTACACAAATTTAAATGGGACCAATATAAGACTAGTTTTGCCTGCATATGGATCCCATATTTAATTTAGGTGAATCATCTAGATACCCCCAAACACCCACAATATGCATGCAAACATGTTCATTTAATATGCAATAAGATCAATAACATATATTATAAAAATATGAGGGGTCTCAGATAGGGGGCACACATCGAATGGCGATCTTGGGGTTCACCGAGGGTTCGGGTTTTGGATCGGGCTTCAGGGATTCGACGGGGTTCGGTCTTCGGACGTCGGGATCGGTATGGTCTTCGGGTCCATGAAGGCGTTCTCGGGTCCGGGGTTCTTCGGCTCCAGGAAGAAGATCTTGTCAAACCGACACCATCACCTCCGCTCTCCGGTTGGAGTCTTGTCGTCCGCCTTTTGTCGGTGTCGAACTTGACCGATGGTCTTTGGGTACGGGGGTCTTGAGTTTCCCATGTAGGAGATCTTGGTGTCCCGGGGCGAAGTGCTCGAGGGTCGGTGGAGACTCGGGTTACGGTGTCATGACGGTCTATGAGGGGCACCATGTACAACCTCTGAAAACATCGGCATTCAGCCGGCCTTGTCGATGGGGAAGATCTTGTCGGAACCCTTGGGTTGCTCTTGGTCGACCTTATCCGATAGGAGATCTTGTTATCAACCTCCCATCCTCGCATTGTACCGGGTTCACGCAAACAAACGGAGCCAAAACGCATTACATCGACGGAAGACAAATGCGCAGCAAGGACGCATGAACTCGAGTAGGGCCTACTTGGCCTGGCGTGTAGCTCTAGGAGGTGCGGATCTTGGTGAGCGCACTGCTGTAGAGCAGCAGTTGGTCAGGAGGAGGTCGAGGCGGCGAGCAGAGCAGGATGGGGACGGCGGCCCGACGCGGTTATGTGGGGTCGAGGCTGGAGTTCGGGATCCGGCGGGCGAAGACGAGGCACAGAGGCCGGCAATGCAGACTGCACATGGCGAGGTAGAGCGTGCGGTTCCGGTGACGTGCAAGTCGTAGGGTCGCTCTGGCTAAGGTGAGCGGTGGCGGGCGGGTGCTTGCCGAGGAGTACGGCGGCGATGATCGGCGGTGCCACGCACAGAGGAAGGGGCGACGCGGCTACGGCTCGCTGACGGAGGAGGTCGGCGGTGTCGAGCGGCGGTGCTCAGGGCCAGGGGGCGGCGAGATCGAGAGGAGGGCGACGCGGCACTGAGATCCATCGAGGGGAGGCGGGGGCGGTGGTTGCAGGGGCAGCGGCGAGGACGACCAGAAGGGGCGGCGGCAGCGCCGGAGCGAGGGTGAGCGAGGGCGGCCGGAGAGGGATCCGGCGCCAAGGTGATGGTTGGCGCGCCTTGGAAGGCGCGCCATGAGGGGGGACAGAGGAGGTGGAGGCGGTGGGGAGGCTCGATCTGGGGAGGTTATGGAGTGGTGGGGCCGGGGGGAGTGGGGCCAGGATGGGGAAACGGGCGGTGGAGGTGGGGTGGTCTCGGGGTTCCCCCCAGGTGGTGGGTCCGGCGACGGGAGTGGGAAGGTGGTCTCGGGGTGGGGCTCAGGCGGCCAGGTGGGTGTGGAGGGAGTTGGCTGGCCTTGTGGCGTTGCGTGGTGCGTGGGATTGGTGGGGATTTGGGGAAGTGGTGAGGTGGCGGTGTGCGATAGGCTGGGGTGAGGTGGAAGGGGGGGCTGGGTAGGATAGGTTGGGTAGAAAAGGGTTTAGGATTTAGGCTGGTTTTAGTACTGGGGGTGGCCGACTGGGTCGGATCGGCCAGGTACGGCTGCCCCTAAAAATAAAATAAATGTTTTAATATTTAAAAATGGGGCTTTTGAAATCCGTTGGTAGACGAAATAAAAATAATCCAGAGACCCGGGTTTTGAATTTGAAATAAAGACGGGGTATTTAGAAAACAAAAATATGTTTTTCGAAAATAGTTTCAGAAAAACAAATGCATGATGATGACGATGCTCAAATGCAATGTGGCATGATGACATGAGCACGCGGTCATGATGATGCAATGCACAAAAGCAACGCGATTTTCTAGTAGTGGTTTTTGCGGGGCGCCACAATTCGACACCACTAACAATGGATCTCGCCCTCGAGATCCGCCTCATGGTACCGGAAGGAAGGTCGGCGACCTGCATCTTCTCGCTTCGTGTAGATCCTCGCGACACCACTAACAAGAGGTCGTTGTCCGCGATCGTCGAGAGAACACTCCGGGAACAAAAGGTCGAAGGTAGAGGTATCAACAATTAAAGCCACCTCTAGCTTCGATAGAAAGAGGGAGCCGATGCATTCTCATCCACTTCAATGTACAAAAGCGAATAGAAGGGGTAGTCGGCATGGGGGCCAATCCATCACGCACCGAAACTATTACTCCGCACAATCAGTAGAAAAGCATGCAACCATTCTCGGAATCAGACTGAAGATCTCGACAATTCGAGGTTCGGAAACAAAGGAGTGATGCAGACTCTGCATCGGATCTGGCGTAGATGATGTCGTCGCGTCGAAAAACACCGGAAGGCACGAGAAGGAACAAAGAATGGTACCACAGAAGACGGATTCCTCAGATAGCACGAAGACCGGATGTAGAAGCACCGTTGCCAAAGAAGGAAGCGAAACCCTGAAGGTACGATGGAACCCAACCACGAGAAATCCTGGACTCGAAGAGAGAGAAGAGAGCGGATTCAAAACACGCAGAGGTGAGAGGAGAGCAGTAGAGGGGTAAGGAGTAAAATTAGACCTAATCAGAACTATCCAACCGATTTTTGCAAAAATAGTTTTGACACTCTACTTCGGCCGTTAGCTAGGTTATCCTAGCAATTTGGACTTGTGGGTATCATGGCTGCTGAGCTCTGATACCACTCTGTAACACCCTCAGAATCGGCCCTATGCAAGTTTTAGCGAATCCCGCCAAACCCGCATAGAAACGATTCAAAGGTGCCCACCAGGCACTTTCGTGCGGGTGGAAAACGAAGTAATAACATTACACAACAGTCCTCAATGGGACCCACAGAACAGATATATATACAACAGCGACTCGAGGAGTCAAGAATACAGATATAATATACAAAGATCCAATCACCTTGAAAATAATAGAGCGTCCGACTACGGACAAGATGCAAATGGGGCTAAGAGCCCTGAAGAATAACCAATGGCGTCCATAACCCTGCCCAGGCCAAGCCGGAAGGGTAACCCTGCTAACGACGGCGATCTCAAACCTGCCAAACAAAAAGGGGTGCCGACAAAGGGCAAAGGAAAAAAGAGGAGCGTCAGTACTGAGGCCAGTACACGGCGAGACTAGAATTCGGCGGTCCTCGCCTACATAGGTATGGTGGGCTGAAGCGGCAGCGCGGCATGCACTAAACAACCTATAGAGACTCGATATAACTGTCGGCTATCAGAGAGGGATAAGAAAGACCTATTCGGAACCAACCTAATGCTACCACCAAACAAACCCATCCCGGTATTTTCCCCTCGAGACCAATCGAGGAAGTCGGACGAAGGAACTCACACAGTTGGCAGTTTTATTCATTCCGTTATAGTTGCGGCAATTACTAGTCAAGTATAGATAGCACGAGTCATCCTGAGATAATAAGCAGTGGGCACTTTTAATTAACCATTCCGTTGTAGTTGCAACACGTACTAGTCAGATACAATTGGCAAGAGATATCCCGAAACCCAGCAGTTGTTGGTACTTTGATTCAGCCATTCCGTTGTAGTGGAGCTGATTACTAGTCATATCGGAAACAAGTCAATTGATAACAGTAAACTTTAGTTATAGTTGTCTATGATCGAGAACTGTGCTCCAAGTCGTCCATAACCGCGGACACGGCTTCTCGAAAAGATTTAACCCTGCAGGGGTGCACCAAAGTATCCACGCACTTGACCCTTTTGCGGATCAATTAACATACACCCATCGGTATGTCGGGGGCCTAAGTCATGACGTTTCCCAGACCCAAAGCAAGTACAAGGGGCCACCCACTAAGTCTACCATAGCGAAGTCGGCCGATCTCGAGACGGACTCGGGGTTTGGGTGGACGGCTGTAAACGAGGAACCGAAAAGATGATCGGCTTGTCGATACAGCAAAACGTGTCCCGATCCTAAACAGTACAGCGCGATTACATCGCACAATTTAAATAAAGCGATAAAGCATGGCATAAGTACAGAATAGTAAATAAAACCTCAAACTAGTTGTGGCCCCGGTACAATACTTTGAAATCAGGTACTAATCGATGGGGTGCCCACATCCCACATGTGGTTAGCGCTCGATCTCGGAACAGTGTCAAGAACTCGGGGTCCCACGGGACACCGATGTGATCGGAAACCAAATATTGTCTATCACCCACCGGTGCCTCTGCATTACCTACTTCAATTTTAGTTATTAAACAGTAATTAAAGTCTTGATCAACTCCAACATTAAACATGCGGCAACACTCCAACAAGCTGTGGTAATCGGACGAGACGCAACAGCACTAGAGCAAGCGACGACGCTAAGTCCAACTATCTACCAACAACAGGTAATAGGATGTGTCCAAGGCAATATAAGGCTGCAAGGGATATCACGGGTACGAAAACTATAGCATCGCAACACAGATAGCAATAGATCAACAGGAGGAAATAAAGACTATAAAAGTAAGATAGGTAGAAAGGGGGAGGTGCTCGCCTGAAAACATGGCCGAAGGTTCATCCGAAGATCGGGTCGATACTCGCATCAACTCACCGGTCTAATCCGCGAAGAAGCAAAACACTAGAATAAACACAGAATGCACTGTTTAATACTACGGCAAAAGATCGGGCATGATGCATGTATGATGCAGATGCGGTGCAATTAGGCAATATTAAGCGGAACCGGGGTCCCGACAAATATTCAGGTGGTTCAAGTTGTTTAGATACCCCACAATTTAAATGTTGTTTTAACAAGGCAAAAGATAGCACCGGTTCGCTACACAAATTTAAATGGGACCAATATAAGACTAGTTTTGCCCGCATATGGATCCCATATTTAATTTAGGTGAATCATCTAGATACCCCCAAACACCCACAATATGTATGCAAACATGTTCATTTAATATGCAATAAGATCAATAACATATATTATAAAAATATGAGGGGTCTCAGATAGGGGGCACACATCGAATGGCGATCTTGGGGTTCACCGAGGGTTCGGGTTTTGGATCGGGCTTCAGGGATTCGACGGGGTTTGGTCTTCGGACGTCGGTATCGGTATGGACTTCGGGTCCATGAAGGCGTTCTCGGGTCCGGGGTTCTTCGGCTCCAGGAAGAAGATCTTGTCAAACCGACACCATCACCTCCGCTCTCCGGTTGGAGTCTTGTCGTCCGCCTTTTGTCGGTGTCGAACTTGACCGATGGTCTTTGGGTACGGGGGTCTTGAGTTTCCCATGTAGGAGATCTTGGTGTCCCGGGGCGAAGTGCTCGAGGGTCGGTGGAGACTCGGGTTACGGTGTCATGACAGTCTTTGAGGGGCACCATGTACAACCTCTAAAAACATCAGCATTCAGCCGGCCTTGTCGATGGGGAAGATCTTGTCAGAACCGTTGGGTTGCTCTTGGTCGACCTTATCCGATAGGAGATATTGTTATCAACCTCCCATCCTCGCATTGTACCGGGTTCACGCAAACAAACGGAGCCAAAACGCATTACATCGACGGAAGACAAATGCGCAGGAAGGACGCATGAACTCGAGTAGGGCCTACTTGGCCTGGCGTGTAGCTCTAGGAGGCGCGGATCTTGGTGAGCGCACTGCTGTAGAGCAGCAGTTGGTCGGGAGGAGGTCGAGGCGGCGAGCAGAGCAGGATGGGGACGGCGGCCCGACGCGGTTCTGTGGGGTCGAGGCTGGAGTTCGGGATCCGGCGGGCGAAGACGAGGCACAGAGGCCGGCGATGCAGACTTCACATGGCGAGGTCGAGCGTGCGGTTCCGGTGACGTGCAAGTCGCAGGGTCGCTCTGGCTAAGGTGAGCGATGGCGGGCAGGTGCTTGCCGAGGAGGACGGCGGCGATGATCGGCGGCGCCACGCACAGAGGAAGGGGCGACGCGGCTGCGGCTCGCTAACGGAGGAGGTCGGCGGTGTCGGCCAGGCCAGGGGCGAGATCGAGAGGAGGCGGCACTGAGATCCTTCGAGGGGAGGCGGTGGTTGCAGGGCAGCGAAGGCGGCGGCCAGGGGCGAAGCGAGGCGGTGGAGAGGATCCGGCAACAAGGGATGGTGGCACGGCTGAGGCGGGCCTGCATGAGGAGGGGATATGGGCGAGACAGAGGAGGGAGGAGGCGGTGGAGCGGTGGGGGAGGCTCGATGCGGGGGAGGTTGCGGGAGTGGTGGGGCCGGGTGGAGTGGGGCCAGGATGGGGAAACGGGCGGTGGAGGTGGGGCGGTCTCGGGGTTCCCCCCAGGTGGTGGGTCCGGCGACGGGAGTGGGCAGGTGGTCTCGGGGTGGGGCTCAGGCGGCCAGGTGGGTGTGGAGGGAGTTGGTTGGCGCGCGCGTGGCATGTGTTGCGTGGCAGGCGGGGATTGGTGGGGATTTGGGGAAGTGGTGAGGTGGCGGTTTGCGATAGGCTGGGGTGAGGTGGAAGGGGGGCTGGGTAGGATAGGTTGGGTAGAAAAGGGTTTAGCATTTAGGCTGGTTTTAGTACTGGGGGTGGCCGACTAGGTCGGATCGGCCCGGTACGGCTGCCCCTAAAAATAAAATAAATGTTTTAATATTTAAAAATGGGGCTTTTGAAATCCGTTGGTAGACGAAATAAAAATAATCCGGAGACCCAGGTTTTGAATTTGAAATAAAGGCGGGGTATTTAGAAAACAAAAATATGTTTTTCAAAAATAGTTTCAGAAAAACAAATGCATGATGATGACGATGCTCAAATGCAATGTGGCATGATGACATGAGCATGCGGTCATGATGATGCAATGCACAAAAGCAACGCGATTTTCTAGTAGTGGTTTTTGCGGGGCGCCACAACAACGAACATAGGGGTAGGCTTAGGCCATGCATAGGAAAGCGCGCACGTCGAGTTCCTCAAAGCTAATAGTGATATCTTCGCATGGCAGCCTTCTGACATGACCGGAGTACCTAGGGAACTTGTTGAGGACTCTCTTAATGTGTACCCTGACGCTAAACCCGTCAAATAGTCTTTACAACGGTTTGGTGATGAAAAGCGCAAACAAATAGCCAAGGAATTATCCCGACTAGAATTAGCGGATTTTATAAAAGAGGTCATCCATACAGATTGGGTGGAAAATCCTGTACTCGTCCCTAAAAAGGAGACCATTGATTTAAGGATGTGTGTCGATTAAACCTCTTTGAACAAGGCATGCCCAAAAGATACGTTCCCTTTGCCAAGAATCGATCAAGTTATCGACTTAACGGCAGGGTTGGAACTACTCTATTTTTTCGATGCATATTCCGGATATCACCAAATTCTGATGAAAAAGTCGGATAAAATTAAGACGTCTTTTGTCACTCCTTTTGGAACCTTCTGCTACGAAACTATGCCTTTTGGCTTAAAGAATGCAGGAGCAACATATCAACGTACTATGCAATGTTGTCTCAATGACCAAATCGGACGCAACTTCCACGTATCGTAATGACATATGATTATGTCCAAAAATAAGGAAACTTTAATTTATGACTTGGACGAAACATTTGCTAGTCTATAAAAATTCAACATGATGCTCAATCTGAAGAAGTGTTTCTTTGGAATTCCAGTCAGAAAATTGTTAGGTTTCATCGTCTCTGAGCGAGGCATAGTGGTGAACCGGGACAAAATCAAGGCTATACTAAACATTACCAGGCCAACTCGCCTGAAGGACATGCAGCGTCTCACAGGTTGCATTGCGACAGTGAGTCGGTTCGTTAGCCAGCTCGGTGAAAGATCCGTACCTTTATACAAACTCTTGATGAAAACCGACAAATTTGTCTGGACCCAGGAAGCCGAATGACGAGGTTCGATCTCGTCAATGCCCATTGTTATGGACTTGGGTTTTGAAGAAGATGGGGATGCTGGAGATCGTGGAACGGTTAACAAACAAGCAACACGGGGACACGAAATTTACCCAGGTTCAGGCCCCCGGAGGGAAAACCCTACTCCTGCTTGTCTGCTCTTGATTATGGTGGAACCAAAAGTTTTAGGGGTGCGCAGATGCAATATGGCGTGAGGTGCGTATCAGATGAGTTGAGCTGTCCTCCTCGTCGTGCCCTCCTATCCTTTATATAGATAGGAAGGTCTCGGGCATCAGGTCGAGTCGGTTACAGATTAGGGTTTGCCCCTTTGAAATTATATCTACTCTAGTCTTGTTCGACAAGGTTCCAAAGGTGTCATGGGCTTGGGCCACCCGAAAGTCTCCGCGGGCCGCGTACGTTGTCGTGGGCCTTCCTTGGGCTGGACCAGGTATACTAATGTCGTGTTCCCGTAGGGTACAACCATGTTAGTAGCCCCCGAGTGTTCAGTCGAATCATAGATTCGGCTGAGGACTCTTCAATCTTTCGGGTGCAGCTGGTCCTGTTTATAAGAGAAAATGATTTAGTTCGTAGGAATTGTTGATGCATGTGCCTGACTCTCCTGACGGATCAGGGTCAGTTAACTGTCATAGGACAAAACAACACGATCTTCTTCAGACTCGAGTCCCCAGACTCTAATCTAGAACGAATGCTGGCGCAATTCGACTCTGGCCGCTGGGTCTTACAGGAGTCGAATCCTAGTAGTTTTCGAGTGATGTACCCAAGGCGTCCGTCGGAATTTTTCATCGTGTCTGTTGACATGGTATTTTACAAGCAGAGTGCAGTCGGGAGCTTTACTAGGCCATCAGATCATATCTGTAGGTCTTATCTTTGTGCCGTAGACATAGCATCTGAAATGTTATCACCGCGGAGGTGTTTCGGGTGGCCAAGGAGAATGTTTCTCACTTAGCGTTTGTTTGGGCAAAGTTGCCAGAAAAAGTTTGTATTTTGATCCGAAGGACACAATTTTTCGGATGCTTAATCAATCCTCCCTATGGGAGTAGCCCCCGAGTCCTTAGTGGAGTCATAGACTCGACGTGGGACTCGAAGATAGTTTAGAGGTGTAGTACCTTAATCATGTCTCAGGTGCGCGGCCAGCGCTCCTAATAGGAGTATCCCCCGAGTAGTTGCTCGAATCGTATATTCGAGTAAGTACTTGATTCACCAGCCGAAGATTTCCAATCATTGCTAGGTTGGTCTTGATGACGTCAGTGCTGACGATCAGTGATCTCAACCGTCTGCGGCGCCAGAGATAACGTGACAGGACGAGCGTGGGTCCCACTTTCTGACTTGGAGTTAACTAGTCATGCGCGGCGTGGCAAAAATTATGACGTCTTCTCGGTTTTCGTGCGTAGTGGATGGCGTGCTGGCGACGATTCATTGCTGTGCTGACACGTGTACAGTTGGATCTGTCCTGAGCGCTAGGGCTTCTGGATGAACGGTTCCTGTTCGTCGTCCTCGTCCTTATAACCGTGGGGAAAACAGTGATTTGGTTTTCACCCCTTGCCATTTGCTTTCACCATTGCTTCCATTTTCGCAAGTACTGCCTCTCTTGCACGCACTGGACGTTCTTCGATCCTTTCCCTCTTCATTTCTTCGCACGCATCGCCATGGTTGACGCCCCACAATGGGAAAATCGAAGAAGACCTCTGCCGGTGCGGACTTGAGCGCCACCGCCAGTGGCAAGAAGGTTGTCGGTTCCACGCACATCACAGACGGCAACTGGAGGCGCACGGAGGCGCGCGAAGCTGACTTGCACAAACTGCGCGATGCGGGGATGATCCCGCAGGACAAGGAGTCCGTGAAGCTTCCAGGTGATGAGGTAATCCCCCGTCCACCCGTAGGGTTTCGGGTGATGTTTGTTGCTTTTAATCTTCGTGGACTTTTGCTCCCTATCCACGATTTTCTTCGTGGACTCCGTTTCTTCTACGGCATCCCACTTCATCATCTTTCCCCCAATTCTCTCCTCCACATCGCTTGTTTTATCACAATCTGCGAGTGCTAGCTTGGTATCGAGCCGCACTTTGGCCTCTTCTGGAATCTCTATTCCGTGAAGAGGTAGTCTGGCACCGACAGAGTCTATCCGCTCGGCAGCTGCGTCATTTCCATCTGATCTTTTGTTCTCTTATTTTCCTTTTCCATGTTCGAGTCCGTCCAATACTGGCGGAAGAAATGGTTTTATATCCGCGACTCCATAGTGGACGGGCAAGATTTTGGCTTCGCTCCCTTTGACTCCTCTCAGGAAATCGTTCCGAAGACGTCTTGGAAGAACCACATGGAGGGCAAGGTAGCGGAGGTGGAGGAGCTCTACCGTCGGGTGGAGGCGCTCCAGATGGTTGCTGAGAAAGAGGTCAATGGTGTGGATATTATCCGCACCTTCCTCAAACTTCGGGTGTAGCCGCTCCAAGCGAGAGCGCATCCGATGTTTCTTTACACTGGACGCAACAACCCGATGAGGATTTCGGCTGAGGAGCTGTCCAGGGGCGACCTCGATAGAGTTCTTTGTCCGCTGCTGAAGTTCAAGGGCGATGAAGATCTCCCGGGGAAGTCATTGATTGCCCCCTTTAGCGCTTCGAAACCAGTCCCTCAGGTGTAGAATTGTGTCATGCGTGTTGCGTCTTTGTTCGAGTGCTATTTTCTTATGACTGTTGTGACTAATCACGATCTTTGATATCTTTTGTGTGCAGGATCTCAAGGTAGCTAGAATGATGCCTCCGCTACCTGAGAAATTTTCGGTTGCGCCGGACCACGAGGTTTTGGACTCTGAGTCCAAAATTCCTCCGGCGCTATCTCCAACCCAGGAAGACCCCGAGCCGAGCGAGGGAAAGACCCAAAAGCGCTCCCGAAGTGAGTCTTCGGATGCATCGACGTCGCCCACTCCCCGGGGCCCTTCCTTCCTGGAGAAGCATGGTGAGGATGAAGGTGCCTCCTCTACACCTTTCCCTGCTGTGCCACTTCGGGTGATCGCGCCGCAGCCGCTAGCAAAGAAGAAGAAGAAGAAGGAGAAGGCAGCGCCGGTCTTCAATTTGTTAGACATTGAATCGTAAGTAGTTTTGGATGTGTTTTGTTCTGTAATTTGCGTGTGCAATGGTTCTTCTTGTCTTGATCAATATTTTCCTTGCAGCCACTCCTCGGAGGGTTCTCTTAGTGAGGGCACTCAGGAGGCCGTAGGGGAGTCGAAGCCGACGGCTCCTCCCTCTCAGACGGTGTCCAACTCTAGGGACGATGCCCCAAACCCCTCTCCGCAGGAGGCTCGAGCAGTCGTTACTCAAAAGACCGCACGCGGAACCTCGGAGTCTCCGTCTGAGCACGTAAGTTGTCTGTTCCTTTGTCCTGTAGGGGGGAGCCCCAAGCCCTTTTTGATATTTTCTTGGCTGTTTGTTTCCGTTTCTTCTCGCAGCCCTTTGTGCATAGCGCAAACATTCTTATCCAGCAGCATCTGGCACTAGAGGCCAGCATGAAGCAGCTGCGAGGTACTTCACATTTCTCATTTCTATTTTATTTCGTCTGTTGCATGAACAATGCTTGTGTTGCTCATGTACTTGTTGGTTTTTTGCAGATGAAAACAATGCGGCCCTTCGTCGGCTGGATGCTCTCGAAAAGAGCCTCGGTCGAGCGGAGAAACAGGTTGTGGATGCTGTCGAGGCGAAGGAGCGCCTGCAGAAGGAGATGGTTGATGTTGCTGAAGCTAAGGAGCGCCTGCAGCAGGAGGCTTCCGATCGCGAGCAGCGACTCGCAACTGTTGCAGCTGCTCGCGAGAAGGAGATGGCAGATAGGCTGATGGCTGCAGCCAAAGTCTTCTCCGGTGAGCTTCCTTTACTTGTTTGATCCTGTTCAGCTTCCTCTTGTCGTATTCTTATTCGGGTCTTTTTCCTTTTTTGTCTCAGATGCTGCAGGCATCGCGTTTGATAACGGTGTCCTGGAGCATGGAAGTGCTCTAGATGATGCCACCGCAGCGGTCGAAGATCACTGTGGCACTGCTGCTAACTCCTTGGCGAAGGCCAAAGAGGTTCTTCGGCGCTTCTACAAGGAGGTCGTCCCCAAGGGTGCTATCCTTGAGGATGTCGATGCCCTTGCGGATGCTTTATCGGAGGATGCTCTGGTGGCCTAGAAGCGCAAGCAGAAGGGCATCGGCGCCTCCATGGGGTTGGCCATGGCCATGGAATCCGAAGAGGAGCTGGATTTGCCGCACATTACCTCCTAGATGCCGACGGCTCCAGACGGCTCAAAGGTAGCCTTCGACATCTTTTCCTCTCGCTGTAAGCGTTATGGGCCGAAACTCATTGACCTGCTGGCGGAGTATGCGGCGAAGCAGCAGGAGGAGGCCAAGAGCAGGCAGGCTGGCTCTGAGGCCACTCCAGTTGCTGGTGCCTAGGATCTGGTGTTGTATTTTAGGATAGTGTATCCTCTATCTTTAATGTATGATTTTGTTGATGAACAATCTCACCTTGTGCCACGCGGTGGCCTTTAATGTATATAAATTATATTTCGAGCAATCGCTAGAGATGTATGTGGTGTTCATCTTCCTGACTCGTTTGTCTTTAGGGTCCTTCGGGTGGGGCACCCGTTGGTACTTTGACTGCTCCAGACCCGTGACCATCGCTGGACGATGCGTCGCAGCTTGCGTTCCTTCGCGACCGTGTCCGGAGCCTAGAGAAGGATGTCCTAAGCATTCGCGGCCATGCGGACGTATGGAAGTCGAAGGCGGAGCGGGCCACTGCCAGGGAGGAGTTTTTGATGGGGGAGCTGCGACAGGTGAGCGAGCAACTGCAATGTAAGTCTTTTTGAAATGCTATTCTTTTCAGGTACGACTTGTTTGCATGTCATCTTATTCTGTACTTGGTGCAGGCGTCAATCTCGTTCCGAGGGAAGAGAAGGAGTGTGTTGCAGTTCGGATGAATTACCTGACCCAACAAGACTTGGAGGCTGGCGGATTCTTCTGGATGGATCGTGATCGAGCTATTGTTCTTGCAACGATGCAAGATCGCGCACATCAGGTTTCTTAGGTGATGAGGCAAGCGAGGATTTCCCTGGCGTCTATTTGGGTCTTTATGTTTCCCCTGGATGAGGCACCTTCCAACCTTTGGGGTCTGCTAGCAAAGTTTCGAGATGTGGGCCATGTCAGGAATTGGTGCGGTGTTAGCTAGTCGTTGGGGTGAAGGCCGCTCTTTCACTTGTTCGGCTGCATCGTCGTGATGTTGATCTCACGACGGTGGCGACTGGGCCACCCCTTCAACCTAATGGTAGTCTCTAGGATATGCGCCCGCATTATACGGCTGTTAGGCAGTATGCCGAAGAGATCGTCGATCTTTTCGAGCAACGGGCAAAAGTGATTCTTCAAAATAGGCGTACCCTATAAAGAAAATAGACTTATGTGAAACTTGTATGTATTCGAGTGGGCTTATTGTGCCCTGTGTAAAGTTTAGTTGTGTTTGCACATTCTTCCTTGTTGTATGCATGCCCTTTCCGTTAGTCTAACGTGGTCAGCTACTCAGGTTGTATGTTTTGTTCTCAATCGACGAAGTCGTGAGGTGAGGCGTATCCCCCGGGCGTGTTATAGTGAAAAGTAATGCAGGATAAAAGAAATTTTAGGATGGGGAACTTAGCTTTTATTCATATCGTAACGAGGAGGTACATTATTCGGCTGAGCAGCCCTACTGAAAGTAAAGAGGAAGCTAGGGGTAGAAGCGTCGCAATTGCGCGACGTTCCATGGGTTGGAGTATTCGACTCCTGACTTGACGTCCATGAGGCCGTAGGCGCAACCTGGGATGACTTCGGTGACGATGTAGGGTCCTTCTGCGGTGACCCAGCATACCACTTCACGATGTAGTACACTATAGTCGTTGACATAACACCAATGAAAACCCGTTCACTAGTATTACATCCCTCAGAGTGGTACAACAGAAACACGGCAGGTCCAAGAAATGACTATAGGTTACAACTCAACTCTTTACACAAGATCCAGAGAACACTCTAGGTTAAAGAGAGAAAGAAACTTCTTACAAAGAAGAATCAGAAATAAACAATTCATAAATATCATGATAATAAGGTTAGAATCTAACTATTTGGCTTATATTGATGCTATTGCAATACTCTACAGAAGTAGGTTCTATGGCTAGAGATTATATTCCTATCTAATCAGCATCTTCTTCTTCAGTTGAGTTGAGGTATATGTTGATTTTCTTGAGTTCATTGAAGACGGAAGCTGTTGATGATGATTCCTGGAGCATGACTTGAGGTACACGTCGTCTTAATGACTTCAGAATCTAGCAAGGGTTAAGAAGATACTTTGACTACGAGCATACTCAGCAAGTTCACTAGAAAAGGAGTGTATGATGCACTATATCTACAGCCACAGACCAGAGGTCATAGGCAATGCAAGTTTTCGTAAACATTTCTTCAAAGGTTGCTTTTATTCCGAAAAGCAATGTCCGTCAGCCTTCACGGGTTTACCAGAACTTTCATGGAGTTCCTTTCCCGCCGCGTTCGCAGCTCCTTCCCGAAAAAGAGAGTAACAAGTTATAGTTCTTACACTCTGCAGAGGTGCGTTACTTTACCCATGAGAGATCAAATCCTTGTTGCACAACCGAGCGATCTTTCCCTTCCACACTTCCTATGGTGTGGGGCCCAGTAGATGATCCAAGCCAACCACTGCATTCTGCGCGACCCCGCATGTCTCCTTGGTGTATGCCAGCCCACCAATTGAATTACGGAAATTGGCAGTACAGATCGTTCAGATGCCAGAACTATCGTGGAACGTTGAGGGTTCCCACCCATATGCTGCATATCCTATATTAATTACCAATTAATATGCACGCTACGAGTGATAACAGCCAAGACCCGCACATCCAGCTCCATGCGAGAGGGAAAAGATACAGCTGACTTCTCCATCCCATTCCAAATCTCATGGTCAACGGGATATATACGGCGCAAGAATCACTGGCGACATTGGTTGTTAAGTCCTAGATAATATGTTCCTTTACCACCGGCACTTTTATAGTAGGTTGTTACCTCATGGTAAATAACCTATAATCATATTATTATGAAAATATTGTTTTCTGACCTTTTTCAAATGCAGGTGATGACAACACTAGATTTGCAAAATACTTTATAGAAAATAATCAAAGGACATCAGCAAGTGTGAACGTGCCTTTTGTGATTGCAAGATTATGCACTCACGGTCTTCGAGACAATATAAGATCCAATATCTGAAATCAGCATCATTGGTCCGGTAAGGACTAATGTTTAAAGAATCAAGATGCTTTTATGCATAATTAATGTAATACAAGTTGATAAACTCGAATCCCGGGGATAACATTGATCTAGGGTTTGAATACTAGAAATGGCTTCTTTGGAATGTGTTGCTCTTTTTGATTAAGTTTCACACTTGTGCTTCTTGTTAAGGCTTGTGAGTGTGTGTGAAACAACATGCATGTATAATATCATAAAATAATGAGATACATTAATGGAATTCTAATCAAGATTTCTTATACAATAATTGTTTATCTTCAAATTTTAGTTTGCAAGTAATGCCACTTATAAAGGACTTAAGTGTTATCAATCCTAATTATACAAGTAAAGTATAAAGTAATGTGATTACGATTAATTGTCATATGTTGATTGAAGTGGCAAAACGAATAACTTTTGAAGAAAAGATTTCTTTATTAAGGTTTAAACAATCCATATGGTTAATCAGAGGTGGTCGATCTTGTTTGTGCTTGCTAGAATAGTTTGGATTTGAGATGCTTTATAACTTAATTATAAGAGACCAAAGTTAACTATAAAATACATAAGAAAGTCTTTAGCATGGTATTTGAAGTATTGTAGACTAAAGTTATCTTTAAAGACATAGATGGACTTAAGGTATATTGCTTATGTTATTTGTACCTTTTGTACTTTATAATGTTTCCTTAAAGTTACTTAAGAATGGCATTACTTTTATTCGGGTAGTGGTTTCTTTACATTATAAATGTATAAAAGGATTTATCTCCTTATAAGGGTGTGGTTATGGTTTGTGAATAAGTAAACAATATTATTTAACTACTTATGAATTCACTATAGTGTTTTGGTATGTTGATAAACTTGTGGTTAAAGTAAAGGAATAGGTTTTATTTCACTACAGATTATTCTTGGTGATTTTATATTGGATAAGGATCCTTTTATAAAATAATCTACACTTATGGTTGAAGGATAATTCATAAAATTGTATTTAAAATGTGTTAAACCATTTTGACTTCATACTATCAATATTCAAGACTAATACTATTTATTAGACTCAATTGACTAATTTTAAAAAATATTAGCAAATTTTATTTACCCTTATATGAATTATTAATTAAGGAAATTAGATTTAAATTCACGTTATTAGGGGATTAAGTTTTTATTTACCTCAAAGGTAGAATTTTATATTTTTACCATGTAGGTATTATTTTTTTATCATTTTGGTATATTATATGTATTTTTATGAATTTTAAATAATAGATATGATTTTTATAAGTTTAATTATTTTATAGACATTTAATAAATAATAGATATTAAATTAAGTGAAATAATAATACCTAATTATAGTTTTAAATTATAGTTCTTATTTTTCTAAGATTTTTGGTATTTTATTTATATTTTTAACATTTACCAATATTAAAATATGAATTATCTATGTTTTATTACTTATAAAATCTTTATTAAATAATAATTATTTAAATTGTTAACATAATAATCTTTGATAATAAGTGGTAGATTTTATTTTTCTAAACATTTTCATATATTACACATATTTTTCTGAATTATAAAACAAAAGTTATTGAATTTCTAAGATTTAATCATTTTATTTAATTTCTGGAATTTATTTGTGTTTGAATGCATATTGTTTTATTTATTTTCTAATCAGGAAATACTTTTTATATCAAGCTAAACCTAGACACAGTCACTGACTGGTGGGTCGTGGCCACGTGGTGTGCCACGCTGGAGAAGGACCTAGTCAAATAACGCTGAGGTGGCAGGCTGACCTCAGCACGATGTCACGCTGACGTCAGCGCGGCCTCCACCACCAGATCAAGGTCGCCGACAGCGATCTACGGCGTCTCAGCTCGCATGGTTTGGTGGGTTGGAGAGAGGATGCAACGGCGATTCGAACAATGGTCACGCCGCCCCGGAATGGTCACCGGAGCACTAGCTCCGACGAGCTCCGACGGTGGCCCGCTCGAGTTCATGTGTACTGGGCACTACAGACGACTAGAAGAAAATCGGAGAGAACCATCAGAATCATAAGCTCACTAGGGAGCTTGCAGAGGTGATGGTGAGGAGAGGCGAGCTTGGACGGCGTCACCATGGTCGTCGGCGAGCGGCGGACAGACGAGCTCGATGCGCATAATTTAGGCTTCCCGGCTCGATTCCTCCTCCTCGCAGACGAAGTCCACCACGGCGGAGCTTGTGGCACCTTCAGTTGTCCTTGGGACAGTCTCAAACGGCGACAACGAGCAACTCCGGCGAGTTAGGGTTTCGGCACGATTGGGGAATTTTGGGAAAGGGAATGAGAGAGAGAGTGATTCGGGTACGAGTGGATAGAGGAGATCGCGGACGTTCTTATCCTACCCCCAACAGCGGCGGCAAGCATCACAGCGCGGCGGAGGATCGACGGCGGCCGTGTTGCCACGCGGCTGCTTCTGTCGATGAGGAAGACGACGAAGGACAGAGTCGAAGAGGTACGGGCCGGAAGCGGGCCGCGTGTGGGCCAACATGGGCTGCAGCTAGTTACGTCAGGCGATGGTTTGGTAGAGAAAAACTTCTGGGACGGCCTGCTGCTTGGGCCTGGTTCTTTTTTATTCTCTAATTTCCATTTCTATTTTTTGTTTCATTTTCATATTTGAATTTTTCACAATTTGTTAAAGATTTCTTTATAGAAATTATTTCCTAAGTATTTGCAGCAGTAATGAGTTGTATTCAGAATCATATAGTGATTTTTTATTATACAATGTTATAATTTCTTTATTTTCTTTATATGAACCCCTTTTTAATATTTTGGATAGGCCTTTGTTATAAATTTTCATTCTATAATAAACCATGGATTTATTATATGATATTTCCTTATTTATTTATAAAACTTAGTTCTAGTTAATTTAGAGTTTGGAGAGAATTTTTATATGATACATAAAGTTTTAGGGAATTAATATAGTTAATATTATTCCCATAAATTTAGGAAATAGCAATGGATAGATTTTATTATAACCAACAAAGTAATTAGGGTTTAAAATTATAAATGCTTACCATAAGTTTTTAGGAGAATTAATATACTTATATTCTTTTGTTGGTGTGAATAAGGATTAATGGCTAAAACACATTGTCTTTATGTTTGTGATCATTAATGATATCACCATTTAAAATAGAAAGTTATTTTCTGTAATGTCTTATGGAAAGGGATTGATAAAGATAACTCCTAAGCACATATGGTTATGATAATTGGAAATGACAGAGATGTGTTTAAGTGATTTGCTATAGAAAAATATTCCTTATAAAGAATTGTGAAAATAAAATGATTTATCCAACAGATGAGATGGATGTTAAGCTTGATTACGGATTTAGGGTTTAGTGTTTACCAAGAATTCCTATCTTCCATAATTCACAATCCTAGACTTCTGATTAAGGAATTCCTTTCCTAGATATACTACTTCTTCATATCCATCATCATGTGTTAACATGATGAGCTTTGCTTCACAAGAATATTCTTATCCACCTTTTATTCTTATAAATCCATTTATAAATCCAATGAGCTTGACACTAAAGCCTTTCATAATATTCTCATATCTATACTTGGTTATATCAACTACTCTACTGCTGATAACCTCCAATCCAACAAGTAGTTACTTCTAACTCCATTCATACCCTTCCATAATCATCCACCACTAACATTACTCTAGTAGATGTATATATCAAACTACTTTCCTCCAAAGCTTACTATTCTTTAAGACGAATAACACTACTTCAATAACTCCATGCTACTCTAGCTTTAGCTTGGTCATACTATCTTATATCTACTTTACTCCAGCATCTTATATTCCAGCTTCACATTATATCATGGTGACTTATCATAGCTAACCTATAATAACATATCTATACTAGGGTTCAATCATGTTCTATCCACCAATGTCACTTATACATGATATAAGCATTCAATCTTGGTGACTAAAGCATGATCATTATAATCCTTTGATCCTTTATGGTTTAGGTTTCCAGTTGGCTAATCAGGCTTCATCAATACAATATTACAGTTGTCTTGAAATTATCTTCTTAGTATCTCTATTGGATTAAGGGATATTATTCATGGACTATGCCTACTTAATCCAATAGGATTACTCCTTGGTATCTATCTTCAATGTTCATCCTTATAACCTTTATCTCAGATACTCTTCTATTCATTTAGGAGTGAATTAAAACTCCATCAATTATCACATTGATCCTATTCTCTTCCAACACCCCCATCCTATAGATGATATTTAAATATATCATTACTATTTACCCCTTCTTACTTATTTCTTTATAGGCCTTAAGTGAATGCTATGATATGGTTAAGAGTTGATAGATCAAGAATTGATAGATTACGAATTGATGATCAATAGTTGATTACTCAATATTGATGAACAAAAGGTATTGAGATAGGATTCCATAAGGATTGATATGGAAAGAAAGATATATGGTGAATGATTTGAGTTACTTTCCTTCCTACTCAATACAACTAAAGGGTTAAGGTAAAGTTGATCCTTTTGGTAGAAATAGATAAGGATAGAATAGGTCAAGATTAGTTATTACATTATTGTTACTTGAATTATATTCATAGCTTGGTATTCATGAGTTATTGTAATGAATACTATGTGATAATCACTTAAGGATCAAATATTAATTATTTAGCAATGTATTAGGGTTTAATTTTTATTACATTTGATCTACCCTTAGATCAAATCTCCTTTACCCAAAATAAGGTTTTAGCAAAGGTCATATTGAAACTTATTGCCGTCAACTTGATGATCTACTTCAATTCCATCAAGTTGAGAGAAGATTCAATCACTTTGACAAGTTTTATTCAAAAGCGCGAAAATTATTCGGATTTTATATGCATGAATGCAATGCACACATCTGGGTTAAGCTTATTTCTAAGCTCTAATGCTGGGAGGTTACACCTTCCTAGGGTGACTCGAGCTTATTTGGCCGCTCTTGCTTGAGTCGTAGGACGAGATCTCCTTCGACGAAGGACCTTCGGCGCAGCCAACGGCTATGGTAGTTGTGGAGGCTCTACTGGTAGACCGCTAAGCGAGTCGTGGCGATGTCGCGTGCTTCGTCGAGTGTGTCGACGGCGTCTTCGAGTGCGGCCGATGATTCGTCTTCGCTATAGGCAACAACCCGTGGGGCCTTGTGGCGTACTTATGCAGGTAGCATAGCTTCGGCTCCGTGCACCATGAAGAATGGTGTGTAGCCAGTTGAACTGTTCGGCGTTGTACGCAGGCTCCAAAGTACGGAGGGTAGCTCTTCCACCCAAGCTCCCGCGAGCCTTTCGAGTGGACATAGTAGGCGTTTCTCGATGTCGTTGCCTATGAGGTTGTTGGCCTTTTTGACATGTCCATTGGTCTGCGGGTGCGCCATGGAGGCGTATGATATGTTGATACCAAGGCCTTCGCAGAAGTCCTGCAATTCCTTCGAGATGAAGTTTGAGTCATTGTCCGTGATGATGTTGTGGGGCACGCCGAACCTGTATACTATGGACTCAAAGAATTTGACGGCAGTTTTGCCGCTTTGGTTGGTGATGGGCATGGCCTCGATCCACTTGGTGAACTTGCCGACTGTGACCAGGAGGTAGACGTGGCTTCCTTTCGATGATTTGGGCAGTTTGCCAATCATGTCGAGGCCCCATTGGGCGAAGTTCCAGGCCAATGGTATGGGCCTTAGCTCGGATCCTGGTGCATGTGGCTTGTCTGCGTACCTCTGGCAGGCGTTGCATCTTTGGATGAGGTCCTTGGCATCGTTCATTGCTGTTGACCAATAAAATTCAGCTCGCAGAGCTTTGGCGACTAGGATGCGGTTGCCTGCATGATGGCCGCAGATCCCTCGTGGATGTCTTGAATGATGGTTTTGCCGTCACCGATCGTGACGCACCATTGGAGTACACCCGAAATGTTGCGCTTGTATAGCTCGCCATTGATCATAGTGAAGGCCTTGGACCGGCGAGATATGTGTCGGGCATCTGTCGGGTCATCGGGCAGCTCTTTGTTTAGCAGGTACTGAAGGTACGGCTGGGTCCATGTTTCTTCAATCGCCATGACCTGTACCAGGCTAACCAGCTCGTCCTCGGTGTCGAGCTTTTTGGGTCCTTCATGTCCTTCGGGTGGCGCAGCCCCTGAGTGCTCTGCTTCTTTGGGTGATCCCTTGGGGAATTTCCTTTTGATAGAGGGTACACAGATTTGTTTGAGGAACACACCTTGTGGCACCCGTGCGCAGGTGGAGCTGATGTTGGCGAGTCTATCAGCTTCCTCGTTGATTTTGCTTCCAACATGCCGAAGCTCGCAGCCGTCAAAGTCTCCTTCGAGTGACTTATAGAGCGTGCAGTATGCGATCATGTTGGCGCTGTGAGCGTCGCACTCGTTCATCATCTGCTGGACGACAAGGTTCGAGTCATCGTAGATTACTAGGCGCGTTGCGCTGCAGATCTTGCTCATCCTCATGCCGTGGATGAGGGCCTCATATTCGGCCTCGTTGTTGGAGGCGCAAAATTTCATCCGAAGGACGTATTTCATCTTATCGCCTTGCGGGGACGTCAGTATGACGCCAGCTCCTGCTCTGGCCTCACGCTTGGAGCCGTCGAAGTGCATCGTCCATGATTGTGTCATCTCCGGAGTGTCTGGCAGCTGGAGCTCCATCCAGTGGACGAGGAAGTCAGGGAGGACCTAAGATTTGATGGTCTTGCGCCGCTCATAGACTATGTCTAGGGGGATAGCTCGATGCCCCATAGGTCTACGTGTCCCGTGGCTTCGGGATTGTTCAGGATGTTGGACAATGGCGCCTCGTTAACGACCATTATCTGGTGCTCCTGGAAGTAGTGGCTTAGCCGACGAGCCGTCATAAATATTCCGTAGGCGAGCTTCTGGTAGTGAGGGTACCTCTGCTTTGTTGGTGTTAGGACGTCACTGAGGTAGTAGATTGGGCGTTGTACCCCCATGGGTCTTGCCATCTTTGGGTCGTTCGACCACGAGTATAGTGCTGACCACTTGATGCGTGGTTGTGATGTATAGCAGCAGAGGCTCGCGCTCCTTTGGCATGACCAGGACAAGTGAGGTAGAAAGCGGCCGCTTGAGGTCTTCGAATGCATCGTCTGCTTCGGGTGTCCAGTCAAACTTGTCGGTTTTGCCTAGCAGCTGGTAGAAAGGCAGGGCCTTCTCACCCATGTGAATGATGAACCTGCTCAGCGCCGTGATGTGCCAAGCGAGTTGCTGGACACCCTTGAGGTAATTCGGCTTCTCCATGGTCAGTATGGCCCGGATTTTCTTCGGGTTCGCCTCGATCCCTCGCTGGGAGATGAAGTAGCCAAGTAATTATCCAGATGGGACACCGAAGGCGCACTTTTATGGGTTTAGCTTGATCTTATAGTGATCAAGGTTATCAAACGTCTCATGGAGATTGTCGATCAACGTCTTGGCTTCCCTGGTCTTGATCACTATGTCGTCGATAGAGACTTGGATGTTGCGACCGATCTAGTTTTTCAGGCACGCCTGCCTACACCTTTGGTACGTGGCGCCTGCGTTCTTCAGCCCGAAGGTCATGGTGTTGTAGCTGAACACTCTGAACGGCGTGATGAATGTCGTTTTCTCCTGATCTTTGACCTTCAGCCGAATCTATGATCTGATCGATCTGTGGTAGAGGGAAGTGATCCTTGGGGAAATACTTGTTGAGCGATGTGAAGCCCACGCACATCCGCAGAATGTCCGTGTCCTTCTTGGGGACCAGCACAGTGTTGGCCATCCACTCGCTCTCCTTGATTTCTCGCATGAAGTTGGCATCGAGCAGTCTGTTGACTTTGATTCCAATGGCTTCGTCTCTTGGCTCGGACAGTCTTTGGATGGACTGTTTGATGGGCTTCGTGTCCGGAAACACATTGAGTGCGTGCTCGGCGAATTCCCTGGGAACTCCTAGCATGTCTGCAGGACACCGAGCGAAGATTTCCCAGCGCTCACGGAGGAATTCGACGAGCACGCTTTCTTATGCGGGGCTGAGGTCGTTGGCGATCAGCGCCGTCTTGGAGGCATTTGTGGGATGGATCTGCACCTTTTTCGTGTCGACTGTGGAGTCGAACGACATGTCAGGTGCGTTTTGCCTGGAGACTGGGGGTGCCCCGTTGTCTGTCACCTCTCAGAGTCTCGTGAGCTCCTCTTGCATACCGAACGACTAGGAGATTCTGTTGCAGTCTCTGTCGCAGTGGTCGGATCGGGTGAAGCTACCTTGGACGGTAATGACCGCCCCTGGGTCATGGCATCTTGAGTAGCAGGTACGCGTAGTGCAGTACTGCCAGGAATCTTGTGAATGCCACGCACCCGAGGATGGCGTGGTATTTTGATGGCCAGTCCACCACTTCGAATTCCAATCGCTCGCGCCTGAAGTTTTCAGGTTGGCCGAAGATGACGTTGAGCCTTATCTTTCCTAGGGGCATATGCCCTTCCCTAGGACTATGACGTGGAACGTTGTGTCGGACTGTTCCAGGCTGCATAGCGGGATCCGCATTGCTGCTAGGGTGCTGGCGAACATCAAGTTGATGCCGCTGCCGCCATCCATGAAGACGCGGCTCATCTCAAACCCTCTGATCTGCGCCTCGAGCACCGGGGCAGCATGACCTGGGCGAGGGATCTGGCGGGGGTGATCCGAACGATCGAACGTGATGCAGGACTCCGAGCCACTAAAGTACTCAGGGATGGCAGGCGGAGCAGTCACGGCTAGGCTAACTTGGCGGGTGATCTTCTTTTGCACCCTGTTTGTTAGGCGCCCCTTCTGGATCATCAGGGATCCCTTTGGTGGTGGGTACCCTCCTACGCCGTTGTTTGGCACGGGTGCGATTGGTGGGTTGGAAGGTCCAACGGGTGGTGGTGCGGGAGCTCCATGGGTGATATCTCCTGGTGCAGGTGTAGGCCCAAACCCAGGGTTCACGATCTGGCATTGCATTTGGGTGAGGCCCTCGCTGAGTCTCTGGAAATCGTGGAAGTCCTTTAGCATGTGGTTGGCCTTCTTTTTTCCATTCTGCTTGTCGATGTAGAAGTGGATGGTGCAGGGGCCAGACAACTTGTCGTATGCTAAGGGTTCGTCGTCACGGTTGCGACGTTGCCATGTTTGTGTGGGCCGTCCTCCATCGCGGAAGTTGCCTCTGCGGTATCCGCTGCTGTGGTTGTTGTCGTTGTGGCGGTCGGCGTAGCCAGCCGCGACCATGTTGACTCCGTCGCGATCGTTGTAGATGTGTGATCTTCATTTGCTGCGGCGTTCGCGCTTGCGGCCATAGTCATCCTCATCATCCGAATGTGTTCGATGGAGGGAATCCTCGCCATCTGTGGCAATGTCCATGAGGTGGTCGAGCGTCTTGGGCTTGACGCGCCCAAGTTCTTCCTCGAAGTCCGGGCGCTTGACACTATCCTTGAACGCGTCGATTGTCCTCTCCTCGGAGATGTGCGCGGCAGAGTTCTTGCTATTGGACCAGCGTAGTATGTACGAGTGAATGGACTCGCCCGTTCGTTCGGTGCAGGCCCATAGTTCCTCGATCAAGGCTGGCCTCTTGCTGGTGCCCTTGAAGTTTTGGATGAAACTGTAAGCTAGCTATTCCCAGCTTCGGATGGAGCCTGAGGAGAGGCTGTTGAGCCAGATTCGAGATGCGCCTGTCAGCTGCAGCTGAAGGCATTGTAGGGCAGTGTTCCTGTTACCACCGTGCAGCTTGACGGATGAGAGGTGGTCGCTGAGCTAGGACTTCGGGTCCTATGTGACATCGAACTTCGGGGTTTCCGAAGGGAGCTTGAAATTTTTCGGCATCACCGTTCGTCGATCGGATCTACTGAAGCATCTAGCTCTGCATAGTTCTTCGTCTTCTTCCTCCTCGAATTTGGTCGAACACACGTGCTTGGCGCGTGCCTTGTTGATCTTGCATTGGGTTAGGTCATTTTGAGCGTCGTAGTCGCTGCTGCAATGCCTTGGGCTCTTGTGACGTTGAGGCAGATCGTGCTCGTCCTCTTCGGATGAGGGTGTGGGGCTATGGTTGAATCTGACTGCAGCTTTCTTTTTCGGCTCCGCAGGAGCTTCGTCGTGGACCACAGCTCTGATGAGTCCAAGTTCGGCTAGTGCGGACTTGTGCATGGCCATCTTCGGGTTGTCCGCCGAAGGCGGATGGGACACAAGATAGGTGGTGGCTGCCATTATCGCAGCCTGTGGCATTTTCAGCATGACGTTGCCGTTGGCGTCCATCACCATGAAGGACGTGTTGAGTGTCCTGGTGACCTCGCTACACGCGGTGGGGTCCATGTGCTCTATGCGATAGCAATTCTTGTTGGCGTGGTTGCCGTGCGAACTGGAGCCACCAGCGGCGGAGAGCACAGCTCGCCGCGCGCTAGACTCTGAAGCTACCTGCTTGTGTTTGTCAAGTTCCTCCTGCAGTTTTACCTGCCGGTTATGCTCGCCGATGAGGAGGAGGTGGTATGCCATCAGCAGATCCCGTGAAGCATTCACAGGTAGGATCCTATTGCCCACCACGGCTTTTCTTGCCTGGTGCCATCCGTCCTTGTTGAGGTTGATCTTCTGGTAGGCGTTAGCATCGCCTTCGTTGGGTTGGAGGGGCTAGTGTCCGCCGTTTCCTCCATTTCCTCCGTTCCCATCCTGTGGGTTGGGCGGTGGATTGGGTGGCGGTACGTGGGCACTCGAACCTAGTGGCAGTTCCGATTCACCCTGGATGACCAAGGCGCATTGGTAACGCCCGCGGATTTGGTCGCTGTTGCCGCAGCTTTCGGGTCTGGAACCATAGGTTCCTTTGTCTGATGGAGGGCCACACAGATCTGAGTTGCAGCTGCTGCTGTCGTATGACTCATCTGTTAGCGTCGACGTGCGTAACACTCTGATGGGTGGGACCCACGAAGCGGGCCTGATGGATGGTGGCGGCACCCGCTCTGGGAGGCGGAGGGTGCCAGTCTGTCCCACCTAGAAGAAGAAGCTCCCGAACAGAATTTCGAGTCCGTAGCCTACGGGCTCGAAATCCTTCATGGTGGTTGGCGAGTGGGCGGTGAAGTCGAAAGCGCTGAAGAGGAGGTGGCTCTCCATTGCCGAGGAATTTTAGATCGCTTTCGATGGGACTGTCACGATCGCACAATAAGCTCCCCCGATTCCCACAGACGGCGCCAATTGAAGAGGTTCGATCTCGTCAATGCCCATTGTTATGGACTTGGGTTTTGGAGAAGATGGGGATGCTGGAGATCGCAGAACGGTTAGCAGACAAGCAACACGGGGACATGAAGTTTACCCAGTTCATGCCCTTGGAGGGAAAACCTTACTCCTGCTTGTCTGCTCTTGATTACGACGGAACTGGAAGTTACAGGGGTGCATAGATGCAATCTGGCATGAGGTGCGTATGAGATGAGTTGAGTTGTCCTCCTCGCCGAGCCCTGCAAAGGTTAAAAGACCTAGTTTCAAACCCGCCAGTTCTCGCAGCGCCAGAACCTCAGGATCCTATGTTACTCTACATTGCAGCGACCAACAAGGTCATAAGTGTGGTAACAGTAGTAGAGCGCGAGGAAGAAATCCACGAGCATAAGGTGCAACGGCCAACTTATTACCTGAGTGAGGTTCTAACAGAATTGAAACAATGGTACCCACATCATCAAAAGCTATCCCATGGAGTGTTCTTTGCATCCAGAAAGCTACGCCACTATTTTCAAGAGCACAAGATCACAGTGGTGAGAACCTCTCCCCTACGAGATATAATCAATAACCGCGACGCCACAGGACGTGTCGCAAAGTGGGGAATAGAGCTTGCAGCTTTTGACACTGAGTACAAACCGCGTACAACAATCAAGTCCCAAATACTTGACGACTTTGTTGTTGATTGGACAAAGACGGTAGAAAACACAAGTTCTCCATACTCAGAATTTTGGACCCTTCACTTTGACGGATCAAAAGCACGAGGGGGCTCGGGGGCTCGGGGGCTGGCGTGGTGCTCAAATCACCCTAAGGAGATAAGCTGTTCTATGTGTTGCAAATACACTTCACGGCGACCAACAATATTGTCGAGTATGAAGCATTTCTACATGGAATACGCATGGCCAAAAACATTGGCATAACAAGACTCATGTGTTACGGAGACTCGGATTTAGTTGCCCAGCAAGTATTCGATATCTGCAACACAAACAAGCACATGGCAGCATACAAAGCTATTGGGGATGAATTATCTAAATCATTCGAGGGTTTTGAGGTTCAACACATCCCTCGGGGTGAAAATGAGGAAGGAGATGCTCTATCAAGGATAGGATCTACGCGGAAACAAGTACCGGATGGCGCTTTCTTAGGGCACTTAAGGGTCCCCTCCATAAGCGGAGTTGATGAGGACTATCTGACAAAATCCGACTCACCTTTAATAGCAGTTATGGCTGTAATTCCTAGCTGGACAAAACCCTATCTAGATTTCCCGATAGACGGAAAATTACCCGAAGACGAAGTCTTGAGCCGGCAGACTGTCCGACAAGCAAAAGCCTATACTATAATAAATGGTGAGCTCTATAAGCGGAGTGTTTCTGGCATGTTTCAGCGATGTATTTCTTCGGAAGAAGGAGTGGAAATCTTAAGAGAGATCCACGAAGGCGAGTGTGGTCACCATGCTGCAGCCAGATCCTTAGTGGCAAAATCTTTTCGACATGGATTCTTTTAGCTTACAGCTAAGGCGGATGCCGACAAACTGGTCAAAACATGCAGAGTCTGCCAAAAGTTTACCCTCCAGGCAAATGTCCCGGCTGAACAGCTGCGAACAATCTCTATTACATGGCCGTTTGCGGTCTAGGGGAATGATATGTTAGGGTCGTTTCGCACGACAAAATGTGGATTTACCCACCTACTAGTGATGGTGGATAAATTTACAAAGTGGATTGAGGCTAAACCCGTAACAAGTTGCGATGGAGCCATAGCTAGAAAGTTCGTTGAGGACATGCATACGATTCGGATATCCGCACAGTATAATTACTGACAACGGGAGCAATTTTTCCATGGGGGAACTTGCCGAATTATGCAAAGAACAAGGGATCCGACTCGATATTGCATCAGACGCACATCCACAGGCTAATGGACAAGTCTAAAGAACTAATGGCCTTATCTTGCAAGGACTCCGACCTCGTCTCGAGGCACCGCTTCGTCAGGCCGCGGGGGCTTGGGCAGAAGAATTACCGTCTATGATATGAAGCTTACGTACAACTCCTAACAGGTCAACCGGTTATACTCCTTTCTTGTTGGTCTATGGTGTAGAAGCAGTTCTTCCAAGCGATCTACTCCATTAGTCTCCACGAGTCAAAGAATATATCGAAGAAGATGCAGAAGTTTCTCGACAAGATGATCTCGATATAATCGAAGAAGTATGCGTCATTGGTGAGCAGAGATCTACAGCCTATGATCAGAAGTTGCGCAAGTATCATAGTCAGAGAGTGCAAAACCGTTCTTTTAGAAAAGGTGATTTGGTTCTCCGACTTGTGCAAAAGAGAAAGCACAAACTTTCCCCAATTTGGGAAGGACCTTTTATGATTAGCAGAGTTCTGCATAATGGATCATATTATTTAACCGATATGAGACCAGTCAAGGAAAGACCAGATACTCGGAAGAGAAAGAGAGCTGGCGGTAGCACAGACCCGAATGAAATAGATTGTCCATGGAATATTGCACAGCTACGTCCCTTCTATTCTAAGTTATATTTCCTTGTAATCATATATGTACATGTTCAAAGTAAAATAAATTATTGGTTTCCTCATATGTTATCTTTGAGAAGTTTTTGCCATCTTATTTCCAAAAGAGCATGTCATTTTTTCAAAAATCCCAGAATGCTTGAAAGTATTTTATGCTCATGTTCGTTTTGGTAATGATTTTTGAATATCTAAGAAGTGTTACCTTAGGGTAAAAAATTTAATTTATTGTCTATACTTTGGTTTTTTAGCTGATTGCTTATACGTGGGTATTTTCTGAGTAATGAGTTGTTGGTACTGGAAGCCGGCTTTGTTTCCGAGTTTAAACTGGTTTAGCAATTGGGCTCCGTTGCTCGACAAAGTTTCCGTGCTAAAGGTTGGCTGACCCATCAAAGGGACGAGGCAGAGATCCAGATAAAACAACAAGTATAGGCATAAAATAAAAAGTGCTTCAGAAATTTTCAAATCACATGCATAAAAAATATAAACATAAGTTCTACATAGTAAAAGCATTAGTTTTTACAGACCGGCACAGTCAAAATAATTGTTTCCATCATTACATTGCCAGAAGTTCAGAATAATGCATAAAAAACTGTTTATGCTGCAGAGTCGGGTGGTGGTGATGAAGAAGGTGGAGAGCTGGAGTCGACAACATTGTCGCCCTGGATCTCAGACTCGGAAGCTGCAAAGCTGTCTTCTGGCTCTTGAGGCAAGGGAGGCACGGCGACGGATTCGAAGAACGGCGTCGTATAGTTGGTCATCTCCGCCACACGACAAGCATAACCTGCACAGGAATCTTGGATTGCCTTGATGTCCTGTGGGTTGCCCTCATCATCCTCCTCGGCGATACCTTTGGTGACATGCCAGATTTCCATCTCGTTGTGGTGGATCATCACCATGGTAAGCGCAGTCTAAGCAGTAGTCCGAGCGTAGGAGATCTTCCAGTCCTCGATAAGCTTCGGAATCTCCTTGGCCTTGTCCCTCACCTCTTGCACTAACATTGTGTGCAAGTCGGAAAGCTTGACCGACTCGCCAGCCTCTTCAAGAGTCTGGCAGAAGTCGTACAAGATATCTCCGACGAGCTTGATACGCTCGAGGCGAGGTTCGGAGGTAGGAGAGTCGGAAAGATTCAGGGGGCTGGAAAAGAACCAAAAAGTCAAAATTTGACTGAAAAGAAATTCGAAAAGTCAATGAAAAATAAATGTCAAAAATCTTACCTAGCACAGAACGATTCCACTGAGCATGCTCCTCGCGGAGGCTGTTCAATTCGCTCGCCGGGGCCTGGGCTAGATCCTTCTGACTATCGAGGTCCTTCCGAAGATAATCCGCTTGTTTATCTCGGAGGGCCAATAGCTTCTCGATCCTCACGGTCTCATGGTTGCTTCACTCCAGGACAGCAGCAACGGATTTTTCGACTCAATTGTGAGCTTCTGAAGCTTGTCCCGGAGTTCAACATTTTCCAGTTCTAAGACCTTGAAGTTCTTGGATTGCTCCACCATCTTGCTGGACTCGCACAACAGTTCTTCAAAGGGAAAAATATCAGTCGGACAAAACAAGTTTGACTATGACAATAGATAATTGACAAAAAGGAAGCTAGAAAAATTACCTTCAGCTTCATTTTTCTCAACTTCCAACTTTGAATTCTCAAGGTGCAAGGCTTTGATCTCATTGCGCTTATTATAGATGTTCTTGAGTAATTCCCGGTTGGAAGATGCAATTTTTTGTAAGTTTATAAGACAGAATACCGTCAGATGGCTACTAAGACTTGGGCTGCAAATTTAACTAAGTAAAATTACAGCACGAGCCTTGGGGGCTACACTACATCGTTCTTTTGCAACCTAAAAGCATCAACTCGGATCCAGTGATGTTTATCCGTCTTTATGCTTGGGGGCTAGAGGATATGATAATAAATGCAAATAAGAATCAAAAACTTACAATGTGTTCCAGTGCAACTTTTCAAATCTGAGCTTGGTGTTGTGAAACACCTTCTCGGCAAGGGAGAGGGAAGGAACATCCGTTGCTGGGAGTTCGGCAGATTCTATCTTAGCATCCCGGACCAAAATTTGGTCCAGGAGGCTAACAAGCTTGATGTCCTCCTGGTCCTGGCTTGCTGCCTCTACGGTTAAGATTGCTTCTCAAGGCTGGACTGAGCCATCCTGAGGATCTCTTCCTTCATCTTCCTCTTCAGGCCAGAGACAGCAGAGGCGGCCACTTTGTCCAATGTTCATGTAGAAATCACCATGGGATCATTACCCTTAGCGAGTTCACCCTTGTTAGATGCTTGGCCACCAAAGGTGACCAAGGCTTTCGAGACGTTGCCAGCATCAGGAGAGGCAGAAGCTTCTTATGCTGATGGAGTAATCGATGGAGTTGGTGGCAACATGGCAGGGGAAACAACAAGCTTCTGCTAATGCATCTGCTTGCCTGGCTTGCTGTCTGGCTTGACCTTACTCTTCAAAACTGATTTAGCTATAGAACACGAAAATCCAAATATTAGGTGTGTTCTGGAGAGAAAGAAAGATACAAAGTACTGAAAATAAAAGACATGGTGCTTACTTTTTAACTAGTGGTAGCACTTGGCTACCAACAGTAACAACAACTTCCTTCGCCTTGTGCTTCTTGGAGGCGGGGGAAGCAACTTCTTGCACCTCATCATCCTCCGTCGCCTCCGGATCGTCTAAGAGATAGCCCTCTAGTGCAGCTAGCTCAGAATTGGAGAGTTTCTCGAGCTAATAAAGTCGAAAAGTGTCGATGAAAATAGAGTTGGAGAAAGAATAGAAAAGAACGACGAAACGCAAAAGCAGAGTCGAAATATTTACCGGAGTCAGAGGACGGTTGGACGTATTGTAACACCCTCAGAATCGGCCATATGCAAGTTTTAGCGATTCCCGCCAAAACCGCATAGAAAAGATTCAAAGGTGCCCACAAGGAACTTTCGTGCGGGTGTAAAATGAATATCATTACACAATAGTCCACGACGGAACCCACAGAACAAATATATACAACCACGACTCAAAGAGTCAAGAATACAGAGATACAGTACAAAGATCCAAATCACCTTGAAAACGATACAACATCTGGCTACGGACAAGATGCAAATGGGGCTAAGAGCCCTGAAGAATAACCAATGGCGTCCATAACCCTGCCCAGGCCAAGCCGAAAGGGTAACCCTGCTAACGATGTCGATCTTAAAACCTGCTAAAATAAAAGGGGTGCCGACAAAGGGCAAAGGAAAAAAGAGAGCGGTCAGTACTAAGGCCAGTACACGGCGAGTCTTAGAATTCGGCGGTCCTCGCCTACATAGGTATGGTGGACTGAAGCGGTAGCGCAGCAAGTGCTAAACAACCTATAGAGACTCGATACAATTGTCGGCTATCAGAGAGGGATAAGAAAGACCTATTCGGATCCAACCTGATACTAACACCAATCATACACATCCTGGTGTTTCCCCCTCGAGACCAAACGAGGAAGTCGTACCGAGGAAACTCACACAGTTGGCAATTTTATCCATTCCATTATAGTTGCAGCACTTACTAGTCATATATAGATAGTATGAGTCATCCTGATATAATAAGCAGTGGGCACTTTTAATTAACCATTCCATTGTAGTTGCAATACTTACTAGTCAGATACATATAACATGAGACATTCAAGAACCCAGCAGTTGTTGGCACTTTTATTTGCATTCCATTATGGTGAAGCTGATTACTAGTCATCACATAGTCAAATTTATAGCACTACTTTAGTTATAGTTGTCTATGATCGAGATACTGTGCTCCAAGTCGTCTATAACTACGGACATGGCTTTCAGAAAGTTTTACCCTGTAGGGGGCAAAAAAACAACACACGCACGATCAACCTTGGAAAAAACAAATGAAAACCCAACGAGGCATCACGACAAAGAAATCGCAAGATTCATATAATATTTCAGGGGGCCACCCTACCAAGCTACCCGCGACGAAGTTGTCCGGCTCCGAAACGGACCCAGAGGATTGCGTCAATGGCTATAAACGACTGGGAACCTGAAAGTGTGACTGGGCTTGTCGATACCGCGAAAACACTCCGCTTACCTAGACAGTACAGACACTCCACGCACAATAGTAAATAAAGCAGTAAAACATGGCATAAGTACAGGATAGTAATAAAGCCCCAAACTACTTTGTGTCCGCAAGAAATAAGATATGACTCAAGCTCATGCTAAGGGGATTCATGGGCCACATGCGGATAGTGCGAATATTCAAAGAATAGGTATCAAGTACTCAGGGTCCTACGGGACACAAGTGGACGATTAAAAACCAAATAACATCTATTGCCCACCTGTGCCTCTACATTATTTACCTACTTCAATTTTAGTTATTAAATGGTAATTAAAGCCATGATCATCCCCAACATTAAACATGCGGCATTACTCCAACAACTGTGGAAGATCGACGGCGCGATGCATCACCTGCGCAAGCAACTACGACTCGCAAGGCCAACTATCTACCAAACAACAGGTAATAGGATGTGTCCATGGCAATATAAGGGCTGGAGGGAAGTATAACGGGGTACAGAATCTATAGCATCGCAACACAGATAGCAATAGATCAACAGGAGGAAGTAAAGACTTTAAATGTTAAATAGGTAGAAAGGGGGAGAATGCTCGCCTGAAAACATCGCCAAAGATTCATCTGAAGATCAATCGACACTCGCATCAACTCATCGGCCTAATCCGTGAAGAAGCAAAGCACTAGAAGAAACACCGGATGCACTATTTAATACTACGGCAGAAGATCGGGCATGATGCATGTATGATGCGTGACATGGCAAAGAAGCGATGCAATTACGCAATATTCAACGGAACGGGGTTCCGACATTTACTTAGATGGTTCAAGTTGTTTAGATACACCGCAATTTAAATGTTGTATTAACAAGGCGAAAACATGGCATCGATTCACTACACAAATTTAAATGAAGCCAATATTAGACTAGATTCGCCCGCATATGGCCTCCATATTTAATTATGAGGTGAATTGACATAATGCCCCCAAACCTTACAAATATGTATCCCAGTATGAACAATTAATATGCAACAATCATATGTATATCAATATATAAAAATAGGGCTTGGAAAGGGGTCACACTTGTGGGTTCGGCGAACTTGGGGGTTCGAGGATCTCTGGATTGGTCCTCAGATACGAGGTCGGGAAGAAGAACTTGGTGCTCCGAGGATCCGGGTTCCCTGAAGAAGGCCTTGGTGTTCGATGTCGTAGATGTTTGGTTCTCCAAGTGGCCACTTCATCGCCAAAAGGAATTGATTCACGGGTGCCATCACACCACTTCACCCATCTTCACAGCACCACCACAAGATGGCATTAGGCAAAACACAACAGCATCATACCAAAAGAGCCTGATCATACAACAAGGGAGGCCAACAGGGTCAAATATGACCTGGGCGACACGGACATGGGGCGCTTGTGAGACACTGTAGAGACGTCGGCGCAGGAAAAGGGACGCCGCAGCGTCAGCCTGGCAGCAGAGAGGAGGCGGTGAAGGTCACACGAAGGAAGCGGAACCGCGGCAGGGGAAGGAAGCTAGGACTCGGCCAGCGGCGGGAGTAGGGACCGAAGGCGAGGTCGAGGTGTGGCCGACGTGGGGCTTGGCAGAACATGCGGTAGGGACATACGGCGATGGAGCACCAGTCAGCCGGGCAGTGAGGCCCGTGCGCGAGCATGCAGAGCCGGGCGGAGGTACCAGGGGACGCGACGCAGGGCGCTCTCTGGCGGACGACACATACTCGACACGGCGGCCTCGCACGGGACGTGAGGCGAGCGGTGTGCCTGACGACATCATGAGGATGGCTCAAGCGAGGAAGGTGCAGAAGATGGGACAGAGGGATAGCGGTGGGGCCGAGGGCGTCGACGCGGGCAGAACAGAGGCCGAGAAGGGGCGAGCATGGCCGGGTGCGGGCGCCTAGGGTGGGCGGCGCTAATGGCGGCGGAAGTCGAGCCAGGAGGGAGAATAAGGAGGGGCCCGTGACAGCCTTGGGAGCGGGGGTCCCGTGCGGGGATGGCGAGATCGTGGGGGAGACAGGGTGGGCCAGGGCTTGCGAGAGGGAAAAATGAAATCGAGAGTGGGCGATCATGAGCGTGTCGGCCAGGTGCGGGAGCGTGGGGATCGAAGGGTGGAGCCAAGCGAGCAGCAGCGGCAGGGTGGTGGCGGCTGGGAGGTGGCCGAGTGGTGGGTGGCGGCTGGAGAGAGTAGGGAGTAGGATTGGGTAGGAAAACTAGGGTTAGGGTTAGCTAGGGTTTTGTCCATGGGTGCGTTTGGTATGGATTTAGGTCCACCGGTTGGGCCCTTAAGGCTTGGCCGGTTAGGTCTAGATTTTCTTTTATATATTTTAAAAACATTTTCTGTTTTCTTTTCTTTCGTTGAATAATCATTTTTAATAACTTTACATGATTTAATACAGCAAGAAATATAATTTGAATAAAGGAGATGTAATGTAGAAAACATTATAGGGTTTTACCAATGATAGTTTTGAGGCAAGGTATGCAACAATGATGTCATGATGATGCACAAATGATAACAACAACGATTTTCTAATAGAGGTTTTCCTAGGGTGCTACAATTCGACACCACTAACAATGGATCTTGCCCTCGAGATCTGCCTGATGGTACGGGAAAGAAGGCCATTGATCTAAATCTTCTTGCTTCGGGTAGGTCCTCGCGACATCACTAAAAAAGATCATTCCTCCGTCTTGAAATTGGCGACACCACCAACAAGGGTCGATGCTCACGTTAGTTGGGAGAACACTCCGGAGAAACAATGTTGAAAGTCGAAGTCTCAAAAGATAAAGCCACCTCTAACTTGTGTGGAGGGAGTAAATTGCTTTGATCCCCAATTCAATGTACAAAGGCGAATGATAAGAGTAGTGGTATGGTCGCGACTCCATCCCGCACTCAAAGCATTACTCTGTACATGAATAGGAGAATTATGCAACTAATTCTCAGAATTCAGACTGGCGATCTTGACAAACAACGTTTAGATAACAAATGAGTGATGAAGGATGTTCATCGGATCTGACGCAGATGATGTCGTCATGTTGGAAAACACCGGAAGATAAAATAAAAAAAATTAGTGAATTTTTGGTCCACTGAAAGGTACAATAGAGAAAAATTCCTCATATAGCATGAAGGCCGGATGTCAAAGCACCGTTACAAGAGGATGGAAGCGAAACCCTGAAGGTATGACAGAAACCCAACCACAAGAAATCCAGGACTTGAGCAAGGTAAGAGAGCAGATTCAAACACGCCAAGGTAAGAGGAGAATAGCAGAGGGGCAAGGAGTAGAAGCAGACCTAATCAGATCTATCCAATCGATTTTGCAAAATAGTTTTGACACTCTACAACGTCCGTTAGCTAGGTTATCCTACAGGCTAGACCAGTGGGGTATCGTAACTGCTGAGCTCTGATACCACTCTGTAACACCGTCAGAATCGGCCCTATGCAAGTTTTAGCGATTCCCGCCAAACCCGCATAGAAAATATTCAAAGGTGCCCACCAGGCACTTTCGTGTGGGTGGAAAACAAAATAATATCATTACACAATAGTCCACAACGGAACCCACAGAACAAATATATACAACCACGACTCAAAGAGTCAAGAATACAGGTATACAGTACAAAGATCCAAATCACCTTGAAAACGATACAACATCCGGCTACGGACAAGATGCAAATGAGGCTAAGAGCCCTGAAGAATAACCAATGGCGTCCATAACCCTGCCCAGGCCAAGCCGAAAGGGTAACCCCGCTAACGACATTGATCTCAAAACCTGCTAAAACAAAAGGGGTGCCGACAAAGGGCAAAGGAAAAAGAGAGCGGTCATTACTGAGGCCAGTACACGGCGAGTCTTAGAATTCGGCGGTCCTCACCTACATAGGTATGGTGGACTGAAGCGGCAGCGCAACAAGCGCTAAACAACCTATAGAGACTTGATACAATTGTCGGCTACCAGAGAGGGATAAGAAAGACCTATTCGGATCCAACCTGATACTAACACCAATCATACCCATCCTGGTGTTTCCCCCTGGAGACCAAACGAGGAAGTCGTACCGAGGAAACTCACATAGTTGGCAGTTTTATCCATTCCATTATAGTTGCAGGACTTACTAGTCATATATAGATAGTATGAGTCATCCTGATATAATAAGCAGTGGGCACTTTTAATTAACCATTCCGTTGTAGTTGCAATACTTACTAGTCAGATACATATAACATGAGACATTCAAGAACCCAGCAATTGTTGGCACTTTTATTTGCATTACATTATGGTGAAGCTGATTACTAGTCATCAAATAGTCAAATTTATGGCACTATTTTAGTTATAGTTGTCTATGATCGAGATACTGTGCTCCAAGTCGTCCATAACCACAGAAAACGACTTTCAGAAAGTTTTACCCTGCAGGGGGCACAAATAGCAACACACGCACGATCAACTTCGAAAAAAACAAATGAAAACCCAACGAGGCATCACGATAAAGAAATCGCAAGATTCATATAACATTTCAAGGGGCCACCCTACCAAGTTACCCGCGACGAAGTTGGCCGGCTCCGAAACGGACCCAGAGGTTTGCGTCAATGGCTATAAACTATTGGAAACCCGAAAGTGTGAATGGACTTGTCAATACCGCGAAAGCACTCCGCTTACCAAAACAGTACATGCACTCCACGCGCAATAGTAAATAAAGCAGTAAAACATGGCATAAGTACAGAATACTAATAAAGCCCCAAACTACTTTGTGTCCGCAAGAAATAAGATATGACTCAAGCTCATGCTAAGGGGATTCATGGGTCCACATGCGGATAGTGCGAATATTCAAAGAATAGGTATCAAGTACTCGGGGTCCTACGGGACACAAGTGGACGATTAAAAACCAAATAACATCTATTGCCCACATGTGCCTCTACATTATTTACCTACTTCAATTTTAGTTATTAAACGGTAATTAAAGCCATGATCGTCTCCAACATTAAACATGCGGCATTACTCCAACAACTTTGGAAGATCGACGGCGCGATGCAACACCTGCGCAAGCAACTACGACTCGCAAGGCCAACTATCTACCAAAAAACATGTAATAGGATGTGTCCATGGCAATATAAGGGCTGCAGGGAAGTATAACGGGGTACGGAATCTATAGCATCGCAACACAGATAACAATAGATCAACAGGAGGAAGTAAAGACTTTAAATGTTAAATAGGTAGAAAGCGGGAGAATGCTCGCCTGAAAATATCGCCAAAGATTCATCCGAAGATCGGTCGACACTCGCATCAACTCATCGGCCTAATCCGTAAAGAAGCAAAGCACTAGAAGAAACACCGGATGCACTATTTAATACTACGGCAGAAGATCGGGTATGATGCATGTATGATGCGTGACATGGCAAAGAAGCGATGCGATTAGGAAATATTCAACGGAACGGGGTTCCGACATTTACTTAAATGGTTCAAGTTGTTTAGATACTCCGCAATTTAAATGTTGTATTAACAAGGAGAAAACATGGCATCGATTCGCTACACAAATTTAAATGAAACCAATATTAGACTAGATTCGTCCGCATATGGTCTCCATATTTAATTATGAGGTGAATTGACATAATTCCCCCAAACCTTACAAATATGTATCCCAGTATGAACAATTAATATGCAACAATCATATGGATATCAATATATAAAAATAGGGCTTGGAAAGGGGTCACACTCGTGGGTTCGGTGAACTTGGGGGTTCGAAGGGGGTTCGAGGATCTCTGGATCGGTCATCGGATACGGGGTCAGTAAGAAGAACTTGGTGCTCCGAGGATCCGGGTTCCCTGAAGAAGGCCTTGGTGTTCCATGTCGTAGATGTTTGGTTCTCCAAGTGGCCACTTCATCGCCAAAAGGAATTGATTCACGGGTGCCATCACACCAGTTCACCCATCTTCACAGCACCACCACAAGATGGCATTAGGCAAAACACAACAGAATCATACCAAAAGAGCCTGACCATACAACAAGGGAGGCCAACAGGGTCAAATATGACCTGGGCGACACGGACATGGGGCGCTTGTGAGACACCAGAGCCTGGCCAGGAAGAGGGATGGGCACTTGAGCCCGCACGGAGAGGAGGCGGTGAAGGTCAACACGGAGGAAGCGGAGCCACAACAGGGGAAGGAAGCTAGGCCTCGGCCAGTGGTGGGAGTAGGGACCGAGGGCGAGGTCAGGATGTGGCCGACGTGGGTCTTGGCAGAACATGCGGCGGGGACATACGGCAATGGAGCACCAGTCAGCAGGGATGCGAGGCCTGCGCACGAGCTTGCAGAGCCAGGCAGATGTACTAGGGGACGCGATGCAGGGCGCTCTCTGGCGGAAGACACGTACTCGACACGGCGGCCTCGCGCAGGATGTGGGGCCAGCGGCGGGGCCGACGCACGGCACCATGCAGGGACGACTCGACCGGGGAAGGGCGCCGGAGATGGGACAGAGGGAAAGCAGCGGGGCCGACGGGCGTTGACGCGGGCGGAAGGCAGGCCGAGGAGGGGGTGAGCAGGGACGAGTGCGGGCGCCTGGGGTGGGCGGCGCTGGTGGCGGCAGAAGTCAATCCAGGAGGGAGAATAAGGAGGGGCTCGCGACGGCCTGGGAGCGGGGGTCCCGTGCGGGGATGGCGGGATCGTGGGGGAGACAAGGTGGGCCAGGGCTTGCGAGAGGGAAGAAAGGAATCGGGAGTGGGCGATCCTGAGCGTCTCGGGCAGGTGCTGGAGCGTGGGGATCCAGGGGTGGGGCCAAGAGAGCGGGAGCGGCAGGGTGGTGGCGGATGGAATCCGGCTCGAACTGACTCGCATCTTGTCCTTCTTGTCGCTGATGATTTGGTACATGAGGCGATCCCCATGGTGCTGGAGAAGCTGAATCCGGTGCTCCAGCTAGCAGTGTATCAAGTTGGATCCACGAAGGCCCTCATGTTTCATCAGAAACTCAATCCGCCTTTTGGTGAGGATCAAGATATCTGACAGCTCTGGCGCTTTCGCATCCAATGACCTCTGGTGGGGAGCGGCACCGTCGGTAAACGCTGGAAGACCTTCCGCTTTTCTAGGAGCCGGAATATCCTTGTGATAAAAGAAGGTTCCGGCCCAGCGTTTGACGGATTCACTAGCGTTAATCCTAGGATAAACTCGGTTTCTTCTAAGGACTAAGACAAGGGTGCCAGTGGTGTAAGGCACACCTACAATGATAGAGTTCTTCCTGGTACCATAGTAGTACCGGAAAATGGTGAGACTTGGCCTAATGACAAGAAACCCCTCACACGGATCTGCATGAGTACTAAGATCGAGTAGAGAGTTGGGAGGAAGATTATCGAGTTGCACACCGTAGTAGTTGAGGACCTCGACGAGGAAGTCCGACGGTGGCAAGCTGAGGCCACGGTCGACATGCGTGCCGAACAGCACCCTCTTGGCGTCGCGCGGGGCGGGAATGGCATGCCCTGAGGTGTTCCGCCACGCGCCGGCGATGATGAATCCTTCTTCCTCCATGACCTGGAGCTCGGTGTAATCCATGACGCTGGGAACCCAGAGGCCCCGCATCTTCTTCTCATCTGCCGCCGACGAACCCGTCGTTGTTCCAGAGGTCGAGGCTAATGCCATTGATCTTGGAGGGAAAGGACTGGTGGGGGAGAGAGATTTTTTGAGATGTCTATATGGGAATGGTTGCGGAGCGCTCGAGGAGTACGAGGAGGCAATGAATGAATCAGTGGAGAGATAAATCTAAGAGAAGGGTTTTCTCCTCTCTTTTATTTACCTCTGCGCCAAGATTCGTGCGATAATACACGCAATTAACGCCACGCATATAGGAGAGAGGGAGGTAGCTTCCTCACGACTCTTTCGCCCCCTCGATTTTCGCATAAGAATTGAACCAGCGTTCTGTTCCGTAAAGAACGGACCTACCAACGGTCGTGTCGATGGGACTCTTGTCAGTGACAAGACCTGGTCTGAAAAGTTGTCAGCCCGCACGCCGCTGAAAAATCCAGCTCATGTTTCAAACTGAGCAAGGAAAGACTAAAGTCAGAATAAAACATATCCGACTCAACTGACTCGGAATCCTACATTACTGGAAGAAGTTTTCGGAAACCCTTCAAGATTATCAAGACGAAGAAACCATCAAGCTAGACGATTTATCCGACTTTGGAACTTGGAGACTTCTGGGGGCTACTGTTGGGGATATACTTTTCGGGTATACCCACAGGACTCACTGACCAGGGTGGCCCACCAACGGGTTAGAGCTTTTTTTCACGGGCGGCCCAGTCAAAGAAAGAGGAGGAACCAGTTTCGGTTACGACAAGGCCCAGAAGACTTACCGACTTAGGCATGTAGTATTACTCGTAGTCCAAGCTGTATCTAGTTACCGACTCTGTAACGTAGCCAGATAGGTCTCTCCTGTAACCCTAGGCCCTGGTATCTATATAAACCAGCCCTATGGGAGCCTTTAGGGCAACACAACCAATCGTAACACCACAATCAACTCGCACAGGCGAAACCTCTCTTGTAATCCATTGTAACATCCGGCTTATGTCGATATATTACTGGGTTGCTAGCAGGAGTGGGATCCAACCGCCGTAGTTAGATCTGAACCTGCGTAAACTTGTGTTCACCGCTCCTGGAACATCCGACATCTCACACCCCATCTTTCCAACACCACTAGGACCCCCTATGGCGTACTTGTCGACAATCCGACGACACTCATCCTCATCGCCCATCTCCACCGCCCCGATCTCCCTGACATCACAAAGAACCAAGGGCTCACCATCGTACGAGCATGCCTCTGCCAAGGCAGGGCGGCATCATCATTCGCGACAACGCGGAGCAGCCCCGTCACGATGGAGAGCGCAACCAAGGACACAAGAGCAGGACACGCCATGACCCTCCACGTCCGACAAGCAACCACGACAAGCGTGAGGCGTCGCAGGAGGGTAACAGCAAGAAGGCTAACCCACCGCCACCTCCGCCTTTGTTGCCACCTAGCAGCCAAAATGGTGGAGGGGCCCGTGTCGTTCACGCAGCTCATCCCCTGGCGGCAAGAAGAAAAGAGCAAGCCTGGAGCCATACGATGCACGCTCACGCCTGGACAAGATTCACGAGGACCGGGAAGGACCATACCTGGGACCACGTTGCTTTGGACCTATAATACAGACCGTAACTTACCCCAAGGGTTTCTAGATTGACAAGACGATCAAGCCCTATGACGGCACCGCCAAACCAGCTACGTGGTTGAAGGATTACGGCAACGCGGTGGAGATCGCCGGGAGTAACCCCAATGTTGCCGTCAAGTACCTCCCACTGATGTTGACGGGCACGACCCGCCAATGGATTGATGACTTACCAGAGAAGTCCATCTACAATTGGTTGGACATGCAAGAAGCATTCACCAAAAACTTCGAGGGTATGTATAAGCGTCCCTGCACGTTGGCGATCTACAGCGGTGCATGCAAGAGAAAGACGAGTCATCTCGTGCCTACCTCTCCCGATGGCTGGAGACGAAGAATTCCTACGCATGAGTGCACGATCAGACCGCCATGGCCGCCTTCATCAACGGGTTGGAAAAAGGTACGTTGCTCTGACATAAGTTGAAGCGCATGTAGGACAATCACAGGCTCGATCTCAACCAGATGATCCAGCTGGCCAGTGAGTTCGCGGCTGCCGCCGACGATGCTCACGAATCCTTGCTGGCAATAGTCGTTCCAACCCAAGCTAAGAGGAATAACAACACCAAGCGAAAGAGCCCGCCAGAAGAAAAGCAAAGCTCTGGCATGGTCGCCATGATATTTGCAGGAAGAGGTGATGGCGGACAACGTGGCTGAGGACAGGGGGCTGGTCGTGGACAGCAGCGAGGTAGTGAAACTACCCCAGCAGCGTCCCGCGTTCCCCAAATGTACGAGGAGTACCGTGATATGCCATGCCTTGTACACCTCGATGCCAATGGAAAATCCACTCACACCAATCGCTATTGCAACGTCAAAAATCTCAAGGAGGATCTGAAGTCCGGCTACAAGCGAAGCCGGAAGAACAGACAACGAGGCAAGGGCAAAGGGAAGAAGAAGGAAGAGGAGTCCAAGGATTCAAGTGACATGGACGAAGATGTTGACCCCAATCACACCGACAAGGGCGATGGCAAAGGCAAGAACCCCTTCGAGAAGGAGGTCGCCGTCTACCACACTTTCCTTGGCACCCCTACTGTCCGGGCACAGAAGACCTCCATAAGGATACTGATGGCCACCCTACCCTCAGTCCCCCAGTACATGCGCTGGTCGGAGATTCCAATCACTTGGGACAGGAAGGATCACCCAGAACTCATCCCAACGGAAAACCATTATGCCATGGTCATCAACCCTTTGATTGACGGCAACGAATTCACCAAATGCATGGTGGACAGTGGAAGTAGCATCAACATCATGTACTTGGATACACTGCACAAGATGAACTTGACGGAGGCCAACCTAAGACGGACCAGCACCGTGTTCCATGGCATAGTTCCTAGCCGGGAGGCTCGGTCCCTTGGGTGCATCACGCTTCAGGTCGCTTTTGGCGATGTTAATAATACCGCCAAGAACGTATGACCTTCGAGGTGGTCCCCTTTAAGAGCGTGTACCACGTCATATTCGGACGCGACATCTTCCACGCCTTCATGGCCAATCCATGCTTCGTCTACAACAAGCTCAAGATACCCGGACCAAACGGCGTCATCACCGTATCCGGAAGCTTTACAAAGGCAAGAGACTGCGAGATTGGAGAAGCAGCCTTTGCGGAAGCTGTCCTCTATAGCGAAGAATTCAAGGAGATCCAGAGTAAGGTCGAGGCCACGGAGATGCCAGCATCAAAGAAGCAGATTTCTAACTCTGATCCCGCCTTCAAGGCCGCCATCGAGACCA
The DNA here is from genome assembly GCA_023614405.1 of Avena insularis. Classification (NCBI taxonomy): domain Eukaryota; kingdom Viridiplantae; phylum Streptophyta; class Magnoliopsida; order Poales; family Poaceae; genus Avena; species Avena insularis. The sequence goes on along the minus strand of CM042691.1, from coordinate 40,681,017 downwards.
AGCCGGTGGAACTTATGGTAGGCGATGCCTCCAAGACCACCGCCATTGGGACAAACCTGGACCCTAAATAGCAAAGCGCGCTCATCGAGTTCCTCCGTGAGAATAGGGACATCTTTGCCTGGCAACCTGCCGACATGAAAGGTGTACCTAGGGAACTTGCCGAGCACAGCTTGAATATTGATCCAAAATGCAAACCGGTGAAACAAACCTTAAGACGCTTCGAAGACGAGAAGAGACGCGCCATAGGCAAGGAGATAGCTAGGTTACTTAAGGCTAGTTTTATCCGAGAAGTCCTTCACACCCGATGGGTGGCCAATCCTGTACTTTTCCCCAAAAAGGGAACCAAAGAATTAAGAATATGCGTTCATTGCACCGGCTTGAACAAAGCGTCCCTGAAAGATCCTTTTTCTTTGCCTCGCATTGACCAATTGACTCGACGGCTGGCTCGAAACTTCTATGTTTTCTCGATGCATACTTAGGATACCACCAGATAAAGATGAGGATCGGACCAATTGGCCACTTCATTCACCACACCTTATGACACGTTTTTCTATGTCACGATGCCCTTTGGTCTAAAAAACGCAGGTGCTACTTACTAGCGGACTATGCAACGTTGCCTTCACGATCAAATTGGTCGGAACATTCACGCCTACATGGACGATATACCGGTGATGTCTAAAAAGTCAAACGACTTAATCTTCGACTTAAAAGAAACCTTTGATAATCTCCGGAAATACAACATGATGCTTAACCCTAAGAAGTGCGTCTTCGGGGTTCCAGCCGGCAAATTGTTGGGCTTCATCGTTTCCCAACGTGGAATCGAGGTCAACCCAGAGAAGATCAAGGCCATCCTAAACATAAACCATCTGACATGCCTGAAGGACATCCAACGGCTAATAGGCTGTGTTGTAGCAGTAAGCCGGTTCGTCAGCCGACTTGGAGAGAAGGCTCTGCCGTTGTACAAGTTGCTGAAGAAGGCGGACAAATTTACATGGACGAACGAAGCAGATGCTGCGCTCAAGCAGCTAAAGGAGGTACTCTCCTTGGCACCTATGCTTGCAGCACCCGAGCCTATGGAGCCTATGTTGATCTACATGGCGGCCACCAACTGGATTATCAACATCGTCATCGTGGTGGAGCCTATGGAGCCTATGTTGATCTACATGGCGGCCACCAAACAGGTCTACCAGCTACACCCCTTATTTCATGGTATATGGAGCAGAAGCTATCCTGCCTTCTGACATCCTTCACGATTCACCAAGAGTTGCCGCCTACGACAAAGATGACGCTGAAGAATCCAGACGCCTAGATGTGGACCTTCTCGAGGAAAAGCGCGTTTTGGCATGCCAAAGATCTGCTATCTACCAGCAGAAGCTATGCAGATACCATAGTCGCCGCATCCAGCATCACTCGTTTAAAGAGGGGGATCTGGTGCTCCGACTTAAACAGAAGAAGTCACACAAGTTATCCCCGCCATGGGAACGACCGTTCATCATAAGCAAGGCGCTACTCAATGGGTCTTACTACCTCGTTGACAATCATAAACTTTAGGATAGACCAAACAAGGATCATAAGCGTAAGCGACATGACCTGGATGATGACTACCCGGAGCTTGATCGGCCATGGAACATAGCACAGCTACGTCCTTTTTACACTTAGCATATTTTTTATCTACTATGTACCTCTTATATGATCAATGAAATAAAGCTCTTTGGTTCACTCATATGCTTGAGTCTTTTACCTCCTTTAGTGTTTATTTTTGGATCGTATAAAACCTTTATCTTAAGTTTTGCATTTGCACTTGTGAAAATTCCGCCTTCGGGCGTTAGCTTAAGTTTTCTGGTCTACACGTTCTTTGTCGTTTTTATGTGGATTCTGGAGTAGTGACTTTTGGCACTTGAAGTCGGCGATTTTGTGTTTAGGTTTTGACAGTGCCATTGGGCATCATCACCTGAGCGCATAGTTCCGAATACGAGTCTTCCTACTCACGAAAAGTCAAGCATAAAACCAAAGTAATGGATAAGCCAACACTTTCTTAAAAATATATACATGATGGAACTAGTACTTAAGTAGCAGGAAGCATATAGCTATTGTTCTATGCCTTAAGATTAAAACTGCAGTTTTTCCGCATACAATACATCCATAGGAAACAAATATTACATATGTGTTTATTATTCCTCTAGCGTAGGAGACTTTGAGGTAACATCGTCGGCGGCAGGAGAGTCATCCTAATCATCTTCAAAGTCGGTGGTCTTGAGGGACTCGGAGGAGCTGTGCTGGTCGCCATCAATAATCTCGAGAGGCACAAAGGAGTTTGGATCGACCAACTCAGCTACCCTGGTGTCGTAGCCGGCGAGCAATGACCAGATAGCTTTGTGATCAATCTTCTGGCCGTCATTGTCTACGTCAGGCAGACCCGAGGTCACCGTGTCGATGTCACCATTCTCATAGTGAGCCTTGACCATGGCCAGTGACATTCTGGCACCATCCCAGGTACATGAAGCTTTCCAACTTACGATGCGCTCGGGGGCTTGGCGCAGAATCTCCGAGTATTTCATGACGGAATCCACCGCCTTGATATTGATGTTTAGGGGCTTGGCAATTTCCTTTGCTTGCTTGATGGCGGTACTGATGAAGTTGCCGGCAAGGACCATGCATTCCTTTGGCGTAGGAGGAATATTGGTTAAACCAATAGGAGCTGCATTTTGGCCAAGCAATGTAGTACATGAGTTCAATAACACAAAAGTTGATGCGACTTACAGAAGTACAAGATGGAGATTGCTTACCAAAGATGCTCGCCTCGTCTTGTTGGAGCGTCTCTGCCATGGAGTCCCGTTCTTGTCGGGGGACCTTGTAAGCCTCAAGGTTGCGTTTATTCTGCTCATCGGCAGCTTTTTTCTACTCCTTGAGGATCGCAATTTCCTCCTTCAGTCGGTTGATATCTGTGTTGGCGGATTCCTGCACGGCCTTCATAGACTCTTCATGCATCTTCAGTGTGTCAGCCCTCTCCTGCTTGAGGATTTTGTTCTCGCTATCCAGCTGTTCTATGTGCTTGGATTGCTCGACAATATCCTTCACCTTGGCAATAGCTTCTGCATGTCGGAGAAATAACAGCGCACGATGAGTAGTCAGAGAGTAGGCACAAGACCAAGTTTGAGTGCAAAATTGGAAAGAAAAACAGACTCTTGCTCTTGGTGTTTTGATCCTTCAAGAAGGCAGTTTTATCCTTTTTAGCTTCCAGGCCAGCACACAGCTTGTGGAACTTCTCATTTACGACGCCTCTCCAAGCATTCTCATTCTGCAAAAAATATCAATGTTACTTAGTCTACTTGGAGCATCTAGCCAGATAGTTATCCACCTAGAGGCTTGGGGGCTACAGTGAGAGTTTTTAACTCGGCAATATGCTTAGTCTTTCTTTAAGCATCTAGTTGGAACTAATTTTGTTTCAACTAGAGGCTTAGAGACTCTGATATTGAAATTTACAAACAATGCGTATGCTACTCTAAAAGTATCTAGTTGGAATAATTCATTCAAACTACATACTTGGGGGCTACAGTGTGAAGTTTCTAGCTTAGTCACTCTTAGAGCATTCAGACCCAAAGACCTATGGTTTTCCGTCTAAATCCTCGGGGGATATAGTGGGATACTACATATGAAATGCAAAAGGCATACAAAACTTACAAGTGCAATAATCTTGAGGTTGGTGGCGCTCTCGAAAATATCTTGCTATAGGAAAGGCTATTTCCGCGCAGGATATCCGCCTGCTTGAGCAGCTCCTCAAGACCACATGTCAGAGAAGTCGGCGCTGCACTAGGAACCAGAGCTGAGCTACTCGGTGTAAGCACCGGGTAGATGATCTTTGGAAATTCTGCTGGTGTCTTGGGTGCATTGGTGCCGCCTGCGGCAAAAGTTCCGCCTTCCACCATTGCCTTACCGCTACCAGTGGCATCCTTAGTCGGAGCTTCAGCCACTTCAGTTGTGGTGCTTTCTTGTGTTGCCTGCTCACCGACAACAGCAAGTTCCGCAACAACGTCTGGGTCCACTTCCATGGCGGAAGGTTTAGATGTTACCTTTGCTGGAGAGCTTGTCGGTGCGGTAGTAGGCTAGAAGCTTGGAGTTGTAGGGGCGATGGCGGGAGATGCTTAGTGAAACATTTCTTTGATGTTTTTATAAGCTCCTGATGTTTTGGAGGCCTTCTTCAAACTCATATTGGCCTTCTTCCTGAAACGTGCAGAAGTATAAGTACAAGAACAAGACGAGAAAGAGACAATGCCGGATGTTAAGAAGCTTACACAACGGTTGGTGCTTTGGTCAACGGAATACCAATCATTCTTCTTTTCTCTGCCTCCAGGGAGGCGGTGGACTTCTTGGAGGCTCCACCCTCTGTTTTCTTCTTCTTGCTTCCGTCGGCAGCGTCATAGGTGGAGCTCTTCCGCTTTCACGCCAACGGAACATCGTCGTCGGACACGACGATGACTTCCTTCATCTTGGGGTCGTACACTTGGGCAGCCATGCTACCTTCGTCTATTTCCTTCAACTGTTAGGTGAATCCTGAAGTGTTAGATGCAATGGTCAATGCTAGATGGAAGAACTGGAGTATATGTCATACACGAAAAATAAACAGGTACCTCTGGGCACGTGCCGCCCTCAAACATATCGTAGGTGATGGTGAAGCCACGCTTCATGTCCTTCACCTTGACGATGTCTTTGAGGTGGAGTTTGATGGAGTCACTCGAGAAGTTGTCCTCGGAGATGCGGAGGCTATCCTTCCTATCCTTGGTATACTGGTGCATGAGCTTCAAGCGGTGCTGCAGAGGCTAGATCCGCCTGATGAACCAGCACATGGCTAGGTCCAACCCGGTCAGACCCGTGTCTACGAGCCACTCAATCTGCCTAACAGCGTGGGAGTCTTCGTCATCGGGGGGAAGGAGGGCTTGGGATCTCCATGTCGGGGCTTCAGCGGCAGCTCCATCGACAAAATCCGGGTATGTTGCTTCTCGGACATCCAGAGGGATGTCTGGGCCATAGAAGTATGTCCTCTGCCAGTTCTTGTAGGACTCGTGGCCTACAATATCGGGGAACCGCCGGCCAGGCCGGATCTTGAAGCTAATAGTTCCACAATTTCTGAGTTCATCCGTGCTCACTCCGACTTCCCTCTTAACAGTGAAGAAATATATAAACAGATCTAACCTAGGCCTGATTCCTAGGTAACCCTCGCAAAGCGCCGTGTAGTTGCTAAGCGCGAGGATGCTATTCGGAGACAGGTTCTAAGGTTGAACCCGGTAGTGGCTAAGGACCTCTATGAAGAAGTCGAAGATTGGGAGGGAGACACCGCGTACCAGTTGGGCTTTGAGGTACACCTTTTCTCCATCTTGGGGAGAAGGGATAACCTCGCCGGCCGCCAGACCAGCCCCTTCATCGTGGGGAGGTACCCCGTGGCGAGCATCTCCTTGAGATCGCTCTCGGTGATATCGGAGCCGCGCCACTCTCCCTTATGGGAATCGCCCTCCTCGTCTAGCAGTTCCAGACCCGCTGGAATATGGTCACTGCCGGTGGTTTCCACCCCTGCGGTGCGTGGCACCACCACGCCCTCTGGAGGCACGTGAATGGAGCTCGCCGGCTTGGCTGTGGCATCGCTCGTCGCCGCCATGGATGGGGTGGCGCTGCTGCTTGCCATTGGTGTGGGGAAGAAGGTGACTATGGGATTGGAGGAAGGCTAGGATTTTTCCCTCGGTGCATGCGGAGAGCTCGAGGAGGCATTCGCTGGAAGAAGAAGATAATGCGAGGACGAATGCGGTGAAAAGATAAAAATCATCACGGTTATAATTTATAGTACTCAGCGTCAAGATTCGTGCGAGTTGAACGAACGGTTGCTGCATGGACAGCGCGTGCGTGCGCGGAAATTTCGCCACGTTCCCACCACCGCCGCCAACGTTTCGCATCCTTCGTGTGGGAAAAACGGCTATGATTGTATTCTCCGCATGTGTGAGTTACGAGGCGTCGCTGACCTATGGTCTACGTCGCTCTACTGACATAGGCATGTGAACCATCCCATCTGAAGATTCCGGCACGAACAGATTCAGTCCGGCTACGAGAAGAGTACGATGGAAGATTCATTAGCTCTCTAACTTACATGTTGAAGACGGAGAACATTGCAGAGTTCTTGGGAGGACTACAAGATGTTGCTTGACGATTTGCCGACATTCATCTAGACGGAGCATTCAATCTGAAGAGGCAAGACGACAAAAGATCTCGAAGTTCTCCGGAGGCTACAGTTGGGGATATGCTAAATGGGTATCACCATTGCATGTCTCTAATACGGATAACACATGTGGCCCACAGTTGGTAGCAAGGCCCATGGCCTGCTTGGCGGCCCAGTTAGATGGATCCAGAAGGGAGGCCCATGCCGGATAAAGGAAGGCTACGGAGGAGTCACCAGCGTACCCGGAGCCTTGGAGTGCAAGACACATTAGACAAGTTGTGTACCGTGTAGGACTCTGTAACCTGTCCGGCTAGGACTTTACCTGTAACCCTAGGATCTGGCGACTATATAAGATGGACATGTGGGAGCCTTTAGGGCATCTATTAACTTATACCTCGCACAGCGAACCAATCCCTGTAACTCGGCGTATTGCTATTATAGTGATTTATAGCAGAAGTAGGATTCCGCCACCGTCGTGGAATCTAAACCTGGATAAGCTGTGTTACCTCGTACCGTCAACCTCCCGCCTTAACCCACGTCTCTAAACACGCTCTATGAGGACCCCTCCATGGCGTACTTGTCGGCAATACCATGACACCAGCAGTAGCTTCTATCGCCGCAACACATGCATTAGCTTCAGCCTAGAGAGCGCTCTTTTGGTTGTACAACATGCCTGCACCGCTGCCACAAAATCGCCTGTGTGTGACCGAACGACAAAGCCAAAGGTCCCATGTCCTGTGGCCTCCAAGAAAGCAGCATCAAAATTCACTTTAACCCAGCCAGATGATGGGGGCTTCCAGCGGTGTTCTGGCAGAATAGCCCCAGCCACCGGTTTCGGTTCAGGCTTAAAATCGAGCAAATGTTTATTAATGAAACGGCACACATCCTCAGCTGATTTTCTCGTCTCCTCAACATTGGTTTTGTTACGAGTAGTCCACCAATCCTAGAGAAGGATGATAATTTTTATTTGCGTATCAGGGTGACAGGACCAAATATACTCCATAACTGTACTTGCATTTGGGCATGAGACCAGTACTAATCTGAACTCCTCCATGTCCATCAAACGCCACACCTGCTTGACAAACTTGCATTTAAATAAGATAAGAGCACCGACTTTGTCAAGTCTATTGCAGACCGGGCAGCGTGTGTCTAGAACCACCCTCTTTCTCTGAATGTTCATTTTAGTCGGTAGGCTGTTTTGAGCAAATCTCCATAGGAACAGCTTAACCTTACCCGGGGCGTCCAACTCCCAGATTTTCTTCCAATCAGTTCTAGAATCATCACTGCTATCAGAAGTACTCGCATCACGATGGAGCTTAACATCAGGCAGATACACACCGAGAGGGTAAGCAGGTTTCACACTGAAAATTCCCTTACTGTCAAAGTGCCAAACAACCCGATCCTCCATATTAGGTTTTAGAGAGATGGTGAGGATATCCCTAGAATCCTCTTTGGTGAAATTGTTTCAGATTAGGTCCTTATCTCATAGTTCCGTGATCGGATTGATGAGTTCACTAACCCTTGTGATAATCGATTGGCCCGTGCTAGCCACCGGTCTCCTAGTTGTGTCTCGTGGGATCCAGAGATCGCTCCAAGCGCTGCCCTTTTGTTAAAGGAGTAGCGGTTTTGCTTGAGGTGGTTTTCGTCTTCGTCCGTGCATTGGTTTTTTCGTACGTCGTCCAGCCCAGTCCCGTTAGCTAGCGATCCGACCAGCGATCCGACCGTGTTTTTGAAGGAAAGGAAAGAAACAGTCCCGTTCCTAAACAAAACTCTGATCTCTACGGGCTGGCCTGGCCAATACGGATTTGTTTCCATACGAGGCCACCTGGAGATCAGAGGCGAGGGAAGGTCCGCCATGGTTGGATCTGCACGGAGTTGGAGGAGCCGCGCCCTCCGTTGTGCCACCAACCGCCGTTCCGCCCACCAGCGTGCGCGCACTTCTGCACCTGACTCCCGCATACAGGATCTGGTCCTACCGACCTCGAGCACCTCCGCTGCCTGCTTGTCCCGCCCAGGTGAGTTATGGCGCTCTCTTCCTGTCCATCGGAGCATTACCGGTCCACTCAAGGAGTTCATCTGGAAGGGGGAGCATGTTCTTGGACGCCCTTTCTCGAAGTCGAGGAAGAAGGAACCCCGGAGGTTTAAAACTGGGGAGACGACAAACGCCATCGATGATGAATTTCAGCCTGGCCGCATTGTTTCGATCGGGTAGGGCAAGCCACTGTTCAAACAGAAGCTTGCAAACTGTAGCTAATAGGGATGTGCATAATTTCCGCACGAATTGGCTTTAGAACAAGGAATCCAAGATCGGCAGGAGCAGGAGCGATGCATTATACTTCTCCTGGGAATTTCGACAAAGAGATGTTGTGGTTTTATACTACTCCTGGGAAGTTCACGCATGTTCTCTAGAGAACTTTTTGGTTTCGTTTGAGCGGCTGAAGTTGAATACCAGCCTATGGCATGCATTTTAGAAGATGGGAGCAGCACAGGTGACTTTTTTCAGAACCCACTTTGTTTCATAGGATTGGCAACTTTATAAGTTATTCAGCTACTACATTCGTTCTGTAGCACATCCCTAAGCCCGACTTAGACCCAAGAAGATTTAGTATAAGTTGCAGATTTGCTTCTCTGTTCTTTTAAGATACTAGCAGACATGCCCTTGCGTTGCATCGGAGAGAAAAAAAGTGTGCCGCGAAGATGCACAAAGTAAGTTCTCTTTGGTTTATAATTCTATTCCAATTTCTAACTCACATCAAGAAAACAACTTCCAACAGTAATTTCAAGAAACATTAGCTAGAGCAGAATTTAGAAATACCTTCTCCAAGCAGATTTATAAAATGCACATTTCTTTGACTACTAGCAGATTATCACAGTTGATGTTGCAGATGTAGTGTTTCTGAACCAGATGCGAGATGACCCCGTCTTCAAGTCTGCAGATATATGATTATCACTAATAAAACAACCATTTAGTCTCCTTCAGCTAGCCACTTGATCAGTTTAATACGCTAAAATAGACTCTATGCGAGCCAATTATGAAGATCGACTGGGCCAGGAATTTCATGGCACATTTATGAAGGCGGAACATTGGATCTTAAATCCTGCTAAGAGTGTTATAGCTTAGTATATATATGGTCGAATGCATATCGACATACAAGAGTACTACCATACATCCCTAGGACCGTTTAAGGATAATTCATTTCAGCTACCACAATAACTTACCAACACAGTTCAACTATTGGTGGTGTATGGAAATAAACTTATACCTCCAACAATGCTCAAATTAAACTCACAAGAGGGGTCCAAAATTTCATGACATAATTCTGAATAACAACAAACTGCTACTACACAGAGAGATCGAGTAGTACTTTCTCATGTCATAATTCTGGAATCCAAATATATTGAAATGCAACTGAAGCTTCATCCAACTGAATCTCACCTGAATCAAATGGCAAACAAAACAGCCTAGGCTCGGTGGCCACGCTTAGTCAGAGTAGGTCGCGTCGAGGAAGGCCGGGCAGACCAAATTTTACAACGCCGCGAAATCAAACCTGAAATCATGAGATTGAGTCAAAATACACCGAGCTTAGAATCAAAGATGTCGGTACTATTCTTGCATCTACAGTTTTATATTCATTATGCATGGCACTTTCATCCTAAAATGATCACAAAAGTATTGAAACAAACACAAGCATATATGTACAAAATATCCAATCAGATCACAGTTGGGATGGAAATTATTTGTGTTCATGAGCGTCAAGATACAGAGGGCTGCAGACTGATGCGCTTCCACTGGTACTCGACAGGAGTAGCAACTCCCAGTACTACACGTTGTGAGCCAACAAGCTGGCCATCTTGTAAATTAATCCTTCACCCTGAACCCAAATAATCCTCAGGGCCCCAAGTTGTAGACGGCGGGTTTCACCGGAGATGGGAGTCACGGGCGCTGTAGTGGCCGCTGCCAACAAATTTGCCTCGCCAGTAGATGTGATCCGTCGCTCATGTGTGGCCTCGGCCGGCCATGACCAACGTCCGCCAGTCCCTTCCCCTTCCGCGAGAGCCGCCTAATGACTACATCAGCTGCCGTGTAGTCGACACAGAGGAATCTGGGCCTAAGTGTTTGATCACCACACACGATGCTAAATCAGATGGCGGACACGCAAGCGGAGCTCCAGCGTGGCCTGGAGACACTGGCCGTGAGGCACCTCGTAATTGTTAGGAATTAATTAGCGTTAAATATATTACTAGTTAACAAATTCCCTGGAATATGCTAAGCAGCGGTTAGCATCTTTAGATTTTGTCCAACTGCTATAATAGCGAACCGTCGCTGCGTCCTTTAGAAACAACGCCAAACATTGTAACCGACATTGTAAAGCACCTGTTGGGTACTATAAATACCCCACAGTCACAATCAATAGAATCATTCATTCGCTTTATTCTCTGTGTATCTCTTCAGTAATCAAACCCGCCTAGCACACCGTCCATGCGCGTCATATCTGTTGGCGGGAGGCGTGCCAGGATGGTCATCTCCAGCAAAGGCATCAGCAGCGGCCCTCTCCAAAAAAAAATCGACTGAATCCTCCACCAAAAGATCCTGTACCGGGCCATGGCGGACATACATTGGACGCGATCGTGAACGGCAGATGTTGCGTGTTACCTGTGTCAGGCCAGCTGCAGAAAAGGATCTAGAGCGGAGATCTAGATCGTTGTGCTCAAGATGTAAGCCTCGCGAGGCCTGATGCCGTGATCGACTAAACCTTCTACCGATCTAGAGCGACTCCATTGAATCTGGCTCCTAGGGTTTTTTCTATCGACAAAGGCTAGAAGCTAGCGGTTGATGGATTTTATATCGGTAGCCTATGCCACGGCGCTGATCCAAACGTGTAGGGATGCCCACTCGATCGGTTCCTAGTACACGGTTTTTTTTATTTACCTTTGTCATGGGGTAAATACGTGGTTAGGTGAAAGGGCAAAACGGTCCAAAAAAGTGTTGGACCGGGAGAAACACTTCGTGCTTTATTATTACTAGCAGACTAGCAGACTAGCAGACTAGCAGAAGTGCCCGTGCGGTGCATCGGGAGAAAGTAATTCTTCATATACATTCACATACTCAATTTCACTATAATTTTAATTTGGTATACTATAACACATTTGTCGTGCTTCACTATAAAACCAGAACAAATGTTACTACTAAAAAGAATGAGTAGAATTGTACAGAAAGAAGATGCTAACATTCAAATTATATTTTTGAATACACTTTTGCAGTACACATATGCAGTTGCAAAAATATTTATAAACTGTAGACACTCAAATCAAAGCAACTTAGCCAAGAGCATTCAGAACTTAGATACTTAGGTGAAAAACAATAGAACTACATATTATGTGCCGTACGGACAAAACCTATGCAAACCTAATGCAAAACCTATACAAAGCATTCAACGTCTTACTCAGGAGTAAGCGTCCGGCAACAGACAATGAAACCCCAGCCCCGCCATGTGTACTCCGAGGATCCTTTGTCATTTGCTCGGTCCAACAACACACTCAAAGCCCAATGTGGCTTGATTATTTTCTGCTAGCTGTTCAGAGTATGCGCGGCTGTTGACACCGAGTCGTTTCATCCCCAAATTCTCTATTGTTGCATTCCACGAGCATCGTACATCAGTATACAACTTGCTTGTTGCTTGTACCGTAAGAGAGAGAGGTGATATTTAAGGTGGTAGATTTCTTACTAAATTTTCAATGTGGGACTAAAATCCAGGGCTGAACCTGTGTTGAACATGGACGCTGGCCAGCCTTTCACGATTTTACATGCAACCAGCTATCTGGGCTTGCGGATGTGACGTGTGAATTGGGCCAGAGATATTATGGATTGTTGAAGAATTCGGTTTCAAATACGTGGTCTCGACAGTACGTACGACACAGGCTGCATGCAATCATGCACGTTTAGGATAGCTCTGATCGATTGCATCTCACACGATTCATCCAAATCTTTTTTTCACCGGTGGCTTGCTAGAAATATATGTTTTAGTAGGAGGGTAAAAAGGTCACGATTCATCCCAATCTTTTTTTCACCGGTGGCTTGCTAGAAATATATGTTTTAGTGAAACGGTAAAAAGGTCTAAAAAATGTTGGACCGGAAGAAACACTTCGTCCTTTATTATTAGGTATAGATTATTATTATTATTATTATTATTATTATATATTATTAGGTATAGATATAGATTTCCTATAGATAGAATCTGGACGGAGTTGTGCAGATTAGAATCATAGTATAATTATTATTTATACATTGAAAATATATTTCGATGAATCAATGGAAACAAAAACGTCCCACCCGTCGCCCTGGATCAGCGACCGAGTACTGCTCCGCCCTTGTAGGAATATGTGTTGCTTGGAGGCAGAGCCGTCAGTGAGGGGGCGAGTAGGGCACCGACCAGAGTATAGTGGTTAGCCTCGAGGGCGTGGCCTTGGGAAGACGGAGTAGGGCCTGTTAGGAACATCGGGGTCGAGGTGCTCAGGCTCGGGGTCACGCGGCCAGAGGAGCACGAGGATGGCGACGATGATGTGCTAGAGAAAAGGAGGTGGCCGGCGTCACATGAGCTAGAGGCAAAGTACAAGCTCAGGGGCGGCATGGTGGAGCACCAGGAGGTGGGGAGCAACGAGGTGGTTGCGGTCATCGATGGTAGTGGGGCGCATGGACATGGCGCACCGATTGCGAGGTGTACACTGCCACCATCAGAGATGAGCAGGAGGATGGGAGCTGGCGTCTTGGAAGCTTAGAGACGCAAGGGACATGGGGTGGAGGTCGATGAGGCTGACCGAGATAGGTCTTGCGCGAGGAGGCGCTCAGGAGGATGCAGGCGTCGTGGTCGGTCAGAAGAGAGTGAGGGAGGAGTCTAAGGACTGGCGAAAGCTAATTCGGTGATGAGGGGTCCAAACTAGAAAACACCAGGGGAGTCCGGTGGATTCTAGGGTTTGCACCGGCTAGGCCTAAGGCCGGTTGGTGCAGGCCGGCACTGGCCGGATGGTAGGTGGGTTACGCCTGGTAGGCCGGGATGCCCTCTATCTTTCTAAAAGCTTTTACTAATTTTCTATTTGTTTAAAACAATCTTGCAAGAAAATCAGGCAAAGAAAATAAAAAAAAATAGGGTTTTAATTTGAGATGAAAGAGGGAAATTCTTACGAAAAATGGGTACATGAAATGATCTGTGCAGCGTCTTCTCTTCTAGATTGCTCCACCCGTCCGTCTCCCCATCCACACCAAACCCTAGCGGCCGCATCGCGATCCCCTCCCTCCCTCTCCATCACAGCAATTCCACCCCTTTGATCGTCGATCAGATGCCGAGTCGGCGGAAGAAGATATTGCAGAGTAAGAGGAGCGTCGAACGCCAGGAGGGTTTTCGACTACGAGGCTCCCCCCGGCGCTTTCTTGAAGATGCTTCTGCTAAAGGAGATCTCGAAACGTTGTCTGGATCCCTTTTCCATGCGGATAGCAGCAGCGATGTGGATCCGCCGGCCGGACTCCCTGACGAGCCTATTAAGTCCTCACCAGAGCCAAGGTACCATCAAATCATCTCCTCGCGCCTCGCCGAATTGCAATTACCAGTCGGCGACGACAGCTCGGACTTGGTCGGTTCTTCAAATCTCCCTTCCCGTGAAGTCCTCGAAGCCCTTACTCGTAAATCTTTTCACGATGATGATTTGCGAGCTGCTCTAGTGCAATATCAAATCCAGAATTTCTTGAACGAGACCAAGGGACGAGATAGAGATTATGGAGAATCTGATTCGGCAGTTGTTGATATGGGTTCCACTTATACTGAACCGGACGATGTTATCACGCTGGAGGAAAATATGAAACACTGTGAAGTGCTAGCGGCTCACAATGCTGAGATTGACACTTATACCAAACTGGACCAAGAGCAGGCCAACAAGCTCTATCTCAAGCATGCACTCTATCGCATCAGAGCTGCCCTGGTTAGTTAGTCACATATCGATGCTCCTATATGTGTATCATAATCTATATTGTATATACATGGAACAACTATGCCCTCTTATGTACCTACTCCATCTGTGTAGTTGTTGAAAGGAAAGCCGGTCGAGGAGCTGGATATTGCTGCATTGGAACGCAAGTACCCTCCAGACCTTATCGTGAAGAACAATTACCTTTTCCACTACGAGGAAGACAGCTTCTTTGGTTGGTATTTTGATTCTGACCTCTGTTACAAAGAGTGCTTGACCGACTACCAGCGGCTAGTCCTTTTCAATGGTGATGTAAGTAATATGGTTCACTACTTTAATTTCAGTAAGGCATATATGTATTTAGTTTGTTGTGTCCTCACGCAGTCGGTAACTGGTTTCTTTCCCCTTTGAACGGACAAATATCAAATATCTTCTTAATCTCTTCCTGAAAGATCATAAATTTAAGGAAATATGAATGTAACTTGTTGCATGACTTTTAAGTTAAGTGACTACTAAGACTAAGAAAATATGGCTCTTGGAGAAACTCCACACTAAAACTAAGATAATTGGAGCATTTGGACATTAATCTCATGTTAGAATATGAATGCTTGCAATAAATTGTGGTGAAGTATGATAATGCGTGCAATCGACAACAAATAGTAAAGGCAGACCTTATTTTAGTGGGGTCTTTCATTAAAAAATTAAAAAACAGAGATTAGTTTCCAATTGTTATTTGGATGGAACAAGTCCTAAAACCTCAATTGGGCGCACATGCTACACTGCTCCCAGAATACAACCACTATCCTGTTTTCGTATGCATAAACAAGTTTGCTCCTTTTTCTAAGTCCCCGTATATATTTGACATGTTTTGAGTACTACTGCCTCCATCCCAAGGCTTAAGCCTTATATTTTTGTGCAAAAGTCAAACAACCTAAAGTTTGACCAAGTTTTTAGAGAAAAATATTAATAATTACAATACGTAGTCCATACCCTTTCATACATCATGAAACATATTCTCACATGGTATCTATATAATATAATAGTTCTTGATAGTTTTCTAAAAGTTTGGTCAAACTTTCCGTGACTTGACTTTAAAAAAAACTATAAGCCTTAAGCCTTGGGATGGAGGGAGTATGTGTTATTTGAGTCTTCTTGAACTGAATAAGTACTCCAATCAATGAAACATACATCATGAAACATATTCTCACCATGATTTTTGAGTCGCCGAGTCAAGTCAAGTCGCCATGGCTGCGACTAGTGACTTGCTGGCTTAAGTCAACGACTTGGCTTGATTAGTCGCCCCAAGTCGCCCTAGCAGTAGAAAGGGCACAACTGCACGTGATTCTCTCCTGGCATAGCCCAGTAATGCCATATATGAGTAAAATTGATTGCAGCCATGCCGGCCAGGCCCAGCACGGCCCAGCTAAACCACTCCCAGACTTGCCCAATCGCTAAACCTAGCACCCCGTGTGCCCATCACGTGAAACCTCCAACCGCCGCCAGGCACTCCCACACGCAGCCTTGCTCAAGCCGCTCCCCTCGAACCCTCTCCTTCCTCTGCGCCGCTGCGGCTCGAACCCCTCCCCTCCAACCATCTCCTTCTGCGCCGCCGGTGAGGAGCGGCGGCGGCTCAAGCCTCTCCTCCCAAGCTCTGCCCTTTCTCTCGCTTTCCATCCTTTTCTCTCTAAAATCCGGCGAGACAGAACGACGCAACGACTTGGCGACTCTCTGAAATCCATGTATAGTCGCTGTATAGTCGCTGGCGAGCCAGAAAGTCGCGCGACTTGCTCCGTGAGTCAAGTCGCCGCATTCATTCAGCCATAGCGACTTGGCGACTATACGGCGACTATACAGCGACTATACGGCGACTCAAAAATCATGATTCTCACATGGTATCTATATAATATAATAGTTCTTGATGGTTTTTTCTAAAAGTTTGGTCAAACTTTCCGTGGCTTGACTTAAAAAAAAACTATAAGCCTTAAGCCTTGGGATGGAGGGAGTATGTGTTATTTGAGTCTTCTTGAACTGAATAAGTACTCCAGTGAATACTCTTGATTATCCCTGTTCTCTTATGCCCAGTGCTTGTCATTTGTCAGAACCGCTGTGCTATGTTGTTTTCCTGTTCATTTATTTGGGTGCAGGGTGGCAATGAGTATCCAAGTGGGAGCAGATACCGAGAATTTTATAGCACCCCTGAAGCTGATAAAGCTTATCTCCGCTACTGGGAAACAATTGTGAAGGAAATTAAAGTATGCCTTGAGCAACGATCAGCTACTTCAAGTTTAGAACTTTGTTCAATATTTTTAGTGTTCTTGGTCTAACAACGTTGTTCTCGACAGTGGCTTGAACAGTATGTGCTGACAAAGGAGTCTTCTATTGAGGTATGCATATTGGACCTCTCAAAACCATGAAATCACTATATAAACGTTGCAGCGCCACAATAACTTTTCTGTTCTGTTATTTAGTGGGTGAATATGCTATCAAAGGCTACGTTACAAGCAAATAGGATCGCTGCTGGGATTCCTGATATGACTCTGCATCTAGCAATTCTTGGATTCAATGTATGATTCCTCTGTTCATTGCTCAGTCAGATGTTCAGCCCTAGTTATGGTTGTATATAACAATTGCATTCTTTTGATTCAATTCAGGAGTATATATGGATTACGCGCTCATATCTCATGTTTGTGAAAGATCTTGATGGTATCTTTTATGAGATTTGGAAGCGGGTCAATAATGATCATCAGGTCAGCGCTGTACAATAGTCTTTTTCAGAACTTGGAACATTGTTATTT
Organism: Avena insularis; assembly: GCA_023614405.1. Taxonomy (NCBI): domain Eukaryota; kingdom Viridiplantae; phylum Streptophyta; class Magnoliopsida; order Poales; family Poaceae; genus Avena; species Avena insularis. Next base: position 40,664,064 of record CM042691.1, on the reverse strand, counting down.
ATTTATTGTGCTTTTGAGTGCTTTCCCTCTACTTATGCTTGGTGTTGTTGTTTTATTCTTCCTTGGAGAATGTTCAGCTGTGTTTCAGAGATGCTCTTAAGCAAGTTTATGATGAGAAATTGTTTCCAGCGCAAGATCTAAGCATGAAGTATGAGCTGAAGTACGGCGGTTCCAAAATGGAGCGAGCAGTAGGTTTTTTGTTCCACAGACGTTCTATGTCCTTTCTTTTTGTTATAGTCAGCATATCTTTTGCAATGCAAACTGATTTGGTCTTCTTTGTAGTTTGGTCGGTGCACGAAAGGCATTAGTGACAGTGTAAGTATAGTATTGTGTTGTCTAGCATCCATTGGTTCCTGTTATACTCCCGTGTGTGATTTTCTTTCTTTTGCGTCTCTAGGTTCCAGAATATAAAGCCCGTGAGCTGATTGCACAGGAAATTCGTTTCACGGTATGTTAAGTGGATATTGTCCAACAACATTGTATCCACTTGCAGTTTTGTATGTAGTAGCTTACTCTTTTCATTTTCAGAAGGGGTCGTCAGGAACGTATGAGCGCTATGCCAGGAAGAAGCTGAAGATTGCAGAACTGATAGGATTGATTCAGAAGGACAAGATAGCAGCTGCTTAGTTTTGGTTGTTAAGATAGCGGCTGCTTAGTTTTGGTTGTCAAGATAGCAGCTGTGTATTTGTGTTTATTCGCTCTGGTTCCATAAAGATTCCAGGAATCATTATTACTAGCGACGCATGTTTGGTACTTTATATATATGGAAAATATCAATCTTGAATTGACTAGCTTTTTTTATGGATGAAATTGTGCTTGAATTGGCTATTTGTGTCTTGCATTTATTATGTTCATGCTCAGGATGAGAATAAGAAAATTACAAAAAACCACTGCGATTGTGGCTAGGGTTTTAAAAACCCACCACTTTACATGTAAGATCCTAGTGTGGGATTGGCATGGATTGACCTGGAGTGCAAAAAACCACCAGTTGAAACTGTCCCGTGGATTTCCCACTGGAGAAATGACGTGGCACAAAACAAAAGATCACAGGCAAGTGTCAACTGTCCCGTGGGGTTTCCCATTGGAGAAATGACGTGGCACAAAACAAAAGATCACAGGCAAGTGTTCGGGCTGCCTAATGGGGCAGAATGAATAAAATTGACCCAAAGTTCAAATAAATTCACAAAATAAACTTGCGGCGAAACTATTTCACCCAACTAACCTTTCTATATATTATCTAACTGAAAGGCTTCACATAACATATTGTAGCGTCTTTTAACATAGGCGCTATGCATCCTGACGGCGTGGCGGACAGCCTCGCTCGTGGTCACGTAGCGCCTAGGGAATCAGGTGCAGTATCATAGCACCTAGCTCTAAGACGCTACACATGAAATCTAATCTAGATAAGGTGCGCATCCACCTTCCCAGCCCAACCTCTTCATCATTTTTCACCCGAGAAGAACTCAAGCCATGCGCCTCCCCTCTCTCCCTCTCAAATCCTTCCCCAAATTTCCCAAATCCAAAGCATTGCTCTGTGGATTTCGACCCCCAAGTTCCTAGAGGTACTCTCCCTCATTTCCCTTCATTTTACCCATTGAAATCTTGTATTTTGGTGGGATGTGGGTTGAAACCCTAGAAATTCGATTTGATTCTAAATGTTTGGTTATTTTTAGGTGCACTGGCCAATGTTAGGTAGAATGATGTCTATGATTTAGTTAGGGTTAGGGGTATTGGAATGTTAGGGTTAGGGTTATTCGAATGTTAGGGTTAGGGTTCTTGTTAGGTTAGGGTTAGAGTCTTTTTAAGATTTGTATGTCAGAGGTTGGTTATATGATTAGGATTTTTGTCTTCATATTGGCATGCATAGTTAATTAATATAATCTCTTCTGTGTTAAGGATGGCGAGAATTGTTCATATTCATCATGTGGACAATGACGTCTTTTTGAAAGGTAATCTAGACTCGGACCCGGATGAGATTGACTTGGTGTTTGAGCGTAGTCTCACATACACCGAGATCTTGGATGAAGTGAGGATTGAATTGAAATGGATGGACCCAAGTGATGTTGTTAAGTTGGAGGGAAGACATAATGTGGGCTTGGGAATGCACATCTGTTGTAAGACAATGTGTATCTACTCCGAGCCCCATTGGGTTGCATACAAGAAGGTGGTGGCCGAATCAGTAGGCAAGGCTCTTGATCTATTTTCCACCAAGAAGGTAGATAATACTTTACACTTGTACTTGAACCGTCTTGCCTCCCCGTTGGATGCTAGGAGTCTCCACCCTTGAACCAAGAGGTATTGAGTGAACCTCCTTTGACCCAAACATTGAGTCCAATTTCAAAGAACCAAGACAAAGTATTGGAAGAGGACACTGCTGATTATGGGCATGATGAGAATAAGGTTGAGCTCCACGACAACAATGTTAGATATTTGGACAAATATATTACACAAGAGAACATGGCCCGTGACATCACGTATACTCGAGGCTATGCATCAGACTTAGATGATGATGGTACCGAAGAAAGAAGTTGATGAGGTGGGGTTCACGACCAAAGAGGCCCAAATCCATGATATGGTATTGGGAAGGAATCATTGGGTATTTTTGTTTTGTGATCTTAGTCTCGCGGATGAAGCCATGGTTGAAAGCGGCAAGGGCATAGTGCTTGGACCAAGGCTAACTTTTCACTGGGATAATAATCACGAGAAGAGTGGGATTTCTCCCGGATTGAAGTTCAAAACCTTTTTAGAATTTAAGAAATTAATTGAGTACTTCTCGGTTAATTATCATCATCCGTACACGGTGGTTCACTTTGATGTGAAGAATCTTTACACAGTTAAATGTGAGGATGGATGTCCTTGGATTCTGTGCGCAAGACCATGAGAGGGCCCCATTGGCACATATCTAGTTGTGTATCAAGACATGGTTCATGTGGTAGAACCATATGTGAACAAGACAAGGATAATAAATAGAAGAACCATCCGAGTATTTGGCCGTGCATTTGGGCTTTCGAGCAATGCATGAGGGATTTCGAATATTGTAGGCATGTTATCTCCGTTGATAGCACCTTTTTGACTGGACAATTCAAGGGTACTCTCTTGGTTGCAATAGCAAATGATGGCAACAACTGGTTGGTTCCTTTGGCTTTTTCTTTGGTTTGAGCGGAAAACAATGATAATTAGGAGTGTTGCTCTATCTTTGAGAACCAATGTATTACCCACCCAAAGGGAAATATGTTTCATATCGGATCGTCATCAAGGAATTCTCAATACGATGAATATTGACATTCCCAGGCATGCTCCGTTGCACCATCGATGGTGCATGAGACATTTTTGTTCAAACTTCTATAGGGCATGTGGGAGCAAGGAGTTTTCCGATGATCTAAAAGACTGTTGTGTTGCTTTCACAAACTATCGTTTCTCAAACTTGTACAACAAACTACTCAAGAGTAGCTGACTCTTTCCGATGATCTAAGTGGACATTGTCCAACAACATTGTATCCACTTGCAGTTTTGTATGTAGTAGCTTACTCTTTCCATTTTTAGCGTGGGTCGTCAGGAACGTATGAGCGGTATGTAGGAAGAAGCTGAAGATTGCAGAATTGATAGGGTTGATTCAGAAGGACTAGATAGCAGTTGCTTAGTTTTGGTTGTTAAGATAGCAGCTACTTAGTTTTGGTTGTCAAGATAGCAGCTGTGTAGTTGAGTTTATTGGCGCTGGTTCCATAAATATTCTAGGAATCATTATCCTAGCGACACATGTTAGGTACCTTATATATATGGAAAATGTCAATCTTGAATTGAATAGCTTTTGTATGGATGAATTTGTTCTTGAATCGACTATTTGTGTCTTGCATTTATTATGTTCATGCTCCAGATGAGTATTTGAAAATTACAAAAAACAACCGCAATTGTGGCTAGGGTTTCAAAACCCCACCACTTTACTTAGGTGTAAAAAAACCACCAGTTAAAACTGACCCGTGGATCCCACTGTAGAGATGATGCGGCAAAAAACAACCAGTTGAAACTGACCCATGGATCCCACTGTAGAGATCAGTGGAACCCACTGTAGAAATGACGTGGCACAAAACTAAATATCACAGGCAAGTGTTCGGGCTACTGAATGGGGCAGAATAAACAAAAATGACCCAAACTTCAAACAAATTCACAAAATGAACTTGCGGAAAAACTATTTCACCCAACTAATCCTTTCCTCGGGAGGTGATCGAGCATCACCTGACAATATGCCCCATGGCATGGAGAGAATCCGCAAAGAAGCAACAGTTTATCGTTGCCGAGATGGAGAAGAAGATCAAGGCGCACCTCATCAAGGAGGTCCTGCACACTAACTGGTCTTCCAAACCCGTGTTGGTCGCCAAGGCCACCAGGGGTGAACGACTCTGTGTTGACTTTACCGACGTCAACAAAGCCTGTCATAAGGATCCTTAACCACTCCCGCGAATCAACCAGACCGTGGACTCCACGGCGGGCTGCACCTTGCTATGCTTCCTAGACGCCTTCTCGGGGTATCACCAGATCAAGATGGCCAAGGAGGACGAAGAGAATACATCCTTCATCACCCCTTGCGGGGTATACTGCTACACCTACATACCATTCGGACTCAAGAATGCCGACACTACCTTCCATAGGCTCAAGCGCATTGCGCTGGGTGAGCAAATGGGAAGGAACATGGAAGCCTACATCAACGACATAGTGGTCAAGACCCGCAAGAAGGACACCTCGGTGGCGGACCTGTCCGAAACCTTCGCCAACTTGCATAGGGTGAACATCAAACTCAAGCCCGCAAAGTGTGTGTTTGGAGTCCCGTCGGGCAAGCTCCTTGGCTTCCTGGTATTGCACCGGGGAATCGAGGCCAACCCTGACAAGGTTCAAGCCATCAACGAGATGCGCCCCCTAAGCATCTCAAAGACATGCAGTGCTTGGCGGGGCGCATGGCGGCCTTGGGAAGGTTCTTCTCCAAGCTAGGAGAGAAGGCCCTGCCCTTCTTCAAGATCATGAAGTGCACCGGAAACTTCTAGTGGACTCCAGAAGAAGAAGAGTCCTTTGAGTCCCTCAAGAGGTAACTCACCAGCCCTCCTATCAAGGTAGCGCCAAGGGCCCGCAAGCTACTTCTACTGTACCTAGCGGCTAGGTCGCAGATGGCGAGCGTCGTCCTGGTCGCCGAGCATGAAGAGCATGTGGAGAAGAAAAGGAAACCACGGGCCGCAAACCCTTAAGAGGACTCGGGGGCCGCGGTAGGCACGGGAGACGTCGACATGCTAGAAGAGGCTGGTGGCGAGGTCGTCGGCGCAGCCCCGACCAAAACCATCGAGCTTGTGCAGCACCCAGTTTACTTTGTCAGCACGGCGCTCAGGGAAGCTCGCAAACGGTACCCCATGCAGTAGAAGTTCCTCTACACACTCCTCATGGCGTCACGCAAGCTGCACCACTACTTCTGGGGTCACCCCATCAGGGTGGTCACCAGGTTTCCTCTAGAGACGATTCTGAGCAACCCCAATGCCACGGGCCACGTGGCCGAGTGGGACATCGAGATGCATCCATTTGAGCTGACGTTCGACACCACGTCCACCGTCCGTGGGAGATCCCTGATAAGTTCACAATAGAATGGACTGATCCGGGGATAAATGAAACTCAGGAGGAAATGAGCCAACTCCCTGGGAAGCTAGCCCCGGGTTGCTGGATCATGAACTTCGATGGAGCGTTCAATGGCGATGGGGCAGGCGCGGTCGCTGTGCTCACATCCCCAACCGGTGACAAGCTTTTCTACACTTTGGAGCTGTGCTTTAGGGATGAAGTCAAGTGCTCCAACAACATTACCGAATACGAGGGCCTTATCGATGGCCTCAAGGCAGCAATCGCCCTCGGCACCAAGCGCGTCATAGTTAAGGAAGATTCTCTGCTCCTGGTCAAGTTTTCCAATAAAAGTTATAGTCCCAAGGACAAGCATATGGCGGTGTATCTTGAGGATGTGCAGAGGCTTGAGAAGCATTTCTTGGGTATGGACCTGCTTCACATCCCTCGAGGGGACAACCACGAGGCGGACAAGATCGCCAAGCGCACATCCCGGTGAGAGCCCCAACATCCGGGAGTCTTTGAAGAAAGGCTTTTTGTAAGGTTCCCAACCTTTAATAAGGTAGAGATCCCTGTGTTTACAATGCTAGTCCCTGGATCAATAGCTAGCATCCACAGTTAAGATGTAATATCAAGAAACAAAGTTCATAATACAACTTTATAACTAGGAATAAAATAATTCATTACATCTTACATAGCTCATTTGGCTATCACATTACAATGCAGCAGAATATATAGCATGGAGTCCTTCATCTTCAAAGTGCCACAGGCAATAATGTTGGTTGTGGACTTGTAATCCTATTCAACACACTTCACTAACATCAAACAAACCTGTAACATAATAAGTTACAGCCACAAGGGTCAATACATTTGAATTGTATTGGCAAGTTTCACTACTATGTAGAAATAAGTGGAGCCTATCATTACATGCATATTTGGCTAAGTGGGGTTTAGGCTTATTTGCAGAAAGCAATATAGTTTTATCCTATCTTTTCAAAATAGTTTTTGATCTTTTGTCAAATCTTTTTGAACTCCTTGGAAAAATCCAAGTGCTTCAAATCCCTTGTTGTCACCATCAAGTTTTACTTTGAGAAATTGGAACGTCGAGATCTTCCATAGCTTCAGGCCTTAGTTGCTCAGAATTGTCCATAACCGGGGACACGGCTAAGTACTTAGTATTTTTGATCTTCTGCAGAAGTTGTACACTTTACCCACATGACACAATCTCGTCTTGTTGCCACTAGTGGCCGCTGGATAAGTACTCACCAAAATGGAGTACCGGCAGATCGAGAATGTGACAAAGTCTTTCCATAGGAGTCCTCCCAATACACAATGCTAGCTTGTCTACCAGGCACCAATGTAGGGATAAATTTCCCTTACACAATTCTAGTTAACCTGAAGATGCCAATGCATGGGTCTTCCACTATGTAGTGGACTAAGCCAGAGCCCATTTAGCATGTGGCTGTACACGGAAGCCACTGTACGAGAAACATGTTCAATCTCTAAGTCCCTGGGTGGTTTTCTTCTAGTGCACATACAAAAAGATAGCCATATAAACATGGTTCCCTTTGTTGCCACTTTGTCCAATCTTGAGTATCCTTGTCCACCCAGGTGGTTCATTGAGTACTTGTTTTATTATATAAAACATATATCTTTTCAACTCTTCATATAATCATATCATGTATCCCATCCCAAATATATAGCAGGGCTAAGCATACTACAACTACATTGTTTCCACTAAGGGAGATATAAGGGTATCCTATTTAGGATTTAGCATAGCATAAAATATAGTAGCCTTATCATGCATGTTACAAAAATCCACTAAGTATAATGAAGATAGTAGGACATGGATGATAGTGTCACTTGCCTTCTTAGTAGGGAATGTTGGTTCACTTCTTGATCTTGCAAATATCACACTCTTCTAACTTCACTACAATTCAATCAAGCAAACACAAATTCAACTAGCATTCAAACCATTTCACCACATAAAATAACAAAAACAAGGTCATGCATGCAAGCATGCACAAGATAGTTTTATTTGGAAAAGTGGTTTCTACTAGGCTCTAAACATTTTCAAGCTCACATTGGTCAATTACAAAAGTGGTAAAACCATTTGCAAGAGGTTTCACTCCTTAAACAATTTTTATACCAAAGTGATATTTTATGTTTGTTAGAATTGTCTTTTTGCAAGGCAATAACTTTATAGGGTTCATAAAATATGTTTTTAAGTCACTAAATTGGTGTTTAGGGTCATAAGGTTTGAATCAAATCATTTCCCAAAGGTTTTACTCAAAATTCATTTCTAAACCATAAACAATATTTTTATTTGACTAGAAATGCCCTAACTCTAATATCTATTCCTTAACTTCACAAAATACATTTTTAAATCCATAAGTTGGTTCCTAGGGTCAGTAGGTTCACAACAAACCATTTTGCAAATATTTCATATTAAAAATATATCTAGAACAATTTTTATATTCAAAATAAGCCTACACATGTTTCTGCAAATTCAACCAATTTTACAGACCAAAACATTTAACAAAGTGCATGGTTGCAAAGTACTTGTTCTACTGATTCCATTGATATAAAATTTGCAAAATTTGGACGTGTAGAACTAAAGTTATGAATTTTACAAGTTTGCATATCAAATAGATTCTATTTTCTGTTTTTAAACCAAACCATGTCCACGTGGCGCTTTCCTACTGGTTGATACCGCTTCATGCGGATCAGCCTCTCTGGACCGCAGGATTTCACTTAAATCGCATGGCTCAGATGCACACATACCCCTTCGGTTTAATATCTAATCACAACCACTGGATAACGATCTAACGGCTCAGAGCGCTATGGCCAAGTTCTGGCGGCGCTGCGACGGTGGGCGGCGGCACGCTCGGGCAGGTGGGTTTCGGCGAAGCTAGGAAGCGTAGAAGAGGGAGGAGACCATTACCGAACTCGCCGTGACGTGCTAAAGCTCTAGGTGGTTGAAGTGGACGAAGGGGCGCTCGGAGCTGCTGGCAATTCCTCGCCGGAGTCGTCGTTGGCGTCGGGCACGCTCTAATGTCGTCGGAGGCGACGCTATGGTGCGCACTGAGACGAAATAAGGTGGCTGTTAGATGCGCACAGCGCCGGGGATCACACGCGTGTCAACGAGAGTGAAGGGGATGGACGGAGGCTACCTGGGGAGTTCGTCGGAGGAGAGACAGACGCAGCGGTGCTCAGGTGATGACGAAGCCGACGATTTGGAGCGCGCGCGAGCGAGTGGAGCACATGGGCAGGTGCGCACGTGACTGGAGAGCAAGATCGTATGCTCTGGGGGTGGAGAGGTGGTTGGAGTCGCCGGGATTTCGCCGGAGAATCTCGTCGGGTCAGTGGGTTCGAGCTCGCAATTCTCCTAGCCTGGAGGCAGAGAGGGGACGCCGCTTGGGGGAAAAGAGAGAGGAGGGAGAGGCGTTTATGTACGTGTGGTCACTGGCGAATTTACTCCGGCCATCAACGCGTAATCAAGAGAATTTAATCGCGGCAGAACGCCGTTGAGCAAGGGGAAAACGGCCGGCGCGGGGTTGATGATGATGAGGTGGCTAGTGGGGTCCGGCTAACAGTGAGAGAGAGAGAGAGGGGGCGCAGGGTCCACTTGTCTGTGACTGCGCGGGTTTTTTTCCGAGTGAAAAACGTTTCACTGCGGGGAAGAGCTGGTGGGCTGGTGTTGGGCTTAGTGGGCTGGCCAGATGGGTTGGGTCTGTTTCACTTTTTTTATACAGAATTCTTTTTCTTTTTCTATTTGAATTTCTGTTTTGATTTTCAAGCAAATAATTCAAACAACAAATCAATTCAAACCACCACCAAACTTTAGGTATAGATTAATTCTGTTTAACTACATAATCCAAATCCAAAAAAAATAATTTTTATTATTTTTAGGATCCATTAATAATTTGATAAATAGACCTTAGTCATTAATTCAAATAGGATTTAATTTATTTAAAAACTCTATTTGAAAACTAAATAATATCAAAACCATTTCAGTAGGTTTTATTTGAAAACATAAAACACTTGGAATTCTTATTTAAAACACTTTAACAAGTTTTAGTGTTTATTTAAAAATGGAAAAAGCCTTTACTTAAATAAAATTAGATATTAATAAATCCTCATTATTTTATTTAAATAAACTTTTACTCCTTTTATCAAATAGAAATATTTTATTTCAAAAGCCTGGCCAAGATTTAATTTGGCTCTATAAAATAATCCTTATTTATATTTCTACCTTTGCTTTATAAAAACCATATCTTTTTATTAAAAGATCCAAAAATAGAGATTCCAACTATTAAAACTTTCTTTATTAATTGTTTATCTTTTTAAATCCCTTTAGGATTTTATTTGACCAAAATAGGTTTTGGTGTTTCCAATTGGAATCAAAAAGTTTCTTCTCACCCTAAAAATCAACAATTGTTTATTTATTTATTTCACATTTCAAAATTTGGAATTTTTTTGGGATGTGACACTTTTCGAGCCCTCAGCCGCCCCACCAAGTGAAGAAAAGGCCCACTCTGAGGAGCTTCCACCCCACCCTCATCAGGCGCCACTGATTGCGGTCCACCCTCAGGCAGCAGGCTAGTCCTGGCACTCACTGCCTAGGAATCAGACTAGATCATTAAGCTCAATATCTACCTCCAAGATGGCATCCTCCCGGATGACGAAGTCATGGCGGAGAGCCGTGTTCGCCGTGCAAAGAAGTACTGCATGGTTGATAGGGATCTCTACTGCCGCTGCCCCAATGGCATCGCCCTCCGGTGCATTTCCGATTACACGAGGCGTGAGCTGCTGGTCGACATTCACGCTGGGGAATGCGACCACCACGCCTCGGCGCGTACCCTCGCCGGAAGGCCTTCCATAGCGGTTTCTACTATCTCACTGCTCTCATCGATGCCATAGAGCTGGCGAGGTTGTGTTAGGCATGCCAATTCCATGCCAAGCAAATACACGAGTCGGCTCAACAGTTGTAAACCATCCCGCTCTCATGGCCCTTTGTGGTCTAGGGACTGGGCATATTGGGGCCTTTCCCTCGAGCGCCTGGGGGCTACCGATACCTCTACGTCTCCATCGACATGTTCACCAAATAGGAAGAGATGGAGCCAGTCCAGACCATCCCGACGTGATCAGCGTTGAAATTCATGCAAGGTCTGGTATGCCGGTTCGGTGTGCCCAACCGCATCATCACCGATAATAGCAGTCAGTTCACCAGCGGGATGTTCCGATCCTATTGTGTGGGCATCGACACCAAGATCTTCTATGCATCCGTAGATCACCCCGTAGTAAAGGGCATGCGGAATGAGAAAACACGAAGGTGTTGAAGGGACTCAAGACCAAGATTTTTCGTAAAGCTCAAGGACTGTGGATGGGGATGGCTTGATGCACTTCACGAAGTACTATGGTCCATCCGCACCATCGCAACCAAACCAACTGGTGAGACTCCCTTCTTCCTCATTTACGATGCTAAGGATATCATCCCCACAGAACTCAAGCACGGCTCCCCGCAGGTGCTCGCTTTCAACGATACGACGCAAAAAGGTCTGTATCAGGATGATCTCACTCTCCTTGAACAAGCACACCACAAGATCAACATGCAGGTGGCTAGGTACCAGCAAGCTCTACACCGGTACCACCGCCGCAACGTACGAGCGCGCACACATGAGGCCCGAGACCTCGTTCTTCGGAAGGTCCCCTCTCGCAATGGTATGCAGAAGCTATCCTCAATGTGGGACGGATCATACCGGGTCGTGCACGTCGCAAGACCAGGCGCGGTCCGGCTGGAAAGAGAGGAAGGAGTCCCGGTCCCCAATGCCTGGAACATCCAACACCTTCGCAAGTTCTACCCGTGAGCTCTGCTCATGGTAGTGGTGGTAACAAACCACCTTTCTCTCGGACTATGTGAAAACTCAAGAATGATTTCCCATTTTCTGATGTTCTTCCGATGGTTTTGGCGATTGCATCTTCGTTTCTTTGTGGTGCTTTCGCGCATCGTGTGAGTGGGGGAAAGGCACGATGTGTATCACCGGAGTCACCCTCGGTCAACACTGGGGCCTAAAGTGTTGAGATCCAAACTTGCGGACTAGCTCCAGCGATAAGTCACCTCACCCACAGTTTCCGGTGCTTGTCCTCACATGACACACGAAGGAAAAGCATACACTGTGCGGAACCTACGGTTACCTCTCCGAGGAACTATACAAGGAAAGTACGCGTCCTACGGTCTTCTCCTCGAGGGACTTACAAGACGGAATTGAATGTACAGAGCCTACGGCCACCTCCCCGAGGGACCTACGGTAAAAGTACAAGCCTGGCGACCCTCTCACCAAGAGGTAAGCAAGGCATCCCACGAGGTAACCCTCTTCAAGAGGCCCTAGCAACGCAAAGGCCTAAGACCACCTCCTCGAGGGGTCGACCCTAAAGCAGGTCTCAAAGCATCCCACGAGCATTACATGGACAAGGATCAGACCGCCCCAGCGGCGCCATCAGAGCTCGCCTCGTCAAGGTCTTGTTGTTCAGCAGCAGAGTCACCTGAATCATCGGGCTCAGCCTCCTCCTCACCGTCCACCTTACACGGAAACGCCTTGATCAACAGGTCGACGAGGGGGCATGGCCTCCACGTGTCGCATGGCCCGAGAATAGTCAAGATCAGGTAATAGCTACATGAGGTTGGCAAAGAGGGCCCTTCCTATAGTAGCCAACATCGTCTAGCACTCTACGGTGATGAAGTCGTTCAGCCCTGTGCCTCCGCACCTAAGGGATTCAAGATCCTGCGTGCGAGATCAAGGGACGCCTTAGCCTCATGGACGACATGGAGCTATGATGTGGAGAAGCCCTCAACCCCCAAGATGGGGAGGGCAGTGGAATCCTGCTCCATGAGGGAGGATCAAGACTTACGCTGGGCTTCCAGCACCTCACGATCCTATCTCTCGTGCTCTTCGCAGGACTGGGAAGTAGCGGCGGTCTCCTTCAGGGTCATTAATTCAAATAGGATTTAATTTATTTAAAAACTCTATTTGAAAACTAAATAATATCAAAACCATTTCAGTAGGTTTTATTTGAAAACATAAAACACTTGGAATTCTTATTTAAAACACTTTAACAAGTTTTAGTGTTTATTTAAAAATGGAAAAAGCCTTTACTTAAATAAAATTAGATATTAATAAATCCTCATTATTTTATTTAAATAAACTTTTACTCCTTTTATCAAATAGAAATATTTTATTTCAAAAGCCTGGCCAAGATTTAATTTGGCTCTATAAAATAATCCTTATTTATATTTCTACCTTTGCTTTATAAAAACCATATCTTTTTATTAAAAGATCCAAAAATAGAGATTCCAACTATTAAAACTTTCTTTATTAATTGTTTATCTTTTTAAATCCCTTTAGGATTTTATTTGACCAAAATAGGTTTTGGTGTTTCCAATTGGAATCAAAAAGTTTCTTCTCACCCTAAAAATCAACAATTGTTTATTTATTTATTTCACATTTCAAAATTTGGAATTTTTTTGGGATGTGACACTTTTCGAGCCCTCAGCCGCCCCACCAAGTGAAGAAAAGGCCCACTCTGAGGAGCTGCCACCCCACCCTCATCAGGCGCCACTGATTGCGGTCCACCCTCAGGCAGCAGGCTAGTCCTGGCACTCACTGCCTAGGAATCAGACTAGATCATTAAGCTCAATATCTACCTCCAAGATGGCATCCTCCCGGATGACGAAGTCATGGCGGAGAGCCGTGTTCGCCGTGCAAAGAAGTACTGCATGGTTGATAGGGATCTCTACTGCCGCTGCCCCAATGGCATCGCCCTCCGGTGCATTTCCGATTACACGAGGCGTGAGCTGCTGGTCGACATTCACGCTGGGGAATGCGACCACCACGCCTCGGCGCGTACCCTCGCCGGAAGGCCTTCCATAGCGGTTTCTACTATCTCACTGCTCTCATCGATGCCATAGAGCTGGCGAGGTTGTGTTAGGCATGCCAATTCCATGCCAAGCAAATACACGAGTCGGCTCAACAGTTGTAAACCATCCCGCTCTCATGGCCCTTTGTGGTCTAGGGACTGGGCATATTGGGGCCTTTCCCTCGAGCGCCTGGGGGCTACCGATACCTCTACGTCTCCATCGACATGTTCACCAAATAGGAAGAGATGGAGCCAGTCCAGACCATCCCGACGTGATCAGCGTTGAAATTCATGCAAGGTCTGGTATGCCGGTTCGGTGTGCCCAACCGCATCATCACCGATAATAGCAGTCAGTTCACCAGCGGGATGTTCCGATCCTATTGTGTGGGCATCGACACCAAGATCTTCTATGCATCCGTAGATCACCCCGTAGTAAAGGGCATGCGGAATGAGAAAACACGAAGGTGTTGAAGGGACTCAAGACCAAGATTTTTCGTCGCAAGCTCAAGGACTGTGGATGGGGATGGCTTGATGCACTTCACGAAGTACTATGGTCCATCCGCACCATCGCAACCAAACCAACTGGTGAGACTCCCTTCTTCCTCATTTACGATGCTAAGGATATCATCCCCACAGAACTCAAGCACGGCTCCCCGCAGGTGCTCGCTTTCAACGATACGACGCAAAAAGGTCTGTATCAGGATGATCTCACTCTCCTTGAACAAGCACACCACAAGATCAACATGCAGGTGGCTAGGTACCAGCAAGCTCTACACCGGTACCACCGCCGCAACGTACGAGCGCGCACACATGAGGCCCGAGACCTCGTTCTTCGGAAGGTCCCCTCTCGCAATGGTATGCAGAAGCTATCCTCAATGTGGGACGGATCATTCCGGGTCGTGCACGTCGCAAGACCAGGCGCGGTCCGGCTGGAAAGAGAGGAAGGAGTCCCGGTCCCCAATGCCTGGAACATCCAACACCTTCGCAAGTTCTACCCGTGAGCTCTGCTCATGGTAGTGGTGGTAACAAACCACCTTTCTCTCGGACTATGTGAAAACTCAAGAATGATTTCCCATTTTCTGATGTTCTTCCGATGGTTTTGGCGATTGCATCTTCGTTTCTTTGTGGTGCTTTCGCGCATCGTGTGAGTGGGGGAAAGGCACGATGTGTATCACCGGAGTCACCCTCGGTCAACACTGGGGCCTAAAGTGTTGAGATCCAAACTTGCGGACTAGCTCCAGCGATAAGTCACCTCACCCACAGTTTCCGGTGCTTGTCCTCACATGACACACGAAGGAAAAGCATACACTGTGCGGAACCTACGGTTACCTCTCCGAGGAACTATACAAGGAAAGTACGCGTCCTACGGTCTTCTCCTCGAGGGACTTACAAGACGGAATTGAATGTACAGAGCCTACGGCCACCTCCCCGAGGGACCTACGGTAAAAGTACAAGCCTGGCGACCCTCTCACCAAGAGGTAAGCAAGGCATCCCACGAGGTAACCCTCTTCAAGAGGCCCTAGCAACGCAAAGGCCTAAGACCACCTCCTCGAGGGGTCGACCCTAAAGCAGGTCTCAAAGCATCCCACGAGCATTACATGGACAAGGATCAGACCGCCCCAGCGGCGCCATCAGAGCTCGCCTCATCAAGGTCTTGTTGTTCAGCAGCAGAGTCACCTGAATCATCGGGCTCAGCCTCCTCCTCACCGTCCACCTTACACGGAAACGCCTTGATCAACAGGTCGACGAGGGGGCATGGCCTCCACGTGCCGCATGGCCCGAGAATAGTCAAGATCAGGTAATAGCTACATGAGGTTGGCAAAGAGGGCCCTTCCTATAGTAGCCAACATCGTCTAGCACTCTATGGTGATGAAGTCGTTCAGCCCTGTGCCTCCGCACCTAAGGGATTCAAGATCCTGCGTGCGAGATCAAGGGACGCCTTAGCCTCATGGACGACATGGAGCTATGATGTGGAGAAGCCCTCAACCCCCAAGATGGGGAGGGCAGTGGAATCCTGCTCCATGAGGGAGGATCAAGACTTACGCTGGGCTTCCAGCACCTCACGATCCTATCTCTCGTGCTCTTCGCAGGACTGGGAAGTAGCGGCGGTCTCCTTCAGGGTCTTATTCTCTCCTTGGAGGTCCTTGGCCTCATGAAGCGATCCGTCCCGAAGCTTCTCCGTAGCCTGAAGAGCCTCGCAAAGCCTCGAGTTCTCCTCCTGCTCTTTGGCAAGGGACCCCTGAACTTTTAGCAGTTTGGTGCAGACCTTGCAAGATTGAGCCTCGAGTTCTCCCTGGCGTTTGGCCACAACCGCCTACCAAGAGGAGATGCCTTCCACGCAAGCAGACTTGGCGTCCCCGCGCAGGTAAGCCTGGGCCTCGTCATCAGCAATGATCTTTGACGCCCATGCCGAGGCACACTGGAGCATGTCCTCTGCATGAAGGCAGGCCTCCCGCCCGACTCCACTGTCTTCCGGGATTCATCAAGCTGCCGTCGGTCCAGGACCAGCTGGCAGTCCTCCCAGACATCAGCCACTAAGAAACTGTCTAGCTCGGCGCGGATGCTAGAGACAAGCTTACCCAGGAGCTCGGCTCGGGAGGAGTACTCTCTGGCATGTCCACCACCAGCGCCCGAGACTTGCCGGACCCCTCGCCAGAAGGGGCCTTATTAGGAGTTCCTGTCAGGCGGGTAGGGTTTGATGGCTATACGCGTGGTTCACGTGGAGCCTGTTGGGAACCCCAAGAGCAAGGTGTGAAGCAGCACAGCGGCAAGTTTTCCCTCAGTAAGAAACCGAGGTTATCGAACCAGTAGGAGGAAGGAAACGTCACACAGGTGTTGCAAGCAACGCGGAGACCTGCACAACACAAACTCAAGACTTTGCCCCAACGAATCAGTGAGGTTGATAAGCTCACCGGTTTGCTGTAACAAAGGATTAAACGTATGGTGTGGAAGGTGATGATGGTTTGCAGCAAGTAAACAAGTAACATCGGAAGATGTATCAATGGTAAAGATTGGACCGGGGTCCATAGTTCACTAGAGGCGCTCTCCTTAGATAAACAACATGGCATGAAGGGTAAACAAATTACAGCAGGGCAATTGACATGAACTGAGCAAGGCATAACAATACAATACCAGACAAAAAGATCCTATGAGATTCGATTGGGAAATACAACAATATACATACACCGCCATCCAACTACATCTATGACTAGTAGTCCACCTTTGGATTATCATCCGAACCCCCTCTAGTATTAAGTTGCAAGCAATAGACAACTGCTTTAAGCAAAGTGTGTAAGGTAAACAATCCACTTGTTCCATGAAAAAGAGACCGTTGTTTTGTCCCTAGTGGCAACCGCACATCTACAACCGAAGAGATTTCTGTCACTTCCCTTGGAAACTAGAGGCATGAACCCACTATCGAGCATAAATACCCCCTCTTGGAGTCACTAGCAACTACTTGGCCAAGATAGCTACTAACAACGGAGAGCATGCAAGATCACAAACAACACAGACATGATAGAATCATAAAGAAAAAACCATTAATAAATCTGACATAGTAATCTCAATATCCATCAGATCCTGGCAAACACAACATGCATGATTACAAATAGATTAGATCTTGATCATGAACAGAGCTCACAAGATCTATACATGAAAGCACAAGGAGGAGATACAACCATCTAGCTACTACATGGACCCTTAGTCCAAGGTGGAACTACTCACACATCATACCAGAGAAGAAGGCCTCCGGGATGATCTCCTCCGGCTGTGGTGTCGGAAGAACTTCATATCCCCCTGATCTAGGGACGATGGTGGCGGCGGCTACAGACGGTTTCGTGGAGTTTTGATCGGGTGCCTAGGGTTTCTGCATCGGGGGCTTCTTATAGGCGAAGAGGCGAGGCTGGGAGGCAACCAGGGGGGCCACACCCTTCCCAGGCGTGGGCCCACCCTGGCCGCGCCTAGGGGGGTTTGGCTGCCCGGATTCGCCTCTCCGTCTCTCCTCGGGACTTCGTGTCGCCCATGGTAAAATATTGACTTTGGCTTTTGTCTCGTCCAATTCCGAGAATATTGATTTTCTACCTTTTTGGAACCAAAAACAGAAGAAAACATGCAACTGGCACTATGGCAACTTGTTAATAGGTTAGTGCTAGAAAAGATATAAAAACACCTCAAAGTGTAGACAAAGCAAAGCAAAGTATATACTAAACAAGCATGGAACATCAAAAATTATAGATATGTTTACGACATATCAAGCATCCCCAAGCTTAACTCCTGCTCGTCCTCGAGTAGGTAAGTGATAAAAAGAATAATTTTTGAGGTGAAATGCACCATCAAAACCAAGATCAAACCATTTGCAAACATTGAAAGCTGGGATCAAAGAACTCTAAACATGTGCATGAAAGATGGAGTTCTAACAGTAAGACAAAGTAACTATGCATGCAACATGAAAGGCTACAAACAAAGATCATGAATAACATGCATTGAAAAATGTTTGTTTGTTTAACATACAGAAAACATGGCATATCGGCAATCATCTTGTCCCTCATAGAGTACCAAATAGATGCATAGGACACCTTCAAAGTTCACAAGGGTGACTAGAAACAAATAGCACACGAACAAGTAATATCACAATATGCATCAATCAATATGTTTTGGGACAGTGCACATAGAACTAAGAATGGCAACTATGCTCTCTTAATGATGCCTAAAGGTAGAAGGTGGAGACTCAATAATAGTGGAAGAAAGGCCCTTCATAAAGGGAAGCAAGGATTTCAAGTTTCAAAAAGAGCTTCCAAAAATTATGGTACTTGTTAGCTTTCATCCCTCATTGCCCCTATCATAAGCATCTTCAAGTGATTAAGGTTAAAGTGAACAAACTATGGAGTATATGCTTGACAAAGTATAAGTTGGCAATCTCAAGTCCCTTGAATACGTGGGCTGCACCTCATGCTACTCAACTTCAGTCACCTGTAAGTTCTTGTCATTGTAAGTACATGCATATCATAGAGAACCGCCAACGGGGTACCCCTTGCACATGGTACAGGAGCTATCGCATAACCAAAATGATAAGGCAAGCAGACAATGAGGATCTCAGCGATCGTTTTATTTACTATGTGCATAGCTTTTTATTAAGGATGCTTGATAGATATCTCTAACACAAAATACATACTCCATGGAATTACAAGTTCCCTCTTTATTTCACACCGGTGACATTCATAGACAAAAGAGCATGATATCAACTGATTACAAAGTACAAGTACAATGTTGAAAATGTTCCCCATGACAGCATGGTTCTGCTAATTCCAACGTATAAGTGCAAGCATATACAACATATACGACACAATGGTTCAAGTTTATTAGGGGAAAAGAATATAAGTGTGCCATCAAGTTTGTGAGGGCTTTAATCACTAATTTTTCACATAACAAAATAGTTTTTAATTGGAAGATAGCTGAAAACAAGGATGTACTTGGAATGGTGTAACACACCATGCACAGAAGTTTATAGTGGACACTTTGGAATCACTTGGTTTCTTGGCAGTTGGAAGCATGAGTAGAGCTTACTCATACAAGTGGAGGCTAGCAAAAGACTCGGAGCAACCAACTAAGAGAGCAATAATGGCCATAATCATGCAGAGCAACAAAACATTACTAATCAAAGCATAGAGTGGTACTACAAGTCAAGTACTAAATGATCATAGAGGCTAATGTGACTTGTCATAGTCATAACATGGTGTGAGCATGTGCCAAGTCAACCTAAACAAAGCATCAAAGGAGAATACCACAATACTATGCTTTTGCATGCTAAAACAACACATAATTCTTTCAAGGCACACTAAGCAATCCCAATTGTTTGGAACAAGACATGCTACAACAATAATCACCAAGCATAAGGTCAAAACAACACCTAGCATGTCATGCTAAAGTCTAAGTCATAGTAAATGCAAGCTCCTCTTGCACTTTCAAGCAGGAACTTCCTACTCCTTTCCAACACCAATCAACTTATTCGAAACAACATAGCAAGAATGGGGGTCCAAACTACTTTATTCAAGCAAACTAAACAAACTAAGCAAAGCAATCAAAAACTAAGACGCTCCAAGAACAACACAATAGTGCATGAAACAATAAAAATGAAGTGCCTAGACAGACCTGAGCTTTTTATTGATGAAGAAGGGGATGCCTTGGGCATCCCCAAGCTTTGGCGCTTGTACCTCTTGCATATTTCTTGGGGTGACACCAGAGTGGCATCCCCAAGCTTGAGCTTTTGCCCATTCTTCATCTCATTACATCATTCTCTCTCTACACCTGAAATTTTTCCTTCATACAAAACTTCACACAATCTTCATTAGCAACATTAGTGTATTCAAAAGATATTAGACCCTTAGTCAAAGCTTTGGAAAAGCAAATTTTTTCACTAAAAACACAATCTATTGTAGCAACTCCTTCAAAAAGCTCAATTTCCCAAAAGAGAACTCAATAAGAAGCAAATGCAAATAATGGAAGAAATCTGTCAAAACAGACCAGCAGGTAGAAACCTATTTTTTTAGGAAATATTCTGTTGCTCAAATAAAAAAGTGTTGAACTAACGAAAGTTAGCTAACATACTGGGGGATTTATTAGTAATTTTTTAGCTCAATCCGACTTATAGAGACTCCTCACGAAGTTTTATGGTGGAGGATAGAAATATGTTTCGGGACAGCAACTCCCCAAATCTTACTTCCCTCTCATTAGAGGTCATTCTTGGCACAAAAAGCAAACAGAAAGGATAAGGAGAGGTCATTACTGAAGTAATAACTTCCAAGACTCAAGGAAACTCTTGGTTTATCTCCCAACAAGTACTTTTCTTTAACGCCTTTAAGTTAGGCATGATAGTTTGAGAAGATGCTCACATAAGAAATATGAATCGTAGTAAAAGAGAGCATCAAGAAGAAAATTCAAAACACATTTAAGTCTAACCCACTTCCTATGCATAGGAATCTTGTACACAAATAAATTCATGAAGAACAAAGTGACAAGCATAGGAAGATAAGAAAAGAGTAACTTCAAAACTTTCAGCACATAGAGAGGTATTTCAATACCATCAAAACTTCTACAACCATATTTTCCTATCTCATAATAATTTTTAGTAGCCTCATGAATAAATCAACAATATAACTATCACATAGATCATGCTTTTCATGATCTACAAACACATGATTTCTATCAACCTCAAAAATAGTGGGATTAAAACCTTCAGAGGTTTTACCCAAAGTAGATATTTCAAAAGGATCCACATGAACATAACATTCATCCTCCTTTGGTAAGCAAGGGGAACAATCAAATAATGTAAGGGATAAAGAGTTACTCTCATTTGAAGGTAGGCATGGGTAGCTAATCCATTCTTCCTCCTTTTGTTCATCTAATGAGCTTTCAGGTTCAACAATTTCTTCTTCCATAGGCTCCTGCAAGGCATTAGTCCCTTCCATCTGTGGAAAGCATCTATTAAAATATTCAAGAATATAGCTATTTTCTTCCTTGTAATTATCAAAGTAGAATTTAAGTATCTCATAAACCTCACATTCATAAGGTGCATCATCAGTATTTTCAATCAAACTGGCAAGTCCAAATGCACCCTTGAAGGTAATAAATTCTTCAATTTGTTCCACTTCATCAAAGTCATAATTTCCTTTAACATAAGAGGATATGGTAACATTATCATTGTACTCACATTGAAAAGGCAGGTGTTTATACCTCCTACAACAACAAGACTTATCAAAGCAAAAAGTAACATTATAAGTAGAGCACACGTCTCTAGCAATAGTATTCAACTTATCAATTTGTTCCCATAAGTGTTTCCCTTTTTGTGACAAATGGTGTTCCTTATAATAATACTTTTATTATTCTGTGAACCCACCTTGACAATAGGAACTAGTTTCAAAGAAACCATCCATTGATATAAAGCATGACCAAGCAAGGCAATAACAGACCAACAACTAGAGCAGGAACTAATTTTATTGTGGTTTTGAAAAAAGGAAGCAAACCAAACTAGACTATTTTTTTGGAGTTTTTGAAAACAAGAGGAAAACAAAACCAAGCAAAAGAAACTAAGCAAACTAAAAACAAAGTAAAGAGAAAGGAAGTGGAGGACTCCCCTTGTGAAGACATCCTTATCCTCCCCGGCAACGGCGCCAGAAAAGCTTGATGGCTATACGCGTGGTTGACGTGGAGCCTGTTGGGAACCCCAAGAGAAAGGTGTGAAGCACAACAGCAGCAAGTTTTCCCTCAGTAAAAAACCGAGGTTATCGAACCAGTAGGAGGAAGGAAACATCACACAAGTGTTGCAAGCAATGCGGAGACCTGCACAACACAAATCAATGAGGTTGTCAAGCTCACCGGTTTACTGTAACAAAGGATTAAACGTATGGTGTGGAAGGTGATGATGGTTTGCAGCAAGTAAACAAGTAACAGTGGAAGATGTATCAATGGTAAAGATTGGACCGGGGTCCATAGTTCACTAGAGGTGCTCTCCTTAGATAAATAACATGGCATGAAGGGTAAACAAATTACAGCAGGTCAATTGACAGGAACTGACCAAGGCACAACAATACAATACCAGACAAAAAGATCCTATGAGATTCGATTGGGCAATACAACAATATACATAGACCTCCATCCAACTGCATCTATGACTAGTAGTCCACCTTTGGATTATCATCCGAACCCCCTCCAGTATTAAGTTGCAAGCAATAGACAATTGCTTTAAGCAAAGTGTGTAAGGTAAACAATCCACTTGTTCCATGAATAAGAGACCGTTGTTTTCTCCCTAGTGACAACAACACATCTACAACCGAAGAGATTTCTGTCACTTCCCTTGGAAACTAGAGGCATGAACCCACTATCGAGCATAAATACCCCCTCATGGAGTCACTAGCAACTACTTGGCCAAGATAGCTACTAACAACGGAGAGCATGCAAGATCACAAACAACATAGACATGATAGAATTATAAAGACAAAACCATTAATCAATCTGACATAGTAATATCAATATCCATCGGATCCCCCCAAACACGACATGCATGATTACAAATAGATTAGATCTTGATCATGAACGGAGCTCACAAGATCTATACATGAAAGCACAAGGAGAAGATACAACCATCTAGCTACTACATGGACCCGTAGTCCAAGGTGGAACTACTCACGAATCATACCAGAGAAGAAGACCTCCATGATGATCTCCCCTCCGGTAGGGTGCCTGGAAGAACTTCATATCCCCCCGATCTAGGGAAGATGGTGGCGGCGGCTACAGACGGTTTTGTGGAGTTTTGATCGGGTGCCTAGGGTTTCTGCATCGGGGGCTTCTTATAGGCGAAGAAGCGAGGCTGGGAGGCAACTAGGGGGCCACACACTGCCTAGGCGCGGGCCCGCCCTGGCCGCACCTAGGGGGGTTTAGTTTACCTTGTAACATCCCAAAAATCATGATTTATAAAGTTTGCATATCATTCATGCATTCATAAAACATCTAGGATCATTTTCAAATAAGATTTCAAAAACAGAAGCAACTTGTTGTCTATTATTTTATGTAAGAAAACCATGACTTTATTTGTACTCAATAACATAAGAATACTTGTTTTAACCAGTAAAGGATTAAACATAGGTTTGTTTGATATTTCTAAAGCTTGGTCAAAGTTTTCAAAACAAAAATATGAATTCAAACCATTCATATGCCTATTGAAAATAATTAATTAAGGCATGATTTTATTTTTAAATTCAATGAGCCAATATAATCTTGAGAGAACAGCAATGTTCCACACTCAAATATGTGCAAGTTTCACATTACAAAAATCTAGAAGGAGTTTGAATTCAAACTCATTTGAAATCATTTGAAAAAGGATTCCTGAAAAATCAATTAGAAAAATAAAAAGAGAAAAGAAAAGGAAAAGGGCCGGCGCCACTTATTCGGCCCAGTAACAGATGCAGCCCACCTGGGTTTTTCCCTCTCCCTCTGTTTCTCACCTCTCCCGCACACACCCCCTCGCTGACCACTGGGCCCCGCAGCCACGTCATCTCTTCATCCCCAAATCACGCCAGCGACCAGCTCTACCGCAGCCGTTTCTTCCCGACGATCTCGCGCTTGATTATGCGTTACTGCGGGTGTAATTCCTCCTCCTCGCTCGGCTACTTAAACCCCTCCCACTCCGCTCCTTTCCCCTCACTCACCAACCACAGAGCGCTGTTAGGCTGTCCACAATCGAGCTCGCGTCGCCGCAGTACCGAGCATCTCCGACGGCAAATTCTGGCGAGCACTCCCCGCCCCTTGCCTCCTAGTCTTGCCAGTATGATCACTACAACCTTGCGCATCTTTTAACACCACTGGTGTGTTCTAGGACCACCCAGAACCTCGCCAACATCGATGACTGCATGTGCCCGATGAAGCCATCAACTCCGACGAGCTCGCACGGTAAATCTAGCCTTCCCCTCCCTCTCTGGTTCATGCTCACACACTCGCCAGGCTCATGCGCATCTAACGCTGCCCCCATTTCCTCTCCTGTGCCCTGTAGTGCCCCTGGTGACGATGACCGAGCACACCCGAGGCCGTCTTCAACTCCGACGAGGAATCCCCGCCGTGTCCGTGCACCCCGACCCTGACCACCTGCACGTTGAGCACCGCCGTGTTTCCGCGACCTCGGTAAGCACCAACACCATCGCCCTTGCCCTATGGTCTTGCCGGAACGTCACCGGCAGACGCGTCGCCGCCGCTCTGGCCATTTGCGCAGCCGGTTTAGTGTCATGTCGATTAGATCCCCTGGATCTAGATCCAGTGGTCTAGATTAGACGCCAGCCCGAAAGGGTACGGGCAGATCTGAGCCGCTGGATCTCATTTAGATCTGACGGTGCGCGTGCGTGATCCGTGCGAAGCGGTACCGTCCAATCAGGAAGCTCCGTGTGGCTAGGTTTAGATTTAAAATCTGGAATTTCATCTATTAGATATTCAAACTTGTAAATTTAATAACTTTTGTTCTGTTAATCCAAAAAATACAAATAATATACCATTGGAATCACAAAAATAAATCCTACACATCTACGGGCTTATTTTTATATTTTGCTTCTGATAAAATACAATTTTATGCAGAGACATTTGTAGGCTTATTTTGTGTATAAAAAATTATTTAGAAAATGTTTTAAAGGCCAAATAAAGTTTATTTGATGTATAAATGTTTAGTCTATTGATCAGTACTGTTTTACTTGTCTTGTTTGGTTTAGAAAAATCATCACATGGCATTTGCATGCATTCATATATTTTTGCTTGTTTATTTGAAATGTGATTTTGGTGCTATCATTTTATGTGTAGATTTTGGTGCTAGTGGTGATTGTGACTGTGAGGATTGTTGTTACTCCCCCAACTACCAAGGCAAGTGTGCTTCATACTTTTATCCCAATATTTTGACTATGTATTAGAAATATTTTGTATAGGGCTTGCATGATAATTTTTGCTAAGTATCTATGCTATGCTTGGGAAATCCTAGTAGTTGTAGAATTGTTAGAATTTTCTCTAAGTTAAGATACTTGATATTGCCATGCTTAGCCTAGCTTGTAACAACCAAGGGTGTAATATATATATACATGCTATGGAAAAATATTGCTAAGTCTTTGACTTATGATTTTGCTTAATAAAACAACTAAGTGAATGAAACACCTGGGTGGAATGGTAATTGCTTGGTGGATTTTGGTTGAGTGGTTACCAGGGCCCATTTTCCAATGGTCTACCCTGTGTATCTCACTTGTGGAATTCCACCAAGGAACAAAGGGATTTGAGATGCCATATGTTAAGAAGCTTCTAGTGTAGCCACATGGCATTATGGGCTCTGCCTGGATCATATAGGTTGCAATAACTTAGCCAAATGGATAGTTGGTGGTAGGGGATGATAGGTTTGGAGCGCGTCCATTTTGGTCTAAGGGAAGGCTTCTGAAAGGTCCTGTCTTGATGAAAATCAAGTCTTGTGGGGAAAGTGCACCACCTCTGCAGAAGGAAGAAACTAAGTACTTAGCCGTGTCCCCGGAAAAGGACAATTTGAGCATCAAGACATGGAAGCTATCAATAATCTTCTCATCCCAATTTCTAAGTTAAAAACTTGTGGTTGAACAAGGGTGAAGGTTCAGCAATGTCTATTGGTGGTTCCTTGGGAGTTTTTGCCAAACAAAAACTTAGTGTTTTCAATTGATAGGTAAAACCTATTTTGAGCAAAGCAAGCCTAAGCTACACTTAGCCAAAATCATGTAGAAGCTAGATACTATTATTCTACTAAGGTATCACTTGCCAATAATATTCCAATGATTGACCCACTGTGGCTGTAACTTGTGATGTTGCAGGTTACTCTGATGAGGATTAGGGTTATGAGTCTACACTGAACATGCTTTCCTGTGGCACATGAAGATGAAGACTTTTATTTATATTGTTAAGTTAAACTCTTGTACTAGCCTATGGCTATGGAGTTGTAAAAGACTATGTTATCTCTGGAATGACGATGTAAAATGACCTTTGTTTCTATGTACTTCATCTTAAACTATGGATGCTAGCAATTGATCCAGGGACTAGCATTGCGATCACAGGGACCTTTACCTTTACAAAGGTGGGGTCTTACAGATGGTATTAGAGCACTGTGTTTCCTGTAGGATTATGACCCTAGGATTGGATTAGAAACCACTAAGGAAGAATTTTCAACACTTTGAAAAATTTCCACACTTGTCTCTTTCTTCTCGTAAACTTTTCTAATCTTCTTTCTCATCTCTATTTGTAGATGAACTCCATCAATGAAGCCGTGAGGAAGGGACCACTCATGACCATTACTTTGGAGTGTGAGACTGAATTTCCCAAGGCCCTCAAGAACCTTATGGTTACCATGGGGATACATGGTGCAGCTGTGTACAAAGGATTCCCTGTGATGGATGAAGGAGAAGAGTACTGGTGGGTGCAACTTCACTTGTACAAAAACAAGGAAGACAACCACAAGGAGTCAGGATTCTGCATGGTCACCAACTCATAAATGCACACAACATTCTTTGACTCTACAAGAAATGCATCTTGGAATGCTATCAAGGAGCTTGGTGATAGACTCAAGTGCAGAATGCTCAACACTCAAAATGACCTTAGAGAAGAAAAGAAGCATACCCAAGAGTTGGAGACTACCAACCAACAACTAAGGGGAGACATCATAGACTTAATATGGGAGTCTTGTGAACAAGATAGACAGATGGCTACTAAGGATGCCCTGATAGCTATTTTGTCTAGTGAGTGAGAGTTGTAACGTACTTCGTTAGTTGGACCACCACACTTATCGTTTCTACTTCCAAAAAATTGTCTAAGTTATGTTGAACCTTTGATGTTTGTATTGGATTTGTGTATGCCATGACTTGTGTGTTTGTTGCAAAAAGATGTGCTTGTGATATTTTGTCTTGTGATTTTTCTATTGATGTTGATTCTAACATTTCTCTATCTTATAAAAATAGATGCCTAATGTTATTATCAACACGGCCGAGGAGTTCAAGGGAACTCGTTTTGGTACTCGTCTCATTGAGCTCACTAGTGTGCTCAACCTTCCACTTCCTAGCATCATGACACTTCCACTCACCATGTTTGAGAGGAAGGACCTTTGGGGCTTCAGAGTCACTCAGCCGGGACGCCAGACAGAGCCAACCACAGAGACCATAACTTTCAAGCTGATGCATGATGACAAGGAGAAAGGCTTAGATGTAGTCATGCAGGAGTTACTTGGGCGGCTTGTAGGGAGACACTCCACCGAGCTTAGAGGTCTTTATTTTCACCCCTTCGGGAGACGCAACGAGGAGGGTGAAGATATAGAGTATGAGGATGCTGCTAGAGAGACGATGGAGCCGATTCGTCTGTACCTCTAGGACCTAGAGGGTCTTATTAGACACCTATATACTGATAGGACCAACGTCATGCTTAGTAATGACGAGCTCCAGGTTCAGCTTCGTGAGAAGGACAAGCTCTTCGCGGAGCAAGACAAGATTGCCAAGGAAATGGAGGCCAAGTTTGAAAGCCAGGACAAGAAGTTCAAGAGCCAGGAGAAAAGAGTCCAAGACAGGAACAAGAAGATCTGGGAGATGAAGGAAGAGTTATTGGCCAAGGACTTCGAGGTCGAGCATAAGTAGGGAGTGATCGAGAGGCTTCGCTCATAGAAGAGGTCTCTTAGGTCCAAGATAGAGGCCTTGATAACTAGTGTTGATGAGTACAAGACCGCCATGGAGAATGCATGTCTTACCCTTGTTGACATAGAGATTGATGCGGAGGAGTAGTGCAGACTACTCAATTATCTTTCATCTACCGTACCTTTGATTATTGAGTCGCAATGACCATCCAACATGTGGGTGGCTTTCTATGGTGTGTTTGCATTTCCAAACTTGTTGTTTATGTCGTTCAAACTCTATGTTATTTTGATGCTTGGTTATTGTGATTGAGTATGTGATGTATTGTGCATGTTAAGCATCTATGAGTATCTCATTCTTATCCTTATGAAAACCACAAATGCCTCCTCGACGTCCCAACCCAACCCAAACAACAACAACAATGTCACTCCCGAGATGCAACAGTTGATGACAACACAGGCACAACTGATGCAGATGATGACCACTTTCATGCAGAACCAGAATCAAAATAACAACAACAACAATAACAATAACAACAACAACAACCAGAATAATCCGCTAGACTTGACATGCTCACCAGATTTCTAAGACCGAGGCCTGCAAAGTTCTCAGGAACCACTGATCCAATGGTGGCCAATGATTGGCTACGTTCGGTGAACAAGGATTTAGTGACTGTCGGCTGCACCGACGAAGAGAAGGTCAGGTTTGCAGCATATCTACTGGAAGGGCCGGCAACAACCTGGTGGGACAACTTTCAGATCACCACCCCCATTGAGGATGTGACATGGGCTATCTTTGAGGATGGATTCCGTACAGATCACATCTCATCCAAAGTGATGAATTTGAAGAAAAAGGAGTTCCACAATCTGAAGCAGCGTCACTGCAGCGTGGCTGAATTCATTGAGGAGTTCAATAATATGGCGTGTTATGCACCGGATGAAGTTGATACTGATGCCAAGAGGAAGTAGAAATTCCTCGAAGGAATTACTTTGTGACAAGGCTACCATCTTGGAGAACAAGATGAAACAGGTTGAGAGCAGGAAAAGGAAGCACAACTTTGATAAGCACAACTCGGAATCGTCTCACAAGCGTTCCCATCATGATGATAGTGGGAGTTCTGGATCCCACAAACACGTAAAGTACAACAACCACCACAGCCACAACCGCCATCATGACAACAAGCATCACCGCAGTCATGATAATGACAAGTACAAGAACCACAAGAGTGGACACAAGAGTCACCACAGTGGAGGTGGAAATGGAAGTGGAAGTCAGCCTACAAAGAGGGATATCAGTCAGGTTGAGTGTTTCAAGTGTAAGAAGATGGGACACTATGCAAATGAGTGCCCAGAGAAGAAGGTTGAAGGAACCAACAAGCCCAACCCTTTCCAGAAGGGACAAGTGAACCACATCAATGTGGAAGAGATATATGAGGAATCTAATGCTGTGGCTGGTAAGTTCAAACTCAATTCTATTCCAGCACTTGTTCTTTTTGATACTGGTGCATCGCATTCATTCATATCAATAGAATTTGTTGATAGAAATGGATTTCCAATTGAAAATATTGGGTGTCCTATAAAAGTAAGTTCTCCCGGTGGAGATATGATAGTAAGTCTTGGATGTCGTGATCTAGTGATAGAATTTGGAAAGCATGAGTTTCCAGTTAGTCTGATAATCCTAGATTCCCAAGGATTGGATGTAATTTTGGGAATGGATTGGATGAACAAATTTGAAGGAGTACTAGATTGTGCCAACCGTACTGTCGCACTCACAACCCCGAATAAGAAACATATTCGATTCAAGTCTAACTTTGAATCAAAAGGGAGTAAGCTAAATTCTCTTAAGGGGGTTAGCATAGACAGTGTGCTAATTGTGAGAGAGTATCCGAATGTGTTTTCGGAGGAATTGCCGGGAATGCCACCAGATAGAGATGTGGAGTTTCTGATTGACTTGCTGCCAGGATCAGGACCAATAGCAAGGAGACCTTACAAGATGTCAGTTGATGAGTTAAAGGAACTCATGAAACAACTTGGAGAACAATTGCAGAGAGGATTTATTCAACCAAGTTCTTCATCTTGGGGAGCACCAGTTTTGTTTGTTGAAAAGAAAGATAGAAGTCAAAGGTTATGAATAGATTATTGTCCACTCAATGAGGTGACTGTCAAGAACAAATACCCTTTGCCTAGAATCAATGACTTGTTTGATCAGTTAGAAGGATCCCGTGTGTTCTCAAAGATTGATCTCCGGTCAGGCTATTTTCAGCTTAAGATAAGAGAACAAGACATACCTAAAACTGCTTTCACCACTAGGTATGGATTGTATGAGTACACCGTGATGCCATTTGGTTTGACAAATGCACCAGCCTACTTCATGAATATGATGAACAAGGTGTTCATGGAATTTGTTGACAAATTCGTTGTAGTTTTCATTGATGATATTTTGATCTATTCCAAGAGCAATGAAGAGCATGAAGGACATTTGCGATTGATACTTGAGAAGCTTAGAGAGCATAAACTGTATGCCAAATTCAGTAAGTGTGAATTCTGGCTGAATGAGGTTGGATTTCTTGGACACATTGTGTCAGGAGATGGTGTAGCAGTTGATCCCGCAAATGTGTCAGCTGTAACTGAGTGGGAATCTCCTAAGTCAGTGAAAGAAGTTCGTAGTTTCCTTGGCTTGGCAGGGTACTATAGAAGATTCATTGAGAATTTTTCAAAGGTAGCTAAGCCAATGACGGAGTTACTAAAGAAAGACAAGAAATTTGATTGGACTGAAGGATGTGAACTCAGTTTCCAAGAGTTGAAGAAGAGACTAGTGGCAGCACCAGTCTTATGTCTACCAGATTTAGAAAAGGATTTGCAAGTTTATTGTGATGCATCTCATCAAGGATTAGGTGCAGTTTTAATGCAAGAAGGGAAACTTGTGGCTTATGCCTCGAGACAACTCAAAACTGATGAAGTGAATTACCCTACTCATGATTTGGAGCTATCCTCTGTTGTCCATGCACTCAAAACATGGAGACATTATCTTTTGGGGAAGCGATGTGAAGTGTTCACGGATCACAAAAGTTTGAAGTATATCTTCACCCAGAAATAGATCAACATGAGACAAAGAAGATGGTTGGAACTCATCAAAGACTATGACTTGAGTCTTCAATACCACCCCGGTAAACAAAATGTTGTAGCTGATGCGTTAAGCCGTAAGGTTTATGTGAATGACCTTACTAAGGGAGAATTGCCAGATGATCTGTGTGCCCAATTCAAAGATCTCAGATTGGAGATAGTGCCTGAAGGACATCTCATGTCATTGGATGTTCAACCCACCTTGTTGGACAAAATCAAGGAAGCCCAGAATAAAAACAAGGAAATTGAAGAGATTAAGGAAAAGATTGGTAAGGGAAAAGCCAAAGGATTCCATGAAGACGAACATGGTACTTTATGGTATGGAAAACGTATTTGCATTCCGCAAGATCCGGAGCTTCGGAAACTGATTTTACAGGAAGCACACAACTCACCATATTCCATTCATCCGGGTAACACCAAAATGTACATGGATGTGAAGGAAAGATTTTGGTGGAATAATATCAAGAAGGACATCTCCGAACATATTGCTTTGTGTGATGTATGTAGTAGAGTGAAAGCAGAACATCAGAAACCAGCAGGATTGTTACAACCACTAGCTATTCCTGATTGGAAGTGGGACAATATTGGCATGGATTTCATCACTGGATTGCCAAGGACTAGATCGGGATATGATTCTATTTGGGTCGTAGTGGATCGCCTAACCAAAGTGGCTCATTTCATACCCGTGAAGACAACCTATACAAGTGCTAAGTTAGCCAAGATCTATATGAATAGGATTGCGTGTCTGCATTGAGTACTCAAGAGTATTGTGTTTGATAGGGGAACTCAATTCACTTCCGATTTTTGGAGGCAACTGCATGAGTCATTGGGAACGAGATTGGAATTGATCGCTTTTCATCCCAGCATCGATGGATGCATAAAAAAGGACCAACCAGATTTTAGAGGATATGTTGAGGGCATGTGCCCTAGATTATGGAGCTAGTTGGGATGAAAGTCTGCCTTACGCAGAATTCTCTTACAACAATAGCTGTCGAGCTAGTATTGAGATGGCACCGTGTAGAGGGAGTGACCCAACCTTTAAAATAAGGTAAGGTAGAATCCCCTGTGTTTACAATGCTAGTCCCTGGATCAATAGCTAGCATCCACAGTTATGATGTAATATCAAGATACAAAGGTCATAATACAACTTTATAACCAGGAATAACATAATTTTATTACATCTTACATAGCTCATTTGGCTATCTCATTACAATGCAGCAGAATATACAATAGCATGGGGTCCTTCATATTCAAAGTGCCACAGGCAGACATGTTGGTTGTAGACTTGTAATCCTAATCAATAAACTTCTCTAATATCAAACAAACCTGCAACATAACAAGTTACAGCCACAAGGGTCAATACATTTGAATTGTATTGACAAGTGATACTATGGTAGTATAGTGGAGTCTATCATCTATATGCATTTGGCTAGGTGGATCTTAGGCTTGCATTGCTCAAAATAGATTTTTCCTTAACATTTGAAAACACAAAGTTTTTGCTTGACAAAAACATTTCTCCCAACCAAAGATTGAAGATCCTTTAACCCTTGTTCAACCATAAGTTTTTTTTAACTTAGAAATTTGCATGATGAGATTCTTGATTGCTTCCATGCCTTGATGCTCAAATTGTCCTTTACCAGGGACATGGCTAAGTACTTAGATTTTACACTCTGCAGAGGTGGTGCACTTTCCCCACAAGACTTGGTTTCCCAAGACAAGATCTTTCAGAAGCCTTCCCTTAGACCAGAATGGACGTGCTCCAACCTATCAAACTCTACCACCAACTGTCCATATGGCTAAGTTCTTGCAACCTATATGATCCAGGCAGAGCCCATAATGCCAAGTGGCTGCACTTGAAGCTTCTCAACATTTGACATCTCAAATCTCTTTGTTCCTGGGTGGCCATCCACAAGTGAGATACACAAGGTAAACCATAGACATGGGCCTTGTGAACCACTCAACCAAAAACCACCAAGCAATTACCATTCCACCCAGGTGATTCATTAACATAGTTGTTTTATTAAACAAAAACACAAGTCCTCAGACTTAGAAATTTTTCCATAGTATGAATATATTCCCACCCTTGTTTTCTATTAGCTAAGATAAGCATGATAGTAGTAGGAATCTTAACTTAGGAAAATTAATACTAAGGTTTCATCTACTAGGTTTTCCTATAGCAAGGTTTATACTTTGCAAAAATTCCATGCAAGTTTTACTTAGAGAAATCACTAATGCATAGTGAAAGTAATGGGACAAAAAGTATGAAGCATCACTTGCCTTTTTGGTAGAGTATAGGTTCACTCCTTGCCCTTGCAAAAATCACACTCTTCAAGTCACTACAATTCAATCAAGCAAGGGACAAACTCAATCTACCAATCAAGCAAAACATCACATAAAATGATAAAGTCTAAGGATTGCATGCAAGCATGCCAAGCTTTGTTTTATTTGAAAAGTGGTTCCTAATGGGTCATGAACATTTGAAAAGACCTATTAGTCATTTTGTAAGGTGGCAAAGTCATTTGCAAAAGGTTTCACTTTATAAACCATTTTCAAAACAAGGTATCATTTTATGTGGGATATAAATGTTTTTACTAAGGCATTAATCTATAGGATTCACAAAATATGTTTTCAAACCATAAAACTTTGTGTTTAGGGTCAGAGAGTTTAAAACAAAACATTTCCCAAAGGTTTTCTTCCAAAATCATTTTTAATAAATAAACCATATTTTTATTTGGCTAGAAATGGTTTTAAATCAAAGAATCATTCTTTTGTTTAACCAAATACATTTTTGAAACCACAAAGTGTTTCCTAAGGTCAGTAGGTTCAAATCACACCATTTGCCAAAGATTTTATCTCCAAAATCATTTTTGAACAATTTTCACATCCTTAACAAGCATACAAATGTTTCTGCAAAAACAAACATTTTACCAGAGGCTTTTTACTAAACAAATGGCATGGTTGGCTAGGGCTTGTTCCACTGATTCCAACGATATAAAGTTTGTAATTTTTGGACGTGTGGATCAAAAGTTACAAGAGTTTCAATTTGCAAATCAAATCTGTTTTCAATCTGTTTTTAAATCGAAAACCTGGCCACGCGTCAAGTCCCTATTGGGTGGTAGCGCTTCGTGCGGATCAGCCTCTCTGGCGCGTTGGATCTAAACAAATCGCACGGTCCTGATTGCGTACCTCTTCGCTGTTAAGTGATTCTATCCTGTCGCTTGGATCGTCATCTAACGGCTATTATCGCATTGACCAATCCCTGGCGGCGCTGCGACGGTCGCTGGCGGCGGCGAGGTCAGATGGTGGCGGCGCTGGTGAAACAAGAGGCGAGGGAGGATGGGAAGGTGCTTACCACGTTCGTGGCGTCGTGCTGGTTCTCAACGTGTGGTTCGTTTGATGAGGGGCGCTCTGTCGTGGAGGTAATCGCTCGCCGGAGTTGCTCCTGGCGTCAGATGATCCTGCTCGTGCTCGGGGTGGGTGCTACAGATCACAAGGGAGCAAACCGAGGGTACGGTTAGACGCGCAAGGCCACAGTGTAGGTGTGTGCGTGAACAAAAGGAAGAGGGGCGACCGGAATCTACCTGTGGGGCTCGTCGGAGTTGGAGCGGATGGCGGCGGCGTTCAGAGCTTTGTTGAAGACGTCGTTCTAGGGCGCCCGCGGTTGAACTGAGGGCACTGGTAGGAGTGTCTGGGAGTGGGGAACATGTGTGCTAGGTCGGGGAGACACGGGGTGGTCTGGCTCGGCCGGAATCGACAAGGAGGGTCGTCAGAGACAGAGGTGCTCGGGGAGGAATTGGGGCGGCTTGGGAGTGTGTTGAGATGGGGCGACGGAGGGGAAATGAAGAGGAGTCATGAGTGTTTAAGCCTGCATGATCAAAGCGAGTAACGGTGGCCGCGTTAAGACGAGTTGAAGCCGCGGCATCAACGGCAGGAACGGCCGGCGTCGTCTGCGCGAGGAAGAAGGTGAGCTGGAAAAATGGGGTCGGTTGGTCAGTGAGAAGAAGGAGTGAGGGGAGGTCCACCAGTCATTCACTGCACGGGTCGTCTGAGGAGTGGGAAAACGTTTCGTCGCGGGAGAGAGTGCTGGGCTGGTTCTGGGCCTTGTTGGGCTACTGGGTTGGGTCGACCAGATTCACATTTTTTTCCAGTCCTGAATCTTTTTCCTTTTCCAAATCAATTTCTGTTTTGAATTTCAATCAACTATTCAAACATTCAAACAATTCAAACAATCACCAAACTTGTAATGAGTTTTTGGTTCTGTTTATCAACATAAACCAAAAACCAAGATCAAAATAATAATTTTATTTTAGGGTCCATTATTAATAAAATAAATAGACCATTGTTATTAAATCAAATAGGATTTGATTTATTTCAAAGCTCCATTTAAAAACTAAATATTTTCAAAACCAAATCAGTAGGTTTTATTTGAGAATATAAAATACTTGGAAAACTTATTTTAAACAAATAAACAAGATTTGATGGTTTAGAAATAATAAAACCTTTATTAATAAAACTTGGATATTGAATCCTTATTATTTTTATTCAAATAAACCTCTACTGGTTTTCTCAAATAGAATTGTTTTGTTTCAAAGGCTTGGCCAAGTTTTAATTTGGCTTATAAAATAATCCTTATTAAAATATTTCTTTTTCCTTTGAAAACCAAATCCTTTTATAAAAAGATTTCAAAATAGTAAATCAAAATATTTTTATTTCCTTTTATTAAATATTTATATTTTTAATCCCTTTAGGATTTATTTGATCCAAATAGGTTTGAAGATTTCCAATTGGATTCAAAAAGTTTCTTCTCACCCTGAAAATCAACAAAGTTTTTATTTTATTCATTTATTTTTCACATTACAAGATTTGGAAAATCTTGGGATGTGACATGCTACCACCCTTAAAATAAATCTCGTCCCGAGATTTGGGAAGGCTAGGGTTACAAGTAGGCTCAGAACATCTAGGGTACTACCACCCTTAAAATTTTCCAACTAAACTACATGCTGGCTTGCTTGGGATCTTGGGAAGCTTTTCTGGGAAAGCATCTGCATTGTGTCCTTTGTTTCCACACTTGACTCATGGGCCAAGGTTGAGATTCTCCATAGGCTTGGTTATCTTGTTCTTCATCTTTTCTGGACAGTTGCTTGCATAATGTCCTTGGTTCTTGCAGTTGAAACATTGGATATCCTTGAGTTCCTTACGTGGCTCTTATGGGCAAGTTGCTACATAATGGCCTAGCTCTTTGCAGTTGTTGCACCATACTTGGCCAATCTCCTTATTCTTCTGGTTCTCTGGGCATTCACTGGAATAGTGTCCCATTTCTTTGCAAGTATGACATTGCACATGGCTTTTGTCCTTCTTTTGCTTTTTGGGTTTCTCCAAAGCTAGGAGTGCATCTAGTTCATGTTGTTCATATGTTATCTGGTAGGTAGGGATGTCTACATGTTTCTTGGATCTTCTATTGCTCTTTAGAAAACTCACATTCCTCTTATTTGATCCTTTGAATTGGGTTGTTTTGCTTGGAGGTATAAGTGGTCCTTTTCCTTTGTCATCAACCTTCTTGGTAAACTTGGATCCTTCTGGATGGTTTGCAATCATTTGTTGCACTCCACCTTGTTTCCTTTGTTCAACAATGGAATAGATGGGGCATTGGATAGGAACATGGTTGTTCCCTTCACATAGGTAGCAAGTAGCTTGAGAGGTGGGACATTGTCTAGCAGGATGTTTCTCTTCACAGTTGGGGCATTGATCTCCATGCTCCTTGGAAGTATGATCCTTGTCTCCACAAATAATGCAAGTTGGGGCTCCATCTAGAATAACATTCTTGTCATCCTTGTTGTCATAAACTCTTTTGGAATAGCTTTCTTCCAGGTTGATCATTTGATTAGTCACCTTAAGCATCAGTTGGGATTGGTCTTCCAAAAACTTTTGCAGGGCTGGATCTTTGTCACTAGTGTTGGCTATGAACTGAGCTGTCATTTGATTCAACTGGTGTTGGGTTGCTATGAGCTCTTTCATGCTGTCCTCTTGGTTGATATTGGTGTCATCAACCTTGATGTTGGAATCTCTTGGAGTAGTCATCTGTTTGGGGTGGGAGGGAGATTAGAATAGGGAAAATATTTCTAAGGAAATAATCCTAATCACACACACATCACTATTCACACAAGCAAAAGTGCAAGCATTCACAATCAACTTTTCACTCAAACACAAAGTTCAAGCACATGCTTTGTTAACAAAATATTTTTGTTACACCATATAAGTTGGTGGGTTTGACTTAACTAAAATATGGTGGTCCATCTATATGGTTCAATTTCGATCTTTCCTTCCTTCTTTGGTTGATTCTTCTTGCATGAAATCATGGTTTCCTTGAGAAAGACTCTTAGTCTCAAACTTCAAAGGTGTTGGTGGTTCTTTTAAATTTTTGCATTCCCTTAGTCTCCATATCTTGAGCAAGGTTTCCTTGTTTCTCTTGTAGTCCTTAGTGGCATCCAAGTTGGAGGTCCTTGGTGAACATGCTGAAGATGTTGAAGTCATTAGAGTTGAAGTCATTAGAGTTGAAGATGTTGAAGTCATCCTTTGCACATGGTGAAGTTTTTGTTCAAAGGGTAGGTTTTCCATCAAGTTGAAGTAGAAGAGATGTAGAGTTGAAACCAAAATGGTTGAGGAAAGAGTTTACAAGATTGTTTGTAAATAAGTTTTTGGAACAAATAAAACTCCTATTTTCCTAAGGGTTTTTGTCCAATCCTAGGTTTACAAATCCTACAGGCAACACAATGCTCTGATACCATCTGTAAGAGGGAGTGACCCAACCTTTAAAATAAGGTAAGGTAGAATCCCCTGTGTTTACAATGCTAGTCCCTAGATCAATAGCTAGCATCCACAGTTATGATGTAATATCAAGATACAAAGGTCATAATACAACTTTATAACCAGGAATAACATAATTTTATTACATCTTACATAGCTCATTTGTCTATCTCATTACAATGCAGCAGAATATACAATAGCATGGGGTCCTTCATCTTCAAAGTGCCACAGGCAGACATGTTGGTTGTAGACTTGTAATCCTAATCAATAAACTTCTCTAATATCAAACAAACCTGCAACATAACAAGTTACATCCACAAGGGTCAATACATTTGAATTGTATTGGCAAGTGATACTATGGTAGTATAGTGGAGTCTATCATCTATATGCATTTGGCTAAGTGGATCTTAGGCTTGCATTGCTCAAAATAG
The DNA here is from genome assembly GCA_023614405.1 of Avena insularis. Lineage (NCBI taxonomy): Eukaryota > Viridiplantae > Streptophyta > Magnoliopsida > Poales > Poaceae > Avena > Avena insularis. The sequence continues at coordinate 40,626,054 of CM042691.1, read as the reverse complement.
ATTTTTCCTTAACATTTGAAAACACAAAGTTTTTGCTTGACAAAAACATTTCTCCCAACCAAAGATTGAAGATCCTTTAACCCTTGTTCAACCATAAGTTTTTTTAACTTAGAAATTTGAATGATGAGATTCTTGATTGCTTCCATGCCTTGATGCTCAAATTGTCCTTTACCAGGGACATGGCTAAGTACTTAGATTTTACACTCTGCAGAGGTGGTGCACTTTCCCCACAAGACTTGGTTTCCCAAGACAAGATCTTTCAGAAGCCTTCCCTTAGACTAGAATGGACGCGCTCCAACCTATCAAACTCTACCACCAACTGTCCATATGGCTAAGTTCTTGCAACCTATATGATCCAGGCAGAGCCCATAATGCCAAGTGGTTGCACTTGAAGCTTCTCAACATTTGACATCTCAAATCTCTTTGTTCCTGGGTGGCCATCCACAAGTGAGATACACAAGGTAAACCATAGACATGGGCCTTGTGAACCACTCAACCAAAAACCACCAAGCAATTACCATTCCACCCAGGTGATTCATTAACTTAGTTGTTTTATTAAACAAAAACACAAGTCCTCAGACTTAGAAATTTTTCCATAGTATGAATATATTCCCACCCTTGTTTTCTATTAGCAAAGTTAAGCATGATAGTAGTAGGAATCTTAACTTAGGAAAATTTCTACTAAGGTTTCATCTACTAGGTTTTCCTATAGCAAGGTTTATACTTTGCAAAAATTCCATGCAAGTTTTACTTAGAGAAATCACTAATGCATAGTGAAAGTAATGGGACAAAAAGTATGAAGCATCACTTGCCTTTTTGGTAGAGTATAGGTTCACTCCTTGTCCTTGCAACAATCACACTCTTCAAGTCACTACAATTCAATCAAGTAAGGGACAAACTCAATCTACCAATCAAGCAAAACATCACATAAAATGATAAAGTCTAAGGATTGCATGCAAGCATGCCAAGCTTTGTTTTATTTGAAAAAGTGGTTCCTAATGGGTCATGAACATTTGAAAACACCTATTGGTCATTTTGTAAGGTGGCAAAGTCATTTGGAAAAGGTTTCACTTTATAAACCATTTTCAAAATAAGGTATCATTTTATGTGGGGTATAAATGTTTTTACTAAGGCATTAATCTATAGGATTCACAAAATATGTTTTCAAACCATAAAACTTTGTGTTTAGGGTCAGAGAGTTTAAAACAAAACATTTCCCAAAGGTTTTCTTCCAAAATCATTTTTAATAAATAAACCATATTTTTATTTGGCTAGAAATGGTTTTAAATCAAAGAATCATTCTTTTGTTTAACCAAATACATTTTTGAAACCACAAAGTGTTTCCTAAGGTCAGTAGGTTCAAATCACACCATTTGCCAAAGATTTTATCTCCAAAATCATTTTTGAACAATTTTCACATCCTTAACAAGCATACAAATGTTTCTGCAAAAACAAACATTTTACCAGAGGCTTTTTACTAAAAAAATGGCATGGTTGGCTAGGTCTTGTTCCACTGATTCGAACGATATAAAGTTTGTAATTTTTGGACGTGTGGATCAAAAGTTACAAGAGTTTCAATTTGCAAATCAAATCTGTTTTCAATCTGTTTTTAAATCGAAAACCTGGCCACGCGTCAAGTCCCTATTGGGCGGTACCGCTTCGTGCGGATCAGACTCTCTGGCGCGTTGGATCTAAACAAATCGCACGGTCCTGATTGCGTACCTCTTCGCTGTTAAGTGATTCTATCCTGTCGCTTGGATCGTCATCTAACGGCTATTATCACATTGACCAATCCCTGGCGGCACAGCGACGGTCGCTGGCGGCGGCGAGGTCAGATGGTGGCGGCACTAGTGAAACAAGAGGCAAGGGAGGATGGGAAGGTGCTTACCGCGTTCGTGGCATCGTGCTGGTTCTCAACGTGTGGTTCGTTTGACGAGGGGCGCTCTGTCGTGGAGGTAATCGCTCACCAGAGTTGCTCCTGGCGTCAGATGATCCTGCTCGTGGTCGGGGTGGGTGCTACAGATCACAAGGGAGCAAACCGAGGGTACGGTTAGACGCGCAAGGGCACGGTGTAGGTGTGTGCGTGAACGAAAGGAAGAGGGGCGACTGGAATCTACCTGTGGGGCTCGTCGGAGTTGGAGCGACGGCGGCGTCGTTCAGAGTTTTGTTGAAGACGTCGTTCTAGGGCGCCCGCGGTTGAACTGAGGGCACTGGTAGGAGCGTCTGGGAGTGGGGAACGTGTGTGCTAGGTCGGGGAGGCACGGGGTGGTCTGGCTCGGCCGGAATCGACAAGGAGGGTCGTCGGAGACAGAGGTGCTCGGGGAGGAATTGGGGAGGCCTGGGAGTGTGTTGAGATGGGGCGACAGAGGGGAAATGAAGAGGAGGCATGAGTGTTTAAGCCTGCGTGATCAGAGCGAGTAACGGTGGCCGCGTTAAGACAAATTGAAGCCGCGGCATCAATGGCAGGAACGGCCGGCGTCGTCTGCGCGAGGAAGAAGGTGAGCTGGAAAAATGGGGTCGGTTGGTCAGTGAGAAAAAGGAGTGAGGGGAGGTCCACCAGTCATTCACTGCACGGGTCGTCTGAGGAGTGGGAAAACGTTTCGTCGCGGGAGAGAGTGCTGGGCTGGTTCTGGGCCTTGTTGGGCTGCTGGGTTGGGTCGACCAGATTCACATTTTTTTCCAGTTCTGAATCTTTTTCCTTTTCCAAATCAATTTCTGTTTTGAATTTCAATCAACTATTCAAACATTCAAACAATCACCAAACTTGTAATGAGTTTTTGGTTCTGTTTATCAACATAAACCAAAAACCAAGATCAAAATAATAATTTTATTTTAGGGTCCATTATTAATAAAATAAATATACCATTGTTATTAAATCAAATAGGATTTGATTTATTTCAAAGCTCCATTTAAAAACTAAATATTTTCAAAACCAAATCAGTAGGTTTTATTTGAGAATATAAAATACTTGGAAAACTTATTTTAAACAAATAAACAAGATTTGATGGTTTAGAAATAATAAAACCTTTATTAATAAAACTTGGATATTGAATCCTTATTATTTTTATTCAAATAAACCTCTACTAGTTTTCTCAAATAGAATTGTTTTGTTTCAAAGGCTTGGCCAAGTTTTAATTTGGCTTATAAAATAATCCTTATTAAAATATTTCTTTTTCCTTTGAAAACCAAATCCTTTTATAAAAAGATTTCAAAATAGTAAATCAAAATATTTTTATTTCCTTTTATTAAATATTTATCTTTTTAATCCCTTTAGGATTTATTTGATCCAAATAGGTTTGAAGATTTCCAATTGGATTCAAAAAGTTTCTTCTCACCCTGAAAATCAACAAAGTTTTTATTTTATTCATTTATTTTTCACATTACAAGATTTGGAAAATCTTGGGATGTGACACACCGTTTGAATTTATCTATGGGAGAAAGTGTACTACACCATTGTTATGGAATGGTGTTGGAGAAAGAAACTTGTTCGGGCCAGAACTAATCAAGGAAGCTGAAGAGAAAGTCAAGTTAGTAAAGGACAGATTGGAGATAGCACAGTCCCAACAAAAGAGCTACGCAGATCCTAAGCGTAGAGAAGTCACCTATGAGTTAGCTGATAGAGCATACCTTAGAGTATCACCACTTCATGGAGTGAAGAGATTTGGAGTCAAAGGAAAATTGGCCCCAAGATATGTTGGACCATTCAAGATTCTGAGTCGTAAAGGAGAAGTGGCATATGAGATTGAATTACCTGAATCATTGGCTGCCGTTCACAATGTGTTCCATGTGAGTCAGCTAAAGAAATGCCATCCGGAGATGGAAGAGACTTCTTTGAAGGATAATATACCTTTGGAAGAGGTCCAATTGGAAAGTGATCTCACCTATGAGGAAAAACCTATCAAATTCTCGAGACTGCAGACAGAGTAACTCGGACAAACACTATCAAATTCTGCAAAGTTAAGTGGAACCATCATTCTGAGGAAGAAGCAACATGGGAAAGAGAAGATGATCTTAGGAAAGACCACCCTCACCTATTTGCTAGCCAATCCAAATCTCGAGGGCGAGATTCACCTTAAGGGGGTTAGATTTGTAACATCCCAAAAATCATGATTTATAAAGTTTGCATATCATTCATGCATTCATAAACATCTAGGATCATTTTCAAATAAGATTTCAAAAACATAAGCAAATTGTTGTCTATTATTTTATGTAAGAAAAACAATGACTTTATTTCCACTCAATAACATAAGAATACTTGTTTTGAGTAGTACAGGATTGGACATAGGTTTGTATGATATTTCTAAAGCTTGATCAAAGTTTTCAAAACAAAAATATGAATTCAAACCATTCATATGCCTATTGAAAATAATTAATTAAGGCATGATTTTATTTTTAAATTCAATGAGCCAATATAATCTTGAGAGAACAGCAATGTTCCACACTCAAATATGTGCAAGTTTCACATTACAAAAATTGAGAAGGAGTTTGAATTCAAACTCATTTGAAATCATTTGAAAAAGGATTCCTGGAAAATCAATTAGAAAAAGAAAAAGAGAAAAGAAAAGGAAAAGGACCGACGCCACTTATTCGGCCCACTAACAAATGCAGCACACCCGGGTTTTCCCCTCTCCCTCTGTTTCTCACCTCGCCCGCACACACCCCCTCGCTGACCACTAGGCCCCGCAGCCACGTCATCTCTTTGTCCCCAAATCATGCCCGCGACCAGCTCCACCGCGACCGTTTCTTCCCGATGATCTCGCGCTTGATTACACGTTACTACGAGTGTAATTCCTCCTCCTCGCTCGGCTACTTAAACCCCTCCCCACTCCGCTCCTTTCCCCTCACTCACCAACCACAGAGCGCCGCTAGGCTGTCCACAATCGAGCTCGTGCCGCCACAGTACCGAGCATCTCCGGCGGTAAATTCCGGTGAGCACTCCCCGCCCCTTGCCTCCTAGTCTTGCCAGTATGATCACTACAACCTTGCGCATATTTTAACACCACTGGTGTGTGCTAGGACCACCCAGAACCTCGCCAACGTCGACGACTGCACGTGCCCGACGAAGCCATCAACTCCGACGAGCTCGCATGGTAAATCTAGCCTTCCCCTCCCTCTCTGGTTCATGCACACACACTCGCCAGGCTCGTGCGCATCTAACGCTGCCCCATTTCCTCTCCTGTGCCCTGTAGCGCCCCTAGAGACGACGACCGAGCACACCCGAGGCCGTCTGCAACTCCGACGAGGAATCCCCGCCGTGTCCGTGCACCCCGACCCTGACCACCTGCACGTTGAGCACCGCCGTGTTTCCGTGACCTCGGTAAGCACCAACACCATCGCCCTTGCCCTCTGGTCTCGCCGGAACGTCACCGGCAGACGCGTCGCCGCCGCTCTGGCCATTTGCGCAGCCGGTTTAGTGTCAGGTCGATTAGATCCCCTAGATCTAGATCCAGTGGTCTAGATTAGACGCCAGCCTGAAAGGGTACGGGCAGATCTGAGCCGCTGGATCTCATTTAGATCTGACGGTGCGCGTGCGTGATCCGCGCGAAGCGGTACCGTCTAATCAGGAAGCGCCGCGTTGCTAGGTTTAGATTTAAAATCTGGAATTTTATCTATTAGATATTCAAACTTGTAAATTTAATAACTTTTGTTCTGTTAATCCAAAAAATACAAATAATATACCATTGGAATCACAAAAACTAACCCTACACATTTACAGGCTTAGTTTTATATTTTGCTTCTGATAAAATAAAATTTTATGCAGAGACATTTGTAGGCTTATTTTGTGTATAAAAATTATTTAGAAAATGTTTTAAAGGCCAAATAAAGTTTATTTGATGTATAAATGTTTAGTCTATTGATCAGTACTATTTTACTTGTCTTGTTTGGTTTAGAAAAATCATCACATGGCATTTGCATGCATTCATATATTTTTGCTTATTTATTTGAAATGTGATTTTGGTGCTATCATTTTATGTGTAGATTTTGGTGCTAGTGGTGATTGTGACTGTGAGGATTGTTGTTACTCCCCCAACTACCAAGGCAAGTGGTGCTTCATACTTTTATCCCAATATTTTGACTATGCATTTGAAATATTTTGTATAGGGCTTGCATGATAATTTTTGCTAAGTATCTATGCTATGCTTGGGAAATCCTAGTAGTTGTAGAATCGTTAGAATTTTCTCTAAGTTAAGATACTTGCTATTGACATGCTTAGCCTAGCTAGCTTGTAGCAACCAAGGGTGGAATATATATACATGCTATGGAAAAATATTGCTAAGTCCTTGACTTATGATTTTTCTTAATAAAACAACTAAGTGAATGAAACATTTGGGTGGAATGGTAATTGCTTGGTGGATTTTGGTTGAGTGGTTACCAGGGCCCATTTTCCAATGGTCTACCATGTGTATCTCACTTGTTGAATGCCACCCAGGAACAAAGGGATTTGAGATGCCATATGTTAAGAAGCTTCTAGTGCAGCCACATGGAATTATGGGCTCTGCCTGGATCATATAGGTTGCAATAACTTAGCCAAATGGACAGTTGGTGGTAGGGGATGATAGGTTTGGAGTGCATCCATTTTGGTCTAAGGGAAGACTTCTGAAAGGTCCTGTCTTGATGAAAATCAAGTCTTGTGGGGAACGTGCACCACCTCTGCAGAAGGAAGAAACTAAGTACTTAGCCGTGTCCCCGGAAAAGGACAATTTGAGCATCAAGAAATGGAAGCTATCAAGAATCTCCTCATCCCAATTTCTAAGTTAAAAACTTGTGGTTGAACAAGGGTGAAGGTTCACCAATGTCTATTGGTGGTTCCTTGGGAGTTTTTGCCAAACAAAAACTTAGTGTTTTCTATTGATAGGTAAAACCTATTTTGAGCAAAGCAAGCCTAAGCTACACTTAGCCAAATTCATGTAGAAGCTAGATACTATTATTCTACTAAGGTATCACTTGCTAATAATATTCCAATGTATTGACCCACTATGGATGTAACTTGTGATGTTGCAGGTTACTCTGATGAGGATTAGGGTTATGAGTCTACACTCAACATGATTGCCTGTGGCACATGAAGATGAAGACTTTTATTTATATTGTTAAGTTAAACTCTTGTACTAGCCTATGGCTATGGAGTTGTAAAATACTATGTTATCTCTGGAATGACGATGTAATAATGACCTTTGTTTCTGTGTACTTCATCTTAAACTGTGGATGCTAGCAATTGATCTAGGGACTAGCGTTGCAATCACAGGGACCTTTACCTTTACAAAGGTAGGGTCTTACAACCCTGGTTTGCCTCTCCGTCTCTCCCCTGGACTTCGTGTCGCCCATGGTAAAATATTGACTTTGGATTTTGTCCCGTCCAATTCCGAGAATATTGATTTTCTGCCTTTCTGGAACCAAAAACGGAAGAAAACATGCAACTTGCACTATGGCAACTTGTTAATAGGTTAGTCCCAGAAAAGATATAAAAACACCTCAAAGTGTAGACAAAGCAAAGCAAAGTAGATACTAAACAAGCATGGAACATAAAAAATTATAGATACGTTTCCGACGTATCAGGATTAATGGGGGCTGGCCTAGGGGCTGCACATCCTTTAGGATCGTGGCCTGTGGATGCCCTAGGGTTGACCGAACACGGGTCCGGAGCTGGCCTCGCGCTAACAGGATCATGCTTCCTGGCAACCCCGGTGAAGCAACCAGGTCCTCTACAGGCGCGATGTCCCTTACCTCGCCCTCGGCGGAAGGGGTAGTGGAAGGACATTTATGTCTTCCATATTGTTTTGATGTTTGTTGACAACACTTGGATAGGTTTAATTTGTTGTTAAATGTTTTAGGATAAATCAGCTACATTTGTGTAATTTAGGGTCCAAGTCCTGGTGGACTGTACGGCTGATATGCACTGGACTGTCCGGGCTCGCCGGACTGTCTAGTCTGAAACTGCCAGAATGTCCGTCCCTAGGGATTCACCAGATTTTCTTCGCGAGGTGTGTAAGTTCTGTGTGCCCTTTCGGACACTACCCGGACACCTGCTGAACACTGGCCGGAAACTCTGCCAGACTGGAGTGTCCGGGTGGGCCGGACTGTCCGGTTTGATTCTGCCGGACTGTCCGGTATAAGTGATTCCCAACGGATCTAATTTCTAGGGCCCTTTATAAAGGCCCCTTTTCTACCTTGGGAGCTGCTCGACCAGGTCAAGAACATCATCATTATTTGAGCCACCAAATCCACAAGATCTCTTCACTCAACCATCCAAAGTCATTGATCTTTGGAGAATCGAAGGAGGAGGCCTTGATCTATAGCTTCACCAAGAGAGATCTTCATTTCCCCCCTCATTCACTTGAGGGCCCCTTGCTGTAGTGTTTCTTTGCAAACCCTAGCTTTTGATTTGGTTCCTACAAGCTTGTCTTTGATTGTTTGACAACTTGCTTGTATTTGGGAGCTTCCAATTAGGTTGTGGATGTGTGCCTCGAACTTGTTGTAAAGGTGCCGGCTTCCACCTTGAAGGTTGCCGTTATAGTGGAAGAGGTGAATCGAACCCTTTAGGGTGAGGTTCAACGGAGAACAAGGGAGGCCTCTCGTGGCATTGGTGGTTTGAAACCATCCCCTCTCCAAACATAGATGTACTTCCCCTCAAAAGGAAGGAACTACGGGAAACAAACCCTTGTGTCTCCGTGTGCTCCACTTTGGTTACTTCTATCCTTTACTGCACTTTACTTATATTATTCTTGCTTAGTGTATGTGCTAGATTGACATATAGGTAAATTCACCTTAGTTGCATAATCTAGAGAATTTACCTTTTGTGTCAAACCCTAATTTAAAAAGAGTAAAATTTGAAGTAGCACCTATTCACCCCCTCTAGGTGCCCATACGATCCTTTCAATTGGAGTAAATGGGTAGCACAGGGGATGAGGTAGGGGATGATGCTAGTGCCACAATGTCTAGGGCGGACCTCAAGAATTTGGAAACAAACTTGAGCTCCACCTTGGGCAACGAGATCAAACAATTGCGTGATCTATTCAAGCAATTTGTTAAAGCCTCATCTCCTCCCTCACCTCAAGAGGGACTACCACCACCTCCAAAGGTGAATGCCTCATCATCACCCACGGTTGTGGTGGTGGGGGAAAATGAAAACACTAAGCCCTCCACAAAAAAGGATGGTGGTAAGGGAGAGCACCATGAGGCTCAAGGATGGTACTTTCCCGACCCTCCAATTCCTCACCCTCATATAAACAATAAAGGAGACCCACCTAAGCTTGCTTCATCTACTTTTGCTCAATGTCAATCACTAATGAAATCTCATGTGCGCAACTCTTGTATTGAGTTATGGAATATCATTGAAGAAGGACTCCGTATTGTGGATCCAACCAACTTGACAAGAAGAGAAGTTTTCAATAGTCAACTCAATGCCATCTCTTTGCACATGATTCAACAAGGTTTGGGTACAAAAGATTACCCACACATTGAACACCTCAACACCGGCAAGGAAGCTTGGGATGCTCTCACGGAGTTATATGTTGGAAATGAGAGCATGGGAAGGAACCGGTATGATGCACTAAGCAATGAAGCCGAAGGCTTCTATATGAAGGATGATGAAGATCATGAAGACATGTATCGAAGGCTCAAGTCCACTGCCACCACCTTTAGGAATGTGGGTGTGGATGATGCTTGGATAAAAAGGAAATATGTGAGTGTTCTCATGCACTTTGAGCCCACCGACATGAAGATCCTACAAGGAAGACACAACTACCATATCATGATCTCCAATGAAGTTATGCAAGAGATGTCCTCTTTCAAGGTTGCCGCCAAGAATTTCAAAGATGCCCGTGCTCAAGCCCTTGGATTGAGCAATGGTGTCAACCTTGCCTTAAAGGCCAAAATTGTGGAGTATGTGGATGAAGATGAAAGTGATTAAGGCGTATCTACGAGCCACCCCGATGATGTCAATATTGCTCATGGTGAATATATGGCCTAATGCAAAAAACTTTTGGAAAGATCCCGCCAAGGCCAAGATGGAAATGCAACGAAGAAGCAAACCAAATGGGAGAAGAGACAATGTCACTAAATTGAGAACTTGCTTCAATTGTGGTGAACGCTATCACTTTGTGGTGGGTTGTCCCTATGAGAAAAGAGAAGATCATGGGGAGAAACTTGTGTTGAAGAAATCCTCCAAATCCCCTTTCAAGAAACCCTTCATCAAGAAGAATCCCATCGACAAGAAGTCGGGTGAAATTGTATTGATCACTCATGAAGAATTATCCTCTGACAATGAAGATGATGAAGAGGAAACATCACATGGTGTGGCTGCTCTTGCCACTACTTCTACACCCACATTCTCCCTCTTCGACTCTCCAAATGAGAATATCTCCAACAAGAACGTCACTTGCCTTATGGCAAGAGGAACAAAGGTATTATGATCACACCCGTCCTCCTTGGTTAATGATGAAATTGATGATGGGATATCTCTTGAGGTCAAAAAGGAAATAATTGCTTTTGATGAGTTCATGAATAACTTGCAAGGGAAACACAAGAGACATTTTGTGTACCTCTTAGATCAACTTTCTCACACACAAGAGCTTCTTGATGAGAGATGTAAACTAGGGAGAGAGCACATGATTGAGGTAGAAGCTCTAAATAATGCTCTAGAAGAGGAAGAACAAGAGACTAGGATGTCTCTTGAACTAAAACTTGAAGGGCTTGATGGGGCTAATGACATAATTGTTAATAGATTCATCAAGGAATGAGACCATGCTATTTCTAAATATAAAAAGGCTAAAAAGGACAAGATTGAGTTTGGTGTTGTTCATGAAAAACTTGCCAAGGACTTTAGGATGCTTGACAAGGCTCACAAGGCCTTGGAGAGTGAACTCTTGTTACTCACAAAGTCTCATGAAAAGCTTGAAACTCAATTGACCAATATTTCTTCACCTAGTATTTTCATTCCTTCTAGTTGTACAAATATGCTTGAAGAAAATGCTAGGTTGAAGGGGGAGCTAGCTAAGGCCACCTTTCCAAAAGGAAACAAGTCCATCCATGACCTGTTGAGTAAGCAGAGGCCAAATGGTGAGAAAGGGGCATTGGCTTTCTCTCCAAATCCAAGAAGAAGAAGAACAAGAAGAAGAAGGCCAAGCCCGCACAAGAAAAAGAAAAGGTCATTGTGGGTAGTAAGACCACAAGTGGCTAAACTATGTCTCATGATGACTTTGCGGGAAGTGCTAACCCTCACTACATTTTAATGCGTGATTATTATGGTGATGTGTATGCACAATATGTTGGCCCATTTTATGGTTATATTGCTTGGTATATTTGGGTTCCCAAGACCCTTGTTGCTAACAAAAGAGGACCCATTAAAAAATGGGTACCTAAAAACTAGTTTGATGTTTTGTAGACCTATGCTTCCGGAGGGTCAAAGTGGGTGCTTAATAGTGGATGCATGAGTCATATGACCTGAAGCACATCTATTGTCAGGGAGTTGAGACCAAATGATGATCAAATATCCATGACATATGCCGACAAGTCTAAGTCTAAGGTAATGGGTTTCGGAAAGGTTGTGGTTGCCCACGACATTACACTCGTGGACGTCATGCTTGTTGAGACCCTTGGCTATAATTTACTTTCAGTCCATGCTCTTCGAAATATGGGCTTTGTCGTATTTATTGATAATGATATTGTGGTCCTCATGTGGAGCAAGTCTCTAAAGTTCTCTTTCGTTGGGTACATTGAAAATGACTTGTATGTGGTGGACTTTTCGAGGAAAACCACTATAAGTGCGATGTGCTTATTCAGAAAGGCCAATGTGGGTTGGTTATGGCATCGCCGTCTAGCCCATGTCAACATGAGAACTTTCCAAAGTCTCCACAAGGATGGCCATATTGTTGGACTAAAATAAAATGATTGTTTTGCCAACTATCGTGTTTGCAGGGCTTGTGTTGAAGGAAAGATGCATGATTCTCCCCACGATCCAAAGAACTACATCAAGTCCAAGAGGATCTTGGAGCTCCTTCATGTGGATATCTTTGGTCCTCCATCTCATGCAAGTTTTGGTGGGAAGAAATATTGTTTGGTGATAGTTGATGACTACTCAAGATACACGTGGGTATATTTCTTCAAGTTGAAAAGTGGGACCCAAGAAAACTTCATTGACTTCATAAACATGGCTCAACAAGTCAACACAATGTCCCCGTGATGATAATAAGGACTGACAACGGCACCGAGTTCAAGAACTACACCTTAAATGGATATCTTAGTTATGAGGGGATAAAACATCAATATTCCGCTGCATATACCCCTCGACAAAATGGTGTAGCCGAGAGGAAGAACCGGACTCTTATTGATATTACAAGGACCATGTTGGCGGATTTTAAATCTCCATACAATTTTTGGGCCGAAGCAATCTCCACCGCATGCCATGCATCAAACCGGCTCTACCTCCACAAAGAATTAATCAAGACTCCATATGAAATTCTTACCAGATGCCATAGGAAGAATGAGTGTGGTATTCATCCGCCTCGTTGAGGAACCCCTGATGGCGTATCGAGAAGAACAATGCTCTGCTCAAGTGGAGCCCTCATCTTCACAACATCAACAAGCTCCTTCTGTCGAGGAGGACAATGACCCAAGTCAAAGACAAGCTGTGGACCCTTAACAAGTTGATCAGGGAGAAACTTCTATCCAGGAGGAGCTTGAGTCTCCATTCTCTAGGATGTCCAGTGCTGCTCGGTCTATTACACAAGGAAGATTTGTACAATCTGCCATAAGATCAACTCAACTCCAGTCTATAAGTGTTCCTGATCGAGACCAAGGTCAATCTTTACCTCTTGATGAAAATAATGATTCCGATGATGATCAAGGTCAAGTTAATGGTCAAGACGAGGACCAAAATGATGAAGAGATCCCCACAAGAAACAACAAGGAGATCGAAACTCGTCACCAAGCTAGAGTGAACAAAATGCTGGAATTAAGAGACCACACTCTAGAGAATGTGGTTGGGGATCTAAGAAGAGGGATGTCCACTAGAGCTCACTTGAAGAGGTTTAGTGAACACCAAGCACACATTTCCATGATAGAACCCAAGAAAGTATGGGAAGCTCTTGAAGATTCGGATTGGTTGGAAGCAATGCACAAGGAGCTCAACCACTTTGAGAGAAACAAAGTGTGGAAGTTAGTTGAAAAGCCAAAATATTGCCACAATGTTATAGGCACAAAGTGGATATTCAAGAACAAGCAAGATGAGCATGGGATTGTTGTAAGGAACAAGGAAAGATTGGTTACACAAGGGTTCTCTCAAATTGGAGGCATTGATTATGGAGAGAGATATGAAACCGTGGCTCGCCTTGAGTCCATCCGTATCCTTCTTGCTTATGCGGCACATCATAACTTTAAATTACAACAAATGGATGTAGAAAGTTCATTTCTTAATGGTCCATTTCATGAGTTGGTATAGGTAAAGCAACCCCCAGGGTTCGAGGATCCTAACTTCCCAAACCTTGTCTACGAACTTGATAAGGTGCTATATGGGCTCAAACAATCCCCACGCACGTGGTATGATCACCTTAGAGAGTTTTTGTTAGACCGTGGGTCCGAGGTTGAGAAAATCGATCCCACTTTTTTTACTAAGAAGGTCAATGGGGAGCTTTTTGTATGCCAAATATATGTTTATGATATTATATTTGGCTCATATAACAAAGCTTTTAATGATGAATTCTCAAAGCTTATGACTAATAGGTTCTAGATGTCTATGATGGGGGAATTGAGAGTATTTATTGGTTTTGAGATCAAGCAAGTAAGAGGAGGAGCATTCTTCAACCAAGCCAAGTATACTCAAGACATGCTCAAGATATTCAACATGAAAGATTTAATTGGAGCTCCTACTCCCATGGCAACAAAGACTCATCTTGAACTAAACCCAAATGGTAAAGATGTGGATCAAAAGGTATACCGGTCTATGATTGGTTCTTTGCTTGACCTTTGTGCATCTAGACCCGATACTGTGTTGAGTGTAGGAGTGTGTGCAAGATATCAAGCGGCTCCTAAAGAAAGCCATTTGATGGCGGTCAAGAGAATCTTTCGATATTTTGTTCATACCCCAAACTATGGTATTTGGTATCCTCGGGGCTCAACATTCTCTCTTTGTGGATACACGGACTCGAATTGGGATGGCGATAAGGATTATAGAAAGTCAACCTTCGGGGCTTGCCAATTCCTTGGTAGGTCCTTGGTGTGTTGGTCTTCTAAGAAGCAAAATTGTATATCTCTCTCCACCGCCGAAGCCAAGTATGTGGCAGCTACTAGGGATTATACTCAACTGCTATGGATGAGGAAAAATTTAAAGGAATACGGTGTCCATTGTGACAAAGTGCCTCTTTTATGTAACAATGGAAGTGCTATCAAGATTGCCTACAACCCAGCGGATCACACAAGGACAAAGCACATTGAGATTCGTCATCACTTCATTAGAGATCATGTTGCTCGGGATGATATTGAGCTATCTTATGTATCAACCAAAGACCAACTTGCCGACATTTTCGTGAAGCCACATGATGAAGCAAGATTTTGCTATTTGAGGAATGAACTAAATATCATAGATCCAAGGAGCTTGCCTTGATCACCTTGCATACTCACCTATGTCTTGATCCTTATTTGGTTTAGGTGCAGGCATGGAGATAGGAGGAGTGCGGTCATAATACATTGGACTATCCCTCCCCCATAATGCCAATATTAAAAGAAATTCAATTCTCTTAAAATCATTTTGTGATATGTGAGCTTCATTGATGAGTAGTGGCTATGAACCCAAGGATAATTCTTCGCCGTGTCATGCCACAAACTCTTACATGGTGGTCTCGGCCACCGCCCTCTTCTTATTTAAGAGTTGGTTCTTGGTTTGTCTTGTTTGGAACTTACTTTTTTCATCTTCTTAGTTATCTTTGATTTCTTGGTTCTTCACAGTACATCTTTTGAATGCCATGCCTACTCTCACCTGTAAACATGCTTATCTTTCCACACATTTGTCCACCATTTGAAAACTGGGCTTTATGGTCGCAGGGGTCCGGAATGTCCGCCCTGTACCAACCGGAGTGTCCGGCCAGACCAGACTCTCCGCTTGATCCAGACCAGACATTCCGGCCGGGCCGAACACTGTGAATTTCACCCGGACAGTCCGGCCCCAGCAGTTTTGATCCGGTAAAAGAGGTCGGGGAGAAGTGGATGGTTCAGTCATCCTTCTCCTCCCGGACTCCCTCTTTCACTCAGGCTGCTGCCCCCGACCAAGAGCACCACCAGGAGGGCTCCTCCACCCCGGATCCTGCCGTTGCCACCAGCCATTACCTTCCCTTTGCCGCTAGGATCCTTTCCCCTCTAGTGAAGGTCTCCATGGATGCTAGTATAGTGCCCCTCCCCTTATCCATCTCTAGGGTTGGCCTAGATGAACGTTTTGGGGCAATGTCTTACCTAGATCCATGGATACATCATATATGTGTGCAACCCTCGCTATTGTAGTGGTCTTAGCAATCCCGATCTGCTCCGATTGAAGACGCCCGCACTGCCCGAAAAATAGCCAAGGTTCCAGCCGGAATGTTCGGCGTTTATGGTCCGATCCAGCCGGAATGTCTGGCATGTACACACTAGACTGTTCGGGTTAGGCGGAATCTCCGAGGCAGATTTTCCGGACAGTCCGGGGTTTTCATCCAGTGTAGTTCTAGAATTACTTTGACTACTACTTGTTGTTTGAATCTCCAGGACAAATGTTCTTACCCCATATGCTATCCTTCTACTCTGATCTCACGGGTAGTTCTCGTCCTCCCCGTCCTCGGGCTGCTAAGAATACTTGTACTTGTAGGTTCCGGTATGATGAAGAGCAAGACATTCATGTAGATCCTTCTGTGGTCAGACAGGATGCTCGAGACCGTGCTGCAACAAATCACGAAAAGGTTAGACAACTGAAAAGAGATGAAGCCAAGAACATGAAGTTTGAAGCATTGACTACTCTGGCAGATTTGGGTACCGAGGATTTTGTGGAGATGAGACTCTAGTAGTTCTACTCCCTGTCACACACCTCATCTGATGATCGCTTCTGGAGAAATGAACAAGCCCTACTATTTTCTGAGCTATACTGTGGGTTCAGGTCTCCTGTTTGTCCCATGCAGTGGTTGGATATCGATAAGCTTCGTTCTCACAGCTACTTTGAGGATGCTCTTTGGGTGACTAAGAAGATGGGGTTGCACACCATCTTTCAGTTAAAAGAAGACTACAATGTTGAGTTGGTCTAGCAGTTCTATGCCATTGTGTTCTTTGGGGACACTACTGATATCCCCTTGAGTGGATGCCTGGAACTATTAGGTGTCGTTCCAAAATGGTTCAGTTTGCACAAATCCTTGGATTGCCTTTCAATCCCAATGCTCCCAGTGCTCTCAGAATGCATGTACGTGGACATGCATATGACAAGAAAAGGCTGACCCCAATTTACTCTCACAATGGTGTGGTTGGCCAAACCACCAATATTAAGCTCATCTACAACGTTTTGCTTCGCATGTTCCGCCACACCCTCACTCCCAAGGCTGGCAACAAGGATGAGATGAGAGGCGCTGAGATCAATCTTATGGCCCATGCTCACACGGTGTATACTCATGGTGCAGATCATCCATGTGGTGCTATTGGTGTCATGGATTTCATCTATCAGGACTTGTACAAGTGCATCAATGACAAGAAGTGCCATCTGTTTGCTCCTTATGTGATGAAGCTCATTGCTGCTCACACTCCAACAACCCCCTTCTCTACAATGATCTTGTTCCTCACCTTGCTGCCAAGCTAGAGAGGAAGGGCGTCCATACCACCAAGGCTCCTCGAGGCTACCCTCCTGCTCAGGACATCTTTGAGGATGATGAGATAGATGCTAATGCCACTGACAGTGATGGTTCTGAGGAGATGCAGGAGGTTATGACTTGTGGCCCTCGCATGAAGCATGCTAGCAATGCATATCACTTCAACACCTCTAAGGAGGAAGTGCACAAGAAGGTGAAGAAGGCCTCTTGGTGGAAGAAGCTTCTCTTATTCTAGAACATTAACAGTCGCCATGGATAGTATGATGCATACAAGGCTAACATGAATGTCAGGAAGGAACTCAAGAAGATCAACCAACCCATGGATGTTGATCCTTCTTAGGAGCAGGCGTCAGATGGCACTCTGTCCTATGGTCACTTGAGTCAGGGACATGTGGACTGGTCCATGTTTGAGGACGTGACTTCTTCTTCTCGCCCTCGCCGCCAGATCTCGACTCAAGATGATTATGATGATGAGGATAAGGATGAGGATGCCGACGACGACCTCTGTGGCTAGAGTTGTCTTGGGGACGCTTTAGTAGTGCTCTTTTCCCTTTTTGGTGTCTTGATGCCAAAGGGGGAGAAGTAGACCCTTATTAGGTTGCTACCAGGATTTTGCATAGGTACACGAGCTTCACGTTATTTCAATTTGCCTCTTTGAAGCTTCGTGTATTTATCTTATTGGTTTGACAACTATGTTGTGTTGAATTTCGTTCTATGTGTTCAGTGTGTTAAGACATGCGTACCTGGTTATGTTAAAGACTATGTTATACCTAGATTATCTATCTAGTCTTTATTATATCATGTCATAACTTGTTATCTACAAAATCTAGTGAGGATGTGATCCTAGGGTGTGTGGTATTGTATTCAAATGCAAAGCTATATTGGTCACACATCTAGGGGGAGCCTTATTATGTTTTGTAAATCTCCTATTGTGAAATTTATTACCTATCCTATATGCAAATCCTTGGGTTGTCATCAAACACCAAGAAGGGTGAGATTGAAAGGACATTTACGTCTTCCATATTGTTTTGATGTTTGTTGACAACACTTGGATAGGTTTAATCTGTTGTTAGATGTTTCAGGATATATCAGCTACATTTGTGTAATTTGTACCCAAGGAAAAAGAGCTTCCCAGGATCAATATTGTTCAGGGTCTAAGTCTTGCCAGACTGTCCGACTGATATGCACCAGACTGTTCGGGCTCGCCGGACTGTCCGGTCTGAAACTGCCAAAATGTCCGGCCCTGGGGATTCGCCACATTTTCTTCGCAAGGTGTGGACGTTCTGTGTGCCCTTTTGGACACTACCCACACACCTGCTGGACACTAGCCAGAATCTCTGCCAGACCGGAGTGTTCGGCTGGGCCGGACTGTCTAGTATAAGTGACTCCCAACGGCTCTAATTTCTGGGGACCTATATAAAGGCCCCTTCTTCTACCTTAGGAGCTGCTCGACCAGGTCAACAACAACATTACTATTTGAGCCACCAAATCCACAATATCTCTTCACTCAACCATCCAAAGTCATTAATATTTGGAGAATTGAAGGAGGAGGCCTTGATCTATAGCTTCACCAAGAGAGATCTTCATTTCCCCCTCATTCACTTGAGGGCCCCTTGTTCTAGTGTGTCTTTGGAAACCCTAGATTTTGCTTTGGTTCTTACAAGCTTGTCTTTGATTGTTTAACAACTTGCTTGTATTCGGGAGCCTCCAATTAGGTTGTGGATGTGTGCCTCAAACTTGTTGTAAAGGTGCCGGCTTCCACCTCGAAGGTTGCCGTTATAGTGGAAGAGGTGAATTGAACCCTTTGGGGTGAGGTTCATTGGAGAACAAGGGAGGCCTCTCGTGGCATTGGTGGTTTGAAACCACCCCCTCTCTAAACATAGACGTACTTCCCCTCAAAAGGAAGGAACTACGGGAAACAAACCCTTGTGTCTCTGTGTGCTCCACTTTGGTTACTTCTATCCTTTACTGCACTTTACTTATCTTGTTCTTGCTTAGTGTATGTGCTAGATTGACATAAAGGTAAATTCACCTTGGTTGCATAATCTAGAGAATTTACCTTTTGTGTCAAACCCTAATTGGAAAAAGAGTAAAATTTGAAGTATCACCTATTCTCGCCCCCTCTAGGTTCCCATACGATCCTTTCAGGTAGCCTCTAGAGGGCTCCCTCGGGAAAGATCTCCACCTGGCTCGGCCACTACTACGACTGTGGGTGGTCGAGAAGTCAGGGCAAAGGTCGCGCGCTCTAGAATGGCCACCGTCCTCGTGTCAGGACGGCTCGAAGGGCGGATCACATGGCGAACCTTCTTGGAGGAGGTCTGCTTCAGCCGTCGCTGCTTACACGGGTGGTCCTCGGAGCAAAGTCCCAACGGGTGAGGCAAGGTGCAAGAATTCGGAGGAATAAGGGAGGCCTGGTGACAGCTTACTTGGAAGCATCCACAGATAGAGGCCGCACGCCCTAGTCACACTGGATCGCGCTGGGAGGAACGAAGGGCCTCACGAGGCTCGATCCGCTGCTCCCAGACACGGCTCCCTCTCGAGGGGAACCCTCCTCCCTGCCAAGGCCTGTGGAAGCCGGCGAATGAGCGCGCTTCTTCCGGGATGCCTCCTAAGGGTCAGCCTTGCTGGCGAAGCTCCCCGCCTCCATGACCTCCCCCGCGACAACCTCCAAAGGGATCTCGGTAGGGGCCATGACATGAGAGTCCGTGCCTAGAGGGTTTGTGCGCTTCCCCTTGTGGTCCGAAGGGAGTATTCCCCACTCATAAAATTGGTGAAGCGAGGCGCAAATTTTGTCTTCACAAGGGTCGAGGCAGAGGGGTAGGACCTTCTTAGGCAGCTCAGACATGGTGGAGGTGTGGAGAAGCTCATGGACAAACCTCGCCACCACAGTGCTAATCGTCAGTGTGGCCACTCGACCCTTCGTCCCTGCAAACATGACGTGTGGGCCGAGCACCCCGGGGCTACTGTCAGACATCTAGTACTGGGGGTACCCTGGTCCATCCGTGACTATCTTGCACGTCGGGAATTCGTCATTCCTCTTGAGGGGGTTGGAAGGCCCTGCTCCCCAGGAGCGTCTCGCCAGGCCGCCCAGATGGCCTCTCGAGGGGAGAATCCGCCTAGTATGCCTCCCTCTAGAGGGTCCGGGTCAAAGGTATTTCGGCAGTGTGGAGGAGGTGCACCGACACGCCAATCATAGGAAGATTAAAATATCGACGGTGGCATTAGATTCCACCCCGACGCGGTCCTGAGGCTAGGGACTTAGTCAAAAACAAGGCCATGGGCCCCTAGTTGGCAGGACGGTGTTCCCCTCGTTTTGGTGCAAGAGGCCAGAGGAAGGCGCACCCCCGCATGAGACATCGGCAGTGATCGAAGCCCCGGAGAGGACCGACTCTTTCCATGAGGTTAGACTCGTTCCATGCAAAGTAGCCTTATAGACCAATCTCCAAGGGCGGCATTGTGGTAGCCCTTCCCGCCCAAGCATTGGGGTAAGACGCCCGACACAACTATATAAGGATCCCTTCTCCTACCTTAGGACAGGTCAATCCTAGAGATCTAAAACCCTAGACATATCACCTCCATTGTACCCTCGCAAATTGTAAGATCCCAATTTCAGCAACCCTGATTAACTGTCCAAAGGGCAAAAATCAGGTGGAACAAAAACTTTTTCTTGCATTGTGTGCTTACATGTTTGCTTGTGCTCAAGCAACTGTTTGTGTATTAGTTGTGTACTCCTCATCTCAACACTAGTTTACAAAAACTATTTTACAAAAGAGATGTCTTGGCTCATCTTTTCATATTCTCAAATGTTCTGACATTTCAAAACCTGAGCCAAAATGACTTTGACACAATCAAATACTTTACTAGCTTCTATTGCCAAAACTATGGAGACATATATATACTCTTCTTATGTTTTCAAGACAGAACCTTCGACTACCCTTATCTCTAGGTTTTCCAAAAACCTTTATTAAAACCTTTTATTCCAATCATGGTAGTAATACCAAGATGATCCTTATCTTACTTAAAGCAAAACCCCTTTCCAAAATACCCCTCCTTACGTCAAGATAGGCTTGATGGTAACCCTAGTAGTAGTTAGATAAGTGTTAAGATGAATTGCCTTGATCTACTATCTGATGAATTGCCTTGATCTGTTGTTTGCCTTGTTTGCTTTGGAACTAGAGTGAGCTAATCTAATAGCTCATTTTTTGGGATACAATCCTTTCTTGTGATCACCAATCCCTATCAAGCAACCAAGTCTAGATCTATCCTAAGACACTCAAGTGACCCCCTCATCTCCAAATCATCTCAATCCAGGGAAAATCCCTCTTGATGGTTTCCAACTTAGTGGAGACCCAATCCAAGCATGGATCCCCTCTTTTCAATCTATAGCGCAACATCAACCACTTGATGGATAGGATAAACCCATGCCACCCTCCCAAATGTTCCCCTCTTGCATACTAGTCAAAATCTCCAAATCTGCCAAAATGGCTAAGTCTGGATTTCTTATCTAGATACAATCTTTGGAGCTCTACCTTTTCCAACCTATGTGCATTCTTGAGAATGTACCTGAACCATGTTGTAGTACATCTTTAGTACTACCAAAGCCTACTCTTGCCCTTAGCTAAGACATTCTAATTCCCACTCATCCATGATGGTTTTGTAGTCAAGATACCAATCTTTTCTGCAAATCTTATCATCTTGCCTACATTGGCAGAAGCTCACATCTATATGCCACCTCTCCTTGACCAAATATTTGCAGGGTTATGATCTAATAATCATGGCCTATCAAGCCCCACTTCACTTGCTTCCATTGGAGCCTTGTGCTTCTTAAATCCACATGGTTTAGGAGGCTACCTGATGTATCTGTTATGACAGCCTTATTTTCAACAAAGTTTGCCATCTCCTCTAGATCACCTCAAATGCAACCAAGCTTAACTATTGCTTCCTTGGTCATCTATATGACATGGTATATCCATACATATACCCCTTGTACCAAGGTGAACTCTGAGCCCCCAAATCAAACCCTGTTTAGGTGGCATCAAATTAACCAAACCCTAGATCCTCCAGAATCTAGTTTCCATCCTTTTCACCACTTTTCTTCAAAACCAAGGTTGACCCTGATGCCTACATAAAGTTTAGATCATCTCCCTTGGATATAAGCATCCCCAAACAATTGCCACCATGATTTGGATTATTTAACTATTTCATTTCCTTTACTTACCAATTTCCCAAAATCACCTTGCCAACTCAAGGCACATTTGATGCCTATATATCATATCCCATCTCTCCAACTCAAAAATAAATATTTTTGAGATTCTTTAGTATTTCTTTTTGCCCTTTTTCTTAAATGGTAGAAACAAGAAATAATTCCCTAAAAATACTTTCCCACCTCAATAAATTTCAATAAAACTCTCCAATGTGTGTTATGGTATTTAGGACCATATAACATTAAAAACCAAGCTTGACATGGATCCCGACCACCCCCAGCCTCTCATTTCGCCCACATTCCACTCCCCCATCTCCACTCTACCCACCTTGGAGCCCCTGAGCTCTCTCCCTGGTTCCAGATCTTCTAGGAAGAAGAGATGAAACCCTCTCGGGTTCCCAAAGAAAATGGAGCTAGTCCTCCACTAGGACCATCTCCACCCTCCCTCTCTGAAAAATATTGCTCTCCCAAGCAATACCTACCTCCCTTGACTCTCCTGTGTTTTTCATGCAGCTCCTGGCCTCGCCTCCGACGAGCTACCATAGCGGTCGATCCCGACCCTGTCATGCAAAGGAGTTCTCGAGGCCAAAGTACCCTCTCCCGCACCACGCCGGACTCGCCGTGGCAAGCCGCACCTCCTCTGCCACCTCCCTGTTGCCGGAAAACACCAGGTAAGCCTCCCTCGACACGTCCCTCGCATCTAGGGTTCCCTCCTTGTCTGTTCGCGGCTGGAGGAAGAAGATGGACCTCCGCCGTTGATCTCCTCTTTAGCCAGCGGTCAAGATTCACCAGTACCCCTTCGTCCCCTTCCTCTCACTAACGGGCGGGACCGCGTCGTGAGCCCAGATCCCGTGCAAGGATGTGCCCGGGTGGGCCGTTTTCCCCCCTGTGCGGCCCAGCTGCCTCAGATCTGGCCCATGGAACTCCTCCCCTTTTCCTTTTTCAATTTTCTCCCAGATCTAAATTTAGCAAACTGATTTAAATTGTTTTAAAAATGTAAAATGACTTGATTTTCCTAGATCTAAATTTTCTCAAGTACCCTGATATCCTACCCAACATGCAGACCTAGTCCTGTACCAAAATAAGGTTTGGATTAAATATAATAAATCCATTATAAATCTCTGGAAATTGATAAAATAGTGAAACCAATTTTGTTGGCTTCATTTTATCAATACCCATCTGATGGTATCATTTTTATACAATGGTATCATACAGATCAAGTCCTTGGTCAAAAACCCCTCCCTTAGGAGTTCCTACACTATAAATCCAAAGGGATCCTTTTTCCTAATGCCTCCAAATATTCTCTCGATTCAACATAATCAAACCTCCAACATCCTACTGATGTTTATCCTATATTTATCTTTTGCTTGCTGTATGGTTTGATGCTTGTATGCCTTGTATTGATTGGTGTATTGTTTGTTTGCATGTATACTCGATAACGGTGATAGTTGTGATTGTGTGAAACCGAGAAGAAGGAAGGATCGGGTTATTCTTATTACTGTTATTATTGGCATTCTGGTTTTCTAAAAGAAGTCAATGGACACCTCGCTGGTCACACGCAAGCCACCATTCCTGAACTCCTATATTAACCTACTCCTGTTTATCAAATGTTTTATATCTCATTTATGAATCGCATGATTAAATTGCATAGTTTGTTTTCAAATGAAAAGACTTTAGTAACTTGGCTCCTCCAAGTTATGGATGAGTGTACATTAGGACACCTACCATATTGACACCTATCCTTACTCCTTTAGACCGAGGCAAAGATGATTAGCATCTTCCATCTTGGAACCCACGGATTTTCAGTGATAAAACTAATTTTAGGTTTTACCCAATTACAAAGTTTTCAAAATAAAACCCTTGGAAAGAGGCATCATTTCTGTGTGGAAGTTTTACTAAAGAAAATATGAGGTGGATGAAGAGAAATTCAAGCAAGAGAAAGAGAAGGGATGTTCTTAGCCAATGTCCGGAACAATTTATACGTGCAACCACATTACCCCAGACGCTAGGGCTTAGCTCGTAGTTTGTGGTATTTAGCCGGGGCTGCTCACACTTGCTAAAGGGAAGAAATCCCCTAAAATCCGGACTGCCTTGGGCAAGGTACCGGTGCAACAATTGGGTCTCTCGCAGACGGTATGATTTTTGGTTAGTACGGGAGGAAGTTATTGCCATAATTGCTACCAGTCAAACTACGGTTTGGAGGTAGGGGTCAGTACGCGAGGAAGGACCACGGCCGTCGTGCCCCATACTCGTATCGGAGAGAACAACCCAAAAGGAAAAGACGCCTTTGCTAGGCATGGACAAATGAAAAGCTAGGTTTGATTATCCGAACCCCCGTCTACAGTATGTAGCAGGCCGTGGTTAAATCCCGGTGGATGTATTTATTCTTGTGGGTAAAGTGCGCAAACTCTGTAGAGTCTAATCTATTCGAATAGCCGTGTCCACGGTCAAGGATGGATGGAATGGCAAGTGCTAGGAGGACCCTTCGGTTATGTTGAGATTAATAAAGGATGTGACTTGGTCACGAGGAAAGATAAGAACGAGTCTGGTTTTGACCAGAGATGGTCGAAGACATTTAAAGAGGGTTTTACTACAAAACTGTTTTCAATCTTTTTAACATGGATATGGAGATGTCCATATTTTCTAAAAGGAGACATATTTTCCCAAGAACTCTTTTTCAACAAAGATTTAGAGATGCCATTGCAGACTTCCTCTGAAAACAACTATAGTGTAGAGATATCTCGCCACAGCCAAATATTCATTATCATGTTACCTCGTCTCGGTGGTTTGCGAGTACATTCAAAGTACTCACCGGCATTGTCCCTGGCTATTTACTTGTACAGATTGCATATGTTAAGAAGGAACGAAGGTGCCGACGTCTATGCGAGCTAGGCATCTTCCCAGTCAGTTGCCTGTAGGTTAAGGCACGGGCTCTGCGCTGAAGACTTCCGCTACTTGTGTTGTAATCGCCATAATGGCTCTTATGTAAGTTTTGTACTCGTTACTTTATGGATGTTGTAATGATACTAGTCGGTTATGCTCACGGCTCACTGATCAAGGGAACGTGAATTGTATGCATAACGGGTATTCTCGGATCATAAATCCAGGGTGCCACACAAATCACGCGGGAAATACAACAAAGAAGGAGTAGGGGCTTTATCTCCTCACGAGGGTCCTGAACCTGGGTAAAAACCCTCGTGTCTACTCTCTTTCATGATCTTGCTCCGTCATTGCCGAGATTCCTTGAATCGCGTGGTCAGCCCCCTCTCGAACCAAGGGCTCGTTGGACCCTAGTTCCTTCGCGAGACACAATCTCCAACATATACTACACACTAATATTGAATGCAAATGCATGTTGCATCAACAAGTTATTTCCTGATGTTATAGACCTAGATATATAAGGGAATTCATGTAAGGGAGTGACGAGTTCTAAGTGACAAGATGAATACTTGCATGAAGAGTAAAGCAAAGTATAAGGAGTATCAAGACTACTTTGAAGGATGGATCAACTCCAAATCAATATTAGTCATCAACAAGAAGGACGATTAGTGTAGAAAAGGTATGGAGCAACATGAATTGATGAATCTAGGTTTACTTGAAGTTGGTGATACTGCTAAGTAATTAATGAAGTAGTAATAACTAGGTTCATGGAAGTATCATGAATTGGTGTAAAAGAAGAATTCTTGGTACAAAAATGGTACTCAATCTCTGAAATTCCAGAGAGAATACCGGTAGTAAGTTGAACACCTATAGAGTAATCTATAGACCATACAACCTTGTATGATCCGTAGTTGATACCTTGATTGGTTTCATTAACCAAGTTATCTTGTTATGCCCTAAAGACCATAAAACTTGGCCTAAATTAAGTAAGATGTAACGAAGTATCAAATTAAAGTGATCGTCTTCCGCTATAAATTCTGACATGACCTTTGTTAAATTATTTGCTTTTAGGGGAAGCAATTCAAATTTGAAAATTCAAATGATATATTTGAATTCAAACAAAATGAAATCAAATTATAGATAATAGAGTAATTCTAAAAATGAAATATAGATATTAATAAAGAATTTATTTTTTATCGATATTATCTATTTTCCAAACTTTAAAAAGTATTATAAAATGGAACTATAATACAATAAGTAAGAATTTAGTAAATGGAAATTGAGACAATTAAGATAATAAGATTATGTACTATAATAATATTGTTGTACTAATTTGCAATACCAATGAATATGTAAATAATCAATCATGTATAATAATGGAAAAAACTTGATTTTATATAAAAGAATAATATAATATAGTAACAAGTGTTATGAAAGAAAACATTTATTTTATTACAATAATATTACAGTGTTTTTACATTTATAGGAAAGAAGGAAAATACAATAGTTATAGGAAATGAAATTGAATTACTAGGTAATAAAATGAGATTACAATAAATAAATAATGTATAAGAATGAATAAAAGAATAACTTGATTGCAATAACAATATTACATTGAATTTACAGTATCCAAATAGAAAAGAAAGTTGCAACAAAATAATAAAAAGAAATCCTAAGCTAAAATCCTATCTATTTTCATTATCTTCTAGTACTTTCTTCATGATATTGATTCCTTAAAAGGAAACAAAAAATAAAACAAATCAAGGTAATAGGTTGCTCTCATAATTAACGGTGAGATGCACTATTGTTTTTCATTATTGATCTTTAAGCAAAAGGGGAAAGTTTCACCATATAAATAGAATATGTTCCTATCGAATATTGCCTCAGACCAACATCATAGGCAGGGAAAGTTTCACTAGGGGATGCTTGGAAGTTCACTTGGCAAGTAAAAATAAAATCCAGATTAAAGAACTCAGTTTTATACTCAAGCAAATCCATAAGAGAAATATCTCTATGCCACGAAACTTGAACCAACACAGGTCCCATCTACAAGCAAGCAGGTTGCGGCTAACACACACATGCACACTAATGTTTGGCAACACACCATTAGTAGTAGGAGAAAGATAAGAAGGGAGGCACAGCCGCAGCAGCTCAGCTGCTAGCTACAATGTGTTCACCACAACACAAGAACACCACCAAAATTCCAAAAAAACATCATCAACAACCACGACCACCATGGTCACTTAGTAGAGCAGGTCGGATCCGTGCTCTCCATGGGTCACAAAATCTTAGGATCCATGCCAGGAATCCCATGGATCATCAAGCCGGGAACTAGGGGGATGTGTCACGGGATAATTCACAAATCCGTGGCCCGGCTCGAGGGGTACACCCGGGCAAAGAAGAAGGATAGACAGCCAGTGATGCTTGACCCAAGTACAAACTGCGCTGTGATAACACTACACTCGGGACCAATAAAAGTCCACTGGCAGCCTACGAATGATGCATGGCTTCCATGCATGCCGCGCCTCGCCACGTGGTGGCACAAGTATCTTGCCAGGGTGCCATCTCAGGACCAGGGGACGCTCCCGATGATGAGTGCATATTTGCATCGTGTTTTATATTATTATTTTGCATTGTAGTGGTAGGATCTTGGTATTTTACGGCGCTTGTGCGCATCTTTTATGTCTATTTTCACCAGGATCAGGACAAATGATGGATACGATGGACACAATTCTTGGACCAATTATCGGGGGGATAACCCCCGGTAGGGTCATAAGGGGTAAAACATTGCCCAACTTGGCTTAGGCCGAGTCAAAGAGAACACCAGCCAGGTCTTAACGGCTAGGATATGGAGCCTGTGTAGATCAGACATAAGAAGTATGTCGGCCCGCACAGGACAAAGAGGTTTACCTTGCAGGTAGCAACAAGCCGGGTAACACGAGGGAAGGTCGGGTCAAGAAGGACGCGTGGCTACTTTCCGAGTGGGATCAAGGAGGGACCATGGTAATGAGGGGTTTCGCGGCATAGTAAATCAAAATTTTCTACGGATGCGAACAGAGGGAAGCCAAGATCTAATCTAGGAGATGCAAACAACGAGAGAGATTGGATTAGATCTTCATACCCTTGAAGATTCGCACAGCGGAACGTTCGTCGGAACGTGGGTGATGTGGTCGTACTCGCTTATCCTCCTCGCGATCCGATCCGATCTAGCACCACAAGTGGCGATGCCTTTGTGAGATGCACACGTGCGGCACCTCGACGTCTCCTCCTTCCTTGATCCAGCAAGTATGGTGGAGAGATGGGTTGTGTCAACACCCGGATTTTTCAATCCTAGATGCCTGTTATGCCATACATCGCAATCCCAGGAATACCATTTTTGCGAGACATAACAGAATTTGATATCATAGTACTTCATCCATTACAAACGATACATAAGTTCTTACACAAATAGGGATATCATGATCCAGTATTTAATACAACTTCAAGGAGCGGAATACGTAATAATGACGGTAGCGTAGGCGAAGCTCCATCTTCGGGGTCACAGGCAATGCTAACGATGGGAGATGATCCTAGTTGTCGTAACCTTCCTGGTGTCCATCCTCCAGGTACTCCTCTTCATAGTATGGCCATGGGAATAGCCAGGGACAAAGCCATGAGTACTCTTTAAGTACTCGCAAACTAATACTAACAGGTAAGGGGTTTTTGGATAATAGGACACTAGGCTCTAGGGTTGTTTTGCAAAAAGCCAGGTTTATCTTTACTAAGTTCCAAAGCTAGTCACAATTTTATAACTCCTAAGTGGGATCTTGTAATTCAGGTCACAACTCTGTTGTGGTCAAGTCAAAGTCTCACTTCATTTCACAAGTCATTTTGAAAAGGGTCTGACGGGGGAACAGTATGGCCACTCCAACTGTCCATAACCACGGACGCGGCTATTCGAATAGTTTGACATTCTGCAGAGATTGTACACTTTCACCACAACATTCGATCCATCCGTCAGGAACAAATCCTGAATTCACCATACTCAGTATGCAGATAATCAATCCTAACCTTTCGATTACACTCCCTAGTATAAGCACCTCTCCTGTGAGTTTGGCCTCCCAACCATGACCCTTTGTCATCTTGGAGTCTGCTGCACAGGTGGACAATCTTCACAAGGTAGCCTCAGCTCAGACCTTGGCCATGAGGGAACTAATACTAAGGTATATAAGTTTCCAGTCAAGCCCTACCCAAAATTCGGGTATTGTGGTTGTACGATAAAATTGGAATGGTATCGCATCCAGACAACCATCAGTTTTATAAAGGGCTAAGGCTCATGCCTCAACATTTTCATCACCAAAATCATCAAGGGTTTGGAAACACATGTCCAAAACATTTCAATAGAATGATCCATCATTCCAAGGTTTTCATAACCATTTTTCCACCAAGTATTCCCATCTAAGGTTGATTAAGTTTTATGCTTAGCACTAGCATCTATAAGTGGGTGTAGTAATGATGAGGGGTGGTACTAGTGGAGTTTCACTAAGTCCAACATTATATCTTAGACTGAGATCAAGGTTTCTATCTTAGGCCAATTTTTATGCTCTTTAAGCAACCTTCAGCACAACTGTCTAGTATCTACCAAACTCTTAGGTAGACTCTAAGTAAGCTTTGATAAAGAAATAAAGAAATAAGCTTGCCATAAAACTAGGATTGGTTTAGCAAATAGGTATGATCACATATGCTTAAGGCATATAGTATTCATATCACAAGTATGGGTTTGTGGCAACAATAGGGTATTTTGCAAGGGTTAGCTTGCATCAATGTCAATATAAGCTTGCATAGGTATAGTATCTTGCAAGTGTTAGCTTGCCTTGTGCAGAGCAGTGGTTGAAGTTCTCCTCGGCTTCTTCTTCGTAGTATCCTCCTTCCTCCTCGTATCCTAGGTCGGTACTAGCGTCTATGAATAAATACGAGGTACACAATCACCAATCAATACTTAACTACTTGCAATCATTACACACAAGGGTCCTATAGATGATCTAGCATCATCTCTAACATTACAAGGTTAAGGCTTGGTTTAAATCTTTTTATTTTAGAAAAGTAATTTCTACTCATTGAGAAACTACTTAAGATTTAATATTCTCCAAACTAAACATGGGATCATGTTGACACATGTCATCACCACATATTGTAGTTCATAGTAATGTGATTTAAAGTGGTGTCACAATTTAATAAGGATTTACCTTTTTATTTTAATTAATTAAAGTGGCTAGAAATGCTTATGAAGCATTCTTTTATTCCTTGAACATTATTTCTGCAAGTAAACCTATATATTTTTATATATTCTGAAAGGTATGGTTAAATGTGATTTTTGAGAGTTGGAATCAACTCAAAAGCTTTTATGGTTTAAATTTGAAAAATGTTTGAATGCAGAAAAGCTTCTGCCTTGTTATTTTTGCTAAGGTTGATCTACTGATCCAAATGACTTGAATCCAACGGGCCTGGATTAAGCATTCACAGACCTTTCCAACAAAATTGGTTTCATCCAATTTGATGCACTGAATCGATCTGGGTTGATTTTTGAAATTGGGTGCTGAAGTGTGTTTGAAAGGAAAAAGAAAAAGGTTTAATTTGAATTGCTGGGCTGCGCAGGAAATTCTAACGAGCCGGCCTGCTAAGCGCAGTGCTCCCGCGGGCTGCGTAAGTGGGTGTCCCCACTCGTCAGTGACACGGGGCTGGGCGAAGCGGTATGGGGTGATGTGGATCGTTCTATCTAGCTCTAATCCAACGGCTGTGGGTTATCATCGATGCGAGACAGCTCCGGCGAGAACTAAACCTAGCGCAGCCAGTGAGGGTCGCTGGGGGCTCACCGGGGTATGGGCGAGGGTCGGCGAGGCGGGCGAACGACGAAGTCGACGACGGCGAACCTCCTGGTACCGGTGGCTTCTCCTGGGGCGGCTCCAATCGTTGGCTCCTTTCTTCTCTGGCAGCGGCAGGCTCCAGTGAAATTCCGGCGAGGTGGTGCGCGCCTTGCTCTGGGATGGTGTGGCACGGTCAGTGGGGAGAGGGGAGTGAGATGGTGTGAAGAAATCATGCGGGGGTGGCCTCTATTTATAGTCGAGCGAGGGGACCGTCGGGGCGCAAGGTGAGCTCGTCGGGGGCGACGTTACAAGCGGCTAATGGCATGGGCACGGGTAGGGGACGGTGCTGTGTCTATTGGCGATGCTCAACGGCATGGTCGCGAGGCATGGGGCGGTGTGGTTTGGTCTGGAACGGCCGATGCTCTGCGCGGCAAAGGCGGCGTCTTCGACGGCGGGCGGTGGCTGTATGGCACGGGGCGGCAAACGGGGGTGTCTGGCAATTTCCTGGGTCGGTGGTGATCGTGTATGCCTTGGCGAAAGCGGCGATGCGTGTCTTGATCTGGCGCACGCTTGGCAAGGTCTGGGCGTGTCTCGTGCGCGTGGTCCAGGGCTTGGCAACGCTCGCGGCTGGGACAGGCAGTGGGGGTGGACGGTAGGCTGCCTCCCAGACATGCTGGCTAGGCTTGCTACTACTCCTAGCTTGCTGTCCACAATGGGGTGACATGGGTGTGCTCGGCTGTTCACCATTAATGGCAATGGCAAGCTCACATGGGTGATAGTGTTGGGCCTAGATGATCTACTGAGCTGTGTGTGAGCTAACTAGGGAACAAGTTAGGCAAGAATCACTGCACACTATAGTGTTTATGGTTTTGTTTGATTTGTGTCTGCAACCTGTTTGATGAAATGGCCGCATGAACTCAAGTTTTGAATTTTGAAATCAATTTTGGTGAGTTTGCTAGATTGGTTCTGGTGAGTCTGCAGATGCTTGGGTTTTGAAAATTGAGCTTGTTTGAGTGGGTTTTGAGAAAGTGGATCTTCCCATATGAAGAAGATTCAATTTTGAATTGTCATTTAAACTATGCATTTGAAAGTTTCTGGATGATCACAAAGTGGTCCTTGATACCTTGTTATGGGTACATTCAAGGGGTGCAAAGATCCAGAAAAGTTTCTGTTAGGTTCTGAAAGTTTGAGATAGCCAAAGTAGGCATGAGAGTTAAATTGGTCAAAATGACCATTCTCATAATATATTTGTTTTGATTTACTTGTCTTTAGGAAAAGTGTGGGAAATGTTTTAGATGATGTTCTTTTCACCTAAGAAACATTTTACAAGCAATGGATCACATAAACAAGGTGGTTTTTAAAGAAATTCAAAAGTCATGCATACACATATGCATGCATTCATGAGTTGGTTTAGAAAAGTTTTTGTTAACCCTAAACTTGATGATTAGTGTTTTGATGATCTAAGTTTGGTATTTTTGGGATGTTACAAACCTTCCCCCCTTAAACAAAATCTCGTCCCGAGATTTGAAAAAGGACGAAAAGATTACCTAGGATTTGAAGAGATCGGGAAATTCCGTCCTGATGTGATCTTCGCGCTCCCAGGTAGCTTCCTCTTCTGTGTGATTGCTCCATTGAATCTTGAGAAACTTGATGCTCCGGGTTCTGGTGGTTCGAAAGGCTTCTTCCAATATATGGATGGGTACTTCGGGATAGGTTAGGTCATCGTTGATCTCTATGGTCCGGTGGTCGATATTCTTGAACACTTCGGTCTTCTCGGGGACTTCGAGACATTTGCGAAGTATCAAGATATGGAACACATTGTGTACAGATGACATCTCTTCAGGTAGCTCCAGTTGATAAGATACTTCTCCTCGACGGTTCAAAAATTTGAAAGGTCCGATATATCTGGGGGCTAACTTTCCTTTGAGTTGGAAACGCTGCATTCCCTTCAATGGCGACACTTTCATATAAACAAAATCTCCGATGTTGAAGGCGAGGTCTCGACGTCTCTTGTCGGCATAACTCTTCTGTCGGGACTGGGCTGTCTTGAGATGCTCACGAATCTTGTGAACCTTCTCTTCTGCTTCTCGTAGGATGTCGGGTCCAAAAATCTGACTCTCTCCTACTTCCGACCAGTTCAAAGGGGTGCGGCACTTTCTTCCGTACATGAATTCAAATGGGGCCATTTGCAAACTGGCTTGGTAACTATTGTTGTAAGAAAATTCTGCAAAAGGCAGACAGTCTTCCCATTTGGATCCATATTCTAACACACATGCTCTCAGCATATCCTCGAGTATTTGATTTACTCGCTCCGTTTGTCCATCGGTCTGAGGGTGATACGCGGTACCGAAATCTAGGCGGGTTCCTAAACCTTCTTGGACTTTCTTCCAGAATCTCGAGGTAAACTGAGTTCCTCGATCCGATACTATGTTCTTGGGGACTCCATGCAAACTAACGATTCTAGCGATGTACAACTCGGCTAGCTTCGAACTCTGATAGGTGGTTTTGACGGGCAAGAAATGGGCGACTTTGGACAATCTGTCCACTATGACCCAGATAGAGTCATTTCCACTACTAGATGTAGGTAGTCCAGTGATAAAGTCCATTCCTACAGAATCCCATTTCCATTCCGGAATTTGCAAAGGTTGCAACAATCCAGCGGGTCTTTGATGTCCTGCCTTGACTCGCTGACATATATCACACTTGGCGATATAGCTTCCGATTTCTCTCTTCATCTTATGCCACCAAAATTGCTCTTTCAAATCTTGATACATCTTAGTTCCTCCGGGATGGATAGAATAAAGAGTATCATGAGCCTCCTTCAAGATAACTCGTTTCAACTCTGAATCTGCTGGTACAGAAAGGCGTCCTTTGTACCACAAAACTCCTTCTTCGTCCTCGGTGAATCCGGGTACTTTGCCTATACCGATACGACGCTTGATTCCTTCGATACTGGCATTTCCCTTCTACGCCTCTTTAATCTGACTGATCAAAGTGGGATGAAGTTCGATGCTAGCCAAAAATCCTTCACTTACTAATTCCACTCGAAAATCTTCCATCTCTTTGTGCAAACTTGGTTGCTCCTTTAAAATCATGGAGTTCAAGCGGCACGGCAATCTGCTAAGGGCATCGGCTACCACATTGGCTTTTCCAGGGTGATAGTGAAAGTCCAGGTCATAATCCTTGATTAGTTCAATCCATCTTCTCTGCCTCATATTCAGCTCCTTCTGAGTGAATATATACTTTAGGCTCTTCTGATCCGAATAAATCTCACAACGATTTCCCATTAGGTAATGTCTCCATGTCTTCAGGGCTAGAACTACGGCTGCGAGTTCGAGGTCATGGGTTGGGTAATTTTGTTCATGTTGCTTCAATTGTCGCGATAGATAAGATATAACTTTGCCTTCTTGCATTAGCACACATCCGAGACCAATCTTGGATGCGTCACAATACACATCGAAGGGCTTCGTGATATCCGGCATAATCAAGATGGGGGCTGAAATTAATCTCCTCTTGAGTTCTTGAAAACTCGCTTCACATTTGTCGGTCCATTCAAACTTCTTGTCCTTCTTCAGCAATTGGGTCATGGGTCTGGCGATACTCGAGAATCCTTCTACGAATTTGCGGTAATATCCCGCCAATCCGAGAAAAGCATGAACTTGGGTTTGAGTGGTTGGGGCTTGCCAATCTTCTACATCTTTCACTTTGGCAGGGTCAACGGCAATTCCTCCGGCTGATACAATGTGACCGAGGAATCCTACCTCCTTTAACCAGAATTCACATTTGCTAAAATTTGCATACAACTGATGCTCTCTAAGGGTTCCAAGAATGATCCTTAGGTGTAGCTCATGTTCTTCTTCTAATTTGGAATAAATTAGTATGTCATCGATGAAAACAACGACCAACTTATCCAGGAAGTCCATAAAAATCTTATTCATGAGATTCATGAAATAAGCGGGGGCATTGGTTAGTCCAAAATACATAACGGTATACTCGTACAATCCGTATCTGGTGGTAAACGCAGTCTTTGGAATATCCTCTGCACGAATTTTGAGTTGATGATAGCCAGTTATAAGATCAATCTTAGAAAACACCTGGGCACCGGTCAACTAGTCAAACAAATCTTCTATCTTGGGCAAGGGGTACTTGTTCTTGATGGTGACATCATTCAACTTCCGATAATCCGTACATAAACGGTTACCTCCATCCTTCTTGTCCACAAACAAGACAGGTGATCTCCATGGGGACGCGCTTGGTTGAATCAATCTGATTTCCAACATGGAATCTAGTTGCTTCTTTAGTTCTTCTAGTTCCGACGGGTTCATACTATAGGGTCTCTGGGCTATGGGTCCTGTTCCGGGGATTAGTTCAATGATAAACTCGATATCCCGATCTGGGGGCATACCGGGCAAAACATCTGGAAATACATCGGGGTATTCACAGACTATCCGAACTTGGTCAATGGTAGGTTGGGCTAGACTCTTGTTACACTTGAATTGGCGAGGTAAGGTTTCAGATATATGCTCGACTGATATTCCGGTGGTACTGGTCATGGTGATGGCTTTCTTTGCACAGTCAATCAATCCTTTATGCTTGGACATCCAATCCATTCCTAGTACTACTTCCAAACCTTTAGTTCCGAGTACTATTAGATTAGCATAAAAATCTATGCCATGGATTCGGATAGGGACGGCTTTGCAAATTTGCCTAGCCTTGGTGGTTGATCCGGGAATTTGTACAATCATCACATGCTTCAATTTGGTTGGTTGAATTTTACTAGTGCAAGCAAATTCTTCGGTGACAAATTAATGCGATGCACCAGAATCAAACAACACTCTTGCAAGTACTGAATTAACAGAAAACATACCCAAAGACGGCGCTTCTACGAGCTTCTTCAGCATGCATGAGAAAAAGACGGCCATTGCGGTTGAGTGAATTCCCTGGGGCAAATCTTCTCCCTGGCTGGACACGACGCTGCTGCTGAGCTGGGACATTGGTATTAGGGGCTGTAGCATTCTTCTTGTTGGGACACTCGTTGGAATAGTGGCCTTTATTTCCATAGTCATAACAGGTCACTTGTGACTTGTCCTTGGCTGCGACAGGCACAGCATTGCTTCTAGTCCTTGGGGCAGTGTTGGGGTTGGTGGTAGCATTGTTGGGGTTGAACTTTGGTGGGGCACGGGTGAAATTGCTAGAGTTGTCGAGGTTGTTGTGATTTCCTCCGGGTCTAGGGTTTCCACGGTTGGGATAGGTGGGACGGGTCATAGGGGGTCTATTGGTTCTTGGGGCAAATCCTGGAGATGTGTTGGGGCGATACTTTGGGGTCTGATGGGTTCCTGGTTGATGCATCATACGACGCTTGCGGTTTTCATTGGCTTGGTTGATCTTCCCTTCCATCTGGATAGCAGAGTCGACAAGGGCTTCAATATCAGCAAAGGGGATATTGACTAACACCGTATGCATCTCGTCATGCAGACCATTCAGGAACCTTTCCTTCTTCTTGGCTTCGGTGTCTATCTCGTCCGGGGCATACCTAGCTAATGACAAAATTTTGTCACGGTATTCCACTACAGTCATCCTTCCTTGTTTCAACTCTCTGAACTCGTCTCTCATTCTCTTAATCAAACCTGGTGGCACATGGGTTCTGCTAAACTTGACCTTAAATTCCTCCCAGGTCATCATTTGGCCTCCGGTCATGGCACGCACACTGTTCCACCATGCCCTGGCATCTCCGGCTAGATAATGGGTGGCGAACAAGATTTTCTCATTGGCTTCCACTCCGGATACTTCTAAGTTATTTTCCATGGTTTGCAGCCAATCATCGGCGTCTAGGGGTTCTTCTGACTTGGTGAAAACGGGTGGGTTGGTATTCTGGAAATTCTTGAGCTTAGATCCGTGGTTGTCCTGATTTCCATGGCCTTGGTTGTTATGGGCTAGCTGGGCTATCGGTTCCAGAGTGGCTAGGTTGGCTTGACGTTCCGCTCTTTCAGCTTCGCGGTCAGAAGTCAACATTTGCAGGATCTGCAACATCGGGTCCGGGGCTGAACCACTTCCTCCACGTGGCATCTGAAGATTGATATAGATCATGAGAAAAGAGGGAAATTGCTAAGGTTTTGGGTCTTTGAAAAGTTTTTAGAGTTTGACTCAGGCTTTTCTAGCAACTTGCTTTTTCATTCATTCACTCATAGCACACAGTACAACACACACCACAACAAGGAAAAACAGATGGTTTTAAGAACCATTCTAGAATCTACGATACATTGGGACCGACTACTATTCACTATGCTAGTGCTCAGTGCTACTACTCCTCGGAGTCTGTGGCTTCATAATCTTCCGCATCATCGATGAAGGCGAAATCATCCTCATCGGTGAAGAAGTCCATGGCCTGATCCTCCAGAAAATCATCGTCATCGCTGAGATAAGAGTAAGGGTCTCCACGAAGATCTTCTCTGGCATTCTCCCTTTCCTCCAACTGCATGTCTCTCTCGTGGATGGTCTCTTCCAGAGATGAGATGCGATGGCGAAGACGAGCAATAATGCGCTCCTTCTTGTCAAGCTGACGGCGGCGAGACTTGTGATCCTTTGCTAGCATGGCGATGGTCTGATCCTTCGTCTTGATGATGGCAGACTTGTGGTTTCAATAGTCACGGCAGTTGTCCAACTCCTGCTGACGGTCATACATCATGAAGCTGAGGTGATCCAATTGATTCTTCAGCTCGGGGTGGTATGGGGCTTCCAGTGGTTGTCCATTTGCATCACGTCTTGGGAAAAACTCAAAGCGAGTACCCTTGATCTGATTGATGCTCTGCCCACACAGACGGGAAAGAGATTCCTGCATTGACCTGGCAAGTCCATCGAGCCAGTTGTTCTCTCTTAAGGTGAACTGAATTCCTTCCGCAGTGGGAGGTTCAATCTTTCCTCGGAGACTTGCAACAATTAGCCACTGTAGATCTTCTCCTCCTTGATCATTGAGCTGAGCTCCGAAGAACTCGGGGTGTGGATGCTCCAGAAGTTCCAAAAGCTGATCCAAATCCCTCTCAAAGATAAGGTCTCCTCCATTCCCGAGTTGATAAAACTTTTTGTTCTTCACGTCCATCTATAAAAATAGAGGATGAGTAGATTAGCAGAGTGATCAACTGTGTCAAAATTTTATCTATTTTGTAAGAGTTTTTGGGGAACATGAAGTTTTATTAAAGAATTAAAGAGGTAAGAATGAGAATAAGTTTTCGTAAATATTTTTGTTCTGTGATTTTGAAACTAAGTTTTTTGGTTCAACGTCCAACCTAACTAGGGTCTCCTATGGTCAGGATGGCTCTGATACCAACTTGTCAAAACCCGGATTTTCAATCCTAGATGCCTGTTATGCCATACATCGCAATCCCAGGATTACCATTTTTGCGAGACATAACAGAATTTGATATCATAGTACTTCATCCATTACAAACGATACATAAGTTCTTACACAAATAGGGATCTCATGATCCAGTTCTTAATACAACTTCAAGCAGCGGAATACGTAATAATAACGTGGCGTGAAGCTCCATCTTCGGGGTCACAGGCAATGCTAACGATGGGAGATGATCCTAGTTGTCGTAACCTTCCTGGGGTCCATCCTCCAGGTACTCCTCTTCATAGTCTGGCCATGGGAATAGCTAGGGACAAAGCCATGAGTACTCTTTAAGTACTCGCAAACTAATACTAACAGGTAAGGGGTTTTTGGATAATAGGACACTAGGCTCTAGGGTTGTTTTGCAAAAAGCCAGGTTTATCTTTACTAAGTTCCAAAGCTAGTCACAATTTTATAACTCCTAAGTGGGATCTTGTAATTCAGGTCACAACTCTGTTGTGGTCAAGTCAAAGTCTCACTTCATTTCACAAGTCATTTTGAAAAGGGTCGGCGGAGCAGTATGGCCACTCCATGTCCATCCATAACGGCAGACTGCTATTCGAATAGTTTGACACTCTGCAGAGATTGTACACTTTCACCACAACATTCGATACATCCGTCAGGAACAAATCCTGAATTCACCATACTCAGTATGCGGATAATCAATCCTAACCTTTCAATTACACTCCCTAGTATAAGCACCTCTCCTGTGAGTTTGGCCTCCCAAGCATGACCACTGTCATCTTGGGTACTGCACAGGTGGACAATCTTCACAAGGTAGCCTCAGCTCAGACCTTGGCCGTGAGGGAACTAATACTAAGGTATATAAGTTTCCAGTCAAGCCCTACCCAAAATTCGGGTATTGTGGTTATACGATAAAATTGGAATGGTATCGCATCCAGACAACCATCAGTTTTATAATGGGCTAAGGCTCATGCCTCAACATTTTCATCACCAAAATCATCAAGGGTTTGGAAACACATGTCCAAAACATTTCAATAGAATGATCCATCATTCCAAGGTTTTCATAACCATTTTCCCACCAAGTATTCCCATCTAAGGTTAATTAAGTTTTATGCTTAGCACTAGCATCTATAAGTGGGTGTAGTAATGATGAGGGGTGGTACTAGTGGAGTTTCACTAAGTCCAACATTATATCTTAGACTGAGATCAAGGTTTCTAGCTTAGGCCAAATTTTATGCTCTTTAAGCAACCTTCAGCACAACTGTCTAGTATCTACCAAACTCTTAGGTAGACTCTAAGTAAGCTTTGATAAAGAAATAAAGAAAGAAGCTTGCCATAAAACTAGGATTGGTTTAGCAAATAGGTATGATCACATATGGTTAAGGCATATAGTATTCATATCACAAGTATGGGTTTGTGGCAACAATAGGGTATTTTGCAAGGGTTAGCTTGCATCAATGTCAATATAAGCTTGCATAGGTATAGTATCTTGCAAGTGTTAGCTTGCCTTGTGCAGAGCAGTGGTTGAAGTTCTCCTCGGCTTCTTCTTCGTAGTATCCTCCTTCCTCCTCGTATCCTTGGTCGGTACTAGCGTCTATGAATAAATACGAGGTACACAATCACCAATCAATACTTAACTACTTGCAATAATTACACACAAGGGTCCTATAGATGATCTAGCATCATCTCTAACATTACAAGGTTAAGGCTTGGTTTAAATCTTTTTATTTTAGAAAAGTAATTTCTACTCATTGAGAAACTACTTAAGATTTAATATTCTCCAAACTAAACATGGGATCATGTTGACACATGTCATCACCACATAGTGTAGTTCATGGGAATGTGATTTAAAGTGGTGTCACAATTTAATAAGGATTTACCTTTTTATTTTAATTAATTAAAGTGGCTAGAAATGCTTATGAAGCATTCTTTTATTCCTTGAACATTATTTCTGCAAGTAAACCTATATATTTTTATATATTCTGAAAGGTATGGTTAAATGTGATTTTTGAGAGTTGGAATCAACTCAAAAGCTTTTATGGTTTTAATTTGAAAAAAATTTGAATGCAGAAA
Organism: Avena insularis; assembly: GCA_023614405.1. Taxonomy (NCBI): domain Eukaryota; kingdom Viridiplantae; phylum Streptophyta; class Magnoliopsida; order Poales; family Poaceae; genus Avena; species Avena insularis. Next base: position 40,585,896 of record CM042691.1, on the reverse strand, counting down.
AGCTTCTGCCTTGTTATTTTTCCTAAGGTTGATCTACTGATCCAAATGACTTGAATCCAACGGGCCTGGATTAAGCATTCACAGACCTTTCCAACAAAATTGGTTTCATCCAATTTGATGCACTAAATTGATCTGGGTTGATTTTTGAAGTTGGGTGCTGAAGTGTGTTTGAAAAGAAAAAAAAGGTTTAATTTGAATTGCTGGGCTACGCGGGAAATTCTAACGGGCCGGCCTGCTAAGCGCAGTGCTCCCGCGGGCTGCGTAAGTGGGTGTCCCCACTGCCGGTGACAGGGCTGGGCGGTATGGGGTGATGTGGATCGTTCGATCTAGCTCTAATCCAACGGCTGTGGGTTATCGTCGACGCGAGACAGCTCCAGCGAGAACTAAACCTAGCGCAGCCAGTGAGAGTCGCTGGGGGCTCACCGGGGTACGGGCGAGAGTCGGCGAGGCGGGCGAACGACGAAGTCGATGACGGCGAACCTCCTGGTACCGGTGGCTTCTCCTGGGGCGGCTCCAATCGCTGGCTCCTTTCTTCTCCGGCAGCGGCAGGCTCCAGTGAAATTCCGGCGAGGTGGTGCGCGCCTTGCTCTGGGGATGGTGTGGTGCGCCTTACTCAGTGGGGAGAGGGGAGTGAGATGGTGTGAAGAAATCGTGCGGGGGTGGCCTCTATTTATAGTCGAGCGAGGGGACCGTCGGGGCGCAAGGTGAGCTCGTCGGGGGCGACGTTACATGCGGCTAATGGCATGGGCACGGGTAGGGGACGGTGCTGTGTCTCCTGGCGATGCTCAATGGCATGGTCGCGAGGCATGGGGCGGTGTGGTTTGGTCTGGAACGGCCGGTGCTCTGCGCGGCAGAGGCGGCGTCTTCGACGGCGGGCGGTGGCTGTATGGCACGGGGCGGCAAACGGGGGTGTCTGGCGGTGTCCTGGGTCGGTGGTGATCGTGTATGCACGCGGCGAGGGCGGCGCGCGGTCTGTGGATGCTGGTCGCGGGTGGCGCTCTGGTGCACGCTTGGCAAGGTCTGGGCGTGTCTCGTGCGCGTGGTCCAGGGCTTGGCAACGCTCGCGGCTGGGACAGGCAGTGGCGGTGGACGGTGGGCTGCCTCCCAGACATGCTGGCTAGGCTTGCTGCTGCTCCTAGCTTGCTGTCCACAATGGGGTGACATGGGTGTGCTCGGCTGTTCACCATTAATGGCAATGGCAAGCTCACAGGGGTGCTAGTGTTGGGCTAATCTTTCTAGATGATCTACTGAGCTGTGTGTGAGCTAACTAGGGAACAAGTTAGGCAAGAATCACTGCACACTATAGTGTTTGTGGTTTTGTTTGATTTGTGTGTGCAACCTGTTTGATGAAATGGCCGCATGAACTCAATTTTTGAATTTTGAAATGAATTTTGGTGAGTTTGCTAGATTGGTTCTGGTGAGTCTGCAGATGCTTGGGTTTTGAAAATTGAGCTTGTTTGAGTGGGTTTTGAGAAAGTGGGATCTTCCCATATGAAGAAGATTCAATTTTGAATTGTCATTTAAACTATGCATTTGAAAGTTTCTGGATGATCACAAAGTGGGCCTTGATACCTTGTTATGGGTACATTCAAGGGGTGCAAAGATCCAGAAAAGTTTCTGTTAGGTTCTGAAAGTTTGAGATAGCCAAAGTAGGCATGAGAGTTAAATTGGTCAAAATGACCATTCTCATAATATATTTGTTTTGATTTACTTGTCTATAGGAAAAGTGTGGGAAATGTTTTAGATGATGTTCTTTTCACCTAAGAAACATTTTACAAGCAATGGATCACACAAACAAGGTGGTTTTTAAAGAAATTCAAAAGTCATGCATACACATATGCATGCATTCATGAGTTGGTTTAGAAAAGTTTTTGTTAACCCTAAACTTGATGGTTAGTGTCTTGATGATCTAAGTTTGGTATTTTTGGGATGTTACAGGTTGGATCTACAACGCGACGGCACGGTGCAATTGGTGGAGAGTTTCTGCAGCAGGGCTTCGCCTACACGCAGTCGGGAGGGAGAGAGAGAGGAGGGCAGCAGGGCGGCTAGGGTTGAGGAGGAGGTGTAGGGGGGTGGTGCTCCCCAGCCCTCTATATATAGAGGGGTGGTCTCCTGCCCTAACCCCTCCCCCAAGCCCTAGGCCGGCGGCCAAGGAGGGAGGAGTGGGGGGCAAGTAATCCCCCCCTTCTAGAAGCTCCAATCTAGGGTTTCCCCTTGTTTGCCCGCTGGGCCCTATGGGGCCTTGTGCCCCTGGCCCAATGCAGACAGGGCACTCCCTCATAGGCCCATTCCCCTCCCGACAGGTGGGACCATGTTGCTCCCCCTCCGGAAGGTTCTAGAAGCTTCCGGTACAATACCGATTAACCCGGAACAATTCCGAACTCCAAAAACTGCACTGCCTTATATGAATCTTATTCTCCGGACCATTCCGGAACCTCTCGTGATGTCCCGGATCCCATCCGAGACTCATAAACCAACTATCCAATCTATCCTAGCGTCAAGACATGTTAAGTGTGTGACCCTTCGGGTTCGAGCATATGCGGACATGATCTTCTATCAATAATCAACAGCGGGGTCTGGAAACCCATATTGAATCCCACACATTCATCGATGATCATATCGTGTGAACCACGATGCCAGGATTCAATCAATCCCATATATATATTCCCTTCGTCTCGCGATATTTTACTTGCCCGAGATTCGATCGTCGGTACCGTCATACCTAGTTCAATCTCGTTCACAGCAAGTACTTTACTCGTTCCGTAATCCGATATCACTTTGTGATTAACTCCTTAACCACATGCTTGCAAGCGTTGTTGATATCGATTACCGAGTGGGCCCGAAGTATATCTCTCCGACTTGGGAGGGACAAATCCCATCTCGATACATACAACCCAACAGATACTTTCCGATCACCTGAGAGACACCTTTATGATCACCCTCTCATAGGATGACATTTGATGACCTCAAAGCTTTCTTCCGATACCAGGGAGTTGTATTATCTCATGGTCTAAGGAATACAATATTTGACATAAGAAAAGCTTCGCAAAGACGAACACGATGACATGATCTAATTGCTTAGTTTGGGTCTGTCCATCATATCATTCTCCCAATGATATGATCTCATTATCAATTGACAACTCATGTCTATGGTTAGGAAACCTTAACCATCATTAATCAATGAGCTAGTCCATAGAGGCGTACTAGGGACACGGTGTTGTTCACAAACCACACAAGTATTAAAGTTTCCGCTTAATACAATTCTAGCATGGAATATAAACATTATCATGAACAAGAATTATAATAATAACATCTTTATTATTGCCTCTAGGGCATAATTCCAACAGTCTCCCACTTGCACTAGAGTCAAGAATCTAGTTTACATTTGGCAACAATCTCACACCCATGGCACTGAGGTGTTGATCATGTTTTACACGTGGAAGAGGTTTAGTCAATGGATCTGCGACATTCAGATCTGTATGTACTTTGCTAATCTTCAGAGCTCCATCTGCTATATAATCTCGGATTATATGAATCTTGCGGTTGATATGCTTGGTCTTTGGATGATATCTTAGTTCCTTAGCGAGTGCTATGGCGCCAGTGTTGTCACACAATATCTCCAGTGGGTCCAATGCACTTGGAACCACGCCAAGCTCAGTGATGAAGTTTCTGATCCAAACTCCTTCACTTGACGCTTCTGCAGCAGCCATGTATTCCGCTTCTATTATAGATCCCACGATCACGCTTTGCTTGCAGCTTCTCCAGCTCACAGCTCCTCCATTCAAAATATAACGTATCCTGTCTGAGATTTAGAATCATCCTTGTCGGTGTCGAAACTAGCATCGACGTAACCTTTTACGACGAGCTGTTCATCACCCCCATAGACTAAGAACATTTCTTTAGTTCTATTTAGGTACTTTAGGATGTTCTTCACGGCTGTCCAGTGTTCCATTCCTGGATCACTTTGATATCTGCTCCTCAAACTAAGAGCATTGGACACATCCGGTCTAGTACACAGCATGGCATACATGATAGAACCTATGGCCGAGGCATAAGGCACTTTGCTCATAGCTTCTCTATCATTTACCGTAGCTGGACACTGAGCCTTGATCAATATCTTACCTGACAACATAGGTACTGAACCTTTCTTTGCCTTATCCATTCTGAACCTTTTCAGAACTTTGTCTAGGTATGTACCCTGGCTTAAAGCTATCAGGCGTCTTTGTCTATCTCTATAGATTTTGATGCCCAATATATAAGCAGCTTCACCTAGGTCTTTCATTGAAAAACACTTGTTCAAATAACTCTTCACATCGTTAAGCATGTTAATGTCATTTCCAATAATCAATATGTCATCCACATATAGTACCGAAATGTCGAGCTCCCACTCACTTTCTTGTAGATACAAGCTTCGTAGCAATTTGGAACAAATCCAAAGCTCTTGATCACTTGATCAAAACGAAGGTTCCAACTCCGAGATGCTTGCTTCAGTCCATAAATGGAACGCTCAAGCTTGCATACTTTATCAGCATCCTTAGGATTGACAAAACCTTCGGGTTGCATCATATACAACTCTTCATCAATGTTGCCATTGAGGAACGCCGTCTTGACATCCATCTGCCATATTTCATAATCATGAAACGCAGCAATTGCTAATAAAATCCGAATGGACTTAAACATCGCTACGGGAGAGGAAGTCTCATCGTAGTCAACACCTTGAACTTGTCGAAAACCTTTCGCGATAAGCCATGCTTTATAGACGGTAACATTACCATCCGCGTCCGTTTTCTTCTTGAAAATACATTTGCACTCAACGGCCTTTCGGTCGCTAGGAGGGTCCACCAAAGTCCATACTTGGTTTTCGCTCATGGATCCCAATTCGGATTTCATGGCTTCTAGCCATTTCTCAGAGTCTGGGCTCATCATCGCTTCCTCATAGTTTGCAGGCTCACTATCATCTACTAACAAGACAGTTAAGACAGGGTTGCCGTACCACTCAGGAGGGGCACGCGACCTTGTCGACCTGGAACGTTCAGTAGTAGCACGTCCGAAGCTTCATGATACTTGTCATTAGGTTCCTCTATTGTCGGTGCAGACGGCACTGGAACAATTTCAGGTGCTGCGCTACTCTCCAACTCAAGCGAAGGTTCAACAACCTCGTCTACCTCTACTTTCCTCCCACTCACTTCTTTCGAGAGAAACTCCTTCTCAAGAAAGGAACCGTTCTTTGCGACAAACACTTTGCCTTCGGTTCTGTGATAGAAGGTATACCCAATAGTTTCCTTAGGGTATCCTATGAAGACGCATTTCTCCGCTTTGGGTTCGAGCTTGTCCGGCATCAACTTCTTGACGTAAGCTTCGCATCCCCAAACTTGATGAAATGACAACTTAGGTTTAGCACCAAACCACAATTCATACGGTGTCGTCTCAACGGATTTAGATGGAGCCCTATTTAAAGTGAATGTAGCGGTTTCTAATGCATAACCCCAAAATGATAACGGCAAATCAGTAAGAGACATCATTGATCAGACCATATCTAATAAGGTTCGATTCCGGCGTTCAGACACACCATTGCGCTGTGGTGTTCCGGGTGGCGTGAGTTGCGAAACGATTCCGCTTGCTTTAAGATGCGTGAGAAAATCATAACTCAAATATTCACCTCCACGATCGGATCGTAGAAACTTAATCTTTCTGTTACGATGGTTCTCCACTCCATTCTGAAATTCTTTGAAGTTTTCAAATGTTTCAATTTATGTTTCATTAAATAGATATACCCATATCTACTTAAGTCATCGGTAAAAGTGAGAAAATAGCGATATCCACCGCGCGTCGAAACACTCATCGGTCCGCATACATCGGTATGTATGATTTCCAACAAGTCCGTTGCTCGCTCCATCATACCGGAGAACGGGGTTTTGATCATCTTGCCCATGAGGCATGGTTCGCATGTGTCAAATGATTCAAAATCAAGAGACTCCAAAAGTCCATCAGAATGGAGTTTCTTCATGCGCTTTACACCAATATGACCTAGACGACAGTGCCACAAATAAGTAGTATTATCACTATCTACTTTGCATCTCTTAGCCTCAATGTTATGGATGCGTGTTTCATCCCTTTCGAGATTTAGAAGAAATAAACCATTCACAACAGGTGCATGACCATAAAAGATGTTACTCATATAAATAGAACAACCATTATTCTCCGATTTAAATGAATAACCATCTTGCAATAAACACGATCCAGAAATAATGTTCATGCTCAACGCAGGCACATAATAACATTTATTAAGGTTTAAAACTAATCCCGAAGGTAAAACTAAGGAGAGCGTGCCGACGGCCATCACATCAACTCTTGATCCGTTGCCAACGAGCATCGTCACCTCATCCCTCGCAAGCCGCCATCTATTCCGTAGCTCCTGTTTCGAGTTACAAATATTAGCAACTGAACCAATATCAAATACCCAGGCTCTACAACGAGGGCTAGTAAGGAAAACATCAATAACATGTATATCAAATATACCTTTGATGGTGCCAGCCTTCTTGTCCGCTAAGTACATCGGACAGTTGCGCTTCCAGTGACCCTTGTCCTTGCAATAGAAGCACTCAGTGTCCGTCTTAGGACCAGACCTGAGCTTCTTCTCGGCGAGAACAGCAGCATGCCTTTCTTGAAGGGCTTCTTTGCACCTTTACCTTTCTTAAAGGAGGGCTTGTTGACCATCAACACATGATTATCCTTTTTGATATCCACCTCCGTAGCCTTCAGCTTTGCGAAGAGCTCGGTGATCGTATCAGTGGAACCAATCTGATTATGAGTCACTACAAAACTTTTGTAGCTGGGAGGGAGTGATTGCAGAACTCTGTCAATCTTGAGCTCCTCTGGAATCTTGTAGTCCAGTTGCTCAAGGCGTTGAGTGTAGCCCGACATCTTTATGGCGTGCTCACTAACGGAACTCCCTTCCTCCATCTTGCAGTTAAAGAATCTCTCAGAGAACTCATATCTCTCAGAACGAGCCTGAGTCTGAAACATGGTTTTTAGTTCCTCAAGAATCTCAAAGGGCCCGTGATAGCCTTCAAAACGATTTTGAAGGTCCGATTGCATAGCAAACAACATGGTGCTCTTAATCACACCATAATCTTCTTTGCGCGACTGATAGACAGCTTTCTCATCAGCCGGCGCAGTTGCAGCAGGGGGGTTACCTAACGCTTTCTCAAGGACATAGTCCTTTTGACCGCTAGAGAGAATGATTCTCAGATTGCAGAACCAGTTGGTGAAGTTAGACCCATTGTTCTTAAGCTTTTCTTTCTCAGCAAAAACGTTGAAGTTGAAGTTGGACTTAGCCATGTGATCTACAATATTTGCAAGTACAAATTAGACTATGTTCATGATAACTAGTTCAACTTTTAATTAAATTACTAGATGAACTCCCACTAAATTCAACATCCCTCAAGTTGTTTAGTGAACATGATCCAAATTCACCACACCTAATCCGATCTTCACGAGAAGAGATGTGGCTTCAATGGTGGACAACAAAGTGTCGATCATATCATTCATATGACTCATTCTTAACCTTTCGGTTCATGTGTTCCGAGGCCATGTCTGTACATGCTAGGCTCATCAAGTCAAACCCAAGTATTTCCGCGTGTGCAAAACTGTCTTGCACCCGTTGTATGTGAGCGTAGAGTCTATAGCACCCGATCATCACGTGATGCTTGGACACGACGAACTTTCCCAACGGTGCATACATGGGGAGAACACAGTTTTATCTTGATCTTTAAGTGAGGAATCATCTTATAATGCTACCGTCGCGATCTAAGCATAATAAGATACATAAAAGGATAAACATCACATGCATATAACTTTATGTGACATGGTATTGCCAATCTTCGCGCAATGATCTCCATCTTGTGCGTGCCGGCATGATCTCCATCACTCCACCATGATTGCCTCCACCACCAATAGCAACTACAACTATTGTTAACTACTTAGCGATAAAGTGAAACTATTACATGGCGTATAAGAAGTTGACACACAGGTCATACACAATTATAAAGACAACCATATGGCTCCTACCGGTTGTGTACTCATCGACATGCAAGTCGTGAAACATTACAAAACATGATAATCGCATACATTATACACATCACATCTTGGGCCATACCATATCACAGAAAACACTCCCTGCAAAAACAAGTTAGACGCCTCTACTTTGTTGTTGCATGTTTTACGTGGCTTATGGGAGTAGATGCTAAGAACGATTCTTACCTACGGAAAGCCACAACGGTGATATTATGGTTGCCAAACTCCGGTGTAGATCCCATGAAAACTATAGTGAGAAAGCGGCATCCACCACCGCATGTGTGGAACAAGCCACACGTCAAGTGAGCGGTCTCATGACGACGTCGCGTAAGGTTGGCCTGGAATGCTTCAATCTCACTATCCCGCGTCATCAGAAGAAAACAAACAAGAGGCTTGCAACAGAAAACATCAATGCCTGCAACAACCATGTTGCGTTCTACTCGTGAAACACATCTATGCATAGATCTAGCTCTGAGGGAATCCAAATTTCGCGGCATAGTAAATCAAAATTTTCTACGGATGCGAACAGAGGGAAGCCAAGATCTAATCTAGGAGATGAAAACAACGAGAGAGATTGGATTAGATCTTCATACCCTTGAAGATTCGCTGGCCAGCGTTAAATCCGGAACGTGGGTGATGTAGTCGTACTCTCTTCTCCTCCTCGCGATCCGATCCGATCTAGCACCACAAGTGGCGATGCCTCCGTGAGATGCACACGTGCGGCACCTCGACGTCTCCTCCTTCCTTGGTCCAGCAAGTATGGTGGAGAGATGGGTTGGATCTACAACGCGACGGCGCGGTGCAATTGGTGGAGAGTTTCTGCAGCAGGGCTTCGCCTACACGCAGTCGGGAGGGAGAGAGAGAGGAGGGCTGCAGGGCGTCTAGGGTTGAGGAGGAGGTGTAGGGGGGTGGTGCGCCCCAGCCCTCTATATATATAGGGGTGCGCGCCTGCCCTAACCCCTCCCCCAAGCCCTAGGCCGGCGGCCAAGGAGGGAGGAGTGGGGGGCAAGTAATCCACCCTTCTAGAAGCTCCAATCTAGGGTTTCCCCTTGTTTGGCCGGCTGGGCCCTATGGGGCCTTGTGCCCCTGGCCCAATGCAGACAGGGCACTCCCTCATAGGCCCATGCCCCCTCCCTATAGGTGGGACCACGTTGTTCCCCCTCCGGAAGGTTCTAGAAGCTTCCGGTACAATACCGATTAACCCGAAACAATTCCGAACTCCAAAAACTGCACTGCCTTATATGAATCTTATTCTCCGGACCATTCCGGAACCTCTCGTGATGTCCCGGATCCCATCCGAGACTCCGAACAAAAACTCATAAACCAACTATCCAATCTATCCTAGCGTCAAGACATGTTAAGTGTGTGACCCTTCGGGTTCGAGCATATGCGGACATGATCTTCTATCAATAATCAGCAGCGGGGTCTGGAAACCCATATTGACTCCCACACATTCATCGATGATCATATCGTGTGAACCACGATGCCAGGATTCAATCAATCCCATATATATATTCCCTTCGTCTCGCGATATTTTACTTGCCCGAGATTCGATCGTTGATGCACCGTCATACCTAGTTCAATCTCGTTCACAGCAAGTACTTTACTCGTTCCGTAATCCGATATCACTTTGTGATTAACTCCTTAACCACATGCTTGCAAGCGTTGTTGATATCGATTACCGAGTGGGCCCGAAGTATATCTCTCCGACTTGGGAGGGACAAATCCCATCTCGATACATACAACCCAACAGATACTTTCCGATCACCTGAGAGACACCTTTATGATCACCCTCTCATAGGATGACATTTGATGACCTCAAAGCTTTCTTCCGATACCAGGGAGTTGTATTATCTCATGGTCTAAGGAATACAATATTTGACATAAGAAAAGCTTCGCAAAGACGAACACGATGACACGATCTAATTGCTTCGCTTAGTTTGTCTACATCCATCATATCATTCTCCCAATGATATGATCTCATTATCAATTGACAACTCATGTCTATGGTTAGGAAACCTTAACCATCATTAATCAATGAGCTAGTCCATAGAGGCGTACTAGGGACACGGTGTTGTTCACAAACCACACAAGTATTAAAGTTTCCGCTTAATACAATTCTAGCATGGAATATAAACATTATCATGAACAAGAATTATAATAATAACATCTTTATTATTGCCTCTAGGGCATAATTCCAACAGTCTCCCACTTGCACTAGAGTCAATAATCTAGTTTACATTTGGCAACAATCTCACACCCATGGCACTGAGGTGTTGATCATGTTTTACACGTGGAAGAGGTTTAGTCAATGGATCTGCGACATTCAGATCTATATGTACTTTGCTAATCTTCAGATCTCCATCTGCTATATAATCTCGGATTATATGAAACTTGCGGTTGATATGCTTGGTCTTTGGATGATATCTTGGTTCCTTAGCGAGTGCTATGGCGCCAGTGTTGTCACACAATATCTCCAGTGGGTCCAATGCACTTGGAACCACGCCAAGCTCAGTGATGAAGTTTCTGATCCAAACTCCTTCACTTGACGCTTCTGCAGCAGCCATGTATTCCGCTTCTATTATAGATCCCACGTAATAATGACCTTTGTTTCTGTGTACTTCATCTTAAACTGTGGATGCTAGCAATTGATCCAGGGACTAGCATTGCAATCACAGGGACCTTTACCTTTACAAAGGTGGGGCCTTACAGATGGTATCAGAGCACTGTGTTGCCTGTAGGATTATGACCCTAGGATTGGATTAGAAACAACTAAGGAAGAATTTTCAACACTTTGAAAAATTTCCACACTTGTCTTTTTCTTCTCGTAAACTTTTCTAATCTTCCTTCTCATCTCTATTTGTAGATGAACTCCATCAACAAAGTCGTGAGGAAGGGACCACTCATGACCATGACTTTGGAGTGTGAGATAGAATTTCCCAAGGCACTCAAGAACCTTATGGTTACCATGGGAATACATGGTGCAGCTGTGTACAAGGGATTCCATGTGATGGATGAAGGAGAAGATTATTGGTCGGTGCAACTTCACTTGTACAAAAACAAGGAAGACAACCACAAAGAGTCAGGATTCTGCATGGTCACCAACTCTAAAATGCACACAACATTCTTTGACTCTACAAGAAATGTAGCTTGGAATGCCATTAAGGAGCTTGGTGATAGGCTCAAGTGCAGAATGCTCAACACCCAAAATGACCTTAGAGAAGAAAAGAAGCATACCCAAATATTAGAGACTACCAACCAACAACTAAGGGGAGACATCATAGACCTAATATGGGAGTCTTGTGAACAAGATATACAGATGGCTACCAAGGATGCCCTGATAGCTATTTTGTCTAGTGAGTGAGAATTGTAACGTACTTCGTTATTTGGACCACCACACTTATCGTTTTTACTTCCACATTTTTTTCTAAGTCATGTTGAACCTTTGATGTTTGTAATGGATTTGTGTATGCCATGACTTGTGTGTTTGTTGCAAAAATATGTGCTTGTGATATTTTGTCTTGTGATTTATCTCTATTGATGTGGATTCTAACTTTTCTCTGTCTTATAAAAATAGATGCCTAATGTTGTTATCAACACTGCCGAGGAGTTCAAGGGAACTCGTTTTGGTACTCGTCTCATTGAGATCACTAGTGTGCTCAACCTTCCACTTCCTAGCATCATGACACTTCCACTCACCAAGTTTGAGAGGAAGGACCTATGGGGCTTCAGAGTCACCCATCCGGGATGCTAGACAGAGCCAACCACGGAGGCTATCACCTTCAAGTTGATGCATGACGACAAGGAGAAAGGCCTATATGTAGTCATGCAGGAGTTACTTGGGTGTCTGGTAGGGATGCACTCCACTTAGCTTACAGGTCTTTACATTCACCCCTTCGGGAGATGCAACGAGGAGGGTGAGGCTATAGAGTACGAGGATGCTGCTAGAGAGACGATGGAGACAATTCGTCTGTACCTTCAGGACCTAGAGGGTCTTATTAGACACTTTGATACTGATAGGACCAACGTCATGATTAGCAATGACGAGCTCCAGGTTCAGCTTCGAGAGAAGGACAAGCTCTTCGCGGAGCAAGACGAGATTGTCCAGGAAATGGAGGCCAAGTTTGAAAGCCAGGACAAGAAGTTCAAGAGCCAGGAGAAAAGAGTCCAAGACAGGAACAAGAATATCTGGGAGATGAAGGAAGAGTTAGTGGCCAAGGACTTCGAGGTCGAGCATAAGCAGGGAGTGATCGAGAGGCTTCTCTCACAGAAGAGGGCTCTTAGGGCCAAGATTGAGGCCTTGACTGCTAGTGTTGATGAGTATAAGACAACCATGGAGAATGCAAGTCTTACCCTCGTTGATGTGGAGATGGATGCGGAGGAGTAGTGTAGACTACTCGATTATCTTTCATCTACCGTACTTTGATTATTGAGTCGCAATGACCATCCAACATGTGGATGGCTTGCTATGGTGTGTTTGCTTTTTCGAAAACATGTCATTTATGTCGTTCAAACTCTATGTTATTCTGATGCTTGGTTATTGTGATTGTCTATGTGATGTATTGTGCATGTTAAGCATCTATGGGTATCTCGTTCTTATCCTTCTTAAAACCACAGATGCCTCCTCGACGTGCCAACCCTAACCAAAACAACAACAACAATGTCACTCCCGAGATGCAACAGTTGATGACAACACAAGCTCAACTGATGCAGATGATGACAACCTTCATGCAGAACCAGAAACAGAATAACAACAACAACAATAACAACAACAACCAGAATAATCCGTCAGGAGTTGACATGCTCACCAGATTCCTAAGACTGAGGCCTGCAAAGTCTCGGGAACCACTGATCCAATGGTGGCCAATGACTGGCTACGCTCAGTGAACAAGGACTTAGTGACTGTAGGCTGCACCGACGAAGAGAAGGTCAGGTTTGCAGCACATCTGCTTGAAGGGCCAGCAGCAACTTGGTGGGACAACTTTCAGATCACCACTCCCATTGAGGATGTGACTTGGGCTATCTTTGAGGATGGATTCCGTATAACTCACATCTCATCTAGAGTGATGAATTTGAAGAAGGAGTTCCACAATCTGAAGAAGCGTCATCGCAGTGTGGCTGAGTACATTGAGAAATTCAACAATCTAGCGCGTTATGCACCGGATGAAGTTGATAGAGATGCCAAGAGGAAGGAGAATCCTCATAGGACTAAATGATGAGTTGAATCTGCAACTGTCTGTTGCCTATGTATCAACCTACCAATAACTTTGTGATAAGGCTACCATCTTGGAGAACAAGATGAAACAGGTTGAGAGCAGGAAGAGGAAGCATAGCTTTGATAAGCACAGCTCGGGATCGTCTCACAAGCGTTCCCATCATGATGATAGTGGGAGTTCTGGATCCCACAAACATGGAAAGTACAAAAACCACCACAGCCACAACCTCCATCATGACAACAAGCATCACTGAAGTCATGATAATGACAAGTATAAGAACCACAAGAGTGGACACAAGAGCCACCATAGTGGAGGTGGAAGTGGTAGTGGAAGTCAACCTGCAAAGAGAGATATCAGTCAGGTTGAGTGTTTCAAGTGTAAGAAGATGGGGCACTATGCAAATGATTGCCCAGATAAGAAGGTTGAAGGAACCACCAAGCCCAACCCTTTCCAGAAGGGACAAGTGAACCACATCAATCTGGAAGAAATATATGAGGAATCTGATGCTGTGGCTGGTAAGTTCAAACTCAATTCTATTCCAGCCATTGTTCTTTTTGATACTGGTGAATCGCATTCATTCATATCAAGATCATTTGTTGATAGAAATGGAGTTCCAACTAAAAATATTGGGTGTCCTATAAAAGTAAGTTCTCCCGGTGGAGATATGATGGTAAGCCTTGGATGTCGTGATCTAGTAATAGAATTTGGAAATCATAAGTTTCCAGTTAGTCTGATAATCCTAGATTCCCAAGGATTGGATGTTATTTTGGAATGGATTGGATGACCAAGTATGAAGGAGTACTAGATTGTGCCAACCGTACTGTCGCACTCACAACCCCGGATAAGAAACGGATTAGATTCAAGTCTAACTTTGAATCAAAAGGGAGTAAGCTAAATTCTCTTAAGGGGGTTAGCATAGACATTGTACTATTTGTGAGAGAATATCCGGATGTGTTTCCTGAAGAATTGTCGGGAATGCCACCAGATAGAGATGTTGAGTTTCTGATTGACTTGCTGCCAGGATCAGGACCAATAGCAAAGAGACCTTAGAAGATGTCAGTTGATGAGTTCAAAGAACTCAAGAAACAACTTGGAGAACAGTTGCAGAAAGGATTTATTCAACCAAGTTCTTCATCTTGGGGAGCACCAGTTTTGTTTGTTGAAAAGAAAGATAGAATTCAAAGGTTATGCATAGATTATCGTTCACTCAATGAGGTGACTATCAAGAACAAGTATCCTTTGCCCAAAATCAATGACTTGTTTGATCAGTTAGAAGGAGCGCGTGTGTTCTAAAAGATTGATCTTCGGTCAGGATATTTTCAGCTAAAGATAAGGGAACAAGACATACCTAAGACTGCTTTCACCACTAGGTATGGATTGTATGAATACACCATGATGCCATTTGGCTTGACAAATGCACCAGCCTACTTCATGAATATGATGAACAAGGTGTTCATGGAATTTCTTGACAAATTCGTTGTCGTCTTCATCGATGAAATTTTGATCTATTCCAAGAGCAATGAAGAGCCTAAAGAGCATTTGCGATTGATACTTGAGAATCTTAGAGAGCAAAAACTGTATGTCAAATTCAGCAAGTGTGAATTCTGGTTGAATGAAGTTGGATTTCTTGGACACATTGTGTCAGGAGATGGTGTAGAAGTTGATCCCGCAAAAGAGCTGTAACTGAATGGGAATATCCTAAGTCAGTGAAAGAAGTTCGTAGTTTCCTTGTCTTGGCACGAAACTATAGAAGATTCATTGAGAATTTCTCAAAGGTAGCTAAGACAATGACGAAGTTACTTAAGAAAGACAAGAAATTTGATTGGACTGAAGGATGCGAACTCAGTTTCCAAGAGTTGAAGAAGAGACTAGTGACAAGGTTGACCATGGGTATGGAGTAGGAGGATTATGGATCAATGACCGTCCTTTCGAACTTGATCGATTGCTGGCAGAGTATTGAAGAATCATCGAGCATTCTGAACTGCAGATGGTGCCGCCTTATGGCGAATATGGTACCACCCACTACGATTACTATGATGGCTACCCGTTAGATTAGATTGATGGATCATGTTGGTCTGGTCCTGTTGTATTCTCTGTTGTCTATGAACTATAGGCAAGTGAAAGTTGTATGGTGTGCCTGTAATACAATGGATCCTCTATGTTTCAAAAATATCATGTGTTGTACCTATTTCAATTTCGCTGTTTTTCTATGTACATGTAGTAATTCGGATATGTGCTCGCTTTGTAAAAATCCATGCCAACAATGTGTGTGATCTAGACCTATCTTAGCTGTCTAGAAAAACCTTAATCATCTTGTTGTTGTATATATGATCCTACCTACTTGATAGATCTAACTATAATTTTGTTATGCCAAGCCATGACACACAAGTATGTTTTTTCATGTAAAACATATTGGAAAAGATGTTCAGCAAACAAACAACAAGCTTGTATATATAAGATGGTAAGTAATTAAATTCGTGTAGACTTATTCAAAATGCAAAATATTATTGTAGTACACAAGGGAATGAAAAAAATATGCTTACCTACACATTTCGTGCTCAACGTCCTGCATACGACTAGAAGACCATTGTTGGCCCAGGATGCAGGCCCGCGTAGCGCAAATTTTTCATGTGTAGTCCAACAGGCAGACAACTGACAGCAGTACGTTTCATCGTTGATTTGTTGAGAGAAGCTCATTCCAGTCATGAATGCAGGGTATATAAGCTGGTCGAATCGTTTCTCGCTCGGCGATGTGGGGCTAAACTCCAACTCGGTATTCCGTTGGGCCCGAAAGAGCCCATTACTGTTTGATGTCCGGGATTAAGATGGGCCACCCCAAACTACTTGATGCCGGGACGCAGCCGTGACGCGGGCGCAGGGGTAGGAGTTGGGCTGGCTTGTTGCCTGCACGCCGAGTCTTACTTTTTCTTCTACCCTATATTTCTATTTATTTTCTATTTAAAAATTTGAACAAAATAGCTATTTTACAATTTTGAATTTTATAAAATAAATTACATATTCTTGATAGAAACCATTGGTATAACATGTGCAAAAATTTTGGGATCATTTGATGAACATCAAAAAATTGAGAAATTTACAAACAACCCTTTTGGTCTCACCTAGGCCTCTTTTCCTAGAAATGTGTTTTTTCGACTTTCGTGAAACAACCTAGATTTTTTTACACAAGCTAACATACACAAACTAAGACACATGTACAAGGTTTCACATAAAATTGAATGTTTTTCAAATTTTGGTGGCCCAGTCAAATTTAGGCCAAAAATCATGGTGACTAGTAAAGATGCCTAGGGGTGAGGTCTTTGTGATGTGAGACATGCTCCATGCTGAAACATGGCATCCTCTACCTAGAAGCATTTTTAAATCTGTCCAAGGTTTCACACAATTTTTATATATTCTTTTGAATTTTAGGTGGCCCGGTCAAATTTTGAATTTTTGCATGGGCTTTAGACCTCTCTGGGGTGGCTAGAAACACCTTCCCCAACTTGTGGTTGTTTGACTCAATAGTTGGCCAACATGATCCTACCTAATTGATAGATCTAACTATAATTTTGCTATGCCAAGCCATGACACACACAACTGTGGTAGATGTGGGCCAATGCTAACATTGCATGGGATCTAGACCTCTCTAGGTTGGCTAGAAACACCTTCATCAACTTAGTGGCTACGTGAGTCACTACACGTGACCAACATGATCCCACCCACTTGATAGATCTAGCTATAAGAGTGTTATGCCAAGCCATGACACACACTTGTGGTAGATGTGGGGCCATGCTAACATTGCATGGGGTCTAGACCTCTCTGGGATGGCTAGAAACACCATCATCAACTTAGTGGTTGTTTGAGTCACCACACTTGACCAACATGATCCCACCCACTTGATAGATCTAGATATAAGAGTGCTATGTCAAGCCATGACACACTTGATGATGGTGTTTCTAGTCAACACATATGGGTCTAGAGCCCAATGCAATGTTGGGATAACATAATCTGATCCACTTGATAGATCTAAATATAACACTACTATGCCAGGAGATGATGAATTTTGAATTGTTTCTAGAAATTAGTTGAATTTTGAATCTAAAATAAAAAACTACTATGGAATTAATAGTATGTTTTTCATGTAAAATAAATTGGAAAAGATGTTCAGCAAACAAACAATAGGCTTGATATATAAGATGGTAAGTAATTAAATTCGTGCATACTAATTCAAAATGAAAAGTATTATTGTATTTCAGAAGCTCATGCCAATATTATGAATGCAGCGTATATAAGCTAGTAGAATCATTTATCGCTGGGCGATGTGGGACTAAACTCCCACCCGCGTCAGTCCTTCCCGCACGGTTTTCCATTGGGCCCGAAAGAGCCTAATTACCGTTTGATGCTCGGGATTAAGATGGCCCGACCCAATCTACTTGACGCCCGGACGCAGCCATGACGCGGGCATGGGAGTAGGAGTTGGGCTGGCTTGTTGCCTGCATGCCGAATCTTCCTTTTTTTCTTCTATCCAATATTCCTTTTTATTTTCTATTTAAAAATTTGAACAAAATAGCTATTTTACAATTTTGAATTTTTTAAAATAAATTACATATTCTTGACAGGAACCGTTGGTATATCATGTGCAAAAATTTTGGCATCATTTGATGAACATCGAAAAATTGAGAAATTTACAAACAACCCTTTTGGTCTCACCTAGGCCTCTTTTCCTAGCAATGTATTTTTTTCGACTTTCGTGAAACAACCTGGATTTTTTACACATGCTAACATAAACAAACTAAGACACATGTACAAGGTTTCACCCAAATTTGAATGTTTTTGAATTTTTCGTAGCCTGGTCAAATTTAGGCCAAAAATCAAGGTATCAAGTTAGGATGCCTAGGGGTTAGGCCTTTGTGATGTGAGACATGCTCCATGCTGAAACATGGCATCCTCTACCTAGAATTTTTTTAAATGTGTCCAAGGTTTCACACAATTTCGATTTTTTTTTGAATTTTTGGTGGCACGATCAAATTTTGAATTTTTGCATGGGCTTTAGACCTCTCTGGGGTGGATATAAACACCTTCACCAACTTGTGGTTGTGTGACTCAGCAGTTGGCCAACATGATCATACCTAATTGATAGATCTAACTATAATTTTGCTATGCCAAGCCATGACACACACAACTGTGGTAGCTGTGGGCCCATGCCAACATTGCAACGGTTCTAGACCTCTTTGGGTTGGCTAGAAACGCCATCATCAACTTAGTGGCCGTGTGAGTCACTGCACCTGACCAACATGATCCCACCCACTTGATAGATCTAGCTATAAGAGTGCTATGTCAAGCCATGACACACACTTGTGGCAGATGTGTGGCCATGCCAACATTGCGTGGGGTCTAGACCTCTCTGGGCTGGATAGAAACACCTTCACTAACTTGTTCTTGTATGAGTCATCACACCTCACCAACATGATCCTACCCACGTTTGGATAGATCTAGCTATAATTTTGCTATGCTAGGCCATGACACACACAACTATGGTAGATGTGGGGCCATGCCAACATTGCTTGGGATCTAGACCTCTCTGAGTTGGCTTGAAACACCATCATTAACTTAGTGGTTGTGTGAGTCGCTACACCTGGCCAACATGATCCCACCCACTTGATAGATCTAGCTATAAGAGTGCTATGCCAAGCCATGACACACACTAGCTTGTGGCAAATGTGGGGCCATGCCAACATTGCATGGGGTCGAGACCTCTCTGGGATGGATAGAAATACCTTCACCAACTTGTTGTATGTGTCATCACTTGGCCAACATGATCCTACCTACTTGATAGATATAAGTATAACTTGGTGGGATCATGTTTGAGAAAGTGTTGGCTCATACTACTACAAGTTGGTCAGTTGTTTCTAGACAACTCAGATTGGTTAATTTTAGATCCCATGCAATGTTGTTGTGGGTCCATAATTGCCACACACATCATTGCTAGGTCAAATTTAGGCCAAAAATCAAGGTGTATAGTAAGGATGCCTAGGGGTTAGACCTTTGTGATGTGAGAGTTGCTCCATGCTGAAACATGGCATTCTCTACCTAGAAGTAATTTTTAAATGTGTCCAAGGTTTCAGAAAACTTTGATTTTTTTTTGAATTTTTGGTGGCCCGGTCAAATTTAGGCCAAAAACCTAGGTGCCTGGTAAGGATGTGAAACTAGGTCCATGTTGTAACATGGCATCCTCTACCTATAAGTGAATTTTTATGATATGAAAATAGGTCGATGTTGTAACATGGCATACAGCCACAAGTTGGTTAAAGTGTTTCTAGCTAGCTAAGAGAGGTATAGATCTCATGCAATGTTGGCATGGGTCCACATCTGCCACAAGTGTGTCTCATGTCTTGGCGTAACACTTTTATGCTTAAATGTATCAACTAGGTGGGATCATGTTAGAGCTTGGTGGGACAAGGTGCAATCAATAACATTTCTATTAGAGCTTGGTGGGATCTTGCATATCACACTTCAGTTTTATCTGTTTTACCTTCATGCAAGTTTTATGGTTCTGCTGTAGATGTTAACATTGCTAACCGAATTGTGCCCTTAGTACAATTTTTGGGTCCTTTATACTTCCTTCGTTTCACAATATAAACCTTTTTAGCAAGCTGTTTTAGTTTGCTAAAAAGCCATACATTTTGGAACGGAGGTAGTAGTACCTTTTTTCTAGTCGAGTCTGGGGTTCAGCAGCAGTATAAATGTCAGCAGCAGGTGCTGCAGAAGATCCTGGCGCTGAAGATTGTACAAGTGCAGAATATTCCTGGGCACTAGTGCTCGACGACATGCCGATTGGATCTCCTGGCGAGGCGTCGCTCCCGAAGCCATCAGAAGAACCATGGGGAAGAGCTGGGCGGGAGATCCGCACGTCCACGCGTTGGTGGGGACCACGGGTAAGACGTGTCGGGCTCCCCATGGCCGCCATAGTTACGCGCAGAACGCGATGCAAGGGAGGGCCCAGACCGTGGGATGTGGCGTGAGGTGACTGGCGTGGATTGATACGCCTAGGTGACGGCGCGTCAGAGTCTCAGAGGCGGATCCGAGGCAGAGTTTTCCGCCGTATCATGCTCATAGTTCGTGTTTTCTTGGCTTGTAGCGGTGTTTTCTTCAGCCTCATTATCTGCTGTGTTGTCATCAGTATTTTCGGCAGAATTTTGCGTGACTAGTTCGGTAGATCTTGTGCAAAGTGTGTCAGCTGTGGCCTGCATAGGATCAATGACAGGAACAATCGGCACATATATATTGGTCATTAGTATGCACACCCCTAGTTGTTTCTACCGAGGAGGGATTGTCTGGAGGATGCATAAGAATTTCATCATGGAGACGACGACCCGCAATTTTGATGAAGTGTAGCAAAGGGAAAAACATTTTCATCAAAAACTACATCCCTTGATAGGTAGACACGGCCAGTGATACTATCAAGGCATTTTACTCCTTTGTGACAAGGACTATACCAAAGAAATACACACCATTTTGAGCGATAGGAGAAATGCTGGTAAAGATATTTCTAGCCATCCTAGAGAGGTCTAGATCCCATGCAATGTTAGCATGGGCCCACATCTAATATGTTTCAGGTTTCTGAAGAAAATGAATCTCGACTACTTTTTGTGTTAGATTCACCCCAAAGTTGAGTGAACCTACATCCTAAAACAAGTCTAGATACATTTGCTTCACAAAGCTAAAAACTCTTATATTTTGAAACTTAGGGAGTAATTCCCATTCATTTATATGTCTAGTCCGTTACTATTTTGGCGAGCATTGTATTTTAAGCATACGCACTAGAACTAGGCCTATGAATATTGCTCATCAAATGCACAAATTGACAAACATAAATAACCCAAACTTTAGATTACAATCGTAAATTAAGCAAAACGACAAAACCATGGTCATGAAACATTCTTCTGACAAAAACACAGCGCCATGCGCGAACTATTTAGCAATCAAACAACCCAACTTTGTGTAAATTTTTTAATGGTATATCAACATTCGCCAGGGAATCGGTAGTAGGAATTTTTGTTTCTTGAGTTTTCATCAAGAATCTGCCAGCAGCTCCGCGATCTCAAGAACTCTGCTTTTTACCTTTTCGAGTTTGTTTGTCTTCAACAGAATAATTTATGCAACAGTACGTCTCCTAGAATTATTTATCCTTTCCTGTAACAAAATATTAGCTGGGTTAATCAGGTCACATGATAGTGTATATATATGCAAATGCACAATAGAAATTTTGAATACATGCGAGACTACATCTATGAATTTATCTCTGTCAAAGTGCTCCATACAGCATAGCACGAACAGTCCACACGAGTTCCTAATCATAACAAATCTAAATTTGAATAACAGTACTAACACATCAAAAGAAATGACACTAGTTCAACCGGAAACTCACGAATCATTTTGCCGTGGTGTTTCATAGCTTACGATCTCCCAATTGGAAACATCATCAAACTTATACTCCGTATATTTATTAGCCACTTGTATGTCTTTCGAAATTTTCTATCTCTATGAAAAAAAGAGGTTTAGTGTAATGCTTGGAGTAACCATATCGTCGCTAAATGTATAGAGAAAAAACATACCAGAGCTTCGCTATTTTTCTAGACTCTTTTAAATTCAAACAGCGAGTCGAGCACTTGAAATATCTTCTTTGGTCTATTCAGGACGACACTGCACCAGTGGCAATCACTTATATTCAACACGAAATATGCCTAAAAAAGGAGACAAGTGTTATCACATTACATAATCTAGTTTATACCCTGCATTTTCTTGTACAAACAGTACTTACCTTATCAGCACGAAAGTATTCTTCCATGCATATTTCAAAGCATTCTGATATATCATACACAATTTTTGAATTTTTGTCCAAGGCCTCTTTCTTATGCTGGGATCTAGTTTTTCTTCTTGGTGGAGTACGTATTAGAGTCTTTGCCCTCCATGCAGGGCACAAGTTTCGGTCATCCCCCAATCAAGGAGACAATTCTGCCATGTAAGCGCCTACAACCTACAGGAAAATTTAATAATGTGTGACAAACGATCCTTCTTGTTTGCATATAATAACAAAACTGTGGTACTTGGACATACATTGCTACCCAGCCATAATTTATCAAGGATCACACCAATGTGGTTGGCAGTAACCTGAGTGTCGTCCTTGTTATCATAGATACTTTCATTCCTAAAATATTTACTTTTTTTTTGTTGTTTGAACGTACAACACTGCAGCATCTATGTGTTGTGGTGTCAAACTGTCCAGGACTTCTGAGTCTTCAAAACGACCTGCATACACAGAAACAAATATTTAATACGTGCATGTAACTTTTTTAATTTAATACATGCACAACCATGCAATTCAATGATGTTGCACTACCTTTTCTAACATTATTTTTTGGTTTTTACCCTTTTTGTCTGCCAACCTGACCTTGCACTTCTCGCCAACGACTTATGTCTTCTCACCATTAATAGCTTTCCGGCAAATGGTATGTAGGCTATTAAATGAGTCAGATGATCCATTCGATAGAGTGTCTCCTACCTCACCATTTTTTCCTCCCTGCCCCTTTTTGAATGCAGCTGTGAATGCTTTTAATAGAATCGGCTCTGGGTACGATCGCGTCGGTGAAGGACCCCTACCATCAATTAGTATTGATGACGCTTGGGTACTGCCGAGTTTCGCTGGTGCGATGTGGCAAGCATCAGTAGCATTCATTTCCTTCTTGTCTGTGGGTAACATGAATATGTCACATTCAACCTCTTTCTCCTTACTATTTGAATGCTTTTTTAAATTAGAGTCTTGTGCAAAGTCAAAGGAGTTACTTTTTGAGGTGTCTGAACGCTCCATGAAATCTTTTAGCGTATATTTGGTGTTAGTAGAGGCGATTCCTTCACCATTCTCCACCTCCTTCTCTACCTCCTTATCTACCTCCTCCTCTTTATTGTCATTATCAGACATTTTTTATTTATAAGGTCTGTACACGACCCCTGCCGAGTTCATCATAATAAGAAGTTTCTGCAAGATTGAAAATAAATGAGTCATCATGTCATGTTCAAAAAAAGAATTTGTTTAACTCAGAGCAGATGACACATAGGGTGTATCTTAGCACAAGCTTCTGAGAAGACCTCCATCTTTCTATGAAATGTTTCTTCAATTGTTCTATCAATATGCTCTGTTAGATTCTTCGTCATCTGTTCCAACACGACTTCTATCATTCCTTTAGCCCGGGTGGATGTAGAATCTCCATCCTTCTTCTTGTAGGGCCCTCTACTACGTTTCTTACCAAATGCAATTTCGGGTGTATTGAGAACTTCTTCTTGATGCTTTTCAGTTATGTCATCGTTAATATTCAAGATATGTGTATATAAACCAATTAATATTGACAACCTAGAACCATTAGGAGAACAAAAAATAAACCCTTTAATTCTAAGGCGTCTCTCGCAGAAGCCGCATCTTCCGTCTAGTTCCTCATCAATGGCCTTCTGGACGTATACTCGGCGCCATCTGAGAGTATCTTTTCATAGTACAGATACTTCAAATATCACAACAAAATTAGATTAAAACAAAGAAAAATATATTGTAGATAATTATATACTCCCTACGATTCAAATTATTTAACTCAGATTTGTCTAGATTTGGATGTATCTAGACATGTTTTAGTGCTAGATATATCCGAATCTAGACAAAACCAAGTCAATTAGTTTGAATCGAAGGAAGTATGTAACTTGAGAATGAAATTTACCTGTAACAAGATGGTGCTGCCTATCGGCCATTGCCTCACCTCATATGCGTTGCCTACTTGGTTTAGGCTAGCAATAAGGTATGTCCGTACATACTCATTAAAATTCAGCTTTTTAATGCGTTCCACATCTTCTACTAGTGCATAGTAGTTTTTGGGGACGATCTTCTGGTTCTGTGGGGCAAGAAGTGTCCCAATCAGAACCAGAACCACCTTGCGGATAAAGTCGTCATCCGCGACTTTATCCTTGATGACGTCGGCGATCAGGTCATCAATTACAAAGATTACCTGTCTTTTTTCTTACAAAGCTATCAGGTATATGGTTCTTTGCATCATCACCTTCCTCATAAAGAATATCCGATATATTGAATCCATTATGTTTTAAACCATAGATGCACTCAACGTCCACTCCCGTAAGGGATATTTCACCATGATTCTTGCGTATTTTAAATTTTTCTGTCTTTGGATCAAATTTTTCTATCATAAATTTGGTCACCAGACATCTTGACTTCAATGGGGGACTCTCAAGCATGCACTGCAAGTAGGTTTCTCCAATTTTGGGACATTGTGCCGGTGTCATATCTTTCACGAAATGACACCACTTGTCAACAACACAACACATTTCTCTGATTTCGTCAATTCTGTTGAAAAATAACTATATTTATTTAGGTGTTTTGTTAGCATATGAAGAAATAATACTATTTATAACACACATAGACTAAGATGGATAACACTAAGAGTACGTTATACTACACCATGTCAGGTAAATCTCTGGACGCGCCTAACTATCGATAAATCGAGAGCGGGATTTTGAACTTGTTTACACATATATACAATTACAAATATACTTACACATACAAATATAATTACAAATCTCTGCATGTGCAATTGCTTATAAAAATGTTTACACATATAATTCTTTTAAATTTTTTTACACATATGTACAATTAAAAATAAAGAGTTTATACACATAGTTTTTCTGTAGTGCATGTGTTTACAGACCTTTTATTGCAAACATATATGAACAATATTACACATAACCAGCTAAATTAAACAACAACAGAACAATCAAACGTCTTTTTTTATCAAAAGGGAATTCTACATCATTCATTTTTAAACACCAAACTAGCTAAATTGCATCTCAACACCACATTTAGGTCTGAGATGCGATGTCTAATACAGAACCAACACAAGAAAATTTGTAACATCCCTAAAATCATGTTTCAAAGCTTTGCATATCATCCATGCATGCATACTCATTTAGGGCTCAATTTCAAACTCATTTGAAAGAAACAGAAACTTTGGGTGCTATGATTTTATGTGAGCAAGCTTGGACTCAAATGCCACTCTCTGGTGAAGGAATATTTGTTTTGAAAATCATTGTTGTGAGTTCATAGGAATGGTAGGTTGAATTCCAAGCTTGGACAAATTTTTCCAAACAAAATTTGGTATTAAAACCATTTTCAAATCTTCATCAAACCATGTGCTAAGACTTTGTTATTTTAAAAATCTTCAAAGGACCATGCAAGTCCAGCAAGGCAGCATGGTTTTGTACTCAAAATTATACAGGATTCACATTACAAAAGGCTAGAAAGATTTGAAATACAAATACTTTTAAATTCATTTGAAATTGATTCCAGAAAATTGAACTAGAAAAAGAAAAAGGTTTAAAAACCCAACTGGGCCTGGCGCCACCAATCCAGCCCAACAAGCGAAGCAGCCCACCCGGGTTCCCTCTTCTCCTCTGTTTCTCACCGCACCCGCACACCCCCCCTCACGCTGACCACTGGGCCCCGTCCACGTCACCGTCGTCTTCCCCAAAATCTCGCGAAGAACACGTCACCACTGGCCGTTGCTAGCGTTGATCGCGTGGCGTAATTACCATTAATTCGTAGGCGTTTCCTATCGGGCCCCCTGCCTACTTAACCCCCTCACCACTCCGCTCATTTCCCCTCACTCGGCGCACCATTTCCACCACCAGGCTGCCCACAATCTTGCTTGCATCGCCGCTGTACCGAGCCACTCCGACGGGCGATTCCGGTAAGCTCCGACCGCCCCTCTGCTTCTGGTTCAAACGAGCGTGACCGCCATGTCCTTGTGCATCGGCTAACACCCCTGGTTTGCTCGCCGTGACCAGTGTCGCCGTCTTCACGCCCGCAACCACCAGAGCCGCCGATCAACTCCGACGAGCAATAGCGGTATGAATCGAGCGCCCCTTGTCTTCTCCTTGAAACCATCTTTATCACCATGACCTTGCGCACCCCCTGATACATTTTGTTCGTGCTAGGACGACACAAAACCTTGGCAACATCAACGTATGTAAGCATCCGACGCCGCGCTCAACTCCGACGAGCTCCAACAACATCCACGGTGTGCCCCTTCACCAACCGAGCCTACCTTGAGCATCAGCAGCGCACGACAAACTCGGTAAGCCACCTCTCCCTCTCCCACGCGACCTAGATCATCGGCAACGCCATCGACAGCTAGCGCCGCTTAAGCTTTGGTCATGCTGTCGCAAATCGTTGGATCTGGATCCAACGTGTTAGATAGATCACTTAAACGAAGGGGTACGGAACAGATCTGGCCGTGCGATCTAAGTTAGATCTGACGGTCCACATTAGTCGATCCACGCAAATAGGTATCAACCAATCAGAGAGCGCCGTGTGGTTAGTCCTTTGTTTTAAAAACAGAATTTAAATTTATTAGGTGTTTAAACTTGTAAAATTCATAACTTTTGATTCCCACGTCCAAATTTGACAAATTTTATATCATTGGAATCAGGAGAGAAAATCCTTTATATTTATGCAATATGTTTAATGTTTTGCCTCTGTAAAAATGGTTGTTTTTACAGAAACATTTGTAGGCATAATTTGTGTATAGAAATTATTTGAAAAATGTTATGCTAATCAAATAAAGTTTATTTGGATTATTTTGGATTTGTTTATGATTCAGTACTGTGTACTTGTCTTGTTTGGTGTAGAAAATCATCACATGGAATTTTTCATACATTCATATATTTTTGCTTGTATATAATGTGTATGTGATTTTGGGCCATTATTTTATGTGTAGATTTTGGTGCAAATAGTGATTGTGATTGTGAATATTGTTGCTACTCCCGAAAATACCAAGGCAAGTGGTGCTTCATGATTTTATTCCTATGTTTTTCAACTATGCACAAGAAATGTTTTGTAAAGGACTTGCATGAATGTTTTGATCTATATGCTATGCTTGGGAAACCCTAGTAGTTGTAGAGTTGCTAGAAATTTCTAAGTTAAGATGCTTACCATTGCCATGCTTAGACTAGCTAGTAGCAACCAAGGGTGGTTATATATTTATGTTATGTGAAAATATTTCTAAGTCTTTGGACTTATGTTTTTGCTTAATAAAACAACTAAGTGAATGAAACACCTGGGTGGAATGGAAAGAATGGTTTATGTTGAGTGGTTACACAAGGCACATTTCTATGGCTTACCTTGTGTATCTCACTTGTGGAAAGCCACCCAGGAATAAAGGGATTTGAGATGCCAAATGTTAAGAAGCTTCTAGTGCAGCCACATGGCATTATGGGCTCTGCCTGGATCATATAGGTTGCAATAACTTAGCCATTTGGACAGTTGGTGGTATTGGGATGATAGGTTGGAGCGCGTCCATTTGGTCTAAGGGAAGGCTTCTAAAAGGTCCTGTCTTGGTAAAAATCAAGTCTTGTGGGGAAAGTGCACAACCTCTGCAGATGGAAGAATCTATGTACTTAGCCATGTCCCTGGTATTGGACAACTTGAGCATCAAGACATGGAAGCTATCAAGAATATCCTCATCCCAATTTCTAAGTTAAAACTTGTGGTTGAACAAGGGTAAAGGTTCACCAATGTCTGTTGGTGATTCCTTGGGAAAGTTTTGTCAAAGAAAACTTAGTGTTTTCAACTAATAGGCAAAAACCTATTTTGAGCAAAGCAAGCCTAAGGTACACTTAGCCAAAATGCATATAGTATCTAGACTACTAATATTCTACTAAGGTATCACTTGCCAATACTATTCCAATGTATTGACCCACTGTGGCTGTAACTTGTGATGTTGCAGGTTATTCTGATGATGATTAGGGGTGATGAGTCTACACTCAACATGCTTGCCTGTGGCACATGAAGATGAAGACTTATTTATCTTATTATATATTTGAACTCTTGTATTAGGCCTGTGGCCATGGAGTTTGTAAAAGACTATGTTTGTCTCTGGAATGATATGTAATAATGACCTTTGTTTCTGTGTACTTCATCTTAAACTATGGATGCTAGCATTGATCCAGGGACTAGCATTGCAATCACAGGGATCCTTACCTTTATAAAGGGAGGGATCTTACAAAATTACAGCAGAATTAATAGGCAAGATCACCTTAAGCGATTTCCGCCCTCAAACAGAGCCCAACAACAGGAATTTCTAACAAAGATCCACTAACCATTCTTCGACATAATGGCGACTACCCTTGGGCGGAAAATCTAATGACTAAACAAACGGATCCATATGGATCAAGTTCTAATCGAAGTTCTGCTGAGCTTAGAACTAATAATACTGTATGATAAATCCACAATGCATACAAAAATACCTGCAATGGTAGTGCATGTGTTGCGATTGTAGCTCCTCAAAAAGAAACAATGTATCCTCGATGTATCTCTCACGTAGGACAGGACGAAAAGAATTCAGATCTCGTTGTTGGTGGCGATGGGCGGAATCAAGGCGAACAATAAAATCCGGAGATACAATTTACGTCCCCTATAAAAAGATGGTTGCCTCTTCCCACTACGGTTTTCTGTTGGGCCCGAAAGAGCCCATTACTGTTTGATGTCTGAGATTAAGATGGGCCGCCCCAAACTACTTGACGCCCGGACGTAGCCGTGACGCGGGTGTGGGAGTAAGAGTTGGGCTGGCTTGTTGCCTGCACGCCAAGTCTTACTTTTTTCTTCTATCCCATATTCCTTTTTAGTTTCTATTTAAAAATTTGAACGAAATAGCTATTTTACAATTTTGTATTTTTTAAAATAAATTACATATTCTTGACAGGCACCATTGGTATAACATGTGCAAATTTTTTGGGATCATTTGATGAACATCGAAAAATTGAGAAATTTACGAACAGCCCTTTTGGTCTCACCTAGGCATCTTTTCCTAGCAATGTGTTTTTTTCGACTTTCATGAAACAACCTGGATTTTTTTACACATGCTAACATTGCATGGGGTCTAGACCTCTCTGGGCTGGCTAGAAACACCACCATCAACTTATTGGTTGTTTGAGTCACCGCACTTGACCAACATGATGCCACTCACTTAATAGATCTAGCTATAAGAGTGCTATGTCAAGCCATGACACACTTGATGATGGTGTTTCTAGTCAACTCGTATGGGTCTAGATCCCAATGCAATGTTGGGATAACATGATCCCGACCACTTGATAGATCTAAGTATAACACTAATATGCCAAGAGATGATGAATTTTGAATTGTTTCTAGAAATTAGTTGAATTTTGAAACTAGAATAAAAAACTACTATGGAATTAATTAGTATGTTTTTCATGTAAAACAAATTGGAAAAGATGTTCAGCTAACAAACAATAGGCTTGTATATATAAGATGGTAAGTAATTAAATTCGTGCATACTAATTCAAAATGCAAAGTATTATTGTATTTCAGAAGGGGATGAAAAAAATTTACAACTAGAAGACCATTGTTGGCCCAGGATGCAGGCCCGTGTAGCTCAAATTTTTCAGGTGTAGTCCAACAGGCAGATAAGCGACAACAATATGTGTCAGGTTGATTTGTTGAGAGAAGCTCATGCCAATGTCATGAATGCAGGGTATATAAGTTGGTAGAATCGTTTCTCGCTGGGCGATGTGGGACTAAACTCCCACCCGCATGAGTCCTTCCCACTACGGTTTTCCATTCGGCCCGAAAGAGCCCAATTAATTTTTGATGCCCGGGATTAAGATGGCCCGCCCCAATCTACTTGACACCCGGACGCAGCCGTGACGCGGGCGTGAGAGTAGGAATTGGGCTGGCTTGTTGCCTGCACGCCGAGTCTTACTTTTTTTCTTCTATCCTATATTCCTTTATATTTTCTATTTAAAAATTTGAAGAAAATAGCTATTTTACAATTTTGAATTTTTTTAAAATAAATTACATATTCTTGACAGGAACCGTTGGTATTGCATGTGCAATTTTTTTGGATCATTTGATGAACATCAAAAAATTGAGAAATTTACGAACATCCCTTTTGGTCTCACCTAGGCCTCTTTTCCTAGAAAATAACCTGGATTTTTTACACATGCTAACATATACAAACTAAGAGACATGTACAAGGTTTCACACAAATTTGAATGTTTTTGAATTTTTGGTGGCTCGGTCAAATTTAGGAAAAAAATCAAGGTGTCTAGTAAGGATGCCTAGGGGTTAGGCCTTTGTGATGTGAGACATGCTCCATGCTGAAACATGGCATCCTCTACCTAGAAGCAATTTTAAATGTGTCCAAGGGTTCACACAATTTTGATTTTTTCTGAATTTTTGGTGGCCCGGTCAAATCATGAATTTTGGCATTGGCTTTAGACCTCTCTGGGTGGCTAGAAACACCTTCACCAACTTGTGGTTGTGTGACTCAGTAGTTGGCCAACATGATCCTACCTAATTGATAGATCTAACTATAATTTTTCTATGCCAAGCCATGACACACACAACTGTGGTAGATGTGGGCCCATGCCAATATTTCATGGGATCTAGACCTCTCTGGGTTGGCTAGAAACACCATCATCAACTTAGTGGCTGTCTGAGTCACTGCACGTGACCAACATTATCCCACCCACTTGATAGGTCTGAAGGGTTTCGCAGCATAGTAAATCAAAAAAATTCTACGGATGCGAACGGGAAAGCCAAGATCTAATCTAGGATATGCAAACAACGAGAGGGATTAGATGAGATCTTCATACCCTTGAAGATTCGCACATCGAAACGTTCGTCAGAACGTGGGTGATGTAGTCGTACTCGCTTCTCCTCCTCGCGATCCGATCCGATCTAGCACCACAAGTGGCGATGCCTCCAAGAGATGCACACGTGCGGAACCTCGACGTCTCTTCCTTCCTTGGTCCAGCATGTATGGTGGAGAGACAGATTGGATCTACAACGCGACGGCGCGGTGCAAGTGGTGGAGAGTTTCTGCAGCAGGGCTTCGCCTACGCGTAGTTTGGAGGGAGAGAGAGAGGAGGGCAGCAGGGCGGCTTGGGCTTGAGGAGGAGGTGTGGGGGGTGGTGCGCCCCAGCCCTCTATATATAGAGGGGTGGGCGGCTTCCCCTTGCCCCTCCTCCAAGCCTAGGGCCGGCGGCCAAGGGGGAGGAGTGGGGGGCAAGTTTCCCCCCTCCTTCTAGAAGCACTCCTAGGGTTTCCCTAAGGTTTTGGCCGGCTGGGCCTATGGGGCCTTGTGCCCCTGGCCCAATGCGGCCAGGGCACTCCCTCGTAGGCCCATGCCCCCTCCCGACAAGTGGGGCCACGTTGGTCCCCCTCCGGAAGGTTCTAGAAGCTTCCGATACAATACCGATTAACCCGAAACAATTCTGAACTCCAAAAACTGCACTGCCTTATATGAATCTTATTCTCCGGACCATTCCGGAACCTCTTGTGATATCCTGGATCCCATCCGAGACTCCGAACAAAAAATCATAAACCAATTATCCAATCTATCCTAGCGTCGAGACACGTTAAGTGTGTGACCCTTCGGGTTCGAGAATGTGGAGACATGATCTTATATCAATAATCAACACACGGGGTATGGAAACCCATATTGACTCCCACACATTCATCGATGATCATATCGGATGAACCACGATTCCAGGATTCAATCAATCCCATATATATTCCCTTCGTCTCGCGATATTTTACTTGCCCAAGATTCGATCATCGGTACCGTCATACCTAGTTCAATCTCGTTCACAGCAAGTACTTTACTCGTTCCGTAATCTGATATCACTTTGTGATTAACTCCTTAACCACATGCTTGCAAGAGGTGTTGATATCGATTACCGAGTGGGCCCGAAGTATATCCTTCCGACTTGGGAGGGACAAATCCCATCTCGATACATACAACCCAACATGTACTTTCCGATCACCTGAGAGACACCTTTATGATCACCCTCTCATAGGATGACATTTGATGACCTCAAAGCTTTCTTCTGATACCAGGGAGTTGTATTATCTCATGGTCTAAGGAATACAATATTTGACATAGGAAAAGCTTCGCAAAGATGAACACGATGACACGATCTAATTGCTTTGCTTAGTTTGGGTTTGTCCATCATATCATTCTCCCAATGATATGATCTCATTATTAATCGACAACTCATGTCTATGGTTAGGAAACCTTAACCATCATTAATCAATGAGCTAGTCCATAGAGGCATACTAGGGACACGGTGTTGTTCACAAACCACACAAGTATTAAAGTTTCCGCTTAATACAATTCTAGCATGGAATATAAACTTTATCTTGAACAAGAATTATAATAATAACTTCTTTATTATTGCCTCTAGGGCATAATTCCAACGGTCTCCCACTTGCACTAGAGTCATAATCTAGTTTACATTAGGCAACAATCTAACACCCATGGCACTAAGGTGTTGATCATGTTTTGCACGTGGAAGAGGTTTAGTCAATGGATCTGCGACATTCAGATCTGTATGTACTTTGCTAATCTTCAGATCTCCATCTGCTATATAATCTCGGATTATATGAAACTTGCGGTTGATATGCTTGGTCTTTGGATGATATCTTGGTTCCTTAGCGAGTGCTATGGCGCCAGTGTTGTCACACAATATCTCTAGTGGGTCCAATGCACTTGGAACCACCCCAAGCTCAGTGATAAAGTTTGTGATCCAAACTACTTCACTTGACGCTTCTGCAGCAGCCATGTATTCCGCTTCTACTGTAGATCCCGCGATCACGCTTTGCTTGCAGCTTCTCCAGCTCATAGCTCCTCCATTCAAAATATAAACGTATCCTGTCTGAGATTTAGAATCATACTTGTCGGTGTCGAAACTAGCATCGACGTAACCCTTTACGACGAGCTGTTCATCACCTCCATAGACTAAGAACATTTTTTAGTCCTATTTAGGTACTTTAGGATGTTCTTCACGGCTGTCCAGTGTTCCACTCCTGGATCACTTTGGTACCTGCTCGTCAAACTAAGAGCATTGGACACATCCGGTCTAGTACACAACATGGCATACATGATAGAACCTATGGCCGAGGCATAAGGCACTTTGCTCATAGCTTCTCTATCATTTACCATAGCTGGACACTGAGCCTTGCTCAATATCTTACCTGACAACATAGGCACTGAACCTTTCTTTGCCTTATCCATTCTGAACCTTTTTAGAACTTTGTCTAGGTATGTACTCTGGCTTAAAGCTATCAGGCGTCTTTGTCTATATCTATTGATTTTGATGCCTAATATATAAGCAGCTTCCCCTAGGTCTTTCATTGAAAAACATTTGTTCAAATAACTCTTCACATCGTTAAGCATGTTAATGTCATTTCCAATAATCAATATGGCATCCACATATAGTACCAGAAATGTCACTGAGCTCCCACTCACTTTCTTGTAGATACAAGCTTCATAGAAATTTGGAACAAATCCAAAGATCTTGATCACCTGATCAAAACGAAGGTTCCAACTCCGAGATGCTTGCTTCAGTCCATAAATGGAACGCTCAAGTTTGCATACTTTATCAGCATCCTTAGGAACGACAAAACCTTCAGGTTGCATCATATACAACTCTTCATCAATGTTGCCATTGAGGAAAGAAGTCTTCACATCCATCTGCCATATTTCATAATCATGAAACACAACAATTGCTAATAAAATCCGAATGGACTTAAACATCGCTACGGGGGAGAAAGTCTCATCATAGTCAACACCTTGAACTTGTCGAAAACCTTTCGCGACAAGCCGTGCTTTATAGACGGTAACATTACCATCCGCGTCCATTTTCTTCTTGAAGATCCATTTGCACTCAACGGCCTTTCGGTCGCTAGGAGGGTCCACCAAAGTCCATACTTGGATTTCGCTCATGGATCCCAATTCGGATTTCATGGCCTCTAGCCATTTCTCAAAGTCTGGGCTCATCATCGCTTCCTCATAGTTCGCAGGTTCACTGTCATCTACTAACAAGATAGTTAAGACAGGGTTTCCGTACCACTCAGGAGGGGCACGCGACCTTGTCGACCTGCGACGTTCAGTAGTAGCATCGTCCGAAACTTCATGATCCTTGTCATTAGCTTCCTCTATTGTTGGTGCGGTGACCGAACAATTTCAGGTGCTGCGCTACTCTCCAACTCAAGAGAAGGTTCAACAACCTCGTCTAGCTCTACTTTCCTCCCACTCACTTCTTTCGAGAGAAACTCCTTCTCAAGAAAGGAACCGTTCTTTGCGACAAACACTTTGCCTTCGGTTCTATGATAGAAGGTATACCCAATAGTTTCCTTAGGGTATCCTATGAAGACACATTTCTCCGCTTTGGGTTCGAGCTTGTCCGGCATCAATTTCTTGACGTAAGCTTCGCATCCCCAAATTTTAAGAAACGACAACTTAGGTTTAGCACCAAACCACAGTTCATACGGTGTCGTCTCAACGGATTTAGATGGTGCCCTATTTAAAGTGAATGCAGCGGTTTCTAATGCATAACCCCAAAATGATAACGGCAAATCAGTAAGAGACATCATTGATCGGACCATATCTAATAGGGTTCGATTCCGACGTTCAGACACACCATTGCGCTGTGGTGTTCCTGGTGGCGTGAGTTGCGAAACGATTCCGCTTGCTTTAAGATGCGTGAGAAAATCATAACTCAAATAATCACCTCCACGATCGGATCGTAGAAACTTAATCTTTTTGTTACGATGGTTCTCCACTTCATTCTGAAATTCCTTGAACTTTTCAAATGTTTCAGATTTATGTTTCATTAAATAGATATGCCCATATCTACTTAAGTCATCGCTAAAAGTGAGAAAATAGCGATATCCACCGCGCGTCGAAACACTCATCGGTTCGCATACATCAGTATGTATGATTTCCAACAAGTCCGTTGCTCGCTCCATTATACCGGAGAACGGGGTTTTGATCATCTTGCCCATTAGGCATGGTTCGCATGTGTCAAATGATTCAAAATCAAGAGACTCCAAAAGTCCATCAGAATGGAGTTTCTTCATGCGCTTTACACCAATATGACCTAGACGACAGTGCCACAAATAAGTGTATTATCACTATCTACTTTGCATCTCTTAGCCTCAATGTTATGGATGTGTGTTTCATCCCTTTCGAGATTCAGAAGAAATAAACCATTCATAACAGGTGCATGAACATAAAAGATGTTACTCATATAAATAGAACAACCATTATTCTCTGATTTAAATGAATAACCGTCTTGCAATAAACACGATCCAGAAATAATGTTCATGCTCAACGCAGGCACATAATAACACTTATTAAGGTTTAAAACTAATCCCGAAGGTAAAACTAAGGAGAGTGTGCCGACGGCCATCACATCAACTCTTGATCCGTTGGCAACGCGCATCGTCACCTCATCCCTCGCAAGCCGTCGTCTATTCCGTAGCTCCTGTTTCGAGTTACAAATATTAGCAACTGAACCAGTATCAAATACCCAGGAACTACAACGAGGGCTAGTAAGGAAAACATCAATAATTTTTTTATCTAATATACCTTTGATTGTGCCAGCCTTCTTGTCCGCTAAGTACTTGGACGTTGCGCCCAAAGGACCCTTGTCCTTGCAATAGAAGCACTCAGTGTCCGGCTTGGGTCCAGACTTGAGCTTCTTCTCAGCAGGGGCAACGCGCTTGCCGCCGCCTTTCTTGAAGGGCTTCTTTGCACCCTTACCTTTCTTGAATGTGGGGGGCTTGTTGACCATCAACACATGATTATCCTTTTTGATGTCCACCTCCGCTACTTTCAAATTATCGAAGATCTCAGTGATCAAATCAGTGGAACCAATCTGATTGTGATCAACTACAAAACTTTTCTAGCTAGGAGTGTCAATCTTGAGCTCCTCTGGAATCTTGCAGTCCAGTTGCTCAAGGCGTTGAGTGTAGCCCGTCATCTCAATGGCGTGCTCACTAACGGAACTCCCTTCCTCCATCTTGCAGTTAAAGAACTTCTCAGAGATCTCATATCTCTCAGAACGGGCCTGAGTCTGAAACATAGTTTTCAGCTCCTCAAGAATCTCAAAGGGCCCGGGATAGTCTTCAAAACGATTTTGAAGGTCCGATTCCATAGCAAACAACATGGTTCTCTTAATCACAACATAATCATCTTTGCGTGACTGATAGACAACTTTCTCATCAGCCGGCGCATCTATATGAGGCGTCACCTAAGCGCTTTCTCAAGGACATGGTCCTTTTGTCTGCCAGAGAGGATGATTCTCAGATTGCGGAACCAGTTGGTGAAGTTAGACCCATTGTTCTTAAGCTTTTCTTTCTCAGCAAAAACATTGAAGTTGAAGTTGGATTTAGCCATTTGATCTACAATATTTGCAAGTACAATTAGACTATGTTCATGATAACTAGTTCAACTTAATCAAATTACTAGATGAACTCCCACTAAATTCAACATCCCTCAAGTTGTTTAGTGAACATGATCGAAATTCACCACACCTAATCCGATCTTCACGAGAAGAGATGTGGTTTCAATGGTGGACAACGAAGTGTCGATCATATCATTCATATGACTCATGCTTAACCTTTCGGTTCATGTGTTCCGAGGCCATGTCTGTACATGCTAGGCTCGTCAAGTCAAACCCAAGTATTTCCACGTGTGCAAAACTGGCTTGCACCCGTTGTATGTGAGCGTAGAGTCTATAGCACCCGATCATCACGTGATGCTTGGACACGACGAACTTTCGCAACGGTGCATACATGGGGAGAACACAATTTTATCTTGATCTTTAAGTGAGGAATCATCTTATAATGCTACCGTCGTGATCTAAGCATACTAAGATACATAAAAGGATAAACATCACATGCATATAACTTTATGTGACATGGTATAGCCAATCTTCGCGCAATGATCTCCATCTTGTGCATGCCGGCATGATCTCCATCACTCCACCATGATTGCCTCCACCATGAATAACAACTACAACTATTGCTAACTACTTAGCGATAAAGTAAAGCTATTACATGGCGTATAAGAAGTTGACACACAGGTCATACACAATTATAAAGACAACCATATGGCTCCTGCGGTTGTGTACTCATCGACATGCAAGTCGTGAAACATTACAAAACATGATCATCGATACATTATACACATCACATCTTGGGCCATACCATATCACGAAAACACTCCTGCAAAAACAAGTTAGACGCCTCTACTTTGTTGTTGCATGTTTTACGTGGCTTATGGGAGTAGATGCTAAGAACGAGTCGTACCTACGGAAAGCCACAACGGTGATATTATGGTTGCCAAACTCCGGTGTTAATCCCATGCCAACTATAGTGAGAGAAACTGGCATCCACCAGCCGCATGTGTGGAACAAGCCACACGTCAAGTGCGGAGCCGGTCTCGCGAACGACGTCGCATAAGGTTGGCCTAGACCGCTTCATCTCACTATCCGCGTCATAAGAAGAACACAAACAAGAGGCTTGCAACAGAAAACATCAACACGCAATAACCATGTTGCGTTCTACTCGTGAAACACATCTACGCATAGATCTAGCTCGATACCCTTGAAGGGTTTCAGCATAGTAAATCAAAATTTTCTACGGATGCTTGACGGAAAGCCAAGATCTAATCTAGGAGATGCAAACAATGAGAGAGATTGTATTAGATCTTCATACCCTTGAAGATTCACACAGTGAACGTTAAATCGGGCGTGGGTGATGTAGTCGTACTCGCTTCTCCTCCTCGCGATCCGATCCGATCTAGCACCACAAGTGGCGATGCCTCCAAGATATGCACACGAGGCACCTCGGCGTCTCCTCCTTCCTTGGTCCAGCAAGTATGGTGGAGAGGCAGGTTGGATCTACAACGCGACGGGCAGTGCAATTGGTGGAGAATTTACTGCGGAGGCTTCGCCACTGATTTGGAGGGAGAGAGAGGAGGCAGAGGCGGCTAGGGCTTGAGGAGGAGGTGTGGGGTGGTGGTGTGCCCCACCCCTTTATATAGAGGGGTGGGCGCAGCCTAACCCCTCCCCAAGCCCAAACCGTGGCCCCAAGGATAAGGAGTGGGGACAAGGAAACCCCCTTCTAGAATCTCTATCTAGAGTTTAAACCAGCTTTGGCCGGCTGGGCCCTATGGGTCCTTGTGCCCCTGGCCCAATGCGGCCAGGGCACTCCCTCATAGGCCCATGCCCCCTCCCGGAAGGTGTGGCCACGTTGGTCCCCTTCCGGAAGGTTCTAGAAGCTTCCGGTACAATACCGATTAACCCGGAACAATTCCAAACTCCAAAAACTGCACTGCCTTATATGAATCTTATTCTCCGGACCATTCCGGAACCTCTCGTGATGTCCCGGATCCCATCCGAGACTCCGAACAAAAACTCATAAACCAATTATCCAATATATCCTAGCGTCGAGACACGTTAAGTGTGTGACCCTGCGGGTTCGAGAATATGCAGACATGATCGTCTATCAATAATCAACAGCGGGGTCTGGAAACCCATATTGGCTCCCACACATTCATCGATGATCATATCGGATGAACCACGATGCCAGGATTCAATCAATCCCATATATATATTCCCTTCGTCTCGCGATATTTTACTTGCCCGAGATTCGATCGTCGGTACCGTCATACCTAGTTCAATCTCGTTCACAAAGAAGTACTTTACTCGTTCCGTAATCCGATATCACTTTGTGATTAACTCCTTAACCACATGCTTGCAAGCGGTGTTGATATCGATTAACGAGTGGGCCCAAAGTATATCTCTCCGACTTGGGAGGGACAAATTCCATCTCGATACATACAACCCAACAGATACTTTCCGATCACCTGAGAGACACCTTTATGATCACCCTCTCATAGGATGACGTTTGATGACCTCAAAGCTTTCTTCCGATACCAGGGAGTTGTATTATCTCATGGTCTAAGGAATACAATATTTGACATAAGAAAAGCTTCGCAAAGACGAACACGATGACACGATCTAATTGCTTCACTTAGTTTGTCATCCACCATATCATTCTCCCAATGATATGATCTCATTATCAATTGACAACTCATGTCTATGGTTAGGAAACCTTAACCATCATTGATCAATGAGCTAGTCCATAGAGGCGTACTAGGGACACGGTGTTGTTCACAAACCACACAAGTATTAAAGTTTCCGCTTAATACAATTCTAGCATGGAATATAAAAATTATCATGAACAAGAATTATAATAATAACATCTTTATTATTGCCTCTAGGGCATAATTCCAACAAAGAACCCATGCAATGTTGGCATGATGCTATACGTGCTACAAGTGTGCATCATCCAAAGGCATAACACACTTGTGGCAGATCTAGACCTATCTCAGCTGTCTAGAAATACCTTCATCAACTTGTGGTTGCATGAGTCATCACTATGGACAACATGATCCTACCTATAGTTGATTGATATAAATATAACACTGCTATGCCAAGACATGATGAGCCACTTTGTGGTAGATGTGGGCCGATGCCAACATTGCATGGCTATAGACCTCTCTGGATACAATGCTAGCATCATTAGGATAGATACAATGCTGGCATCATTAGGCACGTAGTGATACACCCTTGCGCCAAATTTGAGTCCATTTAGCTAGCATCAATACATCAAAACATGGCTTATGAATTTGTATTTTAAACAATATGAATATTTCACGATTCTTAGTTATAATTTAGGGAGGGGTAATGTATGCATCATTCAGGTCTAACACTAGTACTTTTTAATATAATATTAAGTCATAAAAATGAGATATCTTTGGCTAATCTTCGGCTATTCCTAGTTTTTTAAAACGATAAATTTTACAACATGGGATAGCTTCAGCTAATATTTGGTGCTTAAAAAATGGGTGTCATATGAAAAAGGAAAAGCTGAACTATCTGGGATAGATGGGAAATATAAAGAATCTTTAGTTAATCCACTATGAATCTAAGTTTCTGTGTTTCGCGGTTAAATTTGTTTCTCTTCGGGATTGAGTTTGTTTCCCTTAAGATATACCAGGAAGGATGTTTTTTTGGATTGATCAGTAATTTTTATAGATCAATTTTCAGCGTACGTATAATTTTTTGGGTTTGGTAGTAATCAGCGTACTGGCCGGTCAGAACTAGCTTCATACATGGCTTTAGCTCAGAGCACAACATAGTTATTTTGCAAATCCCCCCTTGTGTTTTTCTACTATTTCATAAAACTTGGCGAGTAATACAATAAAGTTGGTCCTGGGGGTACAAAAGGAATTTCGATAGCTATAGATGAACGGCTGTGTCCTTTGGAACCCTAATCTAAGGTGCCCCTAACCATCCGCTCTTCCAAGATTCAAATTGATTCTTATATCCTTCCACTAAAATTCTCATATATGACGCCGATATGAACGAGAGGGATGAGGGTGTGCTTTCGCCTAAGGTTCCAAGGTCTGGCTGGGTTGTCGCCATGGAAGATTCTCTGGGATTTAGAGAGTTCAACACTTTAGGCGATGGATTTCGAAAAGAAGCTTCTGGTAATGTTGATTGCTTTTATCCGACTGCATATGTAAAATTTTGTATGATTTCCTATTGTGTGTGTGGTATGGGTCTATTCTATGTAGATCTAAAGAGGAGTATAGGGGGTGTATCATAGTACTTTCGATAAACAGGAGTGTTGATCCCAACGAGGAGCAGATGGTGTTGAACAGTGGTGTGGAGCAGGAAATCCCTAGGAATACTTAGCAAACTGATTTTTAGTGGTTTTCTGACAAGGCAACAAAACAAGGAGAAAGTAACAGAAGTAACGAACAAACGGAGCAAGTGGCCCAATCCTTTCTTAGCAGCGGACAAGACAGTGGAAATACTTATAAGGACCAAACGTTCTCGAGGACACATGGGAATTCTGTCAAGTGCTTCCGCTTCAAATAGTTGAGTACTCTTCTCTTGTGTTTGTAAGTGTTGTGTGGGTGAACCTATGCTAACATACCGCCCTTCCTAGGACTAGTACATACTTGTGATTAAACCCCCTGCAAACATCCGTAACTACAGGAAAGTAATTATGATATAAATCTAACCACAACCTTAAACTCTGAGATCCTACGCTCCCTTGTGCAAAGGTGTCGTAACGGCGGTTCAGGTTTCTGTCACTCCGGTAACCCTACAATTAGTAGCCAAATACACAATGCATTCCCCTAGGCCCATAAATGGTGAAGTGTCATGTAGTCGACGTTCACATGACACCACTAGAAGAATAGCACCACAACTTAAATACTAAACCATTGAATAATAACTCATCACATATTCACTACTAACAACATGACTTCTCCCATGTCCACAAGAAGTAAACGAACTACTCACAAGACATCATATGGATCAAGATCAAAGATGATATGATAATGGATAACAATCTGAACATAAACAATAATCCAATGGTTCCACTCACAAGCATCAACTACAATAGTAATTGTAAGATCCCTCCTTAAGGAAAAGGATCCCTGTGATTGCAATGCTAGTCCCTGGATCAATGCTAGCATCCACAGTTTAAGATGAAGTACACAGATACAAAGGTCATTTATTACAGCCATTCCAGAGATAAACATAGTCTTTACAACTCCAAGGCCACATGCCTAATACAAGAGCTTGGAATAAGTAAATAAATAAAAGTCTTCATCTTCATGTGCCACAGGCAAACATGTTGAGTGTAGACTCATGACACCTAATCCTCATCAGAGTAACCTGCAACATCACAAGTTACAGCCACAGTGGGTCAATACTTTGGAATAGTATTGGCAAGTGATACCTTAGTATAAATTTAGGTGGACTAGTTTCTATATGCAATTTTGCTAAGTGTAGCTTGGCTTGCTTTGCTCAAAATAGGTTTTACCTATTAGTTGAAATCACTAAGTTTTTCCTTGTCAAAACTTTTCCCAAGGAACCACCAATAAACATTGAGGTCCTCCACCCTTATTCACCCACAAGATTTTACTTAGAAATTGGGATGAGGAGATTCTTGATAGCTTCCATGTCTTGATGCTCAAGTTGTCCATTACCAAGGACTTGGCTAAGTACTTAGATTTTTCCATCTGCAGAGGTTGTGCACTTTCCCCACCAGACTTGGTTTCACCAAGACAGGACCTTTCAGAAGCCTTTCCTTAGACCAAATGGACGCGTTCCAACCTATCATCCCACTACCACCAACTGTCCAAATGGCTAAGTTCTAGCAACCTATGTGATCCAGGCAGAGCCCATATTGCCAAGTGGCTACACTAGAAGCTTCCTAACACTTGGCCTCTAAAATCTCTTTGTTCCTGGGTGGCTTACCACAAGTGAGATACACAAGGTAAACCATAAAAATGGGCCTTGTGTAACCACTCAACATAAACCAAACCTTCCATTCCACCCAGGTGTTTCATTAACTTAGTTGTTTTATTAGGTAAAACACAGGTCCTAAGACTTAGAAATATTTTCATCATAGCATGTATATTTCACCAACCCTTGTTTGCTACTAGCTAGGCTAAGCATGGCATAGATAGTAACTTAACTTAGAAATTCCCTAGCATTTCTACAACTACTAGGATTTCCCAACATGGCATAAGCAAAATAATATCATGCAAGACTTAGCAAAATATTTCTAATGCTTAGTATAAAACATGGGATAGAAATATTCATGAAGTACCACTTGCCTTGGTAGTTGGGAGAGTAGCACTCCTCACAATCACAATGACTAGCACCAAAATCTACACAAAGATTGGTAGCAACAAATTACACACAAAACATATACAATCAAAAATATATGCATGCATGCAAGATGGTATATGATGATTTTTAAAATTCAACCAAGCAAGTAAACAATACTGATTCACTAACAAGTTAAAAACTTTCCAAATAACCAATATTTATACCCTAAATTATTTCCTAAACATTTCATAAACTCTAATTAGTCCTACACAAGTTTCTGCAAATAAAACCTTTTTAACAGAAACTAAACATTAAAAACATTGCATATTTAGAAAGAGCTTGCTCTCCTGATTCCAACGGTATAAAATTTGTCAAATTCTAACGTGGGGATCAAAAGTTATAGCCAAAACAAATTTGAATATAAATCAGATTCAAAATCCAGTTTTAAATCTAAACCTAGCCACGCGTCTGTTTCTGATTGGCCCGTACCGGTTCGGGCGGATCAATCTCTGCGAGCCGTAGGATCTAAGTCAGATCTAGTGGCTCAGATGCGCGCATCCCTCTTCGTTTAAGTTCTAATCTAAACCGCAAGATCCACATCTAACGGCCACAATCCAGTCGACCACAGATAGGCGGCGCTGGCCTTGGCAGCG
Organism: Avena insularis; assembly: GCA_023614405.1. NCBI lineage: Eukaryota > Viridiplantae > Streptophyta > Magnoliopsida > Poales > Poaceae > Avena > Avena insularis. The sequence goes on along the minus strand of CM042691.1, from coordinate 40,542,332 downwards.
CGTGAGCGCTCTGTCGATGGAGCCGGCGAACTAGGTCGCCCGGGGAGGGGAGAGGATGCTCACCAGAACCGCAGTGACGAGGTGAAGCTCAACGTGTCCCTGGCTGGCGAAGGGGTGCTCGGAGTCGTCAGGGATTCCTCACCGGAGTTCGCGAATGCGTTGGGTACGGCTGCTCGTCGACGTTGGCGAAGATACAGATCACGCCAAGGAAAAATAAGCAGTGCGTCTGATGCGCGGAGTGATGCTGGTCATGCGAGTGTCAAAGAGAGAACAAGGCGTGGTCAGAACTAACTAGGAAGGTTCGCCGGAGTTGGAGACGGCGTCGGATTCTCTCGGTGCTCGTCGAAGTCGAAGCTCTGGATCAAAAACAGACGGCAAAGGGGATCAGGAGGTGCGCAAGGAAGTTGCGAAGCTGTTCGTATGAACCAGAGAGGAAGGGGCGCACGAGTTTTACCAGGATTGGTCGCCGGAGTAGGTTCTGTCTGCGGCGGTGCAAGGGCGAATACTGGCAGCCTGGTGGCGAGAAGAGCGTGCAGTGTGGGGGAAAATGGCCGCGAGGGGGAGGGGTTTAAGTAGGCAGAGCTGGGCATGGAGTTACTCGCGGAATCAATGGGAATCAACGCGGCAGTGACTGCGGCGAGTAACAGCGGCGTGAGCGTCAGAGGCGCGCGTGATTGACGAAGACGACGATGGGGTCACGGGTCCACTTGTCAGCGAATAAATCAGAGAGGGGGTGGGGTCCTGGTGTCAGTGACTGTAAGGTCGTCGAGTGAGTGAAAGAGAGAGAGAGGGAACCCGGGTGGGCTAAATGGGCTGGATCCGTTGTGGGCTAGAAGTCTGGCGACGGCCCTTTTCTATTTCCTTTCTCTTTTTCTTTTTCTGTTTTGATTTTCTGGAATGATTTTCAAATGATTTCAAAAGCTTTTGAATTCAAACTTTTTCCAGGATTTTGTAGGGTGCAACATTCATATTTCTGGGCATAGAAACATGTGGTCTCTCTGTTCAAGCTTGGTTCTTTTGAATACACAAAATAAATAGTGCTATAGCACTTGATTTGAAAATGTTTTGAAAATGGTTTTGAAACCATATTTGTTTTGTATATTTTTGTCCAAACTCCACACTCAATCCAATCAACAAGGAAGCAATCAAACTTGGTTTAAAACACTTATGCTCTCAAATGAGGATGGTCATTTGATTTAAGTTTGCTCACATAAAATGATAGCACTATGTGCTTCTGTTTTCTTGAAAATGGTTTGAAAATGATCTCAAAATTATATGCATGCATGAATGATATGTAATCTTTGAAATCATGATTTTAGGGATGTTACAAATCTAACCCCCTTAAGGTGAATCTCGCCCTCGAGATTCGGATTGGCTAGCAAATAGGTGAGGGTGGTCTTTCCGAAGATCATCTTCTCTTTCCCATGTTGCTTCCTCTTCGGAATGATGATTCCACTGCACTTTGCAGAACTTGATAGTCTTACTCCGTGTGACTCTTTCTGCAGTCGCAAGAATCTTGATAGGTTTCTCTTCATAGGTGAGATCACTCTCCAACTGAACCTCCTCCAAAGGTATAGTATCCTTCAAAGAAGTTTCTTCCATTTCTGGATGACATTTCTTAAGTTGGCTCACATGAAACACATTATGGACAATGGAGACTACGCAATTCAATTTCATAGGCAACTTCTCCTTTGCGACTCAGAATCTTGAATGGCCCAACATATCTTGGTGCCAATTTTCCTTTGACTCCGAACCTCTTCACTTTACGAAGTAGTAACACTCTAAGATAAGCTCTTTCACCGAATTCGTAGGTGACTTCTCTACGCTTAGGATCTGCGTGCTTTTCTGTCGGGACTGTGCTATCTTCAATCTGTCCTTAACCAACTTGACCTTCTCTTCGGCTTCTTTGATAAGTTCTGGTCCGAACAAACTTCTTTCTCCCACACCATTCCATAACAAAGGGGTGGTACACTTTCTTCCGTAGAGAAACTCAAATGGTGCCATCTCAATGCTGGCTTGATAGCTGTTGTTATAAGAAAATTCTGCGTAAGGCAAACTTTCATCCCAACTGGCTCCATAGTCTAGGGCACATGCCCTTAGCATGTCTTCAAGAATCTGGTTGGTCCTTTCTGTTTGTCCATCAGTTTGAGGATGAAAAGCAGTACTGAATTCCAACCTCGTTCCCAATGACTCATGTAACTGTCTCCAAAAATGGGAAGTGAATTGAGTTCCCCTATCAGACACAATACTCTTGGGCACTCCATGTAGAATTACAATTCTACTCATGTAGATCTTAGCCAACTTAGCACTTGTATATGTTGTCTTCACGGGTATGAAATGGGCCACTTTAGTTAGGCGATCCACTACTACCCAAATAGAATCATATCCTGACCTGGTCCTTGGTAATCCGGTAATAAAATCCATACCAATCCTGTCCCACTTCCAATCAGGAATAGGTAGTGGTTGATGCAAACCTGCTGGTTTCTGATGTTCCGCTTTCACTCTACTACACACGTCACACAATGCAATATGTTCGGCGATGTCTTTCTTGAGTTTATTCCACCAAATTTTTTCCTTCATGTCCATGTACATTTTGGTGTTACCCGGATGAATGGAATATGGTGAGTTCTGTGCTTCTTGCAAAATCAGTTTCCGAAGCTCCGGATCTTGTGGAACACAGATACGTTTCCCATGCCATAAGGTACCCTGTTCGTCTTCATGGAACCCTTTGGCTTTTCCTTTGCCAATCTTTTCTTTAATCTCTTCGATTTCTTTATCAATCTTCTGGGTTTCTTTGATCTTGTCCAACAAGGTGGGTTGAACATCCAAAGTCATGAGATGTCCTTCAGGCACAATCTCCAATCTGAGTTTCCTAAATTGGGTACACAAATCATCTGGCAATTCTCCTTTGGTAAGGCCATTCACAAAAACCTTACGACTTAGAGCATCTGCTACAACATTTGCTTTACCGGGTGGTATTGCAAACTTAAGTCATAGTCCTTGATAAGTTCTAGCCATCTTCTTTGTCTCATATTAATTTCCTTCTGGGTGAAGATATACTTCAAACTTTTGTGATTTGTGAACACTTCACACGTTTTCCCAAAAGATAGTGTCTCGATGTTTTGAGTGCATGGACAACAGAGGCTAACTCTAAATCATGAGTAGGATAGTTCACTTCATGAGTTTTGAGTTGTCTCGGGCATACACCACAACTTTTCCTTCTTGCATAAGTACCGCACCCAAACCCTGATGAGATGCATCACAATATACTTGGAAATCTTTTTCCAAATCTGGCAGACACAAGTCTCTTCTTCAATTCCTGAAAGCTGAGTTCACAACCTTCAGACCAAGCAAACTTCTTCTCTTTCTTTAGCAATTCTGTCATAGGCTTAGCAACCTTAGAGAAATTCTCAATGAACCTTTTGTAGTAACCTGCTAAGCCAAGGAAACTACGAACTTCTTTCACGAATTTAGGAGATTCCCATTCATTTACAGCTGAAACCTTTGCAGGATCAACTGCTACACCATCCTTTGTCATAACATGTCCAAGAAAACCAACTTCATTCAACCAGAATTCACACTTGCTGAATTTAGCATAAAGTTTATGCTCTCTTAACTTCTCAAGTATCAAACGCAAATGTCCTTCATGCTCTTCTTTGCTCTTGGAGTAGACTAAAATGTCATCGATGAAAACGACAACAAATTTGTCAAGGAATTCCATGAACACCTTGTTCATCATATTCATGAATTATGCAGGAGCATTGGTCAAACCAAAAGGCATTACGGTATATTCGTACAATCCATACCTTGTAGTGAATGTTGTCTTAGGTATGGCTTGTTCTCTTATCTTGAGTTGAAAATAGCCTGACCGGAGATCAATCTTTGAGAACACACATGCTCCTTCTAACTGATCAAACAAGTCATTGATTCTAGGCAAAGGGTATTTGTTCTTGATAGTCACCTCGTTGAGTGAACGGTAATCTATGCATAACCTTTGACTTCTATCTTTCTTCTCCACGAACAAAACTGGGGCTCCCCAAGATGAAGAACTTGGTTGAATAAATCCTTTCTGTAACTGTTCTCCAAGTTGCTTCTTGAGTTCTTTCAGTTCATCAACTGACATTTTATAAGGTCTCTTTGCTATTGGTCCAGATCCTGGTACTAAATCTATAAGAAACTCCACATCTCTATCTGGTGGCACTCCCGGCAATTCTTCCGGAAACACATCCAGATATTCAATCACAATAGGCACACTGTCTATGCTAACCCCCTTAAGAGAATTTAGCATATTCCTTCTTGCCTCAAAGTTGGTCTTGAATCTGATCCTTTTATTTTCTGGAGTTGTGAGTGAGACAGTATGGTTGGCACAATCTATCACTCCCTTGTGCTTAGTCATCCAGTCCATTCCCAAAATGACATCCAATCCTTGGGAGTTTAGAATTATCAAGTTAACGGGAAACTTATACTTCCCAAACTCTATGACTAGATCATGACATCCTGAATTCACTATCATTTCTCCACCAGGAGAACTTACTTTTATGGGACACCCAATAGTTTCTACCGGCAGTTCATTTCTTTCAACAAAAGATCTTGATATGAATGAATGAGATGCACCAGTATCAAAGAGAACAAATGCTGGAATAGAATTGAGTCTGAACTTACTAGCAACGGCATCAGGCTCCTCATAGACTTCCTCCACACTGATGTGATTCACCTGTCCCTTCTGAAAAGGGTTGGGCTTGTTGGGTCCTTCAACTTTCTTTTCTGGGCATTCATTTGCATAATGCCCCATCTTCTTGCACTTGAAGCATTCAACCTGACTTAAGTCCTTCTTGATAGGCTGGCTTCCACTTCCACTTCCATTACCACTGTGGTGGCTCTTGTATCCACCCTTGTGGTTCTTGTACTTGTCATTGTCATGACTACGGTGATGCTTGTTGTCATGACGGTTGTGGTTGTGGTGCTTGTTGAACTTCCCATGCTTGTAGGACCCTGAGCTTCCACTGTCATCAAAATGGGAACGTTTCTGAGACGATCCCGAGTTGTGCTTGTCTGAGTGCTTTCTCTTCCTGCTTTCAACCTGCTTCATTTTGTTCTCCAAAATAGGAGCCTTGTCACAAAGAGACTGATAAGTGGGAACATAGGCCACTGATAGCTGCAAGTTCAGTTCATCATTCAGGCCTTCAAGGAACTTTTCCTTCCTCTTAGCATCGGTATCAACTTCATCCGGTGCGTAGCGTGCCAGATTGTTGAACTCCTCAATGTATTCAGCCACACTGCGGTGGCGCTGCCTCAGATTATGGAACTCCTTCTTTTTCAAACTCATCACTCCAGATGAGATATGAGCGTCTGAGCCATCCTCAAAGATAGCCCATGTCACATCATCTATGGAGGTGGTGATCTGGAAGTTATCCCACCAAGTGGCGGCTGGTCCTTCCAGCAAATGTGCTGCAAATCTGACCTTTTACGCATCGGTACATTACGATTACCAAGTCTTTGTTCACCGAGCGTAGCCAATCATTGGCCACCATGGGATCAGTTGTTCCTGAGAACTTTGCTGGCCTCAATCTCAAGAACCTGGTAAGCATGTCAAAACCCGGTGGGTTGTTGTGGTTGTTGTTGTTATTATTATTGTTGTTGTTGTTGTTGTTGTTTTGGTTCTGGATAAATGTCGTCATCATTTGCATCAGCTGAGTTTGAGCGGTCATCATTTGTTGCATCTCAGGAGTGATGTTGTTGTTGTTGGGGTTCGGATTGGCACGACGGGGAGGCATCTGTGGTTTGTTTAATAGAGATAAGAATGAGATACCCATAGATGCTTTCATGCACAATACATCGCATAAACAAACACAAAGAATGCATCATAAGATAAAGGTTCAAAACAAGATAACAAGTGCGTAAAGTATACACACAAATAACAAGCCATCCACATGTCGGATGGTCAAATAACAAGTCTTCAAACAACAAGTACGATAATAGATGATAAATGAGTAGTCAAATCTACTCCTCGGCATCAACCTCCTCCTCGACAAAGGTAAGACCTGCATTCTCCATAGCGGTCTTGTATTCCTCGACAGTGGTAGTCAAAGTCTCTATCTTGGCTTTGAGAGCCCTCTTCTGAGAACGAAGCCTCTCAATCACTGTCTGCTGCTGCTCGAGCTCGAAGTCCTTGGCCTGCAGTTCTTCAGTCATGTCCCGAATCCTCTTGTTCCTATCCTGGACTCGCTTCTCCTAACTCTTGAACTTCCTGTCCTGGCTCTCGAACTTCGTCTCCATCTCCTTGACTATCTCGTCTTGCTCCGCGAAGATCTTGTCCTTCTCGCGAAGCTGCACCTGGAGTTCGTCGTTGTTGAGCATGACGTTGGTCCTGTCAGTGTCTACGTGCCTAATGAGAGCCTCTAAGTCCTGGAGGTATAGACGAATCGGCTCCGCTGTCTCCCTCGAAGTGTCCTCAAAGTCGATGGCCTCTCCATCCTCATCACGTCTACCGAAGACGTGGAAGTGAGTACCTTTAACCTGTCGGGAGTGTCTCCCTAGTAGACGTCCTATAAGATCCTGCATGACTACCTCGAGGCGTCTCTCATTGTCATCATGCATGAGCTTGAAGACGATGGCCTCCGTAGTAGGCTCTGTCTGGCGTCCGGGTTGGTTGACCTTGAAGCCCCAAAGGTCTTTCCTCTCAAACTTGGTGAGGGAAAGTACCATGATGGTAGGAAGAGGGAGATTGAGCAGAGTAGTAAGCTCAACAATACGAGGACCAAAGCGAGTAACCTAGAACTCCTCAACAGTGCTGATGGTAACAGTAGGCATCTATTTATAAGATAGAAAAGTTAGAACAACACAATTCAAGATAAAACAAAAGACAAACATCACATACATATCCTTGGAAATCAAATCACACAAGTCATAGCATACATGGATCCATACAACAACCAAGGTTCAACTTATTTTAAAGTCACATTTTGGAAAAATAAGGTGATAAGTGGTGGTCCAACTAACGAAGTACGTTTACAATCCTATCTCACTGGATCTGTTGGCTAACACAATGTTTCTAGAAGCAATCAGCCTATCTTGCTCACATGACTCCATCACAATGTCTATAATGTCTCCTCTTAAGGTTTGGTTGGTAGCTTCCAACTCTTGGGTATGTTCCTTCTCTTTCTTTAGATCATTTTGGAGGTTGAGCATTCTGCACTTGACTCTATCACCAAGTTCTTTGATGGTCTTCCAAGCTGCATCCTTTGCTGATTCAAAGAATGTAGTGTGCACGACTGAATTGGTGAACATGCAGAATCCTTTTTCCTGATGGTTGTCTTCCTTGTTTTGATACAAGTGAAGTTGCACCCACCAGTATTCCACTCCTTCATCCATCACAGGAAAACCTTTTTACACAGCTGCACCTTGTATCTCTAATGCAACCATGAGGTCCTTGAGAGCCTTGGGGAATTCTGTCTCACACTCCAAAGTCATTGTCATGAGTGGTCCCTTCCTTACGGCTTCATTGATGGAGTTCATCTACAAATATAGATGAGAAAGATGGATTAGAAAAGTTTACGAGAAGAATAGACAAGTGTAGAAGTTGTTGAAATTTTTTCCTTAGTGGTTTCCAATCCTAGGGTCATAATCCTACAGGCAACACAGTGCTCTGATACCATCTGTAAGATCCCTCCTTTATAAAGGAAAAGGATCCCTGTGATTGCAATGCTAGTCCCTGGATCAATGCTAGCATCCACAGTTTAAGATGAAGTACACAGATACAAAGGTCATTTATTACAACCATTCCAGAGATAAACATAGTCTTTACAACTCCAAGGCCACAGGCCTAATACAAGATCTTGGAATAAGTAAATAAATAAAAGTCTTCATCTTCATGTGCCACAGGCAAACATGTTGAGTGTAGACTCATGACACCTAATCCTCATCAGAGTAACCTGGAACATCACAAGTTACAGCCACAGTGGGTCAATACTTTGGAATAGTATTGGCAAGTGATACCTTAGTATAAATTTAGGTGGACTAGTTTCTATATGCAATTTGGCTAAGTGTAGCTTGGCTTGCTTTGCTCAAAATAGGTTTTACCTATTAGTTGAAATCACTAAGTTTTTCCTTGTCAAAACTTTCCCAAGGAACCACCAATAAACATTGAGGTCCTCCACCCTTGTTCAGCCACAAGATTTTACTTAGAAATTGGGATGAGGAGATTCTTGATAGCTTCCATGTCTTGATTCTCAAGTTGTCCATTACCAAGGACTTGGCTAAGTACTTAGATTTTTCCATCTGCAGAGGTTGTGCACTTTCCCCACCAGACTTGGTTTCACCAAGACAGGACCTTTCAGAAGCCTTTCCTTAGACCAAATGGACGCGTTCCAACCTATCATCCCACTACCACCAACTATCCAAATGGCTAAGTTCTAGCAACCTATGTGATCCAGGCAGAGCCCATATTGCCAAGTGGCTACACTAGAAGCTTCCTAACACTTGGCCTCTAAAATCTCTTTGTTCCTGGGTGGCTTACCACAAGTGAGATACACAAGGTAAACCATAAAAATGGGCCTTGTGTAACCACTCAACATAAACCAAACCTTCCATTCCACCCAGGTGTTTCATTAACTTAGTTGTTTTATTAGGTAAAACACAGGTCCTAAGACTTAGAAATATTTTCATCATAGCATGTATATTTCACCAACCCTTGTTTGCTACTAGCTAGGCTAAGCATGGCATAGATAGTAACTTAACTTAGAAATTCCCTAGCATTTCTACAACTACTAGGATTTCCCAACATGGCATAAGCAAAATAATATCATGCAAGACTTAGCAAAATATTTCTAATGCTTAGTATAAAACATGGGATAGAAATATTCATGAAGTACCACTTGCCTTGGTTGTTGGGAGAGTAGCACTCCTCACAATCACAATCACTAGCACCAAAATCTACACAAAGATTGGTAGCAACAAATTACACACAAAACATATACAATCAAAAATATATGCATGCATGCAAGATGGTATATGATGATTTTTAAAATTCAACCAAGCAAGTAAACAGTACTAATTCACTAACAAGTTAAAAACTTGCCAAATAACCAATATTTATACCTAAATTATTTCCTAAACATTTCATAAACTCTAATTAGTCCTACACAAGTTTCTGCAAATAAAACCTTTTTAGCAGAAACTAAACATTAAAAACATTGCATATTTAGAAAGAGCTTGCTCTCCTGATTCCAACGGTATAAAATTTGTCAAATTCTAACGTGGGGATCAAAAGTTATAGCCAAAACAAATTTGAATATAAATCAGATTCAAAATCCAGTTTTAAATCTAAACCTAGCCACGCGTCTGTTTCTGATTGGCCCGTACCGGTTCAGGCGGATCGATCTCTGCAAGCCGTAGGATCTAATTCAGATCTAGTGGCTCAGATGCGCGCATACCTCTTTGTTTAAGTTCTAATCTAAACCGCAAGATCCACATCTAACAGCCACAATCCAGTCTACCACAGATAGGCGGCAAGCTGGCCTGATGGCGGCCAGGCGTGAACTAGGTCGCCCGGGGAGGGGAGAGGATGCTCACCAGAACCGCAGTGACGAGGTGAAGCTCAACGTGTCCCTGGCTGGCGAAGGGGCGCTCGGAGTCGTCAGGGATTCCTCGCCGGAGTTCGCGAATGCATCGGGTACGGCTGCTCGTCGACGTTGGCGAAGATACAGATCACGCCAAGGCAAAATAAGCAGTGCGTCAGATGCGCGGAGTGATGCTGGTCATGCGTGTGTCAAAGAGAGAACAAGGCGCGGTCAGAACTAACCAGGAAGGTTCGCCGGAGTTGGAGACGGCGTCGGATTCTCTCGGTGCTCGTCGAAGTCGAAGCTCTGGATCACAAACAGACGGGCAAAGGGGACCAGGAGGTGCGCAAGGAAGTTGCGAAGCTGTTCGTATGAACCAGAGAGGAAGGGGCGCATGAGTTTTACCAGGATTGGTCGCCGGAGTAGGTTCTATCTACGGCGGCGCAAGGGCGAATACTGGCAGCCTGGTGGCGAGAAGAGCGTGCAGTGTGGGGGAAAATGGCCGCGAGGGGGAGGGATTTAAGTAGGCAGAGCTGGCGTGGAGTTACTCGCAGAATCAATGGGAATCAAAGCGGCAGTGTCTGCGGCGAAATGGCGTGAGTGTCGGTAGCGTGATTGTGAAACGAAGACGGCGGGTCACGGGTCCACTTGTCAGCGAATAAATCAGAGAGGGGGTGGGGTCCTGGTGTCAGCGACTCTGTGTGTGCGTCTGTGAGTGAAAGAGAGAGAGAGGGAACCCGGGTGGGCTAAATGGGCTGGATCCGTTGTTGGGCTAGAAGTCTTGCGACGGCCCTTTTCTATTTCCTTTCTCTTTTTCTTTTTCTGTTTTGATTTTCTGGAATGATTTTCAAATGATTTCAAAAGCTTTTGAATTCAAACTTTTTCCAGGATTTTGTAGGGTGCAACATTCATATTTCTGGGCATAGAAACATGTGGTCTCTCTGTTCAAGCTTGGTTCTTTTGAATACACAAAATAAATAGTGCTATAGCACTTGATTTGAAAATGTTTTGAAAATGGTTTTGAAACCATATTTGTTTTGTATATTTTTGTCCAAACTCCACACTCAATCCAATCAATAAGGAAGCAATCAAACTTGGTTTAAAACACTTATTCTCTCAAATGAGGATGGTCATTTGATTTAAGTTTGCTCACATAAAATGATAGCACTATGTGCTTCTGTTTTCTTGAAAATGGTTTGAAAATGATCTCAAAATTATATGCATGCATGAATGATATGTAATCTTTGAAATCATGATTTTAGGGATGTTACAGTAATCAACACCAGGAAAGTTTCCCCTATGAACTAATGCAAGATCCAATACAATTGTTACAACGGGACGGAGTGGTGGTGATGATGCTGGTGGAGATGATGGTGTGGATGATGATGGTGTGGATGATGATGATAATCACGATGAATCCTATCTTGATGATGGTGTTGATGGCGACGGTCTCCCCTCTTCGGGAAGGAATTCCCCCAGCATTCCATCCTCCAGGAATCATCCAACATGCATAAACAGATGAAAAGCCATAAGTAATACCTCATAATAAGACAAATATCAATGAATAGAGGTAAATTATGATATAGAATGGTGATGCAAATTGGGCATATCAACTCCCCCAAGCTTATACTTCGCTTGTCCCCAAGCGAATACTAAGCTCAGTAAACATGTCCACAGGTTTATGGAGTGAAGTGTCGATAAAATAATACGAACAAGAAGCATCACACTTACGATTGCACAACTCATAGAAGAATGCAACTCACCATTATATAACTTAGCTTGAAACCAAGTACACAAGTAACAATAGATATGCATAAAGATAAATCATAATTGGAATTGGCAAACTTGTTCTTGGTCAGAGAACACCTGGCAAACAGTTCCACAAAAAGCTTTTTTTAGAAGTTTCAAAACAAGAACACTCTTTGCTCAAAAAGGTTTTTCACAAGTGAAGGCTTTCAAAGTAATACTCAATAGATAAGAGTTTTGTGCAAACAAGGAAGATAAAGAACATGATTGAATAAATCACCAAATGAATGCTTGAAACACGACAACTCAAATGCTTGCTGGAGATAGAGAGGAGATAGAGAGGAAGTAGGTTTACTGACTCAAACTGGAAGTGGGAGAAAGGTCCCTTCTTAGAGGGTAGCATGGATTACAAGTCATAAAGAGCTTTCCAAATATTATGGTACTTACTAGCTTTGAGCCCTCATTGCCCCTATCATAAGCATCTTGAGATGATTAAGGTTAAAGTGAACAAAGATGGAGCATATGCTTGATGAAATATAAGTTGGCAATCTCATGTCCCTTGAATATGAGGTCCACTCCTCATGCATACTCAACTTTTGGCCCAGGTAAGTTGTTGTCATTGTAAGTATTTGCATATCATTGAGAACCGCCAACGGGGTACCCCTTGCACATGGTAGATGAGCTTTCCCATAACCATAATGACAAGGCAAGTAGACAATGAGCAGATCGGCAATCTTTTTATTTACTATGTGTATAGTTTTTTATTGAGGATGCTTCATAGATGACTCACTATGGTGATTCTGTAAGTTTCCACCATTATTAAGCATGGCTTAGGCTAGCAGCCCAGGCGTTTCTCTAACACGGAATACAAACTCCATGGACTTACAAGTTCCCTCTTTATTTCACACTGTTGACATCCATAGACAAAAGAGCACGATATCAACTATGTACAACAAGGTAAAAGTGCAATATTGAAAACGTTCCCCGTGACAGCACGGTTCTTCTAATCCCAACGTATAGATGCAATCATAGACAACTTCGATGTTCACAATGGTTCAAGTCTATTAGGGGCAAGGAAATAAAGTGTGCCATAAAGTTCATGCGAGGTTTACTAACTAGTTTTCACATAACAAAATACTTTTTAATTCAAAAGGTAGATGAAGCTTGAGAATTTGCTAGGAATATCAAAATCTACTAGGTAGATATGGTGGACACAAGTGGCAAAAGTTTTGGGTTCAAAGGATTTTGGAAACATGAGAAGTATGCCCTCTCAAAACAGGTTTTTGGCTAGCAAGGCTGGGTAGCAAGCAAGAGAGTTGAAAGAAACAAGCAAACATACAAGTAATGAAGCCAAACATGCAATCTTCCTTTAAAACACAAAAGAATCTTAAATAAAGAATACTAAGCTTATGAGCCAACAAGAAAGAAAACAAATGATAACAAATACCTGTAAGCTCTTTCTTTCTTTTTCTTTCAAATTAATGCCACTAACCAGAACTCGGTTTGCCAAAACCAATTTAGATCCACTTGATGATACTAAAGTGGTGCCAATACTGAACAACAAGATCCATCATATAATAGAGATTGCAAACTAAAAGTAAGAAGTGCAAAAAGTAAAAATTCCGCATGCAAACCAAACTATAAGATAACCTCTCTACCACAGATATGAATCCACTAAAAAAGTAAAAGATAAAAGATAATGGTGGTGATACCGCGACACTCCCCCAAGCTTGGAACAAGCGAAGGGGATGCCAAACCTGATGACGAATTACTCCTTTGTTGGTGGTGTTCTCTTGTCATGGGTCAGGAAATCTTCCAGCATCTTACGAAGCCTGTTATTTTCCTCTTGAAGCATATCCACCTTCATCCTCAAAGCACGGTACTTATCACAAAACTCGTTGGTGGTTCAAAGGGCTTCTGCTGCCTCAGGGAAATATATGAGCTCTGGACCGAAGGCTATGATTCCCTGCATGTGACAAGAAAAAGCATCTGCAGTGTTAGTTTCTCCTACAAAAGTAGGTTTCCTTCCCCTTGTTCCTGCGGTGGTTTGTTCTTCCAACTCTATCTCCACGGGCTTCTTGCCTTTGTCGTTGGTGGAGGCCATGGTGCTCTAAACTTGAGAAGATTTCCTGACAGAAATAGATCGAAATGAAAACACGACGATAACATGATGCACGAACCTTAGGGGATCCGGGGGGTTATATATTACGAAGATTCAATGCATAACGAAGGTTTTGACATGAAAACAAAGCGGATACGGAGTCTGAGGGTGGAACACCCCCTCTAGGCGCCGCCAGGCTAGGCCCGCGCCTGAGGTGGGTTTTTCCACCCCGGGCTCCATTTCCTCTTCAGTTTTGTCTCGTAACTTCCCTTATGTATTAAAAACATCAAAAATATAAAAAGATTGGGGTTTCACGAACCTTCTGTTTTCACCACTTTTACCTATTAAAAGACGAACTCTGCAGATTCCTTCTCTCTTCCTCCCGTGAATTTTCTTCATACAAAACTTTTGCACCAACTCAATGACAAAATTAGTGTAAGAAAAAACTATAAACCTTTGGTACACACTTTAACTGAAAACCCATCAAAACAAAAGCTTCTATAAGAGGCAAATGCAAATGAATGACAGAAATCTATCAAAACAGACCAGCAGGTAAATATTGATTTTTCCAAAGACCTTCTGTTGCTCAAATAAAAAAGTACAGAACTGATGAAAGTTGGGTAACAACTTGGAGAACAAGCTAAAAAAATTGCAGCTCCATTCGAAGTACTGAGCTTCCTCACGAATTTTTACAATGCAGCACAAAAATCTGTCCCAAGACAGGCACTTTTCACAACTCCTCTACTTCACAAAAGTAGTTGAACTTGACACAAAAACAAAAACAAAAAGGATAAGGAGCGGTTATTACAGAGGTAATAACTTCCAAGACTCAACAAAACTCTTGGGTTATCTCCCAACAAGTACTTTTCTTTAATGCCTTTAAGTTAGGCTTGAAACTTCAAAAGATGCTCACATAGGATATATATATATCTGGAGTGAAATAGAGCATCAAGAAGCAAATAACCAAAACACTTGAGTCTAACCCACTTCCTATGCATGGGGGTATCATGAGAAAACGAATTGTTGAAACAAAAATCCACAAGCATAGAAAGAGAAAACAGATGCAACTTTAAAGCTTTCAACATAAAGCGGGGAAACTTAACATCATTGAGATGCATAGAACCATGTTTCCCTCTCTCATAATAACTTTCAGTAACACTTTGAATGAAGTTGACAATATAACTGCCATTGGAAACAACTTTATCTTCAGAATAAGCATACTTACAGTCATCAAAAAGAGGTCCAAGGTCATAGACTGGATCAATAGAAGCAAGTTGTTCCATCCTGAAATCTTTATTAGGCAAGCTATTTTCACAAGGAGCTTTAGCAAATTTGGAAAAGTTAAACACATAAGACTCTCCATCAAAATTAGTTAAAACTCTTTCCTTCTTACAATCAATAATGGCTCCATAAGTGTTCAAGAAAGGCCTACCAAAAATGATAGGACAAGTTTTGCTAGCTGCTGAATTAAGCACTAGAAAATCTGCAGGATATTTAATCTTACCACAAAGGACCTCCACATATGTTACAATACCAATGGGGAAAATGGTTTCCTTATTATCAAGGTGAATAACCACATCAATGTCCTCAAGCTCAAAAGGACCAATCTGATGCATAATTTCCCTATGAAGCTCGTAAGAAATAGCACTAGAACTAGCACCAATATTACATAAACCATAGTAGCAATGATCACCAATTTTAACAGAAAGCACAGGAACACTAGCTTTTCTAACTTTCTTAGGATGAGAAACAATATTAGTAGCGTCTTCACAGAAGACAATATGCTCATGCTCTATATTTCTAGACAAGATCTTTCACAATAGCTACCACAGGCTCAATACCAATAAACTCATCGGACCCTATAGTTTTATTTGCGATCTTGCTAACCACATTATCCATAATAGAGTGTCCCCTTACCTTGGAGGGAAAAGGGATCTTCTCAACATAAGGTTTAGGCAAAATAGGATCAACAGTACAAACATCTACACTGGCAAGAACATGGGTAACAATGTCTTTATAAGGATCATGGTACTTGTCCCACTCTTTCTTAGGAATCTCAATATAAGAGGCAAAAGCATTAAAACATTTCGCAAGAACTTGTGGATCAAGACCAAACTTATTGCTAGCATCATAGAAACTATCAGTTCCCATAAAAGATTTAATGCATTCATAATCATAGTTTATACCTGACTTTCTTCCTTTGTCATTCTCCCAAGCTTCAGTGTTCTCTTGAATACGGTCTAAAAGATCCCATTTAGCTAATTCCTTCATACGTGTGAATGATCTAGCACAAGAAGAATCTGGTAAATCTTTATCATGAAGAGAAAGCCTAGTATAAATGTTATTGAGAATAATATTGTTAGGGAGTTCATGAATATGACATTTAAACATTAGTAACTTCAATCTCCCCAAGCTTGAGCTGTACTCTCTCCATCAAGAGGCCAAAAGTTATATATAAGATTTCTATACTTATGAATTTCATTGGGAGGGTAAAATTTAGAGTAAAAGAGAGATGACATCTCCTCCCATTCCATGGATTGTCCATTCTTCAGCAGCTTATACCATTCTTCAGCTCTCCCTTTCAAGGATATGGAGAGTAACTTCTTCTTCACCTGTTCAGTTGTGATACCTGCACACTTAAACAAACCGCATAATTCATGGATAAAAAGCAAGTGATCACCGGGATGGACAGTTCCATCCCCAAAATAATAATTATCCATAACACGATTAACAATACTTGTAGGTATCTTAAAAGGATCAATCTCAATAGGTGGGTGGTTCAACTACTACCCTAGCAGTGGTAGTAGTTTTACCAAACAGAAAACCAAGTGGGTTATCCATATTGGAAACAAAGTAACAAGCAGTAACAAGAGAAATACTCACAGTGAAAGTTTCCTTTACCAGTTCCACTCGTTAATAGTGCTTCACTCCCCGGCAACGGCGCCAAAAAATAGTCTTGATGACCCACAAGTATAGGGAGTGTATTTTTGTACTTTCGATAAATAGGAGTGTCGATCCCAACGAGGAGCAGAAGGTGCTGAACAGTGGTGTGGAGCAGGAAATCCCTGTGAAAACTTAGAAAACTGATTTTTAGTGGTTTTTTGACAAAGCAAAAAACAAGGAGCAAGTAACAAACGTAACAAACAAACGAAGAAAGTGTCCCAATCCTTTCTTAGCAAAGGACAAGCCAATGGAAATACTTATAAGGACCAAACGTTCTCGGTGACACATGGGAATTCTGTCAAGTGCTTTTGCTTCAAATAGCTGAGTACTCTTCTCTGGTGTTTGTAAGTGTTGTGTGGGTGAACCTGTGCTAACATACCGCACTTCCTAGGACTAATACATACTTGTGATTAAACCCCCCTTGCAAACATCCGTTACTACATGAAAGTAATTAAGATACCGCACTTCAGGTTTCTGTCACTCCGGCAACCCCACAATTAGTATCCAAATACATAATGCATTCCCCTAGGCCCATAAATGGTGAAGTGTCATGTATTCGACATTCACATGGAACCACTAGAAGAATAGCACCACAACTTAAATACTAAACCATTGAATAATAACTCATCACATATTCACTACTAACAATATGACTTCTCCCATGTCTTCAAGAACTAAATGAACTACTCACAAGACATCATATGGATGAAAATCAAAGATGATATGATAATGGATAACAATATGAACATAAACAATAATCCAATGGTTCTACTCACAAGCATCAACTACAATAGTAATCAACACCAGGAAAGTTTCCCCTATGAACTAATGCAAGATCCAATACAATTGTTATAGCGGGACGGAGTGGTGGTGATGGTGCTGGTGGAGATGATGGTGTGGATGATGATGATGATCCCGATGAAGCCTAGCTTGATGATGGTGTTAATGGCAACGATCTCCCCTCTCCGAGAAGGAATTCCCCCAGCAGAAATATGTCTTCCGGAGATATCTTTCTCTCTTGGTGTTTTCCGTCCCCCCAGAGGCGGCAGAAATCTATCTGTGATCGCTCCCTTGGTATTAGGGTTCCATAGGGAAGATATAGGCAAAGGGGAGGAGTCGGAGGCCGGGCAGGTGGGCCACACCTGCCCTAGGCGCGGGGTCAGGTGGGCCCACGCCTAGGGGGTGTGGGCCCCCTAAGGCCCATCTACGTCCCTCCTTCTAGCTTCCTTCGTCTTCTGGTAAAATAATATGTCTCCATATTTTTCTGGTATTTTTCTGATCTTTGTGAAATTGCATCGAAACGCCTTCTTTTCCATCAGAATCCAGACTCCGGCAGTCCATCCTCCAGGAATCATCCAACATGCATAAATAGATGAAAAGCCATAAGTAATACCTCATAATAAGATAAATATCAATGAATAGAGGTAAATTATGATATAGAATGGTTATGCAAATTGGGCGTATCAAGAGGTCTTCAGGGTATATCTTTTTCTTAGGGTATTTAAGAACCGTTCTATAGTTTGGGATAGGCTAAAGGATGTGACTTTAATTGTTTCTTATACAAAGGAGCAATTGAAAAATAAAATACTTTCTGTTTTTTAGAAGTGACTGCTTTTAGGAAGGGAAGCTTCAGTAACAGCTTCCTTCGCAAATTGGGAGGTGGGGGGTGGGGGTGGAATTTAGTAGTGTGTTGTAGTTTGTAGGGATTTTATTTATGTTCTGTTGTTTGATTTGTTATTCTGTAGATGATGGAAGCTTGTTGACATGCTTCTATTACCTGGTATAAAAAATTCATGGCATTGTATCAAACATATGACATATGGTTTCTTGTTTGGCAGATGGAGTTCGATCCAAGATATCTGTGGAATTGAAAACTTCTGTGGATTCAGTGATGCGCATCTCAAATTTGGTTTCAAAAATTATTACAAAGTCTAAAATTGCAATTTCTATGGCATTGATCCATTGCAGCATTTTCAATAATGCCTGTTTGTCAGCTAGTAGGTCTCTAATTGTGCAACGCTAGTTTAGTTCGATAAAAACACCAGCACATCTAGGTTTTTTGGTGCAGTTCAGGAAACCAAGAACAAGAACAGGTGTATTTAGGTTAAGTTATGCAAGGGGAAATCAGACAGAGATTTCATCTAATGCTTTATGCCCATTATTAAACTTTGAACTATGGGAAGGTGCGGATATTTTGAGTTTAGCAGATGGTGTTGTCCTTGGTCTTAAAGCTGGAAGCATGTGTGGGGATTCAGATGTTTACTACATGTTTTTCCCTCTACAAGAAAAAATAGTTTTAGTTCTTTGGATATGGAGCATATAGTGCAAATTCGAAGAAATGGGGGTCACCACACTGATAATACATTTGGGCAGTTTGGGTTGATACTTGGAAGGGGGTGGTTAGGGTTGCCTTTCTTCGAGAAAGATGCAGCTACACTCTTTAATTCTGACTACAACGGGGTAAGATTTAACAGTACTGATCTGGTGTTTGTTCACGTGTGTATTCATAAAGATGGGGGTTGGTCAAGAACAGTAAGTATGCCAATACAATCACCTGTTGTTCCTGTTTTTCATCATAATCTGTATGGTGTTTTATCCAGAGGAAAGCTCTAGATGATGTATGTAGTCAAGTATATAGTTTGTCTTGACATTTTAACATCATATACTTGCATAATAGAATTGTCAGATGAAATGGGATTCAATTTTAACTCTTGGAATGATTACACGGTAGCTCCTAAATGTGGAGGAGGGGTGGTGTTCATTAAGTTTTCCAATGGAGATCTTGAAAGATGGGTTCTGCATCATGAGGGCAACCACACTGTGTGGTCTTTGGAGTATAAGGTTGATTTGGTTCAAAAAAATTGGATCTAGGATATCGGATGACTGTTGGGAATAAGTTTTCAATAATGAGGATAAGTCAGGGTTCGCAAATTATTACTACAAAATTCAGGTGAGGAAGGGATCAAGCAATGGACGATTTGTATTGTTATCAACTGGGTTTGATCCTGGATTGTTTGAAGTCGACATGGATATGAAAAATATGACTGAAATTCAGATGTCAAGCAATGAAAGTTAGATGGGTAGGATCTACTCATTGTCGGAGGAATGGCCTCCAAAAGTTTATTTCAAGGGTGGCTTTTAGTATTCTTATTGCATTATGTCCTGTTATTTGTATGCAACATTGTAGTCAATGTACAAGATATTTTGTAACGGCTGTGGTTAAATATACGTGTTTGAAGTGTGGCTTATTCGGTTAAAAGTACAACTGCTCTTATGTGGTCCCAATGTGATGTAAAACCTCACAAGCATGCAACTAGAAGGTTTGAAATTGTAGTTTTGGTACTTGCTTCACAAATGAAAGCCTATTTTTGAGTTTGTTGGTTAAATTTTTGAAAATTTCAAACCAAAATGGATAGATACAATGGTAGCATCATTAGGCACATGGTGATAAACCCTCGTGCCAAATTTTAGTCCATTTGAATAAATGTAGATGAAAACATGGTACACAAGTGGCTCTTTCGAGTAGTCGGATATGATCGTTGACCTAACTACCCCACGTTTGGATAAGTCTAGCTATAATTTTTCTATGCCAAGCCATGACACACACAAATGTGGTAGATGTGGGGACATGCCAACATTGCATGGGATCTAGACCTCTCTAGGTTGGCTAGAAACACCATCATCAACTTAGTGGTTGTGTGAGTCACTACACCTAGCCAACATGATCCCACCCACTTGATAGATCTAGCTATAAGAGTTCTATGCCAAGACATGACACACACTAGCTTGTGGCAAATGTGGGGCCATGCCAACATTGCATGGGGTCTAGACCTCTCTAGGCTGGATAGAAACACCTTCACCAACTTGTTGTTGTATGTGTCATCACTTGGCCAACATGATCCTACCTACATGATAGATCTAAGTATAACTAGGTGGGATCATGTTTGATCAAGTGTTGGCTCATACTACTACAAGTTGGTCAATTGTTTCTAGATAACTCATATTGGTTAATTTTAGATCCCATGCAATGTTGTTGTGGGTCCGTAATTGCCACAAGCATCATGGCTAGGTCAAATTTAGGCCAAAAATCAAGGTGTCTAGTAAGGATGCCTAGGGGTTAGACCTTTGTGATGTGAGAATTGTTCCATGCTGAAACATGGCATCCTCTACCTAGAAGTAATTTTTAAATGTGTCCAAGGTTTCACACAACTTTGATTTTTTTTGAATTTTTGGTGGCCCGGTCAAATTTAGGCCAAAACTCTAGGTGCTTCGTAAGGATGTGAAACTAGGTCCATGTTGTAACATGGCATACTCTACCTATAAGTGAATTTTTATGATGTGAAACTAGGTCGATGTTATAACATGGCATACAACCACAAGTTGGTTAAAGTGTTTCTAGACAGGTAAGAGAGGTCTAGATCTCATGCAATGTTGGCATGGGTCCACATCTGCCACAAGTGTGTCTCATGGCTTGGCATAGCACTCTTATGCTTAGATGTATCAACTGGGTGAGATCATGTTAGAGCTTGGTGGTACAAGGAGCTTGGTGGGATCTTGCATAGCACACTTCAGTTTGTATCCGTTTTAGCTTCATGCAAGTTTTATGGTTCCCCTGTAGATGTTACCAGTGCCAACCGAATTGTGCCCTCAGTACGAATTTTTGGGTCCTTTATATTTCCTTCATTTCATAATATAAACCTTTTTAGCAAGCTGTTTTAGTTTGCTAAAAAGCCTTACATTTTGGAACGGAGGTAGTAGTACCTTTTTTGTAGTCGAGTGCGGGGTTCAGCAGTAGTATATACGTCAGCAGCAGGTGCTGCAGAAGATCCTGGCACTGAAGATTGTACAGGTGCAGAATATACCTGGGCACCAGCGCTCCACGACGTGCCGATTAGATATCCTGGCGAGGCGTCACTCCTGAAGCCATCAGAAGAACCATGGGGAAGAGCTGGGCGGGAGATCCGCGCGTCCCAGTGTTAGTGGGGACCATGGGGAAGACGTGTCGGGCTCCCCATGGCCGGCATAGTTACACGCAGATCGTGACACAAGGGAGGACCCAGACCTTGGGGACGTGGCGTGAGGGGACTGGCGCGGATCGATACGCCCAGGTGACGGCGCGTCAGAGTCTTGGGGGCGGATCTGAGGCAGATTTTGCCCCCGTATCATGCTCAGAGTCTTGTTTTCTTGGCTTGTAGCGGTGTTTTCTTCAGCCTCATTATCTGATGTGTTGTCATCAGTATTTTTGGCAGAATTTTGCGTGACTAGTTCGGTAGAGCTTGTGGGCAGGGTGTCAGCTGTAGCCTGCATAGGATCAACGACAGGAACAATCGGCACATATATTGTCATTAGTATGCACACCCCTAGTTGTTTCTACCGAGGAGGGATTGTCTGAAGGAAGCAAAATAATTTCATCATGGAGACGACGACCCGCAATTTTGATGAAGTGTAGCAAAGGTAAAAACATTTTCATCAAAAACTACATCCCTTGACACGTAGACACGGCCAGTAGTACTATCAAGGCATTTTACTCCTTTGTGACGAGGACTATACCAAATAAATGTAGGGGTTTGTAGCCTGGAAAACAAAAAAATTCTACCGCATGCACACAAACAAGCCAAGATCTATCTACTAGATTGTAGAAACGAGTCGATAGAAGCACTCACCCTCGAAGATTCCAAAGCGGTTAACGAGAGCAGATTCTCGTGGGTGATGTGGTCGTACACTTGCCGATCTCAAGATCGCATAGACGATCCTTCTAGCGCTGCGTTTAGGCAGCGCTTCCGCAGTCGGTCACACGTTCGGTACTCGATGAAGACCTTCCTCTCCCTTGTTCCAGCAGGCAACGGAGGTTTCAGTTCTCCCCTCATGATTCTGGCAGCACGACGGCGTGGTGTCGAAAGTAGAGGGAAGATACCGTAGGGCTTCGCCTAAGCCGGATGCGAGTTATGGTGGATTAGGGTTTCCCGGAGATCTAGGGTTTAGATGACTGAGAGGAGGAGGAGGTGTCGGCGGCAGCTAGGGCGGCAGCGACGAACCGGCAGCGGGGGCGGGCGGCGGCGGCGCGGGTGTGTGGGGAGGGCTTGGCTCTTGTGGTGTTGGGGCAGCCCTCCCCCTCTATTTATGAGAGGGAGGGCAGCCTTGGGAGGGGTGGGTTTGAATCCAAACCCAAACCCAAGTTGGATTGAGAGAATGACTTGTTTCTTCTCCCACTAGGAAACCATTGTTCCAGTTTGACTTTTCAAACATCCCGTTTGACTTTCAATTTAGAGCTTAATTTCTCTCTTGCAAATGTCAACACCAAGTGACCTAGGATATGATCCAATCATTCCACATATCCATGACACATTCATGGACCATTCCCCTTCCAGACCGGTGAACCTTCTAGACCCTTCTAGAACCTCTCCGACGAAATCATCGGAAACTTTCCCGAACTCCGAAATAGGACTTTCCTTATATGAATCTTATTCTCTGGACCATTCCGGATCTCCTCATGATCTCCCGGATCCCATTCGAGACTCCGAACAACATTCGGTATCCCTACTAACATTCCATATCTACTAAACAACATTGGATCCTTAAGTGTGTCTCCCTACGGTTCGTGAATTATGCGGACATGATCGAGACACTTCTCCAATCAATAACCAATAGAGGAATATGAAAATTCATATGGCTCCCACATATTTCTATGATTACTTTGCGATCGAATGAGCCACTTACATATGATACCAATTTCCCTCTGTCTCACGATAGTTTACTTATCCGAGGTTTTGATCGTCGGTATCTCTGCATACCTAGTTCAACCTCGTTACCGATAAGTACTCATTTCTCGTCCCCGTGATATGTGATCCCTTGTGAGACAGTCATATGCTTGCAAGGTAATTGGATGACATTCCACCGAGAGGGCCCAGAGTATATCTATCCGTCATATGGATGGACAAATCCCACTCTTGATCCATGTGCCTCAACCCATACTTTCCGAATGCTCAATGCCACCTTTATAGCCACCCAGTTACGGTGTGGTGTTTGATGTCATCAAAGCATCCTTCCGGTGATGGTGATTAGCATGATCTCATGGTCGAAGGAATTAGGTTACTATGTATAAGAAAGCTTATAGCAAACGAACTATTGAAATGACTTGATCTTTATGCTACACTTATCTATAGGAGTATGTCCATCATACCATTCTCCTAATGATATGATCTTGTTATTAATAATATCTCAATGTTCATGATCGAGAAACCACGATCATCTATTAATTAACAAGCTAGCATTATAAAGAGGCTTGACTAGGGACTCTAATCTAGTTTACAAATCACACAAGTATTAATGTTTCCAGTTAATACTATTATAGCATGAATGTAAACATTTATCATAAACACAAAGATATAATAATAACCACTTTTATTATTGCCTCTAGGGCATATATCCAACAGTCTCCCACTTGCACTAGATTCAACTAATCTAGATTACATGGTAATATACCGAACACCTATGGCGGTTTGGTGCTGGTCATGTTTTTCCCTCGAAAGAGGTTTAGTCAATGGATCTGCCACATTCAGATCTGTGTGTACTTTGCAAATCTTTATGTCACCATCTTGGACATGCTCTCGAATAGCGTGAAAACGTAGCTTGATGTGCTTCAGCTTCTCGTGTGACCTTGGTTCTTGCGCATTGGCTATGGTGCCCATGTTATCACAGTATATAGACATTGGGTCCAGCGCACTTGGAACCACACTGAGCTCTGTATTGAACTCCTTCATCCATATCGCCTCTTGTGAAGCCTCCAAAGCAGCTATGTATTCCGATTCAGTTGAAGATCTCGCCACAATGCATTGCTTTGCACTCCTCCAGCTAACTGCTGCACCATTCAAAGTAAATACGTATCCGGATTGAGATTTAGAATCATCCGGATCGGTGTTCCAACTAGCATCGGTGTAACCATTAACATCGAGCTGTTCATCACCTCCATAAGAAAGAACCATATCCTTAGTTCTTCTCAAGTACTAAAGGATGTTTTTGACCGCTGTCCAATGATCCACTCCTGGATCACTTTGATATTTGCTAGTCAAACTAACAGCATAAGCAATGTCGGGTCTAGTACATAGCATGACATACATTAGAGATCCTATGGCTAAGGCATAGGGAGTCTTACCCATCCTTTCTCTATCTTCTGCTGTTGCTGGACTTTGAGTTTTACTCAAGGCCGTAGTGGGAAACATGGGAAATAACCCTTTCTTGCTATCTTCCATTCCAAACCTCTTTAGAACTTTGTCCAAATATGTACTCTGTGACAATGATATTAGGCGTCTCGATCTATCTTTATGCCTAATATGTAAGCTCCTTCGCCAAGATCTTTCATTGAAAAACTTTTATTCAAATAATCCTTGACACTATTAAGAAGGACTACATCATTCCCAATCAACAATATGTCATCTACATATAGTATTAAGAATGCTACAGAGCTCCCACTCACTTTCTTGTAAATACAAGCTTCTCCATAAGTTTTTATAAAACCAAAACTTTTGATTACCTTATCAAAATGTTGATTCCAACTTCGGGATGCTTGCTTCAATCCATATATGGACCGTTGAAGTTTGCATACCTTGTTAGCATCTTTAGGATGGACAAAACCTTTGGGTTGCATCATATACAACTCTTCATCAATGTCTCCATTGAGGAATGCTGTTTTGACATCCATCTGCCATATCTCATAATCATAATATGCAGGGATTGCTAACATAATACTGACAGACTTTAGCTTCACTATTGGTGAGGAAGTCTCATCGCAGTCAACTCCTTGAATTTGTCGAAACCCTTTTGCGACAAGTCGAGCTTTATAGACAGTATCATTACCATCAGCATCTATTTTCTTCTGGAAATCCATTTGTTCTCGATAGCCTTCCGGCCATCCGGTAAGTCCACCAAAGTCCATAGTTGGTTTTTGTACATGGATCCAATATCGGATTTCATGGCTTCTTGCCATTTATTGGAATCTGGGATCATCATCGCTTCCTCATATGTCGCAGGGTCATCGGTGTTATCCACCAACATGACACTCATAACGGGATCATACCAATCAGGAGTGGTACGAGTTCTCGTTGACCTGCGAGGTTCCGTAGTAACTTCAACCGAAGTTTCATGATCAACATCATTAGCTTCCTCGCTTATTGGTGTAGGCACCACAGGAACTACTTCCGGTGTTGCGCTACTCGCAAGTTCGAGAGAAGGTTCAACAACCTCGTCGAGTTCTACTTTCCTTCCAGTCACTTCTTTCGAGAGAAACTCCTTCTCTAGAAAGGATCCATTCTTGGCAACGAAGATTTTTCCCTCGGATCTATGATAGAAGGTATATCCAATAGTTTCCTTCGGGTATCCTATGAAGACGCATTTTTCCGCTTTGGGTTCAAGCTTGTCTGGCTGTAACTTCTTTACATAAGCTTCGCAACCCCAAACTTGAAGGAATGACAATTTAGGTTTCTTCCCAAACCACAATTCATACGGTGTCGTTTCAACGGATTTAGATGGTGCCCTATTTAAAGTGAATGCGGCTGTTTCTAATGCATAACCCCAAAACGATAGCGGTAAATCTGTAAGTGACATCATAGAACGAACCATATCTAATAGAGTTCGATTACGACGTTCGGACACACCATTACGCTGTGGTGTTCCTGGCGGTGTCAATTGTGAAAGTATTCCGCATTTCTTCAAATTCTCGCCAAACTCATAACTTAGATATTCACCTCCACGATCAGATCGTAGAAATTTAATCTTCTTGTTACGTTGATTCTCTACCTCACTTTGAAATTCCTTAAACTTCTCGAAAGTTTCGGACTTATGTTTCATGAAATAGATATACCCATATCTACTCAAGTCATCCTTGAAGGTAAGAACATAACGATAACCACCGTGCGATGCTACACTCATTGGGCCACACACATCGGTATGTATGATTTCCAATAAGTCCGTAGCTCGCTCCATCATAACAGAAAATGGAGTCTTAGTCATTTTACCCATCAGACATGCTTCGCATCTTTCAAGTGATTCGAAATCAAGTGATTCAAGAAGTCCATCGGAATGGAGTTTCTTCATACGCTTCACTCCAATATGACCAAAACGACAGTGCCACATATAGGTCGAGTTATCGCTCAATTTCAAACGTTTAGCTTCAATATTATTAGTGTGTGTATTTACACAATCGAGATTCAATAAGAATAGACCATCTATCAAAGGTGCATGTGCATAAAACATATTACTCATATAAATCGAACAACCATTATTCTCGGACTTAAACAAGTAACCGTCTCGCAATAAACATGATCCAGATATAATGTTCATGCTCAACGCAGGCACCAAATAACAATTATTTAAGTATAAAACTAATCCCGATGGTAGCTGAATAGGTAGCGTGCCGACCGCGATCACATCAAACTTTGATCCATTTCCAACGCGCATCGTCACCTCGTTCTTCGCTAGCTTCCGTTTATTCTACAGTACCTGTTTCGAGTTACAAATATGAGCAACCGAACCAGTATCAAATACCTAGGCACTACTACAAATACTAGTGAGATACACATCAATAACATGTATATCGGATATACCTTTCTTGTTGATGTTGCTGTTGGAATTATGCCCTAGAGGCAATAATAAAGATGTTATTATTATAATTCTTGTTCATGATAAAGTTTATATTCCATGCTAGAATTGTATTAAGCGGAAACTTTGATACTTGTGTGGTTTATGAACAATGCCGTGTCCCTAGTACGCCTCTATGGACTAGCTCATTGATTAATGATAGTTAAGGTTTCCTAACCATAGACATGAGTTGTCGATTAATAATGAGATCATATCATTAGGAGAATGATATGATGGACAAACCCAAATTAAGCAGAGCAATTAGATCGTGTCATCGTGTTTATCTTTGCGAAGCTTTTTCTTATGTCAAATATTGTATTCCTTAGACCATGAGATAATGCAACTCCCTGGTATCGGAAGAAAGCTTTGAGGTCATCAAACGTCATCCTATGAGAGGGTGATTATAAAGGTGTCTCTCAGGTGATCGGAAAGTACTTGTTGGGTTGTATGTATCGAGATGGGATTTGTCCCTCCCAAGTCGGAGAGATATACTTCGGGCCCACTCGGTAATCAATATCAACACCGCTTGCAAGCACGTGGTTAAGGAGTTAATCACAAAGTGATATCGGATTATAGAACGAGTAAAGTACTTGCTGTGAACGAGATTGAACTAGGTATGCCGATACCGACGATCGAATCTCGGGCAAGTAAAATATCGCGTGACGAAGGGAATATATATGGGATTAATTGAATCCTGGTATTGTGGTTCATCCGATATGATCATCGATGAGTATGTGGGAGTCAATATGGGTTCCAGACCCCGTTGTTGATTATTGATAGAAGATCATGTCTGCATATTCTCGAACCCGTAGGGTCACACACTTAACGTGTCTCGACAGTAGGATAGAATGGATAATTGGTTTATGAGTTTTTGTTCGGAGTCTCGGATGAGATCCAGGATGTCACGAGAGGTTCTGGAATGGTCCGGAGAATAAGATTCATATAAGGGAAAGCAGTTTTTGGATTTTGGAATTGTTTCGGATTGTTCGGTATTGTACCGGAAGCTTCTAGAACCTTCCGGAGTGAGACCAACGTGGCCCCACTTGTCGGGAGGGGGCGTGGGCCTACGAGGGAGTGCCCTGGCCGCATTGGGCCAGGGGCACAAGGCCCCATAGGCCCAGCCGGCCAAAACCTTAGGGAAACCCTAGGGAAACCTTCTAGAAGGAGGGGAAAACTTGCCCCCCACTCCAACCCTTGGGGCCGCCGCCCTAGGGCTTGGAGGAGGGGCCAAGGGGGCTGGCTAGCCCCCTATATATATAGGGCAGGGGCGCAGCCCTCCTCCCCCACTCCTTCAACCCTAGCCGCCATACTGCTTCCCTCCAGATCTCTCTCTCCCAACTGCGCGTAGGCGAAGCCCTGCCGCAGAAACTCTCCACCTTTGCACCACGCCGTCGTGTTGTAGATCCAATCTATCTCTCCACCCGACTTGCTGGACCGAGGAAGGAGGAGACGTCGAGGTGCCGTACGTGTGCATCTCTCGGAGGCATCGCCACGTGCGGTGTTGGATCGGATCGCGAGGAGGAGAAGCTAGTACGACTACATCAACCATGTTCCGTTGAACGTTCTGCATCCGTATAATTTTTTTGCATCTATCCCCCCTCATTGTTTGCATCTCCTAGATTAGATCTTGGCTTTCCCGTTCGCATCCGTAGAATTTTTTTTGATTTACTATGCTGCGAAACCCATCAGTGGTATCAGAGCTAGATCTATGCGTAGATGTGTTTCACGAGTAGAACGCAACATGCTTGTTGCGGGCGTTGATGTTTTCTGTTGCAAGCCTCTTGTTTGTGTACTTCTTATGACGCGGGATAGTGAGATCGAAGCAGTCCAGGACAACTTTACGTGACCTCGTTCGCGAGACCGGCTCCACACTTGACGTTTGGCTTGTTCAACACATGCGGCTGGCGGATGCCAGTTTCTCTCACTATAGTTGTCATGGGATTTACAACGGATGTTGGCAACCATAATATCACCATTGTGGCTTTCCGTAGGTAAGAATCGTTCTTAGCTTGTTACTCACATAAGCCACGTAAAACATGCAACAACAAAGTAGAGGCGTCTAACTTGTTTTTGCAGGGAGTGTTTTTGTGATATGGTATGGCCCAAGATGTGATGTGTATGTTGTATGCAATGATCATGTTTTGTAATGTTTCACGACTTGCATGTTGATGAGTACACAACCGGAAGGATCCATATGGTTGTCTTTATAATTGTGTATAACCTGTGTGTCAACTTCTTATACGCCATGTAATAGCTTTGCTTTATCGCTAAGTAGTTAGCAATAGTTGTAGTTGCTATTCGTGGTGGAGGCAATCATGGTGGAGTGATGGAGATCATGCTGGCTCGCACAAGATGGAGATCATTGCGTGGAGATTGGCTATACCATGTCACATAAAATTATATGCATGTGATGTTTATCCTTTTATGTATCTTATTATGCTTAGATCGCGATGGTATCATTATAAGATGATTCCTCACTTGAAGATCAAGATAAAACTGTGTTCTCCCCATGTATGCACGGTTGCGAAAGTTCGTCGTGTTCAAGCATCACGTGATGATCGGGTGCTATAAACTCTACGTTCACATACAACGGGTGCAAGCCAGTTTTGCACAAGCAGAAATACTTGGGTTTGACTTGACGAGCCTAGCATGTACAGACATGGCCTCGGAACACACGAACGAAAAGGTTAAGCATGAGTCATATGAATGATATGATCGACACTTTGTTGTCCACCATTGAAACCACATCTCTTCTCGTGAAGATCGGATTAGGTGTGGTGAATTTGGATCATGTTCACTAAACAACTTGAGGGATGTTGAATTTAGTGGGAGTTCATCTAGTAAATTGTACTTGCAAATTTTGTAGATCAAATGGCTAAGTCCAACTTCAACTTCAACGTTTTTGCTGAGAAAGAAAAGCTTAAGAACAATGGGTCTAACTTCACCAACTGGTTCCGCAATCTGAGAATCATTCTCTCTGGCGGACAAAAGGACTATGTCCTTGAGAAAGCGCTAGGTGACGCCCCTGCTGTAGATGCGCCGGCTGATGAGAAAGCTGTTTATCAGTCGTGCAAGGATGATTATGGTGTGATTAAGAGCACCATGTTGTTTGCTATGGAATCGGACCTTCAAAATCGTTTTGAGGAGTTCCCCGGGCCCTTTGAGATTCTTGAGGAACTAAAAACTATGTTTCAGACTCAGGCCCGTTCTGAGAGATATGAGATCTCTGAGAAATTCTTTAACTGCAAGATGGAGGAAGGGAGTTCCGTTAGTGAGCACGCCATTAAGATGTCGGGATACACTCAACGCCTTGAGCAACTGGACTGCAAGATTCCAGAGGAGATCAAGATTGATAGAGTTCTGCAATCACTCCCTCCTAGCTACAAAGGTTTTGTAGTTACTCATAATCAGATTGGTTCCACTGATACGATCACTGAGCTCTTCGCTAAGCTAAAAGCTGCGGAGGTGGACATCAAGAAAGATAATCATGTGTTGATGGTCAACAAGCCCCCCAGCTTTAAGAAAGGTAAGGGTGCTAAGAAGCCCTTCAAGAAGGGCAGCGGCAAGCGCGTTGCTCCTGTAGAGAAGAAGCTCAAGTCTGGACCTAAGCCGGACAATGAGTGCTTCTATTGCAAGGACAAGGGTCACTGGAAGCGCAACTGTCCGAAGTACTTAGCGGACAAGAAGGCTGGCACCATCATAGGTATATTTGATATACATGTTATTGATGTTTTCCTTACTAGCCCTCATTGTAGTGCCTGGGTATTTGATACTGGTTCAGTTGCTAATATTTGTAACTCGAAACAGGAGCTACGGAATAGACGGCGGCTAGCGAGGGATGAGGTGACGATGCGCGTTGGCAACGGATCAAGAGTTGATGTGATGGCCATCGGCATGCTCTCCTTAGTTTTACCTTCGGGATTAGTTTTAAACCTCAATAAATGTTATTATGTGCCTGCGTTGAGCATGAACATCATATCTGGATCGTGTTTATTGCAAGACGATTATTCATTTAAATCGGAGAATAATGGTTGTTCTATTTATATGAGTAACATCTTTTATGGTCATGCACCTGATATGAATGGTTTATTTCTTCTGAATCTCGAAAGCAATGAAACACACATCCATAACATTGAGGCTAAGAGATGCAAAGTAGATAGTGATAATTCTACTTATTTGTGGCACTGCTGCTCAGGTCATATTGGTGTAAAACGCATGAAGAAACTCCATTCTGATGGACTTTTGGAGTCTCTTGATTTTGAATCATTTGACACATGCAAACCATGCCTCATGGGCAAGATGATCAAAACCCCGTTCTCTGGAATAATGGAGCGAGCAACGGACTTGTTGGAAATCATACATAACGATGTATGCGGACCAATGAGTGTTTCGACGCGCGGTGGTTATCACTATTTTCTCACTTTTACTGATGACTTAAGTAGATATGGGTATATCTATTTAATGAAACATAAATCTGAAACATTTGAAAAGTTCAAAGAATTTCAGAACGAAGTGGAAAACCATCGTAACAGGAAAATTAAATTTCTACGATCCGATCGTGGAGGTGAATATTTGAGTTATGATTTTCTCACGCATATTAAAGCAAGCGGAATCGTTTCGCAACTCACGCCACCCGGATCACCACAGCGCAATGGTGTGTCTGAATGCCGGAATCGAACTTTATTGGATATGGTGCGATCGATGATGTCTCTTACAGATTTGCCGTTATCATTTTGGGGTTATGCATTAGAAACCGCTGCATTCACTTTAAATAGGGCACCATATAAATCCGTTGAGACGACACCGTATGAACTCTGGTTTGGTGCTAAACCTAAGTTGTCGTTTCTTAAAGTTTGGGGATGCGAAGCTTACGTCAAGAAGTTGATGCCGGACAAGCTCGAACCCAAAGCGGAGAAATGCGTCTTCATAGGATACCCTAAGGAAACGATTGGGTATACCTTCTATCACAGATCCGAAGGCAAAGTGTTTGTCGCAAAGAATGGATCCTTTCTTGAGAAGGAGTTTCTCTCGAAAGAAGTGAGTGGGTGGAAAGTAGAGCTAGACGAGGTTATTGAACCTGCTGTTGAGTTGGAGAGTAGCGCAGCACCTGAAATTGTTCCAGTGTCGTCTACACCAACAATAGAGGAAGCTAATGACAAGGATCATGAAGCTTCGGACGATGCTACTACTGAACGTCGTAGGTCGACAAGGTCGCGTGCCCCTCCTGAGTGTTACGGCAACCCTGTCTTAACTGTCTTGTTAGTAGACAACAGTGAACCTGCGAACTATGAGGAAGCAATGATGAGCCCAGACTCTGAGAAATGGCTAGAGGCCATGAAATCCGAATTGGGATCCATGAGAAAAAACCAAGTATGGATTTTGGTGGACCCTCCTAGCGACCGAAAGGCCGTTGAGTGCAAATGGATTTTCAAGAAGAAAACGGACGCAGATGGTAATGTTACTGTCTATAAAGCACGGCTTGTCGCGAAAGGTTTTCGACAAGTTCAAGGTGTTGACTATGATGAGACTTTCTCTCCCGTAGCGATGTTTAAGTCCATTCAGATTTTATTAGCAATTGCTGCATTTCATGATTATGAAATATGGCAGATGGATGTCAAGACTACGTTCCTCAATGGCAACATTGATGAAGAGTTGTATATGATGCAATCCGAAGGTTTTGTCGATCCTAAGGATGCTGATAAGGTGTGCAAACTTCAGCATTCCATTTATGGACTGAAGCAAGCATCTCGGAGTTGGAACCTTCGTTTTGATCAAGTGATCAAGAGCTTTGGATTTGTTCCAATTTGCTATGAAGCTTGTATCTACAAGAAAGTGAGTGGTAGCTCAGTGACATTTTTGGTACTATATGTGGATGACATATTGATTATCGGAAATGACATTGACATGCTTAACGATGTGAAGAGTTATTTGAACAAATATTTTTCAATGAAAGACCTAGGGGAAGCTGCTTATATATTGGGCATCAAAATCTATAGATATAGACAAAGACGCCTGATAGCTTTAAGCCAAAGTACATACCTAGACAAAGTTCTAAAAAGGTTCAGAATGGATAAGGCAAAGAAAGGTTCAGTGCCTATGTTGTCAGGTAAGATATTGAGCAGGGCTCAGTGTCCAGCTACGGTAAACGATAGAGAAGCTATGAGCAAAGTGCCTTATGCCTCGGCCATAGGATCTATCATGTATGCCATGCTATGTACTAGACCGAATGTGTCCAATGCTCTTAGTTTGACAAGCAGATAACAAAGTGATCCAGGAGTGGAACACTGGACAGCCTTGAAGAACATCCGAAAGTATTTAAATAGAACCTAAGAAATGTTCTTAGTCTATGGAGGTGATGAACAGCTCGTCGTAAAAGGTTACGTCGATGCTAGGTTCGACACCAACAAGGATGATTCTAAATCTCAGACAGGATACGTTTATATTTTGAATGGAGGAGCTGTGAGATGGAGAAGCTGCAAGCAAAGCGTGATCGCAGGATCTACAGTAGAAGCGGAATACATGGCTGCTGCAGAAGCGTCAAGTGAAGGAGTTTGGATCAGGAACTTCATCACTGAGCTTGGTGTGGTTCCAAGTGCCTTGGACCCACTAGAGATATTGTGTGACAACACTGGCGCCATAGCACTGGCTAAGGAACCAAGATATCATCCAAAGACCAAGCATATCAACCGCAAGTTTCATATAATTCGAGATTATATAACAGATGGAGATATGAAGATTAACAAAGTACATACGGATCTGAATGTCGCAGATCTGTTGACTAAACCTCTTCCATGAGCAAAACATGATCAGCACCTTAGTGCCATGGGTGTTAGATTGTTGCCAGATGTAAACTAGATTATTGACTCTATTGCAAGTGGGAGACTTTTGGAATTAAGCCCTAGAGGCAATAATAAAGATGTTATTATTATAATTCTTGTTCATGATAAAGTTTATATTCCATGCTAGAATTGTATAAAGAGGAAACTTTGATACTTGTGTGGTTCATGAACAATGTCGTGTCCCTAGTACGCCTCTATGGACTAGCTCATTGATTAATGATGGTTAAGGTTTCCTAACCACAGACATGAGTTGTCGTTTAATAATGAGATCATACCATTGGGAGAATGATATGATGGATAGACCCAAATCAAGCAGAGAAATTAGATCGTGTAATCGTGTTCATCTTTGCGAAGCTTTTTCTTATGTCAAATATTGTATTCCTTAGACCATGAGATAATGCAACTCCCTGGTATCGGAAGAAAGCTTTGAGGTCATCAAACGTCATCCTATGAGAGGGTGATTATAAAGGTGTCTCTCAGGTGATCGGAAAGTACTTGTTGGGTTGTATGTATCGAGATGGGATTTGTCCCTCCCAAGTCGGAGAGATATACTTTGGGCCCACTCGGTAATCGATATCAACACCGCTTGCAAGCACGTGGTTATGGAGTTAATCACAAAGTGATATCGGATTACAGAACGAGTAAAGTACTTGTTGTGAACGAGATTGAACTAGGTATGCCGATACCGACGATCGAATCTCGGGCAAGTAAAATATCGCGTGACGAAGGGAATATATATATATGGGATTAATTGAATCCTGGCATCGTGGTTCATCCGATATGATCATCGATGAGTATGTAGGAGTGAATATGGGTTTCCAGACTCCGCTGTTGATTATTGATAGAAGATCATGTCTGCATATTCTCGAACCCGTAGGGTCACACACTTAACATGTCTCGACGCTAAGATAGAATGGATAATTGGTTTATGAGTTTTTGTTCGGAGTCTCGGATGAGATCCAGGACGTCACGAGAGGTTCCAGAATGGTCCGGAGAATAAGATTCATATAAGGGAAAGCAGTTTTTGGATTTCGGAATTGTTTTGGATTGTTCGGTATTGTACCGGAAGCTTCTAGAACCTTCAGGAGTGGGACCAACATTGCCCCACTTGTCGGGAGGGGGCGTGGTCCTACAAGGCCCCATAGGCCCAGCCGGCCAAAACCCTAGGGAAACCTTCTAGAAGGAGGGGAAAACTTGCCCCCCACTCCAACCCTTGGGGCCGCCGCCCTAGGGCTTGGAGGAGGGGCCAAGGGGGACGGCCAGCCCCCTATATATAGAGGGCAGGGGTGCAGCTCTCCTACCCCACTCCTTCAACCCTTGCCGCCATACTGCTGCCCTCCAGATCTCTCTCTCCCCCAACTACGCGTAGGCGAAGCCCTGCCGCAGAAACTCTCCACCTTTGCACCACGCCATCGTGTTGTAGATCCAATCTATCTCTCCACCCCACTTGCTGGACCGAGGAAGGAGGAGACGTCGAGGTGTCATACGTGTGCATCTCTCGGAGGCATCGCCACGTGCGGTGTTGGATCGGATCGGATCGCGAGGAGGAGAAGCTAGTATGACTACATCAACCATGTTCCGTTGAACGTTCCGCTGTGCGAATCTTCAAGGGTATGAAGATCTCATCTATCCCCCCTCGCTGTTTGCATCTCCTAGATTAGATCTTGGCTTTCCCGTTCGCATCCGTAGTTTTTTTTTTGATTTACATGCTGCGAAACCCATCAGTTGCCGTTCTTCAAATCTGCCAAGTACTTTGGGCAATTCCTCTTCCAGTGACCTTCTCCCTTGCAGTAAAAGCACTCAGTATCAGGCTTAGGCCCAGCCTTGGTCTTCTTCGCCGGCGCGGTAACTTTCTTACCGCCCTTCTTGAAGTTTCCCTTTTTCTTAGACTTGCCTTGCTTCTTGAATTTGGTGGTCTTATTGACCAACAACACTTGGTGCTCTTTCTTGATCTCCACTTCTGCAGACTTTAACATGGAGAAGAGTTCTGGCAACGACTGGTCCATGTTTTGCATATTGTAGTTCACCACGAAGTTCTTGTAACTTGGTGGCAGTGATTGGAGGACACGGTGAATCCCCAAAGCATTAGGAATCACTATACCCAAGCTTTGGAGTTTACTTGCGTGCCTAGACATCTTAAGCACGTGCTCACTGATGGAGCTGCCCTCTTCCATCTTGCAGTTAAAGAACTTTTCAGAAGCCTCATAACTCTCAACTGCCGCGTGAGCCTCAAATATCATTTTGAGTTCACGGACAATATCATGTGGGTCATGATTCTCAAACCTTTTCTGAAGCTCTGATTCCAAACCATACAAGATAGCACACTGAACTGTGGAGTACTGATTCTTCCGAGCGAGGAAAACATTCATTACCTCATCGGTAGCATTAGCTGTAGGCGGGTCACCCAGC
This sequence comes from Avena insularis, assembly GCA_023614405.1. Lineage (NCBI taxonomy): Eukaryota > Viridiplantae > Streptophyta > Magnoliopsida > Poales > Poaceae > Avena > Avena insularis. The sequence goes on along the minus strand of CM042691.1, from coordinate 40,506,105 downwards.
GGTGCATCCAGCACATAGGTCAAATTACCAGCATTGAGGACAATCCTCAAATTGCGGAACCAATCCGCGAAGTTGCTTCCATTATTTTTCAACTTTTCTTTCTCTAGGAATGCATTAAAATTGATGGTAGGGGCCGCCATTGATCTACAACATATTTGCAATAGTTTAGACTAAGTTTATGACAAATTGAGTTCTAATTAATAGTTAAATTAATCTAGGTGAACTCCCACTCAAAACAATATCCCTCAAATTGTTTTAGTGATCACATGAACCAAATCCACCACATCAAAACCGATCATCACGAGAGTTGATGTAGCTTCAATGGCGAACAATCAACATGTTCATCATATCTACTATATGACTCATGCTTTACCTTTTGGTGATCCGTGTTCCGAGAACATGTCTGTACATGCTTGGCTCGTCAAGATCAAACCTTAGCTTCCGCATGAGAAAATCTGGCTTGCTCACGTTGTATACACTCGCAGAATCTAGCACACCCGATCATCATGTGGTGCTTCAAAACAACGAGCATTAGCAACGGTGCTTACTAAGGATGAACACTTTAAAACTTGAAATTTTTGTGCTTGAGGGATCATCTTATAATGCTACCATCGTGAACTAAGCAATACAAGATGCATAAAAGGATTAACATCACATGCAATTCATAATATGTGATATGATATGGCCTTTCTTCTTGTGCTTCCGATCTCCATCTTCAAGCACGAACATGATCTCCATCATCACCGGTATGGCGTCAAGGTCAATGGCGCCATTTCATGGTTGTCGTCCACCAGCTTCAACTATTACAACTACTTTGAATAGACACACAGGTCTTAACGGAATTTAAAGGATAACCATATGGCTCCTGCCGGTTGCCAACTTACAATAAGGAACATTGCATACATCATATATAATCACAATCATGGCCATATCACATCACAGCACACCCCTGCAAAACAAAGTTAGACGCCTCTAATTTTCTTTGCATATTTTACATGGTTTGGGGCTTTCAATAAGTGTCGTTATATCTTACGAACAAGAACCACAACGTTGATGCTTGAACTATCAAGTGCCCGTTGTAAATTGAATCTATACTATGATGGGAGAGACAGACACCCGCAAAGCCACTTATGCAATACAAGTTGCATGTTGAGCATGGAGCAAGTCTCATGAACGATGTCATGTAAGGTTATCCCGGCCGCTTCATCCCATCATACCGGAAGATGCAAATTACACAAAAAGAAATTGACAATAAAAGCACCACCGCCCATAATGACCATTGTGTTCTACTCGTGCAACATATCTACATATAGACACAGCTCTGATACCACTGTAGGGGTTCGTAGCATGGAAAACAAAAAAATTCTACCACATGCACACAAACAAGCCAAGATCTATCTACTAGATTGTAGCAACGAGTCGATAGAAGCACTCACCCTCGAAGATTCCAAAGTGGTAAACGAGAGCAGATTCTCATGGGTGATGTAGTCGTACACTTGCCGATCTCAAGATCGCGTAGACGATCCTTCTGGAGCTGCGTTCCGGCATCTCTTCCGCAGTCGGTCACACGTTTGGTACTCGATTAAGATCTTCCTCTCCCTTGTTCCAGCAGGCAGCGGAGGTTGTAGTTCTCCCCTCGTGATTCCGGTAGCATCACGGCGTGGTGTCGGAAGTAGAGGGAAGATCCCGTAGAGCTTCGCCTAAGCCGGATGCGAGTTATGGTGGATTAGGGTTTCCTGGAGATCTACGGTTTAGATGATCGGGAGGAGGAGGAGGTGTCGGCGGCGGCGGCGCGGCGGCTGCTTGGGAGCGGCGGCGGTGACACAGGTGTGTGGGGAGGGCTTAGCTCTTGTGGTGTTGGGGCAGCCCTCCCCCTCTATTTATGAGAGGGAGGGGCAACCTTGGGAGGGGTGGGTTTGAATCCAAACCCAAACCCAAGTTGGATTGAGAGAAGGACTTGTTTCTTCTCCCACTAGGAAATCATTGTTCCAGTTTGACTTTTCAAACTTCCCGTTTGACTTTCAATTTAGAGCTTAATTTCTCTCTTGCAAATGTCAACACCAAGTGACCTAGGATATGATCCAATCATTCCACATATCCATGACACATTCATGGACCATTCCCCTTTCGGACCGGTGAACCTTCTAGACCCTTCTAGAACCTCTCCGATGAAATCATCGGAAACTTTCCCGAACTCCGAAATAGGACTTTCCTTACATGAATCTTATTCTCCGGACCATTCCGGATCTCCTCGTGATATCCCAGATTCCAACCGAGACTCCGAACAACATTCGGTACCCCTACTAACATTCCATATCTACTAAACAACATCGAATCCTTAAGTGTGTCTCCCTACGGTTCGTGAATTATGCGGACATGATCGAGACACTTCTCCAATCAATAACCAATAGAGGAATCTGGAAATTCATATGGCTCCCACATATTTCTACGATTACTTTGTGATCGAATGAACCACTTACATACGATACCAATTTCCCTCTGTCTCACGATAGTTTACTTATCCGAGGTTTTGATCGTCGGTATCTCTGCATACCTAGTTCAACCTCGTTACCGATAAGTACTCGTTTCTCGTTCCCATGATATGTGATCCCTTGTGAGCCAGTCACATGCTTGCAAGCTAATTGGATGACATTCCATCAAGAGGGCCCATAGTATATCTATCCGTCATATGGATGGACAAATCCCACTCTTGATCCATGTGCCTCAACCCATACTTTCCGAATGCTCAATGCCACCTTTATAGCCACCCAGTTACGGTGTGGTGTTTGATGTCATCAAAGCATCCTTCCGGTGATAGTGATTAGCATGATCTCATGGTCGAAGGAATTAGGTTACTATGTATAAGAAAGCTTATAGCAAACAAACTATTGAAATGACTTGATCTTTATGCTACACTTATCTATAGGAGTATGTCCATCATACCATTCTCCTAATGATATGATCTTGTTATTAATAACATCTGAATGTTCATGATTGAGAAACCACGATCATCTATTAATCAACAAGCTAGCATTATAAAGAGGCTTGACTAGGGACTCTAATCTAGTTTACAAATCATACAAGTATTAATGTTTCCGGTTAATACTATTATAGCATGAATGTAAACATTTATCATAAAAACAAAGATATAATAATAACCACTTTTATTATTGCCTCTTGGGCATATCTCCAACAAGAAATACACACCATTTTGAGCGATAGGAGAAATGGTGCTGAATATGTTTCTAGCCAGCCTAGAGAGGTCTAGATCCCATGCAATGTTGGCATGGGCCCACATATGCCATGAGTGTGTGTCATGGCTTACTCAGATGTATGAACTGGGTTTGATCATTTTGGCCAGGTGATGAGTCACACAACCACAAGTTGATGAGGGAGATTCTAGCCAACCTAAAGAGGTCTAGATCCCATGTAATGTTGGCATCGGCCCACATATGCCATAAAGTGTCTCAACATGTCTTGTCATATCAGTCTTATGGTTAGATCGATTAGTTGATATATTAGGTCATGATGACATGTCAATTTTTTCTAACAAAACCTTGATTTTAATAGTGGCAAAACTATGGTTATTGGATAGTCATATTAGGAACAACTAATTACTAGTTTTTGAAAAAAAACTAGGGGCATCTTGACATGGAGTCTTGTTATGTATCCTACCACCAAGGAAAAATAAGAAACACGCATGGGTAATGTAGTTTTTCATAAAACCACTTCTCAACATAAGCTAGTAGATATGAAAATGCGTGGCTATCGACTCGATCCCCTTCCCAAAGCCCTATTCTGTCTGAATGAGGCCATATTTGGCACACAAGACTGATGGGTTTGTTTGTACAAAACACGAATTTTCCATTTTAAGTGGAAAAATGTGAATTCCCTCTTTCTGCTTAATTATAGAATCTTTCTATACACGCATGGATGGACCAACGGTGGCGTGTAGGGTTCCACTATTTCTTGATTTTTTTTAATTTCTGGTGCTTCTTTCAAACTAAGGTAAAAACCACGACATGTGAGACTCTAAATCAGTAATCACAACTTGAGTTCTATGAGCTGAAAGATAGTACTTACACATAATTATGAAAGCTGCCACACAGAAATCTGAAAGCTACCACACTAAATTCTAAAAGTACTAAAAATAAATACATTGCAATTTTTTACTTCGAAAAGATCTGAACACGCTAGCGATTGAGCAAAAAACCTAGGCTATGCTGCCCTATATATTTCATCGGCGTCCTCTCCCGTGTGCTGCGGGCCAAATTCATTGAACTCCCCCCATTTGCAATGTGCTGCCAGTATCTGGTCGAGACGGTAAGGCCTCGGTGAACGTTCCATATCATGTCGAACAAAGCCATGTACAAGTGTTGGTACCCCATCCCAGGCCTTAAGATCATGATTGTACGCTCTGATATAATAAAAATCCGCATAGTAGATGCAACCGGCTTGGACTGTACTAGGGTGCACTCTAGTGTCGACGGAGATCGACCGGTTAAAATGAACGAAGAAGGCATGGCTGCCAATGTCACCTACAGCCTCGAGACAACGTTTCTCCGTGTCCACCCGGTAAAGCACCGGTTGACCTTCGGTGAAAACCCCGCCCAACACAAGAAGCAGATCACCTTCTGACTCCACAAGGTAGAACTTGTAGACTCCGCGTATCTCTTCAAAGACTGCACCTGGAATTATTTTGGCCATCTTGACGGTGCTTGCGTGCTGCTCCACCTGGATGTTTGTCGACACGATGTCTCCACCATCCTGTACTGCATACACTTCACCACGGAACGGGGTCATGCATCGCACGTGCACATCATCGGACGACGGATAAATTCCTTCTCCAAATACTCCATTGAAATCCCCTGTCGGGGTGGCCTCATCGGCCCAAGCAATAGAATACTCATAATTTACTGAAACAAACACCATCATGGGGGACTTCGTGACGGCTACAGATGCCATATTATCTAATGGTATCTGCGCCTGAAACTCAGTGTTGGACTTATGGGTGAGTGGGTTCAGAAGGCGAATCTTGTGCGGCTCTTCCCTCAGAGCAATAACGATGATGCCATGATAAACACCGATGAAGTAGAACCTTTTGATGAAGAGAATAGTTAGCCCTAAGATATATGTACAATGGAAAATACTCCCTTTGTTCACTAATATAAGACAGAGCTTCTAGATATTTCAAAATGTACTAGATATATATATCCTAAAATGAGTGAACCTATACAATTAAACTTTGCTTAAGAATGTTCAAGAACATGCATGTTTAAGAATCTACACAATTAAACATGCATGTTTAATAATAACTTTATATCGAAATAACAAATGAATGTTAGATCGGATGAATTGTGAACATGCATTGAACTTCTATTAGATTCGTCGTGAAGCAACGACCTGTGGCGAGGTTGAGGAACGTGAAGTCACCGACGTCTGGAAGTGTGTGATATACCAGGATCCAGTTGTTGAGATGGATCTCGGGTTCTTTTAACGCGCGGTACCAATCGCCGCAGACTCTTCGACAAGCAGCGTAGGCATCGACGTACTCCTCGTTCTCTAGGACGGATTCGCCGATCTTGGAAAGTGGTCCGTCGGCCAGGAGATCAGACCAGTTCACCTTCAGTCGGCTGCTTGCCATGCCTTCCTATCAAGGAATAAAGAAGACCAAGAGATGACGAGGAGAAGAACAAGGATAGGAGGAGTGGAAGAGGGAAGCACTGCGCCGGAACAAGGAGGCTAGGAGACGGCAGGAACTGCCACTAGGCCACTATGTGGTCGAGGAACTGGCAATTTTCTTTTCTTGTAATGTATAAGGACGTCAGCTAACCGCGCTGACAGGTGGGGTCAGTTCATCACGGATAGCGCGTTCATTAGAAAAAACTTATCCTACCTACTCCCTCCGTTTCAAAATATAAGATGTTTTAGGTTTGCGAAGCAGATGTACATAGACTTGTTTTAGTGTGTAGATTCACTCCAATGCAATAGGCTTTTTTGGGTTGGCTAGAGACTCCTTCATAAACTTGTGGTTGTGTGACTCAACACTTGGCCAACAAGATCCTAATGAGTTGATATCTAAGTATAAGAGTGCTATGACACACACTTGTAGCATATGAGTCAACACTTGGCCAACATGGTCCTACCTACTTTACAGATCTAAGTATAAGACTGCTATGCCTAGACATGATGAGACACTTTGCGCCAAATGTGGGCGCGCATGCCAACATTTCATGGCTGGCCAGAAACTCCTTCATCAACTTGTTGTATATGAGTCAACACTTGGCCAACATAATCCTACCTAGGTAATAGATCTTAGTATAACACTATATGCCAAGAAATTATGATGAGACACTTTGTGGCAAATGTAGGCCCATACATAATTGCATGGGCTATATACTTCATCAACTTGTGGTTGTATATGAGTCAACACTTTACCAACATGATCCTACCTACTTGATAGATCTAAGTATAAGACAGCTATGCCAAGACATGATGAGACACTTTGTGGCAAATGTGGGCCCATGCCAACATTGCATGGGCTATAGATCTCTCTCGGTTGGCTAGAAACACCATAATCAATTTGTGGTTTTGTGACTCGACACTTGGCCAACATGATCCCACCTAGATGATACATCTAAGTATAAGTGATATATTCCCAAGCCATGACACAGACACTAGTGGCACATGTGAGCCCATGCCAACATTGCATTGGATCTACTCATATCTTAACTGTCTAGAAACACCCTCAAATTTCTTCAGAGTCGACATGTGTTGAGGGTGCCTGGAGGCCATGCAAATGATGCTGATATGCAAGGGGTCCATTTTACCCGTGTTATCCAAGTCAACTGTAGAATAATTAAGTAAAAACGGTTTGGATTAATGTATGAAAAGCAAGAACCAGCATACAAAATGTTTTTATCTACTCCCTCTGTCTCAAAATAGATGTCTCAAATATGTCAAAAATTGAATGAATCTAAACACTATTTAGTATATAGATTCATCCAAATTTTGAAAAACCTAAGACATCTATTTTGTGATAGAGGGAGTATTTTGTTACATGAACATGTGCATAAAGAGAAGCAAATGGAGAAAACTTGGGAAAATTCGTGATGCTTTTTGTTCAGGGCTTGCAAAGCATGAGGAAGCTAACTGATACACTTATTACAGTGCCTACTGATTAATGATAAACATATAGACCAACCCAAGAGCAACTTCCAAAAATAAAATACAACATTCATCATGTTCGCCTATTTCTTCAGATCGATAATCTGCCTTAACTGTTTGTTCAGTTTCTTCAGTTCTCCCTTAACTTCTGCATCACCTGTCGTAGCAATGATTTCAGAGCCCAAGCTCTCGACCATATGAGGGTAATTGAGCTCAATCGATGCGCCCCCCTTCCGATCAACTGCGCCCTCTAGTTTAATCCTCTCAATGTATGTAACATACCATCTTTTGAGTAATATAAATAAGTTATGTTTGAGCAATTGCATGCATGCATTATACTTGCACTCTGGTTAATCAAATAAGAAAAAATAAAACTCTAAATTTTGTTTCATCTCAAAACCATTCAAATGGTTACATATCTTGGAAAACTATCAAATGAATGGACACCCAAAGTGTATAAAAGGGTCCCACACTATTTCATATACTTTAAAAAAGTTTCTGTAAGTTGAAAAGATTCAAAACAGATTTGAAATTCAAATTACAAAAGAGAAATCAGAAATAGAAATGGAAAAACATTTCTGGAAATAAAAATCTATCTAACCTAGCTACTGGGCCGCAACCCATCTCTCCTCTCCTCTCCTGCCAAGAAGACAGAAGACCACCAGCCCACCCGGGGCCCAAGCGTAGCCCAGCCAGGCCCGTACCCCTTGGGCCTTTCTGTTTCTCTCTTCTTCCTACCCGACGCAAGAAGATCGGTGGATCGCCGCCGGCCACCCGATGCTCCGCCGTGCGCCGCGATCAACACCGCCGCCCCCGAGCGTCTATTTGAACCCCAGAGTCGCTGCGGAGAAACCATAGACCGCCATTTTCCCCTCTCCCTAACTCTCCTGCACCATGGTCGAACCCTAGCTCGCTAGGTCCTTCACGTCCCCGTCGTCTCCGTCCATCCCAGCTCAAGCCGACACCACCGTTGGATGCGCCTCGCTGCCCTCGTCCTTATCCTCGAGGCTCGCGTGCTGGGATGCCCTCTTCTCCCCGGAATCGACTCGAAGCGCCGTCGGAAGCCACCGTTGTCGCCGTCGATCCGCCGCCGTCCGGCCTCCCCGAGCATCGCCACCACCCTTGTCGTGCTCGCGGTGAGCTCACGGTGCTAGTTCACCCCTCCGTTTGCTCCCTCTCCCTCCGTATCCCCCTCCTCGCATGAGCCCGCCGCCGCCGTCGCTGCTCGTCGTTGCGCCACCATCTCCGGTGACCAATCTTGGGCTGCGCCGCCACTATCTGGCTCCCCGTGATTCCCTCTCTCTAACGCGCCCCTCCGCGCATCCAGGCGAGCACGGGATCGTTGGATCCTTGTTCGGTCTGAGAGTGAGCTCCATTGCTGATATCATGCTGACATCAGCATGAGGCAATAACTCATTTTCATTTATTAATTATTTTGTAAATAATTTCTGTAAATAGAAATATATGATAGGTGGTCCCTGCCTGTCAGGGTTTTAATCATTTCCATAAATGTAACATCCCAAAAATACTAAAATTAGATCATCAAACTCTAATCACCAAAATTAGGGTTAACAAAAACTTTTCTAAATAAAAATATGAAAGCATGCATGTGTGTATGCATCCCATTTCAAATTCTTTTGAATTGCCTTGTTTATGTGTTTCTTTGCTTGTAAAAGGATTCTTAGGTGAAATAAACATCATCTAAACAATCCCCATCCTTTTCCCAAAGACCAATAAATCAAAATAAGCCAAATGGAGTGAATGGTCATTTTGACCAATTTAACTCCCATGCCTACTTTGGCTGCCCCAAACTTTCAGAACTTAAAAGAAACTTGTTTGGATCTTTACACCCCTTGATAGTATTCATAACAAAGTATCAAGGCCCACCTTGTGATCATCCAGAAACTTTCAAATGCATAGTTTAAATGACAATTCAAAATTGAATCTTTATCATATGGGAAGATCCCACTTTTTCAAAAACCACTCAAACAAGCTCAACTTTCAAAACCCAAGCATCTGCAGACTCACCAGCACCAACCTAGAAAACCCACCAAAAATCTTTTCAAAATTCAAAACTTGAATTCATGCGGCCATTTCATCAAACACCTTGCAAATGCAATCAAATAAAATCCAAACACTATTTGGAGCAGTGATTTGAGCCTAACTTGTTCCCTCTCTGGTTGCAACTAGGCTTTAGTAGATCATCTAGCTCATTTGTAAACATCTAGCCCCACTGTAAGCTTGCCAATGCCATCAATGGTGAACAGCCGAAGCTCACCATGCCACCCCAGTGTAGACAACAAGCTAGGAGAGGAACTAGCCGTGCCAACCGTGTCTGGGAGCAAGCCCATGCCTCACTGCCCCTCTCGACCAGCCCTGCCTCGAAGACATCGACCAGAGCACCCAGGAACGCCGCGCCCATGCCTCTGACAACCATGTCGAGCATGCGCCAGAGCGCCACCCGCGACCGAAGCCCACAGACCGCGTGCCACCCTCGCCGCGTGCATACGTGATCACCACCGACCCAGGAAACCGCCAGACACCCCCGTTCGCCGCCCCATGCCTCGTAGCCACCGCTCGCCGTCGAAGACGCCGCCTCGGCCGCGCAGAGCATCGCACGTTCCAGACCATTTGCCACCGCCCCTACATGCGCATTAAAGCCGTAGAGCATCACCAGGAGACCACCAAGCGATCGCCACCGCCAGCCATGCCTCTAGCAGCCCGTAGCCATGTCGCCACCGTCGCCTGCCCATGCCGTTCAGTCTCTTCGTCGCGACTATAAATAGAGGCCACCCCCAGCCGACTTGAGCACACCATCTCACTCCCCTCTCCTCACTGATCGTCCCACCCCGTTCCCGAAGCAAGGCGAGCAGCACTTTGCAGGAATTTCACCGGAGCTCGCCGCCTCTGGAGAAGAAGGGAGCCAGCGCTTGGAGCCGCCCTAGGAGAAGCTGCCGGTACCTGGAGGTTCGCCGTCGTCGACTTCGTCGTTCGCCCGCCTCGCCGACCCTCGCCTGAGCCCCGGTGAGCCCCCGACGACCCCCACCTGCCGTGTTAGGTTTCTGTCTCGCTGGCGTTGCCCAACGTCGACGATGACCCTCAGCCGTTGGATTAGAACTAGATCGAACGCACCACATTGACCCATACCGCTTCGCACCCCCTCGTCTCACTGACGCGTGGGGATAGTGACTTAACCAGCCCGCCTAAGCACTATGCTTAGCAGGCCGGCCCAGTATCGTTTCCCGCGTAGCCCAGTCATTTGAAATTAACCTTTTCCATTTTATTTCAAACACACTTCTGCACCTAGATTCAAAAATCAAACCAGATCGATTCAGTGAAGCAAATTGAATGAAACCAATTTTGTTAGAAAGGTCTGGAAATGATGAATCCAAGCCCGTTGGATTTAAATCATTTGGATCTGTAGATCATCCTTGGTAAAAATAACAAGGCAGAAGCTTTTCTGCATTCAAACATTTTTCAAATTTAAACCATAATAGCTTTTGAGTTGATTCCAACTCTCAAAAATCACATTTGATCATACCTTTCAGAATATATAAAAATATATAGGTTTACTTACAGAAATAGTGACCAAGTAATAAAAGAATGCCACATAGGCATTTCTAGCCACTTTATTTAATTAAAATAAAAGGTTAAACCTTATTAAATTGTGACACCACTTTAAATCACTTTCCCATGTACTAAAATATGTGGTGATGACATGTGTCAACATGATCTCATGTTTGGTTTGGAGAATATTAAATCCTAAGTAGTTTTTCAATGAGTAGAAATTACTTTTCTAAAAATAAAAGGAATTAAACCAAGTTTTAATCTTATAATGTTAGTGATGATGCTAGATCATCTATAGGACCCCTTTGTGTGATGATTGCAAGTAGTTAAGTATTATTTGGTGATTGTGTACCTCGTATTTATTTATAGATGCTAGTACCGACCAAGGATACGAGGAAGAAGGAGGATACTACGAAGAAGCCGATGAGAACTTCAACCACTGCTTTGCACAAGGCAAGCCTAATACTACTAGTTGAATGTGCAAGCTAACATTTGCAATTTAGCAAGCTTTACTAATCAAGTTGACCTATGCAAGCCAATACTTGCAAGCTAATAATTGCTTGTTACCATGCCCATTATATGCCTTAAAGCATATATGATCATAACCACTTGATAAACCAATCCTAGTTTTACTTGCAATATTTATACTTTATTTCTTTATCAAAGCTATTACTTAGAGTTTCCTTAAGTGAATTGTAGATTCTAGAAAGATAATTGAAGGTTGCATAAAGAGCATAAAATTTGGCCTAAGCTAGATAATCTTTATGTCATCCTAAGGCATGAGAGTGAACTTAGTTAAAACTCCACTTATTTAACACCCCTCATTGGTACTTACCCCCACTTGTAGATGCTAGTGCTAGGCATAAAACTTGATCAACTTTAGATGGGAATACTTGGTGGAAAAATGGTTATGAAAACCTTAGAATGATGGATCATTCTATTGAAATGTTTTGGACATGTGTTTCCAAACACCAGATGATTTATGGTGATAAAAATGTTGAGGCATGAGCCTTACCTCTTTATAAAACTGATGGTTGTCTGGATGCGATACCATTCCAATTTTACCGTACAACCACAATACCCGAGAATTGGGTAGGGCTTGACTGGAAACTTATATACCTTAGTATTAGTTCCCTCATGGCCAAGGTCTGAGCTGAGGCTACCTTGTGAAGATTGTCCGCCTGTGCAGTACCCAAGATTACAGTTGGTCATGGTTAGGAGGCCAAACTCATAGGAGAGGTGCTTATACTAGGGCATGTAATTGAAAGGTTAGGATTGATTATCCGCATACTGAGTATGGTGAATTCAGGATTTGTTCCTGACGGATGTATCGAATGTTGTGGTGAAAGTGTACAATCTCTGCAGTGTGTCAAACTATTCGAATAGCCGCGTTCGCGGTTATGGACAGTTGGAGTGGCCATACTGTTCCCCCGTCAGATGTTTTCGAAATGACTTATGAAATGAATGGAGACTTTGACTTGACCACAACAGGGTTGTGGTATGAAATACAAGTTCGCACTTAGGGTTATAAAACTTTAACTGGCATTCTTTGCTTCTGAACTTAGTAGAGGTAAATCTGGCTTTTTGCAAAACAACACTAGAGCCTAGTGTCCTATTACAAAAACCCCCTTCACTTGTTAGTATTAGTTTGCGAGTACTTAAATAGTACTCATGGCTTTGTCCCTGGCTATTCCCATGGCCAGACTATGAAGAGGAGTACCTGGAGGATGGACCCCAGGAAGGTTACGACAACTAGGATCATCTCCCATCGTCAGCATTCCCTGTGACCCCGAATATGGAGCTTCACCTACGCTACCGTTATTATTACGTATTCCGCTGCTTGAATTGTATTAAGAACTGGATCATGATATCCCTATTTGTGTAAGACCTTATGTATGGTTTGTACCGGATGATGTACTGTGGTATCCAATTCTGTTATGTCTCGCAAAAATGGTAATCCTGGGATTGCGATGTATGGCATAACAGGCATCTGGGAATAAAAATCCGGGTGTTGACAATAAACATTATCTGAAATTAATAAAAGTCTGACAGGTGGGCCCAAGTTTGGAAATTCATTTAAATATTCCAAAAATGATTTAAAATGAATTAAAATTTGGGAAATTCATAACTAATTCATTTTAAATCAGAAAAATACAAATAATATACCAAAATGTTCAGAAAAATGAAACCTATCCAACTAAGATATAGTCATACATTGTTAATCAACTTTGATAGAAAGTTTAACTAGAAGAACTAATTGAACCCCATAGGTGATTCCGATGATCCCCCTGTTTTAGGGTTTGGACTTTCGGACCCCCCTTTAAAGTGACCAAGTATGCTTTAGGTTTAAATTCAACATTGTTTAACTTGTCATATCATCCATATTGTATGAGCATTGCACATACCATGTGTTGAGTGTTGCTTCCTCTTTTCCGGTGATTGGTTCTCGTGAATAGGAACCGAACCCGAAACTGAAGTCAACGCCAGCGAAGAGCAGTATCAGTCCAACAACGGACAAGGCAAGCGAAGCCCCACTCATACATATGAATCCTATGATTACAAAGTATTTCATTCTCGTCATATGCATTCGGTTCAAATAGTCTTTTGTCAGTAGACAGAGTAATCCTATCTGATGCATGTTATCCTTTGTGAACTATATTACCTGATCCACCGCTCCTAGCATAACTAGGGTTTGGCTTATGAGCGTCGTTAGTGCCACAATGCAGTCAAGCTTAGCCATGCATAGTGGTCTGATGCTAATCACTCATGTGATGCACCGGAGTTGCGAATGAATCTAGTATGGAAGGGTGTGGGGATGTGATTAGAAGTGGATAATAAACATGATAAGGCTTGTATGGGAGGCCACGTGGGTTGTGGTTTTTGTAGTCCCATACTTGCCACCCCTAGGACCAGATGTTCTTGCCTCTTGAACCAAGACGAGCGTACAACCACACGAGGGCCTGGAAACCCCCTCGACCAACTAACTTGCCTAGTAGATTCCATGAGTCACATAGTTTGGGCTTTCCATTCGACATACGCATCTTGGTTGTTCTTGAATGGAGGTGCATTCATAGCAGGTAGGTAAGCGTGGCCGGGAACAAGAGATGCCCGGCATCTGTAATCTTGAACCCTGCGCACATCAATAGGGACCGGCTTCGGGACTTGACCCGTTATGGCGGCATCTCCCTAGTGTGTGACTTATGGTCTTGGTGAAAGCAAGGTAAAGGTCGTGGTCAACCACTCTCTGCCGGCCTTCCAAGGAAGAGGGCTAATAATTTGGCATTAAGAATCGGTTGGTACGTGTGGGTAAAGTTGTGCACCCCTGCAGGGTTATTAATCTTTTCAAAAAGCCGTGTCCACGGTTATGGATGACTTGGGAACGGACGTGAAGATCATAGAGAACTATAACCAAATGTTAAAACTTGTCAACTAAAGTGAGATCCGTAATACTTCCTCGGGGTTGTTGAGGGGGTAGTCTGGAAAGAGTGGTTCAGATGATGATGATCCTTGGTGGATATCAAAGATGAATTTAAGAGCTAGAGTTGAAGTCTTCTCATCCCCTTTTGAAAATGATCTAACTAGACGAGTTTCTTCTCCCTCTTGTTTTGAAAACAAAAGATGGCTTTATGCAAAATAACTCCACTAGCCATAAGTCTTGCGGAGTACACCCTGTACTCAGCTTTGCTTCGATGATGTTTTCTACAGATGATGCTACTCAAACTGAAGGTGGTTTCTATGTTGAAGTCGACGAGTAGTTGGGGTTCCCGGGCAGCAGCCTAGGATCTATGGAAGGGTCGCTAGTTTTTATGGCCTCTTAGGCCCTTTGCTAAGTTTGTTGTTTAGGACAACTGGTTTGCTTCCATTGTTTGATGTAATGATGGGTCTGAGACCCCTGGCTTGTATGATTGGTTTGTAACTCTCTTAAGAGTTTACTTTATTACTGTTATGGTTTGTATGTTCTGTAATGTTACCGATCTTCCCTGCGCACTTCGGAATTTAGGTTAGGCTCATATCAGAAGAGGATCTGGTATTTGTCTAGCCCTGATCCCGGGTCATGACAATGTACTCATCCATCCACTCAAAATGCCTACAATTCTTCAAATGCTGAAATCGTATGGGAAAGATGAACCCTGATTCAAATCCCAAATCCAGGGAAGAACGGAAATTGGCAAACGAAATCAACAAATTGACTTGAAGAATTCAAATCTAACCTTCCCCTCCTCTGCCTTGCTCTCGCATTTCACAAATTCACGCCCACAGTTGCCATTTTCCTCGTTCTTAGTGAACAATCATTTCAGTGGCACGATGCGTGGGTAGTCAGGGCACCTCTTCATCTACACTGCACCATACCGCGTCCATGAGGGACCGGAGGTTGTATTGGAGTTCGGCATCTATCCCTGGCGTTGTGGGGAAGAAGAAAGGCACCCTAAGAAGAAAGAGAAAGAAAGGGAAGGCAATGGCGGCTAGGGTTCCTATTCCCCCTTTTCTAAAGGTAATGATGAGGTGAATATGTGGTGGGTCCCGTGCTGTTTGGGGCCGGTGGCTGCATCAGGACGGGATGCCATATGAGCGCGGCATACACATCAAACATTGTACTCCCTTTGTTCGGTATTATAGGTCCTACACGCATACCTAGGTTGTTAATTTGACCAACAAAATAACTTATATATCACAGAAGTTATACCATTAGAAAATATAACCTCTAAAGTTTCTAATGATATAGTATTTATGCTATACTATTTATATTTTATTATTCAAATTGGCAACCTAGTTATCCGCACGGGACTTATAATTCCAAACAGAGGGAGTACATGCTAACAAATTTTGGTATGCACTTACACTACAAAATATAAGATGTTTCAGGTTTCTGAAGAAAATGACTCTAGATTTCGTTTTGTGTTTAGATTCACCCCAAAGTTGAGTGAACCTACATCCTAAAACAAGTCTAGATATATATGCTTCACAAAGCTAAAAACTCTTATATTTTTAAATAGAGGGAGTAATTCCCATTCATTTATATGTCTAGTCCGTTACTATTTTGGCGAGCGTTGTATTTTAAGCATACGCACTACAACTAGGCGTATGAACATTGCTCATCAAATCCACAAATTGGTGAACATAAACAACCCAAACTTCAGATTACAATCATAAATTAAGCAAAACGACAAAACCAGTCATGACACATTCTTCTGACAAAAACACAGCGCCATGCGCGAACTATTTACCAATCAAACAACCCAACTGTGCATAAATTGTTTAATGGTATACGAACATTTGCTAGAGAATCGGTAGTAGGAATTTTTGTTTCTTGAGTTTTCATCAAGAATCTGCAAGCAGCTCCGCGATCTCAAGAACTCTGATTTTTATCTTTCCGAGTTTGTTTGTCTTCGACAGAATAATTTCTACAACAGTACATCTCCTAGAATCATTTATCCTTTCCTATAACAAAATATTAGCAGGGTTAATAAGATCACATGCTAGTGTATATATATGCAAATGCCAAATAGAATTTTTCAATACCTGGGATACTACATCTGTGAATTTATCTCCGTCAAAGTGCTCCATACAGCGTAGCACGAACAGTCCACACAAGTTCCTGATCATAACGACTCTAAATTTGATTAAAAGTACTAACACATCAAAATAAATGACATTAGTTCAACTAGAAACTCACGAATCATTTTGCCATGGTGTTTCGCAGATTACGATCTCCCAATTGGAAACATCATCAAACTTATACTCCATATATTTGTTAGACACTTGTATGTCTTTCGAAATTTTCTCTCTCTATGAAATAGAGAGGTTTAGTGTAATGCTTGGAGTAACCATATCGTCGCTTAATGTATAGATAGAAAACATACCAGAGCTTCGACATTTTTCTGGACCCTTTTAAATTCAAACAGCGAGTCGAGCACTTGAAATATCTTCTTTGGTCTATTCACGACGACACAGCACCAGTGGCAATCACTTATATGCAACGTGAAATATGCCTACATAAAAGATACAAGTTTTATCACATTACATAATCTGGTTTATACCCTGCATTTTCTTGTAGAAACATTACTTACCTTATCAGCACGAAAGTATTCTTCCATGCATCTTTCAAAGCATCCTGATATATCATACACAATTTTTGAATTTTGGTCCAAGGCCTCTTTCTTATGCTGGTATCGAGTTTTTCTTCTTGGTGGAGTACGTATTAGAGCATTTGCCTTCCATGCAGGGCACAAGTTTCGGTCATCCCCCAGTCGAAAAGACAATTCTGCCATGTAAGCACCTACAACCTTATAATGTGTTACAAACAGTCCTTCTTGTTTACATAAAATAACAAAACCGTGATACTTGGACTTACATTGACACCCAACCATACTTTATCAAGGATCTCACTAATATGGTTGGCAGTGACCTGAGTGTCTCCCTTGTTATCATAGACACTTTGATTCCTAAAATCTTTCCTTTTATTTGTTGTTTCAATGTACAACACTGCAGTATCTATGTGTTGCGGAGTCATACCGTTCAGGACTTCTAGGTCTTTGAAAAGACCTGTATACACATAAACAAATATTTAATACATGTATGTAACTGTTTTAATTTAATACATGCACAACCATGCCATTCAATTATGTTGCACTACCTTTTCTAACATTATTTTTTGTTTTTTTACCCTTTTTGTCCGCCGACCTGAGCTTGCGCTTCTCGCCAACGGCTTCTCTCTTCTCACCATTAATATCTTTCCGGCAAATGGTATGTAGGCTATTAAACGAGTTAGATCCAGTCGACAGAGTGTCTCCTACCTCACCTTTTTTTCCACCCCGCCCATTTTTCAATGCAGCTGTGAATGCTTCTAATGGAATCGTCTCTAGGTCCGGCCGCATCGGTGAAGGACCCCTACCATCAATTAGTATTGGTGACGCTTGGGTACTACCGATTTTCGCTGGTGCGGTGTGGCAATCATCAGTAGCATTCATTTCCTTCGTGTATGTGGGTAACATGAATATGTCACCCTGAACCTCTTTATCCTTACTATTTGAATCCTTCTTTACATTAGAATCTTGTGCAAAGTCAAAGGAGTTACTTTTTGAGGTGTCTGAATGCTCCATGAAATCTTTTGGCGTATTTTTGGTGTTAGTAGAAGCGATTTCTTCATCATTCTCTACCTCCTTCTCTATCTCCTTATCTACCTCCTCCTCTTTATTGTGATTATGAGACATTTTTTCTTTATAAGGTCTATACACGACCCTTGCCGAGTTCATGACAATAAGAAGTTTCTGCAAGATTAAAAATAAATGAATCATCATGTCATGTTCAAAAAAAGCATTTGTTTAACTCAGAGCAGATGACACATAGGGTGTATCACCTAAGCACAAGCTTCTGAGAAGACAACCATTTTTCTATGAAAGGTTTCTTCAATGGTTCTATCAATATGCTCTGTTAGTTTCTTCGTCATTTGTTCCAACACGACTTCCGTCATTCCTTTAGGCACCGCCCTGCTGGATGTAGAACCTCCATCCTTATTCTTGTAGGGCCCTCTACTACGTTTCTTACCACATGCAATTTCGGGTTTATTGAGAACCTCTTCTCGATGCTTTTGAGTTATGTCATCGTCAATCTTTAAGATATGCGTATATAAACCAATTAATATTGACAACCTAGAACCGTTAGCAGAACAAAAAATAAGCCACGATATCACTTGTATTTACGTACCTTCCCCAAAGCACGGCCCTTTAATTATAAGGCGTGTAACATCCAAAAAATATTGATCAAGAGTTATCAAATTCTAATCACCAAAATTAGGGTTAACAAAAACTTTGTTAACAAAAATCATATGAATGCATGTGTGTATGTGATGATTGTGTGAGTGCATGAATGGAATTGTGTGATTGTTGTAAATAGCAAGGATTGGTTTAAAGATGAAAACAACATCATCTAAATCAAATCCAAACAGAAGCAAATCAAGAGAAATTCAAAAACAAACCAAATAAGCAAATGGTCATTTTTGCTAATCTTGCTCACTAGACCACTTTGAGTGTTTCTAGTCTAAGATTTCAAACAGAAACAATTCCATTTCTTTTCAACCCTTGCTAGACCAAGTAAAAGTGAACCCAAGCCCACCTTTCAAACTCATAGAAACATTTGGAAACTTGATTCAAATGACAATTCAAAATTGAATCTAGTTCATATGTGAAGATCACCAATTCTCAAAAACCAACCAAACCAGTTTACCTTGACCTTTCCAACTAACCAGAGACTATCTAGTATGTAACTAGTACACCCACCAATTTTGAATCAAAAATTCAAATTCAAATCTCTTCCGGCCATTTCATCAAACACCTTGCAAAAAAAATCAAACAAAACACAAAACACTATAGTGAGCAGTGTTTGGGCCTAACTTGTTCCCTCTCTAGCTCACATCACTCTCTTAGTAGATCATCTAGCTCATTTAACAAGCTTTAGCTCACTGTGAGCTTGCCATTGCCATCAATGGTGAGCATGCTGAGCCTCAACTTGCCATCCTATGGTCGACAACAAGCTAGAAGAAGCTCTAGCCTCGCAAACCTTGTCTGGGACACTCACCACCGTCCACCGCCACCACCTGTCCAATGCCAAAGCAAAGCCAGCCCCTGGACCACTCAGCCCGAGCGTGCCCACCTTCTCTGCGAGCATGCCGAGAGCGCGCCAGAGCGCCGCACGCGACACACGAGCACAGACCGCGCGCCGCCCTCGCTGCTTGCGTGCGTGATCACCACCCTCCTAGGAACCACCAGGACATGCCCGTTCGTCGCCGCACGACCAGGAGAGCCCGTGCGCCATTAAAACTCCCGTGGACCCGCCCAGAGCACCACAGCGTTCCAACCTACTCGCACCGTCCCACACCTCGCAACCATGCCATTGAGCTTCGCCAGGGAGCACAACACCGTCCCCTACTGCCGCCCATGCCTTTAGCTCATTGTGCCGACAACCACAACGAGCTCCACCCGCGCCCTTCGGTCCCCTCGATGCACTATAAATAGAGGCCAACCCCATTCAGTTTCTTCACACCATCACACTCCCCTCTCTCTCAGAACCAACCCACCTCATCCCCGGAGCAAGGCGAGCAGTAGGTCGCCGGAATTTCGCCGGAGTCTGCCATGGAGGAGGAGAAGAGGAGCTGTCGATTGGAGCCGCCCCAGGAGAAGCCACCGGTACCAGGATGTCACATCCCAAAATTTTCCAAATTTTGAAATGTAAAAAATTAAATAAACAAAATAAACAATTGTTGAATTTTAGGGTGAGAAGAAACTTTTTGATTCCAATTGGAAGCATCAAAACCTATTTTGATCAAATAGAATCCGAAAGGGATTTAAAAAGATAAACAAATAATAAATAAGGTTATAATAGTTGGAATCACTATTTTTGGATCTTTAAATAAAAAGATATGGTTTTATAAGAAAAGGTAGAAATATAAATAAGGACTATTTTAAAGAGTCAAATTTATTCTTGACCAAGCAAATAAAATAAAATATTTCTATTTGATAAAAAGAGTAAAGGTTTATTTAAATAAAATAATAAGGATTTATTAATATCCAATTTTATTGAATTAAGGGTTTTTCCATTTTAAATAAACACAAAAACTTGTTAAAGTATTTTAAATAAAAATTCCAAGTGTTTTGTGTTTCAAATGAAACCTACTGAAAAGGATTTGGTATTATTTAGATTTCAAATAGAGTTTTAAAATAAATTAAATCCTATTTGAAATAAAGACTAAGGTCTATTTATTTAATTATTAATAGATCCTAAAAGAATAAAAGAATTATTTTATTTTGGACTTTGGATTATATTGTTAAACAGAATTAAAATTTACCTAGAGTTTGGTGGTGGTTTGAATTGAATTAGAGTTTGAATTGTTTGAATGAAAATCAAATCAGGAAATTAAAAATATAAAAGGAAAAACATTCTATATAAAAAAAGTGAAACAAAGCAGCCCAGCCAACAGGCCCAACCTAGCCCAACAAACTAGCCCACCCGTTCACCCTGCAGTGAAACGTTTTTCACTCAGAAAAGAACCCGCGAAGTCTGAAGCTGCGACCCCACAACCCCTCTCTCTCTCTCTCTCACACTGACAACGGACCCAACTGCCACCTCATCATCGTCTCCACCGCGACCACGTCCCCTCGCCGTTTCTCCCATTGATTGCGGCGATCAATTCGCTTTGATGTCTGCGTTAATCTCGCCAGTGACCACACCCCTTTAAACGCCACACTCTCCTCTACCTTTCCCCTCACTTGCGTCTCCTTCTCTGCCCCCAGGCTGCGAGAATCGTGAGCTCGAGCACCACTGCTCCGGCGAGCTTCTCCAGCAAATTCCAACGCCGACTAGCCGCCCCTCGCCTCCCATTGCATGCAAGCCTGCTCCCCATCGTCAGGCGCATCTACCAGTACGACTAGCTCGCTCGGGCGTGCTATAAATCATCGATGAACCGAAGCATCTGAGCACCGCCGCGTCTACCATTCGCTCCGGCAAGCACCCTGGTGAGTACAGACTGCCCCAGCACCTCCTGTTGATGCTCCCATGATCCCCATGACAGTACGCGTATAACGCCCCTCCCGTTTGCCTCGGCAGGACCTGCAGCCTCACCCCCGATGACAACCAGAGGGACCCGATGCCGCCGCGGACTCCGACGAGCAATCACCGCCGTTCCCGTGCGCCCCCTGCCCAACGACGAGCACCTTGAGCATCAGAGCGTCACTGCGAACACTGTAAGCACCTTCAATCCCTCCCTCGCTTCCTGAATCATCGCCAACGCCACAGCCAGAGCCGCGCCGCAGCTAGCCACTGTCGAGCGCCGCCAGTTCTTGGTCGAGCTGCGTGAACCATAGGATTTAGATCCGAGCGTTGTGATAGATTCGTTATCGAAGGGGTATCGTGTGCTCTGTGCCGCACGATCTCATTTAGATCCAACGACTCGCAGAGAGCGATCCAGCCGAAGCGGTACCGTCCAATAGAATCAAGCCACGTGGACAGAGTTTTGATTTAAAACAGAAATTAGAATCTATTGGTTATGCAAACTTGTAAAATTCATAACTTTAGTTCTACACGTCCAAATTTTGCAAATTTTATATCAATGGATTCAGCAGAGCAAGTACTTTGCAACCATGCAGTTTGTTTAATGTTTTGATTCTATAAAATTGGTTGAAATTGCAGAAACATGTGTAGGCATAATTTGAATATAAAAATTGTTCTAGAAATATTTTAAAGATGAAATCTTTGCTAATTGGTTTGTTTTGAACCTACTGACCATAGGAATCAACTTATAGATTTAAAATTATATTTTGTGAAGCTAAGGGATAAATATTTGAGTTAGCTCATTTCTAGTCAAATAAAAATATTGTTTATGGTTTAGAAATGATTTTTGAGTAAACCCTTTGGGAAATGTTTTGATTCAAACCTTATGATCCTAAACACCAAGTTTTGTGAATTAAAAACTTATTTGATGAACCATATAAAATCATTACTTTGCTAAAAGATATTTTCAACAACATAAAATATCGCCTTAGTATAATATTTGGTTTATGAGATAATACCTTTTGCAAATGGTTTTACCACTTTAGTAAATGACCAATGTGAGCTTAAAAATGTTTAGAGCCTAGTAGAAACCACTTTTCCAAATAAAACTATCTTTTGCATGCTTGCATGCATGACCTTGTTTTTGTTATTTTATGTGTGACAAATTGTTTGAATGCTAGTTGAATATATGTTTGCTTGATTAAATTTTAGTGAAGTTAGAAGAGTGTGATATTTGCAAGATCAAGAAGTGAACCAACATTCTCTACTAAAAAGGCAAGTGACACTGTCATCCATGTCCTACTATTTTCATTACACTTAGTGGATTTTTGTAACATGCATGATAAGGACTACTATATTTTATGCTATGCTAAATCCTATTAGGATATCATTATATCTCCCTTAGTGGAAACAATGTAGTTGTAGTAAGCTTAGCCCTGCTATGTATTTGGGATGGGATACATGATATGATTATATGAAGTGTTGGAAAGATATATGTTTTATATAATAAAACGAGTATTCAAAGAACCACCTGGGTGGAAAAGGATACTCAAGTTCTGGACAAGGTGGCAACAAAGGAAACCATGTTTATATGGCTATCTTTTTGTATGTGCACTAGAAGAAAACCACCCAGGGACTTAGAGATTGAACATGTTTCTCGTACAGTGGCTTCCGTGTACAGCCACATGCTAAATGGGCTCTGGCTTAGTCAACTACATAGTGGAAGACCCATGCATTGGCATCTTCAGGTTAACTAGAATTGTGTATGGGAAATTTATCCCTACATTGGTGCCTGGTTGACAAGCTAGCATTGTGTATTGGGAGGACTCCTATGGAAATACTTTGTCACATTCTCGATCTGCCAGTACTCCATTTTAGTGAGTACTTATCCAGCGGCCACTGGTGGCATCAAGACGAGATTGTGTCATGTGGGTAAAGTGTACAACTTCTGCAGAATATCAAATTCTAAGTAGTTAGCCATGTCCCCGGTTATGGACAACTACTGAGCAACTAAGGCCTGAAGCTATGAAAGATCTCGACATTCCAATTTCACAAAGTAAAACTTCATGGTGACAACAAGGGATTAGAAGCACTTGGAGTTTTCCAAGGAGTTCAGAAAGATTTGACAAAAGATTAAAACTATTTTGAAAAGATAGGATAAAACTATATTGCTTTCTGCAAATGATCCTAAACCCTACTTAGCCAAATATGCATGTAATGGTAGGATCCACTTATTTCTACATAGTAGTGAAACTTGCCAATACAATTCAAATGTATTGACCCTTCTGGCTACAACTTATTATGTTGCAGGTTTGTTTGATGTTAGTGAAGTTTATTGATTAGGATTACAAGTCTACAACCAACATGACTGCATGTGGCACTTTGAAGATGAAGGACCCCATGCTATTGTTATATCCTGCTGCATTGCAATGAGATAGCCAAATGAGCTATGTAAGATGTAATAAATTATTTTATTCCTGGTTACAAAGTTGTATTATGACCTTTGTTTCTTGATATTACATCTTAACTATGGATGTTAGCTATTGATACAGGGACTAGCATTGTAAACACAGGGATCTCTACCTTATTGAAGGTTGGGAACCTTACAGATGGTATCAGAGCACTGTGTTGCCTGTAGGATTGTAACCCTAGGATTGGACAAAAAAAAACCTTAGAAAAATAGGAGTTGTTTTTGTTCCAAAAATTATTTACAAACAATCTTGTAAACTCTTTCCTCAACCTTTTGGTTTTGATTCTACATCTCTTCCTTTTCAACTTGATGGAGAAATCCTTCACCATGACCAATGACTTCCACTTTAGTTCCACCAAGGACTTCAACTTAGACATCACTAAGGACTACAATTGAAAAACCAAGAGACATTAGATTGCCTACCAAAAACATTGATATCATGTTAGAGTATGGATCATATTGACCTATGTGGTATGATTATACTAAGTTATTTATTTCAAGAAAACTTGTTGTCTCCTTCAACTCATGAGTTAAGCTCATAAGTTGTTAAGTGGATAGTTGCTTGTTGATTGTTTGATTGAACTTGGTTGTTTTGAGTTGTGTGTTAGAACTTCTTAAAACCTATCCATCAATACTTATCCCTATCAAACCAACAGATGCCTCCCCGTCGTGCCAACCCCAACCAAAACAACAACAACATCACTCCTGAGATGCAACAGATGTTGACAGCTCAGACGCAGCTGATGCAGATGATAACCATGGTCATACAGAATCAAAACAACAACAACAATCAGAATAATCCTCCAGCACATGATATGATCACCAGGTTTTTGAAACTAAGGCCTGCAAGGTTCTCTGGAACAACTGATCCAATGTAAGACAATGACTGGTTACGTTCGGTGAATAAGGACTTAGTGACTGTTAGCTGCACCGACGAAGAAAAAGTTAGGTTTGCAGCATTTCTACTTGAAGGACCAGCAGCAACATGGTGGGACAACTTTCAGATCACCACTCCCCTTGAGGATGTGACTTGGGCTATTTTTGAGGATGGTTTCCGTACAGCTCACATCTCATCTGGAGTGATGCACTTGAAGAAAAAGGAATTCCACAATCTGAAAAAACGTCACCTCAGCGTGGCTGAGTATATTGAAGAATTCAACAATATGGCACGCTATGCACCGGATGAAGTTGACACAGATGCTAAGAGAAAGGAGAAATTTCTTGAAGGACTTAATGATGAGTTGAACCTGCAGCTATCTGTTGCCTATGTCCCAACTTATCAATCACTCTGTGACAAGCCACCATCTTGGAAAACAAGATGAATCAAGTTGAGAAAAGAAAGAGGAAGCATAAGCTCAAGTATCACTCAGGATCATCACAAAAGAAGCATTCATTCAAAAAGAGCAATGAAGATTCTGAACCACATCAGTATCACCAAAACAACAATGGAAGTGATAATAATGGAAATGATACTGACAATGGAGATAACCTTAGTCAGAACCAACATGACACTTTCAGGAAGAAAGACATTAGCTAGTTGCAGTGCTATAATTGTAAGGAACTTGGACATTATGCATCAGACTGTCCTGAGAAGAAAAAGAAAAAGGATGCTAGAAGATCCAATGGAAATGACTCCAATGTGACCTAGAAAGGACATGTGAACCACATTGACATGGATGGGAACTTTGAAGAGATAGAAGAAGTGGATGTCAGGAACTAGTTAATTCAGAAGAATCAAATAAGGATTCCTTGTCTGGATATCAAGTGTTGAACCCATAGTCAAGTGAACCATCAATGTAACCCTATGAGACTTTCTTTTAAGGGTGGTAGTACCCTAGTTGCTTTGAATCCAACTTGTAACCCTAGCCTTCCCAAATCTCGGGACGAGATTTCTTTTAAGGGTGGTAGCCTGTCACATCCCAAAATTTTCCAAATTTTGAAATGTGAAAAATTAAATAAACAAAATAAACAATTATTGAATTTTAGGGTGAGAAGAAACTTTTTGATTCCAATTGGAAGCATCAAAACCTATTTTGATCAAATAGAATCCTAAAGGGATTTAAAAAGATAAACAAATAATAAATAAGGTTATAATAGTTGGAATCACTATTTTTGGATCTTTAAATAAAAAGATATGGTTTTATAAGAAAAGGTAGAAATATAAATAAGGACTATTTTGAAGAGTCAAATTTATTCTTGACCAAGCAAATAAAATAAAATATTTCTATTTGATAAAAAGAGTAAAGGTTTATTTAAATAAAATAATAAGGATTTATTAATATCCAATTTTATCGAATTAAGGGTTTTTCCATTTTAAATAAACACAAAAACTTGTTAAAGTATTTTAAATAAAAATTCCAAGTGTTTTGTTTTTTAAATGAAACCTACTGAAAAGGATTTGGTATTATTTAGATTTCAAATAGAGTTTTAAAATAAATTAAATCCTATTTGAAATAAAGACTAAGGTCTATTTATTTAATTATTAATAGATCCTAAAAGAATAAAAGAATTATTTTATTTTGGACTTTGGATTTTGTTGTTAAACAGAATTAAAATTTACCCAAAGTTTGGTGGTGGTTTGAATTGAATTAGAGTTTGAATTGTTTGAATGAAAATCAAATCAGGAAATTCAAAACAGAAAAGGAAAAACATTCTGTATAAAAAAGTGAAACAAAGCAGCCAATTGAGGCCCAACCCAGCCCAAAGAACTAGCCCACCTGCTCCCAGCGGTGAAGCGTTTTCACTCGTAAAAGAACGCTTGAAGTCACGGCTATGCCCCACAACCCTCTCTCTCTCTCTCTCTAACAACAGACCCCACTGCCACCTCATCATCGTCTCCACCGCGACCACATCCCCTCGCCATTTCTGCCATTGATTGCGGCGATCAATTCGCGTTGATGTCTGCGTTAATCTCGCCAGCGACCACACCCCTTTAAACGCCACACTCTCCTCTACCTTTCCCCTCACTTGCCTCTCCCTCTCTGCCCGCAGGCTGCGAGAATCGTGAGCTAGAACCCCACTGCTCCGGCGAGCTTCTCCAGCAAATTCCGGTGCTGACCAGCCGCCCCTTGCCTCCCATTGCACGCAAGCCTTCTCCCCATCGTCAGGCGCATCTACCAGTACCACTAGCTCGCTCGCGCGCGCTCCAAATCATCGACGAACCGAAGCATCTGAGCATCGCCGCGTCTGCCATTCACTCCGGCAAGCACCCCGGTGAGTACAGACTGCCCTAGAACCTCCTGTTGATGCTCCCATGATCCCCAGGACAGTACGCGTCTAACGTGCCCTCCTGTTTGCCTCGGCATGACCTGCAGCCTCACCCCCGACGACAAACAGAGACACACGTCGTTGCCGTGGACTCCGACGAGCAACCACCGCCATTCCCGTGCGCCCCCTGCCCAACGACGAGCACCTTGAGCATCAGAGCATCACTGTGAACACTATAAGCACCTTCACTCCCTCCCTCGCTTCCTGAATCATCGCCAATGCCACCGCTAGAGCCGCACCGCCGCTAGCCACCGTCGAGCGCTGCCAGTTCTTGGTCGAGCTGCTGTGAACCGTAGGATTTAGATCCGAGCGTTGTGATAGTTTCGTTAACCGAAGGGGTATCGTGTGCTCTGTGCCGCACGATCTCATTTAGATCCAATGACTCGCAAAGAGCGATCAACCGAAGCGGTACCGTCCAATAGAATAAAGCCATGTGGACATAGTTTTGATTTAAAACAGAAATTAGAATCTATTGGTTATGCAAACTTGTAAAATTCATAACTTTAGTTATACACGTCCAAATTTTGCAAATTTTATATCAATGGATTCAGCAGAGCAAGTACTTTGCAACCATGCACTTTGTTTAATGTTTTGCTTCTGTAAAATTTGTTGAAATTGCAGAAACATGTGTAGGCATAATTTGAATATAAAAATTGTTTTAGAAATATTTTAAAGATGAAATCTTTGCTAATTGGTTTTTTTTGAACCTAATGACCATAGGAATCAACTTATGGATTTAAAATTGTATTTTGTGAAGTTAAGGGATAAATATTTGCGTTTGCTCATTTCTAGTCAAATAAAAATATTATTTATGGTTTAGAAATTATTTTTGAGTAAACCCTTTGGGAAATGTTTTGATTCAAACCTTCTGATCCTAAACACCAAGTTTTTTGAATTAAAAACTTATTTGATGAACCATATAAAATCATTACTTTGCTAAAAGATATTTTCAACAACATAAAATATCACCTTAGTATAATATTTGGTTTATGAGATAAAACCTTTTGCAAATGGTTTTACCACTTTAGTAAATGACCAATGTGAGCTTAAAAATGTTTAGAGCCTAGTATCAACCACTTTTTCAAATAAAACTATCTTTTGCATGCTTGCATGCATGACCTTGTTTTTGTTATTTTATGTGTGACAAATTGTTTGAATGCTAGTTGAATATATGTTTGCTTGATTGAATTGTAGTGAAGTTAGAAGAGTGTGATATTTGCAAGATCAAGAAGTGAACCAACATTCTCTACTAAAAAGGAAAGTGACACTATCATCCATGTCCTACTATTTTCATTACACTTAGTGGATTTTTGTAACATGCATGATAAGGACTACTATATTTTCTGCTATGCTAAATCCTATTAGGATATCATTATATCTCCCTTAGTGGAAACAATGTAGTTGTAGTATGATTAGCCCTGTTATGTATTTGGGATGGGATACATGATATGATTATATGAAGTGTTGGAAAGATATATGTTTTCTATAATAAAACAAGTATTCAAAGAACCATCTGGGTGGAAAAGGATACTCAAGTTTTGGACAAGGTGGCAACAAAGGGAACCATGTTTATATGGCTATCTTTTTGTATGTGCACTAGAAGAAAACCACCCAGGGACTTAAAGATTGAACATGTTTCTCGTACAGTGGCTTCCGTGTACAGCCACATTCTAAATGGGCTCTGGCTTAGTCAACTACATAGTGGAAGACCCATGCATTGTCATCTTCAGGTTAACTAGAATTGTGTATGGGAAATTTATCCCTACATTGGTGCCTGGTTGACAAGCTAGCATTGTGTATTGGGAGGACTCCTATGGAAAGACTTTGTCACATTCTCGATCTGCCGGTACTCCATTTTGGTGAGTACTTATCCAGCGGCCACTGGTGGCATCAAGACGAGATTGTGTCATGTGGGTAAAGTGTACAACTTCTGCAGAAGATAAAATTCTAAGTACTTAGCCGTGTCCCCGGTTATGGACAAGTACTGAGAAACTAAGGCCTGAAGCTATGAAAGATCTCGACATTCCAATTTCTCAAAGTAAAACTTGATGGTGACAACAAGGGATTAGAAGCACTTGGAGTTTTCCAAGGAGTTCATAAAGATTTGACAAAAGATCAAAACTATTTTGAAAAGATAGGATAAAACTATATTGCTTTCTACAAATGAGCCTAAACCCTACTTAGGAAAATATACATGTAATGGTAGGATCCACTTATTTGTACATAGTAGTGAAACTTTCCAATATTAATCAAATGTATTGACCCTTGTGGCTGCAACTTATTATGTTGCAGGTTTGTTTGATGTTAGTGAAGTTTATTGATTAGGATTACAAGTCTACAACCAAATGACTGCCTGTGGCACTTTTAAGATGAAGGACCCCATGCTATTGTTATATCCTGCTGCATTGTAATGAGATAGCCAAATGAGCTATGTAAGATATAATAAATTATTTTATTCCTGGTTACAAAGTTGTATTATGACCTTTGTTTCTTGATATTACATCTTAACTGTGGATGCTAGCTATTGTTCCAGGGACTAGCATTGTAAACACAGGGATCTCTACCTTATTGAAGGTTGGGAAACTTACACAGGAGGATTGTCGTCATCGACTTCGTCGTTCGCCTCCATCGCCGACCCTCGCCTGAGCCCCGGTTAGCCTCACACGACCCCCACTGGTTGCGCTAGGATTTAGTCTCGCCGGCGTTGCCCGACGGAGACGATAAGTCTCAGCCATTCGATTAGATGTTGATCGTGTGGTTTAGATTGCCCCGTACCACTTTGCACACCCTGTCTCGCTGACTGGTGGGGACAACCACTTAAACTCACCCGCGCGTGCGCAGTGCACCGTGGTCCAGCCCACTTAACATCCCGCGCGACCCAGTAGTTTGAATTTAGGTTTTTCCATTTAGTTTCAAACTTAGTTCTATACCTAGTTTTAAAAATCAACCCAGCTTGATTCACTAAACCAAATTTCATGAAACCAATTTTTTTAGAAAGGTACAGGAATTCTTAATCCAAGACCATTGGATTCAAATCAATTGGAATTGTATATCACCTATAGTAAAAATAACAATGCAGAAGCTTTTCTGCATTCAAACATTTTTCAAAATTCAACGACAAAAGCTTTTGAGTTGATTCCAACTCTCAAAAATCACATTTAACAAGACCTTTCTGAATATACCAAAATAATGGTCAAGCAATAACAGAATGCCCCATAGGCATTTCTAGTCAATTTAATTAATTAAAATAAAAGGGTAAAACCTTATTAAATTGCGACACCACTTTAAATCACATTCCCATGTATTGAAATATGTGGTGATGACATGTGTCCACATGATCCCATATTTTAGTTGGAGAATATTAAATCTTAAGTAGTTTTCAATGAGTAGAAATTACTTTTCTAAAATAAAATAATTAAAACCTTGCCTTAATGTTGTAATGTTTGTGATGATGCTAGATCATCTAGTGAAAACCTTGGTGTGATAAATAGAAGTAGTTAAGTATTGTTTGGTGATTGTGTACCTCATATTTATTTATAGACGCTAGTACCGACCAAGGATACGAGGAGGAACGAGAATACTACGAGGAAGAAGCCGAGGATAACATCAACCACTGCTCTGCACAAACCAAGCTAACACTTGCAATTATTTAAGTTAGATAACCTATGCAATGCATTAGGCATGCATTAGTTATACTGCTTGATTATACCCAATCCTAGTTTTAATTGCAAGCTTAGTTACTTTATTTCTTTATCAAAGCTCTTTAGTTTGGTTTACTTAGTGACTTGTAAATTCTAGAAAGATGTTAAAGGTAACATAAAGAGCATAAAACTTGGCCTAAGTTAGATAAATCTTGATGTCATCCTAAGGCATGAGATTGAACTTAGATCTTTCACACTTAATTGTCACCCCTCATTAGTGTTTACCCCCACCTGTAGATGATAGTTCTAAGCATAAAACTTGATCACTTTCGATGGGATTACTTGGTGAAAATGGTTATGAAAACCTTATAATGATGAGTCATTCTACTGAAATGTTTTGACATGTGTTCTTGAACACCAGATGATTTTGATGATGAAAATGTTAAGGAATGAGCCTTAGCCCTTTATAAAACTGATGGTTGTCTGGATGCGATACCCACTACTAGGAAAACAGCTATAGGTAATCAGCACATTCGTGGCTCACATGGTTGAAGTGCCCCACGGCTAAAACAGGCGTGGCTCACCTGTGGGCAGTGCCCTACTAGTAACTAGAACAACCGTGGCGCACATGACTATAGTGCGCCACAGATGTGTTTGGTCCAGGGCCCTGTTGGACGCTCGCCAAACATCTGTAGCGCACTATAGTCATGTGCGCCACGGTTGTTAGTGTCATCTATGGCGCACATGGGGGGGGTGCGCTACGCCTAAGCGCACGCCCCCTCTACTGTGAAACGGCCACAAACATCGGTGGCGCACATGGCATAGTGCGCTACAGATGTATAAACTTATCCGTAGGGCACTCTGCCCTAGTGCCCTACGCCTAAGTGGCATGCACCAACTCCACCCCCCCCCCCGTGGATCGCCTTTTTAGGGTTTGCAAAAAATAAACGAAAATGATAAACACTTCAAAAAATTAAATCCTTTCATATTTAGGTAGGTAATGTGGTATAGCTTCTACTAAAATTAACAAAAATGAGTTTCGACTTTATTTGCAAAAAAAAGTCATGCCACGGGAAAAAGGCCGGAACTTTTGCATACGATATCGAAAAAAATCGTATAATATACCAAAATGACGAGAACGAGATTTCGCATCCGCTCGCAACCACCTATGGTCGTTTAGCGATTTTTTAGATTTTCAAAATTCAAAAAGAGTAAAAAGTTACGGTCAAAAAACCGTTTTTTCCTGCAGAAAAAAAAACAGGGCTACTTATCCGTAGCGCACCTACACCTAGTGCGCCACGGATAAGCTTGGGCGGGATTCAAATTTCAATCCCCACCCCGCCCTCCTCCCTTTTCCTTTCCCCTTTTCCCTTCCCCTTTTCCCTTTTCCCTCTTCCTCTCCCTTTCCCTTCTCCTTCTTCCTTCTTCCTTCTTCCTTCTTCCTTCTCCCTTCTCCCTTCTCCTTCTCCTCTCCTTGCAGTGACGGCGCGACGTCGACCTCCTTCTCCTCCTCCTCGCAGTGACAACGGGCGACGTCGACCTTCCTTCCTCCCTCTCTTCCTCCCTCTCTTCCTACCTCCTCTCTTCTTCTCCTCCTCCTCTTCTTCTCCTCATCTTCCTCCTCTGCCTCCTCTTCTTCTCCTCCTCTGCCTCCTCTTCTTCTTCTGCTCCTCTTCTTCTCCTTCTCTTCTTCTCCTCCTCTTCTTCTCCTCCTCTTCCTCCTTTGCCTCCTCTTCTTCTTCTCCTCCTCTTCTCCTCCTCTTCCTCATTTGCCTCCTCTTCTTCTTCTCCTCCTCTTCTCCTCCTCTTCCTCCTATTCTCCTCCTCCTCCTTGCAGTTCCGACGACGACAACAAGGTGACGACGAGGAGGCGACGACGGCGACCTGCACCGCAGCATTCGAAGAGATCCAGATCTGCTGCTTTTTTTTGAATTTTGAAATTTATATCCGTGGCGCACATCACCTAGTGCGCCACGGTTATCGTTTCATACGCGTGGCGCACCTGCCCAAACTTCTGTGGCGCACTGGCATGTGCGCCACGCCTGTATCTAAACTTCTGTGGCGCACTAGGCAGTGCGCCACGGCTGAGAGATAGCCGTAGCGCAAGGCCCGTGGCGCACTGCTAGTGCGCCACAGATGGGCATTTCGGGTGCGCCACTAACAGCCTGTTTCCTAGTAGTGACCATTACAATTTTACCGTACAACCACATTACCCGAGATTTGGGTAGGGCTTGACTAGAAGTTTATATACCTTAGTATGAGTTCCCTTGCAGTCAAGGTTTGAGATAAGGCTACCTGTGCAGTTCCCAAGATGACAGTTTATTTTACCGTCCACCTGTGCAGTTCCCAAGATGACAGTTAGTCATGGTTGGGAGGCCAAACTCACAGCAGAGGTTCCTATACTAGGGCATGTAATTGAAAGGTTAGGATTGATTATCCGCATACTCAGTATGGTGAAATCAGGATTGTTCCTGACGGATGTATCGAATGTTGTGGTGAAAGTGTACCACCTTTGTAGAGTGTCAAACTATTTTAATAGCCACGTCTGCGATTATGGACAGTTGGAGTAGCCATACTGTTCCGCCATCAGATGTTTTCAAAATGACTTGTGAAATAATTCATGACTTGACCACAACAAGGTTGCGAGATGAAAACTCAAGTTCCCACTTAGGTGTTATAAAATTTTCAACTAGCTTTCTTTGCTTCTGAACTCAATAGAGATAAATCTGGCTTTGTGCAA
Source organism: Avena insularis (assembly GCA_023614405.1). NCBI lineage: Eukaryota > Viridiplantae > Streptophyta > Magnoliopsida > Poales > Poaceae > Avena > Avena insularis. The sequence goes on along the minus strand of CM042691.1, from coordinate 40,472,711 downwards.
AACAACCTCGAGCCTAGTACTTCCTATTCAAAACCACTTCACTTGTTAGTATTAGTTTGCGAGTACTTAAAGAGTACTCATGGATTTGTCCCTGGCTATTCCCGTCGCCAGACTATGAAGAGGACTATCAGGTGGATGGACCGCAGGAAGGTTACGAAACTAGGATCATCTCCCATCATCAGCATTGCCTGTGACCATGAAGTTGGAGCTTCGCCCACGCTACCGTTATCATTACGTTATTCCGCTGCTATGATTGTACTAAGACTGGATCATGAGATCCTTTATTTGTTGTAAGATCTTATGTATGATTTGTAATGGATGATGTACTGTGATATCCAATTTGTTATGTCTTGCAAAAATGGTAATCCTGGGATTGTGATGTATGGCATAACAGGCATCTGGGATTAAAAATCCGGGTGTTGACAAGGCATCTCTCGCAGAAGCTGCATCTTTCGTCCAGTTCCTCATCAATGGCCTTCTGGATGTATACTCGGCACCATCTGGGAGTATCTTTTCATAGTACAGATACTTCAAATATCACACAAAATTAGATTAAAACAAAGGAAAATGTATTGAAGATAATTATATACTCCCTCTGATTCAATGTCACATCCCAAAATTTTACAAATTTTGAAATGTGAAAAAAAATTAAACAAAATGAAAAAAACTAAGTCTTGGAAATTTGAGGAAACAAAAACATTTTGACTATTTAATATAACTCCTTCAAAACAAAAGTTAAATAAAACAATTTTGTTTGTGAAGTTGTATGCATGTTTTTAAAACCTCAAAATCATGAAGCATGCATGGTTGCATTTTAGAACTAAGAGAAATAAATTTCTTCTCAAAGTTGAATTGGCCACTTAACAACATGAGACTTTGGATATATTCCATATATACAAAAGAATTCCTAAGTGAGCTAAAAAGATAAAGGCCAAAACGATAAAACCATATTTAGTTTGACTCTATTTGAAGCTCCAGATAAAATGATATGAAATTTATAAAATATAGGAAGAGAAATAAAGTCAAGTTAAGGAAATGACTAAAAATAAATAAAAGTATTCTTAAATGAATGATTATGATAAAGAATAAAATTTTAAAGCTAAGGAAATTGCGTTTGAACCTTTTTGGAGCTCTAAATCAAAAGATATGAAATAAACAAGAATTGAGTAAATATACTATATAGACTTACGTGTCATGCTCAATTTTTTTCAAATGAATTATACTTTATTAAAAATATTCCAAATACTCTAATTGGAGTAAAGTATCAACTTATATTTTATATAAAATTTTCTGAAAAAGTTTGATATAAATTTAAATCAAATTAAAGAGACAAATTGAAAACTAGAAAATAAACAGAAAAAGAAAAGAAGAAAATGTTAAAAAAAAGCCCACAGCAATCTAGCCCAACCAGCCAGTCCTCCATTTTTTTTCCTCTCCGGTTATTTTTTTCTTGGGCCGATCCAGCCTGGCCCATTTAGATACATCGATGTCTTCTTCTTCCTGACCTTCATCTACTTGTTACAGAAGGTGTGTTCATGGTTGTAGATCTTGCCCTCCTCCTCCCATCAATTTTATTGACCGTTTCTTGTCAAGTTAAACACGAAAGTTATTAGAAATTTAATGGGGAATCCATTCAGGGAAGAAATTTCGCATTTAGGTGAGTAATCACATCAAATCGAACCGGTGCTCCGAGTGTCATACGTCGGCATTCGTACCCCGATCTCTCTCCACAGGCCACCTTAGAAAAAACCGAAGAGAGCACCATATTCCACTCCTCCTCCTCCATTATTTTCATTCCTAAACTTTCTTGAGAGGAGCTCTGTAGAACACACACGATCGATGCCAACTTCAGCCCCAAATTTGAGTTCATCGTCAGATCTTATTGTCCACGGTGAGTCCCTCGTCGATTCCCTCTACCATAAGACTAGTCTTGATGTTGCCTACCTCCAGGACATGATTGTGCATCTTCTTGTTGTAGTTGGCCGCACCGCCCGACGTCACGCGTCGCTCCATTCGTGGCTTGTCGCACCGTTGGGGACGAACGACCTCAAAAATCACGTCCAGTAGCACCGCCTCGACGTTCTCTGCGCCGTCCACATCTTCTTCTACTTGGGATACGTCCCTAGCGAAGAGTGTACCAACACCACCAACTACTAAGGAAAGTGACACTATCATCCAAGTCCTACTATTTTCATTGCACTTAGTGGATTTTGAAACATGCATGGAAAGGTTACTATATTTTTATGCTATGCTAAATCCTAATAGGATACCCTTATATATTCCTTAGTGGAAACAATGTAGTTGTAGTATGCTTAGCCCTGCTATATAATTGGATGGGATATATGTTATGATTATATGAAGAGTTGAAAAGACATATGTTTTATATAATAAAACAAGTACTCAATGAACCACCTGGGTGGACAAGGATACTCAAGCTTTTGGACAAGGTGGCAACAAAAGGAAGCATGTTTATATGGCAATCTCTTTTTGTTGTGCACTAGAAGAAAACCACCCATGGACTTAGAGATTGAACATGTTTCTCGTACAGTGGCTTCCGTGTACAGCCACATGCTAAATGGGCTCTGGCTTAGTCAACTACATAGTGGAAGACCCATGCATTGGCATCTTCAGGTTAACTAGATTTGTGCTAGGGAACTTGAAACCCTACATTGGTGCCTGGATGACAAGCTAGCATTGTGTATTGGGAGGACTCCTATGGAAATACTTTGTCACATTCTCAATCTGCCAGTACTCCATCTTGGTGAGTACTTATCCAGCGGCCACTGGTGGCATCAAGATGAGATTATGTCATGTGGGTAAAGTGTACAACTTCTACAGAAGATCAAAATTCTAAGTACATAGCCATGTCCTCGGTTATGGAAAATACTGAGCAACTAAGGCCTGAAGCTATGGAAGATCTCGACATTCCAATTTCTCAAAGTAAAACTTAATGGTGACAACAAGGGACTAGAAGAACTTGGAGTTTTCCATGGAGTTCAAAAAGATTTGACAAAGATCAAAAGCTATTTTGAAAAGATAGGATAAAACTATATTGCTTTCTGCAAAAGAGCCTAAACACTACTTAGCCAAATTTGCATGTATTGATAGGATCCACTTATATTCTACATAGTAGTGAAACTTGCCAATACAATTCAAATGTATTGACCCTTGTGGCTGCAACTTATTATGTTGCGGGTTTGTTTGATGTTAGTGAAGTGTGTTGATTAGGATTACAAGTCTACAACCAACATGTTTGCCTGTGGCACTTTGAAGATGAAGGACTCCATGCTATAGTTATTTATGCTGCATTGTAATGAGATATCCAAATGAGCTATGTAAGATGTAATGAATTATTTTATTCCTGGTTATAAAGTTGTATTATGACCTTTGTTTCTTGATATTACATCTTAACTGTGGATGCTAGCTATTGATCCAGGGACTAGCATTGTAAACACAGAGATCTCTACCTTATTCAAGGTTGGGAACCTTACATTAAAATTATTTAAATGACATTTGTCTAGATTTGGATGTATCTAGACATGTTTTAGTGCTAGATATATCAGAATGTAGACAAAACCAAGTCAATTAGTTTTAATCAGAGGAAGTATGTAAGTTGAGAATGGAATTTACCTATAACAAGATGGTGCTTCATGTCGGCCATTGCCTCACCTCATATGCATTGCCTACTTGTTTTAGGCTAGCAATGAGGTATGTCCGTACATAGTCATTGAAACTCAGCTTTTTAATGCATCCCACATATTCTACTAGTGCATAGTAGTTTTTTGGGACGATCTTATGGTTCTATGGGACAAGGACTGTCCCAATAAGAACCAGAACCACATTGCGGATAAAGTCGTCATACGCGACTTTATCCTTGATGACGTCGGCGATTAGGTCATCAATTACAAGATTACCTGTATTTTTGCTTACAAAGCTATCAGGTATACGGTTCTTTGTGTCATCACCTTTCTCATAAAGAATGTCTAATATATTCAATCCATGATTTTTTAAACCATAGATGCACTCAACATCTACTCCCTTAAGGGATATTTCACCATGATTCTTGCGTCCATTAAATTTTTCTGTCTTTGGATCAAATTTATTTGTCATACATTTGATCGCCAGACATCTTAACTTCAATGGGGGAATCTCAAGCATGCACTGCAAGTCGGTTTCTCCTATTTTGGCACATTGTGTCGGTTTCATATTTTTCACAAAATGACACCACTTCTCAATAGCACAACACATTTCTTCGATTTCGTCCATTTTGTTGAAAAATAACTATATTTATTTATGTGTTTTATTGGTATCCGAAGAAATAATACTATTCATAACACACATAGACTAAGATGGATAACACTAAGAGTACGTTATACTACACCATGTCAGGTAAATCTCTGGACGCGCCTAACTACCGATAAATCGAGAGTGGTATTTTGAACTTGTTTACACATATATACAATTACAAATATACTTACACATACAAATATAATTACAAATGTCTGCATGTATAATTGCGTATAAAAATGTTTACACATATACTTCTTTTTAAAAATGTTTACACATATATACAATTACAAATAAACAGTTTACACACATAGTTTTTCTGTAGTGCATGTGTTAAAGACCTTTTATTGCAAACATATATGAACAATATTACACATAACGAGCTAAATTGAATAACAGCAGGACAATCAAACGTCTTGATTTTTTATCAAAAGGGACTTCTACATATTTTTTTTTAAACACCAAACCAGCTAAATTGCATCTCAACACCGCATGTTCTATCAACAAGAGATCGTTGTTTTCTCCCTAGTAGCAACAATACATCTATAACCGAAGAGATTTCTGTCACTTCCCTTGGAAACTAGAGGCATGAACACACTATCAACCAAAAATACCCCCTCTTAGAGTCACTAGCAACTACTTGGCCAAGATAGCTACTAACAACGGAGAGCATGCAAGATCACAAACAACACATACATGATAGAATCATAAAGACAAAACCATTAATCAAAAAAACAGAATAATCTCAATATCCATCGGATCCATGCAAACACAACATGCTTGATTAAAAATAGATTAGATCTTGATCATGAACGAAGCTCACAAGATCTATACATGAAAGCACAAGGAGGAGATACAACCATCTACCTACTACATGGACCCATAGTCTAAGGTGGAACTACTCACGCATCATACCGGAGAGAAGGCCTCCGGGTTGATCTCCCCTCTGGCAGGGTGCCGGGAAGAACTTCAGACCCCCCCGATCTAGGGACGATGGTGGCGGCGGCTACAAACGGTTTTGTGGAGATTTGATTGGGTGCCTAGGGTTTCTGCATAGGGGGCTTATTATAGGCGAAGGGGGATTCCGAGGCGATGGCCAGAGGGGCCACACCCCTACAAGGCGCGGGCCCACCCCTGGCCGCGCCTAGGGGGGTTTGGCTGCCCTGGCATGCCTCTCCGTCTCCCCTCTGTACTTATTGTTCCCCACGGAAAGTTATTGACTTTGGATTTTGTCCCGTCCAATTCCGAGAATATTTCCTTACTAGTTTTTCTAAAACCAAAAACAGCAGAAGACAGGCAACTGGCACTATGGAAACTTGTTAATAGGTTAGTACCAGAAAACATGTAAAAAGCACCTCAAAGTGTAGACAAAGCAAATCAAAGTATATACTAACAAGCATGGAAAATAAAAATTATAGATACGTTTCCGACGTATCAAGCATCCCCAAGCTTAACTCCTGCTCGTCCTCGAGTAGGTAAGTGATAAAAGAATAATTTTTGAGGTGACATGTACCCTCACAATAAAGATCCAACCATTTGCAAGCATTGAAAGATAGGATCAAAGAACTCTAAACATGTGCATGAAAGATGGAGTTCTAACAATAGGACATATTAACTATGCATGCAACATGAAAGGCTACAAACAAAGATCATGAATAACATGCATTGAAAAACGTTTGTTTGTTTCACATACAGAAAACATAGCAAAGTGGCATTCAGCTTGTCCCTCATAGAGTAGCAATATAGATGCATAGGACACCTTCAAAGTTCACAAGGGTGACTAGAAACAAATAGCACAAGAACAAGTAATATCACAAGATGCATCAATCAATATGCTTTGGAACAATACACACAGAATGACAACTATGCTCTCTTAATGGTGCCTAAGGTAGAAGGTGGAGACTCAATAGTGGTGGAAGAAAGGCCTTTTTGTAAAGGAAGAAGGGATTTCAAGTTTCAAAAAGAGCTTCCAAAAATTATGGTACTTGTTAGCTTTCATCCCTCATTGCCCCTATCATAAGCATCTTGAAGTGATTAAGGTTAAAGTGAACAAAGATGGAGTATATGCATGACGAAGTATAAGTTGACAATCTCAAGTCCCTTGAATACGAGGGCCACACCTCACGCTACTCAACTTCAGTCATAGGTAAGTTCTTGTCATTGTAAGTATTTGCATATCATAGAGGACCGCCAACGGGGTACCCCTTGCACATGGTACAGGAGCTTTCCCATAACCAAAATGGCAAGGCAAGCAGACAATGAGCATCTCAGCAATCTTTTTATTTACTATATGCATAGATTTTTATTAAGGATGCTTCATAGATAGCTCAATATGGTGATGCTGCAAGTTTCCACCATGATTAGGCATGGCTTAGGCTAACAGCCCAAGCGTTTCTCTAACACATAATTCAAACTCCATGGACTTACAAGTTCCCTCTTTATTTCACATCGGTGACATCCATAGACAAAATAGCATGATATCAACTGAGTACAAAGTACAAGTGCAATGTTGAAAATGTTCCCCGTGACAACACGGTTCTGCTAATTCCAACGTATAAGTGCAAGCATATACAACATACACGTCACAATGGTTCTAGTTTATTAGGGGTAAAGAATATAAAGTGTGCCATCAAGTTTGTGAGGGATTTAATCACAAAGTTTTCACATAACAAAATAGTTTTTAATTGGAAGATAGCTGAAAACAAGAATATACTTGGAATGGTGTAACACACCATGCATAGGAGTTTATAGTGGACACTTTAGAATAACTTGGTTTCTTGGGAGTTGGAAGCATGATTAGAGCTTACTCATACAACTGGAGGCTAGTAAAATACTAGGAGTAACCAACTAAGAGAGCATAAAGGCCATAATCATGCAGAGCAATAAAGCATTACTAATCAAAGCATAGAGTGGTACTACAAGTCAAGGACTAAATGATCATAGAGGCTAATGGTGACTTGTCATAGTCATAACATGGTGTGAGCATGTGCCAAGTCAACCCAAACAAAGAATCAAAGGAAAATACCACAATAATATGCTTCTGTATGCTAAAACAACACATAATTCCTTCAAGGCACACTAAGCAATCACAATTGATTGGAACAAGACATGCTACAGAAATAATCACTAAGCATAAGGTCAAAACAACACCTAGCATGTCATGCTAAAGTCTAAGTCACAGTCAATGCAAGCTCCTCTTGCACTTCAAGCAAGAACTTACTAATCCTTTCCAACACCAAGCAAACTATTTGCAAAACAACACAGCGAGAACGGGGGTACAAACTAGTTTATTCAAGCAAACTAAACAACCTAAGCAAAGCAAACGAAAACTAAGACGCTTCAAGAACAACACAACTGTGCATGAAACAAAAAAACGAAGTGTCTAAATAGACCTGAGCTTTTTATTTATGAAGAAGGGGATGCCTTGGGCATCCCCAAGCTTTGACGCTTGTACCTCTTGGATATTTATTGGGGTGATACCATGGTGGCATCCCTAAGCTTGAGCTTTTGTCCATTCTTCATATCATTGCATCATTCTCTCTCTACACCTAAATTTTTTCCTTCATACAAAACTTCACACAATCTTCATTAGCAACATTAGTTTATTCAAAAGATATTAGACCTCTGGCAAAGCTTTGGAACATCAAGGATTTCACTAAAAACACAAGCTACTGTAGTAACTCCTTCAAAAATCTCAATTACCCAAAAGAGAACTCAAAAAGGAATCAATAAGAAGCAAATGCAAATAATGACAGAAATCTATCAAAACAGACCAGCAGGTAGAAACTGATTTTTTCGAACATCTTCTATTGCTAAAATCAAAAAGTGTTGAACTAATGAAAGTTAGCTAACATACTGGGGGATTTATTCATAAATTTCGAGCTCAATCCGAGTTACAGAGAATCCTCACGAATTTTTATGGTGGAGGACAGAAATCTGTTTCGGGACAACAACTCCCCAAATCTTACTTCACTCTCATTAGTGGTCATTCTTGGCACAAAAAGAAAACAAAAAGGATAAGGAGAGGTCATTACTGAAGTAATAACTTCCAAGACTCAAGTAAACTCTTAGGTTATCTCCCAACAAGTACTTTTCTTTAACGCCTTTAAGTTAGGCACAAGAAGCAAGAAGAATGAAGTATTTTCAAATGAGGCAACATTAATATCAAACCTTGCTTTCAAAGGAGGAGCAAAAAGCAACTTCTCTCTCCTCATAGGGAAGTGTTCAATACCTTTCTTGAATGGAAAATGATATTTAATGGTGCCTTCTTTCATATCAATGATGGCACCAACTGTTCTAATAAAAGGTATTCCCAAAGTAATAGGACAAGAAGCATTGTATTCAACATCCAAAACATAGAGATCGACAGGGACATAAGAATTGTTAACCATAATGAGAACATCATTAATACTCCCCATGAGTTTCTTCTTAGCATTATCATTGAGTGGGACATCCAAATAACAATCTTCCAAAGGTGGCAAATCAAGCATTTCATAAATCTTCCTAGGCATAATAGAGACACTAGAACCAAGATCACATGAAGGTTTGAGATCAAAGTCAGTCACTTGTATATTAATAATGGGTTCCCAACTATCTTCTACTTTCCTAGGAATAGAAGCTTTCTGTTTTAGCTTCTCTTCCTTAATCTTAACAAGAGCATCTGTAATGTGTTTGGTGAAAGCAACATGCATATCACTAGCATCAGGACTTCTAGCAAGATTTTGCATAAACATAATCACTTCAGAAATATTGCAACCATCTATATCAAAATCAAACTTAGCATCACTAGTAGTAGGCTCAATAGGCTTAGGCATAATAGGAGGAGAAATAGGGGATACTTGTGGTTTAGTGGTGATGGTGGACACACTATTGTTTCTATCAATTTCAGCTTCCCTTTCCCACCTAGCATGAAGTTGAGCTAACAACCTAACATTTTCATCAATAGTAACTTGTATGGCATGAGAAGTAGCAAAGGTGTTTTCCATAGTTTCAGGTTTAGCAGCCATTTTATTAATCAAGGAGGACTGAGCTTCAGACAAAGAGGATATATTTTTCTCAGCACTTCAAATTTTTGATTGTAATGTTTCTCTATTCAAATTCTCAAGCTGATAACTAATGTTTTTCAAGATAATAGATTGTTCCTCCATAGTTTTACTGAAAATCTTATTTTTCTCATATTGCATTTGCATAAAATTCTTAGTGGATCTCTCTACTTCTAGAATCCTTTCTTCACTAGGCATTGCAGATTTACCATGATAAACATTTCCACTAGGAGGATAGGGCCTATAATTACCATAAGTATTGTTGCCAAAATTGTTGTTTCTAATGAAGTTCACATCAACTTGCTCTTCTTGAGCAACCAAGTAGGCTAAGGGAACACTATTAGGATCTAGAGGAGCTTTCCCATTAACAAGCATAGCCATAATAACATCAATCTTATCACTCAAAGAGGAAGTTTCCTCAACAGAATTCACCTTCTTACCATGTGGAGCTCTCTCAACATGCCATTCAGAGTAGTTAACCATGATATTATCAACGAGCCTTGTTGCAGCACCCAAAGTGAGGCCCATGAAGGTACCTCCAGCAGCTGAATCCAACAGGTTTCTTGAGGAGAAGTTCAAACCTGCATAAAAAATCTGGATAATCATCCAAGCAGTGAGTCCATGAGTGGGACAATTCTTAACCAAAGACTTCATTCTTTCCCAAGATGGAGCAACATGTTCACTATCAAGTTGTTTAAATTTCATAATGTCACTTCTCATAGATATAATCTTAGGAGGAGGATAGTACTTTCCAATAAAAGCATCTTTGCACTTAGTCCAAGAATCAATACTATTTTTAGGCAAAGAAAGCAACCATTCTTTAGCTTTTCCTCTCAAGGAGAAAGGAAAAATGTTGAGCTTAATAATATCTCCATCTACATCCTTATATTTTTGCATCTCACAAAGTTCAACAAAGCTATTGAGATGGGCAGCAGGATCAGAACTAGCACTAGAAAATTTCTCTCTCATCACAAGATTCAACAAAGCAGGCTTAATTTCATTAAAGGTAGCATTAGGAGCAGGTGGAGCAATAGGAGTGCTTTGGAAATCATTGTTGTTGGTTCTAGTGAAGTCACACAACTTGGTGTTCTCAACAGAGTTCATTTTAGCAAAGGTGGGCAAGCCAAAAACAGCAGTAGCTAGAGTAGGAACTAATTTTTTGTGTTTTTGAATAATGAAAGCAAACCAAACTAGACTAATTTTTTGGGTTTTTTGGAAAGAGGCAAACAAAACCAAGCAAAAGAAACAAATTAAACTAAAAACAAAGTAAAGAGAAAGGAAGTGAAGGACTCCCCTAGTGAAGACGTCCTTAGCCTCCCCGGCAACAGCGCTAGAAAACTTGTTGGTGCTTGATGTGGAGAACTTCGTTGGAAACCCCAAGAGCAAGGTGTGATGAGCACAAGAGCAAGTGTTCCCTCAGTAGAGACCGAGGTTATCGAACCAGAAGGAGGAAGGAAACGTCACACAGGTGTTGCAGGCAACACGGAGACCTGCACAACACAAACTCAAGACTTTGCCCCAACGAATCACTGAGGTTGTCAAGCTCACCGGTTTGCTGTAAAAAGGATTAAACGTATGGTGTGGAAGGTAACGGTTTGCAGCAAGTAAACGAGTAAAAGTGGAAGATGTATCAATGGTAAAGATTGGACCATGGTCCATAGTTCACTAGAGGTTCTCTCCTTAGATAAACAACATGGCATGAAGGGTAAACAAATTATAGCAGTGCAATTGACAAGAACTGAGCAATGCATAACAATGCAATTACTAGTTAGAAAGATCCTATGAGATGTGATTGGCCAATACAACAAGATACATAGACCGCCATCCAACTGCATCTATGACTAGAAGTCCACCTTCAGGTTATCATCCGAACCCCCTCCAGTATTAAGTTGCAAGCAACAGACAACTGCTTTAAGAAAAGTGTGTAAGGTAAACAGTCCACATGTTCCATGAACAAGAGATCGTTGTTTTCTCCCTAGTAGCAACAGCACATCTACAACCGAAGAAATTTCTGTCACTTCCCTTGGAAACTAGAGGCATGAACCCACTATCGAGCATAAATACCCCCTCTTGGAGTCACTAGCAACTACTTGGCCAAGATAGCTACTAACAATGGAGAGCATGCAAGATCACAAAAAACACAGACATGATAGAATCATAAAGAAAAAACCATTAATCAAACCAACATAATAATCTCAATATCCATCGGATCCCCAGAAACACAACATGCATGATTACAAATAGATTAGATCTTGATCATGAACGGAGCTTACAAGATCTATACATGAAAGCACAAGGAGGAGATACAACCATGTAGCTACTACATGGACCCATAGTCCAAGGTGAAACTACTCACGCATCATACTGGACAGAAGTCCTCCGGGATGATCTCCCCTTCTGCAGGGTGCCAGGAAGAACTTCAGATCCCCCTGATCTAGGGACGATGGTGGCGGCGGCAACAGACGATTTCGTGGAGATTTGATCGGGTGCCTAGGGTTTCTGCATCGGGGGCTTCTTATAGGCGAAGGGAGAGGCCGAGGCGGTGGCCAGAGGGGCCACACCCCTCTCAGGCAAGGGCCCACCCCTAGACGCGCCTAGGGGGGTTTGCCTGCCTTGGCACGCCTCTCCGTCTCCCCTCTAGACTTCTTGTTCCCCACGGAAAGTTATTGACTTTGTCTTTTGTCCCGTCCAATTCTGAGAATATTTCCTTACTAGCTTTTCTGGAACCAAAAACAACATAAAACAGGCAACTGGCACTGTGGCATCTTGTTAATAGGTTAGTACCAGAAAACATGTAAAAAGCACCTCAAAGAGTAGAAAAAGCAAAGCAAAGTAGATACTAACAAGCATGGAACATAAAAAATTATAGATACGTTTCCGACGTATCAATGGTGTGTAATGGATGATGTACTGTGATATCCAATCTGTTATGTCTCGCAAAAATGGTAATCCTGGGATTGCGATGTATGGCATAACAAGCATCTGAGATTAAAAATCCGGCTGTTGACAAGTTGGTATTAGAGCCATCCTAACCATAGGAGACTCTAGTTTAGAATGGAAGTTTGAATCAAAAACTTAGTTTCAAAACCAAGGAAGTGAGTATTTATGAAAACCTATTCTCATTCTTACCACTTAGATTCTTTCATAAAAATTCATGTTCCTCAAAAATTCTTGCAAACTTACCTAAAATTTGACACACTTGATCACTCTACTAACTTACTCATCCTATATTCTTATAGATGGATGTGAAGTATAGAAAGTTCTATCAGTTGGGAATGGAGGAGATATCATCTTTGAGCATGACTTGGACCAGCTTTCGGAACTTCTGGAGCGCTCGCACCACGAGTTATTCGGAGCTTAGCTCAACAATCAGGAAGGAGAGGAATTTCAATGGCTGATAGTTGCAAGTCTCCGAGGAAAGATTGAAGCCCCCACCTCAGAGGGAATTCAGTTCACCATTAGAGAGAACAACTGGATCGATTGACTTGCCAGGGCCATGTAGGAAGCTCTTGCCCATCTATGTGGGCAGAGTATCAATCCGATCAAGGGTACCCGCTTTGAGTTCTATGCAAGGCGTGATGTTATGGGACAGCCACTGGAGGCACCATATCACCCCGAGCTGAAGAACCAAGTGGACCACCTCAGCTTCATGATGTATGATCGGCAGAAGGAATTAGACAATGCCCGCTCCTACGCCAACCACAACTACGCCATCGCAGCCAAGAAGGATCAGACCATCGCCATGATAGTGAAGAATCGCAAGTCTCGTCGCCATCAGCTCGACAAGAAGGAGCGCATCATTTCCCGTCTTCGCCACAGGATCACAGATTTGGAGGAGACCATCCACGAGAGAGACATGCAGCTTGAGGAGAGGAGAATGTAGGGGAAGACCTTCGTGGAGACCCCTACTCTTATCTCAGTGATGATGATGATTTTCTGGAGGATCAAGCCATGCACTTCTTCACCGATGAGGATGTCTTCGCCTTCATTGATGATGATGAGGATGACGAGGACACCGACTCCGAGGAGTAGTAGCACTTGAGAACTAGCGTTAGTGAGTTGTATCTGGTCCCACTGTAACGTAGTTTCATAGAATGGTTCTTAAAACCATCTGTTTTCCTTATTATGGTGTGTGTGACATGGTTATACCCTATGGGTGCACGACATTAGCATACCTGGTCCAGCCCAAGGAAGGCCCATAATAATATACACGGCCTGTGGAGATTTTCGGGTGGCCCAAGCCCATGACATCTTCGGATCCTTGGAGAGCAAGACTAGAACATATAGAATATTCAAAGGGCCAAACCCTAAACTTGTAACTGACTCGATCTGTGCCCGAGAGCTGCCTAACTCTATATAAAGGCTAGGATGGAATGGCGAGGAGGACATCCTTTTTCCACCGCATACACACCTCCACGCCAGATTGCATCTGTGCACCCCTATAACCTTCGGTTCCACCGTAATCAAAGAGCAGACAAGCAGGAGTAGGGTTTTCCCTCTATGGGCCTGAACCTGGGTAAATCTCGTGTCCCCTGGTTGCTTGTTTGTTAACCGTTCCGCGATCTCTAGAACCCCCATCTTCTCCAAAACCCAAGCTCATAACAATGTGCATTGACGAGTTGAAACGTCGTGAATTGGCGCTGTCTGTGGGAACTGGGGGTGCTGATTGTGCGATCGTGACGGTCCCGACCAAAGCGATCTACAAATCCTTGGTGACGGAGAGCCATCTCCTCTACGGCACTTTCGACTTCACCGCCTACTCGCTAGCCACCATGAAGGACTTCGAGCCCGTAGGCGACAGACTCGAAATTCTGTTCGGGAGCTTCTGCTTCCAAGTGGGACATACCAGCACTCTTCGCCTCCTAGAGCGGGTGCCACTGCCATCAATCAGGCCTGCCTCGTGGGCCCCACATCCTAGTGTGCTACGCATGTCAACATCGACAGATGAGTCATACGATAGCAGCTGCTGCAACTCAGATCTGTGCGACTCCCCATCGGATGAAGGAACCTAAGGTTCCGGATCCGAAAGCCGCGGCAGTAGCGATCGAATCCGTGAGCGCTACTAGTGCGCCGTGGTCATCTAAAGAAACATGGAACAACCACAAGGTTCGAGTACCCACGTGCCACAACCCAACCCGCAGGGTGGAAACGGAGCAAACAGGAGGCAACCATCCCTCCCACCCAACGAGGACAACCCCAATGCCCATCGAAAAAATCACCTCAACAAGGAAGGATGCACCAAGCACGCGAAGCCATGGAGGGCAACAAGGTTCTGCCTATGGACGCCTCACGGGACCTACTGATGGCATACCACCTGCTCCTCATCAAATTGCAAGCAAGAGGTACTCGATAAACGCAAGCAAGCGGCCTCAGAGTCTAGCGCACAGCGAGCTGCGCTCTCTGCCACTAGGGGCTCTAGCTCGCACAACAACAATGCCAACAAGCATCGCTCTCTCACAGAGCACATGGATCCCGCTGCACGTCACGAGGTCACTCAAACGCTCAACACGTCCTTCATGGAGATGGACGCCAACGACAACATCATCCCGAAGACGCCACAAGCTGTGATCATGGCAGGCACCACATATCTTGCATCCCATCCACCTTCGGTGGGGGACCTGAAGAGAACTATGCACAAGTCTACACTAGTCGGACTCGGACTCGTTGGAGCTGCGCTCCATGAGGAGGCTCCTGCGGAGCCGAAAAAGAAAGCTGCAGTCATATTCAACCGCAGGTCCACACCCTCAGACGACAAGCAAGAAGACAAGCATGATCTTCCTCGACGACGAAAGAGCCCAAGACGTCGCAACCGCGACTACGATGCTCGAAACGACCCTGCCTAGCGCAAGGTCGACAAGGCACGTGCCAAACACGCATTCTCAGACGAATCCAAAGAGGACGATGATGGAGAACTCTGTGGAGCTCGATGCTTCAGCAGATCTGTTCGGCGAACACGGATGCCGAGAAATTTCAAGCTCCCTTTGGACACTCTGAAGTTCGATGGTACGCAGGACCCTAAGGCGTGGCTCAGCAACCACCTGTCATCCGTCAAGCTGCACGGCGGAAACAAAAATATCGCCCTGTAATGCCTTCAGCTGCAGCTGACAGGCGCAGCCCGGATCTGGCTCAGCAGCTTGTCCTCGGGTTCCATCCGAAGCTGGGAGGAACTAGCGTACAGTTTCTTCTCTTTCGACGCTCTTTGCCCATCGGACACGGAACATCGGCACCTTTTATCCATAGTAGTCGAGCTCCCAGATCTCCTCGATTCTTCCGTAGAATCTTTCCTTCACGTTGTCATCGGTGTAGAATTCCGACGTTACGCCTGAGTTCTAATAATTACACTTGTTGTCCTTTTGCTCCGTGTAGAATGTGTAGCCATTGATATCATACGCTTGATAGGTCACCAGGTTTTGCATCGGTCCCTGCGACAAGGTGAATATGATCTTTTCCGTGTCAGAAGAATGCGATCGCGGGGGATTATCAAGGAGCGTCTGCCTAAACCAACGCGTGGAATCTGAGTTGTGCTCTTTGATTATTTCTCCATGCGTCCTCTGTATGCCCCGGTCACAGTACTTATTCTCGATTAACCTTTTGTTCTTATGTACCCAAGGATCGACCAGTTCTAAATGCTGTAGCGCGATGAGGTTTGCTCAATCAAAGTCTGCGCGTCGAAAGTCGAAGTCTGCATGCAGTATGCGACGACTCTCTCGGTGAGCAGATCCGTCGAGCTTGCCAACGTTCCTGTTGACGGGAAGACCGACAGGTTTCTTGATGTCTAGATAATTCGTGCAGAAAGAGAAGCACTCTTCGGCTAGAAAGCCATTGGCTATGCTTTTATCTGGAAGGGACCTGTTGCGAACGTATCCTTTGATGTGTCCGTTCATCCTTTCGAACGCCATCATGCTGCGGAGGAACATCGGCCCGAGTTGGACGATGTCCTCCACGACATGGACCAGCAGATGCACCATAATGTCGAAGAATGCAGGTGGGAAGTAGACCTCAAGCTAGCATAGTATCACCACGATCTCCTCATGTAGCCTCCCGAGCTGATTCACGCTAATCGACTTCCTAGAGATGACGTCGAAAAACTTGCAGAGGCCAAATAACGTTTCACGACGTGCTTGTCCATTATCCCTCTTAGTGCGACCGGAAGTATCTACGTCATTAGCACGGCAAAGTCGTGAGACTTCATGCCATTGAACCTCTGCTTCGCCTCGTCTAGGTATCTGCTTATCTTTCCCGCGTAGCCGTAAGGAAATTTGACTCCTAGAAAGCACTTGAAAAACTGTTTGATCTCATCCTAGCTTAGAGTGAAGCAAGAAGGAGGGCAGTAATATTCGTTCTTCTTGAAATTTTTACCCTTCCGATGACCTTGTGTCGTCTCCGACTCATGATCATCGTCATCTTCCTGATCATCAGGAGTAGTGCGTCCTCCGTGAAGCTCCTTCCGGATACCCAAGCATATCAGGTCGTTCCTTGCTTTCGGACCATCTTTTGTCCTATCTAGCATGTTGATTATGGTGGCGACCAGACTCTCGCACACATTTTTCGTGATATGCATGATGTCGAGGCTATGAGGCGTGCAGAGAAACTTCTAGTATGGCAACTCCTAGAAAACAGACCTTGTTTTCCATACCTTCATCAGCGGCTTGTCTTGCTGCCTCTTTTGCTTCTTTCCAGGCTTAGGATAATCTTTCCAGTTTTTCAGCAACTCTTCCACTTCTTCGCTGCTCCTACGCTCTGGGATTCCTCGGGTCTCGGATTTGCCATCGAACAGGTCTCCACGTTTTCTCCATGGATCATTCTTGCCGATCCACCTCCTGTGCGCCATGAACACGGTTTTTGATGACCCTGGATCTTTCTCTAGTTGGAGATAGCTTGTGTTATCCATGGACCTAACGCATGCGTAGAATCCTTGGATAACCTTCCCCGAGATATACCCGCAACCTGGATAGTCTTGCACCATAGTGACCAACGTGGCTCTCATAGTGAAATAATCTTGTGCGACGGCGTCGTAAGTATTGGCTCTAGATTCCCATAACGTGGCTAGCTCCTCTTTCAACAGCCCGAGATACAGATTGATGTCGGTACCAGGTTGTTTCGGCCCTTGAATTAGCATACTCATTTGTATGTACTTCTTCATGCACAACCATGGACGGAGGTTGTACATACATACAAACACGGTCCAAGTGTTGTGCGTGCTGCTCTGGCTACCGAACGGAGTGAGTCCATCGGTGCTTGCACCAAGCCTGATGTTCCTCGAATCTCCACCGAATTCTAGAAATTCGAGGTCCAATGCTTTGCACTGGCTAGCATCTAAAGGGTGCGTCAGCAGCTCATCCTTTTCGGGGTCATCTTCGTCATCTCCTGGCTTCTTCATTTCCGCGTGCCATCGCATGAGCTTCGCTTCCTTAGGGTCCACGAAATAGCGCTGCAGACGAGGAGTGATAGGAAAGTACCGTACCACTTTTCGAGGTGCTTTATTCCCTTTCTTGTATCGACTCACGCCGCACACCAAACATGTGGTTTTCTCCGCGTCCTCGCCCCGATAAATGATGCAATCGTTGATGCATACGTGATATCTAACATGCGGTAGATCGAGAGGACAGACGATTTTCTTGGCGTCCTCGATACTAGTTGGACATGTGTTCCCCTCCGGGAGACGATCGTGCCAGAATGCCATCATATCGTCGAAGCTTGCGTCGCTCAATTTGTGTTTTGCCTTCATCTCCATAGCCTTGAGCGTTACATTCAACCGGGTATCATCGGGCCTGCATCCTTCATACAATGGAGTAATCGCATCTTTCTCAAGTTGCGCAAGCTTGGCTTCCCCTCTAGCGGTAGCCCTGACGTTACTCGTCTGCTTGAGAAGCAGCTCTTGCACATAAGGGTCCCGCACCCAGCCTGATGTTGTTCCATCGTCATCTGCTCCTCCGGCATCTAGATCATCATCATCCCGGTCTACTTCTGCACCTTCACCATCTCCAGGAGACTCTTCATCATCTCGCCCGTTCTCACCGTGATGATGATCATCGTCATGTTGCCCACCTTCACCATCTCCATCGTCTTCGTCATCGCTTATCCAACGAGTGTATCCATCCATGAAACCATGGCGGAGCAGGTGCGCCTGCAGATTCCCGGAATCTGGGTCGATCACCCAGTTGAGTTTGCATCTTCTGCACGGACATCTTATCTCCGTCTTGTTATTTCGTATCATGTCGGCCATCGCACATTTCAATAATCTAGCCACAATGTCTTCACTCATTATGAGCACCATTTTTGCCTACACTGTGTACACAGTACAATTAGAAGTCTATTAGAACCAGATAATCAATGCATGCATTCAATGGTCGATAGAAAATTTTGGCATGACCTATCCTAAAATTAGGACCTTTGCAAAATGCCAAAGTCTTGCCAAAATAGAAATGAATCAACATTTTGGCAAAACAAATGGCAACTTGTTCACATACAAACACAAGAGAGAGACCGATCCATACACACATAAACATATCATTATCCTCTCCATACACACATGCATGAGCATCATCGATACTCTGCATATACACACACATATGACCATCGATCCTCTCCATACACACATCATGAGCATCGATCATCTACATACATATGAGCATATCATCCATATACACATGAACACATCCTTACATGGACAACTTACCGAGATGAGAGACCGATCGCGAGAAGATGGAAAGGAAGGTGCGCGTGCGAGACCGGAGAGCTAGCTTACTCTATTACTTATGTAACATCCAAGGCAAGTTCTACATGCTAAAAATGGTGAATGAGTGGAGAAATTGAGGTGGGAAGGAGAAGGATCCCGACTAGATATAAGGAGGAAGAAGAAGGGGAAAGTGAAGTGTGGGGTGGTGGATGATCACACATGTGCACAAAGTGGAGCTGCCAAAAAAAAGGGTCGCCACATCCGTGGCGCACGCGGCCCCAGTGTGCCACAGGGATTAATTGTTGGGCCACGCAGAGATAAAACAAAAGTTTTCCTCTAACGTGGTGACACCAAGATCTAGCTGAGGTAGAAGGCCACGAGGTTTACCACTAGACGCGCGCTTGCGGATTACTGATGAAGCGCGTCAGTTGATGCAGTGCAGTCCTCATGATCCGATCGTCCTGGTGCTGATCGCACAGCACCTCTGTTGGTATCCACACGTACAAGAAGGAGCGCCGGCGGCGAACTGCTAGGTTCGTTACGGCGGCTGGACTGCTGTGGAGCTAGAGTTTCCAACACATGGAATGACCTAACCGAACAACGATTAACCTTTCTGGGTTACGGTGCTCCACTATATATAGGGAGTGAACGTGGGATATGCTCGCGCGGCCCATTCACTAAAGCCCATATAACATTAGTCACCATGAGTTCAACTCACTAACTCAGTCCTAATCCGGTTTAGGTCCAACCCAACCAGATTACAGGTTCAGATCCAATCCGAACTTGCTCCCACTCTTAAGTGTGTGACCCCGCAGGCTCATGGCTACTTGGACATGATTGGAGTCCGACTCTCCATCGATCAATCGGTAGCGTCTCCTAGTAGAACGTGCCGACTCCCAAGTACCAAAGAGTCATGACGACTTGCCTTTCCAATGCGACTTACGTCTGAGTCCCTTTTGCCTCACAATATACCTTGTAAGACTATATGGGAATATATGTCATCCCTTAAATAGTCCGACTCTCTTCTCAATCCCAGATAAGTGATTCACCCGACTAACTCTTAGTCGATCGCCTCGGTTAACACTTAACCGAGTCGTGCATGGCCATGCTTTCCAAATTATATCTCATGAGAGGGCCCAGAGAATATCTCTCCAAGTGAAGGGGCAAAATCCCATCTTGGTTATTCACATCACGCAGCTTGATTCTCAGTCGACCCGAACTCTTCCTTTATAATTGCCCAGTTACGGATCAGCGTTTGACAGAACCTAAGTCGGTGATCCTCAACTCGGACTATGCAATGATCTCAGGTCTAAGGATTACATTGATTGCGATATACAAATGACAACTTGTTCGTTGTACCTCAATATGGGTCAATCCGACTCGCTAAACTCTTTAGCCGAGTCTGTGTAAGTTGGAATAGCATCTCCATGCCCATGACAAGTGGAACCGAGTCATCAAGCCAACTTTCACATTGTTCTAAGTTGTGTGTGTAGCACAACCTCAATGACCAAGGATATTTAGTACAAACAACATGAATGCATAGTTCCACAACCGAATCACATATTCAATGATACACATCAGATGTTTATACACTCAATATCTTTATGAATACAATGGGAAATCTCATCATACATGATTGCATCTAGGGCATATTCCCAACAGTCTCCCACTTGCACTAGAGTCAATCTTCTGACATCACATGTCTAAGCATCTAATGCCCATGGCTCTCAGGTGCGCCTCATGCTTCGGCTGTGGTAACGGCTTTGTCAACGGATCCGCAATATTTGCATCCGTTTGTACCTTTGCATAACTTGATATTACCCTGATCCACGAACTGGCGAATCAGGTGGTACCGCATGAGTATGTGCTTGTTCTTCTGGTGTTGTCTAGGTTCCTTGGCTTGTGCAATAGCACCATTGTTGTCACAATACACGTCCAACAGATTGGACGAGCCCTGAACCACACCAAGATCCATGAGGAAATTCCTCATCCAAACAGCTTCGTTTGCTGCCTCTGAGGCGGCAATATACTCAGCCTCTGTTGTAGACGCAGACACAGTCTCTTGCTTGGAACTCTTCCATCTCATATCACCTCCATTTATAATAAACACGTATCCGGATTACGAACGAGAATCATCAGAGTCGGTAAGATAACTCGCATCCGTGTAACCCTTTACAGTGAGTTCATCTTCACCACCATAAACTAAGAATATATCCTTAGTCCTTCTCAAGTACTTTAGGATATTTTTAGCCGCTGTCCAGTGGATCTCTCCAGGATCAGCCTGGTATCTGCTCACAACACTTAGAGCATAGGAAACATCTGGCCTAGTACAAATCATGGCATACATGATGGATCCGACTGCAGAAGCATATGGAATCGCACTCATCCGACTTCGCTCATCAGTTGTCGAAGGACACTGAGTCTTGCTAAATTTACACCATGGGACATCGGTAAGAACCCCTTCTTAGACAATTCCATGTTGAACTTCTTCAACACTTTGTCCAAATAAGTACTCTGACTCAATCAATGAGCCTCCTTGATCTATCTCTATAGATCCGGATTCTAAGGATGTATGTTGCCTCACCCAAGTCTTTCATCGAGAAACTCCTTTACAATGATTCCTTGGTTTCTTGCAACATCTGGACATCATTTCCAATCAGTAATATGTCGTCCACATATAATATTAGAAAATTTACGTTGTTCCCACTAAACTTCTTGTACAAACAAGAATCATGATAACTCTTGATGAAGCCAAACGATTTGACTACCTCATCAAAGCGAATATTCCAACTCCGAGATGCTTGCTTCAACCCATAAATGGATTTCTGAAGTTTGCACACCTTGTCAGCATTAGCCGGATTGACAAAACCCTCGGGCTGTATCATATACACGTCCTCGGTTAAACTTCTGTTAAGGAAAGCCGTTTTGACATCCATCTGCCATATCTCATAGTCGAAATAGGCCGCTATAGCTAACTTGATCCGAACTGATTTAAGCATCTCTACGGGCAAGAAAGTCTCGTCGTAATCAACTCCTTGAACTTGTCGGAACCCCTTCGCGACAAGGCGTGCTTTATAGAATGAAACATTTCCATCCATATCAGTTTTCTTCTTAAAGACCCATTTGCACTCGACGGGTCTTGCACCGTCTGGCAGATCAACCAAGTTCCAAACTTGATTTTCATCCATGGACTTTATATCGGATCTCATGGCTCCAAGCCATGACTCGGAATCAGATCCCACCATCGCTTCCGAATAATTTGCCGGCTCATCACTGTCTAACAGTAACACATCACGAACACTTCATAATCTTGCCGATCTTCTTAGTACAGGTGCTGCTGCCGGCTCAGCTGCCACGACCGGCTCAACCTCCAAGGTTTTTGCCGACTTGCTACTAGTCGGTTCCTCTCGAATTTCTTCGAGTTGCACCGTGCTCCCACTTACTCCCCGATTGAGAAACTCTTTCTCAAGGAAGACACTGTTCCGAGCGACAAACACTTTGCCCTCTTCTCGGTTGTAGAAGTAGTAACCCAAGGTTTCCCTCGGATACCCCACGAAAATACATTTATCCGACTTGGCCGTAAGCTTGTCCGACTGAAGTCGCTTGACAAATGCTTCACAACCCCAAATCTTAAGAAAAGACAAACTCGGCTTTTTGCCTGTCCACATCTCATGCGATGTCTTCTCTACCGATTTTGATGGTACTCTGTTTAGTGTGAACGCCGCTGTTTCTAGACAATAACCCCAAAATGATAAAGGAAGATCTGTCCGACTCATCATTGACCGTACCATGTCCAGCAAGGTTCGATTCCGCCTTTCCGAAACACCATTCCTTTGTGGCGTTCCTGGCGGAGTAAGTTGAGGGACTATTCCACAACTTTTCAGATGGTCATCAAACTCATGGCTCATGTACTCGCCTCCTCGGTCCGACCGAAGAAACTTTATTTTCTTACCGAGTTGATTCTGTGCTTCATTCTGGAATTCTTTGAACTTTTCAGAGGCTTCCGACTTATGTTTCATCAAGTAGATATATCCATACCTACTCAAATCATCAGTGAAGGTAATGAAGTACTCATAACCACCCCTGGCTGTCGTGTTCATTGGTCCACATACATCACTATGTACTAGTCCCAACAAGTTGGATGCCCTTTCGCAACTCTTTGCAAAAGGTGTCTTGGTCATTTTGCCGAGTAGGCAAGATTCGCATGTCTCGAACGACTCCAAGTCGAACGAAGTTAGGAGTCCATCATCATGGAGCTTCTTCATGCGTTTCCAACTTATATGACCAAGCCGACAGTGCCAAAAGTAAGTCATATTCAGATCATTTGGTTTCAACCTTTTAACATTTATGTTATAAACCGACTCACCATCAAGATTCAAAATAAATAACCCATCCTAGACGGGTGCAAAGACGTGAAACATATCATTCAAATACAAAGAACAACCATTATTCTTGATATTCGACTCATAGCCTTGCCTCATCAAACATGAAGCAGAAATAATGTTTCGATTGAGCACGGGAACATAATAACAATTATTCAGTTCCATAATGAATCCGGAAGGTAAATGAAGTTGCATCGTGCCGACTTCCAACTCAGCAACTCTTGCTTTGTTGCGGACTCGAGTATCAACCTTGCCTCTTGCTACGCTCCTAGTTCTTACCAGTCCCTGCAACGAGTTGCAGATGTGAATAACTGATCAGGTATCATATACCCAAGAACTACTTGGTGCATCAGCAAGATATATGTCTATAACATTGCAAACAAGTGTACCTGAGTCGAAAGTCATACCTCCACTCTTGGCTTTGTCGGCCAAGTACTTGCTGCAGTTCCTCTTCAAGTGGCCATCCGCCTTGCAGTAGAAGCAAGTGGATCCGGCTGAAGGAGATGGTTTAGTCCTTGAGGAAGCGCTTGGGACCGGGTCCTGAGCCTGCTTTCCTCCTGACTTAGCCTTCTTCTTAGTCCAAGAACTCTTCTTGAACTTAGCCTTATTCTGCACCATCAACACTTGACTGGCACCCTTCTTGAGATCCGCCTCTGCCTGCTTGAGCATCCCATGTAATTCAGTGAGCTTTTTATCCATACCATGCATGTGGTAGTTCGAAATGAACTGCCCATATGCACTAGGAAGAGAGTTCAGAATTATATCTGTAGCGAACTCTTCGCTTATGGGGTAGCCAAGACTCTCCAGAGACTGCACGTAACCAACCATTTTGATCACATGCGGACTCAGTGGATCACCATCCTTAAGCTTGCAACTCACCAAAGCCTGAGAGACTTGATACCTCTCAGTCTTTGCCTGAGCCTGGAACATACTTTTGAGGCTTTCGATCATATCGTAGGCCTCAACATGCTCGAACTGCTTTTGCAAGTCCGGTTCCATGTGATCAAGCATAAGACAGCTAATATCCGTGGACTCATTTTTAGCCTGACGGTAGGCATTGGTGGCAACGACAGTCGCATTCTCATTCGGCTCATCTGGAAGTGGGTTGTCTAAGACATGGTCCATCTTTTCTTGTTTGAGAACAATTCTCAGATTTCGATACCAGTTGGTAAAATTAGTGTCGTTCAGTTTATATTTCTCAAGAATGGTTCTCAACGCAAAACCGGATATCTAAGAGTGACTGCTACTTGGTTCCATGATCTACAACACAAATTATGCAAAACACTTAAGACATGTATTCATAAAAGAGCAAGCATATTAAACATTTTAATATTTTATGCTCCCACTAGAACCAACACCCCTCCGATGGTTGCTTAGTGATTCAGGATCCTAAATAAGCAAGTCGGCTAGTGAGCTTTAGCATCACCGCTAGCCACCAAGTGATCTATGTAGACAACTCCTTGTCAATCGCATCTCATGCGACTCCTGTTGGACGGGTGGTATCACATGCCCCGGCTCCCATCCGACTTTTCCCCGAGCCCCATAACCGTTGTGATAGACCCGTCTAGCTTACCAAGTGTTTCCGCAGTAAGAGTCCGACTCAAACCCACCTAGTCCGAAAGAATTGGCAGCACCTCAATTTTATGAGCCCACTACCAAAAATGTCCGACTTGTGATGGTGCAAACACTGGCGGGAAAACTGACTAGACCTTCTTTGAGGGATTAAATTTTACCGACTATCTAATAGAGGTAAAACTGAGACATAACAAAAACACAAAATAAAGCAATTATAATGTGAAATGGTATGGCTCTCTTCATGGTGATCTCCATCTCCACAAAGCATGTAATCCGACTCGTGCCAACTATTGTCACTTGCCGGTTTACTCCATGTCGCTGACATGTACAATGCCTTGCATGCCTTCCGGGTTCTCCAAACAGCTACACTAGCTTAGTAAAGTAAATTTCATGGAGAATCCGACACGCAGGTCGTTATACAATAAAATGACAGCACCTAGGCTCCAGCCGGCTGACAAAAACCGTGATTCGCATATCACGTATGGGTTACACACATACAACACATGCACATGAACCATACCATTCACAACTTCCTACAAAAACAAGTTATGCATAGATACAATATCTACCGGCGTTGTGGAAAACATAGCGACATCTAAGGCGCTTCTGACAGGTAAGCCGGCGGTCTCGCTTAGCGGATAGCGGACGGGATCAAAGGCGGCGCCCCTCGCATGGTGAAGCGGTAGCCGACGATTTTTCCAAAAACATATATCTCATCTACGATCCGAACATGGATTCCGACCATCGTTCCGATTCGATCAAACTCTTTGATCTTTGATCACCGCTTCTGGATTTACGTGTCACAGTCTACCCCGATGGCGGAAGCCGACCGGTAGGGGTATGTCGTTCCACGACCTCAGCAGTATGTTCACGGAAATCAGATCTACCATTCCCCGAGCACAGTTGACCCAATCAACTTCGTACAAAACCGATCTATCTCATAGATCGACCACCAAAACAACATACAGATCTCATCTACATCCTACCGCATATCACATATGCGAGATCTCGAGCCTAAAACCAGAAGCTATCGCTCTGATACCACTGTTGGGCCACGCAGAGATAAAACAAAACTTTTCCTCTAACGTGGTGATCCCAAGATCTAGCTGTGATAGAAGGCCACGAGGTTTACCACTAGACGCACGGTTGCGGATTACTGATGAAGCGCATCAGTTGATGCAGTGCAGTCCTCACGATCCGATCGTCCTGGTGCTGATCGCACAACACCTCTGCTGGTATCCACACGTACAAGGAGGAGCGTCGGCGGTGAACTGCTAGGTTCATTACGGCGGCTGGACTACTGTGGAGCTAGGGTTTCCAACACATGGAATGACCTAACCGAACAACGATTAACCTTTCTGGGTTACGGTGCTCCACTATATATAGGGAGTGAACGTGGGCTATGCTTGCGCGGCCCATTCACTAAAGCCCATATAACACTAGTCACCATGAGTCCAACTCACTAACTCAGTCCTAATCCGGTTTAGGTCCAACCCAACCAGATTACAGGTTCAGATCCAATCCGATCTTGCTCCCGCTCTTAAGTGTGTGACCCCGCAGGCTCATGGCTACTTGGACACGATTGGAGTCCAAATCTCCATCGATCAGTCGGTAGCGGCTCCTAGCAGAACGTGCCGACTCCCAAGTACCAAAGAGTCATGACGACTTGCCGTTCCAATGCGACTTACGTCTGAGTCCCTTTTGCCTCACGATATACCTTGTCAGACTATAGGCGAATATATGTCATCCCTTAAATAGTCCAACTCTCTTCTCGATCCGAGATAAGTGATTCACCCGACTAACTCTTAGTCGATCGCCTCGGTTAACACTTAACCGAGTCGTTCATGGCCATGCTTTCCGAATCATATTCACGAGAGGGCCCAGAGAATATATCTCCAAGTGAAGGGGCAAAATCCCATCTTGGTTATTCACATCACGCAGCTTGATTCTCAGTCGACCCGAACTCTGCCTTTATAACTGCACAGTTACGGATCAACGTTTGACAGAACCTAAGTCGGTGATCCTCAACTCGGACTATGCAATGACCTCAAATCTAAGGATTACATTGATTGAGATATACAAATGACAACTTGTTCGTTGTACCTCAATATGGGTCAATCCGACTCGCTAAACTCTTTAGCCGAGTCTGTGTAAGTTGGAATAGCATCTCCATGCCCATGACAAGTGGAACCGAGTCATCAAGCCAACTTTCACATTGGTCTAAGTTGTGTGTCCAGCACAACCTCAATGACCAAGGATATTTAGTACAAACAACATGAATGCATAGTTCCACAACCGAATCACATATTCAATGATACACATCAGATGTTTATACAAGGACTACTCAATATATTTATGAATACAATGGGAAATATCATCATACATGATTGCCTCTAGGGCATATTCCCAACATTAATAACATCCGTGGCGCACATGCCATAGTGCGCCACGGATGTGTCTGCCTGTTTTATAGAGCAGAGGGGCATGCGCTTAGGCGTAGCGCACCCCCCCCCCAACGTGTGCCATGGATAACACCAACAAGCGTAGAGCACCTACCCTATGTGTGCTACGGATATCTGGCGTGCGGCCAATAGGGCCCTAGCCCACACATATCTATAGCGCATTGTGGTCATGTGCGCCACAGTTGTTCTAGTTACTAGTAGGGCACTGCCCATAGGTGAGCCACGCCTGTTTTAGCCGTGGGGCACTTCAACCATGTGAGCTACAGATGTGCTGATTACCTATAGCCATTTTCCTAGTAGTGAAGGGCGCCATGGCCAAGTTCTGCGAGGAGCACAACATAAGGCTCGACCTCGCTTCAGTCACCCACCCGGAGTCAAACAACCAAGCATGATGTAGAGCGCGCCAATCAAAGCATCCTCCATGGTCTCAAGCCGCGACTGCAACTCCCAGTTGAGCGAACTCCGGGATGCTGGGTCGAAGAGCTCCCCTCCGTCATATGGGGCATTCGCACCTCCGTCAACAGGTCCACAGGGTTTACGCTCTTCTTCATGGTGTACGGCGCCGAGGCCTTCATGCCAACTGACTTGGAACACGAATCGCCTAGGGTCATCATCTATGCGGAGTCCGACAACGAGCTCGCACGCCAAGACAGGATCGACTAGCTCGATGAAGCACGCGACCTAGCTTGCTCTCGCACCGCCATCTACCAGCAAGGGATCCGTTGCAACCACAGCCGCCGAGTCCAGACTCACACCTTCCAGGAGGGCGACCTAGTCCTGCAACTCATATAGGACAAGAAGGGCATGCACAAGCTCTCTCCCCCATGTGAGGGACTATTCACCGTAGGGCGAGTCCTCGGCAACGCGCCTACTACCTCATTGATGTACGAGGTGATGGTCGACTCAACGTCAAGCGGCCGTGGAATGTAAACCTCATGCGGAAGTTCTACACGTAGAACTCCAACTTGTACTCTCCCGCTATACAATGCAATAAAATCGACTCGCACAAATTGTGCCTACTCGCCAAACTCTTGTGCCAGTCGCTGCAACACCCCAGTTTTAGCTAACATATAATTAGGGTTTGATTGTGCATCATTAGCATCATCTTCTAGAAGTGCATGCAACAACAAATAATGCAAACCCTAAAACCCTATTTTTCCTCCCTCTCTGAAAGCAATTCAAATGGTTTTAATTTCAAAAATTACCAAAATGTATGGAACCCAAATTGTTATAAGGGTCCTTGCAATATTTTATGTATTTTACAAGTGTTCAGGTATTTTTGAAATTATCTAAAATAGATTTGAAATGGTTTTATAAATGGAAAACAGAAAAAGGTTTGTAAAAAAAACTGTAGCCAGATTGGAACCAGACCGCAGCCCAGCTCTTCCTATCCCTCGCAGCAACCTTTTCTGTGGCCCAGTTCGGCCCAACTTCGGTCCAACACATGGCCCATACCGGTTCGCTCTTCTGTCATGTTCTTCTTCCTCGCGATGGAGAGAACCTGCTCGCTGTCGACCGTAGCAGCGCTCGCCGGCGCCAAGATGCATGCTACCGACCGCCGTCGCCCCCGGGCGACTACATGTACACTACACCGACGCTTTGGAACCCTAGCCATGTCCAATTTCTCCTCTCCCTCTCTCAAACTCGTCCCCGCAAAGAGCCCTGAACCTAACCTTCAGACCTCACCGGTGCCACGCCATTTCCGGTCGCCCCGTGGTGTATAGATGTAGAGGTCCGAACCTAATAAGGTAGAGATCCCTGTGTTTACAATGCTAGTCCCTGGATCGAATAGCTAGCATCCACAGATTAAGATGTAATATCAAGAAACAAAGGTCATATTACAACTTATAACCAAGAATAAAATAAATCATTACATCTTACATAGTATGGCTATCTTATTACAACCCAGCAGATATAACTATATAGCATGGAGTCCTTAATCTTCATATGCCACATGCAATCATGTTTGTTGTAGACTTGTAATCCCTACTCAACAAACTTCACTAACCTCAAACAACCTGCAACATAATAAGTTACAACCACAAGGGTAATTACATTTGGAATTGTATTGGCAAGTGATACTATGTTAGAATAGTGGTATCTATCATCTATATGCATTTCTAAGGTTTTCCTTATTAGTAGAAAACACTAAGATTTTGTTTGTAAAAAACTCCCAAGGAACTACCAATAGACATTGGTGAACCTTTACCCTTGTTCAACCACAAGTTTTTAACTTAGAAATTTGGATGAGGAGATCCTTGATAGCTTCAATGTCTTGATGCTCAAGTTGTCCATTGCCGAGGACACGGCTAAGTACTTAGATTTTACTCTCTCGAGAGGTGGTGCACTTTCCCCACAAGACTCGACATGCATCGAGACGAGATCTTTCAGAAGCCTTCCCTGAGTCCAAATGGACACGTTCCATCCTATCACCCCTAGCACATTCTGTCCATCTGGATAAGTTATTGCAACCTATATGATCAAGGCAAAGCCCATATTGCCATGTGGCTATACTAGAAGCTTCTCAACACTTAAAATCTCAAATCTCTTTATTCCTGGGTGGCTTTCCACAAGTGTGATACACAAGGCAGCCATCAACATGGGCCTTGTGTAACCACTCAACACAAATCCAGCCAAGCAATTACCATTCCACCCAGGTGATTCATTCACATAGTTGTTTTATTAGGTAAAAACACAAGTCATAGACTTAGAAATATTTCATAGCATGAATAATCCACCCTTGTTTTCTACTAGCTAAGCTATGCATGATAACATGGAAAGTTTCCTAACTTTGGATAATTCTACTAAGACAACGTATACTAGGATTTCCCAAGGCATAGAATATATATCTTGTTAAAAATTCCATGCAATTCCTACTCAAAATATCACTAATGCATAGTCAAAATAATAGGAAAAAATATATGAAGCACCACTTGCCTTTTTAGTAGAGAAACTAGATACACTCCTTGATCTTGCAATTGTCACACTCTTCAAAGTTCACTACAAATCAATCAGGCAAGGCACAAATTCAAAACTAGCATTCAAACAATTCACCACATAAAATAATAAAAACAAGGAAATGCATGTAAGCATGCAAAATATTGTTTTATTGAAAAGTAGTTTCTAACAAGGCACTATACATTTCAAAACACCTACTGGTCATTTATAAAAGTGGCAAACCATTTGAAAACAAGTTAGTGAAAATAACTCCTTTTAAATCATTTTTGTTTTGATAGAAATGCTTTTATTCAAAGGAATAATTTCTTGTGTTAGAAAATTCTATTTTTAAATCCAAATTTTACTGTTTAGGGTCAAAGAGTTCAAAACAAACCATTTGCTAAAGGTTTTACTCAAAAATCATTTTTAAAACAAATTTTCATACTCAAAATAGTCCTACAAATGTTTCTTCAGAAACACCTAATTTTCCAAAAGCAAAATACTAAAATAAGGCGACAGTTGCAAAGTTTACATTTTTCTGAATCCATTGATATACAATTTGTAATTTTTGGACATACATATCAAAAGTTATGAATTTTTCAAACTCAAACATCTAATAGATCTTTTTCTATTTTTAAAACTACAATCTGGCCACGTGGAGTGTTTCTATTGGTCCATACTATTTTGTTTGGATCAGATCTGTGCGGCTCAGATCGAGTGATACCTCTTCAGTTAAGTGACCTATTGCAACCACATGATCTGAATCTAACGGACCAAAGCGCAACGACCATGATCTGGCGGCGCTTGCGACGGATGCGCGGTGGCGGCGCTCGGGTGGTGGCGTTCTGGCAAATACAGGAAGCAAGAAAGAGAAAGGAGGGGCTCACCAGATTCGTCGTGGCGATTAGATGCTCAAGGTAGTCTCTGTTGGCCAAGGGGCGCACAAGGTCGGTGTGGATTGCTCGTCGGAGTCCGTGTCGGCATCGGGTGTGCTCAGACGACATTGAAGGCGAAGCTACAGATCATGTGCAGGTAAACGAATAACATCAGAAGACTCACGAGATGATGGTGAACACGATAGTGTCAACTGGAGGAAGAGGGGCGGACGGAACCTACCGGGGGAACTCGCCGGAGTCGAGGCAGAGTATGGTGGAGCACGGGCAAAGACAGAGTTGACGTTCTGGGGCGCGCGCGGGCAAATGGAGAGTTCTAGCAGATGCGCACAGTGTTGGCAAGCAGGATCGTGGGATCCAGGGGCAAGGGGGTGTCTGGGCTCGCCGGAATCGGCTTTGCCGTTCGTCGGAGGCAGTGGTAGTCCGAGCAGTAATTCTAGCAGCCTGGTGGCTCACTGGGCACGACGTGTGAGGGGAAAGAGAGAGGGGAGGAAGGCGGTTAAGATAGCATGATCACGGGGAGGAATTAACTCATGAGGTTATGCCAATTTAACAGGATTAAACATCGGCTGAAACTGCAGGGAGGAATTAGGGGAGAACAGGTCGCACGGGGAGGGGGGTGAGGATGATGATGCTGAGCTGGCGTGGGTCCACTTCGTCAGCGAGGGGGTGGGTTGATTCGCGGGTGAGAAAGATCCAGGGGGGAAGAGAGGGGAGTTCCGGGTGGGGCTGTATTTGGGATTCTTTGGGCTGGGGTAGGTTAGTTGGGTTGGATCCTTTTCTTAATTTTTTTCCCCTGTTTCTTTTTCTTTTTCCAATTCTGATTTATGTTTTAGTTTGAAACATTTTATTTAAATTTTAGTTTGAATTCAAATTTTGACCAAACCTTTTCAGTAGGTTTTAAATCATTTAATAGTGTGTTTAAAAGTCCATTCTACAATATTTGAAATATTCTCTCATGATTTATTATTTATTTAAATTAGACATTTGTCTTTATTTAAATAAAATTAAATATGTTTCAAGCCCATATAATTTTATTTAAATAATCTTTTATTCCTTTTTGTTATTTTAGTAAACTTTTACTTGATTTTTTTATGGATTTAATTCAAGATTTAAATTGCCTTTGCAATTATTTCTTATTTAATTATTTCTTTCTTTATCTTATAAAATTCATATCTTTTTATTTATAGTTCCAAAATTGGTGATTCCAATTTGTATAATTTTATTTAATATTTGTTTATCTTTTTAAATGCTTTGAGGATTACTTTGCTCATAATTTGTTATTGTTTAGGAGCTTTATTAGCTTTGGAAATTAATTCCTTTTATCTTATTAACTTCATAAGTTTTTATCCAAGGCTCCAAATTAAGTGAAACCAACTTCCATGGTTTTATAATATTTTTGTTTAACATTTTTGGTCATTTATAAATGTTTGTTGTTAAATATTTATATGGATCAAAGCCATAGTCTTGGAGTGATCTTGGAAATGATTTCTCTCATTAGGGTTTTAGGGTTTTGGTTTAACCTTTTCCCAAGTGTTTTAAATTCAAGATTCTTTCCATGCATGAATGCATTTGATCTTTTGAATATTTGTTTGTTGTTTTTGTTATTAAATTTTTTTCAAGTAAGGTTTGATGTTTCCATTTAGAAGCAAAAAGTTTCTTTTCACCCTAAATTTCAACATTTATTTATTTTGTTTATTTATTTTTCACATTTCAAAATTTGGAGAATTTTGGGATGTGACAATAGAACACTATAACAATTTTGGGATGTGACAATAGAACACTATACTGTGACCGCCTCGACCTCCTCTAGCTTTTGCCCTAAAAATCACAAGTCGGGAGGCTCCCAGGGGCCCCAATCAGTACCTCCCGCCCGAACTCCGGTTGTTGTCGTCACCGTCGATTCCGTCCTCCCCCACCTTCACCGATGCCATATTCATGCTCAAGGTGAGTATCTGGTCCTCGTGGCCTTCTCCGACTCCACCCTCTTCCTCCAGTTCACCTCCCTGATGTTATGTGCTGCCACTGCCGTTGTTTATCGTTGCCGGCCAAAAGTCCGGTGGCCAATAAGTGGTGGCACCACCACCTTCTGGTCTGCCTCGACGAGCTCTCTCCGACTCACCACTCGGCAGCTTCCCGCGTGACCTCAATCGGCCAGTTGATTGACAACCTAGGCTTTCCCCATTGATGACGTCATAGGGATGTCATAGTGAGGCAGTTAATTCCTTTTGTTTTATTTAAAAATCATTTCTGTAATTCTTTTCTGAAAATTAAAATACCATGTGGGCCCTGCTTGTCAGCAATTTAATCTTTTACATAAATGTTTACTGAAACTAATAAACTTATGACATGTGGGTCCAAGATGGAAAAATAGTTTAAATATTCCAAAAATGTTTTATGATTTCCTAAAATGATTTAAAAGGGACCAAAATTGAGAAAAATCATAACTAATTCATTTTAAGTCAGAAAATACAAATAATATATCAAAATGTTCAGAAAAATGAGATCTATCTATCTAAGATATAATAATGCATTGTTAAATAACTTTCAAGGCAAGTTTAATTAGAGAACAAAATGAACCCTCACAGGTGAATCTGGAGTTTCCCCGAGTTAGGATTTGTATCCCTCGGAACCCCGATTAAATTGCCGAGCTTGTCCTAGGGTTACATTTCAATGAAATTTAACTTGTCATGTTATCATTCATGTTTGAGCATTGCATTGATGCCATGTGTTGATTTTTTCCCTTCCTTTCTGGTGTTTGTTTCTTCTGGTAGAATACGATATCGAGATCGAGATCGAAGACTGAGATCAAGACCATCGAAGATCAAAGACCAATACTTGACCAACTGTAATCAAGTCAAGTACAAGGCTTATGATGATCTGCTTATTGGTTATCAACAGGAAAAGGCAAGCATAGCCCCACCATGATATAATCCTATGATTTCGAAAGCATTTCAATTCTTGCCATGATGCATATGATTCTACTTTGGTCTGTTATCGATAGATAGAGTATCATATCTGTTGCATTACTACCTTTGAGCTTATATTATCTGATCCATTGCTCCTAGCATAACTAGGTTTGGCTCCATGCATAGCTGTCAGTGTTGGTTCATCCAGATGATGTATTATATGCAGAGAATCTAGTATGACAGGAGATATGATAGGAGATCGAGATATAATGATGAGATGAGATTAGAGGTGATATGAGTTAAACATGCTAAGGCTTGTATGGGAGGCCATGGTGGGATGTGGTTTTTCTAGTCCCATGCTCGCCACCACTAGGAACCGAGTTCTTGCCTTTGGAACCGAGACGAGCATACAACCACACGGGGCCTGGACAACCTCATAATCAACTAACTTGCCTAGTAGATTCCATGAGTCACATAGTTTGGGCGTTCCATTCGACATATGCATAGAAAACCTTTTGAAAGATTTGTTGGGTGAAGGTGCATTCATAACAGGTAGGGAAGCATGGACCGGGTTGCTTGGGGTTGATAGCGCCCCTAGTAAACCAACCTCGCCTCACATCTTTAAGGACCGGCTTCGGGATTTGACCCGTTATGGCGGAACCATCCTTATTGCATGACTCATGGTCTCGGCGAAAGCAAGGTAAAGGTCATGTCTAACCACCCTCTGTCGGTCTTCCAAGGAAGAGGGCTAATCATGTGGCATTAATAGAATGTTAGTACGTGTGGGTAAAGTTGTACACCCCTGCAGGGTAATAATCTTTTCGAAAATCCGTGTTCATGGTTATGAACGCTTGGTCACCGAACTCTAAGATCATAGAGAACTTGAACCTAATTGTAAAACTTGGTAGATCAAAGTGTGCTTAAGGATGCTTCCTCATGGGTATGAGGGGGTGATCCTAGTTAGGGTTGAGATGATGAGTGACTTGGTGGATATCAAAAGATGATGATCAATACTTCGGAGATGTTGCTCTCTTATCCCCTTTTAAAATACTCTGACTAGACTAGCTTCTTCTCTCCGTTGTTTTATAAACAAAGATGGCTTTATGGAAAACAACTCCACCAACCATAAGTCTTGTGGAGTACACCCTGTATCGACCCTTGCTTTGTTGATACTTTTGGTAGAGTAAGTGTTCCCTGAAGATCAGTTTGGTACTACATCGACACCGACGAGTAGCTTGGGGTTTCGACGGCACTGAATCTATGGGCTGGGACGTCATCGTTATGCTTCAGGCCTCTTAGGACATTTTTTAAGTTTGCTATACTTATTATTATAATTTTCCTTCCATTGTTTGATGTTTGTGATCAGTGACCTCTGCTTGTAATAATTTGGTTGTCTTCTTAGTTATGAGCTTGCTGTAATAATTTTTTTGTCGTAGGATCACTGATGTGTTACCGATTCTTCACTGGATATCCTCGAGCTCAAGGTTAAGCTTATGTCAGACGGAGGTCTGGGATTTGTTTAGCCCTAATACCGGGGGTGCCATAGGTTTTTGTATCAGAGTAGTACCGACCGTAGGAAAACCTTGCTATTGGTCGATGTTGAGTCTAGTGTCTGTGAAAACTATTTCAAAGATGAAAGGTATTTGCGAAAACTCTAGTATGCTTCTTTTTCTCCTTATCCAGTTTCGCTCTAACTCTGGGTTATCTTATTTGGTGTTGATTTTGGAAAAGTTTTGATATATCTCTTCTAGTATTTCAAAGCTTAGGTGCCTTTTGGTAAGCCAGTTGACCTAGTGTTAAGTTCTCTAGAGTTGTGTGTGTTGTGAATTCCATGTTCCCCTTTGCTCTTGTTCACATGAGATATTCCTGTCCATCATGATCTCTCTATTTTATGGATCCTACAATATAATGATCCACAGTTTTCTAATCTAGGCTTCGAGGTTTCCTTTCGCCTCGTATGCCTCTTTTCTATTGGTTTGGGTACTTCAGAAGTTATTTCTTCTCTTAGAAGATACCTCGTGATTACTATCTTGTAGTGTACGTTGTGTTACTCAAGTAGTAGTTACTCCTTTCTTTGGGTTTTAACCCTTGGACTTGAACCGAAGAACCCATATTGTGCCGGATTCAGGTGTTGTGAATCTTGTAAATGAAGCTGACCTTTAACCCAAGATCCATTCCTTTTACCCCTGTTGCTAATGTTCAAAAATTACCTCAGGATGGCTGGTATTACAACTCTAGCCTTCAAGCTTGTGGTATTTGTCGCGATTGAATTGTGAGAACTAAGGATTTCCCGTACCACTAGCTATGGAAGATGTTCTTTAATGGAACCAAATAAATCACGACAAGAGTACTCCTAGAGAGTCTGATATCTATACTCGTGACTCTGCCACACTTTACCTCTTCTGTGCATTGGTTTTTGGAAGATTGATAATCTATGCATCCACATCTTGGGATTCTATCCTTAGCATGTTCACCTTTTCCCCTTGTTGTTTCTAACCTTGTCTACCAGTTGGTAGCCAAGTAGTGAATGTGCATCGGTGTCTTCTGATGCAAGATACTCTTGTGGTTCGTCAAGACAAACCATTTTGGAATGTGAGGAGAAACAAACTTTAGGACCTCGTCATTTCTAGGAACGGGTCAAAGTGTTGTAATCCGCAGATTAAGAGGCATTAATTAGCTCCTATCTGTTCTACCTTAAAGTATCACACTCTTTTATACTAAAAGGTTGTGATGAGTTCCATAACCCTCTTAGTGAAGTGATACTTCTACACGATTTTACCCACCCTTCCTCGAGCTTTTGTGCTCGTAAGTGACGCGTGTGTGTAATAATGTGGCCATCTAAGATTCTAGCAATTATTATTGTTTTGAACTCATAGGACATTTGTGTCATTCTTAGCATGATCGGTTAACCCTAGCAATAAGGGAAGTTTGACTATGCTACCAAGTCCGTTATTCTGGTGTACTCTCTTCAGTCAAAGAGTTAGGCCTGGGCCGAAGCTCTGAGACTATGTCTTCTTGCCTTACTAAGCAAGTTTCCTCTCGAACTAAGTGACATATTGGTGGTTCGTGATATTCTAGATGTCTACTAGAAGTATCTCCATGTTGCCACATGACCGTGATGTGAAGTTCTTGAGCAAGCTAGTTCTCTGAACTGCTCTTTTCTCCAAGGATCCGTACTGGATACCCCTGAACTAGTTGGTTGAGCTTAAACAACAACTTGGAGAGTTGTAAGAAAAAAGTTCTATCCAACTCTGTTCATTCGTAAAGGGATGTCTAGTTTTATTCATGCTGAAGAAAGATAGTATTTCCTTTGTGGATATGTTATCTTCCCCACCTTTTATTTGATTTGGGATATTGTCAAATTGAACTCAGTTCAAGGACTATCTTGATGGTGTTTCTACTTGTGATGTTTCACTTGAGTACATGTTCATGTCCTTTAATCGACCAGTATTCTTCCCTTGTTCACACAACATATGAGTCCATCTTAATGGATTGTCTTGATAAGTTTGTTGTTGAGCCCATTAATGACATCCTTTTCTTATCCATGCTAGACAAAATTCATATGGAACATTTGGCATTATTGTTGGAAACTTTCGAGAACCGTCTTGGAGTCATCTTGAAGTATGTGTTCGGATGTTAGAAGTAACCTTCTCGGTTCACGCAACTGTTGAAATATGTCCGTGGATTCAAGAATAGTTATCTATCTTTCCTTAAGGACATATGTGTGTTCTATTGATAGTTCTTTATGTGTGTTCAGTTGTCCTTCGACTAGTTGCTAATTCATAGGTCTAGCAATATAGCTCATCTTTTGGAGGTCTAAACTAAAGTCCATATCTTGAGAATCTAGTAGCTTTACCACTATGGTAAATGTTGCAAACTTTCTATTCGGACATGCTAAGTCTAAAGTATCGTCCCGCCTAACCAAAGCTAAACCTCAAGCAGCAATGATGGTTGGTGTTCCCCAAGGTTTGACATAGGTCTTTTTGTAAATCTATCAAGATTGATGTAATGGTTTACACACTTAGCCGGAAAGACCTTTTGCCATATTCTCTTGAATCAGCAAAAACAACCACTCTGCATGATGCTTCTTCTATAATTTAATATAGGAGTTGTTATCATGGTTTCCTTTGTATCCAAAGTCTGACCTTCAATTGATGTATGTTGTCTCGAACATCAAGGATAACATTTAAAGTAGTGTTGCTAAATGTCTCTCGGTTGATCCTCTAGACCCTTTATGTTGGTAGGATCTTTGTTATGCTAAGTAACTTAAGTCTGAGAATGAAGTTTCTTTCTTCTCGTGTCATCGAGAATCTTATTACCTATTCATCTAGTGGTGTAAATTGATATCACGATCTTTGGCAATGATTTTGATATACTTGGATGAATAAAGAGTTCCCTTCGTGTTCTCAACCATGTTTTAAGAGTGACTATGATTTTGGTAATCAGGACTTCATCTTGCTACATGTTCTATGTGACTCTTATGAGTCCTCTCCACCAAAACACCTTTTTGTCTTGGCCTTCTGTTGGATGAATGAGTGACCCTTAATAAAGGATCACATGATCCAGTCTTACAACAAATAAAGGATCACATGATCCAGTCTTAATACAATTCAAGCAGCGTAATAACGTAATAATAATGATAGCATAGGAGAGACTCTATCTTCATGGTCATAGGCAATGCTGACGATGGGAGATGATCCTAGTTGTCGTAACCTTCCTGATGTCCATCCTCCTGATAGTCCTCTTCATAGTCTGGCCACGGGAATAGCAAGGGACAAAGCGATGAGTACTCTTTAAGTACTCGCAAACTAATACTAACAAGTGAAGTGGTTTTAAGTAGGAGATACTAAGCTCTAGATTGTTTTGCAAAAAGACAGATTTATCTCCACTGAGTTCAAAAGCAAAGAAAGATAGTTGACAGTTTTATAACTCCTAACTATGAACTTGAATTTCATATCACAACCTTGTTGTGGTCAAGTCAAGTCACAAATCATTTCACAAGTCATTTTGAAAACATCTGACGATGGAACAGTATGGCCACTCCAACTGTCGATAACTGCGGATGCAGCTAATCAAATAGTTTGACACTCTGTAGAGGTGGTACACTTTCACCACAATATTCGATACATCTGTCAAGAACAATCCTGAATTCTAGATGTAGTCTTCTCATTTCCAGGTAGCTTCTTCTTCAGTGTGGTTACTCCACTGAATCTTAAGAAACTTGATGCTTCGGGTCCTGGTGGTTCTGAAAGCTTCCTCCAAAATACGGATGGGTACTTCGGGATACGTTAGGTCATCATTGTTCTCTATGGTGCGGTGATCAATGTTCTTGAAAACTTCAGTCTTCTCCGGGACTTCTAGGCATTTGCAAAGTAACGATATATGGAACACATTATGCACTGCTGACATCTCCTCTGGCAGTTCTAGTTGATACGATACTTCTCCTCGACGATTCAGAATCTTGAAGGGTCCGATATATTTGCGGGCTAACTTTCCTTTGAGCTGGAAACGCTGCATTCCTTTCAAAGGCGACACTTTGAGATACACAAAATCTCTGATATTGAAAGCGAGGTCTCGACGTCTCTTGTCGGCACAACTGTTCTATCTGGATTGGGAAGTCTTGAGGTGCTCACCAATCTTGTGAACTTTCTCTTCTGCTTGTCGGAGGATGTCGGGTCTGAATATATGACTCTCTCCTACTTCCGACCAATTCAAAGGGGTATGACACTTCCTTCCATACATGAACTCAAATGGGGCCATTTGCAGACTAGCTTGATGACAGTCTTCTCATTGAGATCCATACTCTAGCACGCAAGCTGTCAACATATCTTCAAGTATTTGATTTACTCGTTCCGTTTGTCCATCGGTCTGAGGGTGATACGTTGTGCTGAAATCTAGTCGGGTTCCTAATCCTTCTTGGACTTTCTTCCCAAATCTCGAGGTAAACTGAGTTCCTCGATCCGACACGATGTTCTTGGGGACTCCGTGCAAACTGAAGATTCTAGCGATGTACAACTCTGCTAGCTTCGAACTCTGGTAGGTGGTCTTGGCTGGTAAGAAATGGGCGACCTTGGACAGTCTATCAACTATGACCCAAATAGAGTAATTTCCCCTACTAGAAGAAGGCAATCCGGTGATAAAGTCCATTCCAACTGAATCCCATTTCCATTCTAGAATATACAATGGTTGCAACAGTCCTGCGGGTCTCTAATGTCCAGCGTTGACTCTCTGAAAAATGTCACACTTGGCGCTGTAGCTTCCGATTTCTCTCTTCGTCTTATGCCACCAAAATTGTTCCTTCAAATCCTGATACATCTTTGTTGCTCCAGGGTGGATAGAATAAAGAGTATCACGGGCTTCCTTCAAAATATCCTGCTTCAAGTCTGAGTCTGCTGGTGAATCCTTTGTACCACAGAACTCCTTCTTCGTCCTTGGTGAATCCGGGTACTTTGCCTGTACCGATACGACGTTTGATTCCGTCGATACTAGCATTTCCTTTCTGTGCCTCCTTGATCTAACTAACTAAAGTGGGTTGAAGTTCTATGCTAGCCAAAAATCCTGCACTTACTAATTCCATTTTAAAATCTTCCATCTCCTTGTGCAGACTTGGTTGCTCCTTCAGAATCATGGAGTTCAAGCGGCACGGCAACCTGCTAAGGGCATCTGCTACCACATTGGCTTTACCGGGGTGATAGTGGATGTCCAGATAGTAGTCCTTGATTAGCTCTATCCATCTTCTCTTCATTATATTCAGCTCCTTCTGAGTGAATATATACTTCAGGATCTTGTGATCGGAATAAATTTCACAACGGTTTCCCATGAGGTAATGCCTCCATGTCTTCAAGGCTAGAACTATGGCTGCTAGTTCAAGATCATGGGTCGGATAATTCTGTTCATGCTGCTTCAGTTGTCGGGATAGATAATATATAACTTTGCCTTCTTGCATTAGCACACATCCGAGACCGATCTTGGATGCGTCACAATACACATCAAAGGGCTTCGTGATATCCGGCATGATCAAGATTAGGGCTGAAATCAATCTCCTCTTGAGTTCTTCAAAATCCGCTTCACATTTGTCCGTCCATTCGAACTTCTTATCATTCTTCAACCATTGGGTCATGGGTCTGGCGATACTCGAGAATCCTTCTACAAACTTGCGGTAATATCCGTCCAATCCGAGAAATGCACGAACTTGGGTTTTAGTGGTTGGGGCTTGCCAATCTTCAACATCCTTCACCTTTGCAGGGTCAACGACAATTCCTCCGGCTGATACAATATGTCTGAGAAATTCTACCTCGTGTAACCAAAATTCACATTTGCTAAACTTGGCATACAACTGATGCTCCCTAAGGGTTCCAAGGATGGTCCTCAGGTGTAGCTCATGTTCTTCATCCGATTTGGAATAGACCAGAATGTCATCAATGAAAACAACAACAAACTTATCCAGGAAGTCCATAAAAATCTTATTCACGAGGCTCATGAAATAAGCGGGGGCATTGGTTAATCCAAAGGACATGACAATGTACTCATACCGTCCATATCTGGTGGTAAAGGCAGTCTTTGGAATATCCTCTGCGCGAATCTTGAGTTGATGATAACCAGTTCTAAGATCAATCTTAGAAAACACTTTGGCACCAGTCAACTGGTCAAACAGGTCTTCTATCTTTGGCAGTGGGTACTTGTTCTTGATGGTGACATCCATCAACTTCCGATAATCCGTACACAAACAGTTACCTCCATCTTTCTTGTCCACAAAAAGGACAGGTGATCTCCATGGCGACGCACTTGGTTGAATCAGTCCTATCTCCAGCATGGCATCCAGTTGCTTCTTCAGCTCCACTAATTCAGACAGGTTCATACTATAAGGTCTCTCGGCTATGGGTCCGGTTCCAGGGATTAGTTCAATGATAAACTCGATATCCCGATCTGGGGGCATACCGCGCAAAACATCTAGAGATACATCATGCTATTCACAGACTATTATGACTTGGTCAATGGTTGGTTGGGCTAGACTCTTGTTGCATTTGAATTGATGGGGTAAGTTTTCAAATACATGCTCTACTGATATTCCGGTTGTACTGATCATGGTTATGGATTTCTTGGCACATTCGATTAATCCTTTATGTTTCGACATCCAATCCATTCCTAGTACTACTTCCAAACCTTTAGTTCCGAGTACTATTAGATTAGCATAAAAATCTATGCCATGGATTCGGATAGGTATGGCCTTGCAAATTTGTCTAGCTTTGGTGGTTGAACCAGGTATTTGAACTATCATAACATGCTTCAATTTGGTGGGTTGAATCTTACTAGTGCATGCAAATTCTTCAGTAACAAATCAGTGCGATGCTCCGGAATCAAACAACACTGTTGCAAATACTGAGTTAACAGAAAACATACCCATCACGACATCTGGCACTTCTTGGACTTCTTCAGCATGCATGATAAAGATACGACCGTTGCGGTTGAGCGAGTTCCCTAGGGCAAACCTTCTTCCAGGTTGAACACGACGCTGCTGCTGGGCTGGGGCATTTACATTGGGGGCTGTGGCAATCTTCTTGGGGCACTCATTGGAATAGTGACCCTTGGTTCCACATTCATAACAAGTCACCTAAGACTTGTCCTTTGCTGCAACAGGCACATCATTTCTTCCAATCCTTGGGCCAGTGTTGGTGTTGGAGGTGACATTGTTGTTGTTAAACTTCGACGGGGCACAATTGAAATTGTTGGGGTTGCCGGGGTTGTTCTGATTTCCTCCGGGCCTTGGGTTTCCACGGTTGGGATAGGT
This sequence comes from Avena insularis, assembly GCA_023614405.1. NCBI lineage: Eukaryota > Viridiplantae > Streptophyta > Magnoliopsida > Poales > Poaceae > Avena > Avena insularis. Next base: position 40,429,757 of record CM042691.1, on the reverse strand, counting down.
CGGACAGTTCATCGGGGGTCTATTGGTTCTTGGGCAAATCGGAGATGGGTTGGGGTGATACTTTGGTGTATGGTGGGTTCTGGTTAATGCATCATGCGACGCTATGCTTCTCATTAGCTTGGTTGATCTTGCCTTCCATATGAATGGCACAACCCACTAAGGCTTCAATATCAGCAAATGGGATATTGACTAACATTGTCTGCATCTCATCATGCAGACCATTCAGGAATCTTTCCTTCTTCTTAGCTTCGGTATCTATCTCATCTGGTGCATACCTAGCCAATGACAAAAATTTGTCACGGTACTCAACTACTGTCATCCTTCCTTGCTTCAGTTCCCTGAATTCATCTCTCATCCTCTTGATCAAACCCGATGGCACATGGGTTCTGCTGAACTTGATTTTGAACTCTTCCCAAGTCATCATTTGACCTCTATTCATGGCACGAACGCTGTTCCACCATGCTCTTGCATCTCCAGCCAGATAGTGGGTAGCGAACAGTAGTTTCTCGTTACCTTCCACTCCTGCAACTTCTAGGTTATTCTCCATGGTTTGCAGCCAATCATCTGCATCAAGGGGTGGATTGGTGTTCTGGAATTTCTTGAGCTTGGATCCAGGGTTGTCCTAATTTCCATGGCCTTGATTATTGTTGTCCATCTGACCTATCTGTTGAAGGGTGGCTAAGTTGGCTTGACATTCGGCTCTTTCAGCTTCGCGGTCAGAAACCAACATTTGCAAGATTTGCAACATAGGGTTCGAGGATGAAGTGCTTCCTCCGCGAGGCATCTGAAGATTGAGATAGATCATGACAAAAGAGGGAGATTTCTAAGGTTCAGGGTTTTGTAAAGTTTTTGAAGTTTTGACTAAGATTTTTCTAGCAACTTGCTTTTCATTCATTCATAGCACATGATACAAACACACACCACAACAAAGAAAAACAGATGGTTTTAACAACCATTCTGGGAAACTACGATATATTGGGACCGAATACAACTCACTAATGCTAGTGCTCAAGTGCTACTACTCCTTGGAGTCGGTGTCATCTTCATCCTCCTCATCATCAATGAAGGCGAAGTCATCCTCATCGATGAAGAAGTCCATGGCATGATCCTCCAGAAAGTCATCATCGTCACTGAGATAAGAGTAGGGGTCTCCACGAAGGTCTTCCCCTGCATTCTCCCTATCCTCCAGCTGCATATCCCTCTCGTGGACAGTCTCCTCCAACTCTGTGATCCGGTGGTGAAGACGAGCAATGATGCGCTCCTTCTTGTCGAGCTGACGGCGACGTGATTGGCAATCCTTCACTATCATGGCAATGGTCTGATCCTTCTTGGCGGTGATGGCGTACTTGTGGTTGGCGTAGGAGCGAGCATTGTCTAACTCCTTATGACGGTCATACATCATGAAGCTGAGGTGGTCCAACTAAGTCTTCAGCTCATGGTGACATGGTTCCTCCAGTGGATGTCCCATAACATCACGCCTTGGATAGAACTCAAAGCGGGTACCCTTGATCTGGTTGATACTCTGCCCACACAGACGGGCAAGATCTTCCTGCATGGCCCTGGCAAGTCCATCGATCTAGTTGTTCTCTCTCAAGGTGAACTGAATTCCCTCTGAGGTGGGGGCTTCAATCTTTCCTCGGAGACTTGCAACAACTACCATTGCAATTCTTCTCCTTCCTGATCGTTGAGCTGAGCTCCAAAGAACACGGGTGTGACGCCCAAAGATCTCCTCGATACCTGGTCCAAGTCACGCTAAAGATGAGGTCTCCTCCATTCCCCAACTGATAAAATTTGCTATACTTCACGTCCATCTATAAGAATATAGGATGAGTAAGTTAGTAGAGTGATCAAGTGTGTCAAATTTTAAGTAAGTTTGCAAGAATTTTCGAGAAACATGAATTTTCATGAAAGAGTCTAAGTGGTAAGAATGAGAATAAGTTTTCATAAATACTCACTTCCTTTGGTTTTGAAACTAAGTTTTTGATTCAAACGTCTATTCTAAACTAGGGTCTCCTATGGTCAGGATGGCTCTAATACCAACTTGTCAACACCCGGATTTTTAATCCCAGATGCCTATTATGCCTTACATCGCAATCCCATTATTACCATTTTTGCGAGACATAACAGATTGGATATCACAGTACATTATCCATTACAAACCATACATAAGGTCTTACAACAAATAAAGGATCACATGATCCAGTCTTAATACAATTCAAGCAGCGGAATAACGTAATAATAACGATAGCGTAGGCGAGACTCCATCTTCATGGTAATAGGCAATCGACGATGGAGATGATCCTAGTTGTCGAACCTTCCGCTGTCCATCCTCCTGATAATCCTCTTCATAGTATGGCCACGGGAATAGCCAGGGACAAAGCCATGAGTACTCTTTAAGCACTCGCAAACTAATACTAACAAGTGAAGTGGTTTTGAGTAGGAGATACTAAGCTCTAGGTTGTTTTGCAAAAAGCCAGATTTATCTCCACTGAGTTCAGAAGCAAAGAAAGCTAATTGAAAGTTTTATAACTCCGAAGTGGGAACTTGAATTTCATATCACAACCCTGTTGTGGTCAAGTCAAGTCACAAATCATTTCACAAGTCATTTTGAAAACATCTAACGATGGAACAGTATGGCCACTCCAACTGTCCGTAAACACGGACACGGCTATTCGAATAGTTTGACACTCTGCAGAGGTGGTACACTTTCACCACAATATTCGATACATCCGTCAGGAACAATCCTGAATTCACCATACTTAGTATGCGGATAATCAATGCTAACCTTTCAATTACACGCCCTAGTATAGGCACCTCTCCTATGAGTTTGGCCTCCCAACCATGACCAACAGTCATCTTGGGAACTACACAGGTGGACAATCTTCACAAGGTAGCCTCAGCTCAAACCTTGGCCGCAAGGGAACCCATACTAAGGTATATAAACTTCCAGTCAAGCCCTACCTATTGTGGATATGCTATATGGGTATCCTCATAGCATGTCTCCTATCCGGATAACCCGGGTGGCCCACAGTTGGTAGCATGGCCCATGGCCTGCTGGGTGGCCTAGTTAGATGGATCCAGAAGGGAGGCCCATGCCAGATAAAGGAAGGCTATGGTTGGAGTTACCGACGTACCCGAAGCCTTGGAGTGCAAGATACACAAGAATAGTAATAGATGGTGTAGGACTCTGTAACCTTTCCGGCAAGGACTTCTCCCTGTAACCCTAGGACCTGGCGACTATATAAGTCAGGCCTGTGGGAGCCTTTAGGGCACAATCTCAGACGATCATAGACAACTTCATATAACCTCGCACAACTAACCAATCCCTGTAACCCGGCGTATTGCCCTTATAGTGATTTATAGCAGGAGTAGGATTCCGCCACCGTCGTGGGATCTGAACCTGGGTAAGCTGTGTTACCTCATACCTGTCAACCATCCGCCTTCCCCCACGTCTCTAAACACACACTGTGAGGACCCCTCCATGGCATAATCGTCAGCAATACATGGACAGTTGGCGCTCACCATGGGGCAAGAGGCGCTTCAGGCTCTGCAACATCCCAAAAATACTAAACTTGGATCATCAAACTCTAATCTTCAAAATTAGGGTTAATAAAAACTTTTCTATTAAAAAAAATAAAAGCATGCATGAGTGTATGCATTCCATTTTGAATTCTTTTGAATCACCTTGCTTGTGTGTCTCTTTGCTTGTAAATGGATTCTTAGGTGAAATAAACATCATCTAAACAAACCCCACACTTTTCCCAAAGACAAATAAATCAAAACAAACAAAATAAGGGAATGGTCACTTTGGCCAATTTAACTCCCATGCCTACTTTGGCTGTCTCTAACTGTCAAAATTTAATATAAACTTGTTTGGATCTTTGCACCCCTTGATAGTACTCATAACAAAGTACCAAGGCTCACCTTGTGATCATCTAGAAACATTCAAATGCATAGTTTAAATGACAGTTCAAAATTGAATCTTTATCATATGGGAAGATCCCACTTTTTCAAAAACCACTCAAACAAGCTCAACTTTCAAAACCCAAGCATCCACAGACTCCCCAGCACATACCTAGCACACCCACCAAAAATATTTTCAAAATTCAAAACTTGAATTCATGCGGCCATTTCATCAAACACCTTGCTGATTCAAATCAAACAAAATCCAAACACTATTGTGAGCAGTGATTTGGGCCTAACTGTTTCCCTCTCTAGCTCACAACAACCTCAGTAGATCATCTAGCAAACTTAGCTAAGCACTAGCCCCACTGTAAGCTTGGCAATGTCATCAATGGTGAACAGCCGAAGCTCACCATGTCACCCCAGTGTGGACAGCAAGCTAGGAGCAGCACTAGCCTCGCCAACCTTGTCTGGGAGCAAGTTAGCATCCCACCGCCACTCCCTGTCCAGCGCTCGAACCTTGCCAGCCCCTAGAACACACGCACAGACCGTGCCCAGCTCTCCAGCAACCATGTCGAGCATGCGCCAGAGCGCCACCCTCGACACACGCCCACAGACCGCGCGCCGCCCTCGCTGCGTGCATACACGATCACCATCGTCCCAGGAGACCGCCAGACATCCCCGTTCGCCGCTCTCGCCGTCGAAAACACCGCCTCTGCCGCGCAGAGCATCGCGTGTTCCAGACTGTTTGCCAGTGCCCCTACACACGCATTAAAGCCGTAGAGCATCGCCAAGAGACCACCGATCGATCACCACCGCCGACCATGCCTCTAGCAGCCCGTAGCCATGTTGCCACCGTCACCTGCCCATCCCGTTCGGTCTCGTCGTCGAGACTATAAATAGAGACCACCCCAGCTCGAACTCTTCACACCATTCTACTCCCCTCTCCTCACTGATCGTTCCACCCCGTTCCCGGAAAAGGCGAAAGCCGCACGAATTTCACCGGAGCCCGCCGCTGCTGGAGAAGAAGGGGGCCAGCGATTGGAGCCTCCCCAGGAGAAGCTGCCGGTACCAGGAGGTTCGCCGTTGTCGACTTCATCGTTTGCCCACATCGCCAACCCTCGCCTGAGCCCCGGTGAGCCCCGACGACCCCCACCTGCCGCGTTAGGGTTCTGTCTCGCCGGCGCTGTCTGACGTGGATGATGAACCAGGGCCGTTAGATTAGAACAAGATCCCACGGTCCACGTTGCCCCGTACTGCTTCACACCCCCTCGTCTCACTGACGCGTGGGGACAGCAACTTAACCAGCCCGCGTAAGCGCTGTCCTTAGCAGGCCGGCCCAGTATCGTTTCCCGCGTAGCCCATTTGTTTGACTTTGGATTTTTTCCATTTTCATTCAAACACACTTCTGCACCTAGTTTCAAAAATCAACCCAGCTTGATTCAGTCAACCAAATGGAATGAAACCAATTTTGTTAGAAAGGTCTGGAAATGCTGAATCCAAGCCCATTTGATTCAAATAATTTGGATATGTAGATCATCCTTGGTAAAAATAACAAGTCACAAGCTTTTCTGCATTCAAACATTTTTCTAATTTAAACCATAATAGCTTTTGAGTTGATTCCAACTCTCAAAATTCACATTCAACCATACCTTTTAGAATATATAAAAATATATGGGTTTACTTACATAAATAATGTTCAAGTAATAAAAGAATGCCACATAGGCATTTCTAGTCACTTTATTGATTTCAAATAAAAGGGTTAAACCTTATTAAATTGTGACACCACTTTAAATCACATTCCCATGGACTAAAATATGTGATGATGACATGTGTCAACATGATCCCATGTTTGGTTTGGAGAATATTAAATTTAAGTAGTTATTCAATGAGTAGAAATTACTTTTCTAAAACTAAAATCATTAAGTCAAGTGCCTTAGTCTTGTAATGTTAGTGATGATGCTAGATCATCTATAGAACCCCCTTTGTGTGATGATTGCAAGTAGTTAAGTATTGTTTGGTGATTTTGTACCTCGTATTTATTCATAGACGCTACTACCGATCAAGGATACGAGGAGGAAGGAGGATACTACGAAGAAGAAGCCGAGGAGAACTTCAACCACTGCTCTGCACAAGGCAAGCCAATACTTGCAAGCTATTAACTTAGCAAGCTTATACTGATACTGATGCAAGCCTAATACTACTAGTTGAATGTGCAAGCTAACACTTGCAAGATACTCTAGTGATGCAAACAAATACCTACTTGTTACCATGCCAACTATATGCCTTAAGCATATGTGATCATACCCACTTGATACCCCCTCCTAGTTTTATTTGCAAGCTTTCTACTTTATTTCTTTATCAAAGCTACTTCCTTAGAATGTACTGAAGTGACTTGTAGATTCTAGAAAGATAACTGAAGGTTGCATAAAGAGCATAGAATTTGGCCTAAGTTAGAAAACCCTGATGTCATCCTAGGATATGAGGTGGTATTTAGTTGAAACTCCACTTGTTTATCACCCCTCATTAGTACTCACCCCCACTTGTAGATGCTAGTGCTAAGCATAAAACCATCATCCTATGTGAGGGTGATCATAAAGGTGTCTCTATAAGATCCCTCCTTTATAAAGGAAAAGATTCCTGTGATTGCAATTCTAGTCCCTGGATCAATGCTAGCATCCACAGTTTAAGATGAAGTACACAGATACAAAGGTCATTTATTACAGCCATTCCAGAGACAAACATAGTCTTTACAACTCCAAGGCCACAGGCCTAATACAAGAGTTTGAATAAGTAAATAAATAAAAGTCTTCATCTTCATGTGCCACAGGCAAACATGTTGAGTGTAGACTCATGATACCTAATCCTCATCAGAGTAACCTGCAACATCACAAGTTACAGCCACAGTGGGTCAATACATTGGAATAGTATTGGCAAGTGATACCTTAGTATAATTTAGGTGGACTATATTACTATATGAAATTTGGCTAAGTGTAGTTTGGCATGCTTTGCTCAAAATAGGTTTTGCCTATTAATTGAAATCACTAAGTTTTTTCTTTGTCAAAACTTTTCCCAAGGAACCACCAATAGACATTGAGGTCCTTCACCCTTGTTCACCCACAAATTTTTACTTAGAAATTGGGATGAGGAGATTCTTGATAGCTTCCATGTCTTGATGCTCAAGTTTTCCATTGCCATGGACTTGGCTAAGTACTTAGATTTTTCCATCTGCAGAGGTTGTGCACTTTCCCCACCAGACTTGGTTTCACCAAGACAGGACCTTTCAGAAGCCTTCCCTTAGACCAAATGGACGCGCTCCAACCTATCATTCCCACTACCACCAACTATCCAAATGGCTAAGTTCTAGCAACTTATGTGATACAGGCAGAGCCCATATTGCCAAGTGGCTGCACTAGAAGCTTTTTAACACTTGGCCTCTAAAATCTCTTTGTTCCTGGGTGGCTTACCACAAGTGTGATACACAAGGTAAACCATAGAAATGGGCCTTGTGTAACCACTCAACATAAACCAAACCTTCCATTCCACCCAGGTATTTCATTAACTTAGTTGTTTTATTAGGTAAAACACAAGTCCAAAGACTTAGAAATATTTTCATCATAGCATGTATATTTCACCAACCCTTGTTTGCTACTAGCTAGGCTAAGCATGGCATAGATAGTAACTTAACTTAGAAATTCCCTAGCATTTCTACAACTACTAGGATTTCCCAACATGGCATATAAGCAAAATAATAGCATGCAAGTCTAACAAAATATTTCTAATGCTTAGTAGAAAACATAGGATAAAAATATTCATGAGTACCACTTGCCTTGGTAGTTGGGAGAGTAGCACTCCTCACAATCACAATCACTAGCACCAAAATCTACACAAAGAATGGTAGCAACAAATTACACACAAAACATATACAATCAAAAATACATGCATGCATGCAAGATGATATGTGATGATTTCTAAAACTCAACAAAGCAAGTATACAGTACTGATTCATAAACAAGTTGAAAACTTGCCAAACAACATTTGTTTAAACCCTAAATAAATTCCTAAACATTTCATACACTCAAATTATCCCTACACAAGTTTCTGCAAATAAAACCTTTTTAACAGAAGCTAGACATTAAACACATTGCATAATCAGAAAGAGCTTGTTCTCCTGATTCCAACGGTATAAAATTTGTCAAATTCTAACATGGGGATCAAAAGTTATAGCCAAATCATATTTGAATAACCATCAGATTCAAAATCTAGTTTTAAATCTAAACCCTAGCCACGTGTCTGTTTCTAATTGGCCCGTACCGGTTCGGGCGGATCGATCTCTGCGAGCTGTAGGATTTAAGTCAGATCTAGTGGCTTAGATGCGCTCATACCTCTTCGTTTAAGTTCTAATCTTAGCCGCAAGATCTACATCTAACGTTCCTGAATGCTTTGACCAGAGATGAGCGGTGCTAGCGCGGCGCGAGCGGCGGAGTGCTCTGTCAGTGGCGGAGCCGGCGAACTAGGTCGCGCGGGGAAGTGGGAGGATGCTCACCAGAACCACAGTGACGAGGTGAAGCTCAACGTGTCCCTGGTTGGCGAAGGGGCGCTCGGAGCTGTCAGGGATTCCTCGTCGGAGTTTGCGAACGCGTGGGGTACGGCTGCTCGTCGACGTTGGTGAAGGTACAGATCATGCCATGGCAAAATAAGCAGTGCGTCAGATGTGCGGAGTGATGCTGGTCATGCGAGTGTCAAAGAGAGAGCAAGGCGCGGTCAGAACTAACCAGGAAGGCTTGCCGGAGTTGATGGGGTCGTCTGACTCGTGCTGTCGCTGATGTTGCCGAGGCTCTGGACGATCCTAGCATGCACCAGAGGGGTCAGGAGATGCGCATGGTTGCAGAGATTGTACTGGAAAACTTAGACAGCAAGGGGCGACGGGGTCTTACCGGAATACCTTGCCAGAGTTGGCTTTGACTGCGGCGGTGCAATACGAATTAGAGGCAGCCTGGTGGCGAGAAGAGTGCGCAGTGTGGGCGAAAATGACCGCGAGGGGGAGGGGTTTAAGTAGGCAGGGGCTCGACAGGAAACGCCTGCTGAATCAATGGCAATTATGCCGCGGAATCAACGCCAGCAACGGCCAGCGGCGACGTGGTCTGCGCGCGAGATTTGGGGAAGACGACGGTGACGTGGACGGGGCCCAGTTGTCTGCGAGAGAAACAGAGAGGGGGTGGGGTCCTGGCGTCAGTCGCTTGTTGGGTGCGTCTGCGAGTGAGAGAGGGAACCCGGGTGGGCTTAGTGGGCTGCTTTCTCAGTTGGGCCAAAAGACTGGTGCTGGGCCTTTTCGATTTCCTTTCTCTTTTTCTTTTTCTAAATTGATTTTCTGGAATGATTTTCAATCAAATTCAAAGGCATTTGAAATTCAAACCTTTTCTGGATTTTTGTAAAGTATAACCATCAAACTTTTGGACACAAAACCAAGTAATCCCTCTGTATTTGCTTGGTCCCTTTGAATAAAGAAAATAAACAGTGCTATGGCACTTGATTTGGAAATGTTTTGAAAATGGTTTTGAAACCATATTTGCTTTGTAAATTTTTATCCAAACTCTACATTCAATCCAAACAACAAGGAAGCAAACAAAACTTGGTTTATAACACTTATGCTCTCAACTGAGGATGGTCATTTGATTTAAGTTTGCTCACATAAAATAATAGCACTATGTGCTTCTGTTTTCATGAAAGAGTTGGAAAATGATCTCAAAATATATATGCATGCATGAATGATATGCAATCTTTGAAATCATGATTTTAGGGATGTTACAAATCTAACCCCCCTTAAGGTGAATCTCGCCCTCGATATTCGGATTGGCTAGCAAATAGGTGAGGGTGGTCTTTCCGAAGATCATCTTCTCTTTCCCATGTTGCTTCCTCTTTGGAATGATGATTCCACTACACTTTACAAAACTTTATAGTCTTGGTCCGTGTGACTCTTTCTGCAGTCTCAAGAATCTTGATAGGTTTCTCTTCATAAGTGAGATCACTGTCCAACTGAACCTGTTCCAAAGGTATAGTATCCTTCAAATAAGTTTCTTCCATTCCTGGATGACATTTCTTAAGTTGACTCACATGAAACACATTATGGACAGCTGACAGAGATTCTGGCAGTTCAATTTCATAGGCAACTTCTCCTTTACGACTCAGAATCTTGAACGGTCCAACATATCTTGGGGCCAACTTTCCTTTGACTCCGAACCTCTTCACTCCACGAAGTGGTGACACTCTAACATAAGCTCTATCACCAACTTCATAGGTGACTTCTCTACGCTTAGGATCTGCGTAGCTTTTCTGTCGGGACTGTGCTATCTTCAATCTGTCCTTAACCAACTTGACCTTCTCTTCGGCTTCTTTGATAAGATCTGGACCGAATAAACTTCTTTCTCCCACACCATTCCATAACAATGGGGTGGTACACTTTCTTCCGTAGAGAAATTCAAATGGTGCCATCTCAATGCTGGCTTGATAGCTGTTGTTATAAGAAAATTCTGCGTAAGGCAGACTTTCATCCCAACTGGCTCCATAGTCTAGGGCACATGCCCTCAACATGTCTTCAAGAATCTGATTAGTCCTTTCTGTTTGTCCATCAGTTTGAGGATGAAAAGCAGTACTGAATTCCAACCTTGTTCCAAATGACTCATGTAACTGTCTCCAAAAATGGGAAGTGAATTGAGTTCCCATATCAGACACAATACTCTTGGGCACTCCATGTAGACATACAATTCTACTCATGTAAATTCTGGCTAACTTAGCACTTGTATAGGTTGTCTTTACGGGTATGAAATGTGCCACTTTAGTTAGGCGATCCACTACTACCCAAATAGAATCGTATCCTGACCGGATCCTTGGTAATCCGGTAATGAAATCCATACCAATCTTGTCCCACTTCCAATCAGGAATAGGTAGTGGTTGAAGCAAACCTGCTGGTTTCTGATGTTCCGCCTTCACTCTACTTCACACATCACACAAAGCAATATGTTCGGCGATGTCCTTCTTGAGATTATTCCACCAAAATCTTTCTTTCATGTCCATGTACATTTTGGTGTTACCCGGATGAATGGAATACGGTGAGTTGTGTGCTTCTTGCAAAATCAGTTTCAAGCTCGGATCTTGTGGAACATGAATCGCTTTCCCATGCCATAAAGTACCCTGTTCATCTTCATGGAACCCTTTGGCTTTTCCTTTGCCAATCTTTTCTTTAATCTCTTCGATTTCCTTATCAATCTTCTGGGCTTCTTTGATCTTGTCCAACAAAGTGGGTTGAACATCCAAAGACATGATATGTCCTTCAGGCACAATCTCCAATCTGATTTCTCTAAATTGGGCACACAAGTCATCTGGTAATTCTCCTTTGGTAAGGCCATTCACAAAAACTTTACGACTTAAAGCATCTGCTACAACATTTGCTTTACCGGGATGGTATTGCAAACTTAAGTCGTAGTCCTTGATGAGTTCTAGCCATCTTCTTTGCCTCATATTAATTTCCTTCTGGGTGAATATATACTTCAAACTTTTGTGATCTGTGAACACTTCACAACGCTTTCCCAAAAGATAGTGCCTCCATGTTTTGAGCGCATGGACAACAGAGGATAACTCCAAATCATGAGTAGGATAGTTCACTTCATGATTTTTGAGTTGTCTTGAGGCATAAGCCACAACTTTACCGTCTTGCATAAGTACTGCACCCAAACCCTGATGAGATGCATCACAATATACTTGGAAATCTTTCTCCAAATCTGGCAGACACAAGACTGGTGCTGTCACAAGTCTTTTCTTCAATTCCTGAAAGCTGAGTTCACAACCTTCAGACCAAGCAAATTTCTTGTCTTTCTTTAATAATTCAGCCATAGGCTTAGCTACCTTGGAGAAATTTTCAATGAACCTTCTGTAGTAACCTGCTAAGCCAAGGAAACTACGAACTTCTTTTACTGACTTGGGAGATTCCCATTCAGTTACAGCTGAAACTTTAGCAGGATCAACTGCTACACCATCCTTTGTCATAACATGACCAAGAAATCCAACTTCATTCAACCAGAATTCACACTTGCTAAATTTGGCATAAAGTTTATGTTCTCTTAACTTCTCAAGTATCAAACGCAAATGTCCTTCATGCTCTTCTTTGCTCTTGGAGTAGACTAAAATTTCATCGATGAAAACGACAAAAAACTTGTCAAGGAATTCCATGAACACCTTGTTCATCATATTCATGAAGTATGCTGGAGCATTAGTCAAACCAAAAGGCATTACGGTATACTCATACAATCCATACCTTGTAGTGAACGCTGTCTTAGGTATGTCTTGTTCTCTTATCTTGAGGTGAAAATAGCCTGACTGGAGATCAATCTTTGAGAACACACAAGCTCCTTCTAGTTGATCAAACAAGTCATTGATTCTAGGCAAAGGGTATTTGTTCTTGATAGTTACCTTGTTGAGTGAATGGTAATCTATGCATAACCTTTGACTTCTATCTTTCTTCTCCACGAACAAAACTGGTGCTCCCCAAGATGAAGAACTTGGTTGAATAAATCCTTTCTGCAACTGTTCTCCAAGTTGTTTCTTGAGTTCTTTCAGTTCATCAACTGACATTTTATAAGGTCTCTTTGCTATTGGTCCAGATCCTCGTACCAAATCTATAAGAAACTCCACATCCCTATCTGGTGGCATTCCCGACAATTCTTCCGGAAACACATCCGGATACTCACTCACAATTGGCACACTGTCTATGCTAACCCCCTTAAGAGAATTTAGCTTACTCCCTTTTGATTCAAAGTTGGACTTGAATTTAATCCGTTTTCTTTCCGGGGTTGTGAGTGCAACAGTACGATTAGCACAATCTAGTACTCCTTCATACTTAGTCATCCAATCCATTCCCAATATTACGTCCAGTCCTTGGGAATCTATGATTATCAGACTCACTGGAAATTTATGCTTTCCAAACTCTATTACTAGATCCCGGCATCCAAGACTTACTACCATATCTCCTCCCGGAGAACTAACTTTTATTGGACACCCAATGTTTTCAGTTGGAAGCCCATTTCTATCAACAAATGCTTTTGATATGAATGAATGCGATGCTCTAGTATCAAAAAGAACAAATGCTGGAATAGAATTGAGTCTGAACTTACCAGCAACAGCATCAGGCTCCTCATAGACTTTCTCCACACTGATGTGGTTCACCTGTCCCTTCTGAATAGGGTTTGGGCTTGTTGGGTCCTTCAACTTTATTTTCCGGGCATCCATTTGCATAATGCCCCATCTTCTTGCACTTGAAGCATTCAACCTGACTTATGTCTTTCTTGACAGGCTGGCTTCCACTTCCACTTCCATTACCGCTGTGGTGGCTCTTGTATCCACCCTTGTGGTTCTTGTACTTGTCATTGTCATGACTACGGTGATGTTTGTTGTCATGACGGTTGTGGTTGTGGTGCTTGTTGAATTTTCCATGCTTGTGGGATCCTGAGCTTCCACTGTCATCATAATGGGAATGTTTGTGAGACGATCCCGAGCTGTGCTTGTCTGAGTGCTTTCTCTTCCTGCTTTCAACTTGCTTTATTTTGTTCTCCAAAATAGCAGCCTTGTCACAGAGAGACTGATAAGTGGGAACATAGGCCACTGCCAACTGCAGATTCAGTTCATCATTTAACCCTTCGAGGAACTTTTCTTTCCTCTTTGCATCAATGTCAACTTCATCCGGTGCATATCGCGCCAGATTGTTGAACTCCTCAATATATTCAGCCACGTTGCGGTGGCGCTGCTTCAGGTTATGGAACTCCTTCTTTTTCAGACTCATCACTCCAGATGAGATATGAGTAGTACGAAAGCCATCCTCAAAGATAGCCCATGTCACATCTTCTATGGGAGTGGTGATCTGGAAGTTATCCCACCAAGTGGCGGCTGGTCCTCCAGCAGATGTGCTGCAAATCTGACCTTTTCAGCATCCGTACAGCCCACGGTTACCAAGTCCTTGTTCACAGAGAGTAGCCAATCATTGGCCACCATGGGATCAGTCGTCCCTGAGAACTTTGCTGGCCTCAATCTCAAGAACCTGTTATTGTTGTTATTATTGTTGTTTTGGCCTCAATCTCCAGCCAAGCAATTACCATTCCACCCAGGTGATTCATTCACATAGTTGTTTTATTAGGTAAAAACACAAGTCATAGACTTAGAAATATTTCATAGCATGAATAATCCACCCTTGTTTTCTACTAGCTAAGCTATGCATGATAACATGGAAAGTTTCCTAACTTTGGATAATTCTACTAAGACAACGTATACTAGGATTTCCCAAGGCATAGCATATATATCTTGTTAAAAATTCCATGCAATTCCTACTCAAAATATCACTAATGCATAGTCAAAATAATAGGAAAAAATATATGAAGCACCACTTGCCTTTTTAGTAGAGAAACTAGATACACTCCTTGATCTTGCAATTGTCACACTCTTCAAAGTTCACTACAAATCAATCAGGCAAGGCACAAATTCAAAACTAGCATTCAAACAATTCACCACATAAAATAATAAAAACAAGGAAATGCATGTAAGCATGCAAAATATTGTTTTATTGAAAAGTAGTTTCTAACAAGGCACTATACATTTCAAAACACCTACTGGTCATTTATAAAAGTGGCAAACCATTTGAAAACAAGTTAGTGAAAATAACTCCTTTTAAATCATTTTTGTTTTGATAGAAATGCTTTTATTCAAAGGAATAATTTCTTGTGTTAGAAAATTCTATTTTTAAATCCAAATTTTACTGTTTAGGGTCAGAGAGTTCAAAACAAACCATTTGCTAAAGGTTTTACTCAAAAATAATTTTTAAAACAATTTTTCATACTCAAAATAGTCCTACAAATGTTTCTTCAGAAACGCCTAATTTTCCAAAAGCAAAATACTAAAATAAGGCGACAGTTGCAAAGTTTACATTTTTCTGAATTCATTGATATACAATTTGTAATTTTTGGACATACATATCAAAAGTTATGAATTTTTCAAACTCAAACATCTAATAGATCTTTTTCTATTTTTAAAAAAACAATCTGGCCACGTGGAGTATTTCTATTGGTCCATACTATTTTGTTTGGATCAAGCAACGTGAAGCGTTAGATTTGAGTAGATCTGTGCGGCTCAGATCGAGTGATACCTCTTCAGTTAAGTGACCTATTGCAACCACATGATCTGAATCTAACGGACCAAAGCGCAATGACCATGATCTGGCGGCGCTTGCGACGGATGCGCGGTGGCGGCGCTCGGGTGGTGGCGTTCTGGCAAATACAGGAAGCAAGGAATAGAAAGGAGGGGCTCACCAGATTCGTCGTGGCGATTAGATGCTCAAGGTAGTCTCTGTTGGCCAAGGGGCGCACAAGGTCGGTGTGGATTGCTCGCCGGAGTCCGTGTCGGCGTCGGGTGTGCTCAGACGACATTGAAGGCGAAGCTACAGATCATGTGCAGGTAAACGAATAACATCAGAAGACTCACGAGATGATGGTGAACACGATAGTGTCAACTGGAGGAAGAGGGGCGGACGGAACCTACAGGGGGAACTCGCCGGAGTCGAGGCAGAGTATGGTGGCGCACGGGCAAAGACAGAGTTGACGTTCTGGGGCGCGCGCGGGCAAATGGAGAGTTCTAGCAGATGCGCACAGTGTTGGCAAGCAGGATCGTGGGATCCAGGGGCAAGGGGGTGTCTGGGCTCGCCGGAATCGGCTTTGCCGTTCGTCGGAGGCAGTGGTAGTCCGAGCAGTAATTCTAGCAGCCTGGTGGCTCACTGGGCACGACGTGTGAGGGGAAAGAGAGAGGGGAGGGAGGTGGTTAAGATAGCATGATCACGGGGAGGAATTAACTCATGAGGTTATGCCAATTTAAGAGGATTAAACATCGGCTGAAACTGCAGGGAGGAATTGGGGGAGAACAGGTCGCACAGGGAGGGGGGTGAGGATGATGATGCTGAGCTGGCGTGGGTCCACTTTGTCAGCGAGGGGGTGGGTTGATTCGCGGGTGAGAAAGATCCAGGGGGGAAGAGAGGGGAGTTCCGGGTGGGCTGCGCTGGGATTGCTGGGCTGGGGTAGGTTAGTTGGGTTGGATCCTTTTCTTAATTTTTTTCCCCTGTTTCTTTTTCTTTTTCCAATTCTGATTTATGTTTTAGTTTGAAACATTTTATTTAAATTTCAGTTTGAATTCAAATTTTGACCAAACCTTTTCAGTAGGTTTTAAATCATTTAATAGTGTGTTTAAAAGTCCATTCTACAATATTTGAAATATTCTCTCATGATTTATTATTTATTTAAATAAAATTAAATATGTTTCAAGCCCATATAATTTTATTTAAATAATCTTTTATTCCTTTTTGTTATTTTAGTAAACTTTTACTTCATTTTTTTATGGATTTAATTCAAGATTTAAATTGCCTTTGCAATTATTTCTTATTTAATTATTTCTTTCTTTATCTTATAAAATTCATATCTTTTTATTTATAGTTCCAAAATTGGTGATTCCAATTTGTATAATTTTATTTAATATTTGTTTATCTTTTTAAATGCTTTGAGGATTACTTTGCTCATAATTTGTTATTGTTTAGGAGCTTTATTAGCTTTGGAAATTAATTCCTTTTATCTTATTAACTTCATAAGTTTTTATCCAAGGCTCCAAATTAAGTGAAACCAACTTCCATGGTTTTATAATATTTTTGTTTAACATTTTTGGTCATTTATAAATGTTTGTTGTTAAATATTTATATGGATCAAAGCCATAGTCTTGGAGTGATCTTGGAAATGATTTCTCTCATTAGGGTTTTAGGGTTTTGGTTTAACCTTTTCCCAAGTGTTTTAAATTCAAGATTCTTTCCATGCATGAATGCATTTGATCTTTTGAATATTTGTTTGTTGTTTTCTTATTAAATTTTTTTTCAAGTAAGGTTTGATGTTTCCATTTAGAAGCAAAAAGTTTCTTTTCACCCTAAATTTCAACATTTATTTCTTTTGTTTATTTATTTTTCACATTTCAAAATTTGGAGAATTTTGGGATGTGACAATAGAACACTATAAGAATTTTGGGATGTGACAATAGAACACTATACTGTGACCGCCTCGACCTCCTCTAGCTTTTGCCCTAAAAATCACAAGTCGGGAGGCTCCCAGGGGCCCCAATCGGTCTCTACCCGGAACTCCATTTGTTGTCGTCACCGTCGATTCCGTCCTCCCCCACCTTCACCGATGCCATATTCATGCTCAAGGTGAGTATCTGGTCCTCGTGGCCTTCTCCAACTCCTCCCTCTTCCTCTAGTTCACCTCCCTGATGTTATGTGCTGCCACTGCCGTTGTTTATCGTTGCCGTCCAAAAGTCCGGTGCCCAATAAGTGGTGGCACCACCACCTTCTGGTCTGCCTCGACGAGCTCTCTCCGACTCACCACTCGGCAGCTTCCCGCGTGACCTCAATCGGCCAGTTGATTGACAACCTAGGCTTTCCCCATTGATGACGTCATAGGGATGTCACAGTGAGGCAGTTAATTCCTTTTGTTTTATTTAAAAATCATTTCTGTAATTCTTTTCTGAAAATTAAAATACCATGTGGGCCCTGCTTGTCAGCAATTTAATCTTTTACATAAATGTTTACTGAAACTAATAAACTTATGACATGTGGGTCCAAGATGGAAAAATAGTTTAAATATTCCAAAAATGTTTTATGATTTCCTAAAATGATTTAAAAGGGACCAAAATTGAGAAAAATCATAACTAATTCATTTTAAGTCAGAAAATACAAATAATATATCAAAATGTTCAGAAAAATGAGATCTATCTATCTAAGATATAATAATGCATTGTTAAATAACTTTCAAGGCAAGTTTAATTAGAGAACCAAATGAACCCTCACAGGTGAATCTGGAGTTTCCCCGAGTTAGGATTTGTATCCCTCGGAACCCCGATTAAATTGCCGAGCTTGTCCTAGGGTTACATTTCAATGAAATTTAACTTGTCATGTTACAATTCATGTTTGAGCATTGCATTGATGCCATGTGTTGATTTTTTTCCCTTCCTTTCCGGTGTTTGTTTCTTCCGGTAGAATACGATATCGAGATCGAGATCGAAGACTGAGATCAAGACCATCGAAGATCAAAGACCAATACTTGACCAACTGTAATCAAGTCAAGTACAAGGCTTATGATGATCTGCTTATTGGTTATCAACAGGAAAAGGCAAGCATAGCCCCACCATGATATAATCCTATGATTTCGAAAGCATTTCAATTCTTGCCATGATGCATACGATTCTACTTTGGTCTGTTATCGATAGATAGAGTATCATATCTGTTGCATTACTACCTTTGAGCTTATATTATCTGATCCATTGCTCCTAGCATAACTAGGTTTGGCTCCATGCATAGCTGTCAGTGTTGGTTCATCCAGATGATGTATTATATGCAGAGAATCTAGTATGACAGGAGATATGATAGGAGATCGAGATATAATGATGAGATGAGATTAGAGGTGATATGAGTTAAACATGCTAAGGCTTGTATGGGAGGCCATGGTGGGATGTGGTTTTTCTAGTCCCATGCTCGCCACCACTAGGAACCGAGTTCTTGCCTTTGGAACCGAGACGAGCATACAACCACACGGGGCCTGGACAACCTCACAATCAACTAACTTGCCTAGTAGATTCCATGAGTCACATAGTTTGGGCGTTCCATTCGACATATGCATAGAAAACCTTTTGAAAGATTTGTTGGGTGAAGGTGCATTCATAACAGGTAGGGAAGCGTGGACCGGGTTGCTTGGGGTTGATAGCGCCCCTAGTAAACCAACCTCGCCTCACATCTTTAAGGACCGGCTTCGGGATTTGACCCGTTATGGCGGAACCATCCTTATTGCGTGACTCATGGTCTCGGCGAAAGCAAGGTAAAGGTCATGTCTAACCACCCTCTGTCGGTCTTCCAAGGAAGAGGGCTAATCATGTGGCATTAATAGAATGTTAGTACGTGTGGGTAAAGTTGTACACCCCTGCAGGGTAATAATCTTTTCAAAAATCCGTGTTCATGGTTATGAACGCTTGGTCACCGAACTCTAAGATCATAGAGAACTTGAACCTAATTGTAAAACTTGGTAGATCAACGTGTGCTTAAGGATGCTTCCTCATGGGTATGAGGGGGTGATCCTAGTTAGGGTTGATATGATGAGTGACTTGGTGGATATCAAAAGATGATGATCAATACTTCGGAGATGTTGCTCTCTTATCCCCTTTTAAAATACTCTGACTAGACGAGCTTCTTCTCTCCGTTGTTTTATAAACAAAGATGGCTTTATGGAAAACAACTCCACCAACCATAAGTCTTGTGGAGTACACCCTGTATCGACCCTTGCTTTGTTGATACTTTTGGTAGAGTAAGTGTTCCCTGAAGATCAGTTTGGTACTACATCGACACCGACGAGTAGCTTGGGGTTTCCGGACGACAGCCTGGAATCTATGGGCTGGGACGTCATCGTTATGCTTCAGGCCTCTTAGGACATTTTTTAAGTTTGCTATACTTATTATTATAATTTTCCTTCCATTGTTTGATGTTTGTGATCAGTGACCTCTGCTTGTAATAATTTGGTTGTCTTCTTAGTTATGAGCTTGCTGTAATAATTTTTTTGTCGTAGGATCACTGATGTGTTACCGATTCTTCACTGGATATCCTCGAGCTCAAGGTTAAGCTTATGTCAGACGGAGGTCTGTGATTTTTTTAGCCCTAATACCGGGGGTGCCATAGGTTTTTGTATCAGAGCAGTACCGACCGTAGGAAAACCTTGCTATTGGTCGATGTTGAGTCTAGTGTCTGTGAAAACTATTTCAAAGATGAAAGGTATTTGCGAAAACTCTAGTATGCTTCTTTTTCTCCTTATCCAGTTTCGCTCTAACTCTGGGTTATCTTATTTGGTGTTGATTTTGGAAAAGTTTTGATATATCTCTTCTAGTATTTCAAAGCTTAGGTGCCTTTTGGTAAGCCAGTTGACCTAGTGTTAAGTTCTCTAGAGTTGTGTGTGTTGTGAATTCCTTGTTCCCCTTTGCTCTTGTTCACATGAGATATTCCTGTCCATCATGATCTCTCTATTTTATGGATCCTACAATATAATGATCCACAGTGTTCTAATCTAGGCTTCGAGGTTTCCTTTCGCCTCGTATGCCTCTTTTCTATTGGTTTGGGTACTTCAGAAGTTATTTCTTCTCTTAGAAGATACCTCGTGATTACTATCTTGTAGTGTACGTTGTGTTACTCAAGTAGTAGTTACTCCTTTCTTTGGGTTTTAACCCTTGGACTTGAACCGAAGAACCCAGATTGTGCCGGATTCAGGTGTTGTGAATCTTGTAAATGAAGCTGACCTTTAACCCAAGATCCATTCCTTTTACCCCTGTTGCTAATGTTCACAAATTACCTTAGGATGGCTGGTATTACAACTCTAGCCTTCAAACTTGTGGTATTTGTCGCGATTGAATTGTGAGAACTAAGGATTTCCCGTACCACTAGCTATGGAAGATGTTCTTTAATGGAACCAAATAAATCACGACAAGAGTACTCCTAGAGAGTCTGATATCTATACTCGTGACTCTGCCACACTTTACCTCTTCTGTGCATTGGTTTTTGGAAGATTGATAATCTATGCATCCACATCTTGGGATTCTATCCTTAGCATGTTCACCTTTTCCCCTTGTTGTTTCTAACCTTGTCTACCAGTTGGTAGCCAAGTAGTGAATGTGCATCGGTGTCTTCTGATGCAAGATACTCTTGTGGTTCGTCAAGACAAACCATTTTGGGATGTGAGGAGAAACAAACTTTAGGACCTCGTCATTTCTAGGACCGGGTCAAAGTGTTGTAATCCGCAGATTAAGAGGCATTAATTAGCTCCTATCTGTTCTACCTTAAAGTATCACACTCTTTTATACTAAAAGGTTGTGATGAGTTCCATAACCCTCTTAATGAAGTGATACTTCTACACGATTTTACCCACCCTTCCTCGAGCTTTTGTGCTCGTAAGTGACGCGTGTGTGTAATAATGTGGCCATCTAAGATTCTAGCAATTATTATTGTTTTGAACTCATAGGACATTTGTGTCATTCTTAGCATGATCGGTTAACCCTAGCAATAAGGGAAGTTTGACTATGCTACCAAGTCCGTTATTCTGGTGTACTCTCTTCAGTCAAAGAGTTAGGCCTGGGCCGAAGCTCTGAGACTATGTCTTCTTGCCTTACTAAGCAAGTTTCCTCTCGAACTAAGTGACATATTGGTGGTTCGTGATATTCTAGATGTCTACTAGAAGTATCTCCATGTTGCCACATGACCGTGATGTGAAGTTCTTGAGCAAGCTAGTTCTCTGAACTGCTCTTTTCTCCAAGGATCCGTACTGGATACCCCTGAACTAGTTGGTTGAGCTTAAACAACAACTTGGAGAGTTGTAAGAAAAAAGTTCTATCCAACTCTGTTCATTCGTAAAGGGATGTCTAGTTTTATTCATGCTGAAGAAAGATAGTATTTCCTTTGTGGATATGTTATCTTCCCCACCTTTTATTTGATTTGGGATATTGTCAAATTGAACTCAGTTCCAAGGACTATCTTGATGGTGTTTCTACTTGTGATGTTTCACTTGAGTACATGTTCATGTCCTTTAATCTGACCAGTATTCTTCCCTTGTTCACACAACATATGAGTCCATCTTAATGGATTGTCTTGATAAGTTTGTTGTTGAGCCCATTAATGACATCCTTTTCTTATCCATGCTAGACAAAATTCATATGGAACATTTGGCATTATTGTTGGAAACTTTCGAGAACCGTCTTGGAGTCATCTTGAAGTATGTGTTCTGGATGTTAGAAGTAACCTTCTCTGGTTCACGTGCAACTGTTGAAATATGTCGCCGTGGATTCAAGAATAGTTATCTATCTTTCCTTAAGGACATATGTGTGTTCTATTGATAGTTCTTTATGTGTGTTCAGTTGTCCTTCGACTAGTTGCTAATTCATAGGTCTAGCAATATAGCTCATCTTTTGGAGGTCTAAACTAAAGTCCATATCTTGAGAATCTAGTAGCTTTACCACTATGGTAAATGTTGCAAACTTTCTATTCGGACATGCTAAGTCTAAAGTATCGTCCCGCCTAACCAAAGCTAAACCTCAAGCAGCAATGATGGTTGGTGTTCCCCAAGGTTTGACATAGGTCTTTTTGTAAATCTATCAAGATTGATGTAATGGTTTACACACTTAGCCGGAAAGACCTTTTGCCATATTCTCTTGAATCAGGAAAAACAACCACTCTGCATGATGCTTCTTCTATAATTTAATATAGGAGTTGTTATCATGGTTTCCTTTGTATCCAAAGTCTAACCTTCAATTGATGTATGTTGTCTCGAACATCAAGGATAACATTTAAAGTAGTGTTGCTAAATGTCTCTCGGTTGATCCTCTAGACCCTTTATGTTGGTAGGATCTTTGTTATGCTAAGTAACTTAAGTCTGAGAATGAAGTTTCTTTCTTCTCGTGTCATCGGGAATCTTATTACCTATTCATCTAGTGGTGTAAATTGATATCACGATCTTTGGCAATGATTTTGATATACTTGGATGAATAAAGAGTTCCCTTCGTGTTCTCAACCATGTTTTAAGAGTGACTATGATTTTGGTAATCAGGACTTCCTCTTGCTACATGTTCTATGTGACTCTTATGAGTCCTCTCCACCAAAACACCTTTTTGTCTTGGCCTTCTGTTGGATGAATGAGTGACCCTTAATAAAGGATCACATGATCCAGTCTTACAACAAATAAAGGATCACATGATCCAGTCTTAATACAATTCAAGCAGCGTAATAACGTAATAATAATGATAGCGTAGGAGAGACTCTATCTTCATGGTCACAGGCAATGCTGACGATGGGAGATGATCCTAGTTGTCATAACCTTCCTGATGTCCATCCTCCTGATAGTCCTCTTCATAGTCTAGCCACGGGAATAGCAAGGGACAAAGTGATGAGTACTCTTTAAGTACTCGCAAACTAATACTAACAAGTGAAGTGGTTTTAAGTAGGAGATACTAAGCTCTAGATTGTTTTGCAAAAAGACAGATTTATCTCCACTGAGTTCAAAAGCAAAGAAAGATAGTTGAAAGTTTTATAACTCCTAACTATGAACTTGAATTTCATATCACAACCTTGTTGTGGTCAAGTCAAGTCACAAATCATTTCACAAGTCATTTTGAAAACATCTGACGATGGAACAGTATGGCCACTCCAACTGTCGATAATCTGGATGCTGACTAATCAAATAGTTTGACACTGTAGGTGGTACACTTTCACCACAATATTCGATACATCCGTCAGAACAATCCTGAATTCTAGATGTAGTCTTCTCATTTCCGGTAGCTTCTTCTTCTGTGGTTACTCCTTTGAATCTTAAGAAACTTGATGCTTCGGGTCCTGGTTCTGAAAGCTTCCTCCAAAATACGGATGGGTACTTCGGGATACGTTAGGTCATCATTGTTCTCTATGGTGCGGTGATCAATGTTCTTGAAAACTTTAGTCTTCTCCGGGACTTCTAGGCATTTGCGAAGTAACGATATATGGAACACATTATGCACTGCTGACATCTCCTCTGGCAGTTCTAGTTGATACGATACTTCTCCTCGACGATTCAGAATCTTGAAGGGTCCGATATATTTGCGGGCTAACTTTCCTTTGAGCTGGAAACGCTGCATTCCTTTCAAAGGCGACACTTTGAGATACACAAAATCTCTGATATTGAAAGCGAGGTCTCGACGTCTCTTGTCGGCACAACTGTTCTATCTGGATTGGGAAGTCTTGAGGTGCTCACCAATCTTGTGAACTTTCTCTTCTGCTTGTCGGAGGATGTCGGGTCTGAATATATGACTCTCTCCTACTTCCGACCAATTCAAAGGGGTATGACACTTCCTTCCATACATGAACTCAAATGGGGCCATTTGCAGACTAGCTTGATGACAGTCTTCTCATTGAGATCCATACTCTAGCACGCAAGCTGTCAACATATCTTCAAGTATTTGATTTACTCGCTCCGTTTGTCCATCGGTCTGAGGGTGATACGTTGTGCTGAAATCTAGTCGGGTTCCTAATCCTTCTTGGACTTTCTTCCCAAATCTCGAGGTAAACTGAGTTCCTCGATCCGACACGATGTTCTTGGGGACTCCGTGCAAACTGAAGATTCTAGCGATGTACAACTCTGCTAGCTTCGAACTCTGGTAGGTGGTCTTGGCTGGTAAGAAATGGGCGACCTTGGACAGTCTATCAACTATGACCCAAATAGAGTAATTTCCCCTACTAGAAGTAGGCAATCCGGTGATAAAGTCCATTCCAACTGAATCCCATTTCCATTCTAGAATATACAATGGTTGCAACAGTCCTGCGGGTCTCTGATGTCCAGCGTTGACTCTCTGACAAATGTCACACTTGGCGCCGTAGCTTCCGATTTCTCTCTTCGTCTTATGCCACCAAAATTGTTCCTTCAAATCCTGATACATCTTTGTTCCTCCAGGGTGGATAGAATAAAGAGTATCACGGGCTTCCTTCAAAATATCCTGCTTCAAGTCTGAGTCTGCTGGTGAATCCTTTGTACCACAGAACTCCTTCTTCCTCCTTGGTGAATCCGAGTACTTTGCCTGTACCGATACGACGTTTGATTCTATCGATACTAGCATTTCCTTTCTGTGCCTCCTTGATCTAACTAACTAAAGTGGGTTGAAGTTCTATGCTAGCCAAAAATCCTGCACTTACTAATTCCATTTTAAAAATTTCCATCTCCTTGTGCAGACTTGGTTGCTCCTTCAGAATCATGGAGTTCAAGCGGCACGGCAACCTGCTAAGGGCATCTGCTACCACATTGGCTTTACCGGGGTGATAGTGGATGTCCAGATAGTAGTCCTTGATTAGCTCTATCCATCTTCTCTTCCTTATATTCAGCTCCTTCTGAGTGAATATATACTTCAGGATCTTGTGATCGGAATAAATTTCACAACGGTTTCCCATGAGGTAATGCCTCCATGTCTTCAAGGCTAGAACTATGGCTGCTAGTTCAAGATCATGGGTCGGATAATTTTGTTCATGCTGCTTCAGTTGTCGGGATAGATAATATATAACTTTGCCTTCTTGCATTAGCACACATCCGAGACCGATCTTGGATGCGTCACAATACACATCAAAGGGCTTCGTGATATCCGGCATGATCAAGATTAGGGCTGAAATCAATCTCCTCTTGAGTTCTTCAAAATCCGCTTCACATTTGTCCGTCCATTCGAACTTCTTATCATTCTTCAACCATTGGGTCATGGGTCTGGCGATACTCGAGAATCCTTCTACAAACTTGCGGTAATATCCGGCCAATCCGAGAAATGCACGAACTTGGGTTTTAGTGGTTGGGGCTTGCCAATCTTCAACATCCTTCACCTTTGCAGGGTCAACGACAATTCCTCCGGCTGATACAATATGTCTGAGAAATTCTACCTCGTGTAACCAAAATTCACATTTGCTAAACTTGGCATACAACTGATGCTCCCTAAGGGTTCCAAGGATGGTCCTCAGGTGTAGCTCATGTTCTTCATCTGATTTGGAATAGACCAGAATGTCATCAATGAAAACAACAACAAACTTATCCAGGAAGTCCATAAAAATCTTATTCACGAGGCTCATGAAATAAGCGGGGGCATTGGTTAATCCAAAGGACATGACAATGTACTCATACCGTCCATATCTGGTGGTAAAGGCAGTCTTTGGAATATCCTCTGCGCGAATCTTGAGTTGATGATAACCAGTTCTAAGATCAATCTTAGAAAACACTTTGGCACCAGTCAACTGGTCAAACAGGTCTTCTATCTTTGGCAGTGGGTACTTGTTCTTGATGGTGACATCCATCAACTTCTGATAATCCGTACACAAACAGTTACCTCCATCTTTCTTGTCCACAAAAAGGACAGGTGATCTCCATGGCGACGCACTTGGTTGAATCAGTCCTATCTCCAGCATGGCATCCAGTTGCTTCTTCAGCTCCACTAATTCAGACGGGTTCATACTATAAGGTCTCTCGGCTATGGGTCCGGTTCCAGGGATTAGTTCAATGATAAACTCGATATCCCGATCTGGGGGCATACCGCGCAAAACATCTAGAGATACATCATGCTATTCACAGACTATTATGACTTGGTCAATGGTTGGTTGGGCTAGACTCTTGTTGCATTTGAATTGATGGGGTAAGTTTTCAAATACATGCTCTACTGATATTCCGGTTGTACTGATCATGGTTATGGATTTCTTGGCACATTCGATTAATCCTTTATGTTTCGACATCCAATCCATTCCTAGTACTACTTCCAAACCTTTAGTTCTGAGTACTATTAGATTAGCATAAAAATCTATGCCATGGATTCGGATAGGTATGGCCTTGCAAATTTGTCTAGCTTTGGTGGTTGAACCAGGTATTTGAACTATCATAACATGCTTCAATTTGGTGGGTTGAATCTTACTAGTGCATGCAAATTCTTCAGTAACAAATCAGTGCGGTGCTCCGGAATCAAACAACACTGTTGCAAATACTGAGTTAACAGAAAACATACCCATCACGACATCTGGCACTTCTTGGACTTCTTCAGCATGCATGATAAAGATACGACCGTTGCGGTTGAGCGAGTTCCCTAGGGCAAAGCTTCTTCCAGGCTGAACACGACGCTGTTGCTGGGCTGGGGAATTTACATTGGGGGCTGTGGCAATCTTCTTGGGGCACTCATTGGAATAGTGACCCTTGGTTCCACTTTCATAACAAGTCACCTAAGACTTGTCCTTTGCTGCAACAGGCACATCATTTCTTCCAATCCTTGGGCCAGTGTTCGTGTTGGAGGTGACATTGTTGTTGTTGAACTTCGACGGGGCACAATTGAAATTGTTGGGGTTGCCGGGGTTGTTCTGATTTCCTCCGGGCCTTGGGTTTCCACGGTTGGATAGGGCCTGACGCTTCATCGGGGTCTATTGGTTCTTGGGGCAAATCCTGGAGATGGGTTGGGGTGATACTTTGGTGTATGGTGGGTTCCTGGTTAATGCATCATGCGACGCTTGCGGTTCTCATTAGCTTGGTTGATCTTGCCTTCCATATGAATGGCACAACCCACTAAGGCTTCAATATCAGCAAATGGGATATTGACTAACATTGTCTGCATCTCATCATGCAGACCATTCAGGAATCTTTCCTTCTTCTTAGCTTCGGTATCTATCTCATCTGGTGCATACCTAGCCAATGACAAAAATTTGTCACGGTACTCAACTACTGTCATCCTTCCTTGCTTCAGTTCCCTGAATTCATCTCTCATCCTCTTGATCAAACCCGATGGCACATGGGTTCTGCTGAACTTGATTTTGAACTCTTCCCAAGTCATCATTTGACCTCTATTCATGGCACGAACGCTGTTCCACCATGCTCTTGCATCTCCGGCCAGATAGTGGGTAGCGAACAGTAGTTTCTCGTTACCTTCCACTCCTGCAACTTCTAGGTTATTCTCCATGGTTTGCAGCCAATCATCTGCATTAAGGGGTGGATTGGTGTTCTGGAATTTCTTGAGCTTGGATCCAGGGTTGTCCTAATTTCCATGGCCTTGATTATTGTTGTCCATCTGACCTATCTGTTGAAGGGTGGCTAAGTTGGCTTGACGTTCGGCTCTTTCAGCTTCGCGGTCAGAAACCAACATTTGCAAGATTTGCAACATAGGGTTCGAGGATGAAGTGCTTCCTCCGCGAGGCATCTGAAGATTGAGATAGATCATGACAAAAGAGGGAGATTTCTAAGGTTCAGGGTTTTGTAAAGTTTTTGAAGTTTTGACTAAGATTTTTCTAGCAACTTGCTTTTCATTCATTCATAGCACATGATACAAACACACACCACAACAAAGAAAAACAGATGGTTTTAAGAACCATTCTAGGAAACTACGATATATTGGGACCGAATACAACTCACTAATGCTAGTGCTCAAGTGCTACTACTCCTTGGAGTCGGTGTCATCTTCATCCTCCTCATCATCAATGAAGGCGAAGTCATCCTCATCGATGAAGAAGTCCATGGCATGATCCTCCAGAAAGTCATCATCGTCACTGAGATAAGAGTAGGGGTCTCCACGAAGGTCTTCCCCTGCATTCTCCCTATCCTCCAGCTGCATATCCCTCTCGTGGACAGTCTCCTCCAACTCTGTGATCCGGTGGTGAAGACGAGCAATGATGCGCTCCTTCTTGTCGAGATGACGGCGACGTGATTGGCAATCCTTCACTATCATGGCAATGGTCTGATCCTTCTTGGCGGCGATGGCGTACTTGTGGTTGGCGTAGGAGCGAGCATTGTCTAACTCCTTATGACGGTCATACATCATGAAGCTGAGGTGGTCCAACTAAGTCTTCAGCTCATGGTGAGGGTTCCTCCAGTGGATGTCCCATAACATCACGCCTTGGATAGAACTCAAAGCGGGTACCCTTGATCTGGTTGATACTCTGCCCACACAGACGGGCAAGATCTTCCTGCATGGCCCTGGCAAGTCCATCGATCTAGTTGTTCTCTCTCAAGGTGAACTGAATTCCCTCTGAGGTGGGGGCTTCAATCTTTCCTCGGAGACTTGCAACAACTACCATTGCAATTCTTCTCCTTCCTGATCGTTGAGCTGAGCTCCAAAGAACACGGGGTGCGGACGCTCCAGCATCTCTGACAGCTGGTCCAAGTCACGCTCAAAGATGAGGTCTCCTCCATTCCCCAACTGATAAAATTTTCTATACTTCACGTCCATCTATAAGAATATAGGATGAGTAAGTTAGTAGAGTGATCAAGTGTGTCAAATTTTAAGTAAGTTTGCAAGAATTTTCGAGAAACATGAATTTTCATGAAAGAGTCTAAGTGGTAAGAATGAGAATAAGTTTTCAGAAATACTCACTTCCTTTGGTTTTGAAACTAAGTTTTTGATTCAAACGTCTGTTCTAAACTAGGGTCTCCTATGGTCAGTATGGCTCTAATACCAACTTGTCAACACCCGGATTTTTAATCCCAGATGCCTATTATGCCTTACATCGCAATCCCATTATTACCATTTTTGCGAGACATAACAGATTGGATATCACAGTACATTATCCATTACAAACCATACATAAGGTCTTACAACAAATAAAGGATCACATGATCCAGTCTTAATACAATTCAAGCAGCGGAATAACGTAATAATAATGATAGCGTAGGCGAGACTCCATCTTCATGGTAATAGGCAATGCTGACGATGGGAGATGATCCTAGTTGTCGTAACCTTCCTGCTGTCCATCCTCCTGATAATCCTCTTCATAGTATGGCCACGGGAATAGCCAGGGACAAAGCCATGAGTACTCTTTAAGCACTCGCAAACTAATACTAACAAGTGAAGTGGTTTTGAGTAGGAGATACTAAGCTCTAGGTTGTTTTGCAAAAAGCCAGATTTATCTCTACTGAGTTCAGAAGCAAAGAAAGCTAATTGAAAGTTTTATAACTCCAAAGTGGGAACTTGAATTTCATATCACAACCCTGTTGTGGTCAAGTCAAGTCACAAATCATTTCACAAGTCATTTTGAAAACATCTAACGATGGAACAGTATGGCCACTCCAACTGTCCGTAAACGTGGACACGGCTATTCGAATAGTTTGACACTCTGCAGAGGTGGTACACTTTCACCACAATATTCGATACATCCGTCAGGAACAATCCTGAATTCACCATACTTAGTATGCGGATAATCAATGCTAACCTTTCAATTACACGCCCTAGTATAGGCACCTCTCCTATGAGTTTGGCCTCCCAACCATGACCAACAGTCATCTTGGGAACTACACAGGTGGACAATCTTCACAAGGTAGCCTCAGCTCAAACCTTGGCCGCAAGGGAACCCATACTAAGGTATATAAACTTCCAGTCAAGCCCTACCTCTTTGCTTGTAAATGGATTCTTAGGTGAAATAAACATCATCTAAACAAACCCCACACTTTTCCCAAAGACAAATAAATCAAAACAAACAAAATAAGGGAATGGTCACTTTGGCCAATTTAACTCCCATGCCTACTTTGGCTGTCTCTAACTGTCAAAATTTAATATAAACTTGTTTGGATCTTTGCACCCCTTGATAGTACTCATAACAAAGTACCAAGGCTCACCTTGTGATCATCTAGAAACATTCAAATGCATAGTTTAAATGACAGTTCAAAATTGAATCTTTATCATATGGGAAGATCCCACTTTTTCAAAAACCACTCAAACAAGCTCAACTTTCAAAACCCAAGCATCCACAGACTCCCCAGCACATACCTAGCACACCCACCAAAAATATTTTCAAAATTCAAAACTTGAATTCATGCGGCCATTTCATCAAACACCTTGCTGATTCAAATCAAACAAAATCCAAACACTATTGTGAGCAGTGATTTGGGCCTAACTGTTTCCCTCTCTAGCTCACAACAACCTCAGTAGATCATCTAGCAAACTTAGCTAAGCACTAGCCCCACTGTAAGCTTGGCAATGTCATCAATGGTGAACAGCCGAAGCTCACCATGTCACCCCAGTGTGGACAGCAAGCTAGGAGCAGCACTAGCCTCGCCAACCTTGTCTGGGAGCAAGTTAGCATCCCACCGCCACTCCCTGTCCAGCGCTCGAACCTTGCCAGCCCCTAGAACACACGCACAGACCGTGCCCAGCTCTCCAGCAACCATGTCGAGCATGCGCCAGAGCGCCACCCTCGACACACGCCCACAGACCGCGCGCCGCCCTCGCCGCGTGCATACACGATCACCATCGTCCCAGGAGACCGCCAGACATCCCGTCACGCTCGCCGTCGAAAACACCGCCTCTGCCGCGCAGAGCATCGCGTGTTCCAGACCGTTTGCCAGTGCCCCTACACGCGCATTAAAGCCGTAGAGCATCGCCAGGAGACGACCGATCGATCACCACCGCCGGCCATGCCTCTAGCAGCCCGTAGCCATGTCGCCACCGTCACCTGCCCATCCCGTTCGGTCTCGTCATCGAGACTATAAATAGAGACCACCCCAGCTCGAACTCTTCACACCATTCTACTCCCCTCTCCTCACTGATCGTTCCACCCCGTTCCCGGAGCAAGCAGGCAGCGCCGCGAATTTCACCGGAGCCCGCCGCTGCTGGAGAAGAAGGGGGCCAGCGATTGGAGCCTCCCCAGGAGAAGCTGCCGGTACCAGGAGGTTCGCCGTCGTCGACTTCATCGTTCGCCCACATCGCCAACCCTCGCCTGAGCCCTGGTGAGCCCCGACGACCCCCACCTGCCGCGTTAGGTTTCTGTCTCGCCGGTGCTGTCTGACGTGGATGATGAACCAGGGCCGTTAGATTAGAACAAGATCCCACGGTCCACGTTGCCCCGTACTGCTTCACACCCCCTCATCTCATGACGCGTGGGGACAGCAACTTAACCAGCCCGCGTAAGGGCTGTCCTTAGCAGGCCGGCCCAGTATCGTTTCCCGCGTAGCCCATTTGTTTGAATTTGGATTTTTTCCATTTTCATTCAAACACACTTCTGCACCTAGTTTCAAAAATCCACCCAGCTTGATTCAGTCAACCAAATGGAATGAAACCAATTTTGTTAGAAAGGTCTGGAAATGCTGAATCCAAGCCCATTTGATTCAAATAATTTGGATCTGTAGATCATCCTTGGTAAAAATAACAAGGCACAAGCTTTTCTGCATTCAAACATTTTTCTAATTTAAACCATAATAGCTTTTGAGTTGATTCCAACTCTCAAAATTCACATTCAACCATACCTTTCAGAATATATAAAAATATATGGGTTTACTTACATAAATAATGTTCAAGTAATAAAAGAATGCCACATAGGCATTTCTAGTCACTTTATTGATTTCAAATAAAAGGGTTAAACCTTATTAAATTGTGACACCACTTTAAATCACATTCCCATGGACTAAAATATGTGATGATGACATGTGTCAACATGATCCCATGTTTGGTTTGGAGAATATTAAATTTAAGTAGTTATTCAATGAGTAGAAATTACTTTTCTAAAACTAAAATCATTAAGTCAAGTGCCTTAGTCTTGTAATGTTAGTGATGATGCTAGATCATCTATAGAACCCCCTTTGTGTGATGATTGCAAGTAGTTAAGTATTGTTTGGTGATTTTGTACCTCGTATTTATTCATAGACGCTACTACCGATCAAGGATACGAGGAGGAAGGAGGATACTACGAAGAAGAAGCCGAGGAGAACTTCAACCATCGCTTCGCAAGACAAGGCAAGCCAATACTTGCAAGCTATTAACTTAGCAAGCTTATACTGATACTGATGCAAGCCTAATACTACTAGTTGAATGTGCAAGCTAACACTTGCAAGATACTCTAGTGATGCAAACAAATACCTACTTGTTACC
Source organism: Avena insularis (assembly GCA_023614405.1). Lineage (NCBI taxonomy): Eukaryota > Viridiplantae > Streptophyta > Magnoliopsida > Poales > Poaceae > Avena > Avena insularis. The sequence goes on along the minus strand of CM042691.1, from coordinate 40,397,384 downwards.
ATGCCAACTATATGCCTTAAGCATATGTGATCATACCCACTTGATACCCCCTCCTAGTTTTATTTGCAAGCTTTCTACTTTATTTCTTTATCAAAGCTACTTCCTTAGAATGTACTGAAGTGACTTGTAGATTCTAGAAAGATAACTGAAGGTTGCATAAAGAGCATAGAATTTGGCCTAAGTTAGAAAACCCTGATGTCATCCTAGGATATGAGGTGGTACTTAGTTGAAACTCCACTTGTTCATCACCCCTCATTAGTACTCACCCCCACTTGTAGATGCTAGTGCTAAGCATAAAACCATCATCCTATGTGAGGGTGATCATAAAGGTGTCTCTATAAGATCCCTCCTTTATAAAGGAAAAGATTCCTGTGATTGCAATTCTAGTCCCTGGATCAATGCTAGCATCCACAGTTTAAGATGAAGTACACAGATACAAAGGTCATTTATTATAGCCATTCCAGAGACAAACATAGTCTTTACAACTCCAAGGCCACAGGCCTAATACAAGAGTTTGAATAAGTAAATAAATAAAAGTCTTCATCTTCATGTGCCACAGGCAAACATGTTGAGTGTAGACTCATGATACCTAATCCTCATCAGAGTAACCTGCAACATCACAAGTTACAGCCACAGTGGGTCAATACATTGGAATAGTATTGGCAAGTGATACCTTAGTATAATTTAGGTGGACTATATTACTATATGCAATTTGGATAAGTGTAGTTTGGCATGCTTTGCTCAAAATAGGTTTTGCCTATTAATTGAAATCACTAAGTTTTTTCTTTGTCAAAACTTTTCCCAAGGAACCACCAATAGACATTGAGGTCCTTCACCCTTGTTCGCCCACAAATTTTTACTTAGAAATTGGGATGAGGAGATTCTTGATAGCTTCCATGTCTTGATGCTCAAGTTTTCCATTGCCATGGACTTGGCTAAGTACTTAGATTTTTCCATCTGCAGAGGTTGTGCACTTTTCCCACCAGACTTGGTTTCACCAAGACAGGACCTTTCAGAAGCCTTCCCTTAGACCAAATGGACGCGCTCCAACCTATCATTCCCACTACCACCAACTATCCAAATGGCTAATTCTAGCAACTTATGTGATCCAGGCAGAGCCCATATTGCCAAGTGGCTGCACTAGAAGCTTTTTAACACTTGGCCTCTAAAATCTCTTTGTTCCTAGGTGGCTTACCACAAGTGTGATACACAAGGTAAACCATAGAAATGGGCCTTGTGTAACCACTCAACATAAACCAAACCTTCCATTCCACCCAGGTATTTCATTAACTTAGTTGTTTTATTAGGTAAAACACAAGTCCAAAGACTTAGCAATATTTTCATCATAGCATGTATATTTCACCAACCCTTGTTTGCTACTATCTAGGCTAAGCATGGCATAGATAGTAACTTAACTTAGAAATTCCCTAGCATTTCTACAACTACTAGGATTTCCCAACATGGCATATAAGCAAAATAATAGCATGCAAGTCTAACAAAATATTTCTAATGCTTAGTAGAAAACATAGGATAAAAATATTCATGAGTACCACTTGCCTTGGTAGTTGGGAGAGTAGCACTCCTCACAATCACAATCACTATCACCAAAATCTACACAAAGAATGGTAGCAACAAATTACACACAAAACATATACAATCAAAAATACATGCATGCATGCAAGATGATATGTGATGATTTCTAAAACTCAACAAAGCAAGTATACAGTACTGATTCATAAACAAGTTGAAAACTTGCCAAACAACATTTGTTTAAACCCTAAATCAATTCCTAAACATTTCATACACTCAAATTATCCCTACACAAGTTTCTGCAAATAAAACCTTTTTAACAGAAGCTAAACATTAAACACATTGCATAATCAGAAAGAGCTTGTTCTCCTGATTCCAACGGTATAAAATTTGTCAAATTCTAACGTGGGGATCAAAAGTTATATCCAAATCATATTTGAATAACCATCAGATTCAAAATCTAGTTTTAAATCTAAACCCTAGCCACGCGTCTGTTTCTAATTGGCCCGTACCGGTTCGGGCGGATCGATCTCTGCGAGCCGTAGGATTTAAGTCAGATCTAGTGTCTTAGATGCGCTCATACCTCTTCGTTTAAGTTCTAATCTTAGCCGCAAGATCTACATCTAACGTTCCTGAATGCTTTGACCAGAGATGAGCGGCGATGGCGCTGGCGATGGAGCCGGCGAACTAGGTCGCGCGGGGAAGTGGGAGGATGCTCACCAGAACCACAGTGACGAGGTGAAGCTCAACATGTCCCTGGTTGGCGAAGGGGCGCTCGGAGCTGTCAGGGATTCCTCGTCAGAGTTTGTGAACGCGTCGGGTACGGCTGCTCGTCGACGTTGGCGAAGGTACAGATCATGCCAGGGCAAAATAAGCAGTGCGTCAGATGTGCGGAGTGATGCTGGTCATGCGAGTGTCAAAGAGAGAGCAAGGCGCGGTCAGAACTAACCAGGAAGGCTTGCCGGAGTTGATGGGGTCGTCTGACTCGTGCTGTCGCTGATGTTGCCGAGGCTCTGGACGATCCTAGCATGCACCAGAGGGGTCAGGAGATGCGCATGGTTGCAGAGATTGTACTGGAAAACTTAGACAGCAAGGGGCGACGGGGTCTTACCGGAATACCTTGCCGGAGTTGGCTTTGACTGCGGCGGTGCAATACGAATTAGAGGCAGCCTGGTGGCGAGAAGAGTGCGCAGTGTGGGCGAAAATGACCGCGAGGGGGAGGGGTTTAAGTAGGCAGGGGCTCGACAGGAAACGCCTGCTGAATCAATGGCAATTACGCCGCGGAATCAACGCCAGCAACGGCCAGCGGCGATGTGGTCTGCGCGCGAGATTTGGGGAAGACGACGGTGACGTGGACGGGGCCCAGTTGTCTGCAAGAGAAACAGAGAGGGGGTGGGGTCCTGGCGTCAGTCGCTTGTTGGGTGCGTCTGCGAGTGAGAGAGGGAGAGAGGGAACCCGGGTGGGCTTAGTGGGTTGCTTTCTCAGTTGGGCCAAAAGACTGGCGCTGGCCCTTTTCGATTTCCTTTCTCTTTTTCTTTTTCTAAATTGATTTTCTGGAATGATTTTCAATCAAATTCAAAGGCATTTGAAATTCAAACCTTTTCTGGATTTTTGTAAAGTATAACCATCAAACTTTTGGACACAAAACCAAGTAATCCCTCTGTATTTGCTTGGTCCCTTTGAATAAAGAAAATAAACAGTGCTATGGCACTTGATTTGGAAATGTTTTGAAAATGGTTTTGAAACCATATTTGCTTTGTAAATTTTTATCCAAACTCTACATTCAATCCAAACAACAAGGAAGCAAACAAAACTTGGTTTATAACACTTATGCTCTCAACTGAGGATGGTCATTTGATTTAAGTTTGCTCACATAAAATAATAGCACTATGTGCTTCTGTTTTCATGAAAGAGTTGGAAAATGATCTCAAAATATATATGCATGCATGAATGATATGCAATCTTTGAAATCATGATTTTAGGGATGTTACAAATCTAACCCCCCTTAAGGTGAATCTCTCCCTCGATATTCGGATTGGCTAGCAAATAGGTGAGGGTGGTCTTTCCGAAGATCATCTTCTCTTTCCCATGTTGCTTCCTCTTCGGAATGATGATTCCACTACACTTTACAAAACTTTATAGTCTTGGTCCGTGTGACTCTTTCTGCAGTCTCAAGAATCTTGATAGGTTTCTCTTCATAAGTGAGATCACTGTCCAACTAAACCTGTTCCAAAGGTATAGTATCCTTCAAATAAGTTTCTTCCATTCCTGGATGACATTTCTTAAGTTGACTCACATGAAACACATTATGGACAGCTGACAGAGATTCTGGCAGTTCAATTTCATAGGCAACTTCTCCTTTACGACTCAGAATCTTGAACAGTCCAACATATCTTGGGGCCAACTTTCCTTTGACTCCGAACCTCTTCACTCCACGAAGTGGTGACACTCTAACATAAGCTCTATCACCAACTTCGTAGGTGACTTCTCTACGCTTAGGATCTGCGTAGCTTTTCTGTCGGGACTGTGCTATCTTCAATCTGTCCTTAACCAACTTGACCTTCTCTTCGGCTTTTTGATAAGATCTGGACCGAATAAACTTCTTTCTCCCACACCATTCCATAACAATGGGGTGGTACACTTTCTTCCGTAGAGAAATTCAAATGGTGCCATCTCAATGCTGGCTTGATAGCTGTTGTTATAAGAAAATTCTGCGTAAGGCAGACTTTCATCCCAACTGGCTCCATAGTCTAGGGCACATGCCCTCAACATGTCTTCAAGAATCTGATTAGTCCTTTCTGTTTGTCCATCAGTTTGAGGATGAAAAGCAGTACTGAATTCCAACCTTGTTCCAAATGACTCATGTAACTGTCTCCAAAAATGGGAAGTGAATTGAGTTCCCCTATCAGACACAATACTCTTGGGCACTCCATGTAGACATACAATTCTACTCATGTAAATTCTGGCTAACTTAGCACTTGTATAGGTTGTCTTTACGGGTATGAAATGTGCCACTTTAGTTAGGCGATCCACTACTACCCAAATAGAATCGTATCCTGACCGGATCCTTGGTAATCCGGTAATGAAATCCATACCAATCTTGTCCCACTTCCAATCAGGAATAGGTAGTGGTTGAAGCAAACCTGCTGGTTTCTGATGTTCCGCCTTCACTCTACTACACACATCACACAAAGCAATATGTTCGGCGATGTCCTTCTTGAGATTATTCCACCAAAATCTTTCTTTCATGTCCATGTACATTTTGGTGTTACCCGGATGAATGGAATACGGTGAGTTGTGTGCTTCTTGCAAAATCAGTTTCCGAAGCTCCGGATCTTGTGGAACACAGATACGTTTCCCATGCCATAAAGTACCCTGTTCATCTTCATGGAACCCTTTGGCTTTTCCTTTGCCAATCTTTTCTTTAATCTCTTCGATTTCCTTATCAATCTTCTGGGCTTCTTTGATCTTGTCCAACAAAGTGGGTTGAACATCCAAAGACATGATATGTCCTTCAGGCACAATCTCCAATCTGAGTTCTCTAAATTGGGCACACAAGTCATCTGGTAATTCTCCTTTGGTAAGGCCATTCACAAAAACTTTACGACTTAAAGCATCTGCTACAACATTTGCTTTACCGGGATGGTATTGCAAACTTAAGTCGTAGTCCTTGATGAGTTCTAGCCATCTTCTTTGCCTCATATTAATTTCCTTCTGGGTGAATATATACTTCAAACTTTTGTGATCTGTGAACACTTCACAACGCTTTCCCAAAAGATAGTGCCTCCATGTTTTGAGCGCATGGACAACAGAGGATAACTCCAAATCATGAGTAGGATAGTTCACTTCATGATTTTTGAGTTGTCTTGAGGCATAAGCCACAACTTTACCGTCTTGCATAAGTACTGCACCCAAACCCTGATGAGATGCATCACAATATACTTGGAAATCTTTCTCCAAATCTGGCAGACACAAGACTGGTGCTGTCACAAGTCTTTTCTTCAATTCCTGAAAGCTGAGTGCACAACCTTCAGACCAAGCAAATTTCTTGTCTTTCTTTAATAATTCAGCCATAGGCTTAGCTACCTTGGAGAAATTTTCAATGAACCTTCTGTAGTAACCTGCTAAGCCAAGGAAACTACGAACTTCTTTTACTGACTTGGGAGATTCCCATTCAGTTACAGCTGAAACTTTAGCAGGATCAACTGCTACACCATCCTTTGTCATAACATGACCAAGAAATCCAACTTCATTCAACCAGAATTCACACTTGCTGAATTTGGCATAAAGTTTATGTTCTCTTAACTTCTCAAGTATCAAACGCAAATGTCCTTCATGCTCTTCTTTGCTCTTGGAGTAGACTAAAATGTCATCGATGAAAACGACAAAAAACTTGTCAAGGAATTCCATGAACACCTTGTTCATCATATTCATGAAGTATGCTGGAGCATTAGTCAAACCAAAAGGCATTACGGTATACTCATACAATCCATACCTTGTAGTGAACGCTGTCTTAGGTATGTCTTGTTCTCTTATCTTGAGGTGAAAATAGCCTGACTGGAGATCAATCTTTGAGAACACACAAGCTCCTTCTAGTTGATCAAACAAGTCATTGATTCTAGGCAAAGGGTATTTGTTCTTGATAGTTACCTCGTTGAGTGAACGGTAATCTATGCATAACCTTTGACTTCTATCTTTCTTCTCCACGAACAAAACTGGTGCTCCCCAAGATGAAGAACTTGGTTGAATAAATCCTTTCTGCAACTGTTCTCCAAGTTGTTTCTTGAGTTCTTTCAGTTCATCAACTGACATTTTATAAGGTCTCTTTGCTATTGGTCCAGATCCTCGTACCAAATCTATAAGAAACTCCACATCCCTATCTGGTGGCATTCCCGGCAATTCTTCCGGAAACACATCCGGATACTCACTCACAATTGTCTATGCTAACCCCTTAAGAGAATTTAGCTTACTCCTTTGATTCAAAGTTGGACTTGAATTTAATCCGCTTTTCTTTCCGGGGTTGTGAGTGCAACAGTACGATTAGCACAATCTAGTACTCCTTCATACTTAGTCATCCAATCCATTCCCAATATTACGTCCAGTCCTTGGGAATCTATGATTATCAGACTCACTGGAAATTTATGCTTTCCAAACTCTATTACTAGATCCCGGCATCCAAGACTTACTACCATATCTCCTCCCGGAGAACTAACTTTTATTGGACACCCAATGTTTTCAGTTGGAAGCCCATTTCTATCAACAAATGCTTTTGATATGAATGAATGCGATGCTCTAGTATCAAAAAGAACAAATGCTGGAATAGAATTGAGTCCGAACTTACCAAGATAAAGACATCGCTCCTCATAGACTTTCTCCACACTGATGTGGTTCACCTGTCCCTTCTGAATAGGGTTTGGGCTTGTTGGGTCCTTCAACTTTATTTTCCGGGCATCCATTTGCATAATGCCCCATCTTCTTGCACTTGAAGCATTCAACCTGACTTATGTCTTTCTTGACAGGCTGGCTTCCACTTCCACTTCCATTACCGCTGTGGTGGCTCTTGTATCCACCCTTGTGGTTCTTGTACTTGGCATTGTCATGACTACGGTGATGTTTGTTGTCATGATGGTTGTGGTTGTGGTGCTTGTTGAATTTTCCATGCTTGTGGGATCCTGAGCTTCCACTGTCATCATAATGGGAATGTTTGTGAGACGATCCCGAGCTGTGCTTGTCTGAGTGCTTTCTTCCGCTTTCAACTTGCTTTATTTTGTTCTCCAAAATAGCAGCCTTGTCACAGAGAGACTGATAAGTGGGAACATAGGCCACTGCCAACTGCAGATTCAGTTCATCATTTAACCCTTCGAGGAACTTTTCTTTCCTCTTTGCATAAATGTCAACTTCATCCGGTGCATATCGCGCCAGATTGTTGAACTCCTCAATATATTCAGCCACGTTGCGGTGGCGCTGCTTCAGGTTATGGAACTCCTTCTTTTTCAGACTCATCACTCCAGATGAGATATGAGTAGTACGAAAGCCATCCTCAAAGATAGCCCATGTCACATCTTCTATGGGAGTGGTGATCTGGAAGTTATCCCACCAAGTGGCGGCTGGTCCTCCAGCAGATGTGCTGCAAATCTGACCTTTTCAGCATCCGTACAGCCCACGGTTACCAAGTCCTTGTTCACAGAGAGTAGCCAATCATTGGCCACCATGGGATCAGTCGTCCCTGAGAACTTTGCTGGCCTCAATCTCAAGAACCTGGTAAGCATATCAAAACCCGGTGGGTTGTTGTTGTTGTTATTGTTGTTGTTGTTATTGTTGTTTTGGTTCTGGATGAACGTCGTCATCATCTGCATCAGCTGAGTTTGAGCGGTCATCATTTGCTGCATTTCTGGAGTGATGTTGTTGTTGTTGGGGTTGGGGTTTGCACGACTGGGAGGCATCTGTGGTTTGTTCAATAGAGATAAGAATGAGATACCCATAGATGCTAACATGCACATTACATCACATAACAACCCAAAGCACGCAAAATAAGGATAAAGGTTCAACAATAAGATAACAAGTTCGCAAAGTAAAACACACAAGTAACAAGCCATCCACATGTCGGATGGTCAAATAACAAGTTCTCAAACAACAAGTACGATAATAAATGATAAACGAGTAGTCAAATCTACTCCTCGGCATCAACCTCCTCCTCGACAAAGGTAAGACCTGCGTTCTCCATCACGGTCTTGTATTCCTCGACACTAGTGGTCAAGGTCTCTATATTGGCTTTGAGAGCCCTCTTCTAAGAACGAAGCCTCTCAATCACCGTCTGCTGATGCTCGAGCTCGATGTCCTTGGCCTGCAGTTCTTCAGTCATGTCCCGGATCTTCTTGTTCCTATCCTGGACTCGCTTCTCCTGACTCTTGAACTTTCTGTCCTGGCTCTCGAACTTCGTCTCCATCTCCTTGACTATCTCAACTTGCTCCGCGAAGAGATTGTCCTTCTCGCGAAGTTGCACCTGGAGTTCGTCATTGCTAATCATGACGTTGGTCCTATCAGTGTCCACGTGCCTAATGAGAGACTCTAAGTCCTGGAGGTATAGACGACTCGGCTCTACTGTGTCCCTCGAATCGTCCTCGAAGTCGATGGACTCTCCATCCTCATCACGTCTACCGAAGACGTGGAAGTGAGTACCTCTAACCTGTCGGGAGTGTCTCCCTAGCAGACGTCCTATCAGATCCTGCATAACTACCTCAAGGCCTCTCTCCTTGTCATCATGCATGATCTTGAAGACGATGGCCTCCGTGGTAGGCTCTGTCTGGCGTCCGGGCTGGTTGACCTTGAAGCCCCAAAGGTCTTTCCTCTCAAACTTGGTGAGGGTAAGCACCATGATGGTAGGAAGGGGGAGATTGAGCAAGGTGGTAAGCTCAACGATACGAGGACCAAAGCTGGTAACCTGGAACTCCTCAACAGTGCTGATGGTAACAGTAGGCATCTATTTATAAGATAGAAAAGTTAGAACAACACAATTCAAGTTACAACATAAGGCAAAACATCACATACATATCCTTGGAAAGCAAAACACACAAGTCATGCATACATGAAACCATTACAACAACCAAGGTTCAATCTTTTTTTAAAGCATTATTTGGAAAATAAGGTGATAAATGGTGGTCCAACTAACGAAGTACGCTTACAATCCTATCTCACTGGATCTGTTGGCTAACACAATGTTTCTAGAACCAATCAGCCTATCTTGCTCATATGACTCCATCACTAGGTCTATCATGTCTCCTCTTAAAGTTTGGTTGGTGGCTTCCAACTCTTGGGTATGTTTCTTCTCTTCCTTGAGATCATTTTGGAGGTTGAGCATTCTGCACTTGACTCTATCACCAAGTTCTTTGATGGTCTTCCAAGCTGCATCCCTTGCTGATTCAAAGAATGTAGTGTGCACCACTGAGTTGGTGAACATGCAGAATCCTTTTTCCTGGTGGTTGTCTTCCTTTTTTTTATACAAGTGAAGTTGCACCCACCAGTATTCCACTCCTTCATCCATCACAGGAAAACCCTTGTACACAGTTGCACCTTGTATCTCTAGTGCAACCATGAGGTCCTTGAGAGCCTAGGGGAATTCTGTCTCACACTCCAAAGTCATTGTCATGAGTGGTCCTTTCCTTACGGCTTCATTAATGGAGTTCATCTACAAATAGAGATGAGAAAGAGATTAGAAAAGTTTACGAGAAGAATAGACAAGTGTAGAAGTTGCTGAAATTTTTTCCTTAGTGGTTTCCAATCCTAGGGTCATAATCCTACATGCAACACAATGATCTGATACCATCTATAAGATCCCTCCTTTATAAAGGAAAAGATCCCTGTGATTGCAATTCTAGTCCCTGGATCAATGCTAGCATCCACAGTTTAAGATGAAGTACACAGATACAAAGGTCATTTATTACAGCCATTCCAGAGACAAACATAGTCTTTACAACTCCAAGGCCACATGCCTAATACAAGAGTTTGAATAAGTAAATAAAATAAAGTCTTCATCTTCATGTGCCACAGGCAAACATGTTGAGTGTAGACTCATGACACCTAATCCTCATCAGAGTAACCTGCAACATCACAAGTTACAGCCACAGTGGGTCAATACATTGGAATAGTATTGGCAAGTGATACCTTAGTATAATTTAGGTGGACTATATTACTATATGCAATTTGGCTAAGTGTAGTTTGGCTTGCTTTGCTCAAAATAGGTTTTGCCTATTAATTGAAATCACTAAGTTTTTTCTTTGTCAAAACTTTTCCCAAGGAACCACCAATAGACATTGAGGTCCTTCACCCTTGTTCACCCACAAATTTTTACTTAGAAATTGGGATGAGGAGATTCTTGATAGCTTCCATGTCTTGATGCTCAAGTTTTCCATTGCCATGGACTTGGCTAAGTACTTAGATTTTTCCATATGCAGAGGTTGTGCACTTTCCCCACCAGACTTGGTTTCAACAAGACAGGACCTTTCAGAAGCCTTCCCTTAGACCAAATGGACGCGCTCCAACCTATCATTCCCACTACCACCAACTATCCAAATGGCTAAGTTCTAGCAACTTATGTGATCCAGGCAGAGCCCATATTGCCAAGTGGCTGCACTAGAAGCTTTTTAACACTTGGCCTCTAAAATCTCTTTGTTCCTGGGTGGCTTACCACAAGTGTGATACACAAGGTAAACCATAGAAATGGGCCTTGTGTAACCACTCAACATAAACCAAACCTTCCATTCCACCAAGGTATTTCATTAACTTAGTTGTTTTATTAGGTAAAACACATGTCCAAAGACTTAAAAATATTTTCATCATAGCATGTATATTTCACCAACCCTTGTTTGCTACTAGCTAGGCTAAGCATGGCATAGATAGTAACTTAACTTAGAAATTCCCTAGCATTTCTACAACTACTAGGATTTCCCAACATGGCATATAAGCAAAATAATAGCATGCAAGTCTAACAAAATATTTCTAATGCTTAGTAGAAAACATAGGATGAAAATATTCATGAGTACCACTTGCCTTGGTAGTTGGGAGAGTAGCACTCCTCACAATCACAATCACTAGCACCAAAATCTACACAAAGAATGGTAGCAACAAATTACACACAAAACATATACAATCAAAATACATGCATGCATGCAAGATGATATGTGATGATTTCTAAAACTCAACAAAGCAAGTATACAGTACTGATTCATAAACAAGTTGAAAACTTGCCAAACAACATTTGTTTAAACCCTAAATCAATTCCTAAACATTTCATACACTCAAATTATCCCTACACAAGTTTCTGCAAATAAAACCTTTTTAACAGAAGCTAAACATTAAACACATTGCATAATCAGAAAGAGCTTGTTCTCCTGATTCCAACGGTATAAAATTTGTCAAATTCTAACGTGGGGATCAAAAGTTATAGCCAAATCAAATTTGAATAACCATCAGATTCAAAATCCAGTTTTAAATCTAAACCCTAGCCACGCGTCTGTTTCTAATTGGCCCGTACCGGTTCGGGCAGATCAATCTCTGCGAGCCGTAGGATTTAAGTCAGATCTAGTGGCTCAGATGCACTCATACCTCTTCGTTTATGTTCTAATCTTAGCCGAAAGATCTACATCTAACGTTCCTGAATGCTTTGACCAGAGATGAGAGGCTCTAGCGCGGCGGCGAGCGGCGAGCGGTGGAGCGCTCTGTCAGTGGCAGAGCCGGCGAACTAGGTCGCGCGGGGAGGTGGGAGGATGCTCACCAGAACCGCAGTGACGAGGTGAAGCTCAACGTGTCCCTGGTTCGCGAAGGGGCGCTCGGAGCTGTCAGGGATTCCTCGTCGGAATTCGCGAACGCGTCGGGTACGGCTGCTCGTCGACATTGGTGAAGGTACAGATCATGCCAGGGCAAAATAAGCAGTGCGTCAGATGCGCGGAGTGATGCTGGTCATGCGAGTGTCAAAGCGAGAGCAAGGCGCGGTCAGAACTAACCAGGAAGGCTTGCTGGAGTTGATGGGGTCGTCTGACTCGTGCTGTCGCTGATGTTGCGGAGGATCTGGACGATCCTAGCATGCACCAGAGGGGTCAGGAGATGTGCATGGTTGCAGAGATTGTACTGGCAAACTTAGACAGCAAGGGGCGATGGGGTCTTACCGGAATACCTTGCCGGAGTTGGCTCTGACTGCGGCGGTGCAATACGAATTAGAGGCAGCCTGGTGGCGAGAAGAGTGCGCAATGTGGGGGAAATGACCGCGAGGGGGAGGGGTTTAAGTAGGCAGGGGCTCGACAGGAAACGCCTGCTGAATCAATGGCAATTACGCCGCGGAATCAATGCTAGCAACGGCCAGCGGCGACGTGGTCTGCGGGCGAGATTTGGAGAAGACGACGGTGACGTGGACGGCGCCCAGTTGTCTGCGAGAGAAACAGAGAGGGGGTGGGGTCCTGGCGTCAGTCGCTTGCTGGGTGCATCTGTGAGTGAGAGAGGGAGAGAGGGAACCCGGGTGGGCTTAGTGGGCCGCTTTCTTAGTTGGGCCAAAAGACTGGCGCTGGCCCTTTTCTATTTCCTTTCTCTTTTTCTTTTTCTAAATTGATTTTCTGGAATGATTTTCAATCAAATTCAAAGGCATTTGAAATTCAAACCTTTTCTGGATTTTTTTAAAGTGTAACCATCAAACTTTTGGACACAAAACCAAGTAATCTCTCTGTATTTGCTTGGTACCTTTGAATAAACAAAATAAACAGTGCTATGGCACTTGATTTGGAAATGTTTTGAAAATGGTTTTCAAACCATATTTGCTTTGTAAATTTTTATCCAAACTCTACATTCAATCCAAACAACAAGGAAGCAAACAAAACTTGGTTTATAACACTTATGCTCTCAATTGAGGATGGTCATTTGATTTAAGTTTGCTCACATAAAATAATAGCACTATGTGCTTCTATTTTCTTGAAAGAGTTGGAAAATGATCTCAAAATATATATGCATGCATGAATGATATGCAATCTTTGAAATCATGATTTTAGGGATGTTATAGTCTCTCAGGTGATCGAAAAGTACTTGTTGGGTTGTATGTATCAAGATGGAATTTGTCCCTCCCGAGTCAGAGAGATATACTTCGGGCCCACTCAGTAATTGATATCAACACCGCTTGCAAGCACATGGTTAAGGAGTTAATCACTAAGTGATATCGGATTACGGAACGAGTAAAGTACTTGCTGTGAACGAGATTGAACTAGGTATGCCGATATCTACGATCGAATCTCGGGCAAGTAAAATATCGCGTGACGAAGGGAATACATATATGGGATTAATTGAATCCTGGCATCGTGGTTCATCCGATATGATCATCGATGAATATGTGGGAGTCAATATGGGTTTCCAAATCCCGCTGTTGATTATTGATAGAAGATCATGTCTGCATATTCTCAAACCCATAGGGTCACACAGTTAACGTGCATCGACGCTAGGATAGAATGGATAATTGGTTTATGATTTTTTGTTCGGAGTCTCGGATGAGACCCAGGACATCACGAGAGGTTCCGGAATGGTCCAGAGAATAAGATTCATATAAAAGAAAGCAGTTTTTGGATTTCGGAATCGTTTTGGAGTTTATCGATATTGTACCGGAAGGTTCTCAAAGGTTCCGGAGTGGGACCAACGTGGGCCCACTTGTCGGAGGACTGCGTGGGCCTAAGGGGAAGTTCCCTAGCCACTTTGGGCCAGGGGCACAAGGCCCCTAAGGCCCAGCCGACCAGCCCTAGGGGAAACCCTAAGGGAGACTTCTAGAAGGGGGGAAGACTTGCCCCCCACTCCACCCCTTGGGCCGCCGCCCTAGGGCTTGGAGGAGGGGTCAAGGGGGTCGGCCAGCCCCCTATATAAGGAGGGAAGGGGCGCAGCATCCCCCCACTACTCCAACCCTATCCGCCAACTATTGCCCCTCCACCTCTCTCCCTCCCGACCGCGCGTAGGCAAAGCCCTGCCACAGAAACTCTACACCATAAGCACCACGCCGTCGTGCTGCAGATCCAATCTATCTCTCCACCATACTTGCTGGACCAAGGAAAGGAGGAGATGTCGCTGCACTGTACGTGTGCATCTCTCGGAGGCGCCGCCACTTGCGGCGTAGGATCGGATCGGATCGCGAGGAGGAGACGACGAGTACGACTACGTCAACCACGTTCTGTTGAACGTTTCCGCTGTGCGATTTCTTCAAGGGTATGAAGATCTCATCAATCTCTCTCGTTGATTACATCTCCTAGATTAGATATTGGCTTTCTTGTTCGCACCCGTAGGATTTTTTTTGATTTACTATGCTGCGAAACCCCTCAGTGGTATCAGAGCTAGATCTATGCGTAGATGTGTTTCACGAGTAGAACGCAACATGCTTGTTGCGGGCATTGATGTTTTCTGTTGCAAACCTCTTGTTGTGTATTTCTTATGGCGCGACATAGTGAGATCGAAGCGGTCCAGGCCAACTTTACGCGACCTCATTCGCGAGACCGGCTCCGCACTTGATGTGTGGCTTGTTCCACACATGCGGCTGGTGGATGCCAGTTTCTCTCACTATAGTAGTCCTGGGATTTATAACGGATGTTAGCAACCATAATATCACCGTTGTGGCTTTCCGAATGTAAGAATCGTTCTTAGCTTGTTACTCCCATAAGCCTTCGTAAAACATTCAACAACAAAGTAGAGGCGTCTAACTTGTTTTTGCATGGAGTGTTTTTGTGATATGGTATGTCGCAAGACATGATGTGTATGAATTGAGATGTATGCAATGATCATGTTTTGTAATATTTCACGACTTGCATGTCGATGGGTTCACAACCGGCAGGAGCCATATGGTTGTATTTATAATTGTATATGACCTGCGTGTCAACTTCTTATACGCCATGTAATAGCTTTACTTTATCGCTAAGTACTTAGCAATAGTTGTAGTTGCTATTCGTGGTGGAGGAAATCATGGTGGAGTGATGGAGATCATGCTGGCACGCACAAGATGGATATCATTGCGCGGATATTGGCTATACCATGTCACATAAAATTATATGCATGTGATGTTTATCCTTTTATGTATCTTACTATGCTTAGATCGCGACGGTAGAATTATAAGATGATTCGTCACTTAAAGGTCAAGATAAAATCGTGTTCTCCCCATGTATGCACCGTTGCAAAAGTTCATCATTTTCAAGCACCTCGTGATGATCGGGTGCTATAAACTCTACGTCCACATACAATGGGTGCAAGCCAGTTTTGTTGGAGATATGCCCTAGAGGCAATAATAAATGTAGTTATTATTATATCTTTGTGTTTATGATAAATGTTTACATTCATGCTATAATAGTATTAACAAGGAAAAATTAATACTTGTGTGATTTGTAAACTAAATAAGAGTCCCTAGTAAAGCCTCTTCATAATACTAGCTTGTTGGTTAATAAATGATTGTGGTTTCCCTATCATGAACATTGAGATGTTATTACCAACAAGATCATATCGTTAGGAGAATGGTATGATGGACATACTCCTATAGATAAGCGTAGCATAAAGATCAAGTCATTTTAATAGTTCAATTGCTATATGCTTTCTGATACATAGTAACCTAATTCCTTCGACCATGAGATCATGTTTATCACCATTACAGGAAGGATGCTTTGATGACATCAAACACCACAACGTAACCAGGTGGCTATAAAGGTGGCATTGAGTGTTCGGAAAGTATGTGTTGAAACACATGGATCAAGAATGTGATTTGTCCATCCATATGACGGATAGATACTCTGGGCCCTCTCGGTGGAATGTCATCCAATTGGCTTGCAAGCATGTGACTGGTTCACAAGGGATCACATATCACGGGAACGAGAAAATAGTACTTATCAGTAATGAGGTTGAACTAGGTATGTAGAGATACCGATGATCAAAACCTCGGATAAGTAAACTATCGTGAGACAAAGGGAAATTGGTATCGTATGTAAGTGGTTCATTCGATCGCAAAGTAATCGTAGAAATATGTGGGATCCATATGAATTTCCAGATTCCTCTATTGGTTATTGTTCGGAGAAGTGTCTCGATCATGTCCGCATAATTCACGAACCGTAGGGAGACACATTTAAGGATTCGATGTTGTTGAGTAGTTATGGAATGATGATTAAGAGACCGAATGTTGTTCGGAGTCTCGGATGGGATCCGGGATATCACGAGGAGATCCGGAATGGTCCGGAGAATAAGATTCATATAAGGAATGTCCTGTTTCGGGGTTGGAGAATGATTCCGGTGTTTTCATCGGGAATGTTCTAGAAGGTTCCGGAAGGTCCGACACTCCGGAGGGGAAGGGTACATGAATGTGTCATAACAAGTTGGAATGGTTGCATCATGTACTAGGTGTCATTGTTGAGCAAAATAAAGGGATAAATCAAATCCTAGTTTGAAAAGTCAAACGCCAATTTGAAAAGTCAAACGGCAAGTTTGCTTGGTGGAGGGAGAGTAGGAAACCTACTTGGGGAGGAGTTCCTCTCCCTCCACCGCCGGCCAAGGAGGCCAAGTTGGGGAGGGACTCCCCTCCCCTTGGCCGCGCCCTCCCACCTATATAAGGAGGGGCAGGGTTGCCCCTCCAGGACCTACACCTTGCCTCCTCTAAACCCTAGCCCTAGCCGCCGGCCCTCCTGCAGCCGCCGCCGCCCTAGGGCAAAACCCTAGCCGCCGACTTGGGGCAATCCCCTTGCCCTAGCCGCCGGCCTAGCTCCCTCTCCTTGGTGCCTATAAACCCTAGATCGCCAAGGCCTCTCTCATAGTCCACCATACTCGCTTCGGCTTAAGGCGAAGCCCTACGAGATCTCCCCTCTACTTCCTACCACCGTCAGGTCAAATCGCGAGGAGAGTGCTACAAACTCCGCTGCCTGCTGGAACAAGGGAGAGGATGGTCTTCGTCGAGTACCGAACGTGTGAACGATTGCGGAAGCGCTGCCGGAACGCAGCGACGGAAGGATCGTCTACATGATCTTGAGATCGGCAAGAGTACGACTACATCACCCACGAGAATCCGCTCTCGTTAAACACTTTGGAATCTTCGAGGGTAAGTTATTCCATCGACTCGTTGCTACAATCTAGTAGATAGATCTTGGCTTGTTTGTTTGTAGAATTTTTTTGTTTTCCATGCTACGAACCCCAACAGTGGTATCAGAGCCGTGTCTATATGTAGATTTGTTGCATGAGTAGAACACAATGGTCATTGTGGGCGGTGGTGCTTTTATTATCAATTGCTTCTTGTGTACTTTGCATCTTGCGGTATGATGGGATGAAGCGGCCCGGGCTAACCTTACATGACAGCGTTCATGAGACTTGCTCCACGCTCAACATGCAACTTGTATTGCATAAGTGGCTTTGCGGGTGCCTGTCTCTCCCATCATAGTATAGATCCAATTTACAACGGGCACTTGATAGTTCAAACATCAACGTTGTGGTTCTTGTTCGTAAGTTAGAGCGACACTTATTGAAAGCCCCAAACCACGTAAAATATGCAAAGAAATTAGAGGCGTCTAACTTTGTTTTGCAGGGGGTGTGCTGTGATGTGATATGGCCATGATTGTGATTATATTTGATGTATGCAATGTTCCTTATTGTAAGTTGGCAACCGACAGGAGCCATATGGTTGTCTTTAATTTCTGTTAATACCAGCGTGTCTATTCAAAGTAGTTGTAATAGTTGAAGCTGGTGGACGACAACCATGGAGCAGCGTCATTGACCTTGATGCAATGCCGGTGATGATGGAGATCATGTTCGTGCTTGAAGATGGAGATCGGAAGCACAAAGAAGAAAGGCCATATCATATCACATATTATGAATTGCATGTGATGTTAATCCTTTATGCATCTTGTATTGCTTAGTTAATGACGGTATCATTATAAGATGATCCCTCATGCACATAAATTTCAAGTTCTAAAGTGTTCATCCTTAGTAAGCACCGTTGCTAAAGCTTGTTGTTTCGAAGCACCACGTGATGATCGGGTGTGTTAGATTCTGCAAGTGTATACAACGTGAGCAAGCCAGATTTGCTCATGCGGAAGCTAAGTTTTGATCTTGACGAGCCTAGCATGTACAGACATGGTCTCAGAACACGGATCACCGAAAGGTAAAGCATGAATCATATAGTAGATATGATGAACATGTCGATTGTTCGCCATTGAAGCTATAACAACTCTCGTGATGATCGGTTTTGATGTGGTGGATTTGGTTCGTGTGATCACTAAAACAATGTGAGGGATATTGTTTTGAGTGGGAGTTCACCTAGATTAATTTAACTATTAATTAGAACTCAATTTGTCATAAACTTAGTCTAAACTATTGCAAATATGTTGTAGATCAATGGCGGCCCCTACCATCAATTTTAATGCGTTCCTAGAGAAAGAAAAGTTGAAAAACAATGGAAGCAACTTCGCGGATTGGTTCCGCAATTTGAGGATTGTCCTCAATGCTGGTAATTTGACCTATGTGTTGGATGCACCGCTGGGTGACCCGCCTGCAGCTGATGCTACCGATGAAGTAAAGAACGTTTACCTCGCTCAGAAGAATCAGTACTCCACAGTTCAGTGTGCTATCTTGTATGGTTTGGAATCGGAGCTTCAGAAAAGGTTTGAGAATTCAGACCCACATGATATTGTCCGTGAACTCAAATTGATATTTGAGACTCACGCGGCAGTTGAGAGCTATGAGGCTTCTGAAAAGTTCTTTAACTGCAAGATGGAAGAGGGCAGCTCCGTCAGTGAGCATGTGCTTAAGATGTCTGGGCACGCAAACAAACTCCAAATCTTGGGTATAGTGATTCCTAATGCTTTGGGGATTTACCGTGTCCTACAATCACTACCACCAAGTTACAAGAACTTTGTGATGAACTACAATATGCAAAGCATGAACAAGCAGTTGCCAGAACTCTTCTCCATGTTGAAATCTGCAGAAGCGGAGATCAAGAAAGAGCACCAAGTGTTGATGGTCAATAAGACCACCAAATTCAAGAAAGGCAAGTCTAAGCAAAAGGGACACTTCAAGAAGGGTGGTAAGAAAGTTGCCACACCAACGAAGAAGACCAAGGCTGGACCTAAGCCTAATACAGAGTGCTTTTATTACAAGGGAGAAGGTCACTGTAAGCGGAATTGCCCAAAGTACTTGGCGGATTTGAAGAACGGCAACATCAAGAAGAAAGGTATATCCGATATACATGTTATTGATGTGTATCTCACTAGTACTCGTAGTAGTGCCTGGGTATTTGTTACTGGTTCGGTTGCTCATATTTGTAACTCGAAACAGGTACTACAGAATAGACGGAAGCTAGCGAAGAACGAGGTGACGATGCACGTTGGAAATGGATCAAAGGTTGATGTGATCGCGGTCGGCACGCTACCTCATCATCTACCATCGGGATTAGTTTTATACTTAAATAATTGTTATTTGGTGCCTGCGTTAAGCATGAACATTATATCGGGATCTTATTTATTGCGAGACGGTTACTTGTTTAAGTCCAAGAATAATGGTTGTTCGATTTATATGAGTAATATGTTTTATGCACATGCACCTTTGATAGATGGTCTATTCTTATTGAATCTCGATAGTGGAAATACACATATTAATAACATTAAAGCTAAATATTTGAAATTGAGCGATAACTCGACCTATATGTGGCGCTGTCGTCTTGGTCACATTGGAGTGAAGCGTATGAAGAAACTCCATTCCGATGGACTTCTTGAATCACTTGAAAGATGCGAAGCATGTCTGATGGGTAAAATGACTAAGACTCCATTTTCTGGTATGATGAAGCGAGCTACGGACTTGTTGGAAATCATACATACCGATGTGTGTGGTCCAATGAGTGTAGCACCGCGCGGTGGTTATCGTTATGTTCTTACCTTCACGGATGACTTGAGTAGATATGGGTATATCTATTTCATGAAACATAAGTCCGAAACTTTCGAGAAGTTTAAGGAATTTCAAAGTGAGGTTGAGAATCAACGTAACAAGAAGATTAAATTTCTGCGTTCTGATCGTGGAGGTGAATATCTAAGTTACGAGTTTGGCGAGCATTTGAAGAAATGCGGAATACTTTCACAATTAACACTGCCGGGAACACCACAGCGTAATGGTGTGTCCGAACATCATAATCGAACTCTCTTAGATATGGTTCGTTCTATGATGTCACTTACAGATTTACCGCTATCATTTTGGGTTATGCATTAGAAACAGCCGCATTCACTTTAAATAGGGCACCATCTAAATCCGTTGAAACGACACCGTATGAATAATGGTTTGGGAAGAAACCTAAATTGTCGTTCCTTAAAGTTTGGGGTTGCGAAGCCTATGTAAAGAAGTTACAACCGGACAAGCTTGAACCCAAAGTGGAAAAATGCGTCTTCATAGGATACCCGAGGAAACTATTGGGTATACCTTCTATCATAGATCCGAAGGCAAAATCTTCGTTTCCAAGAATGGATCCTTTCTAGAGAAAGAATTTCTCTCAAAAGAAGTGACTGGAAGGAAAGTAGAACTCGACGAGGTTGTCGAACCTTCTATCGAACTTGCGAGTAGCACAACACCGGAAGAAGTTCCTGTGGTTCCTGCACCAATAAGAGAGGAAGCTAATGATGATGATCATGAAACTTCGGTTGTAGTTCCTACAGAACCTCGCAGGTCAATGAGAACTCGTACCACTCCAGATTGGTATGATCCCGTCATGAGCGTCATGTTGGTGGACAACACCGATGACCCTGTGACATATGAGGAAGCGATGATGAGCCCAGATTCCAATAAATGGCAAGATGCCATGAAATCCGAGATTGGATCCATGTACGAAAACCAAGTATGGACTTTGGTGGACTTACCGGATGGCCGGAAGGCTGTCGAGAATAAATGGATTTTCAAGAAGAAAACAGATGCTGATGGTAATGTTACCGTCTATAAAGCTCGACTTGTCGCAAAAGGGCTTCGACAAATTCAAGGAGTTGACTACGATGAGACTTTCTCACCTGTAGCGAAGCTAAAGTCTGTGAGGATTATGTTAGCAATCGCTGCATATTATGATTATGAGATATGGCAGATGGATGTCAAAACGACGTTCCTCAATGGAGACATTGATGAAGAGTTGTATATGATGCAACCCAAAGGTTTTGTCGATCCTAAAGATGCTAACAAGGTATGCAAACTTCAACGGTCCATATATGGATTGAAGCAAGCATCCCGAAGTTGGAATCAACGTTTTGATAAGGTAATCAAAAGTTTTGGTTTTATACAAACTTATGGAGAATCTTGTATTTACAAGAAAGTGAGTGGGAGCTATGTAGCATTCTTAATACTATATGTAGATGACATATTGTTGATTGGGAATGATGTAGACCTTCTTAACAGTGTCAAAGAATATTTGAATAATAGTTTTTCAATGAAAGATCTTGGCGAAGCAGCTTACATATTAGGCATAAAGATTTATAGAGATAGATCGAGACGCCTAATATCATTGTCACAAAGTACATATTTGGACAAAGTTCTAAAGAGGTTTGGAATGGAGGATAGCAAGAAAGGGTTCTTGCCCATGTTGCCCAATACGACCTTGAGTAAAACTCAAAGTCCAACAACGGCAGAAGATGGAGAAAGGATGAGTAAAACTCCCTATGCCTCAGCCATAGGATCTCTAATGTATGCCATGCTATGTACTAGACCCGACATTGCATATGTTGTTAGTTTGACTAGCAGATATCAAAGTGATCCAGGAGTGGATCATTGGACAGCGGTCAAAAACATCCTTAAGTACTTGAGAAGAACTAAGGATATGGTTCTTTCTTATGGAGGTGATGAACAACTCGTTGTTAATGGTTACACTGATGCTAGTTGGAACACCGATCCGGATGATTCTAAATCACAATCTGGATACGTATTTATTTTGAATGGTGCAGCAGTTAGCTGGAGGAGTGCAAAGCAAAGCGTTGTGGCGAGATCTTCAACTGAATTGGAATACATGGCTGCTTCGGAGGCTTCACAAGAAGCAATATGGATGAAGTAGTTCATTATAGAGCTCGGTGTGGTTCCAAGTGCGCAGGACCCAATGTCTATCTACTGTGATAACATGGGTGCCATAGCCAATGCGCAAGAACCAAGGTCACACAAGAAGCTGAAGCATATCAAGCTACGTTTTCACGCTATTCGAGAACATGTCCAAGATGGTGACATAAAGATTTGCAAAGTACACACAGATCTGAATGTGGCAGATCCGTTGACTAAACCTCTCCCGAGGGAAAAAAATGACCAACACCAAACTACCATGGGTGTTCGGTATATTACCATGTAATCTTGATTAGTTGACTCTAGTGCAAGTGGGAGACTGTTGGAGA
Organism: Avena insularis; assembly: GCA_023614405.1. Lineage (NCBI taxonomy): Eukaryota > Viridiplantae > Streptophyta > Magnoliopsida > Poales > Poaceae > Avena > Avena insularis. Next base: position 40,374,984 of record CM042691.1, on the reverse strand, counting down.
TATGCCCTAGAGGCAATAATAAATGTAGTTATTATTATATCTTTGTGTTTATGATAAATGTTTACATTCATGCTATACTAGTATTAACAAGGAAACATTAATACTTGTGTGATTTGTAAACTAAATAAGAGTCCCTAGTAAAGCCTCTTCATAATACTAGCTTGTTGGTTAATAAATGATTGTGGTTTCCCTATCATGAACATTGAGATGTTATTAACAACAAGATCATATCGTTAGGAGAATGGTATGATGTACATACTCCCATAGATAAGCGTAGCATAAAGATCAAGTCATTTTAATAGTTCAATTGCTATATGCTTTCTGATACATAGTAACCTAATTCCTTCGACCATGAGATCATGTTTATCACCATCACTGGAAGGATGCTTTGATGACATGAAACACCACACCGTAACTGGGTGGCTATAAAGGTGGCATTGAGTGTTCGGAAAGTATGTGTTGAAACACATGGATCAAGAATGGAATTTGTCCATCCATATGACGGATAGATATACTCTGGGCCCTCTCGGTGTAATGTCATCCAATTGGCTTGCAAGCATGTGAATGGTTCACAAGGCATCACATATCACGAGAACGAGAAAAGAGTACTTATCAGTAACGAGGTTGAACTAGGTATACAGAGATACCGACGATCAAAACCTCGGATAAGTAAACTATCGTGAGACAAAGGGAAATTGGTATCATATGTAAGTGGTTCATTCGATCGCAAAGTAATTGTAGAAACATGTGGGAGCCATATGAATTTCCAGATTCCTCTATTGGTTATTGTTCGGAGAAGTGTCTCGATCATGTCCGCATAATTCACGAACCGTAGGGAGACACACTTAAGGATTCGATGTTGTTGAGTAGTTATGGAATGATGAGTAAGAGACCGAATGTTGTTCGAGTCTCGGATGGGATCCGGGATATCACGAGGAGATCCGGAATGGTCCGGAGAATAAGATTCATATAAGGAAAGTCCTGTTTCGGGGTTGGAGAATGATTCCGGTGTTTTCATCGGGAATGTTCTAGAAGGTTCCGAAAGGTCCGGCACTCCGGAGGGGAAGGGTACATGAATGTGTCCTAACAAGTTGGAATGGTTGCATCATGTACTAGGTGTCATCGCTGAGCAAAATAAAGGGATAAATCAAATCCTAGTTTTGAAAAGCCAAACGCTAATTTGAGAAGTCAAACGGTAAGTTTGCTTGGTGGAGGAAGAGTAGGAAACCTACTTGGGGAGGAGTTCCTCTCCCTCCACCGCCGGCCAAGGAGGCCAAGTTGGGGAGGGACTCCCCTCCCCTTGGTCGCGCCCTCCCACCTATATAAGGAGGGGCAGGGCTGCCCCTCCAAGACCTACACCTTGCCTCCTCTAAACCCTAGCCCTAGCCGCTGACCCTCCTGCAGCCGCCGCCGCCCTAGGGAAAAACCCTAGCCGCCGACTTGGGGCAATCCCCTTTCCCTAGCCGCCGGCCTAGCTCCCTCTCCTTGGTGCCTCTAAACCCTAGATCGCCAAGGCCTCTCTCATAGTCCACCATACTCGCTCCGGCTTAAGGCGAAGCCCTGCGAGATCTCCCCTCCACTTCCGGTACCATGCTGTTGTGCTACCAGAATCGCGAGGAGAGTGCTACAACCTCTGCTACCTGCTGGAACAAGGGAGAGGAAGGTCTTCGTCGAGTACCGAACATGTGACCGATCATGGAAGCTGCCTTGAACAGCTTGGAAGGATCGTTTACACACGATCTTGAGATCGGCAAGAGTACGACTACATCACCCACGAGAATCCGCTCTCGTTAAACACTTTGGAATTTTCGAGGGTAAGTTATTCCATCGACTCGTTGCTACAATCTAGTAGATAGATCTTGGCTTGTTTGTTTGTATGCGATAGAATTTTTTTTTTCCATGCTACGAACCCCAACAAGTTTTGCACACGCGGAAATACTTGGGTTTAACTTGACGAGCCTAGCATGTACAGACATGGCCTCGGAACAAACGAACCGAAATGTTAAACATGAGTCATATGAATTATATGATCGACACTTTGTTGTCCACCATTGAAACCACATATATTCTCCTGAAGATCGGATTAGGTGTGGTGAATTTGGATCGTGTTCACTAAACAACTTGAGGGATGTTGAATTTAGTGGGAGTTCATCTAGTAATTTGATTAAGTTGAACCAGTTATCATGAACATAGTCTAAATTGTATTAGCAAATTTTGTAGATCAAATGGCTAAGTCCAACTTCAACTTCAATGTTTTTGCTGAGAAAGAAAAGCTTAAGAACAATGGGTCTAACTTCACCAACTGGTTCCGCAATCTGAGAATCATTCTCGCTGGCGGACAAAAAGCCTATGTACTTGAGAAAGCGTTAGGTGACGCCCCTGCTACTGATGCGCCGGCTGATGAAAAAGCTGTTTATCATTCACACAAAGATGATTATGGAGCGATTAAGAGTACCATGTTGTTTGCTATGGAACCGGAACTTCAAAATCATTTTGAGGAGTTCGACGGGCCCTTTGAGATACTTGAGGAACTGAAAACCATGTTTCAGACTCAGGCTCGTTCTGAGATATATGAGATCTCTAAGTTCTTTAACTGCAAGATGGAGGAAGGGAGTTCCGTTAGTGAGCACGCCATTAAGATGTCGGGCTACACTCAACGTCTTAAGCAACTGGACTGCAAGATTCTAGAAGAGCTCAAGATTGACAGAGTTCTGCAATCACTCCCTCCTAGCTACAAAGGTTTTGTAGTTACTCACAATCAAATTGGTTCCACTGATATGATCAATGAGCTCTTCGCTAAGCTGAAAGCTGCGGAGGTGGATATCAATAAAGATAATCATGTGTTGATGGTCAACAAGACCCCTAGCTTTAAGAAAGCTAAGGGTGCAAAGAAATCCTTCAAGAAATGCAGTAGCAAGCGCGTTGCCCCTGCTGAGAAGAAGCTCAAGTCTGGACCTAAACTAGACACTGAGTGCTTCTAATGCAAGGACAAGGGTCACTGGAAGCGCAACTGTCCGAAGTACTTAGCGGAGAAGAAGGCTGGCACCATTAAAGGTATATTTGATATACATGTTATTGATGTTTACCTTACTAGCACTCGTTGTAGTGCCTGGGTATATGATACTGGTTCAGTTGCTAATATTTGTAACTCGAAACAGGAGCTACGGAATAGATGGCGGCTAGCAAGGGATGAGGTGACGATGTGCGTTGGCAATGGATCAAAAGTTGATGTGATAGCCGTCGGCACGCTCTCCATAGTTTTACCTTCGGGATTAGTTTTAAACCTTAATAAGTGTTATTATGTGCCTGCGTTGAGCATGAACATTATATCTGGATCGTGTTTATTGCAAGAAGGTTATTCATTTAAATCAGAGAATAATGGTTGTAATAGTTATATGAATAACATGTTTTATGGTCATGCACCTGTTGCGAATGGTTTATTTCTTCTGAATCTCGAAAGCAATGAAACGCACATCCATAACATTGAGGCTAGGAGATGCAAAGTATATAGTGATAATCCAACTTATTTGTGGCACTGCCGTCTAGGTCATATTGGTGTAAAACGCATGAAGAAACTCCATTCCGATGGACTTTTGAAGTCTCTTGATTTTGAATCATTTGACACGTGCGAGCCGTGCCTCATGGGCAAGATGATCAAAACCCCGTTCTCCGGAATAATGGAGCGAGCAACGGACTTATTGGAAATCATACATACCGATGTATGCAGACCAATGAATGTTTTGATGCGCGGTGGATATCGCTATTTTCTCACTTTTACTGATGACTTAAGTAGATATGGGTATATATATTTAATGAAACATAAATCTGAAACGTTTGAAAAGTTCAAAGAATTTTAGGACGAAGTGGAAAACCATCGTAACAGGAAAATTAAATTTCTACGATCCGATCGTGGAGGTGAATATTTGTGTTATGATTTTCTCACGCATCTTAAAGCAAGCGGAATCGTTTCGCAACTCACGCCACCCGGAACACCACAGCGCAATGGTGTGTCTGAATGCCGGAATCGAACTCTATTAGATATGGTGCGATCAATGATGTCTCTTATAGATTTGTCGTTATCATTTTGGGGTTATGCATTAGAAACCGCTGCATTCACTTAAAATAGGGCACCATCTAAATCCGTTGAGACGACACCGTATGAACTATGGTTTGGTGCTAAACCTAAGTTGTCGTTTCTTAAAGTTTGGGGATACGAAGCTTACGTCAAGAAGTTGATGCCAGACAAGCTCGAACCCAAAGCGGAGAAATGCATCTTCATAGGATACTCTGAGGAAACGATTGGGTATACCTTCTACCATAGATCCGAAGGCAAAGTGTTTGTTGCAAAGAACGGATCCTTTCTTGAGAAGGAGTTTCTCTCGAAAGAAGTTAGTGGGAGGAAGGTAGAGCTATACGAGGTTATTGAACCTTCTCTCGAGTTGGAGAGTAGCGCAGCACCTGAAATTGTTCCAGCGTCGTATGCACCAACAAGAGAGGAAGCTAATGACGAGGATCATGAAACTTCGAACGATGCTACTACTAAACTTCGCAGGTCGACAAGGTCACATGCCACTCCTGAATGGTACGGCAACCCTGTCTTAACCGTCTTGTTGTTAGACAATAGTGAACCTGCGAACTATGAGGAAGCAATGATGAGCCCAGACTTTGAGAAATGGCTAGATGGCATGAAATCTGAATTGGGATCCATGAGCAAAAACCAAGTATGGACTTTGGTGGACCCTCCTAGCGACCGTAAGGCCGTTGAGTGCAAATGGATTTTCAAGAAAAAACGGACACGGATGGTAATGTTACTGTCTCTAAAGCTCAGCTTGTCGCAAAGGGGTTTCAGCAAGTTCAAGGTGTTGACTACGATGAGACTTTCTCTCCCGTAGCAATGTTTAAGTCCATTCAGATTTTATTAGCAATTGTTGCATTTCATGATTATGAAATATGGCAGATGGATGTCAAGACTGCGTTCCTCAATGGCAACATTGATGAAGAGTTGTATATGATGCAACCCGAAGGTTTTGTCGATCCTAAGGATGATAATAAGGTGTGCAAACTTCAGCGTTCCATTTATGGACTGAAGCAAGCATCTCGGAGTTGGAACCTTCGTTTTGATCAAGTGATCAAGAGTTTTGGATTTGTTCCAAATTGCTACGAAGCTTGTATCTACAAGAAAGTGAGTGGGAGCTCGGTGACATTTTTAGTACTATATGTGGATGACATATTGATTATTGGAAATGACATTGGTATGCTTAACGATGTGAAGAGTTATTTGAATAAATGTTTTTCAATGAAAGACCTAGGAGAAGCTGCTTATATATTAGGCATCAAAATCTATAGAGATAGACAAAGACGCCTAATAGCTTTAAGCCAAAGTACATATCTAGACAAAGTTCTGAAAAGGTTCAGAATGGATAAAGCAAAGAAAGGTTCATTGCCCATGTTGTCAGGTAAGATATTGAGCAAGGCTCAGTGTCCAGCTACGGTAAAAGATAGAGACACTATGAGAAAAGTGCCATATGCCTCGGCCATAGGTTCTATCATGTATGCCATGCTATGTACTAGACCGGATGTGTCCAATGCTCTTAGTTTGACGAGCAGATACCAAAGTGATCCAGGAGTGGAACACTGGATAGCTGTAAAGAAGATCCTAAAGTATTTAAATAGGACTAAAGAAATGTTCTTGGTCTATGGAGGTGATGAGCAGCTCGTCGTAAAAGGTTACGTAGATGCTAGTTTCGACACCGACCCGGATGATTCTAAATCTCAGACATGATACATTTATATTTTGAATGGTGGAGCTGTGAGCTAGAGAAGCTGCAAGAAAAGCGTGATCGCGGGATCTACAACAGAAGCGGAATACATGGTTGCTTCAGAAGCGTCAAGTGAAGGATTTTGGATCAGGAACTTCATCACTAATCTTGGTGTGGTTCCAAGTGCCTTGGACCCACTGGAGATTTTCTGCGACAACACTGGAGCCATAGCACTGGCTAAGGAACCAAGATATCATCCAAAGAACAAGCACATCAACCACCGTTTTCATATAATTCGAGATTATATAGCAGATGGAGATCTGAAGATTAGCAAAGTACATACGGATCTTGTAACACCCTCGCCTGATAAGGCTGAGTTCATGTGTATAGTGCCAATCCCTGGATCGGTTCACTGGCACACATAGTACAAAATGATACCAAATATATCTGTGCATCATAAATACAATGAATATGATCCAGAATTTACATTATTTATTCAAGTACAGAGCGGAAAACGAATACAAGGTAGATCTCCATCCTTCAAATGTGCCATACGCGAACAATTGTTGAGTGGAGTCTCGCGACCTATGAACGATCACTCAGATACGATATAACCTACAACATGAAACGTTGCAGCCACGAATGGTCAATAAATTGAATGTATGGCAAGTAGGCTAAAGTGGTTAACAACATATCTATCAACTACATGCTTATTTGGCCAAGTGGAGTTCAGGCTCATTTGCATAAAGCAACAGTTTTATCCTAACATTTGTAACAAAGTAGTTTTCCAATACGATAAATAGGACACTCTGGTTCACTCCCAGGTGCTCCTACCCAATTATGTTCACCCAACAAGTTTTAAGTAATTAAGAAATAAGGATGAGTGAGAAATATCATAGCATCGATCGGTCGCTCAAATTGTCCATAACCGGGACACGGCTAATCGATTAGTTTATACACCTGCAGGGTTAGTACACTTACCCATGTGACTTGGCAGCCCAGCTCGTACCACCACTCTCATATTGGGCGATGATAGGAGAAGTCCAAGAAGGAACCGCTCGGAAGTAGCTCCCCAATCCGACGCCAAGACCGTCCAACCTACACTATCTACATCTCTGGATACGCGGGTTCGAGTTACTACAACCTACTGAGTTCAACCAACCGCCCATTTCATTATTGGCACATGGTTGCACACAAAAGCTTCCAGACAAAGAAACCAATCATTTATCAGTGTCCTAGGTACCTTTCCGCAATGATACCACCAAAAATTATCAATCCCATCACACCCAGGAGATTCATTGATTAAGTTGTTTTAGTTTTCGCAAACCAACACATTTAGAATCAACATCAGTGATGTAACCCAGCCCTCGTTCATCATAGCATGGCTAAGGACATCTACCAACGGTGGCTCATAAACAAGGAATGCTAGGGAATAATATGGGACATAGCATAGCATATACACATCACTTCCTACATATGCAATTCTACAAAAACATCTAAAATGCATAGGAAAACAATAGGACATTTATGACCAAGATAGCACCACTTGCCTTTGTTGTAGATGTAGTCGATTAGATAATCCTCACAATTATAATGGCCTCTTTCGCAATAACCACAATACTTGCTATCATAGTAGTTGCAATCACAGTAGTTGCACTCCTCGCAATCTAACGTTTGAAGCAAACATAGCAAACACACCATTCAAACATTGCAAACATGCAACAGTGCAACATTACAAGAAAACAATGATGAACAGATGCATGCATGACGATTTAATGAGTCACAATGGTTGCATTTAGTGTTCTAAACATAATTAGATTACATGATGCATGTGGAAAGTCATTTAATGCACGAAAGCTTTTATTACTAAGGTTGTATCGATTTAACATGGCGTATACCACTTTAATCGAACTAAAGATGTTTATGTCGTATTAAATTGTGAACTAGATGCTACTGGATAGGTATTTCAATTTAGATACAGTAGCAATTTGATTCACCTAAAAAGGAGTTATAGATATTTTCTTATGATAAAAACACTATTTCAATGGGTTTAAATATTTCTGTATGAATTTCTATTTTAACAGTACCAAATAATTTGTCATGCAATTTATCTGTATATATATTGTCAATACAAAACCTTAGCACTTAGATTCACCCTAATCGGAGTTATAGATCTTTTTGTATGATTTAAATAGTGTTTAATGGGTTTTAAATGATTCATATAGTTTCTGTTGTCTAAAAATCAAACTAAAATTGTATCTATAATCTCCGCGGAATTGTGAATTCAGGGACATATTATTTGTAATTTTCTGAATAGTATTTATTTTCTTATGAATTTATTACTCTAAATAATCCATTAAATCATTTAAATCTTCACGGCAAAACCTTACAGTAAAAGGCTGAACTAATTGCATATTGATGATCTACATGGAACCAGATTTCCAACGGTATATCATTTATATTTTTGTGACAAGCAATTAATTTACTATGAATTTAATGATTTATAAAGCCAATAAAACTAATTAAATTGCTACGGGTTAAATAATCTGCAAAGGCTAGATCCAACCAGATATTATTGAAGTACATTACAGTAGCTTCAATTGGATATATTGTTCATATTTTTCGGAGTTACAGATAATTTCTTATGAATTTATTAACCTAAAAGACCATTAAAACTAATTAAATTACTGCAGTAACCACGTACAGTAAAAGTTGGATCTATTCTGATAAGATGATTCTACGTGAAATTATCTTCAATTTGATATATTATACGCAATTTTTGGACATGGTATGAATTTTTAATGAATTTTACAATTTAGATCTATAATGTGCAATTTTAAATTTGAACGGAATATTTCAGAGAATATTCCGCTGACTGGACATGTTGACTTTGCATGCTGACTGGGACTAGATGTTGACCTGACGTTGACGTGGCGTTGATGAGGATGCTGACCGGGATGACGACATGGCACGCACCGGTTTGATTGGATCTCGACCGTCTGGATAGAATCCGGTGGCTAGAAGAAGAGATTGACCCGATTTTGGCTCAGAATAGACAAAAATAAATCTGTGTTAGAGAGACAAATCCGTAGGTCAAATTGAAAAACTCAGAACATGAAAGTTGTGGGGAATCATTATTCCTACCTTGTCACCAAAGGAATTTGGATTTGAAGAAACGAGCGCGAGTACTTCTTCGATTTACACCGTAAGATCTAAAATATTGCGATACTAAATTCTCCGGCTGTGGTGGATGAAAATAGGTGAGGTTTGTCAGGATTGAAAGATTTCGACGATTCCTACAACTTTTGTTTTTTGACCAAAGGCAAACGACGAAGTCTAGATGGGTTAAAAAGCAAAATAACATTCAGACATATGTAGATTCGGGATTTTGAGAAGAAAAACTCGTACAACTATGGCTCCACGAGTTTATATGGAGGTTTGAGACGGTGTAGAGATAGGTATTGGAGTAGGGAACAAGTAGAAACAAACGGAAGTCGATTCGGAGTTGTAGATAAAAAGTTATAGTAGTTTGAATAGAGATAGGTTCGAGAAAACTGATCGCACGGTTTTTAAAGCACTCCCATCTACGTGGCTGGCTGGCTCGGTCTGCTAGCTGGGCCGCCGGCCCGTTAGGTTTTTTTTTTTTTTCTTTTTCTATTTACTTGTTTCCCTCATATCTTTTGCATACGAACTCCAAATGACACGATTCTTGTTTCTAAAATTTTCTAAAATCGAATAGATCATTGTAGGATCAAATTTTTAATCTTTTTGCTAGTTTGGAACTAGTGGGTTTATAAATCCTTGTATATTTCATTTTATTTATATCTTTATGTGTTTGTATTTATTCCATAACTTTTTCATAATAGCTCCAAATGAGCTCAATTTTGTTTCTAAAATTTTGTAATATTAATTGGATCTATTTAGGCCATAATTATCAATAATTTATGCCTTAGCAATACTGGGTTTTATAAAGTAAATTTAATTACCTTTAGGAACATTTGGGCGAATCAACTATAGGATTTAGATACCAGGATTTGGATTCAGTTTGTGAGAACTTTGCATGGATGTAATGAAATGCTTATGAATGCTTCATGATTTTCATTTTGAAATCTTGCACACAAATTCCACAATCCATAATCAATCCATGCCCTTTTGCCTATATGGCTACTTAGGTCATAACAAAAGAATATAAGATTTTGAATTCAAGGTTGAGAGGATTTTCTATTCAAAAAGTTTCTTCTCTTTGAGAATTTTCAACATAGTCAAACAATCAATCAAACTTATTTATTTATTTCACATTCCAAAATTAGGAGAATTTTGGGATGTGACAGACTACCACCCTTAAAAGAAATCCGTCCCGAGATTTGGGAGGGCTAGAAAGAAAGAAAGGTTCGGGGTCCATTAGGATGCTACCACCCTTAAAGGAAAATTGACTAGGTCACTTCTCGAGGATTCACTTAGCTCAGATTGGTTCTCCTTTAGACTTTTATTGGCACAATGTCTCTAGCATATTCTAAACATCATGATTGACATATTCCAAGAAAACTCTACTTGAACTAGCAGAACTCTCATGGTGGTCAATTAGGGGATGTTTACTTCACGGTACCCATTAATCATGGTTGAGATTCATTCTTACCGTATATTCCTACGCAAAGCACTGGGTCCTTTTATAAAGGGGGAAATATACCATTCTAAGGTTTAGGCTCAACGTCGACTCAGGTTGAAAAGGGCACTCAAGATCCGCAAAGCCAACAGTACAAGAGCGAATAATAAGAGTAGTAGGAATGGTGATCAATCCATCCTGCACCCAAATCATTACCCTGTATGAGGATAGGTGAATCACGTTTTTCTATCACTCGGGCATTCTCACTTGCCTTGAAGAATGTTTCCATGGGCACGAACTAATGCTCTATATATACTCCCATGTATTCAATCAACAAAGCTACTACTAAAACTAAACTATCGATACTTCAACTTTCAGGTTGTGTAATCTACTACATGACATCATTTCAACACTTCATACTCCCACATCTCTTTTTTTCCATTAGATAAAGCATTCTCCTTCCTAAATGCATTGTGTTGTCAAACCTTTCACTTAACACATCATTATATCTCCAAGGGTTCAAGATAGGGATGAATAGATTTTATAGGAAAGAAACTACTAAGAAAATAATCCTACCCATAACTATATAAAGCAATCAATGTCACAAACAAGGAAACAATCATAGGCAATCAACACACAATCAAACACTTGTATAATAACATTACAGGTGTATAAAATTAGTAGTATATAACCACAACATAGTTTGAAAGCATTGGGAACAATACTAGAGTAAAATAGAGTAACATATAAGCAATAAACTAAATCTGTCAAAACGGTACAGCAGGTTTAACGAATTTTTCTGGGCACCTTAAACTCGTCAGGAATTTTAGCCAATTTTTGTGCATGTACTAAAGGTAATTACGCTCCAGATCCTATTTTTTTAGATTTTTCTGAGTTACCAGTAAAATATGAAAAAGCGCGCGGTACAACAGGTCCGGCAGAAAACTGCAGCAGTAATGTCACGAATTTCAATCAATTCACACCATTAAACTAATTTAAAAACCTCATCACAATTTCAGAAACATTAGAGTTCAAAACTAACTGATCCTAAACAAAGAATCACACAAAATAGCTCAATACAACCAAGCAAACAACCTATATTGTCATCCCACATAAGTTGGTAAGAACAATATGCTAACAGATGATCTCCTAAAGAGATAAAACATGGTGGTCTAGACCTAACCAAACTTTATGAGCTGTTTATTTATGTCATACTATTTGTTCTTTTACTTAGCCAACTCTCATATAGGTATCATAAGAATGGAAAACTATAAATGTTTGAATAGGAAGAGGTTCTAGAAAAGATAGATAAGGAATATAAGAACTCTAGTAAGTATAAACTATGATAGTTCTCCTAATAGAGGTCTTCTATTGCTAATCCATTTCTAAGGTCACGATCCTACAGTCAACACACAGCTCTGATACCATCTTGTAACACCCTCGCCTGATAAGGCTGAGTTCATGTGTATAGTGCCAATCCCTGGATCGGTTCACTGGCACACACAGTACAAAATGATACCAAATATATCTGTGCATCATAAATACAATGAATATGATCCAGAATTTACATTATTTATTCAAGTAGACAGCGGAAAACGAATACAAGGTAGATCTCCATCCTTCAAATGTGCCACACGCGAACAATTGTTGAGTGGAGTCTCGCGACCTATGAACGATCACTCAGATACGATATAACCTGCAACATGAAACGTTGCAGCCACGAATGGTCAATACATTAAATGTATGGCAATTAGGCTAAAGAGGTTAACAACATATCTATCAACTACACGCTTATTTGGCCAAGTGGAGTTCAGGCTCATTTGCATAAAGCAACAGTTTTATCCTAACATTTGTAACAAAGTAGTTTTCCAATACGATAAATAGGACACTCTGGTTCACTCCCAGGTGCTCCTACCCAATTATGTTCACCCAACAAGTTTTAAGTAATTAAGAAATAAGGATGAGTGAGAAATATCATAGCATCAGTATCAGGTCGCTCAAATTGTCCATAACCGGGGACACAGCTAATCGATTAGTTTATACACCCTGCAGGGGTTAGTACACTTTACCCATGTGACTTGGCCAGCCCATCTCGTACCACCATTCTCATATTGGGTGATGATAGGGAGAAGTCCAATAAGGAACCGTTCGGGAAGTAGCTCCCCAATCCCGACGCGCACCGGTCCAACCTACACTATCTACATCTCTAGATACGCGGGTTCGAGTTACTACAACCTACTGAGTTCAACCAACCTCCCATTTCATTATTGGCACATGGTTGCACACGAAAGCTTCCAAACAAAGAAACCAATCATTTCTCAGTGTCGTGGGTGCCTTTTCGCAATGATATCACCAAAAATTATCAATCCCATCACACCCAGGAGATTCATTGATTAAGTTGTTTTAGTTTTCGCAAACCAACACATTTAGAATCAACATCAGTGATGTAACTTAGCCCTCATTCATCATAGCATGGCTAAGCACATCTACCAACGGTGGCTCATAAACAAGGAATGCTAGGGAATAATATGGGACATAGCATAGCATATACACATCAATTCCTACATATGCAATTCTACAAAAACATCTATAATGCATAGGAAAACAATGGGACATTTATGACGAAGATAGCACCACTTTCCTTTGTTGTAGATGTAGTCGATTAGATAATCCTTACAATTATAATGGCCTCTTTCGCAATAACCACAATACTTGCAATCATAGTAGTTGAAATCATAGTAGTTGCACTCCTCGCGATCTAACGTTTGAAGCAAACACAACAAACACACCATTCAAACATTGCAAACATGCAACAGTGCAACATTACAAGAAAACAATGATGAACAGATGCATGCATGACGATTTAATGAGTCACAATGGTTGCATTTAGTGTTCTGAACATAATTAGATTACATGAAGCATGTGGAAAGTCATTTAATGCACTAAAGCTTTTATTACTAAAGTTGTATCGATTTAATATGGCGTATACCACTTTAATCGAACTAAAGATGTTTATGTCGTATTAAATTGTGAACTATATGCTACTAGATAGGTAATGCAATTTAGAGACAGTAGCAATTTGATTCACCTAAAAAGGAGTTATAGATATTTTCTTATGATAAAAACACTATTTCAATGGGTTTAAATATTTATGTATGAATTTCTGTTTTAACAGTACCAAATAATTTGTCATGCAATTTATATGTATACATATTGTCAATACAAAACCTTAGCACTTGGATTCACCCTAATCGGAGTTATAGATCTTTTTGTATGATTTAAATAGTGTTTAATGGGTTTTAAATGATTCATATAGTTTCTTTTGTCTAAAAATCAAACTAAAATTATATCTGTAATACCTGCGGAATTGTGAATTCAGGGACATATTATTTGTAATTTTATGAATAGTATTTAATTTCTTATAAATTTATTACTCTAAATAATCCATTAAACCATTTAAATCTTCACGGCAAAACCTTACAGTAAAAGGCTGAACTAATTGCATATTGATTATCTGCATGGAACCAGCTTTCCAACGGTATATCATTTATATTTTTGTGACAAGCAATTAATTTACTATGAATTTAATGATTTATAAAGCCATTAAAACTAATTAAATTTCTACGGGTTAAATAATCTGCAAAGGCTAGATCCAACCATATATTATTAAAGTACATTACAGTAGCTTCAATTTGATATATTGTTCATATTTTTCGGAGTTACAGATAATTTCTTATGAATTTATTAACCTAAAAGGCCATTAAAACTAATTAAATTACTGCAGTAACCACGTACAGTAAAAGTTGGATCTATTCTGATAAGATGATTCTACGTGAAATTATCTTCAATTTGATATATTATACGCAATTTTTGGACGTGGTATGAATTTTTAATGAATTTTACAAGTTAGATCTATAATGTGCAATTTTAAATTCGAACGGAATATTCCAGAGAATATTTCGCTGACTGGACAGGTTGACTTTGCATGCTGACTGGGACTAGATGTTGACCGGACGTTGACGTGGCATTGATGAGGATGCTGACCGGGATGACGACATGGCACACACCGGTTTGATTGGATCTCGACCGTCTGGATAGAATCCGGTGGCTAGAAGAAGAGATTGACCCGATTTTGGCTCAGAATAGACAAGAAATAGATCTTGTTAGAGAGAAAAATCCGAAGGTCAAATTGAAAAACTCAGAACATGAAAATTGTGGGGAATCATTATTCCTACCTTCTCACCAAAGGAATTTGGATTTGAAGAAACGAGCGCGAGTACATCTTGGATTTACACCGTAAGATCTGAAATATTGCGATACGAAATTCTCTGGCTGTGGTAAATGAAAAGAGGTGAGATTTATCGGGATTGAAAGATTTCGACGATTCCTACAACTTTCGTTTTTTGACCGAAGGCAAACGACGAAGTCTAGATGGGTTAAAAAGCGAAATAAGATTCGGGCATATGTAGATTCGGGATTTCGAGAAGAAATAACTCGTACATCTATGGCTCCACGAGTTTATATGGAGGTTTGGGATGGTGTAGAGATAGGTATTGGAGTAGGGAACAAGTAGAAACAAACGGAAGTTGATTCAGAGTTGTAGATAAAAAGTTATAGCAGTTTGAATAGAGATAGGTTCGAGAAAACTGATCGCACGGTTTTTAAAGCACTCCCATCGATCGATCCTGTACGTGGCTGGCTGGCTCGGTCTGCTAGCTGGGCCGCCGGCCCGTTAGGTTTTTTTTTTCCTTTTTCTATTTACTTATTTCCCTCATATCTTTTGCATACGAACTCCAAATGACATGATTCTTGTTTCTAAAATTTTCTAAAATCGAATAGATCATTGAAGGATCAAATTTGTAATCTTTTTACTAGTTTGGATGTAGTGGGTTTATAAATCCTTGTATATTTCATTTTATTTATATCTTTATGTGTTTGTATTTATTAATTGGAAGCTTATCAATAATTTATAATTTTGTTTCTAAAATTATAGGCTATAAAATTTATAACACTTTTTCATAATAGCTCCAAATGAGCTCAATTTTGTTTCTAAAATTTTGTAATATTAATTGGATCTATTTAGGCTATAATTATCAATAATTTATGCCTTAGCAACATTGGATTTTATAAAGTCAATTTAATTACCTTTAGGAACATTTGGGCGAATCAACTATAGGATTTAGATACCAGGTTTTGGATTCAGTTTGTGAGAACTTTGCATGGATGTAATGAAATTCTTATGAATGCTTCATGATTTTCATTTTGAAATCTTGCACACCAATTCCACAATCCATAATCAATCCATGCCCTTTTTCCTATATGGCTACTTAGGTCATAACAAAAGAATATAAGATTTTGAATTCAAGGTTGAGAGGATTTTCTATTCAAAATGTTTCTTCTCTTTGAGAATTTTCAACATAGTCAAACAATCAATCAAACTTATTTATTTATTTCACATTCCAAAATTAGGAGAATTTTGGGATGTGACAGATTTGAATGTCGCAGATCCGTTGACTAAACCTCTTCCACGAGCAAAACATGATCAGCACGTAAATGCCATGGGTGTTAGATTGTTGACAGATGTAAACTAGATTATTGACTCTAGTGCAAGTGGGAGACTGTTGGAATTATGCCCTAGAGGCAATAATAAAGATGTTATTATTATAATTCTTGTTCATGATAAAGTTTATATTCCATGCTAGAATTGTATTAAGCGGAAACTTTGATACTTGTGTGGTTTATGAACAACACCGTGTCCCTAGTACGCCTCTATGGACTAGCTCATTGATTAATGATGGTTAAGGTTTCCTAACCATAGACATGAGTTGTCGATTAATAATGAGATCATGTCATTAGAAGAATGATATGATGGACATACCCAAATTAAGCAGAGCAATTAGATCGTGTCATCGTGTTCATCTTTGTGAAGATTTTTCCTATGTCAAGTATTGTATTCCTTAGACCATGAGATAATACAACTCCCTGGTATCGGAAGAAAGCTTTGAGGTCATCAAACATCATCCTATGTGAGGGTGATCATAAAGGTGTCTCTCAGGTGATCGGAAAGTACTTGTTGGGTTGTATGTATCAAGATGGAATTTGTCCCTCCCGAGTCGGAGAGATATACTTCGGGCCCACTCGGTAATCAATATCAACACCACTTTCAAGCACGTGGTTAAGGAATTAATCACAAAGTGATATCGGATTACAGAATGAGTAAATTACTTGCTATGAACGAGATTGAACTAGGTATGCCGATACCTACGATCGAATCTCGGGCAAGTAAAATATCGCATGACGAAGGGAATACATATATGGGATTAATTCATTCTTGGCATCGTGGTTCATCCGATATGATCATCGATGAATATGTGGGAGTCAATATGGGTTTCCAGATCCCGCTGTTGATTATTGATAGAAGATCATGTATGCATATTCTTGAACCCGTAGGGTCACACACTTAACATGCATCGACGCTAGGATAGAACGGACAATTGGTTTACGAGTTTTTGTTCGGAGTCTCGGATGAGACCCAGGACATCACGAGAGGTTCCAGAATGGTCTGGATAATAAGATTCACATAAAGGAAAGCAGTTTTTGGATTTTGGAATCGTTTCAGAGTTTATCGGTATTGTACCGGAAGGTTCTAGAAGGTTCCGGAGTGGGACCAACGTGGGACCACTTGTCGGAGGCCTGCGTGGGCCTAAGGGGAAGTGCCCTAGCCACTTTGGGCCAGGGGCACAAGGCCCCTAAGGCCCAGCCGACCAGCCCTAGGGGAAACCCTAAGGGAGCCTTCTAGAAGGGGGGAAGACTTGCCCCCCACTCCACCCCTTGGGACACTGCCCTAGGGCATGGAGGAGGGGTCAAGGGGCCCGGCCAGCCCCCTATATAAGGAGGGCAGGGGCGCAGCCTCCCCCCACTACTCCAACCCTAGCGCCAACTGCTGCCCCTCCACCTCTCTCCCTCCCGACTACGCGTAGGCGAAGCCCTGCCGCAGAAACTCTCCACCCTAAGCACCACGCCGTCGTGCTGAAGATCCAATCTATCTCTCCACCATACTTGCTGGACCAAGGAAAGGAGGAGACGTCGCTGCACCGTACGTGTGCCTCTCTCGAAGGCGCCGCCACTTGCGGCGTAGGATTGGATCGGATCGCGAGGAGGAGACGGCGAGTACGACTACGTTAACCACGTTATGTTGAACGTTTCTGCTGTGCGATTTCTTCAAGGGTATGAAGATCTCATCAATCTCTCTCGTTCATTACATCTCCTAGATTAGATCTTGGCTTTATTGTTCGCACCCATAGGAATGTTTTTTATTTACTATGCTGCAAAACCCTTCAGTATTCACCTTCGAGACCAAACTAAGAAGTCAAACCGAGGAACTCACACAATTGGCAGTTTTATTTATTCTGTTATAGTTGCAGCGATTACTAGTCAGTTTTGGATAACATGAGTCATCTTGATAACATAAGCAGTGGGCGGTTTTAGTTAACCATTTTGTTGCGGTTGTAATACTTACTAGTCAGATACAAATACCATGAGACATTCAAAAACCCAGCAGTTGTTGATACTTTTATTTAGCCATTCTGTTGTACTGAAGCTGATTACTAGTCATTTCAAGGTCAAATTTATAGCACTACTCTAGTTATAGTTGTCTATGATCGAGATACTGTGATCCAAGTCATCCATAACTGCGGACACGGCTTTCAGAAAGTTTTACCCTGCAGGGGGCACAAATAGCAACACACGCACGATCACTACCAGGAAACAACACATTCGTGGCGCACCTAAAAAGGACATCCGTAGCGCACTAGCAGTGCACCACTATACGCGCGATGTGGCTAAGTTTTATCTGCAGCACACTACCTAGTGCGTTACGGGTAAAAAGTTACCTGTGGCGCACCACCTAGTGCGCAACAGGAAGGGGTCCAGGTGCGCCACACCTTTTTTTTGAAAAACAAAAAAAAGTGCAAAAAACACCCTCGTTTTGAATTGCAAAAGCAATCGGGTCCATGCATCGCCGCCGCCATGTCGCCTCGCCGGAGCATTGTCATGGCCATGACCTACCAGGAGCGGGAGACCTTGGCCGCTCTAGTCCTCGCCGGTGTCGAGGTGGTAGGAAGGGTGTGGTTGGAGAAAGGGAGGTAGGAAGAGAGGGAGGTAGGAAGAGATGGAGGAAGATAGGAAGGAAGGGAGGTCGGTGAGGAGAAGGATGCCACCATCGCCCGTCGCCACTACGAGGAGGAGGAAATGGCTGCTGTCGCGCCACCGTCACTACAAGGAGAGGAGGAGGCCGCCGTCGCGCTGCCGTCACTACAAGGAGAGGAGGAGGTCGCCGTTGCACCTCTGTCACTTCAAGGAGAGGAGGAGGCCGGAGAAAGGACGACGGAGCAAGGTTTTTGGAGAGAGAATAAGGGGAAGGAGGAGAAGGAAAAGGAGAAAGAGAAGGAAAAGGAAGAAGGAGAAGGAAGAAGGAAAAGGAAAAGGGAGAGGGAAAAGGGGGAAGGATAAGGTAGGTGGGCACTAGGTGGTGGTGCGGTACGGGTAAGTTGCCCTCTATTTTTTCTGCAGGAAAAAACGGTCTTTTGACCGTAATTTTTTACTCTATTCAAATTTTGAAAATCTAAATAATCGCTACACGACCGGAGTATATTATACGGATTTTTTCGACATCATATGCAAAAGTTATGGACATTTTTACCGTGGCATGACTTTTTTTGCAGAAAAAGTCTAAATTATTGTTTATTAATTTTTCTACAAACTATACCACATTACCTACCTACATATGAAATAATTTTATTTTTTGAAGTGTTTATCGTTTTCTTTTATTTTTTGCAAAGCCTAAAAAGGCGATCCACTTGGGGGAGGGGGAGTTGGTGCAGGGTACCTAGCTTTAGGGCACTAGGGCAAGGTTCCCTACGGCTAAATTTTACCCAGCAGGACATAACCCACACATTCGTAACGCACTAGGTCATGTGCCCTACTACTAAGTTTCACACCCGTAGCACACTCTAACCTAGTGCGCTACGGGTATGTGGTCTGCGGCCACCTATGCCCTGACCCACACATAGCCGTGGCGCACCTCCCCCATGTGCGCCACACTTACGACAGTTAGCCGTAGGGCACCCGTGGGCAGTGTGCCACGCCTATTTTACCCGTAGGGCACCACTAGCAAGTGCGCCACAGATGTGTGGATTACCTATAGCCGTTTTCCTAGTAGTGTTAGGCTTGCCTTGCTTCTTGAAATTGGTGGATTTATTTTCCATCAACACTTGGTGCTCTTTCTTGATCTCCACTTCCACAAACTTCAACATATAGAAGAGTTCTGGTAACGGCTTATCCATGCGATGCATGTTGTAGTTCATCACAAAGTTCATGTAACTTGGTGGCAGTGATTGGAGGACACGTGCGATGACCCAGCATACCACTGCATGATGTAGTATACTATAGTCGTAGATATAACACCAATGAAACACCGTTCACTAGTATTACATCCCTCAAAATGGCACAACAGAAACACAACGGTTCCAATACATGGCTAAAGGTTACAACTCACTCTTTACACAAGATCCAGAGAACACTCTAGGTTAAAGAGAGAGGAAGAACTTCTTACGGAGAAGAATCTAGATAAACAACGCAAGAACTAGTATACTATTAAAACTAGTATTTTAACTAAGGGATTGGCATTGCTGTTATTGCAATACACTACATAATTAGGTTCTTTGGCTAGAGATTATATTCCTATCGAATCAGTAACTTCGTCTTCACTTGAGTTGATGTATATGTTGACTTCCTTGACTTCATTGAAGAGCTTTAGCTTTGGATGATGAGTCCTGGAGTAACTTGATGTGGATGTTGTCTATCCCGGCTTTAGAATCTAGCAAGGGTTAAGAAGATACTTTGAGTACGAGCGTACTCGACAAATTCACTAGAAAAAGAGTGTTTGATGCACTATAACTACAGCCACAGGCCGTAGGTCGTAGGCAATGCAAGTTTTTATAAACATTTCTTCAAAGGTTGCTTTTATTCTAAAAATCTATGTCCGCCAGCCTTCACGGGTTTACCAGAACTTTCATGGAGTTCCTTTCTCGCCGCGTTCGCAGCTCCTTCCCAGAACAGGGAGTAACAAGTTACAGTTCTTACACTCTACAGAGGTGCGTCACTTTTCCCATCAGATATCAACTCTTTGTTGCACAACCGGGTAGCTTATTCCCGTCCACAATTCCATGATGTGGGGCCCATAAGATGATCCAAGCCAATCATCGCCTCTTCATGACCAAGATGCCTCCTTGGTGTACACCATGCCCACATATTGGATTACGGCAATGGTTTGTACAAACCGTTAGATGCCAGAACTATCGTGGGACGTTGAGGGTTCCCACCCATATGCTGCATATCCTCTACGAATTACCAATTAATATGCATGCTACGAGGATAATAGCCACGAACTTCACATCCGGCTTCATGCAAGAGGAAGAAGATACAGCTGACTTCTCCGTCCCATTCCAAATCTCATGGTCAACGCATAATATACGACGCAAGAATCAATGGCGACATTGGTTGTTAAGTCCTAGGTGATATATATCTGAACAGTGGTATTCCAACTGTCATATATACTAGATTAGCTGATCACCCTGGATCAGTAACCAATAGCTCACATTATTATAGAAAATAGTGTTTTCTGACCTTTTTCAAATGCAGGTGATGACACACTAGATTTGGAAAATACTTTACAGAAAATAAACAAAGGACATGAGCAAGTGTGAACTTGCCTTTTGTGATTGCAAGATTATGCACTCACGGTCTTCAAGATAATATAAGATCCAAAATCTAAAATCATCATCATTGGTCCGGTAAGGACTAATGTTTAAAGAAGCAATATGCTCTTATGCATAAGTAATGTGATGCACTTTATAAACGCGAATCCCGGGGATAATGTTCTTCTAGGGTTTGGATACTAGAAATGATGTCTTTGAAATGTGTTTGTACATTTAGACGAGTTTAATACTTGTGCTTCTTATTAGGGCTTGTGAGTGTGTGTGATCAACACATATTTATGCAGCAATAGAATATAAACCTATGAAATGTTATTCAAGATTGTTCATACTTTAATTGTTTATCTTCAAACTTTACTTTACAAGTAAGGTCACTTATAAAGAGCTTAAGTGTTATCGATCCTAAGTATACAAGTGAAGTATGAAGTAATGTGATCTTGATTATTTGTCATGTATTGTCTGAAGTGGTAAAACGAATAACTTTTGAAGAAAAGATTCTTTTTCTAAGGTTTAAACAATCTTTGTGGTTAGTTAGTGGTGGTCGATGTTATTTGTGTTTGCTTGAATAGTTTGGGCTTGAGATGCTTTATAACTTAACTATTTCAGACCAAATTTAACTATAACACATATAACAATGTTTATAGTGTTATATTTAGATTCTTATAGACTAAAGTTAACTTTAAAACAAAGATGGTTTGAAAGTATAATGCTTATAACCTTTGTACCTGGTGTACTTGGTAATGTTGTCTTAAGGTTAGTTAAGAATGGTTATTCTTCTATTTAAGTAGTGATCTCTTAATTTTGTAGTGCAACAAGATTTCTTGTTTCCTTGTAAAGGTATGATTATGGTTTGTGGATAAATAAATAGTGCTAGTGAGTACTCATGAATTATGTTTTTATTTAGTCCATTATAAAGTTGTATTTGATTGATATATCATTCTTGAAGATTTTATAATTATTAAAGAGATTTTTAAAATATCATTTATTCATATAGTAGAAGGATAATTCAATATAATAGTATTTCTAATGTTTTGAATCATTATGACTTATTAGTAATATTCAAGTCTAATATTTATTTATTAGACTTGATTGACTAATTTTAGAAATATTAACAAATTTTATTTACTCTTATATGAATTTTAAACTAAGTAAATAAGTTTAAAATTGAGTTATTAAAATATTTGAATTTTTATTTAACTCAAAAGTAGGATATTATATTTTTAACATGTAGATATTATTTTTGTGATCATTTTGGTATATTACACTTATTTTTATGATTTATAAATAATAAGGTATGATTTTTATAATACTTATTACTTTATAAAGACTTAATAAATAACAATTACTTAATTAGGTTGAATTATAATGCATGATTATAATTTTAAATTATAATTCTTATTTTTCTAAGAGTTTTGGTATTCTATTTATATTTTTAACATTTATCATTATTAAAATTTGAATTATCAAAGTTTTATTACTTATAAAACCTTTATTAAATAATATTTATTTAAATAATCATTATAATATTATTCACTACTAGGAAAACGGCTATAGGTAATCAGCACATCCGTGGCTCACATGGTTGAAGTGCCCCACGACTAAAATAGGCGTGGCTTTGTGGGCAAAGTGCCTACTAATATTAGAATAACGGGCGCACATGACTATAGTGCGCCACAGATGTGTGTGGGCCAGGGCCCTGTTGGCCGCACGCCAAACATCTATAGCGCATTATAGTCATGTGCGCCACGGTTGTTAGTGTCATCTGTGGCGCACATGGGGGGGTGCGCTACGCGCCGCACGCCTCTGCCGTGAACGGCATTAACATCAGGGCTTTCGGCCTAGTGTGCCACAGAGTAGGAGGCATCCGTGGCACACATGGCATAGTGCGCCACAGATGTTTGTACTCCCTGTATGCACTAGCTGTGCGCCACGGATGTGTCGATTTTTTTAGGACGGCTCTTTATGTGCACATGTGTGACCACATCCACCACCCCACACTTCACTTTCCCCTTCTTCTTCCTCCTTAGATCTAGTCGGGATCTTCTCCTTCCCACCTCAATTTCTCCACCCATTCACCATTTTTAGCATGTAAAACTTGCTTTGGATGTTACATAAGTAATAGAGGAGGTCTCCGGTCTCTCATCTCCTTCTTCGGTCGACGTGCGCACCTCTCCTTTCCATCTTTCTCACGATCGGTCTCTCATCTCGGTAAGTTGTCCATGTAAGGATGTGTTCATGTGTATATGGATGATGTGCTCATATGTATGTAGATGATCGATGCTCATGATGTGTGTATGTGGAGAGGATCGATGGTCATATGTGTGTGTATATGGAGAGTCTCGATGATGCTCATGCATGTGTGTATGGAGTGGATAATGATATGTTCATGTGTGTATGGATCGGTCTCTCTCTCTCTTGTGTTTGTATATGAACAAGTTGCCATTTGTTTTGCCAAAATGTTGATTCATTTCCATTTTGGCAAGACTTTGGCATTTCACAAAGGTCCTAATTTTAGGATAGGTCATGCCGAAATTTTCTATCGACCATTGCATGCATGCATTCATTATGTGGTTCTAATACACTTCAAAATTGTACCGTGTACACCGTGCAGGCAAAAATGGTCCGCATAATGAGTGAAGGCATTGTGGCTAGATTTTTGAAATGTGCGACGGCCGACATGATACGAAATAACAAGACAGATATAAGATGTCCGTGCAGAAGATGCAAACTCAACTGGGTGATCGACCCAGATTCCGGGAATCTGCAGGCGCTCCTGCTCCGCCATGGTTTCATGGATGGATACACTCGTTGGATAAGTGATGACATAGACGATGGAGATGGTGAAGCTGGCCAACATGACGATGATCATCATCATGGCGAGAACGGGCGAGATGATGAAGAGTCTCCTGGAGATGGTGAAGGTGCGGAAGCAGACCGGGATGATGATGATCTAGATGCCGGAGGAGCGCATTTACGGCGATGGAACAACGTCGGCTGGGTGCGGGACCCTTATGTGCAAGAGCTGCTTCTCAAGGCATTTAGTAACGCCAGGGCTGCCGCTAGAGAGAAAGCCAAGATTGCGCAACTTGAGAAAGACGCGGTTACTCCATTGTATGAAGGATGCAGGCCCGATGATACCCGGTTGAATGTAACGCTCAAGGCCATGGAGATGAAGGCAAAACACAAATTGAGTGACGCAAGCTTCGACGATATGATGGCATTCTGGCACGATCGTCTCCCGGAGGGGAACACATGTCCAACTAGTATCGAGGGTGCCAAGAAAATCGTCTGTCCTCTCGATCTACCGCATGTTAGATATCACGTATGCATCAACGATTGCATCATTTATTGGGGCGAGGACGCGGAGAAAACCACATGTCCGGTGTGCGGCGTGAGTCGATACAAGAAAGGGAAGAAAGCACCTCGAAATGTAGTATGGTACTTTCCTATCACTCCTCGTCTGCAACGCTATTTCGCGGACCCTAAGGAAGCGAAGCTCATGCGATGGCATGCGGAAAGGAAGAAGCCAGGAGATGAGGATGACCCCGAAAAGGATGAGCTGCTGACGCACCCTTCAGATGCTAGCCAGTGGAAAGCATTGGACCTCGAATTCCCAGAATTCGGTGGAGATTCGAGGAACATCAGTCTTGGTGCGAGCACCGATGGACTCAATCCGTTCGGTACCCAGAGCAGCACGCACAGCACTTGGCCCGTGTTTGTATGGATGTACAACCTCCCTCCATGGTTGTGCATGAAGAAGAAGTATATACAAATGAGTATGCTAATTCAAGGGCCGAAACAACCTGGTACCGACATCAATCTGTATCTCGGGCTGTTGAAAGAGGAGCTAGCCATGTTATGGGAATCTGGAGCCAATACTTACGACGCCGTCGCACAAGATTATTTCACTATGAGAGCCGCGTTGGTCACTACGGTGCAAGACTATCCAGGTTGCGGGTATATCTCGGGACAGGTTATCCAAGGATTCTGCGCATGCGTTAGGTGCATGGATAACACAAGCTATCTCCAACTACCCTAAAAAAAAAGCTATCTCCAACTAGAGAAAGATCCAGGTTCATCGAAAACCGTGTTCATGGCGCACCGGAGGTGGCTCGGAAAGAATGATCCATGGAGAAAACGTGGAGACCTGTTCGATGGCAAATCAGAGACCCGAGGAATCCCAGAGCATAGGAGCAGCGAAGAAGTGGAAGAGTTGCTGAAAAACTGGAAAGATTGTCCTAAGCACGAAAGAAGTGAAAGAGGCAACAAGACAAGCCACTGATGAAGGTATGGAAAACAAGGTCTGTTTTCTGGGAGTTGCCATACTGGAAGTTTCTCCGCACGCCTCATAGCCTCGACATCATGCATATCACGAAAAACGTGTGCGAGAGTCTGGTCGCCACCATAATCAACATGCCAGATAGGACGAAAGATGGTCCGAAAGCAAGGCACGACCTGATATGCTTGGGTATCCGGAAGGAGCTTCACGGAGGACGCACTACTCCTGATGATCAGGAAGATGACGATGATCATGAGTCGGAGACGACACAAGGTCGTCGGAAGGGTAAAAAGTTCAAGAAGAACGAATATTACTGCCCTCCTTCTTGCTTCACTCTTAGCCAGGATGAGATCAAACAGTTTTTCAAGTGCCTTCTAGGAGTCAAATTTCCTTATGGCTATGCAGGCAAGATAAGCGATACCTAGACGAGGCGGGCAGAGGTTCAGTGGCATGAAGTCTCACGATCGTGCCGTGCTAATGACGCAGTACTTTCGGTCGCACTAAGAGGGATAATGGACGAGCACGTCCGTGAAACGTTATTTGGCCTATGCAAGTTTTTCGACGTCATCTCTAGGAAGTCGATTGGCGTGAATCATCTCGGGAGGCTACAGGAGGAGATCGTGGTGATACTATGTGAGCTTGAGGTCTACTTCCCACCTGCATTCTTTGACATTATGGTGCATCTGCTGGTCCATGTCGTGGAGGACATCGTACAACTCGGGCCGATGTTCCTCCGCAGCATGATGGCGTTCGAAAGGATGAACGAACACATCAAAGGATACGTTCGCAACAGGTCCCGTCCAGATGGAAGCATAGCCAAGGGCTTTCTGGCCGAAGAGTGCATCTCTTTCGCATTTAATTATCTAGACATCGAGAACCCTGTTGGTCTTCCCGTCAACAGGCACCTTGGCAAGCTCGACGGATCTGGTCACCGAGAGGGTCGTCGCATACTGCATGCAGACTTCGATTTTCGACGCGCAGACTTTGACCGAGCAAACCTTGTCACGCTACAGCATTTAGAACTGGTCGATCCTTGGGTACAGAAGCACAAAAGGTTAATCGAGAAGAAATACAGTGACCGGGGCATACAGAGGACGCAGGGAGAAATAATCAAAGAGCACAACTCAGATTTCACGCGTTGGTTTAGGCAGACGCTCCTTGATAATCCCCCGCGATCGCATTCTTCTGACACGGAAAAGATCATATTCACCTTGTCGCAGGGACCGATGCAAAACCTGGTGACCTATCAGGCGTATGATATCAACGACTACACATTCTACACGGAGGAAAAGGACAACAAGTGTGATTATCAGACTCAGCGTAACGCCGAATTCTACACCGATGACAACGTGAAGGAAAGATTCTACGGAAGAATCAAGGAGATCCGGGAGCTCGACTATCGTGGAGAAAAGGTGCCGATGTTCCGTGTCGATGGGCAAAGAGCGCCGAAGAGAAGACCGGTATTTCACAACCATGGTTATACCCGAAGCAGCCAAATCCAAGGCCGCCGGTGCAAACGTGGCCGCGAAAAATGAACCGTGGGTACTGGCTACCAAAGTGGACCAATGTTTTTTCATTACCGACCCGACAAAGCCTAGCCGTGTTGTCGTGAGGAGAGGAAAAAGAAACATCATCGGAATGGATGGAGTCGCCAACGAGCAAGACTTCGACCAGTACGGCGATCCAAAGATTGAAGATGACGACGACTACGATGCAGCAACATACATCACAAGAAGAAAAAGGACAACCCTACCCAAAAAAGGTAGCCTGTTCGAAAGAAGAAACATTAAAGTGCCGGGGCTAAATTATTCAACCGCGACAAAGAAGGGAAAAAGATTGTAAAACGCTAGCTCAAAAAATATTGTAAAACGCGTGGTCGAAAAAGATTGTCATGGACAAATTATTATGAAATTTAGTTATACTTTAAATCATATTTGTACCACTTTTATGACATATATTATCACTTTTGGGCATTTTTGGAATATTTAAAAGTATTTTAAAATCAAAACAAAACTTCTATGGCATATATCACCACTTTTGGGCATTTTTTTGGAACATTTAAAAGTATTTTTAAAATAAAAACAAAAAATTGGGGCACCAAGATTCGAACCTGGGTGCTCTAGAGTAGTGGGCAGAACCAGTGGAATAAGAGAGTACTAGTGTTAACTAGTGGGGTGGCCGCCCTCTTATCTGATAGTCCAACCCACATAGGCGTAGCGCACCCTGGCCAAGTGCGCTACGGATAACCGTAGCGCACGTGGCCCGGGTGCGCTACGCCTATGTGGGTTGGACTAGTCAACCGCGCCGCTCACAATCTGCACCGCTCCATCTCACAGACACCACACCGCGCCGCTGCTCTCGAGGAGGAGGCCCGCCACCGCCGCGCTGCGCTGCGCTCTCGAGGAGGAGGAGGAGGCCCGCCACCGCCGCGATGCGCTCTCGAGGAGGAGGAGGCCCGCGCTTGTGGAGGAGGAGGCTGCTGCCGATCCGTGGAGGAGGAGGCCCGCCGCTTGTGGAGGAGGAGGATCGCCGCCTGGCCGTCCCGCCTGCTAGAGGTGAGCCGCCTCCTCCCCTCTCTCCCTCTCTCCCTCTCTCTCCCTCTGTCCCCCCTCTCTGCAGGCCATCGTTGCCCCTAGGTTTAGGCTTGTAGGTTGAGGCTTGTAGGTGGCCCCTCTCTGCAGGCCATCGTTGCCCTCTCTCCCCCCTCTCTGCAGGCCATCGTTGCCCCTAGGTTTAGGCTTGTAGATTTAGGCTTGATTTTTAGCTTGTAGTTCTTGTAGGTTTAGTCTTGTAGTTCTTGTTTTTTAGCAAACAGAGAGCTTGAAGATGTTCTAGCCATGACTTAATCTGCTTGCTCTTTTTTATATTAGCATGTAGCTTGTAGTTCTTGTGTGTTTGCTCTCTGTTTCTGCTTGTAGTATTGTCCCTACTGCTGGTTTATATAGAAGTTGGGGGAGGGGTAATGGTAGATAGAGAGGAGGAGGGGGAGGAGGAGCAGAGAGAGTGGAACAGGACAACCAAACCAAAGAACAGGACAACCAAACCAAAGAACAGAGAGCTATAGAGGTTTTCTATAGCTCTGAATTTTCTTTAGAGCATTGCAAAGAACAGGAGATAATGATGCAGGGATTCTAAAATATGGAACAGGACAACCAAACCACTTCCCATCCATATAATCTTTTTGTTTTCTTTACAATCCCTTCATTACTTAAATCTGACATATATTTCCTTGAATCGAACACACATAGTACATGGTCTTAGCTGCTAGTATTTGTGTTTGTTGCCTCTGAAAACTGAACAACACATGATTGCTACTGTCAAAACTAGAACTTGTTGCATTGACACTACCATAGCATATATTCAGTTTCGGCAACAGAACTTAGTTTCCAGGGAACCATCAGTCTAAGCTTATTGATTCACTGTTTTGAGTGATAGATACGCATGCTTATGACCAGAGCTAACTTATGCCTAGGATAGACTAGGTGCTATGATATTAGGAAATGAAATTATCAACTTAGTGATTCCATTATCCTAGCAAGAAAAACCATACTGCAGGACCCGTAGTTATAACTTCTCAGTCCGAATTTTAAGAATAGATCATAAGCCATTATAACCAGAGTTAGTAGCTAGGGCCTTCAGAACTGAATTAATCTTGCAAATAGCCTTCTATTGTCAGCACACACAGCTACAACTATGCAAAAGGGAGGCATGCCTCTGGTAGAACATCAGTTGGGTTGTAGAACATGTATGCTTGGGTTTTAGTTGCTGCTGTGTATGCTCATATGTGTTATTTTATTTTTTCAAGAGACCTAGCAGGCTTTAGTTATTTTCTTTCCATCATATGCTTGGTGCCTGATGAATCCAGATGATAACTGTAAATGCCCATTGCTTGATGTGGCTGGGCATGTTGATGCATTCTTAACCAATGTGTTTTGTACCTAGATGTTTATGTCTGTTGTGTTGGCCGATTATCCTATGTGACCAGATTATGTCTTTGTTGTTGGCCATTTATTGTTTTCTGGTTGTGCTGGCTATGATGGCCATTTATTGTGTGCTAGCTATGCTGGCCATATATATGCAGGTTCTTGTATGAAATGAGTCCCGATTTTTGCCGGAATGTTGATTAACTTCCGTTTCGGCAGAAATCGGGCACTCCTAGTTTAAGAAAATTAGCAAAGGTCATGCCGGATTTTTCCGTGCATTTAACCAATTATTTGTTTTTATTAGTGCAAAGATGTGTGACAACGAGGCTGGATGTTCTAAGCGCATCAGCGCTGAAGGAGAACTCGCACCGAATAAACAATTGACATTCTGGGAGGCGGCCCAGCGGCTAGAAGACGATGAAGAATACCATCGTTCGGAGAGCGAGGATGATGAGATGGAAGACGCGGAGGAAGAAGCCGAAGGAACGCGGACGATGAAACCACTGATGGCGGCGAGGGCACAGGGAGTGGTAGCAACCCTCCTAAGAAGAAGAAGAAGCCGAAGGACCGGCGCCCAAACACGGTCGGCATAGTCAGGGAGGAAATTACCGAAGTGAGCCCATCAGGGGTTCCTTTGGAGCCTGCCCTTGTCGTCAAAGGGTACGGTGGGCAAGTGGCGGCGATCACCCGGACAACCATCTCGATCAACACCGAGAATCTCCGGCATAAAGATAATGGCCACTTGCGCACACTCCTCTTCGAGAAGCTGCACGCAAGATACAAGTTCCCCGCTAAGTATCAGAACACAAATTATCATGGGAACGAAGTAAACAAATCCGCCCTCACAAAGATGAGCACCGCCCTGGCCAGCTGGAGAACCCGGATAAAGAAGAAGATCTATAAAGAAGGCAAAAGTCTCGAGGAGATCCAGAAGATTGACCCGTAGATCACCGAAGATCAGTTCCGGGAGTTCAAGGAGAGGTGTGAATCCGAAAGAGCCCTGGCCAATAGTAATCGGGGAAAGGTGATGCATGCGATGAATATAGGTCATCACCATCTCGGATCTGGTGGATACAGAACCGTGGAGGCCAACTGGAATAAGGAGGACGAAGAGTATAGATCCAAGGGGATAGAAAACCCCTTTCTAAATTTGAACCCGGGCAGGTTCGAAACTTCATCAGGGCCCGTTACCATGTGGACCCAAAAACCAAACAACTCACCGCGGATCCTGCGGTGAAGGAATTCGAGGAAATTGTGGTAAGTATAATCTAATTACCGCGGATCAACTCGATTGCAATCTAATCGATGATCTAAATGATTCAATGTTACTTCTTCTGTAGGAGGAGGAAATTGTTGCTAGTCATGGATCCCAGGGTTCCTCATCCCATGGGTCGACGGCGGCCACCCGGTGGGATAACCCTTTTAACAGGGCGATGAACCGGGCCAAGAAAATAGAGCCGGTTACGAAGAAGCCGTCGTCGGCTGGCCGTCTGGCCGGCCTCGGGGGTAAGAATTGGGTGGATCATTTTGGTCCACCGCCGAGGACGCATGTGGCGCTGTCGGGAAGGAGCGAGGAGGAAAACCGCGAGGTTCAAGAACTTAAGGCACAAGTGGCGCGGATCCCGCAGATCGTCCAAGACAACCTGGCAATCACCCTCACGTCCTTCCTGCCTACCTTGGTGGAGTCAATAGCGAAATGGAGTGCGGATGGTCGAGTAGGGCCGTGCCCGATTCCAAGCATGGTCAGCAGCCACTCGAACAACGCGGCGCCGACGAATCAGGCGAACTACGTGTTCGTGACTCCGCCCGCTAGCACCGCGACGCCGACGAATCAGGCGAACTACGTGTTCGTGACTCCTCCCGCTAGCACCGCGGCGCCTCAAGTGTTGGTGACTCCCCCTGCCATCACCACGACGCCGGAGTACATGTTGGTGCCCCCCTGCCATCGTCGCGGCGGCACCGGAGCTCCAAGCACCCGTCGGTAGGGAGAATACACCGGCGGCCAGCACCGCGCCATCAAGCAGCCCTTCCGTCTCTTGCACGCCCGTCGCCGTATGCGGTGCGTCGACATTAGCCGATCTCAACTCCATCGCGGTAAACAAATTGCTTTAATTACCGCCTTTCATGCCATCTATTACTCTTATGGCATCTCGCTCTGACGACGCCGTACATGTTTTCCGCAGACGGATGTTCCTTGCACTCTCTTATGCTACGTGAACAACGAGCTGAGGGATGTTGCCAAGGGTACCATCGTTCAACCCTTGTAGCGCACATTCCACTCAAAGCCGATGCCAGATAGCGTGCACAGGGTTAAAATTAGTCGGGTGCTAAGGGGCTGCGACGACCTGGAACCTCCCATTCAACCCCCAGGAGCGGATGAAGAAGAGTCGTCGTCTCGAACTTGCTTCGGCTTATTCTTGCTATGGCCAAAGAGCATGATCCGTTTGGGGACGGCTGGGGCCATCACACCACAGACAACAGCACCGCCTGTCGTGCCAGCGACAAGCGGTGGCACGGCCCCGTTACCGCCCTCGCCGTCACCTCCACGCGGTGGGTCGGATGATCATGTTGATGATATGCACATGGCACAGGATCCGGCCGAGGACGACGAAGACTGGAATGATCACTTCTTCAGCATTCAGTTTGGCAACGAAGAATACCTAGCTGGTGGCCCCATAGAGAAAGCCACTATCACCAAGAGTCTGTTTGGTTCTCAGGACACGCCTCCAGCTTGCGCCTTTACAGAGCCAGCTGATACAACCAACCGGCCCTTTATTCTAAGCCCTGACACACTACATAGGGCGGCCGGTGCTCAGATTGCGGTGCCTACCCGCTCTCCAAAAGGAAAAAAGGGCAGGAAAAGAAAATCTAGCAGCTCGAGCCAGCCGGTGGCGTCAACAATTGCGAATCCGATCAGGTTTCGGGACGGGCCACCAAGACCCGAGGGTATTATGTGGAGGATTCATGTGGCGGGTGAGCCCATGCTACCTAAGAATTTGCGGAAGCTCGCCAGTTCGGAACTGCAGAGTGTGCATGACGGCGTGTTGACGATAGAGAGACGCCTTCTATCGGAGAAAGATCCCTCGCACCCGGTATTCGTGGTTAAGGTGCCACCAGGCTTGGGCTTCGTCGACAATGCCCCTGCGGATCTGTTCTTCTTGCGGTTCAACGACATCTTCAATATGTTCCACCTATACCCGCTGCACTATATCATGGTCCGTCTGTTTTCTCTCAGCCTGGCCATGCAGATCATTAGAGATAACACACCGGGCATCGCTATAGTGGACCCCTACTACATGCGTGACGGCTGCTTGGGTTCCCCCGCCGAACGACGTATCATGGCCTCCTACCTAAAAAGAATCCTCATGGCGAACAAGACAAAGGAATACATTCTCGTGCCTTACTTTCCCGAGTAAGTCGTTATTCACTCGCCACCGTCGATTGGCTTTATTAGATCATCATCATTCTTTTTCCAACACATTCCATTTGATTTTTTTGTGCAGAGATGAACACTGCACGCTCATCTCCTTATCGCCGAAGCATTCCCACACCACGTATTTCGACTCGGGGAGTCTAGAAAAGAAGAAAAACTATGACAAGATCAAGGAAGTTCTGGATGATGCTCTCACTGGCTTTGCCTCGACGGAAGGCACCACCTTCGTGCGCACGAAGGTCAAGTTCGGCAGGCACGTCTTCAACCATGTAACGGAGTTCCCCTGTGTGAAGCAGCCGGAAAACAGTAAGAAGGAAGCCTACTACGCACTCCATCACATGAGGGCGTTCCTACTTGACCAGCAGAATTCTACGCTGCCAGATCATCTCAACAAAGCAATCGAAGCAAAGGCCAAGATCAATGATTCGGATATTAGACAAGAGATGTATCGCATCTAGCAGCAGTTTGGGGCAATCATCTTTCGTGATGTCATGACTTCGGGGGGGATCTTCTACGGAGGAAATATCCCAAATAACTGTGACATAGAAGATCGCCTAGAGATGCAGGGTGACTATAGGAAGTTCATGACGAGACAGGGCGTCCTCCCGTTCTCTAAGCCGAGCCAGAAGGCTTGATGTTGGCCTAGTTGTAGTTACAAACTATAGATGACCTTTGTGTGCGTGTGGACAAGTGTACTTATCTTATTAGGTTTATGAATCATCGCTTACTTATTTTGCTTATTATTATTATATATCAATCAATGCTTGGTTTTTTTGCTTACTCTTTGGTCCTTTGCTCAATTTGGTCCTTCTTTTTTTCTTTACTCTTTTTTTGAGAGTAATGCCGATGATTGAAATGTCGTGGCACACTATATATGTGAATGTGTTACGATGGGATTGTGAGCCTTGTGATATGCACAAGTCTAGGTCTTGTGCATCCTACTTGGCTCACCGTTCCATCGTAGCATATTCCTGTGTCCAACGACCTATGTATATATATGAGGCATTCTTTTCGAGTTATTTTTGTCTTTTTCGAGAATATGCCGATGATTGAAATGTCATGGCACAATATATATGTGAATGTGCTATGATGGGATAGTTAGCCTTGTGATATGCAAAAGTCCATGAATTGTGCATCCTACTTGGCTAACTGTTCCGTCATAGCATATTCCTGTGTCCAACGACCTAGCTAGTTATATATGAGGCATTCTTTTCGAGCTACTTTGGTCTTTTTCGAGAATAATGCCGATGATTGAATTGTCGGGGCACACTATATATGTGAATGTGCTATGAAGGGATAGTTAGCCTTGTGATATGCACAAGTCCAGGAATTGTGCATCCTAATTGGCGAACGGTTTCGTCATAGCATATTCCTGTGTCCAACGACCTAGCTAGTTATATATGAGGCATTCTTTTCGAGCTACTTTGGTCTTTTTCGAGAATAATGCCGATGATTGAAATGTCGTGGCACACTATATATGTGAATGTGCTACGATGGGATTGTACGCCTTGTGCTATGCACAAGTCCAGGTATTGTGCATCCTACTTGGCGTACGGTTCCATCGTAGCATATTCCTGTGTCCAACGACCTATGTATATATATGAGGCATGCTTTTTGAGTTACTTTGGTCTTTTTCGAGAATAATGCCGATGATTGAAATGTCGTGGCACACTATATGTGAATGTGCTGCGATGGGATTGTTTGCCTTGTGCTATGCACAAGTCCAGGTGTTGTGCATCCTACTTGGCGAACAGTTCCATCGTAGCATATTCCTGTGTCGAACAACCTAGTTATATATGAGGCATGCTTTTTGAGTTTGGTCTTTTTGATTTAGGAGTACTTTCTATAAGTGTATCTTCATATGCGACTTTAATTATATATGTTTTTTTCTCAATCACCGGTTAATTATTATTGTCAACTTATAGATGACGTGGTACGTCGTGTACAAGGGACGGGTTCCCGGAGTCTACGATGATTGGAAAGACTGCCGAGACAGTGCACCGTTTCAGCGGCAATAGCTACAAAGGGTACAACACTATGGCGGAGGCGGAAGCTAGATACACGCGCTATCTAGCGGGAGTTAGGACAAGGAACCGGATGAAGACCTACACGTTCGTCGCGGCGGTGATCATGCTTATCTTCTTTGGTTATTTATCCCGCGTTTGTGTCTAGCTAGTTTAGATATCTAGGCGAGCTTCCGAGCTCTAACTTGTTCGATCGACACAGGTATTCGCATGTCACCAACTACTATTTTGTAACATGATCGAAACAATGTAACTTAGACTATGTATTCATGTATGAGACTTATCTATATGTATTTGTTTCAATCTTGTTTTTCATATTGAGTATCTATATATATAATTGTATATCTTGTATCTGTGTGTGTATATCTGCTGTAATATTGTATATAATCTGTATTGTATATAATCTGGCTCGGAAACTAAAAAAAAAACAAAAAATACATCTGTGGCGCACATGGTCTACCTTCTGTGGCGCACTACACCTAAAGCGTACTATGGAAGCTTAGTGGCGCACTAGGTAGTGCGCCACAGAAGATCCCAGGGGTATCGCACCTGCCCAAACATCTGTGGCGCACTAGCAGGTGCACTACGCCTGTCTCTACACAACCGTGGTGCACTAGGCAGTGCGCCACGGCTGAGAGATAGCCGTAGCGCAAGGCCCGTGGCGCACTGCTAGTGCGCCACGGATGATGTTTCCAGGTGCGCCACTAAAGGCCATTTTCCTAGTAGTGATTGGATAATAATTTTAAGTTGTAGATTTTATTTTTCTACAAGTTTTCATATATTATACATATTTTTCTGAATTATAAATCAAAAGTTATTAATTAAACAAGATTTAATCATTTATTTGATTTCTAGAATATTAATAATTGAGTTTATGACAATTATTTATTTCTTAAACATGAATTAACTTTTTACACCACACCCACAGCTAGTCCTAGTCACTGACCAGTGGGCCAGTGGCCACCTCAGCTCTCAAATGAATAAATGTGTTTATTACCAACCCTAGTTCTACTCCTAGACAATGACATATGGGCCCTAGGCCATGTCATCAGCCACGCGAGACAAAGACTGGTCAAACACGTTGACGTGGCCAGGGGTGATCTCACCCTGATGACACCTCACTGGTGGCATGGCAGACGACGGCGAGGAGGGCAGTAGTGTGCGAGTAAGCGGGTGTGCAGGGGCTTGTTCGAACTAGAACAACAAGGCAAGTAGGATAGTGGTGGCGCCGCCGATTTTTGGTCATCGGAGGGCAACCGGCAGCGAGATTATGCGACGGTGCTTGCGGGTGATTACGGTGGCGTGGATTTAGGAAGCAAACAAGGCATCAGCGCATGCGAGGAGACTCAGTGACTCACTAGGAACACGATGGTGTGATTGATTCGGCGAGGCGAGGTCGGAGACGACGGTGAGGTCGACGAATAGCGCCAGGAACCGAGGGTGCGATTGGATTGATTTACGCCTCCTCCGCGGGTGCAAGTTGGGGCAATCGAACGAGAAGAGCACAGTGGCCTCCACCGTGGTCTTATCTGGCCAAGGCGAGCACGGAATCACCGACTCCGGCTCATCTCCGAGCTAGGGTTCTCAGTGAAGAAAAGGAAAACGAGGTAGAGAGGGTTTCAGAGGGGGAAAATGGGGATGAGGATGAGCAGATGCGTTGCGGTGGCCTCCTTATCCTCTCCTCGTGATGGCGGCGTGGATCTTGGTGCAAGGACGATGGCGGACGGGCTCGACATCACCATCGAGCTGCTTCCAGCTGGAGGAAGACGATGACGTGTTGTTTTGTGAATAACCCCCTGGTACTTTCTTAAGCTCAACCCGCAGTCCCTCTCTGGTCCTACCTGTCAGCCACGGAAGAGGATGATCTGGGCTGGCTGTTGGGCTTTTGTGGGCTGCACCTGGGTGACAGGTAAGCAGAGAGAAGTTGGGCCACGGCCATGATTCTTTTTTTATTTGTTTTCCCTTTTTCTATTTTCAGTTTTACTTTCAGATTTGAATATTTACTTATTTGATTTGAATTCTCTTTATAGAATTGGTTTGCTGAGTGATTGCAACATTAATAAAGTATATTAAGGCTCTTTTATGAGTTTGTCATATAGTGGTATTATTTCTTTATTTATTTTCTATTAGAACCCCTTTTATATTATGTAGAAACCCTTATTATTAATTTTCTTTCTATTCTAAACCATGGCTTTATTATAAGATATTTTCTTATTTGTTCACAAAACTTAACTCTAGTTGTCTCATAGTTTGAATAGAAAATTTTATATGTATAATGATCCTATATCATTATTTGATGCATGAAATAAAAAATAAATTAATATGGTTATTACTACTTCCATTGACTTGGAAAATGGCAATGCATATATTCTATTATGATAAACAAAGAAGTTTAGGGTTCTTAATTTACTTATATTTCTTTGTTGATGTGAGAAAAGATTTAATAACTAAGCATATTGTTTTCTGTTTGTGATATTTGATGACAGCACCTTTTATAATAGAAAGTTATATCTAGAATGTTTTATAGAAAGGAATTGATAAAGTGTCACATCCCAAAATTTTCCAAATTTTGTAATGTGAAAAATAAATAAACAAAATAAATAATTGTTGAAATTTAGGGTGAAAAGAAACTTTTTGTTTAAAAATGGAAACATCAAAACCCATCTTGAACAAACTTTGAGTAAAATTTGAATCCAACTAAATTCAAATCAAGTGAAATGCATTCTTCATAAATGCATCTTGAAATTTAAACACTTGGAAAATAAATCAAAACCCAAAAACCTTAATGGAAGAAAATCATTTCCAAGATATCTCTAAGACTATGGAATTGTTCCATATAAAAATTTGTTAACAAGCATTTATAAATGATCAAAAATGACAAATAGAAATATTATAAAATCATAGAACATGGTTTCACTTAATTTGGAACCATATGAAAACTTATGAATTTAATAAGTTAAAAGGAATTTATTTCCAAGGCTAATAAAGCTCCTATCTAAAATCCATACCAATTTGTGAGCAAAATAATCCTAAAGAGATTTAAAAGGATAAACAAATATTAAATAAGATTTTACAAATTGGAATCACCAAGTTTGGATCTTTAAATAAAAAGATATGGATTTTATAAGACAAAGGAAGAAATATATAAATAAGGAATATTTAAAAGACAAATTAAAACTTGGCCTAATCCATAAGCAAACGGAATGAATATAATCCAAATCCAAATAAATGGATAAAGAATATTCAAATTATATGGCATTAACCAAATTCTATTCTATGAAATAAAGACAAAATCCCTAATAAGAATGATTAATTAAATCATGGGTAAATAATAAATGGAATTTGCCCAAGTGGAATAAAATTTATTTAATTAACTGAAATGGAATCAAAGAAATCATCTAAAGAAAATTTATGGAATTAAAACCATATTTGATTTCATTGGAATAAAGACATTTGCCCAAATTAAATGATTAATAATCATATTAAAATACTTAAAGTAATTCAAACTGAATTATTTAACACCCTATTAAATAAATAAAACCTACTGAAAAGGTTTAGTGAAAATTAGAATTCAAATAAAGAATTTGAAAATATATTTAATCTTATTTGAATAAAGGCAAATGCTTATTTTAATAAGGAATAAAACCATAAGAAGAATAAAAGAAAAATTCCTAAAATAGTATTCAAAATACCTGTTTAGACAGATTAAAAACTTACTGAAAAGTTTTAAAAGTTTGGAATTGAAAAAGAGTTTGAAATCATTTGAATAAATACAAAACATAAAAAGAAATTAGAAAAATAATTCAGAATAAAAAAGGGGAAAGAACAGCCCAGCAGCAACCCACCTCTCTCCCCCGAATCATTTTTCACTCACTCACTAATGAACCCACAGAGACATTTACCACCAGACCCCAACTTTTCTTTCTCTCTCTCGCTGACTAGCCAGCCCCACCTGTCAGTCATCGTTCCCACCTGCGTGACTAGTTCTTCTCGCCATTTCTGCTTTGATTTCGCGGGATTAATTCACGTCAATGTCGTGAGTAATTTCTTTCAACAATCACGCACGATAACTCTCCTCCCTCTTCTCTACCTTTCCCCTCAAACCTCTCTGCTAACGAGCCACCAGGCCGCACGAATTCACGCTCAAACCACCGCTGTCTCCGACGAGCATTCGCGGCGATTCCGGCCAGCCCACGCCTCCCCTTGCTCCCTGGCGCATACAAGTCTACTCCCTAGCCTCTGGCGCATCTCCCGTCTGCCGCTCACCGCGTGCCTGATCGTCGACTCCGTCTTCAATCGAGCGCCGCCTTGCTCGCCTCCTCTCCGACGACCTCCCGTCGTAAACCTCGGCCGCCCCTTTCCTCCTCTTTCACACACGCATACTCTCCACGACTTTGCGCATCTAACCGTACTCTCCTCTTGTCTTTGCATGCCCCGTACCGTCGCCTCCGACAACGTCTGACCGCACCCGAGCCCAAAGGCAAATCCGGCGAGTGATTAAAATCAACCCCGAGCGCCCCTTCGACAACCGATCACACGTCGAGCATCCCCTCGCCACGGCAACCTCGGTGAGCCTTTCCCCTGTCTCTCTTGCTTCCTGAATCGCCGGCAACCTCACTGGCCGAGCGCGCCACCGCCACTCACCGTCGCTGCGCCGCCAACCTTTGGTCAATCGCCTATGAGCCGTTAGATCACCATCGGGTGGCTTAGATAGAATGACTAATCGAACAGGAATGCGTGGATCATGGCCATGCGATTTCAGTTAGATCCGACGCTCCGCAGCACTCGATCCAGCCGAACCGGTACGCTCCAATTAGATCGTGACGCGTGGCATAGTTCCGATTTAAAAGACAGATTTCTTTCTATTAGATGTTAGATTTTGCAAAATTCATATATTTTGATCCCCACGTCTAAATTTTGCAAATTTTATATCAATGGAATCAGCAAAACAAGTACTTTCCAACCATGTACTTTGTTTTGTAAATTGCTTCTGTTAAATTGGTTGTTTTTGCGAAAACTTGTGTAGGCATAATTTGAACATAAAATTTATTCTAGAAATGTTTTAAGGGTAAAATCTTTGGCAGATGGATTGTCTTGAACCTACTGACCATAGAAACCAACTTATGGATTTAAAAGTGTATTTTGTGAAGCTAAAGAATAAATCCTTGAATTAAAACATTTCTAGTTAATTAAAAATATTGATTATGGTATAAAAATGCTTTTTGAGTAAAACCTTTGGAAAATGATTTGATTTAAACTCCCTGACCCTAAACACCAAGTTTTAAGATTTAAAAATATATTTGGTGAACCCTAGAAAAATTATTACTTTGTTTAAAGGCATTTCTAACAAATAAAAGATTGCTTTGGTATAAAAATGGTTTATAAGTAAAACCTTTTGCAAATGGTTTTAATATTAAACACTTGACCATAAAACACTAACATTTGTGTTTAAAAATGTATTTGTCAAACACTAGAAAATATTAGTTTGATTTGAACCATTTCTAAGCAAAACAAAAATGACTTAAAGTCTCCATTTTCACTAACTTAATAGCAAATGATTTTGCCACCTTTATAAATGACCAATAGGTGTTTTATAATGTTTATAACCTATTAGAAACCACTTTTCCAAATAAAACAATCTTTGGCATGCTTGCATGCAGTGCTTGTTTTTATTATTCTATGTGATGAATTGCTTGAATAGTAGATTGAATTTGCGCCTTGATTGAATTATAGTGAAATTTGAAGAGTGTGACTATTGCAAATATCAAGGAGTGAACTTATATTCTCTACCAAAAAGTCAAGTGGTGCTTCATACTTTGGTCCCATTATTTTCACTATGCATTAGTGATATTTCTAAGTAGGATTTGCATGGAATTTTTGCTAAGTATGAACTATGCCATGGGAAATCCTAGTAGATGAAACCTTAGTAGATTTTTCCTAAGTTAAGATTCCTACTACCATCATGATTAGCATAGCTAGTAGAAAACAAGGGTGGATAATATTCATGTTATGGAATATTTCAAGGAGTTGTGTTTTGTTAAATAAAACAACTAAGTGAATGAATCACCTGGGTGGAATGGTATTGCTTGGAAGGATTTTTGTTGAGTGGTTACACAAGGCCCATTTCTATGGTTTACCTTGTGTATCTCACTTCTGGAATGCCACCTAGGAACAAAGAGATTTGAGATGTCAAATGTTGAGAAGCTTCAAGTGTATCCACTTGGCATTATGGGCTCTGCCTGAATCATATAGGTTGCAATAACTTAGCCAAATGGACAGTTGGAGGTAGGGGATGATAGGTTGGAGCGCGTCCATTCTGGTCTAAGGGAAGGCTTTTGAAAGATCTTGTCTCAATGCATGTCGAGTCTTGTGGGGAAAGTGCACCACCTCTGCAGAGTGTAAAATCTAAGTACTTAGCCATGTCCCCGGCAATGGACAATTTGAGCATCAAGACATGGAAGCTATCAAGAATCTCCTCATCCCAATTTCTAAGTTAAAAACTTGTGGTTGAACAAGGGTTGAAGGATCACCAATTTCTATTGGGAGATGCCTTGGGTGATTTTGACAAACAAAAACTTAGTGTTTTCAAAAGATAAGGAAAATATATTTTGAGCAAAGCAAGCCTAAGATCCACTTAGCCAAATGCATATAGATGACAGATACCACTATACTACCATAGTATCACTTGCCAATACAATTCAAATGTATTGACCCTTGTGGCTGTAACTTATTATGTTGCAGGTTTGTATGATGTTAGTGAAGTATGTTGATTAGGATTACAAGTCTACAACCAACATGTTTGCCTGTGGCACTTTGAAGCTGAAGGACTCCATGCTATAGTTAATTCTGCTGCATTGTAATGAGATAGCCAAATGAGCTATGTAATATGTAATGAAATATTTTATTCATGGTTATAAAGTTGTATTATGACCTTTGTTTCTCGATATTACATCTTAACTTTGGATGCTAGTTATTGATCCAGGGACTAGCATTGTAAACACAGGGATCTCTACCTTATTAAAGGTTGGGACCTCTACATAAATATACTCCTAAGCACATATAATTATGATAATTGGAATAAACAGAGATGTGTTTATTTGATTTGCTATAGGAAAGTATTCCTAATAAGTGATATGGAGATAAGATGATAGATAAATAACATGAAATGGATATTATGTTTGGTTTGAGATTTAGAGTTGGTTGTTTACCAAGAATGTCTATCTTCCATAATTCATCATTCTAAACTTCTAAGTAAGGAATTCCTTTCCTAGATATACTATTTCTTCCTATCTATCATCATGGTTAACATGATGAGCTTTCCTTTACAATTTTTTTTCTTATTCACATATCATTCTTTTAAACTCATTGATAAATCCAATGATCTTGATGCTAAAGATTTTATAGTTTTCTCATATCCATACTTGGTTATATCCACTAATCTACTGTTGATAATCTTCCATCCAACAAGTAGTTCTTTCAACTCTACTCATAATCTTCCTTAATCATTTATCACTAATATTTCTTCATTAGATTTATACATCCAACTACCTTTCTCTAAAGCTTACTATCCTTTAGGATGAATAACACTACTTCCATAACTCTATGCTATACTAGCTTTAATTGAATCATACTGTCTTATATTTACTCTAGTAACTCATACTCCAACCTTACATTATATTAATGTGACATGTAATGACTACTCTAGGATAACTTATCTATACTAGGGTTTTAATCATGTTCTACACATCAATATCACTTATACTTGATATAAGTATCCAATCTTGGTGAGCAAGTATGATCATTATAGTCCATTAATAATTTATAGCTTAGGTTTCCAATTGACTAATCCAAACTTTATAAATACAACCTTACTATTGTATTGAAATTATCTTCTTAGTATCTCATATTGGATTAATGGTTATTCATGGACTATGCCCTCTTTAAATATTTAAGTAGATGCTATGATAAGATCAAGAAGTAGTATATCAAGTATTGATAGTTAAAGAATTTGTGAATCAATGGTTGATTACTCAATCATTAATGAACAACAGATATTGGAATATAGCTCCATAGAGATGATAAGGATTGA
Source organism: Avena insularis (assembly GCA_023614405.1). NCBI lineage: Eukaryota > Viridiplantae > Streptophyta > Magnoliopsida > Poales > Poaceae > Avena > Avena insularis. The sequence continues at coordinate 40,332,099 of CM042691.1, read as the reverse complement.
TATGGAAATAAAGATATATAGCAAATGATCTAAACTTAGTTTCTTTCCTACTCAATCTTACTTAAGAAGTAGGGTTAGGTATTACCATGATACTCATGGTATAAGCAGATGAGATTAAGATATAGTTGTTTCATTCTTATTATTTGTGTTATATCCTTAACTTGGTACTCATGAGTGATTATAATGAATACTATGATATGATCACCCAAGGATCAAATATAAACCATAATGTATTAGGGTTTAACTTATATTACATTTGATCTACCCTTAGATCAAATCTCCCTTACCCAAAATAAGGGTTTAACAAAGGTTATATTGAAACTTATCACAGTCAACTTGATGATCTACTTCAATTCCATCAAGTTAAGAGAAGCTTCAATCACTTTGACAAGTTTTGTTTAAAAGCGCAAAAATTATTCAGATTTTCTATGCATGAATGCAATGCACACATCTGGGTTCAGCTTATTTATAAGCTCTAATGCTGGGATGTTACAGACTCTCCCCCTTAAAATAAACTTTGTCCTCGAAGTTTGCACATTCTCTCGTTTCGGAGTAAGGAATTGACTTATAGTGGTTGCTACATTTCTCCACTCCATGATGACCTTAAATGGAATTAATTGTACTATTCCATAATCTGGTTAGATATCCTAATCCAATTCTTTTTATTTTATCATCAAACTTTTTATTACTATGTTAAATATAGTCTAGAGGGTCTCACTAAAACAAGTTTTAAGTTTCTATATGCCCGTGTTTGTGGTTAGAAGACTATATTTCTATTCTTGTCATAGTATAGTTGATACTGGTACTCCTTCCAAGATTGGATTTGAACTCATTTAGTCCATACCCATTGGAATTTCTTATTCTCTACATATGCCCAATTGAATGTGCTTTATTACCTCTTAGGGGTCACTTAAAAGTTGTTTCTTCTAGAATTAGTTGGTTAAGTTTATCCTTCTATCACCTTCGAGCTTATACCTTTTTAGGCTTTAGATAATCTTTCATTATCACCTGTAGTACCTTTTCAACTTTCATTCATAATGTCTACTCTCCCCCTTAGGGTTTACTAATAGTCTTTAAATTGTATATCTAGTATTTATTGGCTTTATAACTAGAATGTTGGTCTCTGTTCAGTTTATACTTTACCTAATTAGGGTATGATGAAAGATTGCATGCTGTATCCACATAGTTGTGGAACTCCGAAGCAATTCTTTCAGCATTATATGACGTACTTACTACTGGAAATTTTTGCTTGGATAGGTCTGACTTTGCGAAGCATCTCGAAAGATGATCACCTTAAATTTTTATACTTCCTTAGGTCTTACTTAACTTAGGCCAAATTTTATGCTCTTTATGCAACCATTAAGATGATTTGGTTAACTATATCAACCAACACCGGCTGCGAACAAGATACCAACTATGGATCGAAATGCCGACTATGGATTAAGTACCAACGGCTAATCATTCTAGGTGGTAGGTATTAGCTTACAGTTTCCGACCTACTACTGGTATTCTCTCTGAATTGTTAGACATTACATATCATTTTTCTCCACAACTTCATCTTTGTACTAATTCATGATACTCCCATGAACTTGGTGTAACTCCTTTATTAACTTCTTAGCATCTTACCTACTTTGAATGAGATTTAAGTTTATTACTTCTTGTTGCTCCATACATCTTTTACACTAAACTTCCTTCTTGAATCTGACTAAGAATAGTCTATGTTTTATCTATCCTCCAAATGGTGTTAATACTCCTTATCTTGCTTCGTCCTTCAAGTAAGTCTTCATTTTATCTTTGAAACTCGTCACTCCCTTACACGAATTCCCGTTCCTATCTAGGTCTGTAACATCAAGTCATAACTGGGTGTTACATCATGCATTTGCAAACCTAATTAACTTCATGTATAGATCTAGTCAATCAAGAAGATTCAAGAAGATCCAAAAGTCGATAAACAACAAAACATATACCATGTATTATACATAGGTTTTAAATAATTTACAAATGTACTAGAGGTTCCAACGGTTTGCTCCACACCTATTTACACAACTATCTTACAAGAACTTCTTGTTCTTGTGAGTATATCCTCACTTATTTCGGCAAACCTTTCAAACTACAATACGCATTACCCTCTATGTACATTATTCAAGCACTCATCCCTTGGGATGTCGTTCCTTTCTTACTTTCATCTTCCTCTAGTGCTTCCTGGAGTTCCTTCCATTATGACGTGAAGTCCTACGACCGCCTTCTGGAGCGTAAGAGCATCCAGGAGGTGCGTATTCTTGATTAGAAGTACCGAGACTGAGATTAGTCATTGAAAAATGACTAGAGTTGGCGTAATCCTCTATAGGATATTCCTGGTTTTCCGGCAACGCTTCCCCATAGTAAGTTGGCTCCTTAGATTTTTCTTGGATCCAGTCGTACATATTAGTATAGTAGCTATCGGAATACTCTTCTAAGTCGATTAGATTGGTATCACCCCCATATGGTCCATAAGGCTCTCTATGGTTATAGTTGGTCTCTTCTTCAATACCTGTATCATAAGGTATAGGATTTCCTATGGTTCCACCTTGAGATTCTACTCCCCATCCATACTTGTTTGGCTCAGGATTATTTGGAATAACTCTATTCCATTCCTGTTTTTCGGAGTTGTACTTGGTCCATAGATCTTCAGGTGGCTGGGTTTTAGTTTGGTAGTAGGCGTAATTTTCTGAGTTTGGATCATCAAACTCAGTTTCCTCATACACTTATCCTGAAGGTATGTATTTAGGGTGCCTAGATTATTTATCTAACTTCTTCCTACATGCCATTGATTTATCAGGATCAGTAAAATCCTCAATGACCGTATCCATCTCCTGAACTAGAAGTTGGTGAGTGTTATGATAAGTGTTTAGCAAAGACCGATAACGATCCATATACTCTACAGCTAGAGTAGGTTTAGTTTGGACTAGATTAGAATGATCTAACTCATGCTCTGGGTTTGAGGTTTCATGTGGTATAATGGTATGAGTACTACATTCTAGAGCTTGGGAATTTTTTTCTCGGATCATGGTTATGGTTGTTGCTACAGCAATCTAATATGCAGATGCCATGCACCTTGTCTCTCCTGATGGCATTTCTCCCTTAAGTCTTAACTTCTTGGGTAACATGATCATGACACGGTATTTAGCTAATACCTGCCCATCATAGTAACTATAAATCTTGACCAAAAGTCTCGATTCACATTCCAAACTCCATAGATGTTGTCGGAGATTATCTGTCTAATCCCCTCCATAGTCATTCAGTGTCCTGTTCATCACTTGAACATTCCGGGGTGGATATCGAGGTGCCATGTGTAACTATGGATAAGAAATTATCATTAGTCACATAGAGTTAAAACTCTTGGGTAATGATCGGATTTGCAATCATACTAAATAATTATCGCACTAGCAACATAACAGGATTATTCTCAAGTGAATATCCCTCATATTACTAGAGAACTCTTTATTATTGCTAGGATGTGTCCTACAGGTTCTACCCATTTACTAGGTTTCCAACCTAAGGTCAAAGCATATGCTCTGATACCAACTATGGTGACCCAGCATACCACTGCATGATGTAGTATACTATATTCGTAGATATAACACCAATGAAACACTGTTCACTAGTATTACATCCCTCAGAATGGCAGAACAGAAACACAGCGGGTCCAATACATGGCTAAAGGTTACAATTCACTCTTTACACAAGATCTAGAGAACACTCTAGGTTAAAGAGAGAGGAAGAACTTCTTATGAAGAAGAATCAAGATAAACAACGCAAGAACTATTATACTATTAAAACTAGTATTTTAAGTAAGGGATTGGCATTGATGTTATTGCAATACACTACAGAATTAGGTTCTTTGGCTAGAGATTATATTCCTATCTAATCAGTAACTTCGTCTTCACTTGAGTTGATGTATATGTTGACTTCCTTGACTTCATTGAAGAGCTTTAGCTTTGGATGATGAGTCCTGGAGCATAACTTGATGTGGATGTTGTCTATCCCGGCTTCAGAATCTAGCAAGGGTTAAGAAGATACTTTGATTACGAGCGTACTCAGCAAATTCACTAGAAAAGGAGTGTTTTATGCACTATTACTACAGCCACAGACCGTAGGCGTCACATCCCAAAATTTTCCAAATTTTGAAATGTGAAAAATAAATAAACAAAATAAATAATTATTGAAATTTAGGGTGAAAACAAACTTTTTGATTCTAAATGGAAACATCAAAACCCTACTTGAACAAACTTTGAATGAAAATGGAATCCAACAAATTTCAATCAAGTAGAATGCATTCATCAATGAATGTATCTTGAAATTTAAACACTTGGAAAATTTAAACCAAAACCCTAAAAATCCTAATGGAAGAAATCATTTCCAAGATCACTCAAAGACTATGGATTTGATCCATATAAAAATTTAGCAACAAAAAGTTATAAATGATCAAAAATGGTAAATAAAAATATTATAAAACCATAGAAATTGATTTCATTCAATTTGGAACCATGGATAAAAACTTATTAATTTAATAAGATAAAAGGAAATAATTTCCAAGGCTAATAAAGCTCCTATCTAAAACCCATACCAAATCATGAGAAAATTAATCCTAAAGGATTTAAAAGGATAAAAAAATATTAAATAAAATTATACAAATTGGAATCACCAAATTTGGATCCATAAATACAAATATATTGATTTTATAAGGCAAAGGGAATAAATAAATAAGGAATATTTAAAAGCCAAATTTAATCTTGGCCAAATCCATAAACAAATTAAAGTATGGAATAATAAAAAATAGTAAAATATTATTTAAATAAAATCATAAGGAATTGAAAAATATTCAATTTTATTTAAATAAAGATAAATTGCCTAAACTAAATAATAAATCCCAATGAAATTATTTAGAAGACAATTTAAATTAAATCCATAAGGAAATGGAATAAAGATGATCCAAGTCCAAATAAAATAAGGGGATAAAGAATATTCAAATAAAATAATATGGCATTAACCAAATTCTATTCCATTTGAATGAAGACAAAATCCCTAATAGAAATGATTAATAAAATCATGAGAAAATAGTAAATTGGAAATTACCAAAGTGGTTTAAGAAGTTATCGAATTAACTTAAATGAATTATTTGAATAAAGTTTATATGGGATTAAAACCATATTTGATTGATATTATTTGAATAAAGACAAATGCCCAATTTAAATGATTAATAAAACATATTGAAAATATTTCAAATAATTCAAAGTGAATTATTTAAAACCCTATTGAATAAATAAAACCTACTAAAAAGGTTTGATAAACATTTGAATTCAAAACATAAGTTTTTGAATAAAATAATATGGATTAAAAACATATTTAAAATCCTATTTAAATAAAGACAAGTGCCTAATTTAAATAAATAATAAACCATAAATGAATAAAATAATTATTCTAAAATGGAATTTAAATACATGTTTAAAATAGTATAGAAACTTACTGAAAAGTTTGAAAATATTTGAAATGAAAGAGGGTTTGAAATCATTTGAATGAATTCAAAACAAAAAATGAAAATAGAAAAAGAAAAAGGAAACAGAATAAAAAAAAGAGAAAGAACCAGCCCAACAAAGCATCTGGCCCAGCTAGCTCAACTAGCTCAGCATAAGCCCACCCGGCACTTCCCTTCTCCCTGCACGTTCTTTTCTCACCGCGGCGTCGACCCACACCCCCACTGACGAAGCGACCCCACTGCCACGTCACCTCGTCGTTTCCACCCGCGATAAACTCGCCTCTCTCGATCGCTTTCCTCTGCGATTCAATTCAATCAATACGAGTTATTCTATGGATTAAATTCGTGATCACGCTTTAACCACCTCCCTCTCTTTCCTTTAGACACTGCTAATTTTGTTGCTTGCCATTGTCACCGATTTAACGGTAACGCCAATTCCAGCGAGATCAATCACAACACCGGATTTTAATCCCGGATGCTGTTATGCCATACATCGCAATCCTGGATTACCATTTTGCGAGACATAACAGATTTGGATACCACAAGACATCATCCATTACAAACCATACATAAGGTCTTACAAATAAGGATCTCATGATCAAGTTCTTAATACAACTCAAGTAGCGGAAATACGTAATAATAACGGTGGCGAGGGTAAGCTCCATCTTCGGGTCACAGTAATGCCGACGATGGGAGATGATCCTAGTTGTCGTAACCTTCCGGTTCCATCCTCCCGGTACTCCTCTTCATAGTCCGCCACGGAATAGCCAGGGACAAAGCCATGAGTACTCTTTAAGTACTCGCAAACTAATACTAACAAGTGAAGGGTTTTTTGTAGTAGGACACTAAGCTCTAGGGTTGTTTTTCAAAAAGCCAAATTTACCTCTACTAAGTTTAGAAACGAAGAAAGCTAGTTGAAGTTTTATAACACCTAAGTGGGAACTTGTATTTCATATCACAACTCTGTTGTGGTCAAGTCAAAGTCTCAATTCATTTCATAAGTCATTTTGAAAACATCTGACGGGGGAACAGTATGGCCACTCCAACTGTCCATAACTGAGGACACCGCTATTCGAATAGTTTGACACTCTGCAGAGATTGTACACTTTCACCACAACATTCGATACATCCGTCAGGAACAAATCCTGAATTCACCATACTAAGTATTGGGATAATCAATCCTAACCTTTCAATTACACGCCCTAGTATAAGCACCTCTCATGTGAGTTTGGCCTCCCAACCATGACCAACTGTCATCTTGGGTACTGCACAGGTGGACAATCTTCACAAGGTAGCCTCAGCTCAGACCTTGGCCGTGAGGGAACCAATACTAAGGTATATAAGTTTCCAGTCAAGCCCTACACAATCTCGGGTATTGTGGTTGTACGGTAAAATTGGAATGGTATCGCATCCAGACAACCATCAGTTTTATAAAGGGGTAAGGCTCATGCCTCAACATTTTCATCATCAAAATCATCTAGTGTTCGGAAACACATGTCAAAACATCTCAGTAGAATGACTCATCATTCTAAGGTTTTCTTAACCATTTTCACCAAGTATTCCCATCTGAAGTTGATCAAGTTTTATGCTTAGCACTAGCATCTACAAATGGGAGTGGGTACTAATGAGGGGTGGTAAATTAGTGGGGTTTCAACTAAGTACAATCTCAGGCCTTAGGGTGACATCAAGATTATCTAGCTTAGGCTAAATTTTATGCTCTTTATGCAACCTTCAATTATCTTTCTAGTATCTACAATTTACTCTAGCAAACTCTAAGTAATAGCTTTGATAAAGAAATAAAGTAGAAAGCTTGTAAGTAAAACTAGGATTGGGGTTATCAAGTGGGTATGATCACATATGCTTAAGGCATATAGTTGGCATGGTAACAAGCAAGTATTAGCTTGCATAGGTCAACTTGATTAGTAAGGCTTGCATCAGTATCAGTATAATCTTGCTAAGTTAATAGCTTGCAAGTATTGGCTTGCTAAATTACAAGTGTTAGCTTGCTCAATCAACTAGTAGTATTAGGCTTTCCTTGTGCAGAGAAGTGGTTGAAGTTCTCCTCAGCTTCTTCCACGTAGTATCCTCCTTCCTCCTCGTATCCTTGGTCGGTACTAGCGTCTATAAATAAATACGAGGTACACAATCACCAAACAATACTTAACTACTTTCAATCATCACACACAAGGGTTCTATAGATGATCTAGCATCATCACTAATATCACAAGAATAAAGCATTTGTCTTATTTATTTTATTTTTAGAAAATTAATTTCTACTCATTGAAAAACTACTTAAGATTTAATATTCTCCAACTCAAACATGGGATCATGTTGACACATGTCATCACCACATATTTTAGTACATGGGAATGTGATTTAAAGTGGTGTCACAATTTAATAAGGTTTAACCTTTTATTTCAATTAAATAAAGTGACCAGAAATGCCTATGTGGCATTCTTTTATTACTTGGACATTATTTCTGTAAGTAAACCCATATGTTTTTATATATTCTAAAAGGTATGATCAAATGTGATTTTTGAGAGTTGGAATCAACTCAGAAGTTATTATGGTTGAAATTTTAAAAACGTTTGAATGCAGAAAAGCTTCTGATTGTTATTTTTACCAAGGGTGATCTATAGATCCAAATGATTTGAATCCAACGGGCTTGGATTAAGCTTTTCAATATATTTCTAAAAATTTGGTTTCATTCAATTTGGTTTATTGAATCGAGCTGGGTAGATTTTTGAATCTAGGTACAGAACTATGTTTGAATTAAAATGGAAAAAGTTAAATTCAAATGACTGGGTCAGGAACCGCTAATGGGCCCCAGTGTCAGTCACAGCTGAAGAATCGACGGGGGTCCATCGGGTCGCTGACTCTTTAAACGCGAAGCGGTACGGGGCAATCTCATCCGCACGATCTAAGTCTAATCGAACGGCTTCTACTCATCGTCCACGTCGGGCAGCGCCGACAAGATAGAAACCTAACGCAGCAGGTGGGGGTCATGGGAGGCTCACCGGGGCTCTGGAGAGGGTCGGTGATGCGGGCGAACGACGAAGTCAACGACAACGATTCTCCTGGCACCGGAAGCTCCTCCTGGGGTGGACGAAATCGACGGCTCCTCTTCTCCTCTGAAGCGGCGAGCTCCGGCCAAATTCCGGCGATGCGTTGCTTGCCTTGATTCAGCTAAGGGGTGGAACGATCAGTGAGGTGAGGGGAGTGAGATGGTGTGCTTCAATCGGCTGGGGGTGTCCTCCTTTTATAGGCCCGATGGTGAGACCGAGAGGGATGGGCATGCGACGGTGGCGACACGGCTACGGGCGGCTAGAGGCATGGCCGAGGGTGGCAATCGATCAGTGGTCTCCTGGCGGATTCTCTATGGTTTAAATGGGCGTGTAGGGGCGATGGCAAACGGTCGGGAACGCACGATGCTCTGCGAGGCAGAGGCAGCAAACTCTACGGCGAGCGGTGGCTACGGGTACAGACAGTGAAATGGGCATGTCTGGCGGTCTCCTGGGACGGTGGGGTGCATGCTGGCAGGCGGCGAGGGCTCGAGGTGGTCGGGTTGAGTGGGAATGGAGCGTGCTCTGCGGCGCGCGTTGGCATGGTCGACAGCGGCACGGGCATGGCGTTCCTGGCGGTTCTGGGCGTTGTCTTCGAGCTAGGGCTGGTCGAGAGGGGGAGGTGAGGCATGGGCTACCTCCCAGACAAGGTTGTCATGGCTAGTTCTTCTCCTAGCTTGCTGTCTACACTGGGGTGACATGGGTGCTCTCAGCCTATTCACCATTGATGACATTGGCGAGTTTACAGTGGTTCTAGAGCTTAGTTAAGTTTGCTAGATGATCTACTGAGGCTAGCATAACCAGAGAGGGAACAAGGTTGGCTCAAATCACTGCTTCAAATAGTGTTTTGATTTTGTTTGATTTGCATCTGCAACCTGTTTGATGAAATGGCCGCATGAACTCAAGTTTTGAATTTTGAAAATATTTTTGGTGGGTGTGCTAGGCATGTACTGGGGAGTCTTTGGATGCTTGGGTTTTGAAAATTGAGTTGGTTTGAGTGGTTTTTGAAAAAGTGGGATCTTCCCATACGAAATAGATTCAATTTTAAACTATCATTTAAACTAAGCACTTGAATGTTTTTGGATGATCACAAAGTGGGCCTTGATACCTTGTTATGAGTACTATCAAGGGGTGCAAAGATCCATACATGTTTCTGTTAAGTTCTGAAAGTTATAGATAGCCAAAGTAGGAATGGTAGTTAAAATGGCCAAAGTGGCCATTCACTTAATTTGTTTGTTTTGATTTGTTTGTCTTTGGGAAAAGTTTGGGGGTTGTTTAGATGATGTTTATTTCACCTAAGAATCATTTTACCAGCGAAGAAACACATTATCATGGCAATTCAAAAGAATCCAAATTTCAATACACATATATATGAATGCTTTCATATTTTTAATTAGAAAAGTTTTTGTTAACCCTAAATTTGATGATTAGAGTTTGATGATCCAAGTTTAGTATTTTTGGGATGTTACAAACCTTCCCCCCTTAAAAAAAATCTTGTCCCGAGATTTGAAAAAGGACGAAAAATATTACCTAGGATTTGAAGAGATCGGGAAACTCCGTCCTGATGTGATCTTCGCGATCCCAGGTAGCTTCCTCTTCTGTGTGGTTGCTCCACTGAATCTTGAGAAACCTGATGCTTCGGGTTCTGGTAGTTCTGAAAGCTTCTTCCAAAATACGGATGGGTACTTTGGGGTAGGTCAGGTCATCGTTGATCTCTATGGTCCGGTGATCAATATTCTTGAAAACTTCAGTCTTCTCCAGGACTTCGAGGCACTTGCGAAGTAATGATATATGGAACACATTGTGCACGGCTAGCATCTCTTCGGGTAGTTCTAGTTGATATGACACTTCTCCTCGACAGTTCAGAATCTTGAAGGGGCCGATATATCTGGGGACTAACTTTCCTTTTAGCTGGAAACGCTGCATTCCCTTCAATGGCGACACTTTCAGATACACAAAATCTCCTATGTTGAAGGCGAGGTCTCGACGTCTCTTGTCAGCGTAACTCTTCTGTCTGGACTGGGCGGTCTTGAGGTGCTCACGAATCCTATGAACCTTCTCCTCTGCTTCTCGTAGGATATCGGGTCCGAAAATGTGATTCTCTCCTACTTACGACCAGTTCAAAGGTGTGCGACACTTTCTTCCATACATGAATTCAAATGGGGCCATTTGCAAACTAGCTTGATAACTGTTGTTGTATGAAAATTCTGCGAACGACAGACAGTCTTCCCATTTAGATCCATACTCTAGCACACATGCTCTTAGCATATATTCGAGTATTTGATTTACTCGCTCTGTTTGTCCATCGGTCTGAGGGTGATAAGAGGTGATGAAATCTAGTTGGGTTCCTAACCCTTCTTGGACTTTCTTCCAGAATCTCGAGCTAAACTGAGTTCCTTGATCCGATATGACGTTCTTGGGGACTCCGTGCAAACTGATGATTCTAGCGATGTATAACTCCTCTAGCTTCGAACTCTGATACGTGGTCTTGACGGGTAAGAAATAGGCGACTTTGGACAATCGGTCCACTATGACCCATATAGAGTCATTTCCCCTACTAGAAGTAGGCAATCCGGTGATAAAGTCCATTCCAACTGAATCCCATTTCCATTCCGGAATCTGCAATGGTTGCAACAATCCAGCGGGTCTTTGATGTCCCTCCTTGACTCTCTGACATATATCACACTTGGCGATATAGCTTTCGATTTCTCTCTTCATCTTATGCCACCAAAATTGCTCCTTCAAATCTTTATACATCTTCGTTCCTGCAGGGTAGATAGAATAAAGAGTATCATGAGCTTCCTTCAGAATTACTTCTTTCAACTCGGAATCTGCTGGTACACAAAGGCGTCCTTTGTACCACAGAACTCCTTCTTAGTTTTCGGTGAATCCGGGTACTTTGCCTGTACCGATATGACGCTTGATTCCGTCGATACTAGCATTTCCTTTCTGTGCCTCTTTGATCTGGCTGATCAAAGTGGGTTGAAGTTCCATGTTAGACAAAAATCCTTCACTTACTAATTCCATTGGGTAATCTTCCATATCCTTGTGCAAGCTTGGTTGCTCCTTCAAAATCATGGAGTTCAAGCGGCACGGCAATCTGCTAAGGGCATCTGCTACCACGTTGGCTTTACCGGGGTGATAGTGAATGTCCAGGTCGTAATCCTTGATTAGCTCAATCCATCTTCTTTGTCTCATATTCATCTCCTTCTGAGTGAATATATACTTTAGGCTCTTGTGATCCGAATAAATCTCACAACGATTTCCCATCAGGTAATGCCTCCATGTCTTCAGCACTAGGACTACGGCTGCAAGTTCGAGGTCATGGGTTGGGTGATTTTGCTCATGTTGTTTCAGTTATCGAGATAGATAAGAGATAACTTTTCCTTCTTGCATTAGCACACATCCGAGACCGATCTTGGATGCGTCACAATACACGTCAAAGGGCTTCGTGATATCCGGCATGATTTAGATTGGGGCTGAAATCAATCTTCGACATCTTTCACTTTTGCAGGGTCAACGGCAATTCCTCCGGCTGAGACAACGTGGCCGAGAAATCCTACCTCCTATAACCAGAATTCACATTTGCTAAACTTGGCATACAACTGATGCTCTCTAAGGGTTCCAAAGAATGGTCCTTAGGTGTAGCTCATGTTCTTCTTCTGATTTGGAATAAATCAGAATGTCGTCGATGAAAACAACGACAAACTTATCCAGGAACTCCATAAAAATCTTATTCATGAGGTTCATGAAATAAGCGGAGGCATTGGTTAAACCAAAAGACATGACAGTATACTCGTATAATCCATATCTGGTGGTAAAGGCAGTCTTGGGAATATCCTTTGCGCGAATCTTGAGTTGATGATAGCCTGTTCTAAGATCAATCTTAGAAAACACTTTGGCACCGGTCAACTGATGAAACAAATCTTCTATCTTGGGAAATGGGTACTTGTTCTTGATAGTGACATCATTTAACTTCCGATAATCCGTACACAAACGGTTACCTCCATCCTTCTTGTCCACAAATAAGACAGGTGATCTCCATGGTGACGCACTTGCTTGAATCAATCCAATTTCCAGCATGGCATCCAGTTGCTTCTTCAGTTCTGCTAGTTCAGACGGGTTCATGATATATGGTCTCTGGGCTATGGGTCCTGTTCCGGGGATTAGTTCAATGATAAACTCGATATCCCGATCTGGGGGCATACCGGGCAAAACATCTGGAAATACATCGGGGTATTCACAGACTATCCGGACTTGGTCAATGGTAGGTTGGGCTATACTCTTGTTTCATTTGAATTGACGAGGTAAGGTTTCAGATACATGCTCGATTGATATTCCGGCTGTACTAGTCATGGTTATGGCTTTCTTGGCATAGTTGATTAATCCTTTATGTTTGGACATCCAATCTATTCCTAGTACTACTTCCAAACCTTTAGTTCCAAGTACTATCAGATTAGCATAAAAATCTATGCCATGGATTCGGATAGGGACTGCTTTGCAAATTTTCCTAGCCTTGGTGGTTGAACCGGGGATTTGAACAATCATAACATGCTTCAGTTTGGTTGGTTGAATCTTACTAGTGTAGGCAAATTCTTCAGTGACAAATGAATGCGATGCACCAGAATCAAACAACACTCTAGCAAGTACTGAATTAACAGAAAACATACACAGCACGACGTCTAGCGCTTCCTGAGCTTCTTCAGCATGCTTGAGAAAAATACGGCAGTTGCGGTTGAGCGAGTTCCCTGGGGCAAACCTTCTTCCAGGCTGAACACGACGCTGCTGCTGAGCTGGGGCATTAGAATTGGGGGCTGCGGCATTCTTCTTGTTGGGGCACTCGTTGGAGTAGTGACCCTTATTTCCACAGTCATAACAAGTCACTTGCGACTTGTCCTTTGCTGCAACAGGCACAACATTGCTTCCAGTCCTCGGGGCAGTGTTGGTGTTGGTGGCAGCATTGTTGTTGTTGAACTTGGGTGGGGCACGGTTTAAATTCCCAGAGTTGCCAGGGTTGTTGTGATTTCCTCCGGGCCTTCGGTTTCCACGGTTGGGCTAGGTCGGACGATTCATCGGGGGTCTGTTGGTTCTTGGGGCAAATCCTGGAGATGGGTTAGGGCGATACTTTGGGGTCTGATGGGTTCCTGGCTGATGCATCATGCGATGCTTGCGGTTCTCATTGGCTTGGTTGATCTTTCCTTCCATCTGGATAGCAGAGTCGACAAGGGCTTCAATATCAGCAAAGGGGATATGGACCAACACAGTCTCCATCTCATCGTGCAGACCATTCAAGAATCTCTCCTTCTTCTTGGCTTCAGTGTCGATCTCATCCGGGGCATACCTAGCTAATGACAAGAATTTGTCACAGTATTCCACTACGGTCATCCTTCCTTGCTTCAGTTCTCTGATCTCATCTCTCCTTCTCTTGATCAAACCCGGTGGCACATGGGTTCTGCTGAACTTGACCTTGAATTCCTCCCAGGTCATCATCTGTCCTCCGGTCATTGCACGAACGCTGTTCCACCATGCTCTGGCGTCTCCGACTAGATAGTGGGTGGCGAACAGAACTTTCTCGTTAGCTTCCACTCTGGCGACTTCTAGGTTGTTTTCCATGGTTAGCAGCCAATCGTCTGCGTCTAAAGGCTCTTCCGACTTAGTGAAAACAAGTGGGTTGGTGTTCTGGAAATTCTTGAGCTTAGATCCATGGTTATCCTGATTTCCTTGGCCTTGATTGTTGTTGGCCATCTGAACTATGTGCTGAAGGGTGGCTAAGTTGGCTTCACGTTCGGCTCTTTCAGCTTCGCGGTCGGAAACCAACATTTGCAGGATCTACAACATCGGGTCCGGGGATGAACCACTTCCTCCGCGAGGCATCTGCAGATTGAGATAGATCATGAGAAAAGAGGGAAATTTCTAAGGTTCAGGGACTTTGAAAAGTTTTTAAAGTTTCACTCAGATTTTTTTAGCAACTTGCTTTTCATTCATTCATTCATTCATAGCACCCGATACAAACACACACCACAAAAAAAGAAAAACAGATGGTTTTAAGAACCATTCTGGAAACTACGATACAGTGGGACCGAATACTACTCACTACGCTAGTGCTCAAGTGCTACTACTCCTCGGAGTCAATGTAGTCGTCATCCTCATCATCCTCATCGTCATCGATGAAGGCGAAATCATCCTCATCGGTGAAGAAGTCCATAGCCTGATCCTCCAGAAAATCATCGTCATCGCTGAGATAGGAGTAGGGGTCTCCACGAAGATCCTCTCCGGCATTCTCCCTTTCCTACAACTGCATGTCTCTCTCGTGGATGGTGTCCTCCAACTCCGAGATACAATGGCGAAGACGAGCAATGATGCGCTCCTTCTTGTCCAGGTGACGGCGGCGAGACATGCGATCCTTCGCTAGCATGGCGATGGTCTGATCCTTGGTCTTGATGATGGCAGACTTGTGGTTGCAGTAGTCACGGCAATCATCCAATTCCTGTTGACGATCATACATCATGAAGATGAGGTGGTCCAACCGAGTCTTCAGCTCGGGGTGGTATGGGGCTTCCAGTGGCTGTCCCATAGCATCACGCCTTGGACAAAACTCAAAGTGGGTACCCTTGATCTGGTTGATACTCTGCCCACACAGACGGGCAAGAGCTTCCTGCATGGCCCTGGCAAGTCCATCGAGCCAGTTGTTTTCTCTTAAGGTGAACTGAATTCCCTCAGCAGTGGGATGTTCAATCTTTCCTCGGAGACTTGCAACAATTAGCCACTGCAGATCTTCTCCTCCTTGATCATTGAGCTGAGCTCCGAAGAACTCAAAAGTGACGCCCGAAGTTCCGAAAGCAAGTCCAAATCCCGCTCAAAGATAAGGTCTCCTCCATTCCCCAACTGATAAAACTTGATGCACCTCACGTCCATCTATAAGAATATAGGATGAGTAAGTTAGTAGAGTGATCAAGTGTGTCAAATTTTATGTATTTTGCAAGAGTTGTTGAGGAACATGAATTTTTATGAAATAAACAAGGTGATAAGAATGGGAATAAGTTTTTGTAAATATTTGCTACCTTTGGTTTTGAAACTAAGTTTCTGATTCAAACGGCCAGTCGAACTAGGGTCTCCTATGGTCAGGATGGCTCTGATACCAACTTGTCAACACCCGGATTTTTAATCCCAGACGCCTATTATGCCATACATCGCAATCCTAGGATTACCATTTTTGCGAGACATAACAGATTAGGATACCACAGTACATCATCCATTACAAACCATACATAAGGTCTTACACAAATAAGGATCTCATGATCCAGTTCTTAATACAACTCAAGAAGCGGAAATACGTAATAATAATGGCAACGTAGGTGAAGGTCCATCTTCAAGGTCATAGGCAATGCTGACGATGGGAGATGATCCTAGTTGTCGTAACCTTCCTGGGTTCCATCCTCCTGGTACTCCTCTTCATAGTCTGGCCACGGGAATAGCCAGGGACAAAGCCATGAGTACTCTTTAAGTACTCGCAAACTAATACTAACAATTGAAGGGGGTTTTGTAGTAGGACACTAAGCTCTAGGGTTGTTTTGCAAAAAGCCATATTTACCTCTACTAAGTTTAGAAACGAAGAAAGCTAGTTGAAGTTTTATAACACCTAAGTGGGAACTTGTATTTCATATCACAACTCTGTTGTGGTCAAGTCAAAGTCTCAATTCATTTCATAAGTCATTTTGAAAACATTTGACGAGGGAACAGTATGGCCACTCCAACTGTCCATAATCACGGACGTGGCTATTAGAATAGTTTGACACTCTGCGGAGATTTTACACTTTCACCACAACATTAGATACACCCGTCAAGAACAAATCCTGAATTCACCATACTCAGTATGCGGATAATCAATCCTAACCTTTCAATTACACGCCCTAGTATAAGCACCTCTCCTGTGAGTTTGGCCTCCCAACCATGACCAACTGTCATCTTGGATACTGCACAGGTGGACAATCTTCACAAGGTAGCCTCAGCTCAAACCTTGGCCATGAGGGAACCAATACTAAGGTATATAAGTTTCCAGTCAAGCCCTACCCAATTCTCGGGTATTGTGGTTGTACGGTAAAATTGGAATGGTATCGCATCCAGACAACCATCAGTTTTATAAAGGGGTAAGGCTCATGCCTCAACATTTTCAGCATCAAAATCATCTAGTGTTCAGAAACACATGTCAAAACATCTCAGTAGAATGACTCATCATTCTAAGGTTTTCTTAACCATTTTCACCAAGTATTCCCATCTGAAGTTGATAAAGTTTTATGCTTAGCACTAGCATCTACAAATGGGAGTGGGTACTAATGAGGGGTGGTAAACTAGTGGGGTTTCAACTAAGTACAATCTCATGCCTTAGGGTGACATCAAGATTATCTAGCTTAGGCCAAATTTTATGCTCTTTATGCAACCTTCAATTATCTTTCTAGTATCTACAATTTACTCAAGTAAACTCTAAGTAATAGCTTTGATAAAGATATAAAGTAGAAAGCTTGCAAGTAAAACTAGGATTGGGGTTATCAAGTGAGTATGATCACATATGCTTAAGGCATATAGTTGGCATGGTAACAAGCAAGTATTAGCTTGCATAGGTCAACTTGATTAGTAAGGCTTGCATCAGTATCAGTATAAGTTTGCTAAGTTAATATCTTGCAAGTATTGGATTGATAAATTGCAAGTGTTAGCTTTCTCAATCAACTAGTAGTATTAGGCTTGACTTGTGCAGAGCAGTGGTTGAAGTTCTCCTCGGCTTCTTCCTCGTAGTATCCTCCTTCCTCCTCGTATCCTTGGTCGGTACTAGCGTCTATAAATAAATACGAGGTACACAATCACCAAACAATACTTAACTACTTTCAATCATCACACACAAGGGTTCTATAGATGATCTAGCATCATCACTAATATCACAAGAATAAAGCATTTGTCTTATTTATTTTATTTTTAGAAAAGTAATTTCTACTCATTGTAAAACTACTTATGATTTAATATTCTCCAACTCAAACACGGGATCATGTTGACACAAGTCATGACCACATATTTTAGTACATGTGAATGTGATTTAAAGTGGTGTCATGATTTAATAAGGTTTAACCTTTTATTTCAATTAAATAAAGTGACTCGAAATGCCTATGTGGCATTCTTTTATTACTTGGACATTATTTCTGTAAGTAAACCCATATGTTTTTATATATACTGAAAGGTATGATCAAATGTGATTTTTGAGAGTTGGAATCAACTCAAAAGCTATTATGGTTGAAATTTCAAAAATGTTTGAATGCAGAAAAGCTTCAGACTTGTTATTTTTACCAAGGGTAATCTATAGATCCAAATGATTTGAATCCAACGGGCTTGGATTAAGCTTTTCAATATCTTTCTAACAAAATTGGTTTCATTCAATTTGGTTTACTGAATCGAGCTGGGTAGATTTTTGAAACTAGGTACAGAACTATGTATCAATTAAAATGGAAAAGGTTAAATTCAAACTACTGGGCTGCGCGGGAACTGCTAATGGGCCGGCCCAGTGTCACTCTGCAGCTCGGGGCGAAACTGATAGGGGGGTCTACTGGTCAGTGACTCTTTAAATGCGAAGCGGTACGGAGCAATCTCATCTGCACGATCTAAGTCTAATCGAACGGCTGCTACTCATCGTCCACGTCCAGCGGAGCCGGCGAGACAGAAACCTAACGCGACAGGTGGGGGTCGTGGGAGGCTCACCGGGGCTCAGGCGAGGGTCGGCGATGCGGGAGAACGACGAAGTCGACGACAGCGATTCTCCTGGCACCAGCAGCTCCTCCTAGGTTGGACGAAATCGATGGCTCCTCTTCTCCTCTACAGCGGCGAGCTCCGGATAAATTGCGGCGATGCGCTGCTCGCCTTGCTCTAGCTAAGGGGTGGAACGATCAGTGAGGTGAGGGGAGTGAGATGGTGTGATTCAATCGGCTGGGGGTGGCCTCCTTTTATAGGCCCAACGGTAAGACCGAGAGGGATGGGCATGCGACAGTGGCGACATGACTACGGGCGACTAGAGGCATGGCCGAGGGTGGCGATCGATTGGTGGTCTCCTGGCGGTGCTCTATAGTTTAAATGCGCGTGTAGGGGCGGTGGCAAACGCTCGGGAACGCATGATGCTCTGCGAGGCAGAGGCGGCGGACTCTGCGGCGAGCGGTGGCTACGGGGTACGGGCGGTGAAATGGGCATGTCTGGCGGTCTCCTGGGACGGTGGGGTGCATGCTGGCGGGCGGCGAGGGATCGAGGTGGTCGGGTTGAGTTGGAACAGAGCGAGCTCTGCGGCGCGCGTCGGCATGGTCGACAGCAGCACGGGCGTGGCATTCCTGGCGGTTCTGGGCGTTGTCTTCGAGCTAGGGCTGGTCGAGAGGGGGCGGTGAGGCATGGGCTACCTCCCAGACAAGGTTGGCACGGCTAGTTCTTCTCCAAGCTTGCTGTCTACACTGGGTGACATGGGTGCTCTCGGCCTGTTCACCATTGATGACATTGGCGAGTTTACAGTGGTGCTAGAGCTTAGTTAAGTTTGCTAGATGATCTACTGAGGCTAGCATAACCAAAGAGGGAACAAGGTTGGCTCAAATCACTGCTTCAAATAGTGTTTTGATTTTGTTTGATTTGCATCTGCAACCTGTTTGATGAAATGGCCGCATGAACTCAAGTTTTGAATTTTGAAAAGATTTTTGGTGGGTGTGCTAGGCATGTACTGGGGAGTCTTTGGATGCTTGGGTTTTGAAAATTGAGTTGGTTTCAGTGGTTTTTAAAAAAGTGGGATCTTCCCATATGAAATAGATTCAATTTTAAACTGTCATTTAAACTAAGAATTTGACTGTTTCTGGATGATCACAAAGTGGGCCTTGATACCTTGTTATGAGTACTATCAAGGGGTGAAAAGATCCATACATGTTTTTGTTAAGTTCTGAAAGTTAGAGATAGCCAAAATAGGCATGGGAGTTAAATTGGCCAAAGTGACCATTCATTTAAGTTGTTTGTTTTGATTTGTTTGTCTTTGGGAAAGTTTGGGGATTGTTTAGATGATGTTTATTTCACGTAAGAATCATTTTACCAGCAAAGAAACACATAATCATGGCAATTCAAAAGAATCCAAATTTCAATACACACATATGAATTCTTTCATATTTTTAATTAGAAAAGTTTTTGTTAAGCCTAAATTCGATGATTAGAGTTTGATGATCCAAGTTTAGTATTTTTGGGATGTTACATCAACCCTCCCCTACCCCCTGGCTCCCATGAACTTGCTCGCCAACACCTTGCACACCTACTGCCGTACTCTGTTACCTCGCGCGTGCCCCAGAGACTCACCTCCGTCTCCAGCTGAGAACCACCGACGACGGCCGCGACTCCGTCGAATGATTCCAGTATACTCAATGCACCCCGTGCCCTCTAACTCATGCTATCGTGCTCGCTTGTGTATTGTGACTCTTCTGACCCTCGCCGTTCACCTTCTCATGGCTTGTAGGCTCGCCCCCATCAATGACTGAGCACACCCGATGCCGTCATGAACTCCAGGAGTGATTGCCGACGACTCCGTGCGCCCCTGTCCATCCTGCGGCCACCTTGAGCACCGCAGCAACCCCGCGAACCCGGTGAGACCCTCCTTCCTCTTCCTTTATTCCTATTCCGCCAAAATCGCCATAAGCAGAATGCCACCCCCGCCAGCCACCATCGCCGCACCGCCCATCCTTGGCCATTAGAGTTTGAACTGTTGGATCTAGATCTGTTGGCTAGGATAGAATCACTTATCGAAGGGGTATGTAGCACTCTGAGCCGCACGATTTACTTTAAATCTAATGCTCCACATCGCGCGATCCTGCCGAACCGGTACGCACCAATTAGATCAAGACACGTGGCCAGTGACTTGTTTTAAAAATAGAAATGTTCTATTAGATGTTTTGATTTTATAAAATTCATAACTTTTAATCTACACGTCCAAATTTTGCAAACTTTATATCAATGGAATCAGAAAAAATAGTACTTTGCAACCATGCCCTTTTTTAGTGAATTGCTTCTGTAAAATTAGTTGTTTTTGCAGAAACATGTGTAGGCCTATTTTCTGTATAAAATTTATTCTAAAAATGATTTTAGGGTAAAATCTTTTTTAAATGGATTTTTTTTGAACCTACTGACCATAAAAACTAACTTGTAGATTTAAAAGTATATTTTGTGATGCTAAGGAATAAATCTTTGAATAAAAACATTTCTAGTTAAATAAAAATGTTGAATATGTTTTAAAAATGCTTTTTGACTAAAACCTTTTGAAAATGGTTTGAATTAAACTCTCTGACCCTAAACACCAAGTTTTAGGATTTAAAAATATATTTGGTGAACCCTATAAAATTATTACTTTGTTCAAAGGCATTTCCAAGAAAATAAAATATTGCTGTGATTTAAAAATGGTTTTTAGGTGAAACCTTATGCAAATTGTTTAATATTAAACACTTTGACCATAAACATTGATATTTGTGTTTAAAAGACATTTTGGCTAACACTAAAAATTATTCCTTTGATTTAAAACATTTCTAGCAAAACAAAATGATTTAAAGTGGCCATTTTCACTAACTTAATATCAAATGGTTTTGCCACCTTTATAAATGACCAATAGGTGTTTTAAAATGTTTATAACCTATTAGAAACCACCTTTCCAAATAAAATGATCTTTGTATGCTTGCATGCATTGCTTTTTTTTCTTTATTGTATGTGATGAATTGTTTGAATGCTAGTTTGAATATTTGCTTGCTTGATTGAATTGTAGTGAACCTTGAAGAGTGTGACATTTGCAAGATCAAGGAGTGAACCTATATTCTCTACTAAAAGGCAAGTGGTGCTTCATACTTTTGTCCTATTATTTTCACTATGCATTAGTGATGTTTTGAGTAGGACTTGCATGGAATTTTACTAAGTATGCTATGCCTTGGGAAATCCTAGTAGTTGATGCCTTAGTAGAATTTTCCCTAAGTTAAGATCCCTACTACTATCATCCTTAGCTTAGCTAGTAGAAAACAAGGGTGGATTATATTCATGCTATGAAATATTTCTAAGTTTATGACTTATGTTTTGTTTAATAAAACAACTATGTGAATGAATCACCTAGGTGGAATGGAAAGGATGGATTATGTTGAGTGGTTACTTAGGGCCCATATTCATGGCCTACCCTGGTGTATCTCACTTGTGGAAAGCCACCCAGGAACAAAGAGATTTGAGAATTCAAATGTTGAGAAGCTTCAAGTGCAGCCACATGGCATTATGGGCTCTGCTTGGATCATATAGGTTGCAATAACTTAGCCAAATGGATAGTTGGTGGTAGGGGATGATAGGTTTGGGAACGTGTACATTATGGACTAATGAAAGGCTTCTGAAATATCTTGTCTCGATGCATGTCGAGTCTTGTGGGGAAAGTGCACCACCTCTTGAGAGAGTAAAATCTAAGTACTTAGCTGTGTCCCCGACAATGGACAATTTGAGCCTCAAGACATGGAAGCTATCAAGAATCTCCTCATCCCAATTTCTAAGTTAAAAACTTGTGGTTGAACAAGGGTTAAAGGATCTTTAATCAATGATTGGTAGATGCCTCGGGTGATTTTGATAAACAAAAACTTAGTGTTTCAACTTATAAGGAAAACTTATTTTGAGAAAAGCAAGCCTAAGCTCCACCTAGCCAAATGCATATAGATAATAGATACCACTATTATACCATAGTATCACTTGCCAATACAATTCAAATGTATTGACCCTTGTGGTTGTAACTTATTATGTTGCAGGTTTGTTTAATGTTAGTTAAGTGTGTTGAATAGGATTACAAGTCTACAACCAACATGATTTCCTGTGGCACTTTGAAGATGAAGGACTCCATGCTATATAGTTATTTCAGCTGCATTGTAATGAGATAGCCAAATGAGCTATGTAAGATGTAATGAATTATTTTATTCCTGGTTATAAAGTTGTATTATGACATTTGTTTCTTGATATTACATCTTAACTATGGATGCTAGATATTGATACAGGGACTAGCATTGTAAACACAGGGATCTCTACCTTATTAAAGGTTGGGACCTCTATAGATGGTATCTGTCAACACCCGGATTTTTAATCCCAGATGCATGTTATGCCATACATAACAATCCCAGGATTACCATTTTTGCGAGACATAACAGATTTGGATACCACAGTACATCATCCATTACAAACCATACATAAGGTCTTACACAAATAAGGATCTCATGATCCAGTTCTTAATACAACTTAAGTAGCGGAATAACGTAATAATAAAGGTAGCGTAGGCGCAGCTCCATCTTCGGGGTCATAGGCAATGCTGACGATGGGAGATGATCCTAGTTGTTGTAACCTTCCTGGGGTCCTTCGTCCTGGTACTCCTCTTCATAGTATGGCCATGGGGATAGCCAGGGACAAAGCCATGAGTACTCTTTAAGTACTCGCAAACTAATACTAACAAGTGAAGGGGTTTTTGTAGTAGGACACTAAGATCTAGGGTTGTTTTGCAAAAAGCCAGATTTACCTCTACCAAGTTCAAAAACAAAGAAAGACTAGTTGAAGTTTGGTAACACCTAAGTGGGAACTTGAATTTCATATCACAACTCTATTGTGGTCAAGTCAAAATATCAATTCATTTCACAAGTCATTTTGAAAACATCTGACGGGGGAACAATATGGCCACTCCAACTGTCCATAACCGCGGACGCGGCTATTCGAATAGTTTGACACTCTGCAGAGATTGTACACTTTCACCACAACATTCGATACATCCATCAGGAACAAATCCTGAATTCACCATACTCAGTATGCGGATAATCAATCCTAACCTTTCGATTACACGCCCTAGTATAGGCACCTCTCATGTGAGTTTGGCCTCCCAACCATGACCAACTGTCATCTTGGGTACTGCACAGGTGGACAATCTTCACAAGGTAGCCTCAGCTCAGACCTTGGCCACGAGGGAACCCATACTAAGGTATAAAAGTTTCCAGTCAAGCACTACCCAATTCTCGGGTATTGTGGTTGTACGGTAAAATTGGAATGGTATCGCATCCAGACAACCATCAGTTTTATAAAGGGCTAAGGCTCATGCCTCAACATTTTCATCATCAAATTCATCTGGTGTTCAGAAACACATGTCAAAACATTTCAGTAGAATGACTCATCATTCCAAGGTTTTCATAACCATTTTCACCAAGTATTCCCATCTAACGTTGATCAGGTTTTACGCTTAGCACTAGCATCTACAAGTGGGGGGTGAGTACTAATGAGGGGTGGTAAACAAGTGGAGTTTAACTAAGTTCAATCTCATGCCTTAGGATGACATAAATATTATCTAGCTTAGGCCAAATTTTATGCTCTTTATGCAACCTTCAATTATCTTCCTAGGATCTACAAGTCACTTAAGTGAACTCTAAGAGAAAGCTTTGATAAAGAAATAAAGTATAAAGCTTGCAGGTAAAACTAGGATTGGGGTTATCAAGTGGGTAGGATCACATATGCTTAAGGCATATAGTTGGTATGGTGACAAGCAAGTATTTGATTGCATAGGTATCAGTATCAGCTTGCTAAGTTAATAGCTTGCAAGTATTGGCTTGCAAGGTTAACTTGTATAGTAAGGCTTGCCTTGTGTAGAGAAGTGGTTGAAGTTCTCCTCGGCTTCTTCTTCGTAGTATCCTCCTTCCTCCTTGTATCCTTGGTCGGTACTAGCGTCTATGAATAAATACGAGGTACACAATCACCAAACAATACTTAACTACTTTCAATCATCACACAAAAGGGTACTATAGATGATCTAGCATCATCACTAGCATTACAAGATTAAAGCATTTGTCTTATTTATTTTATTTTTAGAAAAGTAATTTCTACTCATTGAAAAACTACTTAAGATTTAATATTCTCCAAACCAAACATGGGATCATGTTGACACATGTCATCACCACATATTTCAGTACATGGGAATGTGATTTAAAGTGGTGTCACAATTAGATAAGGTTTAACCTTTTTATTTTAAATAATTAAAGTGACTAGAAATGCCTATGTGGCATTCTTTTATTACCTGGACATTATTTCTGTAAGTAAACCCATATGTTTTTATATATTCTGAAAGGTATGATCAAATGTGATTTTTGAGAGTTGGAATCAACTCAAAAGCCATTATGGTTGAAATTTGAAAAATGTTTGAATGCAGAAAAGCCTCTGACTTGTTATTTTTACCAAGGTTTATCTACAGATCCAAATGATTTTAATCCAATGGGCTTGGATTAATCATTTCAATATCTTTCTAAAAAAATTGGTTTCATTCAATTTGGTTTACTGAATCGAGCTAGGGTGATTTTTGAAATTAGGTACAGAACTAAGTTTGAATATAAATAGAAAAAAGCTAAATTCCAATGGTTGCGCTGCACGGGAAGGGTTATTGGGCCGGCCCAGTGTCACTCCGCAGTGCGGGGCGCAACTAAATGGGGGGGTCTACTGGTTAGTGGCTCTTTAGATGCGAAGAGGTACGGGGCTATGTGGTGTTTTGGATTAGAATGAAGATCGATTGCTGAGGGTCGTCGTCGATGATGAACAAGTCACCGGCAAGCTCGAACCCTAGCGGATCAGTGGGGGTGCATAGGGGGCATACTGGGGCTCCAGTGACGACGGCGAGGCGGGCAAATGACGAAGTCGATGACGGCAAACTCAGGGGTGGTCGCGGTAGCTCCAGGGGTGGACGAAATCAATGGCTCCTCTTCTCCTCTGCAGCGGCGAGCTCCTACCAAATTCCAGCGATGCGCTGCTCGCCTTGCTTCGGCTAAGGGGTGGAACGATCAGTGAGGTGAGGGGAGTGAAATGGTGTGAACAAATTGATCGGGGATCGTCTCCTTTTATAGGCCCGACGGTGAGACCGAGAGGGATGGGCAGGCAACGGTGGCGACACGGCTACAGGCGGCTAGAGGCATGGTCGAGGTTGGCGATCGACGGGCGGTCTCCTGGTGATGCACTATGGTTTAAATTCGCGTGTGGTTGCGGTGGCAAACGGTCGGGAAGGTGTGTTGCTCTGCGAGGCAGAGGCGGCGAACTCTACGGCGAGCGGTTGCTATGGGGTACGGGCGGTGAAATGAGCATGTCTGGTGGTCTCCTAGGACGGTGGGGTGCATGCTGGCGGGCGGCAAGGGCTCGAGGTGGTCGGGTTGCATGGGAACGGCGCATGCTCTGCGGTGCACGTCGGCATGGTCGACCGCGGCGCGAGCACGGTGTTCCTGGCGGTTCTGGTCGCTGTCTTCGAGCTAGGGCTGGTCAAGAGGGGGCGGTAAGACACGGGCTACCTCCCAGAAAAGGTTGGCATGGCTAGTTCTTCTCCTAGCTTGCTGTCCACACTAGGGTGACATGGGTGCTCTTGGCCTATTCACCATTGATGACATTGGCGAGCTTACTGTGGTGCTAGTGATTAGTTAAGGTTATTAGATGATCTACTAAGGCTAGTGGTGTCCAGAGAGGGAACAAGTTAGGCCCAAAACACTGCTCAACATAGTGTTTTGATTTTGTTTGATTTGCATCTGCAACCTGTTTGATGAAATGGCCGCATGAACTTAAGTTCTGAATTTTGAAAAGATTTTTGGTGGGTGTGCTAGGCATGTACTGGGGAGTCTGTGGATGCTTGGTTTTTAAAAAATGAGTTGGTTTGAGTGGTTTTTGAAATAGTGGGATCTTCCCATATGAGATAGATTCAATTTTAAACTGTCATTTAAACTAAGCATTTGAATTTTTTTGTATGATCACAAGGTGGGACTTGGTACCTTGTTATGAGTACTATCAAGGGGTGTAAACATCCATACATTTTTCTGTTAAGTTCTGAAAGTTAAGGATAGCCAAAGAAGGCATGGGAGTTAATTTGGCCAAAGTGACCATTCACTTAATTTGTTTGTTTTGACTTGTTTGTCTTTGGGAAAAGTTTGGGGATTGTTTAGATGATTTTTATTTCACCAAGGAATCATTTTACAAGCAAATAAACACATAATCATGGCAATTCAAAAGAATCCAAATTTTAATACATACACATATCAATGCTTTCATATTTTTAATTTGAAAAGTTTTTGTTAACCCTAAATTTGAAGATTGGAGTTTGATGATTTAATTTTAATATTTTTGGGATGTTACAAAC
The DNA here is from genome assembly GCA_023614405.1 of Avena insularis. Lineage (NCBI taxonomy): Eukaryota > Viridiplantae > Streptophyta > Magnoliopsida > Poales > Poaceae > Avena > Avena insularis. Next base: position 40,305,335 of record CM042691.1, on the reverse strand, counting down.
CTTCCCACCTCAAACAAAATCTCGTCCCGAGATTTGAAAAAGTATGAAATAGATTACCTAGGATTTGAAGAGATCGGGAAACTCTGTCCTGATGTGATCTTCGTGCTCCCAGGTAGCTTCTTCTTCTGTGTGGTTGCTCCACTGAATCTTGAGAAACTTGATGCTTCTAGTTTGGGTAGTTCTGAAGGTTCTTCCAAAATACGGATGGGTACTTCGGGATAGGTCAGGTCATCGTTGATTTCTATGGTCCGGTGATCAATATTCTTTAACACTTCCGTCTTCTCCGGAACTTCGAGGCACTTGCGAAGTAATAAGATATGGAACACATTGTGCACGGCTGGCATCTCTTTGGGTAGTTCCAATTGATACGACACTTCTCCTCGATGGTTCATAATCTTGAAGGGTCAGATATATCTGGGGGCTAACTTCCTTTCAGCTGGAAACGCTGCATTCCTTTCAGTGGTGACACTTTCAGGTATACGAAATCTCCGACGTTGAAGGCGAGGTCTCGACGTCTCTTGTCGGCGTAACTCTTCTGTCTGGACTGGGCGGTCTTGAGGTTCTCACGAATCTTGTGAACCTTCTCTTCTGCTTCTCGTAGGATGTCGGGTCCGAAAATTTGACTCTCTCCTACTTCCGACCAGTTCAAAGGGGTGAGACACTTCCTTCCATACATGAATTCAAATGGGGCCATTTGCAAACTAGCTTGGTAATTGTTGTTGTATGAAAATTCTGCGAAAGGCAGACAGTCTTCCCATTTAGATCCATACTCTAACACACAGGCTCTCAACATATCTTCGAGTATTTGATTTACTCGCTCCGTTTGTCCGTCGGTCTGGGGTGATAATCGGTGCTGAAATCTAGTCGGGTTCCTAAACCTTCTTGGACTTTCTTCCAGAACCTCGTGGTAAACTGAGTTCCTCGATCCGATACAATGTTCTTGGGGACTCCATGCAAACTGATGATTCTAGCGTTGTATAACTCCGCTAGCTTCGAACTCTGATATGTGGTATTGACTGGTAAGAAATGGGTGACTTTGGAAAATCTGTCCACTATGACCCAGATAGAGTCATTTCCCCTACTAGAAGTAGGCAATCCGGTGATAAAATCCATTCCAACGGAATCCCATTTCCATTCCGGAATCTGCAATAGTTGCAACAATCCAGCGGGTCTTTGATGTCCCGCCTTGACTTGCTGACATATATCACACTTGGCGATATAGCTTCCGATTTCACTCTTCATCTTATGCCACCAAAATTGTTCCTTCAAATCTTGACACATCTTCGTTTTTTCGGGGTGGATAGAATAAAGAGTATCATGAGTTTCCTTGAGAATTACTTCTTTCAACTCAGAATCTGCTGGTACACAAAGGCGTCCTTTGTACCACAAAACTCCTTCTTCGTCTTCGGTGAATCCGGGTACTTTGCCTGTACCGATACGACACTTGATTCCGTCGATACTAGCATTTCCTTTCTGCGCCTCCTTGATCTGGCTGATCAAAGTGGGATGAAGTTCTATGCTAGCCAAAAATCCTTCACTCACTAATTCCATTCAAAAATCTTCCATCTCTTTGTGCAAGCTTGGTTGCTCCTTCAAAATCATGGAGTTCAAGAGGCACGGCAATATGCTAAGGGCATCTGCTACCACGTTGGCTTTACCGGGGTGATAGTGAGTGTCCATGTCGTAATCCTTGATTAGCTCAATCCATCTTCTCTGTCTCATATTCAGCTCCTTCTGAGTGAATATATACTTCAGGCTCTTGTGATCCGAATAAATCTCACAACGATTTCCCATTAGGTAATGCCTCCATGTCTTCAGGGCTAGAACTACGGCTGCAAGTTCGAGGTCATGGGTTGGATAGTTTTGCTCATGTTGTTTCAGTTGTCGAGTTAGATAAGATATAACTTTGCCTTCTTGCATTAGCACACATCCGAGACCGATCTTGGATGCATCACAATACACATCAAAGGGCTTCGTGATATCTGGCATGATTAGGATTGGGGCTGAAATCAATCTTCCCTTGAGTTCTTGAAAACTCGCTTCACATTTGTCCGTCCATTCATACTTCTTATCCTTCTTCAGTAATTGGGTCATGAGTCTGGCGATACTCGAGAATCCTTCTACGAACTTGCGGTAATATCCCGCCAATCCTAGAAATGCACGAACTTGGGTTTGAGTGGTTGGGGCTTGGCAATCTTCGACATCTTTCACCTTTGCAGGGTCAACGGCAATTCCTCTGGCTGAGACAATGTGGCCGAGGAATCCTACCTCCTGTAACCAGAATTCACATTTGCTAAACTTGGCATACAACTGATGCTCTCTAAGGGTTCCAAGAATGGTCCTCAGGTGTGGCTCATGTTCTTATTCTGATTTGGAATAAATCAGAATGTCATCGATGAAAACAACGACAAACTTATCCAGGAAGTCCATAAAAATCTTATTCATGAGATTCATGAAATAAGCGGGGGCATTGGTTAATCCAAAAGACATGATGGTATACTCGTATAATCCATATCTGGTGGTAAAGGCAGTCTTGGGAATATCCTCTACGCGAATCTTGAATTGATGATAGCCAGTTCTAAGATCAATCTTAGAAAACACTTTGGCACCGGTCAACTGATCAAACAAATCTTCTATCTTGGGCAATGGGTACTTGTTCTTGATAGTGACATCATTCAACTTCCGGTAATCCGTACACAAACGGTTACCTCCATCCTTCTTGTCCACAAACAAGACAGGTGATCTCCATGGTGACGCACTTGGTTGAATCAATCCAATTTCCAACATGGCATCTAGTTGCTTCTTCAGTTCTGCTAGTTCAGACGGGTTCATACTATATGGTCTCTAGGCTATGGGTCCGGTTCCGGGGATTAGTTCAATGATAAACTCGATATCCTGATCTGGGGGCATACCGGGCAAAACATCTGGAAATACATCGGGGTATTCACAGACTATCCGGACTTGGTCAATGGTAGGTTTGGCTATACTCTTGTTGCACTTGAATTGACGAGGTAAGGTTTCAGATACATGCTCGACTGATATGCCGGCTATACTGGTCATGGTTATGGCTTTCTTGGCACAGTCAATTAATCCTTTAGGTTTGGACATCCAATCCATTCCTATCCGAGTACTATCATATTAGCATAAAAATCTATGCCATGGATTCGGATAGGGACGACTTTGCAAATTTTCCTAGCTTTGGTGGTTGAACTGGGATTTGAACAATCATAACATGCTTCAGTTTGGTTGGTTGAATCTTACTAGTGCAGGTAAATTCTTCTGTGACAAATGAGTGCGATGCACCAGAATAAAAAAACACTCTTGCAAGTACTGAATTAACGGAAAACATACCGAGCACGACGTCTGGGGCTTCCTGAGCTTCTTCAGCATGCATGAGAAAAAGACGGCCGTTGCGGTTGAGCGAATTCCCTGGGGCAAACCTTCTTCCAGGCTAAACACGACGCTGTTGCTGAGATGGGGCATTTGCATTGGGGGCTGCGACATTCTTCTTGTTGGGGCACTCGTTGGAGTAGTGGCCTTTATTTCCACAGTCATAACAAGTCACTTGCGACTTGTCCTTTGCTGCAACAGGCACAACATTGCTTCTAGTCCTCGGGGCAGTGTTGGTGTTGGTGGCAGCATTGTTGTTGTTGAACTTGGGTGGGGCACAGTTGAAATTGTTGGAGTTGCCGTGGTTGTTGTGATTTCCTTCGGGCCTTGGGTTTCCACGGTTGGGATAAGTCTGACGGTTCATCGGGGGTCTGTTGGTTCTCGGGGAAAATCCTGGAGATGGGTTAGGGCGATAATTTGGGGTCTGATGGGTTCCTGGCTGATGCATCATGCGATGCTTGCGGTTCTCATTGGCTTGGTTGATCTTTCCTTCCATCTGGATGGCAGAGTCAACAAGGGCTTCAATATCCTCAAAGGGGATATTGACCAACACAGTCTGCATCTCATCATGCAGACCATTCAAGAATCTCTCTTTCTTCTTGGCTTTAGCGTCGATCTCATCCGGGGCATACCTAGATAATGACAAGAATTTGTCACGGTATTCCACTACGGTCATCCTTCCTTGCTTCAGTTCTCTGAACTCATCTCTCATCCTCTTGATCAAACCCGGTGGCACATGGGTTCTGCTGAACTTGACATTGAATTCCTCCCAGGTCATCATCTGTCCTCCGATCATTGCAAGAACGCTGTTCCACCATGCTCTGGCATCTCTGGCTAGATAGTGGGTGGCGAACAGAACTTTCTCGTTAGCTTCCTCTCTGCTGACTTCCAGATTGTTTTCCATTGTTTGCAGCCAATCATCTGCATCTAGGGGCTCCTCTGACTTAGTGAAAACATGTGGGTTGGTGTTCTGAAAATTCTTGAGCTTAGATCCATGGTTGTCCTGATTTCCGTGGCCTTGGTTGTTGTTGGCCATCTGAGCTATGTGCTGAAGGGTGGCTAAGTTGGCTTGACATTCGGCTCTTTTAGCTTCGTGGTGAGAAACCAACATTTGCAGGATCTGCAACATCGGGTCCAGGGATGAACTACTTCCTCCACGTGGCATCTGAAGATTGATATAGATCATGAGAAAAGAGGGAAATTTCTAAGGTTCAGGGACTTTTGAAAAGTTTTTAAAGTTTGACTCAGATTTTTCTAGCAACTTGCTTTTCATTAATTCATTCATAGCACACAATACAAACACACACCACAAAACAAGAAAAACAGATGGTTTTAAGAACCATTCTGGAAACTACGATATAGTGGGACCGAATACTACTCACTACACTAGTGCTCAAGTGCTACTACTCCTCGGAATCGGTGTAGTCGTCATCCTCATCATCCTCATCATCATCGATGAAGGCGAAATCATCCTCATTGGTGAAGAAGTCCAAAGCCTAATCCTCTAGAAAATCATCATCATCGCTAAGATAGGAGTAGGGGTCTCCACGAAGATCCTCTCCGGCATTCTCCCTTTCCTCCAACTGCATGTCTCTCTCGTAGATGGTCTCCTCCAAATCCGAGATACGGTGGCGAAGACGGGCAATGATGCGCTCCTTCTTGTCCAGCTGACGGCGACGAGACTTGCGGTCCTTCACTAGCATGGCGATGGTGTGATCCTTAGTCTTGATGATGGTGGACTTGTGGTTGGAGAAGTCACGGCAATTATCCAATTCCTGCTAACGATCATACATCATGAAGCTAAGGTGGTCCAACTGAGTCTTCAGCTTGTGTTGGTATGGGGCTTCCAGTGGCTGTCCCATAGCATCACGTCTTGGACAAAACTCAAAGCAGGTACCCTTGATCTGGTTGATACTCTGCCCACACAGACGGGCAAGAGCTTCCTGCATGGCCCTGGCAAGTCCATCGAGCCAGTTGTTTTCTCTTAAGGTGAACTTAATTCGCTCGGCAGTGGGAGGTTCAATATTTCCTCGGAAACTTGCAACAATTAGCCACTGCAGATCTTATCCTCCTTGATCATTGAGCTGAGCTCCGAAGAACTCGGCGTGCGGACGCTCCAGAAGTTCCGAAAGCTAGTCCAAATCCCGCTCAAAGATAAGAATATAGGATGAGTAAGTTAGTAGAGTGATCAAGTGTGTCATATTTTAGGTATTTTGCAGGAGTCGTTGAGGAACATGAATTTTTATGAAAGAATTAAGGTGATAAGAATGGGAATAAGTTTTTGTAAATATTTGCTTCCTTTGGTTTTGAAACTCAGTTTTTGATTCAAACGTCCAGTCTAACTAGGGTCTCCTATGGTCAGGATGGCTCTGATACCAACTTGTCAACACCCGGATTTTTAATCCCAGATGCCTGTTATGCCATACATCGCAATCCCAAGATTACCATTTTTGCGAGACATAACAAATTTGGATACCACAGTACATCATCCATTACAAACCATACATAAGGTCTTACACAAATAAGGATCTCATGATCCAGTTCTTAATACAACTTAAGCAGCGGAATAACGTAATAATAAAGGTAGCGTAGGCGCAGCTCCATCTTCGGGGTCACAGGCAATGCTGAGGATGGGAGATGATCCTAGTTGTCATAACCTTCCTGGGGTCCTTCGTCCTGGTACTCCTCTTCATAGTCTGGCCATGGGAATAGCCAGGGACAAAGCCATGAGTACTCTTTAAGTACTCGCAAACTAATACGAACAAGTGAAGGGTTTTTTGTAGTAGGGCACTAAGCTCTAGGGTTGTTTTGCAAAAAGCCATATTTACCTCTACTAAGTTGAAAAGCAAAGAAAAACTAGTTGATGTTTGGTAACACCTAAGTGGGGACTTGAATTTCATATCACAACTCTATTGTGGTCAAGTCAAAATCTCAATTCATTTCACAAGTCATTTTGAAAACATCTGACGGGGGAACAGTATGGCCACTCTAACTGTCCATAACCGTGGACGCGGCTATTCGAATAGTTTGACACTCTACAGAGATTGTACACTTTCACCACAACATTCGATACATCCGTCAGGAACAAATCCTGAATTCACCATACTTAGTATGCGGATAATCAATCCTAACCTTTCGATTACACGCCCTAGTATAGGCACGTCTTCTGTGAGTTTGGCCTCCCAAGCATGACCAACTGTCATCTTGGGTACTGCACAGGTGGACAATCTTCACAAGGTAGCCTCAGCTCAGACCTTGGCCGCGAGGGAACCCATACTAAGGTATATAAGTTTCCAGTCAAGCCCTACCCAATTCTCGGGTATTGTGGTTGTACGGTAAAATTGGAATGGTATCGCATCCAGACAACCATCAGTTTTATAAAGGGCTAAGGCTCATGCCTCAACATTTTCATCATCAAATTCATCTGGTGTTCAGAAACACATGTCAAAATATTTCAGTAGAATGACTCATCATTCCAAGGTTTGCATAACCATTTTCACCAAGTATTCCCATCTAATGTTGATCAGGTTTTATGCTTAGCACTAGCATCTACAAGTGGGGGGGGGTGAGTACTAATGAGGGGTGGTAAACAAGTGGAGTTTAACTAAGTTCAATCTCATGCCTTAGGATGACATAAAGATTATATATCTTAGGCCAAATTTTATGCTCTTTATGCAACCTTCAATTATCTTCCTAGAATCTACAAGTCACTTAAGTGAACTCTAAGAGAAAGCTTTGATAATGAAATAAAGTATAAATCTTGCAGGTAAAACTAGGATTGGGGTTATCAAGTGGGTATGATCACATATGCTTAAGGCATATAGTTGGTATGGTAACAAGCAAGTATTTGCTTGCATAGGTATCAGTATCAGCTTGCTCAATTAATAGCTTGCAAGTATTGGCTTGCAAGGTTAACTTGTATAGTAATGCTTGCCTTGTGCAGAGCAGTGGTTGAAGTTCTCCTCGGCTTTTCTTCGTAGTATCCTCCTTCCTCCTCGTATCCTTGGTCGGTACTAGCGTCTATGAATAAATACGAGGTACACAATCACCAAACAATACTTAACTACTTCCAATCATCACACAAAAGGGTACTATAGATTATCTAGCATCATCACTAACATTACAAGATTAAAGCATTTGTCTTATTTATTTTATTTTTAGAAAATTAATTTCTACTCATTGAAAAACTACTTAAGATTTAATATTCTCCAAACCAAACATGGGATCATGTTGACACATGTCATCACCACATATTTCAGTACATGGGAATGTGATTTAAAGTGGTGTCACTATTTAATAAGGTTTAACCTTTTTATTTTAAATAATTAAAAGTGACTAGAAATTCCTATGTGGCATTCTTTTACTACTTGGACATTATTTCTGTAAGTAAACCCATATGTTTTTATATATTCTGAAAGGTATGATCAAATGTGATTTTTGAGAGTTGGAATCAACTCAAAAGCCATTATGGTTGAAACTTGAAAAATGTTTGAATTAAGAAAAGCCTCTGACTTGTTATTTTTACCAAGGTTTATCTACAGATCCAAATGATTTGAATCCAACGGGCTTGGATTAAGCATTTCAATATCTTTCTAACAAAATTGGTTTACTGAATCGAGCTGGGTTGATTTTTGAAATTAGGTACAGAACTGAGTTTGAATATAAATAGAAAAGGCTAAATTCAAATGGTTGGGCTGCGCGGGAAGGGTTATTGGGCCGGCCCAGTGTCACTCCGCAGTGCGGGGCGCAACTGACAGTGGTGGTCTACTAGTCAGTGGCTCTTTAAACGGGAAGCGGTATGGGGCTATGTGGTGCGTTCGATTAGAATGAAGATCGACGGCTGAGGGTCGTCGTCGACGATGAACATGTCTCCGGCGAGCTCAAACCCTAGCGGCTCAGTGGGGGTGCATAGGGGGCATACCGGGGCTCCAGTGACGACGGCGAGGCGGGCAAATGACGAAGTCGACGATGAAAAACTCAGGGGTGGTCGCGGCAGCTGCAGGGGTGGACGAAATCAATGGCTCCTCTTCTCCACTGCAGCGGCGAGCTCCGGCCAAATTCTGGCGATGCGCTGCTCGCCTTGCTCCGGCTAAGGGGTGGAACGATCAGTGAGGTGAGGGGAGTGAAATGATGTGAAGAAATTGAGCGAGGATCATCTCCTTTTATAGGCCCGACGGTGAGACCAAGAGGGATGGGCAGGCAACGGTGGCGACACGACTACGATCGGCTAGAGGCATGGCCGAGGTTGGCGATCGACGGGCCGTCTCCTGGCGATGCTCTATGGTTTAAATTCGCGTGTAGGGGCGGTGGCAAACGGTCGGGAACGTGTGGTGCTCTGGGAGGCAGAGGCGTCGAACTCTGCGGTGAGCGGTGGCTATGGGGTATGGGCGGTGAAACGAGCATGTCTGGTCATCTCCTGGGATGGTGGGGTGCATGCTGGCAGGCGGCGAGGGCTCGAGGTGGTCGGGTTGCGTGGGAACGGCGCGTGCTCTGCGGTGCACGTCGGCATGGTCGACCGCGGCGCGGGCGCGGCGTTCCTAGCGGTTCTGGTCACTGTCTTCAAGCTAGGGCTGGTCGAGAGGGGGCGGTGAGACATGGGCTACCTCCCAGACAAGGTTGGCACGGCTAGTTCTTCTCCTAGCTTGCTGTCCACACTAGGGTGACATGGGTGCTCTCGGCCTATTCACCATTGATGACATTGGCGAGCTTACAGTGGTGCTAGTGATTAGTTAAGGTTGTTAGATGATCTACTAAGGCTAGTGGTGTCCAGAGAGGGAACAAGTTAGGCCCAAAACACTGCTCAACATAGTGTTTTGATTTTGTTTGATTTGCATCTGCAACCTGTTTGATGAAATGGCCGCATGAACTTAAGTTTTGAATTTTGAAAAGATTTTTGGTGGGTGTGCTAGGCATGTACTGGGGAGTCTAGGGATGCTTGGGTTTTAAAAATTGAGTTGGTTTGAGTGGTTTTTGAAATAGTGGGATCTTCCCATATGAGATAGATTCAATTTTAAACTGTCATTTAAACTAAGCATTTGAATGTTTTTGGATGATCACAAGGTGGTCCTAGGTACCTTGTTATGAGTACTATCAAGGGGTGCAAAGATCCATACATGTTTCTGTTAAGTTCTGAAAGTTAAGGATAGCCAAAGTAGGCATGGGAGTTAATTTGGCCAAAGTGACCATTCACTTAATTTGTTTGTTTTGACTTGTTTGTCTTTGGGAAAAGTTTGGGGATTGTTTAGATGATGTTTATTTCACCTAAGAATCATTTTACAAGCAAAGAAACACATAATCATGGCAATTCAAAAGAATCCAAATTTTAATACATACACATATGAATGCTTTCATATTTTTAATTTGAAAAGTTTTTGTTAACCCTAAATTTTAAGATTAGAGTTTGATAATTTAAGTTTAATATTTCTGGGATGTTATAGTATCAGACTGTGTTGCCTGTAGGATTGTAACCCTTGGATTGGACAAAACCCTTAGAAAAATAGGAGTTGTATTTGTTCAAAAACTTATTTACAAACAATCGTGTAAACTCTTTCCTCAACCCTTTTGATTTTGATTCTACATCTCCCCTATTTTAAAACTTGATGGACAAAGCCTCAACATGAGAAAATACTTCACCAACACCAATGACTTCAACTTTATTTTTCACCAAGGACTTCAATTTGGACATCACTAAGGACTACAAGTGAGACAAGAAAAATTACTCAAGACTTGAAGACTAAGGAAACACAACTTAGAAGGAATCATCATCACCTTTGAAGCTTAGTGACCAAGACACAAGAATTTTTCCAAGGAAACCATGAGCTTGATCAAGAAGAAACAACTAAGAAGAATGGAATGATATCAAGAAAACCATATAGTTGGACCACCATACTATTATATAGTTTAGATCAAGAAAAATATTTTGTTGCCTAAAAATGTGCTTGAACTTGTTGTTTGAATGGAATGTTTGATTGTGATTGCTTGCACATTTCTTGTGTGATTTGTGATGTGTGTGATTAGACTTTTTATATAGAAATCCTTGCCTATTATAATCCCAATCCAACCCAAACAGATGACTTCTCCAAGAGACTCCAACAACAAGAATGGTGACAACAACAACAACCAAGATATGCCTCTAGCAACCCAAGCCCAGTTGAATCAAGTGACAACTCAGTTTTTAGCCAACAACAATGAGTTAGACCCAACCATGCAAAAAAAATTTGAGACCCAATCCCAATTGTTGCAATGGATGACCAATCAAATGATCAGCATGATAAGCAACTCTTCCTAAGGATATTGTGACAACAATGATGTTAAGGATGATATTATAGAAGGAACTCAAGCTTGTAATATTTGTGGAGACATGGAACACACTTCTAAGGAGCATGAAGATCAATGCCCTAATTCTGAAGAGAAACATCCAACTAAACAATGCCCCACATCCCAAGTTACTTGTTTCCTATGTGAAGGAAATGATCATGTCCCTACCCAATGCCCCATCTACCCTATAGTTCAAAAAATGAAGCAAGATGGAATGCATCAAAATTATGGAAACCCCCATGAGGAAACAACTTCTATCAATAAGGATGAAGACAAAGGCAAACCTTATATTGCACCTCCATACATTTGGAATCAACTTGATGGACAAAAGAGGAAACATAGGTATTATCCAAGGAATCGTTCAAGGAACCGAGGAAGCTTTCCCACCTTTGTGGTGAAATATGAAGAACATGAACTAGAAGAACTCCTAGCTTTGGAGAAACCCAAGAAGAAGAAGAAATATATTAGCCAAGTGATGTGCAACAACTGCAGAGAGCTAGGCCATTATATATCAATTTGTCCAGAGAAGATACGTGAAGACCTCAACCTTTTCACATGTTACAAGTGTGCTGACAAAGGACATTATGCAAACAATTGTCTGAAAAAGTTTCATCAAGATCCCAAGTAAGCCAAGATGTAATTTAGGTAAAAACCTTTTTAAGGGTGGTAGTACTCTAGTTGTCTTGAAGCCAACTTGTAACCTCTAGCCTTCCCAAATCTCGGGACGAGATTTCTTTTAAGGGTGGTAGCCTGTCACATCCCAAAAAATTTCAAATTTTGAAATGTGAAAAATAAATAAACAAAATAAATAACTATTGAAATTTAGGGTGAAAAGAAACTTTTTGATTCTAAATGAAAACATCAAAACACTACTTGAACAAACTTTGAATAAAAAGGGAATCCAACAAATTTCAATCAAGTGGAATGCATTCATCAATGAATGTATCTTAAAATTTAAACACTTGGAAAAGTTAAAGCAAAACCCTAAAAATCCTAATAAGACGTGGCCAGGTGTGATCTCACCCTGACATCACCTAACCGGTGGCATGGCAGACGACGGCGAGGAGGGCAGTAGTGTGCGAGTAAGCGGGTGTGCAAGGGCTTGTTCGAACCAGAACAACATGGCAAGTAGGATAGTGGTGGCGCCACTGATTTTTGGTCATCGGGGGGCAACTGGCGACGAGCTTATGCGGCAGTCCTTGTGGGTTATTACGGTGGCGTGGATTTAGAAAGCAAACAAGGCATCGACGCATGCGAGGAGACTCAGTGACTCACCAGGAACGCGATGGTGTGATTGATTCGGCGAAGCAAGGTCGAAGACAACGGTGAGGTCGACGAACATCACCAGGAACCGAGGGTGCGATTGGATTGATTTACGCCTCCTCCATGGGTGAAAGTTGGGGCAATTTGTAACATCCCAAAATTACTAAACTTGGATCATCAAACTTTAATCATCAAAATTAGGGTTAACAAAAACTTTCCCTTGAATTCAAAATTTGGATTCTTTTGAATTGCCATGATTCTGTGTTTCTTTGCTTGCAAAAGGATTCTTATGTAAAATAAACATCATATAAACAATCCCCAAACTTTTCCCAAAGACAAACAAGTCAAAACAAACAAATAAAGTGAATGGTAACTTTGGCCAAATTAACTCTCATGCCTACTTTGGCTATCTCTAGTTTTCAAAACTCAACAGAAACATTTGTGGATCTTTGCACCCCTTGTTAGTACTCATAATAAGGTACCAAGGCCCACTTTGTGATCATCCAGAAACATTCAAATGCTCAGTTTAAATGACAGCTCAAAATTGAACCTATCTCATATGGGAAGATCCCACTTTTTCAAAAACCACTCAAACCAGCTCAATTTTCAAAACCAAAGCACCCACAGAATCCCCAGCACATGCCTAGCACACTGTAAGATCCCTCCTTTATAAAGGTAAAGGATCCCTGTGATTGCAATGCTAGTCCCTGGGTCAATAGCTAGCATCCACAGTTAAGAGGTAATATCAAGAAACAAAGGTCATAATATAACTTTATAACCAGGAATAAAATAATTTATTACATCTTACATAGCTCATTTGGCTATCTCATTACAATGCAGCAGAATATAACAATAGCATGGGATCCTTCATCTTCAAAGTTCCACAGGCAGACATGTTGGTTGTAGACTTGTAATCCTAATCATTAAACTTCACTAATATCAAACAAACCTGCAACATAACAAGTTATAGCCACAAGGGTTAATACATTTGAATTGTATTGGCAAGTGATACTATGGTAGTATAGTGGAGTCTATCATCTATATGCATTTGGCTAAGTGGAGCTTAGGCTTGCATTGCTCAAAATAGATTTTCCTTATCATTTGAAAACACTAAGTTTTTGTTTGACAAAAATCTTTCCCAAGGCATCTTCCAATAGAAATTGGTGATCCTTTCAACCCTTGTTCACCCAAGATTTTAACTTGAAATTGGGATGAGGAGATTCTTGATAGCTTCCATGTCTTGATGCTCAAATTGTCCTTTGCCAGGGACATGGCTAAGTACTTATATTTTTACTCTCTGCAGAGGTGGTGCACTTTCCCCACAAGACTTGGTTTCACCAAGACAAGATCTTTCAGAAGCCTTCCCTTAGACCAGAATGGACGCGCTCCAACCTATCAAACCCCTACCACCAACTGTCCATTTGGTTAAGTTATTGCAACCTATATGATCCAAGCAGAGCCCATAATGCCAAGTGGCTGCACTTGAAGCTTCTCAACATTTGACATCTCAAATCTCTTTGTTCCTGGGTGGCCATCGACAAGTGTGACACCAAGTTTTCCCCAGCATACTGGACTTGGTGATGCCCAAGTTTTCCCCAGCATGCTGGACTTGCATGACCACTCAACACAAACCATTCCTTCCATTCCACCTAGGTGATTCATTCACTTAGTTGTTTTATTAAACAAAACACAAGTCCTCAGACTTAGAAATTTTCTATAGTATGAATATATATTCCACCCTTGTTTTCTACTAGCTAAGCTAAGCATGATAGTAGTAGGAATCTTAACTTAGGAATTTCTACTAAGGTTTCATCTACTAGGATTTCCCATAGCATGGTTTATACTTAGCAAAAATTCCATGCAAGTCCTACTTAGAAAATATCACTAATGCATAGTGAAAATAATGGGACAAAAGTATGAAGCATCACTTGCCTTTTTGGTAGAGTATAGGTTCACTTCTTGATATTTGCAATGTTCACTCAGTTCAAATGACTACAATTCAATCAAGCAAACAATATTTCAATCTACCATTCAAGCAATTCATCACATAAAATAATAGAAACAAAACAATGCATGCAAGCATGCTAAAGATTGTTTTATTTACACAAAGTGATTTATAATAGGTTATAAACATTCTAAAACACTTATTAGTCATTTTATAAAGTGGCAAAGTCATTTGCAAAAGATTTCACTTCATAATCCATTTTTAAACCAAGTCATTATTTTATGTGGTGAAGAAATGCTTTTAATAAGGCAAAATTCTATAGGGTTCACAAAATATGTTTTCAAACCACAAAACCTTGTGTTTAGGGTCAGAGAGTTTAAATCAAAACATTTCCCAAAGGTTTTCCTTCAAAATCCATTTTTAATAATTAAACCATATTTTTATTTGACTAGAAATGTTTTAAATCAAATATTCATTCTTTTGTTTCACCAAATACATTTTTGAAACCACAGTTTGTTTCCTATGGTCAGTAGGTTCAAAACACACCATTTGCCAAAGATTTTATCCCCAAAATCATTTTAGAATAATTTTTATAACCTAAACAAGCATACATAAGTTTCTGCAAAAACAAACATTTTACTAGAAGCTTTTTACTAAACAAAGTGTATGGTTGGCTAGAGCTTGTTTTTCTGAATCCATTGATATAAAGTTTGCAAAATTTGGACGTGTAGATTTAAAGTTATGGAATTTACAAAATCACATATCTAATAGATTCAAATCTGTTTTTAAAACCAGAGTCTGGCCACGCGTCTTATTTCTATTGATCGAAAACATTTCGCGCAGATCAAGCGATGCAGGCCGTTGGATTTAAGTGGGATCACACGGCTCAGAAGCGCGCGTACCCTTTCGTTCCTGTTCTATCCTAGTCGTCAGATCCAAATCCTACGGTCCTAACTACTTTGACCATTACTCAGCGGCGCTGGCGGCGACGCTCAGACGAGGTCGTTGCCGGTGATACAGGACGCAAGGGAGAGGGGGAGAAGGCTCACCGGGTTCGCAGTGGCGTGGGGAAGCTCAACATGGTCTTCAGGTAGCAGGGGGCGCACGGGGTCGATGAGAATCGCTCGTCGGATTTGAGCCGTGCCTCTAAAAGCGGCCGTCGATGGGCGAAGTCTCTGGGACGCAAACGAGAAAAACAATGCATCAGGAAGGTGCGCACGAGTTCAAGGGTCGCTAGAATACTCAGCAGTGAGCAAGGGGCGCAAGGGTTGGACATCAGTAGCTCGCCGGAGAGGTAGCAGGCGGCGGCGCTTGCTCAGTGATGGTGTTGTTGATGATTTACTACACGCGCGGATGAATGGAAGGTTCTGTAAGGTGCGCCAGAGGTTGGGAAAGATGCTCGTGTGCTCTAGGAGGCAAGGGGCGGAGGGAGCTGGCCGGAATCATCGCCGGAGAGTCGTCGGACAGAGGACGGTGTAAGGCGAAATTCTGCAGCCTGGGGGCGTGCTAGGGTGAGGTGGCAGAGGGGAAATGGAGAGGAGACGTGGGCGGTTAAGAGGGCATCGTCAGGGTGAGGTTTAACTGTGCCATTAACGCGAATTAAGCCGAGCGTTATTTTGCCTGCAACGGCTGGCGAGGTGAGGGGCGCAGTCCGCGGGCGAGGAAGAAGGTGACGTGGCTGTGGGGTCCTCTGGCAGCGAGAGAGAGAAGGAATAGGGTCCACCAGTCAGCGTCTTTGCGGGTTAGGTCTGTGGTGAGGAAAAACGTTTCGGGGGAGGGGGAAGAGGTGGGCTGGACTGGGCCAGGCTAGTTGGGCTGGGTCCTTTTCTTATTTTTTTCTGTTCTGTTTGTTTTTCTTTTTCTATTTTGATTTTTCTGTTTTGATTTTGAATAAGCAATTCAAACCCTCATTTGATTTCAAACCTTTGTCAAAGTTTGTGTAGGTTTAAGTACTGATTAATAAAACATTCTGGGATCATTTTAGAATAAATTATTTATTCTTTTTAAGGTCTTTTAATTATTCCAAATAGGCTCTAGTTTTTAATTAGATAGGATTTAATAATGTTTTTAAATCTCTATTTAAATTCTTAAAACTTTCCTAATCTTTTCAGTAGGTTCTTACTCAATTATAAGATGTCAAATTACTTCACTTTGAATTATTTGGAAATAATTTTAATATTCTTTATTAATCATTTGCATTGGGCAATTGTTTAATTCCAATGGAATTAAATATAGTTTTAATTCCCTAAATTTTATTTGGAAGATTTATTTGATTTAAGTTGATTAAACAACTTTTATTAACTTGGGTAAATTACAATTATCATTTTCTCCTGATTTAAATGATCATTCTTAGTAGAGATTTGTCTTTCTTAAAATGGGGATAGAATGGTTAATATCATTTTATTTTATTTTGGAAATTCTTTATCCTTTTATTTTATTTGATTTGGTTTATATCCATTCCATTTGCTTAATGGACTAGGCCAAGATTTAATTTGGTCTTTAAATATTCTTTACTTAATAATTCTTTTCTCATCTTATAAAAATCCACATCTTTTTATTTAGAGATCCAAAGTTGGTGATTCCAATTTATAAAATCTTGTTTAATATTTGTTTATCTTTTTAAATATCCTTAGGATCATTTGCTCATAATTTGGTATGGATTTCTAGATAGGTTCTTTATTAGCTTTGGAAATTTAATTTCCTTAGCTTATTAATTTCATAAGTTTTTATCTCTGGCTCCAAATTAAGTGCAACCAATTTATATGATTTTAAAATATTTCTATTTGTCTTTCTTGATCATTTGTGAATGTTTGTTGACAACTTTTTATATGGATCAAATCCATAGGCTTGGAGATAACTTGGAAATGATTTTTATTCCATTTGGGTTTTTTGGTTTGGATTTATTTTCCAAGTGTTTAAATTTCCAGATGCATTTTATGAGGAATGCATTCTACTTGTTTTGAATTTTGTTGAATTCAAACTTTAATTAAAGTTTTTTCAAGATGGGATTTTGATTTCCCTTTAGAAACAAAAGTTTCTTTTCACCCTAATTTTCAACAATAATTTATTTTGTTTATTTATTTTTCACATTACAAGATTTGGAAAATCTTGGGATGTGACACACACCCACCAAAAATCTATTCAAAATTCAAAACTCAAGTTCTTGCGGCCATTTCATCAAACACCTTGCATATTGAAATCAAACAATCACAAACACTATTTTGATCAGTGATTTGGCCAACCTTGTCCCCTCTCTAGCTCACAGCAAACATCTAGTAGATCATCTAGCTTAGTTAGTAACCTCTAGCATCACTGTGAGCTTGCCATTGCCATCAATGGTGAGCAGGCTGAGCCTCACCATGTCACCCCAGTATGGACAGCAAGCTAGAGGAAGAACTAGCTGTGCCAACCTTGTCTGGGAGGTAGCCAGGCCTCACCGCCCCCTCTCAACCAGCCCTAGCTCAAGAACCGCCAGGAACGCCGTGCCCGCGCCGCTCTCAACCATGCCGACGCGCACCAACCCAGCACGCACCATTCCCACTCAACCCGACCACCTCGATCCCTTGCTTCTCGCCAGCATGCACCCCACCGTCCCAGGAGACCACTAGACATGATCGTTTCATCGCCCGTACCCCGTAGCCACCGCATGCCGCGGAGTTTGCCGCCTCTGCCTCGCAGAGCACCGCACGTTCCCGACCGATTTCCACCGCCCCTAAGCTCGCATTCAAGTCCTAGAGCATCACCAGGAGACCGCCCGTCGATTGCCAACCTCAGCCATGCCGCTAGCCGCCCGTAGCCATGTCGCCACCGTCGCCTGCCCATCCCTCTCGGTCTCGCCGTCGAGCCTCTAAAAGGAGGCCACCCCAAGCCATTTGAAGCACACCATCCTACTCCCCTCACCTGACTGATCATTCCACCCTCTAGCCGGAGCACGAGGAGCAGCAACTCGTCGGAATTGCGCCGGACAAGGCCGCCCCTAGAGAAGAAGGGAGCCGTTGATTTCGACCACCCCCGGAGCTGCCTCGACCATCCGTGAGCTCGCCGTCGACCACTCATTCGTTTGCCCGCCTTGCCGTCATCGCTGGAGCCCTGGTACGCCCCCGATGAACCCCCACTGAGCCGCTAGGGTTCGAGCTCGCCGGTGACATGTTCATCGTCGATGACGACCCTCAGCCGTCGATCGCCCTTCTAATCCAACGAACCACATAGCCCCGTACCTCTTCGCGTGTTATGAGCCACTGACTGGTGGAACCCCCTGTTAGCTGAGCACCGCGCTGCGGAGTGACACTGGGCCGGCCCATTAAACTCTCCCGCGTGACCCAACAGTTTGAATTTAGACTTTTTCTTTTTAATTCAAACTCAGTTCTGTACCTAGTTTCAAAAACCAACCCAGCTCGATCCAATGAACCAAATTGCATGAAACCAATTTTGTTAGAAAGGTAATGAAATGCTTAATCCAAGCCCGTTGGATTCAAATCATTTGGATCTGTAGATCACCCTTGTTAAAAATAACAAGTCAGAAGCTTTTCTGCATTCAAACATTTTTCAAAATTCAACCATAATAGCTTTTGAGTTAATTCCAAGTCTCAAAAATCACATTTGATCATACCTTTCAGAATATGTAAAAACATATGGGTTTACTTACAAAAATAATGTCCATGTAATAAAAGAATGCCACATAGACATTTCTAGTCACTTTATTTATTTAAAATAAAAAGGTTAAACCTTATTAAATTGTGACACCACTTTAAATCACATTCCCATATACTGAAATATGTGGTGATGACATGTGTCAACATGATCCCATGTTTGAGTTGGAGAATATTAAATCTTAAGTAGTTTTTCAATGAGTAGAAATTACTTTTCTCAAATTAAAATAAGTAAGACAAATGCTTTAATCTTGTAATGATAGGTGATGATGCTAGATCATCTATAGTACATCTTTGTGTGATGATTGAAAATAGTTAAGTATTGTTTGGTGATTGTGTACCTCGTATTTATTTATAGACGCTAGTACCGGCCAAGGATACGAGGAGGAAGGAGGATACTCCGAAGAAGAAGCCAAGGAGAACTTCAACCACTTCTCTGCTCAAGGAAAGCCAATACTTGAAACCTTGCAAGCTAACACTTGTAGTTAAGAAAGTTAGATAACCTATGCAATGCACTAAGCATGCTTGGTTGGACACATTTGATGATACACAATCCTAGTTTTACTTGCAAGCTTTATACTTTATTTCTTTATCAAAGCTTTCTTTTAGAGTTTACTTAAGTGACTTGTAGATTCTAGGAAGATAATTGAAGGTTGCATAAAGAGCATTAAATATGGCCTAAGTTAGATAATCTTGATGTCATCCTAAGGCATGAGATTGAACTTAATTAATCTCCACTTGTTTACCACCCCTCCTTAGTACTTAACCCCACTTGTAGATGCTAGTGCTAAGCATAAAACTTGATCAACTTTAGATGGGAATACTTGGTGAAAATGGTTATGAAAACATTGGAATGATGAGTCATTCTACTGAGATGTTTTGACATGTGTTTCCGACCAGATGATTTTGATGATGAAAATTTTGAGGCATGAGACTTACCCCTTTATAAAACTGATGGTTGTCTGGATGCGATACCATTCCAATTTTACCGTACAACCACAATACCCGCAAATTGGGTAGGGCTTCACTGGAAACATATATACCTTAGTATGGGTTCCCTCACGGCCATGGTCTGAGCTGAGGCTACCTTGTGAAGATTGTCCACCTATGCAGTACCCAAGATGACAGTTGTTCATGGTTGGGAGGCCAAACTCACAGGAGAGGTGCTTATACTAGGGCGTGTAATTGAAAGGTTAGGATTGATTATCCGCATACTGAGTATGGTGAATTCAGGATTTGTTCCTAACGGATGTATCGAATGTTGTGGTGAAAGTGTACAATCTCTGCAAAGTGTCAAACTATTTGAATAGGCGTCATGATTATGGAGCTTGAGTGGCCATACTGTTCCCCGTCAGATGTTTTCAAAATGACTTGTGAAATGAATTGAGACTTTGACCTGACCACAACAGGGTTGTGATATGAAATTCAAGTTCCCACTTAGGTGTTATAAAACTTTCAACTAGCTTTCTTTGCTTCTGAACTTAGTAGAGGTAAATCTGGATTTTTGCAAAACAACCCTAGAGCTTAGTGTCCTACTACAAAAAAAACCCTTACCTGTTAGTATTAGTTTGCGAGTACTTAAATAGTACTCATGGCTTTGTCCCTGGCTATTCCCGTGGACAGACTATGAAGAGGAGTACCAGGATGATGGACCGCAGGAAGGTTACGACAACTAGGATCATCTCCCATCGTCAGCATTGCCTGTGACCCCGAAGATGGAGCTTCGCGTACGCTACCTTTATTATTACGTTATTCCGCTGCTTGAGTTGTATTAAGAACTGGATCATGAGATCCTTATTTGTGTAAGACCTTATGTATGGTTTGTAATGGATGATGTACTATGATATCCAAATCTATTATGTCTTGCAAAAATGGTAATCCTGGGATTGCGATGTATGGCATAACAGACATCTGGGATTTAAAACATCCAAACCCATCTTGAACAAACTTTGTATAAAATTTGAATCCAACTAAATTCAAATCAAGTGAAATGAATTCTTCATAAATGCATCTTGAAATTTAAAACACTTGGAAAATAAACCAAAACTCTAAAACCCTAATCGAAGAAATAATTTCCAAGATCTCTCTAAGACCATGGATTTGATCCATATAAAAATTTAGCAACAAGCATTTATAAATGATCAATAATGACAAATAGTAATATTATAAAACCATAGAAATTGATTCTATTCAATTTGGAACCATGGATAAAAACTTATGAATTTAATAAGTTGAAAGGAAATAATTTCCAAAGATAATAAAGATCCTATCTAAAATCCATACCAAATTGTGAGAAAAATAATCCTAAAAGGATTTAAAATGATAAAAAAATATCAAATGAAATTATACAAATTGGAATCACCAATTTTGAATCTATAAATAAAAAGTTGTGGATTTTATTAGACAAACAAAGAAAGAAAGAAATAAAGGATATTTGAAAGCCAAATTAAAACTTGGCCAAATCCATAAGCAAATGAAATAAAAATATTCCAATTAAAATAAATGGATTAAGAATATTCAAATAAAAGAATATGGCCTTAACTCTATTCTATTATATTTAATAAAGACAAAATCCTTAATAGAAATGATTAACTAAATCAAGGGAAAATAATAAATGGAATTTTCCCAAGTGGAATAAAAGTTATTTAAATTAACTTTAATGAAATAAAAGAATCATTTAAATAAAACCATATTGGATTTTATTTGAATAAAGACAAATGCTCAATTTAAATGATTAATAAATCACAATAAAAATATTTCAAATAATTCAAAATGAATTATTTAACACCATATTAAATAAATAAAACCTACTGAATAAGTTTGGTGAAAAATTAGAATTCAAATAAGGGTTTGAAAATAAAATCAAAATCTTATTTGAATAAAAGACAAGAGCCCTTCTTAAATAAAAATATAAACCATACAAGAATAAAAGATTTATTCTAAAATGAACTTTAAAATGCATTTATAAACATCATTGAAACTTACTGAAAGTTTTGAGAAAAGTTTGAATTCAAAAAAGTGTTTGAATGAATTGAATAAAATCAAAACAGAAAAAGAAAAATAAACAGAGAAAAAAAAGGAAACCAGCCAGCCCAGCAAGCCTAGCCTATCCGCCCAAAGAACGCAGCCCACTCCCTCTACCCCGAAATGTTTCCTGTCACTCGCAAACGAACCCGCAAAGTCACTGACAATTGGACCCCACGCGCATTCCCTCTCTCTCGCTGATGAGGTTGCCCACCTGCGAGTCATCTTCTCTACCCCGCGGGTGCAACGCCCCTCTCCTCACCGTTACTGGCCGTTGCAGACTAGATTCTATTCGAGTTACTGCTGCACTAATCCCTCCCTGCGACCACGCCCTCTTAATCTCCCCTCTTCCCTCTACCTTTCCCCTCAGACCCCACTTCCCCTTCGCCACCAGGCTGCGCTGATTTTGCCCGAGACCATCCTCTGCTCCGACACACTCCAGCGACAATTACGGTCGCTCCCCGCCTCCCATTTCCCCCTCGACAACTCGAGCCAGCTCCCCTCTCCCAAACGCATCTCCCAGTAGCTCCAGTTCGCCTGCGCGTGCACCACAACGTCGGCAACGAGCAAGACTGAATGCCACCGCCTCCTGCTCCAACTCCGGCGACAACCCTGGTAGCTTCTGATCGCCCCCTCCTCTCTGTTGGTTACTCGCGTGTTCACCTGTCTTGCGCGCATCTAACGGAACCGTTTGTTTGTCTAGGCGTGACCTGTAACCTCGCAAATGACGACGAGCAGCCATGCCCGACGACCGAAGCTTCTCCGACGAGCAATAGACGACGATTCCGTGCGCCCCTTCACCTAAGACGAGTACGTCCAGCTTCCCCACGTCAAGGCGAGTCTGGTGAGCTTCTTCCCTCCTTCTCTCGCTTCCTGCATCGCCGGCGACGCCTTTGCCCGAGCGCTCCGCCCCCAGCCACCGCCGCAGCGCCACCAATTCTTGGTCAGTGCAATGAAGACCGTCAGATCCCGATCCAGTGGTTAGGATAGATGACTTATCAAACCGTTTTTGATTTATTTGCACCGCACGATCCTCTTTAGATCCAACGCACCACGTTAGGTGATCCACGTGAACCGGTACCGACGAATAGAAAACAGCCGCGTGGCAGAGGTTATGTTTTAAAAACAGAAAAATATCAATTAGATGTTTGATTTTGCAAAATTCATAACTTTAAATCTACACGTCCAAAAAATTTCACAAATTTTATATCAATGGAATTAGAAAAAATAGTACTTTCCAACCATGCCCTTTGTTTAATGAATTGCTTCTTGAAAATTAGATATTTTTGCAGAAACTTGTGTAGGCATATTTTGTGTATAAAATTCATTCTAAAAAATATTTTTAGGGTAAAATCTTTTGTAAATGGATTGTTTTTAACCTACTGACCATAGAAACCAACTTATGGATTTAAAATTGTATTTTGTTAAGCTAAAGAATAAATCTTTGAATTAAAGCATTTCTAGCTAAATAAAATTGTTGAATATGTTTTAAAAATGCTTTTTGAGTAAAACCTTTGAAAAATGATTTGATTTAAACTCTCTGACCCTAAACACGAAGTTTTAAGATTTAAAAATATATTTGGTGAACCCTATAAAATTATTACCTTGTTTATAGACATTTCCAACAAAATAAAATATTGCTTTGATTTAAAAATGGCTTATAGGTAAAACCTTTTGCAAATGGTTTAATAATAAACACTTGACCATAAAACACTAAAATTTGTGTTTAAAATTTATTTGGCAACCACTAGAAAATATTACTTTGATTTAAATCATTTTTAACAAAACAAAAATGATTTAAAGTGGCCATTTTCACTAACTTAATATCAAATGGTTTTACCACTTTTATAAATGACCAATAGGTGTTTTAAAATGTTTATAACCTATTAGAAACCAGTTTTCCAAATAAAACAATCCTTGGCATGCTTGCATGCATTGCTTTGTTTCTATTATTCTATGTGATGAATTGCTTGAATGGTAGATTGAATTTGTGCCTTGATTGAATTGTAGTGAATTTGAAGAGTGTGACTATTGCAAGATCAAGGAGTGAAGTTATATTCTCTACCAAAAAGGCAAGTGGTGCTTCATACTTTTGTCCCATTATTTTCACTATGCATTAGTGATATTTCTAAGTAAGACTTGCATGGAATTTTCTAAGTATAAACTATGCCATGGGAAATCCTAGTAGATGAAACCTTAGTAGAATTTTCCTAGGTTAAGATTCCTACTACTATCATGCTTAGCCTACCTAGTAGAAAAAAGGGTGGATTATATTCATGCTATGGAATATTTCTAAGTCAAGGACTTATGTTTTGTTTAATAAAACAACTAAGTGAATGAAAAACCTGGGTGGAATGGTAATTGCTTGGTTGGATTTTTGTTGAGTGGTTACTAGGGCCCATTTTTCAATGGTTTTACCCTGTGTATCTCACTTCTGGAATGCCACCCAGGAACAAAGAGATTTGAGATGTCAAATGTTGAGAAGATTCAAGTGCAACCACTTGGCATTATGGGCTCTGCTTGGATCATATAGGTTGCAATAACTTAGGCAAATGGACAGTTGGTGGTAGGGGATGATAGGTTTGGAGCGCGTCCATTTTGGTCTTAGGGAAGGCTTATGAAAGATCTTTTCTTGATGCATGTCGAGTCTTGTGGGGAAAGTGCACCACCTCTTGAGAGAGTAAAATCTAAGTACTTAGTCGTGTCCCGGGCAATGGACAATTTGAGCGTCAAGACATGGAAGCTATCAAGAATCTCCTCATCCCAATTTCTAAGTTAAAAACTTGTGGTTGCACAAGGGTTAAGGGATCACTAATGTCTATTGGTAGATGCCTTGGGTGATTTTGCCAAACAAAAACTTAGTGGTTTCAAATGATAAGGAAAAATCTATTTTGATCAAAGCAAGCCTAAGCTCCACTTAGCCAAATGCATATAAATGATAGATACCACTATTCTACCCTAGTATCACTTGCCAATACAATTAAAATGTATTGACCCTTGTGGCTGTAACTTATTATGTTACAGGTTTGTTTGATGTTAGTGAAGTGTGTTAAATAGGATTACAATTCTACACCCAACATGATTGCCCGTGGCTCTTTTAAGATGAAGGATTCCATGCTATATAGTTATTTCTGCTGCATTGTAATGAGATAGCCAAATGAGCTATGTAATATGTAATAAATTATTTTATACCTGGTTATAAAGTTGTGTTATGACCTTTGTTTCTTGATATTACATCTTAACTGTGGATGCTAGCTCTTGATCTAGGGACTAGCATTGTAAACACAGGGATCTCTACCTTATTAAAGGTTGGGACCTCTACAGATGGTATCAGAGCACTGTGTTGCCTGTAGGACTGTAACCCTAGGATTGGACAAAACCCCTTAGACAAATATAGGAGTTGTAGTTGTTTCAAAACTTATTTACAAACAATCTTGTAAACTCTTTCCTCAACCTTTTGGTTTTGATTCTACATCTCTTCTATTTCAACTTGATGGACAAGGACCTCAACCATGAGCAAAGACTTCAACATGAGCAAAGGACTTCACCAACTCAAATGACTTCAACTTCAACATCACCAATGACTTCAACTTTAGTTTCATCAAGGACTTCAACTTGGACATCACTAAGGAATACAAGTGAGACAAGAAATATTATTCAAGACTTGAAGACTAAGGAAAACACAACTTAGAAGGAATGAAGTTTTGTGACCAAGACACAAGAATTATTCCAAGGAAACCATGATCTCATTCAACAATAAACACCTAAGAAGAATGGAATGATCTCAAGTGAACCATATAGTTAGACCACCATACTAATGATTAGTTTAAACCCACCAACTTATGTGGTGTAGCAAAAACATTTTGTTGCCTAAAAATGTGCTTGAACTTTGTTGTTTGAGTGAAATGTTTGTTTGTGATTTCTTGCACATTGCTTGTGTGAATTGTTGTGTGTGTGATAGACTTCTTCATTTGAAATCTTTTGCCTATTCTAATCCCAATCCAACCCAAACAGATGAATTCTCCAAGAAACTCCAACATCAATAATGGTGACAACAACAACCAAGAGATGCACATGAGAGAACAACTTCTAGCAACCCAAGCCTAGATGAACCAAGTGACAACTAAGTTTCTAGACAAAAACAATGAGTTAGACCAAACCTTGCAAAATTATTTGGAAAAACAATCTCAATTATTGCAAGGGATGACCACTCAAATGATCAACATGAAAGACAACCTTTCCCAAGCAGTTTGTGCCAACAATGATGTCAAGGATGATATTATAGAAGGAACTCAAGCTTGCAATATTTGTGGAGACATGGATCACACTTCCAAAGAGCATGAAGATCAATGCCCTAATTGTGAAGAGAAACATCCAACTAAACAATGCCCCACATCTCAAGTAACTTGTTTCCTATGTGAAGGAAATAATCATGTGCCTATCCAATGCCCCATCTATCCTATTGTTCAACAAGTGAAACAAGGTGGAATGAATCAAGAGTATGGAAAACCCCATGAGGAAACAACTTCTATCAAGAAGGATGAAGACAAAGGCAAACCTCAGATTGCACCTCCATACATTAGGAATCACCTTGATGGACAAAAGAGGAAACATAGGTATTATCCAAGGAATCTTTCAAGGAACCAAGGATACTTTCCCACCTTTGAGGTGAGATATGAAGAGCATGAACTAGAGGAACTCCTAGCTTTGGAGAAACCAAAGAAAAATAAGAATAAGGAAATTATCCAAGTGTGGTGCAACAACTGCAAAGAGCTAGGCCATTATATATCAACTTGTCCAGAGAAGATACGTGAAGAACTCAACCTTGTCACATGTTATAAGTGTGGTGACCAAGGACATTATGCAGGCAATTGTCCAGAAAAGATGAAGTACAAGACAAGCAAGCCTAAGAGGGATCTCAGCATTGTCACATGTTTCAAGTGTGGAAACAAAGGACACTATGCAGACGTCTGCCCAGAGAAGTTTCATCAAGATCCCAAGCAAGCCAAGATGTAATTTAGTTGAAAACTTTTTAAGGGTGGTAGTACCCTAGTTACCTTGAAGTAAATTTGTAACCTCTAGCCTTCCCAAATATTGGGACGATATTTCTTTTAAGGGTGGTAGCCTATCACATACCAAAATTTTCCAATTTTTGTGATGTGAAAAATAAATAAACAAAATAAATAATTGTTGAAATTTAGGGTGAAAAGAAACTTTTTGTTTTAAAATGGAAACATCAAAACCCATCTTGAACAAACTTTGAATAAAATTTGAATCCAACTAAATTCAAATCAAGTGAAATGCATTCTTCATAAATGCATCTTGAAATTTAAAACACTTGGAAAATAAACCAAAACTCTAAAACCCTAATGGAAGAAATCATTTCCAAGATCTCTCTAAGACCATGGATTTGATCCATATAAAAATTTAGCAACAAGCATTTATAAATAATCAAAAATGACAAATAGAAATATTATAAAACCATAGAAATTGATTCTATTCAATTTGGAACCATGGATAAAAACTTATGAATTTAATAAGTTGAAAGGAAATAATTTCCAAAGCTAATAAAGCTCATATCTAAAATCTATACCAAACTGTGAGCAAAATAATCCTAAAAGGATTTAAAAAGATAAACAAATATCAAATGAAATTATACAAATTGGAATCACCAATTTTGAATCTATAAATAAAAAGATGTGGATTTTATAAGATAAACAAATAAAGAAAGAAATAAAGGATATTTAAAAGCCAAATTAAAACTTGGCCAAATCCATAAGCAAATGAAATAAAAATATTCCAATTAAAATAAATGGATAAAGAATATTCAAATAAAAGAATAGGGCCTTATCCCCATTCTATTATATTTAATAAAGACAAAATCCTTAATAGAAATGATTAACTAAATCATGGGAAAATAATAAATGGAATTTGCCCAAGTGGAATAAAAGTTATTTAAATT
This sequence comes from Avena insularis, assembly GCA_023614405.1. Lineage (NCBI taxonomy): Eukaryota > Viridiplantae > Streptophyta > Magnoliopsida > Poales > Poaceae > Avena > Avena insularis. The sequence continues at coordinate 40,277,785 of CM042691.1, read as the reverse complement.
AACTTTAATGAAATAAAAGAATCATTTAAATAAAATTTATATGGATTTAAAACCATATTGGATTTTATTTGAATAAAGACAAATGCTCAATTAAATGATTAATAAATCACAATAAAAATATTTCAAATAATTCAAAATGAATTATTTAACACCCTATTAACTAAATAAAACCTACTGAATAAGTTTTGTGAAAAATTAGAATTCAAATAAGGGTTTGAAAATAAAATCAAAATCTTATTTGAATAAAAGACAAGAGCCCTTTTTAAATAAAAATATAAACCATACAAGAATAAAAGATTTATTCTAAAGTGAACTTTAAAATGCATTTATAAACAGCATCGAAACTTACTAAAAGTTTTGAGAAAAATTTGAATTCAAACACATTGAATAAAATGAAAATAGAAAAAGAAAAATAAACAGAGAAAAAAATGGAAACCAGCCAGCCCAGCCCAGCTAGCCCATCTGGCCCAGCAATGCAGCCCACTCCCTCTACCGCGAAATGTTTCCTGTCACTCGCAAACGAACCCGCAAAGTCACTGACGATTGGACCCCACGTGCATTCCCTCTCTCTCGCTGACGAGGTTGCCCCACCTGCCAGTCATCTTCTCTACCCCGCGGCGACCAAGCCCTTCTCCTCGCTGTTACCGGCCGTTGCAGACTCGATTCAATTCGAGTTACTGCCTCACTAATCCCTCCCCACGACCACACCCTCTTAATCTCCCATCTTCCCTCTACCTTTCCCCTCAGACCCCACTTCCCCTCCGCCACCAAGCTGCACTGATTTTGCCTGAGACCATCCTCTGCTCCGACGCACTCCAGCGACAATTCCGGCCGCTCCCCGCCTCCCCTTGCCCCCTCGACCACTCGAGCATGCTCCCCTCTCCCGAACGCATCTCCCAGTAGCTCCAGTTCGCCTATGCGTGCACCACAACGTCGGCAATGACCAAGACTGAATGCTACCGCCTCCTGCTCCAACTCTGGCAACACCCACTGGTAGCTTCTGACCGCCCCCTCCTCTCTGTTGGTTAATCGCGTGTTCACCTGTCTTGCGCGCATCTAACGACACTGTTTGTTTGTCTAGGCCTGACTTGTAACCTCGCCAACGACGACGAGCAGCCGTGCCCGATGACCGAAGCTTATCCGACGAGCAATAGACGACGATTCCGTGCTCCCCTTCACCTACGATGAGTACGTCCAGCTTCCCCACGTCAAGGCAAGTCTGGTGAGCTTCTTCCCTCCTTCTCTCGCTTCCTGCATCGCGGGCGACGCCTTTGCCAGTTCTTGATCAGTGCGATGAGGACCGTCAGATCCTGATCCAGTGGTTAGGATAGATGACTTATCAAACCGTTTTTGATTGATCTGCACCGCACGATCCTCTTTAGATCCAACGCACCACGTTAGCTGATCCACGCGAACCGGTACCGACGAATAGAAAACAGCCGCGTGGCACAGGTTATGTTTTAAAAATAGAAACATATCTATTAGATGTTTGATTTTGCAAAATTCATAACTTTAAATCTACACGTCCAAATTTCACAAATTTTATATCAATGGAATCAGCAAAAAGAGTACTTTCCAACCATGCCCTTTGTTTAATGAATTGCTTCTCGGAAATTAGATATTTTTGCATAAACTTGTGTAGGCATATTTTGTGTATAAAATTCATTCTAAAAAATATTTTTAGGGTAAAATCTTTTGTAAATGGATTGTTTCGAACCTACTGACCAGAGAAACCAACTTATGGATTTAAAATTGTATTCTGTGAAGCAAAAGAATGAATCTTTGAATTAAAGCATTTCTAGCTAAATAAAATTGTTGAATACGTTTTAAAAATGCTTTTTGAGTAAAACCATTAGAAAATGATTTGATTTAAACTCTCTGACCTTAAACACCAAGTTTTAGGATTTAAAAATATATTTGGTGAACCCTATAAAATTATTACCTTGTTTATAGACATTTCCAACAAAATAAAATATTGCTTTGATTTAAAAATGGCTTATAGGTAAAACCTTTTGCAAATGGTTTAATAATAAAACACTAAAATTTGTGTTTAAAATATATTTGGAAACCACTAGAAAATATTCCTTTGATTTAAATCATTTTTAACAAAACAAAAATGATTTAAAGTGGCCATTTTCACTAACTTAATATCAAATGGTTTTACCACTTTTATAAATGACCAATTGGTGTTTTAAAATGTTTGTAACCTATTAGAAACCACTTTTCCAAATAAAACAATCCGTGGCATACTTGCATGCATTTCTTTGGTTTTAATATTCTATGTGATGAATTGCTTGAATGGTAGATTGAATTTGTGCCTTGATTGAATTGTAGTGAAATTTGAAGAGTGTGACTATTGCAAGATCAAGGAGTGAACTTATATTCTCTAGCAAAAAGGCAAGTGGTGCTTTATACTTTTGTCCCATTATTTTCACTATGCATTAGTGATATTTCTAAGTAAGACTTGCATGGAATTTTCTAAGTATAAACTATGCCATGGGAAATCCTAGTAGATGAAACCTTAGTAGAATTTTCCTAGGTTAAGATTCCTACTACTATCATGCTTAGCCTACCTAGTAGAAAAAAGGGTGGATTATATTCATGCTATGGAATATTTCTAAGTCAAGGAATTATGTTTTGTTTAATAAAACAACTAAGTGAATGAAAAACCTGGGTGGAATGGTAATTGCTTGGTTGGATTTTTGTTGAGTGGTTACTAGGGCCCATTTTTCAATGGTTTTACCCTGTGTATCTCACTTCTGGAATGCCACCCAGGAACAAAGAGATTTGAGATGTCAAATGTTGAGAAGATTCAAGTGCAACCACTTGGCATTATGGGCTCTACCTGGATCATATAGGTTGCAATAACTTAGCCAAATGGACAGTTGGTGGTAGGGGATGATAGGTTTGGAGCGCGTCCATTTTGGTCTAAGGGAAGGCTTCTGAAAGATCTTGTCTCGATGCATGTCGAGTCTTGTGGGGAAAGTGCCCCACCTCTCGAGAGAGTAAAATCTAAGTACTTAGCCGTGTCCCTGGCAATGGACAATTTGAGCATCATGACATGAAAGCTATCAAGAATCTCCTCATCCCAATTTCTAAGTTAAAAACTTGTGGTTGAACAAGGGTTAAGGGATCACCAATGTCTATTGGTAGATGCCTTGGGTAATTTTGCCAAACAAAAACTTAGTGTTTTCAAATGATAAGGAAAAATCTGTTTTGAGCAAAGCAAGCCTAAGCTCCACTTATCTAAATGCATATAGATGATAGATACCACTATTCTACCATAGTATCACTTGCCAATACAATTCAAATGTATTGACCCTTGTGGCTGTAACTTATTATTTTGCAGGTTTGTTTGATGTTAGTGAAGTGTGTTAAATAGGATTACAAGTCTACAACCAACATGATTGCCTGTGTGTCACATCCCAAGATTTTCCAAATCTTGTAATGTGAAAAATAAATGAATAAAATAAAACTTTGTTTGATTTTCAGGGCCAGAAGAAGCTTTTTGCTTTTAATTGGAACTTCAAACCTATTTGGATTAAATAAATCCTAAAGGGATTTATAAAGATAAATATTTATTAAAGGAAATTAAAATGTTTAAAATTACTATTTTGAATCTTTAAATAAAAAGATTTGGTTTTCAAAAGAACTTAGCCATATGGACAGTGGGTGGTAGTGTTTGATAGGTTGGAGCGCGTCCATTTTGGTCTAAGGGAAAGCTTCTGAAAGATCTTGTCTTGGGAAACCAAGTCTTGTGGGGAAAGTGCACCACCTCTGCAGAGTGTAAAATCTAAGTACTTAGCCATGTCCCTGGTAAAGGACAATTTGAGCATCAAGACATGGAAGCAATCAAGAATCTCATCATTCAAATTTCTAAGTTAAAATCTTGTGGTTTGAACAAGGGTTGTTTGAAATCTTCAATCTTTGATTGAGAGATGCCTTGTAAAGGATCTTCAATCTTTGATTGAGAAAATGATTTTGTCAAAGCAAAAACTTAGTATTTTCAAAGGTTAAGGAAAAATCTATTTTGAGCAATGAAAGCCTCAACTCCACTTAGCCAAATGCATATAGATGATAGACTCCACTATACTATTATAGTATCACTTGCCAATACAATTCAAATGTATTGACCCTTTGTGGCTGTAACTTGTATGTTGCAGGTTTGATTGTTTTTAGTGAAGATTGATTGATTAGGATTACAAAGTCTACAACCAACATCTGCCTGTGGCACTTTGAAGATGAAGGACCCATGACTATAGTTATTCCGCTGCAATGTAATGTAATAGCCAAATGAGCTATGTATTGATGTAATAAAATTATGTTATTCCTGGTTATAAAGTTATATTATGACCTTTGTTTCTTGATATTACATCTAAACTGTGGATGCTAGCTATTGATCCAGGGACTAGCATTGTAAACACAGGGGGCTCTATCTTATTAAAGATTGGAACCCCTACAGATGGTATCAGAGCATTGTGTTGCCTGTAGGATTTGTAACCCTAGGATTCGACAAAAACCCTTAGAAAAATAGGAGTTGTATTTTGTTCCACAAACTTATTTACAAAATCTTGTAAACTCTTTCCTCAACCATTTTGGTTTCAACTCTGTATCTCTTCTACTTCAACTTGATGGAAAAACCTACCCCATGACCAAGACTACACCATGTGCAAAGGACTTCTCAACTTCTTCAACTCTAATGACTTCAACATCTTTAGCATATTCACCAAGGACTTCCCAACTTGGATATCACTAAGGACAACAAGTAAGACAAGGAAATCTTGCACAAGGATAGAGACTGAGGGAATGCAAAATAAGAAGGAGCCATCAACAATTTTGAAGTATTGCAACTAAGAGCTTATCTTAAGGAAACCATGATCCCAAGTAAGAAGAAGTAACCAAGGAGGATGGAAAGATCACAAGTGAACCCTATAGATGGACCACCATAATTTAGTTAAGTCAAACACACCAACTTATGTGGTGTAACAAAATTATTTTTGTTGACTAAGTATGTGCTTGAACCTCGTTTGAGTGAAATGTTTGGTTTGTGATTGCATGCACATTGCTTGTGTGAATTGTGATGTGTGTGACTAGAATTGAGTCCTTAGAAATATTTTGCCTATTCTAATCTCCCTTCAACCCAAACAGATGACTACTCCCAAAGACTCCAAGGTTGATGACACCAATCAAGCTGACAGCATGAAAGAGCTCATAGCAACCCAACACCAGTTGAACCAACTGACAGCTCAGTTCATAGCCAACAATAGTGATAAAGACCCAGCACTGCAAAAGTTTTTGGAAGAGCAATCCCAACTGATGCTTAAGGTGACTAATCAAATGATCAGCATGGAAGAAAACTATCCCAAAAGAGAGTATGACAACAAGTATGACAAGAATGTTGTTCTAGATGGAGCCCCAGCTTGCATTATCTGTGGAGACAAGGATCATACTTCCAAGGAGCATGAAGGTCAACGCCCTAACTGTGAAGAAAATCATCCTGTTGGACAATGTCCTACTTCTCAAGCTACTTGCTACCTTTGTGAAGGAAACGACCATGTACCTATCCAATGCCCCATCTACTCCATGGTGGAACAAAGGAAACAAGAAGGATCCAAGTCTACCAATGGAAAAGGACCACTTATACCTCCAAACAAGACAACCCAATTCAAAGGACTAAAGAAACCCAAGAAACAAAAGCAAGACATGAGCCTTGCACAATGTCGTAAATGTAAGGAAATGGGACACTACTCCAGTGGATGCCCAGAGAACAAGAAGAATAAAGAGATTGACCAAGTATGGTGCAACAACTGCAAAGAGTTAGGCCATTATGTAGCAACTTGTCCACAAGAGCCACGTAAAGAACTCAAGGACATCCACTGCTTCAACTGCAAGAACCCAGGACATTATGCAAGCAACTGTCCAGAAAAGATGAAGAATAAGTTGAACAAACCTATGGAGAAACTCAACCTTGGCCCATGAGTCAAGTATGGAAATAAAGGACACTATGCAAATGTTTGCCCGGAGAAGTTTTCCCAGGATCCCAAGAAGGCCAATATGTAATTTTTGTTTGAAAATTTTTAAGGGTGGTAGTACCCTAGTTGTTTTGAGCCTACTTGTAACCCTAACCTTCCCAAATCTCGGGACGAGATTTATTTTAAGGGTGGTAGCCTGTCACATCCCAAGATTTTCCAAATCTTATAATGTGAAAAATAAATGAATAAAATAAAACTTTGTTTGATTTTCAGGGCCAGAAGAAGCTTTTTGCTTTTAATTGGAACTTCAAACCTATTTGGATTAAATAAATCCTAAAGGGATTTATAAAGATAAACATTTATTAAAGGAAATTAAAATGTTTTAAAATTACTATTTTGAATATTTAAATAAAAAGATTTGGTTTTCAAAAGAAAAGGTGGATTCATAAATAAGGATTATTTTATAAAGCCAAATTAAACCTTGGCCAAGTGTTTAAAATAAAATGTTTTGTTTTGATTAAAAATAGTAAAGGATTTTTTAAATAAAGTAATAAGGATTTAATATCAAATTTTATTTAAATAAAAGGTTTTACCATTTTAATTGAAACATCAAAACTATTAAATTATTTTAAATAAGTTTTCCAAATATTTTATATTCTCAAATAAAACTTACTGAAGTGTTTTGGTTTTATTTTAGATTTCAAAATAAAGTTTCTAATAAAACAAATCCTATTTGATTTAATAACTAAGGCCCACTTTATTTAATTATTAATGGACCCTATAACAAAAATGTTATTTTATTTTAAACAAGCTTTCCAAATATTCCTTATTTTCAAATACAACCTACTGAATGGTTTAAAATTATTTAGTTCTCAAGAGGAGCTTTGAATTAAATCAAAACCTATGGATTTAATAATTGGTACACCTATTTAATTAAATAATAATAGACCCTATTATTAAAATTATTAATTTGAATTTGGATTTTGATTCATGTTACTAAACAGAACTAATTTCATAGTTACAAAATTGGGTGAAGGTTTGAATTGTTTTGATTGCTTGGAAATTGTTTGAGATTCAAAACAGAATATAGAAATAGAAAAAGAAAAAGAATCAGAAACAGAAAAAATAAGAAAGAAATCGACCCAACCCAACAGCCCAACAGCAGCCCACCTAGCCCACCTGTTCCCACGCCCCGAATCGTTTTTCCTCACTCAGGAACTTAACCGCACAGAGACTAACCAGTGGACCTCACTCTCTTTTCCTTTCCCACTGACCGGTGGACCCCACTCCTCCTGTTCTTCTTTCTCACACGCGCGACCCCTTCTTCCTCCCTCAACGCCGTTACCTGCTGTGATTCCGCGGATTCAATACGCTATAATGCCGCGCCTTTACCTCGCCTTGACCATGCTCGATAAAACGTCAGCGTCCATTCTTCATTTCCCCTCTGACTCCTCCCCAAATCACGCCACCAGGCCGCCCCAATTCCTTTCCGATCACCCTCTGTTCCGACGAAGTCCGGCACCGGTTCCGGCGACACGACACCGCCCCGAGCCTCCCTGAGCATGCTGACAACTTCCCCACTCCCAGACGCATCTCCCAGGACCCTCCTCTCAACCGCGGGCGCCCCAGAGCGTCGACTACGACAAGCTCTGGACGACGCCGCCGTCTGCAACCTCTCCGTCGAGTTCCTCCGGTAAGACCAGACCGCCCCTCTCCCCCTCAATCACACACGCGTCATCCCCTCGACCATACGCATCTAACCGTGCCCTTTGTTTGCCACCGCATGATCTGCAATTTTGCCTTCGACCACAGGCAGAGCCGTCCAGCGTTGCTCTCTACTCCGGCGAGCAATCGCAGCTGTACCTGAGCACCCCCTGCCACGACAAGCACACGACGAGCATCACCCCGTCCTCGCGACCTCGTTAAGCCTACTCTCTTCCTCTCTCGCTTCCTAGAACTACCGCGAGCACTTTGTCTGGCCGTCGCCGCCGTCCACCACCGCGTGGCGCCGCCCATCTGTGACCGAGCAATAGCATCCGTAGGATCTTAATCCAACGCCTACGATCGGTCACTTAAGCCGCGAAGAGGTACGCGCCCTGTTCCGTGCGATCAAATTAGATCCAACGCACCGTGTCGCCGATCCGGCCGAATCGGTACCTTCCAGTTAAAACACGCCGCGTGTCACCTAATCTGTTTAGAAACAGATTTGAAAACAGAATATTTTGTGAATTTCAAACCCTTATAACTTTGGATCCACACGTCCAAAAATTACAAATTTTATGTCGTTGGATTCAGGAGAATAAGACCTAGCCAACCATGCCCTTGGTTTAGCCAATAGTAACTGTTAGTTTGCTTGTTTTTGTAGATTCCTTTGTGAAGCTTGTTTAGAGTAGAAAAATTGTTTAAAATTGAATTTAGGGTTAAAACTTTTTCAAAATGGTTTGTTGTGACCTTACTGACCCTAGGAACCAACCCTTGGTGTTAAAAATGATTTTGGTAAGATTTAGGTTGGATTACTTGACTTAGCCATTTTCTAGCCAAATAAAAAGAATGGTTTTTGTTATGAAAATGTTTATGGAAAGAAAACTTTAAGAAAATGGTTTGATCAAACCCACTGAACCAAAACACCAAGTTTTGCAAATTAGCAACTCATTTGGTGAACAACTTAAGAGTTTTGCCTTGATAAAAACATTTTTCACCACATGAAATGATGAATGGATTTAAAAATGGTTTTGGATAAAACCCATTTTCAAATGACTTTGCCATTTTGGTAAATGACCAATTTGGACCTTACAAAGTTTAGAAGCCTAGTGGAGACCATCCTTACAAATAGAACCATCCTTTGCATGCTTACATGCATGACTTAGATCCCATTGTTTTGTGTGTGTTAAATTTTTTGATTGATTTATTGGTTTGGAATGCTAGTTGATTTTGTGTCTACTTGATTGACTTGTAGTGAAGTTAGAAAGTGTGAGACTAGCAAGATCAAGGAGTGAACCACCATTCCCTACCAAAAGGCAAGTGATGCTTCATACTTTTTGTCCCATTACTTTCACTATGCATTAGTGATTTTGCTAAGTAAAACTTGCATGGAATTTTGCTAAGTATGAACCTTGCTATAGGAAAACCCAGTAGATGAATCCTTAGTAGGATTTTCCTAAGTTAAGATTCCTACTACTATCAAGCTTAGCCTAGCTAATAGAAAACATGGGTGGAATATATATTCACACTATGGAAAAATATTCTAAGTCTGAGGACTTGTGATTTTGTCTAATAAAACAACTAAGTTAATGAATCACCTGGGTGGAATGGGATGGCTTGGTGGTTTTTTGGTTGAGTGGTTCACAAGGCCATGGACTTGGCTTGTGTATCTCACTTGTGGTATGCCACCTAGGCACAAAGAGATTTGAGATGTCAAATGTTGAGAAGCTTCAAGTGCAACCACTTGGCAATATGGGCTCTGCCATGATCATATAGGTTGCAAGAACTTAGCCATATGGACTGTGGGTGGTAGTGTTTGATAGGTTGGAGCGCGTCCATTTTGGTCTAAGGGAAAGCTTCTGAAAGATCTTGTCTTGGGAAACCAAGTCTTGTGGGTAAAGTGCACCACCTCTGCAGAGTGTAAAATCTAAGTACTTAGCCATGTCCCTGGTAAAGGACAATTTGAGCATCAAGACATGGAAGCAATCAAGAATCTCATCATTCAAATTTCTAAGTTAAAATCTTGTGGTTTGAACAAGGGTTGTTTGAAATCTTCAATCTTTGATTGAGAGATGCCTTGTAAAGGATCTTCAATCTTTGATTGAGAAAATGATTTTGTCAAAGCAAAAACTTAGTATTTTCAAAGGTTAAGGAAAAATCTATTTTGAGCAATGCAAGCCTCAACTCCACTTAGCCAAATGCATATAGATGATAGACTCCACTATACTATTATAGTATCACTTGCCAATACAATTCAAATGTATTGACCCTTTGTGGCTGTAACTTGTATGTTGCAGGTTTGATTGTTTTTAGTGAAGATTGATTGATTAGGATTACAAAGTCTACAACCAACATCTGCCTGTGGCACTTTGAAGATGAAGGACCCATGACTATAGTTATTCCGCTGCAATGTAATGTAATAGCCAAATGAGCTATGTATTGATGTAATAAAATTATGTTATTCCTGGTTATAAAGTTATATTATGACCTTTGTTTCTTGATATTACATCTAAAATGTGGATGCTAGCTATTGATCCAGGGACTAGCATTGTAAACACAGGGGGCTCTATCTTATTAAAGGTTGGAACCCCTACACTGTGGCTCTTGGAATATGAAAGACTCCATGCTATATAGTTATTCCGGATGCATTGTAATGAGATAGCCAAATGAGCTATGTAAGATGTAATGAATTATTTTATACCTGGTTATAAAGTTGTATTATGACCTTTGTTTCTTGATATTACATCTTAACTGTGGATGCTAGATATTGAACCAGGGACTAGCATTGTAAACACAGGGATCTCTACCTTATTAAAGGTTGGGACCTCTACATGGCGCAAGGACGACGGCGGACGTCCTCAGCATCGCCACCGAGCTGCTTCCAGCTGGAGGAAGACGACGACGTGTTTTTTTTTGCGGATAACCCCTGGTACTTTCTTAAGCTCAACCCGCAGTCCCTCGCTGGTCCTACCTGTCAGCCACAGAAGGGGATGATCTAGGCTGGATGTTGGGCTTTTGTGGGCTACACCTGGGCGACAGGTAAGTAGAGAGAAGTTGGGCCACAGCCAGGATTCGTTTTTTCATTTGTTTTCCCTTTTTCTATTTTCTGTTTTACTTTTAGATTTGATTTGAATTCTCTTTATAGAATTGGTCTGCTGAGTGATTGCAACATTAATAAAGTATATTAAGGCTCGTTTATGAGTTTGTCATATAGTGGTATTATTTATTTATTTATTTTCTATTAGAACCCCTTTTATATTATGTAGAAACCCTTATTATTAATTTTCTTTCTATTCTAAACCATGGCTTTATTATAAGATATTTTCTTATTTGTTTATAAAACTTAACTCTAGTTGGCTCATAGTTTGAATAGAAATTTTTATATGTATAACAATCCTATATCATTATTTGATGCATGAAATACAAAAGAAATTAATATGGTTATTACTAATTCCATTGACATGGAAAATGGCAATGTATATATTCTATTATGATAAACAAAGAAGTTTAGGGTTCTTAATTTACTTATATTTTTTTGTTGATGTGAGAAAAGATTTAATAACTAAGCATATTGTTTTCTGTTTGTGATATTTGATGATATCACCTTTTATAATAGAAAGTTATATCTAGAATGTTTTATAGAAAGGAATTGATAAAGATACTCCTAAGCACATATAATTATGATAATTGGAATAAACAGAGATGTGCTTATTTGATTTGCTATAGGAAAATATTCCTAATAAGTGATATGGAGATAAGATGATAGATAAATAACATGAAATGGATATTATGTTTGGTTTGAGATTTAGAGTTGTTTGTTTACCAAGAATGTCTATCTTCCATAATTCATCATTCTAAACTTCTAAATAAGGAATTCCTTTCCTAGATATACTATTTCTTCCTATCTATCATCATGGTTAACATGATGATCTTTCCTTTACAAAAAATATTCTTATTCACATATCATTCTTCTAAACTCATTGATAAATCCAATGAGCTTGATGCTAAAGCTTTTATAGTTTTCTCATATCCATACTTGGTTATATCCACTACTCTACTGTTGATAATCTTCCATCCAACAAGTACTTCTTTCAACTCTACTCATAATCTTCCTTAATCATTTATCACTAATATTTCTTCATTAGATGTATACATCCAACTACCTTTCTCTAAAGCTTACTATCCTTTAGGATGAATAACACTACTTCCATAACTCTATGCTATACTAGCTTTAATTGAATCATACTGTCTTATATTTACTCTAGTAACTCATACTCCAACCTTACATTATATTAATGTGACATGTAATGACTACTCTAGGATAAATTATCTATAATAGGGTTTTAATCATGTTCTACACATCAATGTCACTTATACTTGATATAAGTATCCAATCTTGGTGAGCAAGTATGATCATTATAATCCTTTAATAATTTATAGCTTAGGTTTCCAATTGACTAATCAAGACTTTATCAATACAACCTTACTATTGTATTGAAATTATCTTCTTAGTATCTCATATTAGATTAAGGGTTATTCATGGACTATGCCCTCTTTAAAAGATTTAAGTAGATGCTATGATAAGATCAAGAAGTAGTATATCAAGTATTGATAGTTAAATAATTTGTGAATCAATGGTTGATTATTCAATCATTGATGAACAACATATATTGGAATATAGCTCCATAGAGATGATAAGGATTGATATGGAAAGAAAGATATATAGCAAATGATCTAAACTTAGTTTCTTTCCTACTTAATCTTACTTAAGAAGTAGGGTTAGGTATTACCATGATACTCATGGTATAAGCAGATGAGATTAAGATATAGTTGTTTCATTCTTATTATTTGTGTTATATCCTTAACTTGGTACTCATGAGTGATTATAATGAATACTATGATATGATCACCCAAGGATCAAATATAAATCATAATGTATTAGGGTTTAACTTATATTACATTTTATCTACCCTTAGATCAAATCTCCCTTACCCAAAATAAGGGTTTAACAAAGGTTATATTGAAACTTATCATAGTCAACTTGATGATCTACTTCAATTCCATCAAGTTAAGAGAAGCTTCAATCACTTTGACAAGTTTTGTTTAAAAGTGCAAAAATTATTCATATTTTCTATGCATGAATGCAATGCACACATCTGGGTTCAGCTTATTTCTAAGCTCTAATGCTGGGATGTTACAACACGGCGAATCCCCAATGCATTAGGAATCACTATCCCCAAGCTTTGGAGTTTATTGGCATGCCCAGACATCTTAAGCACGTTCTCACTGACAGAGCCACCCTCTTCCATCTTGAAGTTAAAGAACTTTCCAAAAGCCTCATAACTCTCAACTTCCGCATGAGCCTCAAATATCATTTTAATTTCACGGACAATATCATGTTTGTCAAAGTTCTCAAACCTTTTCTGAAGCTCCGATTCCATACAAGATAGCACATTGATCTGTGGAGTACAGATTCTTTCGAGCGAGGAAAACATTCTTCACCTCATCGGTAACATCAGCTATAGGTGGCTCACCTAGCGATGCATCCAGTACATAGGTCAACTGACTAGCATTGAGGACAATCCTCAAATTGCGGAACCAATCTGCGAAGTTGCTTCCATTGTTTTCAAGTTTTCTTTCTCCAGAAATGCATTAAAATTGATGGTAGGGGCCGCCATGATCTACAACATATTTGCAATAATTTAGACTAAGTTTATGACAAATTGAGTTCAATTTAATACTTAAATTATATAGGTGAACTCCCACTCAAAATAATATCCCTCACATTGTTTTAGTGATCACACGAACCAAATCTACTACATCAAGTCCGATCATCACGAGAGATGACGTAGTTTCAAAGGCCAACAATCAACATGTTCATCATATCTACTATATGACTCATTCTTTACCTTTCGGTATTTTGTGTTCCGAGACCATGTCTGTACATGCTAGGCTCGTCAAGATGAACCTTAGTATCCGCATGAACAAATCTAGATTGGTCCCATTGTATGCACACGTAGAATCTATCACACCCGATCATCACGTCGTGCTTTGAAACGACGAGTCTTAGCAACGGTGCTTACTAAGTACAAACACTGTATTACTTGATATTTTGTGAGAGGGATCATCTTATTATGCTACAGTCACGATCTAAGCAATACAAGATGCATAAAAAGTATTAACATCACATGCAATTCATAATATATGATATGATATGGCCTTTCTTCTTGTGCCTTCGATCTCCATCTCCAAGCACGAATATGATCTCCATCATCACCGGCGTGGCATCAAGGTCAATGGCGCCGCTCCATGGTTGTCGTCCACCAGCATCAACTATTACAACTACTTTCAATAATAGACACGTAGGTCTTAACAAAATTAAAAGACAACCATAAGGCTCTTGCCGGTTGCTAACTTACAATAAGGATCATTGCATACATCATATATAATCACAATCATGGCCATATAACATCACATCACAACCCTGAAAAACAAATTTAGACGCCTCTAATTTTCTTTGCATGTTTTACGTGGTTTGGGGATTTCGAATAAGAACCGTTCTAACTTACGAAACCACAATGTTGATACAAGTATTGTCAAGTGCCCATTGTAAATTTAATCTTCACTATGGTGGGAGAGCCAGACACCCGCAAAGCCACTTATGCAATACAAGTTGCATGTCGAGCATGGATCAAGTCTCACGAATGATGTCATGTAAGGTTAGCTCGGGCCGCTTCATCCTACCATCGCGCAAGATGCAAAGTACACAAATAGCAATCGACAAGAAAATCATCAACGCCCACAATAACCATTGTGTTCTACTCATGCAACATATCTATGCATAGACACGACCCTGATACCACTGTAGGGCACTAGTAGAAAATAGGCTATCCATACGCGCCCCCTAACAGCATTAGTCCCGGTTGCGCCACAAACCGGGACTAATGCTGGCACGCATCCCAGTTCGAGCGGGCACGGTGGCCGGAGGCATGCGTCCCGGTTCGTGAGGGGTCATGCGTCCTGGTTTGTAACACAAGACGGGGCTAAAGGTTGGGCGCTAGACATGTGGCCTGCCATGCACCTTTAGTCCTAGTTTGTGTTACAAACCAGGACGTATGATCCCGCCCTCTATAAATACGTCACCCCAGCCCTTTGCCTCCCCTCTATTTTTTCTTGGTGGAAGGTGTGAGAGGTGTGCTAGTTTATTTTTTTCCTATGCATGCATTCAAGGTGTTTGATGAAATGTTTGAGTGAATGATCCCGTTCAATTTCCACAGAACAAAAATATAGGAGGTGCCCGAGACGCACTTGAGCTTTCTCCTCTTTATTTCCCTCGATCGAGGTTAGCAATCTTATCTTTTCTCTGTCATTGATACAATGCATGTGTCGATGTGAATTGGTCATTTCACTATTTATGATGTTCCGTTTTTGATAAACTTAATTTATGATGCAGATGAACGGTCGGAATGGATGTACGGTGACCGGCGTGTACCCGGGTACATTAAAGGCGTAGATAAATTTATCGATGTGGCTACGGCAAACAAAGAGAATGGTTTTATACATTGTCCATGTGTTCAGTGTCGGAATAATAAGGAGTACTCTTCCTCGAAAATCATTCACGGCCACCTGGTTATGAAAGGTTTCATGCCCAACTATAATTGCTGGACCAAGCACGGGGAAAGAGGGGTTATGATGGAAGACAATGAAGAAGAATATGATGATAACAACTATCATCATATGTTTCCTAAATACAGTGATACTGCAATGGAAGACAATGAAGCGGAAGGAGGTGAAGAATGGTCATCAGATGAGCCTGCTGATGAACTTGGTAGGGTCATTTCTGATGCAAAGCGAGACTGTGAAACAGAAAAGGAGAAGTTGAAGTTGGAGGGCATGTTAGAAGATCACAAGAAATTGTTGTACCCAAATTGCGATGATGGCAGCACAAAGCTCGGTACCACACTGGAATTGCTGCGATGGAAGGAAGAGTGTGGTCTAACTGATTACTCATTTGAAAAGATGCTGAAAATAATGAAGCCGAAGTTTCCAAAACATAACGAACTTCCCGAGAGTACGTACGAAGCAAAGAAGACTCTCTGCCCTCTAGGATTATATGTGCAGAAGATACATGCATGCCTTAAGGACTGCATCCTCTACCGCGGTAAGGAGTATGAGAATTTATATAAATTCCGGTATACAATGCATTGCGGTATAAGATCATACGAGATGACCCTGGTGATGTTGAGGTAGAGCCCCTCCGGAAGAGGGTTCCTACTAAGGTTATGTGGTATGCTCCTATAATACCAAGGTTGAAACGCATGTTCAGAAACAAAGAGCATGCCAGGTTGTTGCGATGGCACAAACAAGACCGTAAGACATACGGGAAGTTGAGACACCCTGCTGATGGGTCACAGTGGAGAAAAATCGAGAGAGACTTCCCGGACTTTGCAGGTGACGCAAGGAAGTTATGGTTTGGTCTAATTACGGATGGCATGAATCCTTTTGGGGAGCAGGCTGCAGTCACATCACCTGGCCCATGACTCTATGTATCTACAACCACCCTCCTTGGTTGTGCATGAAGCGTAAGTTTATTATGATGCCAGTGCTCATCCAAGGCCCAAAGCAACCGGGCAATGACATTGATGTGTACCTAAGGCCATTAGTTGAAGAACTCTTACAGCTGTGGGGCAAACTAGGTGTACATGCGTGGGATGAGAACAAATAGGAGCCATTTGACCTACGAGGGTTGCTTTTCGTAACCATCAATGATTGTCCTGCTCTTAGTAACCTTTCAGGACAGACAAACAAGGGATATAAGGCATGCACGCACTGTTTAGATAAGACTGAAGGTACATATTTGCATAAATGCAAGAAGGTTGTGTACCTGGCGAATCGACGATTTCTTCCGACCAATCATCCCGTAAGAAACAAAGGGAAGAATTTCAAAGGTGAGGCAGATCACCTGAAGAAGCCTGAACTCCCTGCTGGTGATGATGTATTTGGTATGGTCAAGGACATAGAAGTAATCTTTGGAAAGGGTCCCGACGTTAATCAGTTCTGAACGACATCGCTACCGGACACGCACCCATGTGGAAGAAGAAATCTATATTTTGGGAGATTCCATATTGTAAAGTCCTACGTGTCCGCTCTTCAATCGACGTGATGCACGTGACGAAGAATCTTTGCGTGAACCTGCTAGGATTCATAGGCGTGTATGGGAAGACAAAAGATACACCAAAAGCACGGGAGGACCGGCAATTATGAAAGACCCAAAGAACATGCATACACAGAACAAGACGGATAAAGGGCATCACTTAAGTCGTGCCAGCTATGCTCTTACCAAAGCAGAGAAAAAAATCTTTTTTAAAGTCCTTTACAGTATCAAGGTGCCATCTGGCTTCTCATCTAATATAAAGGGGATAATAAATATGGCAGAGAAAAAGTTCCAAAACCTGATGTCTCATGACTGTCACGTGATTATGATGCAGTTGCTTCCGATTGCATTGAGGGGGCTTCTACCGGAAAATGTTCGAGTACCCATTGTGAAGCTGTGTGCATTCCTCAATGCAATATCTCAGAAGGTAATCAATCCAGATATTATTCCAAGGTTGCAAAAGGATGTGGTACAATGTCTTGTTAGTTTTGAGTTGGTGTTCCCACCATCCTTCTTCAATATTATGACGCATCTCCTGGTTCACCTAGTGGAAGAGATTGCCATTCTCGGTCCTGTATTTATGCACAATATTTTCCCCTTTGAGAGGTTCATGGTAATCTTACATAAATATGTTCATAACCGTGCTATACTAGAAGGAAGCATCTCCAATGGATATGGAACAGAGGAGGTCATTGAGTTTTGTGTTGAATTTATTTCTGATCTTAAGCCGATTGGTGTTCCTGAATCGTGGCATGAGGGAAGACTAAGTGGAAATGGCACGCTGGGAAAGAAAGCAATGATATGTAGGGACGGGGATTCTTTCACTAAAGCACACTACACAGTTCTACATAATTCCACCTTGGCAGCTCCGTATATCGACGAACACAATAATATTGTTCGCTCCAAAAACCCGGGGAAGCCTGACTCATGAATTACAGATGAACACATGAAGTCTTTCAGAGGTTCGATGCGGACACATCTCTTGAATGACACCATTGTTGGAGATCAGCTATACTTGTTGGCCGCGTTACCATCTTCTACTATATTGAATTTCCAAGGGTACGAAATAAATGGAAATACATTCTACACGATCGCCCAAGATAAAAAGAGCACCAACCAAAATAGTGGTGTCCGCTTTGATGCAACAGACGAGAATGGGAAAAAGGACATATACTATGGTTACATAGAGGAGATATGGGAACTTGACTATGGAGTCTCTTTTAAGGTCCCTTTGTTTCGCTGCAAATGGGTCAACCTGAATGGGGAAGGGGTAAAGATAGACGAATTGTATGGAATGACAATAGTGGATCTCAACAATCTTGGTTATATAGATGAACCATTCGTCCTAGCTAATGATGTGTCTCAGGTTTTCTATGTGAAGGACATGTCCTCTAGACCGAAAAAAGAAAAAATATGCAAACGAATACATCATATGATGAGCCAAAGCATCACATAGTTCTTTCAGGGAAAAGAAACATCGTGGGAATCGAGGACAAGACAGACATGTCAGAAGATTATAATAAGTTTGATGAAATTCCGCCCTTCACAGTGAAAACTGACCCAAGCATTCCGTTAAGTAAAGAAGATGCTCCATGGTTACGTCTGAAGCGATCATAAGGAAGGACATACAAGAAGTTCATGCTCATATTGTGTACCTCTAGTTCATGTCTGGCTGGTCGGCTCCATATTGTGAACCTAAATGCCATGAGACATGATAGCTCATTTTGTGAAGGATATTTTATGATGTTTGCAATTTTCCAAGTTTAATAAATGTATTGAGTCTTAGTCCCAGTTTGTGGCTTGACCGGGACTATATATAGGGGGGCCTTTAGTCCCGATTTTGTAGTCTCGGTTTTTAATATTAATAAATGTCTTGAGTGTTAGTCCCATTTTGTGGCTGGACTAGGACTAAAGGGGGCCTTTAGTCCCGATTCGTAGAACGACTTTCTAAACTATGAAGAAGTTATCCCGATTCGTACTTACCATTAAGATCTGATCTCCAAACGCGCGTGGTCACATATTAGGGAGTGCCTCTATGACCAGTTTGTTGGAGATCTTGGGAGGCCAGGCTCGTGGCATCTCCCTCAAACTGGACGTAGTGGTGTCCGTGCTATCACACACCATCTTGCAGCTTGTAACTTCTCTAACTAGATCAATACGCCTGGGAGCTAACTAATTTAACATATTAGGGAGTGCCTCTATGACCAGTTTATTGGAGATACCGGAGGACTGGGATCCGGCGGCATCTCGCTGAAACTGGTCGTAGTGGTGTGCCTGCTCTCGAAAACCATCTTGGAGATGCCTCGATCTGGCTGGATGACTGGACTCACAAGGATGCCTATATATAGTACAAGCAGCTCGGCATAGTGTCAACACTCATGACATAATGTCGACACTCACCCCTATTATTAGTGCTGACTCGTGTTTTGTCCCAGTTGGTGTCTCCAACCGAGAGTAAAGGTTCATCTTTAGTCCCGGTTGGTAACACCATCCGGGACAAGGTACAAGCCGCACGACATAATGTCGACACTCACCCTTATCATTAGTGTTGCCTGGCCCAGCCTTCCGAAATACCTCCAACCAGGACTAAAGATGAACCATTTCGCTCTATTTATAGGTCCTCTATTTATAGGCTGCCCACCTCAGCCTGACCTAGCATGTTCGAGGTTTCATGGCTTTTGGTCCAAATGACCGATGTTATGTGCTGAATCGCGGCATATTTTGTGATGATGTGCCCAGATTATGCATGCATGTGGACATTGGGATGGAGAACAATGTTGCAGGAGGATGTCTTCCTTTTCGTCGCACGGAAAACCATTTTCCATTTTCCGAGCGCAAAAAAGGGTCGTTTTGTGAAGCAACCACCAAAATGTTGTTTTAGAATGCTACCGTCCCATTTTTCTAAAATACTAGACCACCTTACATGCACTATCTCCCAACCGGGATATCTCAAACCTTTCCGTCCATCCCGGGTAAAAAGGACAAATGTCTGCCGAATCGGTAGGAAGTGGGTCCGGTTTGTACTACAGGTACATGATCTAACGCCCATCATTTTTTGAAAAAATCATTTTTAGACACGCAATATGTGGTTTCTTCAGAGATCCAATGCAAGTTCTAACGATGCTTGTCCCCTATCTTCATGCACGCCGGTTCGACCATAGTTCGAAAAGGGAAAAATTCAAAACGGGCATAAGAAATTCAAAAAAGTATGAACAATGTAAATCCTTCGCGTGGTGTCATATTATGTGACATAGTTGCAAGGAAAAATACCAGACTTGGTATATTGATCATGTCTCGAAAAAACCTTCACAAAATGACCTATCATGTTTGAGGTTTCATGGCTTTCGGTTCAAATGACCGATGTTATGTGCTGAATCGCGGCATAGTTTGTCATGATGTACCCATATTATGTATGCATGTGGACATTGGGATGGAGAACAATGTTGCAGGAGGAAGTTTTCCTTTTCGTCGCACGTAAAAGTCATTTTCCATTTTCCGAGCGCAAAAAATGGGTCGTTTTGCGAAGTAACCACCAAAATGCTGTTTCAGAATGGTACCGTCCCATTTTTTGTAAAATACTAGACCACCTTACATGGAATATCTCCCAACCGGGATATCTCAAACCTTTCCGTCCATCCTGGGTAAAAAGGACAAATGTCTGCCGAATTGGTAGAAAGTGGGTCCGGTTTGTACTACAGGTATATGATCTAACGCCCATGATTTTTTGAAAAAATCATTTTTAGACTCGCAATAAGTGGTTTCTTCATAGATACAATGCAAGTTCTAACGATGCTCGTCCCCTATCTTCATGCACGCCGGTTCGACCATAGTTCAAAAAGGGAAAAATTCAAAACGGGCATAAGAAATTCAAAAAAAATCCGAACAATGTAAATACTTAACGTGGTATCATATTATGTGACATAGTTGCAAGAAAAAATACCAGACTTGATCATGTCTCAAAAAAACCTTCACAAAATGACCTATCATGTTCGAGGTTTCATGGCTTTCGGTCCAAATGACCGATGTTATATGCTGAATCGCGGCATAGTTTGTGATACTGTGCCCATATTATGCATGCATGTGGACATTGAGAAGGAGAACAATGTTGCAGGTTTTTCTTCCCGCCATTTCTTCCCACAGTTTTCTTCCCGCCATTTCTTCCCACAGTTTTCTTCCCGCCATTTCTCACTACATATATGTAGGATTGGCCTCCATTGGCATTGCACATCTCTAGACTCATATCTGCAACCTCATCACTCTTTCCCATGGCTTCCACCGTACGACTAACCCCAGGGAGGCAGAGGCGCTTTGCGCCTCGCACTACCCCTGCCCGCCGGGCTACTTCGTCCCCGTCGGCTGGATGCTAAGCACCGCAGGCATGCCGGTTCCTCCTGTCTCTCTAGGTGTGGCGCGCCGGATGGCCATCACGAACCACTACTACTTCGAGCTCACGCCGGAGCAGCTGAGGAATCCAAACTGGCATCCAGACTATTTCCCGACTTGGGAAGCCTTCTTCGGGGATCGGCGTGAGAGGGCGCTCGCTAGGCACAAGGAGGACGGCCCACCTCCTCTGAACTTCAACGAGGCCGTTCGTCGGCTGTGGTGGCGTGACCGGACTCTCCAAAGCGTTATGGCCTACGACATGGCCGCCGACTCTAACCCCGCCCGCGCTACCCGCAAGTCCAGCCCACTCGTACTCAGCCTTCAAGGTTAAACTACGGCGACCCCGATGACGACAGCGACGACGACCGCGGCGAGTATGATGACTACAGTGGCGAGTATTCAGGTGTAGGCGGGAGCATGACTGAATCACTCCAACATTGCAAAACAATTTCGGCCGATTGTGACTTAATCTGGCCATGTATCTTAATTTTCATTTCTTCTATGTATCTTAATTTTTAGTCGTGCTTTATGTAACTTAGTGTTAGTTGTTGTATGTACTTTAATTCTAGTTCTATCATAATAAAATTTTCTTCCTGCCCATTATTTCCTGTCCTTTTATTCCCGCCCATTAATATATAAAAAACATAAGTTAATTCATTTTTTATTTTAAATGGTTCATAATTTAAATAGTTACATTAATTATTTTTAAAAATAGAAAATAGTTTTGAATTAGTTATTCAAATTCAAACACGTTTTATGTTTAAAGTTTTTCTAAATTCCAAATTAATATATAAAAATATAACTTAATTCATTTTTAATTTTAAATGGTTCATAGTTTAAATGGTTACATTAATTATTTTTAAAAACAAAAAATGGTTTTGAATTAGTTATTCAAATCCAAACACTTTTTATGTTTAAAGTTTTTTAAATTCCAAATTAAAATATAAAAAATATAAATTAATTCATTTTTAATTTTAAATGGTTCATAGTTTAAAATACATTAATTATTTTTTTAAAAAGAAAATGTTTTTGAATTAGTTATTCAAATTCAAACACTTTTTATGTTTAAAGGTTTCTCTAAATTCCAAATTAATTATCATTTAAAAAACATTACAAATTTAAACCCCAAAATCATAAGGTGGGAACAGAGAGATAATTTGTGAAATTTTTTGAAAACAGGGTCATACATCCCGGTTGGAGCCACCAACTGGAACTAAAGACCCTTTGCACGCGCCGCTTGTGCTCACCCCAAAATATGAAGAAAAAAAGTGGAGCATACGTCCCGGTTGGTGGCTCCAACCGGGACGTATGACCAACCGGGACATATTCTCCCTCCCCTTTATACACGATGCCCGTTCCTCTCCTTCCCCTTCTCCATTCTCTGCAACTCCGAGCCGCCACGTGGAGACGCTGCCTTGTCGCCTCCGCCATTACGTCGTCGTGCATTCTCTCCCTCTTTCTCCCCCTCGCGTGCGTTCTCTCCCTCTCTAGCCAAACCCTAACCCCAGTAGCCGGCAGTCGCTGCCGTTCCCGGCCTCCCCTCGCCCATCTGGTGGTGCCAGGAGCTCCGCCTCGGTCCCCTGTTTCGTCCCACTGAAGGAATCAAGCCCCGACGCTCGGAATCATCGCCAACCTCGTCGTCTTCCCCGACCCCGACAAATCTCGCCGCCATCGATTAGCTCTCCTCTGTCCTCGCCTGGATTCCATGACCCCACGTCGAGCACCGTGGTGAGCTTCTGGTTCTCAGGGCACCCTCCGTTTTCCTCCTAGATCTTCGTAGCCGCCGCGCGCCATTTGTCTGGGAGCTCCGTCGCCGCCGCTCGTCGCAGGCCTTGCTTCGATGACTCTAAAGGGGTGGCTCCTCCACTATGTGGTTCCCCTCGTCACGCTCTTTCCAGCGCGCACACCTCCACGCGTGCTGGGGTGGCCCAGATCGTTGCCGGTGACCACCGCCCAACGCCTCCCGCTGTCGCGTCTTACGTGGCGCCTGCGTGGCCACGGGGTGGACCTAGCTCGGCCTGGTGCCCCCTAGTCAGTGGCTGTGGCTAGGAGCAGCCCCGGTGTACAAAGTTAGGGATATGGTTGATGACGTCAGGGTGATGTAGTAATGGGTTAATCCTTTTCTTTAATGTTTTAAAATAGCAGAAATTAATATAATTTTGTAAAATCAATAACTAATTCATATTTAATCATAAAAATATGTATAATATATCAAAATGTTCAAAAAATTGAGAGCTATGTGTCTAAGCAATCATAATACATTGTGAAGCAACTTTAAACCCTAGTTTAGTTGGAAGAACATCGATATCCCTCATATACATGTGCGTTTGACGATGCACCTTTGCCAGGGCATTCCGAACCGTCTTAAATCGACATGCATTATGGTTACTGCGTAGTATCTAATCTGACATGTCATACATATTGTTTGCGCATTGCATTATGCCATGTCTTGAGTTGTCGTCTTTCTTTCTAGTATTGGTTCTTCGCGATAGGATCCGAGCCCGAGGGCAAGCGTAGCCTCTCATTCTGAACCTATTACAAAGTATCTACTTTCTCGCTATGATGCATATGATTCTAATGTGGTATTTTGTGAGTAGATAGAGTTACCTATCTACTACATAGTTTCATTTTTGTAGCTAGGTTTAGGGTTTAGGGTTCAGGGTTTCTCTTCATTTTTATTATTGTGTATGTATATATTAGGGTTTGTCCAAATTAGGGTTTATATCTCTCAACACCCTACCTAACATTCTCCCTTATCCGCTTTGACTTATCCGTTTTTTCACCTATGCAGAAAATATGGAACCACACGGCAGAGACGAAGAAAAGGAAGAGTTGATCCAAGGTGTGATCTTCGGGGAAGACAATTTAGATGTATCGACGTTTCTGAACAACTCCAGTGAGGGTGATCCTCTTTTTGCTGAAAGAGACGACTTCTTTGAGGTTGAAGGTGATGCCTTCTGCGAGGGAGAAGGCGATGCCTTGTGTGATCGAGAAGACGACCGCTCCGGCGAGGTGCATGTAATATAATTAATTCATTAATTAATCATCTACTGTCAATATAGAAATATTAACGACGATCTTTATTATTTTAGCCCTCCGGATCGAATAAATAGCAGACGAGGCCCAACCAAAAAGTTGGAAGACCATAAGAGGTTCAGGATCGAATAAATCGGTGACAACGGCAAACCGACGGTTCCCCTTGTTGTCGCAAACAAATTTGTGGCACAATGCGGAGTAATCGTTAGGGACTTCGTCCCGATCGTCATTCGAAATTGGAATAGGCCTGCTAATGCGGAAGAAGAGGGAACGTCTTTATTTCTCCCTACTATGGCCAAAGATTTACTGTGGAAGAGGCTCATGCTTAATTTCAAACTACTGAAGGTAGAGCTGGATCCAAATGCGGAGGATCCAGTTGAGGACGACTTAGAACATGCCAAAGCCATGCAGATGAAGGTCAGGGAGTGGGCTATGAAGAAGATGGCCCAGTGTTTCACCAACTGGAAGAAAAGATTACACCTTGACTATGTCGTGAAAGACAAGACTCCGGATTTCGAGAAGATTCAGTATCAGCAGTTAAAACCATTCTGGGCTGAGTTTGTGAATTACAAGAAATCATGAAAAGCTAAGAAAATGTCTAAAACGAATAAGCTAAATGCTGCTAACAAGAAGTATCACCATACTATGGGGCAAGGTGGCTACAGGGCTGGCATTCCTAAGTGGAAGAAACTTGATGATTAACTACGTGCTAAAAAGATCATCCCCGAGACAGACGATTGGATCGAACGTGCAAAGAATTGGTTTTATGGGCATGGGGGCACGTTGGACTCGGAAGGGAAGTGTATATATAACATACGACATAAAGAAGACCCCTTGCCAATCGAGAAGATTAGAAAAGCAGTAAAGGTTGTTAAAGATGGGGACTTCATTCCCGATAGAGAGAATGATGAGCTCACACTCGCCCTTGGGAATAAGGAACATGATGGACGAACACGAGGCATAATAGGCTCCCAACCATGGAGCACTGGGTTTCCCAAAGAGAGGAAAAAATATCCTGTTAGAAGCCGTAAGAGGAGAAAGGACAAGGCGGAAGTTGAAGCAGATATTTAGAAAGATCGAATGCGTATAATTGAAGAACGAATAAAGCAACAACAAGATCAAATTAACGCACTTAGCCAGCAAGGTACCACCGGCCCATCTCAGCAGCACATGGTGGTAGAACCTGCATTCGATGCTACCGGCCTATCGAATAATCGAAAAAGCAGTGTGGCTTCCACCGAGGTCCCGGGTGATGACAATGAAGATGTCAATGGTGCACCGACAATGGCTCGTGTTGGCTACCCAGTGGATGATATCACACAGATGACACACTACGAGCTACATGTCAAAGTTGTGAACATATCAATGAAGGTGGCGGTCGGCTATGCCTTACCAATTGGACCCACACCAACTTACCATTGTCGTCCGGTTCCACAGGTCTACGCTGTTGCTGGGGTGGATGAAATCATGCCCACCTTTCAAGGTTTGAAGCTTGACTACCCTGCAGGTGAAGGGGATGTGACTGAACTAGGAGAAGCAACAAACGTTACCATTCTATGGCCAAAGGAATGTATCGTGCTTCCAAATCACATGCCAAGGCCATCTTCGCCGTCGCCTCACCCGTCTCCAGCGCGGTCGTCACCGCCGAGGCAGCCGTCTTCGTCGCCTCACCCATATCCGTCGCCTCACCCGTCTCCGTCGCCTCACCAGTCTCCGGCATAGCGTAAGCACCTCAGGAAAAAAGCGTAAGCATACCACCGCTACTCTGCGGAGTGGTAAGCGATCGCCCACACGTAAACAGGAGCCTCTTCCAAAAGTACCAAAGGTTCCTCCCAAGAGAGCTTATGACTGTACTGAAGAGGCGCAAACGATAGAGTTTTTCGCTAACCTGAGGCGGCCGAAAGAGCCCGAGTTCCCTAGCACCAAAGAAGAAAAGGCCCAAGTGTTCAAAATGCTAAAGGGCCTTCACCAACCCGAGACAAAGCTGTCATTAGACTATGAGCGCTCTATTCTCAAGTCACATGCGGCACAACAACTGTCGAAGAGCAGTACTTGTGCAAGCGGGAAATCTATTGCCTAGCTCGGAGAACAAACAAAACAATCTTGCGCCCCTCACAAGGTGATTTCCCATACCAATGTGGGTTCAAGCAAATATGCAGCCGAAGAGCAGTATGATCCAGATGTAGTTGCACTATACGGAGAAGCTGCCGCTGCTCAAGGTATGAGTATTGCCTACTACTTATCCTAGTTATAGTACTTCCCCGTGGGTGAAGTAGCATACAAATACCAGTACGACAAACCTCTCGTCAAACCTGAGGAGGTAAATAATCTTCCAACAAAAATGCGAAGATTGCATAATTGGTACATGCATGCCACAAAGGCTAGGGCTAACTGGATAATGCTGAGGGTTATAAAAAAGCATTATGGGAAAGAAGTAGATGGCATGATAGGCATTGAATTTGTTGAACAATTTCAATTATTAAATCAAGACGCCTTGGACAAATCGATCATCAGTTTCTATTGTTTGTAAGTACTAATTCTGTAATTAATTTAGTCTCTAGCTATCTCACCTCGTTTATTGCATGTATATAATCATACTATAATATGCATAATGAAGATTCTTGAATGCAGCAGAGGACAAATCTATGACATTGGGTTCGTTGACCTATAATGGGTTCATCAAGCTAATTTCAAAAACAAACCCAAGGATACGGAGCACAATATCGTACACGCGTTAAGGTTTCAAGAAACCATAAGGGAAATACTATTTCCTTACAACTTCGAGTGATTGTTATTGTCTTGTATACACTTTCTATTTCGCTTACTCGACATTAAGTATATAACTGATGAGTTATGCATGCGCAGCTTCCACTATATTCTGTTAATCATTCAACCTGACAAAGGGCGGGTACTAGTCATGGACTCGAAACATAAACCCCTTGATATGTGGAAAGACAGGCAGATGATTCTCCAGTGGTAATTCTAATCATTACAACACTATATCGGCAATGTTCATGAATTTTATGATATCAAGTAATTAATAACTTATTTTATTCGTTTTCTTCGCCGGGCAGCGCTTGGAAACAGTTCACCAACAAGGCTAGGGGTGTTTAGAAAGAGGAGCTTACATTTAAACCACTAGATGTAAGCACCACTAGCTATATCCGCGCATCTCTTTGATTCTAGTTTTGATACCATTAGTATCATGCTTGATTATTATTTTGATTGAACTCTGTTCTCGTATAGTGCATGACGCAGGGACCAGGGAACAATTTCTGTCGATACTATGTTTGCGAGTTCATCCGTCAGACGTGTTGTGAGAAGGGCAGAAATTTAGAGCAACTCCACGTACGTAAACATTTTTTATAGTTTTTTATTACCATCAAATTGTGTTTAGTTTCATTCATATAGGTTGACTCCTTTTTTAAATCAGCTCGAACGTCTACGGGACGGTCTTCTGCCAAAGGATCGCATACGAGCAATTTAGGAAGAATTGGCGGGATTCTTGGATGCAGAAGTCCTAGACCCAAAAAGAGAATACTATGCGGGTGTGTATAGACAATAGGGATTGTACAAAGAGCTTATTTTGTATGTAGTGCTTGAAATCCGTGTATCGAATGTAATATGTTCGACACTTGGATCTATATTGTCATGATGATATTGTGCAATATAATGGTTCCTTAATTTATGAGTGCAAAACACAAAATAAAAAATAAAACAACATAAATGAATTCTCTGCCGCGGCACAAAAAGTGGCCAAAATGCTGCCGCGGCAAAAAAGGTTGTTAAATGAATTCTCTCCGTGGCGAGAATGTATAAATCTACGCCATGCGAGGGTTATTTGTCCCGGTTCGTGTTACGAACCGGGACGGTTCCTCCTCCCCCCTCGCGTGGAGCAGCGTTCACGTGTATGCTGTTTTGTCCCTATTGGTGGGGCAACCGGAACTAAAGGTTGGGGCTTTCGTCCTGATTGTGCCGTCCCGGTTGGGGAACCGGTACTAAAGGCCCTTACCAACCGGGACACATGGGCCGCTCTGCACTAGTGGGGGTTCATAGCATGGAAAAAAATTTCTACCGCTTGAACACACACAAGCCAAGATCTAATCTACTAGATCGGAGCAATGAGTTGATAGATTACTAACCCTCTAAGATTCGAAAGCGGTTAACGAGATCGGATTATCGAGGGTGCGTAGACGTTCACTTGCCGATCTCAAGATCGCATAGACGATCCTTTCGGCGCCGTGTTCCGGCAGCGCTCCCATAGTCGATCACACGTTCGGTACTCGATGAAGACCTTCCTCTCCCTTGTTCCAGCAGGCAGCGGAGGTTGTAGATCTCTCCTCACGATTCCAACAGCACGATGGCGTGGTGGTGGAAGTAGAGGGGAAATCTCGCAGGGCTTCGCCTAAGCCGGAGCGGGTATGCTGGAGTAGAAGAGAAGAGGGCCACGGTGATCTAGGGTTTAGAGGGCCAAGGGGTTTAGAGGTGATGGCCGGCGACTAGGGTTACCTAGGCAACGGTTTAGAGGGGCTCTAGGCGGTGGCGACTTGAGAGGGGCAAGGGGCCGACGGCTACGGTTTCATGTGGGGGGAAAGGGGGCGCCCATCCCCTCTATTTATGAGAGGGAAAGGCGGCAAGGGGAGGGGAGTCCTCCCCCAACTCCCCTTGCTATTCTGGCGGCAAGGAGGAGGGACGAAACCTTCCCTAAGTGGGTTTCCTCTCCTCCCTCCACTAGGCAACCATGTTGGGATTTGACTTTTTCAAATTGGCGTTTGACTTTAAAACTAGAGTTTGATTTCTCTCTTCCTATTGCCCAGCCAAGTGACCTAGGACATGATGCAACCATTCCACTTTGGTGTGACACATCCATGTTCCCTTCCCACTCAGGAGTGATGGACCTTCTAGACCCTTCTAGAACATTCCAGTGAAAACACCAAAAACATTCCCGAAATCCAGAATTGGACTTTCCTTATATGAATCTTATTCTCCGGACCATTATGGATCTCCTCGTGATATCCAGGATGCAATCCGAGACTCCAAAAACATTCGGTCTCTTACTCACATTCCATATCTACTAAACAACATCTAATCCTTAAGTGTCTCTTACTATGGTTCGTGAATTACGCAGACATGATCGAGAATCTTCTCCGATTAATAACCAATAGAGGTATCTAATAATTCATATGGCTCCCACATATTTATATGATTACTTCGTGATCGAATGAACCATTTACATACGATACCAATTTCCCTTTGTCTCGCGGTACTTTACTTATCTGAGGTTTGATCGTCGGTATCTCTGCATACCTTGTTCAACCTCGTTACCGATAAGTACTCTTACTGGTTCATGTGATATGTGATCACTTGTGAGCCAGTCACAAGCTTGCAAGCTAGTTGGATGACATTCCACTAAGAGGGCCCAGAGTATATCTATCTGTCATATGGATGGACAAATCCCACTCTTCATCCATGTGCCTCAACACATAGTTTCCGAATACTCAATGCCACCTTTATACACTACTAGGAAAACGCTCATTAGTGGCGCACGTGGAAAGGCCATCCGTGGCGCACTAGCAGTGCGCCACTAGCCTTGCGTTGCGGCTATCTCCTAGCCGTGGCGCACTACCTGGTGCGCCACGGTTGTGTCGAGATAGGCGTGGCGCACATGCCAGTGCGCCACGGAAAGTAGTCCAGGTGCGCTATGCAACTTATCTTCTATGGCGCATGTTGCAGTGCGCCACTAACATGCGCAGGTGCTCTTTAGATACTGTGCGCCACAGATGTTGTGCCATGTGCACCACGTGTGTTTTTTTGTTTTTTTTTTAATTTCAGAGCCAGATGATAGACAATACAGATTATATACAAAATTACAGGCAGATATACATACACAGATATAAGATATACAATTATATATATAAATACACAATTTTCAAAACAAGATTGAAACAAATACATATAGATAAGTCCCATACATGAATACATAAGTTATACATTGTTTCAATCAAGTTACAAAGTAGTTGGTGACATGGGAATACATGTGTCTCGAACAAATTAGAGCTCGGAAGCTCGCTTAGTCATCTAAACTAGCTAGACACAAGCGCGGGATAAACAACCAAAGACGATAAGCATGATCACTGTGACGAAGGTGTAGGTCTTCATCCGGTTCCTCGTCCTAACTCCCGCTAGATAGCGCGTGTATCTAGCTTCTGCCTCCACCATAGTGTTGTACCCTTTGTAGCTATTGCTGCTGAAACGGTGCAACTATCTCCGACAGTTTTCCCAATCATCGTAGACTCCGGGAACCCGTCCCTTGTATATGACGTAGCACGTCATCTACAAGTTGGCAATAATAATTAACCAGTGATTGAAAAAAACATGTATAATTAAAGTCGCATATGAAGATACGCTTATAGAAAGTACTCCCAACTCAAATATACCAAAGTAACTCAAAAATCATGTCTCATATATAACTAGGTTGTTTGACACAGGAATATGCTACGATGGAACTGTACGCCAAGTACGATGCACAACACCTGGACTTGTCCATAGCACAAGGCGTACAATCCCGTCGCAGCACATTCACATATATAGTGTGCCACGACATTTCAATCATCGGCATTCTCGAAAAAGACAAAAGTAACTCAAAAAGCACGCCTCATATATAACTAGCTAAGTCGTTGGACACAGGAATATGCTATGATGGAACTGTAAGCCAAGTAGGATGCACAACATATGGAATTGTGCATAACACAAGGCTTTCAATCCCATCACAACACATTCACATATATAGTGTGCCACGACATTTCAATCATTGGCATTATTCTCGAAAAATACCAAAGTAACTCGAAAAGAATGCCTCATATATATACATAGGTCATTGGACACAAGAATATGCTATGACAGAACAGTTAGCCAAGTAGGATGCAGAACACCTGGACTTGTGCATATCACAAGGCTAACTATCCCGTCGTAGCACATTCACAATATAGTGTGCCACGACATTTCAATCATCGGCATTACTCTCGAAAAAGACCAAAGTAACTTAAAAAGAATGCCTCATATATATACATAGGTCGTTGGACACAGGAATATGCTACGAAGAAACCGTGAGCCAAGTAGGATGCACAAGACTTGGACTTGTGCATATCACAAGGATCACAATCCCGTCGTAGCACATTCACATATATAGTGTGCCATGACATTTCAATCATTGGCATTCTCGAAAAAGGAATAATAAAGTAAGGAAAAAAGAAGGACCAAAGTAAGCAAAGGACCAAAGAGTAAGCAAAAAAACCAAGCATTGATTGATATATAATAATAATAAGCAAAATAACTAAGCGATGATTCATAAACCTAATAAGATAAGTAGTAGCATGTACACTTGTCCACACACACACAAAGGTCATCTATAGTTTGGAACTACAACTAGGCCAATATCAAGCCTTTTGGCTCGGCTTAGGGAATGGGAGGACGCCTTGTCTCGGCATGAACTTCCTATAGTCACCCTGTATCTATAGGCGATCTTCTATGTCATAGTTATTTTGGATATTTCCTCCATAGAAGATCCCCCCCCCCCCCCCCCGAAGTCATGACATCACGAAAGATGATTGCCCCAAACTGCTGCTAGATGCGATACATCTCTTGTCTAATATCTGAATCAGTGATCTTGGCCTTGGCTTCGGCCCAATGTTTGAGATGATCTGGCAGCGTAGAATTCTGCTGGTCTAGTAGGAACGCCCTCATGTGATGGAGTGCATAGTAGGCTTCCTTCTTACTTCTTTCTGGCTGCTTCACGCAAGGGAACTCTGTTACATGGTTGAAGACGTGCCTGCCTAACTTGATCTTCATACGCATGAAGGTGGTGCCTTCCGTCGAGGAATAGCCAGTGAGAGCATCATCCAGAACTTCCTTGATCTTCTCGTAGTTTTTTCTTCTTTTCTAGACTCCCCGAGTCGAAATACGTGGCATGAGAATGCTTCAACGATAAGGAGATGAGCGTGCAGTGTTCATCTCTACGCAAAAAATTCAAATGGAATGTGTTGGAAAAAGAATGATGATAATCTAATAAAGCCAATCGACGGTGGCTAGTGAAGAACGACTTACTCGGGAAAGTAAGGCACGAGAATGTATTCCTTTGTATTGTTTGCCATGAAGATTTTTTTAGGTACGAGGCCACGATACGTCGTTCAGCAGGCAACCCAAGCAACCGTCACACATGTAGTAGGGGTCCACTATAGTGATGCCCGGTGTGTTCTCTCTAATGATCTGCATGGCCAGGCTGAGAGAAAACAGGCGGACCATGGTATGGTGCAGCGGGTATAGGTGGAACATATTGAAGATGTCATCAAACCACAGGAAGAACAGATCCGCAGGGGCATTGTCGACGAAGCCCTAGCCTAGTGGAACCTTAACCACGAATACCGGGTGCGAGGGATCTTTCTTCGCCAGAAGGTGTCGCTCTATCGTCAGCACACTGTCATGCACACTCTGCAGTTCCGAACTGGTGAGCCTCCGCAAATTCTTAGGTAGCATGGGCTCACCCGCCACATGAATCATCCACATAATACCCTCGGGTCTTGGTGGCCCGTCCCGAAACCTGATCGGATTCGTAGTTAACGTCGCCGGCTGGCTCAAGCTGCTAGATTTTCTTTTCCTGCCCTTTTTTCCTTTTGGAGAGCGGCAGGCACCGCAATCTGAGCACCGGCCACCCTATGTAGTGTGTCAGAGCTTAGAATAAAGGGTCGGTTGGTTGTATCAGCTGGCTCAGTAAAGGCGCAATCTGGAGGCGTCTTCTGAGAACCAAACAGACGCTTGGTGATAGTTGTTTTCTCTGTGGGGCCACCAGCTAGGTCTTCGTTGCTAAATTGAGTGTTGAAGAACTGATCATTCCAGTCTTCATCGTCCTCGGCCGGATCCGGCGCCATGTGCATATCATCAACATGATCATCTGACCCACCGTGTGGAGGTGACGGCGAGGGCGGTAAGGGGGCCTTGCCACCGCTTGTCGTTGGCACGACAGGCGGTGCTATTGTCTGTGGCGTGATGGCCCCTGCCGTCCCCAAACGGATCATGCTCTTTGGCCATTGCAAGAATAAGACGAAGCAACTTCTGAGGACAGCCGGTTCTTCTTCATCCGCTCCTGGGGGTTGAATGTGAGGTTCCAGGTCATCACAGCCCCTGAGCACCCGACTAATTTTAACCTTGTGCACGCTATCTGGCATCAGCCTTGAGTGGAACGTGCGCTGCAAGGGTTGAACGATGGTACCCTTGGCAACATCCCCCAGCTCGTTGTTCACGTAGCATAAGAGAGTGCAAGGAACATCCGTCTGCGCAAAAAATGTACGGCGTCGTTAGAGAGATGCCATAAGAGTAATAGATGGCATGAAAGGCAGTAAAGCAATTTGTTTACCGTGATGGCGTCGAGATCGTCTAATGTTGAGACACCGCATACGACAACGGGCCTGCAAGAGACGGAGGGGCTGCTTGATGGCGCGGTGCCGGCCGCCGGTGTGTTCTCCCTACCGGGTGCTTGGAGATCCGGTGCCGCCACGACGATAACAGGGGGTCACCAACATGTCCGGCGCTGCGGTGATGGCAGGGGAGTCACCAACACTTCCGGCGCCACAGTGCTAGCGGGCGGAGTCACGAACACATAGTTCACCTGATTTGTCAGCGCCGCATTATTCGAGTGGCTGCTGACCATGCTTGGAATCGGGCACGGCCCTTGTCGACCACACGCACTCTAGTTCTCTATTGACTCCACCAAGCCAGGCAGGATGGACGTGAGGGTGATTGGCAGGTTGTCTTGGACGATCTGAGGGATCCGCGCCACTTGTTCCTTAAGTTCTTGAACCTCGTGGTTTTCCTCCTCGCTCCTTCCCTACGGCGCCACACGCGTCCTCGGTGGTGGACTAAAATGATCCACCCAATTCTTACCCCCGAGGCCAGCCAGACGGCCAGCTGACGACGGCTTCTTCGTAACCGCATCTATTTTCTTGGCGGTTCGCCATACTGTTAAAGGGTTATCCACGGGTGGCCGCCGTCGACCCTTGGGATGAGGAACCCTCGGATCCATGACTAGCAACAATTTCCTCCTCCTGCAGAAGAAGTAACAGTGAACCGTTTGGAAACCAGACTTCATCGATTAGAATGCAATCGAGTTGATCCGCGGTAATCAAATTACTTACCACAATTTCCTCTAATTCCTTCACACAGGATCCGCGGTGATTTGTTTGGTTTTTGGGTCCACACGGTAACGGGCCCTGATGAAGTTTCGAATCTGCCCCTTTTGGAATTTCGCAAAGGGGTTATCTATCCCCTTAGCTATATAATCTGCGAACTCCTTATCCCATTTGGGCTCTGCGGTTTTGTATCCACCAGATCCGAGATGGTGGTGACCTATATTCATCGCCTACAGCTCCTTTCCCCGATTACTCGAGGCCTGGGAACTTTCTGATTCTCACCTCTCCTTGAACTCCCAAAACTGATCTTCGGTGATCTGCGGGTCAATCTTCTGGATCTCCTCGAGACATTTGCCTTCTTTATAGGTCTTCTTCTTTATCCAGGTTCTCCAGCTGGCCATGGCGGTGCTCATCTTTGTGAGGGCGGATTTATTTACTTCATTCCCATGATAATTTGTGTTCCAATACTCAGCGGGGAACTTGTATCTTGCATGCAGCTTCTCGAAGAGGAGTGTGCGCAAGTGGTCATTATCTTTATGCCGGAGATTCTCGGTGTTGATTGAGATGGTTGTCCAGGTGATCGCTGCCACTTGCCCACCGTACCCTCTGATGACAAGGTTGGTCTCCAAAGGAATCCCTGTTGGGCTCACTTCGGTAATTTCCTCCCTGACGGTGCCGACCGTGTTCGGGCTCCGTTCCTTCTGCTTCTTCTTCGTCTTAGGAGGATTGGTACCACTCTCTGTGCCCTCACTGCCATCAGTGGTTTCATCACCCGCCGTTCCTTCGGCTTCTTACTCCGTGTCTTCCTTCTCACCATCCTCGCTCTCCGAAGGATGGTATTCTTCATCGTCTTCTAGCCGTTGGGCCGCCTCCCAGAATGTCAATTGCTTAGAACATCCAGCCTCGTCGTTGTCACATATCTTTGCACTAATAAAAAATAAATAATTGGTTAAATGCACGGAAAAATCCAGCATGACCTTTGCTAATTTTCTTAAACTAGGAGTTCCTGATTTCTGCCAAAACGGAAGTTAATCAACATTCCGGAAAAAATCAGGACTCATTTCATACAAGAACCTGCATACATGACATAATAAACTCCTTCATACAAGCACAAGCACAATTAGCAAAGAATAAGCACCTATCATTATATGACAGCAAGCAAATATGATAGCAAGTATGGTCATTATATGACAACAAGCAAATAAGCACCTATCATTATATAATATACATGCATATTATAGCATTCAACACCAGGAGCATTTCATCACTAAAGCAAATAAGCAAGCCAGGAGCATTTCATCACCAGGAGCATTCAACACCAGAACATATTGCTTGCAGTAGTATATACACATATATTCATCACCAGGATTGCTCTCTGTTTGCTAAAAAAATCAAGACTAAACCTACAAGCTCTCTATTTGCTACAAGCCTAAACCTACAACCTCTCTGATTGCTCTCTGTAGACACATATTTTTGGACTCAAATGTAAAACCAACTTGTTCCTAACTGCCATTTTCATGCACCAAAAATGCAAGGTACTTTCTGTAAAGCATATTACAAAAGAAACAACAAGCAAACATGTCTTCATGGATTTATTAAAAACATGTCTTCATGAGTTAGCCTTTTTTAAAATCAAGGAAACATTAGATTGCGAATAATGGCCTGATGCACACTACTTAAAGCATTACATGATAAGTAGCAACTTTTTTTGAGCTATGATTTGTTTAGACTTAGGAGTGATCTATTTTCACTCTTATTAGACTAGGAGTGATCTGTTTTCACTTGTGGATGGAATTGATGATGGCACTTGGTCATATCTGCTTCCTGCTCTCACCTTCCAGATTCAAATTTGGCTTGCAATGGCATATGATGCCAATAGGAGACACAAGGATTGCATAGCATTGTACAAACAATTGGAGAAAACACATCCGATGATTAGCATCAGGAAGCAGGCAGCTGATTTCAGATACATTGCAAAGGCACTCAGGTTGAAGATCTCCAATGATGAGGTGGTCACGATACCACAAATTGGATCCATCTGGGACTGGTTAGTTTTATCTCTCTGACACTGCACTTTTTCACCATCTCTATGCCTCACAGCTACTCTGGTTTTTTTGCATGTGACTTGTTTCAGTTGGGTGATGCATTCTAGTGAAACATGGAAGAAGTAAAATGAAAAGCCTATTTTCTTGGCTGTTTACAATTGCCTAAATGAGCCTTTTGATTTTTGTTTCATTTTATCTCCTAGTAGGCTGTAGCAGCCAGATGAGTAATTTTAAGCTTCAAACTTCTGCTTCTTTTTAATTATGTCGTTGAATTGTAACTAAATTAAAACCGAGGGGGTAATGTATACCGGTTGTTTTGCTTCTACTAGATGACATCGTGTAACAAATAATATTTTTCTCTGTTAATGTCGTTTTGTGGCTAGTAGTACATCCTGGAATCAGTTATATTTTCTAATCCTAGTTTAAACAGTACAACTGAGGTCGGAACCATGACTTACAACACTGTGTATGCAGCAACAACATCCTCTGCATCCTGCAAGACGTTTTCCTTCACAGCTAGTACTTCTCTATGCCGCTAAGTTACAACTTAGAAAACAGTTTACGCGTCCATTTGATACCCAGCAAAATACCGGTCAGTTCATTTCGCTAGATTAGTCTAATATACGTGTGTCATCACATTAACCAGGTATGCCGGAACAACTTAGAGTTACAAGATCGAGGAACAAGAGGAAAGGAACAGAAAGATTGTGGCCGCCAGCAGCCAGCCTAAACCTTCAGCGAACATCCTCGACAATACTGACTGTGATCCATCTAACAACCAGAGAGCAACAAAGAAAAAGAAATGCCCAGTTCCTAGGTGCAGAGAGGGGAGAGAGGGAGAGAGGGGAGAAGGCTCACCTCCTCTGAGACGAGGACGAGTGCGCGGGCGAGGTGGCGGCCTCCTCCTCCTCAGCCTCGAGCGGTGGTGGCCTCCTCCTCCTCGAGCGGCGGCAACCTCCTCCTCCATGGATCGGCAGCGACGCGGGCCTCCTCCTCCTCGAGCAGCGCGGGTCTCATCCTCCACGAGTGGCGCGGGCCTCCTCCTCCTCGAGAGCATAGCGGCGGATCAAGAGCGCAGCGGCGAGGCTCGATGCGCTGTCTGAGATGGGGATGAGATGGGGACGAGAGAGGCGGACGTGGCACAGTTGACTAGTCCAACCCACTTAGACGTAACCGTAGCGCACTTTGCCAGGGTGCGCTACGCCTAAGTGGGTTGGACTAGTCAGATAAGATGGCGGCCACCCCACTAGTTAACACTAGCACTGTCTTATCCCACTGGTTCTGCCTACTACACTATTCTAAACTTGTGAGCAACCAGGTTTGAATCTTGGTGGCCCACTTTTTTATTTTTATTTTAAAAATACTTTTAAATGTTCCAAAAAATGCCCAAAAGTGGTGATATATGCCATACAAGTTTTGTTTTTAAAATAATTTTAAATATTCCAAAAATGCCCAAAAGTGATAATATATGTCATAAAAGTGGTACAAGTATGATTCAAAGTATAACTAAATTTCATAATAATTTGTCCATGAATATTACAATCTTTTTTGACCACGTGTTTTACAATATTATTTGAGCTAGCGTTTTACAATCTTTTTCCCCTTCTTTGTCGCGGTTGAATAATTTAGCCCCGACACTTTAATGTTTGATCTTTGGAATGGGCTACCTTTTTTGGGTAGGGTTGTCCTTTTTCTTCTTGTGATGTATGTTGCTGCATCGTAGTCGTCGTCATCTTCAATCTTTGGATTGCCGTACTGGTCGAAGTCTTGCTCGTTGGCAACTCCATCCATTCCGATGATGTTTCTTTTTCCTCTCCTCACGACAACACGACTAGGCTTTGTAGGGTTGGTAATGAAAAAACATTGGTCCACTTTGGTAGCCAGTACCCACGGTTCATTTTTCGTGGCCACATTCGCACCGGCGGCCTTGGATTTGGTTGCTTCGGGTATAACCATGGTTGTGAAATATCGGTCTTCTCTTTTGATGCTCTTTGCCCATCTGACATGGAACATCGGCACCTTTTCTACACAGTAGTCGAGCTCCCAGATCTCCTCGATCCTTCCGTAGAATCTTTCCTCCATGTTGTCATCGGTGTAGAATTCGGACATTACGCCTGAGTTCTGATAATCACACTTGTTGTCCTTTTCCTCCGTGTAGAATGTGTAGCCATTTGATATCATACGCCTGATAAGTCACCAGGTTTTGCATCGGTCCCTGTGACAAGGTGAATATGATATTTTCCGTGTTAGAAGAATGCGATCGCGGGGGATTATCAAGGAGCGTCTGCCTAAACCAATGCGTGAAATCTGAGTTGTGCTCTTTGATTATTTCTCCCTGCGTCCTCTGTATGCGTCGGTCACTGTAATTCTTATCGATTAACCTTTTGTGCTTCTGAACCCAAGGATCGACCAGTTCTAAATGAAATAGCACGACGAGGTTTGCTCGATCAAAGTCTACGCGTCAAAAATCAAAGTCTGCATGTAGTATGCGACGACCCTCTCGGTGACCAGATCCGTCGAGCTTGCCAAGGTGTCTAGATAATTCATGTAGAAAGAGATGCACTCTTCGGCCAGAAAGCCCTTGGCTATTCTTCCATCTGGACGGGACCTGTTGCGAACGTATCCTTTGATGTGTCCGTTCGTCCTTTCGAACGCCATCATGCTATGGAGGAACATCGGCCCGAGTTGGACGATGTCCTCCACGACATGGACCAGCAGATGCACCATAATGTCGAAGAATGCGGGCACTAAGTAGACCTCAAGCTCGTATAGTATCACCACGATCTCCTCCTGTAGCCTCCCGAGCTAATTCATGCCAATCTACTTCCTAGAGATGACGTCGAAAAACTTGCAGAGGCCAAATAACGTTTCACGGACGTGCTCGTCCATTATCCCTCTTAGTGCAACCAGAAGTACCTACGTGATTAGCACGGCACAGTCGTGAGACTTCATGCCACTGAAACTCTGCTTTGCCTCGTCTAGGTATCTGCTTATCTTGCCCGCGTAGCCATAAGGAAATTTGACTCCTAGAAGGCACTTGAAAAACTGTTTGATCTCATCCTGGCTTAGAGTGAAGCAAGAAGGAGGGCATTAATATTCGTTCTTCTTGAACTTTTTACCCTTCCGACGATCTTGTGTCGTCTCCGACTCATGATCATCGTCATCTTCCTGATCATCAGGAGTAGTGCATCCTCCGTGAAGCTCCTTCCGGATACCCAAGCATATCAGGTCGTGCCTTGTTTTTGGACCATCTTTCGTCCTATCTGGCATGTTGATTATGGTGGCGACCAGACTCTCACACACATTTTTCGTGATATGCATGATGTCAAGGCTAGAGGCGTGCGGAGAAACTTCCAATATGGCAACTCCCAGAAAACAGACCTTGTTTTCCATACCTTCATCAGCGGCTTGTCTTGCTGCCTCTTTTGCTTCTTTCTAGTCTTAGGACAATCTTTCCAGTTATTCAGCAACTCTTCCACTTCTTCGCTGCTCCTCCGCTCTGAGATTCCTCGGGTATCTGATTTGCTATCGAACAGGTCTCCATGTTTTCTCCATGGATTATTCTTGCCGAGCCACCTCCGGTGCGCCATCAACACGGTTTTCGAAGACCCTGGATCTTTCTCTAGTTGGAGATAGCTTGTGTTATCCATGCACCTAACGCATGCACAGAATCCTTGGATAACCTGCCCCGAGATATACCCGCAACCTGGATAGTCTTGCACTATAGTGACCAATGCGGCTCTCATAGTGAAATAATCTTGTGCGACGGCGTCTTAAGTATTGGCTCCAGATTCCCATAACGTGGCTAGCTCCTCTTTCAACAGCCCGAGATACAGATTGATGTCGGTACCAGGTTGTTTTGGCCCTTGAATTAACATACTTATTTGTCTGTACTTCTTCTTCATGCACAACCATGGAGGGAGGTTGTAAATCCATACAAACACAGGCCAAGTGTTGTCTATGCTGCTCTGGCTACCGAACATATTGAGTCCATTGGTGCTCGCACCAAGCCTGATGATCCTCGAATCTCCACCGAATTCTGGGAATTCGAGGTCCAATGCTTTCCACTGGCTAGCATCTGAAGGGTGCGTCAGCAGCTCATCGTTTTCGGTGTCATCGTCATCTCCTGGCTTCTTCCTTTCCGCATGCCATCGCATGAGCTTTGCTTCCTTAGGGTCCGCGAAATAGCGCTGCAAACGAGGAGTGATAGGAAAGTACCATACCACATTTCGAAGTGCTTTCTTCCCTTTCTTGTATCGACTCACGCCGCACACCGGACATGTGGTTTTCTCCACGTCCTCGCCCCGATAAATGATGCAATCGTTGATGCATACGTGATATCTAATGTGCGGTAGATCGAGAGGACAGACGATTTTCTTGGCGTCCTCGATACTAGTTGGACACGTGTTCCCCTCGGGAGACGATCGTGCCAGAAGGCCATCATATAGTGGAAGCTTGCGCCACTCAATTTGTGTTTTGCCTTCGTCTCCATAGCCTTCAGCGTTACATTCAACCGGTATCATCAGTCCTGCATCCTTCATACAATGGAGTAACCACGTCTTTTTCAAGTTGCGCAAGCTTGGCTTTCTCTCTAGCGGCAGCCCTTGCGCAAGTTTCCCCGAGAAGCAGCTCTTGCACATAAGGGTCCCGCACCCAGCTTGACGTTGTTCCATCGTCGTTTGCTCCTCCGGCATCTATATCATCATCATTCTTAGAAAAACCGGTCTACTTCCGCACATTCACCATCTCCAGGAGACTCTTCATCATCTCGCCCGTTCAAGTTGTGATGATCATCGTCATGTTGCCCACCTTCACGGTCTCCATCGTCTTCGTCGTCGCTTATCCAACGAGTGTATCCATCCATGAAACCATGGCAGAGCAGGTGCGCTTGCAGATTCCCGGAATCTGGGTCGATGACCCAGTTGAGTTTGCATCTTCTGCACGGACATCTTATCTCCGTCTTGTTATTTCGTATCATGTCGGCCGTCGCACATTTCAAAAATCTAGCCATAATGCCTTCGCTCATTATGAGAACCTATTTTTTCCTGCATGGTGTACACGGTACAATTAGAAGTCTATTAGAACCACATAATCAATGCATGCATGCATGCAATGGTCGATAGAAAATTTCGGCATGACCTATCCTAAAATAAGGACCTTTGCGAAATGCCAAAGTCTTGCCAAAATGTAAATGAATCAACATTTTGGCAAAACAAATGGCAACTTGTTCACACACAAACATAATAGAGAGAGACTGATCCATACACACATGAACATATCATCCTCTCCATACACACATGCATGAGCATCGATCCTCTCCATATACACACACATGAGACCATCGATCCTCTCCATACACACATCATGAGCATCGATCATCTACATACATTTGAGCATATCATCCATATACACATGAACACATCCTTACATGGACAACTTATAGAGATGAGAGACC
The DNA here is from genome assembly GCA_023614405.1 of Avena insularis. Classification (NCBI taxonomy): domain Eukaryota; kingdom Viridiplantae; phylum Streptophyta; class Magnoliopsida; order Poales; family Poaceae; genus Avena; species Avena insularis. The sequence continues at coordinate 40,235,858 of CM042691.1, read as the reverse complement.
GATCGCGAGAATATGAAAAGGAGAGGTGCGCGCGAGACCGGAGAAGGAGATGAGAGACCGGAGAGCTTCCTCTATTAAGTATGTAACATCCAAGGCAAGTTCTACATGCTAAAAATGGTGAATGAGTGGAGAAATTTAGGTGGGAAGGAGAAGGATCCCGACTAGATCTAAGGAGGAAGAAGAAGGGGAAAGTGAAGTGTGGGTGGTGGATGATCACATGGGCATATAAAAGTGGAGCTGCCAAAAAAGGATCGTCACATCCGTGGCGCACATGGCCCTAGTGCGCCACAAGCACTAAAAGAAACCGTGGCGCACATGCCACAATGCGCCACAGATGTGTCTGCCCATTTGCAGAACAGAGGGGCCTTCACTTAGGCGTAGCGCACCGCCTCCATGTGCGCCATGGTTAACCCTAAGAACCGTAGCGCACTTGCCCCATGTGCTATATGGGTATGCGGCATGCGGCCAGCAGGGCCCTAGCCCACACATATCTGTGGCGCACTATCACCTTGTGCGCCACGGTTGTTGTAGTTACTAGTAGGGCACTGCCCATAGGTGATCCACGCCTGTTTTACCCGTGGGGCACTTCAACCACGTGAGCCACGGAAGTTTGGATTACCTATAGCCCTTTTCCTAGTAGTGATAACCACCTAGTTACAAAGTGGTGTTTGATGTCATCAAAGCATCCATTCGGTGATGGTGATTAACATGATCTCATGGTCGAAGGATTTAGGTTACTATGTATCTGAAAGCTTATAGCAAACAAACTATTGAAATGACTTGATCTTATGCTATGCTTAACTATAGGAGTATGTCCATCACATCATTCTCCTAACGATATGATATTGTTATTAACAACATCCAATGTTCATCATTGGGAAACCATAATCATCTATTAATAAACAAGCTAGTATTACAAAGAGGCTTTACTAGAGACTCTTCCATGTTTACAAAACACATTAATGTTTAAAGTTAATACAATTATAGCATGAATGTAAAAATTTATCATAAATACAAAGATATAATAATAACTACTTTTATTATCACCTCTTGGGCATATCTCCAACGATGGCCCCACCTCACTCACCCCACGACACGCTCTTTCCCCAGGCCCTGTTCCGTGTGACACCCCCGGAATCAGGGCTAAAAAAATCCCAGACCTCCGTCTGACATAAGCTTAACCTTGAGCTTGAGAATATCTAGTGAAGAATCTTTAACACAACAGTGACACTACGACACAAAATTATTGCAGCAAGCTCATAACTGAGAAGAGAACCAAAATTATTACAACTAGAGGTCACTGGCCACAAATATCAAACAACAGAAGGCAAATTATGCTATTAAGTATAATAAACTTAACAAATGGCCTAAGAGGCCTGAAGCATAATGATGACGTCCCAGTCCATAGATCCCAGGCTGCCGGCCGGGAACCCCAAGCTACTTGTCGGTGTCGATGTAGTACGGAACTCGTCTTCAAGGGAACACTTACTTTGCCAAAAGTATCAACAAAGCAAGGGTGAGTACAGGGTGTACTCCGCAAGGCTTATGGCTGGTGGAGTTGTTTTGCATAAAGCCATCTTTGTTTATAACTCAAGAGGGAGAGAAGAAGCTCGTCTATTAGAAATATTTTAAAGGAGGATAAGAGAGTGACATCTCCAAAATATTGATAATCATATTTTGATATCCACCAAGTCATCATCATCTACCAACTAGGATCACCCCCTCATACACACGAGGAAGCATCCTTAAGCACATGTTGATCTACCAAGTTTTACGATTGGGTTATAGTTCTCTATGATCTTAGAATCTGGTCACCAAGCGTTCATAACAGTGAACACGGCTTTTCGAAAAGATTATTACCCTGCAGGGGTGTATAACTTTAGCCACACGTACTAACCTTCTCTTAATGCCAAATGATTAGCCCTCTTTCTTGGAAGGCCGGTAGAGGGTGGTTAGACACGACCTTTACTTTGCTTTCACCGAGACCATGAGTCACGCCCTAAGGATGGTTCCGCCGTAATGGTTCAAGTCCCGAAGCCGGTCCCTAGAGATGTGAGGCGAGGTTGGTTTACCAGGGGCTCCATCCATCCCAAGCAACCCTGGCCACGCTTACCTACCTGTTATGAATGCACTTCCTTCACCGCCTTCGAGAATATCCAGAATGCATGTGGAATGGAACGCCCGAACTATGTGACTCATGTAATCTACTAGGCAAGTTAATTTCTCATGAGGTTTTCTAGGCCCTGTGTGGTTGTACGCTCGTCTCGGTTCCAAAGGCAAGAACTCAGGTCTTAGTGGTGGCGAGCATGGGACTAGAAAAACCACATCCTACCGTGGCCTCCCATACAAGCCTTAGCATGTTTAACTTATATCACCTCTGATATCATCTCATCATGTTCTCCTATCATACTAGATTCTATGCATCTGATACATCATCTTGATGAACCAGGCTCAACAGCTAAGCATGGCTAAGCAGGACACTGGTATAAGCTCTAGCAGTGCACACAAGCCAAACCTAGTTATGCTAGGAGTAGTGGATCAGGTAATATAAGCTCAAATGGAGTAATGCAGCAGATAGGATACTCTATCTATCGATAAAAGACCATAGTAGAATCGTATGCATCATGGCAGGAATTGAAATGCTTTTGAAATCATAGGATTATATCATGGTGGGGCTATGCTTGCCTTTGCCAGTTGATAACAGATAAGCAGATCTTCAGAAGCCTTGTACCTGACTTGGTTACAGTTGGTCAAGTATTCTTCTTCGATCTTCGACGGTCTTGATCTTTGACTTCGATCTCGATCTCGATATCGTATTCGACCGAAGAAGAACCAAATCACCGGAAAGGAAGGGAAACAATCAACACATGGCGTCGATGCAATGCTCAAACAAGTATGATGATATGACAAGTTAATTTTTATCGAATTGAAACCCTAAAACATACTCGACAATTTAATCGGGGTTCCGATGGGTGAAAACCATAACTCGGGGAAACTTCGGATGTATATGAGATGGGTTGGTTTGTTCTTCTAATTAAACTTTTCATTGTAGTTGTTGATAAATGCATGATTATAGCTTGAATAGCTAGATCTCATTTTTCTAAATATTTTGATATATTATTTATATTTTTCTGACTTATAAATAATAAGATATGAATTTTATAAATTTTATTCATTTTCTAGAATTATTAAACCATTAAAACAATTATTGCGTCATGCTGACATCAACATAGGGGTGGGGGCATTTTCCACTTGGGCTCTACCTAGCCTCAATCACTGACTGCTAGGACCAGGGCCACGTCAGGTGCCTCACTGGCAGCTAGCGGGTCCACGACCCACGTCAGGACTGCGTCGGCATGACGTCACACGACAGACACCGTCGGGTGGTTGCCGGAGACGGCGGAGATGGCTATGCGTGTTCGAACCAGAGCAACAAGGCAAGCATGCGGGTGGCAGCACCGCTGATTTTAGGTCACCAGAGAAGCGTCTACGGTGGTGAAGGACAACGGCACACGGCGGTGGTCGACGCGAGGGCGAACCAGAGAGGAAGAGAGGCAGTGGAGAGGTTCTTTTGAACCGTGAGATCACCGGGGTCGTATAGATGGGGTCGAGGATGCGTGGAGAGCACAGAAGACGCCAGAATCGATGGTGCCGGTGGTGGTCGGTGTCGAAGAGGAAACAGGTGGGGGCTCGATTCTTCTCGACCATGGACGATTCCTGTTGCAAGGAGGTTGCTGGGGAGGAGGCGGAGCTCGTGGGCGTGTCGGCGAAGCTCGGGGCGGCACAGGTCGACAGGGCGCCGCTAACATCTGGGGATAGGGTTCAGGCTCTCGCGCTAGAGGGAAGAGAGACGTCGCTGGAGAGGGGGAAAAGTGGATGAGGGCGAAGGAGACATGGCCGCGTCGTTCTTATCCACCCTTGGGGCTCGACGGTGTAGGGGTTCGTAGCATGGAAAACAAAATTTTTCTACCGCATGCACACAAACAAGCCAAGATCTATCTACTAGATTGTAGCAACGAGTCGATAGAGGAACTCACCCTCGAAGATTCCAAAGCGGTTAACGAGAGCAGATTCTCGTGGGTGATGTAGTCGTACACTTGCCGATCTCAAGATCGCATAGACGATCCTTCCGGCGCTGCGTTCCGGCAGCGCTTCCGCAGTCGGTCACATGTTCGGTACTCGATGAAGACCTTCCTCTCCCTTGTTCCAGCAGGCAGCGGAGGTTGTAGCACTCTCCTTGCGATTCTGGCAGCACGACGGCGTGGTACCGGAAGTAGAGGGGAGATCTCGCAGGGCTTCGCCTTAAGCCGGAGCGAGTATGGTGGACTATGAGAGAGTCCTCGGTGTTCTAGGGTTTAGACACACCAAGGAGAGGGAGCTAGGCCGGCGGCTAGGGAAAGGGGATTGCCCCAACTCGGTGACTTGGAAAACCCTAGGAGGCGGCGGCATCAATGGTGGAGGCCGGCGGCTAGGGTTTAGATTTAGAGGAGAGAGGTAGGGAACTTGTGTGTCTAGGAGGGGAGCCCTGCCCCTCCTTTTATAGGTGGAGGGAGGCGCGCCAGGGGAGGGGAGTCCCTCCCCAACTCGGATCCCACTTGGGCCGGCGGTGGAGGTGGAGGGACTCCTCCCCAACTCGGATTCCACCTCCTCCTCTTTCCGAAAACTGCCGTTTGACTTTCAAACTAGCCGTTTGACTTTTCAAACTAGGATTTGATTAAACCCTCTATTTCGGACAGCGATGACACTTAGTACATGATGCAATCATACCAACTTGATATAACACATTCATGTACCCTTCCCCTCCGGAGTGCCGGACATTCCGGAACCTTCTAGAACATTCCTGATGAAAACACCGGAACCATTTCCCAACTCTGAAACGGGACTTTCCTTATATGAATCTTATTCTCCGGACCATTCCGGATCTCCTCGTGATATCCCGGATCCCATCCGAGATTCCGAACAACATTCGGTCTCTTACTCATCATTCCATAACTACTCAACAACATCGAATCCTTAAGTGTGTCTCCCTACGGTTCGTGAATTATGCGGACATGATCGAGATACTTCTCCGATCAATAACCAATAGAGGAATCTGGAAATTCATATGGCTCCCACATATTTCTATGATTACTTTGCGATCGAATGAACCACTTACATACGATACCAATTTCCTTTTGTCTCACGATATTTTACTTATCCGAGGTTATGATCGTCGGTATCTCTGCATACCTAGTTCAACCTCGTTACTGATAAGTACTCTTTTCTCGTTCCCGTGGTATGTGATCCCTTGTGAGCCAGTCACATGCTTGCAAGCTAATTGGATGACATTCCACCGAGAGGGCCCAGAGTATATCTATCCGTCATATGGATGGACAAATCCCACTCTTGATCCATGTGTCTCAACCAATACTTTCCGAACACTCAATGCCACCTTTATAGCCACCCTGTTACGGTGTGGTGTTTGATGTCATCAAAGCATCCTTCCGGTAAAGGTGATATGCATGATCTCATGGTCAAAGGAATTAGGTTACTATGTATCAGAAAGCTTATAGAAAATGAACTATATTAAATGACTTGATCTTTATGCTACGCTTAACTATAGGAGTATGTCCATCACATCATTCTCCTAATGATATGACCCTGTTGTTAATAACATCTCTATGTTCATGATCAGGAAACCATGATCATATATTAACCAACAAGCTAGTTTAACAAGAGGCTTTACTAGGGACTCTTTTATGTTTACAAATCACACAAGTATTAATGTTTCCGGTTAATACAATTATAGCATGGTATGTAAACATTTATCATAAGTATGAAGATATGATAATAACAACTTTATTATTGCCTCTTGGGCATATCTCCCACAGTCTCCCACTTGCACTAGAGTAAATAATCTAGTTTCAAACCTTTGTGTATTCAACACCTATGGCTTTCTTGTGTTGTATGTACACGATTGCTAGTGGTCAACTGATCTCCGGATCTGACACTTCCAGGTCCGTGTGTAATTGCATGTCTTTGCGTCTCTACGCATCACTCATTCTCTAATGAGATGGCTTTGTATAATTTTGGTCCTTCGGTGAGACCTTTAGTTCTTTGGGGTTAAAACATGTTGATAATATTGTCGTACAATATATCTTCATAGTATTATCCCGCTGTGAACTACACCTAGTTTGACAACAAACTATTTGACACAAATGCCCTCTTTAGCTGCTATTATAGCAGTCATATACTTAGCCTTTTGTTGTAGTATCTGTCACAATGTTTTAACTTTGGAACTCATCCAAATCCATTATGGAACTTACTTTCCATTACATTGTGCCACCCTTAGTTTAGATTGAGATAAACTTAATTTGTACTTTGTGAAAAAACTAGTATCAATGTAGTACTTTTACAATGAACTAACCATCTATTTGCCACTTCTACAAAATAATATACTCTTAGTTCTTCCAAAAGATCATAAGAATATCCTTACTATCGTCCAATGATCATCTTATGAATCATTCTGGTATATGCTCATAACATTTAGAGCATAAGACATATCTGGATTTGTACATATCACAGTATGATTGATATAAATACTCTTTGTGATTTCATACATCAAGTATCAATCTATACTTGAATCTTTGTTTCACTTACCAAGTGACAATACACTTGAATATATCATCAATATTGAACTCATTCAATCCTTTCTGTGTGACAAGAACCTTTCTTGTAGTTTCTATATTGAACTCATTCAATACATCATCTATGTACTTTCGGCACAACCATATTAGCGTCTATTGATGCCAAATATTTGGGTTTTGCCTAAGTCTTTCATCAGGATGAAATTCTTAATATGTGTTAATAAAAGATACATCATTTCTAATCAACAATATGTCCTCCACATAATGTATTAGAAATATGTCTTAGCGCTCCCACTTAATTTCTTGCAAATGCAAGCATCTTCATTGTCTCTGATGAAATTAAACTCTTTTAACAGTTTCATCATAGTGAAGATTCCAACTCCGCTATGCTTACTTCAACCATTGAAGTTTGCATATGCATTTAGCATCCTTTGAATTAACAAACCCCTTTGGATCGTGTCATGCACACGTCCTAGGTAACCCTTCTATTAGAAGAACTTGTTTTGTTTATTCATCTACCACATAACAAAATTATATGTAGTGGTTGCTACATTAATCCGTCTAGACTAAATATCGCTATGAAAGATCAAAATCTTGTCATAGTCAACCTTTGAACATTTTGTGAACTCTTTCCCAACATGTCGACTATTTCATAGATGTGAAACATCCATGTCTATTTCTTTATAGATCCAAACACAACTGTAAGGTCTTACACCTTTCTTGAGGGTCCTTCAAGTTCAAAACTTGATTTCTTGTGTATGGAACTATCAAGGATTTTATGGCTTCAAGCCATTTGACGGAGTCAGGGCCCATCATCGCTTCTTTGCATGTAGTCGGATCATTATTGTCAAATAATGATTTAACTCTCAAATCTTGGTATTTGATTGTTTACCCGACCTACTTGTTTCAATAGGAACTTAGATCTCCGTGACCACAACCTTTGAGGCACGTGAGCCATGAGCATTGTTGCTGCCTCCGGAACACTTTTCGGCGCTGCGCAACTCTGCACATATAGCTAAGGTTCTTTTAACCTTATCAAAGTTCTATTGTCCTCCCACTTAACTTTTCACGAAAAATTCCTTCTCAAAGAAACTTTGACGTTCTAAGAGACAAACACTTTTGTCTCCAGTGTTATGGAGGAATACTTAACAAAGACAGGTTCATCCGACTTTGGTTGTAAACATCTTTCTTATGTATAGCATACCAATGTTTAAGAAAGGACAACTTGGGTTTTATCCCAAACCATAACTTTATATGGTGTCAATTCAACGGATTATGATGGAGCTCTTTTCAGTGGAAAAACGGTAATCTCTAAAGCTTTTAATCTTCAAAATATAATAGCAGTTCTATGAATTACACCTTTGATCTTACCATGTCAAACAAGGTTTTAATTACATATCTCGAACGCTCCATACTCTTATGGTGTTTCGGGAAATGCAAATCCACGGAACGATTCCTTAAATCTTAGGTATTATGCTAAACTTGTAACTCAAATATCTTCCTTGATGATCTTATCATAAACTATTTATATTCTTGTTACAATGATTTTGCACTTCATCTTGAAAATCTTTGAACTTTTCAAATGTTTCATACTTCATCCTTATTAAGTAAATATTCATATATTCACTCATATTTTCGGAGAAAGCATATGAAGTTGAAATCCATCGCTCTTGACTACACATAATAGACTTCGTACAACAATATGTACAACTTCCAATAAGCTAGTCATTCGTTCCCTTTTGGCCTATGAACGAAGTTTTAATTATCTCTAGGAAAGTTTCACAAGCGTCATGTGATCAAAAATCAAAAGACTCCAAAATTCCATCCACATGGAGTTTCTTCATGTTTTCTTTCCAATATAATTTAAACGGCGATGTCACTTCCTAAGTGATCTTTCAATCAATTTGTCTTTCGACATTTTTAGCACTAGTTTTATGGATGTGATTTCTCCAACGAGATTTGTGAATCATCCATCTTTTATGGATTACGGCAAGTATTTGAACAACCCTTTTGTTCTCATAATACCTGATAAAACAAATCTTGAAGGCAAGCTTTGATGTTTAACGAGCAACACAATAACCCTTTATTTGTTCTCGATGAACATCATCACATATTTTTTTGCTAGTTACTTAGGCCATTGTAGTTCATGAATTCTGTTGTTTCGTATGACGATTCATACCAACAAATTCAGTATCAAATACTTAAGAACCACATTGTTTAATAAGCAAAGAATATAGCCATAACATGTATATCATCTATATACTTAAACTGAACAATTCTAGTCTTTCTTTTCTGCCATATATTTATGAGATTCTCTTTCAGTATTTCCTTTTCTGTTTGAAAGAATCTATCAATATCAATAGTGGAGTCATACATATGACACATAGTCCAAAGCGTGTATAATTAAATACCAATGTATTTGGACTTGCACTTTGAAGTAGATCACCATCATCAAATGTTTGATGTGCTTTCAAATTCCATTTTTTAGTGATCTCTTGGTGTAGTAAACATTTTACCTACATCAAATATTCACCCTCATCATGGAATTATCCATGATCAAGCTACTTTTAGCTTGTAACGGTGAATCGCGAGTATAATGTTGCTCTCCAAAACCTTTTGGAGAATTAGGACAACTAGTGTCTCCAACCTTTTGCAAATTCTCATCAAATATGAGAACATAACTTTTGCCATATTATACTCTATCATGTTGTAACCAATACTTTGTTTCAGATATCACAATATCTTCCACACATCATGGTTTCTGAAACAACTCTTTCAGATCCTAGATAACCTTGATATTAAGACAATTCTTTGAATATCAAGAATCACGGAGACAAACATGATACTCATACACTAACTCTTGGAATTGTCACTCTTGTTTTAATACCAATTATTAAACTTCATGGAGTAACCGGAACTTACTGAAAGTTTGCAATAGGACTTTTACAACTTTAGATTAACACTTCAAAACAATACGATACCAGTTCGTAAAGTAACTAACCAGAATTCTATAGTTCTACCATCTCAATTATAACTAAGCGCAAGGTGGTAAACAGATGCCAATGACTACAACAACTATGCAAATTCACTTTGAGTTAATTTATGATAAATAGTGTTCAACTTTTAATTACATTGTCATTGAACTCCCACTCAAAACAATATCCCTCACATTGTTTTAGTGATTACACGAACCAAATCCACCACATCAAAACCGATCATCACGAGAGTTGATGCAGCTTCAATGGCGAACAATCAACATGTTCATCATATCTACTATATGACTCATGCTTTACCTTTCGGTGATCCGTGTTCCGAGACCATGTCTGTACATGCTAGGCTCGTCAAGATCAACCTTAGCTTCCGCATGAGCAAATCTGGCTTGCTCATGTTGTATACACTCGCAGAATCTAACACACCCGATCATCACGTGGTGCTTCGAAACAACGAGCTTTAGCAACGGTGCTTACTAAGGATGAACACTTTAAAACTTGAAATTGTGTGTTTGAGGGATCATCTTATAATGCTACCGTCGTGAACTAAGCAATACAAGATGCATAAAAGGATTAACATCACATGCAATTCATAATATGTGATATGATATGGCCTTTCTTCTTGTGCTTCCGATCTCCATCTTCACCTAACATGATCTCCATCATCACCGCATTGCATCAAGGTCAATGACGCGCTCCATGGTTGTCGTCCACCAGCTTCAACTATTACAACTACTTTGAACAGACAAGCGGGTCTTAACAGAATTTAAAGACAACCATATGGCTCCTGCCAGTTGCCAACTTACAATAAGGAACATTGCATACATCATATATAATCACAATTATGGCCATATCACATCACAAGACACCGCAAAACAAAGTTAGACGCCTAATTTTCTTTGCATGTTTTACGTGGTTTGGGGCTTTCAATAAGTGTCGCTCTAACTTACGAACAAGAACCACAACGTTGATACTAGTATTGTCAATCACCGTTGTAAATTGAATCTTAACTATGTTGGGAGAAACAGCACCAAGAAGCCACTTATGCAATACAAGTTGCATGTCAAGCGTGGAGCAAGTCTCATGAACGATGTCATGTAAGGTTAGCCCGGGCCGCTTCATCCCACCATCCCGCAAGATGCAAAGTACACAAGAAGCAATCGACAACAAAAGCATCAACGCCCACAATGACCATTGTGTTCTACTCGTGCAACAGATCTACATATAGACACGGCTCTGATACCACTGTAGGGGTTCGTAGCATGGAAAACAAAAAAATTCTACCGCATGCACACAAACAAGCCAAGATCTATCTACTAGATTGTAGCAACGAGTCGATAGAGGAACTCACCCTCGAAGATTCCAAAGCGGTTAACGAGAGAAGATTCTCATGGGTGATGTAGTCGTACACTTGCCGATCTCAAGATCGCGTAGACGATCCTTCTCAAGCTGCGGCGCTCCGCAGTCGGTCACACGTTCTATACTCGATGAAGACCTTCCTCTCCCTTGTTCCAGCAGGCAGCGGAGGTTGTAGCACTCTCCTTGCGATTCCGGCAGCACGACGGCGTGGTACCGGAAGTAGAGGGGAGATCTCGCAGGGCTTCGCCTTAAGCCAGAGCGAGTATGGTGGACTATGAGAGAGCCCTTGGTGTTCTAGGGTTTGGACACACCAAGGAGAGGGAGCTAGGCCAGCGGCTAGGGCAAGGGGATTGCCCCAACTCGGCGACTTGGCAAACCCTAGGAGGCGGCGGCATCAATGGTGGAGGCCGGCGGCTAGGGTTTAAATTTAGAGGAGAGAGGTAGGGAACTTGTGTGTCTAGGAGGGGAGCCCTGCCCCTCCTTTTATAGGTGGAGGGAGGCGCGCCAGGGGAGGGGAGTCCCTCCCCAACTCGGATCCCACTTGGGCTGGCGGTGGAGGTGGAGGGACTCCTCCCCAACTCGGATTCCACCTCCTCCTCCTCTTTCCGAAAACTGCCGTTTGACTTTCAAACTAGCCGTTTGACTTTTCAAACTAGGATTTGATTAAACCCTCTATTTCGGACAGCGATGACACTTAGTACATGATGCAATCATACCAACTTGATATAACACATTCATGTACCCTTCCCCTCCGGAGTGCCGGACATTCCGGAACCTTCTAGAACATTCCCGATGAAAACACCGGAACCATTTCCCAACTCCGAAACGGGACTTTCCTTATATGAATCTTATTCTCTGGACCATTCCGGATCTCCTCGTGATATCCCGGATCCCATCCGAGATTCCGAACAACATTCGGTCTCTTACTCATCATTCCATAACTACTCAACAACATCGAATCCTTAAGTGTGTCTCCCTACGGTTCGTGAATTATGCGGACATGATCGAGATACTTCTCCGATCAATAACCAATAGAGGAATCTGGAAATTCATATGGCTCCCACATATTTCTACGATTACTTTGCGATCGAATGAACCACTTACATACGATACCAATTTCCTTTTGTCTCACGATATTTTACTTATCCGAGGTTATGATCGCTTGGTATCTCGCATACCTAGTTCAACCTCACATCGATAAGTACTCTTTTCTCGTTCCCGTGGTATGTGATCCCGTGTGAGCCAGTCACATGCTTGCAAGCTAATTGGATGACATTCCACCGAGAGGGCCCAGAGTATATCTATCCGTCATATGGATGGACAAATCCCACTCTTGATCCATGTGTCTCAACCAATACTTTCCGAACACTCAATGCCACCTTTATAGCCACCCTGTTACGGTGTGGTGTTTGATGTCATCAAAGCATCCTTCCGGTAAAGGTGATATGCATGATCTCATGGTCGAAGGAATTAGGTTACTATGTATCAGAAAGCTTATAGCAAATGAACTATATTAAATGACTTGATCTTTATGCTACGCTTAACTATAGGAGTATGTCCATCACATCATTCTCCTAATGATATGACCCTGTTGTTAATAACATCTCTATGTTCATGATCAGGAAACCATGATCATATATTAACCAACAAGCTAGTTTAACAAGAGGCTTTACTAGGGACTCTTTTCTGTTTACAAACCACACAAGTATTAATGTTTCCGGTTAATACAATTATAGCATGGTATGTAAACATTTATCATAAGTATGAAGATATGATAATAACCACTTTATTATTGTCTCTTGGGCATATCTCCAATAGTTGGATGGCCGGGAGAAGGTGGCGCGGATCGACAGCGGCGGCGGCGACACCCAGCTGCTTCCACCCGAGGATGAAGACGACGAACGTGGTAGTAATCGGTACTGGGCTCGGGTGGGCCGGACTGGGCCGCGAGGTGTTACTGGCTGCGCATGCTAAGCGGCGGGTAGAGGGGAGAGAAGGGAGAGGCAAGCAGGGCTCGGCCCTGGATGGGTTCTGGCTTGTTTTTATTTTGCCAAAACTTTTTCCTTTTTTCTGTTTTCACTTTCCCTTTTCTATTTGAATTTCCAAACTTTTTTGAATCATTTGAAAAATACCAGAGAGGTTGTAAATTATTTAAAATACTATGGGGCCCTTTTACTTAGTTTGGGCTCCAAAAGTTTTGGTAGCTTTCAAAATACTCAAAACATTTTGAGTTGCTTTGGGAGAGAGGCAATTACGGTTAGGGTTTTTACTTATTTCCTTTTGCATGCATTTTAAAAATATGATGCTCATGAATGCACAATCAACCCTAAATAGTACTTAGCTAAAACTGGGGTGTTACAACTCTATCCCCCTTACGAGAATCTCGACCCGAGATTTCTAAGGTAGGAAAAGAGATAGAGAGAGAAAGAAACAAGGTCACTCTAAGGATAAGAGGGAAACACACTAAACAACACACAGAGTATCTCATGGTCAACTCATGGATGGAATGTTTAGAAACAACTCTGAGATGACAAACATGAAACACATCAAAGTAGCAGAGGAAACAAGAGGAGATGGTTTTGAATGTTAGATAGATGGTATTCATAAGGATTGAGACCATGGATCTCACATAAGGGTTTAAGCTTCTGAAAAGGAAAGCTTCCAACAGAAATAAGATGACCACAGACTTCGATAAAGAATCTCTACTAAAAGACTTAAGTAGAGATTTTAGGTTGGAGGAATATGGATCAACAAAACCAAGTTGTTGAACTACTTTTGACATTGAAGGGTCACTTTTTCATTCAACAAAGACCAAGACAGAAAGGTGTTTTGGTGGAGAGGACTCATAAGAATCACAAGGAACATGTAACAAGAGAAACTGTTGATTATCAAAATCTTAGTCACTGTTAAAACATGACCAAGAAAATGAAGGAAACTCTTTATTCTTCTAGGTATACCAAAATATTTGCCAAAGATCATGATATCACTTTACACCACTATACGAATTGGTAAGAAGATTCCTGATGACATGAGAAGAAAGAAACTTCATTCTCAGACTTCAATCATTGGGCACAACAAAACGGTTGCCAATATGGAAGGGTCTAGAGGATCGACCGAGAGACATTTAGCAACACTACTTTAAATGTTCTCCTTGATGTTCAAAGAGGCAACATCAAGTAAAGGTCAGACTTCGGATACAAAGGAAACCATAAGAACAACTCATATGATAAATCATAGAAGATGCCTCATGAAGAGTGGTTGTTATTGCTGAATCAAGAGAATATGGCAAAAGGTATTTCCGGTTAAGAGTGTAAACCGTTACATCAATCTTGCCAGATTTTCAAAGAGACCTATGTCAAAACCTTGAGGAACACCAACCATCATTGCTGCTTGAGATTCAGCTTTGTTTAGGCGAGATGAAATTTCAAACTCAGCATGTCCGAATAGAAAGTTCGCAACATTTACCACAAAGGTAAAGTTACTAGATTCTCAAGGTGTGGAATAAAGTGTTAAGCTCCAAAAGAATGAGCTAGATTGCTAGACCCATGTATTAGCAACTTGTCGATGGTCAACTGCACACATATAAAGTACTAACAATAAAACACACATGTATCCTTAAGGGACGGAGATAAATTTTCTCGAATCCACAACGACATCTTTCAGAATTTGCACGTGAACTGGAGAAGGTTACTTCTAACATACAGAACACATACTTCGAAATGACCCAAATATGGTTCTCAAAATTTCCAACATTAATACCAAATGTTCCATATGAATTTTGTCTAGCATGGAGAAGATAAGGATGTCATTGATGGGATCAACAACAAAATTATCATGACACTCCGAGAAGATGGACTCATGTGTTTCTTGAACGAGGCAAACATATTGGTCAGACCAAAGTCATGAAGATGTACTCAAGTGAAACATCACGAGAAGAAACACCATCAAGATAGTCCTTGGAACTGAGTTTGATTTGTTGATAGACCAAATAAAATCAAAGGTCGGGAGAGATAATATATCCACACAAAGGAAATACTATCTTTGTTCAGCACGAACAGAACTAGACATCCCTTAAACAAGGAACAGAGTCGGATAAAACTTTTGTCTTACAACTCTCCAAGTTGTTGTTTAAGCTCGACCAACTAGTTCAGGGGTATCTAGTACAGATCCTTGGAGAAACGAGCAGTTCAGAGAACTTGCTTGCTCAAGAACTTGACAACACGGTCATGTGGCAACATGGTGATACTTCTAGAAAGACATCCAGAATATCACGAACCACCGATATGTCACATAGTTTGAGAAGGAACTTGCTTGGTACGGCAAGATGACATAGTCTCAGAGCTTCGGCACAAGCCTATCTCTTTAACCAAAAAGAGTGTACTAGAATAACGGACTTGGTAGCATAGTCAAACTTTGCTTAGTGATAGGATTAACCAATCATGCCAAGAATGACACAAATGTCCTTGGATATCAAAACAATAATTGCTAAGAATATTTAGATAGCCACATTATTACACACACGCATCACTCACGAGCGCGAAAGCTCGAGGGAGGGTGGGTAAATATGTGTAGGAGCATCACTTCATTATGGGTTCATGAAACTCCAAATGACCTATTAGTATAAAAGAATGTGACACTTTAAGGTAGAAAGATAGAAGCTAATCAATGAATCTTGATCTACGGATTACAACACTTTGATCTGGTCCTAGATATGACGAGGTACTGGAGTTTGTTTCTCCTAGACATTCCGAAATGGTTTATCTTGATGGACCACAAGAGTATCTTGCTTCGTAAGACACCGTTGCACATTTACTACTTGGCTACCAACTGGTAGACAAAGTTCGGAAAATAACAAGGGAGAAGGAACATGCTCAGGATAGAATCCCGAGATGTGGATGCATAGATTAACAATCTTCCGAAAACCAATATAGGGAAGGGATAAGGTGTGGCAGAGTCACGAGTATAGATGCGAGACTCATGAGGAGTACTCTTGTCGTGATCTGTTTAGTTCCATTAAAGAACATCTGCCATAACTAGTGGTAGGGGAAGTTCTTAGTTGTCACAATTCAATTGCGACCAAGACCACAGGCTTGAAGGCTAGAATTGCAGTACCATCCATCCTGAGGTAACGTGTAAACATAGCAACAGGGGTCACAGGATTGGATCTTGGATTAAAGATCAGCGTCATGTACAAGATTCACAACACCGGAATCTAGCATAATCGGGAATCTTCGGTTCGAGTCCAAGGGTTAAAACCCGAGAAAAGAATAATTACTACTTGAGTGACACAATGTACACTGTAAGATAGTAATCACGAGGTAGTTTACAAAAGAAGAAACACCTTCGGAAGTACCCAAGCAAATGAAAAGGAGGCACACGAGGCGAAAGGAAACCTCGAAGCCTAGAACAGAACACTGTAGATCCAACAATATAATATTGTGGGTCCGAGAGATAGAGAGATCATGATAGAAAGGAATCTCTCAGATGAACAAGAGAAAAAGGGGAACAAGGAATTCACCACACACACAACTCTAGAGAACTCAACACTAGGTCAACTAGCTGAGAAACGACATGCCCAAAAGGCACCTAAGCTTTGAAAGACCAGAAGAGATATCAAAACTTTTCCAAAATCAACACCAGATAAGATAACCCAGAGTTAGAGCGAAACTAGATAAGGAGTAAAAGAAGCATGCTAGAGTTTTTGCAAATACTTTTCATCTTTGAAATAGTTTTCACAAACACTAGACTCAACATTGACCGGTAGAAAGGTTTTCCTACGGTCGGTACTGCTATGATACCAAAACCTGTGACACCCCCGGGATCAGTTCTAAACAAATGCCAGAGCTCCGTCTGACATAAGCTTAACCTTGAGCTCGAGAATATCC
This sequence comes from Avena insularis, assembly GCA_023614405.1. Classification (NCBI taxonomy): domain Eukaryota; kingdom Viridiplantae; phylum Streptophyta; class Magnoliopsida; order Poales; family Poaceae; genus Avena; species Avena insularis. The sequence goes on along the minus strand of CM042691.1, from coordinate 40,218,998 downwards.
AGTGAAGAATCGGTAACACAATAGTAACCCTACGACACAAAATTATTGCAGCAAGCTCATAACTGAGCAGAGAACCAAATTATTACAACGAGAGGTCACTGGCCACAAACATCAAACAACGTAAGGCAAATTATGCCATTAAGTATAACAAACTTAACAAATGGCCTAAGAGGCCTGAAGCATAACGATGACGTCCCAGTCCATAGATCCCAGGCTGCCGGCCGGGAACCGCAAGCACTCGTCGGTGTCGATGTAGTACGGAACTCGTCTTCAAGGGAACACTTACTCTCCCAAAAGTATCAACAAAGCAAGGGTGAGTACAGGGTGTACTCCGCAAGACTTATGGTTGGTGGAGTTGTTTTACATAAAGCCATCTTTGTTTATAAATCAAGAGGGAGAGAAGAAGCTCGTCTATTCAAAATATTTTAAAGGAGGATAAGAGAGCGACATCTCTAAAATATTGATCATCATGTTTTTATATCCACCAATTCATCATCATCTACCAACTAGGATCACCCCCTCGTACCCATGAGGAAGCATCCTTAAGCACACGTTGATCTACCAAGTTTTACCATTGGGTTATAGTTCTCTATGATCTTAGAATCTGGTCACCAAGCGTTCATAACCCTGAACACGGCTTTTTGAAAATATTGTTAACCTGCAGTGGTGTACAACTTTACCCACACGTACTAACCTTCTCTTAATGCCAAATGATTAGCCCTCTTCCTTGGAAGGCCGACAGAGGGTGGTTAGACACGACCTTTACCTTACTTTCGTCGAGACCTTGAGTCACGCCCTAAGGATGGTTCCGCCGTAATGGGTCAAGTCCCGAAGCCGATCCCTAGATATGTGAGGCGAGGTTGGTTTACCAGGGGCTCCATCAACCCCAAGCAACCCTAGCCACGCTTACCTACCTGTTATGAATGCACCTCCTTCACCGCCTTCGAGAAGATCCAGAATGCATGTCGAATGGAACGTCCGAACGATGTGACTCATGGAATCTACTAGGCAAGTTAATTGCTCGTGAGGTTTTCCAGGCCCCCTGTGGTTGTACGCTCGTCTCAGTTCTAGAGGCAAGAACTCATGTCCTAGTCGTGGCGTGCATGGAACTAGAAAAACCACATACCACCATGGCCTCCCATACAAGCCTTAGCATGTTTAACTTATATCACCTCTGATATCATCTCATCACGTTCTCCTATCATACTAGATTCTCTGCATTGGATACTTCATATGGATGAACCAGACTCAACAGCTAAGCATGGCTAAACAGGACACAAATATAAGCTCTAGCAGTGCACACAAGCCAAACCTAGTTATGCTAGGAGCAGTGGATCAGGTAATATAAGCTTAAAGGGAGTAATGCAATAGATAGGATACTCTATCTATCGATAAAAGACCACAGTAGAATTGTATGCATCATGGCAGGAATTGAAATGCTTTCAAAATCATAGGATTATATCATGGTGGGGCTATACTTGCCTTTGCCAGTTGATAACAGATAAGCCGATCTTCAGAAAACTTGTACTTGACTTGGTTACAGTTGGTCAAGTCTTGTTCTTGGATCTTCGATGGCCTTGATCTTTTACTTCGATCTCGATCTTGATATCATATTCTATCGAAGAAGAAATAAATCACCGGAAAGGAAGGGAAACAATCAACACATGGCATCGATGCAATTCTCAAACAAGTATGATGATATGACATGTTAATTTTTAACGAATTGAAACCCTAAAACATGCTCGGCAATTTAATCGGGGTTCCGAGGGGTGAAAACCCTAACTCGGGGAAACTCCGGATGTATATGAGAGGGGTTGGTTTGTTCTTATAATTAAACTTGTCATTGTAGTTGTTGATCAATAGCTAGATCTCATTTTTCTGAACATTTTGATATATTATTTATATTTTTCTGACTTATAAATAATAAGATATGAATTTTACAAATTTTATTCATTTTTTGGAATTATTAAACCATTAGAACAATTACTGCGTCATGCTGACATCAGCATAGGGGTGGGGGAATTTTCCACTAGGTCTCTACCTAGCCCCTGTCACTGACTACTAGGACCAGGGCCACGTCAGGTGCCTCGCTCGCAGCTAGCGGGTCCACGACCCACGTCCCAGATCGGTGTGGCGACACGCGATACCCACTGGTGGTCGCCGAAGACGGCGAAGGAGGGCGTCCTAGGAATCGTGGATATGCGTGTTCGAACCAGAGCAACAAGGCAAGCATGCGGGTGGCGGCGCCGCTAATTTTAGATCACCGGAGAAGCGGCTACGGTGGTGACTGACGACGGCGCACGACTTTGGACAATGCGAGGGTGAGCCAGATAGGAAGAGAGGTAGTGGAGACGTTCTTTTGAACCGTGAGCTCACTGGGCTCGCAGAGATGGGATCGAGGATGCGAGGCAAGCACAGAAGATGCCGGAATCGATGGCGGGGCACCGTGGACATCTGGGGCTAGGGTACAGGCTCTCAAGCTGGAGGGAAGAGAGAGGTCGCTGGAGAGGGGGAAAAGTGGATGAGGGCGAAGGAGACGTGGCCGCGTCATTCTTATCCACCCTCAGGGCTCGACGGACAGCCGGGAGATGGCGGCGGAGATCGACGGCGACACCGGCGACACCCAACTGCTTCCTCCGACGACGAAAGGGGTGTGAAGCGGTACTAGGCCCAGGTGGGCCGGACTGGTCCGTGAGGTGCTGCGGTGGGTAGAGGGGAGATAAGGGAGAGGCAAGCTGGGCTCGGCCCAGGATGGGTTCTGGCTTGTTTTTATTTTGCAGAAACTTTTTCCTTTTTTCTGTTTTCACTTTCCCTTTTGTATTTGAATTTCCAAACTGATTTGAATCATTTGAAAAATACCAGAAAGGTTGTATATTATTTAAAATACTATGGGGCCCCTTTTACTCAGTTTGGGCTCCAAAAGTTTTGGTAGCTTTCAAAATACTCAGAACATTTTGAGTTGCTTTGGGAGAGAGGGAATTAAGGTTAGGGTTTTGCCTTATTTCCTTTTGCATGCATTTTTAAAATATGATGCTCATGAATGCACAATCAACCCTAAATAGTACTTAGATAAAAATAGGGTGTTACATTCCGACCCTCTCCCGCATCGATCCCCCGCCTCCTGCCGCTCTTCCTCCTAGCATCGACGCGAGTGCCTCTGTAGCTCCTCCCCGGCCCCGAGCCCGTCGCCGCCTGGCTTGGAGCCCCGACGCTGGCCCCCGTCGCCTTTCCCTCAACCTCCTTACTTTTGGCGCCCCCTCGCGTTCCTCCTCCTACTCGACCCGTAGATCTGCCACAACGGCCCTCTCCCCACCAAGTGTTAGAAATAATGGGCCAATTCATTTAGGCCCATGTGTATTTCAGATTTTCCCTAAATCTCAAAGCCCAAATTTGTGGCATCCCATATGTGTTTGGGCCCATGTTTGTGGGAGCTCACATGGAAGTGGAGTGGGAGCTCATGTTTAGTCCCACATGGAAAGTTGGAGGAGAGTTGCACCACCTTATAAGGTGGAGTGTTGCACCACTTTGTAAGTGAGTAGCAATAAGAGAGATACACGCGCGTGCTCCTCCGACGACGACGCCGCCGCTCGCACGCCCACCCGCCCGCTCGTCTCGTCACGACGCGCGCGCGCGCCGTGGGTTGCGGGAATCTCGCCGAGCCGAGCTTTATTTTGCTGCTCAAGGAAAACTGTGAGGTTTTGACAGACGTGTCAAACAGTTAGCTTATTCGGGTCGCTCCCGGATCGTGGGCTACTCCGACCCGAACGTGCGTAACATGGACTTGGCCCACGTTCGCCTCCGTTAGGGTTTCCTGAGCTGCTCTATATAAAGTCCTGCGTGGCTACCGCCACAACACCATTGAAAACCAATCTAGGGTTTTGCCATCCTCTCTACTTGCACTATCATCACCGTAGCCTACTCCATCCCGCTTGCCGGCGTGCACCGGCGGACGGGAGAGCAGGTCTCCGGAACCACTCGCCCTTGTGATCCTGTACGGGAGAGGGCGAATAAGGTTTTTGGGAAGCGCTCTGCGTGACTGCTCGAGTTCTCCATCACGGGTCGTCTTCCATCCAAGTCAGGCGGTGCTGCCTACCTCCGTCTTCGTCGCCATCTACTTCGATCAATCTTCCCCAAAGTTTCTACTACGACAACCAAACGGTACGTGCTACGTGCTTCTGTTTGGTTATTCATCATGTTCTGCGAGTACATGTTTAGCTGTTGTTTGTTTCCGATCATCCTGTTGTTTAGTACATCTAGTATGTTCGAGTTACATGAGCTAGTAGCTTGTTTTGTCATGATTTATATTCTGGAATTAATCGTGGAAATTATACCTAATAATCCAACAATCCAAAAACCTTATTGTAGGCAATTTCCTGAATTAACAATGGCTGGTTTTACCGATGCACTGAGGCCGGATAAGTTTACCGGTGTGCACTTTAAGAGGTGGCAGTACAAGGTTGAGCTTTGGGTGACCACGATGAAAGTGTTCCATATTAGTAAAGGCAAACCTGAAGGAACTATATCTGACGAGGATCAGAAGAAGTTCAAGGATGCCAATACTGTCTTTGTAGGATGTATTCTGAGCATTCTTGCTGACCGTCTATGTGATGTGTTTATGCACATAAAAGACGGGAAGGAGCTCTGGGATGCACTGGATGCAAAGTTTGGTGCTACAGATGCTGGAAGTGAACTATATATCATGGAGAGCTTTCATAATTTTAAGATGAAAAAGGACCTTCCTATGGTTCAACAAGCTCATGAGATACAGTGCATTGCCAAAGAGCTCGAACTCCTTAAGTGTACCTTACCCGACAAGTTTGTGGCGGGTTGCATTATTGCTAAGTTGCCCCCTTCATGGAGTAACTTTGCCACAACTCTCAAACATAAGAGACAGGAGATATCAGTTGAAAATCTGATAGCGTCCCTTGATGTTGAGGAGAAGGCTCGGGCTAAGGACACTACTGAGAAAGGAGAGAGTCATGCTACTGCCAACTTTGTGCAGAAAGGCAAATCTGTAGGCAAGAACAAAGGGAACTACAAACCCTCCTTTAACAAGCCTGTAAAGACTACAACCTTCAAGAAGAAGAAGACGAACAGGGACAAGATTGAACTGTCTTGTTACACTTGTGGAGAGCCAGGCCACTTTTCCAAGAACTGTCGAGCAGCGACCCTTGAGAGGAAAAAGGCCAAGGCATCAGCGTCGTGACCGCTAGCAATACTGATGGGTATGGTAATTTATTTACTGTTCTTTCAGTATTTCAATCACCGTGTTGGTGGCTTGATACGGGTGATAATGTTCATGTGTGTGCTGACATCTCTATGTTCACTTCTTATTAGGTCGCTCGGGATTCATCCGTCCTAATGGGGAATGGATCACATGCTTCTTCTCATGGTGTTGGCACGGTGGATCTAAAGTTTACTTCCGGAAAGATCGTGCAGCTGAGGAACGTGCAGCATGTCCCTACTATGAACAAGAATCTCGTTAGTGGCTCCCTTCTTTGCACATATGGGTTTAAGGTTTTCTTAGAGTCTAATAAAGTCGTTGTTTCGAAACATGGACAATTTATTGGTAAAGGTTATGAGTTCGGAGGCTTGTTCCGGTTTTCACTTTCAGAGTTTTGTAATAAATCCGTGAATCATATTTGTGGTGGTGTGAATGATGATACCAGTATTTGGCATTCTCGTTTATGTCACATTAATTTTGGTTTGATATCTCAGAGTCCAGCATGAGTTTAATTCCGAATTTCACTATTGCCAAAGGTTCTAAGTGCCATAGTTGTGTGCAATCAAAGCAACCTCGAAAGCCTCACAAGGCTGACGAGGAGAGAAACTTGGCACCTCTAGAACTCATACATTCTGATCTATGTGAGATGAATGGTGTGTTGACAAAAGGTGAAAACAGATATTTCATGACGTTGATAGATGATGCTACTAAATTCGGCTATGTTTACTTGTTACAAACCAAAGATGAGGCTTTAGACTACTTTAAAATCTATAAGGCCAAAGTTGAAAATCATCTAGAGCGAAAGATCAAGCGTCTTAGGTCGGATCGTGGTGGTGAGTATTTTCCCAAAATATTTGACGAATTCTGTCAGGAACACGGAATTATTCATGAGAGGATGTCTCCCTACTCGCCCCAATCAAACGGGGTTGCCGAGAGGAAAAACCGCAAGCTGACTGACTTTGTGAATTCCATGTTAGCCACTGCTGGTTTATCAAAGGCATGGTGGGGGGAGGCTTTGTTGACTTCATGTCATGTCCTGAATAGAGTTCCTAACAAGAATAAAGAAAAGATCCCTTATGAGGAGTGGGTTGGGAGAAAACCATCACTTTCTTATCTGCACACTTGGGGGTGTTTGGAGAAGGTCAACATACCGATTCCCAAGAAACGCAAGCTTGGAACCAAGACAGTGGATTGTATCTTTCTAGGATATGTTCCACGGAGTGTAGGCTATAGATTTCTAGTGGTTAAATCTGAGGTACCTGATATGCATGTTGATACTATAATGGAATCTCGTGATGCAACATTCTTTGAGAATATTTTTCCTATGAAAGATATGCATAGCATTGGTAGGATTTCTTCTAAAATACTTTCTGAATCTAGTGCATCTATTGAGAATTCTGAACAACCACATGAGGAATTTCTTGAGAAGGATGACGATGAACCTCTCACGAGGAGTAAGAGACAGAGGGTTGCAAAATCCTTTGGTAATGACTTCATCATGTACCTTGTGGATGATACTCCCAGATCCATTACTGAGGCATATGCATCTCCTGATGCAGATGATTGGAAAGAAGCTCTCCAAAATGATATGGACACGATTCTTTCTAATGGAACTTGGGAATTATCAGAACAACCATATGGTTGTAAACCTATGGGGTGTAAGTGGGTGTTCATGAAGAAGCTAAGCCTGATGGTACTATTGAGAAGTACAAGGCGCGTCTTGTAGCTAAGGGCTACACACAGAAAGAAGGCGAAGATTACTTCGACACCTATTCACCTATCGCTAGACTGACCACTATTCGACTACTACTATCCCTGGCTGCCTCTTATGGTCTTCTAGTTCATCAAATGGACGCGAAGACAGCTTTCCTTAATGGAGAGTTGGAAGAGGAGATCTATATGGATCAGCCGATGGGTTTGTGGTAAAAGGTGAAGAGACAAAGGTGTGTAAGTTATTAAAATCATTATATGGCCTGAAACTAACACCTAAGCAATGGCATGAGAAGTTTGACAGAACTCTACTTTCTGCTGGCTTTGTCATTAATGAGGCTGATAGGTGTGTCTACTATCGCCATGGTGGGGGCGATAGCATTATATTATGTTTGTACGTGGATGACATTCTGATCTTTGGTACAAACATGAAAGTGATAAATGAAGTCAAGTCTTTCCTGTCAAAGCGTTTTGATATGAATGATCTGGGAGAGGCTGATGTCATTCTGAACATCAAGCTTATTAAGAACGAGAATGGGATTACTCTAACACAATCTCATTATGTTGAGAAGGTCTTGAGCCGATTTGGATTTAATGATGGCAAGACTTCTCCAACACCTTATGATCCTAGTTTGACATTACGAAAGAATAAGAAGGAACCAACAGATCAGCTGAAATATTCACAAGTTGTTGGTTCTCTCATGTACTTAGCAAGCGCTACAAGACCCGATATAACTTTTGCTATGAGCAAGTTGAGTAGGTTCATGTCTAACCCTTGTATTGATCATTGGAATGCACTTGAATGGGTCATGCGCTATCTATGTGGTACAATGAGCTATGGGATTCACTATTCAGGGAACCCTGCTGTACTTGAAGGATATAGTGATTCGAATTGGATCTCTGACGTTGATGAACTCTACGCCACGAGCGGGTATGTGTTTACCCTTGGAGGTGGCGCAGTGTCATGGAGGTCTCGTAGACAAACCATATTGACGAGGTCAACTATGGAAGCTGAACCTACTGCTTTAGACACAGCCTTTGTTGAGTCAGAATGGCTGCGTGAGCTCTTGATGGACTTGCCTGTTGTTGAGAAACCTGTGCCGACAATCCTTTTGAATTGTGACAACCAAACTGTTATTGTCAAAGTGAAAAATTCTAAGGATAACGCGAAGTCATCAAGACACGTCAAGAGACATTTGAAATCTGTCAGGAAATTGAGAAACTTCGGAGTAATAACTGTTACGTATATTCAAACAGACCAAAACCTGGCAGATCCATTTACAAAGGGACTATCACGAAATGTGATAGAAAGTGCATCGAGGGAGATGGGGTTGAGACCCATGGATGTCACACCTTAGTGGTAACCCAACCAATGTGATCGGAGATCCCGTGAATTAGGACCTGGGAAGAACAATCTAGTGGTTTGACAGAGGAGAGTACTTTATAACCTTCTCTATGTGAAGATGCACAACTCTCATAATCTGTAAGGCAGGTTGGCAACATGCCTTAATGTGTTTCTATTGGCTTTAATTAGAAAATATGTCGTCCTACAGGGCATTCTTGAAAGAACACACCTATATGATCTCGACTGTAAACGTCGCGGTCTATGAGACTTGGGTGATCTCTAGTAAACTCATGAAGAGACTAGGGAGTATGACGCATATGCTCCAACCCGCGGGGTAGGCTACTGGCATCCAGGTACTAGTTATGATTTTGAGTGAAATCTATTGGCACCAAACTTGCAATTAAAGGTTCGTCCATTGTTCAAGTTGTTGATAGACGTAGTTCAAGATTCTAGGCGGAAGTTCAACTTAACAGTCTCTGCTGAAACACTGGTCTATAAACAAGTAGCGAGGATTGGCAAATCTTCAAATGGGAATTTGAGATCTGGTGGGGGATTGTTAGAAATAATGGGCCAATTCATTTAGGCCCATGTATATTTCAGATTTTCCCTAAATCTCAAAGCCCAAATCTATGGCAGCCCATATGTGTTTGAGCCCATGTTTGTGGCAGCTCACATGGAAGTGGAGTGGGAGCTCAAGTTTAGTCCCACATGGAAAGTTGGAGGAGAGTTGCACCACCTTATAAGGTGGAGTGTTGCACCACTTTGTAAGTGAGTAGCAATAAGAGAGATACACGCGCGCGCTCCTCATCTGACGACGCCGCCGCTCGCACGCACGCCCGCCCGCTTGTCTCGTCATGACGCGTACGCGCACGCGCCGCGGGTTGCGGGAATCTCGCCGAGCCGAGCTTTTATTTTGCTGCTCAGGAAAAACTGTGAGGTTTTGACAGACGTGTCAAACAGTTAGCTTATTCGGGCCGCTCCCGGATCGTGGGCTACTGTAACCGACCCGAACGTGCGTAACATGGACTCGGCCCATGTTCGCCTCCGTTAGGGTTTCCTGAGCTTCTCGATATAAATTCCTGTGCGGCTACCGTCACAACACCATCGAAAACCAATCTAGGGTTTTGCCATCCTCTCTACTTGCGCCATCACCGTAGCCTACTCCATCCCGCTTGCCGGCGTGCACCGGCGGACGGGCGAGCAGGTATCCGGAACCACTCGTCCTTGTGATCCTATACGGGAGAGGGCGAATAAGGTTTTTGGGAAGCGCTCCACGCGACTGCTCGAGTTCTCCATCATGGGTCGTCTTCCATCGAAGTCAAGAGATGCTGCCTACCGCCGTCTTCGTCGCCATCTGTTTCGATCAGTCTTCACAAAAGCTTCTGTTTGGTTATTCATCATGTTCTGCGAGTACATGTTAAGCTGCTGTTTGTTTACGATCATCCTGTTGTTTATTACATCTAGTATATTCGAGTTACATGAGCTAGTAGCTTGTTTTGTCATGATTTATATTTTGGAAATAATTATGGAAATTATGCCTAATAATCCAACGCCAAGCCCTGGTTCTCCACACGACTCCTTCCTCTGTCGCTAGGAGCTCCATGCCTCCCCATGGTCGCCGCACGTCACCCTTGCCGAACCCGAGCCCAAGCTCAGTGGTCGCCATCTATGTCTCCTCCCCAGCCTCGAGCTCCGCTGCCCTCTCATCAGGCAGCCCCAGTTCATGCAAGCTCCGTACCCAAACCGGCACTTCGTCCTCAAGCGTTGGTCCCGCACTAGCATGTCAACAAGTGCTGCTCCACTGTGTCCTCAATCCTGAGCTCGTCCGTGAGGTGTTCGTCTGTGTGCTTGTGTGGGTCCTCTTGGTAACGATGTCGTGTAGTTGTTGTTGCTGCTTCTACACAACTCTAGCCTCAGTATGTGTTATCGTGTTATGCAAATGGTGGTGTTGTGGAGTACCGCGACCTCGACTATGAATCTCCCGTTGGGCGAGAACGAGAAGATAGACAAGGTCATCGGGTACCAGCGATAAGACCATTCAAAGACCACCGATGCTCAGTCCAAAAACAAGTTCGCCATCGACGACAAGATCAGCCACAAATCCGAAGACCCCAATCTTAGGGATCCGAATCTCTAAGCCATGACCGCCTTCTCGTACGCCATGACCGTATTCACGGATCCAATGGTCGAGACCCCGGAGGCCGAACTTGTCGACCCCTCAGTGAACACAAAGATCGTCGATCCAAGATGTGTGACCCCTACCCGAGACCCCAATATTTTTTATAATATATGACATATACTTGTTTCATATTAAATTGTTCATTATCGCATGCATATTGTGGATGTTTGGGGGTATTTAGATGATTCACCTAAATTAAATATGAATACCATATGCGGGCTTTTCTGCTTTTATATTGGCCTCGTTTAAAATTGTGTAGCGAACCAGTGATATGTTTTGCCTTGTTAATACAACATTTAAATTGCAGGGTATCTAAACAACATGAACCTTATAAGTAATTTTCGGGACCCTGGTTCCGCTTAATATTGACTAATTGCATCGCATCTTTGCCATGTCATGCAGTATACATGCATAATGCCCAGTTTTCTACCGTAGTATTAAATAGTGTGTCTGGTGTTTCTTCTAGTGCTTTGCTTCTTCACGGATTAGGCCGATGAGTTGATACAAGTGCCGTCCTGATATTTAGATAATCCTTCAGCAATGTTTCTCTGGCGAGCATTCTCCCCCTTTCTACCTGTTTTACATTTATAGTCTTTATTTGCTCATGTTGATCTATTTCTATCAGTGATGTGATGCTTTCGATTCTGTACCACTTCATATTCCTTGCATCCTCTATATTGCCTTGGAGACCTCCTATTAGCTATTGTTTGGTAGTCAGTCGGCCTTACGAGTCGTAGTTTCTTCCTCAGGTGCTGCTTCGCATCGTCGATGTTACACTGGTGTTGGGGGTTGGCATATTCATAAAGGTGGAGATGATTGTGGTTTTAATTGCAGCTGGTTACTTAAATATTAAAATGGATATAACTAATGAAGAGGCACTGATGGGTAATAGTTGAGGTTTGGTTGTTAACCGCCCACTTTTGTCCACTTAGGACCCGAGTTCTTGACACCTATTCCGAGACTGAGGCGCTAGCCACATGTGGGGTGTATGGGCACCCCTATCGGCTTAGTACGTGATTCAAAGTACTATACTAGGGGCCACAGACTAGTTTGAAGTTTTCATGCCACATTATGCCATGTATGCCATGTTTATTACATGTTGCTCGATGAGCGTTTATTACTGTTGCGTAGGAGCGACACTCTGTCAAGGGAATATATTGTCTATCACCTCTACTTGTGTGACAAGTGCATGCAAACTCAGGGTCTGTACGAGGAGGATTAGCTATACCTCGTATGGGTAGCTCTTTTGGGTGGCCCCCATGTTCTTGCTTTGGGTCTGGGAAAGCATCGTGTCCTAGGCCATGTCGACATACCGATGGGTGTATGTTAACTGATATGGAAAAAGGGTCGAAGTGCGTGTGGAAACTTTGGTGCACCCCTACAGGGTTAAATCTTTTCGAAAAGTCATGTCCACGGTTATGGACGACTTGGAGCACAGTATCTCGATCATAGACAACTATTACTAAAGTTTACTGCTATAATTTGACTTGTATTTGATATGAATAGTAAGTTGGAAAACCACCATGAAAAGAATGAATAAAACTGCCAATCATGGGAGTTTTCTCAGATTGACTTCCTCGTTTGGTCTCGAGGGGAAAACACCAGGATGGGTATGTTTGGTGGTAGTATCATGTTGGATCCGAATACGTATTTTATCATATCTCTCTAATAGACGACAGTTGTTGCGAGTCTCTATATGTTATTTAGTGCATGATGCGCTACCGCTTCAGCCCACCATACCTATGTGGGGAGAGCCGCCAAATTCTAAGTCTTGTCGTGTACTAGCCTCAATATTGACCGCACTTTTTTTTTCCTTTGCCCTTTGTCAGCACCCCTTTTTTTAGCAGGTTTTGAGATGGATGTCGTTAGTAGGGTTACCCTTTCGGCTTGGCCTAGGTAGGGTTATGGACGCCATTGTTTATTCTTCAGGGCTCTTAGCCTAATTTGTATCTTGTCTATACTCGGACGCTGTAACATTTTCAAGCTAGACAAGGTCATCGGGTACTAGCAACAAGACCATTCGAAGACCACCGATGCTTAGTACAAAAACAAGTTTGCCATAAACGACAAGATCGCCCACAGATCCGAAGACCCCGATCTCAAGGATCTGATGCCCTGAGCGATGATCGCCTTCCCGGATGCCATGACCATATTCACGGATCCAATGACCGAGACCTCGGAGGACGAACCTGCTGACCCCTCGGAGAACACAAAGATCATCAATCCGAGATGTGTGACCCCTAACCGAGACCCCTGTATTTTTTATAATATATGACATATACTTGTTGCATATTAAATTGTTCATTCTCGCATGCATATTGTGTATGTTTGGGGGTATTTAGATGATTCACCTAAATTAAATATGGAGACTATATGCGGGCTTTTCTAGTGTTATATTGGCCTCATTTAAAATTGTGTAGAGAACCGGTGATATGTTTTGCCTTGTTAATACACCATTTAAATTGCGGGGTATCTAAACAACATGAACCTTATAAGTAATTGTCAGGACCCAGGTTCCGCTTAATATTGACTAATTGCATCGCACCTTTGCCATTTCATGCATCATACATGCATCATGCCTAGTGTTCTGCCGTAGTATTAAATAGTACGCTCGGTGTTTTGTCATGACCCGGGATCAGGGCTAGACAAATACCATATCTTCATCTGACATAAGCCTGACCTAAATTCTAAAGCGTGCAGGGAATGATCGGTAACATTATAGAACATACAAACCATACATTAATAAGGTAAACTCTTAAGAGAGTTACAAACCAGTCATACAAGCCAGGGGTCATATACCCATCATTACATCAAACAACGTAAGCAAACAAGTTTTTCTAAACAACAAAATTAGCAAAGGTCCTAAGAGGCCTTTAAACAGAAGTAGTGACCCTTCCATAGATCATAGGCTTCTGCCCGGGAACCCCGACTACTCATGAACATCGACGTAGAAGCCACCTTCCGTTGGAGTAGCTTCATGTGTAGAAAAACATCAACGAAGCAAGGCTGAGTACAAGGTGTACTCCGCAAGAATTATGGCTAGTGGAGTTGTTTTGCATAAAGCCATCATTTGTTTTCAAAACAAGGAGGAGTAGAAGCTCGTCTAGTCAGATCATTTTCAAAAGGGGTAAGAAGACTACAACTCTATATCTTTGAAGTCAGCTTTGATATCCACCAATTACCATCATCAACTGAACCTCTCTTCCCGGACTACCCCCTCAAACAACCCCGAAGAAGTATTCCGGATCTCACATTAGTTGGCCAAATTTTATCATTCGGTTATAGTTCTCTATGATCTTCATGTCTGTTCCAAAGTTGTCCATAACCGTGGACACAGCTTTTCGAAAAGATTAATAACCCTGCAGGGGTGCACAACTTTACCCACACATACCAACTGATTCTTAATGCCAAATTATTACCCGTCTTCCTTGGAAGCCCGGCAGAGATTGGTTGACCACGACCTTTACCTTGATTTCGCCGAGACCATGAGTCACGCACTAAGGAGATGCCGCTGTAATGGGTCGAGTCCCGAAGTCGGTCCCTAGAGATGTGTGCGGGGTTCAAGATTATGGATGCCGGGCACTCTTGTTCTCGGCCACGCTTACCTACCTGTTATGAATGCACCTGCTTCACCTGCATTCAATAATAATCAGGATGCATATGTCGAATGGAAAGCCCGAACTATGTGACTCATGGAATCTACTAGGCAAGTTAGTGAGTCAAGGGGATTTCCAGGCCCCCGTGTGGTTGTACGCTCGTCTTGGTTCAAGAGGCGAGAACTCAGTTCCTAAGGGTGGCAAGTATGGTACTGCAAAAACCACAACCCACGTGGCCTCCCATACAAGCCTTCGCATGTTTATTTGTTGGAGATATGCCCAAGAGGCAATAATAAAGTGGTTATTATCATATCTTCATACTTATGATAAATGTTTACATACCATGCTATAATTGTATTAACCAGAAACATTAATACTTGTGTGATTTGTAAACATAAAAGAGTCCCTAGTAAAGCCTCTTGTTAAACTAGCTTGTTGGTTAATATATGATCATGGTTTCCTGATCATGAACATAGAGATGTTATTGACAACAGGGTCATATCAATAGATGAATGATATGATGGACATACTCCTATAGATAAGCATAGCATAAAGATCAAGTGATTTAATATAGTTCATTTGCTATATGCTTTCTGATACATAGTAACCTAATTCCTTCGACCATGAGATCATGCTAATCACCATCACTGGAAGGATTCTTTGATGACATCAAACACCACACCGTGACTGGGTGGTTATAAAGGTGGCATTGAGTGTTCGGAATGTATGTGTTGAGGCACATGGATCAAGATTGGGATTTGTCCATCCATATGACGGATAGATATACTCTGGGCCCTCTCGGTGGAATGTCATCCAATTAGCTTGCAAGCATGTGACTGGCTCACAAGGGATAACATATCACGGGAACGAGAAAAGAGTACTTATCGGTAACAAGGTTGAACTAGGTATGCAGAGATACCGACGATCAAAACCTCAGATAAGTAAACTATCGTGAGACAAAGGGAAATTGGTATCGTATGTAAGTGGTTCATTCGATACATAAGTAATAAATAGAAATATGTGGGAGCCATATGAATTTCCAGATTCCTCTATTGGTTATTGATCGGAGAAGTGTCTCGGTCATGTCCGCATAATTCACAAACCGTAGGGAGACACACTTAAGGATTTGATATTGTTGAGTAGTTATGGAATGATGAGTAAGAGACCGAATGTTGTTCGCAGTCTCGGATGGGATCCGGGGTATCACGAGGAGATCGGGAATGGTCTGGAGAATAAGATTCATATAAGGAAAGTCCTATTTCGGAGTTGGGAATGATTCCAGTGTTTTCATCGGGAATGTTCTAGAAGGTTCCGGAATGTCCGGCACTCTGGAGGGGAAGGGTACATGAATGTGTCATGACAATGTGGAATGGTTGCATCATGTACTAGGTATCATGGCTGGGCAAAATAAAGGGAGAAATCAAATCCTAGTTTGAAAAGTCAAACGCCAATTTGAAAAGTCAAACGGCAAGTTTGCTTGGTCGAGGGAGAGTAGGAAACCTACTTGGGGAGGAAGTCCTCCTCCCTCCACCCGCCGGCCAAGGAGATCGAGTTGGGGGAGGACTCCCTCCTCCCAACCGGTGCCCTCCCACCTATAAAGGAAGGGGCAGGGGTGCCCCTCTCCCCTACACCCAACTCACCTCAAACCCTAGCCCCAAGTCGCCGGCCTCCTCCCAAGTCGCCGACTTGGGTTTCCCCAAACCCTAGTCGTCCGCTACACCTCTCCCCTTGGTGCCTCTAAACCCTAGACCACCAAGGCCTCTCTCATAGTCCACCATACTCGCTCCGGCTTAAGGCGAAGCCCTGCGAGATCTCCCCTCTACTTCCGATACCACGCCGTCGTGCTGCCGGAATCACGAGAAGAGTGCTACAACCTATGCTGCCTGCTGGAACAAGGGAGAGGAAGGTCTTCATCGAGTACCGAATGTGTAACCGACTGCGGAAGCGCTACCGGAATGCAGCGCCGGAAGGATCGTCTACGTGATCTTGAGATCGGCAGGAGTACGACTACATCACCCACGAGAATTTGCTCTCGTTAACCGCTTTGGAATCTTCGAGGGTGAGTTCCTCTATCGACTCGTTGCTACAATCTAGTAGATAGATCTTGGCTTGTTTGTTCGCATGCGATAGAATTTTTTTGTTTTCCATGCTACGAACCCCTACAGTGGTATCAGAGCCGTGTCTATATGTATATGTGTTGCACGAGTAGAACACAATGGCCATTGTGGGCGTTGATGCTTTTGTTGCCGATTGCTTCTTGTGTACTTAGCATCTTGCGGGATGGTGGGATGAAGCGGCCTGGGCTAACCTTACATGACATCGTTCATGAGACTTGCTCCACGCTTGACATGCAACTTGTATTGCATAAGTGGCTTTGCGGGTGCCTGTTTCTCCCAACATAGTTAAGATTCAATTTACAACGGGTGATTGACAAT
The DNA here is from genome assembly GCA_023614405.1 of Avena insularis. NCBI lineage: Eukaryota > Viridiplantae > Streptophyta > Magnoliopsida > Poales > Poaceae > Avena > Avena insularis. Next base: position 40,202,509 of record CM042691.1, on the reverse strand, counting down.
ACTAGTATCAATGTTGTGGTTATTGTTCGTAAGTTAGAACGACACTTATTGAAAGCCCCAAACCACGTAAAACATGCAAAGAAAATTAGAGACGTCTAACTTTGTTTTGCAATGTTGTGATGTGATATGGCCATGATTGTGATTATATATGATGTATGCAATGTTCCTTATTGTAAGTTGGCAACCGGCAGGAGCCATATGGTTGTTTCCATTAAGTCCTGCGTGTCTAATATTCAAAGTAGTTCTAATAGTTGATGCTGGTGGAAGACAACCATGAAGCGGCGCCATTGACCTTGACGCCACACCGGTGATGATGGAGATCATGTTCGTGCTTGAAGATGGAGATCGGAAGCACAAGAAGAAAGGCCATATCATATCACATATTATGAATTGCATGTGATGTTAATCCTTTTATGCATCTTGTATTTCTTAGTTCATGACGGTAGCATTATAAGATGATCCCTCAAGCACAAAATTTCATGTTTTAAAGTGTTCATCCTTAGTAAGCACCGTTGCTAAAGCTCGTTGTTTCGAAGCATCACGTGATGATCGGGTGTGTTAGATTCTGCGAGTGTATACAACGTGAGCAAGCTAGATTTGCTCATGCGGAAGCTAAGGTTTGATCTTGACGAGACTAGCATGTACAGACATGGTCTCGGAACACGGATCACCGAAAGGTAAAGCATGAGTCATATAGTAGATATGATGAACATGTTGATTGTTTGCCATTGAAGCTACTCAACTCTCGTGATGATCGGTTTTGATGTGGTGGATTTGGTTCGTGTGATCACTAAAACAATGTGAGGGATATTGTTTTAAGTGGGAGTTCAACAACAATTTGATTAAAAGTTGAACACTATTTATCATAAATTAAATCAAAGTGAATTTGCATAGTTGTTGTAGTCATTGGCATCCGTTTACCACCTTGCGCTTAGTTATAATTAAGATGATAGAACTATAGAATTCTGGTTATGTAAGATCCCGCCTTTGTAAAGGAAAGGATCCCTGTGATTGCAATGTTAGTCCCTGGATCAATGCTAGCATCCACAGTTTAAGATGAACTACACAGAAACAAAGGTCATTATTGCAAGTCATTCCAGAGACAAACATAGTCTTTTACAACTCCATGGCCACAGGCCAAGTACAAGAGTTTATATATGTAATAAAATAAATATGTCTTCATCTTCATGTGCCACAGGCAAGCATGTTGAGTGTAGACTCATGATTCCTATTCATCATCAGAATAACCTGCAACATCAGAAGTTACAGCCACAATGGGTCAATACATTGGAATAGTATTGGCAAGTGATACCTTAGTAGAATATTGGTGGACTAGATACTATATGCATTTTTTCTAAGTGTAGCTTAGGCTTGCTTTGCTCAAAATAGGTATTACCTATTAGTTGAAAACACTAAGTTTTTCTTTGTCAAAATATTTCCCAAGGAACCACCAATAGACATTGGGGTCCTTCACCCTTGTTCAACCACAAGTTTTTACTTAGAAATTGGGATGAGGAGATTCTTGATAGCTTCCATGTCTTTTTGCTCAAGTTGTCTAATACCAGAGACATGGCTAAGTACTTAGATTCTTCCATCTGCAGAGGTTGTGCACTTTCCCCACAAGACTTGATTTTCACCAAGATAGGACCTTTCAGAAGCCTTCCCTTAGACCAAATGTACGAGTTCCAACCTATCATCCCAGTACCACCAACTGTCCAAATGGCTAAGTTATTGCAACCTATGTGATCCAGGCAGAGCCCATATTACCAAGTGGCTACACTAGAAGCTTCTTAACATTTGGCCTCTCAAATCCCTTTGTTCCTAGGTGGCTTTCCACAATTGAGATACACAAGGTAAACCATAAAAATGGGCCTTGTGTAACCACTCAACATAACCCATTTTTTCCATTCCACCCAGGTGTTTCATTCACTTAGTTGTTTTATTAAGCAAAAACATAGTCCAAAGACTTAGAAATATTTATTCATAGCATGAATATAACCACCCATGGTTGTTACTAGCTAGTCTAAGAATGGCATTGTTAAGACTTAGAAATATTTCTAGCAATTCTACAACTACTAGGATTTCCCAAGCATAGCATATAGATCAAAATATCCATGCAAGACTAGCAAAGTATTTCTAATGCATATTTGAAAAACATAGGAATAAAATCATGAAGCACCACTTGCATTGGTAGTTTGGAGAGTATCTACAATCCTCACAATCACAATCACTATTTGCACCAAAATCTACACATAAAATGATACCACCAAAATCACATACAAAATAAATACAAGCAAAAAATATATGGATGCATGCATAATGCCATGTGATAATTTTCTACACCAAACAAGACAAGTGCATGGTACTGAATCATAAACAAGTACAAAACAAGCTAAATAAACTTTATTTGAACATTAAAACATTTTTCAAATAATTATTATACACAAAATAGGCCTACACATATTTCTGTAAAACCAACCATTTTAACAGAGGCAAAACATTAAACACATTGCATAGATGGAAAGGATTTTCTCTCCTGATTCCATTGATATAAAATTTGTCAAAATATGAATTAAAAAATTCAAACATCTAATAGATCTAATTCGGAATTTTAAAACGAAGAACATGCCACACGGTAGTATCTGGTTGGCTGGTACCGCTTCGCACCGGATCGTGCTTGTGCACCGTCAGATCTAACTAAATCATGCGGCACAGATCGCTACGTACCCCTTCGTCTATGTTCTATCGCATTCGTACGATCGACATTGCACGGCTCTCAGCAACTGACCAACAAGTGGCTGCGCTAGTGGCGGCGACAGGCAGCGGCGTGCTCAGTCAGCGGCGGAGCCGGCGAACTAGGTTGCACGTGGAGGTGCGAGGATGCTCACCATAATCGCCGTGACGAGGAGGTGCTTGACGTGTGCTCGGTTGGCGAAGGGGCGCTTGGGGTCGTCGTGGATTGCTTGTCGGAGAAGTCCCTAGCGACGGTGCTCTCGGTTGGCGACGAAGGTGACGCTCTGGGCCATGCTAAGACGAGATAAAGGTGCCGTTAGATGCGTAGGACACTGGGGATCACACGCGTATCCAACAGAGGGAGAGGGGAAGCTGGGGCTTACGGTGAATGGTCGCCGGAGTTCGAGCAGAGAGTGGCAGAGCTCAGTCAACGACGTTGCCGGGGCTACAGAGCATGCGCGAGCAAACGGAGAGTGTCAGTAGATGCGCATGGAGATGTAGAATAAGCTAGTCTGAACCAGAGGTAGAGGGGGACGCGGGGCTTACCGGAATTTGACGGCGAACTCGTCGGAGCATAGGGGTGTCCAGAGAGAAATACGAGCAGCCTGGTGGCTCCGGTGGGGTGTGGTTTGGGGGAAAAGGAGGAGGGCGACATGGTGCTTAAGTAGGCGAGGACGCGGGCGTGAATTACGCGTGCATTCAACGGAATTGAAGCCGCGGAATTTAAACAGGAAACGCCCCGCGTGATTTGGGGATGAACCAGTCGCTGGGGGTGGAGACGAAGACAGCCATGTGGGCCGCGGTTGTCAGCGAGAGAAAAGGAGAGGAGGTGGGTCCGGGCAGTCCGTGACTCTGTGGGTCTGGTCGTGAGTGAAAGAAAACGATTCGCGGGTGTCACATCCCAAGATTTTCCAAATCTTGTAATGTGAAAAATAAATGAATAAAAGAAAACTTTGTTGAATCTCAGGGTGAGAAGAAACTTTTTGATTCCAATTGAAAACCTTCAAACCTATTTGATCAAATAAAATCCTAAAGGGATTTAAAAAAAGATAAATAAACAATAAAGCTAAAAATATTTGGAATTACTATTTTTGAATCTTTTAAATAAAAAGATCTGGTTTTCAAAAGCAAAGGATAGAATGATAAATAAGGATTATTTTATGAGCCAAATTAAACCTTGGCCAAACATTTGAAATAAAACATTTCAAAAGCAAAGGTTTATTTAAATAAAATAATAAGGATTTAATATCCAAGTTTATTAAAAATAAAGGTTTTGCTATTTTAATTAAACATCAAAACTTATTTATTTATTTTAAACAAGTTTTTCAAGTATTCTTTATTTTCAAATAAAACCTACTGATTTGGTTTTGAAAATAATTAGATTTTAAATGGAGATTTTAAATAAATTAAAACCTATTTGAATTAATAACTAAGGTCCATTTTATTTAATTATTAATGGACCCTAAAATAAAAATATTATTTTATTTTGGGACTTGGAATATTTCTTTTAAACAGAACCAAAACTCAATACAAGTTTGGTGGAGTTTTGAATTGATTTGAGTGTTTGATTTGTTTCTTGAAATTCAAAACAAGAAATTCAAACAGAAAAAGGAAAAACAATTGGAAAAAAAAAATATAGAATCAGACAGCAGCCCAACTCGTCAGGCCCAACCAGCCCATTCCCTCTCTCCCCCGCAGAAAACGATTCGCACTTATTTACTGACCCACAGAGACGCTGACGAGTGGACCCTCTTCCCTACCTCTCTCACTCACTGACGCCAGGACCCCACATCACTGTGCATTGTCTTCAAACTCGCGCCGATTACTCCTCGCCGTTTCCTGCCGTTGATTGCTCGAATCAATACGCGTAAATGGCTCAATGAATTCTCCTTGAGACCACGCACTCTTAATCGCCAGCAACTCCTCTTCCTTTTCCCTCAGAACCCACTCGACGAGAGCCTCTAGGCTGCCCCAATTCGAGCCCGCGCCCTCACTGCTCCGGCGAGTTCCGCGAACAATTCCGGTGAGTACATGCCGCCCCCTCCACTCTAGTTCACGCTCACTGGATCTCCATCACTTTGCGCATCCACTGACCCCAGCCACACTTCCTCTGGTGAGCCAGAGCGTCGGCAACCACCTCGACTGAGCGCCGCCGCATCTGCTTCTCTCTCCGGCGAGTTTTCCTGGTAAGAACCAACCACCCCGAGCCCTCTCAATCACGCACGCATCATTGCCATGTCTTTGCGCGTCTGACCATGCACTCCGTTTGCTCCCTCGTGACCCGTAGCGTCATCCCCGACGACAACGGAGCGTGGTCGTCGTCAGACGCAACTCCGGCGAGAAATCCTGCTGGAACCAGAGCGCCCCTTGACGAGATGACCGTACCTTGAGCATCAGAGCGTCACCGCGATCACTGTAAGCACCTCCCCTTCTCTCTTTGCTTCCTGCATCGCCAGTACCGCCACCGTCTGAGCGTCGCCGCCGTCTGCCGCCGCGCAGCGCCGCCAGTTCTTGGCAAGTTGATAAGAGCCGTTCGATTTAGATCGTAGTGACACGATAGAACCACTTAACGGCGAAGGGGTACGCGATCTGAACCGCACGATCTGTTTAGATCCAACGCCTCACGCTGCTGATCTGGCCGAAGCAGTACCGCCCAATGAGAACACGCCGCGTGGCACTAGTTGATTTAAAACAGAGTTTGAAATCAGATTTAGATGCAAGTTTGAAAACCTTGTAACTTTTGATCCACACATCCAAAAATTGAAAACTTTATATCAATGGAATCAGTGGAACAAGCCCTATCCAACCATGCAATTTGTTTAGTAAAAAGCTTCTGGTAAAATGTTTGTTTTTTGCAGAAACATTTGTATGCTTGTTTAGGTTATAAAAATTATTCAAAAATGTTTTTGAAGTTGAAATCTTTGAAAATTGGTTTTTTGTGAACCTAATGACCCTAGGAACCAACCCATGGATTTAAAAATGGATTTTGTGAAGATTAGGGTTGATTAATTGAATTATCCCATTTCTAGCCAAATAAAAATATTGGTTTTGCTATGGAAATGATTTTGGAGTAAAAACTTTGGGAAAATGATTTGAATCAAACCTACTGACCCTAAACACCAAGTTTTGAGAATTAACAACTTATTTGGTGAACAACATAAAATTGTTGCTTTGCTAAAAACATTTTCCACCACATGAAATAATGATTTCATTTAAAAATGGATTATAGGTAAAACCCTTTTTACAAATGGTTTTGCCACTTTAGAAAATGACCACTTTGGACTTTACAATGAGTAGAGCCTAGTAGAAACCACCTTTGCAAATAAAACTATCTTTTGCATGCTTGCATGCATAACTTAACTTCTATTATTTTATGTGTTTGATTGATTATTGTTTGGAATGCTAGTTGAACCTATGTTTGCTTGATTGATTTGTAGTGAAGTTAGAAGAGTGTGATATTAGCAAGATCAAGGAGTGAACCAACATTCCCTACCAAAAGAAAGGCAAGTGACACTATCATCTAAAGTCCTACTATTTTCATTATACTTAGTGGATTTTGAAAACATGCATGAAAAGAATTTCTATACTTATGCTATGCGAAATCCTAATAGGATACCCTTATACATTCCTTAGTGAAAACAATGTAGTTGTAAAATTCTTAGCCATGCTACATATTTTGAGAAGAGATACATGTTGAGAATTTATGATGTTAAGAAAAGACTTATGTTTTATATAATAAAACAAGTACTCAATGAACCACCTGGGTGGACAAGGATACTCAAGTTTTGGACAAGGTGGCAACAAAAGGAACCATGTCAATGGCAATCTCTTTGTGTTGTAAAACCACCCAGGGACTTAGAGATTGAACATGTTTCTCCAACTATGGCTTTCGTGTACAGCCACATGCTATATGGCTCTGGCTTAGTCAACTACATTGGGAAGACCCATGCATTGTCTTCAGGTTTACTGGAAATGAGGGAACTAGGAACCCTACATTGGTGCCTAAAGACAAGCTAGCAATGGTGTATGGGAGGACCCTCTGGAAAGACTTTGTCACATTCTCAATCTGCCAGTACTCCATCTTGGTGAGTACTTATCCAGCGGCCAATGGTGGCAACAAGATGAGATTGTGTCATGTGGGTAAAGTGTAACTTCTGCAGAAGATAAAAATTCTAAGTACTTAGCCGTGTCCCCGGTTATGGACAATACTGAGCAACTAAAGCTTGAAGCTATGGGAAATCTCGACATTCCAATTTCTAAAAGAAAAACTTTAAAGTGACAACAAAAGACTTGAAGCACTTGGGGGTACCAAGGATCTCAAGAGATTTGGATAAAAACTTGAAGCACTTGGGGATTTACCAAGGAGCTCAAGAGATTTTGACAAAGACTTGAAACACTTGGGGATTTACCAAGGAGTTCTGAAAGATGTGACAAAAGATCAAAAGTATTTTGAAAAGACAGGATAAATTATTGCTTTCTGCAAATGAGCCTTGAACCCTACTTAGCCAAATATGCATGTAATGATAGGATCCACTTATATTCAACATAATAGTGAAACTTGCCAATACAATTCAAATGTATTGACCCTTGTGGCTGTAACTTGTTATGTTGCAGGTTTGTTTGATATTAGTGAAGTTGATTGATTAGGATTACAAGTCTACAACCAACATATTTGCCTGTGGCACTTTGAAGATGAAGGACCCCATGCTTATAGTTATTCTGCTGCTATGTAATGTAATAGCCAAATGAGCTATGTAAGATGTAATAAACTTATGTTATTCCTGGTTATAAAGTTATATTATGACCCTTGTTTCTTGATATTACATCTTAACTGTGGATGCTAGCTATTGATCCAGGGACTAGCATTGTAAACACAGGGATCTATACCTTATTAAAGGTTGGGACCTCTACAGCGGGAGGGAGTTGCTGGGCTAGATCGGTCGAGTTGGGATGGGTTGGGCCAGATTGGCTGTTTGCTTTTTTTTTCTACCTTTCACTTTTCTTTTTCTGTTTGATTTTCCAGAAATGATTTTTCAAATCCAATTCAAATAAGTTTGAATCAAATCTTCTCTGGATTTTTATATAGTGAACTTTGTATTCAAATGTGCGTCAAACACTTCTGTTTACTCAAAAACACTTTGATAAATTGAAAAATAAAATAAAACCATGCCTTTATGGAATATAAATAATAGGCATACAAATTGGTTTTATATTCATACTTTTTTTGAAATCTTTGCCCAAGCTTTGGAAATCACTTAAGTTTGAATTCAAAACACTACTGAATAAAATCAGTACCTTTCTCAAAAGAAGGTAGCACTAAGGCTTGAGCTTACTTACATAAAATAATGAGCAACAAATGCTCCTGTTTTTGAAATGGTTTTGAAATGGAACCCTAAATGATCATGGATGCATGGATGATATGCATGAGTTTTGAAACATGATTTTAGGGATGTTACAAATCTAACCCCCTTAAGGTGAATCTCGCCCTCGAGATTCATATTGGCTAGCAAATAGGTGAGGGTGGTCTTTCTGAAGATCATCTTCTCTTTCCCATGTTGCTTCTTCTTCGGAATGATGGTTCCATTGAACTTTGCAGAATTTGATAGTCTTAGTCCGAGTAACTCTTTCTGCAGTCTCAAGAATCTTGATAGGTTTCTCTTCATAGGTAAGATCACTTTCCAATTGGACCTCTTCCAAAGGTATAGTATCCTTCAAAGAAGTCTCTTCCATTTCCGGATGGAATTTCTTAAGTTGACTTACATGAAACACATTGTGAACATCAGACAAAGACTCTGGCAATTCAATCTCATAAGCTACTTCTCCTTTACGACTCAGAATCTTGAATGGTCCAACATATCTTGGGGCCAATTTACCTTTGACACCAAACCTCTTCACTCCACGAAGTGGTGACACTCTAAGATAAGCTCTATCACCCACTTCATAGGTGACTTCTCTACGCTTGGGATCTGCGTAGCTCTTTTGTCGGGATTGTGCTATCTTTAGTATGTCCTTAACTAGCTTGACTTTCTCTTCAGCCTCTTTGATTAGTTCTGGTCCGAACAAATTTCTTTCTCCTACACCATTCCATAGCAATGGGGTGGTAAACTTTCTCCCATAGAGAAACTCAAATGGTGCCATCTCAATACTGGCTTGATAGCTATTATTGTAAGAGAATTCTGCGTAAGGTAGACTTTCATCCCAACTGGCTCCATAGTCTAGAGCACATGCCCTTAACATATCTTCAAGAATCTGATTGGTCCTTTCTGTCTGTCCATCAGTCTGAGGATGAAATGTAGTGCTGAATTCCAACCTCGTTCCCAATGACTCATGTAGTTGCCTCCAAAAATGAGAAGTGAACTGAGTTCCCCTATCAGACACAATACTCTTGGGTACTCCATGTATATATACAATTCTACTCATATAGATCTTGGCTAACTTAGCACTTGTATAAGTTGTTTTCACGGGTATAAAATGAGCCACTTTAGTCAAGCGATCCACTACTACCCAAATAGAATCATATCCTGACTGGGTCCTTGGCAATCTGGTGATGAAATCCATACCAATCTTGTCCCACTTCCAATCAGGAATAGGTAGTGGTTGTAACAATCCTGCTGGTTTCTGATGTTCCGCTTTCACTCTACTACATATATCACACAAAGCAATATGTTCGGCGATGTCCTTCTTGAGATTATTCCACCAAAATCTTTCCTTCATATCCATGTACATTTTGGTGTTACCCGGCTGAATGGAATACGGTGAGTTGTGGGCTTCCTGTAAAATCAGTTTCTGAAGCTCCGGATCTTGTGGAACACAGATACGTTTTCCATGCCATAAAGTACCCTGTTTGTCTTCATGGAATCCTTTGGCTTTCCCCTTGCCAATCTTTTCCTTAATCTCTTCAATTTCCATATCTGCCTTTTGGGCTTCTTTGATCTTGTCCAACAAAGTGGGTTGAACGTCCAAATACATGAGATGTCCTTCAGGCACAATCTCCAATCTGAGATCTCTAAATTGGGCACATAGATCATCTGGCAATTCTCCCTTAGTAAGTCCATTCACAAAAACCTTACGGCTTAGAGCATCCGTTACAACATTTGCTTTACCGGGGTGGTATTGCAAACTCAAGTCATAGTTCTTGATGAGTTCTAGCCATATTCTTTGTCTCATGTTAATTTCTTTCTGGGTGAAGATATACTTCAAACTCTTGTGATCTGTGAACACTTCACAACGTTTTCCCAAAAGAAAATGTCTCCATGTTTTGAGTGCATGGACAACAGAGGCTAATTCTAAATCATGAGTAGGGTAGTTCACCTCATGAGTTTTGAGTTGTCTCGAGGCATAAGCCACAAATTTCCCGTCTTGCATAAGTACTGCACCTAATCCATGATGAGATGCATCACAATACACTTGGAAATCTTTCTCCAAATCTGGCAAACATAAGACTGGTGCTGTTACTAGCCTCTTCTTCAATTCTTGAAAGATGAGTTCACAACCTTCAGACCAAGCAAATTTCTTGTCTTTCTTTAGTAATTCTGTCATAGGCTTAGCTACCTTGGAGAAATTCTCAATGAACCTTCTGTAGTAACCTTCTAAGCCAAGGAAACTACGAACCTCTTTCACTGACTTGGGAGATTCCCATTCAGTTACAGCTGAAACTTTAGCAGGATCAACTGCTACACCATCTCCTGACACAACGTGTCCAAGAAATCCAACTTCATTCAACCAAAACTCACACTTGCTGAATTTGGCATACAACTTATGCTCTCTAAGTTTCTCAAGTATCAAACGCAAATGTTCTTCATGCTCTTCTTTGCTCTTGGAGTAGATCAAAATGTCATCGATGGAAATGACAACAAACTTATCAAGGAATTCCATGAACACCTTGTTCATCATATTCATGAAGTATGCTGGTGCATTGGTCAAACCAAATGGCATCACGGCATACTCATACAATCCATACCTTGTGGTGAAAGCTGTCTTAGATATGTCTTGTTCCCTTATCTTGAGCTGGAAATAACCTGACCGGAGATCAATCTTTGAGAACACACAAGCTCCTTCTAACTGATCAAACAAGTCATTGATTCTTGGCAAAGGGTATTTGTTCTTGATAGTCACCTCATTGAGTGAATGGTAATCTATGCATAACCTTTGACTTCTATCTTTCTTTTCCACAAACAAAACTGGTGCTCCCCAAGATGAAGAACTTGGTTGTATAAATCCTTTCTGCAATTGTTCTCCAAGTTGCTTCTTGAGTTCTTTCAATTCATCAACTGACATCTTGTACGGTCTTTTTGCATTGGTCTAGATCCTGGTATCAAGTCAATAACAAACTCTACGTCTCTATCCTGTGGCATTCCCGGCAATTCTTCCGGAAACACATCTGGATATTCACTCACAATTGGCACATTGTCCATGCTAACCCCCTTAAGAGAATTAAGCTTACTCCTTTTTGCTTCAAAGTTGGTCTTGAATCTGATCCTTTTGTTTTCTGGAGTTGTGAGTGAAACAGTATGGTTGGCACAATCTATCACTCCCTTGTGCTTAGTCATCCAATCCATTCCCAAAATAACATCCAATCCTTGGGAGTTTAGGATTATCAGGTTAATGGGAAACTTATACTTTCCAAACTCTATGACTAGATCATGACATCCTGAATTCACTATCATTTCTCTGCCAGGAGAACTTACTTTTATAGGACACCCAATAGTTTCTACTGGTAGTTCATTTCTTTCAACAAATGCTCTTGATATGAATGAATGAGATGCACCAGTATCAAAGAGAACAAATGTTGTAATAGAATTGAGTTTGAACTTACCAGCAACAGCATTAGGTTCCTCATAAATGTCCTCCACATTGATGAGGTTCACTTGTCCATTTTGAAAAGGGTTGGGCTTGTTGGGTCCTTCAACTTTCTTTTCTGGGCATTCATTTGCATAATGCCCCATCTTCTTGCACTTGAAACATTCAACCTGACAAAGATCCTTCTTGACAGGATGGCTTCCACTGTCACTTCCACTTCCACTGTGGTGGCTCTTATATCCACTCTTGTGATTCTTGTACTTATCGTTGTCATGACTACGATTGTGCTTGTTGTCATGATGACGGTTGTGGTTGTGGTGCTTGTTGAACTTCCCATGCTTGTGAGATCTAGAACTCCCACTGTCATCATAATGGGAACACTTGTGAGACGATCCCGAGTTGTGCTTGTCAGAGTGCTTTCTCTTCCTGCTTTCAACTTCTTTCATCTTGCTCTCCAAAATAGCAGCCTTGTCACAAAGAGACTGGTATGTGGGAACATAGGCCACATCTAACTGCAGGTTCAATTCATCATTCAACCCTTCAAGGAACTTTTCCTTCCTCTTTGCATCAGTGTCAACTTCATCCGGTGCATATCGCGCCAGATTGTTGAACTCCTCAATATATTCAGCCACGCTGCAGTGGCGCTACTTCAAGTTATGGAACTCTTTCTTCTTCAAACTCATCACTCCGGATGAGATGTGAGCAGTACGGAAACCATATTCAAAGATAGCCCATGTCACATCCTCAATGGGAGTGGTGACCTGGAAGTTATCCCACCAAGTGGCTGCTGGTCCTTCGTGAGCTGCAAATCTGAGTTTCTCTTCATCAGTACAGCCAACAGTTACGAAGTCCTTGTTCACAGAGCGTAGCCAATCATTGGCCACCATAGGATCAGTAGTTCCTGAGAACTTTGCTGGCCTCAGTCTTAAGAACCTGGTAAGCATATCAAAACCCGGTGTGTTGTTCTGATTGCTGTTGTTGTTATTGTTATTGTTGTTGTTGTTGTTGTTGTTGTTCTTATTGTTATTGTTGTTCTGATTCTGGATGAAAGTAGTCATCATTTGCATCAACTGAGTCTGAGCTATCATCATCTGCTGCATCTCAGGGGTGATGTTGTTGTTGTTGGGGTTGGGATTGGCACGTCGGGGAGGCATCTGTGGTTTTCAATAAGGATAAGAATGAGATACCCATAGATGCTAACATGCACAATACATCACATAACAAATCACAATCATGCATCATAGTAATAAAAGTTCAATAACATAGACAACAAGTTCTGAAAAGTAAACACACCAATAGCAAGACATCCACATGTTGGATGGTCATTGCGACTCAATAATCAAAGACATGATAAATAAAGGTAAATGAGTAGTCATCACTACTCCTCTGCATCAACCTCCTCATCAACAAATGTAAGACCTGCATTCTCCATTGTGGTCTTGTATTCCTCGACATTGGTGGTCAAGGTCTCTACTTTGGCTTTGAGAGCCCTCTTCTGTGAACGAAGTCTCTCAATCACAGTCTGCTGATGCTCGAGCTCGAAGTCCTTGTCCTCTAGTTCTCCAGTCATGTCTCGAATCCTCTTGTTCCTATCTTGGACTCGCTTCTCTTGACTCTTGAACTTTCTATCCTGACTCTCAAACTTGGCCTCCATCTCTTTGACTATCTCATCTTGCTCCGTGAAGAGCTTGTCCTTCTCACGAATCTGCACCTGGAGTTCTTCATTGCTAAGCATGACGTTGGTCCTATCAGTGTCTATGTGCCTAAGAAAAACCTCTAAGTCCTAGAGGTATAGGCGAATCGGCTCTGCCGTCTCTCTCGAGGTATCCTCAAAGTCAATGGCCTCACCATCATCATCACGTCTTCCAAAGGTGTGGAAGTGAGTACCTCTAACCTCTCGAGAGTGTCTCCCTAGTAAACGTCCAAGCAAATCCTACATGACTACCTCTAGGCCTCTCTCCTTGTCATCATGCATGAGCTTGAAGATGATTGCCTCCGTGGTAGGCTCAATCTGGCGTCCTGGCTGATTGACCTTGAAGCCCCAAAGGTCTTTCCTCTCAAACTTGGTGAGGGGAAGCATCAGGATAGTAGGAAGAGGGAGATTGAGCAGACTAGTGAGCTCAATAATACGAGTGCCAAAACGAGTTCCCTTGAACTCTTCAAATTTGATAGTAACATTAGGCATCTATTTAATAAGATAGAAAAAGTTAGAATCAACACAATTTAAGACAATTCACAAGACAAGGCATCACATGCATAACTTTGGAAATCAAAACACACAAGTCATGGCATACATGGATTCATTACAATCAACCAAGGTTCAACTTATTTTAAACATCATTTGGGAAATAAAATGATAAGTGTGGTGGTCCAACTAACGTAGTACGTTACAATCCCATCTCACTTGCCAAGTTGGCTAACAGGGCATCCCTAGAGGCAATCTGTTTATCTAGATCACATGACTCCATTGCTAAGTCTATGATGTCCTTCCTTAAACTTTGGTTGGTAGCCTCTAAGTCTTGGGTATGCTTCTTTTCTTCCCTAAGGTCATTCTGGGTGTTGAGAATTCTGCACTTGATTCTATCACCAAGCTCTTTGATGGCTTTCCAAGCTGCATCTCTTGCTGAATCAAAGAATGTGGTGTGCATCACTGAGTTGGTGACCATGCAGAATCCTGAGTCCTTGTGGTTGTCTTCCTTGTTTTTATACAAGTGAAGCTGCACCCACCAGTACTCAACTCCTTCATCCATCACAGGAAAACCTTTGTACACAGCTGCACCATGTATTCCCATGGCAACCATGAGGTCCTTGAGAGCCTTAAGGAATTCTTTCTCACATTCTAAAGTCACCGTGATGAGTGGTCCCTTCTTCATGGCTTCGTTGATGGAGTTCATCTACAAATAGAGATGAGAAAGAAGATAAGAAAAGTTTACGAGAAGAAAAGACAAGTGTGGAAGTTGTTGAATTTTTTTTCCTTAGTGGTTTCCAATCCTAGGGTCATAATCCTACAGGAAACACAGTGCTCTGATACCATCTGTAAGATCCCTCCTTTGTAAAGGAAAGGATCCCTGTGATTGCAATGCTAGTCCCTGGATCAATGCTAGCATCCACAGTTTAAGATGAAGTACACAGAAACAAAGGTCATTATTACAAGTCATTCCAGAGACAAACATAGTCTTTTACAACTCCATGGCCACAGGCCAAGTACAAGAGTTTATATATGTAATAAAATAAATAAGTCTTCGTCTTCATGTGCCACAAGCAAGCATGTTGAGTGTAGACTCATGACTCCTATTCAGCATCAGAATAACCTGCAACATCACAAGTTACAGCCACAGTGGGTCAATACATTGGAATAGTATTGGCAAGTGATACCTTAGTATAATATTGGTGGACTAGATACTATATGCATTTTGGCTAAGTGTAGCTTAGGCTTGCTTTGCTCAAAATAGGTTTTACCTATTAGTTGAAAACACTAAGTTTTTCTTTGTCAAAATCTTTCCCAAGGAACCACCAATAGACATTGGGGTCCTTCACCCTTGTTCAACCACAATTTTTTACTTAGAAATTGGGATGAGGAGATTCTTGATAGTTTCCATGTCTTGATGCTCAAGTTGTCCAATACCAGGGACATGGCTAAGTACTTAGATTCTTCCATTTGCAGAGGTTGTGCACTTTCCCCACAAGACTTGATTTTCACCAAGATAGGACCTTTCAGAAGCCTTCCCTTAGACCAAATGGACGCGTTCCAACCTATCATCCCACTACCACCAACTGTCCAAATTGCTAAGTTAATGCAACCTATGTGATCCAGGCAGAGTCCATATTGCCAAGTGGCTGCACTAGAAGCTTCTTAACATTTGGCCTCTCAAATCCCTTTGTTCCTGGGTGGCTTTCCACAAGTGAGATACACAAGGTAAACCATAGAAATGGGCCTTGTGTAACCACTCAACATAACCCATTATTTCCATTCCACCCAGGTGTTTCATTCACTTAGTTGTTTTATTAAGCAAAAACATAGTCCAAAGATTTAGAAATATTTATTCATAGCATGAATATAACCACCCTTGGTTGCTACTAGCTAGGCTAAGCATGGCAATAATAAGACTTAGAAATATTTCTAGCAATTCTACAACTACTAGGATTTCCCAAGCATAGCATATAGATCAAAATATCCGTGCAAGACTAGCAAAATATTTCTAATGCATATTTGAAAAACATAGGAATAAAATCATGAAGCACCACTTGCCTTGGTAGTTTGGAGAGTAGCTACAATCCTCACAATCACAATCACAATCAATATTTGCACCAAAATCTACACATAAAATGATAGCACCAAAATCACATACAAAATAAATACAAGCAAAAAATATATGGATGCATGCATAATGCCATGTGATAATTTTCTACACCAAACAAGACAAGTGCATGGTACTTAATCATAAACAAGTACAAAACAAGCTAAATAAACTTTATTTGAACATTAAAACATTTTTCAAATAATTATTATACACAAAATAGGCCTACACATGTTTCTGTAAAACCAACCATTTTAACAGAGGAAAAACATTAAACCCATTGCATAGATGGAAATGATTTTCTCTCCTGATTCCATTGATATAAAATTTCTCAAATTTGGACGTGGCATTCGAAAGTTATGAATTAAACAAATTCAAATATCTAATAGATCTAATTCAGAATTTTAAAACGAAGAACATGCCACGCGGTGGTATCTGGTTGGCTGGTACCGCTTCGCACCGGATCGTGCTTGTGCACCGTCAGATCTAACTAAATCGTGCGGCACAGATCACTACTTACCCTTTCGTCTATGTTCTATCGCATTCGTCTGATCTACATCGCACGGCTCTCAGCAACTGACCAACAAGTGGCAGCGCTGGCGGCGACTACAGGCCGCGGCATGCTCAGTCAGCGGCGGAGCCGGCGAACTAGGTCGCGCGGGGAGGTGTGAGGATGCTCACCAGAATCTCCGTGATGAGGAGGTGCTCGACGTGTGCTCGGTTGGCGAAGGGGCGCTCGGGGTCGTCGTGGATTGCTCGTCGGAGAAGTCCCTGGCAACGGTGCTCTCGGTTGGCGACGAAGGCGACGCTCTGGGCCACGCTAAGACGAGATAAAGGTGCCATTAGATGCGTAGGACACTAGGGATCACACGCGTATCCAACAGAGGGAGAGGGGAAGCTGGGGCTTACGGTGAATGGTCGTCGGAGTTCGAGCAGAGAGTGGCAGAGCTCAGTCGACGACGTTGCCGGGGCTACAGAGCATGCGCGAGCAAACGGAGAGCGTCAGTAGATGCACACGGAGATGTAGAATAAGCTAGTATAAACCAGAGGCAGAGGGGGATGCGGGGCTTACCGGAATTCGACGGCGAACTCGTCGAAGCAGAGGGGCGTCCAGAGAGAGAAACGAGCAGCCTGGTGGCTCCGGTGGGGTGTGGTTTGGGGGAAAAGGAGGAGGGCGACATGGTGCTTAAGTAGGCGAGGACGCGGGCGTGAATTACTCGTGCATTCAACGGAATTGAAGCCGCGGAATTTAAACAGGAAACGCCCGGCGTGATTTGGGGATGAACCAGTCGCTGGGGGTGGAGACGAAGACAGCCGTGTGGGCCGCGGTTGTCAGCGAGAGAAAAGGAGAGGAGGTGGGTCCGGGCAGTCCGTGACTCTGTGGGTCTGGTCGTGAGTGAAAGAAAACGATTCGCGGGAGGGAGTTGCTGGGCTAGATGGGTCGAGTTGGGCTGGGTTGGGCCAGATTGGCTGTTTGCTCATTTTTTCTACCTTTCACTTTTCTTTTTCTGTTTGATTTTCCAGAAATGATTTTTCAAATCCAATTCAAATAAGTTTGAATCCAAATCTTCTCTGGATTTTTATATAGTGAACTTTGTATTCAAATGTGTGTCAAACACTTCTGTTTACTCAAAAACACTTTGATCAATTGAAAAATAAAATAAAACCATGCCTTTATGGAATATAAATTATAGGCATACAAATTGGTTTTATATTCATACTTTTTTTGAAATCTTTGCCCAAGCTTTGGAAATCACTTAAGTTTGAATTCAAAACACTACTGAATAAAATCAGTACCTTTCTCAAAAGAAGGTAGCACTAAGGCTTGAGCTTACTTACATAAAATAATGAGCAACAAATGCTCCTGTTTTTGAAATGGTTTTGAAATGGAACCCTAAATGATCATGGATGCATGGATGATATGCATGAGTTTTGAAACATGATTTTAGGGATGTTACAGGTTAGTTACTTTACGAACTGGATCGTATTGTTTTGAAGTGTTAATCTAAAGTTTAAAAGTCCCATTGCAAACCTTGAGTAAGTTTCGATTACTCCGTGAAATTTAATAGTTGGTATTAAATCAAGAGTAACGATTCCAGTGTTAGTATATAAGTATCATGTTTATCTCCATGATTCTTGATATTTGAAAGATAGTTTCAATATCAAGGTAATCTAGGAGTTGAAAGAATTGTTTCAGAAACCATCATGTATGGAAGATATTGCGATATCTGAAATGATGTTTTGGTTACAACATGATAGAGTATAATATGGCAAAGTTTATGTTCTCATATTTGATGAGAATTTACAAAAGGTTGGAGACACTAGTTGTCCTAATCCTCCAAAAGGTTTTGGAGAGCAACATTATACTCGCGATTCACCGTTATAAGCTAAAAGTAGCTTGATCATGGATAATTCCATCATAAGGGTGAATATTTGATGTAGGTAAAATGTTTACTACACCAAGAGATTACTAAAGAAAGGAATTTGAAAGAACACCAAACATTTGATGATGGTGATCTACTTCAAAGTGCAAGTCCAAAGACATTGGTATTTTACTATACATGCTTTGGACTATGTGTCATGTATATGGCTCCACTATTGATATTGATAGATTCTTTAAAACAGAAAAGAAATACTGAAAGAGAATCTCATAAATATATGGCAGAAAAGAAAAGACTAGAATTGTTCATTTTAGGTATATAAAGGATATACATGTTATGGCTGTATTCTTTGCTTGTTAAATAATGTGGTTCTTAAGTATTGGATACTGAATTTGTTGGTATGAATCGTCATACGAAACAACAGAATTCGTGAACTACAATGGCCTAAGTAACTAGCAAAAGAATATGTGATGATGTTCATCGAGAACAAATAAAGGGTTATTTTGTTGCTCGTTAAACATCAAAGCTTGCCTTCAAGATTTGTTTTATCAGGTATTATGAGAACAAAAGGGTTGTTCAAATAATTGCCGTAATCCATAAAAGATGGATGATTTACATATCTCGTTGGAGAAATCACATCCATAAAACTAGTGCTAAAATGTCGAAAGACAAATTGATTGAAAGATCACTTAGGAAGTGACATCGCCGTTTAAATTATAATGGAAAGAAAACATGAAGAAACTCCATGTGGATGGAATTTTGGAGTCCTTTTGATTTTTGATCAAATGACGCTTGTGAAACTTTCCTAGAGATAATTAAAACTTCGTTCATAGGCCAAAAGGGAACGAATGACAAGCTTATTGGAACTTGTACATATTATTGTATGAAGTCCATTATGTGTAGTCAACAGCGATGGATTTCAAATTCATATGCTTTCTCCGAAACTTTGAATGAATATATGAATATTTACTTAATAAGGATGAAGTATGAAACATTTGAAAAGTTCAAATATTTTCAAGATGAAGTGCAAAATCATTGTAACAAGAATATAAATAGTTTATGATAAGATCATAAAGGAAGATATTTAAGTTACAAGTTTAGCATAATACCTAAAATTTAAGGAATTGTTCCGTGGATTTGCATTTCCCGAAACACCATAAGAGTATGGAGTGTTAGAGATATGTAATTAAACCTTGTTTGACATGGTAAGATCAAAGGTGTAATTCATAAAACTGCCATTATATTTTAAAGATTAAAAGCTTTAGAGACTACCGTTTTTCCACTGAAAAGAGATCCATCATAATCCGTTGAAATGACACCATATAAAATTATGGTTTGGGATAAAACCCAAGTTGTCCTTTCTTAAACATTGGTATGCTATGCATAATAAAGATGTTTGCAACCAAGGTCGGATGAACCTGTCTTTGTATGTTATTTCGAATAACTGTTAAGTATTCCTCCATAACATCGGAGACAAAAGTGTTTGTCACTTAGAACGTCAAGTTTCTTTGAGAAGGAATTTTTCGTGAAAAGATAAGTGAGAGGACAATAGAACTTTGATAAGGTTAAAAGAACCTTAGCTATATGTGCAAAGTTGCGCAGCACCGAAAAGTGTTCCGGAGGTAGCAACAATGCTCATGGATCACGTGCCTCAAAGGTTGTGGTTACGGAGGTCAAAGTTTCTATTGAACCAAGTAGGTCGGGTAAACAATCAAATACCAAGATTTGAGGGTTGAATCATTATATGAAAATAATGAACGGACTACATGCAAAGAAGCGATGATGGGCGCTGACTCCATAAAATGGCTTGAATCCATAAAATCCGTGATAGTTCCATACACGAGAAACCAAGTTTTGAACTTGAAGGACCCTCGAGAAAGGTGTAAGACCTTACAGTTGTGTTTGGACCTATAAAATAGACATGGATGTTTCACATCTATGAAATAGTCGACATGTTGGGAAAGAGTTCACAACAATGTTCAAAGGTTGACCATGACAAGATTTGATCTTTCATAGCGATATTTAGTCTAGACGGATTAATGTAGCAACCACTACATATAATTTTGTTATGTGGTAGTTGAATAAAAAAATCAAGTTCTTCTAATAGAATTGTTACCTAGGACATGTGCATAACGCGGTCCATAGGGTTTTGTTAATTCAAAGGATTCTAAAAGCATATGCAAACTTCAATGGTTGAAGTAAGCATCGCGGAGTTGGGATCTTCACTAAGATGAAACTGTTAAAGGAGTTTAAATTCGTCGGTGACGATGAAGATGCTTGCATTTGCAAGAAATTAAGTGGGAGTGCTAAGACATGTTTCTAATACATTATGTGGAAGACATATTGTTGATTGGAAATGATGTATCTTTTATTAACACATATTAAGAATTTCATCCCGATGAAAGACTTAGGCAAAACCCAAATATTTGGCATCAATAGACGCTAATATGGTTGTGCCGAAAGTACATAGATGATGTATTGAATGAGTTCAATATAGAAACTACAAGAAAGGTTCTTGTCGCACAGAAAGGATTGAATGAGTTCAATATTGATGATATATTCAAGTGTATTGACATTTGGTAAGTGAAACAAAGATTCAAGTATAGATAGATACTTGATGTATGAAATCACAAAGAGTATTTATATCAATCATACTGTGATATGTACAAATCCAGATATGTCCTATGCTCTAAATGTTATGAGCATATACCAGAATGATTTATAAGATGATAATTGGACGATAGTAAGGATATTCTTATGATCTTTTGGAAGAACTAAGAGTATATTATTTTGTAGAAGTGGCAAATATATGGTTAGTTCATTGTAAAAGTACTACATTGATACTAGTTTTGTCACAAAGTACAAATTAAGTTTATCTCAATCTGAACTAAGGGTGGCACAATGTAATGGAAAGTAAGTTCCATAATGAATTTGGATGAGTTCCAAAGTTAAGACATTGTGACAGATACTACAACAAAAGGCTGAGTATATGACTGCTATTATAGCAGCTAAAGAGGGCATTTGTGTCAAGTAGTTTGTTATCAAACTACGTGTAGTTCACAGCGGGATAATACTATGAAGATATATTGTACAACAATATTATCAACATGTTTTAACCCCAAAGAACTAAAGTTCTCACCAAAGGACCAAATTTATACAAAGCCATCTCATTAAAGAATGAGTGATGCGTAGAGACACAAAGACATGCAATTACACACGGACCTGGAAGTGTCAGATCCGGAGACCAGTTGACCACTAGCAATCATGTACATACGACACTAGAAAGCCATAGGTGTTGAATACACAAAGGTTTGAAACTAGATTATTGACTCTAGTGCAAGTGGGAGACTGTTGGAGATATGCCCAAGAGGCAATAATAAAGTGGTTATTATCATATCTTCATACTTATGATAAATGTTTACATACCATGCTATAATTGTATTAACCGGAAACATTAATACTTGTGTGATTTGTAAACATAAAAGAGTCCCTAGTAAAGCCTCTTATTAAACTAGCTTGTTGGTTAATATATGATCATGGTTTCCTAATCATGAACATAGAGATGTTATTGACAACAGGGTCATATCAATAGATGAATGATATGATGGACATAATCCTATAGATAAGCGTAGCATAAATATCAAGTCATTTAATATAGTTCATTTGCTATATGCTTTCTGATACATAGTAACCTAATTCCTTCGACCATGAGATCATGCTAATCACCATCACTGGAAGGATGCTTTGATGACATCAAACACCACACCGTAACTGGGTGGTTATAAAGGTGGCATTGAGTGTTCGGAAAGTATGTGTTGAGGCACATGGATCAAGAGTGGGATTTGTCCATCCATATGACGTATAGATATACTCTGGGCCCTCTCGGTGGAATGTCATCCAATTATCTTGCAAGCATGTGACTGGATGACAAGGGATCACATATCACGGGAACGAGAAAAGAGTACTTATCGGTAACGAGGTTGAACTAGGTATGCAGAGATACCGACGATCAAAACCTCGGATAAGTAAACTATCGTGAGACAAAGGGAAATTGGTATCGTATGTAAGTGGTTCATTCGATCGCAAAGTAATCGTAGAAATATGTGGGAGCCATATGAACTTCCAGATTCCTCTATTGGTTATTGATCGGAGAAGTGTCTCGGTCATGTCCGCATAATTCACGAACCGTAGGGAGAGACACTTAAGGATTCGATGTTGTTGAGTAGTTATGGAATGATGAGTAAGAGACCGAATTTTGTTCGGAGTCTCGGATGGGATCCGGGATATCACGAGGAGATCCGGAATGGTCTGGAGAATAAGATTCATATAAGGAAAGTCCTGTTTCGGAGTTGGGGAATGATTCCGGTGTTTTCATCGGGAATGTTCTAGAAGGTTCCGGAATGTCCGGCACTCCGGAGGGGAAGGGTACATGAATTTGTCATGACAATGTGGAATGGTTGCATCATGTACTAGGTATCATGGCTGGGCAAAATAAAGGGAGAAATCAAATTCTAGTTTGAAAAGTCAAACGGCAAGTTTGCTTGGTGGAGGGAGAGTAGGAAACCTACGTGGGGAGGAAGTCCTCCTCCCTCCACCCGCCGGCCAAGAAGGTCGAGTTGGGGGAGGACTCCCTCCTCCCAACCGGCGCCCTCCCACCTATAAAGGAAGGGGCAGGGGTGCCCCTCTCCCCTACACCCAACTCACCTCAAACCCTAGCCCCAAGCCGCCGGCCTCCTCCCAAGTCGCCGACTAGGGTTTCCCCAAACCCTAGCCGCCAGCTACACCTCTCCCCTTGGTGCCTCTAAACCCTAGACCACCAAGGCCTCTCTCATAGTCCACCATACTCGCTCCGGCTTAAGGCGAAGCCCTGCGAGATCTCCCCTCTACTTCCGCATACGCCATCGTACATTGGAATCACGAGGAGTGCTACAACCTCCGCTGCCTGCTGGAACAAGGGAGAGGAAGGTCTTCATCGAAATCAACGGTGACCGAGCGAAGTGACCCTGCTTAACGCAGCGCCGTAAGGATCGCTCACGCGATCTTGAGATCGGCAAGAGTATGACTACATCACCCACGAGAATCTGCTCTCGTTAACCGCTTTGGAATATTCGAGGGTGAGTTCCTCTATCGACTCGTTGCTATAATCTAGTAGATAGATCTTGGCTTGTTTGTTTGAATGCGATAGAAATTTTTTGTTTTCCATGCTACGAACCCCTACATTATTATCCATCGCTGATCACATCACCACATCCTACCCTACTAGATTCATTCGCATCTCCAGTGCATCATTTGAATGATCAGCATCATACCATTAAGCATGGCTAAACTTGACTGAACTGTGGCACTAGCGACGCTCATAAGCCAAACCCTAGTTATGTTAGGAGCGGTGGATCAGGTAATATAGTTCACGAAGGGAAACATGCATCAGATAGGATTACTCTATCTACTGATAAAAGACTGTTGAACCGAATGCATATGGCGAGAATGAAATACTTTGTAAACATAGGATTCATATGTATGAGTGGGGCTTCTCTTGCCTTGTCCGTTATTGGGCTGGTACTACTCTTCGGTGTCGTTGACTTTAGCCTCGGGTTCAGTCCTATTCACAAGAACCAATCACCGGAAAAGAGAGAGCAACATTCAACACATGGAATGTGCAATTCTCATACAATATGGATAATATGACAAGTTAAGTAGTGTTAAAAAGAACCCTATATCATGCTTGGTCATTTTAAACGGGGTCCGAGAGGTCCAAACCCTAGAACAGGGGGATCCCCAAAATCACCTATAGGGTTCAATTGATTCTTCTAATTGAACTTGTCATGAAAGTTGGTTAACAATGTGATTATAGCTTAGTTATATAGAGCTCATTTTTCTGAACATTTTGATATATTATTTGTATTTTTCTGATTTAAAATGAAGTAGTTATGAATTTCTCCAATTTTAATTCATTTTAAATCATTTTTGGAATATTTAAATTAATTTCCAAGTTGGGCCCACATGTCATATATTTAACCATTTCAGAAAACATTTAAGAAAAGGTAAAATGTCTTAAAGGTATGGCCCACCTGTTAGGGATTTCTTATTTACAGAAAATAATTACAGGAAATAATAAAAGAAAAAGAAAATAGATATGACATAAGCATGACATCATGCTGGTGTCATCAATGGAGATGCTCCCAGGTCGAGCACGGATCTCTTGATCCCGTCCGTGTCTGGATGCATGGATGGGTGCGTTGGAGATAGGTCTTCGCGGGCGACCAGGAAGTGGCAGCGCCGCTAGCAGAAGGTCACCGGAGATGGCGGCACGACGACGAACAGCGGCGGCGGCGTCGGGCTCACGTAGGGAATATAGTACAGAGGGATAGGGAGATAACGGAGGGGTTCTTGAGCACCAGGGGCTCACCATGAGCATGACGGTGGTGTCGGGGAGGCAAGGCGAGCTCGGACGGCGACGAATCGAGGTCGGAAATAGCAGCGGCCGACGGTGCTTCCTTCTCGATTCCTGCCAGAGGAAGGTGTCCTAGCACGCGTGTTTCGAGAGGGAGGACGAGGGCGACGAGGCGCGTCCAATGGTGGCCTCGGCATGGTGTGGGGTGGCCGGAGAAAGCGGGGAGGAGAAGGATCTGACGAGCTAGGGTTTGGCCATGGCGCTGTGGTGAGAGAGGGAGAGGAAGAGGAGAAGTGGGGGATGTCTAGGGTTCGTCGGCGGTGGCTAGGGGTTCTTGTAGGCATCCGGGGGCGGCGAGGATCTTGGCGCCGACGAGCAACGCCGCGGCGACAGCGAGCTGCTTCGGGCGCGGCGAGAGGTGGATGACGACGATGCACTGGACCGAAGCGGGTGGGCCACGCAAGGCTTCTGCTGGGCCGGAGTCTGCTGCGCGCGAGTGACGGGGAGAAGGTTTTGTTTGTGCTTAGTTGATTAAATCAAAGTGCAAGTGTAATGCATGCATGCAATGCTCAATCATGTCCTTATTAATATTACACAAAAAGTGGTATGTTACAGCTCTACCCCACTTACAAGAATCTCGACCCGAGATTCCTAAGTTTTAGAAAAGAAGGCAGGGTACTCAGATTGAAGACGATCTTTCCGTTCCCGGGTTGCTTCTAACTCAGATTGATGAGACCATTGAACTTTCGGGAACTTGATGGTTTGACGATGAGTCTTGTGCTCGGTTTCATCAATAATTTGAACAGGGTATTCTCGGTAGGTTAGATCATCTTGGAGATGCAAAGTTTCATGGTCCACATTACGAATGGGATCTTTGAAGCAACGCTTGAGTTGAGACACATGAAAGACATCGTGAACCTCTGGAAAAGTTGATGGTAGATCCAATTGGTAGGCAAGCTCACCCCGCTTGGAAAGAATACGAAAGGGGCCAACGTAGCGAGGAGCCAATTTGCCTTTGATACCGAATCGATGGACACCCTTCAGAGGAGTGACCCGGAGGTAAACTTGATCACCAAATGCATAATGAACATCAAGATGATGACGATCATAGTTGATCTTCTGACGATATTGAGTGGCCTTCAGACGCTCCCGAATTATGCGAACTTGATCTTCTACTTCTTGTATCATGTCCGGACCAAAGAATTGTCTTTCGCCGGTTTCTGTCCAGTTCAGCGGTGTTCGACATGTTCTCCCATACAGGAATTGGAAAGGTTCCATGCCCAAACTAGCTAGAAAACTGTTATTGTAGGAGAACTCTACAAAAGGAAGACATTTCTCCCAGTTCTTTCCAAAGGATATGACACACGCTCTGAGCATGTCTTCAAGAATTTGATTCACTCTTTCGGTCTGACCACCGGTTTTAGGATGATAAGCTATGCTAAAGGAGACTTGAGTTCCCATTGCTTGTTGGATACTAGCACAGAATTTGGAAGTGAACAAACTTCCATGATCATATATGATCTTCTTGGTAACACCATGAAGAACGACTATCCGGGATACATATAGCTCTACCAACTGTCTTGCAGTAATGCTTTCCCGAACAGCAAGGAAGTGAGCAACTTTGGATAGTCGATCAATAACTACCCATATAGCATGATGTCCAGATTGTGTCATTGGGAGTCCAGTGATAAAATCCATACCAATTTCATCCCATTTCCATTCAGGAATTTTCAATGGCTGCAGAAGTCTAGCAGGCATTTGGTGTTCAGCCTTCACACGACGGCAAACGTCGCACTCTGCAACAAAACGAGCGATTTCTGGTTTCATTCCACTCCACCAGAATCTTTGACAAAGAACTCGGTACATCTTGGTACCACCAGGATGGATAGACAGAGGGGATTCATGAGCTTCTCGTAGAATTATATCCTTGATTTTCCGACTATTTGGGACCACTAGCCGGCTACCAAAATAGAGAGTACCTTGATCATTGATGGAGAAACATTTAGCTTCACCACTTGCAACACGATCTTTGATCTTGGTGACCTCATCATCTTTCTTTTGAGCTTCCTTGATTTGGTCCTCGAGAGAATATTTTATATCAAGGTTAGGAAGGAATACACAAGGAACTACTTCAAGGTTAAGACACTTGATTTCCTCATAGAGAGCATGTTGGGATTGTGAAATCATCAGATTATTGCAATAAGACTTCCGACTTAGCGCATCCGCAACAACATTGGCTTTGCCAAGTTGATAGTTGAGACCCAAATCATAATCTTTGATGAGTTACAACCATCGTATTTGCCTGAGATTCAAATTTGTCTAGGTAAAGAGATACTTCAGGCTTTGATGATCCGAGTAAAGTTTGCAATGGTTACCGATGAAGTAATGTCGCCATTGCATAAGAGCATGAACAACAACAGCGAGTTCGAGATCATGGGTTGGATAATTGTTCTCATGTGGCTTGAACTGCCGAGAAGCATAGGCCACTACATGACCATCTTGCATCAACACACAACCGAGAACTTGAAGATAAGCATCACAACAGATGACGAAGTCCTTGCTTGTATCCAGAAGGACAAGCACATGAGCGGAGGTTAGCTTGGTTTTCAAAGCTTGGAAGCTTTCTTTTGCATTTTCTGAACATTCAAACTTCTTATCTTTCTTAAGAAGATCAGTCATAGGCTTGGCTATCTTGGAGGAGTTCTCAATGAATCAGTGGTAATATCCAGCCATTCCAAGAAAACTTTGGACTTCCTTGACTGAAGTAGGTGACTTCCATTCCAGAATGGTCTGAACCTTATCCAATATGACAGCAAAACACCACTTGCGGACACAACATGGCCAAGGAAGATGAGATCTTGTAACCAGAACTCACATTTGTAGAATTTCACTACTAGGAAATCCTTCATTAGTGGCGCATCTATATTGGTCTTCTGTGGCGCATGGCTGGGACGCCACTGTTATGTCGCCACTGATGAAAACTTCTGTGGCGCATTTTGGTTGATGCACCATAGGACTCTGTTCAGTGGCGCATTCTGGACAATGCGCCACTGAAGCTCTATGCGCCACTGAAGGTTAAAACGATGCGCCACTGGTTTGAATATCAGGTATTAAAACAAATTGAAACTTGTCCAAATATACAGTATTATACAGGTATTATATAGTATTATACAGAAACAGTATATTTGACTTAGTATATGAAAACAAATATAATACAAACATGAATATAGTGCCATCACACTACTTAGAGCCCGAACGAGATAGACAAGTGATCATCATATTACAATACAAGTCAAATGAAGTGTTTTTACATTTATACAAGTGTTTGTTACAAGTGTTTGTTACAAAGTTCACCATTTCATCACATTACAAATGAAGTGTTCATCGCCTACACTAGAATCAAACAGAATACAACTGTGATGACGGTGAGCAAGATCAAGAGCACTAGCAATATCTTCATCCGGTTCTCCTTCCATAGGTGGTTCCTCCACTTGGCTACCGCCTCCTCTCGAGTCGCGTATCCTTTGTAGTTGTTGCCGCTAAACTTGTTCACCTGTTTCTGACAGTCCTCCCACTCATCGTAGACTCCTAGAACCCAACCCTCGTACACCACGTACCACTTCGTCATATCTATAGATAATGCATATTAGTAAATCATGCAACAGAAAGAACTAAATTGGTTCACATGCATATATATTCACATAAACTAAAGCAAAAGATCAGTAAACATAGAAGATAGCACATCGATCATAATCATAGAACTTCAACGACAACGACCACAATAGTAAAGTTTACAACATACGACCACGGTAGTATATAGTTTGTGACACAACACTACACATAGACATCTATGATAATTCTAGGCGTGTCACATCCCAAGATTTTCCAAATCTTGTAATGTGAAAATAAATAAACAAAATAAACA
Organism: Avena insularis; assembly: GCA_023614405.1. Taxonomy (NCBI): domain Eukaryota; kingdom Viridiplantae; phylum Streptophyta; class Magnoliopsida; order Poales; family Poaceae; genus Avena; species Avena insularis. The sequence goes on along the minus strand of CM042691.1, from coordinate 40,173,982 downwards.
ATTGTTGATTTTTAGGGTGAGAAGAAACTTTTGATTCCAATTGGAAACATCAAAACTTATTTTGGTCAAATAAAATCCTAAAGGGATTTACAAAGGTAAATAAATAATAAATAAAGTTATAAAAGTTGGAATCACTATTTTTGGATCTTTTAATAAAAAGATTTGGTTTTCAAAAGAAAAGGTAGAATTATAAATAAGAATTATTTTATAGAGCCAAATTAAATCTTGGCCAAGCTTTTGAAATAAAATATTTCTATTTTGATAAAAAGAATAAAGGTCTATTTAAATAAAATAATGAGGATTTATTAATATCCATTTTTATTAAAGTAAAGCTTTTCCATTTTAAATAAACACTAAAACTTGTTAATTTATTTCAAATAAGATTTCCAAGTGTTTTACATTTTCAAAGAAAACCTACTGAAAAGATTTTGTTATTATTTAGATTTCAAAATAGAGTTTTAAACATATTTGAATCCTATTTTGAATTAAATACTAAAGTCTATTTATTTAATTATTAAAGGATCATAAAAAGAATAAAAAATATTTTGTTTCGGACTTTGGATTATGTGGTTAAACAGAATTAAAATCAATACAAAGTTTGATGGTGGTTTGAATTGATTTGTTGTTTGAATTATTTGTTTGAAAATCAATACAGAAATTCATATTAGAAAAAGAAAAAGCTTTCAGAATAAAAAAAAAGTAAAACAAACAGACCCAATCCGTCTGGCCCACTAAGCCCAGCAAGAGCCTACCCAGCATACCCTCACCGAAACGTTCTCTCACGCGAAAACACACCCACCCAGACACTGAGCAGTGGACCCCGTGCCCCCTCTCTCTCTCACTGTCAACACGGCCCCACTGCCGCGTCATCATCGTTTCCACCCGCGACGACCTCGCCCTCACCTCGCGACCGTTCTCTGCGCTTTGATTCTAGGCTTAATTCCGATTGATGGAGTGATCAATTCACGCCAGTAAACACGCACACATAAACGCCACGCTCCCCTCTCTCTTCTCCCCCAGACTCCAGCCACTCTTTGCCCGTAGGTTGTTCCAATTTAGATCCCGACCACCTCTGTCTTCGACGACATCTCCGAGCGATTCCGGCCACACCCAGCCGCCCCTCGCCTCCCACTTCATGCACACTTGTTCCCCATCGCCTGGCGCACCTCCCAGTGTCAACTGCTTGGCCGCGCTTGCCCCAGAGCGTCAGCAAGGACGACCTCAACGCGCCGGCACCGTCTGTCTCGTCTTCGACGAAGTTCCCTGGTAAGCACCGACCGCCCTGATCCCTCTCAGTGATGCTCCCATACTCCCCACGTTCGGCCGCGTCTAACCATGCCCCTATATTGCCTTAGGGCGACCTGCAACCTCGCCCCCGTCGTCAAACAGAGCCGCCCGACGCCGCTGCGTACTCCGGTGAGCGATTTCCGCCCACCCCGAGCGCCCCTTCGACGGAGAAGACAACATTGAGCTTCAGCATCGCCTTGCGAACCCCGTGAGCCACTCCCCTTCCTCCCTTGCTTCCTGTAATCTACGAGCAGCACAACGACTCCAGTGCCATGAGAAAAGTGGCAAAGAGTAACCTGCCATTTTTCTCGCATAAACTCTCGTCTAGTTAAAGCTAGTGTAATCAGAAATAAACCAACCAACCATGAGTCAAACAAACCAAAATATCAAGAAATGCAGGGTTATGAAGAACAGCTCTAGTAGATAGCCATAACAAGCAGCCACTACGTGAACATCAACCAACAAAATCGAAAGAAACAGTAGATACATCATCATCTATCTTCTCTAGAGCATAAAACTCAGTCAGTTAGCCATGTCTGACAAAAACAGATCTCAATCTCTGAAGAGTACTGAAAGTGCACGGAGGTAGGAGATCCCAACAGACCAATTCAACCAAGAAAAATATGTCTACCCGGCCTCACTCACAAGGCCCATGGAAAGTGGACAATGAACAGTGTAAGCACCACGAGAGCTAGATCTCCGAGCAGCACAACGACTCCAATGCCATGAGAAACTGAGGCAAAGAGTAACCTGCCACTTTGCTTGGATAAACTCTTGCCACTACTACAGTAATCACAAACCATCGAACAGCAAGAACCACAAACCAAGAAAACAACTTTGATTGCAGGCTCACAAAAAATCCTTTTCCCATTAGAAGGGTCAGCAAGTAAATAGAAGTTAAACTTGGACGTAACTTAAAAAAGAGTAATGAAATACTACTGAATTTGAAGTAGAACATGAACAACAAGCTGCATTACCTGATCATCAGTCGACGAAATCAAAAATAAGAAGCAAATGCATCTCCTATCCAGATCTCTAGACAACAAGAATGCAGCAGGGGCATGCAGAATTGTATAACCAAGAAAGAGGGGAAACAGAAATGCTCCCTTAGTGCCTCCGGACCAGCCCCCAAAAAAAGTGGACAGCTAAAAGTAGAGAACCGGGATATCAATTTCCTGAGCAACACAGCAACTCCATTGCCATGAGAAACAGAGGCAAACGGTAAACTGCCACTGTGCTCAGCTAAACTATCACTACTACTGCACTTTTCTCGGCTAAGGCATCACAACTAAACTAATAGCAAATCAGAAAATAATCAAAGAACAAGAATCACAAACCAAGAAAACTTTGATAGCAAGTGAACTTAAAAAAACATGTACCATGAGATGGGCGAGCAAACAAAGAGAAGTACAATTTGCACGTAGCAAAAAATGAACAAATATGTAGTGAATCCTAAGCAGAGCAGACCAAAAAGGGAGAAAATCCAGCCGCTTCACCTAATAATAACAAGCAACATTTTCTGAACACCAATAAAAGATCAAGAGAACAAGCAGCCACAGACATCTTTTACACAGAACTCTAAACAATTAGAATTGACTGGCCAATTAAATAAGGAGATTAAAAGGAAATGTCCCCCCTAGCCCCTATTGCGAATAGCAGTGCAGGGATGGTAGCAGGCGAGCACAGTTTCTTTCACTCACAAATAACAGTGAACAAACTCCCAACTACCCATTGCCCAGCTAGCAGCTAGCAGGTTCGCTAGTATCGCACATGGGGAGATGAATTCAATCACAATCGTGCTCGCTTGTCTACCGGAATACTAGGACAGTACATCTTGTTTCAGCATCTGATGAACATTGGCAATGAGAAGCCAAAATGGCATGACTCAACAGTGAGCAACCAAACAGGTCGTAATCATATGAAGATCTGGTTAACAATTATTGTATTTTGTCATCACTGGTGGAGTGACTGGGATCTAACCCTAATCTAACACGGAACATCCTAATCCTAATCAGTGAAGCAAGAACAGACTGGTCGAACTCCTCTTCGATCTTCGGATCACCATTCTTGTCGAAGTCTTGCTCGTTGGCGGATCCTTCCATTCCAATGATGCTCCTCTTGCCCCTCCTCACTACAACACGTCTGGGCTTTTACGGGTCGGTAATAAAGAAACATTGATCAACTTGGCTAGCGAGTATCCACGGCTCATTTTTCGTGGAGGCCTTCTTTGCCGACTTGGCATCTAGTATAACGCAGGCGGTGAAATATCGGCCTTCTTTTTCGACGTTCTTGGCCCATCTAACACGGAACATCGGTACCGTCTCTCCACAGTAGTCGAGCTCCCATATCTCCTCGATCCTTCCATAGAATTTTTCCATGACAGTAGTCTCATCATCAGCGAAGGACATCATAGTAACTCCTGAGTTTTGATATTCGCTATTCATGTCCTTTTCCTCGGTGTAGAATTTGTAACCGTTGATGTTGTATGACTGATAGGTCTTTACGTTATGCGCTGGGCCCTGTGACAAGGAGAATATGAGTTGTTGATCTTCCGTAGAAGGTGTATGCGGGGGATTGTCCAACAGCCTTTTCTTGAACCAACCTGTGAATGTGGAGTTGTGTTCTCTTGTTATGTCTCCTTTCTTCCTCGGGTGGGCCCGGTCCACATAGTCCTGCTCGATCAAGCTTTTGTGCTCTTCCACCCAAGGGCTGACCAATTCAATGTGTTGTAGTGCGACTCGGTGTGCCCTGCCAAAGTCACCACGTCGATTAGCAATGCCGACATGCAGTGAGCGGTGGCCCTCGCGGTGACCATACCCAGCGAGCCTACCGAGGTGCTTCTTGGTGGGTATTCCAACATCCTCGTTCTCGGTGGTTAGATAGTTCTGGCAGAAAGAGATGCACTCGTAGATCAGAAAGCCCTTGGCTATGCTTCCATCTGGACGGGACCTGTTGTGAACGAACCCTTTGATTACACCGTTCAGCCTTTCAAACGGCATCATGTTGTCCAGGAATGTCGGCCCGAGCTGGATGATGTCATCCACGACATGGACAAGTAGATGCACCATGATGTTGAAGAATGCGGGCGGAAAGTAAATCTCGAGCTCGCATTGTATCACCACAATCTCTTCCTGTAGCCTGCCGAGCTGCTTTATGCCGATAGACTTCCTAGAGATGACGTTGAAAAAGTTGCACAAGCCAAACAACGTCTCACGGACGTGCTCGTCCATTATCCCTCGTATGGCAACTGGAAGTATCTGTGTCATCATCACGCGACAGTCGTGGGACTTCATACTGTTGAACTTCTTCTTCGCTACGTCGAGATACCTGCTTATCTTGCCCGAGTAACCATGAGGAACTTTGACTCCTAGGAGGCACCTGAAAAACTGCTCGATCTCCTCCTAACACAGAGTGAAGCAGGCAACGCGAAGCACAACCACCTCATTCTTCTTAACCCTTTTGCGGCGACCCTGAGTCCCTTCCGTTTGATCATCATCATCATCACTATCAGGGTACTGAAGCTCCTTCTTGATGCCAAGCAATTTCAGGTCATTTCTTGCTTTCGTCCCATCCTTGGTCCTCTCCGGCATGTTGAGGAGAGTGCCAAGCAGACTCTCGGTAACGTTCTTCATGATGTGCATTACATCGAGGCTATGGGGCGTGTGGAGGACCTTCCAGTACGGCAGGTCCCAGAAAACAGACCTCGCTTTCCATACACCCAGAAGCGGCTTTGTCCTTGGTCGCTTCTTTCCTGGCGCTGGGCACTCATCGCAATTGTTCAGAAGCTCCTTGATTTCTTCGTCGCTCCTCGTAAGCGGGGATCTTTCGAGCTCGTCTTTACCATTGAACAGGTCACCGTGTTTTCTCCATGGGTGATCCATGCGAAGCCACTTTCGAGTCCCTTGGAACACGGTTTTCGAAGACCCGGGATCCTTGGGTAGCTGGAGATGCGGGGTCTTATCCATGCACTTGACACATGCATTGTGTCCGTGGTTCACCTGGGCCGATACATATGCGTAACCAGGATAGTCCTGCGCCGTCGTGAGCAACACGGCTCTCAGAGGGAAATATTCTTTAGTGTAGGCGTCCCACGTATGGGCTGGCGTCTCCCACAACGTGGCTAACTCCTCTTTCAATAGCCCGAGATAAAGATGCATATCGACACCTGGCTGTTTCGGCCCCTGAATAAGAATTCTCATGTGTACGTACCTTTGCTTTGTGTAGAGCCACGGGGGGATGTTGTACGGCCATACAAAACATGGGCCAGGTGCTATGCGTGCTACTCTGGTTACCAAAAGGATTGAGTCCATCGGTGCTCATACCCAGCCTGATGTTCCTTGCATCGCCCCGAACTCTTCGAACTCGATGTCCAATGCATTCCACTAGCTAGCGTCTAAAGGGTGTGTTAGGATCTTGCCCTTCTCTAGATCATCTTCGGGTTTCTCCCTTTCCGCGTGCCATTGCATTAGCTTTGCTTCCTTAGGATCTACGAAATATCTCTGTAGACGGGGAGTGATAGGAAAGTACCATACCACTTTTCTAGGAACTTTCTTGTTCCCTCTCTTGTACTCGTTACGATATAGTGCACAATCATTGATACATGCGTGGTATTTAATGTGCGGTAGGTCGAGAGGGCACACGATTTTCTTGGCCTTCTCTATACTTGTTGGCAATGTGTTCCCGTTAGGAAGACGATCGTGCCAGAATTCCATGTTAGCATTGAAGCTCACGTCGGTCCATTTGTGTTCCCCTTCATCTCTAGATCCTTGAGCATTACACTCAGGCGTGTATCCTCGGGCCGACACCCAGGATACAATGGAGTCATCCCATCTAACTCCATTTGTGCCAGCTTGGCTTTCTCTCTAGTTGCAGCTTTGGCATTGCTCGTCTCCCTGAGAAGAAGTTCCTGAACATGAGGGTCCCTTAACACCGAATTTAGCAGCGTCTGGGTGTTCGCTTCTTCTCCTTCTTCATGATGGTCATGCCCGTCGACATCTCCTTCTTCGTCATGATGATCATGCCCGTCGCCGGTATATTCTTTGTCATCATGACCGTGCCCGTCGGGAGACTCTTTGTCTTCTTGCCCGCCCAAGTCTTCATGATGACCAACACCATATACTGCCAGCTCCTCATCGAAGTCGTCGCGCATGAAACCGCGCCTGAGCAGGTGATCCTCCAATTGTCCAGAATCAGGGTCGATCCAGCGCTGGAGTTTGCATGTTCGACATGGACATCTTATCTGGGTCTTGTTGTTCTGAATCATGTCCGCCTTGGAGTCTTTCTTATACCTAGTAACTCGACCTTCGCTCATGCTGACGACCATGGTAGCCTGCGCGGTATGCACATATAGAGCAAAAGACGGAGAGTAGGTTAATTAGAAACAACACCTTATACACACATAAAACACACATGCATGGTCATCGCCGGAAAAATTCGGCATGACCTTTCCTAAAAGTAGGACATATGGGTGGTGCAAAAATTTGCCGAAATGGAAATGAATCAACATTTCGGCAAACATCCATGCACCACACCCGGACAGAGACAAGCAAAAACAAGAATCTTCTTCCCATGCAAGCATTCATGCACCACACAAGCTTCATGCACAAACATCATCTTCACGCCATGCATGCATCGCATATACACACCGCCTGCGCGACAAGATTTACACCTACAAAACATCCATATTCATGGCCAATTACTCACCGGGTAGATTGAATACCGAGTCGAGAGTGCGATGTGAGAGAGTGTGGATCAATAGATCTATAGAGAGATAATAGTACACAAATAGAGATGTGGAGGAGAAAAGTAGGTGTGTTTTAGAAGTACTAGTTGGAGAAAGGCTTTCCCTAACCAATCTATCAACTATAGTAGGTTTAAATACAACAAAATGTAGAAAAGTATAGACACAATGGGGTGGGAGAGAGGAGGAAGATGAGCTGGGAGGAGGGGGAAGAAGGATGTGAAATGGATGGTGGTAGATAGAGGGGTGCAAAGCTGCCACCTTTGTGCAGATCTGGTCGAAGGATTCGGTGGCGCATACAGGCAATATGCGCCACAGAAGTTCAACCTTCTGTGGCGCATAACCACAATATGCGCCACAGAACACTGACTGCCAGGCCTATGCGCCACAGAACACTGAGGGCAGATCTGCACCAAATAAAGGTGGCAGATAGAGATGCTTTAATGACACCCCTCTATATATACCATACTCCCTGTCCAAAGAAACATACCTGCCCCTCATGTCTTCTTCCCCACAACTCGTCGGAAGACTCACTGGAGAGCACAGCCCGCTCGCGTTCCCTGCAGCCTACTCGCAGTGGAGGGGCGAGGTCGAGGGGCAGTGCTCGGAGTCAGCCGCCGCAGGATTCAGAGGTCAACCTAATCGAGGAAGAGGCCAGACTGCGGCACGAGGCCCTCTACAACAAGTCCATGAGGTTTTACGCCGTGCTCGCGTCTCCGGAGGAGAGGGCGCGCATGGCGGAACCAATCGGGTGGCGGCCGGTGCTCGACCCCAACGTGTCCATGGAGGACCACGTCCGCAGGCTTGTACATGGGTGTCCAGAGTGTGGGGCCCACATTATTGTTTTGTGGCTCTTCTGTGGCGCATAATATTGTATGCGCCACAGAAGTTTGGTCAGAGCACGGTCGTGCTCCGCCTGCTGTGGGTCCCACCAAACATCAGTGGCGCATATGGGTTGATGCGCCACAGAAGATTCATGGTCCAACCGCTGGTGCGGGTCCCACCATACTTCTGTGGCGCATCACTCTATAAGATGCGCCACAGAAGTTTGGTGGTTCTGTGGCGCATTGCTCCGGATGCGCCACTGGATAACTTTTGTGGCGCATGGTCAGAACCATTGGCCAGAGAAGGTGTGTCTATCTATAGCTAGTTTCCTAGTAGTGTTTGGCGTAGAGACGATGTTCACGAAGTTTAGTCACCACCAAACATAGATGTTCGGCATGCTCTTCTTCAGTTTTGGAGTAGATTAGAATTTCATCAATGTATACCACGACAAACTTGTCGAGATACTCCCTGAAGACGGAGTTCATGATCCTCATAAATGTGGCAGGGGCATTGGTTAACCCGAAGGACATCACTGTATACTCGTAAAGACCATAACGAGTTGTGAATGTTGTCTTTGGGATATCCTCCTTTCTGATCTTGATTTGATGATAGACTGATCTTAAATCCATTTTGGACAAGACAGTGGCACCACTTAATTGATCAAAGAGGTCATTTATCCGGGGAAGTGGGTACTTATTATTGATTGTCACCGCGTTGAGTGGACGGTAATCAACCACCAATCTTGGAACATTTATATCCCGCTTCTTGACAAAGATGGTAGGGCAACCCCAAGAGGATGTGCTCCGTTGGATGTATCCTAGGCCTTCCAGCTCTTCCAGTTTCTTCTTCAACTCAACCAACTCATGAGGAGGCATGCGTTAAGGTCTTTTGGAGATAGGAGCAGTTCCAGGAACTAGCTCTATGACAAACTCCACACTTCGATCAGGTGGCATGCCATGCAACTCTTCAGAAAAGACATCCGGGAAATCATAGACTACATGGACATCTTGGACCTCGAGAGTAGGTAGAACATCCATGGCATACAACTCCAAGAAGGGTTTAAGGACTGCTAATGGAGACTTTAAACCATCATTCCAATACTTGACAGTTATGCCAGCAGGAGAGGTCACAGTAACTGTTCTAAGTGCACAGTCAATGACGGCTTGATACTTGGTTAACCAGTCCATGCCTAGAATGACATCAATGTCACTTGACTTGAGTGCAATGAGGGAAGTGGGAAACTTTTGATATGCTATATCTATCTCAACCCCATGAGTAACCCAGATGGTCTGCCAACGAGACCCAGGTGTACTAATCTCTAGAGGGGAAGACATTGCTTCAAAAGGTATATCACGCTCCCGTGCAAACTCTTGTGATATGAATGTATGCGATGCTCTAGAATCAAACAAGACTGTAGCTAGAATTGAATTGACAAGAGCGTACCCAAAATGACGCGTGGATCTTCCTGAGCTTCCTCAACAGTGACATGGGTCAGACGACCACGTCCACCACCTTGATCTTTATCATTCTTCTTTGCCTGCTGATCATTGCGCCCGATAGCCCTTTGGGAACACTCCCTAGAGTAGTGACCAGGATGAGCACGGGAGTAGCAGGTAACTCCAGTGTAAGAACCAACAGGAGGACGATAATTTGTTCCACCAGTATTTGACTGTGGCTGACGATAAGCATTGCCAGAATACTTGGGTGCATAAGGAGCACGAGGAACAACACTGTATGGAACAAAGACACAGCGCTTCTTGTTACTAGAGGAAGAAGCACGAGAATTTCCTTCTTCACGCTTCTGAGAAACCTCCATATCCTTCCTTCCATTCTCCAAGGTAAGAGCCTGATTGTGCAGTTCCTGGAAAGACTGGAACTTGAAGGGCAAAAACTCATAGCGAAGTGCGGCGTTAAGTCCCTTATGGAACAACTCTTTCTTATCTTCATCATTTTTCACGTCCCTGGTAGCATAACGAGCCAGGCGAGTAAACTCACGCCCATATGTTTCAATATCCCTACGCCCCTGAGTCAGATCCATAAACTCCCTCGTTTTGAGATCCATGACGGGCTTAGGGATATAATAGGCACAGAACGCTGCAACAAACTCTTCCCAAGTAACAACATGTTCCTGAGCTTGCAGATTCAGAAAACCTTCACACCAAACACCAAGCTCACCTTCCAGTTGATAGGTGGCGAAGTTGACACGGTCATCAGGACGGACATGAAGATCACTGAACTTGCGCTCTATGGTGGGGAGATAATCATCAGCATCAAGGGGCTCCTTGGGGTGGGTGAAGATTGGAGGAAAAGAGCGGATGAAATCTCCAAGTGTGACACAGTCATCAGGACAACGTTCAGTGTTCTGCGCTACACGCTCCAGAAGGCGTTCATTCCTCAGATGGTTGGTCTCAATGTTGTTGAGAACCTCAGCTATTGTGGGAGGTGGCGGAAGTTCCTATTCAGCAATGTTGTTTCCTTGATGGCCAACAGAACCACGAGTACCAGACGACATCCTGAGGATAAAACAAAAACCATGAGAGTATATTCTCCAAAAAGGGTAGAGGTGAACATGTGGATTACAATTATATCAGTGCATTAAGTATGGCAGTAGAACAAGCATACGAAACGTATACGCTACCAACTTAGATACAAACCATAACAATGGAATGCAAGCATGATATGATACCAAAAAGTCACAAAATATTAGAGAGCGTGATTAGAGGCATCCTTAGAAAAGTTGAAAAACAATGCTTCAGTTGCACGGATTTATCTTGGAAACTCTAAGCCTTGCAACCGAGTATGGAGTACTAGGGGAAACAACCCAAACCCGTATGTCCTAAAAGTTTGAAATGATAGACGAGAAGTGAAAACTTTGCAAAGAAAACGAGGTAAGATAACTTAGCAATACAACAACCTTAGATAAGGAGTAAAAAGAGTCATATTCAGAGTTCAAAAATAGTTTTTAGCTTTCAAATAGTTTTCTCAAACTCTAGACTCAACATCGACCGGCTAGAAGGGATTCCTACAGACAGTTTTGCTCTGATACCAAAATCTGTCACGACCCGGGATTAGGGCTAGACAAATACCAGATCTTCATCTGACATAAGCCTGACCTCAATATCGAAGCGCGCAGGTAATGATCGGTAGCATTACAGAACATACAAACCATACATTAATAAGATAAACTCTTAAGAGAGTTCCAAACCAGTCATACAAGCCAGGAGTCATAGACTCATCATTACATCAAACAACGGAAGCAAACAAGTTGTTCTAAACAACAAACTTAGCAAAGTGCCTAAGAGTCCTTTAAACAGAAGTAGCGACCCTTCCATAGATCCTAGGCTGCTGCCCGGGAACCCCGACTACTCGTCAACATCTACGTAGAAACCACCTTCAGTTGGAGTAGCTTCATCTGTAGAAAAACATCAATGAAGAAAGGCTGAGTACAGGGTGTACTCCGCAAGACTTATGGCTAGTGGAGTTGTTTTGCATAAAGCCATCTTTTGTTTTCAAAACAAGGAGGAGTAGAAGCTCGTCTAGTCAGATCATTTTCAAAAGGGGTAAAAAGAAAACAACTCTATCTCTCTAAAGTCAGCTTTGATATCCACCAAGTACCATCATCAACTGAACCTCTCTTACCGGACTACCCCCTTAAACAACCCCGAGGAAGTATTCTGGATCTCACATTAGTTGGCCAAATTATATCATTTGGTTATAGTTCTCTATGATCTTCACGTATGTTCCCAAGTTGTCCATAACCGTGGACACAGATTTTCGAAAAGATTAATAACCCTGCATGGGTGCACAACTTTACCCACACGTACCAACTGATTCTTAATGCCAAATTATTAGCCCTCTTCCTTGGAAGGTCGACAAAGAGTGGTTGACCACGATCTTTACCTTGCTTTCGCCAAGACCATGAGTCACACACTAAGGAGATGCCGCCGTAACGGGTCGAGTCCCGAAGTCGATCCCTAGAGATGTGTGCGGGGTTCAAGATGACGGATGCCGGGCATCTCTTGTTCCTGGCCATGCTTACCTACCTATTATGAATGCACCTCTTTCACCTCCATTCAAGAACAACCAGGATGCATATGTTGAATGGAAATCCCAAACTATGTGACTCATGGAATCTACTAGGCAAGTTAGTGAGTCGAGGGGGTTTCCAGGTCCCCGTGTGGTTGTACGCTCGTCTTGGTTCAAGAGGCGAGAACTCAGTTCCTAAGGGTGGCAAGTATGGGACTGCAAAAACCACAACCCACGTGGCCTCCCATATAATCCTTAGCATGCTTATTATCCATCTCTGGTCACATCACCACATCCTACCCTACTAGATGCATTCGCATCTCCAGTGCATCATCTGAATGATCAGCATCAGACTAGTAAACATGGCTAAGCTTGACTGAAACCGTGGCACTAGCAACGCTCATAAGACAAACCCTAGTTATGCTAGGAGCGGTGGATCTGGTAGTATAGTTCACAAAGGGAATCATGCATAAAATAGGATTACTCTATCTACTGATAAAAGACTATTGAATCGAATGCATGTGGAGAGAATGAAATACTTTGCAAACATAGGATTCATATGTATGAGTGGGGATTCGCTTTCCTTGTCCCTTGTTTGGCTGGTACTGCTCTTCGGTGACATTGACTTCAGCCTCGGTTTCGGTTCCTATTCGCAAGATCCAATCACTAGAAAAGAGAAAGAAATATTCAACACATGGCATGTGCAATGCTCATACAATATGGATGATATGACAAGTTAAGTAGTGTTGAAAAGATCCCTAGATCATGCTAGGTCATTTTAAAAGAGGTCCGAGAGGCCCAAACCCTAGAACAGGGGGATTCTCGGAATCACATATGGGGTTCAATTGATTCTTCTAATTAAACTTGTCATGAAAGTTGGTTAACAATGTATGATTATAGTCTAGTTAGATAGAGCTCATTTTTCTAAACATTGTGATATATTATTTGTATTTTTCTTATTTAAAATGAATTAGTTATGAATTTCTCCAATTTTAATTCATTTTAAATCATTTTTGGAATATTTAATTAATTTCCAAGTTGGGCCCACATGTCATATATTTAACCATTTTAGAAAACATTTAAGAAAAGGTTAAAAGTCTTACATGTATGGCCCACCCGTCAGGGATTTCTTATTTACAGAAAATAATTACAGGAAATAATAAAAGAAAAAGAAAATATATATGACACCAGCATGACATCATGCTGATGTCATCAATGGAGATGCTCCCAGGTCGAGCACGGATCTCCCGATCCCGTGCGCGCCTGGATGGGTGGATGGGCGCGTTGGAGAGAGGGCGTCGTGGGCGACCAGGAAGTGGCGACGCCGCTAGCATAAGGTCACCAGAGACAGCAGCGCGACGATGAACAATGGCGACGGCGTCGGTCTCATGCGGGGAAGATAGTACAGAGGAAGAGGGAGATAACGGAGGGGTGCTTGAGCACCAGCGGCTCACTGTGAGCACGACGGTGGTGTCGGGGAGTCAAGGCAAGCTCGGACGGTGACGAATCGAGGTCGGAAACGGCGGCGGCCGATGGTGCTTCCTTCTTGATTTCGGCCAGAGGAGGGCGTCCCAGCACGCGTGCTTCAAGTGGGAGGACGAGGGCGACGAGGCGCGTCCAACTGTGGCCTCGACGTGGTGCAGGGTGGCCGGAGACAGCGGGGAGGAGGAGGATCTAACGAGCTAGGGTTCGGCCATGGCACTGCAGCGAGAGAGGGAGAGGAAGAGGAGAAGTGGGGGGGCGTCTAGGGTTCGTCGGCGGTGGCCAAGGGTTCTTGTAGGCGTCCGGAGGCGGCAGCGAAGATCTTGGCACCGGCGAGCAATGTCGCGGCGATAGCGAGTTTCTTCGGGCGCGTCGAGAGGTGGACGACGACGATGCACTGGACCGCGGCTGATGGCATGGAGGCTGTTGCTGCTATTGTGAATGAGTTCATGCGTATCACGAGGAGAAGGCAGGAAAGATGCGCTGCGGCCCAGTAGAGCAAGGTTCACTTATTTTGCCCAGAAAACTATTTTCTTTTTCTGTTTCCTGATTTCTCTTTGTATTTGAATTCAAATTGTGTTTTGAATAATTCAAAAATACAGGAACTTTTATGAAATATCTGATAAAACTAAGGGGCCCTTATAACAATTTGGGCTCTATTTGTTTTGATAGTTTTCAAACTATGAAAACCATTTGAATGGTTTTGATAGGGAGAGAAATTAGTGTTTTGTTTGTGCTTAGTTGACTAAATCAAAGTGCAAGTGTAATGCATGCATGCAATGATCAAACATGTTCTTATTAATATGGCACAAAAAGTGGTATGTTACATGTTTCTTCTAGTGCTTTGCTTCTTTAGGATTAGGCCGATGAGTTGATGCGAGTGTCGCCCTGATCTTCAGATGAACCTTCGGCAATGTTCCTTAGGCGAGCATTCTCGCCCTTTCTACAGGTTTTACATTTGTAGTGTGTACTTCCTCATGTTGATCTATTGCTATCTGTGTTGCGATAATTTAGATTACATACCACTTTATATTCCTTGCAGCCTCTATATTTGTTGGGGGGATGACCCAGGTAGGGTCGAGCTAAGGTAAAAGATAAAATCCCTCAAATATGTTGTCCGGGTCAAAGAATGACCTGGCCGAATTATCTCAATGTCAGTCGAATAAGGACCGGATCATTGCAAGACAGGTAACCAAGGCCTGACTCGGCCTACATATGGGGTATTTCGGCATATCACCTAGCATGCTTTATATCTGCAGTTTGGGGCTTGGCTGAGTCATGCAAGGCGAGGCCGAGTCATGGGGAAGCTTGCGCAAGAAGGAGAGGGCGAACCCCAAAGTCAACACTACACACTATCTCTGTTAGGAATCTATACAGTGCCAAGTGCTACAAATAAAGGCCAGAGGGACAGAGGGGCAGAAGAGGGTCACGGAGGTGACAGTACCAGAGCCAAATGCTCACATTTCATGGACTCTGGGTCATTGCCATCGATAAAAGGGAGACACGGAAAGGCTCCCACCAAATGACTATTTTGGGACAAGCATATTCCACGAATATGCTATCCACGTCAGCCCAAGATGTAACCTAGCCACCCCTTTATAAGGTGAACAAGGGCCTCCTAGTGGAGGGATCGATTTTGTGATATCCAAGCACATGACTTAATAGGATTGATAGTATACTCATACCAACAAGTTGCAACTTCTTTTCCGGAAGCTCATTCGAAAAGAACTATAAGGTTAAACGTGCTTGGCCTAGAGAAATTTTAGGATGGGTGAACGACTGGGAAGTGGGTAACCTGGTGCGCATGAGTGAGGACAAAGTGCGTATAAAAGACTAGTTTTGGTCTGTGGGGTTAGTCTAGATATCCTATTAAGCTGCCAGGAGTGACACCCCCGGCCTAGTGGACGGGGTGTTACAAGTGGTATGAGATCCGATCCTCACGGTTAAACAGGTCTGTGCGGGTCAGTGGCATGACATCTGGAGCATGACGCATGTGGCCTAGAGTGGACACGGCATGGCACATGTGCCTGCACTGGACGCACATATGCATGCCGGGTGTGTGCGGATCCGTGGAGGGACATGTGGAGCATGGCACATGTGTCCTGGAGTGGACACGGCATGGCACATGTGCCGGCACTGGATGCACATAAGCGTGCCGTGGGAATGTTCCTGGGGTGTGCTTGATCGATGAGGGCATCGATCTTCTAAAGGGTGGGTGTATGTGAGATCCAAGCACATGACTTAATAGGATTGATAGGATACTCATACCAACAAGTTGCAACTTCTTTTCCGAAAGCTCATTCGAAAAGAACTCTAAGGTTAAGCGTGCTTGGCCTAGAGCAATTCTAGGATGGGTGACCAACCGAGAAGTGGGTAACCGGGTGCGCATGAGTGAGGACAAAGTGCACAGAAAAGACTAGTGTTGGTCTGTGGGGTCAGTCTAGATATCCTATTAAGTTTCCAGGAGTGACACCCCCCAGGCCCAGTGGACGGGGTGTTACAGATTTATTTTACACTTAGAGGATTCCAGAGAGTCTCTTCTACCTCTCGCTCATACATCTCAAGGAGAAAGTGTAACCATTGCTGGTCAAAGTAAAGATCAAGTTTGTGTCTTCTGTGTGTAGGATCCACTGCATCATCCCTCCCTCGATCCCACTAGTGCACATTGGCCACAACTTAAGCCTACCCATGGCATATGTCGTGCAACCACCATGAAAGTTGGCGCCCACCGTGGGGCCAGCAGCGGTGCTAGCTAGAGTCAAGATCCGGCCAAGAAACTTCATCAACACTGGCGAGCACATAGTCTCCAGCTTAGTCTAGAGATTCGACCTCTAGGACTACGTCAACGACAACGAGCGCAGCTTCGGAGCACGGACACCCCCGCGCAATGGCGTATTCATCAACCTAGGCACGCACAATATCTACGTCGGCATCGACGTCTCCTACGTCTTCCCGCGCCGAGTCATCCTCACAGGAGAGCCTCCCCTCTACGCTTCTAGCGGTCCGCGTATCACTCGCCCCACAGGCAGCGTCGAGGTGATGATGATAGCTCCCGCACCAGGTGCAGGAGCCAGCACGAGCAAAGATCCGACTAAAACGGACCCAGCGGCGAAACACATGGTGGATCCGGATAATGTCACCCCCAGCGTGACGCGCTCAAGGTTTCCTCCTTTAGAAAGACCGAAGAATATACTCTGTGAGGCAATAGATAGCTTAACCACGCATGTATCTCCTATTGGAGATCTGGCTTAGGCGTAGGCCGAGTTGGAGCAGACCCAGCAAAAAGTACTAGTAGGATCTAAAAAATTAGCAGAGCTCCAGCAATCGTTGAACATTGATACGTCGTAAATGTATTTATAATTTTTGATGCTCCATGCTTGTTTTGTATCAACTTTCTTATGTTTTTTCTACACTTTGAGGCATTTTTATACATTTTCTGGAATTAACCTATTAACAAGATGTCGTAGTGCCAGTTGCCTGTTTTCTGCTGTTTTTGGTTTCAGAAAAGCTAGTAAGGAAATATTCTCGGAATTGGAAGGAACAAAAGACAAAGTCAATATTTTATCGGAGAAAAGACGGAGTCAAAAGGGGAGACGAAGAGGCTCCATAGGGCGAACGCACCACCCCCTGGCGCAGGCCCACCCTAGGCCACGCCAGGTCATGGTGTGGGCCCCCTGGACCTCAACCGACCTCGCCCCTTCGCCTATATAAATACCCCGAGGCATAAACCCTGAGCACCCGATCAGAAATCCATGAAAGAGTCCGTAGCCGCCGCCACCATCGTCCCTAGATCGGGGGGATCTGAAGCTCTTCCCGGCACCCTGCCGGAGGGGAGAGATCATCCCGGGGGCCTTCTTCATCACCATGCCAGCATCTACGGTGATGCATGAGTAGTTAACCCTTGGACTACAGGTCCATACAGTAGCTAGATGGTTGTTTCTGCTTTTTTGTGCTATCATGTTTTGATCTTGTGAGCTCCGTTCATGATCAAGATCATCTACTTGTAATGCTACATGTTGTGTTTGCGATGATCTGATGGATATTTAGTACTATGTGAGATTTATTACTGATTCTATCATACCTATGTTATTTATGATCTTGCATGCTCTCTGGTGCTAGTAGATACTTTGGCCAAGTAGATGCTTGTAACTCCATGAGGGAGTATTTATGCTCGATAGTAGGTTCACGCCTCTAGTAATCTGGGGAAGTGACAGAAATGTCTAAGGTTGTAGATGTGTTGTTGCTACTAGGGAGAAAACAACAATCCTTTGTCCAAGGGCAATTGTACTGTTTACTTTAGACACTTTGTTTAATGCAATTATCTGTTGATTGCAACTTAATACTGGAAGGGGTTCAGATGATAACCTGAAGGTGGATTATTAGTCATAGATGCAGTTGGATTACGGTCTATGTATCATGTTGTAATGCCCAAACAAATATCATAGAGATCAAGATGTCTAGTATATGCATTGTTATGCATTTTCAATCTATCAATTGCCCCGCTATAATTTGTTCTCCCAACATATTATTTATCTTATGGAGAACACCTCTAGTGAACTGTGGACCCCGATCCATTCCTTACCATTTATATACCATCTACTGTTTACTGTTTACTTTCTACAAGCAATCACTATCTTCCACACTATCCGTTTAGTCCTTTGTTTTCAGCAAACCGGTGAGATTGACAACCTCACTATAAGTTGGGGCAAATTATTGTGGTTTGTCTTATGCAGGTTCCAAGTTGCTAGAAACACCTTGGAGTTGTTTCCTTACTCCTACTGGTTTGATAACCTTAGTTTCATAACTGAGGGAAACTTGTTGTTGTGCTCATCATACCTTCCTCTTGGGGTTCCCAACGAGCTCTACATATCTGAGCCATCAACCACTTTTCTAGCGCCGTTGCCAGGGATATAAGGACAGCTTCAATCTTTTCCTCCCCGTCAATCACTTTTTAGGTAGAAAGAAGATTCTTGCAAGGGGAGTCTTTCACAACCAATCTCTTCACTTTGTTTTTGTTTTGCTTAGTTTATTTTTCTTTGTTTTTCTTGTTTATTTTTATCAAAAATAAAAAAATATTTGTGCTATTTTGCTTCTTTTTATCAAAAACACACAAAAAATTAGTTCTTTCTTTAGTTGTTACCTTGCTCTTAGCTCACCATGTTGATCCCTAAGTTCACCATGAAATACCTTTCAATAGGTAGTGGCTCTATAATTGGGAAAGATAATATTGAATAATTCTTTAATCCTGTTTGCAAGCATGAGGATATTGAGGATAGATCCTTAGTAGAACTTGCTCCAAATTATGAAATTGCTGCAGCCTCTTTAGTTCACATGTTGGAGGCTAGGTTTATTAACCTTAACCCCATGATGCAGGTAATGTTTCTTAACCTTAAATATATTGAGGATAATGAAAAGAGAGATTTTATTCTGGAAACTTTACTTAAATAATTCAATGATGTTGCTAAAGAAGCTAGAAAGGTCTTTGATCATTTTAATGTTATGGGCACACTATAAAAGTTGGACAAAACCAAACCCAAAAATGGAGAGGAAATTGAAGTATCAATACCTTTTAAACTTGTAGGAATGCATGAAGCCTTAGAAAAGAATTTTGATTGGATTGTTCCTGAAAGCCCGTTTGATGAAAATAGTGAACCCAAGAGTACTAAGAGAGGATCCTCTAAAACTTATTTGGATGAGATACCTTGCCTTGTTGAAGAAATGTCTGGTATTGATCTTAATGCTTCTTCATTTGAAAATACTTAATTCTTTCTTTCTATGCCTAGCTGAAAGGCGTTAAAAAGCACTATTGGGAGATAACCCAAATTATTTTTTATTTCAGTAAGTTTTTCTTTTGTTGAGTCTTGGAAGTTATTGCCTCTGTAATAACCTCTCTTTATCCTTTTTGTGTGGTTTTTGTGCCAAGAATAACCTCTATTGAGAGAGAAGTAAGATTTGGGGAAGTTGTCCCAAAGAAGATTTTTGTGCTTCACTGTTAAAAATCGAGAAAAATACCAGTATGTCGGATTCACTTGTAAAATTCTATGCAGACGCTCCAAGTTATTATCTAACTTTTGTTAGTTTAGCACTTTCGATTTGAGCAACAGAAGGTCTTTGAAAAAATCGGTCTTTACCTTTTGGTCTGTTTTGACAGATTTCTACCATTATTTAAATTTCCTCTTAATCGGTTTCTTTTGAGTTCTATTTGATCACTTGAGATTTTTAAAAATGAGTTGGTATAGTAGCTTGTGTTTTAATGGCAGTTTTACTTGTGTTGAAACTAAATCCAAGGGCTTATTATCTTGAATACACTAATGTTGCTAATGAAGATTGTGTGAAGTTTTGTATGAAGGAAATTTTCAAGTGTAGGGGAAGAAAGATGTGATGAGATGAAGTATGGACAAAAGCTCAAGCTTGGGGATGCCACCCGTGTCACCCCAAGAAATATTCAAGAGCTACAAGCGTCAAATCTTAGGGATTCCCAAGGCATCCCCTTTTCATCAATACAAATCTAAGGTTTTCTTTCTAGACACTTTATTTTTATTGCTTCATGCACTATTGTGTTGTTCTTGGAGCATCTTTGTTTTTGTTTTTATTTTTATTTTGTTTGGTTTTCTGCAATAAATTAGTTGGACCCCCTCATTCTTACTTAGTTTCAAATAAGTTGATTGGTGTTGGAAAAGAGTAGAAAGTTTCATGCTTATAGTGGTACAAAAGGAAGCATGGTTTAACTGTGGCCTCGACTTTATCATGTCATGTTAGATATTGCTTTAACGATATGCTTAGTGATTATTGCTGTAGCATGACTTGCTCCAAACAATTGAGGTTGCTTCATGTGCCTTGAAAGAATCATGCGTTATTTTAGCATAAAAAAGCATAATATTGTGGTATTCTCCTTTGATGCTTTATTTGGGTTGACTTGTCACATGCTTACACCATGTTAAGACTATGAACCAGTCACCTTAGCCTCTATGATAATTTAGTTTTTGACTTGTGATATCACTTTATGCTTTAATTAATAATAATTTGTCGCTCTGCATGATTATGGCCATTATTGCTCTCTTAGTTGGTCGTTCCCAGTCTTTTGCTAGCCTCCAGTTGTACTGAGTATGAGCTCTACTCGTGCATCCAACTCCCAAGAAACCAAGTTATTCCAAAGAGTCCACTATAAATTCATATGCATGGTGTGTTACACCATTCCAAGTATATTTATGTGTTTATCTATCTTCCAAATTAAACTTGTTATGAGAAAATTAGTGATTAAAGCTCTCACAAACTTGATGGCACACTTTACTTTCTTGCATTTAATAAACTTGAACCATTGTGCCCATCTATGTTTCTTATATCCTTGGAAATTATAAGTTGGGAGTTAGCAGAACCATGCTGCCATGGTGAACGCTTTCAACACTTGTACATATCTATCGAGTTGATATCATGATCTTTTGTTTATGGATGTCGACGGTGTGAAATAAAAGGGGAGCTTATAAATCCATGGAGTATTATATATGTGTTAGAAAGCACTGGGCTAGCCTAAGCCATGCCTAATCATGGTGGAAACTCATAGCATAAACATAGTGAGCAATCCATGAAGCATCTTCAGAAAAAAAATATAGAAAGAAAAAAAGAGAAAAAAAGAAAAAAAAAGCACCATTCTCATGGTAAATAAAAAGATCGCTGAGATGCTCATTGTTCATTGACTTGTCATTTTGATACGGGATAGCTCCTGTGTCATGGGGCAAGGGGTACCCCGTTGGCGGTTCTCTATGATACACATAGACTTGCAATGATAAGAACTTGCTTGTGACTAAAGTTGAGTAGCATGAGGAACGACCCTCGTACTCAAGGGACATGATATTTTCAACTTATGATATGTCAAGCATATACCTCATATTTCTGTCACTTTATCCTTAATCACTGCAAGATGCTTATGATATGGGCAATGAGAGCTGAAAGCAAATAAGTACCATAATTTCTGGAATCTCTTTATGAAACTTGAAATCCCTGCTTCCCTCTGTGAAGGGCCTTTCTTTTTAATTTTATGTTGAGTCTCCACCTTCTATCTTTATGCACCAATTAAGAGAGCATAGTTGTCATTCTTAGTTCAATTTGCGTTGTCCAAAAACTTGTTGATTGACTTTGGTATTGCTTGTTCTTAAATTATTTGTATCTAGTCACCCTTATTAACTTTGATGGTGTCCTATGCATTTATGTTTTGCTATTCCATGAGGGACAAGATGAATACCACTCATGCTATGTTTTCTATATGTGAAACAAACAAATGTCTTTCAATGCATTGTTATTCATGATCTTTCGTTTGTACCTTTCCATGTTATAACTTAGTTGCTTCGTCATATTGTTAGAACTACATCTTTCATGCTAATCTTTAGAGTACTATGATCCCAACTATAAATTATTTACAAGATTTTGATGGTGCATGTCACCTCAAAAATTATTCTTTTTATCACTTACCTACTCGAGGACGAACAAGAGTTAAGCTTGGGGATGCTTGATACGTCGTAAATGTATCTATAATTTTGCATGCTCCATGCTTGTTTTGTATCAACTTTCTTATGTTTTGTCGACACTTTGAGGCATTTTTATACATTTTCTGGAACTAACCTACTAACAAGATGTCGTAGTGCCAGTTGCCTGTTTTCTGCTGTTTTTGGTTTCAGAAAAGCTAGTAAGGAAATATTCTCGGAATTGGACGGAACAAAAGACAAAGTCAATATTTTACAGGAGCGAAGACGGAGTAAAAAGGGGAAACGAAGAGGCGCCATAGGGCGGCCGCACCATCCCCTGGCACGGGCCCACCCTAGGCCGCGCCAGGGCATGGTGTGGGCCCCCTGGCCCTCAATCGACCTCGCCCCTTCGCCTATATGAACACCCCGAGGCAGAAACCCTAAGCACCCAATCAGAAATCCATGAAAGAGTCCATAGCTGCCGCCACCATCGTCCCTAGATTGGGGGGATTTGAAGCTCTTCCCGGCAACCTGCCGGAGGGGAGAGATCATCCCGAAGGCCTTCTTCATCACCATGCCAGCCTCCGGAGTGATGCGTGAGTAGTTCACCCTTGGACTACGGGTCCATACAGTACCTAGATGGTTGTTTCTCCTCTTTTGTGCTATCATGTTTAGATCTTGTGATCTCTATTCATGATCAAGATCATCTATTTGTAATGCTACATGTTGTGTTTGCGGGGATCGGATGGATATTGAGTACTATGTCAGATTGATTATTGATTCTATCATACCTATGTTATTTGTGATCTTGCATGCTCTCCGTTGCTAGTAGATACTTTGGCCAAGTAGATGCTTGTAACTCCAAGAGGGAGTATTTATGCTAGATAGTAGGTTCATGCCTCTAGTAATCTGGGGAAGTGACAGAAATCTCTAAGGTTGTAGATGTGATGTTTCTACTAGGGAGAAAACAACAATCCTTTGTCCAAGGGAAATTGTATTGTTTACTTTACACACTTTGTTTAATGCAATTATCTATTGCTTGCAACTTAATTATGGAAGGAGTTCTGATGATAACCTGAAGGTGGATTATTTGTCATATATGCATATGGATTACTGTCTACGTATCATGTTGTAATGCCCAAACTAATCTCGTAGATATCAAGATGTCTATTATATGCATTGTTATGCATTTTCAATCTATCAATTGCCCCGCTATAATTTGTTCACCCAGCTAGTTATTTATCTTATGGAGAACACCTCTAGTGAACTGTGGACCCCGGTCCATTCCTTACCATTTATATACCATCTATTGCTTATTATTTACTGTTTGCTTTCTACAAGCAATCACTATCTTCCACACTATATGTTTAATCCTTTGTTTTCAGCAAAACGGTGATATTAACAACCTCACTATAAGTTGGGGCAAAGTATTGTGGTTTGTGTTGTGTAGGTTCCAAGTTGCTAGCAACACCTTGGAGTTGTTTCCTTACTCCTACTGGTTCGATAACCTTGGTTTCATAAATGAGGGAAACTTGCTGTTGTGCTCATCATACATTACTCTTGGGGTTCCCAACGAGCTCTACATATCTGAGACATCAAACGTTACTCTGCATGAGTATGCAAAAGCTAATAAGCTGAACACCAGCCCATCTAGAATGGATGGAGTGAGATTGAGGGGTAAAACCCTCCTTAGTGATATAATTAAAGAGCATGAGCCTAGAGCAGGTGACTCGGTAGACCAGGGGTTTTCGAGATACAACACCCCTGTGAAAAACCTAAGGGTTGTAGATGCAGCCGCAGCTAAGATACCTGGTCTGACCGGTGAAGCCCGGTAGAGGCAGCAGGACCGAGTCAATGACCCGGTTCGCATAGTGAATCAACAAAGTGAGGAAATACTCAAAAATAACCCGTCCATGCCCGGAGGCTTCCGAGTCGTTTTTCCGTTTATACGGATGGGGAAATCCCAGCCCCATCATTCGGCTGGAGGGGGACAACACACCCCTCAGCAGCGTCATCCGAGGTATGAACCCCGGCAAGAAAGCGATGCAGGACCAGTTCCGCATAACCCAGATCCGAATAGATACAATGATGGTTACTCGAAGATGGAAAATGTCGGATTTCCTAAGCCGGCTCACCATGTAGTAGGAGAAAGGGTTGGAAACAGAAACTTGCAGCCGGATGATGCAAGGTTAAAGTTAGACCAAATTTACAGCTTCGAGATAATGGAGGAACAAGGGCCTCTGGGTCCATCATGTTTTGGGCCCCGAATCATGAGAGAACCACCTGTGCCGAATTTCCAATTGCCAAGAGAAACAAAAACGTACAATGCGAGTAACATGCCTCAAGATTGGTTAATTGACTATGAGACTGCAGTGAAAATTGCAGAGGGCAACCTCAGATGGGCAGTGAGATATGTGCCTCAGATGTTGGAGGGACCAACAAGAGTGTGGCTGAATAACTTGCCAATAGGTAATATCAACTACTAGTTGGACTTTGAAGAGATGTTTGTTAGAAATATCACCAGCACGTATAAGAGGCCGAATAGGCCTCAACAGCTTGCAATGTGCAAGCAGAGATCGATGAGACCGACAGAGAATTCTTGACTCAATGGTGTACCCTCACGAATTCATGTGAAGGGGTGATCAAGTCATAGGCAATTGCTTGGTTTGCACAAGGATTCAGGTATGCGAGTGTGTTGTGGCAGAGGCTGCAAAGAGATATGCCAACCATGTTGGACGAGACAATCAGAATAGCCGACTCATATGCTCTAGGTGATCTGACTCAGCCTGAACTTATGTCGGCAGATCAACATGAACAACAAGAGCATTACACACGAGATGGAGCCAGACCATCCAGGAGAAATTATTTTCGAGGCAGGAGAAGAGATGACAGGCCATATTACTGGTATAATTCGAATCAAGTTGTAGCAGTAACTCAAGATTAGCCAGGAGCCGGGAGTAGCCAGCGATAGAAAAGGAGTGCTCTACAATGGACAGTGAGGAATGATGGGAAAAGGAGTGGAGCAATGAGAAGAATAAACAATGGCAAGAAAGGCCAAAGTACACATATGAGTCCATATTGGATCAGTGTCACATCCCAAAATTTTCCAAATCTTGAAATGTAAAAAATAAACAAACAAAAGAAACAAATGTTGAAATTTAGAGGAAAAAGAAACTTTTGCTTCTAAATGAAAACATCAAAACCTTACTTGAACAAAACTTGAATGAAAAAGAAGAGAACAAATTTTCAAACAAACCAAATGCATTCATGAATGGAATGTATCTTGAATTTAAACACTTGGAAAAGTTAGACCAAAAACCTAGACCCTAATGAAAGAAATCATCTCCAAGACCACTCCAAGACTATGGCTTTGTCCCATATAAAAATTTAGCAACAAAAATTTCTAAATGACCAATAATGGTAAACAAAAATATTATAAAACCATGGGAATTGTTTTCACTTCATTTGGAGCCATGGATAAAAACTTATGATTTTTATAAGATAAAAGAAAATATTCCAAGGCTAATAAAGCTCCTAGCTAAAATCAATACCAAATTTGTGAACAAAGTAATCATAAAAGGATTTAAAAAGGTAATTAAATATTAAATAAAATTATACAAATTGGAATCACTATTTTTGGAGCTATAAATAAAAAGATATGAATTTTATAAGACAAAGAAATAAATAAATAAGAATTATTGCAAACATAATTTAAACCTTGGCAAAATCCATAAGTAAAAGGAATAAAGTTTATTTAAATAATATTAAAGGATAAAAGTTTATTTAAATAAAATTTTATGGGTTTATGAACCATATTCAAATTTTATTTAAATAAATGCCAAGGTGTAACACCCAAAGTTAAATGATTAATAAATCATGAAAAATATTTGAAAATGGACTAAATAACCAACTTATCTTATGTGTGAAATATTCTGAAAAGTTTGGTAAAGATTTGAATCAATTTGGAGTTGGAATCAAATTGATTTGAATAAAAACAGAAAACAGAAATAGAAAAGGAAAAACATTTGAAGGAAAAAAGGGGAAACTAACCCTGCCCAAAACTCCTAGCCCAACAGAAGCCCAACATCCCACCCGACCACCTCTCTGTCCCCGCAGATCCTTTTCTCACTCGCGCACACCCGCACCCCCTCCCTAACATGCTAGACACACGGCCACGTCGACCTCGTCGTCCTCACCGCACGTTGAACACGCCCTACTCCTCGTCGTTTTTGCTCGAATTCATTCAAGTTAATTCTCTTAACTACCACAATGATTTACCCCCTCAACCATTCTCTCTTAATCGCCTCTGTCTCCCCTCCATTTCCCCCACTTCCCTGCACCAGTGAGCCCCCTGGCTGCTCGGATTCGAGATTGCGCCACCGCAGCACCGACGGTCTCCGGCAAAAAAATCCGGTGAGCCCTGACCTCCCCTTGCCCCCTGGTTCATACCAGATTTCTCCTTATCGTCTTGTGCACCTACTGATGCCGTTCGCTTGCCCGCTGGCGTCCTGTAGGCTCGGCTTTGTCTCCAACTGAAAACCACCGACGGTGCCCGCAACTCCGGCGACGAAATTCGATGAGCCTCGCCCGCGCCTTGTTCCCTGTCTTGCACTGACTCGTTCGTTGTCCTCCTGCACACTCGTTGATGCCTTTGTTTTTCTTGCTCGTGGCCCAAATGCTCGGAAACATCTCTCTCTGCAAGCACCAAATGGCGGGAGCAACTCTAGCGAGCAATAACAGCCAAACCAGCGCGCCCCTTCCTCAACGGTGACCACCAGCGCGAGCACCTTGACCCCGCAACTCGGTAACGCCCCAGTGCACCTCCCCTCACCCCCTAGCGCCGCGGACCCATTTGCTGACGCGGCCGCTGTCAGCTTCGCCTGCCAATTCCTGGCAGAGCGCTTAGGACCACTGGATCTTGATCTGAAGGCTAAGATTAGATCATTTAGTGAACATGTATCAACTGATCTGGTCCGTGCGATGTTACTTAAATCAAACAGCCCACATCGCTCGATCCAACCGAAGCGGTATTGACCAATCAGATCATACCACGTGTCTGTGAGTTTGATTTAAAATCCAGAATTTGATCTATTAGATGTTTGAACTTGTAAAATCAATAACTTTTGTTCCGTTTTATCCAAAAATTACAAATTTTATATCAATGGATTCAGAAAAATGTGTACTTTGCTCCTATGGCCTTTATTTGGTCATTTGCTTCTAAAAAATTAGAGTTCTAGGAAGAGACTTGTCTAGGACTATTTTGAGTATAAAAATTGTTCTAAAAATTATTTTATGAGTGAAACCTTTTGCAAATAATTTTGTTTTGAACCCTCTGACCATAAACACTAACATTTGAAAGTAAAATGTATTTTGTTGACACTAGAGATTATTTCTTTCAATAAAAGCATTTCTAGTAAAACAAAAATGATTTAAATAACCAAATTTCACTAACTTGCTCCCGATGGAATTCCACTTTTATAAAAGATCAGTAGTTGTTTTGAAATGTTTAGAAGCTTGTTAGAAACCACTTTTTCAATAAAATAACCTTTTGCATGCTTGCATGCATTTCTTTGTTTTTATTGTTTTTGTTTTATTAATTTTTGTGTTGTAGTTTGAGTGTGTGCTTTGCTTGAATGTGATGTATAGAACTTTGAAGGGTGTGACATTGCAAGATCAAGGAGAATACCTAGATTTTCTAAACAAAGGCATGTGATACTTTGGTCATCAAAAGTCCTATCTTTTCAATACTGCATTAATGATATTTTTGTGGTATGCATGATAGGACTATTTTGTATAATGCTATGCTATGGTAAATCCCATAGAGCATATCTTGGTAGGAATTTTCCTAAGTTAAGAGACATGTTATGCTAGTATGCTTAGCCTAGCTATTAGAATTCAATGGTGGGAATTCATGTTGTGATATTATGGAAAGGGTATGCCAATGTGTTTTTTACTATGAAAACAACTTGTTAATGAAACACCTAGGTGAAATGGAAGGTATGGTTTGTGTTGAGTGGTTACCCAGGGCCCATTTCTATGGTTTACCCTAGTGTATCTCACTTGTGAATGGATACCTAGGAACAAACAGATTTGAGGCATTTAGTGTTGAGAAGCTTCTAGTGCAACCACAAGGCATATGGGCTCTGCCTTGACGAACTAGGTTGCAAGAACTCAACCAGATGGACATAAGGTGGTAGTGATGATAGGATGGAACACGTCCATGGTGGTATGAGGGATTGCATCTAAAAAGTCTCGTATCGATGCATGTCGAGTTTTGTGGGGAAAGTGCACCACCTCTCGAGAGGTTGAAACCTAAGTACTTAGATGTGTTCCCGGTAATGGACATTTTGAGCATCAAAGAAATTCAAATGATCAAGAATCTCCTCATCCCAATTTCTCTAAGTTAAAACTTGTTGGGTGAACAAGGGAAGCACCTAGTGTGTATCTAGTGTGCCATTGTTTCATAAAGTGTTTTGAAAAAGAGAAAAACTATTTTTCAAAGGATAGGGAAAACTTATTTTATGCAAAAGCCAGCAAAAACTCCACTTAGCCATATATTCATGTAGATGTTAGATTCTCCATATCAAAATGATATCACTTGCCAATACAATTCAAATGTATTGACCCTTGTGGCTGTAACTTATTATGTTGAAGGTTTGTTTGATGTGAGTGAAGTTTGTTGAGTAGGGATTAAAAGTCTACAACCAACATGATTGCCTGTGGCACATGAAGATGAAGGACTTCATGCTTATAGATATATCTGTAGCTTTGTAATAAGATAGCCATATGAGCTATGTAAGATGTAATGAATTATTTTATTCCTGGTTATGAGTTGTAATATGACCTTTGTTTCTTGATATAACATCTTAAACTGTGGGTGCTAGCTAATTGATCCAGGGACTAGCAATGTAAACACAGGGACTTGTACCTTATCAGGTTGGGTCCTCTACAATCAGCCATGCAAATTTCACATGCCAAACCCGGCTAAGCCGACTAACCATACAACTCGTCTGTGTGCATGGATGAAACATGCAATGGGAAACATGGGACCACCGCAAGAACAATAATAACCACAGCAACCACAACATCTATAGTTAACTGGAGGAAATGCTCAGCAACTGATGTTGCCACCACCTCCTCCAAGGTATGACAATCAAGAACAAAGGGATGCAGTTATGTAAAGGTCCCAACCTGATAAGGTAGAGATCCCTGTGTTTACAATGCTAGTCCCTGGATCAATAGCTATCATCCACAGTTTAAGATGTAATATCAAGAAACAAAGGTCATAATTCAACTTTATAACCAGGAAGAAAATAATTCATTACATCTTACGTAGCTCATTTGACTATCACATTACAATGCAGTAGAATATCAATATAGCATGGAGTCCTTCATCTTCAAAGTGCCACAAGCAAACATGTTGGTTGTAGAATTGTAATCCTATTCAACACACTTCACTAACATCAACCAACCTGCAACATAATAAGTTGCAGCCACAAGGGTCAATACATTTGAATTGTATTGGCAAGTTTCACTACTATGTATAAATAAGTTGGATCTTATCAATATATGCATATTTGGCTAAGTAGAGTTTAGGCTCATTTGCAGAAAGCAATATAGTTTTATCCTATCTTTTCAAAATAGTTTTGATCTTTTGACTATCTTTCTGAAATCCTTGGAAAAATCCAAGTGCTTCTAATCCCTTGTTTATACCATCAAGTTTTACTTTGAGAAATTGGAATGTTGAGATCTTCCATAGCTTCAGGCCTTAGTTGCTCATAGTTGTCTGTAACCGGGGACACGGCTAAGTACATAGAATTTGATCTTCTGCAGAAGTTGTACACTTTACCCACATGACACAATCTCGTCTTGACGCCACCAGTGGCCACTAGACAAGTACACACCAAATGGAGTACCGACAGATCGAGAATGTGACAAAGTCTTTCCATAGAAGTCCTCCCAATACATAATGCTAGCTTGCTTACCAGGCACCAATGTAAGGATATATTTCCAATACATGAATCCGGTTAACCTGAGTAGGTGCCAATGCAAGGGTCTTCCACTATGTAATTGACTAAGCCAGAGCCCATTTAGCATGTGGATGTACACGGAAGCCACTGTACGAGAAACATGTTCAATCTCTAAGTCCCTGGGTGGTTTTCTTCTAGTGCACATACAAAAAGATAGCCATATAAAAATGGTTCCCTTTGTTGCCACCTTATCCAAAATTGAGTATCCATATTCCACCCATGTGGTTCATTGAGTACTTGTTTTATTATATAAAACATATATTTTTCCAACACTTCATATAATCATAACATGGTCTTCCACCCCAAGTCTATAGCAAGGCTAAGCCTACTACCACTATGATGTTTTCACTAAGGAAGATATAAAGGATTTCATAATAGGACATAGCATAGCATAGTAATATAGTAGCCCTATCATGCATACTACAAAAATACTACTAAGTATAATGAAAATAGTAGGACATGGATGATAGTGTCACTTACCTTTTTAGTAGAGATTTTTGGTTCACTCCTTGATCTTGCAATAATCACACTCTTCAAATTTCACTACAATTCAATTAAGCAAGCACATATTCAAACTAGCATTCAAATAATTCACCACATAAAACAATAAGAACAAAGCACTACATGCAAGCATACAAAAGATTGTTTTATTTGTAAAATTGGTTTCTAATAGGCTATAAACATTTTAAAACACCTAAAGGTCATTTATAAATGTGGCAAAATCATTTGAATTCAAGTTGGTGAAAATGGGCCATTTAAATCATTTTGTTTTGCTAGAAATGATTTAAATCAAAGTAATATTTTGTAGTTTTAGCCCAATATATTTTTTAAACTCAAATGTTAGTGTTTATGGTTAAAGTATTTAATATTAATCCATTTGCAAAAATGTTTCACCTAAATTCCATTTTTAAATCCAAACAATATTCTTATTTGCTAGAAATGCCTTTGGCAAAGTAATAATTTACTAGGGTTCATCAAATATATTTTTAAATCCTAAAACTTGGTGTTTAGGGCCACGGAGTATAAATCAACCCATTTGCAAAAAGGTTTTACTCAAAAAGCATTTTTAAACCATAATCCACATTTTTATTTAACTAGAAATTCTTTTATTCAAATATTTATTCCTTAGCATCACAAAATATACTTTTAAATATACAAGTTTGTTTTTATGGTCAGTAGGTTCAAAACAAACCATTTACAAAAGATTTTACCATAAAAACATTTTTAGAATAATTTTTATACACAAAATAAGCCTAAATATGTTTCTACAAAAACAACCAATTTTACAGAAGCAATTCACTAAACAAAGGGCATGGTTGGAAAGTTCACATTTTTCTGAATCTAGTGATATAAAATTTGTAAAATTTGGACGTGTGGATTAAAAGTTATGAATTTCATAAAATCAAACATCTAATAGAACATTTCTGTTTTTAAATCAACACCTAGGGCCACGTGTCTTAACCTCATTGGACGATACCGCTTCGCTGGGATCGACTGATGCGGTGCGTTAGATCTAACTTAAATCGTACGGTGCATATCGTTTCGTACCCCTTCGTTAAGTGAGTCTATCGCGTCGCTTGGATCTAAATCCAATGGCTCACAGCACGCCAACCATAGATGGGCGGCGCTGGCAACAAACGCGCAGTGGCGACACTCTGTCAGCGGCACTCCGGCGAAGATAGGAAGCGAGAGAGAGGGGGAAGGTTTTATCTGACTCTACGTGGCGTGGGGAAGCTCAACGTAGTCGTAGGAAGGCAGGGGGCATACGGGTTTGACGAGGATTGCTCGCCGGAGTCGTTCCTGGCGGCGGCACGTTCTGTTGTTGTCGGGGTCGATCTTGTAGGCCACACGCGGATTATTGGAGAGCACCTGGAGATGCACAGGACATACGCGAACCAGATGGTGTGAGTCATAAGTCAAGGCGCGCACGAGGTTGAGAGCTAAGACTCATCGGACTTGCGGCAGAGGGCGGTGACGTTCGGCTTGGTCGTTGCCGACGCTCTGGGGCACGCGCGGTCGGGATGAAGCTACTGGCAGATGCGCCTGGTGTTGACAAACAGACCCGTGGAAGCTAGGAGGCAGGAGGGGGTCTAGGTTGGCCAGAATCGGCCGGAGTAGCTCGTCGGGGACAGTGGGTTCATGCAAGAAATTTGTGCAGCCTGGTGGCGGAGGGGAAGGGGAGACTAAGGGGAAAGGTAGAGGGGAGGAAGGCGCCTTTATCTTGCGTGATCGTTGGGCGAATTATTCCTGGGTCAATGTGAATTTCAAGCCGCGAGTTAACGCCAGAAATGGCAGAGATGAACTGGGGGCGGGGTCTGCGGGTTGAAAACGATGACAGGGAAGGCGGGGCAGCGTCGTCAGCGAGAGAGAGGGACTGCGCATGGGGACAAACGTTCAGTGACTGAGCGGGTGTGTTTGAGCGTGAGAAAACGCTTCGTGGGGAGGGGGAGATAGTGCGCTTGCTGGGCTGGACTAGGCCTGGTTAGTGGGTTGATCCTTTTCCCTTTTTTTCTTCCTGATTTCTTTTTCCTTTTCTATTTTGATTTTTTGTTTTCAAATTCAAACATTCATTTGAATTCTGATTTTTTTTCCAACCTTTTTCAAACTTTTAGTAGGTTTAATTCTGTTTATAAATGTGTTTTAAAGTCCATTTTAAAATATTTCTTTTTATTCCATTATGGTTTATTATTATTTTAAAATAGATATTTTGTCTTTATTTTAAATAAAATTTAAATATGTTTTCAAACTCTCTTTGAATTCTAATTTTTACCAAATCTTTTTCAGTAGGTTTTATTTATTCTTTAGTGCAAATAATTCACTTTGAATTATTATTTATAATATTTTATTATGAGTTAATATTCATTGAAATTGGGAATTGTCTTTATTTAAATAAAATTGGATATTAATCAATCCTTATGTAACATCCCTAAAATCATGATTTCAAAGATTGCATATCATTCATGCATGCATATAGAATTGAGATCAATTTCAAAACTCATTTCAGAAAATAGAAGCACTTAGTGCTATCATTTTATGTGAACAAACTTATATCAAATGGCCATCCCCATTTGAGAGTTTGAATGTTTTAAACCTAGATTATTTATCTCCCTTGTTGAATGGTTTTAGTGTGGAATTTGAACCAAACTTTACAAAATGGAAATGGTTTCAAAAACCATTTTTCAAACATTTGCAAATCAAGTGCAAAGTCCCTGTTATTTTGTTCTCCAAAATGACCAAGCCTTTTTCAAAGTGACCACATGGTTTTATGCCTAGATTTGAGACTGTTGCACACTGCAAAAATCCCAAATAAATTTGAATTCAAATGGAGTTTGAATTCATTTGAAAACCATTCCTGAAAATCTAATTGGAAAAAGGAAAAGAGAAAAGAAAAGAAAAAGGCCAGGCGCTCCTAAACTAGCCCAACAGCACAACCGGCCCAGTTAGCCCACCCGGCCTCCCTCTCTCTCTCGCTCGCGCCAACGCACCCGCAAAGCCACTGACACCCAGACCCCACTTCCCGTCTGCTTATTTTGCTGACAAGCGGGCCCCGTCCACGTCACCCTCGTCTTCCCCAAATCGCGCCCGACCCCGTCGCCGACCGTTTCCTCCGCCCATCACTGCCGCGATTGATTCCTCGCTTAATTGCCCTTGATTCCGCGCTTAATCGCCGCTCCCCTCTCGCCTACATAACCCCTCGCACATGATCATTTCCCCTCCCCCAACGCCTCTACATCGCCACCAGGCTGCCCACAATCGCACTTGCGCCGCCGCAGACAGACGTGCTCCGGCGACGAATCACGGTAAGACCAGACCGCCCTGTTGCCTCTCGTTCAAACCACTGCAACTAGCATGATCTTGTGCATCTGCTAACGCCTCTGGTTTGCTTGCTCGTGACCCAGGTCCTCGTTTCCGTTCATGCCCGCAACCACCAGCGCCGCCGCTCGACCCCGGCGAGCAATAGCGGTAAGAGCTGAGCGCCCCTTGCCTTCCCTTTGTTACCAACTTGTTCGCTAGTCACTTGCGCATCTTCTGAACCCTCTACCTTGTGCTAGGATGACGCGGAGCCTCGACAGCGACCTCGACAGCAAGCGACAGACGCCGACCGCAACTCCGACGAGCCCCAGCGACTGTGCCCGTGCGCCCCTCGTCAAGCCACTGCTAGGTTGAGCTTCTCCTGGACGCTGCGAACCTGGTAAGCATCCTCTTGCCTCTCCGGACGACCTGTAGCGCCCGCGCCATGAGAGCTTCGCCGCTGCCGATGGCGCCGCCAGCGCCGCCCCGCTTTGGTCGTTTGATCCAGAGCCGTCAGATCTGGATCCAACGTATAGGATTAGATCACTTAACGAATCGTTATGGGAAGATCTGAGCCGTGTGTTTTAAGTAGATCGGACGGCGCGGGAGGGTGATCCTGAGCGAAACGGTATCAACCAATAGAATTAAGACGCGTGGCTAGGGTTAGAGTTTAAAACAGAATTTAAAACAGATTTGGATTCAAATTTGAATAGGCTATAACTTTTGTTTCCCACGTTAGATTTTTGCAAATTTTATACCGTTGGAATCAGGGAGACAAGCCCTTTCTGTTTATGCAATGTGTTTAGTGAAAAGTTTCTGTTAAAATGACTTTATTTGCAGAAACTTGGTTAAGGCTATTTTGAGTATAGAAATTGTTTAGGATTTTGTTTGGGTGTAAAATAAACTTGATTTAGCAAGTTTTCAACTTAGTATTGATTCAGTATTGTGCACTTGATTGGTGGAGTTTTAAAAGTCATCACTTAGCATTTTTGCATGCATGCATATATTTATGTTTGTATATGAATTGTGTGTAATTTTGTGCTACCAATTTTGTGTAGATTTTGGTGCTAGTGATTGTGATTGTGAAGAGTGCTACTCTCCCATTACCAAGGAAAGTGGTACTTCATGAATATTTCCATCCCTATATTTTTTACAAGCATTAGAAATATTTTGCTAAGTCTTGCATGTTATTATTTTGCCAAACGCTATGTTGGGAAATCCTAAGTAGTTGTAGAATTGCTAGGAAATTTCCTAAGTTAAGTTACTATGCCTTGCTTAGCCTAGCTAGTAGCAAACAAGGGTTGGTAAAGTATATACATGCTATGATGAAAATATTTCTAAGTCTTTTGACTTATGTTTTTCCTAATAAAACAACTAAGTCAATGAATCACCTGGGTGGAATGGGACTTGAATGGTGGTTTTTGGTTGAGTGGTTACACAAGGCCCATGGACATGGTTTACCTTGTGTATCTCACTTGTGGTATGCCACCCAGGCACAAAGGGATTTTAGAGGCCAAGTGTTGAGAAGCTTATAGTGCAGCCACTTGGCAATATGGGCTCTGCCTGGATCACATAAGTTGCTAGAACTTAGCCATTTGGACAGTTGGTGGTAGTGGGAATGATAGGTTGGAGCGCGTCCATTTGGTCTAAGGAAAGGCTTCTGAAAGGTCATGTCTTGGGAAACCAAGTCTGGTGGGGAAAGTGCATAACCTCTGCAGATGGAAAATCTAAGTACTTAGCCAAGTCCATGGCAATGGACAACTTGAGCATCAAGACATGGAAGCTATCAAGAATCTCATCACTCCAACTTCTAAGTAAAACTTGTGGGTGAACAAGGGTGAAGGACCCCAATGTCTATTGGTGGTTTCTTGGGAAAAGTTTTGACAAAGAAAAACTTAGTGATTTCAACTAATAGGAAATACCTATTTTAAGAAAAGCAAGCCAAGCTACACTTAGCCAAAATGCATATACTATTCCAAAGTATTGACCCACTGTGGCTGTAACTTGTGATGTTGTAGGTTACGCCGATGATGATTAGGTGTCATGAGTCTACACTCAACATGCTTGCCTGTGGCACATGAAGATGAAGACTTATGTTTATTTACTTATTCCAAACTCTTGTATTAGGCCTGTGGCCTTGAGTTGTAAAAGACTATGTTTTATCTCTGGAATGTATGTAATAAATGACCTTTGTATCTGTGTACTTCATCTTAAACTGTGGATGCTAGCAATGATCCAGGGACTAGCATTGCAATCACAGGGATCCTTTTCCTTTACAAAGGAGGGATCTTACAGATGGTATCAGAGCACTGTGTTGCCTGTAGGATTATGACCCTAGGATTGGAAACCACTAAGGAAAATTATCAACTACTTCTACACTTGTCTATTCTTCTCGTAACCTTTTCTAATCTTCTCTTTCTCATCTCTATTTGTAGATGAACTCCATCAACGAAGCCGTAAATAAAGGACCACTCATGACCATGACCTTGGAGTGTGAGACTGAGTTTCCCAAAATTCTCAAGGACCTCATGGTGGCAATGGAAATACATGGTGGAGCTGTGTACAAAGGCTTTCCAGTGCTGGATGAAGGAGTTGAGTACTGGTGGGTGCAACTTCACTTGTATAAAAACAAGGAAGACAACCACAAAGAAAAAGGATTCTGCATGTACACCAACACAGTGGTGCACACCACATTCTTTGAGTCAGCAAGAGAAGCAGCTTGGAGGACTATCAAAGAACTTAGTGCAAGAGTCAAGTGCAAAATGTTCAACCTCCAAAAAGACTTGATAAAAGAGAAGGAACTTACCCAAGAGTTGGAAACCACCAACCAAACCTTAAGAGGAGATATTATAGACTTAGTTATGGAATCATGTGAGCAAGATAGGCTGATTGCTTCTAGGAACATTGTGTTAGCCAACAGATCCAGTGAGATAGGATTGTAAATGTACTTCGTTAGTTGGACCACCACCTATCACCTTATTTTCCAAAATGATACCTTAAATAAGATTGGACCTTGGTTGATGTAATGGATTCATGTATGCATGACTTGTGTGATCTTGTTTTCCAAGGTTATGTATGTGATGTTTGTCTTTGTTTTATCTTAAATTGTGTTGTTCTAACTTTTCTATCTTATAAATAGATGCCTATTACCATCAGCACTGTTGAGGAGTTCCAGGTTACCCGTTTTGGTCCTCGTATCGTTGAGCTTACCACCTTGCTCAATCTTCCTCTTCCCACCATCATGGTGCATCCACTCACCAAGTTCGAGAGGAAGGACCTCTGGGGCTTCAAGGTGAACCAGCCCGGACGCCAGACAGAGCCTACTACGAAGGCCATCGTCTTCAAGCTTATGCACGATGACAGGGAGAGAGGCATGGAGGTAGTTATGCAGGACCTGATAGGACGTCTGCTAGGTCGACACTCCCGACAGGTTAGAGGCACCCACTTCCACGTCTTCGGAAGACGTGATGAGGATGGAGAGTCCATCGACTTCGAGGATGACTCGAGGGACGCAGCAGAGCCGATACGTCTGTATCTCCAGGACTTAGAGTCTCTCATTAGGCACGTGGACACGGACATGACCAATGTCATGCTCAGTAATGACGAGCTCCAGGTCTAGCTTCGCGAGAAGGATAAGCTTTTCGCACAGCAGGACGAGATAGTCAAGGAAATGGAGGCGAAGTTCGAGACCCAGGACAGGAAGTTCAAGAGTCAGGAGAAACGTGTCCAGGATAGGAACAAGAAGATCCGGGACATGACTGAAGAACTGCAGTCCAAGGACTTCGAGCAAGAGCAGCAGCAGACGGTGATAGAGAGGCTTCGTTCCCAGAAGAGGGCTCTCAAGGCCAAGATTGAGTCCTTGACCACTACTATTGAGGAGAACAAGACCGCGATGGAGAACGCAGGTCTTACTTTCGTCGAGGAGGAGATTGATGCTGATGAGTAGATTTGACTACTCGTTTATCTTTTATTATCGTACTTGTTATTTGAGAACTTGTTATTGGACCATCCGACATGTGGATGGCTTGCTACTTGTGTGTTTTACTTTGTGAACTTGTTATCTTGTTGTTGATCTTTTTATCTTCGTGTTGCATGCTATGTGTTTGCTTATGTGATGTAATGTGGATGAAAACATCTATGGGTATCTCATTCTTATCTCTATTTGAACAAACCACAGATGCCTCCCCGTCGCGCAAACCCCAACCCCAACAACAACAACAACATCACACCAGAAATGCAACAAATGATGACTGCTTAAACACAGCTCATGCAGATGATGACAACATTCATTCAGAACCAAAACAACAACAACAATAACAACCCCAATAACAACAACAATAACAACAACAACCCTCCAGGTTTTGATATGCTCACCAGATTTTTGCGATTGAGGCCAGCTAAGTTCTCGGGGACGATTGATCCCATGGTGGCCAATGATTGGCTACGTTCTGTAAACAAGGACTTAGTAACCGTGGGCTGCACGGATGCTGAAAAAGTCAGATTTGCAGCACATCTGCTGGAAGGGCCAACCGCCACTTGGTGGGACAACTTTCAGATCACCACTCCTATAGATGAGGTGACTTGGGCTATCTTTGAGGATGGCTTTCGCACTGCTCATATCTCATCAGGAATAATGAGCCTGAAAAAGAAAGAGTTCCACAATCCGAAGCAGCGCCACCGCAGCGTGGCTGAGTACATTGAAGAGTTCAACAATCTGGCACGTTATGCACCGGATGAAGTTGACACGGATGCCAAGAGAAAGGAAAAATTTCTGGAAGGCTTGAATGATGAGCTGAATCTGCAACTGGCTATGGCATATGTTCCCACTTATCAGTCGCTCTGTGACAAGGCTGCAATATTAGAGAACAAAATGAAGCAAGTCGAGAGTAGAAAGAGAAAGCACTCCGACAAGCATAACTCGGGATCGTCTCACAAATGATCTCACTATGATGACAGTGGAAGCTCAGGATCCCACAAGCATGGGAAATTCAACAAGCACCACAACCACAACCGTCATGACAACAAGCATCACCGCAGTCATGACAATGACAAGTACAAGAACCACAAGAGTGGACATAAGAGCCACCACAGTGGTAATGGAAGTGGAAGTGGAAGTCAGCCTGCTAAGAGAGACATCAGTCAGGTTGAATGCTTCAAATGCAAGAAGATGGGACACTATGCAAATGAGTGCCCCGAAAAGAAAGTTGAAGGACCTGTCAAGCCCAATCCTTTCCAGAAAGGACAGGTGAACCACATCAGTGTGGAGGAGGTCTATGAGGAGCCTGACGCTGTTGCTGGTAAGTTCAGACTCAATTCTATTCCAGCATTTGTTCTTTTTGATACTGGAGCATCGCATTCATTCATATCAAAAGCATTTGTTGATAGAAATGGGTTTCCAACTGAAAACATTGGGTGTCCAATAAATGTTAGTTCTCCGGGTGGAGATATGATAGTAAGTCTTGGATGCCGGGATCTAGTAATAGAATTTGGAAAACATAAGTTTCCGGTGAGTCTGATAATCCTAGATTCCCAAGGACTGGACATAATATTGGGAATGGATTGGATGGCTAAGTATGAAGGAGTACTAGATTGTGCTAATCGTACTGTTGCACTCACAACCCCGGAAACAAAAAGAATTAAGTTCAAGTCCAACTTTGAATCTAAAGGAAGTAAGCTAAATTCTCTTAAGGGGGTTAGCATGGACAGTGTGCCAATTGTAAGTGAGTATCCGGATGTGTTTCCGGAAGAATTGCCGGGAATGCCACCAGATAGAGATGTGGAGTTTCTGATAGATTTGGTACCAGGGTCTGGACCAATAGCAAAGAGACCGTATAAAATGTCAGTTGATGAACTGAAAGAGCTCAAGAAGCAAATAGGAGAACAGTTGCAGAAAGGATTTATTCAACCCAGTTCTTCATCTTGGGGAGCTCCAGTTTTGTTTGTGGAGAAGAAAGATAGAAGTCAAAGGCTATGCATAGATTACCGTTCTCTCAACGAGGTAACTATCAAGAACAAATACCCTTTGCCTAGAATCAACGACTTGTTTGATCAGCTAGAAGGAGCATGTGTGTTCTCGAAGATTGATCTCTGATCAGGTTTTCTTGGTCATGTTATGACAAAGGATGGTGTGGCAGTTGATCCTGCTAAAGTTTCAGCTGTGAATGAATGGGAATCTCCCAAGTCCGTGAAAGAAGTTCGTAGTTTCCTTGGCTTAGTAGGTTACTATAGAAGGTTTATTGAGAATTTCTCTAAGGTAGCTAAGCCCATGACTGAATTGTTAAAGAAAGACAAGAAGTTTGCTTGGACTGAAGGTTGTGAACTCAGCTTTCAGGAATTGAAGAAGAGACTTGTGACAGCACCAGTCTTGTGTCTGCCAGACTTGGAAAAGGATTTCCAAGTATATTGTGATGCATCTCATCAAGGTTTGGGTGCAGTACTTATGCAAGACGGTAAAGTTGTAGCTTATGCCTCGAGACAACTCAAAACTCATGAAGTGAACTATCCCACTCATGATTTAGAGTTGGCCTCTGTCGTCCATGCACTCAAAACATGGAGGCACTACCTTTTGGGAAAGCGTTGTGAAGTTTTCACTGATCACAAGAGTTTGAAGTATATCTTCACCCAAAAGGAAATCAATATGAGGCAAAGAAGATGGTTAGAGCTTATCAAGGACTATGACTTAAGTTTGCAATACCACCCCGGTAAAGCAAATGTTGTAGCAGATGCTCTAAGTCGTAAGGTATTTGTGAATGGCCTTACCAAAGGAGAATTACCAGACGATTTGTTTACCCAATTCAGAGAACTCAGGTTGGAGATTGTACCTGAAGGACATCTCATGTCATTAGATGTTCAACCCACTTTGTTGGATAAGATCAGAGAAGCCCAGAAGACTGATAAGGAAATTGAAGAGATTAAGGAAAAGATTGGCCAGGGGAAAGCTAAAAATTTCCATGAAGACGAACAAGGTACTTTATGGCATGGGAAACGTATCTGTGTTCCACAAGATCCGGAGTTGCGGAAACTGATTCTGAAGGAAGCACACAACTCTCCGTATTCTATTCACCCGGGTAACACCAAAATGTACATGGACATGAAAGAAAGATTTTGGTGGAATAATCTCATGAGGGACATCGCCGAACATATTGCTTTGTGTGATGTGTGTAGTAGAGTAAAAGCGGAGCATCAGAAATCAGCAGGTTTGCTTCAACCACTACCTATTCCTGATTGGAAGTGGGACAAGATTGGTATGGATTTCATTACCGGACCACCAAGGACCAGGTCAGGATATGATTCCATATGGGTAGTAGTGGATCGCCTAACTAAAGTGGCTCATTTCATACCCGTGAAGACAACTTATAAAAGTGCCAAGTTAGCCAAAATCTACATTAGTAGAATTGTATGTCTACATGGTGTGCCCAAGAGTATTGTGTCTGATAGGGGAACTCAATTCACTTCCCATTTTTGGAGACAGCTACATGAGTCATTGGGAACGAGGTTGGAATTCAGTACCGCTTTCCATCCTCAAACAGATGGACAAACAGAAAGAACAAATCAAATCCTTGAAGACATGTTGAGAGCATGTGCCTTAGACTATGGAGCCAGTTGGGATGAAAGTCTGCCTTACGTAGAATTTTCTTATAACAATAGCTATCAAGCCAGCATTGAGATGGCATCATTTGAGTTTCTCTACGGAAGAAAGTGTACCACCCCATTGTTATGAAATGGTGTGGGAGAAAGAAGTTTATTCGGGCCAGATCTTATCAAAGAAGCCGAAGAGAAGGTCAAATTGGTTAAAGACAGGTTGAAGATAGCACAGTCCCGAAAAAAAAGCTACGCGGATCCTAAGCGTAGAGAAGTCACCTACGAAGTGGGTGATAGAGCCTATCTTAGAGTGTCACCACTTCGCGGAGTGAAAAGATTCGGAGTCAAAGGAAAATTGGCACCAAGATATGTTGGGCCATTCAAGATCTTGAGTCGCAAAGGAGAGGTTGCCTATGAAATTGAATTGCTAGAATATCTATCAGCTGTCCATAATGTGTTTCATGTGAGTCAGCTTAAAAAATGTCACCCAGAAATGGAGGAAACTTCCTTGAAGGATACTATACCTTTGGAGGAAGTTCAACTAGAAAGTGATCTCACTTATGAAGAGAAACCTATCAAGATTCTTGAGACTGCAGAAAGAGTCACAAGGACAAAGACTATCAAGTTTTGCAAAGTGAAGTGGAATCATCATTCCGAAGAGGAAGCAACATGGGAAAGAGAAGATGATCTTCGGAAGGACCACCCTCACCTATTTGCTAGCCAATCCGAATCTCGAGGGCGAGATTCACCTTAAGGGGGTTAGATTTGTAACATCCCTAAAACCATGATTTCAAAGATTGCATATCATTCATGCATGCATATAGAATTGAGATCAATTTCAAAACTCATTTCAGAAAACAGAAGCACTTAGTGCTATCATTTTATGTGAACAAACTTATATCAAATGGCCATCCCCATTTGAGAGTTTGAATGTTTTAAACCTAGATTGTTTATCTCCCTTGTTGAATGGTTTGAGTGTGGAATTTGAACCAAACTTTACAAAATGGAAATGGTTTCAAAAACCATTTTTCAAACATTTGCAAATCAAGTGCAAAGTCCCTGTTATTTTGTTCTCCAAAATGACCAAGCCTTTTTCAAAGTGACCACATGGTTTTATGCCTAGATTTGAGACTGTTGCACACTGCAAAAATCCCAAATAAATTTGAATTCAAATGGAGTTTGAATTCATTTGAAAACCATTCCTGAAAATCTAATTGGAAAAAGGACAAGAGAAAAGAAAAGAAAAAGGCCAGGCGCTCCTAAACTAGCCCAACAGCACAACCGGCCCAGTTAGCCCACCTGGCCTCCCTCTCTCTCTCTCTCTCGCACGCGCCAACGCACCCGCAGAGCCACTGACACCCAGACCCCACTTCCCTTCTTCTTATTTCGCTGACAAGCGGGCCCCGTTCACGTCTGTCACATCCCAAGATTTTCCAAATCTTGTAATGTGAAAAATAAATGAATAAAATAAAACTTTGTTGATTTTCAGGGTGAGAAGAAACTTTTTGATTCCAATTGGAAACCTTCAAACCTTTTGTTGATCAAACAAATCCTAAAGGGATTTGAAAAGTTAAACAATTAATAAAGAAAGTATTTTGAATAAGTGGAATTACTATTTTTGGATCTTTTAATAAAAAGATTTGGTTTTCAAAAGAAAAGATAGATTTATAAATAAGGATTATTTTATAAAGCCAAATTAAACCTTGGCCAATATTTTGAAATAAAATGTTTTGTTTTGATTAAAAATAGTAAAGGTTTATTT
The DNA here is from genome assembly GCA_023614405.1 of Avena insularis. Classification (NCBI taxonomy): domain Eukaryota; kingdom Viridiplantae; phylum Streptophyta; class Magnoliopsida; order Poales; family Poaceae; genus Avena; species Avena insularis. The sequence continues at coordinate 40,130,998 of CM042691.1, read as the reverse complement.
AAATAAAATAACAAGGATTTAATATCCAATTTTATTTAAATAAGAGGTTTTACCATTTTAATTAAAAATATCAAAACTTATTAAATTATTTTAAATAAGTTTTCCAAGTGTTTATTATTTTCAAATAAAACCTACTGAATGGTTTTGGTACTATTTTGGATTTCAAATAGAGTTTTGAAAATAAATAAAACAAACCCTATTTGATTTAATAACTAAGGTGCATTTTTATTTAATTATTAATGGACCCTAAAATAAAAATGTTATTTTATTTTAAACAAGTTTTCCAAGTATTTTATATTCTCAATTAAAACCTACTGATTTGGTTTTGATAATTTTTAGTTTTCAAATTGAGATTTTATTAAATAGATCCTAAAAGATTAAAAGATTTTATTAAATAGATCCTAAAAGATTTTATTAAATAGATCCTAAATTATTAACCAAGGTCTATTTTAATAGATCCTAAAAGATTAAAAATATTATTTTATTTTGGAACTTTGGTTTGTGTTAAACAGAACCAAAACTCAATACAAGTGTGGTGAATGTTTGAATTGTTTGAATGTTTGAATTGTTGTTTGAAATTCAAAACAGAAAATCAAATAGGAAAAAGAAAAAGTTTACTGAATAGAAAAAAAAAGAGAGAAACAAACCAGCCCAGCCGGCTAGGCCAACAGCCCAGTCCAACCCACCTATCCCCCTCTACCGAAATGTTTTCCTTACCGCGAAAGCAACCTACTAAGTCACTGACTTGTGGACCCCAACTCCTCTCTCCCACTCTCGCTGACCAGCGGACCCCACCTTCCTGTTCATCGTCCTCACCCGCGATGACCTCTTCTCCCTCCCCTCGTCGCCATTTCTGGCTGTGATTCCGCGTCTTAAATTCACCTTAATGCGGCCACCATTACTCGCAGTGATCATGCCCATTTAAACGCCAGCGTCTCCCTTCCATTTCCCCTCTGTCTCCTCCCCCAAGTGCGCCCCCAGGCTGCCGAATTTCGCTCGACACCGCCCACTGTCCGACGACGCTCCGGCGAGAATTCCAGTAGCTCCACGCCACCTCTTGCCTCCTCGATCACACTCACAAGTTCCCCTTCTCCTGGCGGACCTTTCTGCACCCGCAGCTCGCTCGCGCGCGCCCCTGAGCGTTAGCAACGACAACAACCGCCGCCGCCACCGTCTGGTTCTTCTCCGACGACCTCCCCCTGGTAAGCCAGACCACCCCGCGCCCTCTCCTTCACGCGCGCATCTTCGCCAGGACTGTGCGCATTTAAACCTGTCTTCCGTTTTCCCTAGTACGCGCTGTAGCCTCGTCCTCGATGACGCCTGAGCAAGGCCGACACCGACGACGTCTCCGACGAGCAATCGCCGCTGTTCCCGTGCGCCCCTGCCCAACGACGAGCACCTTGAGCATCAGAACGTCACCGCGATCACTACAAGCACCTTCACCTCCTCCCTCGCTTCTTAGATCGCCGACACTGTCCACGTCTGACCGCGCCGCCAGTGGCCGCCGCGTTAGCGCCGCTGCCAAATGGTCAAAGCAATAGGGTCCATTGGATCTCGATCTCACGGATAAGATTAGAAATAAGCGAAGAGGTAAGTAGCCTCTGCGCGCCGTGCGATATGACTTGATCCAACGGTCTGTGTTAGTCGATCCACGTGAAACGTTTTCGACGAATAGGAATCAGACGCGTGTCCCAGAGTTGTTTTAAAAACAGAATTTGATCAATTAGACTTGTGATTTTGTAAATTGCACAACTTTTAAACCACACGTCCAAATTTTGCAAACTTTATATCAATGGAATCAGTGGATCAAGACCTAGCCAACCATGCCATTTGTTTAGTAAAAAGCTTCTGGAAAAATGTTTGTTTTTGCAGAAACATTTGTATGCTTGTTTAGATTATAAAAATTATTCTAAAATGATTTTGGGGATAAAAACTTTGGAAAATGGTGTGATTTGAACCTACTAACCATAGGAAACACTTTGTGGTTTCAAAAATGTATTTGGTGAAACAAAAGAATGATTCTTTGATTTAAAACCATTTCTAGTCAAATAGAAATATGGTTTATTTATTAAAAATGGTTTTGGAAGAAAACTTTTGGGAAATGTTTTGTTTTAAACTCTCTGACCCTAAACACCAAGTTTTATGGTTTGAAAACATATTTGGTGAACCTTAGAGATTAATGCCTTAGTAAAAATATTTCTACACCACATAAAATGATACTTTGTTTTGAAAATGGTTTAGGAAGTGAAACTTCTTGCAAATGACTTTGCCACTTTACAAAATGACCATTAGGTTCTCTCAAATGTTTATGACCCATTAGGAACCACTTTTTCAAATAAAACAATCCTTGGCATGCTTGCATGCATTGTTATGTTTTAATATTTTATGTGATGATTGCTTGATTGGTAGATTGAACTTGTGCCTTGCTTGATTGAATTGTAGTGACTTGAAGAGTGTGATTGTAGCAAGGACAAGGAGTGAACTTATACTCTACCAAAAATTCAAGTGATGCTTCATACTTTTGTCCCATTACTTTCACTATGCATTAGTGATTTTTCTAAGTAAAACTTGCATGGAATTTTGCTAAGTATAAACCTTGCTATAGGAAAACCTAGTAGATGAAACCTTAGTAGAAATTTTCCTAAGTTAAGATTCCTACTACTATCAAGCTTAGCTTAGCTAATAGAAAACAAGGGTGGAATATATATCCATACTATGGAAAAATTTCTAAGTCTGAGGACTTGTGTTTTTGTTTAATAAAACAACTAAGTTAATGAATCACCTGGGTGGAATGGTAATTGCTTGGTGGTTTTTGGTTGAGTGGTTCACAAGGCCCATGTTTATGGTTGACCTTGTGTATCTCACTTGTGGATGGCCACCCAGGAACAAAGAGATTTGAGATGTCAAATGTTGAGAAGCTTCAAGTGCAACCACTTGGCATTATGGGCTCTACCTGGATCATATAGGTTGCAAGAACTTAGCCATATGGACAGTTGGTGGTAGAGTTTGATAGGTTGGAACGTGTCCATTTTGGTCTAAGGGAAGGCTTCTGAAAGATCTTGTCTTGGGAAACCAAGTCTTGTGGGGAAAGTGCACTACCTCTGCAAAGTGTAAAATCTAAGTACTTAGCCATGTCCCTAGTAAAGGACAATTTGAGCATCAAGACATGGAAGCAATCAAGAATCTCATCATTCAAATTTCTAAGATAAAAACTTGTGGTTTGAACAAAGGTTAAAGGATCTTCAATCTTTGATTGAGAAAAATGATTTTGTCAAGCAAAAACTTAGTGTTTTCAAAATGATAGGGAAAATCTATTTTGAGCAATGCAAGCCTCAACTCCACTTAGCCAAATGCATATAGATGATAGACTCCACTATACTACCATAGTATCACTTGCCAATACAATTCAAATGTATTGACCCTTGTGGCTGTAACTTGTGATGTTGCAGGTTTGATTGATTTAGTGAAGTTGATTGATTAGGATTACAAAGTCTACAACCAACATGTCTGCCTGTGGCACTTTGAAGATGAAGGACCCCATGCTATAGATATTCTGCTGCAATGTAATGTCATAGCCAAATGAGCTATGTAAGATTTAATAAAATTATGTTATTCCTGGTTATAAAGATGTATTATGACCTTTGTTTCTTGATATTACATCTTAACTGTGGATGCTAGCTATTGATCCAGGGACTAGCATTGTAAACACAGGGGACTCTACCTTATTAAAGGTTGGGACCCTTACAGATGGTATCAGAGCATTGTATTGCCTGTAGGATTTGTAAACCTAGGATTGGACAAAACCCCTTAGAAAAATAGGAGTTGTATTTGTTCCAAAACTTATTTACAAACAATCTTGTAAACTCTTTCCTCCACCATTTTGGTTTCAAATCTACATCTCTTCTATTTCAACTTGATGGAAAAACCTACCCCATGACCAAAGACTTCACCATGTGCAAAGGACTCCATCAACTCTAATGACTTCAACTTCTTCAACTCTAATGACTTCAACATCTTCAGCATATTCACCAATCCCCTCAATCTTAGATATCACTAAGGACAAGTGAGGCAAGAAATCTTGCTCAAGATTTGGAGACTAAGGAAACACAACTTAGAAGGAGCCATCAACACCTTTGAAGTATTTGTGACCAAGATTTTTTCCCAAGGAAACCATGATCTCATGCAAGAAGAATCAACCAAGAAGAATGGAAAGATCACAAAGTGAACCATATAGATGGACCACCATATTTTAGTTAAGTCAAACACACCAACTTATGTGGTGTAACAAAAATATTTTTGGTTGCCTAAAAATATGCTTAAAATTTTGTTGTTTGAGTGGAATGTTTGTTTGTGATTGCTTGCACATTGCTTGAGTGAATTGTGATGTGTGTGATTAGAATCATTCCCTTAGAAATATTTTTGCCTAATCTAATCCCAATCCAACCCAAACAGATGACTACTCCAAGAGACTCCAACATCAAGGATGGTGACACCAACAACAACCAAGAGGACAACATGAGAGAACTTATAGCAACCCAAAACCAGTTGAGCCAAGAGACAACTCAGCTTTTAGCCAACAACAATGGACTAGACCCAGCCATACAAAGGATTTTGAAACTTCAATCCCAATTGTTGCAAGGATTGATTACTCAAATGATCAACATGAGAGAAAACTTTTCCCAAAGAGCTAATGACAACAAGGATGACAAAGATGTTATTTTAGAAGGAACCAAGGCTTGCAATATTTGTAGAGACAAGGATCATGCATCCAAGGAGCATGAAGATCAATGCCCCAAGAAGAGAGAAAGATTTCCCACCTTTGAGTTGAGATATGAAGAGCATGAACTAGAAGAACTCCTAGCTTTGGAGAGACCCAAAAAGAAGAAGAAGGATATTACTCAAGTGCAATGTTACAATTGCAAAGAGAAGGGACACTATGTGGTGACTGCCCAGAAAAGAAGAAGAACCAAGGAAATAAACAAGAAGAATTGATACCCAAGGAAAAGAAAGATATTAGCCAATTGTGGTGGAACAACTGCAAAGAGCTAGGACATTATGCAAGAAAATGTCCAGAAAAGATGAAACACAAGATAAACAAGCCTATGAGGGATCTCAGCCTTGTCACATGTTTCAAGTGTGAAAACAAAGGACACTATGCAGATGTTTGCCTAGAGAAGTTTCCCAGGACCCCAAGAAGGCCAATATGTAAATTTAGTTGGAAAATTTTTAAGGGTGGTAGTACCCTAGATGTTTTGAGCCAACTTGTAACCCTAGCCTCCCCAAATCTCGGGACGAGATTTATTTTAAGGGTGGTAGCCTGTCACATCCCAAGATTTTCCAAATCTTGTAATGTGAAAAATAAATGAATAAAATAAAACTTTGTTGATTTTTAGGGTGAGAAGAAACTTTTTGATTCCAATTGGAAACCTTCAAACCTTTTGTTGATCAAACAAATCCTAAAGGGATTTGAAAAGTTAAACAATTAATAAAGAAAGTATTTTGAATAAGTGGAATTACTATTTTTGGATCTTTTAATAAAAAGATTTGGTTTTCAAAAGAAAATATAGATTTATAAATAAGGATTATTTTATAAAGCCAAATTAAACCTTGGCCAATATTTTGAAATAAAATATTTTGTTTTGATTAAAAATAGTAAAGGTTTATTTAAATAAAATAATAAGGATTTAATATCCAATTTTATTTAAATAAGAGGTTTTACCATTTTAATTAAAAACATCAAAACTTATTAAATTATTTTAAATAAGTTTTCCAAGTGTTTATTATTTTCAAATAAAACCTAGTGAATGGTTTTGGTACTATTTTGGATTTCAAATAGAGTTTTGAAAATAAATAAAACAAACCCTATTTGATTTAATAACTAATGTGCATTCTTATTTAATTATTAATGGACCCTAAAATAAAAATGTTATTTTATTTAAAACAAGTTTTCCAAGTATTTTATATTCTCAATTAAAACCTACTGATTTGGTTTTGATAATTTTTAGTTTTCAAATGGAAATTTTATTAAATAAATCAAAACCTATTTGAATTATTAACCAAGGTCTATTTTAATAGATCCTAAAAGATTAAAAATATTATTTTATTTTGGGACTTTGGTTTGTGTTAAACAGAACCAAAACTCAATACAAGTGTGGTGAATGTTTGAATTGTTTGAATGTTTGAATTGTTGTTTGAAATTCAAAACAGAAAATCAAATAGGAAAAGAACAAGTTTACTGAATAGAAAAAAAAAGAGAGAAACAAACCAGCCCAGCCGGCCAGCCCAACAGCCCAGTCCAGCCCACCTATCCCCCTCTGCCGAAATGTTTTCCTTACCGCGAAAGCAACCCACTAAGTAACTGACTTGTGGACCCCAACTCCTCTCTCCCACTCTCGCTGACCAGCCGACCCCACCTTCCTGTTCATCGTCCTCACCCGCGACGACCTCTTCTCCCTCCCCTCGTCGCCGTTTCTGGCTGTGATTCCGCGGCTTAAATTCACCTTAATGCGGCCACCATTACTCGCAGTGATCATGCCCATTTAAACGCCAGCGTCTCCCTTCCATTTCCCCTCTGTCTCCTCCCCCAAGTGCGCCCCCAGGCTGCCGAATTTCGCTCGACACCACCCACTGTCCGACGACGCTCCGGCGAGGATTCCAGCAGCTCCACGCCACCTCTTGCCTCCTCGATCACACTCACAAGTTCCCCTTCTCCTGGCGGACCTTTACGCACTCAGCCTTCGCTATGCCACAAGAACTTGACAACAACCGCCGCCACCACCGTCTGGTTCTTCTCCGACGACCTCCCCCTGGTAAGCCAGACCACCCCGCGCCCTCTCCTTCACGCACGCATCTTCGCCAGGACTGTGCGCATCTGACCCTGTCTTCCGTTTGCCCTAGTACGCGCTGTAGCCTCGTCCTCGACGACGCCTGAGCAAGCCCGACGCCGACGACGTCTCCGACGAGCAATCGCCGTCGTTCCCGTGCGCCCCCTGCCCAACGACGAGCACCTTGAGCATCAGAACGTCACCGCGATCACTGTAAGCACCTTCACCTCCTCCCTCGCTTCTTAGATCGCCGGCACTGTCCACGTCTGACCGCGCTGCCAGTCGCCGCCGCGTCAGCGCCGCTGCCAAATGGTCAAAGCAATAGGGTCCATTGGATCTCGATCTCACAGATAAGATTAGAAATAAGCGAAGAGGTAAGTAGCCTCTGCGCGCCGTGCGATATGACTTGATCCAACGGTCTGTGGTAGTCGATCCACGCGAAACGTTTTCGACGAATAGGAATCAGACGCGTGTCCCAGAGTTGTTTTAAAAACAGAATTTGATCAATTAGACTTGTGATTTTGTAAATTGCACAACTTTTAAACCACACGTCCAAATTTTGCAAACTTTATATCAATGGAATCAGTGGAACAACCCCTAGTCAACCATGCCATTTGTTTAGTAAAAAGCTTCTGGAATTTTTTTTGTTTTTGCAGAAACATTTGTATGCTTGTTTAGATTATAAAAATTATTCTAAAATGATTTTGTGGATAAAAACTTTGGCAAATGGTGTGATTTGAACCTACTGACCATAGGAAACACTTTTTGGTTTCAAAAATGTATTTGGTGAAACGAAAGAATGATTCTTTGATTTAAAACCATTTCTAGTCAAATAGAAATATGGTTTATTTATTAAAAATGGTTTTGGAAGAAAACTTTTGGGAAATGTTTTGTTTTAAACTCTCTGACCCTAAACACCAAGTTTTATGGTTTGAAAACATATTTGGTGAACCTTAGAGATTAATTCCTTAGTAAAAATATTTCTACACCACATAAAATGATACTTTGTTTTGAAAATGGTTTAGGAAGTGAAACTTCTTGCAAATGACTTTGCCACTTTACAAAATGACCATTAGGTGCTCTCAAATGTTTATGACCCATTAGGAACCACTTTTTCAAATAAAACAATCCTTGGCATGCTTGCATGCATTGTTATGTTTTAATATTTTATGTGATGATTGCTTGATTGGTAGATTGAACTTGTGCCTTGCTTGATTGAATTGTAGTGACTTGAAGAGTGTGATTGTAGCAAGGACAAGGAGTGAACTTATACTCTACCGAAAAGGAAAGTGATGCTTCATACTTTTGTCCCATTACTTTCACTATGCATTAGTGATTTTTCTAAGTAAAACTTGCATGGAATTTTGCTAAGTATAAACCTTGCTATAGGAAAACCTAGTAGATGAAACCTTAGTAGAAATTTTCCTAAGTTAAGATTCCTACTACTATCAAGCTTAGCTTAGCTAATAGAAAACAAGGGTGGAATATATATCCATACTATGGAAAAATTTCTAAGTCTGAGGACTTGTGTTTTTGTTTAATAAAACAACTAAGTTAATGAATCACCTGGGTGGAATGGTAATTGCTTGGTGGTTTTTGGTTGAGTGGTTCACAAGGACCATGTTTATGGTTGACCTTGTGTATCTCACTCGTGGATGGCCACCCAGGAACAAAGAGATTTGAGATGTCAAATGTTGAGAAGCTTCAAGTGCAACCACTTGGCATTATGGGCTCTGCCTGGATCATATAGGTTGCAAGAACTTAGCCATATGGACAGTTGGTGGTAGAGTTTGATAGGTTGGAACGTGTCCATTTTGGTCTAAGGGAAGGCTTCTGAAAGATCTTGTCTTGGGAAACCAAGTCTTGTGGGGAAAGTGCACTACCTCTGCAGAGTGTAAAATCTAAGTACTTAGCCATGTCCCTGGTAAAGGACAATTTGAGCATCCAGACATGGAAGCAATCAAGAATCTCATCATTCAAATTTCTAAGATAAAAACTTGTGGTTTGAACAAAGGTTAAAGGATCTTCAATCTTTGATTGAGAAAAATGATTTTGTCAAGCAAAAACTTAGTGTTTTCAAAATGATAGGGAAAATCTATTTTGAGCAATGCAAGCCTCAACTCCACTTAGCCAAATGCATATAGATGATAGACTCCACTATACTACCATAGTATCACTTGCCAATACAATTCAAATGTATTGACCCTTGTGGCGGTAACTTGTGATGTTGCAGGTTTGATTGATTTAGTGAAGTTGATTGATTAGGATTACAAAGTCTACAACCAACATGTCTGCCTGTGGCACTTTGAAGATGAAGGACCCCATGCTATAGATATTCTGCTGCAATGTAATGTAATAGCCAAATGAGCTATGTAAGATGTAATAAAATTATGTTATTCCTGGTTATAAAGATGTATTATGACCTTTGTTTCTTGATATTACATCTTAAATGTGGATGCTAGCTATTGATCCAGGGACTAGCATTGTAAACACAGGGGACTCTACCTTATTAAAGGTTGGGACCCTTACAACGTCACCCTCGTCTTCCCCAAATCGCGCCCGACCCCGTCACCGGCCGTTTCCTCCGCCCATCACTACCGCGATTGATTCCTCGCTTAATTGCCCTTGATTCCGCGCTTAATCGCCGCTCCCCTCTCGCCTACATAACCCCCTCTGCACCGCGGTCATTTCCCCTCCCCCAACGCCTCCACATCGCCACCAGGCTGCCCACAATCGCACTTGCGCCGCCGTAGACAGACGTGCTCCGGCGACGAATCACGGTAAGACCAGACCGCCCCGTTGCCTCTCGTTCAAACCACTGCAACCAGCATGATCTTGTGCATCTGCTAACGCCTCTGGTTTGCTTGCTCGTGACCCAGGTCCTCGTTTCCGTTCACACTTAACTACTGGCGTGGCTTCGACTCCGGCGAGCAATAGCGGTAAGAGCTGAGCGCCCCTTGCCTTCCCTTTGTTACCAACTTGTTCGCTATTCACTTGCGCATCTTCTGAACCCTCTACCTTGTGCTAGGACGACACGGAGCCTTGACAGCGACCTCGACAGCAAGCGACAGACACCGCCCGCAACTCCGACGAGCCCTAGCGACCGTGCCCGTGCGCCCCTCGTCAAGCCACTGCTAGGTTGAGCTTCTCCTCGACGCTGCGAACCTGGTAAGCATCCTCCTGCCTCTCCGGACGACCTGTAGCGCCGCCACCAGTAGCTGCCGCCAGCGCCGCCCCTCTTTGGTCGTTTGATCCAGAGCCGTCAGATCTGGATCCAACGTATAGGATTAGATCACTTAACGAATCGTTATGGGAAGATCTGAGCCGTGTGTTTTAAGTAGATCGGACGGCGCGGGAGGGTGATCCTGAGCGAAACGGTATCAACCAATAGAATTAAGACGCGTGGCTAGGGTTAGAGTTTAAAACAGAATTTAAAATAGATTTGGATTCAAATTTGAATAGGCTATAACTTTTGTTTCCCACGTTAGATTTTTGCAAATTTTATACCGTTGGAATCAGGGAGACAAGCCCTTTCTGTTTATGCAATGTGTTTAGTGAAAAGTTTCTGTTAAAATGACTTTATTTGCAGAAACTTGTTTAAGGCTATTTTGAGTATAGAAATTGTTTAGGATTTTGTTTGGGTGTAAAATAAACTTTATTTAGCAAGTTTTCAACTTAGTATTGATTCAGTATTGTGCACTTGCTTGGTGGAGTTTTAAAAGTCATCACTTAGCATTTTTGCATGCATGCATATATTTATGTTTGTATATGAATTGTGTGTAATTTTGTGCTACCAATTTTGTGTAGATTTTGGTGATAGTGATTGTGATTGTGAAGAGTGCTACTCTCCCCATTACCAAGGCAAGTGGTACTTCATGAATATTTCCATCCCTATATTTTGTACAAGCATTAGAAATATTTTGCTAAGTCTTGCATGTTATTATTTTGCCAAATGCTATGTTGGGAAATCCTAAGTAGTTGTAGAATTGCTAGGAAATTTCCTAAGTTAAGTTACTATGCCTTGCTTAGCCTAGCTAGTAGCAAACAAGGGTTGGTAAAGTATATACATGCTATGATGAAAATATTTCTAAGTCTTTTGACTTATGTTTTTCTTAATAAAACAACTAAGTCAATGAATCACCTGGGTGGAATGGGACTTGAATGGTGGTTTTTGGTTGAGTGGTTACACAAGTCCCATGGACATGGTTTACCTTGTGTATCTCACTTGTGGTATGCCACCCAGGCACAAAGGGATTTTAGAGGCCAAGTGTTGAGAAGCTTATAGTGCAGCCACTTGGCAATATGGGCTCTGCTTGGATCACATAAGTTTCTAGAACTTAGCCATTTGGACAGTTGGTGGTAGTGGGAATGATAGGTTGGAGCGCGTCCATTTGGTCTAAGGAAAGGCTTCTGAAAGGTCCTGTCTTGGGAAACCAAGTCTGGTGGGGAAAGTGCACAACCTCTGCAGATGGAAAATCTAAGTACTTAGCCAAGTCCATGGCAATGGACAACTTGAGCATCAAGACATGGAAGCTATCAAGAATCTCATCACTCCAACTTCTAAGTAAAACTTGTGGGTGAACAAGGGTGAAGGACCCCAATGTCTATTGGTGGTTTCTTGGGAAAAGTTTTGACAAAGAAAAACTTAGTGATTTCAACTAATAGGAAAAACCTATTTTAAGCAAAGCAAGCCAAGCTACACTTAGCCAAAATGCATATAGTAATATAGTCCACTTAAAAATTTACTAAGGTATCACTTGCCAATACTATTCCAAAGTATTGACCCACTGTGGCTGTAACTTGTGATGTTGCAGGTTACTCCGATGATGATTAGGTGTCATGAGTCTACACTCAACATGCTTGCCTGTGGCACATGAAGATGAAGACTTATGTTTATTTACTTATTCCAAACTCTTGTATTAGGCCTGTGGCCTTGAGTTGTAAAAGACTATGTTTTATCTCTGGAAATGGATGTAATAAATGACCTTTGTATCTGTGTACTTCATCTTAAACTGTGGTTGCTAGCAATGATCCAGGGACTAGCATTAAAATCACAGGGATCCTTTTCCTTTACAAAGGAGGGATCTTACACCTTACCTTTACTCCTTTTACTAATCAATAATGTTTCATTTCATTTGTTTGGCCAGGATTTAATTTGGCTTTTAAATATTCCTTATTTATTTATTTATTTATTTCTTCCTTTGCCTTATAAAATCCATATATTTTTATTTAAAGATCCAAAATTGGTGATTCCAAATTGCATAAATTTATTTAATATTCGTTTATCTTTTTAAATTCCTTGAGGATTTATTTGCTCAAGATTTGGTATGTATTTACATAGGATCTTTTATTAGCCTTGGAAAATATTCCCTTTTAACTTATTAAATTCATAAGTTTTTATCTATGGCTCCAAATTGAGTGAAACCAATTTCTATGGTTTTATAGTATTTTTATTTATCATTCTTGATCATTTATAAATGTTTGGTGACAAATTTTTATATGGATCAAATCCATAGTCTTAGAGAGATTTTGGAAATGAATTATTCCATTAGGGTTTTTGGGTTTTGATGTTTCCTTTTAGAAACAAAAAGTTTCTTTTCACCCTAAATTTCAACAATCATTTCTTTTGTTTACTTATTTTTCACATTTAAAAATTTGGAAAATTTTGGGATGTGACAAGTTAACCATGTGGCGAATCAAGATCAGGGTAACAGAGGGAATCCCGACAGCAATGGGAGCAATGAGTATAGAGAGAACCATCAGTCGTACTGCGTGTTCACCACCGAACAATGGGATAAACAGAGCGTTCAACGCCTACACATGGAGGTCAATGCAGTCATGCCGGCATTGCTGAGATATATGGACTTTTCAGATCAAGAGATAACTTGGCCTATCAAGGATTACCCCAAGATCATGATGAACCCCGGATCATACACCTTGGTGCTTGATGCGACGTTTGTTGGACCTACCATAAACGTGAAATTCTCAAATGTGCTAATAGATAATGGAAGCAGCATCAACATAATGTACAAGGACATGATGCATAAACTCGGCATATCTCAAAACATGCTTCAGTCAACCAGAACAACTTTCCGTGGCATTGTGCCGGTATTTTCATGCGAGACGATTGGAAAAGTCTGGGTAGATGTGTTATTCGGCACAAGGGAAAACTGTAGGGAGGAAAACTTGGAGTTTGAGGTTGTGGATTTGGAGAGTTGCTACCATTCATTACTCAAACGACCTTCCCTATCAAAGTTCATGTCTAGTACTCACATTAGCTATCTAAAGATGAATATGCCAGACCGCATGGGATAATCACAGTTGTTGGGGACTACAGGAGATCGATAAAGTGTGCCTCAGTCAGATCAAATCTGGCCAAGACATTGGTCATTGCAAGAGAGAAGAAAAGAATTCAGGAAGTAGCAGCTTTGGCTCAGTCGGCACAGCTCAATATGCCGGCATTTTCTAACCCACATGGGAGTGTGTCCTTCCAGCCTACCAAGGACACAAAGAAGATTCAGATTGATGATCAGTTCCTAGAGCACAGTGTCACTATTGGTGCCATCTTGAGTGACAAATAGGAAAGCGAGCTCACCAGCTTCCTCCTTGAGAATCGGGATATCTTTGCTTGGTCTACTCAAGATCTTCAAGGTGTGTCGTGGGAGCTGGCTGAGCACTCTTTGCATGTGAGGCCAGGAGCAAGGACGGTCAAGCAACCTCTCTGCCGCTTCGCCGAAGACAGGAGAAAGATAATTGGGGATGAGATAGCTCGACTACTTGTAGCCGGGTTCATCATGGAAGTGCTTCATCCGGATTGGCTGTCTAATCCGGTGTTAGTTGAAAATAAGAAGGATGATCCGAATGTAAGTGTTGTATGGCGCATGTGTTTCGATTACACGAACCTGAATAAGGCGTGTCCCAAAGATCCTTTTCCTTTGCCGAGGATAGACCAGGTTATTGATTCAACCATGGGTTGTGAACTCGTGTAATTTGTAGACGCGTATTCTAGTTTCCACCAGATGCTGTTAATCCGGCCAATCAAATATAGACTGCATTTATCACCCCATATGGTGCTTATTACTATCGCACCATGCCATGCGGCTTACGTAATGCAGGGGCAACGTATCAAAGGTGTATGCAAAAATGCCTACATGATCAAATTGGCAAAAATGTCCAACTATATGTTGATAATGTGTTGATAAAAACCAAAGAGAGCCATATGCTCCTAGATGATATCTGGCAAACATTCGAGAATCTCAGAAGATTCCGGATGAAGCTTAACTCGGAAAACTGTACCTTTGATGTACCAGCCGACAAGTTACTCGGTTTCCTCGTGTCTAGCCGAGGTATCATAGCAAATCCGACTAATATTCGGGCCATAGAACGAATGGAGCCGCCGAAGTGCTTCAGTGATGTCCAGAAGTTTCAGGATGTCTAGCATCGTTGAGCTGATTCATAAGTCGGCTAGGAGAAAAGGCACTGCCCTTATATCAATTGATGAAGAAGTCAGATAAGTTTATCTGGACACCACAGGACAATATATCCTTTCATGAATTAAAGAGAATGCTAGGCTCTGCACCAATTTTAGCCTCACCACTATCAAAAGAGCCAATGTTTCTCTACATAGAAGTGACTAACCGAGTCGTAAGTGCCATCATAGTGGTGGAGCGTGATGAAGAAGGTAAGTCGGTGCAGAGGCCAGTATATTACCTAACTGAAGTGTTATCATCTTTGAAGCAAAATTATCCACACTACCAAAAAAATGGCATACGGTGTATATATGTAGGCTAAAAAGCTAAAAGATTATTTTGAAGAACACCCTATCAAGGTGATATCTGAGGCACCAATAGCCGAGATAATGGGCAACAAAGATGCCAGCGGCCGAATAGCCAAATGGGTGATTGAGTTATCTCCTTTTGCTCCCCAATTCGATAGACGAGATGCAATCAAATCTCAGGCAGTGGCCAACTTTTTTGTCGATTGTGCCAAAATGCAATATGATCCACCGTTGCCTGATTCCAATTATTGGACAACGCATTTTGATGGATACAAATTGAGAGATGGACTAGGAGCCGGGATAGTGCTAACCTCGCCCAAAAAGGACCAATTGAAGTATGTACTGCAAATACACTTTGCTACATCGAACAAAGTAGCCGAGTATGAAGCACTTGTGCCCGGCCTAAAAGTGGAAAAAGACGTTGGAATATGTCAGATTATGTGTTTCGGTGATCGGACCTTGTGGTTCAGTAGGTATCAGGCCATTGGGATGCCCTGGATGCAAACATGGCTTTATACAGATTTCATGTGCAAAAGATTAGTGGTTATATTGATCGGTGTGAATTTCACCATATACCTCGGGCATAAAATGTTGTCGCAGATAATTAGTCAAAACATGGTTCATCCAGGCAATAAATTCCACCCGGCATAGCCCTTGAGCATTTAAGAAAGCCATCGATTATACAATCACCAGAATCCGAGTCGATCCGTCTCTTGGCAGATCCAGGATCCGAGGTAATTCCAATTGACGTAGATGGGAGGAATAAACTGAATAACCCGGGGACTGACTCGGCAAAGCCGGGGACTTCCTCGCAGAACCTGGGGCTGGTTAGGGTAATTCGGTAGAAATTATGTCGGCAGAGGCAATGGAAATTGATGAAATAGTCACCCGGCACATGAGGTGCTAGAATGGGCACGACCAATATCTATGTTCCTCAAGGACGAAATATTGCCGAGTGACGAAGTACTCGCCATGCAAATTGTGAGAAGGGAAAAATCCTACACAATAATAAACAAAATGTTGTACAAAAGAAGTGTCACAAGTGTCCTTCAGAGATGCGTTGACCCGGCAGAAGGATAAGAGATCCTTTTAGATATACATCAAGGTGAATGCGGGCATCACGTCTCATCCAGAGCCTTAGTGTCCAAATCTATCCGACATGGGTTTTATTGGCCTAGTGCGCTACAAGATGCACTAGATTTGGTGAAAAAATTCAATGGTTGCCAAAGATATGCAAACAAAATCCATATGCCTTCATCCGAATGAAAAACCGTACCTATGACTTTGTTAGTCAGTCGGCCTTGGTCACCTCCTATTACCTATAGATTGGTAGTCAGTCGGCCTTGGTCACCTCCTATTACCTGTAGTTTGGTAGTCAGTCGGCCTTGCAAGTCATAGTTGCTTTCTTAGGTGCCAATTCGCATCGTCTATGTTCCACTGATGTTGGGGGTTGTCATATTCATAAAGGTGGAGATGATCGTGGTTTTAACTACAGTTGGATACTTATATATTAAAATGGATATAACTAATAATGAAGAGGCACCGGTGGGTAATAGTTGAGATTTGGTTGTTAACCGCCCACTTGTGTCCACCTAGGACCCGATTTGTTGACACATGTTCTAAGACTAAGCATGCTAACCACGTGTGGGTGTATGGGCACCCCTATCGGCTTAGTACCTAATTCAAAGATCCATATGCCTTCATCCGAATGAAAAACCGTACCTAATTCAAAGTACTGCGGGCCACAAACGAGTTTGAAGTATTCATGCCATGTTTATTACCTGGTACTGCGGCACTCTCTCACGGGAATATATTGTCTATTACCTCTTCTCACGTGACAAGTGCACATAACTCGGGGCCCGTACAAGGAGGATCAGCTATACCTCGTATGGGTAGCTCTTTCGGGTGCCCCCATGTACTTGCTTTGGTTATGGGAAATCATCATGTCTTAGGCCCCGCTGACATACCGATGGGTGTATGTTAACTGATGTGTCAAAAGGGTCGAAGTGCATGTGGAAACTTTGGTGCACCCCTGCAGGGTTAAATCTTTTCGAAAAGCCGTGTTCGCGGTTATGGACGACTTAGAGCACAGTATGTCGATCATAGAAAACTATAACTAAAGTTTACTACTTAATTTGACCTGTATCTGATATTACTAGTAAGTTGGAAAGCCACCATTAGAGGAATGAATAAAACTTCCAACCATGTGAGTTTCCTCGACTTGGCTTCCTCGTTTGGTCTCGAGGCAGAAATACCAGGATGAGTATGTTTGGTGGTAGTGTCAGGTTGGATCCGAATAGGTCTTTCTCATCTCTCTTTGATAGCTGACAGTTGTATCGAGTCTCTATAGGTTGTTTAGTGCATCATGCGTTGTCGCTTCATCCCACCATACCTATGTATGCAGAGCCGCCGAATTCTAAGTCTTGCCATGACCTGGCCTCAGTACTGGCTGCTCTCTTTTTCCTTTCCCTTTGTCAGCACCCCTTTTGTTTTAGCAGGTTTTGAGATCGACTTTGTTCGCAGGGTTAACCTTCCGGCTTGTCCTGGGAAGGGTTATGGACGCCATTGGTTATTCGTCAGGTCTCTTAGACTAATTTTCTTCTTGTCCGTACTCGGACACTATAACGTTTTCAAGGTGATTTGGATCTTTGTGTATTCTTGACTCATTGAGTTGTTGATGTATATCTGTTCTGTGGGTTCCATGTGGACTAATGTGTAATGGTATTACTTCATTTTCCACGGGCATGAAAGTTCCTGGTGGGCACCTTTGAATTGTTTCTATGCGGGTTTGGCAGGAAGCGCTGCAAACTTGCATAGGGCCGATCTGAGGGTGTTACAAGGGGTCCACCAGAGGTTCGTTGACGTTCACCATGTAGATGGCGTGATGGGCGGCGAAGTGGATCTCATTTGGGGACTTCGAACCCGAATCATAGGCAAGGAGCTGGAGGATAGATTTATCCTCGTATTCTCTGATGCTAGAAACCTCCGTGATGGAGCTGGCTTTAGCTACAGAGATGGTGGATTCCGTGGCTGTTGTCGGTGTCGCTACAGAAGGTGGATTCAATTTGGACTGAGCCATCCTCCTCCGAGTCTTCCTTGGACACAAGAAGGGCGTTCGACTGGATCTACCCCTCCGGCAGTGGATCGCTCAAAGGTGGTCCAGTGTTGGTGGAAGATCCGATGGGTTTTGTGGGGTTAACGACGTTGGATAAACCGACGAAGAATTTGGTGAATCCTGCATGCACGACCAGATGCGAATTCGACCGGTAGCTTATTGGCAGGATTTGGGGAAATCCGCCGGTGGCGGTCATGTGGTCGGCCAGTTAGATGAAAGGGTCTCGCCACAGATCTAAGGCTTGACTCACCATGCTCCATGGTAGGCGCCACTGTCGTGGGAATGGCCATGGCAGTCGCTACTAGGGGTAAAAATTGATTTGAAGTAGGTCAAGAGCGAGTAGCCATCCGCGGATCAAGATTGGGAGCGAGACACGTGGTTTACCCAGGTTCAGCCCCTAGTAGGATAAAGACCTACTTTCTCCTTGTTTGTATTGATGGCGAATGAATTACAAGGTGGGCGAACTCTGCGTAAAGGCGGCGATTCGCTTGGATGGGGTAGCTCATAGCTTTTGAGTACGACGATTACCCTAAGGAGGCTTATATAGAGGTGCCTTGTTAGGTTTTTACAATATATCAACCGAAACAGCAAGGGTTTCGAGAAATTAACCTAATACGACTGGGCCTAACTATGGTCTTGGACCTTGACGTCCAGTCGCCGGTCTCCCTTGAAGCTTCCTTTCTAGTCTTCGTTTTTTCTGGCCTGCTCGACATTGTCCTGGGCTAGTCGCTTCCTACCTTCGTGGATATCCCGATTGGTATATCCGCATCAAAGAGGTTTAGGCACGCTCCTCCATCCACTAGCATATTGGTTACCCTGACATTGTTGATGGTCGGAGAGACTACTAGTGGCAAGCTCCCCATGCCCGCACATCGGTCAAGGTGATCTTTAGCTCCCCATGCCACCTCTTCGCTCCTCCTTCTGGCTTCCTTCGTCATCTAGGAAAATAATATTTTTCCATATTTTTGTGGTATTTTTCTGATCTTCGCGAAATTACACCGAAACGCCTTCTTTTCCATCAGAATCCAGACTCTGGCAGTTCATCCTCCAAGAATCATCCAACATGCATAAACAGATGAAAAGCCATAAGTAATACCTCATAATAAGACATATATCAATGAATAGAGGTAAATTATGATATAGAAAGGTGATGCAAATTAGGCGTATCAACTCCCCCAAGCTTAGTCTTTGCTTGTCCCCAAGCGAAAAATGAGCTCAGTAAACATGTCCACGGGTTTATGGAGTGAAGTGTCGATAAAAGAATACGAACAAGAAGCATCACACTTACCATTGCACAACTCATAGAATAAAGCAACTCACCATTATATAACTTAGCTTGCAACCAAGTACAACAGTCACAATCGAGATGCATAAAGATAAATCATAATTGGAATTGGCAAACTGTTCTTGGTCAGAGAACGCCTGGCAAACAGTTTTTACAAAAAGCTTTTTGTAGAAGTTTCAAAATAGGAGCACTCTTTGCTCAAAAAGGTTTTTCACAAGTGAAGGCTTTCAAAGTAATACTCAATAGATAAGAGTTTTGTGCAAACAAGGAAGATAAAGAACATGATTGAATAAATCACCATATGAATTCTTCAAACACAACAACTCAAATGCTTGCTGGAGAAAGAGAGGAAGTAGGTTTACTGACTCAACGTGGAAGTGGGATAAAGGTCCCTTTATAGAGGTAAGCAGGGATTACAAGTCATAAAGAGATTCCAAAATATTATGGTACTTACTAGCTTTGAGCCCTCATTGCCCCTATCATAGGCATCTTGAGATGATTAAGGTTAAAGTGCACAAAGATGGAGTATATGCTTGACGAAATATTAGTTGGCAATATCATGTCCCTTGAATATGAGGTCCACTCCTCATGCTACTCAACTTTGGTCACAGGTAAGTTCTTGTCATTGTAAGTATTTGCATATCATTGAGAACCGCCCACGGGGTACCCCTTGCACATGGTACAGGAGTGTCAACACCCGGATTTTTAATCCCAGATGCCTGTTATGTCATACATCGCAATCCCAGGATTACCATTTTTGCGAGACATAACAGATTTGGATATCATAGTACATCATCCATTACAAACCATACATAAGGTCTTACACAAATAAGGATCTCATGATCTAGTTCTTAATACAATTCAAACAGCGGAATAACGTAATAGTAATGATAGCATAGGCGAAGCTCCATCTTCGGGGTCACAGGCAATGCTGACGATGGGAGATGATCCTAGTTGTCATATCCTTCCTGTGGTCCATCATCCTGGTACTCCTCTTCATAGTCTAGCCACGGTAATAGCCAGGGACAAAGCAATGAGTACTCTTTAAGTACTCGCAAACTAATACTAACAGTTAAGGGGGTTTTTGTAGTAGGACACTAAGCTCTAAGGTTGTTTTGCAAAAAGCCAGATTTACCTCTACTAAGTTCAGAAGCAAAGAAAGCTAGTTGAAGTTTTATAACACCTAAGTGGGAACTTGAATTTCATATCACAACCCTGTTGTGGTCAAGTCAAAGTCTCAATTCATTTCACAAGTCATTTTGAAAACATCTGACAGGGGAACAGTATGGCCACTCCAACTATCCATAACCGCGAACGCGGCTATTCGAATAGTTTGACACTCTGCATAGATTGTACGCTTTTACCACAGTATTCGATACATCCATCAGGAACAAATCCTGAATTCACCATACTCAGTATACGGATAATCAATCCTAACCTTTCAATTACACGCCCTAGTATCGACACCTCTCATGTGAGTTTGGCCTCCCAACCATTACCAACTATCATCTTGGGTATTGCACAGGTGGACAATCTTCACAAGGTAGACTCAGCTCAGACCTTGGCCGCGAGGGAACCCATACTAAGGTATATAAATTTCCAGTCAAGCCCTACCCAATTTTCGGGTATTGTGGTTGTACGGTAAAATTGGAATGGTATCGCATCTAGACAACCATTAGTTTTATAAAGGGCTAAGGCTCATGCCTCAACATTTTCGTCATCAAAATCATATGGTGTTCGGAAACACATGTCAAAACATTTCAGTAGAATGAATCATCATTCCAAGATTTTCATAACTAGTTTCACCAAGTATTCCCATCTAAAGTTGATCAAGTTTTATGCTTAGCACTAGCATCTACAAGTGGGGGAAGTACTAATGAGGGGTGGTAAACAAGTGGAGATTAATTAAGTTCAATCTCATGCCTTAGGATGACATCAAGATTATCTAGCTTAGGACAAATTTAATGCTCTTTATGCAACCTTCAATTATCTTCCTAGAATCTACAAGTCACTTAAGTAAACTCTAAGAGATATCTTTGATAAAGAAATAAAGTATAAAGCTTGCAAGTAAAACTAGGATTGGGTTATCAAGTGGGTATGATCACATATGCTTAAGGCATATAGTTGGCATGGTAACCAGCAAGTATTAGCTTGCATAAGTAGGGTATCTTGCAAGTGTTAGCTTGCCTTGTGTAGAGCAGTGGTTGAAGTTCTCCTCGACTTCTTCCTCGTAGTATCCTCCTTCCTCCTCGTATACTTGGTCGGTACTAGCGTCTATAAATAAATACGAGGTACACAATCACCAAACAATACTTAACTATTTTCACTCATCACACAAAAGTGTACTATAGATGATATAGCATCATCACTAACATTACAAGGTTAAAGCTTTTGTCTTATTTATTTTACTTTTAGAAAAGTAATTTCTACTCATTGAAAAACTACTTAAGATTTAATATTCTCCAACTCAAACATGGGATCATGTTGACACATGTCATCACCACATATTTCAGTACATGGGAATGTGATTAAAAGTGGTGTCACAATTTAATAAGGTTTAACCTTTTATTTTAAATAAATAAGGTGACTATAAATGCCTATGTGGCATTCTTTTATTACTTGGGCATTATTTATGTAATGAAACCTATATGTTTTTATATATTCTGAAAGGTATGATCAAATGTGATTTTTGAGAGTTGGAATCAATTCAAAAGCTCTTATGGTTGAAATTGGAAACATGTTTGAATACACAAAAGCTTATAACTTGTTATTTTTACCAAGGTTGATCTAAAGATCCAAATGATTTGAATCCAATGGGCTTGGATTAAGCTTTTCAGTACCTTTCCAACAAAATTGGTTTCATGCAATTTGGTTCATTAAATCGAGCTAGGTTGATTTTTGAAACTAGGTACAGAACTGGGTTTGAATTAAAAAGGAAAAATCTAAATTCAAATTGTTGGGTCGCGCGGGAGAGGTTAATGGGCCGGCCCAGTGTCACTCCACAGCGCGGGGCTCAGCTTATAGGGGGGTTCCACCAGTCAGTGGCTCATAACGCGCGAAGCGGTACGGGGCGGTGTGGTTCGTTGGATTAGAAGGGTGATCGACGGCTGAGGGTCGTCGTCGACGATGAACATGTCACCGGCGAGCTCGAACCCTAGCGGCTTAGTGGGGGTGCATGGGGGCATACCAGGGCTCCAGCAATGACGGCAAGGCAGGCAAACGAATGAGTGGTCGATGGCGATCTCAGGGACGGTTAAGGCAGCTCCGGGGGTGGTCGAAATCAACGGCCCCCTTCTTCTCCAGAGGCGGCCTGCTCCGGCGCAATTCCGGCGAGCTGCTGCTCCTCGTGCTCCGGCTCAAGGGTGGAACGATCAGTGAGGTGAGAGGAGTGGGATGGTGTGCTTCAAATGGTTGGGGGTGGCCTCCTTTTATAGGCTCGACGGCGAGGCCGAGAGGGATGGGCAGGCGACGGTGGAGACATGGCTACGGGCGGCTAGCTGCATGGCTGAGGGTGGTGATCGACGGGCGGTCTCCTGGCGATGCTCTAGAGCTTAAATGCGTGTGCAGGGGCAGTGGCAATCGGTCGGGAACGTGCGGTGCTCTACGCGGCAGAGGCGGCGAACTCCGCGGCGAGCGGTGGCTACGGGGTACGGGGCGGCGAACGGGGGTGTCTGGCGTGTTCCTGGGATCATGGCGAAGCGGTGGGCACGGGCTGCGGTCGAGGGGCGGCGTGTGCACGCGTGCCAGGTGTGGCGCTCTGGGGCGCTCTGCTAATTCCAACGTATAGATGCAAGCATATACAACTTCGATGGCATAATGATTCAAGTCTATTAGGGGCAAGAAAATAAGGTGTGCCATCAAGTTCGTGAGAGCTTTACTAACTAGTTTTCACATAAAAAATACTTTTTAATTCGGAAGGTAGATGAAGCTTTAGAATTTGCTAGGAATAGCAAAAGCTACTAGGTAGATATGGTGGACACAAGTGGAAAATGTTTTGGTTCAAAGGGATTTGGAAACATGAGAAGTATGCCTTCTCAAAACAGGTTTTTGGCTAGCAAGGCTGGATAGCAAGCAAGAGAGTTGAAATAAACAAGCAAACATACAAGTAATAAAGCCAAACATGCAATATTCATTGAAGACACAAAAGAATCTTAAATAAAGAATACTAAGCTTATGAGCCAACAAGAAAGAAAACAAATGATACAAAATACCTGTAATATTTCTTTTTATTTTTCTCTTTCAAAGTAATGGTACTGACCAAAACTTGGTTTGCCAAAACCATTTTAGATCCACTTGATGATCCCAAAGTGGTGCCAATACTGATCATCAAGATCCATCATATAATAGAGATTGCAAACTAAAATAAGAAGTGCAAAAAGTAAAAGATGATACTTCTCATTAATATTCAATAAAGGCACTCACACCAAGGGATACATAGATAATCAACTAAAGGAGAGATACTTCCACATGCAAACCAAACTATAAGATAACCTCTCTACTACAGATACGAATCCACTAAAAAGGTAAAAGATAAAAGATAATGGTGGTGATACCGTGGCACTCCCCCAAGCTTGGAACAAGACAAGGGGATGCCAAACCTGACGACGAATTACTACTTCGGTGGTGGTGGTGTTATCTTGATAAGCTCTTCAATAAGTTTCTTCAAATCCTCAAACTCAAAAGTAAGAGTATAGATTAGCTCCGAGTTTTGCTCTATACGGTTCATGATCATGTCAGACCGAGAATCCCAGTACTTGTTATTCTTTCACCCCCACTTCATCCTTAGCATGATCCTTCTCTGCATTGTTAGAACGGTCATATCCCAAACCGAAGGAAATTTCCCTTTGGCCACCTATTGGTATTGATATTCATGTATAAGTGTATTGAAGGGTCTCTTGTTATGTGGAGGAGATGACTGTGGATTGTAGAAGATACGTGGAGGTTTCCCTCCTATAGACATCTGTGCTGTCCTCCTAAACTTGGTAGGTTTTGCCACCATTCCAATGCTTGCGATGGTAGCATGGGTGTCCAGATGCTTTTCCTGCTCCTTGTCTCCTTCATACCCTACAAAAATCTCCTACTCCTTGGGGTCTTGAGGATCTTCTTCCTCGGGTTCTTGCCTTTACCGTTGGCGGAGGCCATTGTGCTCTAAAGTTGAGAAGATTTCCTGACAGAAATAGATTGAAACGAAAACACGACAAGAACACGATGCAAGAACCTCGGGGGATCCAGGGGGTTATATATTACAAAGTTTCAAGGCATAAGGAAGGTACTGACAAGGAAACGAGGCGGAGACGGAGTTCGAGGGTGGCACACCCCCTCCAGGCGCGGCCAGGCTGGGCCCGCGCCTAGGGTGGGTTTGTCCACCCCGGACCTGTTTTCCTCTTCGGTTCCGTCTCGTAACTTCCCTTGTGTATTAAAAACATCAGAAATATAAAAATATTGGGGTTTCACGAACCTTCTGTTTTCACCACTTTTACCTATTCAAAGACGAACTCTGCAGATTCCTTTTCCCTTTCTCCTGAGAATTTCCTTCATACAAAACCCTTACACAAACTCAATGACAATATTAGTGTAAGCAAAAACAATAAACATTTGGGTACACACTTCAACTGAAAACCCATCAAAACAAAAGCTTCTGTAAGAGGCAAATGCAAATGACGGCAGAAATCTGTGAAAACAGACCAGCAGGTAAAGATTTATTTTTTATAAAACCTTATGTTGCTCAAATCAAAACGTGTAGAACTAATGAAAGTTGGGTAACAACTTGGAGAACAAGCTCAGAAAAATGCAGCTCCATCAGACGTACTGAGCTTCCTCACGAATTTTTACAATGCAACACAAAATTCTGTCCCAGGACAGCCAATTTTCACAACTCCTCTACTTCACAAAAGTAGTTGAACTTGACACAAAAACCAAAAAAAAGGATAAGGAGCAGTTATTGCTGAAGTAATAACTTCCAAGACTCTACAAAACTCTGGGTTATCTCCCAACAAGTACTTTTCTTTAATGCCTTTTAGTTAGGCTTGAAACTTTCAAAGATGCTCACATACGACATATATATCTGAAGTGAAAGAGAGCATAAAGAAGCAAATAACCAACACACTTGAGTCTAACCAACTTCCTATGCATGGGGGTATCATGAGAAAACGAATTGTTGAAACAAAAAGCCACTAGCATAGGAAGACAAAACAGATGCACCTTCAAAGCTTTCAACATAAAACAAGGAAACTTAACATTATTGAGATGCATAAAACCATGTTTTCCTCTCTCAAAATAACTTTGAGTAGCACTTTGAATAAAGTTGACAATATAACTCTTACTGGAAACAACTTTATCATCAGAATAGGCATACTTACAGTCATCAAAAAGAGGTCCAAGGTCATAAACCGGATCAATAGAAGCAAGTTGTTCCATCCTGAAATCTTTATTAGGCAAGCTGTTTTCATAAGGAGCTTTAGAAAATTTGGAAAAGTTAAACTCATAAGAATCTCCATCAAACTTAGTTAAAACTTTTTCCTTCTTACAATCAATAATAGCTCCACAAGTGTTCAAGAAAGGACTACCAAAAATGATAGGACAAGTTTTGCTAGCTCCACAGAGAACCTCCACATATCTTACAATGCCAATGGGGAAAATGGTTTCCTTATTAGCAAGGTGAATAACCACATCAATGTCCTCAAGCTCACAAGGACCAATCTCATGCATAATTTCCCTGTAAAGCTCATAAGGAATAGCACTAGAACTAGCACCAATATCACATAAACCATAGTAGCAATGATCACCAATTTTAAAAGAAAGCACAGGAACACTAGCTTTTCTAGCCTTACTAGGATGAGAGATAATATTAGAGACATCTTCATAGAAGACAATGTGCTCATCCTCTATGTTTCTGGTGACATTGTCTTTCACAATAGCTACCACAGGTTCATCACTGAAATGCTTACCAGGCTCCACAGTTTTCTTTGTACCTTTGTTATTTGCACTAATAATCATAGAATACTCCTTTACCTTAGCTGGGAAAGGCATTTTCTCAACATGAGGTTCAGGCACAATATGATTAGTAGTACAAACTTGAGTACTTCTAACTGGAACATGATTAACAACATCTTTATAAGGAGCATGGTACTTATTCCACTTCTTTTTGGGAATTTCTATGTAAGAGGCAAAGGCCTTAAAACAGTTGGCAATACTTTGGGAATCAAGACCAAACTCATTGCTAATATCACGGAAGTCATCAGTTCCCATAAAAGATTTAATGCATTCATAATCATAGTTTATACCTAACTTCCTTCCTTTGTCATTCTCCCAAGCTTTAGTGTTATCTTGAATACGGTCTAAGAGATCCCATTTAGCTTCTTCCTTCATACGTGTGAATGATCCAACACAAGAAGCATCTAGTAAATCTTTATCATGAAGAGAAAGCCTAGCATAAAAGTTATTGAGAATAATATTGTTAGGGAGTTCATGAATAGGATATTTAAGCATTAGTAACTTCAATCTCCCCCAAGCTTGAGCTGTACTTTCTCCATCAAGAGGCCAGAAGTTATATATAAGATTTCTATCCTTATGAATTTCACTGGGAGGATAAAATTTAGAGTAAAAGAGAGATGCCATCTCCTCCCATTCCATGGATTGTCCATTCTTCAGCAGCTTATACCATTCTTCAGCTCTCCCTTTCAAGGATATGGAGAGTAACTTCTTCTTCACCTGTTTAGTTGTGATACATCCACACTTAAACAACCCGCATAATTCATGGATAAAAAGCAAGTGATCACCGGGATGGACAGTTTCATCCCCTCAATAATAATTATCCATAACACGATTAACAATACTTGTAGGTATCTTAAAATGATCTATCTCAACATGTGGTGGTTCATCTACTACCCTAGCAGTGGTAGTAGTTTTCCCAAACAGAAAACCAAGTGGGTTATCCATATTGGAAACAAAGTAACAAGCAGTAACAAGAGCAATACTCACAATAGAAGTTTCCTTTGCCAGTTCAACTCTTCAATAGCGCTTCACTCCCCGGCAACGGTGCCAGAAAATAGTCTTGATGACCCACAAGTATAGGGGGTGTATCGTAATACTTTCGATAAATAGGAGTGTCGATCCCAACAAGGAGCAGAAGGTGCTGAACAGTGGTATGGAGCATGAAATCCCTGGGAATACTTTTAGTGGTTTTCTGATAAGGAAACAAAACAAACAACAAGTAATAAAGACAATAAACAAATGGAGCAAGTGGCCCAATCCTTTCTTAGCAATGGACAAGCCAGTGGAAATACTTATAAGGACCAAACGTTCTCGAGGACACATGGGAATTCTGTCAAGTGCTTTCGCTTCAAATAGCTGAGTACTCTTCTCTAGTGTTGTAAGTGTTGTGTGGGTGAACCTTACTTGGACTAATACATACTTGTGATTAAATCCCCTGCAAACATTCGTAACTACAGGAAAATAATTAAGATATAAATCTAACCATAGCCTTAAACTCTGAGATCCTACACTCCCTTGTGCAAATGTGTCCTAACGGGGGTTCAGGTTTCTGGCACTCCGGCAACCCCACAACTAGTAGCCAAATACACAATGCATTCCCCTAGGCCCATAAATGATGAAGTATCATGTAGTCGATGTTCACATGAGCGAAGGTGTTGTTTCTAATTAACCTACTCTCTGTCTTTTGCTCTATATGTGCATACCGTGCAGGCTACCATGGTCGTCAGCATGAGCGAAGGTCGAGTTACTAGGTATAAGAAAGACGCCAAGGCGGACATGATTTGGAACAACAAGACCCAGATAAGATGTCCATGTCGAACATGCAAACTCCAGCGCTGGATTGACCCTGATTCTGGACAATTGGAGGATCACCTGCTCAGGCGCGGTTTCATGCGCGATGACTTCGATGAGGAGCTGGCAGTAAATGGTGTTGGTCATCATGAAGACTTGGGCGGGCGAGAAGACGAAGAGTCTCCCGATGGGCATGGTCATGATGACGAAGAATATACCAGCGACGGGCATGATCATCATGACGAAGAAGGAGATGTCGACGAGCATGACCATCATGAAGAAGGAGAATAAGCGAACACCCAGACACTGCTAACTTCGGTGTTAAGGGACCCTCATGTTCAGGAACTGCTTCTCAAGGAGACGAGCAACACCAAAGCTGTAGCCAGAGAGAAAGCCAAGCTGGCGCAAATGGAGTTAGATGGGATGACTCCATTGTATCCTGGGTGTCGGCCCAAGGATACACGCCTGAGTGTAACGCTCAAGGCTCTAGAGATGAAGGCGAAACACAAATGGACTGACGTGAGCTTCAATGCTAACATGGAATTCTGGCACGATCGTCTTCCTAACGGGAACACATTGCCAACAAGTATAGAGGAGGCCAAGAAAATTGTGTGCCCTCTCGACCTACCGTACGTTAAATATCACGCATGTATCAATGATTGCGCACTTTATCGTAACGAGTACGCGGAGAGAACCACATGTCTGGTGTGCGGCCATGGACGATACAAGAGAGGGAACAAGAAAGTTCCTCGAAAAGTGGTATGGTACTTTCCTATCACTCCCCATCTACAGAGATATTTCGTAGATCATAAGGAAGCAAAGCTAATGCAATGGCACGCGGAAAGGGAGAAACCCGAAGATGATCTAGAGAAGGGAAAGATCCTAACACACCCTTCAGACGCTAGCCAGTGGAATACATTGGACATCGAGTTCGAAGAGTTCGGGGGCGATGCAAGGAATGTTAGGCTGGGTATGAGCACCGATGGACTCAATCCTTTTGGCAACCAGAGTAGCACGCGTAGCACCTGGCCCGTGTTTGTATGTCCGTACAACATCCCCCCGTGGCTCTGCACAAAGAAAAGGTACGTACACATGAGCATTCTTATTCATGGGCCAAAATAGCCAGGTGTCGATATGCATCTTTATCTCGGGCTATTGAAAGAGGAGTTAGCCACGTTATGGGAGACGCCAGCCCATACGTGGGACGCCTACACTAAAGAATATTTCCCTCTAAGAGCCGCGTTGCTCACGATGGTGCAGGAATATCCTGGTTACGCATATGTATCGGTCCAGGTGAACCACGGACACAATGCATGTGTCAAGTGCATGGATAAGACCCCGCATCTACAGCTACCCAAGGATCCCGGGTCTTCGAAAACCGTGTTCCAAGGGACTCGAAAGTGGCTTCGCATGGATCACCCGTGGAGAAAAGCGGTGACCTGTTCAATGGTAAAGACGAGCTCGAAAGAGCCCCACGTACTAGGAGCGGCGAAGAAATCGAGGAGCTTCTGAATAATTGGGATGAGTGCCCAACGCCAGGAAAGAAGCGACCAAGGACAAAGCCGCTTCTAGGTGTATGGAAAGCGAGGTCTGTTTTCTGGGACCTACCGTATTGGAAGGTCTTCCACACGCCCCATAGCATCGATGTAATGCACATCACGAAGAATGTTACCGAGAGTTTGCTTGGCACTCTCCTCAACATGCCGGAGAGGACCAATGATGGGCCGAAAGCAAGAAATGACCTGAAATTGCTTGACATCAAGAAGGAGCTTCAGTACCCTGATAGTGATGATGATGATGATCAAACGGAAGGGACTCAGGGTCGCCACCAAAGGGTTAAGAAGAATGAGGTGGTTGTGCTTCGTGCTGCCTGCTTGACTCTATGTCAGGAGGAGATCGAGCAGTTTTTTAGGTGCCTCCTAGGAGTCAAAGTTCCTCACGGTTACTCGGGCAAGATAAGCAGGTATCTCGACGTAGCGAAGAAGAGGTTCAGAGGTATGAAGTCCCATGACTGTCACGTGATGATGACACGGATACTTCCAGTTGCCATACGAGGGATAATGGATGAGCACGTCCGTGAGACGCTATTTGGCTTGTGCAAATTTTTCAACGTCATCTCTAGGAAGTCGATCGGCATGAAGCAGCTCGACAGGCTACAGGAAGAGATCGTGGTGATACTATGCGAGCTCGAGATTTACTTTCCGCCCACATTCTTCGATATCATGGTGCATCTACTTGTCCATGTCGTGGATGACATCTTCCAGCTCGGGCCGACATTCTTGCACAACATGATACCGTTTGAAAGGCTGAACGGTGTAATCAAATGGTTTGTTCGCAACAGGTCCCGTCCAGATGGAAGCATAGCCAAGGTCTTTCTGATCTACGAGTGCATCTCTTTCTGCTAGAACTATCTAACCACCGAGAACGAGGATGTTGGAATACCCACTAAGAAGCACCTCGACAGGCTCGCTGGGTATGGTCACCATGAGGGCCACTGCTCACTACATGTCGGCATTGCTAATCGACACGCCGACTTTGGCAGGGCACACCGAGTCGCACTACAACACATTGAATTGGTCAGCCCTTGGGTGGAAGAGCACAAAAGCTTGATCGATCAGGAGTACGTGGACCGGGCCCGCCCGAGGAACAAAGGAGACGTAACAAGAGAACACAACTCCACCTTCACGGGTTGGTTCAAGAAAAGGCTGCTGGACAATCCCCCGCAGGCGCCTTCTTCGGAAGATCAACAACTCTCCTTGTCACAGGGCCCAGCGCATAACGTAAAGACCTATCAGTCATACGACATCAACGGTTACAGATTCTACACCGAGCAAAAGAACATGAATAGCGAATATCAAAACTCAGGAGTTACTATGATGTCCTTCGCCGATGACGAGACTATTGTCATGGAAAGATTCTACGGAAGGATCGAGGAGATATGGGAGCTCGACTACTGTGGAGAGATGGTACCGATGTTCCGTGTTAGATGGGCCAAGAACGTCGAAAAAGAAGGCCGATATTTCACCACCTGCGTTATACCAGATGCCAAGTCGGCAAAGAAGGCCTCCATGAAAAATGAGTCTTGGATACTCGCTAGCCAAGTTAATCAATGTTTCTTTATTACCGACCCGTCAAAGCCTAGTCGTGTTGTAGTGAGGAGGGTCAAGAGGAGCATCATCGGAATGGAAGGATCCGCCAACGAGCAAGACTTCGACAAGAATGGCGATCCAAAGATCAATGAGGAGTTCGACAAGTACTTCAACATGCCTAGTACTACTACAGTAAGAAGAAAGACCACACTACCTACTAAAGGTTGTCCGTTCACGTGAAGAAATCTCATAGTGCCCGGGCTAAAGTATTCAACCGCGAAGAAAAAGGGCAAGAAGATTGTGAAGAGAGGCTAGCTAGCTCGAAATATCACACGACGATGTGTGACCTTTTTGTGTATTAGTTAGAGACTAAAAATATATCGTGATATTCGTGTGGGTATACAAATTCACATGTGTTTGTGACAAGAACAATATATACAATAATTCGGGGAGTGTTTTTTAATAAATATACATGTGTATGTTCTTGGTTTTAAATATATTAGTAACATATAATTTTGAAACAAAGAAAAAAAAAGTGACCTAGCCAGGATTTGAACCTGGCTGGGAAAGGTTCGTCTATGCATCATAACCACTAGGCTAATCTGTGTTTGATGTCCAACTATAGCCTCACGAAGGTTTTGACTAAGTGCCAATGTTCTTTGGCGCATATCGCTCGAATGCGCCACAGAAGTTGAAACTTTAGATTTTGACTAAGGGAGCCGACGAACACAAGACCCTTGCAGAATGCCACGGCTGGCCCTTGACATGGCCGAAGACTCAGATTCGTCTTACGGGAAACCTAAGCGCCACGTCGATCGTCCGGCCACCACCTCGGATGCCACCTGTCACCGGCGCCACCTCGATCGTCCGGCCACCACCTAGGAAGCCACCTGTCATCGTCGCCACCACTAGTCGCCACCAACAACTATTGGGAGCGTGTGGGACGCCCCAAGGCGATGCCGCCGTCGCAACGCAACCGCCATCGCCCCCGCCACCACCATCACCACATTGCGGCAACAACGATGATGATGAAGAATTTGTCAACATCGACGACTACATCAACACCGGCTCCGGCATAGGATTGTACATGCCTGATGTGGATGAAGAACCCTTCGTTGCTCGCGAGGGTCAAGGTGGGCGTCCCACTACATGCACACAACGCCTGGTCTTCCATGGTTTATCTCAAGAGACGCCTCCGGCCGCTGATCAATAGGAGAAACCTGTTAGATTCGTCATTAGCCCTGGCACACTCTAAAATGCCGTCGTGGAGCACTTAGCATCCCCAGTGGAGGAGCCTGCTCAGAAGACGAAGAAGCACATGAAGAGAGGTAAGAAAGCTGAGAGACAACCTCCTCTGAAGAGGATCTGGGCTAAGGATGATGTCGTACCAGCCCGCGAGGATGTCTTGCCAAGGATACATATAGCAGGTGAAGTGATACTGACTCCGGAGCTGCTTCGCCTTGCTGGTGGACATATGCTCGCTTTGAGTGATAGTATCAAGACACTAGAGGGCATTCTTCTTAAAGACAAAGATCCAAATTACCCGGTTTTCATTGTCAAGGTGCCATCGGACGTGGACTTCATCCATGAAGCCCCCGCGGACGTGTTCTTCATAGCGTACGAGGACGTCTTCAAGCTGTTTCTCTCGAAACGGCTGGACTATAACATGGTCCGCCTATTCGCGCTCAATCTAGCGATGAAGACCAAGAGAGAGCAGACCTCCTAAATCGCGATAGTGGATCCCTACTACATGCGTGATAGCTAGTTGAGGGAAGGATCTGAGACGCGTGCCAAGGCGACGGCGTATCTCGAGAAGTTCATGGTGGACCACAAGAGGACGAACATGCTTCTTTTTCCTTTCTTTCCTAAGTAAGTACACACACCCCCTAGCATTGTTAACTTAGGCTTTCTTATAGCTTTCTTCCTTTGCCCTTTTCCAACATCCCATTTCAATCGTGTTGTGCAGAGACAAATACTGCACACTCATCGTCATTTGCACAAAGTACTCGATAGCATCGTATTTCGACTCGGCGAGTCAGAAGAATAAGAAGGACTACACCAGAATAAGGGGTGTTTTGAATGAGGCTCTCGAGGGCTATGCTAAAAAGGGATGCCCCTTCGTCAACAAGGGGGGAATGTATCAAGGATGACAGGCACGTGTTCAAGCACGTGCTCGAGTTCCCCTGCGTCAAGGAGCCGGCTACTGGCGGCGCCAAGGAGGCCTTCTACGCCATGCATCACCTTAAAGGGTTTGTCTGGGATTGCCAGAACCTAACTCTGCCATCTAATTTCCGAGCATGGGCCGAAAATTTGGCGCGAAGGGACGATGATGATCTTAGAGAAGACTTCCATCGCATCTAGGTTAAGTTGTCAGAAATCATCGTCTAAGATGTCAACACAAGGGGAGGGGTCCTAAAACACAACAAAGGGTTGACTAAGAGGGAGATTGAAAATATTCTTTGTCAACAGGGTGACAACAGGACGTGGATGACGAAGGATGGCTATCTACCAGTCCCGAAGCCGAGCGTTAGCAGTTCTCAACATTGATCGATGTGTGCGCCTAGAATTATCATAGATGTCTGTGTGTAGTGTTGTGTCACAAACTATATACTACCATGGTCGTATGTTGTAAACTTCACTATTGTGGTCATTGTCGTCGAACTTCTATGATTATGATTGATGTGCTATCTTCTATGTTTACTGATCTTTTGCTTTAGTTTATGTGAATATATATGCCTGTGAACCAATTTAGTTCTTTCTGTTGCATGATTTACTAATATGCCTTATCTATAGAGATGACAAAGTGGTACGTGGTGTACAGGCGTTGGGTTCCAGGAGTCTACGATGAGTGGGAGGACTGTCAGAAATAGGTGAACAAGTTTAGCGGCAACAGCTACAAAGGATACGTGACTCGAGAGGAGGCGGTAGCCAAGTGGAGGAACCACCCATGGAAGGAGAACCGGATGAAGATATTGCTAGTGCTCTTGCTCTTGCTCACTGTCATCACAGTTGTATTCTGTTTAATTCTAGTGTAGGCGATGAACACTTCATTTGTAATGTGATGAGATGGTGAACTTTGTAACAAACACTTATATAAATGTAATAAACACTTCATTTGACTTGTATTGTAATATGATGATCACTTGTCTATCTCGTTTGGGCTCTAAGTAGTGTGATGGCACTAAATTCATGTTTGTATTATATTTGTTTTCATATACTAAGTCAAATATACTATTTCTGTATAATACTGTATAATACCTGTATAATACTATATATTTGGACAAGTTTCGGTTTTTTTAATACCTGATATTCAAACCAGTGGCGCATCATTTTAACCTTCAGTGGCGCATAGAGCTTCAGTGGCGCATTGTCCAGAATGCGCCACTGAACAGAGTCCTGTATCGCATCAACCAAAATGCGCCACAGAAGTATCATGACTTCTGTGGCGCATTTCGGAATGCGCCACAGAAGTTTTCATCAGTGGCGACGTAACAGTGGCGTCCCTGCCATGCGCCATAGAAGACCAATATAGATGCGCCACTGATGAAGGATTTCCTATTAGTGTTATATGTGGGCAGTGCATCCATAATTGCTATTGCCTCAGCAACCGCTTATAGCAATAACCTACTAGTCTCATCCATAGAAGAAAGATAACTAATGATATGAATAGTGACATCACCATTAATCCCAAGTATATCCCTCACATACATCCATACTACCATTTCTGTCACTGGGGTTTCCATCCTGCAGATTAGTCATTACTCACACTCCATATACCTGGATCAATCCTCGGGTCTTGGGTACCTGACAAGTCCTTAGATTGAGGCAAGACAGGGCACAATAATCGTCATGTCATACAAACTAATACATGATCCCATCTATGATAAATAACATGCACATACTACATGGCTAGGTCGAAGCCCTTAGCCCAAGGAGAATTACTCAAACATAGATATGAAATCAACAATCATAAACATTGTAATGGAAATCATGAGATTGATAGAAAATAGTCTTACAATGTCACCAATTGGAGAAGAGATCTACTATTACAAGTGATTGAATATGGCTATGGTGGTGGAGAAGGGTTTGGAGATTAGATCTAGATCTATTCCTGTAACACCCTCAGAATCGGCCCTATGCAAGTTTCAGCGCTTCCCGCCAAACCCGCATAGAAACGATTCAAAGGTGCCCACCAGGCACTTGCGTGCGGGTGGAAAACGAAGTAATATCATTACACAATAGTCTTCGATGGAACCCACAGAACATATATATACAACAGCGACTCAAAGAGTCAAGAATACTGATATACAATACAAAGATCCAAATAACCTTGAAAACGATATAGCGTCCGAGTACGGACAAGATGCAAATTGAGCTAAGAGCCCTGAAGAATAACCAATGGCGTCCATAACCCTGCCCAGGCCAAGCCGGAAGTGTAACCCTGCTAACAACGTCGATCTCAAAACCTGCTTAAACAAAAGGGGTGCCGACAAAGGGCAAAGGAAAAAGAGAGAGCGGTCAGTACTGAGGCCAGTACACGGCGAGGCTAGAATTCGGCGGTCCTCGCCTACATAGGTATGGTGGACTGAGCGGCAGCGCAGCATGCACTAAACAACCTATAGAGACTCGATATAACTGTCGGCTACCAGAGAGGGATAAGAAAGTCCTATTCGGAACCATCCTGATACTACCACCAAACATACCCATCCTGGTATTTCCCCCTCGATACCAAATGAGGAAGTCAACCGAGGAACTCACACAGTTGGCAGTTTTATTCATTCCGTTATAGTGGCGGCAATTACTAGTCAAATATAGATAGCATGAGTCATCCTGATATAAAAAGCAGTGGGCAGTTTTAGTTAAACATTCCGTTGTAGTTGCAACACTTACTAGTCATATCGGATACAAGTCAAATTATAGCAGTAAACTTTAGTTATAGTTGTCTATGATCGAGAACTGTGCTCCAAGTCATCCATAACCGCGGACACGACTTTTCGAAAATATTTAACCCTGCAGGGGTGCACCAAAGTATCCACACGCACTTCGACCCTTTTTGCCAGATCAGTTAACATACACCCATCGGTATGTCGGCGGGGCCTAAGTCATGACGTTTCCCAGACCCAAAGCAAGTACATGGGGGCCACCCCACTAAGCTACCCGCAACGAAGTCGGCCGGTCTCCGAGACGGACTCAGGGTTTGCGTCAGTGGCTGTAAACGACTGGGAACCCGAAAGTGTGACTGGGCTTGTCGATACCGCGAAAACACTCTGCTTACCTAAACAAGAGACAGTGCGATTGCACAATTTTAAATTAAGCAGTAAAGCATGGCATAAGTACAGGATAGTAATAAAGCCCCAAACTAATTGTGGCCCCCGGTACAATACTTTGAAATCAGGTACTAATCTATGGGGGTGCCCATACACCCCACCTGTGGTTAGCGCGCTCGATCTCGGAACAGGTGTCAAGAACTCGGGGTCCTACGGGACACCAGTGAGCGGTTAAAATCCAAATATTGTCTATTACCCACCGGTGCCGCTGCATTTACCTACTTCAATTTTTAGTTATTAAACAATAATTAAAGCCATGATCATCTCCAACATTAAACATGCGGCAATACTCCAACAACTGTGGTACTTGACGACACGCAATAGCACTTGAGCAAGCGACTACGACGCGCAATTCCAACTATCTACCAAACAACAGGTAATAGGATGTGTCCAAGGCAATATAAGGCTGCAAGGGATATCACGGGTACGAAAACTAGAGCATCGCCACACAGATAGCAATAGATCAACAGGAGGGAATAAATACTATAAAAGTAAGATAGGTAGAAAGGGGGAGATGCTCGCCTGAAAAACATTGCCGAAGGTTCATCCGAAGAACGGGCGTCACTCGCATCAACTCATCGGCCTAATCCGTGAAGAAGCAAAACACTAGCACAAACACCGGATGCACTATTTAATACTATGACAGAGGATCGGGCATGATGCATGTATGATGTATGACATGGCAAAGGTGCAATGCAATTAGATCATATTAAGCGGAACCGGGGTCCCGACAATTAATTAATAGGTTCGAGTTGTTTAACTACCCCGCAATTTAAATGTTGTCTTAACATGGCAAATCATGGTATCGGTTCGCTACACAATTTTAAATGGAGTCCGGAATAAGACAAAGGTATTCCGCATATCGACTCCATATTTAATTATGAGATGAATTGGCATAAGGCCCCCAAACCACATGACAATATGTATGCAAGCATGGCAATTTAATATGCATCAGTTGATAATGTCATATTATAAAAATAATGGGGTCTCGGATAGGGAATCACTTTAGGGTTCTGCGAACTTGGGCTCCGAGGGGTTCGGGGTAGGTCTCAGGGTCCGGATCTGGGGTTCGGTCTCGGTGGAATCGTTCTCGGATAACGGAGTAGATCTCGGCGCATCCGAGAAGAAGAACTTGGTTGGCGTCGGGGGCACATCGGATCCGCCCTGGTCGGTGCCGATCTTGTCATCGATGGAGAACTTGAGTGGATCGGGTACCGGGGTCTTCGGATCCGTGAAGTAGATCTTGTCGCACGGTGTCCGGGGTAGACGAACTTGGCGTATTCACATCGGCGATCTTGGCGTTCGGGTTCTCGACTTCGCATCCGGGACGAAGGTCTTGTCGCATGTGTGGTCGCTGGGTCCGCGAAGTGGGCTTCGAGTATGGCGACGCATGTCGAAGATCTTGTCGGTGGCCTTGGAGTGGTACTCTGGGCTGCTTCGGGTTCCTGGCGATGGTCTTGTCGGCTGAGATGGAGCACTTTGATGATCGGGCTCGATTGCCGAAGGCGAACTCGGTTCTAGTTCCGGAGATCTCCGGTGTAGATCTTGGCGTACCACCAGTTGAGAAGAACTTAAATCGTTATTGTCGGTCTTGTCGCACAGGGTTTCTTGCACAACCGCCTCAGAACAACCACATGACCTTGGGCCCTAGGACAAACAGGCCTCGACACGACCAGGCGCTTGAACTGGAAGACATCCACGCGCACTGGAGGAAGCCGGGAAAAGGCGAGGCCACGGAGTCGAGGGAGTACGGCGGGGCAACAGAGCTCCCAGCGGCAGTGCTCTGCGGACGCGGGTCGAGGCGGGCGGCTGAGAAGAGGAAGCGTGGTGAAGGAGGAGGTGGCCGACGAAGGGGTTTCGCGACGGCAGTGGGCATAGGAGGAGGCGGTGGCGCCACAGGCAGAGAAAGACGCGGCCAGGGCACACGGGGCCGGGATCGACGGCGGAGGGCCTGGCGATGTCGGGGACGCGCGCGGCGGCATATGATGGCAAGGCGCACTGGAGAGCTCGTACAGGGGCGGCCACGGCCGGTGCTGGATGGGACAGAGCCGGGTGAGGTGAACGGAGAGAGGCGACGCGACGACACACTCCGGAGGATGCGAAGGCGCGGAGGTACTGGCCAGCGGCGGCTGGAGAGGCACGACAAGCTAGGGCCGAGCAGCGGCGAACCTGCAGACGAGGGCCGGCAGGTAGAGGCGAGGGAGTCGCTCGGGGACAGGGGACGCGGTCCGGCGACGGGTCCCGGCTCCTGGCGGAGAGGACGCGCTGCAGGGGGGGGAAGGTCGGGCGAGGTGGGACACGCCCTTGGTGGCGGCAGCTGGGTAGAGAGCAACGAGAGAAGAGGGGGGCGGGGTTAGGTCGAGGGAGAGGAACGCATGCGAGGGGGAGCGTCGGGTCTGGCGGTGGAGATTGTGGGCTCAGGATAGGAGAGGATCGAGGGGAAGGAGAGGGTGGGGCCCAAAGCGACGGGGTGGTTGGGTGACGTGGAGTAGTTGACCATGGCCAAGCGGATTCGTCTGGGAAGCAGGCTGGCGGTAGGTGGCGGTGGTTGATTGGATGGAGGGAGGGCCAGGCTGATGTGGCGCAAAGGGATAGGTTGGGGTGAGGTGGAGGGGGCTGGGTAGGATAGGGTGGGGTAGGAAAAGGTTTGGGTAGTCTGGTTTTTGCACTGGGGGTGGCCGACTGGGTCGGAGCGGCCCGGTACGGCTGTCCCCTAAAATAAACTAAATATTTTATTATTTAAAACGGGGCGTTTGAAATCCATTGGTAGACGAAACAAAATAATCCGGAGACCCGGGTTTTGTGTTTGAATAAAGACGGGTCGTTCGGAAGACAAAAATAGATTTTTCGAAGATAGTTTTATGCAAACAAATGCAAGATGACATGACGATGCTCAAATGCAATGTGGCATGATGACATGAGCATGCGGTCATGATGATGCAATGCACAAAAACAACGCGATTTTCTAGTAGTGGTTTTTGCGGGGCGCCACAATTCGACACCACTAACAATGAATCTCGCCCTCTAGATCCGCCTCATGGTACCGGAAGGAAGGTCGGTGATCTGCGTCTTCTCGCTTCGTGTAGATCCTCGCGACACCACTAACAAGAGGTCGTTGTCCGTGATCGTCGAGAGAACACTCCGGGAACAAAAGGTCGAAGGTAGAGGTATCAACAAATAAAGCCACCTCTAGCTTCGATAGAAAGAGGGAACCGATGCATTCTCATCCACTTCAATGTACAAAAGCGAATAGAAGGGGTAGTCGGCATGGGGGCCAATCCATCATGCACCCAAACTATTTCTCTGCACAATCAGTAGAAAAGCGTGCAACCATTCTCGGAATCAGACTGAAGATCTCGACAATCGAGGTTCAGAAACAAAGGAGTGATGCAGACTCTGCATCGGATCTGGCGTAGATGATGTCGTCGCGTCGGAAAACACCGGAAGGCACGAGAAGGAACAAAGAGAAGTCCACCAGACGAAGGATTCCTCGGATAGCATGAAGACCAGATGTAGCAACACCGTTACCAAAGGAGGAAGCGAAACCCTGAAGGTACGATGGAACCCAACCACGAGAAATCCTGGACTCGAAGAGAGAGAAGAGAGCGGATTCAAAACACGCAGAGGTGAGAGGAGAGCAGCAGAGGGGTAAGGAGTAAAATCAGACCTAATCAGAACTATCCAACCGATTTTGCAAAAATAGTTTTGACACTCTACTTCGGCCGTTAGCTAGGTTATCCTACAGGCTGGACTTGTGGGGTATCGCAACTGCTGAGCTCTGATACCACTCGTAGAACACCCTCGAATCGGCCCTATGCAAGTTTCAGCGCTTCCCGCCAAACCCGCATAGAAACGATTCAAAGGTGCCCACCAGGCACTTGCGTGCGGGTGGAAAAGGAAGTAATATCATTACACAATAGTCCTCGATGGAACCCACAGAACATATATATACAACAGCGACTCAAAGAGTCAAGAATACTGATATACAATACAAAGATCCAAATCACCTTGAAAACGATATAGCGTCCGAGTACGGACAAGATGCAAATTGAGCTAAGAGCCCTGAAGAATAACCAATGGCGTCCATAACCCTGCCCAGGCCAAGCCGGAAGGGTAACCCTGCTAACGACGTCGATCTCAAAACCTGCTTAAACAAAAGGGGTGCCGACAAAGGGCAAAGGAAAAAGAGAGCGGTCAAGATCTTGAGGCCAAGACAGCGAGGCTAGAATTGGCGGTCCTCGCCTACATAGGTATGGTGGACTGGCGGCACAAAGATGCACTAAACAACCTATAGAGACTCGATATAACCGGCTACCGAGAGAGGATAAGAAAGTCCTATTCGGAACCATCCTGATACTACCACCAAACATACCCATCCTGGTATTTCCCCCTCGAGACCAAACGAGGAAGTCAACCGAGGAACTCACACAGTTGGCAGTTTTATTCATTCCGTTATAGTGGCGGCAATTACTAGTCAAATATAGATAGCATGAGTCATCCTGATATAAAAGCAAGGCGTTTTAGTTAAACATTCATTGTAGAAGGTGCAACACTTACTAGTCATATCGGATACAAGTCAAATTATAGCAGAAACTTTAGTTATAGTTGTCTATGATCGAGAACTGTGCTCCAAGTCGTCCATAACCGCGACACGGCTTTTAAAATATTTAACCTGCAGGGTGCACCAAAGTCACCACACGCACTTAGACCCTTTTTGCCAGATCAGTTAAAATACACCCAGCGGTAAGTCTGCGGGGCCTAAGTCATGACGCTTCCTGACCCAAAGCAAGTACATGGGGCCACCCACTAAGCTACCCAACGAAGTCGGCCGGTCTCGAGACGGACTCGTGGTTTGCGCTGGCTGTAAACGATCGGAACCCGAAAGTGTGACTGGCTTGTCGATACCGAAAACACTCCGCTTACCTAACAGACAAAAAGATTGATTACAATTTTAAATTAAGCAGTAAAGCATGGCATAAGTACAGGATAGTAATAAAGCCCCAAACTAATTGT
The DNA here is from genome assembly GCA_023614405.1 of Avena insularis. NCBI lineage: Eukaryota > Viridiplantae > Streptophyta > Magnoliopsida > Poales > Poaceae > Avena > Avena insularis. The sequence continues at coordinate 40,089,784 of CM042691.1, read as the reverse complement.
GGCCCCCGGTACAATACTTTGAAATCAGGTACTAATCTATGGGGGTGCCCATACACCCCACCTGTGGTTAGCGCGCTCGATCTCGGAACAGGTGTCAAGAACTCGGGGTCCTACGGGACACCAGTGAGCGGTTAAAATCCAAATATTGTCTATTACCCACCGGTGCCGCTGCATTTACCTACTTCAATTTTTAGTTATTAAACAATAATTAAAGCCATGATCATCTCCAACATTAAACATGCGGCAATACTCCAACAACTATGGTACTTGACGACACGCAATAGCACTTGAGCAAGCGACTACGACGCGCAAGTCCAACTATCTACCAAACAACAGGTAATAGGATGTGTCCAAGGCAATATAAGGCTGCAAGGGATATCACGGGTACGAAAACTAGAGCATCGCCACACAGATAGCAATAGATCAACAGGAGGGAATAAATACTATAAAAGTAAGATAGGTATAAAGGGGGAGATGCTCGCCTGAAAAACATTGCCGAAGGTTCATCCGAAGAACGGGCGTCACTCGCATCAACTCATCGGCCTAATCCGTGAGGAAGCAAAACACTAGCACAAACACCGGATGCACTATTTAATACTATGACAGAGGATCGGGCATGATGCATGTATGATGTATGACATGGCAAAGGTGCAATGCAATTAGATCATATTAAGCGGAACCGGGGTCCCGACAATTAATTAATAGGTTCGAGTTGTTTAACTACCCCGCAATTTAAATGTTGTCTTAACATGGCAAATCATGGTATCGGTTCGCTACACAATTTTAAATGGAGTTCGGAATAAGACAAAGGTATTCCGCATATCGACTCCATATTTAATTATGAGATGAATTGGCATAAGGCCCCCAAACCACATGACAATATGTATGCAAGCATGGCAATTTAATATGCATCAGTTGATAATGTCATATTATAAAAATAATGGGGTCTCGGATAGGGAATCACTTTAGGGTTCTGCGAACTTGGGCTCCGAGGGGTTCGGGGTAGGTCTCAGGGTCCGGATCTGGGGTTCGGTCTCGGCGGGATCATTCTCGGATAACGGAGTAGATCTCGGCGCATCCGAGAAGAAGAACTTGGTTGGCGTCGGGGGCACATCGGATCCGCCCTGGTCGGTGCCGATCTTGTCGTCGATGGAGAACTTGAGTGGATCGGGTACCGGGGTCTTCGGATCCGTGAAGTAGATCTTGTCGCACGGTGTCCGGGGTAGACGAACTTGGGGTATTCGCATCGGCGATCTTGGCGTTCAGGTTCTCGACTTCGCATCCGGGACGAAGGTCTTGTCGCATGTGTGGTCGCCGGGTCCGTGAAGTGGGCTTCGAGTATGGCGACGCATATCGAAGATCTTGTCGGTGGCCTTGGAGTGGTACTCTGGGCTGCTTCGGGTTCCTGGCGATGGTCTTGTCGGCTGAGATGGAGCACTTTGATGATCGGGCTCGATTGCCGAAGGCGAACTCGGTTCTAGTTCCGGAGATCTCCGGTGTAGATCTTGGCGTACCACCAGTTGAGAAGAACTTAAATCGTTATTGTCGGTCTTGTCGCACAGGGTTTCTTGCACAACCGCCTCAGAACAACCACATGACCTTGGGCCCTAGGACAAACATGCCTCGACACGACCAGGCGCTTGAACTAGAAGACACCCACGCGCACTGGAGGAAGCCGGGAAAAGGCGAGGCCACGGAGTCGAGGGAGTACGGCGGGGCAACAGAGCTCCCAGCGGCAGTGCTCTGCGGACGCGGGTCGAGGCGGGCGGCTGAGAAGAAGAAGCGTGGTGAAGGAGGAGGTGGCCGACGAAGGGGTTTCGCGACGGCAGTGGGCGTAGGAGGAGGCGGTGGCGCCACAGGCAGAGAAAGGCGCGGCCAGGGCGCACGGGGCCGGGATCGACGGCGGAGGGCCTGGCGATGTCGGGGACGCGCGCGGCGGCGTATGATGGCAAGGCGCGCTGGAGAGCTCGTACAGGGGCGGCCACGGCCGGTGCTGGCTGGGACAGAGCCGGGTGAGGTGAACGGAGAGAGGCGACGCGATGACGCACTCCGGAGGATGCAAAGGCGCGGAGGTACTGGCCAGCGGCGGCTGGAGAGGCACGACAAGCTAGGGGACGATCCCGGGACAGGTCGGCTCCTGGCGGAGAGGACGCGCTGCAGGGGGGGAAGGTCGGGCGAGGTGGGACACGCCCTTGGTGGCGACAGCTGGGTAGAGAGCAACAAGAGAAGAGGGGGGCGGGGTCAGGTCGAGGGAGAGGAACGCATGCGAGGGGGAGCGTCGGGTCTGGCGGCGGAAATTGTGGGCTCAGGATAGGAGAGGATCGAGGGGAAGGAGAGGGTGGGGCCCAGAGCGACGGGGTGGTTGGGCGACGTGGAGTAGTTGACCGCGGGCGCGGTTGCGTGCGGGAAACGGTCGGCAGGGTGGGGCCCAGGCTGGCGGTAGGTGGCGGTGGTTGATTGGATGGAGGGAGGGCCAGGCTGATGTGGCGCAAAGGGATAGGTTGGGGTGAGGTGGAGGGGGCTGGGTAGGATAGGGTGGGGTAGGAAAAGGTTTGGGTAGTCTGGTTTTTGCACTGGGGGTGGCCGACTGGGTCGGAGCGGCCCGGTACGGCTGTCCCCTAAAATAAACTAAATATTTTATTATTTAAAACGGGGCGTTTGAAATCCATTGGTAGACGAAACAAAATAATCCAGAGACCCGGGTTTTGTGTTTGAATAAAGACGGGGCGTTCGGAAGACAAAAATAGATTTTTCGAAGATAGTTTTATGCAAACAAATGCAAGATGACATGACGATGCTCAAATGCAATGTGGCATGATGACATGAGCATGCGGTCATGATGATGCAATGCACAAAAACAACGCGATTTTCTAGTAGTGGTTTTTGCGGGGCGCCACAATTCCTCCGGTGGTGTGGTTTCTGATGGCTAGGTGTCGTCGGTGGCGAAGCAAGTGAGTTTTCTCGTCGCCCGAGGCCTCTTTATATAGGGTTCCCTTCATGAAAGTTGTTCTGTTTGACCTACCGGTGTCGATGGCAACTATACGGCCGGAATTTTATTCCCTCTGTATAGTTGGTCGTTAAAGCTTCTGTTGATGGGGATATACTTTCCAGGTATACCCACATGACTCACTGACCAGGGTGGCCCACCAACAAGTTAGAGCTTTGCTTCACGGGCGGCCCAGCCAGGGAAAGAAGACATAGTCCAATCTGGATATGACAAGGCCCACAAGACTTACCAACTTATGCCTGTAGTATTACTTGTAGTCCAAGTTGTATCTAGTTAACTATTCCGTAACGTATCCGTATAGGTTTCTCCTGTAACCCTAGGCCCGGGGGACTATATTAACTGGCCCAATGGGAGCCTTTATGGAAATACAATCTCTAAAACCACAATCTACTCGCACAAGCGAACTCTCTTGTAATCCAATGTAACATCCGGCTCCCGCCGATATATTACTGGGTCACTAGCAGGAGTAGGATCCGATCACCATAGTCGGATCTAAAACTGGGTAAACTTGTGCTCACCGCTCCCGGAACACCGTACGGCTCACACCCTATCTTCTCGACGCCTGTAGGACCCCCTATGGAGTACTTGTCATCAATCCGATGATAGTTGGTGCCCACTGTCGGGCCCGTGACCTTCAGACCTTCATTCTAGGTGGAATCTGCGTGTGCAGGAATCGGCAAAACAATCGCTATGGAACCTATCATCCTCCTGGACGAGACTTGGATTTTGGCTAAGGAACCCGTAACAACCTACATAATCATGTCCATCGGCGAGATCGATATCTTTCTCATTTTCGCTCAACCCACCCAGAGTTGTACCCGTAACCCTAGAGGTGATGACCATGGTGGAAGAAAAATCTAGATCTGCTCTATCCGCGGAGGCAGAAGAGTTCAAAATCCCAAAAAACCTGAACCCACCCAGCCCGCTCTCATACTGGAAGTAGTGGTGGAAAAGAAATCCGGATATGATCTCCCAGTTGAGATCGGGTACACGGATGAGGAGTATATTTGCTTCGGATCCGACTTTGTCGATGCTGAGCCAGAAAAGATGTTCACAGGGTACAGGATCAGGACGAAGAGATGACCCCGCTTCAATTACAAGCTAGAGGCAAAGGTCAGATGCTCTAGTCCCTCGAGACCACAAATAGGAAGCATTGCTTCGTGTTCCACGTAAGCTCTGGATCCGACTCTGTCAATGCTGGAGCTGGAAACGATTCAGTTCTCGATGCAATCGAAGAAAATTCTGACTCACCTGATTCCCCTCAAGAATAACTGACATCACAAGAACTCAGAGACATCGAGAAAGACATGGAGGCGTATGAGCAAGAATTCGAATCCCACAAAACGCAAAGTGATCCAGAGACACATCCAAATCCATACGATAGCATGGATGAAGATTACACTTCGCAAGATGACATGGACACTGGCGATTCCTCCGAGATTCAGAAGCCAACGATGACGGAAAGTACTGATGGAAGCTTATCCCCCAGTACTTGAACAAAAGCCATCTTTGTCATCGGTACGCACGTAAAGGCTACTGGGAGGTCAAAGAAGATGAACAACAACAAAAACCTGACACTAGCAGATCCGGTTGAGGAATCTCACGACGAAGAAGTTTATGAAGAAATCGAGATGGAGAACATGATGGTGATCCGGCAAAACCCACCTCAAACGATCCTCCGGTTGATGGACACGTCGTCACCAAGGGTGCGCGCGAAATATATGGAGATGTAGTCACAATACCAATCCCAGCTGGTTCAGATCTTACTCCGTATCAACTGGAGAAAATGGTTGAGGATCTAGAAAAGCATCGGTTGTTCTTACTCGTGAAGGAAATATGCCTGAGAGGCAATAATAAAGTGGTTATTATCATATTCCTTATTTATGATAAATGTTTATTTTGCATGCTATAATTGTATTAATAGGGAAACATTAATACATGTGTGTTTAATAAACAAAGAGAAAGTTCCTAGTTATGCATCTCTTATAAACTAGCTCGTTGATTAACAAGATGATCAAAGGTTTCCTGATCATGGACATTGGATGTTGTTAATAACGAGGTCACAACATTGTTGGAATGATGTGATGAACATTCATCCGAAGTATATCATTACGATCAAGGTCATTGTGTTTATATTGCTATAACATCATACTGTAGAGGTCCCAACCTTTAATAAGGTAGAGACCCATGTGTTTACAATGCTAGTCCCTGGATCAATAGCTATCATCCACAGTTAAGATGTAATATCAAGAAATAAAGGTCATAATAGAACTTTATAACCAGGAATAAAATAATTCATTACATCTTACATAGCTCATTTGGCTACCTCATTACAATGCAGCAGAAATAACTATAGCATGGAGTCCTTCATCTTCAAAATGCCATAGGCAATCATGTTGGCTGTAGACTTGTAATCCTAATCAACACACTTCACTAACATCAAACAAACCTGCAACATAATAAGTTACATCCACAAGGGTCAATACATTTGAATTGTATTGGAAAGTGATACTATGGTAGATTAGTAGTATCTATCATCTATATGCATTTGGCTAAGTGGAGCTTAGGCTTGCTTTGCTCAAAATAAATTTTCCTTATCATTTGAAAACACTAAGTTTTTGTTTGTCAAAATCACCCAAGGAATCTGCCAATCAAAGATTGAAGATCCTTTAACCCTTGTTCAACCACAAGTTTTAACTTAGAAATTGGGATGAGGAGATTCTTGATAGCTTCCATGTCTTGATGCTCAAATTGTCCATTGTCGGGGACATGGCTAAGTACTTAGATTTTACTCTCTCGAGAGGTGGTGCACTTTCCCCACAAGACTCGACATGCATCAAGACAAGATCTTTCAGAAGCCTTCCCTTAGACCAAAATGGATGAGTTCCAAACCTATCATCCCCTACCACGAACTATCCATTTGGCTAAGTGATTGCAACCGATATGATCCAGGCAGATCCCATAATGCCAAGTGGCTACACTTGAAGCTTCTCAACATTTGACATCTCAAATCTCTTTGTTCCTGGGTGGCATTCCACAAGTGATATACATAAGGTTCACCAATCCCCTGGCCTTGTGTAACCACTCAACAAAAATCCATCCAAGCAATACCATTCCACCTAGGTGATTCATTCACTTAGTTGTTTAATTAAACAAAACACAAGTCCTTGACTTAGAAATATTCCATAGCATGAATATAATCCACCCTTGTTTTCTACTAGCTAAGCTAAGCATGATGGCTGTAGGAATCTTAACTTAGGGGAAAATTCTACTAAGGTTTCATCTACTAGGATTTCCCATGGCATAGTTAACACTTAGAAAATTCCATGCAAGTCCTACTTAGAAATATCACTAATGCATAGTGAAAGTAATGGTACAAAAGTATGAAGCACCACTTGCCTTTTTGGTAGAGAATATAAGTTCACTCCTTGATCTTTCAATAGTCACAATCTTCAAATTTCACTATAATTCAATCAAGCAAGGCACAAATTCAATCTACCATTCAAGCAATTCATCACATAGAATAATAACAACAAAGCAAGGCATGCAAGCATGCCAAGGATTGTTTTATTTGGAAAAGTGGTTTCTAATAGGTTATAAACATTTTAAAACACCTATTGGTCATTTATAAAAGTGGCAAAACCATTTGATATTAAGTTAGTGAAATTGGCCACTTTAAATCATTTTTGTTTTTTAGAAATGATTTAATCAAAGTAATAATTTCTAGTGTTTGACAAATATATTTTTTAAACACAAATATTTGTGTTTTAAGGTCAAGTGTTTAATATTAAAACCATTTGCAAAAGGTTTTACCTATAAACCATTTTTATACCAAAGCAACATTTTATTTTGTTGGAAATGCCTTTAAGTAAGGTAATAATTTTCTAGACAAATACATTTTTAAATCCAAAACATGGTGTTTAGGGTCATAGAGTTTAAATCAAATCATTTTCCAAAGGTTTTACCCAAAAAGCATTTTTAAAACATATTCAACATTTTTGTTTAGCTAGAAATGCTTTAATTCAAAGGAATAATTCCTAAGTGTCACAAAATATATTTTTAAACACAAAAGTTGTTTTACATGGTCAGTAGGTTCAAAACAATCTATTTACAAAAGATTTCACCCTAAAAACATTTATGGAATAATTTTTATATTCAAAATATGCCTACACATGTTTCTGCAAAAACAACTAATTTTTCAGAAGCAATTCACTAAACAAAGTGCATGGTTGGAAAGGTTTCTTATTTCTAATTCCATTGATATAAAATTTGCAAAATTAGGACATGTGGATCGAAAGTTATGAATTTTTCAAATCTAACATCTAATAGAAATGTTTCTGTCTATTTAAAACAACACAGTGCCACGCGTCTTGTTCTTATTGGCCGAAAACGGTTCATGCGGATCGGCTGTTACAGAGCGTTAGATCTAAAGAAAATCGTGTGGCTCAGATGGACTCGTACCCCTTCACTTTAGTCATCTATCTTAGCCGACGGATCAAGATCTAACGGTGCAAATCGAATCGACCACAAACGAGCGGTGCTGCAACGGTGGCTGGCGGCGGAGCGGTCTGGAAGTGGCATCGTCAGCGATGCAGGAAGCGAGAGAGAGAGAGAGAGAGAGAGAGAGAGAGAGAGAGAGAGAGAGAGAGAGAGAGAGAGAGAGAGAGAGAGAGAGAGAGAGGCTCACTGAGTTCGCAGCATGTTGCTGATGCTCAACGTGGTCGTCGGAAGGTAGGGGCGCACGGGGTTGACGACAATTGCTCGTCGGAGTTGTCTACTGGATCGGGCTCGCACGGTCGTCGACGGGGGCGAGTTACTGTGGCGTATTAAGTCAAGGGAATCAGTCAGGAAGATGCGCGAGAGTTCGGGATTGCGAGGATACCCACCAGAGAACAAGGGGCGTGTTGATTCATCGGTTGCTACTCACCGGAGTTGAGACAAACTGCGGCGGCGCTCAGTAGTGGACGAAGTTGATGCTCTGGGTCACGAGAAGGCATGCAGTTGGGGTTAATGGATGCGCACAGTGATGGTGAACAAGCGAGCGTGTACCAGAGAGGATGGGGCGGTGTGTACTCACTGGAATTGTCGCCGGAGTGTATCGGAGCAGTGAGATTCGGGCGAGTAATTTGTTCAGCCTGTTGGCGGGGAGGGTGTGGTGACGGAGGGGAAAGACAGAGGACGTCGAGGCGCTTTAATAAGCGTGGTCGCAAGGCAGAATCAGTGCAGCAATAACGCATATTGAAGCGACCATTCAACGGCCAGTAACGGCGAGGTGAGGACGTGGCCAGCGTTGGGGTGAAGACAATGATGACCTCGTTGTGGGGCCCTACGTCAGCGAGGTGAGGGTTTTCGTGCGGGCTCCAATCGTCAGTGGTTGTGGGGGTAGGGTTTGCGGTGTGAACCGTTTTTCTTCAGGGAAGAGGGGAAATGGGTCTGCTCGGCTAGATGGGCTGGGGTTCTGCTGGGCTGGTTTGTTTTATTTATCTCTTCCTCTGTTTTCTTTTTCTTTTTCCATTTCATTTTCTGTTTTGAATTTGTTCAAATGATTTTAGACTCTTTTTCAGTTCAAATCTTTTCAAACTTTTCAGCAAGTTTTTGTACTGTTTTAAACATGTATTTAAAGTCCATTTTAGAATAATGCTTTTATTCTTTTATGGCTTATATTTTATTTAAAATGGGCACTTGTCTCTTATTCAAATAAGATTTTATTTATTTTAAAAACTCTTATTTCAATTCTAATTTTTTTACCAAACCTTTTTCAGTAGGTTTTATTTATTCAAATAATTCACTTTGAATTATTTAAAATATTTAATGTGATTTATTAATCTAATAAATTGGGCAATTTTCTTTATTCAAATAAAATCAAATATGGATTTAATTCCATATAATTTTATTTAAATGTTTCTTTTATTTCATTTAAGTTAATTAAATAACTTTTATTCCACTTGGGAAAATTCGATTTATTACTTTCCGATGATTTAATTAATCATTTTCTATTAGGGATTTTGTCTTTATTAAATTTAATTAGAATAGGGTTTAATCCCATATACTTTTATTTGTATATTCTTTATCCCTGTATTTTATTTGGATTATTGTTATTTCATTTGCTTATGGATTTAGCTCAAGATTTAAATTTCCTTCTAAATAATTTACTTAGGATTTATTATTTAGGCAAATAGTCTTTGTTAAAATAGAATTGAATATGTTTCAAAGCCCATATTGTTTTATTTAAATTATTTAATAAACTTTTATTTGTTTATGGACTTGGCCAAGATTTAATTTGGCTTTTAAATACTCCTTATTTATTTATTCCCTTCTTTATCTTATAAAATCCATATTTTTTATTTGTGGATCCAAACTTGGTGATTCCAATTTGTAGAATTTTATATAATACTTGTTTATCCTTTTAAATCACTTAGTATTATTTTTATCATAATTTGGTATGGATTTTAGATAGGAGATTTATTAGCTTTTAAAATTATTTCCTTTCATCTTATTAAATTCATAAGTTTTTAACCATGGCTCCAAATTAAGTGAAATCAATTTCTATGATTTTATAATATTTTTTTGTTTATCATTCTTGATCAACTATAAATGTTTGTTGATAAATTTTATATGGATCAAATCCTTAGTCTTATAGAGATCTTGGAAATGATTTATTCCATTAGGGTTTTAGGGTTTTGGTTTAACTTTTCTCAGTGTTCAAATTTCAATACACAATATTGATGAATCCATTTCACTTGTTTTGAAATTTGTTGAATTCCATTTTGTTCAAAGTTTGTTCAAGATGGGTTTTAAGTTTCCATTTAGAAATAAAAATTTTCTTTTCACCCTAAATTTCAATAATTATTTATTTTGTTTATTTATTTTTCACATTTCAAAATTTGGAAAATTTTGGGATGTGACACATACGAAGTAATCTTAATCCTTATACCATAAGATCATGTCAATCACTAACACCGGAAGAGTGTCTTGATAACATCAAACGTCACACCGTAACAGGGTGACTATAAAGATGGGTTCAGTGCTACGAAGGTGTTCAAGAGTGGAATTTTTCCATCCCGATAATGGATAGATATACTGTGGGACCTCTTGGTGATATCATATTAGTTAGCTTGCAAGCAAGTGATTGATCACTAGAATGTTATATCACAGGAACGAGAAAAGAGTACATGTTGGTTACGAGATCAAAATAGGTATGGAGATACCGATGATCGAATCTCGGACCTGTAATATATCGCGAGACAAAGGGATTGAGTTACATGCGTATAAGGTTCACACGATGCCAGAAGTCATCATTGAATGTGTGGGAGTCAGTACGGATCTCTAGGTCCTGCTGTTGATTATTGATCAGAGAGGGTCTCGATCATGTCTTCATTATTCGCGAACCATAGGGTGACACACTTAAGGGATACCGACACCATTTGGAGCAAATAATATGCCAGAAAAAGAAAAAGGAAAGCGCAGGAATTTATTTCACTAGACACCGGAAATGTTTCTGTTGAAACTGCTGAAACAGGTTCTACATGTGAAATTGAAATGTTGTAAGGGGTTTTATGTGAATTTTTTTAATTAGAGTAATTAACAAAATTCAGAATAAATAAATAAAAGAGTTTTATTTAAATGAGAGCTTGCATCAAATTTGGTGGAAATTTAATGCATGTGAGTGGATTATTGAGTGGAGGCTTTTTTATGTGAGTGGAGGCTTTTCATTTTTAGTGGGAGCTCCACCCACATGAATGTGGAAGAGGTGGGGGTAGACACCATGGCTGGTCTCCATGCCCCTTGGGGTGCCCCCCTCTCCCTATAAAAGGCCCCACTCTCCTCCTCTCACACACACCTCCTCGTGAAGGATCTCTCCCCCCCCCCCTTCAGAATGTCCCCATGGTCTCGGATCAGCGAGATACATGTTCCCGGTGGATTTTTCTGGAAGGATTTGTTACTTCCGCTTCTTCGCTGGAGCGAGGGCATGGAGGTTGTCGGGGTACCCGGACATGTGTGAGATCATAGATGCACCACTACTTTGTGGTGCTGGACCGGATGGACCGGATGGACTTTTTCTCGATCTTGAGATTGGCTAGCGTTCGACTACATCATCCACGAGTACAACCTCTTTAACGCTATTCGGTCTTCGAGGGTATGTATTCTATGTATGTATATCCACCCGTTGCTTGTATCTAGTAGATAGATCTTGGTACATAGTTGTTCCCATCGTAGGAAATTTTTTGTTTTCTATGCTGCGAACCCTACAGTGGTATCAGAGCTGGATCTATGCGTAGATGCTTTGCACGGGTAGTACACATATATATATTTGGGAGATGATGATCATTTTATTGCTTCTTAGTTGTACTTTGGATATTGGTGGCATAGTGGGATGAAGCGTCCCGGACAAACTTTACATGTCCTCGCACATGAGACCTATTCCACGCTTGACATGCAACTAGTTTTGCATAAGTGGCTAGCGGGTGTCTGTCTCTCCTACTATAGTCAATATCTAATTTGCAATGAGTTTTCAATAATTTGGTTATCCTCGTTGTATTTCATTTTCGTAGGTAAGAACGGTTCTATCTCCGAAAGCCCTTAGCCACATAAAAATTTGCAATGGATAAATTAGAAGCGTCTAGTTTAGATTATTGTTGGGCTAGTGTCATGATATGGTGATGTTGTAAGTAGAAGTATAAGTAAACAATATTACAACACACATGAAGTGTAAGTTCCATAGACCTTGGCCTTACACATAGAGGAATGATGAAAATCATACCACGATGCACATTATGGAGATCAAGTGCAAGAACCATATCATTTCACTTCTTCACATGTGATGTTTGTTGCATCTTATATTGCTTGTTTGGAGTTTTATTAGCATAATAATATGATCCCTCATTTAGATATCAAGATAAAAATGTGTTCTTCCTTAAGTGTGCACCGACAATGTTTTGCCACTTCAAGACATCACATGATGATCGGGTGTACTTGAATCCACGATCATATCTCGGGTGTAAGACAGTTTTACACACGCGAATACTAAGGTTCTTACTTGGCAAGCCTAGCATGTGCAGACATGGGCTCGGAACACATACCGAAAGGTTAAGCATGAGTCATATGCTTGATATGATGACCATATAAATGCTCGCCTTTGAAGCTACACCGACTCAGATGATCGGACTTGGTGTAGTGGATTTGGTTCATGTAATCACCAAAAAGACACGAGGGATGTCGTTTTTGAGTGGGAGTTCATTTCTAATTTGGATTAGTAGAACTCAATTTATCATAAATTAAATCAAAGTGAATTAGCATAATTTTTTATAGTCATTGGAATTCATTCACCACCTTATGCTTAGTTGTAATTGAGATAATAGAACTATAGAATTCCGGATATTTACCTTACGAACTGGTATCATATTTTGTTGAGTGTCAATCTAAAGTTTAAAGTCCTATTGCAAACTTTCAGCAAACTCTGTTTACTCCATGAAATTTGATAATTAGTATTAAATCAAGAGTAACAATTCCAGTGTTAGTATCTAAAGTATCATGTTTGCCTCCATGATTCTTGATTTAAATATCGAGATTATCTAGGAGCTGAAAGAATTGTTTCAGAAACCATAATGTGTGGCAGATATAACGATATCTGAAACGATGATTTGGTTGCAATATGATAGAGTATAATGTATGTTCTCATATTAGATGAGAATTTGCAAAGGTTGGAGATGCTAGACATCCTAATCATCCAAAAGGGTTTTGGAAAGTAACGTTATACTCACAATTCGCCTTTATAAGCTACATTAGCTTGATCATGAAAGTCGTCATTATAAGGATGAATATAAGATGTATGTAAAGTGTTTACTACACTAAAATATTACTAAAGAATGGATTTTGAAAGAACGTCGATCACTTTATGTGACGTTTGATGTCAACAAGAAACTCTTCCGGTGTTAGTTATTGGCATGATATCATGGTCTAAGGATTAGGATCACTTCGTAAGTTGTTTATAGCAATATAAACTCAATGAATTTGATCGTAATGTTATACTTCGGATGAATGTTCATCACATCATTACATTAATGTTGTGATCTCGTTATTAATAACATCCAATGTCTATGATCAGGAAACTATGATCATCTTGTTAATCAACGAACTAGTTTATGAGAGAGGCATAACTAGGAACTTTCTGTTTATTTATTAAACACACATGTATTAATGTTTACGTATTAATACAATTATAGCATGCAAAATAAACATCTATCATATACTTGGAATACACATAATAAACACTTTATTATTGCCTCTCAGGGCATATTCCCTTCAGTCTCCCACTTGCACTAGAGACAATAATCTAGTTACATAGTGATGTATCTAACACCCATGGAGTTCTGGTGTAGATCATGTTTTGCTCTAGGGAGAGTTTTAGTCAACGGATCTGCTACATTGAGATCCATATGTACTTTACAAATCTTTATATCTCCATCCTTGACATGCTCGCGGATGGAGTGAAACAGGCGCTTAATATGCTTGGAATGCTTGTGAGACCTTGGCTCTTTGGCATTGGCAACGACACCATTGTCACAATAGATCACCATTGGGTCCAACGTGTTTGCAACCACACCTAGTTTGTATATGAACTCCTTCATCCAAACTGCTTCCTGAGCCGCTTTCGAAGCAGCAACATATTCGGCCTCCGTCGTTGATCCCGCCACCACAGGTTGTTTGGAGCTCCTCCAACTAACCGCTCCGCCATTCATGAGAAATACGTATCCGGATCGAGACTTAGAGTCATACGGATCGGTGTCAAAGCTAGCGTTGACATAACACTTAGCGACGAGCTCTTCTTAACCTCTGTATACAAGAAACATACCTTAGTTCTTCGCAAGTACTTAAGGATATTCTTGACCGCTTTCCAGTGTTCCGAACCTGGATCCGATTGGTACCTACTAGTCAAACTAATAGCATGTGCCACATCCGGTCTTGTACATAGCATGGCGTACATTATACTACCTCCGTTTCAGGGCTTAAGGCGCACACGCTTTCCAAAGCAAAGTTTGACCGAAAGAATTAAACAACAAAATCTTGATTATATTGTACATAATTAGTATCGTTGGATTCGATTTGAAAAATACTTTCAAGTGGTACTAGTTTTATACCAAAACTCTTTATGTATTTAGAGTAATTCTTGGTCAAAGAAAAAACACGCAAAACGAGGATGCCTTAAGCCCTAAAACGGAGGGAGTAGAGCCTATGGCTGAAGCATAGGGGACTTTGTCCATTTTCTCTCTTTCTTCCACCGTAGCCGGACTTGAGTCTTACTCAATGTCGTGCCTTGTGTCATAGGTAAGAACCCCTTCTTACTATCTTCCATTTTAAACTTCTTTAAAATCTTATCAAGGTATGTACTTTGCGATAGCCCTATTAGGCGCCTAGATCTATCTCTATAGATCTTTATGCCTAATATGTATGACGCTTCACCTAGGTCCTTCATTGAAAATTTGCTGTTTAGATAACATTTAACACTGTTTAAAAGATCTATATCATTTCTGATCAATAATATGTCATCCACATATAGTATCAGAAATGCCACATTGATCCCACTCACTTTCTTGTAAATACAAGCTTCTCCATAAGTTTGGACAAATCCGAACTCTTTGATCACCTCGTCAAAGCGGAGATTCCAACTTCGTGATGCTTGCTTCAATCCATAGTTGGATCGCTGAAGCTTGCACACCTTGTTAGCATCCTTAGGATCGACAAAACCCTTTGGTTGTATCATATACAACTCTTCTTCAATATTACCATTGAGAAACTCGGTTTTGATATCCATCTGCCATATCTCATAATCGAAATATGCAGCAATTTCTAACGTAATCCTAACTGATTTTAGCATCGCTACAGGAGAGAATGTCTCATCGTAGTCAACTCCTTGAATTTGTCGAAACCCCTTTGCGACAAGTCGAGCTTTATAGACGGTTACATTACCATCAGCATCAGTTTTCCTTTTGAAAATCCATTTGTTCTCCACGACATTTCGGTCGTGAGGTAAGTCCACCAAGTTCCAAACTTGATTTTCATACATGGATTCCATATCGGATTTCATGGCTTCTAACCATTTGTTGGAATCCGGGCTCATCATCGCTTCTTCATACGTCGCAGGGTCATCACTTTCATCAACCATGAAATTCATGACAGGATTTCTGTACAGCTCGGGAGCTGCACGCGTCCTGCTAGACCTGTGAGGTTTGGTAGTACTCTATTTAGGAGTTTCATGATCATCATCATTAGTTCCTTCTTCAACTGGTGAAGCCAACTTCGACACAACTTTCGGCGCTGCGCTACTTGCCATACTTTGAAGAGAAGGTTGAATAACCTCTTCGAGTTCTACCTTCGACTACTCACACCTTTCATGAGAAACTCTTTCTCTAGAAAGGATCCATTCTTGGCAACAAAAACCTTGCCCTTGGATCTATGATAGAAGGAATGCCCAATAGTTTCCTTAGGGTATCCTATGAATACGCATTTTCCGCTTTGGGTTCGAGTTTATCCGGTTGAAGTTTCTTCACATAAACATTGCATCCCCAAACTTTAAGAAATGACAGCTTAGGTTTGTTTCCAAACCATAATTCATATGGTGTCTTTTCAACGGATTTATATGGTACCCGATTTAAAGTGAATTCAGTAGTTTCTAGTGCATAACCCCAAAATGACAACGGCAAGTCCGTCAGAGACATCATAGATTGAACCATATCTAATAAAGTACGATTACGACGTTCCGACACAACATTTCGCTGTGGTGTTCCGACAGGTGTGAGTTGTGAAACAATTCCACACTCTTTCATGTGAGTGCTAAACTCGTAACTTAGATACTCACCTCCACAGTCGGATCGTAGAAATTTGATCTTTCTATTACGATGATTTTCCACTTCATTCTAAAAATCCTTGAACTTTTCAAATGTTTGAGACTTGTGTTTCATCAAGTAGATATAACCGTATCTACTTAAATCATCCGTGAAAGTAACAAAATAACGATATCCACCTCGCGCCGACACACTCATTAGACCACATACATCAGAATGTATGATTTCCAATAAATCTGTCGCCCGTTCCATTGAACGGGAAAACGGCGTTCTAGTCATCTTGCCCATAAGGCATGGCTCACATGTATCAAATGATTCAAAATCAAGTGATTCCAAAAGTCCATATGAATGGAGCTTCTTCATGCGTTTAACGCCAATATGACCTAGACGGAAGTGCCACATATATGCGGATATATCATCATTTAGTTTAATTCTTTTAGCATCAACATTATGAATATGTGTAACATTATTATCGAGATGCAAAAGAAATAAACCATTCATCATCGGTGCATGACCATAAAAGATTTCATTCATATAAATAGAACAACCATTGTTCTCGGATTTAAATGAATAACCACTTCGCATCAAACATGATCCAGATACAATGTTCATGCTCAGTGTTGGCACCAGATAACAATCCTTCAAGTTTATTACTAATCCCGGCGGCAAATGGAGAGGCAGTGTTCCGACGGTGATCACATCACCGCTTGATCCATTGCCGACATGCATCTTGACCTCACCCCTTGCTAGCGGTCGCTTGTTCCGCAGCCCCTGATTCGAGTTACAAATATTAGCAACTGAACCGGTATCAAATACCCAGGTGCTACTACGAGCACTAGCCAAGTACACATCAATAACATGTATATCATATATACCTTTGTTTGCCTTGCCGGCCTTCTTGTCTGCCAAATACTTGGGGCAGTTGCGCTTCTAGTGGCCAGTCCCTTTACAATAGTAGCACTCGGTATCAGACTTAGGTCCAACTCGGGGTTTCTTTTCAGGCACGACAACCGCCTTGCCGCCCTTACTTCCCTTCTGTTTTCCCTTCTTGTCTTTCTTGAAACCATTGTTTTTATTGATCATCAACACTTGATGTTCCTTTTTGATCTCCACTTCTGCAGTTTTAAGCATTGACAGAAGCTTGGGGAGAGACTTCTTCATGCCTTGCATATTATAGTTCATCACGAAGCTCTTATAGCTAGGTGGCAGAGACTGCAGAACACAATGGATGCCTAAGTCAATGGGAATCGATATTCCTAGGGACACAAGCTTATCAGCGTAACCCGACATCTTGACTACATGCTCACTAACGGAGCTGTGCTCTTCCATCATGCAGCTAAAGAACTTTTCTGAAGCATTGTAGCTCTCTACAGCAGCATGTGTGTCGAAAATCATTTTCAACTCACCCATTGTATCAAATGCATTGCCGTTTTCGAAACGCTTTCAAAGTTCCGTCTCTAGCCCATACAATATTCCGCAATGAACTAAGTTGTGGTCCTCCTGACGAGTCTGATAGACATTCTTCTCCTCATCAGCGGCATCCTCAAAAGGTGGGGGCCTAGCGGTGCTTCTAGCACATATTGCTTTTGTGCAGCAGAGAGGAGAATCCTCAAATTCATGGCCCATTTGGTAAAGTTGCTACCGTTCATTGCAAGTTTCTCCTTCTCCATGAACACATTGAAATTAAAAGCAGGTGGTGCCATCTACAACAGAATTGGTAAAGTTTAGACTAAGTTTATGATAGATTGAGTTCAACTAATCCACATTACGAATTAACTCCCACTCGTGCCTTTTTGGTGATTACATGAACCAAATCCACTACACCAAGTCTGATCATCACGTGAGTCGGTGTAGCTTCAAAGGCGAGCATCAAATGGGCATCATATCTACTATATGACTCATGCTTAACCTTCCGGTCCGTGTTCCGAGGTCATGTCTGTACATGCTAGGCTCGCCAAGTTAGACCCTTAGTATTCGCGTGTAAGCATTTTACACCCGATATATGGTCGTGGAACCAAGAACACCCGATCATCACGTGATGTCTTGGAGCGACGAAAACATAATCGGTGCATACTAAAGGAAGAACACATTCTTATCTTGATATTTAAATGAGGGATCATCTTATTATGCTAATAAAGAGCTAAACAAGAAATATAAGATGCTATCAAACATCACATGTTTATTAGTGAAATGATATGGTTTCCGCATATGATCTCTATCATGTGCATCGTGGTATGATCACTATCATACCTTTATGTGTAAGTCCAAGGTCTATGGAACTTACTAGCTATGTGTGTTGTAAGAGTATCATCTCATACTTCTACTTACAACATCACCATATCATAACACTAGCCCAGCAACAATCTAAACTAGATGCCTCTAATTTATCCATTGCAAGTTTTACGTGGCTTAGGGCTTTCGAAGATAGAACCGTTCTTACCTACGAACATGAACCACAACGAGGATAACCAAATTTTTGACAACTCATTGCAAAATAGATATTGACTATAGTGGGAGAGACAGACACCCTCTAGCCACTTATGCAAACTAGTTGCATGTCAAGCGTGGAACAGGTCTCATGTGCGAGGACATGTAAAGTTTTTCCGGGCCGCTTCATCCCACTATGCCACCAATATCCAAAATTACAACTAAGGACAACAACATGATCATCATCGCCCACATACTCATATGTGTACTACCCATGTAAAGCATCTACACATAGATCCGGCTCTCATACCACTGTAGGGTTCGCAGCATAGAAAACAAAAAAATTCCTACAATGGGAACTATGTACCAAGATCTATCTACTAGATAAAAACAACGGGCGGATGTATATCCATAGAAGACATACTCTTGAAGATCGACAAAGCTTAACGAGTTGAACTCGTGGTTGATGTAGACGATCTCTTGCCGATCTCAAGATCGAGACAAAGTCCTAGCGCCACAAAGCAGCAGCGCATCAGTGCTCGCACACACGTACAATACACCGAGCAACCTCCGCCTCCTCGCTCCAGCGATGCAGCGGAAGCACAACCCTTTCTTGCCGAATAGCCACCGGGAACATGTATCTCGCTAGTTCGAGACCATGGGGATAAATTCTAGAGGGGGAGAGAGATCCTTCACGAGGAGGTGTAAGTGAGAGAGGGAGAGGGGTTCCTGTTATAGGATGTAAGATCCCTCCTTTGTAAAGGAAAAGGATCCCTATGATTGCAATGCTAGTCCCTGGATCATTGCTAGCATCCACAGTTTAAGATGAAGTACACAGATACAAAGGTCATTTATTATGTCCATTCCAGAGATAAACATAGTCTTTACAACTCAAGGCCACATGCCTAATACAAGAGTTTGAATAAGTAAATAGTAAAAGTCTTCATCTTCATGTGCCACAAGCAAACATGTTGAGTGTAGACTCATGACACCTAATCCTCATCAGAGTAACCTGCAACATCACAAGTTACAACCACAGTGGGTCAATACTTTGGAATAGTATTGGCAAGTGATACCTTAGTAAAATTTTAAGTGGTCTAGATACTATATGCAATTTTGGCTAAGTGTAGCTTGGCTTGCTTTGCTTAAAATAGATTTTGCCTATTAGTTGAAAACACTAAGTTTTTCTTTGTCAAAACTTTTCCCAAGGAACCACCAATAAACATTGAGGTCCTCCACCCTTGTTCACCCAGAAGTTTTTACTTTAGAAATTGGGATGAGGAGATTCTTGATAGCTTCCATGCCTTGATGCTCAAGTTATCCATTGCCATGGACTTGGCTAAGTACTTAGATTTTTCCATCTGCAGAGGTTGTGCACTTTCCCCACCAGACTTGGTTTCACCAAGACAGGACCTTTCAGAAGCCTTCCCTTAGACCAAATGGACGCGCTCCAACCTATCATTCCCACTACCACCAACTGTCCAAATGGCTAAGTTCAAGCAACTTATGTGATCCAGGCAGAGCCCATATTGCCAAGTGGCTGCACTAGAAGCTTCTTAACACTTGGCCACTAAATATCTTTGTTCCTGGGTGGCTTACCACTAGTGAGATACACAAGGTAAACCATAGCCATGGGCCTTGTGTAACCACTCAACCAAAACCACCAATCAAGTCCCATTCCACCCAGGTGATTCATTGACTTTGTTGTTTTATTAAGCAAAAACAAAGTCCAAAGACTTAGAGATATTTTCATCATAGCATGTATATTTCACCAACCCTTGTTTACTATTAGCTAGGATAAGCATGGCATAGAGTTTAACTTAACTTAGAAATTTCCTAGCAATTCTACAACTACTTAGGATTTCCCAACATGGCATATAGGCAAAATAATAATATGCAAGACTTAGCAAAATATTTCTAATGCTTAGTAGAAAACATAGGGATAGTAATATTCATGAAGTACCACTTGCCTTGGTAGTTGGGAGAGTAGCACTCTTCACAATCACAATCACTAGCACCAAAGTCTACACAAAGTATGGTAGCAACAAATTACACACAACATATACAAACAAACAAAATTATATATGCATGCACGCAAAATGCTAAGTGATGATTTTTAAAACCCAACCAAGCAAGTGCATAGTACAGAATCTTAAACAAGTCAAAAACTTGCCAAACCAAATTTATTTGACACTAAAAACAATTCCTAAACAAATCATATACTCAAATAAGCCCTACACATGTTTTTGCAAAAGAAACCATTTTAACAGATGCAAAACATTAAACACATTTCATATTCTGAAAGAGCTTGTTCTCCTGATTCCAACAATATAAAATTTGTCAAAATCTAACGTGGGAATCAAAAGTTGCAAACAAAAGATGCACTAGGTCCTGCTGGACACACTCGTTTGAATCAGAGGCACAGGGGCGGTCGGGTCTCACCGGAATTTGCTGCCGGAGATCGTCGGAGCGGCGGCGGCGTTTGGCGAGTTGCGAGCAGCCTGGTGGCGTGGAGAGGAAATTGAGTGAGGGGAATGGAGCGGAGTGGGGAGGGTTTTATGTAGGCAGAGGCTTGACAAGAAACGCCTGGTGAATCAATGGCAATTACGCTGCGGAATCAACGCAGCAACGGCCAGCGGTGACGACGTCTGCGTGCGAGATTTGGGGAAGAAGGAGTCGACGTGGAGAGGGCCCAGTTGTCTGTGAGAGGAACCGAAGGGGTGTGGGGTCCTTGCGTCAGCGAATCGCTGGGTGCGTCTGCGCGTGAGAGAGAGAGAGAGAGAGAGAGAGAGAGAGAGAGAGGGAAAACCCGGGTGGGCTAGATGGGCTGCTTCTGTTAGTGGGCTCAAATCCTGGCGCTGGCCCTTTTCTATTTCCTTTCTCTTTTTCTTTTTCTGTTTTGAATTTCTGGATTGATTTTCAAATGATTTCAAAAGCTTTTGAATTCAAACTTTTTCCAGGATTTTGTAGGGTGCAACATTCACACTTCAGGGCATAAAAATCAAGTGGTCACTTTGTATTAGTTTGGTCCTTTTGTTCAAACAAGATAAGCAGTGTTATAGCACATCATTTGAACAAGTTTTGGAAATGGTTTCTGTTTCAAATTTGTTTTGTAAAAATTCACCAACTTCAACAATCAAACACAATCACAAGAGAGTAAGGAAGACTTGGTTTAAAACATTTAACCCTTCAATTGAGAGTGGCTTTAGACTAAAAGCTGTTCACATAAAATAATATGCTCCTGTTTTTGAATGGTTTTATTTGAAATGAACTCTATATGATCATGGATGCATGGATGATATGCATAAGTTTGAAATGTGATTTTAGGGATGTTACAAATCTAACCCCCTTAAGGTGAATCTCGCCCTCGATATTCGGATTGGCTAGCAAATAGGTGAGGGTGGTCTTTCCGAAGATCATCTTCTCTTTCCCATGTTGCTTCCTCTTCGGAATGATGATTCCGCTGCACTTTGCAGAACTTGATAGTCTTAGTCCTTGTGACTCTTTCTGCAGTCTCAAGAATCTTGATAGGTTTCTCTTCTCATAAGTGAGATCACTTTCCAGTTGAACTTCCTCCAAAGGTATAGTATCCTTTAAAGAAGTTTCTTCCATTTCCGGATGACATTTCTTAAGCTGACTCACATGAAACACATTATGGACGGCTGACAGAGATTCTGTGTCACATCCCAAATTTTAGATTTGGTCTTGCATATCATTCATGTCATTGCATCATACCTTTCCATGCAAAACCGTCGAATAGAAAGGTTCGGCGGAACGCCGCCCTCAAAACCCTATTTTGTTTCGATCCAAGTTTCCTTCGGGGAGCTCTAGTAAGACTTGCGACAACCACCCCTGTAGGTTCGAGTTTTCGCACAAACTTCGACTGAAGGTTGTTCCCCTCGACGATACGAACCCGTAGGAGCGAGAATCGCTCCAATCGGAGTTCGTATGCAAAAGACTCGGACGTTTTAGTAAACCGCCGGAAAACGGTCCGAAAATCCGGACCGATTTCCGAATCGGAGTCAAATCTGGACCGTTTTCAGTATAGGACTGTTTCTTTTTTTTTCTTTCTTTCTTTCGCGCACGAGTTTTTAAAGTGGGGCCCTGCCTTGGGACCCGTGCCCCTGCCTCACACCCCGCCGCCACAACTCATCCCTGGCGCCGCGCGACTCCTCCCAGGCACAGATCGCCCGCCGCCGCCGCCGCTTCTCCTCGCCGCCGCCGGCCACTCCTTCGTCGCCGTTCGTCGCCGCGTCTGTTGCCGGGTTCGCCTCGATCTCCTCTTTCCGTTCCCATGCTCCGTGTCTCCATCCGCCGCCGCCATCTGCGCCCTGCAGATCGCCGCGTACGCGCGCGCGTTTATTATTCCGGGAGTCGTAGTTGACCGTGTGTGTACGTGCAGGTAGAACCACGCCACCGGAACCGATCGTTGCCGCCGTCCGGAGCTCGCCGGAGTTCGTTTCGCAGTCCGATTCCGGTAAGACAGCAGCCACCGTCAGATCTCAGATCAGCGGCTTAGATCGTTCGTTGACTGGTCAGCACTCCAGACGTTGACTAGTCAGACGCCCCAGACGTTGACTGGTCAGACGCCCAGTCAGCACCCAGTCATCGAACCGATTGACTGGGTCAATTTCGTTAATCCTATTAGTTGACAGATTTCGGTAGAATCTTGTAAATTGCGTAGAAATTAAACCGCTTGGCCAAAAATTGCAAATAAAATATGCACGAGTTCAGTGAGTCGTGTAAAATCTCGCTGTACCTTTGGTTCAGACTTTTACCGTCAGGTTTAGTACAGTTTAATCAAATGAGTTAATGGCCTTTTCGGAGTAATAAATTCGTAGTAAAAGTTTCGTAGCTCCAAAAATCGCGTGTGATATGTCCCTGAACTCGTATGAACGAGGGGAATCTCATCGTGAAATAAAAAGATAGGCTTACAGTAAAAACTTCTGCAGTATTTGTCTAATGGCTTTCTGCAGTGTTTTAATTACTCGGGATGTTTTATAACTCCTTTTTGAGTAATTCCAATTGGTACTGTTTCTTATCAGCGATGCCTATGCGGTAGAATTTTTCCAGGATTTTACGAACAGTATACTACCGGTAGTGAATTATTTAAGTTCTAGCTCTAGTAGTGATCACTACTTTTGGCTAATAGTTTTCCTTGCGCCAAATCTATTTTTCCATGCATGTATTCGGTAGTATTATGTATTAGAATTATGTGGTGCAGCTGTAGCACCAATTCACTTGCCGTTCTTGCATTCATGCATCATCTTTGTTGCATATGTTTGTGAATTGTTTGTTTATGAATGCAATTGTGTCGTGTAGATTGTGCTGAGTGCAACGCTTGTTCGTGTGAGGATTGTGCTCCAGACCGCTACAACCAAGGCAAGTAGATGCTACTTTGTTCATGATATCGTCCTACTATTTTCAATGCATTGTCGTGTATTTTGTAGATGCATGTGTAGGATGATACTATCGTTATGCTATGTCCTATTATGTGGTAGGGCTTTCCTTGTAGATGAACCGCCGTTGGTAGATGTGCTTAGCCATGCTATGTTGAACTAGGGCTGGGTTACATCATTGATACTTGTTTTCTCAAAGTATTGGTTTGTGAAAACTAAAAACAACTTAATCAATGAACCCCCTGGGTGTGATGGGATTGATAATTTTTGGTGGTTTATTGCGGAAAGGCACCCAGGTATCAAGAGAGAATGATTGGCTTCTTTATTGTGTAGCTTACGTGTACAACCATGTGCCAATAATGAAATGGGCGGTTGGTTGGACTTAGTAGGTTGTGGTAACTCGAACCCGCGTATCCAGAGATGTAGAATTTTGGTAGGTTGGACCGGTGCGCGTCGGGATTGAGGAGCTACTTCCCGAACAGTCTCTTCTTGGTCTTCTCCCTATCATCACCCAAAATGAGAGTGATGGTATGAGCTGGGCTGGCCAAGTCACATGGGTAAAGTGTACTAACCTCTGCAGAGTGTATAATCTAATCGATTAGCCGTGTCCCCGGTTATGGACATCTGAGTTGCTAGATATTGATTCCATGACATGTTTCTCGCTCATTCTAATTTCATAATTGTTTTAATATTGTTGGGTTAACTTAATTGGGATCTTTTCAAAGAAAATTCAAAACTGTTTATGAAAGTAGGACAAATGTATTTGCAAATGCAAGCCAGACACAGCTCCAATTGCCAAATATGCATGTAGATGTTAGTACTATTGTCTCCTCTACTAGCTCTACTTGCCATACATTCCATGTATTGACCCTTCGGGGCTGTTGCGTTTTATGCTGCAGGTTATTCCGATTCTGATTGATCGTTATAGGCCACGGTACTCCACTCGGCACTTGTTCACTTGTGGGCAATTTGAAGATTGGAGGATTTACTTGCTTTCGTTGCTACCTGAACAATTTGAGCTAGCTTTATGCTAAGCTTTTATATTGTAATAATGGTACTCTGGATCTTTGTAGATCATGATACACGGTTATTTGCTATGATTATCTATCTTACTCTATTGTGGGCCAATGAACCGATCCAGAGATTGGCATGTCACATAGAGGCCACGGTCTTATCAGAACCGGGGTGTCACAGGATGGTATCAGAGCCCGTGTGTCGACTGTAGGATCGTGATCTAGGATTGGATTAGGAAGCCATAGAATTATTAAAGCCTATATTAACTCTGTCTTTCATCTTATGCCTTTCACCCTCGTAAATTCTTACCATATGCTATTCTCACACTTTCCTCTTTTACTTGATAGATGGGAGACGTCAGGACTGAGTATGTCACCATGGAGTCACCAAGGCCCTTTGCAAGGCAGTTAGCTCAGCTCTCGCAGTCACTGGGATTGCCGCTGCCTATGTTCAAGGGAAGAAGGTTGTACACCTATGGATATGGAGAGGATGCATGGGAGATCACTACCTTCATATTCAGAGATGCCGCCTTGCCAAACCCCGTGCACTTGGTCTACACCAAGACATACTGCAACTGGGGACTTGGAATCAACTTGGCCATACATGAAGCCCTGTCTCGCCAGTGCCACTATGTCTGACACCTACTGCCAGCAGATTCACCCTACCGTGACTATGGAAGGCGTGATGAAGATGGGAACATTGTGGTTACCCCGGGCGACAGGAACAACATGCCGCCCCGTCGGAGGCACATAGAGGACATGGAGAAGGAGAATGGAGCTCTAGCAGAGAAGGTGAGGATGCTAAAGGAGATTGCAGATTTTACTAGCAATGGTATGGTGGTCCAAGGACAGGAGATTGACACTTTGCATGAAGCTGTGGGAGTTCTGGAGAATGCTCTGATAGCCAGAGATGCAACCATAGCACATCTTCATGGTACTGTGCAGGAGAACACCCAGAACATACAACAGTTGCAAGGGACCGTCCAGGAAAGGGATCAAAGTATTGAAGCTATGACAGCCCAGATTGCCGCTCTCCAAGTGCAGCTGAATCCACCCTCTGATGATGACAATGGAGATGATTGCAACAATGGGGATGATGATGACAGTGGAGATGATGATGATGATGAGGACGAGGATGATGATGATGGAGACGATGATGGTGGAGGAGATGAAGCTGTTGCAGTTGCAGCTGAGAGTGAAGAAGAAGAGGAGGATCCAGAAGAGGTGGAGTTTGAGATCTCAAGTGATGATTCAGGAGAAGTGTACACTCCACCGCCATGGTTGTACCGCGAGCCGAAGCGCCAACGCATGACCGCAAGGACCTACCTCAATCTCTTCAAGAAATAGATAGAAGTCCACCAATTAGTCCTCGTTAGGCGAATTCGTTAGGATTAGTCTCGATCGATGTGAAACTTAGTTCGTGTTAGTTTGAAAGTGTTTAGTTGCTTATTTGTGTACTCCAATATCCCAGGATTTATTTGTGCGAATTTTAATGAAAGAGTTATGGCAATTTGGTTACTATCTGTGTGTTTTTCGCTGCAGTTTTTCTGCTGATACAGCAGTACTGCGCGATTTTTCATATTTTTCTGGTAACTCGTAAAAATCTGAAAAAAATTGGGCTGATGCGAAACTCTCTGTGCTATATGCACAAAAATTGGCTTAATTTTCTGAAGAGTTTAAGTCAGGCGGAAAAATTCGTGAACGTTGCTGGACTGTTCTGGCAGAATTGTTGTTTTGTTGATTAGTTGATCTATTGTTTAGCTAACCATTGCCAACTCTTGCAAAACTATTTCAGTAGGTATATACTGCTAGGATAACACCTGGGATGTTTCTGGACCGCTTGTTTGTTGATGTGTTGCTTGCTTGTGATTGTCTGCTATTGTTTGTTGTTGATTGCTCATATGCATGGGTAGAATCCTATTACCGTAGATGATTCTTTCTAAACTTACCTGTGCTGAACCGCAGATGCCTCCCCGTCGTCACCCCACTGAGATGGAGCAGCTCATGGCCGCTCAGGCATAGCTGACCCAAGTGATGACTCAGTTCATGGCAAACCAGAACAACAACAATGGAAACAATCAGCCTCAGGGAGATGCTCTCACCAGATTTCTGAGGTTAAGGCCAGCTAAGTTCTCTACTGCAACGGAACCAATGGTTGCTCTAGACTGGTTGCGTTCAGTCAACAAGGATCTAGTGACTGTAGGATGCACTGATGCTGAGAAGGTGAGGTTCGCCGCTCACCTACTGGAGGGACCAGCCGCTTCTTGGTGGGACACTTTTCAGATCACCCACCCGCTGGATACCGTGACTTGGGCAATGTTTGAGGAAGGTTTTAGGACCAACCACGTGTCTTCAGGAGTTCTGAGCCTGAAGAGGAAGGAGTTCCGCAACTTGCGCCAAACCAATCGCACTGTGGCCGAGTACATTGAGGAGTTCAACAACTTGTCCCGTTATGCACCTGAGGATGTTGACACTGATGCCAAAAGGAGGGAGAGATTCCTGGATGGCCTCAGTGATGAGCTTTCAGTACAGCTACTTGTGGTGTATTGCCCCACTTTCCAGGAGCTTATGGACAAGGCCAGAATCTTGGAAGGGAAGCACAAACTGGTGGAGAACCGCAAGAGAAAGAGCAATACTCACCACTCTGGTTCACACCACAAGTCTCGCACTTCATATGATGGATACTCCAAGCATGGAGGGAGTGACCATGGGAGCCATGACCGCCACCACCATGGAGGCGATGGGCATCGTCATGACAACCATAGAAGCAACCACCACAGCCACAAGGGAGGACACTCTCACCACTCTGGAGGACACGGTGGACATGACCGCAACCGTGATCGCAGCTTTGTGAAGAAGGATCTGAGTGAGGTGACATGCTTCAAATGTAAGCAGAAGGGACACTATGCTGACAACTGTCCGGAGAGGAAAGGACTCAAGCCAACCAACGATGAGAAGGCCACAGTGAACCACATGAATGTGGAGGATATTCCAGATGAGCCTGACCTTGTGATTGGTAAGTTCCCAATCAACACTTACCCTGCACTTATACTTTTTGATACTGGTGCATCGCATTCATTCATATCAAGGGCATTTGTGGATAAGTATAAGTTACCTACTGAGTCTATGAAAAGGTCTATTAGAGTGAGTTCACCTGGAGGAGATATGATAACTAGTGCGGGATGCCGCGACTTGACTGTGAGGATTAGAACACACAACTTCATCGCACATCTAGTAGTGTTGGACTCACAGGGATTAGACGTTATTCTGGGTATGGATTGGATGTCTATGCATGGGGGACACATAGATTGTGCACAACGAGCTGTTTCACTTAAAACCCCGGATGGTAAGAGGACTAGATTCAAGTCAGTTGTACGACCAGGATGGTGTAAGTTGAATTCTCTTAAGGGGGTTAGTATGGATACTGTGCCAGTGATTAGGAATTACCCCACACACGACTTGGAGTTAGCGTCAGTGGTTCATGCGCTCAAGGTATGGAGGCATTACTTAATGGGAAAACACTGTGATGTGTACACCGACCACAAGATCCTGAAGTACATATTTACACAGAAGGAACTGAACATGAGACAAAGGAGATGGTTGGAGCTTATCAAGGACTACGATATGAATCTACAATATCACCCAGGAAAGGCCAATGTAGTAGCTGATGCTCTAAGCCGGAAGGTTTATGCCAATGGTTTGACAATTGGTGAATTGCCTGAGGGTTTGTGCAAGCAATTCAAGGACCTTAGACTGGAGGTAGTATCTGAAGGATATTTGGCTACTATGGAAGTCCAACCGACGCTACAGGACAGAATTAAAAAGGCTCAAGTGGGAGACAAGGAAATAGAAGAGATAAAGGAAAAGATGAAGGAGAACCGTGAAAAGGATATTCGCGAGGATGAGCAAGGAACCCTGTGGTACGGGGATCGTTTGTGCGTTCCCAACGATCCCGAGATAAGGAAGTTGATTCTGCAGGAAGCTCATGACTCGCCATATTCCATACATCCGGGCAATACGAAGATGTATATGGACCTAAAGGACAGATTCTGGTGGAACAACATGAAGGGAGACATCGCGGAGCATATTGCCCTATGTGATGTATGTAGCCGAGTAAAAGCAGAACACCAGAAGCCAGCAGGACTGCTACAGCCATTGCCCGTGCCGGATTGGAAATGGGATAGAGTGGGAATGGACTTTATTACAGGACTGCCCAGGACCAGGTCAGGATATGACTCTATTTGGGTAGTGGTCGACCATTTTACCAAGGTAGCCCACTTTATACCAGTGAAGACGACTTATACGAGTGCAAAGTTGGCCAAGATTTACATGGACAAGATTGTGTGCCTACATGGAGTTCCCAAGAGTATCGTATCTGATAGAGGCACCCAATTTACCTCACACTTCTGGCGCCAGCTGCACGAGTCACTTGGTACTAGATTGGAGTTTAGCACAAGCGTTTCACCCTGCATCGATGGTCGACCGAAAGGGTGAATCAGATTTTGGAGGACATGCTGAGAGCTTGCGCTTTGGCTCATGGTTCTAGTTGGGATGAGAATTTGCCGTATGCGGAGTTTTCCTACAACAACAGCTATCAAACCAGTATCAAGACGTCACCGTTCGATGTGTTATATGGGAAACGGTGTTGAACACCATTGCTATGGGATGGAGTAGGAGAACGTCAGTTGTTTGGACCTGATTTGATCAAGGACGCTGAGGAGAAGGTCGCCTTGATTAGGGACAGACTGAAGGTAGCACAATCAAGGCAGAAGAGCTACGCCGACGCCAAGCGCAAGGAAGTGGTGTATGAGATAGGTAATAGAGCATACCTTAGAGTATCGCCGCTTCATGGAATCAAGAGATTTGGTATTAAGGGTAAGCTGGCACCTCGGTTTATTGGACCGTATCGGGTCTTAGCACGTAAAGGAGAAGTTGCCTATCAGTTGGAGTTGCCAGAAGCTCTATCTGCTGTTCACAATGTGTTCCACGTGTCCCAGCTGAAGAAGTGCCATCCGGAGATGGTGGATACACCATTGAGAGACACTGTACCACTGGAGGAGGTTCAGCTTGAGAATGATTTGACATATGAGGAGAAACCGGTCAAGATTCTGGAGACAGCAGAAAGGACTACCCGTACCAAGACAATCAAGTTTTGCAAAGTACAGTGGAGCCACCACACCGAAGAGGAAGCCACTTGGGAGCGTGAGGATGACATCCGAGAGGACTACCCACACCTATTTGCTAGCCGCGCCGAATCTCGAGGACGAGATTC
Organism: Avena insularis; assembly: GCA_023614405.1. Lineage (NCBI taxonomy): Eukaryota > Viridiplantae > Streptophyta > Magnoliopsida > Poales > Poaceae > Avena > Avena insularis. Next base: position 40,059,824 of record CM042691.1, on the reverse strand, counting down.
ATCTTAAGGGGGTTAGTCTTGTCACATCCCAAATTTTAGATTTGGTCTTGCATATCATTCATGTCATTGCATCATACCTTTCCATGCAAAACCGTCGAATAGAAAGGTTCGGCGGAACGCCGCCCTCAAAACCCTATTTTGTTTCGATCCAAGTTTCCTTCGGGGAGCTCTAGTAAGACTTGCGATAACCACCCCTGTAGGTTCGAGTTTTCGCACAAACTTCGACTGAAGGTTGTTCCCCTCGACGATACGAATCCGTAGGCGTGAGAATCGCTCCAATCGGAGTTCGTATGCAAAAGACTCGGACGTTTTAGTAAACCGCCGGAAAACGGTCCGAAAATCCGGACCGATTTCCGAATCGGAGTCAAATCTGGACCGTTTTCAGTATAGGACTGTTTCTTTTTTTTTCTTTCTTTCTTTCGCGCAAGAGTTTTTAAAGTGGGGCCCTGCCTTGGACCCGTGCCCCTGCCTCACACCCCGCCGCCACAACTCCTCCCTGGCCCCGCGCGACTCCTCCCAGGCGCAGATCGCCCGCCGCCGCCGCCACTGCCCGCTGCCGGGTTCGTCTCGATCTCCTCTTTCCGTTCCGTGCTCGTGTCTCCATCCGCCGCCGCCATCTGCGCTTCGCAGATCGCTACAGACGCTGTAGCTTATTATTCCGGGAGTCGTAGTTGACCGTGTGTGTACGTGCAGGTAGAACCACGCCACCGGAACCGATCGTTGCCGCCGTCCGGAGCTCGCCGGAGTTCGTTTCGCAGGCCGATTCCGGTAAGACAGCAGCCACCGTCAGATCTCAGATCAGCGGCTTAGATCGTTCGTTGACTGGTCAGCACTCCAGACGTTGACTAGTCAGACGCCCCAGACGTTGACTGGTCAGACGCCCAGTCAGCGCCTAGTCATCAGACACAGTTGACTGGGTCAATTTCGTTAATCCTATTAGTTGACAGATTTTGGTAGAATCTTGTAAATTGCATAGAAATTAAACCGCTTGGCCAAAAATTGCAAATAAAATATGCACGAGTTCAGTGAGTCGTGTAGAATCTCGCTGTACCCTTGGTTTAGACTTTTACCGTCAGGTTTAGTACAGTTTAATCAAATGAGTTAATGGCCTTTTCGGAGTAATAAATTCGTAGTAAAAGTTTCATAGCTCCAAAAATCGCGTGTGGTATGTCCCTGAACTCGTATGAACGAGGGGAATCTCATCGTGAAATAAAAAGATAGGCTTACAGTAAAAACTTCTGTAGTATTTGTCTAATGGCTTTCTGCAGTGTTTTAATTACTCGGGATGTTTTATAACTCCTTTTTGAGTAATTCCAATTGGTACTGTTTCTTATCAGCGGTGCCTATGCGGTAGAATTTTTCCAGGATTTTACGAATAGTATACTACCGGTAGTGAATTATTTAAGTTCTAGCTCTAGTAGTGATCACTACTTTTGGCTAATAGTTTTCCTTGCGCCAAATCTATTTTTCCATGCATGTATTCGGTAGTATTATGTATTAGAATTATGTGGTGCAGCTGTAGCACCAATTCACTTGCCGTTCTTGCATTCATGCATCATCTTTGTTGCATATGTTTGTGAATTGTTTGTTTATGAATGCAATTGTGTCGTGTAGATTGTGCTGAGTGCAACGCTTGTTCGTGTGAGGATTGTGCTCCAGACCGCTACAACCAAGGCAAGTAGATGCTACTTTGTTCATGATATCGTCCTACTATTTTCAATGCATTGTCGTGTATTTTGTAGATGCATGTGTAGGATGATACTATCGCTATGCTATGTCCTATTATGTGGTAGGGCTTTCCTTGTAGATGAACCGCCGTTGGTAGATGTGCTTAGCCATGCTATGTTGAACGAGGGTTGGGTTACATCATTGATACTTGTTTTCTCAAAGTATTGGTTTGTGAAAACTAAAAACAACTTAATCAATGAACCCCCTGGGTGTGATGGGATTGATAATTTTTGGTGGTTTATTGCGGAAAGGCACCCAGGTATCAAGAGAGAATGATTGGCTTCTTTATTGTGTAGCTTACATGTACAACCATGTGCCAATAATGAAATGGGCGGTTGGTTGGACTTAGTAGGTTGTGGTAACTCGAACCCGCGTATCCAGAGATGTAGAATTTTGGTAGGTTGGACCGGTGCGCGTCGGGATTGAGGAGCTACTTCCCGAACAGTCTCTTCTTGGTCTTCTCCCTATCATCACCCAAAATGAGAGTGATGGTACGAGCTGGGCTGGCCAAGTCACATGGGTAAAGTGTACTAACCTCTGCAGAGTGTATAATCTAATCGATTAGCCGTGTCCCCGGTTATGGACATCTGAGTTGCTAGATATTGATACCATGACATGTTTCTCGCTCATTCTAATTTCATAATTGTTTTAATATTGTTGGGTTAACTTAATTGGGATCTTTTCAAAGAAAATTCAAAACTGTTTATGAAAGTAGGACAAATGTATTTGCAAATGCAAGCCAGACACAGCTCCAATTGCCAAATATGCATGTAGATGTTAGTACTATTGTCTCCTCTACTAGCTCTACTTGCCATACATTCCATGTATTGACCCTTCGGGGCTGTTGCGTTTTATGCTGCAGGTTATTCCGATTCTGATTGATCATTATAGGCCACGGTACTCCACTCGGCACTTGTTCACTTGTGGGCAATTTGAAGATTGGAGGATTTACTTGCTTTCGTTGCTACCTGAACAATTTGAGCTAGCTTTATGCTAAGCTTTTATATTGTAATAATGGTACTCTGGATCTTTGTAGATCATGATACACGGTTATTTGCTATGATTATCTATCTTACTCTATTGTGGGCCAATGAACCGATCCAGGGATTGGCATGTCACATAGAGGCCACGGTCTTATCAGAACCGGGGTGTCACATTCTGGCAGTTCAATTTCATAGGCATCTTCTCCTTTGCGACTCAGAATTTTGAATGGCCCAACATATCTTGGTGCCAATTTTCCTTTGACTCCGAATCTCTTCACTCCTCGAAGTGGTGATACTCTAAGATAGGCTCTATCACCAACTTCGTAGGTGACTTCTCTACGCTTAGGATCTACGTAGCTTTTCTGTCGAGACTGTGCTATCTTCAATCTATCCTTAACCAACTTGACCATCTCTTCGGCTTCCTTGATAAGATATGGTCCGAATAAACTTCTTTCTCCCACACCATTCCATAACAATGGGGTGGTACATTTTCTTCCGTAGAGAAACTCAAATGGTGCCATCTTAATGCTGGCTTGATAGCTGTTGTTATAAGAAAATTCTGCGTAAGGCAGACTTTCATCCCAACTGGCTCCATAGTCTAGGGCACATGCCCTTAACATGTCTTCGAGAATCTGATTAGTCCTTTCCGTTTGTCCATCAGTTTGAGGATGAAAAGCAGTACTGAATTCCAACCTCGTTCCCAATGACTCATGTAACTGTCTCCAAAAATGGGAAGTGAATTGAGTTCCCCTATCAGACAAAATACTCTTGGGCACTCCATGTAGACATACAATTCTACTCATGTAAATTCTGGCTAACTTAGCACTTGTATAGGTTGTCTTCACGGGTATGAAATGAGCCACTTTAGTTAGGCGATCCACTACTACCCAAATAGAATCGTATCCTGACCTGGTCCTTGGTAATCCGGTAATGAAATCCATACCAATCGTGTCCCACTTCCAATCAGGAATAGGTAGTGGTTGAAGCAAACCTGCTGGTTTCTGATGTTCCGCTTTCACTCTACTACACACATCACACAAAGCAATATGTTCGGCGATGTCTTTCTTGAGATTATTCCACAAAAATCTTTCTTTCATGTCCATGTACATTTTGGTGTTACCCGGATGAATGGAATACGGAGAGTTGTGTGCTTCTTGCAAGATCAGTTTTCGAAGCTCCGGATCTTGTGGAACACAGATACGTTTCCCATGCCATAAGGTACCCTGTTCGTCTTCATGGAACCTTTTGGCTTTTCCTTTGCCAATCTTTTCTTTAATCTCTTCAATTTCCGTATCATTCTTCTGGGCTTCTTTGATCTTGTCCAACAAAGTGGGTTGAACATCCAAAGTCATGAGATGTCCTTCAGGCATAATCTCCAATCTGAGTTTTCTAAATTGGGTACACAAATCATCTGGCAATTCTCCTTTGGTAAGGCCATTCACAAAAACCTTACGACTTAGAGCATCTGCTACGACATTTGCTTTACCGGGGTGGTATTGCAAACTTAAGTCATAGTCCTTGATAAGTTCTAGCCATCTTCTTTGTCTCATATTAATTTCCTTGTGGGTGAAGATATACTTCAAACTCTTGTGATCTGTGAACACTTCACAACGCTTTCCCAAAAGATAATGCCTCCATGTTTTGAGTGCATGGACGACAGAGGCTAACTATAAATCATGAGTAGGATAGTTCACTTCATGAGTTTTGAGTTGTCTCGAGGCATACGCCACAACTTTTCCTTCTTGCATAAGTACTGCACCCAAACCCTGATGAGATGCATCACAATATACTTGGAAATCTTTTTCCAAATCTGGCAGACACAAGACTGGTGCTGTCACAAGTCTCTTCTTCAATTCCTGAAAGCTGAGTTCACAACCTTCAGACCAAGCAAATTTCTTGTCTTTCTTTAGCAATTCTGTCATAGGCTTAGCAACCTTAGAGAAATTCTCAATGAACCTTCTGTAGTAACCTGCTAAGCCAAGGAAACTACGAACTTCTTTCACGGTCTTGGGAGATTCCCATTCAGTTACAGCTGAAACTTTAGCAGGATCAACTGCTACACCATCCTTTGTCATAACATGTCCAAGAAATCCCACTTTATTCAACCAGAATTCACACTTGCTGAATTTAGCATAAAGTTTATGCTCTCTTAACTTCTCAAGTATCAAACGCAAATGTCCTTCATGCTCTTCTTTGCTCTTGGAATAGACTAAAATTTCATTGATAAAAACGACAAAAAATTTGTCAAGGAATTCCATGAACACCTTGTTCATCATATTCATGAAGTATGCTGGAGCATTGGTCAAACCGGAAGGCATTACGGTATACTCATACAATCCATACCTTGTAGTGAACGCTGTCTTAGGTATGTCTTGTTCTCTTATCTTGAGTTGAAAATAACCTGACCGGAGATCGATCTTTGAGAACACACAGGATCCTTCTAGTTGATCAAACAAGTCATTGATTCTAGGCAAAGGGTATTTGTTCTTGATAGTCACCTTGTTGAGTGAACGGTAATCTATGCATAACCTTTGACTTCTATCTTTCTTCTCCACGAACAAAACTGGGGCTCCCCAAGATGAGGAACTTGGTTGAATAAATCCTTTCTGTAACTGTTCTCCAAGTTGCTTCTTGAGTTCTTTCAGTTCATCAACTGACATTTTATAAGGTCTCTTTGATATTGGTCCAGATCCTGGTACCAAATCTATAAGAAACTCCACATCTCTATCTTGTGGCATTCCCGGCAATTCTTCTGGAAACACATCCGAATACTCACTCACAATTGGCACACTGTCCATGCTAACCCCCTTAAGAGAATTTAGCTTACTTCCTTTAGATTCAAAGTTGGACTTGAATTTAATCCGTTTTCTTTCCGGGGTTGTGAGTGCAACAGTACGATTAGCACAATCTAGTACTCCTTCATACTTAGCCATCCATTCCATTCCCAATATTACGTCCAGTCCTTGGGAATCTAGGATTATCAGACTCACTGGAAATTTATGCTTTCCAAACTCTATTACTAGATCCTGGCATCCAAGACTTACTATCATATCTCCACCCGGAGAACTAACTTTTATTGGACACCCAATGTTTTCAGTTGGAAACCCATTTCTATCAACAAATGCTTTTGATATGAATGAATGTGATGCTCCAGTATCAAAAAGAACAAATGCTGGAATAGAATTGAGTCTGAACTTACCAGCAACAGCATCAAGCTCCTCATAGACCTCCTCTACACTGATGTGGTTCACCTGTCCCTTCTGAAAAGGGTTGGGCTTGTTGGGTCCTTCAACTTTCTTTTCTGGGCAGTCATTTGCATAATGCCCCATCTTCTTGCATTTGAAGCATTCAACATGACTGATGTCTCTTTTAACAGGCTGACTTCCACTTCCACTTCCATTACCACTGTGGTGGCTCTTATGTCCACTCTTGTGGTTCTTGTACTTGTCATTGTCATAACTTCGGTGATGCTTGTTGTCATGACAGTTGTGGTTGTGGTGCTTGTTGAATTTCCCGTGCTTGTGGAATCCTGAGCTTCCACTATCATCATAATGGGAACGCTTGTGAGACGATCCCGAGTTGTGCTTGTCCGAGTGCTTTCTTTTCCTGCTTTCAACTTGCTTCATTTTGCTCTCCAAAATAGCAGCCTTATCACAAAGAGACTGATAAGTGGGGACATAGGCCACTGATAGCTGCAAGTTCAGTTCATCATTCAGGCCTTCAAGGAACTTTTCCTTCCTCTTAGCATCGGTGTCAACTTCATCCGGTGCGTAACGCGCCAGATTGTTGAACTCCTCAATGTATTCAGCCACGCTATGGTGGCGCTGCCTCAGATTATGGATCTCCTTCTTTTTCAGACTCATCACTCAAGATGAGATATGAGCAGTACGGAAGCCATCCTCAAAGATAGCCCATGTCACATCATCTATGGGAGTGGTGATCTGTGGCGGCTGGTCCTTCCAACAAATATGCTGCAAATCTGACCTTTTCTGCATCAGTACAGCCCACAGTTACCAAGTCCTTGTTCACCGAGCGTAGCCAATCATTGGCCACCATGGGATCAGTTGTTCCTGAGAACTTTGCTGGCCTCAGTCTCAAGAACCTGGTAAGCATGTCAAAACCCGGTGGGTTGTTGTTGTTGTTGTTATTGTTGTTATTGTTGTTGTTGTTTTGGTTCTGGATGAACGTCGTCATCATTTGCATCAGCTGAGTCTGAGCGGTCATCATTTGCTGCATCTCAGGAGTGATGTTGTGGTTGTTGGGGTTGGGATTGGCGCGACGGGGAGGCATTTGTGGTTTGTTCAATAGAGATAAGAATGAGATACCCATAGATGCTTTCATGCACAATACATCGCATAAACAAACCCAAAGCATGCAACAATTGATAAAGGTCTAACAACAAGATAACAAGTTCGCAAAGTAAAACACACACAAATAATAAGCCATCCACATGTTGGATGGTCAAATAACAAGTTCCCAATGATAAGTATGATAATAAATGATAAATGAGTAGTCCACTCTACTCCTCGGCATCGACCTCCTCCTCGACAAAGGCAACACATGCATTCTCCATTGCGGTCTTGTATTCCTCGACATTAGCAGTCAAGGTCTCTACTTTGGCTTTGAGAGCCCTCTTCTGGGAACGAAGCCTCTCAATCACCGTCTACTGATGCTCGAGCTCGAAGTCCTTGGCCTGCAGTTCTTCAGTCATGTCCCGGATCCTCTTGTTCCTATCCTGGACTCGCTTCTCTTGACTCTTGAACTTTTTATCTTGACTCTCAAACTTTGCCTCCATCTCCTTGACAATCTCATCTTGCTCCGCGAAGAGCTTGTCCTTCTCACAAAGCTGCACCTGGAGTTCGTCATTGCTAAGCATGACGTTGGTCCTATCAGTGTCGACGTGCCTAATGAGAGCCTCTAAGTCCTGGAGGTATAAACGAATCGGCTCCGCTGTCTCTCTCGAAGTGTCCTCGAAGTCGATGGCCTCTCCATCCTCATCACGTCTACCGAAGACGTGGAAGTGAGTACCTCGAACCTGTCGGGAGTGTCTCCCTAGCAGACGTCCTATCAGATCCTGCATGACTACCTCAATGCCTCTCTCCTTGTCATCGTGCATGAGCTTGAAGACGATGGCCTCCGTGGTAGGCTCTGTCTGGCGTCCGGGCTGGTTGACCTTGAAGCCCCAAAGGTCTTTCCTCTCAAACTTGGTGAGGGGAAGCACCATGATGGTAGGAAGAGGGAGATTGAGCAAAGTAGTAAGCTCAACAATACGAGGACCAAAGCGAGTAACCTGGAACTCCTCAACAGTGCTGATGGTAACAGTAGGCATCTATTTATAAGATAGAAAAGTTATAACAACACAATTCAAGATAAACAAAAGACAAAACATCATATACATATCCTTGGAAATCAAATCACACCAGTCATAGCATACATGGATCCATTACAACAACCAAGGTTCAACTTATTTTAAAGTCACATTTTGGAAAAATAAGGTGATAAGTGGTGGTCCAACTAACAAAGTACGTTTACAATCCTATCTCACTGGATCTGTTGGCTAACACAATGTTTCTAGAAGCAATCAGCCTATCTTGCTCACATGACTCCATCACTAAGTCTATAATGTCTCCTCTTAAGGTTTGGTTGGTAGCTTCCAACTCTTGGGTGTGTTTCTTCTCTTCTTTTAGATCATTTTGGAGGTTGAGCATTCTGCACTTAACTCTATCACCAAGTTCTTTGATGGTCTTCCAAGATGCATCCCTTGCTGATTCAAAGAATGTAGTGTGCACCACTAAATTGGTGAACATGCAGAATCCTTTTTCCTGATGGTTGTCTTCCTTGTTTTTAAACAAGTGAAGTTGCACCCACCAGTATTCCACTCCTTCATCCATCACAGGAAAACCCTTATACACAGCTGCACCTTGTATCTCTAATGCAACCATGAAGTCTTTGAGAGCCTTGGGGAATTCTGTCTCACACTCCAAAGTCATTGTCATGAGTGGTCCTTTCTCACGGCTTCGTTGATGGAGTTCATCTACAAATAGAGATGAGAGAGAAGATTAGAAATGTTTTATGAGAAGAATAGACAAGTGTAGAAGTTGCTGAAAATTTTTCCTTAGTGGTTTCAAATCCTAGGGTCATAATCCTACAGGCAACACAGTGCTCTGATACCATCTGTAAGATCCCTCCTTTGTAAAGGAAAAGGATCCCTATGATTGCAATGCTAGTCCCTGGATCATTGCTAGCATCCATAGTTTAAGATGAACTACACAGATACAAAGGTCATTTATTACGTCCATTCCAGAGATAAACATAGTCTTTACAACTCAAGGCCATAGGCCTAATACAAGAGTTTGAATAAGTAAATAGTAAAAGTCTTCATCTTCATGTGCCACAGGCAAACATGTTGAGTGTAGACTCATGACACCTAATCCTCATCAGAGTAACCTGCAACATCACAAGTTACAGCCACAGTGGGTCAATACTTTGGAATAGTATTGGCAAGTGATACCTTAGTAAAATTTTAAGTGGTCTAGATACTATATGCAATTTTGGCTAAGTGTAGCTTGGCTTGCTTTGCTTAAAATAGATTTTGCCTATTAGTTGAAAACACTAAGTTTTTCTTTGTCAAAACTTTTCCCAAGGAACCACCAATAAACATTGAGGTCCTCCACCCTTGTTTACCCACAAGTTTTTACTTTACAAATTGGGATGAGGAGATTCTTGATAGCTTCCATGCCTTGATGCTCAAGTTGTCCATTGCCATGGACTTGGCTAAGTACTTAGATTTTTCCATCTGCAGAGGTTGTGCACTTTCCCCACCAGACTTGGTTTCACCAAGACAGGACCTTTCAGAAGCCTTGCCTTAGACCAAATGGACGCGCTCCAACCTATCATTCCCACTACCACCAACTGTCCAAATGGCTAAGTTCAAGCAACTTATGTGATCCAGGCAGAGCCCATATTGCCAAGTGGCTGCACTAGAAGCTTCTTAACACTTGGCCACTAAATCTCTTTGTTCCTGGGTGGCTTACCATAAGTGAGATACACAAGGTAAACCATAGCCATGGGCCTTGTGTAACCACTCAACCAAAACCAACAATCAAGTCCCATTCCACCCAGGTGATTCATTGACTTTGTTGTTTTATTAAGCAAAAACAAAGTCCAAAGACTTAGAGATATTTTCATCATAGCATGTATATTTCACCAACCCTTGTTTACTATTAGCTAGGCTAAGCATGGCATAGAGTGTAACTTAACTTAGAAATTTCCTAGCAATTATACAACTACTTAGGATTTCCCAACATGGCATATAGGCAAAATAATAATATGCAAGACTTAGCAAAATATTTCTAATGCTTAGTAGAAAACATAGGGATAGTAATATTCATGAAGTACCACTTGCCTTGGTAGTTGGGAGAGTAGCACTCTTCACAATCACAATCACTAGCACCAAAGTCTACACAAAGTATGGTAGAAACAAATTACACACAACATATACAAACCAACAAAATTATATATGCATGCATGCAAAATGCTAAGTGATGATTTTTAAAACCCAACTAAGCAAGTGCATAGTACAGAATCTTAAACAAGTCAAAAACTTGCCAAACCAAATTTATTTGACACTAAAAACAATTCCTAAACAAATCATATACTCAAATAAGCCCTACACATGTTTTTGCAAAAGAAACCATTTTAACAGATGCAAAACATTAAACACATTTCATATTCTGAAAGAGCTTGTTCTCCTGATTCCAACAATATAAAATTTGTCAAAATCTAACGTGGGAATCAAAAGTTGCAAACAAAACAAATTTGAACTATAATCTAATTCAAAATCTGTTTTAAATCTAAACTACTGCCACGCAGCGCTATCCTATTGGCCGGTACCGTTTCGCTCAGGATCACGCTTCCGCGCCGTCGGATCAAGTTAGATCCAACGCGCCAGATCTAAGGAAAATGCTTCGCTCCAGATCTAATCTAGTCCCTACGATCTAGCATGCATGCTACTCGACCAAAGTCGGCGGCGCTAAGCCTTGGCGAGCGGCGGAGCGCTCTGTCAGTGGCGGTGCCGGCGTTCTAGGTCGCCCGGGGAGGGGAGAGGGTGCTCACCAGAACCGCAGTGACGAGGTGAAGCTCAACGTGTCCCTGGCTGGCGAAGGGGCGCTCTATAGTGGCTGAGGGAGCTCGCCGGAGTCGTGCACGGCGTTAGGTGGTTGCTGTCAAAGTCGTTGCCGAGGTTCCGCGTTGCCCTAGCACGAACCAGATGGTTTAGGAGATGCGCAAGGCGGTGGCGAACAACCTCGTATGCGAGAGAGATCAAGGGGCGCGCTATGCTTACCGTAATTGGTCGCCGGAGTTGAGTGGCGGCTCGGTCGTTTGCGGGAACGAACGGGGACGGCGTCCTGGGTCACAAGCAGGCCAGCAAAGGGTATCAGAAGATGCACGAGGTCCTGCTGTACACACTCGTTTGAATCAGAGGCACAGGGGCGGTCGGGTCTCACCGGAATTTGCTACCGGAGATCGTCGGAGCGGCGGCGGTGTTTGGCGAGTTGCGAGCAGCCTGGTGGCGTGGAGAGGAAATTGAGTGAGGGGAATGGAGCGGAGTGGGGAGGGGTTTAAGTAGGCAGAGGCTCGGCAAGAAACGCCTGGTGAATCAATGGCAATTACGCCGCGGAATCAACGCAACAACGGCCAGCGGCGACGGCGTCTGCGTGCGAGATTTGGGGAAGAAGGAGTCGACGTGGAGAGGGCCCAGTTGTCTGCGAGAGGAACCGAAGGGGTGTGGGGTCCTGCGCCACGACTACTGGTGCGTCAAGGCTGAGAGAGAGAGAGGGAAAACCCGGGTGGGCTAGATGGGCTGCTTCTGTTAGTGGGCTCAAATCCTGGCGCTGGCCCTTTTCTATTTCCTTTCTCTTTTTCTTTTTCTTTTTTGAATTTCTGGATTGGTTTTCAAATGATTTCAAAAGCTTTTGAATTCAAACTTTTTCTAGGATTTTGTAGGGTGCAACATTCACACTTCAGGGAATAAAAATCAAGTGGTCACTTTGTATTAGTTTGGTCCTTTTGTTCAAACAAGATAAGCAGTGTTATAGCACATCATTTGAACAAGTTTTGGAAATGGTTTCTGTTTCAAATTTGTTTTGTAAAAATTCACCAACTTCAACAATCAAACACAATCACAAGAGAGTAAGGAAGACTTGGTTTAAAACATTTAACCCTTCAATTGAGAGTGGCTTTAGACTAAAAGATGTTCACATAAAATAATATGCTCCTGTTTTTGAATGGTTTTATTTGAAATGAACTCTATATGATCATGGATGCATGGATGATATGCATAAGTTTGAAATGTGATTTTAGGGATGTTACATAGGATGAGGGGGGAACCCCAAGGGGGTAGCCGGCGCATGGGGGCTGCACCCTTGCCCTCCCCTCATTCATGTGGGTGGACACTCCACTCACAAAATCCTCTTCAAATCCCTCCACTCATAATCCCACTCAAACTTGCTATTAAATTTCCACCAAATTTAATGCAAACTCTCATTAAATAAAACTCTTTTATTTATTCAGAATTTTGTCAATTACTTTAATGACAAACATTCACATATAACCCCTTGGTAGAATTCTATTTCAAATGCAAAACCACTTATGCAATTTCACCCGAAAACCTGTTTCGGTATCTAGTGAAATAAATTCCTGTGCTTGTTATTCTTTCCGGCATGAAACATTTTCTCCAACTGGATGTTAGTGTCCCTTAAGTGTGTCACCCTACGGTTCGCGAATAATGCAAACATGATCGAGACCCTTCTCTGATCAATAATCGGTAGCGGGACCTGGAGATCCATACTGACTCCCACACATTCAACGATGACTTTCATGTGATCGTCGAAACCTTTTATGCTTGTATCTTAATCCCTTTGTTTCACGATATATTACATGTCCGAGATTCGATCATCGGTATCTCGATACCTAGTTTGATCTCGTTACTGACATGCACTCTTTTCTCGTGCCCGTAATATAACATTCTAGTGATCAAATCACTTGCTTTCAAGCTAACCAATGTGATATCACCGAGAGGTCCCAGAGTATATCTACCCGTCATCGGGATGAACAAATTCCACTCTTAATCCATGATTCTCAACATAATAGTTTAGTAGCTTTGAAGCCATCTTTATAATCATCCAGTTACGGTGTGACGTTTGATGTCAACAAGAAACTCTTCTGGTGTTAGTGATTGGCATGATCTCATGGTCTAAGGATTAGGATCACTTCGTAAGTTGTTTATAGCAATATAAACTCAATGACTTTGATCGTAATGCTATACTTCGGATGAATGTTCATCACATCATTACACTAATGTTGTGATCTCGTTATTAACAACATCCAATGTCTATGATCAGGAAACTGTGATCATCTTGTTAATCAACGAACTAGTTTATGAGAGGGGCATAACTAGGAACTTTCTGTTTGTTTATTAAACACACATGTATTAATGTTTCCGTATTAATACAATTATAGCATGCAAAATAAACATCTATCATATACTTGGAATACACATAATAAACACTTTATTATTGCCTCTCAGGGCATATTCCCTTCACATAGTGTAAGACCTGCCATAAATTTTGAAAGACACATCTGATTTGACATGCTGTTAGCAAAAGAGAAGCTCTCCACAAATGTTTTAGTGAGCATAGCATATTGCACGCTCTAATCCTGCATATAACTTGTTAGAACAACCCTCTAAACCAAGGTTAAGAAATCATTGAGAATTCCAGCAGCCCGCAAGAAGGTTTGGCAAGGAAAGGTAGAAGGGTGTGCATCCCCCTCATCTCCCTCGTCGCCAAATCGCGGAGTAATGATATCCTCATTGTATGAAGGCCTGGCTCGGGAGGATGATCTTGAAGGACTTGTCCTTCTAGGTGTATCACTCTCAAATATTTCACCAAAGGTGTGGTTGTCCATGACCACTATTTTTTCTGAAATTTTAGACAAACATCAAACCAAGTGATTTCTAAGTTGATAAATGATGAGCAACTATTATAGGAACTTGCTAGAGGGCTACACATGCATCAAAATGAAATTTCTAAGCATAGAACAAGCATGCAAGCTCACACAACCTGACAGCTATAGCAGCAAAATACTCAAGATATAATCTACCAATCACAAATCTAATTGGACAAGTGGAGGAGGCACATACTAAGGAGCAAACCCTCCAAAAATCAGCAGCACAGATGGGCTGAGCAAGGAGATCGAAAATCGCGAGCAAGAACAGCAAGAACTCGAGCTTGAGAAAGTTTTCAAGTGTTTTTCGGGAGAGAGAAATAAGATGGCTGGGAGGAAGCACCTTAAAGGGGCCCAGGTGGGCCACAGCCAGGCCAGGCCGGCCACCACTGGGTGTGCTGTCCTGGGGTGGCCCCCTAGGTCACTCCAAGTGTCCCTCTGCCCCTTTTTTGAGGAAAATTTTATTTTGGATTTTCTGGGATTTTTCGGGAAACTTTATTTTTGGCCAATTTTCAGGGTATGAAAATTGATTTTCACGCAGGAAAGACCTTTTTTTTAGAAGAAGCAAAAATCAAACAAAAACCAAACTAAAGAAGTTCTAAGACACTCTAGCAAGCAAACAACTAACAAAACCAAAGCTAACTAGAGAAAAAGCAAAGACTAGGAAGGAGAAAAGTAAAAGGGAGAAAGAATAACCACCGTGAAAACATTATTTTGTTCATAAAAACCTTTTGTTAACAAGGTTGATCAAGTCTTGTTACAAAAACAATCTTAGATGAGACAAAACTTTGTATTCCACCAAGTGATTATGTTACCTCAATCATGATAGCAATAGTTTCAAAACTTTCTTGTGGAATGGGACAATATATTTCTCCAACCTTAATGCTCTCAACATTTTCAATGGAATTCAGGCAATAGCTCTTAGCAACCTTCTTGGGGAAATAGACAGTATGCTCTTTGTCATTAATATTAAATGTTACTTTTCCTTTATTACAACTGATGACAGCTCATGTAGTATTAAGAAAAGGTCTCCCAAGAATAATGGACATATTATCATCTTCAGGCATTGCAAGCACAACAAAATCAGTTAAAACCAAGGAATTATGAGCCACTTGAATAGGAACATCCTCACATATACCAATAGGAATAGTAGTTGACTTATCAGCCATTTGCAAAGTTATATCAGTTGGTATCAACTTTTCTAGCTAGAGTCTCTTGTAGAGATAAAAAGGCATAACACTAACTCCAGCTCCCAAATCACATAAAGCAGTTCTAACATAATTGTTCTTAATAGAGCAAGGAATAGTTGGTATACCTGGATCACCAAGTTTCTTTAGAACCTTACCATTGAAGGAATAATTAGCAAGCAAAGTAGAAATTTCCTCATTAGGAATCTTCCTTTTATTAGAGACAATATCCTTCATATACTTTGAATAAGGAGGCAACTTAATAGCATTAGTCAATGGAATTTGCAGAAGTAAAGGTTTCATCCACTCACAAAACTTGTTGTAGTGTTCTTCCTCCTTTGACTTGTGTTTCTTACCTGGAAAAGGCATAGGTTTCTGCACCCAAGGTTCTATCTCTTTACCATGTTTATTAGCAATAAAATCTTCCTTAGTGTACCTAGTGTTCTTAGTGTGCTTCTCGGGTTCTTCCTCAACTTCCTCCTTATCAGGAGCATCATTTCTATCAATACCACTCTTAGTTTCAGCATCAGAGACATATATACTATTAGGATCTACAACAGGTTCAAGGGGTTCCTCAACTATTTTATGTTTCTTTTTCTTTCTCTTACAAGGACTACCACTATCAACTTGTTGAGAATCCTTCTCAACTCTTTTGGGGTGTCCTTCAGGATATAAAGGATCTTGAGTAGCTATACCACTCCTAGTTCTAATTCCATAAGCAAGTTTATCTCCTGAGGCATTAACTAGCATATCCTTTTATACCTTAGCAAGTTGATCAATTTGAGTTTGAACCATTTGAAAGTGTTTACAAAGAATTTTAATATCATTAGAAGTTCTTTCCACAATATCTTTCAACTCTTTAATGGATCTAGAGTTTTCCAATAAATGATTCTGCTTGTTTATTAAAATTACCTTGTTTAACAATAAAAATGTCAAGTTCCTCTAAACATTGATCAGGAGGCATACCATAAGGAATATCACCTTCATCAAAGTGTCGGAGAGAGTGTGCCTCAATAGTAGATGAGTGGGAATTGGCTTACATAACTCTTCTATAGGAGGTAGATTCTTCACATCTTCAGCTCTAATACCTGTCTCCTTTAGACATTCCTTAGCTTCCTTCATCACTTCATCATTTAATGCAATAGCTCCTCTTTTCTTTGGTGTTGGTATTGCAACTGGTTCAGGAACAGCTGGTTCAGGAGTAATAGGCTTAGGTGTATTTAGCTCAGTTGAAGTCCAATCATCATAATTCTTGCTTATTTTAGCCATTAATTCTTCAGAATCTGTAGGAGTTGTTTTCCTGAAAACACAATTAGCAAAGCTATCTAGGTATGTCCTAGAATCATCAGTTAGTCCATTATAATAAATATTAAGAAGCGCATTTTTAGGCAATGGACATCCAGGATATGCATGAATCAAGGCACAGAACCTTGTCCATGACTCAGGCAATTTCTCTTCTTCTCCCTGTTTAAAATCAAAAAGTCTCTGCAAAGCAGCATGTCTAGCACTAGGAGGAAAATATTTCTGGAAGAAAGAAGCAATCAAACAATCAGGACTATCAATGGAACCAGGAGGTAATCTATTAAACCAAGCCCTAGCTTCTCCTTTTAGTGAAAAATGGAAAATCTTAGTAACAAAGTACTTGCGGATCTTAAAATCATCAGAGAATAAAGCACTCATAGTGGAAAGCTCATTCATATGAGCCACACCACTCTCATTTTCAGTCCCACAAAAAGGTTCTTTCTCAACAATGTCTAGATAGGATAAATCAAGAGAGAAATCATAATCTTTATCTTTAATATATATGGCAGAGGTGGCAAACTTAGGATCAGAGGACAACTTAGGAATAATGGTGCGTCTCGCAAGGAGACTCTTAATAGCACTAGTACCATGTGTGTTTTGGCACTCTTTAATAAATTCATCAGTAAACTTAATGTAACCATCATTAATATTGTATCACTCTCTAGACTTAGGTGAGCTAACAGGTGTAACAGTGTCTTCACTAGGAATTTCAGTATTTCCTAGACTAGCCATAGTAGTATCTAGGAAAGGACCTAATGAACCACTCGCATCAAGCACAGTAGAAGTAACATCATGAGTATCAAAAGAAGTTTCAGACTCAGCAGTAGTAGCAGTGTGTGTAGCATGAGTATGTGGTGGTGGAGTAACAAGCTTACTTATAACAGATGGTGAATCAAGAGCAGCATAGGTGTTTAGGATTGTACCTCTTCTTGTAGTGTATGGTAAAATAGGAAACTTTCCATCACGAGACTTCACCATGATGAAAGGAGTAGCAGTGAACAATAACTGATCCAAGTGAACTGACAAATAAATCTATGCTCCCCAGCAACGGCGCTGGAAAATAGTCTTGATGAACCACAAGTATAGGGGATCGCAACAGTCTTCGCGGGTAGTATTACCCAATTTATTGTTCTACACAAGGGGAGCCAAAGCATACTTGCAAGCCTTAACAACTGAGTTTTCAATTCACCTGCACCTGGAAATAGTTCTTGCTCACAGAATTTTATCAGTAGCAACAATTTGGTAGTAGCAACAGCAACAGTAGAACAAGAGCAATAGTAATAGTAAACATTGGGATTCGAGTGCGGTAGGCATAGGGATGGATGGACGGGAGTTGCATGGACGAGTCTAAGCATGTAACTTCAAGGTCTATGGCACTTCATATAAATAAGAATAAGCATCCAAGTACTAAACAATCCTAGGCATGTGCTCCATATATAGTCATGCGTTCTTGCAATGAGAACTTGCACAACATCTTCTGTCCAACCAGCCCGTTGCAGCGGGGCCTCTAGGGAACTACTGGAAATTAAGGTGCACCGGAGCAAAGCATTAACACTCTGTGAACACATGTGATCCTCATACCACAGCCATCCCCTCCAGTTGTCCCAATTTCTGTCACTTCGGGGCCTTTGGATCCGGACAATGATATGTGTACACAACTTGCATATAAGATCACAAACAATACTATCATAATGATTCAATAATAATTTTAGATCTGAGATCATGGCACTCGGGCCCAAGTGACAAGCATTAAGCACAACAAGTTTCAACAAAGTCAAATATCACTAATAGAGATACTAGACACTATGCCCTAACAATATTATTCGATTACATGATAGAACTCATCCAATCCCTAGCATCCCCATAACCTACTGCGAGGGATTACTCACTCATGGATGAGGGAAACATGTATGGTTGATGGAGAGGCGTTGGTGATGATGATAGCGATGATCCTCTCCAAATTCCCCGTCCCGGCAGGGTGCCAGAACGGAGTTTCTGGATCCGAATCTTGGTTTCTGGTGGTGGAGGCGCAGCGGAACTCTTTCTGGAAAAACATTGAACTCCCCTGAGTTTTTAGGTCAGAAGGCATCTTATTGGCAAGGAGGGAGGACGAGGGGGTGTCTAAGGTGGCTGCACCCCCTAGGCGTGGCCAGGCTTGGCCCGCGCCTAGCAGGGCTGTGGCCCCCTAGGTCTCCTCTCCGTCTCATACTCTAGCTCCGTGTGTCTTCTGGTGAAATAGGATTTTTGGCATATTTTGCCGGATTTTTCCTGATAGTTGATTTTCTGCACAAAAACTAGACACCAAGGTAATTACATTGAAAATAGCGTCGATGTGTTAGTTGTATCCAAATCACACAAGTTTAGAGGAGAAATAATAGAAAAGGTGTTCGGGAAAGTAGATACGTTTTGGACGTATCACAGG
Organism: Avena insularis; assembly: GCA_023614405.1. Classification (NCBI taxonomy): domain Eukaryota; kingdom Viridiplantae; phylum Streptophyta; class Magnoliopsida; order Poales; family Poaceae; genus Avena; species Avena insularis. The sequence continues at coordinate 40,041,195 of CM042691.1, read as the reverse complement.
ACAATATAACTTTAATAAGGTTAACGAACCTTAGCTATATGTGCTAAGTTGCGCAGCGCCGGAAAACGTTCCGGAGGCAGCCACAATGCTCATGGCTCACGTGCCTCAAAGGTTGCGGTCACGGATATCTAAGTTCCTATTGAGCCAAGTAGGTAGGATAAACAATCAAACGCTAAGATTTGAAAGTAAATCATTGTTGTTTGACAAAGATGAACTGACTACATGCAAAGAAGTGGTGATGGGCCCTGACTCCGTCAAATGGCTTGAGGCCATAAAATCCGTGATAGTTCCCACACAAGAAATCTTGTTTTTTGAACTTGGAAGACCCTCCGGAAAGGTGTAAAAACCCATCAGTTGTTTTTGGATCTATAAAGAAACAGACATGGATGTTTCACATCTATGAAATAGTCAACGTGTCGTAAAGTTTTTATGACAATGTTCAAGGAGTTGACTATGAAAATATTTGATCTTTCGTAGCGATATTTAGTCTGGACGGATTAATTTAGCAACCACTACATACAATTTGGTATATGGTAGATGAATAAACAAAACAAAGTTCTTCTAATAGAATGGTTACCTAGGACGTGTGCATGACACGATCCAAAGGGTTTTGTTAATTCAAAGGATGCTAAAAAGGGCATGCAAACTTCAATGGTTGAAGTAAGCATCACGGAGTTGGAATCTTCGCCGTGATGAAACTGTTAAAGGAATTTTCAAGACATATCAAGACGAAGTGGACGAGAAGAAGTGGACGAGATATCCATGGCGCGGAACCCTATGATGGCGGCATATCGAGACGAAGTGGACGAGATAGCGAAGAGCTTCTTGGGATACGAAGTGAAGTATGTACCTAGGGAACAAAACGAGGCGGCTGATCTGCTGTCTAAGCTTGGATCAGGGCGCAAGCAAATTCTGCCAGGAGTTTTCCTAGAGCATCTACACACACCATCTGTGAAGGGAGCCAACATCGACAACCCGGATAGAGCTGACTCTTTCATCAACATGGTGACTAAGGTCCCTCTAGCTTGGACAAAACCGTTCATGGAATATCTTGAACATGGAACTTTGCCCGACAACAAAGTCGAAAGACGGCAAATAGTACGAGGAGCAAAGGGTTATACCATAATCAATGGGCAAATCTACAAAAGGAGCACTACCGGTGTATACCTAAAGTGTGTTTCCCAGCTAGAAGGTATGGAAATCCTACGCGAAATCTATCTCGGATATTGCGGGCATCACTCCCGCTCCTTGATCGTTGGTCGCGAAAGCCTTCCGGCAAAGATTCTACTAGCTGACCGCGAAGGCGGACGCCGACAAGCTGGTTGAGACATGCATGGGATGCCAGTATTATGCCCGACAACCACATGTTCCTGCTAAAGAATTGCGAACAATACCAATAACTTGGCCGGTTGCAGTCTGGGGGCTAGACATGGTGGGACCATTATAGACGGCACCCTGTGGGTTTACACATCTGCCAGCAAAGGGACAAATTCACTAAATGGATAGAAGCTAAACCCATTAGAAAGCTTGATGGGGCAACTGCCCTCAGGTTTGTCCGGGATCTAGTGGTGAGATTTGGTCTCCCACATAGCATTATCACCGACAACGGCAGAAATTTGTCACTCGGAGAAGTGGAAGCTTATTGTTGGGAGAAAGGCATCCGACTTGACCTTGCATCTTTGGCACACCCACAATCCAACAGTCAGGTTGAGCGAGCCAATGGATTAATTCTGTAGGGAATCAAGCCACGTCTTGAGGCACCACTACATAGAGCAGATGGAGCCTGGGCGGAAGAATTGCCATCTGTGCTGTGGAGTTTACAAACTACACCCAACAGATCCACAGGCTGCACCCCTTACTTGATGGTATATGGAGCAGAAGCCATCCTACCTTCCGATATCCTTCACGATTCACCAAGATTTGCCGCCTACGACGAGGATGACGCTGAAGAATCCAGACGCCTAGATGTGGACCTTCTCGAGGAGGAGCGCGTTTTGGCATGCCAAAGATCCGCCATCTACCAGCAGAAGCTACGCAGCTACCATAGTCACCGCGTTCGGCATCGCTCATTTAAAGAGGGGGATTTGGTGCTCCGACTTAAGCAGAATAAGTCACACAAATTATCCCCGCCATGGCAAGGACCGTTCATCATAAGCAAGGCGCTACTCAATGGGTCTTACTACCTTGTTGATAATCGTGAACTGAAGGATAGACCCAACGAGGATCATAAGCGTAAGCGACGTGATCCCGATGATGACTACCCGGAGCTTGATCGGCCATGGAACATAGCACAGCAACGTCCTTTTTACACTTAGGATTTTTTATCTAATTGTGTACCTCTTATATGATCAATGAAATAAAGCTCTCTGGTTCACTCATATTTCTGAGTCTTTTACCTCCTTTAGTGTTCATTTTTGGATCATGTAAAACCCTTATGCACAAGCTTTGTGTTTGCACTTGTGAAAATTCCGCCTACGGGCGTTAGCTTAAGTTTTTCGTCTACACGTTCTTTGTTGTTTTTATGTGGATTCTGGAGTAGTGACTTTCGGCACTTATTGTCGGCGATTTTGTGCTTAGGTTATTGGCAGTGCCATTGGGCATCATCACCTAAGTGCATGGTTCCGACAACGAGTCTTCCGACTCACGAAAAAGTCAATCATAAAAACCAAATATATACATGCTGGAAACTAGTTCTTAAGTAGCAGGAGATAACAACCATTGTTTTCCACCTTAAGTTACATCAATAAGTTTTTTCCGCACATGCACCAAAGGTGAAACAAATAATACAAAGTTGTCCTTCATTCCTTTGGCGCAGGAGACTTAGAAGCAGCGTCATCACCAGCAGGAGAGCCACCCTCGAAGTCGGCGCTGTGGTGGGACTTAGAAGAATCTTGGTTGCCGCTGTTGATGGTGTTCATGGGCACGAAGACGTCGATGTCCACCAACTCGGCAACTATGGTGTCATAGCCCGCGAGTGACGACTGTCAACCCCCGGATTTTTAATCCCAGATGCCTGTTATGCCATACATCGCAATCCCAGGATTACCATTTTTGCGAGACATAACAGAATTGGATACCACAGTACATCATCCATTACAAACCATACATCAGGTCTTACACAAATAAGGATCTCATAATCTAGTTCTTCATACAGTTCAAGCAGCGGAATACGTAAAAGTAACGGTAGCGTAGGCGAAGCTCCATCTTCGAGGTCACAGGCAATGCTGACAATGGGAGATGATCCTAGTTTTCGTAACCTTCCTGGGGTCCATCCTCCTGGTACTCCTCTTCATAGTCTGGCCATGGGAATAGCAAGGGATAAAGCCATGAGTACTCTTTAAGTACTAGAAAACTAATACTAACAAGTGAAGGGGGGGTTTTTGTAGTAGGAAACTAAGCTCTAGGGTTGTTTTGCAAAAAGCCAGATTTACCTCTACTAAGTTTAGAAGCAAATAATGCTAGTTGAAGTTTTATAACACCTACATGGGAACTTGTATTTCATATCACAACTCTGTTGTGCTCAAGTCAAAATCTCAATTCATTTCAGAAGTCATTTTGAAAACATCTGACGGGGGAACAGTATGGCCACTCTAATCGTCCATAATCATGACGCGGCTATTCGAATAGTTTGACATTCTGCAGAGATTGTACACTTTCACCACAATATTCGATACATCCGTCAGGAACAAATCCTGAATTCACCATACTCAATATGCGGATAATCAATCCTAACCTTTCAATTACACGCCCTAGTATAAGCACCTCCCCTATGAGTTTGGCCTCCCAACCATGACCAACTGTCATCTTGGAGTGCTGACAAAGGACAATCTTCACAAGGTAGCCTCAGCTCAGACCTTGGCCGTGAGGGAACCAATACTAAGGTATATAAGTTTCCAGTCAAGCCCTACCCAATTCTCGGGTATTGTGGTTGTACGGTAAAATTGGAATGGTATCGCATCCAGACAACCATCAGTTTTATAAAGGGCTAAGGCTCATGCCTCAACATTTTCATCACCAAAATCATGTCAAAACATCTCAATAGAATGATCCATCATTCCAAGGTTTTCATAACCATTTTCACCAAATATTCCCATCTAAAGTTGATCAAGTTTTATGCTTAGCACTAGCATCTACAAGTGGGAGTAAGTACTAATGAGGGGTGGTAAACTAGTGGAGTTTAACTAAGTTTAATCTCATGCCTTAGGATGACATAAGGATTATCTAGCTTAGGCCAAGTTTTATGCTCTTTATGAAACCTTCAATTATCTTTCTAATATCTACAATTTATTTAAGTAAGCTCTAAGTACTAGCTTTGATAAAGAAATAAAGTATAAAGCTTGTAAGTAAAACTAGGAATGGGGTTATCAAATGGGTATGATCACATATGCTTAAGGCATATAGTTGGCATGGTAACAAGCAAGTATTTGCTTGCATAGGTCAACTTGATTAGTAAGGATTGCTATAGTAGAGTATCTTGCAAGTGTTAGCTTGCATCAATATCAGTATAAGCTTGCCTTGTGCAGAGCAGTGGTTGAAGTTCTCCTCGGCTTCTTCTTCGTAGTATCCTCCTTCCTCTTCGTATCCTTGGTTGGTACTAGCGTCTATGAATAAATACGAGGTACACAATCACCAAACAATACATAACTACTTTCAATCATCACACAAAAGGGTTCTATAGATGATCTAGCATCATCACTAATATTATAAGATTAAAGAACTTGCATTATTTATTTATTTTTAGAAAAATAATTTATACTCATTGAAAAACTACTTAAGATTTAATATTCTCCAAACCAAACATGGGATCATGTTGACACATGTCATCACCACACATTTCAGTACATGGGAATGTGATTTAAAGTGGTGTCACAATTTAATAAGGTTTAACCTTTTATTTTAATTAAATAAAGTGACTAGAAATGCCTATGTGGCATCCTTTTATTACTTGAACATTATTTCTGTAAGTAAACCCATATATTTATATATTCTGAAAGGTATGATCAAATGTGATTTTTGAGAGTTGGAATCAACTCAAAATCTATTATGGTTTAAATTTGAAAAATGTTTGAATGCAGAAAAGGTTCTGCCTTGTTATTTTTACCAAGGTTGATCTATAGATTCAAATGATTTGAATCCAACGGGCTTGGATTAAGCATTTCAAAACCTTTCTAAAAAAATTAGTTTCATTCAATTTGGTTCACTGAATCAAGTTGGGTTGATTTTTGAAACTAGCTACAGAACTATGTTTGAATTAAAATGGAAAAAGTTAAATTCAAACGACTAGGTCTGCCAAGGGGAGCGCTAATGGGCCGCCCGGTGGGCTCAACTGACAGGGGGTTCCACCAGTCAGTGGCTCTTTAAACGCGAAGTGGTACGGGGCAATCTCATTCGCACGATCTAAGTCTAAGAATGGCTGCTACTCATCGTCCACGTCGGGCGGCGCCGGCGAGACAGAAACCTAACGCGGCAGGTGGGGATCGTCGGGGGCTCACTGGGGCTCAGGCGAGGGTCGGCGATGCGGGCGAACGACGAAGTCGACGACGCGAACCTCCTCGATGCAAGATCTCCTTGGCGGCTCCAAGGAGATGGGCGACGGTGGCGACATCGCTATGGGTGCTAGAGGCGTGGCCGAGGTGGCGATCGATCGGTGGTCTCTGGCGATGCTCTATGGCTTTAATGCGTGTGTAGGGTGGTAGAAGCGATTCGACGGCGGTGGCTACTGGCGTCTGGTGAAATGGGCATGTCTGGCGGTCTCCTGGTACGATGGGGAGCATGTTGACGGGCGGCGAGGGCTCGAGGTGCTCTGGTTAAATGGGAACGCCGCGTGCTCTGCGGCGAGGGTCGGCATGGTCGACAATGCAAGACGGCTTGGCGTTCCTAGCTGCTCGGGCTGTCTCATGCGAGGCTGGTCGAGAGGGGGCGGTGAGGCATGGGCTACCTCCCAGACAAGGTTGGCATGGCTAGTTTCTCCTCTAGCCTGATGTCCACACTGGGGTGACATGGGTGCTCTCGGTTGTTAACCATTGATGACATTGGCGAGCTCACAGTGGTGCTAGTGATTAGTTAAGTTCGTTAGATGATCTACTAAGGCTAGTGGTGTCCAGAGAGGGAACAAGTTAGGCTCAAAACACTGCTCAAAATAGTGTTTGTGATTTTGTTGATTTGAATCTGCAAGGTGTTTGATGAAATGGCCGCATGAATTCAAGTTTTGAATTTTGAAAAGATTTTTGGTGGGTGTGCTAGACATGTGCTGGTGAGTCTGTAGATGCTTGGGTTTTGAAAGTGGAGCTTGTTTGAGTGGTTTTTGAAAAAGTGGGATCTTCCCATATGAAATAGATTCAATTTTAAACTGTCATTTAAACTATGCATTTGAATGTTTCTGGATGATCACAAGGTGGGTCTTGATACTTTGTTATGAGTACTATCAAGGGGTGTAAAGATCCAAACAAGTTTTTGTTAAGTTTTGAAAGTTAAAGACAGCCAAAGTAGGCATGGGAGTTAATTTGGCCAAAGTGACCATTCACTTAATTTGTTTGTTTTGATTTATTTGTCTTTGGGAATTGTTTAGATGATGTTTATTTCACCTAAGCATCCTTTTACAAGCAAAGAAACACACAAGCAAGGTAATTCAAAAGAATTCAAATTGGAATGCATACACACATGCATGCCTTCATATTTTTATTTAGAAAAGTTTTTGTTAATCCTAAAATTTGATGATTAGAGTTTGATGAATCTAGTTTAGTATTTTTGGGATGTTACAACGACAAGATGGCTTCGTGATTAATCTCTTTACCATCATCATCGACGTCGGGGATGCTAGAGGTCACCGCGTCGATGTCGGCACCTTCGTAGTGTGCCTTCACCATTGATAGCGCCATCCTCGCGCCAGCCCGCGCACACGAAGCTTTACAGCTTGTGATGCGCTCGGGGGATCGGCGTAGAATCTCTGAGTACTTCGCCACGGAGTCCGATGCCTTGATGTGTATCTGGAGGGGTTTGGCAATCTCCTTGGCTTGGGTGATGGCGGTGTTGATTAAGTTGCCGGCAAGAACCATGCATTCCTTGGCCGGAGGAGGTGATCGGGTTAAACCCATTGGAGCTGAAAATTTCGACAAGGAGCGCATGAGTTCAATAAATCAAAATATTCAGACTGCAGAAATCCAAGACGGAGAAAAATTACTGAAGATGGTGGCCTCAGCTTGCCAGAGGGTGTCCGCCAAGGATTGTTTCTCTTGTTGGAGGAGCTTGTACGCCTCGTTATGGCGGTGATTCTGCTCATCGACAACTCGCTTCTGATCTTTTAAGATCACGATCTCCTCCTTCAAGCAGTTGATTTCCTCGGTGGTAGAGTCCTCCAAGGCCTTCATCGACTCCTCATGGATTTTCAGCATATCCTTCCTCTCCTGCTGAAGAATCTTGTTTTCGCTATCCAGCTCTTGAATGTGCTTGGATTGCTCGACAATATTCTTGGCCTTGGCGATGGTTTCTGCATGTCGGAAAAAGAAAAGTACACAGTGAGTACTCGGAGAATATAGGCACAAAACCAAGTTGGAATGCGCATTAGAAAACAGACGCTTGCTCTTGGTGATCTGTTCCTTCAAGAAGGTAATTTTACCCTTTTCGGCTTCAAGATCAGCGTGCATCTTCTGGTACTTTTCATTTGCCATGCCCCTCCGAGCATTCTCTTTCTGTGGAAAAAAGACCAAAGTTAAATGTTGTTTAGTCTGCTTGGAGCATCTAATCAGAAATTTTCCACCTAGACGCTCGGGGGCTACAGTGAGAGTTTCTAACTTAGCAATATGCTTAGATTTTCTTTAAGCATCTAGTCAGAACTAATTCAGTTCTCGATTAGAAGCTTGGGGGCTACAGTATAAAGTTTTTAACTCGGATATCTGCTTAGCTTTTCTTTAAGCATCTAGTCGGAACTAATTCAGTTGCAACTAGAAGCTTGGGGGCTACAGTACTGAAATTTATAAACACTACGTATGCTACTCTTAAAGCATCTAGTCGGAATAATTCATTCCATCTAAATGCTTGGGGGCTATAATGAGAGTTTTTCTAACTTAGTCACTCTTAGAGCATATAGATGCAAAAACCTATGGTTTTTCCGTATACATCCTTGGGGGATACAGTGGGATACTCATATGAAATGCAAAAGGCAAAGAAAACTTACAAGTGCGATGATCTTGAGGTTCGTAGCACTCTCGGCCAGCAGCTTGGCAAAGGATTCGCTATTTCCTTGCAAGATTTACGCTACGTGAGCTCCTATGTATCGCACGTCGGATATGTCGGTGTCGCACCAGGAACCAAGGCAGTGCTACTCGGTGTAACTACCGGATATAATATCTTTGGATAGACTATAGTTTTCTTGGGTGCGCGTATGTGGCCAAGTACCGACTTCACTGCGTCTTGCCACCTTGATGGCATCCTTAGCCGAGCTTCACCATTTGTTGAGTAGTGATCTCCTGCACCTTTCGTCACGACAATGCGAGTTGATAGAGGCTTAGAATCCACTTCCATGGCGGAAGGGCCTGATGCCTCCTTAGCTTGTGAGTTTGTCGGGGCAGACGTGGGCTTGACGTCAGGAGTAGCATGGGCGATGGCGGGGGAGGCGTCGCGATGCATGTAACTACCTCGGTGAATTACGCTCCTAGATTCAAGCCTGGATGAACGGAAATGGTTGAAATAGTACGGTGGGGCCCAAATGCCACTCACAGGTAGACCTTTCGACCGTCCCAACCATTTCCAAACATCGGGACAAGAATCGGCGTGTCCAAGTAAGGGATCAACTACATACACAAATGAGTATGTATGCAAGCCACCATACAACAGTACATCAGAGCCATTCCATCTAAAAAAGAAAGGAAATATAGGAACACCATACGGCAAGATTCAAATGTCGTAGATAGATATAATATTTTAGGATATCTCCTCATACATCAGAGTATCAGGCGGAAGCGGCAAACAAGATCCGAGTACGGATAAGAAGCAAATTGGCATAAGATGCCCCATAAATAAACACATCCCGCCCACAGATCTCACGGATCCCCGTTCAGGAATCTCTACACGAACGCGATCGTTGCCACATCATCCGCCTCCACCCAGTATCCATCTTGTGAGTGTACATTCATCCGAATCAAATAATTTATCGTGTGAGACCCTAGAATTTTCGGAAGTCTTTATGCCTCTAAAGGGACACAACACAGGGTGACGAATTGCGAAAAGATAAACCCTAACAATTCTATAGATACTAAACCATCCGCCTAACCAAAGATAGGCGGATGTCCGTGAATTAATGACAACAGTTATAACGATAATATCAACAGATCCATCCTCCTCCTAAACACCAACGAGGAAGCGAGAACACCCCATCCGCTGGCGCTTTATTAACCATTCCATGAGTGTTGTACTATTTACTAGTCGATTACTTAGTCAAATTAAAGCGGTACTTTAGTTATGCTTGTCTATGATCGGAACCGTGCTCCAAGTCGTCCATAACCATGGACACGGCTTTGAAAGTTTTACCTGCGGTGCACAAATAGCAACACACACTCGATCAACCTTGGAAAAACCAAATCAAAACCCAACGAGGCATTCACGACAAAGCAATCACGAGATTCAGAAATATTTGAGGGCACCCATTGAGTACACCAACGAAGTTAGTGACTCGAGACGGACTCAAGGTTTGCGTCAATGGTCAGAAGCCGGGAACCCAAAGCTGGGCTTGTCGTCTGGCGAAAACACTCCGCTTACCTAAAAGAGACAGTGCTCCTCGCACAATCGTAAATAAATCAGTAAAGCATGGCATAAGTACAGGATAGTAATAAAACCTCAAACTAGTTTGTGGCCTCAAGAAATAAGAATGAATCAAGCTCTGGCTCAGGGGGGTCCCATAAGCCTCCCGGATGTGGATAGCGCGAATAATCAAGGAACAGGAATCAAGTACTCGGGGTCCTACGGGACACAAGTGAGCAGGAAAAACCAAATAGCAAATATTGCTCACCGGTGCCACTTTCATTAGTTATCCCATTACTACTCAGGTTAAGTTGTTTAGGTACCTCGTTATCCATCAGACACTCACATACCCTACACATGTCGTTTCTACGACTCGCATGGCTCAAACAACTCGTAGTAATGGCTCATGGGATGGAGGAACAAGCTTGGGTTTAAAAGTAAAGGCTATGCAGTACTTGGGATTCATTTAATGCAATCGCGACTCAATGATGCAAGAATAAGATAGAGGCAATAGGTACTATATGTATGCAAGCATGTGGTAGTGCTTGCCTGGCAGCTCAGTTGAAGCGAGAGACGGATCTGGGTAGTGCTCCTGGGTTTCTTGGTATATCCCCTGCTCAGCGTCTATTCGAAGAAGAACCAAACAAACAAGGGCCAACATAAATACAGTGCACAAGCATATGAATAAAATGCGACAAGCAAACAATCATGCCATGATGAATGATGCACAAGTTGCATGGCAATAATGTAGCATGGCATGGGTGAGGTGTAGAATACAAGAAATAAACATTTTATTGAGTTTTGGCCACATTTTATCCTCATATTAGTTGCTGTTTACATTTTATTTATATGATGCATGCTGCAATTCAGAACATGGAATGCATAAACAGAAAGGTCTCGTCGAGCTGATCATTTTAGACATATCATTTGTTAAATTTGGAGTTATAAAACAAAAGTTATTAATTAATTAAGGTGAAGGGCATTTTATTGTAATTTAATTCAACTTGAAATTTTAGGTGCCCAAAATATATTTTGGATGGCATAATTGAAATCCTCACATTTTTCTGATTTGAAAACATATATTATTTGTATTATTTGGAATTATGAGTTTAAATTTATTTTAAAGTCAAAATAATTAAAAGGGGGTCAAAGTCAAAGGTTGACTATTTAAATTAATTCTGAAAATATTTGATTAAAGATTTGAATTATCATTCAAAAATAAAACATTTTTCATATTAAGTTTGAATTCAAATTCTAAACCATTTGAAAGTTATTAATTGATTCATGTTTAAACAGATTTGAAATTCGAATTTGAATCAATTTGAAAAGTTTGAATTAAACAAGAATTCAGAAATACTTTTGTTACACGGAAAAGATGTACCCACATCCACTGACCAGTGGGGACAGCGGTCGTGAGGCCCAGACAACTGCGCAGCCACCCAGGGTTTGACACGTGGCTGAGGAGGGACCGCGGGTTAGGTAGAAGGAAAAGTCAGGGTTTCTTTGCAAAACGTCTACGAGCTGTCGCTGACGAAACTGAGGAACTGATCGCGAATTAGGCTAGCTGAATCGAATCTTGTGACGAATATGCCGACCAAACCATTGAGAATTTTGCTTCTACGTAAAGACCAAAGTTGTAGAGGAGAGAAATATTTACAAGTTTCATTCAGGGTGGTTCTACATAGGAGGCCTGCATAGACCGGCAAACGGAGAAGAACAGAGACAAAACTCATGCAGAAAACTGACGAAACTGAAGAATAGAATCGACCGAACTGCTAGCTGACTCGATCTTCGGAAGATGATGGCGACGATTCCATCGAGAATTCCGGCATCCCACAAAAACAAAAGACGGAGAGGGTTGATAGGGCTACAACTTTGGTGTTTGGGGATTTTGCGAAGGAGGACTGCAGCGGACGGGGCAAGGCGAAAACAGAGGTGTTCTCGGGGCTGTTGCTGTCGGTCGCGCGCGCGGCGAGTGCTGCCTGCGTGCACGCAGCGTGCATCGTGCGAGCGGCGGCTGCGCGCGGTGCCGGCGGTGATAAAGCGATGGAGGTGAGGCGGAGAGATGGGGAGAAGAGAGGGGGTCCTTACCTCGCTCGATTCCCGTGGAAACAGGGAAGGGGACGCGCGACGTGGTGGCGTTGCGTACGCGCCGAGGCGGCGAGGCGGCTGCCGGTTCTGTGCTCGGCCAGGAAGAAGAGGAAGCAGAGGCGCCACGTCCAGCTCCTCCTAGAGCTCACGAGGTGGTTGACGAAGACCGCCTGCACGCCCTTCGGCTCCAGAAGGTGATCAAGGCGACGGCGCGGTGACGCTCTCCTTGCTGTTGCTCTCGGGCAGGGTGGAAAAATAGATGGGAGCAGAGGTAGGGGATGGCGGCGGAGAGGAGGGGAAGAGGGAGGCTAGGGTTCGAGGAGGCCTCCGTGGCTGGGGGATAAGAAGAGGAGGGAGCTGACGCGGCTGACGGCGGGAGACGGTCACCTGCCTCCTCCGTTGTCCGCTGCAGAGAGGAGGAAGGCGAAGGACAGCGACGGTGAACAGGACGGCGTGAAGGGGTACGGGCTAGGTGGCAAGCTGGGCTGGCCCAAAGAAAGGAGTAAGAGGAGAAGCTCCGGGTGGGCTGCTGCGGTGGCCAGGAAAGGCCCAGGTATGTTCTTTCTCTCTTTTATTATTCCCTGGTTTGTTTTATTTAGTTGTTTGTTTGAACTTGGCTCAATTTCAAATAACCTTTCTTGTGAATTCTTTTCAGATATTTTAAATAGAGGATTTTAGCACTTAAATGGAGAAAAGGGGGAGTAGAAGAATAGAGAGGATATGTCCATGAACCAATTTGGACATGATGCAAGAATAAAGAGATTTTGGCAAACAAAATAGGGATGAGGTTAATCAAAACATTTATAATTTTAAAATAATGGTGCTCCCCATTAAACAAGAAGGGGACCCTAATGAATGGATCATGCAAAACATTAGACATGTGCATGGGAGCATGTAGAATACAATGGATCAATCCATTTAGCATGTGGGTATGATTGACAAACACAAATCCAAATAAAAGAATCCACATGCTATAGGAATGGTGAACTACCCGCAAGATCATGTAGGCAAAGAGTAGTGGGGCAAAGGTGACAAGGATCCACACATTGTACATGGGCATGATTTAAAATATAAACAAGACAATTAGAAGCCCACATGTACATGCATGGTGGAATCTGGAGAAACATTTATCACAAGGGGCCATAGTATGAACATTAGGTAGAATGATTTAGAGAGACATGCCCTCAACTCAATTTGGGCATTAAACAATATATCAACAACCAAATACAATATCAAGAGGCAAATACAATTAATAATGCATATGAGATAAGAACCAAATGGAAAGGGTTTTATATGATGCTCAGATGCAAGGTGGCATGATGAATGAGCATGATAGAATGATGATGCAACAATTATATATTGAAGTAGCCATTATATTACTAGACCAAGTAGCATTACAATTGTTAGACAAATGGGATGCTACAATGCAGCATGTCCTTGATATTTCGAGAAGCCCGCGATGTTTTGGAGGTCTTCTTAAGGCTGGTCGTGGCTTTCTTTCTGAAACGTGCAAAATGCATAAGTACAGGAGCAAGACAGATATATAGACAATGTCGGAGAATGATAAGCTTACACAAGTGGGGGTGCTTTGGCAAAGGGGATCCCGGTAACTTTTCTCTTTTCTGCCTCCAGGGCGGCGGTAGTCTTCTTGGAGGCTCCACCCTCCGTCTTCTTCTTCTTGCCTCTGTCGGCAGCATCAGAGGTGGAGATCTTCCGCTTTCACGCCAACGAAGCCTCGTCGTCGGACACGACTGTGACTTCATCTTTGGATCGTAGATTTGGGCAGCCAGGTTGCCCTCCTCTAGATCGCTAGCTGTTAGGTGATAAATCACCGTGTTAGATAAGATGATATTTGCAAGACGAAAGAACTGGAGTATATGTCATACACGGAAAATAAATACCTACCTTTGGGCACTTGCCGTCTACGAACATGTCGTAGGTGATGGTGAAGCCACGCTTCTTGTCCTTCAGCTTGACGATGTCCTTAAGGCGAAGCTTGACTGAGTCGCTCGAGAAGTTGTCCACCGAGATGCGGAGACTATCCCTTATGTCGCTGATATACTCGTGCATGAGCTTCGCGCGGTGCTACAGAGGTTGGATTCTCCTAATGAACCAGCACATGGCTAGGTCCAAGCCAGTCAGACCCGTCTCTACGAACCACTCGATCCGCCTTATGGCCCGAGAAGCGTCGAGGTCGGGGGGAAGGGAGGCTTGGGATCTCCATGACAAGGCTTCAGCGGCGTCTCCGTCAACGAAGTCCGGGTATGTAACTTGTCGGCCAACCAGAGGGATGTCTGGGCCGTAAAAGTACGCCTATTGCCAATTCTTGTAGGACTCGTGGCCGACGATGTCGTGGAACCGCCGGCCAGGTCGAATCTTGAAGCTTATGGTGCCACAATTCCTAAGCTCTTCCTTTCTATGTTCGGCTTCACGTTTGACGGTGAAGAAGTACACGAAAAGGTCTAACCTAGGCCTTATCCCTAGGTATCCCTCGCAAAGTGCCGCGTACTTGCTAAGCACTAAGATACTATTGGGGAAAGGTTCTGGGTCTAGACCCTATAATGGTTCAAGACGGAGAGGAAGAAGTTGGAGATGGGCAGGGAGACGCCGCGTACCAGTTGAGCCTTTAGGTACACCTTTTCTCCGGCTTCGGGAGAAGGTGTCACCTCACCGGCCGGCGCCGCCTGCCAGGCAAGCCCCTCCGTCGCGGGGAGGTAGCCCTCGGCGATCATCTCTTGGATGTCACGGTCGGTGATATCTGAGCCACGCCAGTCGCCCTTGTGCGAGTCTGGTTCCTCCTCCAACGGCTCCAGCGCCGCCAGATTAAGGTCGCCGCCGGTGGTCTTGATAACCGCCGATGCGGGAATGACTAGGCCCTCTGGAGGCACGACGATGGAGCTCGCCGGCTTCGCCGCGGCTTCGCTCGACGTCGCCATTGATGGAGAAGTGCTACTGCTAGCCATGGAGTGAGGATTGGGTGCAACTTGTGCAGATTGGAGGCAAGGGTTTTTTCGAGAATTCTCGCGGAGAGCTCGAGGAGACACGCGACCGGAGGAAGAAGATGATGCGAGGAGAATGAGGTAAAAAGTGGAAATTTCCCCATGGTTACTATTTAACATCCTTGGCGTTAAGATTCGTGCAGCTTGATCGGACGGTTGCCGCGTAGACGACGTGTTCGCGAACGTGCGCGAAAATTTCGCCACGTCTCCAACCGTCGCCGTCAACGGTTCGTATCGCTCGCGCGGGAAAATCGGACATGATTGCGTTCTCTTCATGTGTGAGTTACGAGGCATCGCTGACCTAAGCCTACACCGTCCTAGCTGACATGGGTAGATGAGCCGTCACATCAAAGATTCCGACATAGACGGATCTAATCTGACTACGGAAGTGTACAATGGAAGATTCAGCATTTCTCTGGCTTACAAGTTGAAGATGGAAGAAAGTTTTGCAGGGTTCATTGGGAGGACTACAAGATATTGCTTGACGATTTGCCAACATCGAACTAGACGGAGCATTCATCTGAAAAGGAAAGATGGCGCAAGATCTCGGAGTTCTTCGGGGGCTACTGTTGGGGATATGCTATATGGGTGTCCTCATAGCATGTCACTTATCCGGATAACCCGGGTGGCCCATAGTTGGTAGCATGGCCTATGGCCTGCTAGGCGGCCCAGTTATATGGATCCAGAAGGGAGGCCCATGCCGGATAAAGGAAGGCTACGGTGGAGTCACGAGCGTACCCAGAGCCTTGGAGTGCAAGATACACAAGACTGGTAATAGACGGTGTAGGACTATGTAACCTGTCCGGCTAGGACTTTTCCCTGTAACCCTAGGACCTGGCGACTATATAAGTCGGACCTATGGGAGCCTTTAGGGCATAATCTCAGACAACCTAGTGTCGACTACGACGCACCTCGCACAGCGAACCAATCCCTGTAACTCGGCGTATTGTTCTTATAGTGATTTATAGCAGGAGTAGGATTCCGGCACCGTCATGGGATCGGAACCTGGGTAAGTTGTGTTACCTTGTACCCGTCAACCGTCCGCCTTCCCCCATGTCTCTAAACACGCACTGTGAGGGACCCTCTATGTCATACTCGTCGGCAATACCATGACATCAGGAGACGATGAAGATGCTTGCACTTGCAAGAAATTAAGTGGGAGTGTTGAGACATATTTCTAATACATTATGTGGAGGACATCTTGTTGATTGGAAATGATGTATATTTTATTGAAAAAGGTTAAGAATTTCATTTCGATGAAAGACTTAGGCAAAACCCGAATATTTAGCATGAATGTCTACATGGATAGACAGTGACGCTAATATGGTCATGCCAAACGTACATATATGAGATATTGAAGGGGTTCAATATAGAAACGACAAGAAAAGGATCTTGTCGCATGGAAAAGAATTGAATCAAGATTCAAGTGTATTGACACTTGATAAGTGAAACAAGATCAAGTGCTTTGACACTTGATGAGTGAAATCACAAGAATGATTTGATCAATCATACCATGATATGTACACATCCAGATATGTCCTATGCTCTAAGTGTTATGAGCATATACCAGAATGAATATGATCATTGGACGATAGTAAGGATATTCTTATAATCTTTTGGAAGAATTAAGAATATATTCCATTTGTATAAGAGACAAATAGTTCATTGAAAAATGATACTAGTTTTGTCACAATATACAAATTGAGTTTATCTCAATTTAAACTATGGGTGGAACAATGAAATGGAAATAAGTTTCCATGACAGATTTGGATGAATTCCAAAGTTAAAGACATTGTGACGGATACTACAACAAAAGGCTAAGTATATGACTTCTATTGTCGTGGTGGTGGCACGGCAGATGCCATGGGTAGGCTTAAGTTGGGGGCCGAATGGGTGCTTGTGGTCACCGGGGAGGGTGTACACGGTCGAGCCATGCACAAAGAGCAGGAAGAACACTCCATACTTGGTGATTTGATTGATACCCCAAATATTACAAGTGCTCCTTGAGTTATTTAGGCTTGAGTTCTCCACACTAGTTCCCTACTTGGTCCAACCTCCTCCTACTACTGCTATGCCCTCCCTTATATAGGCAGTGCAAGCTAGCTCATACCCCTTTGGGTTCTAGGGTTTACTGTTTGGATCTTGGTCCTTACAATATGGGCCGGGTTATGGGCTTGCTCTAAGCCCAGTGGCCCGGTCCATAAAGCTTGAAAGCTAACGGTCTTCCTGTACGTTGCTTCTTGTTCTTTTTGGTGTCACGATGTTACTTTGTACGTCAGCGTGTGCTTTGGGTGTCACCTGGCTCCTTTTGTGTCACCCGGCGTCGCCCTTCTCTTTGGACCATGATTTACCATGGTCCCTCCTGAACCTTACTCGGAAAGGTGCCACGTGTCCTTGACTCGACCCCTCCTCGCTTGACTCGGCTCGTTGGTACCTGCAAGGGTTACAACTTTGTCCTATACGGGCCGAGATAATTTGTATCTCGGCTCTCATGATTATCTTACCTGGCCATTCTTACCCGGCCTGGTTCCTTTTTACTCGGAGCCAACCCAGCTGCGCTATGTTTCCCCTCTCGTGACCCTACCGGGGGTTATCCCCCCGACATTAGTCCCCGAAGCTGGTGAGGTCTAGCAGTTCAAGATGTTAGGCGTCTCCAGGTTCCTTTTGTGTAAATGGAACTTAGTTTTTGTCTTTATCTTGTGCAACTTCGTATTTTGCCGAGTCAGTCTGACAATTCCGGGTCAATTCTTTGACTTCTTGGCTCACTCTTGCCTCGATCCGAGTTACTTTGGCCAATTCCGGGTCATTTTCGGCGCACTTCAGTCACTGACAGCTGGTAATCATGATTACTTGCCTCAATTTTTGTTCCAAGCCACCGTGACGGCGTCGGTGAAGCTTATTCGTCATTGTGGCGGTCCACCGATCTGCGGCCTCTTGTCCTTCTAGCCGTGACGTGGCACTGGATTTTTCGTGTATCCTTGGCTACGTGGCGCTTGCTGACTGGCTCACCCGGCCTGGTACACGTCCACACGCTGGCCGCACGGCACAGTTAAATCCCACGACGGGGGTTTTCACTGCCCTTAAGTAGGGGTTGGGGGTTTCCACTTCCCCCACGCCCGTTCAGTTTCCTTAGCCTTTCTTCTTCCTCGCGCCTGCAAGATCGAACTGCCTCCTTTGCGGTTCCTTCTCCCTCATGCCTTAGTGCTGCGATTCCCCCTGTCCTCTTTCCATTCCAGCACGGGTCCACGCTGTTCCAAGCCTCTCCTTACCGAGGAGACAGAATCCGACGATCTCCTGGACGCTTGCGTTGGTGCCGATGGTGCCGAGGAGCAGAAGATCCCCGCCGGCGAGCGCGGTGGTTGGGAAGGCTCGGAGGTCTCCACCTAAGAGGTGGAGTGGCTCCGGTCCACCAGACGCATCCCACTGCAAGTGGATTGCCGTCTCCCTGCCAGTGAGATCTCCCCCAAACCTCAAACTGGTGAGCGGGTGGTTTTTCTTTCCCACTTTGAACGCGGCTTTGCTCTTCCTATGAGCACTTTCATTTCCTCGTTTCTTTCTACCTTACGTCTGCAAACCCACCATCTTCCTGCCAATGCAATTGGCTCTCTCTCTTGTTTCATCTCTTCCTGCGAGGCCTATCTTGGAATTTGGCCTACAGTTCTTCTGTGGGCCAAGTATTTTCGCTTCAAAGTTAAGGTTGTTCCCCATCCTGAAGTTCCCCGTGCCGAGAAGAAACCTACTCGGTGCGGTGCTGTCAGCATCACGCCCAGGAGGGATTCCATCTTTCCTCGGGTCGCTGGTATCGATTCTTGCAAAAAGTGGCATAGAACCTTTTTCTATGTCAAAAATAGCGGGTCCACCGATAACATCCGGCTTCCCCCTTTCTCGGACGAGGTCCCCCACAAGAACCACTGGCAGCTTGACCCGTGCGACCAAGACGCCGCGGTGAACAAAGCCAACGCTATCCTAGAAAGGTTGCTGTCGCCGGATGAGAACTTTCACCTCGCCGACTCTGACCTCATGTGCACCTTCACCTCACGACAGGTAAGCCCCATCCAAGCCAGGAGCCACAAGATGTGCTTCATGAGCGGATCCCATGATCCACTCAGCATTCCACTAAGGAGCTCACCCATGACTCCATTGCCCGCCGAGTAAGCTCAATCTTTAAATTGAACTTGGCGGATGATTAGGCTTGGAGTTGCCCGTCGTTTAGCCGGGTCAGGCATGTCCCCTGGGTACGTTTTCCGGATTACTTTCTCGCCGAGTAGGCTTTAGCTCTTTTGCCACTCTTAGTTTAGTTTTTAGTTTCTCATTCTGTTTGTCCTTCACAGAATCTCCTTCACCAGGTTGATGATGATCTTGTCCCTCCCGCGGCTATAACGGGGATCGCTCTGACTCGGATGAGTTCGAGTATGACCTGGAGTGCTTCATGCCCATCCCGCACACTACGGCTGCCTCAGCTTCGGGTAAGAGTCAATCAGGCAATCCCTTACAAGATTGGTCTAACGATGATGAGGATGATGATTGTACGCTTTTGGATGTATATGCCTTGTGAGCTTAATATCTTTGCTTATTCGAGTAAGCCCGTTATTTAATTTTGCAGCTGGCCAGGTACATGACATTCCTCCTCTCGCCGTGGGTGGAGTCGGCAAGATCCACAATAAGCTAAGTCGGGAGCGGCGGAACCTCCTCCAACACTCAGCCGTCCAAGAAGAACAAGCCCAGTCCGGCAGCTCCTGCTGCCTCTGCTGCTGCCAGCCTGGGTGAAACTCGCCAAGCCGCTGGGCGCCGAATCACACGCCGAGTCGCTCGTGACCCGGTTGTCATCGGGTAAGTTTTTGCACTTTGTCTTCTCTGTTCTTTTCTTTCTCATCTCTGCTGTTTTCTTATATATGTCTTGTTGTTTTCAGTGTTGCCCCTTTGACGGCGAGTCAGGCTACTTCTAGCATTGCCTCGCCGCTTAGGCCTGCACCTCCTCTAGCTGACTCGGCGGCACCGAGTCCCGTCCGGGTTGAGGTTCGCACTGTTGAGGCTCACGCTTCGGTCGGGCCGACCGGTGGGTCATTCGGCTAGCGCCCCTGACGCTGGCCGGGAAAAACATCCTGATCTTGGTGCCCACAAGTCTAGCGCCGAGAAACCCTCTGCCCCTAGTTCCTCTGGCATCAGCCCTCAAGCTGGTGTGAATGAACAACTTCCTGATCTTGGAGCCAACAAAACTGCTGAGCCCAGTCAGGAGGCTCCACGCTCTTCTCCAAATCCTTCTGCTCGCTCTCCAATTCTGTCAAAGGGCCAGACCCAGCCTAAGGCTTCTGGCTCTACTCGCCACTCCTCTGGTAAATCCACCTCTTCCAAGCAAACAACTCTAGTCTGCGCTTCGGTTCTGCTCCACAGATCCGGCCTCCGACGTCGGTGACAAAGCTCGCTTCAACAGGTAAGGGGGACGAATCTGCGGCTGCCGGGTCAGGTGATGACTCCAGGGCTGTTACCCTCCATACCTCTATCGCTGCGACCCGTGCCACTGTGGGAACCGCCCTGAAAACGGGTCGAGTTCTTACTCGGACGCTTAGTGGCAAGAGCTTTGTTTCCGCTGAGCCTTACGCCGTGGCATGGAATGTAGCAGGTGAGTAACAGGTCAGCACTCGTGTCAGGAAGAAGATGAAGCTGGGACCCAAGGCCGTCTCCGACATGACCCAGCAGGCCATTGCTTTGATGGCCCGCGCCGACGAAGTGAATGAGGTAAATTAACTTCTTACTCTTTTATGTTATTGAGTATTTCCTTTATACATATCACCTAGTCCCCGAGGTTACCGTCGAGTAAGAAACTTACTCGGCTGTAAGCTCCTCAATAGTCACTTAGCCTTTAAATCCTTTACTCCAAGCTTGTATGTTAGAACTTCGATCCCTAGCCCTCGAGGTTACTGCCGAGTAAGGAACTTACTCGGCTGTAAGCTCTCAAGCTCTTTGATTCCTTTGTGCCAAACTTATGTTAGAGCTTCAATCCCTAGCCCTCGAGGTTACTTCCGAGTAAAGAACTTACTCGGCTGTAAACTCTTAAGCCTTTTTATTCGTCAGGTCGCCTGACTTGACTCTTCGTTATTGTCTGTCTTCTTTTGATTAGATCACGCATAACGAGCGCACCAAGGTGCATCAAGCTCTCGTCCTGGCGCATCGCAAGCTCGAACTTGCATATGAGAATCTATAGGCTGACACCTTTCGCCAAGGTAATATCTTTTGCTCTTCCTCTTTTGTTTTTGGTGTAATTTTCCTTGGTTCATCTTCTCATTTTTCCTCTCGCTCTTGTGCCATAGCCACTGCTCAGTCTACCATCAACGATCTTCACTCGCAAATCAGCGAGGCCGAGAGTAAATTTCTTGCCTCCCTAAGCCAATAGTCCAAATTTTCTATTGGTACTGACAAATGTTTGTTCTAAATAAGAAGAGAAGCACCAAGCCGAACTCCAGAAGGAGTGAGATGAGGTGGCTCGGCTGAAGAAACTGATGTCCTGCATGCAGCGTAAGCACTTGGCCGAGGTGAAAGGGCTGAAGGAAGAGCTTGCCGAGAAGAGCGAGCAACAGGCTGCCAGCACCGAGAAGACCAAGAGGTTGCTCGACGAGGCCTAATCATCGGTCGAGTCAGCAAACCTTAACTTGGATGCCCTTGAAGCCAATACCAAGACTTGGCATAAGAAACTCGCCGCCATCAACTTCTTTCTCGGTAGTGAGTTCTTACTCTTTACGCACTGTATGAATCCTTCTTGGATTTTTCATCTGCCCTTGCTATTTGCTAACTTTCTCTTTTTGCTTGCAGAGAACTTTCCTGAGGCCAACATGTTTTCCATACGAGCCATGAAGACGGTGAGAGCCGAAGCTGGTGCTGCTGCTGACGGCGAGGTGTCCATGGAGGAGCTTCTCACAGCGGTGTCTGAACGGGTCAAGACCCTCAGATCTTGCGGTGTGGACTTGCTCAAGTCAGCTATCCATGCATTTCGCATGCTCTGGCCGGATGAGGACCCACCCGAACTCATTGAGCCACTAGCCGACAGACTGCTCCTTACTGAAGACCGTCTGGATCATTGGCGTGAGTCGGTCGGCCGAGCTACAGCGGATAAGGCTCTCTCCTTCATGATTTCATGGTACGAGGACATCAACCTCGACGTTCTTGCTCGCATAAGGGGTGATGGCAAGTGGCTGAATGACCCGGAGTTGATCAAGAAGCGCCAGGAGAGAGCTTATGCCATGATCGAGTACACCATGGTGCATGCTTGGTGTGAAGGGCCCAACTTCCTCGACCTTGGCGACCCGCTCGTCGAAGTTCCTGCTGAAGAGGGTGGCGACAGCGAGGCAACCAGGTCAGATGATCCAGCTGACCCGGCCGCAGATTCCCCTCACCCGGCCGATGCTCCAAGCACTCCTGGCTCCGAGAATGATCCTCCGAGTTTTTCTGCTCCTTAGGCCAACAAATACTTGAACTATTATTAGATCCCTGGTATGTCGGGTACAGATGTAACATACATTGCACTTTAAGTTTGTTTTTGCGCCAGTCAATGGGCTTTATATATTTGTGTTATGCTCTGAGTGCGAATCACTCAAGGACAAGTCCCCAAGTTTCATTTTGCCGTGTCACCTTTCCTTGCCTTTGGCCCTTGTCTACCTTTTTCGGTGTTCGACATTAGGATCTCAAAGTACGAAGGATATAGTTAGCGGGTATGAAACTTGGATAAGTTGGCCGAGATTAATCGACACATAGTAGAACACAACTTGTAGAGAGTTAGGCAAAAACTAAATCCGACTCGCGTTTCTCCCTTGCACTTATCTAGCGTTCGTGTTTACCCGTCTTAGATCTTTTTCTGTTGCTTGCCATGAAGCCGTGTTTCCGGACAACAGCATAGTCGAAGAGTTGATTTCTTCCGAGTAAACACTACTTGTTCCGAGATAAATGTCGGGTATCACACCAGCCAACGTAAAATAATTGAAATGGAAAGCCTAAGGGGTAGTCCCCGAGTCAGTTTTTTGGATCATACCATTTTATTATTAGCACATAGCCGGCAAACATGTCCGACATATGAGAGTTCGAGTGATACATGCACTGCTTCTCCTAAGTATAGAAGGGACGAAGCAGTGCCACATTCCATGCCCTTTTGGTTTCATCTCCTGACATGTCCGCCTTGTTCCTTTGAGCTTCTCGAGCGTCTATGAGATAGTAGGAATCATTGTGCAATGCTTTGCTTACAATGAACGGACCTTCCCATGGAGGTGATAATTTATGCATTCCTGCTATGCGCTGCACTAGCCTTAGCACCATATCTCCTTCTCGAAAAACACGAGGTTGCACTTTCCGGCTATGGTAGCATCGGAGATTTTGTTGATATATAGCGGATTTGGAAAATGCCAGTTCCCTTGCTTCTTCGAGTAAGTCTACTCCATCTTCTCGGGCCTCTTTTACCTCGGCTTCCGAGAATTGCCTTATTCTTGGCGAGTCATATTCTATGTCGGTAGGCAAAACTGCTTCAGCCCCATATACAAGGAAAAATGGCGTATAACCAGTTGAGCGATTCGGAGTTGTTCTTAGGCTCCACAGTACTGAGGGTAGTTCGTCTATCCAACAACCAGGTGATCTCTGGAGTGGTTCCATTAAGCGGGGTTTTATCCCGGACAGAACTAAGCCATTAGCCTGTTCAACTTGTCCATTTGATTCTGGATGGGCGACTGATGCTACATCAAGTCTTATTCGGTGTTTCCCACAAAAGCGAGCAAAAGCTCCTTCGGCAAAGTTCGTGCCATTGTCAGTGATCACACTCTGTGGGTAACCGTATCTGAGGATTATATCCCTTAAGAATGTGACAGCTGTTTTACCGTCCAATTTTTTGATTGGTTTCACTTCTATCCACTTAGTGAACTTATCAATCATGACCAAGATATGAATCATGCCTCCCCTTGCTGGTTTGAATGGTCCTACCATTTCTAGGCACCATACTGCAAACGGCCAAGTGATTGGTATAGTCTTCAATTCAGACGCTGGTAAGTGTGACTTGGAAGCATAGTGTTGACAACCACTGCATTTTCTGACTAACTCTTGTGCTTGTGCCAATGCGCTTGGCTAGTAGAATCCATGTCGGAATGCCTTGGCTACCAATGCTCTTGATGATGCATGGTGCCCGCACTCTCCTTGATGGATATCCAATAAGATCTCCTGGCCTTTCTCTGAGCTGATACAACGCTGCAGTACACTTGTCACACTTTGCTTGTAGAGTTCCTTGTTGATTATAGTGTATGCTTTTTCCCTTCGTGTTGTTTGCCTTGCCAATATTTCATCACTTATCCAAGTCCCATCTTTCAAATAACTGAATATTGGCTGCGCCCACATTGGTATCAGTGGTTCTGGGTCTGCATCAACATCGATGTCCATTGGTTCCGCCGACATATGATCTGACGACATAACCTAGGGAGTCTCCGAGTGTGATTCGGCGACCCCTAAGTCGAACGGATCAATCCCCGAGTGACTCGAACCTACCCCTGAGTCGATATCCATTGGCACTGCCTCTGATTCCTGACACGCCGAGATGACTCTGATTGATTCATACTCCGGTGATGGCTTGATCGATGGATTCCTGAGATGCTCCAATGCTACCCCTGGTGGTATTGCTTGTCTAGATGATCCTAGTTTGGATAATACATCTGCTGCCTCATTTTCTGCTCTAGGAATGTGATGAAATTCACAAACGTCAAAATATCCCGAAATTTGTTGCACGTGGAAACGATATAATGCCATGTTTTCATCCAGCGCATCCCAATGTCCAGATACTTGCTGAATCACCAAATCCGAATCGCCAAAACACATGATCCTTTTGATACCAATTTCCTTGGCTACTTTAATCCCATGGACGAGTGCTTCATACTCGGCAACATTGTTAGAAGCAGCTGCAACACATACCTCAGTTGATCCCTTTTTGGAGATGTGAGCACTATCCCGGCGCCCAGACCCATTTTCATCTTGGACCCATCAAAATGCATTTTCCAGTAATTCGGATCTGGCAGTGGTGGTTCGTACTGCATTTCCATCCATTCTACAAATAAATCTGCAACGGCTTGAGATTTTATTGCATCTCGCCTATCATATTGTAGAGTATATGGTGCCAATTAGATGGCCCACTTGGCGACTCGGCCGCTGGCATCTTTGCTGCCCAATATATCCGAGATAGGTTCCTCGCATATTACCCGGATTGGGTGCTCTTGAAAATAATGTTTCAGCTTCTTTGCTGCCATATATACCCCATATGTCATCTTCTAATAATGCGGGTAATTCTGTTTCGAGACAGAGAGCACTTCGCTTAAGTAATACACTGGTCTTTGGACTGATTTGCCCCCTTCTTCACGTTCAACCACTATTACTGCACTTACAACTCTGTTGGGTGCGGCGACATAGAGCAACATTGGATCCTTGGATAGTGGTGACACTAATATTGGTGTTGTTGCCAACATTTTCTTTAATTCATGGAAAGCGCTATCAGCTTGTTGTGTCCATGTGAATTTGTCTGATTTCTTCATCAGCTGATATAGTGGTAGAGCCTTTTCACCTAGCCGACTGACAAACCTGCTCAACGAGGCCAGGCATCCAGTAAACTTCTGGTCATCGTTGAGGGTTTTTGGCAATTCCATTCTTTCGATGGCCCTGATCTTTGTCGGGTTAGCTTTGATTCCTCGGCTGGATACAAGGAATCCGAGTAACTTACCAGCCGGGACACCAAATGTACATTTTTTCGGGTTAAGTTTCTTTCGGAATCTTCTCAAGTTTGCGAACGTTTGACGCAAGTCCTCAATTAGAGTATGACTTTGTTTGGTTTTTATTACCACATCATCGACGTATACTTGAACATTTTTGTCCAATTGATCTTGCAAGCATTTTTGCATGCATCTTTGTTATGTTGCGCCTACATTTCTCAACCCGAATGGCATGGTGCAATAGCAATAAGCCTCGTACGGGGTGATAAAAGCTGTCTTTATTTGATCATTTGGGTTCAGTGAAATCTGATGGAATCCTAAATATGCATCCACAAACGACAACAACTCACACCCAGCAGTAGAATCTATGACTTGATCGATCCGAGGCAGAGGAAATGGATCTTTTGGACATGCCTTATTAAGGTTCGTGTAATCAATACACATGCGCCACACCACTGCCACATTCGGGACATCTTTTTTCTTCTCGACCAAGACTGGGTTTGACAACCAGTCCGGGTGCAGTACTTCCATGATGAATCCAGCAGCTAAGAGTCTTGCAATCTAGGCAGCTATTACTTTCCTCCTATCTTCGGCGAAGCGGTGGAGGGGTTGCTTCACCGGCTTTGCATCTGGTCTTACATGAAGAGAGTGCTCAGCCAGCTCCCTCGGAACTCCTTGTAGATCTTGAGTGGACCATGCAAAAATGTCCCGATTCTCACGGAGGAAGCTGGTGAGCTCGCTTTCCTATTTGTCTGTAAGGCCAGCCCCAATGGTGACTGTGCACTCTGGGAAAGTTTCATCCACCTGCACCTTGTTGGTTTCCTTGGTAGCTTGAAATGACACACTGCCATGCGGGTTGGTGAGTGTCGGCATGGACATTTGCGCTGCTTTGGCCAATGCTGCCACTTCCAACATTTGACTTTTCTCTTGTGCTATGACGAGTGACTCGGCTAGTGAAGACCCGACTGAGGCACAAGCAATAGATCTCTTGTAATCTCCTTCCACTGTGATCACCCCACATGGGCTTGGCAGCTTCATATTTAAGTAAGCCATATGGGTAGTAGCCATGAATCTTGCCATAGCCGGCCTGCCGAGTAAGGCGTGATATGAGCTGACCAGATCTACCACCTCGAACTCTATAGCTTCAGTGCGACAATTTTCTCTGTTGCCGAATAAGACGTCAACCTAGATCTTGCCAATTGGCTCACAGGACAATCCTGGCACAATACCATGGAAAGTGGTCTTAGTTAGCTCCAGCATGTTCATGTTAATGCCTAATTTGAGCATTGTATCCTTATACATTATGTTCATGCTACTGCCACCGTCAATCAATACTTTTTAAAACTTCACGTTGATGTCTGGGCCCATGAATGTTGGATCCAAAACCAGAGCGTAGCCTCCAGGGGTTGGCATAATCTTGGGGTGATCTTTTATACTCCAAGTTATCTCTTGCTCAGACCAATGCATGTACTTGGGAATTGCCGGCATCGTGGCATTCACTTCCATCATTCGTCGTTGCTGGCTCTTCTTGTCATTTGGCTCTGTGACAAAGACAACATAGCTCTGGTGATGTTCTCTGTACTCATTTCTGGTTCCGTGGCCGACATGAGCGTCTTCACCTCTTGGATTGTGCACTTGGTGCACATTTTCCCTTCTTTCTTGATTCTGATATCTCGGCTGCCTGTTTTCGTATCTGTTATCTGCTCCTACTGCTTGAGCATTTCCTCCTGTAAGTGGTGGAGGGGGAGGTGGTGGAAGCTTCTTATTCGGCGAGTCTATCGGCTTACTCGAACTAGGCGTGTGAAACTTACACAGTTGATCCAGCATCATCTCATAGGTGTATTTTTGTCGGTCCTGATACTGCTTCCTCTGATCGTATGGCCTTTTGCCGTCATTCTTTGGCACCATTGTTGTTGACCATTCGTCCTTTGACGCTGACTGCTTCCAGCATCTGGATGATCCTGACTCATGGCCGCAACCTGAGCCGAACCATACCTGTAATCCGGCCTCTCGTCTCTTCTCTTGCTTCTATATTCGGATCTCTCCTGGCGTCTTTGTGACCCGGCAGCACCATAGATCCGAGTCTCAGTCATCTCGTCTGCTGACATGAGCAGCGGCTGAGTCGGATCTCCTAACGCATACGAGTCAGCGATTCTTATCATCTCTGCCAGGCTTGCCGGCATATCTCTTTGTAACCTCTGCCACAGCACACTTCCATGTCTACATCCTTGTGCAAACCATGTGATTGCTTGTGACTCGATTACCCTTCACAAGAGTTACGCATCGTGCACCACCTTGTGAGAAATTCCCTGTCTGTCTCATTCGGTCTTTGCTTGCACATTGCTAGTTGTTGTGGGCGATTCGGCCTCTTGTAAGTGCTTGTGAAATTGCTCACGAAAGCGTCGTGAAAATCAATCCAACTGTTGGTGCTCCCGGGTGGCAAATTGTTCAGCCATACCCGAGTTGGTCCTTCCAGCATCTGCGACATGTAACGTACTGCCCATCTCAAGTTTCCTTGCGCGATTTTCACTGCGGTTCCGTAATCTATGAGCCAGTCTTCTGGCTTTGTGCTTACATCATAAGTTTTTGTCCCTCTGGCCAGCTGGAAATTTGGCACCGGTGGCTCCTTCATGATCCTTGGGCCAAAGCACGGTGGACCCTGTGGACCTTGCGATTAGATTATCTCTGCCATTTTTATGCGGTCAAGCTTTAGCCTGGCATCATCCGGCTGAAGGTTCCTACCTCCGTATCTTGCTCCCATTGCCTGATATGCATGATCCGGCAGTTCATACCCGTCATTTACCATAGCCGAGTAACCATCATTATATTTATTCATGTTCGGGTCAGCAGGCTGTTGAACTGCTTTTCCCGCGCTTTGCTGTCTTCTTTCCGGCTGAGCTGGTGCGTTATTCGGAGTTGGGTTTCCTCCTCCTGTCGAGTGAGTTCAGCGCCGAGCATGAGGCGCAAAGTTTTTCCCTCCATCGTCATTTCTCTGTCCAATTTTCTCCTATTTTTCATTTTCTTGGGGATTATTTCTTTTTGCCCCTTGCGCATGCGCTAGGTTTCTTTGAATCACTGCCGGATCATAGGCGACCATCTGCTTGTTTCTTCCAGAATCCACACTTTTTTCTTTTCTCGGCCTGGGCGCCGCTCCGGGTGAGGATGCTGTGTGCCCAGCCGATCTTGCCGGGACAGGAGTCGCCGAGTGAACTAGCTGTGACCTCCCTGCTATACTCGGATTTGCCCTGTAATATGCCTCATTCAACATGCTGGCTGCTTTCACTAACTCATTGACTCGTTCCTGCTGCCTTTTCTTTGCTTCCTCCTCCAAGTGGGGTAATTCTGCCATTGCTGCCTCTGCTGCTCGCAGATAAGCTGCTGCAGTGTTGTACGTTGGACGCATGGCCGTCTCATTGTTGTTCTCTGGTGTTATCTTTGATGTCGCATCTGCCAGCTCTTCATTGAGGTTTCTTCCTCTCAATCTCGTTGCATCAAGCCGGGTCTTTGCGCCCTTGACTCGATTTGCCGAGTTAAGCTCTCGGATAGTGATATCCATGTCCTACTGTAACTGTGCTAGCTCTTTGGCTTTCTCCAGGACTTTTATCCTGGCGTCCTCCAACTCGGCCTACACACGCGTCGGGTCAGTTGCTTGTTCCAATGGCTTTGCCAACTTGTCTATCGCTTCCTGCAGTTCCTTAGCCCTTTTACTCCTAGCTATGTTCTCTGGTTTTTCCAGTGGTGCCTTCGCTGTTCTCGCAGCCCTTGGCGTTTCCTCATGGTTTCCTCCCTCTGTGTTCTCATTCACTACTGGAACTACTGGGGGAGCTGTGGGATTTGGTGCTATCATCATTACCTCCATAGAGACGAGTTGGTGAGATTTCCCAGCGACATGAGCCGTTGGAGGATCCGGCGCCAGGACGACGTGCTCAGGATATGCGCGCTCCACGCACACCGCGACGTAGACCTAGTGCTCGCCGAACTTGATGAAGCAACCGCCCCTAGGGAACGGCTTGGTCCCGAAGCAGCCCGCGTTGTCGCTGACAAAGTTGAGCGCTACAAACCTCTGGATGAGGCCGGAGTAGATGCGCTCGCCGGTCTTGGCGATGATGTTGCCCATCCGGATGAAGACTCCATCAAGCACCTGCTTGTGCTCCACGGTGGGCGCCAACTGTCGTGGTGGTGGCATGGCAGATGCCATGGGTAGGCTTAAGTTGGGGGCCGAATGGGTGCTTGTGGTCACCGGCGAGGGTGTACACGGTCGAGCCATGCACGAAGAAAACGAAGAACACTCCAGACTTGGTGATTTGATTGATACCCCAAATATTACAAGTACTCCTTGAGCTGTTTAGGCTTGAGTTCTCCACACTAGTTCCCTACTTGGTACAACCTCCTCATACTACTGCTATGCCCTCCCTTATATAGGCAGTGCAAGCTAGCTCATACCCCTTTGGGTTCTAGGGTTTACTGTTTGGATCTTGGTCCTTACAATATGGGCTAGGTTATGGGCTTGCCCTAAGCCCAGTGGCCCGGTCCATAAAGTTTGACAGCTAACGGTCTTCCTGTATGTTGCTTCTTGTTCTTTTTGGTGTCACGCTGTTACTTTGTATGTTAGCATGTGCTTTGGGCGTCACCCGGCTCCTTTTGTGTCACCCGGCGTCGCCCTTCTCTTTGGACCATGCTTTACCATGGTCCCTCCTGAACCTTACTCGGAAAGGTGCCACGTGTCCTTCTTGACTCGGCCCCTCCTCGCTTGACTCGGCTCGTTGGTACCTACAAGGGTTACAACTTTGTCCTATACGGGCCGAGATAATTTGTATCTCGGCTCTCATGCTTAACTTACCCGGCCATTCTTACCCAGCCTGGTTCCTTTTTACTCGGAGCCAACCCATCTGCGCTATGTTTCCCCTCTCGTGACCCTACCGGGGGTTATCCCCCCGACAGCTATAGTAGCAACAAAGGAGGGAATTTGTGTCAAGTAGTTTGTTATCAAACTAAGGTGTGGTTCTCAATGGGCTAACACTAAAGATATATTGTATGACAATAGTATCGACATGATTTAACCCCAAGGAACTAAAGGTCTTACCAAAAGACCAAATTTATACAATGCCATGTCATTGGAGAATGAGTGATGGTGAATACACAAAGACATGCAAATACACACGGACCTGAAAATGTAAGATCCGTAGATTATGTTAACCACTTGCAATCGCGTATATGGAACACAAGAAAGCCATAGGTGTTCAATACGCAAAGTTTTCAAACTAGATTATTATCTCTAGTGCAAGTGGGAGACTTAAGGGAATATGCCCAAGAGGAAATAATAAAGTGGTTATTATCGTATTCGTTATTTATGATAAAGGTTTATTTTGCATTCTATAACTGTATTAATATGGAATGGTTAATACATGTGTGTTTAATAAACAAAGATAAAGTTCCTTGTTATCCCTCTCTTATAAACTAGCTTGTTGATTAACAAGATGATCAAAGGTTTCCTGATCATGGACATTGGATGTTGTTAATAACGAGGTCACAACATTTTTGGAATGATGTGATGAACATTCATCTGAAGTATATCATTACGATCAAGGTCATTGTGTTTATATTTCTATAACATCATATGAAGTAATCTTAATCCTTAGACAATGAGATCATGTCAATCACTAACACCAGAAGAGTATCTTGATAACATGAAACGTCACACCGTAACAGGGTGACTATAAAGATGGGTTCAGTGCTACGAAGGTGTTATGTTGAGGCCCATGGATCAAGAGTGGAATTTTTCCATCTCGATGATGGATAGATATACTCTAGGCCCTCTCGGTGATATCACATTAGTTAGCTTGCAAGCAAGTGATTTGATCAGTAGAATGTTATATCATGAGAACAAGAAAAGAGTACATGTTGGTAACAAGATCAAACTAGGTATGGAGATACCAATGATCGAATCTGGGACATGTAATATATCGCGAGACAAAGGGATTGAGTTACATGTGTATAAGGTTCACACGATCACAAAAGTCATCGTTGAATGTGTGGGATTCAGTACGGATCTCCAGGTCCTGCTGCTGATTATTGATTGGAGAGGGTCTCGATCATGTCTACATTATTCACAAACTATAGGGTGACACACTTAAGGGACCATTTGGAGCAAATAATATGCCAGAGAAAGAAAAAGCAAAGCGTAGGAATTTATTTCACTAGACACCGGAACTGTTTTGGTTGAAATTGCAGAAACTAGTTCTGCATGTGAAATTGAAATGTTGTAAGGGGTATTATGTGAATGTTTGTTAATTAGAGTAATTAATAAAATTCTGAATAAATAAATAAAATAATTTTATTTAAATCAGAGATTGCATTAAATTTTGTGGAAATTTAATGCATGTGAGTGGATTTTTGAGTGGAGGATTTTTTATGGGAGTGGAGGCTTTTAATTTTGAGTGGGAGCTCCACCCACATGAATGTGGAAGAGGTGGGGTAGCCACCATGCTGGGCGCCATGCCCCTTGTGGTGCCCCCTCTCCCTATAAAAGGCCGCCCTCTCCTCCTCTCACACACACCTCATGAAGGATCTCTCTCCCCCCTTTAGAATTTCCCCATGGTCTCGAATCAGCGAGATACATGTTCCCAGTGGCTTTTTATGGAAGGATTGGTTTCTTACGCTGCTTCGCTGGAACGAGGGAACGGAGGTTGTCGGGATACCCGGACATGTGTGCGATCACGGATGCACCACTGCTTTGCGGTGCTGGACTAGATGGTGCTAGACCTGCTGGACCGGATGGACCGGATGGACTTCTTCTCGATCATGAGATCGACAAGCGTTCGAATACATCATCCACGAGTATAACCTCGTTAACGCTATTAGGTCTTCGAGGGTATGTATTCTATGGATGTATATCCACCCGTTGCTTGTATCTAGTAGATAGATCTTGGTACATAGTTGTTCCCATCGTAGGAAATTTTTTGTTTTCTATGTTGCGAACCCTATAACTCAAAGAGGTCGCGTGCATCGTCGAGATTAGGCAACAGATAGACAGCCATTCTGCCCAGTACCAGTCAGAGTATAAGAGACTGCCAAGAAAAACAAGGGGTGGACCGGTTCTTGCTAACAAGAACCCAGAAGTCCACAAAGATTTATTCGACAGAAAAACTGGAGAGAAGATCCAAGTATACAGCACACCAGTGGAGAACACTGCAGCTGCTTGCGCCATCCTCGCCAATAACCCATCTCCAGAAGAGGTCCAGCGGTGCTTGGCATTGCTCGACAAAGGACTGCAACACCAGAAAACAGCCGCGTCATTCAATGGTAAGCATGCATCTAAATCTGCATTTTCCCACACTAAGACGGATAATGATATCAGACCTTGGAGGGATATGACTCAACGACCTCGAGAGGAAGAAAACTCAAGAACCGGATCCAACGGTCACCATCGCCGGGCCGCACGGTATTGGTCGGGGGTTATCCCATTCACATCCCAAGATGCAGCAAGGGCTATGATCCCTCATCAACCCTCCCGTCGTTGAAACCGACTTAGGAAAGGCCCGAAAGTGCAATGCCAACAAGAAGAGGACCGGAGGATAATGCCACGTCCCAGGCAAACTAGTCGTCCAGCTGATGGCAACACCAGATGAAGGAACGATGATGAATGCCCCGAAGGAAGACGGGACGGAGCTCGTCGGAACATGAACCAGCATAACGAAGCTTCGTCACCGCCATGGAAG
Organism: Avena insularis; assembly: GCA_023614405.1. Lineage (NCBI taxonomy): Eukaryota > Viridiplantae > Streptophyta > Magnoliopsida > Poales > Poaceae > Avena > Avena insularis. The sequence continues at coordinate 40,007,934 of CM042691.1, read as the reverse complement.
CCGCATGGGTGGCGGAGGAAATGGAGGAAGGAGCTGGAATCCGACCCCGCCATCGCGTAGACATGACGAGCACCCAAGTTGTCGATCGCTATCGCCAAACAATGCTCGCCATAGAATCGAGTCTAACATGGTTGCACGATGGTACAAATAGGAAGATGTTTACGTGGGACCCAAATGTTTTGGACCACGTATCCGTCAGACCAAATTCCTGGTTGATTTCGGTATTGCCAAACACATTCAACCCTACGACGGCGCAGCTCAGACAGATACCTGGCTCCAGGAGTTCTTCCAGACCTACTGCATCGCCAAAGAAGGAAATAGCCTGGTCGCAGTCTGATATCTCCCACTCATGTTGCGGAAGATGGCTCGATCTTGGCTCAATGAGCTACCAAAATATTCAATTCATATCTGGTATGAGATGCAGAGTGCGTTCTTTTCAAACTTCAAGGGAATATATAGGAGGCCCTGCACAATCGAAGACTTGCAGCGTTGCACTCAAAGACCCGGAGAAACTTGCCGGTATTACCTCGGACGATGGATCGACACAAAAAACTCTTGTGAAGGAGTAAACGAGCAAACCACAATCGAGGCATTCATCGCAGGGCTCCCAGTCAGATTATTAAGGTACATGCTTAAGCGTGACCATGTAACTGACCTTGAGAGATGATAGAAACGTCGAGCAAGTACGCAGACACCGATGATGATTCAGGAGGGCTGCTAAATATTCTGGCCAATCCTAATGCGGCCAAATAGCCAAAATAGCAAACTCAGATGTGCAAGAATACCTCAGAAGATAAACCGGCTCTGGATAATGCAAATGTTAACTCAACATTCATATCTGGAGGACGACGAGGGCACGGAGGCGGACGGGGATGAGGCTGCGGAACTTCCCGAGTCTAGGGCAGAGGAGATCAGCAACCCGGAAGAACCTATACCTGGGCTGACATTGCCAACAATCCCTGTGTTCATCACCTGGACAATAATGGAGTCTCTACCCACACTAATGCCGAGTGTCATTTCAATGACGGCATAAAAAAGATGAATCCGTTGGCTACAGGGCCAAGCGACGAAAAGGAAAGAAAAATTCTGAGAAAGGCAAGGAGCCCAAGGAAGATTCCGACATGGAAGAAGCAGATGTCGCACAGCCCAATTCGGATGGAAAGAAGGATTAACCTACAAAGAAAGACACTTACGTCTGCTTCCTTGCGACTCAGCCAGCTAAGGTTAGAAAGGCGGTTCTCCGTGAGCTCAACCACGGTTCTGGTTGTCCCCCGGTTCTTGGACTAGTCTGATGTAACCATCACATTTGGCCTGAAAGATCACCCGAGGAAAACACATCGTTGGGGAAAGTATCCTCTGGTTGTCAATCCTCTTATTGACGGTTACGAGTTCTCTAAAACTCTCATGGATGGTGGCAGCGGCATCAACATCATCCACATCGAAACGCTTCACCGCATGAAGATCCACGAAAGCAAGTTAAATCACAGCATCGTGACTTTTCATGGCATTGTACTAGGAAGGCAGGCAAATTCTCTGGGTGAAATCACACTAGACGTGACATTCGGAACTCCGGAGAACTACCGGACCGAGCTATTTTCTTTCGATGTGGTACCATTCAAAAGTGCTTACCATGTTTTCTTCGTGCGTCCCGCTTACTGGGTGTTCATGGCCTGTCCCTGCTACATTTAGGACTTTTCCCTGTAACCCTAGGACCTGGAGACTATATAAGTCGGGCCTATGGGAGCCTTTAGGGCACAAGTCACATCGATTCATACAACCTCGCACAGCGAACCAATCCCTGTAACTCGGCGTATTGCCCTTATAGTGATTTATAGCAGGAGTAGGATTCCGCCACCGTCGTGGGATCTGAACCTAGGTAAGCTGTGTTACCTCGTACCCGTCAACTATCCGCCTTCCCCCACGTCTCTAAACACGCACTGTGAGGACCCCTCCATGGCGTACTCATCGGCAATACCACGACATTTGGCGCCCACCATGGGGCAAGAGGCGCTTCAGGCTCTTCAGCGGGCGAGGACCAAGATCTTCGCGGGAATCGGTGAAACCATAGCCATCGGTCGCGTTCTCTTCTCTGGCAACATCCCGATTGTCCCTCCCGACGAGTTCTGGATCCCGGCGAAGAAGAACCCTACGAGGTGTCCGATCGTTCCTATCGTAAACATCCACCTCTTCATTGGCGAAACCGACTCGGGCACTAGTTCCCTAGGAGTCGAAGGAGCATCAAGGCCCGTACGGACCGCCTATGGGCAGGATACGTTCGCGGAAGGATCAATGTCGGATCTCTCTTAAGAGTTTGCTGGCAAAGATCGGAAAAATTCAAGGCCCACCCAAACCGCCTCTGTGCAGGATATAAAGGTGGAAGATAGATGCAAGTCCGCCGGCTTCGCTCGTGCGTCTAGACAGAAGAGATCCAAGTTCGTAGACGTGGTTACCATCTTTGATATGGCGCGTTGTGTTCAAAGAGAGGGCGAAACCCCCTGCGAATACCTGGCCAGGTGGCTCCGCATACGAGCCGATCTGGCCCACTACCCCAATGATGATGCTATGTATCACTTTGTGGAAGGACTGGACCATGGCACGCTTCTCCGACATTCTCTAAGACGGATGCAGGCGTCAGGACGCCTTACCTTCGAAGGCATGGTGAACACCGTCAACAACTATGCGAAGGCCGAAGCGGAAGCTCGGATAGCTCTTGCGCTCATTGACGGAGCCCCTCCTATTCAGCCACCACCACCACCGCCTCTGGCCTCCATCGTCGTAGCTGCGCCGCCACCTCCAGTCATCGTCGCTGCTGTTGCACCTCCACCGCCCGTCATCGAGGAAGTCTTGGCACCCTCTGAATCTGTTATCGACGCGCTTTATGCCGACCTCAGTGCAGATTCAGAGGAGATAGATTTTAGTCCAGAGGAACTAGACTCCGCCATGCAGGAGATGGAGGAGGAGTACACATGCGACGAGCAAGCCAACAATGTCGTCACGTCTCGAGAGGTATTCGTCACCATTGGGACGGCGATGGATGAAGACCAACTCGGACGAGCTCCGCCTACAGCGCTGTAAAAGGGGAAGGGGCCATTTATTGCTGTTGACGATGATCGTGCAAAGGTCATGCCTCTCGCTTAACCCAAAGGCAGCAGCCGGGAACTTCGGCGCCCGAGAAACAACAACACCGCAAACTTGCCGCCTCCGGCATCTATGTCTGCTGCCGCCCAAGTTACTCCGGCTGATAGAGTGATGTACAGCAATCTCCTCGTCGAGCCACTGACCGTAGCTCATATCCGGAACGTGACTCATCTTGACGAGAAACGCCAACAGCTGCTGGAGGAGGCGCAGGCCATTGTGGAACAAGGCGCTAAGCTAGATCGAGATCTGGTCAACGTGCAGAAGTCCATAGAGAAAGCTAGAGCAATGGAGGCCGAGTACAAGACTCTGCTGCAGCAGCAGAAGGCCAAGAAAGCTCTGGCTCGCGTCATCGACGATCCTGGTGTACGGCGAAACCTAGGATGGGCTCCCTCGAAGCTGGCACAGGCCAAGCCATACATTGACAGTGAAGGAAAACAGGTGATTCCCACCCCACTCCTTAACCTCGCTGTCGCCAAGACCCTTCTGTAGCAGGAAGATCGCCCGAGGCAGTGGAACAGGTCTCTGACCTAGTGGCCAAGGCGGTGAAGCAGCAGGAAGAGGCCACCTCTCAGAGGCTTTAGTCCGACCCAGCGCTTTGCCAATCTAGCCAGTATAAGCTTCCAAGGGACAGATCTCCTCTTGATGTCAGGTCCCACACGGGTTCATCAGAACGAAGACGGAGGGATGCGCGCAACAGGAAGGATGCTATCCCAATATCCTCCAACCACGGAGAAAAGGCCCGACCTCGTCGCCCATTGCCGCCGCCCCGATCCCCCCGACATCACGAAGATCCCAAGGCTCACCATCATACGGATATGCCCCCTCCAAGGCAGTGCGACATCGTCATCCGCGACAACACGGAGCGGACCCGTCATGACGGAGAGCGCAACCAAGGACACAAGAGCAGGTCATGCCATGACCCTCCGCGTCCAACAAGCAACCATGACAGGCGTGAGGCGTCGTAGGAGGGTAACAGCAAGAAGGCTAACCCACCGCCACCTCCGCCTCCGTCACCACCTAGCAGTCACCATGGCGGAGCAGGCCCGCGTCGTTCACGCAGCCCATCACCTGTTGACAAGAAGAAGAACCCAGAGTCATATGATGCATGTTCACGGATCGATAAAATCCACGAGGCCCGGGAAGGACCATACCTGGGACCACATTGCTTTGGACCTGCAATACGGTCCACAACTTACCCCAAAGTTTTCCGGATTGACAAGACCATCAAGCCCTATGACGGCACCGCCAAGCCAGCCACATGGTTGTACGACTACGGCAACACGGTGGAGATTGCCGGAGGCAACCCCAACGTTGTCGTCAAGTACCTCCTGTTAATGTTGGCGGGCACGGCCCATCAATGGATCGACGACTTGCCGGAGAAATCCATCTGCAATTGGTTGGACATGCAAGAAGCGTTCACCAAGAACTTTGAGGGTACGTACAAGCGTCCCTGCACTGTTGGCGATCTACAGTGGTGCGTGCAAGAGAAAGACGAGATATCTCGCGCCTACCTCTCCCGCTGGCTGGACATGAAGAATTCCAGCGCAGGACTGCACGCTCAGACCGCCATGGATGCCTTCATCAATGGCTTGGATAGGGGCACGTTGCTCCGACATAAGCTGAAGCGCTTGCAGGACAATCACCAGCTTGACTTGAACCAGATGATTCAGTTGGCTAGTGAGTTCGTAGCTGCCGATGATGATGCTCGCGGATCCTTGCTAGCAACGGCCCTTCCAACTCAAGCTCGGAGGAACGGCAGTACAAAGCGAAAAACCGCTCTAGAAAAAAAGCAATCTACCGACATGATCGCTATGACTTTTGTAGGACGAGGTGATGGCGGAAAACGTGGCCGAGGACGGGGAGCTGGTCATGGGCAACAACGAGGAAGCGAAACTACCTCGGCGCCGCTCCGCGTTCCCCAAACCTACAAGGAATACCGTGATATGCCGTGCCTCGTACACCTCGATGTCAACGGGAAGGCCACCCATACTAATCGACACTTCAAGTTCGTCAACGACCTCAAGGAAGACCCGGAGTCCGGCTACAAGAAAAGTCGGAAGAACAGACCGCGAGGCAAGGGCAAGGGGAAGAAGAAGGAGGAGGAGTCCAAAGATTCAAGTGACATGGACGAGGACATTTACCCCAAGCACGCCGCCTAGAGCGACGACAAGGGCGAGAACCCCTTCATGAAGAAGGCGCCAGTATACCACACCATCCTTGGCACCCCCACCGTCCGACAACAGAAGACCTCTCTGAGGATCCTGATGGCTACTCTACCCCCAGTTCCCCAGTACCTGCGCTGGTCGGAGGTTCCAATTATTTGGGACAAGACGGACCACCCAGACCTTATTCCTACAGAGAACCAATACGCCATAGTCATCAACCCCTTTATTGACGGCGTGGAGTTCACCAAGTGTATGGTGGATAGTGGAAGCAGCATCAACATCATGTACCTGGATACACTGCAGAAGATGAACTTGACGGAGGCAAACCTAAGGCGAACCAATACCATCTTCCATGGCGTAGTTCCTGGTCGGGAGGCTTGTTCCCTTAGGTGCATTACACTTCAGGTTGCCTTTGGCGATGTTAATAATTACCGCCAAGAGCGCACGACCTTTGAGGTGGTCCCCTTCAAGAGCGTGTACCACGTCATATTAGGCCGCGACATATTCCACACGTTCATGGCCAAGCCATGCTTCGTCTACAACAAACTCAAGATACCTGGACCAAATGGTGTCACCACCGTATCTGGAAGCTTTACCAAGGCAAGGGACTGCGAGATTAATGAAGCAGCCTTCGCGGAAGTTGTCCTCTACAGCAAAGAATTCAAAGAGATCCAGAGCAAGGTCGATGACTCAGAGATGCCCGCGTCGAAGAAGCAGATCTCCGACTCCGCTCCTGCGTTCAAGGCCGCCATCGAGACCAAGCATGTGGAACTTGTGGTAGGCGATGCCTCCAAGGTCACCGCCATTGGGACGAACCTGGATCCCAAATAGGAAAACGCGCTCATCGAGTTCCTCCGTGAGAACAGGGACATCTTTGCCTGGCAACCTGCCGACATGAAAGGTGTACCTAGGGAACTTGCCGAGCACAGCTTAAACATTGATCCAAAATGCGAACCAGTGAAACAACCTCTACGACGCTTCGGAGATGAGAAGAGACGCGCCATTGGCAAAGAGATAGCTAGGTTACTTAAGGCTAGATTTATCCGAGAAGTCCTTCACACCCGATGAGTGGCCAATCCTGTACTTGTCCCCAAAAAGGGAACCAAAGAATTAAGAATGTGCGTTGATTACACCGGCTTGAACAAAGCGTGTCCCAAAGATCCGTTTGCTTTGCCTCGCATTGACCAAGTCATTAGCTCGACGGCTGGCTCGGAACTTTTGTGTTTTCTCAATGCATACTCAGGATACCACCAGATCAAGATGAGGAAGTCGGACCAATTGGCCACTTCGTTCACTACCCCATACGGCATGTTTTGCTATGTTACGATGCCCTTTGGGATGAAAAATGCAGGTGCTACGTACCAGCGAACAATGCAACATTGCCTTCACGACCAAATTGGTCAGAACGTTCACGCCTACGTGGACGATATCGCGGTGATGTCAAAAAGTCAAACGACTTAATCTCCGACTTAAAAGAAACCTTTGATAATCTCCAGAAATACAACATGATGCTTAACCCTAAGAAGTGCGTCTTCGGGGTTCTAGCCGGCAAATTGTTGGGTTTCATTGTTTCCCAGCGCGGAATCGAGGTCAACCCAGAGAAAATCAAGGCCATCTTATACATGAACCGTCTGACATGCCTAAAGGACATTCAACGACTAACAGGTTGTGTTTCAACAGTTAGTCGGTTCGTCAGCCGACTTGGAGAGAAGGCTCTGTCGTTGTACAAGTTGTTAAAGAAGGCGGACAAATTAACGTGGACGGACGAAGCAGATGCAGCATTGAAGCAGCTCAAGGAGATTCTTTACTCAACGCCCATCCTTGCAGCGCCTGAGCCTGGCGAGCCCCTATTAATATACATGGCGGCAACCAACCGGGTAACCAGCATCGTCGTCGTGGTAGAGCGGAAGGAACCAGGCTATGAGCACGGAGTTCAACGACCAGTTTACTATGTGAGCGAGGTCTTGACGGAGTCCAAGCAGCATTACCCGCACTACCAAAAGATAGCTTATGGAGTATTCCTTTCTTCTCCGAAGATGAGGCATTATTTCCAGGAGCACCCAATCACAGTGGTGAGCAAGACTCCACTGTTCGAAATTATCAACAATAGCGACTCTACGGGAAGGGTCGCGAAGTGGGGAATTGAACTTGCCGCCTTCGAGATCACCTACAAGAGACGTGACGCTAGAAAGTCATGTAACATCCCTCAAATCATAATTTCAAAGTTTTCATATCATTCATGCATGCATATAGATTTGAGAACAATTTTAAACTCATTTTAGAAAACAGTAGCACAAAGTGCTATGATTTTATGTGAGCAGATTCAAATCAAATGGCCATTCCCATTTGAGAAGTTTGATTGATTTTAAACCTAGCTTGTTTGCCTTCTTATAGAAAGGATTGAGTGTGGTTTTGGACCAAGATTTACAAATTTGAAATGCTTCAAAACCATTTCTCAAAATTTGCAAACCAAGTGCCAAGCCTCTGATATTTTGATCCCCAAGCTTGACCAAGCCTTTGCAAAGCAACCACATAATCTTATGCCTATATTTGAGACTACTGTTCACTGCAAAGATTTCAGGAAAATTTGAATTCAATTTGAACTTGAAATCATTTGAAAATCTATTCAGAAAATCGAATCAGAAAAAGAAAACAGGCAAACAAATGAAAAGGGCCGAGCGCTGCCATTTTAGCCCAGCAACGAAGCAGGCCCAGCTAGACCACCCGGGCCATTTCTTTCTCTCAAGACGCGAATTACCCACACGGCCGACAGGACCCACCTCCCTTTGGCGCTTTCTCGACGAGCGGGCCCTCTCCATGTCGCCCTCGTCTTCCCCAAATCGCGCCCGCGACCACGTCGCCGCTGCAGTGAAGCCGGTAATGGCACGGACGTAATTGGCCTTAATGCCGCAGGCGTTTCCTGTCGCGCCTGGGCCTATTTAATCCACTCTGCACCGCGAACATTTTCCCCCACTCTCCTCGCCCACTCCGCCACCAGGCTGCGTGCATTAGCTCTCGAAGCCCCACTGTACCGACGACTCCGGCGACCAATTCCGGTGAGCCTCGACCGCCCCCCTCTCTCTGGTTCAAACGAGGATGCTCAGCTTGATCTTGCGCATACGCTGACGCCTTCCTTTTGCCTGCTCGTGACCCAGGTTGTCGTCTCCGTCCACGAAACCACTGCGCCGCTTGACTCCGGCGACCAATTCAGGTAAAACCCGAGCGCCCCTTGCCCCCTCCTTCACGCGAGTTTGTTCGCCTGCGTTTTGCGCAACTCCTGATGCCTCTGGCTCGTGTTAGGGCGACGCCAAACCTCGGCAAGCACCACGTCTGCAAGCGATCGACGCCGCCCGTTACTCCGACGAGCTCCTGAAGCCGTGCCAGCGCGCCCCTTCGCAAACCAACACCACGTCCAGCTTCAGCACGCCACTGCGGTTCTGGTAAGCCACTTCCCCCTCTCGCGCACGACCGGAAACGCTAGCGCCGCCGTAGACAGAGCGCTCCGCCGCTCGCTGACGCCGCGCGCCGCCAGGACATGGTCGCGTGCTCGAGCACCGTTAGACCTAGATCCAAGCGCCAGGATAGAATCACTTATCAGCGAGGAGGTACACGCTCAGGACCGTGCGATTTATTTAGATCCTACGGCGCGGAAGGGTGATCCGATGCGAACCGGTACGCACCAATAGAAACACGACGCGTGGCTAGGGTTTGAATCAAAAACAGAATTCAAATCAGATTTAGATCCAATTTTCAAATGGCTATAACTTTTGACTCCCACGTTAGATTTTTGCAAATTTTATACCGTTGGAATCAGTGAATCAAGGCCTTTCTGAATCTGCAATGTGTTTAACAAATAGTATCTGTTAAAATGACTTTGTATGCAGAAACATGTTTAGGTCCATTTTGGGCATAGTTTTTGTTTAGCAAATTGTTTTAGGGCTAGATGAGTTTGGTTAGCAAACTTTTGGCTTGGTTATGTTTCTGTTTCATGCACTTGCTTGGTAGAGTTTTTCAAAAATCATCACTTAGCATTTTCTTGCATGCATGCATTCATATTTTGCTTGTATATGAATTGTATGTAATGGTGTGCTACAAAATTTTTGTGTAGATTTTGCTAGTGACTGTGATTGTGAAGAGTGCTACTCTCCCCATTACCAAGGCAAGTGATACTTCATGATATTTCCACCCTTTATTTTGAATAAGCATTAGAATTATTTTTTGCTAAGTCTTGCATGCTACTTTTGCCAAATGATATGTTGGGAAATCCTATGTAGTGTAGAATTGTAGAATTGTTAGGGAATTTTCCTAAGTTAAAGTTACTATGCCATGCTTAGCCTAGCTAGTAGAAAACAAGGGTTGGTAAAGTATGTACATGCTATGGTGAAATAATTCTAAGTCCTTTGGGACTCATGCTTTTCTTAATAAAACAACTAAGTCAATGAACTTCCTGGGTGGAATGGGACTTGAATGGTGGTTTTTGGTTGAGTGGCTACACAAGGCCATGGATTTGTCTTGTGTATCTCACTTGTGGTATGCCACCCAGGCACAAAGGGATTTGGAGGCCAAGTGTTGAGAAAGCTTACAGTGCAACCACTTGGCAATATGGGCTCTGCCTTGATCATATAGGTTGCTAGAACTTAGTCATTTGGACAGTTGGTGGTAGTGGGATGATAGGTTGGAACACGTCCATTTAACTAAGGAAAGGCTTCTGAAAGGTCCTGTCTTGGGAAACCAAGTCTGGTGGGGAAAGTGCACAACCTCTGCAGATGGAAAATCTAAGTACTTAGCCATGTCCATGGCAATGGACAACTTGAGCATCAAGACATGGAAGCTACAAGAATCTCATCACTCCAACTTCTAAATAAAACTTGTGGGTGAACAAGGGTGAAGGACCCCAATGTCTATTGGTGGTTTCTTGGGAAGATTTTGACAAAGAAAAACTTAGTGATTTCAACTAATAGGAAAAACCTATTTTGAGCAAAGCAAGCCAAGCTACACTTAGCCAAAATGCATATAGTAATATACTCCACCTAAAATTTACTAAGGTATCACTTGCCAATAGTATTCCAAAGTATTGACCCGTTGTGGCTGTAACTTGTGATGTTGCAGGTTACTCCGATGATGAGTAGGAGTCATGAGTCTACACTCAACATGCTTGCCTGTGGCACATGAAGATGAGGACTTGTGTTTATTTACTTATTCCATAAACTCTTGTACTAGGCCTTTGGCCCTGAGTTGTAAAAGACTATGTTTTATCTCTGGAATGAATGTAATAAACGACCTTTGTATCTGTGTACTTCATCTTAAACTGTGGATGCTAGCAATGATCCATTGACTAGCATTGCAATCACAGGGATCCTTACCTTTGCAAAGGAGGGATCTTACAGATGGTATCAGAGCACTGTGTTGCCTGTAGGATTATGACCCCTAGGAATGGAAAACCACTAAGGAAAAATTTTCAACTACTTCTACACTTTTCTATTCTTCTCGTATAACTTTTATAATCTTCTCATTCTCATCTCTATTTGTAGATGAACTCCATCAACGAAGCCGTGAAGAAAGGACCACTCATGACCATGACCTTGGAGTGTGAAACTGAGTTTCCCAAAATTCTCAAGGACCTCATGGTGGCAATGGAAGCACATGGTGCAGCTGTTTACAAAGGCTTTCCAGTGATGGAAGAAGGAGTGGAGTATTGGTGGGTGCAACTTCACTTGTACAAAAACAAGGAAGACAACCACAAAGAAAGAGGGTTCTGCATGTACACCAACACTGTGATGCACACCACATTCTTTGAGTCAGCAAGAGAAGCAGCTTGGAGGACTATCAAAGAACTAAGTGCTAGAGTCAAGTGCAGAATGCTCAACCTCCAAAAAGACTTAGAGAAAGAGAAGGAGCTTACCCAAGAGTTGGAAGCCACCAACCAAACCTTAAGGGGAGATATTATAGACTTAGTGATGGAATCATGTGAACAAGATAGGTGGATTGCTTCTAGGAACATTGTGTTAGCCACCAAATCCAGTGAGATAGGATTGTAAACGCACTTCGTTAGTTGGACCACCACCTATCACCTTATTTTTCCAAAATGATACCTTAAATAAGTTTGGACCTTGATTGATGTAATGGATTCATGTATGCATGACTTGTGTGATTTTATGTTCCAAGGATATGTATGTGATGTTTGTCTTTGTTTATCTTAAATAGTGTTGTTCTAACTTTTCTATCTTATAAATAGATGCATATTACCATCAGCACTGTTGAGGAGTTCCAGGTTACCCGTTTCGGTCCTTGTATCGTTGAGCTTACCACTTTGCTCGATCTCCCTCTTCCCACCATCATGGTGCACCCACTCACCAAGTTCGAGAGGAAGGACCTCTGGGGCTTCAAGGTGAACCAGCCCGGACGCTAGACAGAGCCTACTACGGAGGCCATCGTCTTCAAGCTTATGCACGACGACAGGGAGAGAGGCATGGAGGTCGTCATGCAGGACCTGATAGGACGTCTGTTAGGCCGTCACTCCCGACAGGTTAGGGGCACCCACTTCCACGTCTTCGGAAGACGTGATGAGGATGGAGAGTCCATCGACTTTGAGGACGACTCGAGGGACGCAGCAGAGCCGATACGTCTCTACCTCCAGGACTTAGAGTCTCTTATTAGGCACGTGGACACGGACAGGACCAACGTCATGCTCAACAATGACGAGCTCCAGGTGCAGCTTCGCGAGAAGGACAAGCTTTTCGCACAGCAGGACGAGATAGTCAAGGAAATGGAGACGAAGTTCGAGGCCCAGGACCGCAAGTTCAAGAGTCAGGAGAAACGCTTCCAGGATAGGAACAAGAAGATCCGGGACATGACCGAGGAACTGAAGTCCAAGGATTTCGAGCTAGAGCAGCAACAGATGGTGATCGAGAGGCTTCGCTCCCAGAAGAGGGCTCTCAAGGCCAAGATCGATTCCTTGACCACTACTATTGAGGAGAACAAGACCGCGATGGAGAACGCAGGTCTTACCTTCGTCGAGGAGGAGATTGATGCTGATGAGTAGACTTGACTACTCGTTTATCTTTCATTATCGTACTTGTTATTTGTGAACTTATTATTGGACCATCCGACATGTGGATGGCTTGCCACTTGTGTGTTTTACTTCATGAACTTGTTATCTGGTTGTTGAACTTTTATTCTTGTGTTGCATGCTATGTGTTTGCTTGTGATGTAATGTGCATAAAACATCTATGGGTATCTCATTCTTATCTCTATTTGAACAACCCACAGATGCCTCCCCGTCGCGCAAACCCCAACCCCAACAACATCACTCCGGAAATGCAACAGATGATGAATGCTCAAACACAGCTTATGCAGATGATGACAACATTCATCCAAAACCAGAATAACAACAACAACCCCAATAACAACAACAACAACAACCCTCCGGGTTTTGATATGCTCACCAGATTTCTGCGTTTGAGGCCAGCTAAGTTTTCGGGGACAACTGATCCCATGGTGGCCAATGATTGGCTACGTTCTGTGAACAAGGACTTAGTGACCGTGGGCTGCACGGATGCTGAAAAGGTCAGGTTCGCAGCACATCTGTTGGAAGGACCAGCCGCCACATGGTGGGACAACTTCCAAATCACCACTCCTTTAGATGAGGTGACATGGGCTATCTTTGAAGATGGCTTTCGCACTGCTCATATCTCATCAGGAATGATGAGCCTGAAAAAGAAGGAGTTTCACAACTTGAAGCAGCGCCACCGCAGCGTGGCCGAATACATAGAAGAGTTCAACAATCTGGCGCGCTATGCACCGGATGAGGTTGACACAGATGCCAAAAGAAAGGAAAAGTTTCTGGAAGGCTTGAATGATGAGCTAAACTTACAGTTGTCTGTGGCTTATGTTCCAACTTATCAGTCTTTGTGTGACAAGGCTGCTATTTTGGAGAATAAAATGAAGCAAGTCGAGAGTAGGAAGAGGAAACACTCCGACAAGCACAGCTCGGGATCGTCTCACAAACGATCTCACTATGATGACAGTGGAAGCTCAGGATCCCATAAGCATGGGAAATTCAACAAACACCACAACCACAACCGTCATGACAACAAGCATCACCGCAGTCATGACAATGAAAAGTACAAGAACCACAAGAGTGGACATAAGAGCCACCACGGTGGAAATGGTAGTGGAAGTGGAAGTCAGCCTGCAAAAAAGGACATCAGTCAGGTTGAGTGCTTCAAATGTAAGAAGCTGGGGCATTATGCTAATGAGTGCCCTGAGAAGAAAGTTGAAGGACCTACCAAGCCCAATCCTTTTCAGAAAGGACAGGTTAACCACATCAATGTGGAGGAGGTCTATGAGGAGCCTGATGCTATTGCTGGTAAGTTCAGACTCAATTCCATTCCAGCATTTGTACTCTTTGATACTGGTGCATCTCATTCATTCATATCAAGAGCATTTGATGAAAGAAATGAACTACCGATAGAAACTATTGGGTGTCCTATAAAAGTAAGTTCTCCTGGTGGAGAAATGATAGTGAATTCAGGATGCCATGACCTAGTCATAGAATTCGGGAAGTATAAGTTTCCCGTTAACTTGATAATATTAAACTCCCAAGGTTTGGATGTCATTCTGGGAATGGACTGGATGACTAAGTACAAGGGAGTGATAGATTGTGCCAGCCATACTGTCTCACTCACAGCTCCAGATAATAAAAGGATCAGATTCAAACCAGCTTTGGAGCAAAGAAGAGTATGCTAAATTCTCTTAAGGGGGTTAGCATGGACAGTGTGCCAATTGTATGTGAGTATCCAGATGTATTTCCGGAAGAATTACCAGGAATGCCACCAGATAGAGATGTGGAATTTCTGATAGATTTGGTACCAGGTTCTGGACAAATAGCTAAGAGACCATACAAAATGTCAGTTGATGAACTGAAAGAGCTCAAGAAGCAACTAGGAGAACAGTTGCAGAAAGGATTTATCCAACCAAGTTCTTCATCTTGGGGAGCCCCAGTATTGTTCGTGGAGAAGAAAGATAGAAGCCAAAGGTTATGCATAGATTACCGTTCACTCAATGAGGTAACTATCAAGAACAAATATCCTTTGCCTAGAATCAACGACTTATTTGATCAGCTTGAAGGAGCATGTGTGTTCTCAAAGATTGATCTCCGGTCAGGCTATTTTCAACTTAAGATAAGAGAGCAAGACATACCTAAAACAGCATTCACCACAAGGTATGGATTGTATGAGTATACCGTGATGCCTTTTGGCTTAACCAATGCTCCAGCATACTTCATGAATATGATGAACAAGGTGTTCATGGAATTTCTTGACAAGTTCGTTGTCGTTTTCATCGATGACATCTTAGTCTACTCCAAGAGCAAGGAAGAGCATGAAGGACACTTGCGTTTGATACTTGAAAAATTAAGAGAGCATAAACTTTATGCCAAATTCAGCAAGTGTGAGTTTTGGTTAGAGGAAGTTGGTTTTCTTGGTCATGTTATGACAAAGGATGGTGTGGCAGTTGATCCTGCTAAAGTTTCAGCTGTGACAGAATGGGAATCTCCCAAGAACGTGAAAGAAGTACGCAGTTTCCTTGGCTTAGCAGGTTACTACAGAAGGTTCATTGAAAATTTCTCAAAGGTTGCTAAGCCAATGACTGAATTGTTAAAGAAGGACAAGAAATTTGCTTGGTCAGAAGGTTGTGAAGTCAGCTTCCAAGAATTGAAGAAGAGACTTGTAACAGCACCAGTTCTGTGTCTGCCAGATTTGGAAAAAGATTTCCAAGTATATTGTGATGCGTCTCATCAAGGTTTGGGTGCCGTACTTATGCAAGACGGTAAAGTTG
Organism: Avena insularis; assembly: GCA_023614405.1. Classification (NCBI taxonomy): domain Eukaryota; kingdom Viridiplantae; phylum Streptophyta; class Magnoliopsida; order Poales; family Poaceae; genus Avena; species Avena insularis. The sequence goes on along the minus strand of CM042691.1, from coordinate 39,992,794 downwards.
TGGCCTATGCCTCGAGACAACTCAAAACTCATGAAGTAAACTATCCTACTCATGATTTGGAGTTAGCCTCTGTCGTCCATGCACTCAAAACATGGAGACATTACCTTTTGGCAAAAAGTTGTGAAGTGTTCACGGACCACAAAAGTTTGAAGTATATCTTCACCCAGAAGGAAATCAATATGAGACAAAGAAGATGGTTAGAGCTTATCAAGGATTACGACTTAAGTTTGCAATAACACCCCGGTAAAGCAAATTTTGTAGTAGATGCTCTAAGTCGTAAGGTATTTGTGAATGGCCTTACCAAAGGAGAATTGCCAGATGATTTGTGTGCTCAATTCAAAAAACTCAGATTGGAGATTGTGCCTGAAGGACATCTTATGTCTTTGGATGTTCAACCCACTTTGTTGGACAAGATCCAAGAAGCTCAAAAGACCGGTAAGGAAATTGAAAGGATCAAGGAAAATATTGGCCAAGGGAGAGCTAAAAATTTCCATGAAGACGAACAGGGTACATTATGGCATGGGAAACGTATCTATGTTCCACAAGATCCGGAGTTGCGGAAACTGATTCTGCAAGAAGCCCACAACTCTTCGTATTCTATTCATCCGGGTAACACCAAAATGTACATGGACATGAAAGAAAGATTTTGGTGGAACAATCTCAAGAGAGACATCGCCGAGCATATTGCTCTGTGTGATGTGTGTAGTAGAGTAAAAGCGGAGCATCAGAAACCAGCAGGTTTGCTTCAACCACTACCTATTCCTGATTGGAAATGGGACAAAATTGGTATGGATTTCATCACCGGATTGCCAAGGACCAGATCAGGATATGATTCCATATGGGTAGTAGTGGATCGCCTAACTAAAGTAGCACATTTCATACCCGTGAAGACAACCTATACAAGTGCCAAGTTGGCCAAAATCTACATGAGTAGAATTGTATGCCTTCACGGGGTACCTAACAGTATTGTGTCCGATAGGGGAACTCAATTCACTTCCCATTTTTGGAGACAGCTACATGAGTCATTAGGAACGAGGTTGGAATTCAGTACTGCTTTTCATCCTCAAACCGATGGACAAACAGAAAGGACTAATCAAATTCTGGAAGACATGTTGAGGGCATGTGCCCTAGACTATGGAGCAAGTTGGGACGAAAGTCTGCCTTACGCAGAATTTTCTTACAACAACAGCTATCAAGCCAGCATTGAGATGGCACCGTTTGAATTTCTCTATGGAAGAAAGTGTACCACCCCATTGTTATGGAATGGTGTGGGAGAAAGAAGTTTATTCGGGCCAGATCTTATCCAAGAAGCCGAAGAGATGGTCAAATTGGTTAAGGACAGGTTGAAGATAGCACAGTCCCGACAGAAAAGCTACGCAGATCCTAAGCATAGAGAAGTCACCTACGAAGTTGGAGATAGAGCCTATCTTAGAGTATCACCACTCCGTGGAGTGAAAAGATTCGGAGTCAAAGGGAAGTTGGCACCAAGATATGTTGGGCCATTCAAGATTCTGAGCCGCAAAGGAGAAGTTGCTTATGAAATTGAACTGCCAGCAGCTCTATCAGCAGTCCATAATGTATTTCATGTGAGTCAGCTTAAGAAATGTCACCTAGAAATGGAAGAAACTTCTTTGAAGGATACCATACCTTTGGAAGAAGTTCAACTAGAAAGTGATCTCACTTATGAAGAGAAGCCTATCAAGATTCTTGAGACTGCAGAAAGAGTCACAAGAACAAAGACTATCAAGTTTTGCAAAGTGCAATGGAATCATCATTCCGAAGAGGAAGCAACATGGGAAAGAGAAGATGATCTTCGGAAAGACCACCCTCACCTATTTGCTAGCCAATCCGAATCTCGAGGGCGAGATTCACCTTAAGGGGGTTAGATTTGTAACATCCCTAAAATCATAATTTCAAAGTTTGCATATCATTCATGCATGCATACAGATTTGAGAACAATTTCAAACTCATTTTAGAAAACAGTAACACAAAGTGCTATGATTTTATGTGAGCAGATTCAAATCAAATGGCCATTCCCATTTGAGAAGTTTGATTGATTTTAAACCTAGCTTGTTTGCCTTCTTATAGAAAGGATTGAGTGTGGTTTTGGACCAAGATTTACAAATTTGAAATGCTTCAAAACCATTTCTCAAAATTTGCAAACCAAGTGCCAAGCCTCTGATATTTTGATCCCCAAGCTTGACCAAGCCTTTGCAAAGCAACCACATGATCTTATGCCTATATTTGAGACTACTGTTCACTGCAAAGATTTCAGGAAAATTTGAATTCAATTTGAACTTGAAATCATTTGAAAATCTATTCAGAAAATCAAATCAGAAAAAGAAAACAGGCAAACAAATGAAAAGGGCCGAGCGCTGCCATTTTAGCCCAGCAACGAAGCAGGCCCAGCTAGCCCACCCGGGCCATTTCTTTCTCTCCCGCACGCGCCAGCACACCCCCACAGCCGCTGACAGCCAGACCCCACCTCCCCTTCGCACGCTTCGCTGACGAGCGGGCCCTCTCCACGTCGCCCTCGTCTTCCCCAAATCGCGCCCGCGACCACGTCGCCGCTGCAGTGAAGCCGGTAATGGCGCGGCGTAATTGGCCTTAATGCCGCAGGCGTTTCCTGTCGCGCCTGGGCCTATTTAATCCCCTCTGCACCACGAACATTTTCCCCCACTCTCCTCGCTCACTCCGCCACCAGGCTGCGCGCATTAGCTCTCGAAGCCCCGCTGTACCGACGACTCCGGCTACCGATTCCGGTGAGCCTCGACCGCCCCCCCTCTCTCTGGTTCAAACGAGGATGCTCAGCTTGATCTTGCGCATATGCTAACGCCTTCCTTTTGCCTGCTCGTGACCCAGGTTGTCGTCTCCGTCCACGACCGAAACCACCTGCGCCGCCGCTTGACTCCGGCGACCAATTCAGGTAAAACCCGAGCGCCCCTTGCCCCCTCCTTCACGCGAGTTTGTTCGCCTGCGTTTTGCGCAACTCCTGATGCCTCTGGCTCGTGTTAGGGCGACGCCAAACCTCGGCAAGCACCACGTCTGCAAGCGACCGACGCCGCCCGTTACTCCGACGAGCTCCTGAAGCCGTGCCAGCGCGCCCCTTCGCAAACCAACACCACGTCCAGCTTCAGCACGCCACTGCGGTTCTGGTAAGCCACTTCCCCCTCTCGCAAGACGACCGAAACGCTAAGCGCCGCCAGTGAGCAGGCGCTCACGCCGCTGACGCTACGCCGCCAGGACATGGTCGCGTGCTCGAGCACCGTTAGATCTAGATCCAAGCGTCAGGATAGAATCACTTATCAGCGAGGAGGTACGCGCTCAGGACCGTGCGATTTATTTAGATCCTACGGCGCGGAAGGGTGATCCGGTGCGAACCGGTACGCACCAATATAAACACGACGCGTGGCTAGGGTTTGAATCAAAAACAGAATTCAAATCAGATTTAGATCCAATTTTCAAATGGCTATAACTTTTGACTCCCACGTTAGATTTTTGCAAATTTTATACCGTTGGAATCAGTGAATCAAGGCCTTTTTGAATCTGCAATGTGTTTAACAAATAGTATCTGTTAAAATGACTTTGTATGCAGAAACATGTTTAGGTCCATTTTGGGCATAGTTTTTGTTTAGCAAATTGTTTTAGGGCTAGATGAGTTTGGTTAGCAAACTTTTGGCTTGGTTATGTTTCTGTTTCATGCACTTGCTTGGTAGAGTTTTTCAAAAATCATCACTTAGCATTTTCTTGCATGCATGCATTCATATTTTGCTTGTATATGAATTGTATGTAATGGTGTGCTACAAAATTTTTGTGTAGATTTTGCTAGTGACTGTGATTGTGAAGAGTGCTACTCTCCCCATTACCAAGGCAAGTGATACTTCATGATATTTCCACCCTTTATTTTGAATAAGCATTAGAATTATTTTTTGCTAAGTCTTGCATGCTACTTTTGCCAAATGATATGTTGGGAAATCCTATGTAGTGTAGAATTGTAGAATTGTAGAATTGTTAGGGAATTTTCCTAAGTTAAAGTTACTATGCCATGCTTAGCCTAGCTAGTAGAAAACAAGGGTTGGTAAAGTATGTACATGCTATGGTGAAATAATTCTAAGTCCTTTGGGACTCATGCTTTTCTTAATAAAACAACTAAGTCAATGAACTTCCTGGGTGGAATGGGACTTGAATGGTGGTTTTTGGTTGAGTGGCTACACAAGGCCATGGATTTGGCTTGTGTATCTCACTTGTGGTATGCCACCCAGGCACAAAGGGATTTGGAGGCCAAGTGTTGAGAAAGCTTACAGTGCAACCACTTGGCAATATGGGCTCTGCCTTGATCATATAGGTTGCTAGAACTTAGTCATTTGGAAAGTTGGTGGTAGTGGGATGATAGGTTGGAACGCGTCCATTTGACTAAGGAAAGGCTTCTGAAAGGTCATGTCTTGGGAAACCAAGTCTGGTGGGGAAAGTGCACAACCTCTGCAGATGGAAAATCTAAGTACTTAGCCATGTCCATGGCAATGGACAACTTGAGCATCAAGACATGGAAGCTACAAGAATCTCATCACTCCAACTTCTAAATAAAACTTGTGGGTGAACAAGGGTGAAGGACCCCAATGTCTATTGGTGGTTTCTTGGGAAGATTTTGACAAAGAAAAACTTAGTGATTTCAACTAATAGGAAAAACCTATTTTGAGCAAAGCAAGCCAAGCTACACTTAGCCAAAATGCATATAGTAATATAGTCCACCTAAAATTTACTAAGGTATCACTTGCCAATACTATTCCAAAGTATTGACCCGCTGTGGCTGTAACTTGTGATGTTGCAGGTTACTCCGATGATGAGTAGGAGTCATGAGTCTACACTCAACATGCTTGCCTGTGGCACATGAAGATGAGAACTTGTGTTTATTTACTTATTCCATAAACTCTTGTACTAGGCCTTTGGCCCTGAGTTGTAAAAGACTATGTTTTATCTCTGGAATGAATGTAATAAACGACCTTTTTATCTGTGTACTTCATCTTAAACTGTGGATGCTAGCAATGATCCAGGGACTAGCATTGCAATCACAGGGATCCTTACCTTTGCAAAGGAGGGATCTTACAAGTCACAAGCCTTGGCGGATTTTGTTGCAGATTGGACGGAGATGCCAAATGCTACTCCGCTGTCGGAACCAGAGTACTAGGTGATTCACTTTGACGGATCAAAGCTGCTCAACGGCTCGGTGGCTGGTGTATTGCTACAGTCACCAAAAGGAGACAAGCTACACTATGTTCTGCAGATCCACTTCGATGCTACAAACAACATGGCAGAGTATGAAGCACTCATTCACGGACTACGTGTAGCCAAGGATATTGGCATCAAGCGCATAGTTTGCTATGGAGATTCCGACTTGGTTGCCCAGCAGGTGGCTGGCACCTAGAAAGTGCGGAACCCTATGATGGCGGCATATCGAGACAAAGTGGACGAGATAGCCAAGAGCTTCTTGGGCTACGAAGTCAAGTATGTACCTAGGGAGCAAAACGATGCGGCTGATCTGCTATCTAAGCTTGGATCAGGGCGCAAACGAATTCTGCCAGGAGTTTTCCTAGAGCATCTGCGCACACCATCCATAAAGGGAGCCGACATCGACAACCCGGATAGAGCCAACTCTTTCGTCAACATGGTCACAAAGGTCCCTCCGGCTTGGACAAAACCGTTCATGCAATATCTCGAACACAGAACTTTGCCTGACGACGTGGTTGAAAGACGGCAAATAGTATGACGAGCAAAGGGTTATACCATAATCAATGGGCAACTCTACAAAAGGAGCACTATTGGTGTATACCTAAAGTGTGTTTCCCAGTTAGAAGGTATGGAAATCCTACACGAAATCCATCTCAGAGATTGCAGGCATCACGCCGCTCCTCGATCGTTGGTCGCGAAAGCCTTCCGGCAAGGATTCTACTGGCTGACCGTGAAGGCGGACACCGACAAGATGGTTGAGACATGCATGGGATGCCAGTATTATGCCTGACGAGGTTTAATCTCGTCAATGCCCATTGTTATGGACTTGGGTTTTGGAGAAGATGGGGATGCTGGAGATCGTGGCACGGTTAACAGACAAGCAACCAGGGGACACGAGATTTACCCAGGTTCAGGCCCCCGGAGGGAAAACCCTACTCCTGCTTGTCTGCGCTTTGATTACGGCGGAACCGAAGGTTACAGGGTGCACAGATTCGATCTGGCGTGGATGCGTGTGCGAAAGTATGAGTCGAGTTTGTAGATCTGTAGATCTGTCTATTGCGTACGTGCCCTTCTTGTTGGACCCTCCTAGCCTTTATATATGGGGAGGCTAGGTCTCAGGTACCGATACGAGTAGGTTACAAGTTAGATTCGAACTCTAGTCTTGAGGTTTCCTTGTCTTGTGCGCTTGGGACTCCGTGTCCATATGGGCTTCGTTCCAGCCGAACCATCATAGGCGTCATGGACCCGGGCAGGTCGTCGAGTGGGCCTTCCGTTAGGCTGGACCAGGTAGGCTAACATTGGGTACCCGTACGGTATAACCATGTCAGTAGCCCCCGAGTGTTCAGTCGAATCGTAGATTCGGCTGAGGACTCTTCAATCTTTCGGATGCAGATGTTTAGTAGTAGAATCCCAGTAGTTTTCGAATGATGTACCCAACGCGTCCGTCGGGATTTTCCTCGCGCCTGTTAGCACGGATTTTCACTAGTAGAGCGCAGTCGTGTGCGTTGCCAGGCCATCAGATGGTATCTGTAGGTCTTATCTTTGCGTCGCAGATGCAGCATCCGAAATTTTATCACCGCGGAGGTGTTTTGGGTGGCCAAGGAGAATGTTACTCACTTAGCGTTGGTTGGGGAAAAGTTGCCAACAAGTTTTTACATTCTGATCCGAAGGATCGTAGTCGAAGAATTTATAGGGTGCGCGACCAGCGCTCCCTATGGGAGTAGCCCCCGAGTGTCTGTTCGAGTCGTAGACTCGAGAAGAGACTTTAATTCGGCCGTTGTTTGGCTTTAGGTCCGTAGGACACAAATTTTTCGAATGCTTGAATCCATCCTCCCTATAGGAGTAGCCCCCGAGTCCTTAGTGGAGTCGTAGACTCGACGTAGGACTCGAAGAATAAGTCATTAGCGTAGTACGCTATTTCATGCTTCAGGTGCGCGACCAGCGCTCCTGATGGGAGTAGCCCCCGAGTGTCTGGCGGAGTCGTAGACTCGGGCAGAGACTCGAGTCTTGTATCATGTAGTTGTAGCCGAAAATCTCGTGGGCGTACCGCTGACCCGGAAGTACATCGGGTGCGCAACCAGCGCTCCTGATAGGAGTAGCCCCCGAGTGTCGAGTTGAGTCGCAGACTCGAGTGGAGACTCATGCGAGGAGAAACCACTGACCCGGAAGTGCATCGAGTCAGTGTCTCATGCATAAGGAGCCAAGAATCAATGATGCAGTCGGAGTTGACGTGGCGGAGTCGTGCGGCGTTTAGCCGGAAGGACTCGACGTTGCGGATGAAATCGACGCAGTTGCTTCTATCGGGTGAGCGGCCAGCTTCGCGTCTATGTAGCATCAAGAGATGCAACCATCTGAGGAGTGACTCGACTCAAGTCTTCGGTGTATGGCGTAGCCAGCTGTTTTGTCGACTCCTGTTGGAGGACCTAACAGAATAGCTCGGCGCAGTTGTCGTCCTTGTAAGCTGCAAAAAACATAGAGAATTGTGAAGTACTTGTATCTTCTAAAGAATATTTGCCTTTTGGCTTGTATAGCAAGATTCTGGTGCCGATCGAGTCGATACTTTTGCACTGTATGCTAGGCCTTTTCGTTAGCCTGATTACCCTTAGTCTCAGTACCTTGCCGAGGCACTCGGAGTTCAAGGATTCGACGATCAGGCAGAATCAGCTACTCGGGCTGTCGCGTTCGAGGTGCTCGAGTGCGTGGAGCCGATGGCACATTAGGTTACTCGAAGAGGGCGCAACCCCCGAGTGTTTCGAGTGCGATTTAAAGTAAGAAAGAAAATCAATTCTAAGTAGAGAACTTAGCTTTGTTGGTTGTTGACGAGGTGAAACGGGTCGCGAGAGCCAACGCAACCGGCGGGTCGTCGTCTTGAGAGCCGTTGTGACCGGCAGGTCACATGCATCAAAGTAGTGGTTCTTTGGAGCCGAAGGAGCCCCCGAGTCGCCGCAGCCGAAGGCCATAGTGGGTCGCGGGTGTCGAAGATTCAGCGGGTCACGCGACGGAGTCGTCGTAGCCCCCGGGCGTGTAATTGATGTGATCGATGTAGTCGAGATGGCGTTCGAGAGCCGATGTGGCGGACCGGAGTCAACGCGGCAGCGGGTTGGAACAGCCACCGAGCGGAGAGCTGGCGGTGAAGGAATCGAAAAAAACATTGGACACCGAATTTTTTATCATCCAGAGTCTTTTTTTTCTTTCGATAGATCTGATGTAGCTAACTTTGATTGATCTTCTTTTTCTCTAGCCTTTTTCTTGGCACCCGTCGGATTTAATTTGCTGAGTCCATGTTCGCGTATGCAATTAGTGCTTCTGCACAGTATGTGCTCTTTTTTTAACCTTGCTCACGCTAGAACGTGATATTCCTTGCGTGGGACCTCTTCTTTTTTCACTGATTCGACGCATGCATGCTCCTTACGCCCATAGCTTCTCTGATTCAATACTTTTCAATGCCTCGAAACTTGATGCAGTACCTATCGGTTTGGCTCTTCTAATTTATGGTGTAAATTTTCTCTGCCTATATGTCTTGTCCAGCACCGGCAGCGTGCGCGCTTGCGTGATAGGCTTCTGAGGCCAATCGACGACATCGCGACTCTTTCTCTTATCCAGTCTGGCGTACATAGGATGCCTTCCGAAAGAAATTTCGATCCAACAAGTCCTGGTCTGCAGTGGTAAATCCGATCAGCCAAGCGAGAGGGCAGAGTTGACGTAGAGCCCTCGAGCCCATGCGTAGTCGATGATGAATGATCTGATGTAGATCTGTTTCTCCGATGCCGACAAATCGTGGATCGCAGGTGATGGAACCGTCACGACCGCACAATCAGCGACCCCGATTCCCACAGACGGCGCCAATTGACGAGGTTTAATCTCGTCAATGCCCATTGTTATGGACTTGGGTTTTGGAGAAGATGGGGATGCTGGAGATCGTGGCACGGTTAACAGACAAGCAACCAGGGGACACGAGATTTACCCAGGTTCAGGCCCCCGGAGGGAAAACCCTACTCGCTTGCGCTCTTTGATTACGCCGAACCGGAAGGTTACAGATTCTGATTCGATCGCATGGATGCGTGTGCGAAAGTATGAGTCGAGTTTGTAGATCTGTAGATCTGTCTATTGCATACGTGCCCTTCTCGTTGGACCCTCCTAGCCTTTATATATGGGGAGGCTAGGTCTCAGGTACCGATACGAGTAGGTTACAAGTTAGATTCGAACTCTAGTCTTGAGGTTTCCTTGTCTTGTGCGCTTGGGACTCCGTGTCCATATGGGCTTCGTTCCAGCCGAACCGTCATAGGCGTCATGGACCCGGGCAGGTCGTCGAGTGGGCCTTCCGTCAGGCTGGACCAGGTAGGCTAACATTGGGTACCCGTACGGTATAACCATGTCAAGAGTTTCGAGTGTTCACCAATCAGATTCGGCTGAGGACTCTTCAATCTTTCGGATGCAGATGTTTAGTAGTAGAATCCCAGTAGTTTTCGAATGATGTACCCAACGCGTCCGTCGGGATTTTCCTCGCGCCTGTTAGCACGGATTTCACTAGTAGAGCGTAGTCCTGTGCGTTGCCAGGCCATCAGATGGTATCTGTAGGTCTTATCTTTGCGTCGCAGATGCAGCATCCGAAATTTTATCACCGCGGAGGTGTTTCGGGTGGCCAAGGAGAATGTTACTCACTTAGCGTTGGTTGGGGAAAAGTTGCCAACAAGTTTTTACATTCTGATCCGAAGGATCGTAGTCGAAGAATTTATAGGGTGCGCGACCAGCGCTCCCTATGGGAGTAGCTCGAAGTCTGCTCGAGTCGTCAGCAAAGGACTTTAATTCGGCCGTTGTTTGGCTTTAGGTCCGTAGGACACAAATTTTTTGGATGCTTGAATCCATCCTCCCTATAGGAGTAGCCCCTGAGTCCTTAGTGGAGTCGTAGACTCGACGTAGGACTCGAAGAATAAGTCATTGGCGTAGTACGCTATTTCATGCTTCAGGTGCGCGACCAGCGCTCCTGATGGGAGTAGCCCCCGAGTGTCTGGCGGAGTCGTAGACTCAGGCAGAGACTCGAGTCTTGTATCATGTAGTTTTAGCCGAAAATCTCGTGGGCATACCGCTGACCCGGAAGTACATCGGGTGCGCAACCAGCGCTCCTGATAGGAGTAGCCCCCGAGTGTCGAGTTGAGTCGCAGACTCGAGTGGAGACTCATGCGAGGAGAAACCACTGACCCAGAAGTGCATCGAGTCAGTGTCTCATGCATAAGGAGCCAAGAATCAATGATACAGTCGGAGTTGACGTGGCGGAGTCGTGCGGCGTTTAGCCGGAAGGACTCGACGTTGCGGATGAAATCGACGCAGTTGCTTCTATCGGGTGAGCGGCCAGCTTCGCGTCTATGTAGCATCAAGAGATGCAACCATCTGAAGAGTGACTCGACTCAAGTCTTTGGTTTATGGCGTAGCCAGCTGTTTTGTCGACTCCTGTTGGAGGACCTAACAGAATAGCTCGGCGCAGTTGTCGTCCTTGTAAGCTGCAAAAAACATAAAGAATTGTGAAGTACTTGTATCTTCTAAAGAATATTTGCCTTTTGGCTTGTATAGCAAGATTCTGGTGCCGATCAGTCGATACTTTTTGCCTTTGTATGCTAGGCCTTTTCTTTAGCCTGATTACCCTTAGTCTCAGTACCTTGCCGAGGCACTCGGAGTTCAAGGATTCGACGATCAGGCAGAATCAGCTACTCGGGCTGTCGCGTTCGAGGTGCTCGAGTGCGTGGAGCCGATGGCACATTAGGTTACTCGAAGAGGGCGCAGCCCCCGAGTGTTTCGAGTGCGATTTAAAGTAAGAAAGAAAATCAATTCTAAGTAGAGAACTTAGCTTTGTTGGTTGTTGACGAGGTGAAACGGGTCGCGAGAGCCAACGCAACCGGCGGGTCGTCGTCTTGAGAGCCGTTGTGACCGGCAGGTCACATGCATCAAAGTAGTGGTTCTTTGGAGCCGAAGGATCCCCCGAGTCGCCGCAGCCGAAGGCCATAGTGGGTCGCGGGTGTCGAAGATTCAGCGGGTCACGCGACGGAGTCGTCGTAGCCCCCGGGCGTGTAATTGATGTGATCGATGTAGTCGAGATGGCGTTCGAGAGCCGATGTGGCGGACCGGAGTCAACGCGGCAGCGGGTTGGAACAGCCACCGAGCGGAGAGCTGGCGGTGAAGGAATCGAAAAAAACATTGGACACCAAATTTTTTATCACCCAGAGTCTTTTTTTTCTTTCGACAGATCTGATGAAGATAACTTTGATTGATCTTCTTTTTCTCTAGCTTTTTTCTTGGCACCCGTCGGATTTAATTTGCTGAGTCCATGTTCGCGTATGCAATTAGTGCTTCTGCACAGTATGTGCTCTTTTTTTTTAACCTTGCTCACGCTAGAAAGTGATATTCCTTGCGTGTGACCTCTTCTTTTTTCACTGATTCGACGCATGCATGCTCCTTACGCCCATAGCTTCTCTGATTCAATACTTTTCAATGCCTCAAAACTTGATGCAGTACCTATCGGTTTGGCTCTTCTAATTTATGGTGTAAATTTTCTCTGCCTATATGTCTTGTCCAGTACCGGCAGCGTGCGCGCTTGCGTGATAGGCTTCTGAGGCCAATCGACGACATCGCGATTCTTTCTCTTATCCAGTCTGGCGTACATAGGATGCCTTCCGAAAGAAATTTCGATCCAACAAGTCCTGGTCTGCAGTGGTAAATCCGATCAGCCAAGCGAGAGGGCAGAGTTGACGTAGAGCCCTCGAGCCCATGCGTAGTCGATGATGAATGATCTGATGTAGATCTGTTTCTCCGATGCCGACAAATCGTGGATCGCAGGTGATGGAACCGTCACGACCGCACAATCAGCGACCCCGATTCCCACAGACGGCGCCAATTGACGAGGTTTAATCTCGTCAATGCCCATTGTTATGGACTTGGGTTTTGGAGAAGATGGGGATGCTGGAGATCGTGGCACGGTTAACAGACAAGCAACCAGGGGACACGAGATTTACCCAGGTTCAGGCCCCCGGAGGGAAAACCCTACTCCTGCTTGTCTGCTCTTTGATTACAGCGGAACCGAAGGTTACAGGGTACGCAGATTCGATCTGGCATGGATGCGTGTGCGAAAGTATGAGTCGAGTTTGTAGATCTGTAGATCTGTCTATTGCGTACGTGCCCTTCTCGTTGGACCCTCCTAGCCTTTATATATGGGGAGGCTAGGTCTCAGGTACCGATACGAGTAGGTTACAAGTTAGATTCGAACTCTAGTCTTGAGGTTTCCTTGTCTTGTGCGCTTGGGACTCTGTGTCCATATGGGCTTCGTTCCAGCCGAACCGTCATAGGCGTCATGGACCCGGGCAGGTCGTCGAGTGGGCCTTCCGTCAGGCTGGACCAGGTAGGCTAACATTGGGTACCCGTACGGTATAACCATGTCAATGCCCGACAACCACATGTTCCTGCTGAAGAATTGCGAACAATACCAATAACTTGGCCGTTTGCAGTCTAGGGGCTGGACATGGTGGGACCGTTACAGACGGCACATGTGGGTTTACGCATCTGCTAGTAGCAGTTGATAAATTCATTAAATGGATAGAAGCTAAACCCATTAGAAAGCTTGATGGGGCAACTGCCCTCAGGTTTGTCCGGGATCTAGTGGTGAGATTTGGTCTTCCACATAGCATTATCACCGACAATGGCAGCAACTTGTCACTCGGAGAAGTCGGAGGTTCCAATTATTTGGGAGAAGGGCATCCGACTTGACCTTGCATCTGTGGCACATCCATAATCCAATGGTCATGTTGAGCGAGCCAATGGATTAATTCTGCAGGGAATCAAGCCACGTCTTGAGGCACCGCTACATAGAGCAGCTGGAGCCTAGGCAGAAGAATTGCCATCTATGCTGTGGAGTTTACGAACTACACCCAACAGATCCACCGGCTACACCCCTTACTTCATGGTATATGGAGCATAAGCCATCCTAACTTCTGACATACTTCACGATGCACCAAGAGTCGCCGCCTACGACAAAGATGACGCTGAAGAATCCAGACGCCTAGATGTGGACCTTATCGAGGAGGAGCGCGTTTTGGCATACCAAAGATTCGCCATCTACCGGGAGAAGCTACGTAGCTACCATAGTCGCCGCGTTCGGCATCGCTCATTTAAAGAGGGGGATTTGGTGCTCCGACTTAAGCAGAAGAAGTCACACAAATTATCCCCGCAATGGGAAGGACCGTTCATCATAAGCAAGGCGCTACTCAATGGGTCTTACTACCTCATTGACAATCGTGAACTAAAGGATAGACCCAACGAGGATCATAAGCGTAAGCAATGTGAACCGAATGATGACTACCCGGAGCTTGATCGGCCATGGAACATAGCACAACTACGTCCTTTCTACACTTAGCATTTTTATCTAATTGTGTACCTCTTATATGATAAATGAAATAAAGCTCTCTGGTTCACTCATATTTCTGAGTCTTTTACCTACTTTAGTGTTCATTTTTGGATCATGTAAAACCTTTATGCACAAGTTTTGCGATTGCACTTGTGAAAATTCCGCCTACGGGCATTAGCTTAAGTTTTCTGGTCTACATGTTCTTTGTCGTTTTTATGTGGATTCTGGAGTAGTGACTTTTGGCACTTATTGTCGGCGATTTTGTGCTTAGGTTATTGACAGTGCCATTGGGCATCATCACCTGAACGCATGGTTCCGACAACGAGTCTTCCGACTCACGAAAACTCAAGCATAAGAACCAAAGTAATGGATAAGCCAGCACTTGCTTAAAAAATATATACATGCTGGAAACTAGTTCTTAAGTAGCAGGACATACAACATTATTTTCCGCCTTAAGTTAAATACATAGTTTTTTCCGCATATGCATCAAAGGTGAAACAAATATTACAAGTTGTTTTTCATTCCTTTGGCGCAGGCAACTTGGAAGCAGCGTCATCAGTAGCAGGAGAACCACCCTCGAAGTCGGTGGTGTGAAGAGACTCGGAGGAGCTTTGGTTGCCGCCATCGATGGTGTTCATTGGCACGAAGACGTTGACATCGACCAAGTCGGCAACTCTAGTGTCATAACCCGCGAGTGACGATAAGATATATTCGTGGTTAATCTCTTTGCCATCGTCATCCACGTCGGGTATGCCAGAGGTTACCGTGTCGATGTCGGCATCTTCATAGTGTGCCTTGACCATGGACAGCGCCATCCTTGCACCAGCCTGTGCACATGAAGCTTTCTAGCTTGTGATACGCTCGGGGGCTCGGCGCAGAATCTCTGAGTACTTCGCCACAGAATCTGATGCCTTGATATTAATTTGGAGGGGCTTGGTGATCTCTTTGTCTTGCGTGATGGCGGTGTTTATGAAGTTGCCGGCAAGAACCATGCATTCCTTGGCTGGAGGAGGCGACCGGGTTAAACCCATAGGAGCTGCAAATTCCGACAAGGAGCACATGAGTTCAAAAAATCAGAGTATCTAGACTACAGAAATCCAAGACGGAGAATCACTTACTGAAGATGTTGGCCTCAGCCTGTCAGAGGGTATCCGCCAAGGAGTCCCGTTCTTGTTGGAGGAGTTTATACGCCTCATGATGGCGTTGATTCTACTCGTCGGCAGCTTTCTTCTGATCTCTCAAGATCGAGATCTCCTCCTTCAAGCGGTTGATTTCCTCGGTGGCGGAGTCCTACAGGACTTTCAGGGATTCCTTGTGCATCTTCAACATGTCCTTCCTCTCCTGCTTAAGGATCTTGTTCTCGCTATCCAGCTCTTGAATGTGCTTGGATTGCTTGACAATGTCCTTGGCCTTGGAAATGGTTTCTGCGCATCGGAGAAAGCAAAGTACACAGTGAGTACTCGGAGAATATGGGCACAAAACCAAGTCGGAATGCGAAAAAGAAAACAGACACTTGCTCTTGGTGATCTGTTCCTTCAAGAAGGCAGTTTTACCCTTTTTAGCTTCCAAGTCTACACGCATCTTCTGATACTTGTCGTTGGCCATGCCCCTCCGAGCTTTCTCGTTCTGTGGAAAAAGGAAACAGTTAAACGTTGTTTGGTTTGCTTGGAGCATCTAGCCGGAAAAATTCCACCTAGACGCTCGGGGGCTACAACGAGAGTTTTTAACTTAGCAATATGCTTAGTCTTTCTTTAAGCATCTAGTTAGAACTAATTCAGTTCTCGATTAGAAGCTTGCGGGCTACAGTATAAAGTTTTTTACTCGGATTTATGCTTAGCTTTTCTTTAAGCATCTAGTCGGAACTAATTTATTTACAACTAGAGGCTTGGGGGCTACAGTATTGAAATTTACGAACACTGCGTATGCTACTCTTAAAGCATCTAGTAAGAATAATTCATTCCACCTATATGCTTGGGGGCTACAGTGAGAGGTTTTCTAGCTTAGTCACTCTTAGAGCATCTAGACGCAAAGACCTATGGTTTTCCGTCTACATCCTCGGGGGCTACAGTGGGATACTCATATGAAATGCAAAAGGAAAATAAAACTTACAAGTGCAATGATCTTGAGGTTTGTATCACTCTCGGGCAGCAGCTTGCCAAAGTATACGCTGTTTCCTTGCAATATTTCTGCTTGTCGGAGGAGATCCTCTAGACCGCACGTCGGAGATGTCGTTGCACGAGGACCAGCGGTGCTACCCGGTGTAAGTACCGGATAGACTATCTTTGGATAAGCTATGGCCTTCTTGGGTGCGGGGGCGCTGCCTACGGCAGAAGTACCTGCTTACACCACCGCCTTACCGCTACCGATGGCATCCTTAGCCGGAGCTTCATCCATTTGGTAGGCGGCACTCTCCTGCGTCACCTGCTCGCTGACAACAGTGACCTCGGTAGAGGCACCTGAGTTCACTTCCATGGCGGAAGGGCCAGATGCCTCCTTAGCTTGTGAGCTTGTCGGAGCAGACGAGGACTTGACGAAGGGAGTGATAGGGGTGATGGCGGGAGATGCATCACGATGTAGCATGTCCTTAATGGTTCTAGAAGCCCCCAATGATTTGGAGGTCTTCTTCAAGCTGGTCGTGGCTTTCTTCCTGAAACGTGCAAAATGCATAAGTACAGGAGCAAGACAGATAAATAGACAATGTCGGAGAGAAAGAAGCTTACACAAGTGGGGGTGCTTTGGCAAAGGGGATCCCGGTAACTTTTCTCTTAGAGGCTCCACCCTCCGTCTTCTTCTTCTTGCCTCCGTCGGCAGCGTCAGAGGTGGAGCTCTTCCACTTTCACGCCAATGGAGCATCGTCGTCGGACACGACGGTGACTTCCTTCATCTTTGGATCATAGATTTGAGGAGCCATGCTGTCCTCATCTATGTCGCTAAGCTATAAGGTGAAGAACCACCGTGTTAGACAGGATGATATTTTCTAGATGGAAGAACTGGAGTATATGTCATACACAGAAAATAAACAACTGCCTTTGGGCACTTGCCATCTACGAACATGTCATAGGTGATGGTGAAGCCACGCTTATTGTCCTTCACCTTGACGATGTCCTTAAGGCGGAGCTTGACGGAGTCGCTCGAGAAATTGTCCACGGAGATGCAGAGGCTATCCCTTCTATCGCTGGTATACTCGTGCATTAGCTTCGTGCAGTGTTGCAGAGGTTGGATTCGCCTGATGAACCAGCACATGGCTAGGTCCAAGCCGGTCAAACCCATCTCCACAAACCACTCTATCTGCCTTATGGGGGG
This sequence comes from Avena insularis, assembly GCA_023614405.1. NCBI lineage: Eukaryota > Viridiplantae > Streptophyta > Magnoliopsida > Poales > Poaceae > Avena > Avena insularis. The sequence continues at coordinate 39,975,876 of CM042691.1, read as the reverse complement.
AAGGGAGGCCTGGGATCTCCATGTCGGAGGGAAGGGAGGCCTGGGATCTCCATGTCGAAGTTTTGGCGGCGGCTCCATCAACGAAGTCCGGGTACGTTACTTCTCGGCCGGCCAGAGGGATATCTGGGCCGTAGAAGTAAGTACGCTGCCAGTTTTTGCAGCACTCATGGCCGACGATGTCGGGGAACCGCCGGCCAGGACGGATCTTGAAGCTTATGGTGCCGCAATTTCTAAGTTCCTCCTTACTGGCTCCGGCTTCACGCTTGACGGTGAAGAAATACACGAAGAGATCTAGCCTATGCTTAATCCCTAGGTAACCCTCGCAGAGCGCCGCGTAATTGCTGAGAGCTAAGATGCTATTGGGAGAGAGGTTTTGGGGCTGGACTCTATAGTGATTCAAGACGGAAAGGAAGAAGTTAGAGATGGGCAGGGAGACGCCGCGTATCAATTGGGCTTTGAGGTACACCTTTTCTCCGGCTTGGGGAGAAGGTGTCACCTCGCCGGCTGGCGCCGCCCGCCAGGCGAGCCCCTCCATCGCAGGGAGGTAGCCTTTGGCGATCAGTTCCTTGATGTCGCGGTCCGTGATGTCCGAACAGCGCCAATCGCCCTTGTGGGAGTCGACCTCCCCCTCTAGCGGCTCCAGCGCCGCTGGGTTATGGTCGCCGCTGGTGGACTCAACCACCGCCGAGTCGGGGATGACCAAACCCTCTGGGGGCACGATGACGGAGCTCGCCGGCTTCACCGCGGCTTCGCCCGACGCCGCCATGGAAGGAGTAGAGCTACTACTGGCCATTGAGTGGGTTTGGAGGTGACTAGCAAGGATTGGAGCTAGGGTTTTTCACGAAGATTGCACGGAGAGCTCGAGGGGGCACGCGCTGGAGGAAGAAGACGATGCGAGGAGAGAATGAGGTGAAAAGTAAAAAATCCCACCGCAGTTACTATTTATGATCTCCAACATCAAGATTCGTGCCCCTTGATCGGACGGTTGCCGCGTAGACGACGTGTGCGCGAACGTGCGCGGAAATTTCGCCACGTCCCAACCGTCGCCACCAGCGGTTCGTATCGCTCACGCGGGGAAATCGGACATGATTGTGTTCTCTGCATGTGTGAGTTACGATGCGTTGCTGACCTACGCCTGCGTCGCCCTAGCTGGCATAGGCAGATAAGCCATCACATCGGAAGATTCCGGCATGGAAGGATCCAGTCCTGCTATGGAGGAGTACGATGGAAGATTCAGCATTTCTCCGGCTTACGTATTGAAGACGGAGAAAACCTTGCAGGGTTCTTTGGGAGGACTACAAGATATTGCTTGACGATTTGCCGACATCCATCTAGACGGAGCATTCAGCGTGAAGAGGCAAGACGGCGCAAGATCTCAGAGTTCTCCGGGGGCTACTGTTGCGGATATGCTATATGGGTATCCTCATATAGCATGTCTCCTATCCAGATAACCCAGGTGGCCCATAGTTGGTAGCATGGCCCATGGCCTGCTGGGCGGCCCAGTTAGAAGGATCCAGAAGGGAGGCCCATGCCGGATAAAGGAAGGCTACGGTTGGAGTCACTGACGTACTCAGAACCTTGGAGTACAAGACACGCAGGACTAGTAATAGACAGTGTAGGACTTTGTAACCTGTCTGGCTAGGACTTTTCCCTGTAACCCTAGGACCTGGCAACTATATAAGTCGGGCCTATGGGAGCCTTTAGGGCACAAGTCACATTGATTCATAAAACCTCGCACAGTGAACCAATCCCTGTAACTTAGCGTATTGCCCTTATAGTGATTTATAGCAGGAGTAGGATTCCACCACCGTCATGGGATCTGAACCTGGGTAAGTTGTGTTACCTCGTACCCGTCAACCGTCCGCCTTCCCCCACGTCTCTAAACACGCACTGTGAGGACCCCTCCATGGCGTACTCGTCGGCAATACCACGACATTTGGTGTATAGATGAGAATAGGTGCGGAGTGCTCGAGGAGTACGAGGAGGAAATGAATAAGCAACGAGGAATGAATCTGGGGGAGAGAGATTTTCTCTCTCTTATTAACCTCTGCGCCAAGATTCGCGTTAAAACCGCGTGATTTACACCATGCGTATAGGTGAGAGGGAGGTAGCTTCCTTGCGATGCCTCCACCCCCTCGATTCTCATGCAGGCATTGAAACTGTGATCTTCTTCGTAAAAAATGGCCCACCAACGGTCGTGCTGACAGGACTCTTGTCAGTGACAAGACCTGGTCTAAAAAAGTTGTCAGACAGCACGCCACTATTTCAAATCCTTCTCATGTTTTGAATCAATCAAGGAAAAGACTAAAGTCAAAGAAAATATATCTGACTCGAAATACTACATTGTTGAAACAAGTTTTGGGGAACCCTTCAAGATTCTCAAGACGAAGAAACCATCAAGCTAGACGATTTATCCTACTTTGGATCTTGGAGACTTCCGGGGGCTACTGCCGGGGATATACTTTTTAGGTATACCCATAGGACTCACTGACCAGGGTGGCCCACCAACTGGTTAGAGCTTTGCTTCATGGGAGGCCTAGTCAGGGAAAGAAGATGGATTCCAATCTGGTTACGACAAGGCCCGGAAGACTTACCGACTTAGGCATGTGGTATTACTTGTAGTCCAAGTTGTATCTAGTTACCGACTCTGTAACATAGCCGGATAGGTTTCTCTTGTAACCCTATGCCCGGGTGACTATATACCGGCCTTATGGGAGCCTTTACGGCAAGAAAATCTCTACAACCATAATCTATTCGCACAAGCAAACCTCTCTTGTAATCCACTGTAACATACGTCTCTCGTCGATATATTACTGTGTTGCTAGCAGGAGTAGAATCCGATCACCATAGTCGGATCTGAACCTGGGTAAACTTGTTCTCACCTCTCTTGGAACACCGTACGGCTCACACCCCATCTTCTCAACACCTCTAGGACCCACTATGGCGTACTTGTCATCAATCCGACGACATCTGTCTCCGGTTCACGGCTCCTGGTTTCTTTGACGTGTTGGAAATCTCGTATATTTGACTTTAATGTTGTGATTCCCATCATCAAACATCATTATCTGCACAGGGAAAAATAGAAAGAAAGGATTGCATACCCCTTTGATCATTAGGCATTAGTGGCAGGATTTAGAGAGATATTTCATCAAAAACATGAATAATATCCAGTTTAAATGTGAGTGTGGATGGCTATATTTCACAGCCATCAACCTCCCCAAGATTAAACCTGATCTTCCTCGAGCAAGAAAAACAAAAGAAAAAAGGAACTTAGCATTGAAACTGAAATAACGTGATGATGATCTTTCTCATGATTGGAAGTCTCATGTTTCCTCCACTTTATTAATCTGGAAAACTTTAGCATAGATAGAGTAATGGCAAGAATATCATGCGGATTTTTATGAATCCTTGTAGAACAGCAAAATATTTGTTAGCATGGATGATTCAAATGAGTAAACTCTATTCCATGTCATGTAATCAACTCATAAGCTTTCCTTTGAACAATGAAATATAATTGTAGAGGTCCCAACCTTTAATAAGGTAGAGATCCTTGTGTTTACAATGCTAGTCCCTGGATCAATAGCTAGCATCCACAGTTAAGATGTAATATCAATAAACAAAGGTCATAATACAACTTTATAACCAGGAATAAAATATTTCATTGCATCTTACATTGCTCATCTGGCTATCACATTACAATGCAGCAGGAATAACTATAGCATGGAGTCCTTCATCTTCAAAGTGCCACAGGCAATCATGTTGGTTGCAGACTTGTAATCCTAATCAACACACTTCACTAAGAACAAACAAACCTGCAACATAATAAGTTACAGCCACAAGGGTCAATACAATTGAATTGTATTGGCAAGTGATACTATGGTAGTATAGTGGAGTCTATCATCTACATGCATTTGTCTAGGTGGAGCTTCGGCTTGCTTTGCTCAAAATATATTTTCCTTATCATTTGAAAAACACTAAGTTTTTGTTTGGCAAAAACTCCCAAGGAACCACCAATAGAAATTGGTGATCCTTAAACCCTTGTTCAACCACAAGTTTTTAACTTAGAAATTCGGATGAGGATATTCTTGACAGTTTCCATGTCTTGATGCTCAAATTGTCCATTGTCAGGGACATGGCTAAGTACTTAGATTTTACACTCTACAGAGGTGGTGCACTTTCCCCACAAGACTCGACATGCATCGAGACAAGATCTTTCAAAAGCCTTCCCTTAGACCAGAATGGACGCGCTCCAACCTATCATCCCCTACCACCAACTGTCCATTTGGCTAAGTTATTGCAACCTATATGATCCAGGAAGAGCCCATAATGCCAAGTGCCTGCACTTGAAGCTTCTCAACATTTGACATATCAAATCTCTTTGTTCCTGGGTGGCATTCCACAAGTGAGATACACAAGGTAAACCATAGAAATAGGCCTTATGTAACCACTCAACAAAAATCCTTCCAAGCAATACCATTCCACCCAGGTGATTCATTCACTTAGTTGTTTTATTAAACAAAACACAAGTCCTTGACTTAGAAATATTCCATAGCATGAATATAATCCACCCTTGTTTTCTACTAGCTAAGCTAAGCATGATAGTAGTAGGAATCTTAACTTAGGAAAATTCTACTAAGGTTTCATCTACTAGGATTTCCCATGGCATAGTTTATACTTAGAAAATTCCATGCAAGTCCTACTTAGAAATATCACTAATGCATAGTGAAAATAACGGGACAAAAGTATGAAGCCCCACTTTCCTTTTTGGTAGAGAATATAGGTTCATGCCTTGATCTTGCAATGGTCACACTCTTCAAATTCCACTACAATTCAATCAAGCAAGCAAATATTCAATCTACCATTCAAGCAATCATCACATAGAATAATAAAAACAAAGTAATGCATGCAAGCATGCCAAAGATTGTTTTATTTGGAAAAGTGGTTTATAATAGGTTATAATCACTTGAAAATACCTATTGGTCATTTGTAAAGGTGGCATAATCAGTTGATATTAAGTTAGTGAAAATGCCCTTTTTAAATCAATTTGTTTTGCTAGAAATGATTTAAATCAAAGGAATATTTTCTAGTGTTTGAAAAATACATTTTTAAACACAAATGTTAGTGTTTTATGGTCAAGTGTTTAATATTAAAACCATTTGCAAAAGGTTTCACCTATAAACCATTTTTATACCAAAGCAATATTTTATGTTGTTGGAAATGCCGTTAAACAAGTTAATAATTTTTTATAGGGTTCACCAAATATATTTTTAAATCATAAATCTTGGTGTTTAGGGTCAGAGAGTTTAATTCAAATCATTTCCCAAAGGTTTTACTCCAAAAGGCATTTTTAACATATAAACAATATTTTTATTTTACTAGAAATGTTCTTATTCAAATATTTATTCTTTAACTTCACAAAATACACTTTTAATTCCACAAGTTGTTTTATATGGTCAGTAGGTTCAAAACAAACCATTTTCCAAAAAATTTATCATAAAAACATATCTAGAATAAATTTTATACATAAAATATGCCTATATAAGTTTCTATAAAAACAACCAATTTAACAGAAGCAATTCATTAAACAAAGTGCATGGTTCGAAATTTCTTGTTCTGCTGATTTCGTTGATATAAAATTTGCAAAATTTGGACGTGTGGATCAAAATTTATGAATTTTGCAAGTTTGTATATCTAATAGATCAAAATTTCTGTTTTAAAACAAACTCTGGCCACGTGGTGTGTTCTGATTGGGCAAAAACGGTTCGCGCGGATCGTCTGCTGTGGAGCATTGGATCTAGATCGGACGGCTCACAGAGCATTGCCAAGAATTGGCGGTGCTGGCGGCGGCGAGTGGCGGCGGCGTGGTCAGATGGTGGTGTTCCCGGCGATTCAGGAAGCAAGAGAGGGAACGGAGGTTCTCACAGGGTTCACAGGGGTGTAGAGAAGCTCGACGTGGTCTCTGTTCATCGAGGGGCGCTCGGGTTCCAGAGGGATTGCTCGTCGGAGTTTGCCGCGGCGTCGGGTACTTCCTGTTGTTGACAGGGGCGAGGCTGCAGACCACGAGAGAGCAACAGAGCAGTGGTGTTAGACGCGCAAGTCTACGGAGAGTGCGGGGGCATTGTCCAAAGAGATAGGGGAGGACGGTGCTTACAGGGAAAGGTCGCCGGAGAGGGGGCATACGGTGGTGCCGATGTGTCGTCGAGGTTTCCAAGCCCTTGGGGCTTGCGCAGGTGAGGGGAAGGCACAGGGAGGTGCGCCTGGTACTGGGGATCTCACTCATTTGCTCTAGGTCAACGGGGCTGGCGGTGTTGTCCGGAATTGGCCGGAGAACACGTCGGAGACAGTGGGGTGCGAGATCGCAATTGCGCCAGCCTGGTGGTAGAGTGGGCGAGGCAAGTGAGGGGAAAGGTAGAGGGTACAGGGGCGATTAAGTATGGTGTAGTCGCAGGGAGAGTGATGGCCGCAATAACGCGAATTAACGCAAGGAATAAACGGCAGAAACGGCGACGAGGGGGGCGTGGTCACCGCGGGGTGAGGAAGAAGGGTCTGGCAGGTGGGGTCTGATTGACAGCGAGAGAGAGAGAGGGACGGTGGGGGGCAGCGATTAGTGTCTCTGCGGGTCCGTTCTCTGGTGCGAATGGTTTTCTGCGGGGAAGAGGGCTAGATGGGCCAGATGGGCTTAGCTGGGCTGGATGCTTTGTTTTATTTTTTCCTTCTTCTGTTTATTTTTCTTTTTCTGTTTATTTTATTCTGTTTTGATTTTTTCCAAATGATTTCAAACCTTGTTTGAATTCTAACCCTTTTCAAATGTTCAGTATATTTCCATATTGTTTTAAACATGTATTTTAAATACCATTTTAGGAATAATTCCTTTATTTATCTATGGTTTATATTTTATTTAAAATGGACACTTTCCTTTACTACCTCCGTTTCAAGGCTTAAGGCGCACACGTTTTCCAAAGCAAAGTTTGACCGAATGAATTAAGCAACAAAATCTTCATTATATTATACATAATTAGTACCGTTGGATTTGCATTGAAAAATTCTTTCCAGTGATACTAGTTTTATACCAAAACTCTTTACGTATTTAGAATAATTCTTGGTCAAAGAAAAAACATGCAAAACAAGGACGCCTTAAGCCTTGAAACGGAGGGAGTATTAAATAAGATTTCATTATATTTTCAAACCCTTATTTAAATTCCAATTTTCACAAAACCTTTACAGTAGGTTTATTTATTTAATAGGGTGTTAAATAATTCACTTTGCACTATTTGAAATATTTTAATATGATTTATTTATCATTTTAAATGAGTATTTGTCTTCAATTAAATAAAACTTGATTATGGTTTTAATACCATATAATTTTATTGGAATAATCTTTATCCATTTATTTTATTTGGATTAACTTTATTTGCTTATGGATTTGGCCAAGATTTAATTTGGCTTTTAAATATTCCTTATTTATTTATTAATTTCCTTATCTTATTAAATTCATATGATTTTATCTATGGCTCCAAATTAAGTGAAACCAATTTCCATGGTTTTATAATATTTCTATTTATCCCTTTTGATCATTTATAAATGTTTGTTGATAAATATTTATATGGATCAAATCCATAATCTTAGGGATATCTTTGAAATGATTTTCCTCCATTAGGGTTTTAGAGTTTTGGTTTGTTTTCCAAGTGTTTAAATTTCAAGATGCATTTATGAAGAATGCATTTCACTTGATTTGAATTTAGTTGGATTCAAACTTTATTCAAAGTTTGTTCAAGAAGTTTACATTTAGAAACAAAAGTTTCTTTTCACACTAATTTCAACAATTAGTTATTTTGTTTAATTATTTCTCACATTACAAAATTTGGAAAATTTTGGGATGTGAAAGGGTACCACCCTTAAAAGAAATCTCATCCCGAGATTTGGGAAGGCTAGAGGTTACAAGTTGGCTCAAAGCAACTAGGGTACTACCACCCTTAAAATTTTTCCACTGGATTACATCTTGGCTTGCTTGGGATCTTGATGAAACTTCTCTGGACAAACATCTACATAGTGTCCTTTGTTTCCACACTTGAAACATGTGACAAGGCTGAGATCCCTCATAGGCTTGTTTGTCTTGTACTTCATCTTTTCTGGACAATTGATTGCATAATGTCCTTGGTCACCACAATTGTAACATGTGACAAGGTTGAGTTCTTCACGTATCTTCTGTGGACAAGTTGATACATAATGGCCTAGCTCTTTGCAGTTGTTGCACCACACTTGGCTAATTTCCTTATACTTCTTCTTCTTCTCTGGACATTCATTGGCATAGTGTCCCATCTCTTTGCATTGGCAACATTGCACTTGGCTTTTGTCCTTCTTATTCTTGGGTTTCTCCAAAGCTAGGAGTTCTTCTAGTTCATGCTCTTCATATCTCACCTCAAAGGTGGGAAAGTCTCCTTGTCTCCTTAATCGTTTCCTTGGATAATACATATATTTCCTCTTCTGTCCATCAATGTGAGTCATAGTGCATGGAGGTGCAAGCTGAGATTTGCCTTTGTCTTCATCCTCCTGGTAGAAGTTGTTTCCTCATGGAGGTTTACAAACTTTTGTGCACTCCACCTTGTTTACTTTGTTGAACTATGGAATAGATGGGGCATTGGATAGGGACATGATTATTTCCTTCACATAGGAAACAAGTAGCTTGAGATGTGGGGCATTGATTAGTTGGATGTTTCTCTTCACAATTAGGGCATTGATCTTCATGCTCTTTGGAAGTGTGATCCATGTCTCCACAAATATTGCAAGCTTGGGTTCCTTCTATAATATCATCCTTGACATCATTATTGTCACAAACTCCTTGGGAAAGGTTATCCCCCATGTTGATCATTTGATTTGTCATCCTTTGCAACAATTGGGTTTGGGTTACTATGAGTTCTCTCATGTGCATCTCTTGGTTGTTGTTGTTGTCACCATTCTTGAGGTTGGAGTTTCTTGGAGTAGTCATCTATTTGGGTTGGATTGGGATTAGAGTAGGCAAAGATTTCTAAGGAAGAATTCTAATCACACACATCACAATTCACACAAGCAATGTGCAAGCAATCACAAACAAACATTCCACTCAAACAACAAGTTTCAAGCACATTTTTAGGCAACAATTTTTTTTCTACACCACATAAGTTGGTGGGTTTGATCTATTCAGTATGGTGGTCCAACTATATGGTTCACTTGTGATCATTCCATCCTTGTTAGTTGATTCTTGATGAACAATATCTTTGTATCCTTGGAGAATTTCTTGCATCTTGGCCACAAAACTTCAAAGGTGATTATGGTTCCTTCTAAGTTGTGTTCCCTTAGTCTTCAAGTCTTGAGTAACATTTCTTGTCTCACATGTAATCCTTGGTGATGTCCAAGTTGAAGTCCTTGTTGAAACTAAAGTTGAAGTCATTGGTGATGGTGAAGTCTTTGCTCAATTTGAAGTCTTTGCTTATGGTGAAGTCTTTGCTCATGTTGAGGTCTTGTCCATAAAGTTTGAAAATGAAGAGATGTAGAATCAAAATCAAAACGGTTGAGGAAAGAGTTTATAAGATTGTTTGTAAATAAGTTTTGGAACAAATACAACTCCTATTTTTCGAAGGGGTTTTGTCCAATCCTAGGTTTACAATCCTACAGGCAACACAGTGCTCTGATACCATCTTTAGAGGTCCCAACCTTTAATAAGGTAGACATCCCTGTGTTTACAATGCTAGTCCCTGGATCAATAGCTAGCATCCATAGTTAAGATGTAATATCAAGAAACAAAGGTCATAATACAACTTTATAACTAGCAATAAAATATTTCATTGCATCTTACATAGCTCATTTGGCTATCTCATTACAATGCAGCAGGAATAACTATAGCATGGAGTCCTTCATCTTCAATGTGCCACAGGCAATCATGTTGGTTGTAGACTTGTAATCCTAATCAACACACTTCACTAACATCAAACAAACCTGCAACATAATAAGTTACAGCCACAAGGGTCAATACATTTGAATTGTTTTGGCAAGTGATACTATGGTAGTATAGTGGAGTCTATCATCTACATGCATTTGTCTAGGTGGAGCTTAGGCTTGCTTTGCTCAAAATAGATTTTCCTTATCATTTCAAAAACACTAAGTTTTTGTTTGGCAAAAACTCCCAAGGAACCACCAATAAAAATTGGTGATCCTTAAACCCTTGTTCAACCACAAGTTTTTAAATTAGAAATTGGGATGAGGAGATTCGTGATAGTTTCCACGTCTTGATGCTCAAATCGTCCATTGCCAGGGACATGGTTAATTACTTAGATTTTACACTCTACAGAGGTGGTGCACTTTCCCCACAAGACTCGACATGCATCGAGACAAGATCTTTCAGAAGCCTTCCCTTAGACCAGAATGGACGCACTCCAACATATCATCCCCTACCACCAACTGTCCATTTGGCTAAGTTATTGCAACCTATATGATCCAGGCAGAGCCCATAATGCCAAGTGGCTACACTTGAAGCTTCTCAACATTTGACATCTCAAATATCTTTGTTCCTGGGTGGCATTCCACAAGTGAGATACACAAGGTAAACCATAGAAATGGGCATTGTGTAACCACTCAACAAAAATCCTTCCAAGCAATACCATTCCACCCAGGTGATTCATTCACTTAGTTGTTTTATTAAACAAAACACAAGTCCTTGACTTAGAAATATTCCATAGCATGAATATAATCCACCCTTGTTTTCTACTAGGTAAGCTAAGCATGATAGTAGTAGGAACCTTAACTTAGGAAAATTTTACTAAGGTTTCATATACTAGGATTTCCCATGGCATAGGATAGTAGTAGGAATCTTAACTTAGGAAAATTTTACTAAGGTTTCATCTACTAGGATTTCCCATGGCATAGTTTATACTTAGAAAATTCCATGCAAGTCCTACTTAGAAATATCACTAATGCATAGTGAAAATAATGGGACAATAGTATGAAGCACCACTTGCCTTTTTGGTAGAGAATATAGGATCACTCCTTGATCTTGCAATGGTCACACTCTTCAAAGTCCACTACAATTCAATCAAGAAAGCAAATATTCAATCTACCATTCAAGCAATCATCACATAGAATAATAAAAACAAAGTAATGCCTGCAAGCATGCCAAATATTGTTTGTAAAAGTGGTTTCTAATAGGTTATAATCACTTGAAAACACCTATTGGTCATTTGTAAAGGTGGCATAATCATTTGATATTAAGTTAGTGAAAATGCCCTTTTTAAAACATTTTGTTTTGCTAGAAATGATTTAAATCAAAGGAATATTTACTAGTGTTTGACAAATACATTTTTAAACACAAATGTTAGTGTTTTATGGTCAAGTGTTTAATATTAAAACCATTTGCAAAAGGATTGACCTATAAACCATTTTTATACCAAAGCAATATTTTATGTTGTTGGAAATGCCTTTAAACAAGGTAATAAATTTTTATAGGGTTCACCAAATATATTTTTAAATCATAAAAGTTGGCGTTTAGGGTCAGAGAGTTTAATTCAAATGATTTCCCAAAGGTTTTACTCCAAAAAGCATATTTAAAATATAAACAATATTTTTATTTAACTAGAAATGTTCTTATTCAAAGATTTATTATTTAACTTCACAAAATACACTTTTAATTCCACAAGTTGGTTTATATGTTCAGTAGGTTCAAAACAAACCATTTGCCAAAGATTTTATCCTAAAAACATTTCTAGAATAAATTTTATACACAAAATATGCCTATACAAGTTTCTTTAAAAAAACAATTTAACAGAAGCAATTCATTAAACAAAGTGCATGGTTTAAAAGTACTTGTTTTGCTGATTTAATTGATATAAAATTTGCAAAATTTGGACGTGTGGATCAAAAATTATGAATTTTGCAAGTTTGTATATCTAATAGATCAAAATTTCTGTTTTAAAACAAACTCTGGCCACGTGGTGTGTTCTGTTTGGGAAAAAACGGTTCGCGCGGATCATATGCTGTGGAGGATTGGATCTAACTAAAATCGTGCGGCACAGAATACTCGATACCCTTAAGTCAACCAATCGTATCGCTTGGATCTAGATCGGACGGCTCACAAAGCATTGCCAAGAACTAGCGGCGGCGAGTGGCGGCAGCGCGGTCAGACGGTGGTGTTCCCGGCGATTCAGGAAGGAAGAGAGGGAACGGAGGTGCTCACAGGGTTCGCAGGGGTGCAGAGAAGCTCGACGTGGTCTCTGTTCGTCGAGGGGCGCTTGGGTTCTAGAGGGATTGCTCATCGGAGTTTGCCGCGGCGTTGGGTACTTCCTGTTGTTGATGGGGGCGAGGCTGCAGACCACGAGAGAGCAAGAAAGCAGTGGTGTTAGACGCGCAAGGCTACGGCGAGTGTGGGGGCATCATCCAGAGAGATAGGGGAGGACGAACCTTACAGGGAAAGGTCGCCCGAGAGGGGGCATACGGTGGTGCCGATGTGTCGTCAAGGTTGCCGAGCCCTTGGGGCGCCCGCAGGCGAAGGGAAGGCACAGGGAGGTGCGCCTGGTACTAGGGATCTCACTCGTTTTCTCTGGGTCAACGGGGCTGGCGGTGTTGGCCAGAATTAGCCGGAGAACACTTATCTTGGGGTGTGACAATAATCTTGTAAAATTGAGAGTGTGAGAGTTTGTCATGAAAAGCATATACACTAAAGTATCTCAATCCTCCCATATCAATAAGTCAAGACTTTGCAAGCACTACTTTTCTATTCATTGTTCTTCAAGAATTTCAGTTCTTATGTAATTGAGAGCATGCCAAAAAATTAATTAGTTTATCGGGATGTGATGGACACTCTTGGCATCACTAAGGTTTTTGTTACTTTTGCATAATGATTACTCATACCAGCCAGAGGAGTGATTCCATCATGTTTACAGCTACCTGAGAGTGCCAAGAATCTTACCCATTATAGCATTGCTGCTACAAATGTTTAATCAACTCATAGCCGAAATCTAGGAGTTTCCTCCATGAAGATCATTCGTAGGCTAGCGGAGTTGTTGGCATCCCATGAAGTTTCACACGCATAAAGCTATATCATTATTATGATTCACAAGTCAAAATTTGGCATGCTCACAAAAACCGCTAAACATTAATTTAATTGAACAAATCCTTTCAAAGAGAACTATAGAGTCAATTATTATTTTCTGTGATGTCAAGTATCTCTAGGAATAGGATTTCAATACTAAACACTAAAACACCCAAGTCTTCAATTGTGAGACTTTTTATTATTACAATTGTTTAGCAAATTTTTAGGCAAGGCTTGGTTAACTACAAGAGCTGTAACAAAATGTACTCAAATAAATACCCATGCAAACAAAATTTTACTCCGATATAAAGACTCACTCCACCAATATAACATCTTAACATTTACTACTAACTAGCATGGGTTTCTCAAACTTCAAAAGTGGGGAGTCACAAGGCATACCTCTCATGATTAGTTCTACTTCTCTCTTCCCTTTTGATTTGTTTCTTGGAAACTCGAAGTCAATCACTCTCCTGAAAATATACGAGAACCTCGAGTAGAGTAGAAGAAAGAGGGGAAATAAAGTCAGATGGAAAAAATATTGTTTTTTAAGAGAGGGAATTAAAGAATAGAAAATTGGCGGCAAAGCTCGGCTATAAAATCTCGAAAACAAAATAAAAATAACTAAAGAGGAAGTGTTGGGGAAACCAACACGAGTGCTTATAAACTCAAACTAAAAGCATAACCTCGAAATAAAAAGAGATAAGTGAACACCAAATAAAGATAATAGGGAAACTTCCCCAAGCTTAGGCTTTTGCAAGCCCTTCAAATCATTGTGGTGGAAGGAAAAAGTTGTAGTTCTAGTTTGCAAATTGAGTTGATATGTTACTAGTGGTTTCTCGGAGGTTCAAGGTGAGATTATGCATCCCCTCCACAGTTCCTCCAAGTTCTTGAAAATCTTGATATGTAGTGAACCGGTTTGGTGGCTGCTCCTCTTGATAAGGAACTTCTTGCTCCTCTTCTTGGTCCTCATCCTCATCCCGAATCTCCTCCTCGGGTTGGTGTTGCTCAACCTGCAAGTCATATAGGAAATGTCCTTTCTCGATAGAGAAAAGACCATTAGGCAAAGGAGCAGGATAGAGGCGCCCAGCTCCAGTAATATGCAAGTAATAAACACCACCTCTCCTAGTGAGCATTCCATAAGATTTTAAAGTAGAGAAACCAACACGTCGCTCACCGATCAATGGCACCTAGGTCGATTCCCAAGGAAATGGCAAGCACAGTGAAGACGCCTCCACATGTGATTGGTCCTTGGCTTTAGGAGGTTTGGTGCTCTAAGTAGCGCACAAGAATTGTGCCCAAGTGGAGTGACAAGTTGTTGTTGTTGAAAGCAGCTTTTGCGAGGACCAAAATGTCCTCCTCATTGAGTCTTGTGAACTCATTTCATGCATGCAAGGTGTTAGCAATGACATTGTAACATCCCAGCATTAGAGCTTAGAAATAAGCTGAACCCAGGTGTGTGCATTGCATTCATGCATAGAAAATCTGAATAATTTTTGCACTTTTGAACAAAACTTGTCAAAGTGATTGAAGCTTCTCTTAACTTGATGGAATTGAAGTAGATCATCAAGTTGACTACGATAAGTTTCAATATGACCTTTGCTAAAACCTTCTTTTGGGTAAAGGAGATTTGACCTAAGGGTAGATCAAATGTAATAGAAGTTAAACCCTAATACATTACTTAATGATTTATATTTGATCTTTAAGAGATCATATCCTAGTATTCATTACAATCCCTCATGAATACCAAGTTATAAATATAACTTAAGCAAAAGTAATGTAACAACTAAATCTTAATCTCATCTACTTATACCATGAGTATCATGGTAATACTTAACCCTAAATCTTTAGTTGTATTGAGTAGGAAGGAAACCAATTCAAGACCATTCACCATATATCTTTCTTTCCATATAAATCCTTATCATCTCTATTGAATCTTATTCTAAGATCTGTTGTTCATCAATGTTGAGTAATCAACTATTGATTCACCAATTCTTAACCTATCAATTATTAATCTATCAACTCTTGTCCATATCAAAGCATTCACTTAAGGCCTATAAAGAAAGAGTAAGGAGAGGTAGTAATGCTAGTTTTGGATATCATCTATAAGAAGGGAGTGATTGAAGGGAATCAAATCAAAGTGATAATTGATGGAGTCAACTCACTCCTGAAATGAATAGAAGGGTATCTGAAATAAAGATTATAAGGATGAATAGTGAAGACACTCACCAGGAGTAGTCCTATTGGGTCAAGTAGGTATAGTCAATGAATAACATCCCTTAATCCAATAGATATATTAAAAAGATAATTTCAATACAACTGTAATGTTGTATTGGTAAATATAGTTAACCAATTGGAAACCTAAACCATAAAGGATCAAAAGGATATAATGATCATGCTTTAGTCATCAAGATTAAATGCTTATATCAAGTATAAGTGACATTGGTGGGTAAAACATGATTGAACTCTATTATAAGCTATTGGTGTCAAGTAGATATAAGATAGTATGACTAAGCTAAAGCTAGAGTAGCATGGAGTTATTGAAGTAGTGGTATTCCTCTTAAAGGATAGTAAGCTTTTGAGGTGAAGTAGGATTTGATATAAATGAATCTATTAGAGTAATGTTGGTGATGGATAATGAAGGAAGGGTATAAATGTAGGCAATTGTAATCATCTGTTGGATTGGAGATTCTCAACGGAAGAGCAGTTGATATAGCTAAGTATAGATATGAAAATATTATGAAAAGATTTAATGACAAGATCATTGGATTTATAAATGGATTGAGAATAATAAAAGGTGGATAAGAATATTATTGTGTAGCAAAGCTCATCATGTTAACACATGATGATGGATATGAAGAAGTAGTGTATCTAGGAAAGGAATTCCTTAATTAGAAGTCCAAGATTGGGATTTATGGAAGATATGAATTCTTGGTAAACACTAAAACCTAAACCTTTAACCAAACATAATATCCATTTAATCTCATTGATCTATCATGTTGTTCCACAATGCCTAATAGGAATATTTTCCTATAGCAAATCACTTAAGCACATCTCTGACATTTCCAATTATCATAACCATATGTGCTTATGAGTTATCTTTATCAATTCTTTTCCATCACACATTCGAGAAAATAACTTTATATTTCAAAGGGTGATATCATTAAAGATCACAAACATAAAGACAATATGTTTGGACATTAATCTTTATTAACATCAACAAAAGAAAATAAGTATAGTAAGTACTCTAAACCCTAGGGTAAGTAATTACAATTCAGAACCCTAAACTTATTAATGAGTTTTCTCATCAACATCTCATAAATATTCTATCTATATTCATTAGAAAAATTCTTTAATCCATTTCTCTAATCACTCATTCCATGTGAGCATGGAATAAGTAGGGGTCCAATAATTATAAACCACCCTATACTATACTATGTGATTAAATACATATAAATAAACCCTATGAATATTATTAAACATTTTAATACTTAATTACTCCAAATAAAAGTGAAAAAGAGTGTTATAAATAATTATTAAGATATAAAACCTAAAACCCTAATTCCTACTTATTCTATTTAATACAAGAATCTATCTATGATAAAAAATATAAATATAGAAAGTAATAAATACAGTATATTATCATAATAAATAAACTCATACGATAATTTGAAATACATTTTATGTGTTTGCAATTATCTAAAGAATAAATTCTATAAATAAATATTTAAGACAAAACATAAATTACAAAAACAGAAAATAGAAAAAGAAAACAAAAAGAAAAAAGACCTGGACCGAGCATGTCAACACCTGGATTTTTAATCCCAGATGCCTGTTATGCCATACATCGCAATCCCAGGATTACCATTTAACAGATTTGGATATCACAGTACATCATCCATTACAAACCATACATAAGGTCTTACACAAATAAGGATCTCATGATCCAGTTCTTAATACAACTCAAGCAGCGGAATAACGTAATAGTAACAATAGCGTAGGCGAAGCTCCATCTTCAGGGTCACAGGCAATGCTGATGATGGGAGATGATTCTAGTTGTCGTAACCTTCCTGCGGTCTATCATCCTGGTACTCCTCTTCATAGTCTGGCCACGGGAATAGCTAGGGACAAAGCCATGAGTACTCCTTAAGTACTCGCAAACTAATACTAACAAGTTAAGGGGGGTTTTGTGGTACGACACTAAGCTCTAGGGTTGTTTTGAAAAAAGCCAGATTTACCTCTACTAAGTTTAGAAGCAAGAAAGCTAGTTGAAAATTTTATAATACCTAAGTGGGAATTTGAATTTCATATCACAACTCTGTTGTGGTCAAGTCAAAGTCACAATTCATTTCACAAGTCATTTTGAAATCATCTGACGGGGGAACAGTATGGCCACTCTAACTGTCCATAACCGCGGACACGGCTATTCGAATAGTTTGACACTCTACAGAGATTGTACACTTTCACCACAACATTCAATACATCCGTCAGGAATAAATCCTGAATTCACCATACTCAGTATGCGGATAATCAATCCTAACCTTTCAATTACACGCCCTAGTATAGGCACATCTCCAGTGAGTTTGTCCTCCCAACCATGACCAACTGTTATCTTGGGTACTACACAGGTGCACCATCATCACAAGGTAGCCTCAGCTCAGACCTTGGCCGTGAGGGAACCCATACTAAGGTATATAAATTTCCAGTCAAGCCCTACCTAATTTTCGGGTATTGTGGTTGTACGGTAAAATTGGAATGGTATCGCATCCATACAACCATCAGCTTTATCAAGGGCTAAGGCTCATGCCTCAACATTTTCATCATCAAAATCATCTGGTGTTCGAGAACACAAGTCAAAAAATTTTAGTAGAATGACTCATCATTCTAAGGTTTTCATAACCAGTTTCACCAAGTATTCCCATCTAAAGTTGATCAAGTTTTATACTTAGCACTAGCATCTACAAGTGGGGGTAAGTACTAATGAGGGGTGGTAAGAAAGTGGAGATTAGTTAAGTTCAATCTCATGCCTTAGGATGACATCAAGATTATCTACTTAGGCCAAATTTAATGCTCTTTATGCAACCTTCAATTATCTTTCTAGAATCTACAAGTCACTTAAGTAAACTCTAAGAAAAGCTTTGATAAAGAAATAAAGTATAATGCTTGTAAGTAAAACTAGGATGGTTTATCAAGTGGTATAAGCTTGCAAGTAAAACTTGCATGGTTTGGCTTGCTAAGATAGTAGTATAAACTTGCTAGGTTGCAAGTTTTAGCTTGCCTTGTGCAAAGCAGTGGTTGAAGTTTTCCTCGGCTTCTTCCTCGTAGTATCCTCCTTCCTCCTCGTATCCTTGGTCGGTACTAGCGTCTATAAATAAATACGAGGTACACAATCACCAAACAATACTTAACTATTTTCAATCATCACATAAAGGTGTACTATAGATGATCTAGCATCATCACTTAATATTACAAGATTAAATCATTTGCCTTATTTGTTTTAATTTGAGAACAGTATTTTCTACTCATTGAAAATCTACTTAAGATTTAATATTATCCAACTCAAACATGGGATCATGTTGACACATGTCATCACCACATATTTCAGTACATGGGAATGTGATTTAAAGTGGTGTCACAATTTAATAAGGTTTAACCTTTTTATTTAAATAAAGTGACTAGAAATACCTATGTGGCATTCTTTTTATTACTTGAACATTATTTCTGTAAGTAAACCCATATGTTTTTATATATTCTGAAAGGTATGATCAAATGTGATTTTTGAGAGTTGGAATCAACTCAAAAGCTCTTATGGTTGAATTTAAAAAAATGTTTGAATGCAGAAAAGCTTCTGACTTGTTTTTTTTACCAAGGGTGCTCTACAGATCCAAATGATTTGAATCCAACGGTCTTGGATTAAGCATTTCAGTACCTTTCTAACAAAATTGGTTTCATGCATTTTGGTTCATTGAATCGAGATGGGTTGAATTTTGAATCTATGTACAGAACTGTGTTTGAAATAAATGGAAAAATCTAAATTCAAACGGTTGGGTTGCGCGGGAGATGCTAATGGGCCGGCCCAGTGTCACTTCGCAGCACGGGGCTCAGCTGACAGGGGGGTCTACCAGTCAGCGGCTTATAACGCGCGAAGCGGTACAAGGATGTATGGGTCGTTGGATTAGAGTGGCGATCGACGGCTGGGGATCGTCGTCGACGACGAACCTGTCACCAGCGAGCTCGAACCCTAGCGACTCAGTGGGGGTGCATAGGGGGGCGTACCAGGGCTCCAGCAACGACGACGAGGCGGGCAAAGGAACGAGTGGTCGACGGCGAGATCAGGGACGGTCGAGGCAGCTCCAGGGGTGGTCGCAATCAGCGGCGCCCTTCTCCTCCAGAGGCGGCCTGCTCCGGTGTAATTCCAGCGAGCTGCTGCTCCTCGTGCTCCGGCGAGAGGTGTGGGACGATCAGTGAGGTGAGGGGAGTCGAGTGGTGTGCTGCAAACGGCTGGGGGTGGCCACCTTTTATAGGCTCGACGGCGAGACCGAGAGGGATGGGCAGGCGATGGTGGTGACATGGCTACGGGCTGCTAGAGGCATGGCTGAGGGTGGAGATCGACGCGCGGTATCTTAGCGATGCTCTAGAACTTAAATGCGGGCTTAGGGGCGGTGGTAATCGATCGGGCGAGGCTAGCGCTCTGAGCGGCAGAGGCGGCGTCTTCGACAGCGAGCGGTGGCTGTGAGGCGTTGGACGGCGAACGGGGATGTCTGGCATGCTCCCTGGGTCATGGCGAAGCGGTGGGCACAGGCTGCGGTCGAGGGGAGGCGTGTGCACGCGTGTCGGGTGCAGCGCTCTAGGGCGCTCTAGGGCGTGCTCGGTGGTCCACGGCCGGGCTTGGCTCGGGGAGGGGACAGTGGGCGGTGGTGAGGTGCTGGCTAACTCCCAGACATGGCGAGAGAGGGGGTGGTGGTCTGCTGCGGTGGCGACCAAGTTGGTCGGCAAGGTGGGCTCGGCTTGTTCACCATTGATGGCAATGGCAAGCTTACAGTGAGGCTAGAGGTTTCCAACTAAGCTAGATGATCTACTAAATGTTTGCTGTGAGCTAGAGAGGGAACAAGTTAGGCCAGAACACTATTAAAATAGTGAATTTGATTTGGTTTAAATTCTGCCTGCCAAGTGTTTGATGAAATGGCCGCAAGAAACTTCTTTTTGAATTTTGAAAAGATTTTTGGTGGGTGTGCTAGGAATGTGCTGGAGACTCTGTGGTTGTTTGGGTTTTGAAAATTGAGCTGGTTTGTGTGGTTTTTGAAATAGTGGGATCTTCCCATATGAGATAGATTCAATTTTAAACTGTCATTTAAACTTAGCATTTCAATGTTTTTGGAAGATCACAAAGTGGTCCTTGGTACCTCATTATGTGTACTAACAAGGGGTGCAAAGATCCACAAATGTTTCTGGTAAGTTTTGAGTGCTAGGAGTAGCCAAAGTAGGCATGATAGTTAATTTGGCAAAAGTGACCATTCACTTTATTTATTCATTTTGAGTTGTTTGTCTTTGGGAAAAGCTTAGGAATGATTTAGATGATGTTTATTTCACCTAAGAATCATTTTACAAGCAAAGAATCATAGAACCATGGCAATTCAAAAGAACTCCTAATTTTAATACACATACATATGAATGCTTTCATATTTGAGATGGAAAAGTTTTTGTTAACCCTAAATTTGATGAGTAGCATTTGATAATCCATGTTTAATATTTTTGGGATGTTACAAACCTTCCCCCCTTAAACAAAATCTCGTCCCGAGATTTGAAAAAGGACGAAAAAGATTACCTAGGATTTAAAGAGATCTGGGAACTCCGTCCTGATGTGATCTTCGCGCTCCCAGGTAGCTTCTTATTCCGTGTGGTTGCTCCAATGAATCTTGAGAAACTTGATGCTTCGGGTTCTAGTAGTTCTGAAAGCTTCTTCCAGAATACGATGGGTACTTCGGGATAGGTCAGGTCATCATTGATTTCTATGGTCTGGTGATCAATATTCTTGAAAACTTCAGTCTTCTCCGGAACTTCAAGGCATTTGCGAAGTAATGAGATATGGAACACATTGTGCACGGCTGACATCTCTTCTGGCATTTCCAATTGATATGATACTGCTCCTCGATGGTTCAGAATCTTGAAGGGTCCGATATATCTGGGGGCTAACTTTCCCTTCAGTTGGAAACGTTGCATTCCTTTCAATGGCGACACTTTCAGATACACAAACTCTCCGATATTGAAAGTGAGGTATCGACGTCTCTTGTCGCGTAACTCTTCTGTCTTGACTGGGTGGTGTTGAGGTGCTCACGAATCTTGTGAACTTTCTCTTCTGCTTCTCGTAGGATGTCAGGTCCAAAAATCTGACTCTCTCCTACTTCCGACCAATTCAAAGGGGTGCAACACTTCCATACATGAATTCAAATGGGGCCATTTGCAAACTAGCTTGATAACTGTTGTTGTATGAAAATTCTGCAAACGGAAGACAGTCTTCCCGTTTAGATCCATACTCTAACACACAGGCTCTCAACATATCTTCGAGTATTTGATTTACTCGCTATGTTTGTCCGTCGCTCTGAGGGTGATAAGCTGTGCTGAAATCTAGTCGAGTTCCTAAACCTTCTTGGACTTTCTTCCAGAATCTCGAGGTAAACTGAGTTCCTCGATCCGATACGATGTTCTTGGGGTGTAACATCCCAAAAATATGAAACTTGGATCATCAAACTCTAATCATGAAAATTAGGGTTAACAAAAACTTTTCCAATTAAAAATATGAAAGCATTCATATGAGTGTGCATCAAAATTTAGATTCTTTTGAATTACCTTACTTATGTGTTTCTTTGCTTGTAAAATGATTCTTAGGTGAAATAAACATCATCTAAACAATCCCCAGACTTTTCCCAAAGACAAATAAATCAAAACCAACAAATTAAGTGAATGGTCACTTTTGCCAAATTAACTCCCATGCCTACTTTGGCTATCTCTAACTTTCAGAACTTAACAGAAACTTGTTTGGATCTTTGCACCCCTTGATAGTACTCATAACAAAGTATCAAGGTCCACCTTGTGATCATACAGAAACATTCAAATGCATAGTTTAAATGACAGTTTAAAATTGAATCTATATCATATGGGAAGATCCCACTTTTTCAAAAACCACTCAAAAAAGCTCAACTTTCAAAACCCAAGCATCTACAGACTCACCAGCACATGTCTAGCACACCCATCAAAATCTTTTCAAAATTCAAAACTTGAATTCATGCGGCCATTTCATCAAACACCTTGCATATTCAAATCAACAAAATCACAAACACTATAGTGTGCAGTGATTCTGGCCTAACTTGTTCCCTCTCTGGACACCACTAGCCTTAGTAGATCATCTAACACCCTAAACTAATCTCTAGCACCACTGTAAGCTGGCCATTGTAATCAATGGCGAGCAGGCCGAGTGCACCCTTGCCACCCACATGTCGACAGTGAGCTAGGAGAAGCACCAAGCCTAGCCAACATGTCTGGGAGCAAGCCAGCACCCCACCGCCACTCCCTGTCCAAGCCACGAGCGATGCTAGCCCCTGGACCACATGCACAGACCTTGCCAACCTTCTCTGCAACCATGCCGAGAGCGCGCCCCGTGCGCCACGCTCGACAGACGCCCACAGACCGCGCGCCGCCCTCGGCGCGTGCATACGTGATCACCACCGTCCCAGCAACCCCGCAGAGACGCTCGTTCGCCGCCGCGTGGACCACGCACGTTGTGCGCCATAAAAACTTCCGTCGGGCACGCACAGAGCACCGCCGCGTTCCGACCGATCAGCACCGCCCCACGCCTCGCCACCACGTCGTTGAGCTTCGCCAGGGAGCACAGCACCGCCCCCTACCGTCGCCCACGCCGATAGCCCTCTGTGTCGTCAACCACGACGAGCTTAGCTTGTGCCCGTCGGTCCCCTCTCGCCACTATAAATAGAGGCCACCCCCAGACGAATTGAGCACATCATCTCACTCCCCTCTCCTCACTGATCGTTCCACACCGTTCCCGGAGCAAGGCGAGCAGCGCATTGCCGGAATTTGGCCGGACCCCGCCGCTGCTGGAGAAGAAGGGAGCCAGCGATTGGAGCCGCCCCAGGAGAAGCTGTCGGTACCAGGAGGTTCGCCGTTGTAGACTTCATCGTTCGCCCGCCTCGCCGACCCTCGCCTGAGCCCCGGTGAGCCTCCCACGACCCCCACCTTCCGCGTTAGGGTTCTGTCTCGCCGGCGCTGCCCGACGTGGACGATGTACCAGAGCCGTTGGATTAGAACTAGATCCAACGCACCACGTTGCCCCGTACCGCTTCGCGTGTAAAGAGCCACTGACTGGTGGAACCCCCCTGTCAGTTGAGCCCCGCACCGCGGAGTGACACTGGGCCGGCCCATTAGCAGTTCCCGCGCAGCCCACTCGTTTGAATTTGGATTTTTCCATTTTCATTCAAACACAGTTCTATACCTAGTTTCAAAAATCAACTCAGCTCGATTCAGTGAACCAAATTGAATGAAACCAATTTTATTAGAAAGGTTTTGAAATGCTTAATCCAAGCCCGTTGGATTCAAATCATTTGGATCTGTAGATCACCCTTGAGAAAAAGAATAAGGCGGAAGCTTTTCTGCATTCAAACATTTTTCAAATTTAAACCATAATAGATTTTGAGTTGATTCCAACTCTCAAAAATCACAATTGATCATACCTTTCAGAATATATAAAAATATATGGGTTTACTTATAGAAATAATGATCAAGTAATAAAAGGATGCCACATAGGCATTTCTAGTCACTTTATTTAAGTAAAATAAAAGGTTAAACCTTATTAAATTGTGACACCACTTTAAATCACATTCCCATATACTGAAATGTGTGGTGATGACATGTGTAAACATGATCCCATGTTTGGTTTGGAGAATATTAAATCTTAAGTATCTTTTTCAATGAGTAGAAATTACTTTTCTAAAAATAAAAGAAATTAAACCAAGCTTTAATCTTGTAATGTTAGTGATGATGCTAGATCATCTAGAGAACCCCTTTATGTGATGATTGAAAGTAGTTAAGTATTGTTTGGTGATTGTGTACCTCGTATTTATTTATAGACGCTAGTACCGACCAAGGATACGAGGAAGAAGGAGGATACTACGAAGAAGAAGCCAAGGAGAACTTCAACTACTGCTCTGCACAAGGCAAGCCAATACTTGCAAGTTAACACTTGCAATTTAGCAAGCTTATAATGATAATGATGCAAGCCTAATACTACTAGTTGAATGTGCAAGCTAACACTTGCAAGATACTCTACTTTATCAAGCCTTACTAATCAAGTTGACCTATGCAAGCAAATACTTGCTTGTTACCATGCCAACTATATGCCTTAAGCATATGTGATCATACCCACTTGATAACCCCATTCCTAGTTTTACTTACAAGCTTTATACTTTATTTCTTTATCAAAGCTATTACTTAGAGCTTACTTAAGTGAATTTGTAGATTCTAGAAATATAATTGAAGGTTGCATAAAGAGCATAAAACTTGGCCTAAGCTAGATAATCTTTATGTCCTCCTAACGCATGAGATTGAACTTAGTTAAACTCCACTAGTTTACCACCCCTCATTAGTACTTATCCCCACTTGTAGATGCTAGTGCTAAGCATAAAACTTGATCCACTTAGATGGGAATACTTGGTGGAAAAATGGTTATGAAAACCTTGGAATGACGGATCATTCTATTGAGATGTTTTGACATGTGTTTCCGAACACTAGATGATTTTGGTGATGAAAATGTTGAGGCATGAGCCTTAGCCCTTTATAAAAATGATGGTTGTCTAGATGCGATACCATTCCAATTTTACCGTACAACCACAATACCCAAAAATTGGGTAGGGCTTGACTGGAAACTTATATGGCTACTTTTGCTGTCTATATATACATTGGAATACAACCGGAAGGCCTTATGACACCCAAAGTGAAGAAGAGAAGGCGTGTTACCATGCTACCTGAGAAAATCTTAGGAATGGGCGGCATCCAGAAAAATAACCGGAAACGCGCTCCTATACTTTCCAACAAAATTTTGTGCACACATCGGAGGTCACGGTGGTTTTGTTATGTTTCATCACAAAGTGGTCACAATCTCTCTAGGTTTGGGCTGACACCCAAGCTCACGTCATAATCTGGAACTCTCGTGATGTCGTGTACTGGTGTGTGCTGTCTGTTGCCACCAATGCTGGCCAACTTAGTGTATCTTTCTTGCTACCAGCAATAGGGTAGTGCATAAGAAGGGCAGGAATAGTGCAACTAAGATTGATGGGTTGACAAGGCACAACTCACTGGGAGGCGGCGATAGAACGTCCTAGCAGGCGACTTTCGCTTGTCGTGTATGTTAACACTGCTTCATCATCCCATGCTTCCGTCATCGGTACAGGTAACCCGGCCAAAAGAGATTGCGCATGAAGCAAAGCTGTAGGTCGTCAATGAGGTACTAGCCAGAAGACTGGGCCAGATGCTGAGCTTTGTAGGAAAGTAGCTAGGGTAAGGTGGAGATTACCACATGTACAAACGACAAGAAGACGAAACTTCTCTAAGGCGAATCTTCTCTAAGTCCTCCATGTTACCTAGCACTTAATGAGAATTAACTAGGTTTTAGTTGGAGTAATGAATATGATAAAATGGAGACAATAGATTTCTCTTATTTCTTGTGAGAGATCATCTCTTATCTACGTTCTCTCCTCTAACTACGCAAAAATCTAAGATAACAACTCTAAGAGAAGGCGGCACCATATATTCTACATGCTTTTAGCCATTGGAACATGGTTGTGGACGTTAGCCTATAACCAAATCCACATATTTGGAACTAGGCCTAGGCTAGGATCGGAACGTTCCTTGGTAGTTCTTTGAGTTAGAAGTAAGATGCTAGAGAATGTAATTTGTCATGTTATAAATATATAGGTCCTGGTACTGAAATATACCCATGGTAATTTTTTGTGCGAGAATGTAATTTGTCATGTTATAAATATATAGGTCCTGGTACTGAAATATACCCATGGTAATTTTTTGTGCGAGTTTAGGTTCACCGTGTCCGATCGAAGCCAACTAGGCTTTTGTGCAGAAAAATAGGCTTGTATGCTTTTATGCAGAAAAATAGTGTCGACCAGATAGAACTAACTAGGCTTTATTGCAGAAAAATAGCGGCAATGAAAATTAGAGCACAAGACCACTCACATAGGAGCGTCACATCTTGCCATTGCACCTACTCCCTTCGTTTGTAAATATAAGATTTTTTAGGTTTGTGAAGGAGATGTATCTAGACACATTCTAGACACATTTTAGTGTCTAGATTCATTTGAACCTATACACTAAAACGTGTCTAGATACATCTTTTTTACAAATCTAAAACATCTTATATTTCAAAACGGAGGGAGTACAGAAGAACACTGTCAATACCTTTGAATTTTTGAAAAATAGAACTTGTTATATGCCCAAAAAATATCAGCAGCAGCGGCCACTAATGTGAAAATGGCTTATGTTCTGATCCTGTATATCAAATCACGGTATTTTACTCTATTAACCGTAACCAATATGCCATATGTGTATGCAAAGTAAGGATGGTAATTCTCCCTCTAGGCACAGCTGAATTGTCATGTGGGCATATAAAGCACTCCCTCCGTCTAGAAATACAGGGACACTTCGTATTTTGAGGCAAACATTAATTCATAATGTCGTTCTCAAAATACATGATCAGGTGCATATTTCAAATGATATATTTTTGAATGACAAATACCACATATATTTGGTTGAACAAATTATTAGTCAAAGTTGACACGGAAAACAAAATGGCCTTGTATTTCTGAATGGAGAGAGTACTAAATATTCAATTCTATATTTACTAGTATCACTAAACAGATAATTTACCAACCACTAGTCAAAAATCAATCATTGGGATGTCGAAAGTATCTTTGCACGAAGGTCTCGCGTTGTAAGTAGTTTAGCATGAGGAACACACAAATATAATATATTTAGAAAGGTCAAATTATTAAAAACAATTCTCATTATGTTGTTCTATGAAACAGTCTATCTAATAGTGGTTACTACTAGATAATGACAAACATCAAGTTTTTACCAAAAAATATTAATATGCAAAATACATAATCAATATCATTAAATAGATAATGAAATATATTTTCATATGATGTCTACAAAATATCATGTTTATTGATAGTTTTTTGTAAAAGTTTGGTCAAAGTTCAGTTGGTTTGACTTTTCAAAAAAAATATAGGCCTTAAGCCTTGAAATAGAGGGAGTAGTATACTACTAGTTTCGTTTCCGCGTCTTTCTTCTTAAGATTTATTAGTTTGAGGTTGGGGTCCATCTAATCTTAGTCAACTGAAAATTTCTTATGCTTCAATCCCTTCGTAAAGGTACAACTTCAGTAACATTTCACTAAATCCAGCTAAAAAAAAATTCACTAAATCGAAGCTGCACAAAGAAGTCTGCATTCACTGAATGACAAATTGTTGAAGTTGTGAAATTTATGAGTACTTCAGATATATTGATGATGGAAAGTATGAAAAAAAAATGTTTACAAACAGTTAGGTGGACTGTGTGGGTAGGTATTCAAATGATGTAGATTGCTATAATAAATTGGATTCTTTATATTACACAACAACGACAAGAAATTGCCCATGAAGCACTAAAAGGAATAAATCGTTGCTAGCATTGCATTACATCCACATAAAAGCTTTATAAGATGCGTCTTTTTATTTATAGGTGTCACGCATTATTTTTCATGGCGAAAATTAAAAGTTATATAATAGCAACAGAAAAATTTAAAATATAAATGCAAAGACGTAGATCGCGATAATGGGAGGTGGGACCCGCCGACCAGAACATGAATTATATCCAATTTAATCGAGTACATATATACGGAGATATACGTGGCCTTGATATGGATTTCGACGGATCAAAAAAATAAAACTGCCATGCAGCTTAAGTTTAGAAGGGGGGCCGAAGCACACCTCTTGAAATGAGCGACATCCGTGAAACCAACTGGAAAGGTGCACCCCTGCTTAGTTATAGCCGAGGGAGAATTAGTCACAATCTCTCCAAGTTTAGGCCTGCACCCAAGCTCACGTTATAGTCTGCAGCTGCCGTGATGTTGTTCGTGTCCGTCGGCGCTGCTTCATCCTCCGAGCGTTGAACTGATTGCCTTCTTTTGGCTACGGGAAAGATAGTGCAACCATGAACAGCAGGTTCACACGGCACAAATCAGCCAACAGCCACGGTACGTTAGTCGTCCTACTGCATGTGTCATCATCAGAGTAGGGCGACGATGGACGAAAGAGCAGAGACTAATAGGTCTTGAGGATGTTGCGGTATAAACCAGCGACTTAAATTTTTAGTTGTACATATAAATCACTGAAATTAGGGTAATTATTTGCAAGGAGCTGTAATGATACTTTTAGTCGGTTTAACGATGTATGAGGATGCCATCTTGGCCTTGTGTATGAGTAATGCTCTTGTCGCTAATATGACGGCTGCCGCGACATGCCATCCTCCGAGCGTGCTATTGTGATGTTTGTGGTCACGCGCCCGCCATCCTCCGAGCGTGGTGCTTTCATGGCCACGACGGTAGGCCCGCCATCCTCCACGCACGGTACTATGATGATCGAAGTGGCAAGGCAGCCATCCTCCATGCGCCTTACACTGACGATGTCGACGTGGATCTGAAAGAGAAACAAGATCGATAACAGAAAGAACAAGATGCAAACGGTCGATCTTTAGATGTCATGAACAAGAAGAAGATAACGAACAACATGACCATATTTAGGAGTGCTGATATATAGTAGCAGAGACGGGAGTTAGTGAGATCTAGGATATTTTTGGGAAATGAATCTAGGGTTGGCTTGCCGAGTGGAAGTGCGGACCTGTACAGAGAGAAATGGGGCGTGGAGAGTGGGGGCTGTTATACCTAAACCACTCTCGGTAGATGCACTATAGGGTTAGATCTAGGTGATCTGAGAGAGAGACAGAGGGAGAGAGGTACTACCTGCGCCTGTGTTCGACGAGCACGAACCGTAGGGGATACCGGAGCTAGCTCCAGTGTCGGTGGCCATGGGGAAAGGGTATGGGGTGAGCGAGAGGTGAGCGAGAGGTGAGCGTGGTGGCGGTGGAGCTTCCCGTCGACGCAGCGCTAGCCTAGATCGGGTAGGGCTTGTAGGTGGGGCGGCTAGGGCACGGCTAACCTCGTGAGGCGTGCTGCCGCCCCCCACCTCCTTTATATAGCGCTGGCGACAGGGGCCCACCAACCAGATAGGGTTGGACGCCCCCGATCAGGGCGCGGATAGGGGCGTGACGAGCCGTTGGGCCCAGTCACGTTTGAGATCTATCTAACAGGGGCTAATAGTTCAATGTATTTTATGTGTGGGGCTGAGAAGTTATATGGGTTGTAGAACAAGTACGGCCAGCCGTATTCGTACAAAGGGCTAGCTCATATAGGTGATGGAAAGGCCCTGCACGCAAAGAGTCAGTAACAGTGCGATCTGTGATATAAACGAATTATATGATCTTAATTAGGCAAAATTTGGATCAGGTACTTGCTTCTTGTATACCGGTCGCCGTTGCAATTAAAGGTTTGATTGTAGAGATCAAGTTGAAGGCTTAGAGGGTATATAGAAGCGACTTAAAGGTTTGATTGTAGAGATCAAGTTGAAGGCCTGGCTACAGAAGCGACTGCGGTGTTGAAGCTCTTTGCTGCTACTAGTTGGTGCATCTACAGGATATTATAGGCGGGGACAGACTTTGAGCCCTTAATTGTTTTCCTTTTGATTTCTTAGTACTATGTGTGTTCGGATGAGTTATTTAATAAAGAACTTTTTTTAGAATATATAACTGAACATGTTAGACCTCTGTGTCTCGATGCAGAAGCACGAGATCTGTACTAGTCTTCCTTCTCAAAGAAAAATGTAGTTCAGATTTAAATATTTTAACTGAATCTTGGCCAATTAGGCCGAAAGATGTCCAATTGCGTTTCTCACTAAAAGCCAAAATCTGCCACCGGCACTTTGCGAGTTATTTCTTGGATAATTCTCTGAAGATGTTAAGCATGCACTTGATTCTCCTGTCATTTAACACTGCTAATTCATTGATCAATTGAAATCTATACACATGGATAAATGCGGTATTTGATGAGTGGTCTGGAGGATAAAAATAAGGGGATAACTTAATATAGCTATATGTGGAAGAGTGCTCACATCTGTGTCGCTTGGTAATGAATCGTCTATACTCCAGCCAGTTATGACGCAACAGAAAAACCATGTGTAGGGCCAGGCCCGGTCCTGAGAATTTAGAGGCCCGGGGCGAACATGGAACTCAGGGCCCCTTAAAAATAAACATATATAAAAGTTGGTATATCAAATAACACTTAAACATCCAAAAGAGGTATTCATATAAGAAATATTTCCATACATATTCGGTGATCACCATAATGTATTGGATCATCATGGCAAAATCATAGGGGAGAGACATGTTAATTACGTATACATACCTTCTCTATATCTTCGGGCTGTTGCTTTCGGGTTGCGTAGTCACTAATGACTTGGAGTGCATATTATGAAGTACAGTGCAAATTGTAATTATACTGTAGCAAAGAGGGATTTGTTAATTTTCATCCTACCAGTCAAGTTTATTAACAACCTTAGACCATCTCGGGTCCTAAGCTGTTCAAACTAGAAAAAGCTACAGAGTAATATGTGAACATTTTGCTTAAGCATCTCACATTGGTTCGAACCCACCTTGCCAAGAAAAAGGAAAAGGTTCACTGGTTTCTTCTTTCTTGTGAGGTTTTCTCTCCTTTCTCCAAACTCGACCAATTATTTCATCTAATCCATGTCAAAGAGACACCTAATCTGGTTGAGTACCAGCATAAATTAAAAATCTAAACTAGGGGACGTCCATACCTCTCATCAGTCATCCCCCCTATTAAGTCCCAAGGTGTCCTAATTTTACATCTACATATTCTTATTTACCAACAATGGAGTAGGGAGAAGAGATTTTGTACCGAAGGGAACAACCGTACCTTGAGATTCTGGAGCTGGTATTTGCATTTTTTTTTCTATTCGATCGATTGGAACTGAGTCCAACATACACGAGACAAGACCGTCGCTCTCCACCGTTCAGCATGCAGCCGCCATGGTTATTCTCTCGTGCAGATGCGATCAGGATTTCCGAGGTCAATCGTCGCCGGTCTTCTCTAGTTTGTTCCTTGGCACAAGTGACCAAACCCTCCCGTGCAGTGCAAAGGTCTGTTCTAACTTGGACCGGGTTTTTACGTATGTTTATTTTGAGGGTATATACGAACTGCACATCTAGCAGGGCCCCATAGTTTCATGGGCCCGGGGCGGCTGCCCCTCCCGCCCTGCCTCAGGGCCGGCCCTATGTAGGGCGTACTTGTCTTGTCTAGCACATCATTTCTTCGTATCTTTTTCCTCTGCATATATACCAGTGTGGTTTGATCTGATCTGATCCCCGTGATGAGACATGGATGCCACAGAAAATTGTGACATGGCGCAGGTAGCGTAAAACAGGAAGCTGTGGACTATTTTTCGTACTAACATCAACTGTGAAAACCTTCGGGATGAGTGGTATTGGGAAAACAAATTTTGCAGCGGTTGTCAACTGTGTATGGGTGCAACATGCCCAAATTGCATACCAGAAAGAGGCAGTAATTATGAACATGGATGCCTAGAAAATGTGGTGGTGAAAACTGAGGATTTTGTATGGGGATTGCAGCACTTCAATTGTGAAGCTACGTGATCTTCTACCGTGGCTGATCGTGGTCGTGAAGTTAAAATCAAATCATACAAAATGGCTGCCAGCTCTTTTAAGAATACTAGCACAAATGCCCGAAATAAAAAAATTAAATTAATTTTGGTCAAAAAATGTGACATGCTCAAAAGTTTGCCCAAAGTTTCATGATCTTAGCTTCAGTTTGGCCCTTTTATCTGTGTGTTGCTACTGGTCGTTTTAGAGAAAAATATGGGACGAAGCATTCTTGACGTGGACGTAATAATCATAGTTTCTTTCGTGCCGGGTGATGCTCGGATCAAGAATGATATGGTTTCATACTGGTTTCCGTCCCAACGTTAAGACATGTTTCTGTTTCTTTCATTGGCATCTCCATGTCAAGAAAGGATTATCTATGTCATACGCTATATATATATATATCCCGTAGAGAAAGCAGCTCAGACATGCACGAACTTTAAAATAGTACCACCTCTTCTCTCTTCTCGTGACACAACCAATCTTTAAATTGGATCTTTTTAGTCAAGCTAAATTCGTATTGTATCCATGGGCAAAAAACATCGGTGACACCCAAATTTCCGCTCAGAAATGTATTCAACGGTCACAATCCTAGGCTCACATTGCCTTTCCTTCTTGACCTTTTTTATTTAATCTATACTGTTCTAACTTTGCATACAAAAAATAATATACTATTTAATACTTTTAAACTTTTATAATATGTATTACTAACTTTCTGGTGACCTAATACTCTATGAATTTCCATTGCGTGGACGATGCAACGACCCATACGTGCAGGTGCACATGTACAGTCTCGTACAGGTGAGACAGCAGCAGGATACACACCCTTCCATGGTTACACACGCACACACTTAGGCCTTGTTTGGTACTAGAGTTTTAGGCCTTGTTTGGTACTAGAGTTTTTGTAGGGATTAGTGGGGATAATCCCCATCAAACCCCGAATCCCCACTTAACTTTAAGGCCTTGTTTGGTACTAGAGTTTTAGTGGGGATTAGTGGGATAATCCCCTAGAGTATTGGGTGAATCCCCTGCCTTCACCCAATCCCCACAAAACCCCACTCACAATCCACTAGGTAAGGGTAGAGTATTGGGGATTGAGAAAAATACACTAATATTTAGGGAAAAGTGGGGATTAGCGGGGATTAAACTCTCTCAATACTCTAGTACCAAACATACTTTTAAAGTTAAGTGGGGATTCGGGGTTTGATGGGGATTATCCCCACTAATCCCTACAAAAACTCTAGTACCAAACAAGGCCTAAAAGTATGTTTGGTACTAGAGTATTGAGAGAGTTTAATCCCCGCTAATCCCACTTTTTCCTAA
This sequence comes from Avena insularis, assembly GCA_023614405.1. Classification (NCBI taxonomy): domain Eukaryota; kingdom Viridiplantae; phylum Streptophyta; class Magnoliopsida; order Poales; family Poaceae; genus Avena; species Avena insularis. Next base: position 39,942,650 of record CM042691.1, on the reverse strand, counting down.
ATATTAGTGTATTTTTCTTAATCCCCAATACTCTACCCTTACCTAGTGGATTGTGAGTGGGGTTTTGTGGGGATTGGGTGAAGGCAGGGGATTCACCCAATACTCTAGGGGATTATCCCACTAATTCCCACTAAAACTCTAGTACCAAACAAGGCCTTAGTGGGGATTAGTGGGATAATCCCCTAGAGTATTGGGTGAATCCCCTAACTTCACCCAATCCCCACAAAACCCCACTCACAATCCACTAGGTAAGGGTAGAGTATTGAAGATTGAGAAAAATACACTAACATTTGGGGGAAAAGTGGGGATTAGCGGGGATTAAACTCTCTCAATACTCTAGTACCAAACATACTTTTAAAATTAAGTGGGGATTTGAGGTTTGATGTGGATTATTCCCACTAATCCCCACAAAAACTCTAGTACCAAACAAGGCCTTATATGTTTTTTTTACGTATTCTCTCGTTTTTTATGGATGGAACCTGTAACACGCGTGGCCTCACACAGCCGAAGTCTCGATCCCCTTTCTCTTTGTCTGCTTCAAGAGTTCAAGGCAATGTCGCCACCACATACTCAAATCCATCCATCATCGCCACGAATTGACCCAGGATTGGTGACCCCATCTCCATGCTTCCCCTCGGTGTTCTATGAATTTTCCTAGAGTACGTCCTCGATTAGAGCTCCACCATAGTGTCCATGGCGTCCATGGAAGCATGGAGCACAACTCAGTAGTTGCGGACGCCCGGCCCTCTGCTGTCTTGGCCGTCTCCTGGAAGTCCTGTAACACTGCTGCAAGTCAGAAACCTCCTCGGGAGCGCATCGGCGGGACAGAGGACGGAGCCGATGCACGCCTCCTGCGCCATGTACGGAGGCACCGGCCGGAAGTCCTCCAACGTTGCTGCAAGTCTGAGATGCACGCTGCAAACACGGCCACGCACTACTGCAAGCTGAGACCATCTCCTACCTGCTCTCACGCGATTCTCTCCTGCTCTAATAAATTCTCCAAAGCCCTGATCTGAACTCCCCAGCCCCGATGCCCCCGTTTCCCTAAAAGCTTAATCTGGGTCAGGCCCGCCCCTGGATTTCGGCTCGCTGTGTCCCTCCTCTGCTCCGGTAGCAGCTCCCTGCCTCGCCTATCTTCGCCCCGGACCAACTGACTTTCCCATTGGCGCAGAGGATCTCGCGCTGGTCGGGGCAGAGAGGAGTCCTCGAATCCCCGATGAGCTGAACCCTCAAGTTGACTAACCGGTGGCAGTTCTTGTAATACTTACGAACTTGCAAGGGCAAAATAGTTCAAAGACCGTGGACAGAAACCTTGCGTTTTTTATTATTAGGTATAGATATAGATATAGATTCTAGCACTGAAAGCAACATTATAATTCTTCATCATGAATCATGACAATTTTCTATTATAATTTGAACTATTCAATCTCGGTAGGATCTCTGGCAAATGCAAGAGAAATTGAGTATTGTTTTTTCTCAAATGCTCGGAAAATTGTTTAACTGTTTGTTTGAGCCGGTCGTTGCAATTGTGAATTCTTGAACTTGAGTTAGCATGCTATCCTTCCCCTAGTTCAACATGGTCATTCGGTGCAGCGGTGCTATTCCTTTTTGTGAACTGCCAGAAATATCGTGGTAATAGTGGTGATGTTCTTTCCTCGCAGATGATTGTTGTCATGCCTTAATAAAGGAAGAAATGTATCCTATCACCTTCCCAAAACTTTGGTAATCCGATTTTTTTTGGCTAAACTTAGACCATCTCTAGTAGATCCTGATAAATCGAACCCGAAAAACTCGGATCGGGGGAACTAAAAAATCGTATCCAGTACTAGAAACAGACGAGGCAGAACAATATTAGTTAGGTAAACTGGATATTTAAACAACTAGGTTCACGCCATGATATCGTAATACAGATACTAAACAATTCCTTGCAATACATGAAATTAAACATAGGTAGGTGACTAATTGTACAATAACGACGCACATAGTAGGAAGGAATTACTAGTTCTACTGACCCTAACCCTAATTGGAACCCTAGATCAGTGGCGCAATTCATCATCGTCGAAGCCGGAGTGGCCCACCTCAGATGTCGTGGGAGCGGAAGAAAACATCGCCATGCACGCTCCTTGGACCCACATGAACGAGGCCCTACTCCTCCTCGAGAAAGCAGACGACTGCCTTCTACATGTAGAGCGCATTTTCAGCTATGTCCAGGCGGATGTGGGCAGCCACGTCGTCGGGGTTCGCGCAGACCTCGCGGAGGCACTCCAAGCGATCCTCGCTGAGGGCTTGCTGGCGAATCATCTTCGGTAGGGAGACTTCCGAGAGGGCATCCCACTAGAAGGGGTGGCTGGTGGTCCGCGAGACGAGACATCACTACCGTGCCAGGACTTTGCTCCTAGCCTCCGCGTGATGGATGGGACCACCAAGACCGTCGTAGGCGATGAAATCCTAAATCTCCACCTAAAGTAGTACATTCAACATCATAGTAATATTTTGATGATAATGGTTGAAGGGATACGGGTAGGCTACACTAGCGCAAATCAAAATGTCTACCGTGTAAACCAGGATTACTGTTGTCATAGATCACAGAATTACCACTAGACGCGCAGTTGCGGAACTTGATGAAGCGCATCGAGGCAGTGCATACGATCTACGACTCCTCCTCATTCTCGTCCCACGAGCAGCTCCCCTTGCGAGGCTCGTCCAAACGCTACAGATGCAGCGCCTCCGAGGTATCCACACGTACAGGATGGAAGCGTCAGACGCCGGACTGCTAGGTCCGCGCACGCGACACAGGCGTGAGGAGTGGCGGCTGGGAGGAATGGTCTCACCCTGGTCAGCACGCCCCACCCTCTCTTATATAGGCGTCCCTAGTGGGCTTCTACATTAGCAACCCATTAGTAGCCTAAGCCTGGTCTAATTCGGATCCAATCCTCATTAGGCTTCCAGCCCCTTAAGTGTGTGACCCTATAGATTCATATACGTATAGACATGACACGAATACACTTATTCTGTCAATAGTTAGTAGCGGCCTCTAGTAAGACGTGCCAACTCCTAAACGCATACAAAGATCATATCGGAACGAACAATCACAAGGTTTAGTACATGTCTATATCTTTGCCTCACGATATTTGGTCTAGCTCCAAGCTGACCTTCCTTTCTCGATACTGTGATTTAGAATCCCTTTACTAGGTTAACTCTTAACCATATATAGCACGGCCATGCATTTCTGGATCCGATCACTCGAGGGGCCCAGAGATATCTCTCTCAAGTAGAGAGGGGCAAATCCCATCTTGATTGATCATGCCTTGCAGCATGCTTCAGGAAAAACCCAAAAGCTACCTTTATAACTACCGAGTTACGAAGCAGTGTTTGATAGCCCCAAAGTAGGTCGATCAACATCTCAAGTACATGCGACAATCTCAGTTCTACGAACAAAACGTACACGATGTGTAGAGAGAGCTGCAACTAATTGTCAGTCTCAAGTTAGGTCAGTCCAATCCCATGTTCATAACATGTGTCCACAACATTGGTTTGACATCTCCATGTCTATGACTTGCGAAACATAGTCATCAACCAATCGATGTGCTAGTCTAATATTCACATGTGTCCTCACATGAACTCCGACTAGGGACAACTATTAAATAACCATACAAGTAAAGAGTTTCACAAAAAATTTACATAATTGACAATCAATACAAGTTGCCTGATATGGATATTCAACGAACATTACAATAACTCATGGATACATAAGAAATATAATCATATCTATGATTGCCTCTAGGGCATATTTCCTTCAGTCTCCCACTTGCACTAGAGTCAATCTAGATTGTATCTAATACCTATTGCTCTTAAATGCGCCTCATCTTGTTTGGCTGCAAGAGTGGCTTTGTAAAAGGATTAGCAACATTTGAGTCCGTATGTATTTTGCATATCATGACACTACCATCCTCAACGAACTCTCGAATCTGATGGTAACGCATGCGAATATGTTTGTTTTTCTGGTGTTGTCTAGGTTCCTTGGCTTGTGCAATAGCACCATTGTTGTCACAATAAACGTCCATAGGATTGGACGTGCCCTGAACCACACCAAGAGAGATCAGAAAATTCCTAGTCCAAACAGCTTCCTTTGCAGCCTCCGAGGCGGTAATATATTCAGCTTCTACTGAAGAGGAGGCCACCGTATCTTGCTTGAAACTTTTCCAACTCACAGCACCACCATTCATGACAAACACATAACCAGATTGCAATCTGGAATCATCTGAGTCGTTAAGGTAACTCGCATCTGTGTAACCCCTTACACTGAGTTCATCTTCACCTCCATAAACTAGGAACACATCCTTAGTCCTTATCAAGTACTTAAGGATATTCTTTACCGTTGTCCAGTGACCTTCACCTGGATCAGCCTGATATCTGCTCGTAACACTTAGAGCATAGGAAACATTTGGGCGAGTACATATCATTGCATACATGATGGATCCAATAGCTGAAGCATATGGAATCCTACTCATGCGCTCACGCTCATCAATAGTCAAAGGACACTGAGTCTTGCTGAGTTTAATGTCGTGAGACATGGGCAAGAACCCCTTCTTAGCCTCTTCCATGCTGAACCGTTTCAACACTTTGTCAATGTATGTACTCTGGCTTAACCCAATAAACCCCCTTGATCTATCTCTATAGATCTTGATGCCCAGAATATATGCCGCTTCTCCTAAGTCCTTCATCGAAAAACTATTTTTCAACGAGGTCTTAACAGACTCGAGCATAGGAATGTCATTTCCAATCAGCAATATGTCATCTACATATAAGATTAGAAATACTAGCGCTCTCCCACTTTCCTTCTTGTAAACACAAGGGTCTTGTTCGTTTTTGATGAAGCCAAACTCCTTTACAACTTCATCAAATCGAATGTTCCAGCTCCGAGATGCTTGCTTTAGCCCATAAATGGACTTCAAAAGTTTGCATACCTTTCCAACATTGTTTGGATTGACAAAACCTTCGGGCTGCATCATATACACGTCCTCAGTAAGGATTCCATTTAGGAAAGCTGTCTTGACATCCATCTGCCATATTTCATAGTCGAAATGTGCAGCAATGGCTAGAATGATCCGTATAGATTTAAGCATCGCTTCTGCCAGAAAGTCTCGTCGTAGTCAAGTCCTTGAACTTGTCGAAAACCTTTTGCAACAAGTCAAGCTTTATGGATGTGAACATTTCCATCCATATCAATCTTCTTCTTATAGATCCATTTGCACTCGATGGCTTTAAAACCATCAGGCAGGTCAACCAAGTTCCAAACTTGATTGTCACCCATGGACTCTATCTCGGATCTCATGGCGATCAACCATTTCTCAGAGTCTGTGTCCACCATCGCTTCTGCATAGGTCGCAGGCTCATCATTGTCTAACAATAATAATTCTCGCATTTCGTGGAGCCTCGCCGACCTTCGTGGTTGTGGTGCTTCTATTGCCACGGGTTCCTCAACTTGTTCTGCTATAATAGCATCACTTGTAGAAGCATCCCCAACTGGCTCATCTTGAACTTCTTCAAGTCGCACCGACCTTCCACTCGTTCCCTTTGTGAGAAACTCTTTCTCTAGGAAAACACCGCTACAAGCGACAAACACTTTGCCCTCTTCTCGGTTGTAGAAGTAATACCCTAAGGTTTCCCTCGGACATCCCATGAAAATGCACTTATCCGATTTGGGTGTTAGCTTGTCCGACTGAAGTCGCTTGACAAATGCATCACATTCCCAAATCTTTAGAAAAGACAAACTGTGATTCTTTCCAGTCCACATCTCATATGGTGTCTTAACTACGGATTTAGATGGCACCCTGTTAAGTGTGAAAGCTGTCGTTTCTAGAGCGTAACCCCAAAATGACAATGGTAAATCCGACTGGCTCATCATCGATCGAACCATGTACAACAAAGTTCGATTGCGTCATTCGGAGACCCCGTTTCTTTGTGGCGGCGTGAGCTGTGGAACAATTCCGCAACTCTTAAGATGATTGCTAAATTTGTGACTCAAATATTCACCTCCGCGATCAGATCGAAGGCCTTTATTTTCTTGCCACGTTGATTCTCTACCTCATTCTAAAACTCCTTGAACTTTTCAAAAGTTTCAGACTTATGCTTTATCAAATAGACATAACCATATCTACTGAAATCATCAGTGAAAGTAATGAAGTAGTGATATCCTCCTCTGGCTGTCGTGCCCATTGGTCCACATACATCAGTATGTATGAGTTCCAACAAGTCTGTCGCTCTCTCGGGCAAACCCAAAAAAGGCGATTTGGTCATCTTTCCAAGTAAACAAGCCTGACATGTCTCGTATGATTCAAATCAAAAGAAGTTAGAAGACCATCACCATGGAGCTTCTTCATGTGCTTTTCACTTATATGCCCCAAACGACAATGCCATACATAGGTAGGACTCAAATCATTAGGCCGAAGCCTTTTAGCACTAACATTGTAAACAGATGCATCATCAAGATTTAAAATAAATAACCCATTCACAATGGGAGCATTAGCCATAAACATAGCATTCTTAGAGATTACACAACCATTGTTTGCACTCGCGAATGAATATCCATCCCTCATCAAACATGAAGGTGATAAAATGTTTAGACCCATACTTGGAATGTAATAACAATTATTCAACTCCATAATAAATCCTGACGGAAGGTGAAGTTGCATGACGCCGACGAACAATGCAGCAACCCTTGATTTATTTCCGACGCGAAAATCCACTTCGCTTTTCTGCACTTCTCTAGTCCTTATTAGCCCCTGCATCGAATTGCAAATATGAGCAACCGATCCGGTATCAAATACCCAAGATTTAACATAGGAATCAGCGAGAATAATGTCTACAACATTTACAACAAGCGTACCTAAGTGGGAAGTACTCTTAATTCCACTCTTCTTCAAAGAAGCCTAGTACTTGCTGTAGTTTCTCTTCCAGTGGCCATGTTCATGACAAAATAAGCACTCAGTGTCTTCTACAGGTCCAGCCTTTTGCTTGGGTGCAGGCTTAGGGATCGTATCCTTAGCCTTGCCCTTCTTCTTCCAAGAAGTACCCTTTTTTTTGAAGCTAGGATTGTTCTGCACAGCCATCACATGGCTATGCCCTGCACACTTCTTCATGTCACTTTTTGCTGTTTTTAGCATCCCGCATAACTCATTAAGGCCCTTCTCCACCCCATGCATATGGTAGTTTGAAATGAACTGCCCATAGCTGGATGGAAGAGACGCCAAAATGAAGTTAGTGGCCAACTCTTGTCCTAGTGGAAAACCAAGCTTTTCCAAAGTCTGACTGTAACCAACCATTTTGATCACATGGTGGCCTATAGCTGCTCCCTCTGCTAGCTTGCATTCGACAAAGGACTTGGCAACATTGTACCTCTTAGTCCTTGCCTGATCTTGGAACATGTCCTTAAGCGCGACGATCATATCGTACGCATCCTGATCCTCAAACTTCTTTTGAAGTTCAGGTTCCATGCATGCAAGCATAAGACATCTAACCTCAAGAGAATCATCACATGCTCTCTTGTAGGCGTTCTTTAGGGCAGCAGGTGCATTATCAGCAGGTTCATCGGGGATTGGGGTATCCAGAACCATTTCCTTTTTATCAGACCTGAGAACAATTCTCAGGTTACGTACCCAGTATGTATAGTTTGTTCTATTTAGTTTATCTTTATCAAGAATCAAACGCAAAGAAAAAGGTGATGCAGTGTTCGGTGCCATTGATCTACAACAGAAAACATGCAAAATACTAAGCCATGTAACCATGATAGAGTAAAACATATTAAACAGTTTAATAGCATATACTCCCACTTAAATCAATATCCCTCTATTGATACTAAGTGATTCAAGATCCACAATTAACAAGTCGACTAGTGAGCTTTAGCATCACTGCTAGAAGACAAGGTAAATCGGTAAGCAACACTTGCTAATCATATCACATATGACTCTTGTTGTTGGGTGACATCTCTAGGTCAAAACTAGGCGCCCAACCTTTATGCCCCAAGGTCCTTAAATGTTAAGATGACCTTGTCAAGCTCACCAACCCTTATGCGTGTAGGTATCCGATACAAACCCATCCATCCAAGGAAAACCGTGACACCCTAATTTCATAGGCCCACCAACGATTGTACAGGGCATAGGATGGTGTAAGGTTTGGTTGGGAGGGCATGGTTTAACTTAAAATTTGTGAGGGATCGTTCTACTTCTATCATCTAAGTATGCATAGTAGTAAAACGCATAAGAATAGCATTCACATAAATGTGACACAGTATGGCCCATTTTCTCATGGTGATCTCCATCGCCATAGAACATGTCCACCATGATGATCTCCATTTTCATGTTGAGCCATCCTCCAAGTGATGAGTCCTCCAAGAACTAATACAAGCTATTACACCTAACAGCTAGTAATCAAAATTACATAGAATTGGGATCATCACAAGTTAGCATGCATGCCACTACAATAATTGACAACACATATGGCTCCAGCCGTGTTGCCCTACTCACGACATGCAGGTCATGATAAATTTCATACATGCATCACATACATATATGGGCCATACTGATCGCATACATCCTGCAAAAACAAGGTATGCATAGAATCGTATTCTACCGGATCATGTGAACTCGCAGCACCTAGTTACCTTAACGAGATACAAAAATGTTCAAAGGGGCAGCGCCCCTCGCGGTATCTACACAATTTTCTTTAAGAATTTTGATCGGCAAATCTAATTTACCATAAACCGACTCTTGTTCCGATTCAATCAAACTCCTTTGATCACAGTACATCAATTTTAGATCTAGATTCCGATTCGATCAATCATATTGATCTTCGCGTGATTCAACAGGATTTATGTGTCAATGTCTACCCCGATGGCGAAAGCCGACCGGTAGGGGTAAGTCGTTCGACAACCTCAGAATCACGATCACGGAAAGCAAGATCATAGATCAGTCCTGAACCACCGCAATACAAATGATCACATCATTCATATCAATCTACATATCACCATATGCAACCATCCCGAATCTATAACTGAACAGCATCGGCTCTGATACCACTGAAGGGATACGGGTAGGCTACACTAGCGCAAATCAAAATTTTCTACCACGTAAACCAGGATTACTGTTGTCATAGATCACGGGATTACCACTAGACGCGCAGTTGTGGAACTTGATGAAGCGTCGGCAGTCTTGAGCGATCTCGACTCCTCCTCGTTCTCGTCCCACGAGCAAATCCCCTTGCGAGGCTCGTCCAAACGCTACAGATGCAGCGCCTCTGAGGTATCCACACGTACAGGGTGGAAGCGTCAGACGCCGGACTGCTAGGTCCGCGCATGCGACACAGGCGTGAGGAGTGGCGGCTGGGAGGAATGGTCTCACCCTGGTCAGCACGCCCCACCCTCTCTTATATAGGCGTCCCTAGTGGGCTTCTACATTAGCAGCCCATTAGTAGCCTAAGCCTGGTCTAATTCGGATCCAATCCTCATTAGGCTTCCAGCCCCTTAAGTGTGTGACCCTATAGGTTCATATACGTATAGACATGACACGAATACACTTATTCTGTCAATAGTTAGTAGCGGCCTCTAGCAAGACGTGCCAACTCCTAAACGCATACAAAGATCATATCGGAACGAACAATCGCAAGGTTTAGTACATGTCTATATCTTTGCCTCACGATATTTGGTCTAGCTCCAAGCTGACTTTCCTTTCTCGATACTGTGATTCAGAATCCCTTTACTAGGTTAACTCTTAACCATATGTAGCACGGCCATGCATTTTTGGATCCGATCACTCGAGGGGCCCAGAGATATCTCTCTCAAGTAGAGAGGGGAAAATCCCATCTTGATTGACCATGCCTTGCACCATGCTTTAGGACAAACCCGAAAGCTACCTTTATAACTACCCAGTTACGGAGCAGCGTTTGATAGCCCCAAAGTAGGTCGATCCACATCTCAAGTACATGTGACAATCTCAGGTCTAAGGACAAAACGTACATGATGTGTAGAGAGAGAGCTGCAACTAATTGCCAGTCTCAAGTTAGGTCAGTCCAACCCCATGTTCATAACATGTATCCACATCATTGGTTTGACATCTCCATGTCTATGACTTGTGAAACATAGTCATCAACCAATCGATGTGCTAGTCTAATATTCACATGTGTTCTCACATGAACTCCGACTAGGGGCAACTATTAAATAACCATACAAATAAAGAGCTTCACAAACAATTTACATAATTGCCAATCAATACAAGTTGCCTGATATGGATATCCAACGAACATTACAATAACTCATGGATACATAAGAAATATAATCATCTCTATGATTGCCTATCTCTATGATTGCCTCTAGTGCATCTTTCCTTCAATGGTACTAAAGTAGTACCTAGATTATTTTTATGTGATTTGCTGTTAAATATAAAATAGTTGTAAGATTGAGCCAACTAGGCTTTTTATGTAGAAAAAACAGCAGCAATGGAAGTCAAGCACGTGACCACATATGAGCATTACATCTTCCTATTACATGTATCATAAACATCTAGCGAAAAGGCCAAAATACCTATATATTTTTTAAGAACACACGAGATGTGTGTTTTCTTTATTAAGATAGAAAGATTAAAATAATACGTATTTTAATTATGTTTTAGGCTTTGAAAATTGTACTTGTTATATGTCTTAAAATAATCTATAGCCGACACAAAATAGAAATAATTTATGGTCTGATATCGTATATCACATTAAGATATTTAGCGATAGTAACCAGTCTAAGGATTTGAAACAAAGATGGTAACTATCATGATATAACATCTCATGGGCAATTTGAGTGATGCTGTGAAGTATGAAAACATGCAAACTGGAGCTCGTAGGTTGCCATGAGCTCCCACAACGGTCCAAACCATAGGAGTGATGACTACGGCTCACCAAGAAGGGAGGATTCGGGAGTTTGGATGGTATATCACATGCTTTGTCTTTAGGACATGTTCTATTAGTATGCTCTCTCACATGTGTAGACAAATACATGGAATAGGAAAAATACCGAACATACCCATGTATAAGAATTTAGGTATACAAGAGGAGTCTCCAACAAGCTTGATAAGGTTCACTAGTTATTCGATAGGATTTGCACTAGGCTGCAATTCCTATATGATGGAGAAACAGATGGTCAATCAATAAATAGAGCATCGCATATATTTATCAAATAATTTCTCATTATTTTGCATTTTTATAGTTTTAAATTTTAAAAATATTGTGTCAATATTTTCACCAAACATCTGTTTTATACTAAACTAAAACCAATTACGAATCTATGCTAAACCGGATGATCAATTAAAAAAGTACAGCATAACATCCGTTTATCAAATAATTACTAATCCATGTATATTTTGATAGTTTCAAAATAAAAATGATACATCAAATTTGTTTTACCAAAATATATTTTACAATATCTTAAAACAATTTTCAAAACTATGCTAAACCACCAAACTTTTCTGAACCATGCCAAACCTCTCCCCGCATAGCTTTTTTTTATCCCTAACACGTTCAACTCAAGCACCGCATTCTTCAATATACCAAAGTTACTAACTACAAAATTTTCTATTTTTAAATACTGGCATTGTTAGTCAGACAACTTATGGTTCACTAGTACGAAATCATAGACTAATGTTGCCATATTTCGTCCGATAATTTTTCGTGCACAAATTCTAATTCTATGACGTAAGTAGTTTAGCATGAGAAAACATATTTTTTTTAGAAAGGTGAAGATCATTAAAACAATTCTCGGTCATGTTGGTCGACGAATCAGTCTATCTAATGTTGGTTAGTATACTACTAGCTGGATGTGTTTTCACATGTGCATTTTCTAGATATTTGCGAGACGAATTTCTCTTGGATATTTTAAGTTTAGCCTGTCTAAATCTCAGTTGATTGTGGATTTTTTATGTCCCTATCGATTCTGAAAAGCATAATTTTGGTAACTTTTCACTAATCAAAGTTGCACTTTTTAGAAATTAATCGAGATTTATAAAAATCACAGTTGACTGATATTTAGCAACAAAGTACTGGTTGAGCAATTATATGATAGTACTTCAGATCTTCATCGTCTAAAATATGGAAAACATTAATGTTTACAAAGAGGTTACCGAACTCCTTAGGTAGGTATTCAAATGATTTTACATTGATTACTATACTAAAGTGGATTTTTATATGCCCAACAAGAATTGTGGATGAAGCTCTAAGAGAAATAACCGTTGTTAACACTTCTTCAACCTAGAAGTTAAACCGTACCTGCTTTTGATTATCATATGCGTCCTTTGTTTTGATAGGTGACACATCCATGTGCTTCGTTCCCCCACTCCCCTCCCTCCCTCTTTCAAACTTTGACAAACAAAAACTCGATACTGATTGTTTAGAGGGCCGCACGAATCCATCCGAAGTCTGTATGGTCCTCTTAGACGTATACTCACAGTATAAATATACTCGTGTGCCTGCAGTAGACGAAAATCGAAAGTTATATAACAGCAAAAAAAATTAAAATATTACATACAAAGACGTAGATCGCAATAATGGGAGGTGGGATCAGCCGACCGAAACGTGGATTATACTCAGTTCGACCGAGTACACATATACGAAGATATACGTGGCCTTGATATGGGTTTCGACGGGTCAAAAAAATAAAACGGCCCATATAGCTTAAGTTTAGGGGAGGGGGGACCGAAGCACACCGCTTTTCCAATTCATAAATATCATTCGTCTTCGAAATCGCATAAAACTACCACATTGGATCTTGGTTGTCGCAAAATGATAGTTTTATGCTATCAACTCGCATACCACTATGCTCATGGTCCACGGGGAAGAGTGATGCCCATTTTTAACTCCACCCCTCGGGTTCGTTTATTTTAGTGTTGCAAAAAATAAAAGAAAATTAAAAATACTTCAAATTTTAAATCTTTTTACACGTAGGTAGCTAATATGGTCTAGTTTGTAGGAAAATTAATAAACATGAATTTTTATTTTCTTTAAAAAAAAAACATAGCACGGCAAAACATGAATAACTTTTCCATACGATCTCGGATTTTTAAAAAATTATATGAAAATTCATCTACGTGAAATTTTACATTCGCTCACAACCACCTACGATCGATTACCGATTTTTTAGAATATCAAAATTCAAAACGGACATTTTTTTAGCTAAAATAACGTTTTTTGCTGCAAAATAAAAATAACTAACTTACTCGTGACACATCCATAATAGTGTGTCACGAATAAGTTTGGACGGGATTCAAATTCGAAGCAACCACCTATCCCTTATATCCCACCCACCACACCTCTCCTTCTCCTCTTCTCATCTTCTCCTCCCCTTATCCTTCTCTCCTCCACTTCTCCTTCCCCTTCTTTTCCTTCTTCTCCCCTTCTCCTTCTCCTCCTCCCCTTCTCTTTCTCCCCATCTTCTCCTTCTACTCTCCTCTCTCCTTCTCCTCCCCTTCTCCTCCATTCTCATTCTCCTTCTCCTCTTGCCGGTTGCGCCCACTTCCGATCACACCCTCCTCCACCCGTGACCTCCACCCACAAGCTCCTCCGCCCACGACCACGACCTCCCACATCTCCTTGCGGTGGTAGGCTATGGAGAGGCGATGAAGGCTCCGACAAGGCACTACAACACAGAGCTCGGGCGCTGGCGCTTATAGACGCCGAGGCGCAGCCGTAGTCACCACGATCACGCTGGCGTGGCAAAAAAAGACGTCATGAATCACTGCGTCAGGGATTCACGAACGGCGGCGGATTTTTTTGGCGCTGCACAACATGATCCGCCGACCTGGCACTTCTGCGGAAGCAAGGCGTTTACGCCGTGGCCCATGCAGGGCAGCACTACAAACATGTCGTGCTAGCTGTGAGAAAACGGAACAATGTGGTGTTGCCCTACGTAACATGTGCACGGCATAAATTTTTGTGCCCCCAATGATGCTTCTAGGCGCAGAAATTTAGCATGCTGTTTTGATATTTAGGGTTCCACTAATTTACCCGAAATCATAGAAAATCGTAATATAAATCTCACATGATACTTTCAAATATCATCACAAGTACATACCAGTACAGCAATACAGATATCTAGCTATGAGTTCCACAAACACATAATTAATCGATCACACAACTGCTACCTAAGAAAATTCTTCATACACAACACCAGATCATGTATCTACCATTGTTGGTAGCTCCGTTTTGTTGGTATCTTCCATCAATTAGCCCTTGCTTTATCCTTCTGCTTGCAGTGGCTGCATATACGAACAAAGGTAATGTCGTATTACAAAATGTAAGTAATATATAAAGTGAATCTTGTAAATTTATTTTGAAGCTCAAATTTCTTACCTTAACTATGCTATTGCGTATTTCAATGACATATTCAGAAATTGCCTAGGTATATATCTCCTATAAGGTAGATACGGCTCATCAAGGATGTCAGGTCGAGTAAAATTAATATTAAGACCTGATGTGGGTATGTCACCCTCCTGCGTATCTTCATAAGGGCCTCCTAATTCAAATGAATCCTGCTACAGAAAAGACCTCACGGCGTGCAATTCTTCTGTATCATTAAACTCTGGGACGTAGTACACTTGTTTAGCTTGCCATGCAAGGATGAATGACTCGTCGGTGAGATTTTTCCCTATGTGTGTTAGGTGATTAAAGTTCACAAGTTTGATGTTGTACTCATTCGTCTTGGAGCCCCTGAGGGCAGTACTAACCCAATCACACCTGAACAACACGATTGAACCCTTGTCAGCGTAATTAAGTTCAATGATATTTGTGATCATACCATAGTAAGCAGTCACTTGGTTTCCTTCCTTGCCACAGATAGCTATACAGTAATTCATGGTGGCCTTCTGCAGTCCATAAGCCTTTGTACACAATTTGTATCTGTTAACCAAATAAGAACTATATCAGTTCACCCTTCTATAAGGTTGATTATCTAGGACTCTTAGTTCTCGAAGTACACCATCATCGTCTTTAGGTGAAATGTTCAAGACCTATGCACAACAACAAAATTGTACATCACAGTTAGACCACTATGTAACACAGTAGTATCTTGCAAGAAACCTTGATGTCTCACACATTCTGCCAACCACGTGTGAAAAGTCTCTTTGTGTCAACGGGTTTTACTGGTCACAGTTCTGTCAGCAGCCAGAATTTGAACATGTTTTCTTCAATCGAACAATATAATGCCAGTGATTAACCTATAGAATTTTTTGCTATAGAAAAATATGATATAAATATCACATGTAACATTTATATGGCAAAATGTGTTTATAATTTAATAAAACATATCGGTGAACCTGAATCCATGCATTGTCATCCAGTTCTATGATAGCATTTCCAACCAACTTGTGGCCCCCTTTTGCAGAGATATGGCATTGTGGCATCTTCATCTTCATCATCACTTTCGTGATTACGAGCCTTTCGGTTATGCCTGGTAAGACAACCTTGCATGTACCATGAGCAAAAGGTAATGCTCTCATCGAGGACATAACCTTCAGCAATAGATCATTCTTGGTGACTCCTTGTCCTCATCATCAGTTTCAATTTATTCAAGTACCTACAAAATGGGACAAAGCTTTACAACTAGCTAGACAAAACTTCATAGCTAGCGAACAAGAATGCAATTGACAAAGCAGAGGTTACGAACACACCTCTCAACTGGTCACATGCTTAGATAGTGCACATGAATAGCGAGTCTCTTCCCTTGGAAGGTGCACATACAAATGCGCCATGACATCAAAAAAGGAGGGTGGGGAAATCTTCTCCATAAGGCAGAGTGTTTCAGCAATATCAGATTCCAACTTCACCATATCATCGACGTGAATTACTTTGGAGTACATATGTATGAAGAAGATGCTCAAACAAACCAAAACTACGAAAACATGGTATGGAAGATTTTTCTGACGGATAGTGGAAGCAACTGTTGCACTATGACATGGCAGTCATGACTCTTTAGACCAACTAGTTTCCTTTGTTCTACTTGCACCTTGGAGGCTAAACATGATGCACACCCATCTGGGAAATGGGCACTTCTCGAGACTCGACAGAAACTTCTTTTCTTGCTTGTGTATAAGTTGTAGCACGCTGCTCTGATATGAGTTCTGACCACTTTATCGTCTCGAGGAACTTTAACCTCCTTTGGGTAAAGTGTTTCCTTCATGTTGAGAATCTACATATCTAGCCTAGATGCAAGGTTATCCTTTGTTTTATTTTTCACATCTAGGAGAGTGTTGGCAATGTTGTCAAATATGTTTTTTCTCAATATGCATTATATCCAGATTATGCAGTGCATTAAGGTCCTTACAGTACTTAAGTCTGAAAAAGCATGATCTCTTGTGTCACATGCAGGGTTGTCCTCGATAGTGCTATCATGTTTTCGCTTTGCAGCTACCTTTGCACGCTTCTAATATTCTAACTTTCCAAAGATTGTGTTCAAACCAGTGGTTTGCTGATCAATGTCATATCCAGTAATTGGTGTTGGAGGTCCCCTATGCTTAGCATGTGTATAAAAATCATCTGTCTCAGTCCTATACAAGTGATCAAAAGGTAGGAACCTATGGTGAAATAGTCACATGTGACTAAATCATATGTTCTAACACCCGTGTCATACATCTCTTCAAGTTCTTCAACTAAGAGCTCTAGGTAAAAATCTATATTATTTCTAGGAGATCTCGGACCAGGGATCAACAAGGACAGAATAATTTTTTTAGGCTTCATGCATATCCATGGTGGAAAGTTGTATGGAATAGGAATCACAGGCCAAGCGCTATAAGACATGCTTGTTGCACCAAATGGGTTGAAGCCATCTGTAGCCTATCCCAACCTGATGTTACGAGGATCGTCTCCGATCAGTGGATGCAACATGTCCAGGTTTTTCCAATTCTTAGCATCAGCAGGATGCCGGAGCAGACCCTCATCTGTTCACTCATTTGCATGCCATGTTGCATCAGTTGCCGTCTTCTTAGACATAAAAACATCTACGTCCTTCTTATCAGAGGAAAATGTCTGATAACCTTAGCAGCAACTTTGTGAGGCCTCTTTCCATCCTCCCTCAAGGCCTTCCACCTTGAAGTGCCACATGTGGGACAACTATCATGGTTTGCAAGTTTATTCCTATATAAAACACACTCATTTATGCAGGCATCTATGTTGTTATACCCAATGCCTACACCTTTCACAAACTTATTGGACTCATAATAGTTCTTGGGTATTTTATTTTCATCAGGGAATGCATTACCTAATAACTAGAGAATTTCATCAAACATTCCACTGGCTGCTCCCCACAGATTTTTTATGTTCAAGAGCCTAACAATGAAATGCAGCTTTGAGAAATTCTTGCAACTTGCGTACAGATCTAGGGAAGCTTCATATGCCAACTTGGTATAGGTAACAACATCACCAGGAGCATTAGTATTTCCAGCACCATCGGTATGCAGAAAATGCCATGTACTAGTCCTAAGCAGATCATCCATGTCTTAGTCATAGGATGACTAGGAGGTTTGTTGGCGTGTTATTGACGCCTCGTTGGGAAACCCCAAGAGCAAGGTGTGATGAGCACAGTAGCAAGTTTTCCCTCAGTAAGAAACCGAGGTTATCGAACCAGTAGGAGGAAGGAAATGACTCAAAGGTGTTTCTAGCAACTTGGAGACCTGCACAACACAAACTCAAGACTTTGCCCAAATGAACAGTGAGGTTGTCAATCTCACCGGTTGCTGTAACAAAGGATTAACTGTATGGTGTGGAAGGTATAGTAGTTTGCAACAAGTAAATAGTAACAGTGTAAGATGTACCAATGGTAAAGATTGGACCGGGGTCCACAGTTCACTAGTGGTGTTCTCCTTAAGATAAACAAACATGGCATGCTGGGTAAATAAATTACAGCAGGGCAATTGATAGGACGGAGCAAGACATAACAATGCAATACTAGACATTCATGGTCCTATGAGATTCGATTGGGCAATACAACAATATACATAGACCTCCATCCAACTGCATCTATGACTAGAAATCCACCTTCATGTTATCATCCGAACCCCCTCCAGTATTAACTTGCAAGCAACAGATAACTGCTTTAAGCAAAGTGTGTAAGGTAAACAATCCACTTGTTCCATGAACAAGAGATCGTTGTTTTCTGCCTAGTGGCAACAGCACATCTACAACCTTAGAGATTTCTATCACTTCCCTTAGATTAAAGAGAGGCATGAACCCAGTATCTAGCATAAATACCCCCTCTTGGAGTCACTAGCATCTACTCGGCCAAGATAGCTACTAGAAATGGAGAGCATGCAAGATCACAAACAACACAAACATGATAGAATCAGTAAGAAAAAACCACTAATCAATCTGACATAGTAATCTCAATATCCATCAGATCCCCACAAATACAACATGCATGATTACAAATAGATGATCTTGATCATGAACGGAGCTCACAAGATCCAAACATGGTAGCACAAAGGAGATACAACCATCTAGCTACTACATGGACCCGTAGTACAAGATGGAACTACTCACGCTTCATACGGGAGGCTGGCATGATGAAGAAGAAGGCCTCCGGGATGATCTTCCCTCCGACAGGGTGCCGGGAAGAGCTTCAGATTCCCCCGATCTAGGGATGATGGTGGCGACGGCTACAGAAGGTTTCGTGGAATTTTGATCGAGTACTTAGGGTTTTGGCATCGGGGGGTCTTTATAGGAGAAGAGACGAGGCAGGGGGCGGCCAGGGTGGTCACACCCCCCAGGAGCGACTAGCCCTATCATGCGCCGCCAGGGGGTGTGGCCCCCTGGTGCCTCCCCTCCGTCTCGTACTCTAGCTCCGTGTTCCCCAGGGTAAAATATTGACTTTGGCTTTTGTCCCATCCAATTCCGAGAATATTGATTTTCTGCCTTTCTAAAACCAAAAATAGTAGAAAACAGGCAACTGGCACTGTGGCATCTTGTTAATAGGTTAGTACCAGAAAACATATAAAAACATCTCAAAGTGTAGATAAAGCAAAGAAAAGTAGATACTAAACAAGCATGGAACATCAAAAGTTATAGATACGTTTTCGACGTATCAAGCATCCCCAAGCTTAACTCCTGCTCGTCCTCGAGTAGGTAAGTGATAAAAATAATAATTTTTGAGATGACATGCACCATCAAAATCAAGATCAAACCATTTGCAAGCATTAAAAGCTGGGATCAAAGAACTCTGAACATGTGCATGAAAGATGGAGTTCTAACAGTAAGACAAAGTAACTATGCATGCAACATGAAAGGTTACAAACAAAGATCATGAATAACATGCATTGAAAAATGTTTGTTTATTTCGCATACAGAAAACATGATATAGTGGCATTCAGCTTGTCCCTCATGGAATAGCAAATAGATGCATAGGACACCTTCAAAGTTTATAAGAGTGACTAGATACAAATAGCACAAGAACAAGTAATATCAATAATACGCATTAATCAATAAGTTTTGGGACAATGCATATAAAACTAAGAATGGAAACTATGCTCTCTTAACTGGTGCCTAAAGGTAGAAGGTGGAGACTCAATATAATGGTGAAAGAAAGGCCCTTCATAAAGAGAAGCAGGGATTTCTAGTTTCAAAAAGAGCTTCCAAGAATTATGGTACTTGTTAGCTTTGAGCTCTCATTGCCCCTATCATAAGCATCTTGAAGTGATTATGGTTAAAGTGAACAAACTATGGAGTATATGCTTGACAAAGTATAAGTTGGCAATCTCATGTCCCTTGAATACGAGGGTCGCACCTCATACTACTCAACTTTAGTCACCTGTAAGTTCTTGTCATAGTAAGTACATGTGTATCATAGAGAACCGCCAACGGGGTACCCCTTGCACATGATACATGAGCTATCCAATAATCAAAATGATAATGCAAGCAGCCAATGGGCATCTCAGAAATCTTGTCATTTACCATGGGAATATGGTGCTTTTTTCTCTCTTTCCTCTTTTCAATATGTCTCTTTTTTATAAGAAGAAAGCTTCATAGATGTCATTATGGTGATGATGCAAGTTTCCACTATATTAGGCATGGCTTAGGCTAGCGTCCCAGGCGTTTCTCTAACACATATACATAACTCCATGGACTTACAAGCTCCCTCTTTATTTCACACCGGCGACATCCATAGACAAAAAAGCATGATATCGACTATGTACAAAGTACAAGTGCAATGTTGAAAGTGTTTCCCGTGATAACACGGTTCTGCTAATTCCAACGTATAAGTGCAAACATATACAACATAGATGACACAATGGTTCAAGTTTATTAGGGGCAAGAAAAATAAAGTGTTCCATCAAGTTTGTGAGAGATTTAATCACTAAGTTTTCACATAACAAAATACTTTTTAATTGGAAAATAGATGAAAAAAAGAATATACTTGGAATGATGTAACACACCATGAATAGGAATTTATAGTGGACACTTTGGAATAACTTGGTTTCTTGGGAGTTGGATGCATGAGTAGAGCTTACTCATACAAATGGAGACTAGCAAAAGACTGGGAGCGACCAACTAAGAGAGCAATAATGGCCATAATCATGCAGATCGACAAAAAATTACTAATCAAAGCATACAGTGGTACTACAAGTCAAGGACTAAATGATCATATATGCTATGGTGACTTGTTCATAGTCATAACATGGTGTGAGCATGTGCCAAGTCAACCCAAACAAAGCATCAAAGGAGAATACCACAATACTATGCTTTTGTATGCTAAAACAACGCATGATTCCTTCAAGGCACACTAAGCAATCCCAATTGTTTCGAACAAGTCATGCTACAGCAATAATCACTAAGCATAAGGTCAAAACAACACCTAGCATGAAATGATAAAGTCTAAGTCATAGTCAAAGCAAGCTCCTCTTGTACTACTCAAATAAGAACTTTCTACTCTTCTCCAACACCAATCAACTTATTTGAAATAACACAGCGAGAACGGGGGTCCAAACTAATTTATTCAAGCAAACTAAGCAAACCAAATGAAAACTAAGACGTTCCAAGAACAACACAATAGTGTATGAAACAATAAAAACGAAGTGTCTAGACAGACCTGAGCTTTTTATTGATGAAGAAGGGGATGCCTTGGACATCCCCAAGCTTTGACGCGTGTACCTCTTGAATATTTCTTGGGGTGACACGGGGTGGCATCCCCAATCTTGAGCTTTTGTCCATTCTTCATCTTATTACATCATTCTCTCTCTACACCTGAAAAATTTTCCTTCATACAAAACTTCACACAATCTTCATTAGCAACATTAGTGTATTCAAAAGATAATAGACCTTTCGGTTTAGCTTTAAAACAGCAAAACTTTCACTAAAAACACAAGCTACTATAGAAATTCCCTCAAAAAGTTCAATTTTCCAAAAAGAACCCAAAAAGGAATCAATAAGAAGCAAATGCAAATAATGGCAGAAATTTGTCAAAACAGACCAGTAGGTAGAAACCAATTTTTTCTAAGACCTTATGTTGCTCAAATCAGAAAGTGCTGAACTAAATAAAGTTAGCTAAAATACTGGGGGATTTATTCACAAAATATCAGCTCAATCCGACTTACAGAGATTCCTCACGAATTTTATGGCGGAGCACAAAAATATGTTTCAGGACGGCAACTCCCCAAATCTTACTTCCCTCTCATTAGAGGTTATTCTTGGCACAAAAAGCAAACAAAAAGGACAAGGATAGGTTATTACTAAAGTAATAACTTTCAAGACTCAAGAAAACTCTTGGTTTATCTTCCAACAAGTACTTTTCTTTAACGCCTTTAAGTTAGGCACAAGAACCAAGAATCAAGTATTTTCAAATGAAGAAGCATTAACATCAAACCTTGATTTCAAAGGAGGGGCAAAAAGCAACTTCTCTCTACTCATGGGGAAGTGTTCAATACCTTTCTTCAATGGAAATTGATATTTAATTGTGCCTTCTTTCATATCAATAATGGCACCAACAGTTCTAAGAAAAGGTCTTCCCAAAGTAATAGGACAAGAAGCATTGTATTCAACATCCAAAACATAGAAATGAACAGGGACATAAGCATTGTTAACCATAATAAGAACATCATTAACACTCCCCATAAGTTTCTTCTTAGCATTATCATTAAGTGGGACATCCAAATAACAATCTTCCAAAGGTGGCAAATCAAGCATTTCATAAATCTTTCTAGGCATAATAGAGACACTAGAACCAAGATCACATGAAGCTTTGAGATCAAAGTCATTCACTTGCATATTAATAATAGGTTCCCAACTATCTTCTACTTTCCTAGGAATAGAGGCTTTGTGTTTCAACTTCTCTTCCTTAATTTTAATAAGAGCATATGTAATGTGTTTGGTGAAAGCCACATTCATATCACTAGCATCAAGACTTCTAGCAAGCTTTTGTAGGAACATAATCACTTCAGAAATATTGCAACGATCAAGATCAAAATCAATCTTAGCATCACTAGTAGTAGGCTCATTGGGCTTAGGAATTGTGGTAGGAGGAATAGGGACTTCTTGTGGTTTAGTGGCATCCATATTGGTGGTGGTAGTGTACACACTATTGTTTCTAGCAATTTCAGCTTCTCTTTTCCACTTAGCATGTAGTTGGGATAACAGTCTAACATTTTCATCAATAGTAACTTGTATTGCATGAGTAACAACAAAGGTACTTTCCAAAGTTTCAGGTTTAGCATCCATTTTATTAATCAAAGAGGACTGTTCTTTAGACAAAGAGGAAATCTTTTTCTCAACATTCAAAAGCTTTTCCTCCATAGTCTTTTTGAAAGTGGTTTGTTTACTAATAAAGTCTTTGAGCATGACTTCAAGTTCAGAGGGGGAACTTCTAGTATTGTTGTAGGAGTTTCCAAAGGTATTGCCATTATTAGGAGGATAAGACCTATAATTGTTGTTACTACCAAAATTATTCCTATAGGCATTGTTGTTGAAATTGTTGTTTCTAATGAAGTTGACATCAACTTGCTCTTCTTGAGCAACCAAAGAGGCTAAGGGAACATTATCAGGATCTAAAGGAGCTTTTCCATTAACAAGCATAGCCATTATAACATCAATCTTATCACTTAAAGAGGAGGTTTCTTCAATAGAATTTACCTTCTTACCATGTGGAGCTCTCTAAGTGTGCCATTCAGAATAATTAACCATCATATTATCAAGGAGTTTTGTTGCAGCACCCAAGGTGATGGTCATAAAGGTACCTCCAAGAATTTGAATCCAACAGGTTTCTTGAAGAGAAGTTCAAACCTGCATAAAAAGTCTGGATAATCATCCAAGCAGTAAGTCCATGAGTGGGACAATTCTTAACCAAATATTTCATTCTTTCCCAAGCTTGAACAACATGTTCATTATCAAGTTGTTTAAATTTCATAATATCACTTCTCATGGATATAATCTTAGCAGGAGGATAGTATTTTCCAATAAAAGCATCTTTGCACTTAATCTAAGAATCAATACTATTTCTAGGCAAGGATAGCAACCATTCTTTAGCTTTTCCTCTCAAGGAGAAAGGAAACAACTTGAGCTTAATAATATCTCCATCTACATCCTTATATTTTTGCATCTCACAAAGTTCAACAAAGTTATTGAGGTGGGCAGCAACATCATCAGAACTAGCACCCAAAAATTGCTCTCTCATCACATGATTCAACAAAGTAGGCTTAATTTCATAAAAGGTAGCATCAGGAGAAGGTGGAGCAATAGGAGTACTTAGGAAATCATTATTGTTTGTGCTAGTGAAGTCACACAACTTGGTGTTCTCAACAGAGTTTATTTTGGCTAAAGTGGAGCAAGCCAACAGCAGCAGCAACTAGAGCAGGGACTAATTTTTTTGTGTTTTTGATAATAGAAAGCAAACCAAACTAAACTAATTTTTTTTGGAGTTTTTGATAAAAATATGCAAACAAAACCAAGAAAAAGAAACTAAGCAAAACAAAAACAAAGTAAAGAGAAAGGTTGTGAAGGACTCCCCTTGTGAAGACGTCCTTAGCCTCCCCAGCAACGCCGCCAGAAAAAGCTTGTTGGCATGTTATTGACGCCTCGTTGGGAGACCCCAAGAGCAAGGTGTGATGAGCACAACAGAAAGTTTTCCCTCAGTAAGAAACCGAGGTTATCGAACCAGTAGGAGGAAGGAAACGACTCAAAGGTGTTTCTAGCAACTTGGAGACCTGCACAACACAAACTCAAGACTTTTCCCCCAACGAACAGTGAGGTTGTCAATCTCACTGGTTGCTGTAACAAAGGATTGACTGTATAGTGTGGAAGGTAATAGTGGTTTGCAACAAGTAAACAGTAACAGTGGAAGATGTACAAATGGTAAAGATTGGACCAGGGTCCATAGTTCACTAGAGGTGTTCTCCTTAAGATAAACAAACATGGCATGCTCGGTAAATAAATTACAGCGGGACAATTGACAGGACTGAGCAAGGCATAACAATGCAATACTAGACATTCATGGTCCTATGAGATTCGATTGGGCAATACAACAAGATACATAGACCGCCATCCAACTGCATCTATGACTAGAAATCCACCTTCAGGTTATCATCCGAACCCCCTCTAGTATTAAGTTGCTAGCAACAGATAACTGCTTTAAGCAAAGTGTGTAAGGTAAACAATCCACTTGTTCCATGAACAAGAGAACGTTATTTTCTCCCTAGTGGCAACAACACATCTACAACCTTAGAGATTTCTATCACTTCCCTTAGATTAAATAGAGGCATGAACCCACTATCTAGCATAAATACCCCATCTTGGAGTCACTAGCATCTACTCGGCCAAGATAGCTACTAGAAACGGAGAGCATGCAAGATCACAAACAACACAGACATGATAGAATCAATAAGACAAAACCACTAATCAATCTGACATAGTAATCTCAATATCCATCGGATCCCCGCAAACACAACATGCATGATTACAAATAGATGATCTTGATCATGAACGGAGCTCACAAGATCTAAACATGGTAGCACAAAGGAGGAGATACAACCATCTAGCTACTACATGGACCCGTAGTCCAAGGTGGAACTACTCATGCTTCATACCGGAGGCTGGCATGATGAAGAACAAGGCCTCCGGAATGATCTCCCCTCCGACACAGTGCCGGGAAGAGCTTCATATCCCCGCGATCTAAGGATGATGGTGGCTACAGACGGTTTCGTGGAATTTTGATCGGGCACTTAGGGTTTTGGCATCGAGGGGTCTTTATAGGCGAAGAGGCGAGGCAGGGGGGCGGCCAGGATGGTCACACCCCCCAGGCGCGGCTAGCCCTAGCCCGCGCCTCCAGGGGTGTGGCCTCCTGGTGCCTCCCCTCCACCTCGTACTCTGGCTCCGTGTTCCCCACGGTAAAATATTTACTTTGGCTTTTGTCCCGTCTAATTCCGAGAATATTGATTTTCTGCCTTTCTGGAACCAAAAACAGAAGAAAACGGGCAACTAGCACTATGGCATGTTGTTAATAGGTTAGTACCAGAAAACATATAAAAACACCTCAAAGTGTAGACAAAGCAAAGTAGATACTAAACAATCATGGAACATCAAAAATTATAGATATGTTTCCGACGTAGCAAGGTTTAGTACCCATGCTACATTCAGGTAAACTAGAACTCCCATCAACAGACTCACCATGAAAAACCCAATGCATATATCCTGGCAGAAAACCCTTATCAACCAAGTGGTCAACAACAAATGCACGGTCATGCCAATACAGATTGGCACAAGCAAAGGAAGGACCAAAATTTTTTCCTACATTTGCTGACCGGGAGAATGCGAAATCCAAAAAACATTCCAACCCATGTTCGTATTCCACTGTCTGTCTAAATGAATACATCCATCTCTTGTCCATTTATGTGCTTCTCTAACAATCGAAGTACAGAAAGAAAAACAATCTGGGCAGTGTGGAAGGGGGTGTCCTTGGGGAGGCTCTCCCCGTGTGTCGACACGGTGGGGGCCAAGGGGGCGGTGTCCCTAGGGAGGGGGAGCCGATTGAGGGAGGGGGCGCCGGTGGAGGGAGGCGGCGACGGTGGCAGAGGAGCTAGGGTTGTTGTTTGGGGAAAGATTGGGGATCGAGCGAGCGGCGGTATAAGTGAAATTTCACAAACATGCTCGCCGTGTCCGGGGAAAGCTCAAAGTCTATGACATGTGGGACCTACTGACTTTTCGAGGCAAAATATCTTTTTGCCACGTTACACTTATCCACGGCAAACAAAACTGCCTCCTTAAAAAATGCACGAGTGTGCCACAACTGTAAACAAACCAAAGTATTAATAAGAAGAACACATCAATCAAAGACATATGATCTTATACACAACTGTTCTTATATATTTATTAAACTGCATCAACAACATATCTTATACACATCTCAAGCCTAACAAATTACTTTTAAATTAGGCCTAAGTGAGTCCATCAAATCCACGAGGCAAGCCAACTCGTTCACAATCTCTGACACTTCACCATGGGTAGAGGCATTGGCTTGATTCCTCTACTGCAATTCTAACATTCAATTCGCGAGTGGCCATTTCATACTCATCTTGCTCAGCTTTCTTCCGCATGAGCTCCAATAGTTGTTGCATCCTCCCGCTGTGCGGACCATCGGCCCATGTAACACAGCTGCACCTCGGAGTTTTGTAGTGGCACCCGAGGAGCTTGCGGCCGCTGTTCATGTCGACGTATGCGACGCGGCTTCATTTCATAGCCACACCAGCATCTAGCCCCTGACCGTCATGGAGACCGGTCCATTCGTCTGAATTCGTGCACTCGATCCAGTTTGGCATGATCTACGAAGAAAATTCCCAAATAATATAAGAGAAAACTCCAATCAATTATATATATGAGAAAGTGATAAAAAAACCAAAAATCAGAAAGAGGACAACCCAAATCAGAGAAATAGAGATCGATTGAATAGCCTTCTCAAGCTTCCCCTCGTACTGTGACTGTCGACTAGACGCATAGCACAAGATAGGCTCCAAAAATTGTAATTCCCGATGACGCTCATTCCTAAAAATCTTGATAAGTACTCGATGTGTCTACGAATCGTACTGACAGCACTTTCATGTATGTAACTGCTCCGTCTTGACCTCTTGTCCTCTCCGATGCGACGACGATGATCTACTCTGCCTTGACCTATCATCGTCGTCGTCGTCGGAGAGGACAAGAGGTCAAGGCGGAGCATATCTTGGGTGTAGGATAAGGATGACCGGCGGAACGGGGAGAGGGGACAGTCACCGGAGGAAGCAGCATGGAGGAGAGCTCAGACAGAGGATGGGGCAACGGAGTACAGGTGGGGCGCAGTGGAGACGGCGTCATTCCGGTCGTCGGAGGAAGGAGATTGAGAGTGTGGCTCCCAGCGGGATTCCGATCCAATCTAGGAACGCGAGGCCTTCAGTACCATCGCTGTTAGGGCCACATCGGTAGCCTGTGCAAAACTGGTTTCTGTTGGAGATATGCCCAAGAGGCAATAATAAAGTGGTTATTATCATATCTTCATGCTTATGATAAATGTTTACATACCATGCTAAAATTGTATTAACCGGAAACATTAATACTTGTGTGATTTGTAAACATAAAAGAGTCCCTAGTAAAGCCTCTTGTTAAACTAGCTTGTTGGTTAATATATGATCATGGTTTCCTGATCATGAACATAGAGATGTTATTAACAACAGGGTCATATCATTAGGAGAATGATATGATGGACATACTCCTATAGTTAAGCGTAGCATAAAGATCAAGTCATTTAATATAGTTCATTTGTTGTATGATTTCTTATACATAGTAACCTAATTCCTTCGACCATGAGATCATGTTAATCACCATCACCGGAAGGATGCTTTGATGACATCAAACACCACACCGTAACTGGGTGGCTATAAAATTGGCATTGAGTGTTCAGAAAGTATGTGTTGAGGCACATGGATCAAGAGTGGGATTTGTCCATCCATATGAAGGATAGATATACTCTGGGCCCTCTCGGTGGAATGTCATCCAATTAGCTTGCAAGCATGTGACTGGCTCACAAGGGATCACATATCACGGTAACAAGAAAAGTAACAAGGTTGAACTAGGTATGCAGAGATACCGACGATCAAAACCTCGGATAAGTAAACTATCGTGAGACAAAGGGAAATTGGTATCGTACGTAAGTGGTTCATTCGATCGCAAAGTAATCGTATAAATATGTGGGAGCCATATGAATTTCTATATTCCTCTATTGGTTATTGATCAGAGAAGTGTCTCGGTCATGTCCGCATAATTCATGAACCGTAGGGAGACACACTTAAGGATTCGATGTTGTTGTGTAGTTATGGAATGATGAGTAAGAGACCGAATGTTGTTCGGAGTCTCGGATAGGATCCGGGATATCATGAGGAGATTCGGAATGGTCTGGAGAATAAGATTCATATAAGGAAAGTCCTGTTTCGGAGTTCAGAAATGATTCCGGTGTTTTCACCAGGAATGTTCTAGAAGGGTCTGGAAGGTCCGACACTCCAGAGGGGAAGGGTACATGTATGTGTCATGACAATGTGGAATGGTTGCATCATGTACTAGGTCACTTGGCTGGGCAATATGATGAGAGAAATCAAATCCAAGTTTGAAAGTCAAACGCCAATTTGAAAAGTCAAATCTGAAGTTTGCTTGGTGGAGGGAGAGTAGGAAACCTACTTAGGGAGGAAGTCCTACTCCCTCCACCCGCCGGCCAAGGAGGAGGAGTTGGAGGAGGACTCCCTCCTCCCAACCGCCTCCCTCCCACCTATATAAGGAGGGGTAGGGCGCCCCTACCCCTCACACCCAAACCCTAGCCCA
Organism: Avena insularis; assembly: GCA_023614405.1. Lineage (NCBI taxonomy): Eukaryota > Viridiplantae > Streptophyta > Magnoliopsida > Poales > Poaceae > Avena > Avena insularis. The sequence goes on along the minus strand of CM042691.1, from coordinate 39,913,811 downwards.
TAGGCGCCACCACCTCCAAGTGTCGTCGCCGCCTAGAGCTCCTCCAAGTCGCCGATTAGGGTTTACCCAAACCCTAGCCGCCGGACAAGCCAACCCCTTGGTGCCCTCTATTCCGTAGATCGCCAAGGCCCTCTCTTACTCCACCATACTCGCTCCGGCTTAAGGCGAAGCCCTGCGAGATCTCCCCTCTACTTCCGACACCACGCCGTCGTGCTACCAGAATCACGAGGAGAGTGCTACAACCTCCGCTGCCTGCTAGAACAAGGGAGAGGAAGGTCTTCATCGAGTACCGAACGTGTGACCGACTGCGGAAGCGCTGCCGGAACGCAGCACCGGAAGGATCGTCTACGCGATCTTGAGATCGGAAGTGTACGACTACATCATCCACGAGAATATGATCTATTTAACCGCTTTGGATCTTCGAGGGTTAGTACTCTATCGACTCGTTGCTGCAATCTAGTAGATAGATCTTGGCTTGTGTGTGTTCATGCGATAGAAATTTTTTGTTTCCCATGCTACGAACCCCTATAGTGGTATCAGAGCCGTGTCTATATGTAGATCTGTTGCACGAGTAGAACACAATGGTCATTGTGGGCGTTGATGCTTTTGTTGTCGATTGCTTCTTGTGTACTTTGCATCTTGCGGGATGGTGGGATGAAGCGTCCCGGGCTAACCTTACATGACATCGTTCATGAGACTTGCTCCACGCTTGACATGCAACTTGTATTGCATAAGTGGCTTTGTGGGTGCCTTTTTCTCCCAACATAGTTAAGATTCAATTTACAACGGGTGATTGACAATACTAGTATCAATGTTGTGGTTCTTGTTCATAAGTTAGAACGACACTTATTGAAAGCCCCAAACCACGTAAAACATGCAAAGAAAATTAGAGGCGTCTAACTTTGTTTTGCAGGGGTGTCCTGTGATGTGATATGACCATGATTGTGATTACATATGATGTATGCAATGTTCCTTATTGTAAGTCGGCAACCGGCAGGAGCCATATGATTGTCTTTTAATTCCGTTAAGTCCTACGTGACTATTATTCAAGATAGTTGTAATAGTTGATGCTGGTGGAAGACAACCATGAAGCGGCGCCATTGACCTTGACGCCACACCGGAGATCATGGAGATTATGCTGGTGGAAGACAACCATGAAGACAACCATGAAGCACAAGAAGAAAGGCCATATCATATCACATATTATGAATTGCATGTGATGTTAATCCTTTTATGCATCTTGTATTGCTTAGTTCACGATGGTAGCATTATAAGATGATCCCTCAAGCACACAATTTCAAGTTTTAAAGTGTTCATCCTTAGTAAGTACCGTTGCTAAAGCTCGTTGTTTCGAAGCATCACGTGATGATCGGGTGTGTTAGATTATGCGAGTGTATACAACGTGAGCAAGCCAGATTTGCTCATGCGGAAGCTAAGGTTTGATCTTGACGAGCCTAGCATGTACAGACATGGTCTCGGAACACGGATCACCGAAAGGTAATGCATGAGTCATATAGTAGATATGATGAACATGTTGATTGTTTGCCAATGAAGCTACATCAACTCTCGTGATGATCGGTTTTGATGTGGTGGATTTGGTTCGTGTGATCACTAAAACAATGTGAGGGATATTGTTTTGAGTAGGAGTTCAACAGCAGTATGATTAAAAGTTGAACACTATTTATCATAAATTAAATTAAAGTGAATTTGCATAGTTGTTGTAGTCATTGGCATCCGTTTACCACCTTGCGCTTAGTTTTAATTGAGATCATAGAACTATAGAATTCTGGTTAGTTACTTTACGAACTGGTATCGTATTGTTTTGAAGTGTTAATCTAAAGTTTAAAAGTCTCATTGCAAACTTTCAGTAAGTTTCGATTACTCCGTGAAGTTTAATAGTTGGTATTAAAACAAGAGTAACAATTCCAGTGTTAGTATATAAGTATCATGTTTATCTCCATGATTCTTGATATTTGAAAGATAGTTTCAATATCAAGGTAATCTAGGAGTTGAAAGAGTTGTTTCAGAAACCATCATGTATGGGAGATATTGCGATATCTGAAACAATATTTTGTTTACAACATGATAGAGTATAATATGGCAAAGTTGATGTTCTCATATTTGATGAGAATTTACAAAAGGTTGGAGACACTAGTTGTCCTAATCCTCCAAAAGGTTTTGGAGAGCAACATTATACTCGCGATTCACCGTAATAAGCTAAAAGTAGCTTGATCATGAATAATTCCATGATAAGGGTGAATATTTGATGTAGGTAAAATGTTTACTACACCAAGAGATTACTAAAGAAAGGAATTTGAAAGAACACCAAACATTTGATGATGGTGATCTACTTCAAAGTGCAAGTCCAAAGACATTGGTATTTAATTATACATGCTTTGGACTATGTGTCATGTGTATTGATCCACTATTGATGTTGATAGATTCTTTCAAAACAGAAAAGGAAATACTGAAAGAGAATCTCATAAAGCCTCCACTTCTCCGAGTGACAAGTTGCTGCCGTTGTCGGTGATAATGCTATGTGGGAGACCAAAACACGCTCAAGATCTTTGGCATGCCAAAACACGCTCCTCCTCGAGAAGGTCCACATCTAGGCGTCTGGATTCTTCAGCGTCATCTTCGTTGTAGGCGGCAACTCTTGGTGCATCATGAAGAATGTCGGAAGGCAGGATGACTTCTGCTCCATATACCATGAAGTAAGGGGTGTAGCCGGTGGATCTGTTGGGTGTAGTTCGTAAACTCCACAACACAAATGGCAATTCTTCCGCCCAAGATCTAGCTGCTCTATGTAGCGGTGCCTCAAGACGTGGCTTGATTCCCTGCAGAATTAATCCATTGGCTTGCTCAACCTGACCATTGGACTGTGGGTGTGCCACAGATGCAAGGTCAAGTCGGATGCCCTTCTCCCAACAATAAGCCTCCACTTCTCCGAGTGACAAGTTGCTGCCGTTGTCGGTGATAATGCTATGTGGGAGACCAAATCTCACCACTAGATCTCGGACAAACCTAAGGGCAGTTGCCCCATCGAGCTTTCTAATGGGTTTAGCTTCTATCCATTTAGTGAATTTATCAACTGCTACTAGCAGATGCGTAAATCCACATGGTGCCATTTATAACGGTCCCACCATGCCTAGCCCCCAGACCTTAAACGGCCAAGTTATTGGTATTGTTCGCAATTCTTCAGCAGGAACATGTGGTTGTCGGGCATAATACTGGCATCCGATGCATGTCTCAACCAGCTTGTCAGCGTCTGCCTTCGCGGTCAACCAGTAGAATCCTTGCCAGAAGGCTTTCATGACCAAAGATCAGGGAGCGGCGTGATGCCCGCAATCTCCGAGATGGATTTCGCGTAGGGTTTCATTACCTTCTTGCTGGGAAACACACTTAAGGTATACACCAGTAGTGCTCCTTTTTTAGAGTTGTCCATTGATTATGGTATAACCCTTTGGTCGTCGTACTATTTGCCGTCTTTCGACTTCGTCGTCGGGCAAAGTTCCGTGTTCGAGAAACTCCATGAACGGTTTTGTCCAAGCCGGAGGGACCTATGCCACCATGTGGACAAAAGAGTCTACTCTGTCCGGGTTGTCGATGTCTGCTCCCTTCACGGATGGTGTCCGTAGATGCTCTAGGAAAACTCCAGGCGGAATTTGTTTGCTCCCTGATCCAAGCTTAGACAGTAGATCAGCTGCCTTGTTTTGCTCCCTAGGTACATACTTGGCTTCGTAGCCCAAGAAGCACTTGGATATCTCGTCCACTTCATCTCGATATTCCGCCATCATAGGGTTCCGCGCATTCCAGGTGCCAGCCACCTGCTAGGAAACCAAGTCGGAATCTCCACAGAAAACTATGTGCTTGATGCCAATATCCTTGGCTACGCGTAATCCGTGAATGAGTGCTTCATACTCCGCCATGTTGTTCATAGCCTCGAAGTGGATCTGCAGAACGTAGTGTAGCTTGTCGCCAGTTGGTGACTGTAACAGTACACTAGCCCCCGAGCCGTTGAGCAGCTTTGATCCGTGAAAGTGCATCACCTAGTATTCTGGCTCCGGCAATGGGGTAGCATCTGGCATCTCCGTCCAATCTGCAATAAAATCCGCCAAGGCTTGTGACTTGATAGCATCGCGTCTCTTGTAGGTGATCTCGAAGGCGGCAAGTTCAATGCCCCACTTCACGACCCTTCTAGTAGCGTCGCTATTGTTTATGATGTCGTACAGTGGAGTCTTGCTCACCACTGTGATTGGGTGCTCCTGAAAGTAGTGTCTCAGCTTCCGAGAAGCAAGGAATACTCCATAAGCTATCTTTTGCTAGTGCGGGTAACGCTGCTTGGACTCCGTCAAGACCTTGCTTACATAGTAAACTGGTCGTTGAACTCCGTTCTCATAGCCTGGTTCCTTCCGCTTAACCACGATGACGACGCTGATTACCCGGTTGGTGGCCGTCATGTAAATTAACATGGGCTCTCCAGACTCGGGTGCTGCAAGGATAGACGCTGAGGAAAGTGTCTCCTTGAGCTGCTTCAATGCTGCATCTGCTTCGTTCGTCCACGTGAATTTGTCCGCCTTCTTCAACAACTTGTACAGCGGCAGAGCCTTATCTCCAAGTCGGCTGACGAACCTACTAACTGCTGCAACACAAATTGTTAGTCGTTGCATGTCTTTTAGACATGTCGGACAGTTTATGTTTAAGATGGCCTTGATTTTCTCTAGGTTGACCTCGATTCCACGATGGGAAACAATGAAGCCCAACAATTTGCCGGCTGGAACCCCGAAGACGCACTTATTAGGGTTAAGCATCATGTTGTATTTCCGGAGATTGTCAAAGGTTTCTTTTAAGTCGGAGATTAAATCATTTGATTTTTTATACATCACCGCTATATCGTCCACATAGGCGTGAACGTTCCGACCAATCTGATCGTGTAAGCAACGTTGCATTGTCCGCTGGTACGTAGCACCTGCGTTTTTGAGCCCAAAGGGCATCGTGACATATCAAAACGTGCCATAGGGTGTAGTGAACTAAGTGGCCAATTGGTCCGACTTCCTCATCTTGATCTGGTGGTATCCTGAGTATGCATCGAGAAAACACAAAATTTCCGAGCCAGTCGTCGAGTCAATGAATTGGTCAATGCGAGGCAAAGCAAACGGATCTTTGGGACATGCTTTGTTCAAGCCGGTGTAATCAACGCACATTTTTAATTCTTTGGTTCCCTTTTTGGGGACAAGTACATGATTGGCCACCCATTGGGTGTGAAGGACTTCTCGGATAAAACTAGCCTTAAGTAACCTAGCTATCTCCTTGCCTATGGCGCGTCTCTTCTTATCTCCAAAGTGTCGTAGAGGTTGCTTCATTGGTTTGCATTTAGGATCAATATTTATGATGTGCTAGGCAAGTTCCCTAGGTACACCTTTCATGTCGGCAGGTTGCCAGGCAAAGATGTCCCTATTCTCATGGAGGAACTCGACGAGCGCCCTTTCCTATTTGGGATCCAGGTTCGTCCCAATGGCGGTGGTCTTGGAGGCATCGCCTACCACAAGTTCCACCGGCTTGGTTTCGATGGTGGCATTGAATGCTGGGGCGGAGTCAGAAATCTGTTTCTTCGACGCAGGCATCTCTGAGGCATCGGCCTTGCTCTAGATCTCCTTGAATTCTTCGTTGTAGAGGACAGCTTCCGCATAGGCTGCTTCTCCAATCTCGTAGTCCGTAGCTTTGGCAAAGCTTCCGGATACGGTGATGACACCGTTTGGTCCGGGTATCTTGAGTTTGTTGTAGACGAAGCATGGCTTGGCCATGAAGGTGTGGAATATGTCGCGGACGAATATGACGTGGTACACGCTCTTGAAGGGGACCACCTCAAAGGTCATGCGCTCTTGGCGGTAATTATTAACATCACCAAAAGCAACCTGAAGTGTGATGCACCCGAGGGACCGAGCCTCCCGACCAGGAACTACGCCGTGGAAGATGTTGTTGTCCGCCTTAGGTTTGCCTCCGTCAAGTTCATCTTCTGCAGTGTATCCAGGTACATGATGTTGATGCTGCTTCCACTATCCACCATACATTTGGTGAACTCATTGCCATCAATCAAGGGGTTGATGACCATGGCGTATTGGTTCTCCGTGGGGATAAGGTCTGGGTGATCCTTTCTGTCCCAAGTAATTGGAATTTCTGACCAGCGCAGGAACCAGGGAACTGGGGGTAGAGTAGCCATCAGTATCCTCATAGAGGTCTTCTGTTGTCGGACGGTGGGGGTGCCAAGGAAAGTGTGGAAAACTACCGCCTTCTTCTTGAAGGGGTTCTTGACTTTATCGTCGCTCTTGGCGGCGTGCTTGGGGTCAGTATCCTCGTCCATGTCACTTGAATCCTTAGAATCCTCCTCTTTCTTCTTCCCCTTGCCCTTGCCTCGCGGTTTGTTCTTCCGACTTCGCTTGTAGCCGGACTCCGGGTCCTCCTTGAGGTCGTTGACGAACTTGCAGTGGCGATTGGTGTTGGTGGCCTTGCCGTTGGCATCGAGGTGTACAAGGCACGGCATATCGCGGTACTCTTTGTAGGTTTGGGGAACATGGAGCGCTGTCGAGGTAGTTTTACTTCCTCGCTGCTGCCCACGACCAGCTCCCCGTCCTCGGCCACGTTGTCTGCCATCACCTCGTCCTACGAAAGTCATGTCGACCATGTCGGGATTTTTATTTTCTTCTGGTGCGGTTTTCCGCTTGGTGCTGTTGTTCCTCCGAGCTTGAGTTGGAACGGCCGTTGCCGGCAGGGAGCCGCGAGCATCCTCGTCGGCAGCTGCGAACTCACTGGCCAACTAAATCATCTAGCTCAAGTCAAGCTGGTGATTGACCTGCAAGCGCTTCAGTTTATGTCGGAGCAACGTGCCCCTTTCCAATCCATCAATGAAGGCGGCCATGGCGGTCTGAGCGTGCACTCCTGCGCAGGAATTCTTCATATCCAGCCAACAGGATAGGTAGGCGCGAGATGTCTCGTCTTTCTCTTGCACACACCGTTGTAGATCGCCGACAGTGCAGGGACGTTTATACGTACCCTCGAAGTTCTTTGTGAATGCTTCTTGCATGTCCAACCAATTGAAGATGGATTTATCCGGCAAGTCATCAATCCATTGACGGGCTGTGCCCGCCGACATCAATGGGAGGCACTTGACGGCGACGTTGGGGATACCTCCGGCAATCTCCATCACGTTGCCGTAATCCTGCAACCATGTGGCTGGCTTGGCGGTGCGGTCATAGGGCTTGATGGTCTTGTCAATCCGGAAACCTTTGGGGTAAGTTGCGGACCGTATCACTGGTCCAAAGCAACGTGGTCCCAGGTATGGTCCTTCCCGGGCCTCATGGATCTTGTCTATCCGTGAACGTGCGTCGTATGGCTCTGGGCTTCTTTTCTTCTTGTCAACAGGGGATGGGCTGCGTGAGCGACACGGGCCCCGTCCTCCATGGTGACTGCTAGGTGGTGACGGAGGCGGAGGTGGCGGAGGGTTAGCCTTCTTGCTGTTACCCTCATGCGACGCCTCACGCTTGTCGCGGTTGCTTGTCGGACGCGGAGGGTCATGGCGTGACATGATCATGTGTCCTTGGTTGTGCTCTCCGTCATGACGGGTCTGCTCCGTGTTGTCGCGGATGACGATGTCGCTTTGCCTTGGCGGGGGCATATCCGTACGACGGTGAGCCTTGGGGTCTTCTCGATGTCGGGGGGAACGAGGCGGTGGTGATGGGAGACGAGGTTGGGCTTTGCCTCCATTGTCGGAGGATATGAGGATAGCATACTTCCTGTTGCGTCCATATCTCCGTCTTCTTTCTGATGAACCCGTCTGAGACCCGACATCAAGAGGAGATCTGTCCCTTGGCGGCTTATGCTGGCTAGACTGGAAAAACGCTGGGTCAAACTCAAGCCTCTGAGAGGTGGCCTTTTCCTGCTGTTTTACCGCCTTGGCCACTAGGTCATAGACCTGTTCCACTGCCTCAGGCGATCGATCCTGCTCCAGAAGGGTCTTGGCAACGGCGAGGTTGAGGAGAGGAGTGGGCATCACCTGCCTGCCTTCACTGTCAATGTATGGCTTGGCCTGTGCCGGCTTCGGGGGAGCCCATCCTAAGTTTTGCCACACACCAGGATCATTGATGACGCGAGCTAGAGCTTTCTTGGCCTTCTGCTGCCATAGCAGAGTCTTGTACTCGGCCTCCATCGCTCTAGCTTTCTCTATGGACTTCTGCGCGTTGACCAGATCTCGGTCTAGTTTAGCGCCTTGCTCCGCTATGGCCTACGCTTCCTCCAGTAGCTGTTGGCGCTTCTCGTTAATCTGGGTCACGTTCCGGATATGAGCTACGGCCAGTGGCTCGACGAGGAGGTTGTCGTACATCACTCTATCAGCTGGAGTAACTTGGGCAGCAGAAGACGTAGATGCTGGAGGCGGTAAGTTTGCGGTGTTGTTGTTGCTCGGTCCGGTGCCGAGTTCGTGCGGCTGATGCACTGGGTTGGGCGGAGGGGGCATGTCCCTCTCGCGATCATTGTCGCCAGCGAGAGGTGGTCCCTTCCCCTTGTCCAGCGCTGTAGGCGGAGCTCTTCCGGGTTGATCTTCATCCATCGCCGTTCCAATGGTGACGAACACTTCTCGGGAAGCGACGGTGTTGTTGGCCTGCTCGTCGCGCTGGTAATCCTCCTCCATCTCCTGCATGGCAGAGTCTAGCTCCTCCGGGCTGAAATCTATCTCCTCTGAATCTGCACTGAAGTCGGCGTAAAGCGCGTCAATCATAGAGTCAGAGGGTGTCGGGGCTTCCTCAATGACGGGGGGTGGAGGTGCAACAGGTGCGATGATGACTGGAGGTGGTGGCGCTGCTACGGCGATGGCGGCCGGAGGTGGTGGTGGTTGAGCCGGTGGTGCTCCGTCAATGAGCTCCAGAGCTGTCTGAGCCGCATGCTCAGCCTCCGCGTAGTTGTTGACGGTATTCACCATGCTTTCGAAGGTGAGGCGTCCTAAAGCCTGCTGCCGCCTTAGAGAATGCCAGAGAAGCGTTCACTGGTCCAGTCCTTCTACAAAGTGATACATAGCATCATCATTGGGGTAGTGTGCCAGATCGGCTCGTATACGGAAGCACCTAGCAAGGTAATCGCGGGGGGTTTTTGCTCTCTCTCTAAACGCAACGCGCCAGATCGAAGATGGTAACCACTACGACGAACTTGGATCTCTGTTGTCCAGACGCACGGGCGAAGCCGGCGGATTTTCCACCGTTATATCCTGCACATGGGAGGTTTGAGTGGGCCTTGAATTTTTCCGATCTTTGCCAGAAAAATCCAAGGAGAGATCCGACATCGATCCTTACGCGAAAGTATCCTGCCCGTAGATGGTCCGTGCGGGTCTTGGTGGTCCTCCGACTCCCAGGGAACTAGTGCCCGAGTCGGTTTCGCCGATGAGGAGGTGGATGTCTCCAATGGGGACGATCGAGCATTGCGTAGGGTTCGTCTTCGCCGGGATCCAGAACTCGTCGGGAGGGACGATCGGAACGTTGCCGAAGAAGAGAACACGTCCGATAGCTATGGTTTCGCCGATTCCCGCGATGACCTTGGTCCTCGCCCGCTGAAGAGCCTGAAGCGCCTCTTGCCCCATGGTGGGCGCCAACTGTCATGGTATTGCCGACGAGTACGCCATGGAGGGGTCCTTACAGTGCGTGTTTAGAGACGTGGGGGAAGGCAGACGGTTGACGGGTACATGATAACACAGCTTACCCAGGTTCAGATCCCACGACGGTGGCGGAATCCTACTCCTGCTATAAATCACTATAATGACAATACGCCGAGTTACAGGGATAGGTTCGCTGTGCGAGGTGTGACTAGAAAGTCTAAGTTAACATGCCCTAAAGGATTTCATAGGACCGACTTATATAGTCGCCAGGTCCTAGGGTTATAGGGAAAAGTCCTAACCGGACAGGATACAGAGTCCTACACTGACTATAACTAGTCTAGCTTGTCTTGTACTCCAAGGCTCCAGGTACGCTAGTGACTCCATCGTAGCATTTCTTTATCCAGCATGGGCCTCCCTTCTGGATCCATCTAACTGGGCCGCCCAGTAGGCCATAGGCCATGCTACCAACTATGGGCCACCCGGGTTATCCGGATAAGAGACATGCTATGAGGATACCCATATAGTATATCCCCAACACCCAGAACCAAGCACGCAAGTCTGCCCGTCCTGCTCAGGTGTTTCACATGGCGCCTCGCCCGCCGCTCCTGCCTACTCCTGCTGCACCACCGATGGCCCCTCCCGGATGGCGTCCAAGCCCTAATTACCGCGGCAAAAATCATGTGTATCGGCCACCCGGCCCAGCGGCGACTCCTCAGCCGCGGCCACCTGCTCCTGCACCAGCTCCACCAGCGCCGACTCCACCAGTGCCGCCACCACCCTCCGCCATGGCCCCTTGGCAGCCGCAGCATGACCCATGGACGGGTCTCGTTTAGGCCTGGCCGATGCCCAGGTCGGACCCCTCTCCGTACGGCGCCCCACCGGCCTACACCGGGCACTGGAGTCCCGGCCTCCGCCCCTCCATTGGTGCACCCGGGCCTCTCACACCTCATCCTCTGCAGCAGGTCTACACCGCCCAAGCTCCTCCGCAGCAGGTCTACACCTCTGCCATGAAAGATGAATTCGATGCTCTTATTCAAAATAATACATGGACTCTTGGTCCTAAACTATCCGGTGCCAATATTGTCTCGAGGAAGTGGGTATTTCGTCATAAGTATAACTCCGATGGGTCTTTGGCTCTCTACAAGACCCATTGGGTTTGCAGAGTTTTTTCTCAACAACAAGGAATTGATTTTGATGAAACCTTCTCCCTTGTTGTCAAGCCTAGCACTATTCGGATAATCCTCAGTCTTGCAGGTTCTTCATCCTGGCCTATTCACCAACTGGATGTAAAAAATGCTTTTCTTAATGGTACTTTGAATGAAATTGTTTATTGTCAACAACCATCTAGATTTAAAGATCCCTCTGATCCAAATATTGTCTGTCTTCTAAAGAAAATATCTCTATGGTCTTAAACAAGCGCATCCAAATCTTGTCTGTCTTCTAAAGAAAATATCTCTATGGTCTTAAACAAGCTCCTTGGGCCTGGTTTCAACAATTTGCTACATTCATTCAAACTATTGGTTTTATCCCTTCCAAATCTGACACATCTCTCTTTATTTTCCAATCTTCCTCTCACACGACATATCTTCTTTTATATATAGATGATATTATTCTTACAGCTTCTTCTGATTCTTTTCTTCAACATATCATCACTCTTCTTAACAAAGAATTTTCTATGACTGATTTAGGATCACTTCATCATTTTCTTGGTGTCATCGCCACTAGAACATCTTCTACTCTTTTTCTTTCTCAACGACAATATATTATTGATCTCTTAAACCAAGTTGGCATGATTGACTGTCAATCATGTCGTACACCGGCTGATGTTGGCACCAAACTTTCGGCTGACGGTGATCCTGTTCCAGATCCAACCTTATATCGTAGTCTCAATGGTGCTTTACAATATGCTACTCTCACCCGACCCGACATCTCTTATTCTGTTCAGCAAGCATGTCTCTATATGCATGATCCTCGTTTACCTCATCTTTATCATGTCAAAAAGATTCTTCGCTACTTAAAAGGAACTCTTGATCATGGTCTATTACTTAACTCATCTTCTCCAACAAGCTTGACAGTTTATTCTGATACAGACTGGGCAGGATGTCCAGACACTCGACGATCCACATCCGACTTTTGTGTTTATTTGAGTGATAATCTTGTTTCTTGGTCATAGAAAAGGCAGGTTACGGTATCCCGGTCTTCGGCTGAAGCTTAATACAGGGCGGTTGCGCATGCTGTGGCTGAAGCAGTTTGGATACGCCAACTACTTGTGGAACTCCAGCGCCCCATCGAGCACGTCACTATTGTCTACTGCGACAACATATCAGTCGTCTATATGGCCTCTAATCCTGTGTAGCATCGCCGTACCAAGCACATCGAGATCAACATTCCCTTTGTTCGGGAAAAGGTTGCTCTTGGAGAAGTTCGTGTTCTACATGTTCCAACAAGTGCACAATTTGCAGATATTTTTACCAAAGGACTCCATCCTGCGTCCTTCATCGACATATGCTCCAGTGTCAACATTGATGCGCCCGATGTTGACACTACGGGGGTATTAGAGTTTGTGTTTGTGTTATCTTAGGACACTAGCCTAAGTCGATTTGGGTCTAATCCTAGGCTGGCCGACCCTCCTCCTCTCTTCTATATAAACATTGTAATATTGTCTAAATCAATACAAGATCTTATTCTCCCAAAATATCAAACATGACTTTGCTGTGTTTTTTTAATATTACAACTGTACATAGGGTTTGTACAAAAGAGAGTTCAAATGAAACTATCTACCCGAGCTGCAAACAGGCCATATTTTTTCATGTTGGCTTGGACCATGCATTTGAAGCTCCACAAATCCTCAAACCGATAAGAATTAACCATCTCCCCAGCTCGTCCGTTGAAAGCTAACACAACGAGTGTTAATATGAAATATAAAGAAATATTTCATGAGCCCTCTAAACCGTGCCTCAGATCCTCAAACTAAGAAGATATCTCTACAGGGTCTTAAATTTGAGACCTCTTGGTTTTAATATCATATTAAATTGATGTATTAGTCATCTAAATCAAAAGACCGAACTGATGGAAAGAATTAGACGTATATGATATTCTTAACATAACTCGTCCATTGAAAACTAACACAGGGAGCGTGCCCATATATCTTCAGGGTTGTATGTATATGTAGGCACCGTACCTAACAGTGGTCGAGAATTGACAGGTACCGTAGGAACGCCTAAAATGATATTCCTAGATGCCACCCGTTCCTAGGTAAGCCTGCTAGAAGAGCAGAATCGATCACAGCTATCCCGGAGGTGTATATAGTAGTTATTTAACTGTGCATCTCTCCGTCACTCTAGTGGGCAGTTGATGGAGATATACCAGAGTGGTATATGCATAGGCAAGAGCATTAGGCTATATAAATAGGCAAGAGTGATCTTACAAAATGAGGCAAGATTATATCAACAATGGAGCTAGCATTATATAGTACCATACCAGGATTTAGGATTTAAGGACCGCGAGTCGGTGGATTGGTGAAGAAAAAAGGTACGTAAGTCCTTGAATTGATACCCATTATCAATAGGAAAATGATACTGTTCACCGGGGATCGCACGCGACGCGTCCCCCGGCTCCTAAGCACGCCACGCGTCCCGTTCGTGGCAAAAAGAAACAGGCTGGGTCCCACCCACGAGACTCTCCCTTATCTCTTTTCTCCTACCACACGGTGTTATCTTCTCTTTTTTTTTTTTGGAAACGGGCGCATTTATTAAAATTTAATGTTTACACCCGGCCTCTGCATAACCAAGATGTACATAGCCACATGAACGACAAAGCTAAGGTAAAAAGTAGACAAGCATTATCAAAATAAATGACTAGAATCTAAGACATATCAATCCTCAAATCACGTGGCCATCCATGTCGGGAGAAAATATCCCTCGCCGTGTCCTCCAATCGCATACATCCCTCCATAAATAAGTCGTGAAACTCCATACGTTGGAGAATATTCCATGAACGGAGGATAGCCGTGGCACGATAGATAACCTGTAGAGGAGAAGACACAATGTTATTAAAAATCTTGTCATTCCTACAAAGCCATAGCGACCATATAATGGCAAGCGCTCCCACCCTAAACAAAGTTCTGTACTTATCACCAATTTCATACAACCAATTACCAAAAACATTGGTTACAGAACTTGGCGGAGATATACCAGAAGCTATTTGGATGAATGACCATATAGAGCGAGCAAATTTACAATGAAAGAATAAATGGCGAATTATCTCATCTTGATGACAAAAAACACATTGTGTACTTCCATGCCAATTCCTCTTTGCAAGATTATCTTTTGTTAGAATTACCCCTTTCCGTAGATACCAAGAGAATATCTTCGTCTTAAGGGTTATTTTCATTTTCCAAATTTTATTATTATCATCGACCGGAATATCAGGTTGTATCAAGGCTTTATATAGTGAGCCAACAGAAAATTTACCACTTTCCAGTAATTTCCATTTGAACACATCAACACCGTCCGATAATTGTATCCTGGATAATCTTAATAATAGATTGTTCCAAGATACCAATCTAGGACCGATGAGACTTCTTCTGAAAGACACATTAGGAGGATAGTCTTCCATCACTGTGGAAATTGTATCCCCTTTATGTCTAACAATCGAATATAGAGCCGGATATTGTTCGCGAAGAGTAGTTTGGCCAAGCCATCTATCTTCCCAAAACCTAATCTGTGATCATCCTTAATCTCGAAAGCACCAAAACGAAAGAAATGCTTTTTGGTGGCCATAAGACCCGCCCAAAAATGTGAATCTCCGGGTTTCCAAACCACTTGAGACACAGCCTTGGACCCCACATATTTCCTCCATAACATGGTTTGCCAAACACCATCTTCTGAAAGTAGTTTAAAAAACCATTTGCCCAGGAGTGCGGTGTTCTTGACTTGCATATCGTGTATGCCCAGTCCACCAAATTCCTTCGGACGGCAAACCACATTCCATCTGGCCAGTCGGTATTTCTTTTTCTCACTATCCCCTTGCCAAAAGAACCTTGAACGGAAATAATCCACTTTGGTCAAGACCCCTTTTGGTAATTAGAAGAACGAGATCATATACAGTACCATATTAGTAAGTACTGAATTTATAAGTACTAGTCTTCCACCAAGGGATAACAATTTACCTTTCCAACTATTAAGACGTTTAGGTAACCTTTCCTCAACATGTTTCCATTCAGCAATTGTGAGACGCCGATAATGAATCGGTATTCCCAAATAATTGATTGGAAACTGGCCCTGACCATAGCCGAAAAGTTCAGCATATAGGTGAGCCATGTTTTGGGCCTCGCCAAAACAATACAAATCACTCTTATGGAAATTTATTTTAAGCCCAGATAGCTGCTCGAATGCTGATAATATCAATTTTAGATTCTTAGCCTTCTCCAGATCATGTTCCATAAAAAGAATTGTATCATCGGCGTATTGAAGAATAGAAAGTCCATCATAAATAAGATGTGGAACCAATCCTTCAATTTGACCATCAGCCTTTGCTCTCTCAATAAGGATAGCCAACATATCAGCCACTATATTAAATAGTAAAGGCGATAATGGATCCCCTTGTCTCAGTCCTTTCTTGGTTTGGAAGTATTTGCCAGTATCTTCATTTACTTTAATGGCAACACTCCCCCAGACACAAACGACTGAATAAGAGAGCGCCACTCCTCAGAAAAACCTTTCATACGGAGAGTTTGCTGAAGGAAAGACCAATTAACTTTGTCGTATGCCTTCTCAAAGTCAATCTTGAACAATACACCATTTAATTTTTTTGAGTGTAGTTCATGGATTGTTTCATGCAAGATTACAACACCATCTAGGATATTTCTTCCTTGCATGAACGCGGTTTGAGACGGGATAACAACATTGTCAGCAACTGAGTTTAGTCTAAGCGTGGCAACCTTCGTAAAAATCTTAAAGCTAACATTAAACAAGCAAATAGGACGATACTGTTGTATACGTTCTGTACTGTTAACCTTAGGCAGTAAAATTATGTTGCCAAAATTAAGTCTAAAGAGATCCAATTGTCCGACTTGTAAAAACCCAAACAAATTCATCAGGTCCTCTTTGATAATGTCCCAGAATTTTTGGTAAAATTCGGCTGGGAAACCATCGGGTCCCGGTGCTTTGTTATGTTCCATTTGAAAAACCGCTTTCTTAACCTCTTTCTCGGTATATGAGGCAGTTAGAAAGTTGTTTTCTTCATCAGAAACCTAGGAAATATCAGACGTTTGGGACTCATCCATAGAGAAAGAATTCTCCTCTAGGGCCCCAAACAAGGATTTATAATAGGTAGTGATATATGACTTCAGATGCTCCTGTCCCTCAATCATACCTTCATCCTGAAACAGAGAATGAATAAGTTTCTTCTTATGCTTGCCATTGGCAACATCATGGAAGTATCTGATATTCGCATCTCCTTCCAGGATAAATTTTGCTTTAGAGCGTTGGTACCATTTGAGTTCCTCCTCGCGCAGAAGTCGGGCTATCTCCGCATTCGATTGGCTTTTAAGCTTAATTTCCTGTGCAGTTAATGGCCTGACTTCTGCGGAAGCCTCTAAGTCCTCAATTATAGATGTTAGGCGTAATTTTTCGTTTTTTAGGTTACCAGCTATGTGCCTGGCCCATCCCCGAAGGAACTTGCGTAAAGAACGCATTTTGTTATTCCATCGAAGAATAGGCGTTTGGCCATTGGACGGTTTTTCCCAAATATCCTTAACCATCTCGTAAAAGCCATCACGGATCATCCAACCGAGTTCAAATTTAAACTCATTCGTAGACTTCCGTGGCGGTGAACCAAAAGATAAAAGTAAAGGAGCATGATCCGACAAAGCCTCAATACGTTCTAGAGCGTGAACAGTTATCATAGGGAACTTTTGTTCCCAGTCAGTATCCATAAGCACTCTATCTAATTTTTCGTATGTTGGCTCCGGAAGACAATTAGCCCATGTAAATTGCCTTCCTAACATTGTAACCTCTCTCAAGTCGGTATGCCTATAACAGCATTGAACAGAAAAGGCCAATGTTCATCGAACCGGCCCCGACTCTTCTCGTGAGGAAATCTAAGCAAATTAAAATCCCCTCCTATAAGAATAGGGTATGGATTGTCCTTTGCCAAATTCACAAGCTCACGTAAAAAGTCAGCCTTATAAACATCCTGAGCGGCTCCATATACAGCGACTAAAGACCATGTGAAATTGTCAGCCTTGTTACGGATATGGAGTTTTATAAAAAAATCTCCCACCAAACTAGCTAAAACTTCCATAGTCTCATCTCTAACGCCTAACAGGATCCCCCCAGATCGACCGCGCGGCGGACGTTATATCCATGTAAAGTCCACTCTACCAGAAAGGCGATTGAGTAGGGCTTGTGAAAAATCCCGTCTACCAGTTTCAGAAATACCCAGAAAATCCAATTTATGGTCTCTCACACAATTAGCAAAGAATAAATGTTTAGCCAAGTCCCGAAGACCTCTGCTATTTGAAAACATTCCATTCATTGAGAAACTATAGGATATTTGGATACATGGGATCTCTTTCGCGATCGCAGGCTCTTTGATTTTTGACCAGAAGCTTTCAACTCATATATAGAGGCAAGCCCGGTCTCATCAAAGTCCACCTCCGACACTTCACCGACTAAGTGAGAAAGGAGTTGACCATCTACTGTGGCATGCAACTCCTCCTCCTCAATTAGTGAAGCATCAGGAAAAACACCGACCTTAGGAGTAACCGTTAGACGGTCAACCTCCATGTGTCACAAAACATTACAAGAAAAAGATACTTCTTGTACGGAGCTACCCAAACTAATGCCAACATTGGCTAGCTTAGAAGAAATAACAAGAGTAGAAAAAGACAAAAAGGACTTCGGAGAATTCATTATACCTGGCGAATCTAAGTTCCTCTCCGCCTTACGCCGCATGGCCTTGAGCATGGAGTCCTCATCAGTCGCAGACGCCCCAGAGGCATCGACTCCATGTCGCGCACTCCGCCTGAAGGTTGTGCCACTCCCTTGCATAGCGACTGGCGAAGCGTCACCAGGAGAAGAAACCCGTGGTGGAGACCGAGGCATCCCAGAACCCTCCTGGATCCGGTCGCCCCCATCAACCACCAAAGTCTCCTGATCCACCAATGTATGCGAGACGACCCTAGGTGTCCCTAGGTCCACACTGACCGGGGGAACATGGTCATCCTCCTCGTCGTGGTTGGCCAACCCCTCCTGGGTCGGACCAAGCACGACAGCATCCCGAAGCTGGACACGAACGTTCCGCGAACACACCGAAGGAACAACCTCCTCAAGTACAGGAGTGGAAACAGGAATATACCTGCCCAAAATATGCGTCCTGGACCTCGCTGGCAAAGCTGGGCAAGACCGCCGAGCAGGAATGGAAACCGAACGAAGAGCCTCCTGTAACTGAGCCTGAGAAACTCGAGGATCCGAAGTAGAACCCTTCCCGTGAAGAGGGGAATCCAAAGGAAGAGCATCCAGAAGTTGACGACCTCGTGGAGTAACCGGATTAGCATTAAAAGGGGTGACCGCAAGCACCCTCTGCACCCCCTGGCTAGAAGATGTAGGCGCAGAAGAACCCTGCACAGCCGAGGAAGATCCAGAACCCACCCCCTGCGTAGTAGCAGCAGCCTCAGAAGTATCCATAGCATCCTCAAAATGCTTCCCATTGGCATCATCATCCGCATCATCATCTCCTTTTCTCCACAAGAAAGGAACAAACTCTGGTTCCAGAATATAACCTTCAGGTTCAATCCGGAAACGAAACTCAAATACCTTATGCTTAACCACAGCATCTGACACAATAAAGTGGCCCAGTGTATCCTTCGCCAAGAGAAAAACCTTCGTATCAAACATCTCTATGAGAATACGGACGACCCCCCGCTTCCGCAGGGTGAACAGATCCACATCAAGAGTGTTCCCCATGAGTCCTCCAACAGCCCACAAGCCCTGAAAGGATCACAAAATATGGGGTACCCCCTCCACATGTAGCCAAACCTGCTGCATCTCAAGCTTATGCGGCACCTCCTCCATACTTTAAACCGAGAAGGTCATTTGAGGTCTTGCACAGGTCATCAGAATTCCATCCACCACCATCCATCCTCAAACGTCGGAAAGCTCACTAAGAAGGTTGAGTCTCCATGTGGCACCGCCTCCCACTTCCACTGAACCTGCACCTGGCACCGCCTGGCAATTTGTCTCTGAACAACCTCCGCTGAAACCATCAGACCAGAAACTCGTACCAGAGCAATAGGGGTCTGACTATGCGCAAGATGATCCCGAGTCACAGCATCTGGAAACTGGGTGAACAGAGTCTGGTCATTGCCAATACCAGCCATAAACGGAGTTAAGCGCGGCTGCTTCAGCACCGGACACCTCAGTGTGGGATGTGTCGCGCAATCACAAATGTAACAATAGTGGACCGCCTTACAATCCTTGGTTGCATGAGTATTAACCGTACACTTCCAGCATCGAACAAACTTGCTATTCTTCTTGCCCCCAACAACAGAAGATACCTGCGAAGTCGCAACAACTGGTGCACCTGTAGTGCCCTGATGACAAGTGTATGGATAGTGAGCTTGTTCACCCTGAGCTGGAATAGACGTAACAGACTGACCAGGAACCTGAGGCTGAGGGACCCCATACTGACCATAACCCTGCTGCTGAACCTGCTGATTCTCCTGCTGCTTCTTCTTCTTCTTCTTCTTCTTCCATTTCTGAACGGGAACACCGACAGCCCCAAGACCCACCACGAACTGCTGCCCCGACCCTCCAAGCGTCGGTGAAGCAGCTGCCATCCTTGAGCATGCGGGACAACCTGTTATTCGCCGTCGGACCTCGGTAAGGCGGTTGAAGGGGCTGCTGAACATGTGAAGCCTGATAGTTGAAGTAACCCGCTGGTGGCTGAAACTGATTTGTAGGCCGTGGCGGCATCCCCTGGTAGAGCGCCCCGGGCGGCGGCATCCCTGGCGGCCCGGAGAAGGAAGACGGACCAAAGTTCATCGGATTGACGACCTGAAACTGAGGAACGGTCGCCGGCTGCATGCCATGCGACCCAGGAGCGCGAGCTAGGGGAGGCGCAGCGGCACGAGCAGGAACCACGGCAGGAGCAGGAGTACCCGCGGTAGGAGCAATTTGATTGGGGGCCTGCCCCCTAGGATTTGGAGCTGCCATGGGTGCAGCAGCGGCAACCACCTCCAGGAACGAGCAGCGCCCTGGCGATTCCCTCCCTGGAATTGGTGCTCCTGGCGGCGGAACCTGGGGCGATGGCGAGGCGGAGGAGCACGCAGACTGATAGATTCTCTTTCCTGCAGCCTGCACTCCATGGCTGCCGATACATTCCCCATTGAAATAATTCTCCCAGCGCCTGCACGAGAGGGAGGTTCAACAACGGAATCCCATGGGTCTCCATATCCAGCGATGGCCCTCCCAATTGTCCACCATGTGCTCCGTCATGGCCGTGGGGAGCTCTACCCGTCGATGCATCTCAGGCCATGAGCTGCCGCGGGATCGGTCTCTGCTGCATCTCGCAGCGGGCTTTTTTTGCAACAGTTGTGGCCGGGGATTGAAGGGATGAGGGGCTTCCATGGAAGGGCATAGGAGAAGGTTGATGATGCCAGCGGTGAGGCGCAGTGCTACTAGCGGCGAGGCGAGGCGTGTTGCTATCACCACACGACGACCCTGCTAGCACGTCAAGGCGGTGCTGCCGGTGGCGAGGCATGGTGCTGCCATATCAGGGCGGCGGCGCTGCTACATAGGGCAAAACGGGTTGCTACCTTGGTTCAACGACTTTGCTACAGATGTGTTTTATACAAATTTTGGTCATGAATTCCGGCGAGAGCCTTGGTGATGTCTTCGGTGAAGTTTGTTTTTACTACACTAATATAATATTTTTGCTACAATTGTTTTCCGATTTTGCTATCTTAGCACAGCGTTTTTGCTATGAGGTATTCGGCGATGTCTCTCGGAGAAAGTCTCCGGCAAGGTCAACTTTTGCTACATTAGCATATTCTTTTTGCTACCACTAATTTGTAGTTCTGCTACAACAATGTAAAATTTCTGCTACCACCATTTTCTGATTCTGCTACAATACTGTAAAGTTTTTGCTACGAGGTCTCCGACGATTTTTTTTCTGCGAGTCTCCGGCGAAATCGGTTTTGCTACATTAGAACATTTTTTCTGCTACAAGGTCGCCGGCGAGGTCTCCGGCGAATTCTCCGGCGAGATCTAGTATGTATGTTATTTTTCTGGACCAAAACGTTTTTTGCTACATGTAGCAAAAACGGAATACTTTGTAGCAAAACCGGATCGATTGTAGCAAAAGCGGGAATCTGGACAAAAAAAGGACACGTGTCATGCAGAGGACCCGGGGGATCGGGGGAGTTATCCCCCGGGGGACGCGTAGCGCTCGCCTTATCAATAGCGTCCTCACCATGGTGGCGGTGGGCCTAACTGCCAAAGGAGGCCTTGGGTTGGTGGGCGACAGGACGGGCGCTCAATTTCTTGTGGTGGAGATGGCGGGTGCGTCGACACACGACGACCAGGCGGCGCCTCTAGTTGGGGTGGTGGAGGAGGCATGCTTCCGGTACGGGCCATAATCGACGGTAGAGGTGCAGGGCTAGGGTCGGGTTGGTGAAGGGCGAAACCCTAGATTGTCTGATTTAGATGGATCTCCTGCCTCGCCTTTCTATATCGTCTCCACTGCGTAGTTCATTAGTCGCCAGTGGGGTGTCAACCCTGCTCTATCGGCGCCTTCCTCACTACTGCCCTTGATGGGCTAAAGGTGTGATTTGGAGAGGCAGATCTTGTAGGGTGCCGGCGGGTGGCATGGGGACTGCTGACTTGGCTTGAATAAAGGAGGTGATCCTATGTTCTTCTCACAGCAAGACGATTTTAGTTGGATGTCTGGTCTCATTGAACTGTCCAGTGATGAGTTCCAGAAGCCTCCGCTTTAGATCTCCATTGGCTTCATCCCTATAGATTGCTGGATCAGATGTAATTCGGTTACGTGCAACTCTATTGCTGGCCGTGCAGTTTCAGTAGGGTGGGACGCCGAGCTTTGTTGTCGGTTGTCATCATGGAACATCTCGGTGGTATATACCGATTTTCATGGCGAAGCCAGTAGAGAAGGTCATGGCGGTTGAGGTCTGAGGTATAGTATTGGTGGACTGAGTCTTCATGATGTTAAGAAATCAGCTCGGTGTTTCTTGACTTCTACCAGCGACACTAGAGGAGTTCAGAGTTCTTTCTTTTAGAGTGAAAACCCAAGGTGTGATCTTAATTTATTGTGTCTGGCAATGGTCATTTCTTTGAGAGTATAGACTTTCTCTAGGGTGAGAACCTAAGATCTATGATCGGAGGATGACGGTGTTTATGCATTGTTTCCTTCTTAGAGACATCATATTTGGAGAATTTGGATTCCGGGTGCTGTCTTGGTGGTGGTTTTTGTTGTAGCTATAATGTTTGATCACTGTAGCCGAATCTTTTATTTATTTTTCTTCTTACTTTTTTGTTCTAGTGATGTGTGTATCCATAATGTCATTAGGACATTTCGTTGTTGCAGGTGCTGGATTTCACTGGTATCTTATGATGTTTATATATTCCTTTGTCAAAAAAAAAAGAGAAGTCGAATTTTTAGGCGGTCTCAGGCCCTGACTCCGATTCCTTGCTTCTGGTTGTTTGCACATAATATAGCTGGGTATCATCAAAACAATTACAAGAACTTTTTGAAAAAAAAACAAAAACTAGCCATTTCATCCGCTGCTCCATTAGCTTCTCTAGGAAGTAAAATGCATCTACCGTCTGTCTCTAAAGTTGTTGGCCATGTCTATAACAGTCTTGAACTTACAAAATGCACCGATACAATCCCTGATCTCGTTCTATACGGCCACATACATTCCTCACTACAATTGGGTGCCCTCTGCATCAATAGTGCTAGACCTATGTAAACTTTCTTACGGGGATGTTTCACGGGATGAGGTGGGACACTCCGGTTGGCCCAATTTTTTTCCCTCCCATGATTTAGAAACTGAAAACCACCCGTGATCTCCACGGCTGCCGGTAAACCCGATCCCATAAGAAATATCCCATAAGTGTAGCATTGTTGCCCTCTGCATAGCACACGTACGTGTGGCCTAATGGTGCCCTCTGTCCACTTCCAGGCCAGCTACCACTCGCCGTTGATGCCCATTGTGCTCGCAATCACCTCACCTATGGTCAGGCTGCTCTGCCGACGCTTGTCCAGTAGTGGTGCATGGAGACCCCCTTCTTGGTATCAGCAACCTGCTTGTCCTGGACTCCTGGTGGTCTGTCATCTCCCTTGTCGTTGGTGTGCGCCGCATGGACGGCGTTCTTCCTCATCCCAGTCGATGGGGTGGTTGTCGAGCACCCTACCGAATTTGGTGAAGAGCGGGCTGCCGGTGGCTCCAGTGGGGGCATTGGGGAACTTGTTCATGTCACGGGGCACTGGCTACGCCACCCATGACATCCCGAGCTCCGACCCGTGCAGCGTGACACCACCGTACTTGCCCCCCTCCCGAGCTCATCCTCATCTCTGTTGATAGGCGATGATGTGCTGCTAGATGGCGGCGATGCCGCTGGAGTCGAGGCCCTTCGCGAGGAGCGCCATCTCACCATCGACGTCCTCCCTCATCCTGCCCTTGCTTACCATCCAGTGTGACGACTCCGGCAGATACACGGCAACGGCAATGTACATGAGCGACGACACAAACAATACGCCGAGCATGACACTCCAGTCCAGGACGGGCCCAAGCATCATGGTGAAGATTATTCAACATTTTCTCATGTTGCAAATCTGGGCAAAAATATAACTCACTACGGGAGAAAGGTTGGCCGCCCGGAACACGGAAAATCCTTTGCCGGGAGAAAGGTTGGCCGCCCGGAACACGGAAAACCCACACGGCAACGATCGGGACGGCAAAAGCTCTTTGCTGTGTGTCTTCACGCCCGGAACACGGCAAAGGCTTTGCCGTGTGTTTTCTGATCACACACGGCACACTAAAGTAGTTGACGATTTTCGTCCGTCTGACGGAGCCAACAGATGGGTGCCGTGTATATATCTTTGCCGTGTGTCTTCATTGACTTTGCCGTGTGTTCTCGTCTGTCCGTTGTCGTGTTTATTTCTTTGCTGTGTTCTTTTTATGCAGTTTGCCGTGCACCTTTTCTTTGCCGTGTTCCTCTTGGTTTACACACGGCAAAGATCCGGGCCTTTTGGCATACGGCAAAGAGCTGGATCGACGGCAGCGAACATTTTTTTCGTAGTGACTCCCTCTCTTCGACTCATATTAGTTGACTTAGATTTATCTGGATACGAATATATCTAATCAAGATTTAATGTTAGATACAAATATACCTAGAAACACCATGTTTTTGGCTAAATGGCTTTTCAAACTACTTACCGAAGATGGTGTCTGGCAGACCATTATATGGAGGAAATATGTGGGGTCCAAAGCTGTGTCTCAAGTGGTTTGGAAACCCAGTGACTCACATTTTTGGACGGGTCTAATAGCGACCAAAAAACATTTCTTTTGTTTTGGTGCTTTCAATATCAAGGATGGATCACATATTAGATTTTGGGAAGATAAATGGTTTGGCCAAACTTCTTTTCGCGAACAATATCTAACTCTATATTCGATTGTTAGACACAAAGAAGGCATAATTTCCACTGTTATAGAAGATAATCCTTTTAACGTGTCTTTCAGAAGAAGTCTCATAGGTTCTTGACTGGTATCTTGAAACAATTTGTTATTACGATTATCCACGATATAGTTGTCAGAATTTAAATGGAAATTACAAGAGAGTGGTAAATTTTCAGTCGCCTCACTATATAGAGCATTAGTTCAACATGATATCTCGGTCGATGATATAACAGTAAAATTTAGAAAATAAAAATACTCCTTAAGACAAAGATATTCGCTTGGTATCTACGTATAGGTGTAACCCTTACTAAAGATAATCGTGTAAAAAAGGAATTGGCATGAAAGTACACAATGAGTTTTTTGTCATCACGATGAGACAATTCATCATTTATTATTCTAGTATAAATTTGCTCGTTCTATATGGTCATTCATTCAAATAGCTTTTGGTTTATCTCTTTCACGTTCAGTGACCAATGTCTTTGGTAATCGGTTACATAGAGTCGACGATAAATACATGATTTTGTTTAGGGTAGGAGCGTTTGCCATTATTTGGTCGCTATGGCTTTGTAGAAATAACAAGATTTTTAATAACATTCTGTCTTCTCCCGTGCAGATTATTTATCGGGCTACGGCTATCCTCCGATCATGGACTATTTTCCAACGT
This sequence comes from Avena insularis, assembly GCA_023614405.1. NCBI lineage: Eukaryota > Viridiplantae > Streptophyta > Magnoliopsida > Poales > Poaceae > Avena > Avena insularis. The sequence goes on along the minus strand of CM042691.1, from coordinate 39,888,809 downwards.
ATGAAGTTTTGCGACTTGTTTTTGAGTGATGTACGCGTTTGGAGGATACGACGAGGGATATTTTCTCCCTATATGGATGGCCGTGTGATTTGCGCATTGATCTGCCATAGTTAAGGCCTCTTGTTTTTAGTTGAGACTTGGTAATTTTACTATGCTTTCTTTTTCTCTGTGTGGTTTGTGCGGCGACTATGTGTATCTTGGTTATGCAGAGGCCAAGTGTAAACATTACTATATGATAATAAAAGCGGCTTTTTCTAAAAAACATTTCGTATCTAAATTTAAGTCAATTAATATGGGTCGAAGAGAGTACGTGCAGCCAGCCGAAGAAAAAAAGACGAAAATTAAGAGCTTGCCGCTGCAAAAAATTCAGAGCTTGATGAACAGTGGAACAGAGAAGAGCGCATAGGCTTGTCAAAAAAAAAGGGAGAGAAGTGCAGCCCTCCAGTCCACAATTGCTAGACATGAGGGAGATAGGAGGACGGTTGCCTGGTGAATCACCGCACACCACTAACGAGAATCGTCGTTGCTTTCCTGCCGACGAGCTCTCGCCATTGTCAGGCAGGATGAAGAGAGAAGAACGGTGGTGACGTTGGGTGGGGGCACGGTGGGAGTAAGAATATGCATGACGAACGGGGTAACACCGACGATGGGAAGATGGGGAACAGGGGAGTTAGGGGTTTCAGAGGTGGAGAAAGAAGTGGTGGGCCTAAACTTTGCCATGTCATCGAAATACAGGGTCACACATAGTTTGGACCGTATATGGACATGCAGAAACGAGTTGAAGGACCGTATTGATGCGTTCTCTGAGTTCATGGACTGTTCATGCGTTCTCTGCTATTTAGCTTCGAATTTCGGCCTTGAAACGTCCTACGGCTGAAGGTGCTCTTAGGGATTTCAGGGGTGGGGAAATAAGTGGTGGGCCTAAACTTTGCCATGCATGTCATCGAAATACAGGGTCAAACGTAGTTTGGACCATATATGTACATGCAGAAACGAGTTGAAGGACCATATTGATGCGTTCTTCTCTAATAGCATGGACTGTTGTCGTCATGACGGACAAGTTAGAAGGGCCATATTTGCATTTCACTCTTCTCTAGGGCAGTGTTTGAATTCACCTCTGCCAATGCTCGCAACCAGGGCCGAACATTCAGCTCCACCAACGATCGCTTCCCGAACATGCATCAGTAACCTCTGAAGAATCAGACTCAGCTTTAATTTGGTGATATCCCATCTGATCAGGGGATAGACCGTGTTGCAATTCACAGGTGGAAACACCAAATTCAGAGGAGACTTATCTGTATGTCTCTTGAGGTATCCCTTTCCCGGTGCCGCTTATTCCCATAGCATCTAATAAAGTTACGAATTTTGCAGCTGGAGTTTCGGGCTAGTGAAATTTGACGTGTGAAATCCATACCGAAAGAGATGAAGTTGGTCGATCGACGGGCCTGAGAGCACCACGATGGCGGCCCCCGTCGAGCCCCAAGGCCGGACCTTGGTCGCTGGCTCGCCGTCGCCCCCTTCGGCAAGCTCCTGTGAGGCCGGAGCCGCCCAGCCGGAGCCGGCAGCGCGCCAGCAGCCACCCCCCACCGCTTCCACCCCGCCGTCGACCGCGTCGGCCAGGATCCACGGCGACCTCCGGGGCCGGCTCTAGGCTGATGTGGCCGAGGAGGAGGAGGAAGCGGAGGCGGAGGTGGAGGCGGCCGAGCTCGCGCGCAGGTGCTCGCCGCCGCGGTTGTTGACCCTTGCCGACTTCCTGCAGGCCCCTCGGCCCTCCCCTCGCCGGCGGCGGCCCCTGCTCGGCCACTCTCCGCGCCCGTCTCATCCCCGTCAGGGCAACCACCGGGAGTTGCATCCGCAGAGCCCCCTGGCCGCCTTGACGAAGGAAGGGCAGTGCCGGGAGGGTCCCGCCCAGGCAGGGCAGCGCGTTTCCCTTCCAGCGTGCGTCCCGGCGACGGCGCCGCCATCGGGGGCGGAGGCCGCGTCCTCGCTCGGGCAGAGCGTGCTGGGTACCCCTCATGGGCCGCTAGTGGGCCTAGGGCCGGTCTTGGGCCCCTGGGCAGTCTACCCCTGGCGAAGCCAGGACGTCCGCGTTCTGGCTGGGCCAGGGATGGGCCACTCGGCCCAGGCCCACCCCGGGACCCGCCAGGGGAAACCCTAGCGCCTGTCCAGGCCTGGTCCTGGGTGCACGCCTCGTGCAGGCTTCCAAACACCGCCGCCTCGCCTCCTGTCCTCTCCTCCCAACCCCGACCCCGTGCCCTCCACTCGTCCTCCCCGCCGCCGCTGCCGCCTGATACTGCGCCGGCCGCCGCATCCTCCGCCGCCCCTCGGATGACCTACACGGAGGCGCTGTCGCGGAAACGTCCGCGCAGCCCCGAGCCCCCTCGCCGTGGCCGTCCATCCCCGCCCTCCCGTGCACCGCCTCCAAGCCCCGACCGCGCGGGGGCATACCGGCCGCCCGGCCGCCGGTCGCCTCCCCGGCCTCGCTCCCCCCGCCACGAGGGCTACCCGCGCCGCGCCACGCTGGCTTCTGGGGACCTGCGCCAGCACCCGCATGGGTACTCCCAGCAGGGGCGGGTGGAGGGTAGCCAAGGCAGGACCCGCTCCCCAACAGGCCAGCAGCGGGAGTAAGAGCTCCGCCAGGAGCTGCTGCAGCACGCCAACGCCCGGGCGCCTGCTGATCGCTCGGCTCAGGGGGATTGGCGCCGGGACAGGGACGGCGTGCGCGTGTTCTCCCCCCCCTCCCCCCGTGACGGCACCGGATCCCACGGACCCAGCCAAGAAGAAAAAGAAGAAAGGAAAGAAGAAGAAGAAGAAGCCATCCTCAGCGTCGGGACCGTCAGCCTCGACCTCCGCCCTCCCCCGTCACGCCCAACATCAGTTGGAGTACCTCGCGCACTCGATTGCCAGGGGATTCTACTACATTGACATTGGGGGTGGCGATGACGGTTCCCGCGAACCTCGCCATTGCCTCGGTGGTCGAGGGTCAGCAGTTGCCGGAAACGGTGGTGATCTCGGCAGCACTGATCCAGGGCGAGCTGGCGCAGATGATGCCTGGCCATACCTGGGCGGTCAGGGAGATCTCCGCTTCGCAGTTTGTGGTGACGTTCCCGTCTGTCGAGGTCCTCCGGATCACAGCCTGTAGCTCCACGCTCACCCTCCCGATCAGCCAGGTGCAGATCTCCATCGAGCCCTCGACTGCCCACCCCGCGACGTCTTCGACCCTGTCCTCTGTTTGGGTGCGGATCCTCGGCTTCCCGGAGGACGCGTCGGTTCGGTCCCGATCCATCGTCGAGCTGGTCTCCTAGTCCTTCAGCAAGTTGGAGGAGGTGGACGAGTCGTCGCTGGCGGGGTCGGGACCAATCCGCCTGCGGGTTCTGTGCCCTGACCCTGCCCTCCTCCCCGGTCCCCTGCCTCCCTTCTACTTCGGTAGGAAGGGGCGGATCCTGGTCCTGGATCTCGAGGAGATGCAGGATGGCTCCTCGTCCCCTCCCCGCCCCGCTCCGCCCCCTCCCGCTGAGGATGGGGCATCCTCGGGGTCGGACTCTTCTGAGGAGGACGAGGCGGGGGAGGAGGCCAGATCACCGCCAGCTTCTCCGACCGCTCCTCCCTGGGAGGGGTCGACCCACCGCGGCCCCTCCGCACACCAGGCATCCTTGTCCGCTACCTCCTTGACTCTGCCTGACCTTCGGATTTCCCAGTACGGCTCCAACTTTAGCCGATCTGCAGTCTTCACTGGACACTTGGAGATGGCCCCCCCTCCCGCGGGCGCTGCGACTCCCCCCTTGAGGAGGCTCCGAGGGAGACCGACAGGGACTCTTGGAGTGTGGGGATGGAGGTTCTAGCACCCTCGTCCCCGCGCTCTCCGGGCATGGTATGCTACTCGCTGTCCCCGGGCTCTACGACAACCTCGCCCAGGGCCTCCCTAGCTTCGCCCCCCCCGACTCTGGCGCTTTGTGCTGAGGAACCAGCAGCGGTCATTTCCCACCACTCCCGCAGCTGGTCCTCGTATGGCAAGGCGCCTCGATCAGATTCTCCATCGCGACACAAGGCGCTACTGCCAAGGCCAGGGAGGGTTGTGCAGGGATGGAGCCCACGGTGCCTCAGCTAGCAGAGCAGCGGACCGCAGCCCGCAACCTGGACCCAGGTATCTCCCTTAGAGTTCCCCCTATGCCCCCTCACCCCCTCCTTCAGGCTCTCGGTTCTCAGTACTTGCCGACACCTCACTCCAGCATCTCGCCAAGGTGGCTGCTGACAGTGGTGTGGTCTTCCGCGGCGAGCGGGGACCGAGACTTGAGCAGATTGCGGCGATTCGGGCCAAGGAGATTTATGAGGGCTCCCTCGCTGCAGCCCGGGCCCGTATGGCCCAGGAGTGGGAGGGAACCTCAACATCACCCGGCTCTGGGACTCCCGCTCCCGGGGCTAGGACGGATGGTTCTCCTTTGCCTCGCCCCTCGGACGTTGCCCAGGGGACCCCCATAGTTCGGGGGTCCCAGGGGAGAACTCCGAGGTCAGGTTTGAACCCCCGCCGGCGGGCAAGTCACGCCGGGTCCCCCTTAAGGGGACTGAACCCCCCAGATAATCCAATGATGTGGCCAGCCATCATATCGCTCATCTGGAATATCCGGGGGTTCGGGAGCGACGGTCGATGGCGCCAGATCAAGGACTACATGCGGCAGGAGAATGTGGACATTGTAGGCTTTCAGGAGACGATCAAGCTTGACTTCCACCCCGCCGAGCTTCAGGATCTGTCCAAGCACAAGTTTGCTTGGAATTGGCTCCATGCGTCAGGCCACTCGGGAGGCATCCTCCTGGGTGCCAAGGAGGACACCTTTGAGGTCGATGACATGGACCGCGGGGAGTTTTTTGTGAGCATGGCGCTCACCCATAGACGATCGAACCTCCGTTGGGAGGTCATCATTGTCTATGGCCCCGCGGACCATTCTTGATCCCCGGCCTTCTTGGAGGAGTTAAAGACCAAAGTGGAGAGCTGTTCCATCCCAGTGGTCGTAGCTAGTGACTTCAATCTAATCTGTTCTCCAGATGACAAGAGCTCCTGCAACGTGGACGTCCCACGTATGAGGATGTTCAATGATTGCATCGCTGATCTCGCTCTTAGAGAGATCACGCGAGTGGGTGCCCGCTTCACCTGGACGAACAACCGGGCTGATCCTGTCCGAAGCGTCCTCGACCGTGTCCTGGTGTCCGTCGATTGGGAGGTGGCCTTCCCTCTCTGCTCCCTTCGTGCCATCACCAGGGTAGGCTAAGACCATGTACCGCTACTGCTTTTGACGGGGGGGGGGGAGCGCCCCACCACGGCTGAACCGCTTCCACTTCGAAAACTTCTGGCTCCAGCAGCCAGGGTTTGTGGAAGCAGTCCAGGCCAAATGGTAGGCGGCTGCGGCAACTCCCCCTAGACGTTTCAGCGCGGTAGATGTCTGGCATCACTGCGCCAAACTAGTCCGCCAATTCATGCGAGGCTGGGGGCTAATGTGGGAGCAGCGACTAGACTCCAGAAAGCGGCCCTGCTGGAGGAGATCCAGGCCCTGGACAGGGCGGCAGACTCGATGGGCCTCTCAGCGGACGAGTGGGCCCACTGTTATGCCTTAGAGATTTCCCTTGTCGAGATCTACAAGGGGGAGGAGCTGTTTTGGCGACAACGCAGCCGCCAGCTCCTCCAGGGTGATGCTAACACTGCCTACTTCCATGCGGTGGCCAATGGTCGTCGCAGGAAATGCTCTATTCCATGCCTCTGGGATAATGAGCACCTCATCGAGGAGGCGGGGGCGTTATCTTCCCATATCTAAGCGTTCTATAAGGGGATCTTCTCGGCAGAACCCCACACTGTGCGTTGGCGGATGACTTCTGGCCGCCTGGGCCAGAGTCACAGACGATGAGAATGTGGAGCTCACCCTCCCATTCTTGCCGGAAGAGGTTGAGCGGGCGGTGAAGGCCATGAAGGCCAACTACGCCCCGGGCCCCGATGGCCTTCCGGTAGCTTTCTTCCAGACCTTCTGGAGGGACCTCCAACCAGTCATCATGCCCATGTTCTAGGAGTTCTTCACCGGGACCTTCCTGATGGGCCGACTGAACCTAGGTGTTATCACCTTGATCCCTAAAGTGATAGGGGCCTCGGATATTCGCCGATTCAGGCCCATTACGGTCCTCAACGTCATTCAACGGCTGTTTGCGAAGGTTTGTGTGTCCCGTCTTGCACCGATCATGCAGCGCCTCACCCACCAGTATCAATTTGCCTTCCTTAAAGGCAGATTTATACATGATGGGATCCTCGCCCTCCACGAGGTTATCCACGAGATCAAGTCTAGAAAGTCGAAAGGCATCTTCTTGAAGCTAGACTTTCAGAAGGCCTACGACCGTCTAGACTGGCGCTTCCTTCGTCAGGTCCTCATTAGGCGAGGATTTGATGAACGCCTGATCTCTTGGTTGATGTAGTTCGTCATGACTGGGAGCACCGCGATTAACATCAACGGCGAGATTGGCCCTTACTTTCGCCCCTCCTGCGGTGTGAGACAGGGGGCCCCCTTTCCCCTCTCCTCTTCAACGCGGCGGTGGATGCCCTCGCGGAAATTCTTGAGAAAGCCAAGGGGGCCGGCCACATTTCCGGTGTGGTTGGACACCTTATTCCCGGGGGGAGGGGGGGGGCTCACTCAGCTCCAGTACGCGGAAGACACCTTGATTATGATTGAGGGCTCTGACTTGGACATTGCGAACCTCAAGTTCCTCCTGCTATGCTTTCAGGAAATGTCAGGATTGCGGATTAACTTCGACAAAAGCGAGATCATTGCGTTGGGGTTCTCACAGGATGACCAGCAGAGGATAGCGGACAACTTCAATTGTCGGCTCTCCTCCTTCCCCATCACTTATCTGGGGATGCCAGTCCGCGACACTAGGATCCTCATTAGGGACCTGGATCCGCTTGTGGACAGGGTGCGGTCGAGGTCCGAACCCTGGTGTGGGAGGTTCACATCTAAAGGTAGCAAGACTGTCCTGATTGATTCCTGCCTGTCCAGCTTGCCCATGTACATGATGAGTCTGTACCTCCTCCCCGAGGGGGTACATGGCTCGTTCGACAAAGAGTTGTCTCGCTTCTTCTGGCAGGACCCCTTGGGACGCCAGAAGTATCACATGGTCAAGTGGGCAGACATTTGCGCCCCCAAGGAGTTTGGGGGCATAGGTATCCTATCCTCGCGCCTTTTCAATAAGGCCATGTTGCTGCACTGGGTTTGGCGGATCCTCCGTGAGGATGGGGGCCTGTGGCTCAAGATCATCAAGGCCAAGTATCTTCGGGGCCGGCCTCTCATGGACTGCGACCGCCGTGACGGTTCCCAGTTTTGGCACTCCATCCAGGAGATCAAGAATGAAATCCGGCTTGGGGCCACTTTCGCTGTTGGGAACGGGGAGGGAACCATGTTCTGGCTGGATTCCTGGCTCAGGGAACGCCCCCTACGGGAGGTGTACCCGCGCCTCTTCGCCATTTGTTCCGACCCATCGCTGCGAGTATCCGACGCGGCGCTAGAGGGAACATGGAACATCTCATTCCGTCGCACCTTTGGCCCGAAGGAAACTGAAGCATGGAGAGAACTTAGGGCGGAACTCCCGGTTACCTTGGCAGCCGCCCCGGACGTGGTGTCTTGGAGCCTTTCTCAGTCCGGAACTTTTTCGGTTGGCTCGGCCTACCGGGCCCTCTTTGGACGTGTAGCCCTCCCTTGGACTAAGGCCCTCTGGAAGGCTCCCCTTCCGCTGAAGACTAAGATTTTTGTTTGGTAGTTACTTCGCGATAGGCTACCCTCAGGGGTAGAGGTGTCCAAGCGACATGGGTCGGGGGACGGTTTGTGCCCATTGTGTGGGATTCCCGAAACGGGCGCCCACATAATGTTCGCCTGTCCTGCTGCCCGGTTTCTGTGGAATTTCACGCGAGAGGCATTGGGCCCAGACTGGCAGGCCCATGATCTCGGTGAATTCCTAGAAGCCCAAGCGAACCGAGCCGAAAAAGGCCGCCGCCTGTTCTGGCTAGTGTTTGCAGCGATGTCCTGGTCACTTTGGAACATCAGGAATAAGATGGTTATTCAGAAGATTCTTCCTAGACGTGCGTCTGACTCGGTTTTTCGCTTTCTGACCTCTCTGCAGCTCTGGTACCCGTTGTGTAGGCAGCGGGACAAGGCGAGGCTGGACGCTACTCTTCAGCGACTCTTGGAGGCGGCTCGGCGGCTCCCCTCCCTAGTCCAGCTTAGCATGCTTTTCTTTTCGGTTGTGCTCTCGCGTGGCGAGGTGGTCTTTCCTGTTTGGGCTGTCTTGTGCTGTGGCCCCAGCTTATGTGATGTATGGGATCTCGTACTTTGTTACCTGTGTGGACGGTTGCTTTATTTATAAAGCGGGACGAAAGCCTATTTCGAGAAATTTGACGTGTGTAACACCGGCTATATTCTCAACTTTCTTCTAAAAGTAGTGCGTGGTGGGTGTTCTGAAATATCATACGCTGGGAACAGGTCTTATATAGGCGCATTCTAAAAGTAGTAGTGGTGGCATGTAGGATTTTGGCATTAAAAGAAACAACGAACAATACAAAACACCTTAACAAAAACGAAAATTATATCGAAATCAATGAAATGCCCTTCATCTTTCACCTCCAGATCGTGTCGACGGTCCGCCGTTGCTGCCGCTCCTCCTAGAGCCGGTTTGACGTTGTTGGTTGCAGACGGAAAGTCGCCGAACGGGCCTAGAAGACCACATCCGCCCTGAAGGCGAAGGAGAAGGATGAACCGTCGATAAAAGCTCCTCCCCATAGCCAGAAGAAGTCTTTGGAGACCACATCACTCCCACAAACTTCTCGACGTTGCTATATATTCTAATCTTCTACGTAATACACACTACAGTCATATCATCTTTTACGTAGTAATTCAAATCAGTCCTAAAAGATTCTCTCTCCAAGACATGTTACATGTTCTCTTCAAGTTTGAAATTCCGAGATAACCAGTTCGGTTCTAGTTGTGTATATGTGTGTATATATATCGATTCTTGTCTAGTTCTGAGATCATTTAGTGGCTCTTACAAAATGAAGCTTTAATGGCCTCAGCTGGAATTTTACTCCTATCTGTATCAGCGTTCCACTAGTATAAAACAAGCCTTTCAAACAGGGACCAATGCTCGTGTTTATTCTGGTTCAAGCGGCCGGCGCGTCGCTCGGGAGGCGAGGGCTTTCGTCCCCATTTGTAAGGGAGCATTCGTCCCACATTCGTATAGGACTTTGAAAAAATAATCTAGTGACACATGTCTTTCATACACTTCATTGTAGTGTTACCTACCCATGTGGCCATGTCCTTGCATAAAATTTAGAAAAAAACGAACATCTCTAAATATATTAAGGCCCACGTCTCAGCGCACGGTAAGCGGGTAAGCGTTCGGTAGGTACTGTAGATGTCTACAGTAACGCACAGTGATCTGAGCCAGGCTCTTTCCGTTTGTTTTTGTTGTTTGGATGTCCGTACTCATATGTCCCTGTGCTCTCAGGCTCTGCCACGACTCCAGCCGTTTTGCGTACGTGCCCAGCCACCGCTTATTCTCCTCCTCGCTATCTTCTTCTTCCCTCGGCGGCTGCTCCTTCTTTTCCCCCGCCGATTTAGATGCGTCGCTGCCTTCCTCTCCAATTGATGCTTCTCCCTCATTGCCTTGCCACGATCCTGGTTAGTTCCCCTCTGTTGCTTCATCGTTAATTCGTTCCCTTTTGTCCGATTTGGTACAGATTTTTGGATTGCCGTTTTTCTTCGACGATTTTGATGTTGTGGTCGTTGGTTTTTTCACAGGGTTATCTATGCCTGTCCATGGTGCCGCTGCCCGGAGGCGCCCACGCTCTCCTTCTGCCTCGCCTCCTTCGGCACGAAGGCGGCGCCACCGCTCGGCGGACGCCCCTGTCCTGCCGACTCCATCTCCGTCCCCTGCACGCCGTCCCCGTCCTCCTGCCACATCCCCTCCTCCTCCCCAACGTCGGCGTGGTCTAGCGGATGTGTCCTCTGTATCGATTCCTGCTCTCCCGCGTCGTCCTCGTGCTCGCGGCCGTGTTCTATTCTCGGGCGACGCCTCCGACTCTGAATTTTCTGTGCCTTCTCAATTCCCTGGTCTGTTGGAGGGCTTGCCCCATGACGTTCGGGCCGATTGCCGCCTCTCGCATGCTCCTTCCGTTCTTGCTGTCGTACCGCAGCCCAGCTTGCCCGTCGAAGAGGTTCCTTCGGTTGCAGTCCAATCTCATTTGCCTACCTGTTCGCTGGTTCTGCCTCGCCCGCTTGGCCGTGGTTTGGACGAAATTCCCGGTAATTCTGCTCCTTTGCCGCTCCGTACCCTGCCTTCTACGCCGGTTCCTTCGGGTCTTACGGCGCACACCAACTGTGCATTGCTTGCTGTTTCAAATCAATCTGTCTCCATGCTTACGACGTCCGACCTGGAAGCAAGACGACGGGAAGTACGACTGGGCAAGCGTTCGGCTGACGATGTGCCATCTGTTCCTACTGAATCTGGTTTGTGCTGCCATACTCTGCTGCCAGATAGTATATTCTGTGTTTTCATGCTACTTTTTGATTATGTCCACTCAACAATCCAGACTTCTTAGGTTTTAGATGGTTTTTGTTCCCTTTTCAGAAGAAGCTTTTGGCCAATACCATGATTTATTCTTAGGAGAGCCTAGCTCCCGGTAACGAGAGTGACTATTTGTTCTTATAAACTAATGGAGAACTCTAAATTTTACTACTTTTAAGGTGCATAAAGTTCTCACATGACACTCATAACCCAAACAAGTTCTCAATTATGGAATCATGCAGAATTCAAGAACTTTTCCTACCATCTTCTTGGGTTAAGTATAATACATGAGGTCTGCTCCAATTTAAGAGATTCCTTCGGGAAGATTATATATATGTGTCTTGTGCAATGAATCTATGTATAGAAAAGATATTTAATTTTACAAAGGTCAGTTTTGCATGGACATGATGGAATCAGATTCTAGAGTTACATATTTGTTAATAGTAGGTCTATACCCTTTCTATATAGAAATTATTTCAATGATGGTTGCGAGACTGTCTGATTCTCCACAAACAACATCATATTAAAAAAAATCAAACAATGCTTTATAGATACATGAGATTTTCCAACTAGTTAACGCATATGGTTTTCAATAGAGTTAAGAGAAGAATATCATGACCTAGAGGCCTGTTATGTGATTATATGCACTGTATATTTCCTCATTTCATCAGAATTAAGGAATTTATCATAAAGTAGATTTTCATATCTGACAGTCACAATAAAGCCCTGTTTGACTTCCACCAAAAAACAGAGATACTGCCACGACGATGATAAGAAATTATCTACTATGATTTATCTAAAGTTCTTATGTGCTTGATTCTTTTGAAGCTATGGTCAAACCACTAGCTGACGATAAATATTCAGAAACCACTTCCCTGAAGGATATTATAGAAGAAATTAAACTAAACTCGAAGGAAGTAAAAAAGTGCAACAGGAAACATAACTTCTACTTTTTTCGTACCAGCTTTATCCAAATTACTCTGAATTTCTTTGAAGGACACAAGTTATACAACATCGGAAGAAAATTTACAGAACCTAAGCCTCTATGCTAGCCAAAAGAATGTAATTATCTCACAAAAGATTTAACAATACGGCGCGGCATGGACTCTGTTGGTTTCATGAACCAGCTTCTCATTCCATTATTTGATAGCTTAATTTTGGTACACTACTATGCGTTTGAATAGTTTCAGGTTAATTCAGAGTGCTCTTACATGATAGCGCATTACTGCTTCACTAATGCACCTTGTTGATGTTCAAACTTGCTTACAGTGCCGTATGCGGACTCTTCCGACGATGAGCTTTCTTCTTATCGCTCAGCTCTAGCCGCTGGTTTCTTCACGGATGGCGAGTCTTCCAATGCTACGACTCATGTGGATGTGCCCTCCAACCCGTCTGATTTGAATGCTTGGGCTCCATTTCCATCAGCACATTCAACGACTCTAGGTTCATTGGCTCACCCTGGACCTTCTTTGTCTCAAATTGTCAGCTCTGATGATGACTCGCCTGATATGGGTACTGTAGCCCTTCATTATTTAGCCCGAGGTAAGAAACCTGTTCAGCTGTGTGCAAGTGGGTTCTTCGGGCAGGGTATCAAGTGGGTTCTGTTCAGCTGCCTTTGTCGGCTGATTTTATCAGCATGCTGAAACGTAATTTCTTTGGTTCCTTCTCCTTTTGTTGATCCATGAATCTTGCATAAAATTGCACTGTGTTGTTTTGTTTTATTCCATTCTGATGACTCTTACTTTTCACTTTTAGGTGCATGGCCTGATCGGTCTTACTACAATGGACCTCATCACCTATGTGTGCACTGTGGCGCGTCTTTCTGGTTTCGGGAGCGGTGTAAGCGTTCCAGCAAAGAACGCCACCGGCCTGTCTACAATGGTTGTTGCCGTGGTGGTAGAGTGTCCCTTCCTGTTTATCCTGATTGGCCGCCTCCTTTAAATCAGTTACTTAGGTTTGATGGAGGGCCAGAATCAAATCGTTTTATGCGACTTATTCGTGAGTACAACTCTATGTTTGCTTTCACTTCGCTTGGTGTTCATATTGATAACAGTATTAACATTGGAGGCGGCCCTTATGTTTTCAAGATATGTGGGGTTGTTTGTCATCAGATTGGTTCCCTCCTCCCTCCAACTGACAATCCTGTTCCCAAGTTTGCTCAACTCTATATTTATGACACACTGAATGAATTGGATAATAGGATAGGTATACTTTCTGCTGATGACAGTGATGTTGATGATTCTGTTCCTTTGAGTGAGTGGTTGCTATCCTTTTCTCGTGGCCGCCGTCGCCGGCGAGATATGCAGCATAGCCGTGAGTTAGATGCTCTTTCTGGTCGTCCAGCTCGCCACCGTCGAGCCCGCAGAGAAGTACCTGACCGTGCCATAGTTGATTCGTTGCGGACAATGCTTAATGCCCATAATCCTCTGGTGCCAGACTTTCCGTATGGCTGAGCAAAGGCTTTTTTCGCCTGATTGTCCGGATGTTGCTATTCAGCTATTTGGTCATGAAGGGGCAAATCATGGGAACCGTTACTCTCTTCCTGCAGCACCTGAATTAGCGGCTCTAATAGTTGATGACTTTTCTGTAGAAGCAAATAGATTTGATATTATTGTTCAGAAAGATGCTGGTTTCTTTCAGCGTGTCTCTCCTCTTAATCCATCTCTTATGGCTTTGCAGTACCCACTCTTATTTCCTCATGGTTCTATGGGTTTTCACCTTGGGATTAAGTATCAGGATGTTGAAGGTGCCCCTGCTGGGAAAAGGCAGGACGTATCTATGCTTGAATACTATTGTTACAGGTTTCATTATCGAAAAGGAGAGCCTAACCCTTAAACATGTTGTGGCCGATCGTCCAATCAAATTATGGTGGACTCTTTTTCTTGTGTTGAGTCATGTAGACTGAGTTATCATTTTCTAAATCAAGAAACTCTCCGTTCTGAAACATATCAAGGTCTTTCTGATGTTCTTGGAGAAGGTAATTCCACTGGAAAGAATATTGGGATTGAATATATTCTGCATTCCAGCTATACAGGAGGTCCTCGATATATGATTCAAAATTATCAGGACGGAATGACAATCTGTCGTGTTTATGGTGCTCCTGATCTTTTTATTACCTTTACGTACAATCCAAAGTGGGATGAGATATCTGAGGCTCTTTTTATCGAGCCTGGGCAAACTCATGTTGACAGACCGGATATAGTGACACGTGTGTTCAAGATGAAGATCAACCATTTCAGTAAGCGTATTAGAAAAGGGAAAACTTTTGGCCCCGTTAAAGCATGTATGTATACCTCATTATTTAGACTCTTCCTACCTCTACATCTGTTAGTGTTACGTCGACTGTTAAAAACAAAATATTTCCATTGCTCTACATATGTACAAGCTTAAGATTTTTTGGGTTCGCATACCTTATATCTTTAGGACAGATACATTTTCCAATTCTTATAGATTTTCCTTTTTTTACATACAAGGCGTTGGCTGAGCCACTTTCTATTTGTTTATTTGCCTCTTAAGTAATATATTTCCTGCCTTCTTTAACTAAGAGTATCCTAATTTTGCAGATTTGTATGTCGTCGAATTTCAGAAAAGAGGCCTTCCTCACATACATGCGCTTGTGTGGTTGCAAGCTGATACGGAAAATCCTAGACCGGCAACAATTTATTCGTACATTTCCACGGAGATACCTGACTACACTGTAGATCCGCTTGGTTATGCACTTGTGGAAGAATTTATGGTTCATGGTCCTTGTGGAAAATATAATCCGAACTCGCCATGCATGAAAGATGGAGTTTGTTCTAAGCACTATCCGAAGGAATTTAATGAGGAAACAACGATTGATGGACTTGGTTTTCCAGTTTACCGTCGTCTTGAGAATGACCGTTATGTTACAAAGAACGGCCACCACCGTCTGAGTAATAAGTGGATTGTACCACATAACATGGCATTGCTCAAAAGATTTCAGGCCCATATCAACGTAGAGTGGTGTAACAAGAAAAAGCTTCTTAAATATCTCTTCAAGTATCTAGCCAAGGGCCCTAACAAGGCCCGAGCACGTTTACACTCCATGTATCAGTCTTCACGATCTGAATCAGCAGGGATTAATGAAATTGACGAGTATGCCAGCTGTAGGTGCGAGTCCACTACTTTCTTTTCTTACCAGCCTTTGTCACTTTGTCGTTGCATAATCACATTCCATATTATCAAGCTTCGTTTTCTCCTATGAATTGTTTCCCTTTATGATTACAAAATACATGCTCATGTAACCGTGGATATCATGCATTTTTCCTGTATGCCGCTTCATCCTAAGCTTTGGTTTTTTTATTAGGTTTAAGTTCCCATTCTACTATGGTGCAGGTATCTGTCTACATGTGAAGCATGTTGGCGGACATTTTCTTTTGATATTTATGTTAGAGAGCCTTTTGTTGAGAGGCTGACAGTGCACTTACCCAATATGAACCGAGTTATTTACCGTGAACGTGACCGGCTTGCTGACGTCGTTCACAATCCCAACAAATACAAAACCATGTTGACTGAATGGTTTGTCGCCAATCAACGTTACCCTGATGCTCGGTCCTTAACATATCTTGATTTCCCGACAAAATGGGCCTGGGACGGACCGACTAAAAAGTGGAGAAGGAGAATTCGTGTCTGCAAATTTGGTGCACCAATTGGGAGAATTTATAATTGCCATCCTACTACAAATGAACTTTACTTTTTACGGATGTTGCTAACGGTTGCAGGCTATGATGACCTCAGAAATTACAATGGAACACTGTTTGGTTCATTTAAAGAAGCCTGCCAGGCGCATGGATTGGTAGGTGATGACAGAGAATGGTATCTTCTCTTTGATGAGGCGATTCAGTGGGCTTCTTCTTTCCAACTAAGGCATTTGTTCATGACAGTTCTGCTATTTTGTGGCGTGATTGATGGCCATAAGCTTCTTCAAAAGTATTCACAGTACATGACTGATGATCTGGCGGCTCAGACCCGTCACTCCATGAATGACAATACATTGGTAATCCCTCTTGCTTATTTGCACTCCGAGTTACTGCAGGAACTCTCGATTATGTTTGGCAAGAATGGTTATTCCCTGGAATCTTTCAACATTCCAACTCAGGCTTTGCATGGTGCTAGGCTTCTTAGCAACAGATTAGTACTAGAAGAGACGCAATATGACAGAGACAGCTTGAGGGTGACGGCTTCATCGCTTCATCAAAGGTTAAATGAAGGGCAAATAAACATCTTTGATCAGATCATGGCTGTAGCTACCAACTTGATTGGCAAGGTGTTCTTTATTTCTGGTCCCGGGGGTACGGGCAAAACCTTTTTATGGAATGCCATTATTACAGCGTTACGGGCTGATGACCATATAGTTCTAGCCGTTGCTTCTTCTAGGGTGGCTTCTCTGCTTATCCCGGGTGGAAGAACAGCTCACTCTCGGTTCAGGATCCCACTTGACATTGGTGATCAGACTATGTGCAACATATCTCGAAGAACAAATTTAGCTGAGCTCGTGGAGAAGGCAAAGTTGATATTGTGGGACGAGGCGCCGATGACACACAAGCGATGTTTTGAAGCTGTCGACAGGAGCATGAGAGATGTTCTGTCTGCAAATGACAGTTCCAAGAAATTGCTTCCTTTCGGTGGGAAACCAGTGGTTTTAGGTGGAGACTTCGGGCAAGTGTTACCTGTTGTTGAGGGTGCAAGCAGGAGTGAAATCCTAAATTCATCTCTTATCAAGTCACCTTTATGGCACCACGTCACTGTACTTAGGTTGGAGGAAAACATGAGATTATCTAATCCTGCTCTAACTGAAGACGAGAAGAGCAAATTAGATGCATTTGCACATTGGGTTCTTAGTGTAGGGGATGGAACAGTGCCTATGGAGATTCGGGAAGGAGAAGCCACTCCTTCATGGCTCTCTCTGCCAGCAGATGTTGCATTACTGCCTGATTCTGACTACATTTCTTCTATTGTCAGCGCCATATATGATTCTTTTGAAGATAATTTTTCTGGCATATCTTATCTGGCTCAGCGTGCAATAGTTTGCCCAACTAATAAGATTGCTGATGAAGTTAATGAAATCCTCTTCGGCATGGTTCCTGGGGAAGACATAGTTTTTGAAAGCTCTCACACTATTTGCAAGACACTGGACCATATAGCAGATGCAGATATACTATACCCTCCTGAATTTCTTCATAAAGTAGACCCTCCAAACTTTCCATGCCACAGTCTTAGACTCAAAATTGGAGTCTCGGTTATATTATTACGAAATATCAACCAATCTATTGGGCTCTGTAATTGCACACGTCTTATGGTCACCAGATTAGGACAATGGGTTGTTGAAGCTAAAATTATGACTAGAAGTAATATTGGTGATCATGTTTGCATACCTAGAATTGTATTGCATATACCAGCTAGAAAGTGGCCTTTTACTCTACAACATCGGCAGTACCCGCTTCGGTTATGCTATGCAATGACAATCAACAAGAGCCAAGGTCAAACACTTGAAAAGGTTGGTGTCTATTTACCAAAACCTGTATTTTCTCATGGGCAGCTTTATGTATCTCTATCAAGGGTAACATCTAGGGAAGGTCTCAAAGTGCTCGCCCTTGACGAAGATGGAAAACCGACTACAGATACGAGGAATATAATTTATCGTGAGGTACTTGAAAGCCTTTGAGCAATGTTGATATGGGTGCTCTATGCTTCATTTTGTTGCACTGTCTTACACTGTTGTTTTTTTTAACTTTGTCGTCTCTAATTCCAAATAACTTTCCGATGTTCCCTTCACACTATGCTTTAAGACTATTACTTTATGTCCTTTTCTAGGTGCACAATCTGCATTTCTATCTGGCTTGATTCAATGTTGTTAGATAAATTTACTGTTTCTTATCTCAGTTTTTTTTTGCTATTCATCCTATTCACTTTAAGCTTACATAAGATCAGCTTAAAATGTCAGTCTGCAACGATAACTTCTATTTCACGTCATGCCAGCAAGCTGCTATTATTTCATACACCCGTCCTTCACAAATTGCTACTTCACTTCATATGATTAAACCTGCTTATATTGATAAAACAACTAGGTGATCATACACGCATACAGTAGTGGCCGAGATTACAAAGTTCAAAAATAAAACATACACGAACTGCTTACACTACTACCAAAGAAATACAAATCTACAAACAAAACCTACGTAGACTTAAAAATGAAACTCAACGTCTGGCATTTCATCTTCTAGCAGATCTTCATCATACATCGTGGACTGATACACTTTGGCACATTGCAGTATCCCATCTTCTATTAAAAACATTTTACCATGGAGATCCCATGCTTCACTTTCGAACATAATCCGAGCAAAAACAGAGACGCCATTTGCGCCAACTCTTACACGATAAAAAACAGAGTTGCCAAAATAAGAAAATAAGAACCTGCACACGGTCTCCTCCAATGGATCATCGCTCTCTTTCAACCAGAACTGAACGACATTACTTTCCGGAGGCACAAAATCTGCCTTCCCTCCAAGCAGACGGCCAGGCATCTAAATCACGATTCGACACAAGTACTACACCAAATATGAATGGTTCAGTGGATATGCCTGCTCTTGCGATGCATCGCTACCTCCGACGCACTGGCCTCCATATAAAGACTCATGGATAAGGTCCTTATCTGCTACCTTCAAGAGGCTTCTAGGATAAACCCTCTAGAAAGAGCCAACACCTGTTCTCTGTGAAAACACTACACGTCGCACAGAACTGTTTACATGCAATTTACACCTGTCACCACTTCTATGCAACGCACTCGGCTGGAAAAACAACATGGGCAGCAGAGACAGAAGTGGGCTGACTGCTGTACCTACATCTCTTTGTTACACCATGAATGTATTCTGCTTTATCCAAGAAAACTGTAAATCTGTTAAGGAACAAAGACATGGCTATCAAGAAGTATTCTTTTGCAGTCATCGTACATCCGAAGCCTGACACTTATTTTGCGAATCTCCGTCACGTCTGTATGTTTGTTAAGGAAAATGTGCATGTCCGTATTCATGTAAAAATGTTAACTGACAGTGCATTTCTGCTATACTTTGCTGAGGACAATCTGTTCCTATATATCTTTGTCATTTCAAGAATGGATTGCCAGCGGCGAGCTAGACCTATTTCAGTGGACACCAGACTATGGTTCAGTTGGAGATGCAGCTACTCAACTTGCTGACATAAAGATATCAGGTTTGCCATGTGACCTTTGTACAGAGCCAGTGATTGAGTACATACTAAGCCCATTTGCTTCAGTCAAGACACACATCACTACAACAAATGGCACAGGTTCAGATGTGGACAACACTGTTACTAAATACAGGTATTCTGCCTGGTGCACCACCATCGATACTATACCTACCATGCTTCGACTTAAGGTGATACCTTCATATCTTACGGATACATTGCAGCTCTCTGCAGACGGCAAATGCAAATGCCCAGTGCTAAACACATCGATGCATGCCACTGCTACCGTCAACGAAACATTCGTTATTTAGATCAATTTATGGTCAATTCTTAGAAGTTTTGGATGCAGAATATTTTTTGTTAATACCTTAAAAGTAGCTTAGCCAACTGAAATTCCAATACAAGTTTGAAATGCTGTGGTTTAAGTGGGATTACTGCTACAACATTCACTAATAGGCGTTCCAACTAAATTTGCAAGGCCAAGACAACACACTGTTCCACCTAAATCTGCAGAAGCAGGGACTACGCATATGCAACATCATTCAGCTGCTCGGACAGCCAAGCTGACTTTCTTCAAGTTCATTTGCCATGTTATGTATCAATTAGTTATTTCTGTTGTAAGCATATAATACATAGTAGACGTTGATGTCTATATATGATATCCTATCTTAAGCTTCAGACTCACTGTATTTGTGCAATTTCATATACCAAGTAAGCAATACAGTATGCAAGCTAAAGAAGATGCCACAAAATTTGAGTCCATGAGAACAGATTAACTTATCCAGACCAGATACTTAGTACGTCTAGTTATAATTTTAATCCCTTCAAATCAAAGATCTGAGACGTAACGTATTGTTTCCAGATCAGTCCAGATGGCTCCTCTTGCTGTCAGCCGTCATGCACCCACCATGCTCACCGTCGGCCGCTGCGCAGCGACTTCCACCACGGCGTGCTGCCAACAGCGCGTCATGAGAGAAAAAACAAGCTAAACGGCAAGCTCCTCTCCATTGAGCTTTCATACAGACCTTGGTTCTGCAAGCTCGCATGCCATTGTTCCCCCTGTTATTTCCTCTTTACCACCGCTCCCGCTCTCATATCACCATCCACGATCCTTAGTGTCAGGTAGCATAATACAACCTCCATAGACACTCGTTGACCTGCTATCCGTTGCTGCTAATCTATAATATTCAAAAGAAAACAATGAACTAAGCTAAACTGAAGCATCCTAATTTATTCCCAAAAAAAAAATCCTCCTCTTCTCTTGCTTGCCGCAAAATCGCAGATAGGCCGCCCTTTCTCGCGTGACGCAGATACGCAGCTGGCCCAACTTTTCTTTCTATTATGCAGCTAGCAAAACTAACCAATGTCTACATGTACACAAATTTCCGATGAAAAAAAAATAGCCTACAACAAAATGAAAGACTAACAAATCCAAGCAATTTAAAAATTGGTTCGCCACTAAGAGCAGGCCGGTCCATAATTCAAGCATTCCAATTCTGATTTTTTCCCCATAAAAAAATATTGCTTTTGTCAAATCTGGCTAATGTGTAAAACTAAGTCTACATCTAGCCCCCTTTTGACACTATTTTTATATCTAGCTTCTAAGTTCAGCGCCAAGTAGGTTGGAGCCACTGGTCGGCGCCACGAAAATCTGGAACAAAAACTATTTGGGCAGTTCGATGCCATGATGCTTAGTACTCGACCATAGCCTGCATCATTTAAAGAAAAAAAAATCTGCACACGGGCCGCTTAGATCATTAAATTATAACGGGCTTCGATTCTAGCTTTTTTCGGTGCCTGCAGTTTCCAGACCACGGCGTGCTTACACTCCACCTGGCTGCACGACGCCGCACGTGTCCTCCATCATCAATTAATATGGGCCGGAGGGAGTAGAACCACAACCCATACTTGCAAAATATATTATGCAGCAAAAACAACAAATGACAACCCAAACGCTAACAGCAAAAAAAATTAGCAAAGGGCGCGGAGTGCCGCCGCGCCAAAATTCACCTAGTACATATATTTACAGACGGTGGTTTTCTCCAAGCCTCCTCGATTGTCTGCCAGAAGCATGATCGGTGTTGTTTTCTTGCCCATCGATACGCATGTCATTTCTTTTGTCATTGTTAGTTGCTGCAATGGCCGGACAAGTTCTCTGCGTATTTCGAGGTATTCATTTCCGATGCCCCCTATTTATGCGTATAAACTTAGAGTTGCTAATTTGTATCTGCAGTTTTGGACTGGCGAATTCAGAAATTCCGTCTAAAAGTAGTAGGTATGTATTTAGAAAAGATTGATCAAGGGTGAGTGGGTGTTATATATATATTTTTTTGAAAAAGAGTATATATTAATATTAAGAGATATCAATTACATCTAGCCTCTACAACAACGCATATCCTAGTGGTCTCATGGATGCACACAGCCAAGCGGGTGTTACATAGGTGCGTGATTTCATCAAGATATTTGTAGCTGCAGCTGCTGAATATAGGCAGGAAGGACTAAGGCTTCATATAGAGTGCTGCATTAGATGGTAAGGTTGTTGATCTGTTAATGCTTCTGCATATTGCTTCTTGTTGCCCGTGCTGGTTCGAAGATATGCTTTAATACATGCTACATTTATCTCATGCTTTAAACAATTCAAAGTGGTCTTATATTTTTGCTCAAATTGATAGTCCACATCTACTCTTCAAGTTCGCAATTCCAAAGTTACCAGTTCAATTGTTGTTGTGTATGTATAGGTGTGCGCAGTTCCGACCAAATTTAGTGGCTCTGGTTTAGAAAACACAATCTCATCATAAATACATTCAGTCTAAATCTTATTGAAAAATTCAGCGGCTCTAATATCTATAGAATTTAATATGGGATTTTCTCCGGTACAATCTCCCCCTCCCAAATAAGTAGAAGCCAGGTCCATACCCATATCCAAAACTCTGCTATGTATAGGCATACAGATCAGGGGTATGTCCATGTATAGGCATATGAATGTCTTTCCGCGCACTACCTGTGCCGCCCGACCTCGCCAGCTCCGATCACCGCCGCCGCCAGCCATCGTCACAACCGCCGTCGCTGTGTGTTCATTGTGTCACCGGACATGTTTCAGGACTGTCCGTCGTGTCACCAACAAGTCGTCGGATATGTTGTCGGACTGTCCGGCGGGTCAACTCGGCGCCTTGCATGCGTGTCCAACCACAACACCAATGCATAAAAAACAAATATACCATCTATGCATATCTCGTACCCAAATTTTTAATTTGTTGATGCTCTGTTCAGATTGTTTCTATCATGGTCATTTTTTTTTGTTTTTGAAAAAAATGCACATCTTGTATCCATAGATCACGGACTCCCGTGACATCTTTCTAGTATGTTGGGATCCGGAAGAGTCGGTAAGTGCACTGGAATGAAACGCACCAGAATGAAACAGGTGAATCATCCATGATGTCCTTTTCCCCATGTCTACTATTCCGATAATTTCAGGAGTTTTTTCCCAGTTCGACTTTGTTGCTACGGTTAATATACGTAACTAGGGGGGCTTTGGTGGGGCACATTTGGCCCAAAACACAAGAGCACGTGGATTTGTTTTGCTTCTCTTAGGGATATCCGTCCCATGTAGCGCAATTGATCCCCTCAAAAAAATGTAGCGCAATTGAACAGAAATCAATGGACAGCAGCGACCCCGATCGGGCAGCCGAGAACATGAGGAGGTGGGGAGAGCTTCTAAATGAGTCAGTTATAATATCCCTAATACCACAAATTTCAATGACAAATGCCACAGATTTTATGTACTTAATTTTTTTGAGCAATCATACACTTCACTATAATGTTACATAACCATACCCACGTAGCATTGTACATGCATGAACTGTGGTCAACCCCCAAATATCGAATTTGTTGATGCTCAGTTCTTATTTAGACATACTACCTCGTGGTTCCGTGCCTAGAAGCAAACCCAAGTATCATGGTAATTTGTTTGTAGCTCCAAGGTCTAAGCATAACAATAATGCATAAAAATCAAATACACCATCTATGCACATCTCGTATCCAAATATCTAATTTGTTGATGCTCTGTTCACACTTGTTTCTATCATGGTCATTTTTTTATAAAAAAAAAGCACATCTGGTATGCATAGAGCACAGGACAAGTCACGTACTCCCCAAACATCCTTCTAGTAGGTTCTGATTCGGAAGAACCGGTCAGTGCACTAGAATGAAACAGGTGAATCGTCCATGATATCATTTTCCCGGTGTATACTATTCCATAGTCATGGATTAGCTAGCGATAATACATAGTACACTTCTACATTTTATAGCCTTGGCTAGTTCTTGGTTAGTCGAGATCTTAGTTAGAGTTCGATGGATCCATCGTTCGTATTGGGTTGCAGTTATTGCTGTTTGCTTTAGAATTATTTTGGTTGGGTTGGCCCTTTGGTATTTTAATTTATATAGGCTTGAGGTTGATACCAATGAATCAGGAATAGATCTTTTCAATATGCATGGGTCCACCTTGAGGACCTTCTGTGGCTGTTTTACTAGCCATGTATAGAGGATCTTTTGTGGTTGTGACCACCTAATTCACCTGCAAGACCTTCTGTGGTTGTTGCGCATGTGCCCTTTGCCTCAATTGATTTCCCACTTAGTTGCATCATATTCATACGTTTCATTTCATCTTTTGGTGGTGGGCCTGTATAGGCTTGTTCCTTATTGTTAATTTTTAATGAAAGTCGAACATGCTGCAAATATTTTGAGGGCAAAGTTTGTAGAAATTGTTCCGCGTTTTGTTTCGTAGTTTAGTTTTGCTGTAATTGCATATGCATGTGCAATCTCCATGTGGCCACATGGACATGCAATTGCATACATATCTATCCAAAATTGCAATGTGCAATTGCGTGCATGGATGTATGTGTGCAATTGCACATGGATGTCCAATTTCATGCAGTTTTGAACTTTATATATAATATCTTTGTATTTAATTTTTCCATATTGAATTTTTAATTGGCCTTCTAGTTATTTGGTTTTGTGCTTGTTATTGGATTTTTTAATTGCGCATAGAAACAAAGCCCAGAAGGCAAACATAAGAGGAGTTCGACCAACCTTACTCGATTGACCAAGAATTATCGTGATTCTCGGCCAACCGAGCCCTAGGCGCCTCTATATTTTATCTTGTCAATCGATAATTTTGACAGTTAAGAAACTCTTTATGAGCGTGAAGGGATACCTCTATATATAATACATTTTTCTAGTTCTAACGAGAGCGCAAATGGTTATTCTACACCGATGACATAAAGTGGCTAGTTACAAACTACCGATGATGGCTATACTGTACAATATTAGAAAGCTATATAAATGAATTCACAGCCGCTATCTTTGGCAAAAGAATAAGAAGCACGTGTGAGTACAAACTAAATGCAATGACGTTCATTAATTAGTTTAGTACCTTGCTGAGGCGTGCCCTTTTTCCTTCTCTGTTTCTCACGTGCCACACAAAACAACTCGGTTAAGACGCACATATATACGCGCAACTCAGCTGCACACACACGCTGACGTTTAACACTTGCGTGGCCTCTCCTCAAGGGTGACACCAAACGGCCTAGTCTCAATGGCTAGACAAACCGGCCAAAACACAACATGCATGTAAGCCAACAAAGAAATAACACGACCCGGTCAACAAACAATTGCATGAAGGACTTAAAAAACAATTGCACACGTGCCGCATCTCTTCGATGTGCATTGGCTAACCAGTACTCTCTTCAATTCATATTAATTGTTGCAGGTGTATCTAGATATGTTTTAGTGTCAGAAACATCTAATCCTGTGAAAAGTAATATGGATCGTAGGGAGTACAACTTTTATCATGACTTTTACTATAACTTTCACCATGTTGTGTGTACTCACATGTCCACTTCATTTTGTGTGTGCAATGTTGCAGCGTACAGTGCCTAGACTCAACTGCGTGCATGCCGCAAAACAAGTCAAATTAAATATGATCATGTTACCAAATGTTAGCACTAGAACCCTCCCGAGCCTCCCTCTCCTGAGCCGCCCCTTGGCGACTCCGGCGGCTCCAAAGGCCTCCTCTCCATCCTTCCCTAAGAACCCCCCAACCCTCTCCGCATCGGCCGTCGCTGCTGCCGGTTCTGGCGACGGTGGCGGCGCCCTGTCCATCTAAGATGGGGGTAGGAGAGGGGTCTGTGGTGGCGTTCACATGGGGGAGGTGCGGTGCTGGCTGTGGGCTTGGTGCGACGCGGCCATCTTGGCTGGGGCCTGAGGTTCTCCGGCGGCCGACGGGGGAATGGAGGCTTGCCTCCGCCGACGGGGGTGAGGCTATGGCCTAGTCACGCCGATCTCATGCGGTTGTTGCCCTCTCCTTCTCTGTTGGTGCTGCACGGAGATGATGAATGGCGTGGGGGCCTGCTCGTCTACTGAATAAAGGAGGCGGTCCTAGGATTCCTCTCACACCAAGATGATGATCTACTTGTTGCTTGCCCTCTCCGATCTGGTCGGAGTGGCGAGTTCCGAAAGGCTTTACCGGCGAACTCCCATGGGCGAATAATGTCTGTAGATTGCCGGATTGGAGGGATTCAGTCGTGCGCACCCATGTTTTACTCTGACCATTTGGGTTCAAAGGGAGCGCTTTGAAGCTCTATTGGCTGTTAATATCATGGGGCATGTTTCTCGTTCCATGGTGCTGACGGAGAATGTCATGGAGACCGAGATCTGAGGACTGACAACGGTGGTTCGAGTCTGGGTGATGATGAGGAATTGGATTGGTGACTCGCGACTTGGAACAGTGGCATGCAAGTGGAGACAACTACACAGGAGAGGTTCATAGTCCTACCTTTCAGGGTGAAACCCAGGGTGTGGCCTTAATTTTTTTTTGAAATGGATGCATATACTAAACAAAAATGTTTAATGTTTACACTCGGCCTCTGCATAACTAGGATACACACAGCCACACAAACAACATAGCTAGGGAATAAAGAGTAGACAAACATTACACAAAGTCACTATAGAAAAAAGTCTTGATTCTAAGGCAGATCAATCCTCAAGTCACGCGGCCATCCATGTCGGGAGAAAATATCCCTCGCTGTATCCTCCAATCGCGTACATCCCTCCACAAATAAGTCACAAAACTCCATACGTTGGAGAATAGTCCATGATCGGAGAAAAGCCGTGGCTCGATAAATAACCTACAGAGGTGAAGACACAATGTTATTAAAGATCTTGTCATTTCTACCAAGCCATAGCGACCATATAATGGCAAGAACTCCCACCATAAATGAAGTTTTGTACTTATCAACAATTCCATGCAACCAATTACCAAAAACATTGGTTACTAAGCTTGGAGGAGATAAACCAGAAGCTATTTGGATGAATGACCATATAGAGCGAGCAAATTTACACTAGAAGAATAAATGGCGAATTGTCTCAACGTGGTGACAAAAAATGCACTGTGTACTTCCATGCAAATTACTTTTTGCAAGATTATCTTTTGTTAGAATTACACCTTTACGTGCATACAAAAAAAATCATCTTAAGAGGTATTTTCATTTTCTAAATCTTACTATTGTCATCGACCGGGATATCAGATTGTACCAAAGCTCTATAAAGTGAGCCAACAGAAAATTTCCCACTTTCTAGTAATTTCCATTTGAACACGTCCACACCATCCGACAGTTGTATCGTGGATAATCGTAAAAGTAGATTGTTCCAAGATAACAGTCAAGGACCAATAAGGCTTCTTCTGAAAGACACATTAGGAGGACTATTCTCCAAAACTGTGGAAATAGTATCTACTTTGTGTCTAACAATCGAGTATAGAGCTGGATATTGTTCGTGAAGAGTAGTTTGGCCAAGCCACTTATCTTCCCAAAACCTAATCTGTGATCCATCCTTAATCTCGAAAGGACCAAAATGAAAGAAATATTTTTTTTGGCCATGATCCCTGCCCAAAAATGTGAATCACCGGGTTTCCAAACCACTTGAGACACAGCTTTGGATCCTACATATTTCCTCAATAACATGGTTTGCCAAATTTCATCTTCAGTAAGTAGTTTAAAAAGGCATTTTCCTAGAAGCGCGATGTTTTTACATGCAAATCATGTATGCCTAGTCCACCATACTGCTTTGGCCGGCAAACCACATTTCATCTGGCCAATCGATACTTCTTTTTCTCACTATCCCCTTGCCAAAAAAATCTTGAGCGGAAATAATCCACTTTGTTCAAGACACCTTTTGGTATTTGAAAAAACGAGATCATATACACTACCATGTTAGTAAGTACTGAATTTATCAGTACTAGTATTCCACCAAGGGATAGCAATTTGCCCTTCCAACTATTAAGACGCTTTAGTATCCTTTCCTCAACAAGTTTTCATTCAGCTATTGTGAGCTGCCGATAATGAATCGGTATTCCCGAATAGTTGATTAGAAATTGCCCCTGACAACAACCGAAAAGTTCAGCATAAACATGGGCCTCTTGTTGGGCATCGCCAAAACAATACAAATCACGCTTATGGAAGTTAATTTTAAGTCCAGATAGCAGTTAGAATGCTGATAAAATTAATTTTAGATTCTTAGCCTTCTCTAGATCATGTTTCATAAAAAGAATTGTATCATCAGCATATTGAAGAATAAAAATACCACCATTAATAAGATGTGGAACTAATTCTTCAATTTTACCATCAGCATTTTCTCTCTCAATAAGGATAGCCAACATATCCTTATTAAATAGTAAAGGAGATAATGGATCTCCTTGTCTCAGTCCTTTCTTTGTATGGAAGTATTTGCCAGTATCCTCATTTACTTTAATGGCAACACTACGATTGAATAAGAGCACGCCACTCCTCAGAAAATCCTTTCATGTGAAGTGTTTGTTGTAGAAAAGACCAATTAACTTTGTCGTATGTCTTCTCACAATCAATCTTGAATAATACACCATTTAATTTTTTTGAATGTAGTTCATGGATTGTTTCATGCAGAATTACCACACCATCAAGGATATTTCTTCCTTGCATGTACGCAGTTTGAGAAGGACTAACAACATGATCAACAACTGAGTTAAGTCTAACCGGCGCAACTTTAGTAAAAATCTTAAAGCTAAAGTTAATCAAACAGATTGGGCGATACTGTTGTATACATTCTGCATTATTAACCTTAGGCAGTAAAATTATGTTGCCAAAGTTTAGACCAAAAAGATCCAACTGGACGACTTATAGAAATCCAAACAAATTCATCAGGTCCTCCTTGATAACGTCCCAGAATTTCTGTAAAATTTCACTGGGAAGCCATAAAGCCCTGGCGCTTTGTTATGTTCCATTTGAAAAACCGCTCTCTTAACTTCTTCCTCGGTATATGAGGCAGTCAGAAAGTTGTTATCTTCATTAGAAACCTGAGGAATGTCGGCCGTTTGAGATTCATCTAGAGAGAATGAATTTTCCAATGGGGCTCCAAACAAAGATTTATAATAAGCTGTAATATACGAATCCAGTTGTTCCTGGCCCTCAATCATACCTTCATCCTGGATCAGAGAGTGAATAAGTTTCTTCTTATGCTTGCCATTGGCAATATCATGGAAGTATCTAGTATTCGCATCTCCTTCCAGAATAAATTTCGCCTTAGAGCGTTGGTACCATTTGAGTTCCTCTTCGCGTAGAAGTCAGGCTATCTCTGCATTTGATTGGCTTTTAAGCTTAATTTATTGTGCAGTTAACGGTCTGACCTCCGCGGAAGCCTCTAATTCATCGATAATAGATGTTAGGCATTTTTTTCGTTTTTGAGGATTCCAGCCGTGTTCCTGGCCCAACCACAAAGGAACTTGCGTAAAAAATGCATTTTGTTATTCCATCATAGGATAGGCGTTTGGCCACCAACCGGTTTCTCCCAAATAGCCTTAACCATCTCGTAAAAACCATCACGGATCATCCATCTGAGTTCAAATTTAAACTCATTCATGGATTTCTATGGCGGTGATCCAAAAGATAATAGTAAAGGGGCATGATCCGACAAAGCCTCAATACGCTCTAGAGCACGAACAATAACCATAGGGAACTTATGTTCCCAGTCGGTATCCATAAGTACTCTATCTAGTTTCTCGTATATTGGCTCTGGAAGACTATTAGCCCGGGTAAATTGTCTTCCTAACATTGTCTATAACAGCATTGAACAAAAATGGCCAATGCTCATCCAATCTACCCCGACTTTTCTTCTGAGGGAATCTCAGCAAATTAAAATCCCCTCCTATAAGAATAGGGTATGGATTGTCCTTTGCCAGATTCATAAGCTCACATAAAAAATCAACTCTATAAACATCCTGGGCAGCCCCATAAACGGCGACTAAGACCATGTGAACTTGTCAGCCTTGTTACGGACATGGAGTTTTATAAAAAAATCTCCTGCCGAACTAGCTAAAACTTCCATAGTCTTATCTCGAACGCCTAGCAGGATCCCCCTGATCGACCACGCGGCGGACGTGATATCCACATAAAGTCCATTCCACCAGAAAGACGATTGAGTAGGGCTTGTGAAAAATCTCGTCTACCAGTCTTAGAAATACCCAAAAAATCCAATTTATGGTCTCTCACACAATCAACAAAGAATAAATGTTTAGCGAAGTCCCAAAGACCTATGCTATTTGAAAACATTGCATTCATTGAGAAACTATAGGAGATTTGGATACACGGGATCTCTTGCGTGATCGCTGACCCTTTGATTTCTGACCAGAAGCTTCTAATTCATACATAGAGACAATCTGTGGCGCATGGCTCTGACAATGCGCCACAAAAGTTATCCAGTGGCGCATCTGGACCAATGCGCCATGGAACCATGAAACTTCTGTGGCGCATGGCATCTGGAGATGCACCACAGAAGTTTGGTGGACCCGCCACCGGGGTTGGGCGCCCTCACTTTTTGTGGCGCATATGTACATATGTGCCACAGAAGACAGAAAGTGAGGAACTCCTGTGGCGCATATATAGATATGTGCCATAGAACATGGAAACCCAGATTTCAACCCCCCTCCCCCCTGGAACGCCTTTTAAGTTTTGTAAAAAATAAACGAAAATGATAAAATAAATTAAAAAAATAATTCCTTTGAGATGTAGTTGTATTTTTGGGGTATAGTTGTAGGGAAAATTGAAAAACATGAATTTCGATGTATTTTGCAAAAAAGGTCATGAGACAGTAAAACGGCCATAACTTTTGCATACTATGTCAGAAAACAAAGTTTAATATACCAAAATGATCGTCTCGAAATTTCCTACTTGATTTCCAACAACAACTTTTACAGATTCCCAAAATTCGAAAAGAGTAAAAAATTATGGCAGAAAGAAGATTTTTTCCCGCAAAAAAAAATAAAAAAGAGGGAGAAAATTCTGTGGCGCATTTCTCACATATGCGCCACATAAGTGTTGGGATTCGAATTTTGAATTTCGGTGGTACCCTCCCCCTCTCTTTTATCCTTCTCCCCTTTACTCCTCTCCTCCACTTCTTCTCTTCCTCCCCTTCTTCTCTTCCTCCCCTTCTTCCTCTCCTTCTTCTCTTCCTCCCCTTCTTCCTCTCCTTCTCTTCCTCCTCTTCTTCTCTTCCTCCCCTTCTTCCTCTACTTCTCTTCCTATCCTTATCCTTCTCCACTCTCCGGCCAACTCCTCCTCCTACTCCGGCCATGGCCTCCACCACCTCCGGCGGCATCTCCTCCACCGCCTCCTACTACTCCTCCGCCTACTCCTCCTCCTCCTCCTACTCCTCCTCTTCCACCGACGACCTCCTTCTCCTCCTACTACGACGACCCCTCCTACTCCGGCGACCCCTCCCCACATACTCCACCTACATCGGTGGCCTCCTACTCCTGCAACCATTCCTCCTACTCCTCGTACTCCTCCTACACTAGCGGCCTCCTACTCTAGCGACCTTCCTCCTCCACCCTCCACCCTCCACCCACCTCCCACTCCGGCCAGATGCTTCAGACACATCTGGCTGGGTTTTTTTTGAATCGCCACAAAAGTTTGAGATCTGGTTCGGGACTTCTGTGGCGCATTTTGGCAATATGCGCCACAGAAGTCCCAAAATGATGCGCCACTGATAGACCTTTTCCTAGTAGTGAGAGTCTTATCAAAGTACACTTCCGATACTTCAACAACTAAGTGAGAAAGGAGTTGACCATCTACTGTGGCATGCAACTCCTCCTCCTCGGTTAGTGAAGCATCGGGAACAACACCGACCTTAGGAGTAACCGTTGGACGGTCAACGTCCATGTGTCGCAAAACATTAGAAGAAAAAAGTACATCCTGTACAGAGCTACCCAAACTAATACCAACATTGGCTAGTTTAGAAGAAATAACAGGAGTAGAAAAAGACAAAAAGGATTTCGAAGAACTCATTATACCTGATGAATCTAAGTTCTTCTCCCCCTAACGACGCATGGCCTTGACCATGGAATCCTCATCAGTAGCCGACACCCCAGAGGCATCGACTCCATGGTGCGCGCTCCGCCTAAAGGGAGTACCACTCCCCTGCGCAGCAACTCTCGAAGCAAAACCAAGAGAAGAAACCCGTGATGGAGACAGAGGAAACCCAGACCCCTCCCAGGTCCGGTCACCCCCATCGACCAACGAGGTCTCATGACCCACAAAAGGAGGACACCCGTCCAGATGCATCTACAGGTCCTCCCTGACCAGAGACACACGGTCATCCACCACGTCGCAGTCGGACAACCCATCCTGGGTCGGCCCCACCACAACATCATCCTCAACCTGGTCACGAACATCGCGATCAGCCAACCCCTCCTGGGTCAGCTTCCACGAACACTCCAAAGGAAGAACCTCCTCAAGTACTGGCCAAGAACCAACAACATGAATGGATCTACCCATAACATGCGTCTTGGATCTCGCTGGCGAAGCTGAGCAAGACCACATAACAGGAGCAGAAGTAGCATGAAGAGCCTCCGGAAGCTAAGCCGGAGAAACACGAGTCGCCAAAGGAGAACCCTTTCCGCGAAGAGGGGAATCCAAAGGAAGTGCGTACAAAAGTTCTCGTCCCCGTGGAGTAACCGCATTAGCATTAAAAGGAGTGACATCAATCACCCTCTGCACCCCCTGACTAGAAGAAGCGGGCGTGGAGGTACCCTACACGGCCGAGGAAGAACCAGAACCCACCCCCTGAGTGGCAGTAGAAGTATCAGAAGTATCCATAGCATCCTCCATAGGCTTCCCATTAGCATCATCATCCGCTGCATCATCCCCTTTTCTCCACAAGAAAGGGACAAACTCTGGTTCCGGAATACAACCCTCAGGTTCAATCCCGAAACAAAACTCAAATACCTTATGCTTGACCACAGCATCAGACACAATATAGTGGCCAAGAGAATCCTGCAGCTTTAGAAAAATCTTCGTATCAAACATCTCCACAAGAATACGAACCACCCCTCGCTTCCACAGACTGAATAAATCCACATCAAGGGTGTTCCCCATGAGACCTCTAATAGCTCACAAACCCTAGAAAGAACGCAAAATATGGGGTACCCCCTCAACATGAAGCCAAACCTGCTGCATGTCAAACTTATGTGGCACCTCCTCCATCCTGTAAAACGAGAAAGTAAGCTGAGCGGTACTAAGCGGTATAGTCATAAGGATTCCATCAACCCTGTCCAAATCCTCAAACAACGGGAAGCTCACTAAGAAAGCAAAATATCCATATGGCAACGCCTCTAACTTCCACTGAGCATGCAACTGGCACCTCCTGGTATACCTGGGCATGTTCCGGCCCGGACCGGGCTCGGGCTGGGCCTGACAAAGCCCGACCGCATAAATCCCAGGCCCAAGCCCGGCCCGACTGTCGGGCCTAAAAACTCGGCCCAATCCCGGCCCACCACAGTGTAAATTCTCCGGGCCGTCGGGATGCGGGCCGGGCCTTTCCTTATTTACGCATTTCTCTTGGCCCAAGCCCGGCCCGTGCACCCACCGGGCCACAAATCTCAAGCCCAGGCCCAGCCCGCGGGCCTTAAAATCCCGGCCCGTCGGGCTTTTTTTGGGCCGGGTCGGGCCGGCCGACCGGGCCGGGCTGCCCATGCCTAGGTATACCTCCAGGCAATCTGCCGCTGAACGACATCCGCTGAAACCATCGGGCCAGTAACTCGCACCAGAGCAATAGGGGTCTGACTGTGTGCCAGATGATCTCGATCCACCGCATCCGGGATCTGAGTAAACAGAGTCTGCTCAACATCAATATTAGCCATATATGGAGTCATGCGTGGCTGCTTCAGCACCGGACATATCAAGGTAGGATGTGTGACGCAATCACAAATGTAATAGTAGTTGAACGCCTTACAATCATTGGTCGCGTGCGTATTAACCGCGCACTTCCAGCAACGAACAAATTTTTTATTCTTCTTACCAACATCAGCCACCGTCGGTACCTCTGATACCTGTGAAGTGACAACTGGTAGTTGGTTCAGTTGTTGATCCGCTACGAGGTGTACTGTTGTGTGAAAGGAGCGACATAAGAACCGGGCACCTCATACTGCTAGAACCCCTGCTGCTGAGGATGAAGCTGCTGATCAGACTAGGCCTGAATGAGTTGTGGCTGTACCCCCGTGTCTGTGGCTGCTTCTTATTTTTCTTTCTCTTTGGAACTGCAGACGCCACAACGCCCACTCCCACGGAAAATGGTGGCGCTGGCTGCGACGGAGCCACACCCGACTGATCTCCAGCGTACATCACTCCATGGAACATAGGGCCAGGTGCTGCCCCCAGCATGAAATTCGCGGACTGCTGATCGGCGAACGGAGGTGGCGGTCCGTGATACAACGGTTGCAGAGGACGATACGGGGCAACATGGACCGCGTTGAAGTAGGCTGCAGGGGGCCTAAACCCAGCGGAAACAACAGAGGGCCCGATGTCGGCTGGTACACGTTCCGCGTGGCAGCAACATGCAATACCAAACCATTCCCGGGCGCAGCAGCCTGCGCCGAAGGAACCGAAGTAGGCACAGGAGGCCCCGCCATAGCAGGAGGCACAACCCCGACAGGGGGCACAGGAGTCCTGCGCGGCACCGGTGCAGAGGAAGTCCCCCTAGGGATAGCGCCTTGACCCCGTCCTCCCATGGAAAGAGGACACGATCGTGGCAAAGGACTTGCCCGGCGAGATCAGTTGACCAAGGGCGGCGAAGGAGATGGCGGATGAGTCGAGGTGAAGGAGCACAGAGGCGAAGGCAGTGGCTTGGCAGGAGGCAAAAGTTTCGAGAGTTCCTGATGTCAGACCCGCCGAAGACGTGATGCAATACCTTTCCAGGAATAAAGTGGACCGATTCCAACGCGGTGGGACCTCCAGGTGGACCCACCCCTGTTAGCAGTACTACTGCTAATACAACGGAGGATGCCACGTCTACAACAAGCAAGCCAGAAGGAGCAGGCCAGCAGGCTGGAATAGAAGAGGAGTCCCAACTCAAGCCCAGGAACCGAAGGCCCTCGTCACGCTATGCCTCTGATCAATGGGTCACACGCTTCTGATAAATAGGCAGGCGTATGTAGTAGGAAGTTGGCTTGGACACGGCTGAGGCCGAAGCTTGTAGAATTATCGAACCACTGTACTCATTCATCTCGTGTTGCCGGAGCAATTTCCCGGAGCACCTCGGAATAGAACCATCGGAGAGATGCGAGTAGTTAACACTTGGTATTCAGAGCCAATTTCATCCCACACACCACACCCACGCTGGAGATTCCCCATCCTCACGCTACTCGTCTGAAGGCGGCGGCGGAACGACGGCGAGCGGAGATCATGGAGCACCTTACTCCAGAGGGGAAGGCAATCTACGCCACGGTCAACGCCGCGCACGAGAATCTCAAGGCCGATCTCCACGACCTCATCGTCGCGGCGGTGAACAAATCGGTGTCTACCGCGGTGGATCTCGCGGTCGACAAGGCGGTTGACAAGGCGGTCGGGGCATCGATGAGCGCGGCGGTGCGGGACATGCAGGCTTACACCGATGGGGTGGAGGCAGATCTGCGCGCCACGATGGGTCTCGCCTCCCACGGCAGCGAACTGAGCCCATCCAAGGCGCCGGGGGGAGTCGCAGAGATCGGCCAACAAGGGCACCACGATACTTCGACTACACGGGGGTTGGGAGTCGGGGCACATGTGCCCTACATCCCTCCTCCGGCAAGAGGTATCCAGGCTAATTCCTCCCTTGCTGTTGTGAATCAGCCTACGGGAGTGACCAATTCCTTTGGTAGTTTGTTAAATCGAGAGAGGAGAACTTTTTCTGGTCATGGCAAACCACCCTCCATGGATTTTCCTAAATTCTCTGGTGATAATCCTAAGTTTTTGCAAGCTAGATGTGAGGATTATTTTGCAATGTTTGACACGGATCCGGACTTATGGATCGCTGTGGCAGCAATGCAATTCGAGGGTGAGGCAGCCCAGTGGTTGGCCTCTGTGCAACATAAGATCGGTAAGGCTAGTTGGCAGGATTTTGTAACTGCGGTGTTGCATAGATTTGGAAAAAATCAGCATCAATCTCTGGTGCGTAAACTGTATCGCCTTAGACAAACAGGGGTATCGCTGCGTACATTAGTGCTTTTGCTGCTTTGATGGACCAGTTGACTGCTTATGAGCCAAATCCAGACATGCTGCATTATACAACTAGGTTCATTGATGGATTAAAACCAGACATTCGTTTAATTGTTGCTGTACAACGTCCTATCGATTTGGATACTGCGTATTCCATCGCTGTTGTGCAGGAGGAGCTTCGCGATGATGAAGTGGAGTATTATCATTCGAGTGCTCGTCGTCCTCAATCATCTTCTTCATATCGCCACACCAAGCCCCCCAGCACTCGAATTGTGGAGGAACCTCGAGCTCCTG
This sequence comes from Avena insularis, assembly GCA_023614405.1. NCBI lineage: Eukaryota > Viridiplantae > Streptophyta > Magnoliopsida > Poales > Poaceae > Avena > Avena insularis. The sequence goes on along the minus strand of CM042691.1, from coordinate 39,853,152 downwards.
AGGTGGTTAAAACAGTGGTCGAGACTAATAAGCTTGACACTCTCAAAGCCTATCGCCGAGCCAAGGGTCTTTGTTTTATCTGTGGGGAACGCTGGGGCAAGGATCACAAATGCAACACAACGGTACAGTTGCATGTGGTCCAAGAGATGTTGGAGTTTTGCTCACCGGATCTAGCTGAATCTGAAGACAGTGAGGAGGATTTGATGGTGTTATCTGCAGAAACTCAGACCACTGATAGTAATACCAGTGAAATTAGGTTGTCTGGTGAATTGGCAGGACATTTTGTATTGTTCCTTCTTGATTCGGGCAGTTCTCATTCATTTCTGAGTTCCAGATTGGCTAAAATTATTCCTAACAAGGTTCCGTTACCAAGACAGCAACGAGTGAGGATAGCTGGCGGGGGTCATCTTCTTTGCACACACTTGATTCAGCAATGTCCTTGGTCAGTAGCTGGGCATACATTTCAGTCAGACTTCAAAATTCTACCATTATAGCATTATGATGGCATCATCGGCATGGATTGGCTGTCTGCTCGTGGAACCATGCAAGGAAATTGGAATCATAAGTGGCTTTCCTTCGATCACCAAGGCGCCACAGTGTTCTTACAAGGGGAGCCTCCAATACAGTTTGATTGTACCGTGGTTGAGTTACAACTCGTTCAGTCACCTATTGCCCAACCAAAGAAGCTGCCAGATGATTTACAACGACTTCTGGATCAATTTCCTGAAGTTTTCTCGCTTCCTACAGCTCTGCCACCTAGGCGGGCTTGTGATCACAAGATACTTCTGATTGCTGGGGCTCGGCCTGTGAAAATTCGACCTTACCGTTACTCACCTGAACTGAAGAGTGAAATTGAGAGACAAATCCAAGCTATGCTTGATTCAGGTGAAATTTCTATCAGTGATAGTGAATTTGCTTCTCCAATTATTATGGTGAGAAAGAAGGACTTCACTTGGAGATTATGTGTGGATTATCGCAATCTGAATCTGCTCACTATCAAGGCTAAATATCCATTACCGGTGATTGAAGAATTACTGGATGAACTCACTGGAGCTTCCTGGTTCTCTAAATTGGACTTGCGTGCAGGTTATCACCAGATCCGCTTGGCGCCCGACGAGGAATATAAGACAGCCTTTCACACTCATAATGGACACTACCAGTTCAATGTGATGGCTTTTGGGTTGACAGGCGCTCCCGCAACCTTTCAAGCAGTGATGAACGAGACACTCGCACCGGTACTTCATAAATGTGCCATTGTGTTCTTCGATGATATTCTCATCTATAGCAAGACCTACTCCCAGCACCTAGAACATTTGGCGCAAGTATTGGCTCTTTTGGCTAAACATCAATGGAAGGTAAAGGACTCCAAATGTGCCTTCGCCCAGCGCAGTATCGCGTACCTGGGCTTTGTGGTAGATGCGCAGGGAGTCTTGACTGATCCTAGTAAGGTCAGGGATATTCAGAAGTGGCCAATTCCCACCAATCTGACGGAGCTACGGGGTTTTCTAGGAGTTTCAGGCTATTATCGCAAGTTCGTCAAGCAATATGGAGTAATTAGTCAACCCTTGACACAATTACTGAAAAAAGGTGTACCATTCGTTTGGTCATCTGAAACTCAACTTGCGTTTGATGTGTTGAAGAAAGCTCTGACGACGGCTCCTGTATTGGCTTTGCCTAACTTCGCCAAGCGCTTTGGGATTGAGACTGATGCTTCTGAGTTAGGCGTGGGCGCAGTGTTGTTGCAGGATGGTCACCCATTGGCGTATGTCAGCCGCGGCCTGGGTCCTCGCACTCGTGGCCTTTCGACGTACGAGAAGGAGTACATGGCATTCTTCTTGCTGTGGAGCAATGGCGTTCATACCTTCAACACGCTGAATTTGTGATACACACGGATCACTGTAGCTTGGCGCACCTAGAGGATCAACGATTGCATACTACTTGGCAACAGAAAGTGTTCACCAAATTGCTTGGCTTGCAGTTTCGCATTCGCTACAAGAAGGGGAGTGATAATCGTGTGGCGGACGCTCTATCTCGTCATCCTCAACCAGGTAACTCTCTGCTGGCAATATCGCACCTTCAGCTGGCCTGGTTGCAGGATATTGTGGATGCTTATCAAGGAAATCCAGAAGCTGCTGAATTGTTGGTGAAGGTTTAGTGCACAATCAGATAGAGGACAAGTTTACACTGCGAGATGGGTTGATTCGTTATAAAGGGCGCCTATGGTTGCCTGCTGGTGTTGCTCTCACCAACAAAATCATTGAGGCATTTCATTCAAGCCCAATTGGTGGTCACTCGGGCATTCCGGTAACCTTGGGCCGACTGAAAAGTTTGTTTTTCTGGAAGGGCATGCGTCTGCAGGTTCAGAAATATGTCCAGGAGTGCATAGTCTATCAGAGGGCGAAACCTGAACGTGCTCGTTACCCGGGATTATTAGCACCTCTTCCTGTGCCTTCTCAGTTTTGGCAAATGATTTCAATGGATTTCGTGGAGGGTTTGCCCAAGTCTGGACGCTTCAACTGTGTCATGGTTGTGGTGGATAAGCTCTCAAGGTATGCCCACTTTGTTGGCCTGATTCACCCTTTTACAGCAGCCACGGTAGCATCGGCCTTCATGGACAATGTGCATAAGCTTCATAGCATGCCTGAATCCATCATTTCCGACCGTGATCCCATCTTCACGAGTCGTTTTTGGAAGGAGCTTGCAAACATGACTGGCACCACTCTGCGCATGAGTTCGGCATACCATCCGCAGACCGATGGTCAGACGGAACGCATCAACCAATGCCTGGAGGCCTTCCTTCGCTGTTTCACTCATGTGTGTCCCACGAAGTGGGCGCAATGGTTGTCGCTAGCAGAGTATTGGTATAATACTAGTGCCCATTCTGCACTCGATGGCAAGTCTCCGTTTCAGGTGCTCTACGGCCATTCTCCTCGCCATTTTGGCTTGTCAACAGCGGACACTTGTCCAGTACCTGATCTTGACGATTGGCTCAAGGACCGCGCATTGATGCTGCGTCTCTTGCGGCAACATCTGGAGAGGGTACGCATGCGCATGAAGCATCAAGCGGACAAAGGGCGTACTGAGCGTGTCTTTCAAGTGGGAGATAGTGTTTTTCTCAAGCTGCAACCCTATGTGCAGTCCTCAGTGGCTCCTCGCGCACACCACAAGCTTATTTTCAAGTTCTACGGTCCTTACAAGATACTGGAGAGGGTGGGTGATACAGCGTACCGTTTGCAACTTCCTGAAGGCACCCGTATCCATCCGGTTTTGCATGTGTCCCAACTGAAGCAGGCTCTGGGAGAGAAATGTCAGGTACAGTCTAGTCTTCCTACTGTGGATGATCAATTTGCTGTACCTATGCGTATCTTGCAGCGCCGTCTCCGCCAAAAAGGTTCCGTGGCAATTCTTCAAGGCCTGGTACAATGGTCCGGTCAGCCAAACTCACTGGCCACTTGGGAAGATTTGGAGGAGTTACGTCAACGTTTTCCTCGAGCACCAGCTTGGGGACAAGCTGTATTCCAAGGAGGGAATGTTAGCAGTACTACTGCTAATACAACGTAGGATGCCACGTCTACAACAAGCAAGCCAGAAGGAGCAGGCCAGCAGGCTGGAATAGAAGAGGAGTCCCAACTCAAGCCCAGGAACCGAAGGCCCTCGTCACGCTATGCCTCTGATCAATGGGTCACACGCTTCTGATAAATAGGCAGGCGTATGTAGTAGGAAGTTGGCTTGGACACGGCTGAGGCCGAAGCTTGTAGAATTATCGAACCGCTGTACTCATTCATCTCGTGTTGCCGGAGCAATTTCCCGGAGCACCTCGGAATAGAACCATCGGAGAGATGCGAGTAGTTAACAACCCCCGCGTCCTCTGTAACCGCCTCGTCAACCCGCTGGGAAAGAGGAACCCGTAGCCCCGGGATAGCGCGATCAACGACGGCAACCATGAAGGCCCCAATCATCGGCGGCGCCGACGCTCTCCGCAGCTGAAGGGGTACCTTCTAAGGCCGCACCCTAGGTACCCGGCGCAGAAGGAGCCCCACTAGAGACGCCACCGACCCCCTTCAACACACCGGTGGAGAGGCAGAACGGGAGGGATGAGAAGAACTCCGTGGCGGCGATGATGGCGAACCTCTTTCCCAGAACCGATAAGCCGGCGTCGGATAACCAATATCCTCCCAGAACGCCTGCCTGAGCTCCTCGTCGGACTTCCTCCGTTGGCGGCAGATTGTGGTCCAGTCCAGCTCGCTGGATGTGTCCTCCAGGGCATTTAGCGCCTCCCGTGCAGCCAGGGGTTCCTCGCCATCGGATCCGGAGTTCGAGCCTAGGCACTGAAACCTAGAGCCCGAACTCGCTGCCGGAGTTGAAGCTGTCGTTGGGCGACCCTATCGCCCCGGGCGCGAGGGTGAGCCGTCATCCACCGCGAGCCATTTACCTCCGTAACACCGTGAGATTGGTTGTGGCATGTCAAAGTGTCGTTGCTTCCCTTAATTGGTTGCGCCTGGCAATGGCCTTGTTGAAGGTATTGTTTTGAGGACGGGGATTTTCTTCAGGGTGAAAACCTAGGATCTATGATCGGGCGATGACGGTGTATGTGCACTGTTTCCTTCTTGGAGGCGTCGCTTTTGGAGAAGCTGGACTTCTGGTGCTGTCTTGATGGTGGTAGTACCGCTATTTCAACGAATGGGTCACTGTAGCGGGACTTTTCTTTTTTGTGATTCTTTTTTTTGGTTGTGTGCATTCGTACGACCGTTAGAGCAATGCATTACTGCAGAGACCGAGTGTAATTAGTATCTTATGATATTAATATATGCTCCTTTCCAAAAAAAATGTTAGCACTAATTAGAGGAATAGTTCCATAAAACACACAAAAATTCCTAGGTTAATATCAGACCACCATTGGACCGTGGGAAGTTATTACCACTTAATCCCCAACTATTACGATGAATCTAGAATTATAGATGGTTTTATCCTCGCCTCTTAGTTTCATGGCTACGCAAAGCTAGCAGCACTGTTGATGTTTGTGTAGAGAGCGACCATAGCATAAGGTATGTTCAACTTTTTAGTTGAAAAATAATTGTTTGCTTGAGCGTGTCAATGCATCAATGAATCTATTGTTCAGCCTTTCAGATCACTAAATTTATATCATTTGATTTATCACGTGAGGAACAAATACATCGTATGACTATGACCACATGATTGTAGGAGAATTAGAGGATCTTCACATCTACCTGGTTGAAGAATTTGTTGGGTTCTTGCATAAAGACATTTTTTATTTCTCTATTGGTTCTTTAGTTATCTTTCTTTTTCCTAGTAAAATTGTTTGTTATCATCGTACCATTGGTTATGTTCTTTTTTCAATTTTACCATTACTTTCTTTTACACGATTTACAAGATTTCTCTCCCTTTCAAATATTTGGGCATACCTATCCATTACAGAACACTTAAGATTTTAGAGTGGTACCCAATTGAAAGTCGCTTTGAAGGAAGGCTTGGTTGTTGGGCGGGCAAGATGCTTTCATATGGGGATCTTCTTATATTGATCAATTCAGTTCTAACTAGTTCTGATATTTATGTTATCTTTCGTAGAAATACTAAAGGGGTACGAAAACGTCTTGACTTTTACTGATCACGTTTTTTCTGCCAAAATAAAGATAGAAAACGTAAATATTAGTTAACTGAGTGGAATATTATTGTAGACCAAGAAAGAACAGGGACTAGGTATTGAAGTACTCGACTTCAAGAACAAATAATTCCTCAGCAAATGGATGTTTAAGTTACTTAACAAAGAAAGTGTGGAAAGAATTGTGACATAATAAATACCTATCCCAAAATACTTTGGCTCGGGTTCAGAATAAACCCACTGATCGCCATTTTGTAAAGACCAGATGAGTTCTTTGACAAAGGTCTTTTCAATGTTGGTGATAGGACTACGGTCACATTTTGGGAAGATACCTGGCTAGAATTAACGTCGTTAGCACAACAGTACCCTACTCTTTATAATACTGTTCAACGGAAAGATGGTACCCTTCTCTGCAAAACAAATATGTTACCATTGCAAATGTATCCCCCACCAGCACCACCACACACACACACCACGGTCAAATTTTGGAAAGATACTTGGCTAGGATTAACGCTGATAGTACCCCACTCTTTATAACATTGTTTAATGGAAACATGTTACAATTGCAAATATATCCCCCCCCCACCCCACCCACCCACCCACCCACATGCATCCGCGATTTTATCCTATAGTCATCGTTTCTCCAGTACATGAATTTAAGACAAGTTCATTTTATTGTGTTAATCTCCATGGCATTCATTTTCTACTAGTCCGAAGAGTGCGTATGATGTGATTGTAAAAGTTTGGATAATATTCATCGAGATAGATTTAAGAAACAAAACATTGAACCTTTGTTGAAAGTGGTGTAGGGTATGTAACGCTTCTATTCTATCGATGGATTAATGTACAGAACAAATCACGATTCCTCAGGATAAACTATTTGATAAGAACTAATATTGTAGAGATAGTGTGGTAAGAAAATATCTTAACCAACTTTAAATTCCATCTCAACGCTGATCGTGCTCATGCATCACAGGTCTGGGAATCGCCTCCCGACGGCCAGCTGCAGATCAGGAAGAATGGAATCCGGCAATGGGAGTATGAGTGGAACTGCAAGTACCGCAGGGTCGCCTTCAGTGACTAGCTAGGGCTGCTGTTGAGCCGAAACTAATGCGCCTCCTGTTGATGTGGATGTGCAAATTACTGAAGGTGATGAACATGATTCGGCTCATGGTGTAAAGAAGCAGGTGAAGTGTACCTCTGAGGTATGGTTGCACTTCACCGAGGATGAGGGTGAAGAAGATTGGTCCTGATGGTGAACAAGTGGTAGAATTGTGGGCCAAATGCAACAGATGCAAGTAGTACAAAGCTCGAGCTAATATTGCCCTCCTTTCTAAGAAGGATGGAGCCGAAGATGTGGCTGATTTTAGACCCATTAGCCTCATTCATGCTATCTCGAAGCTCATCTCCAAGATGATGGCGGCCTGACTTGCTCCTCACATGCATAGCCTTATTTCCAATGCCCAAAACGCTCTTTAAAAAGAGAAGCTTTCATGATAACTTCCTCTATGTGAAGAACCTTACAAGGAAACTCCACAAGGCAAAATGCCTGACACTTCTCTTCAAGCTTGATATCAAGAAGGCTTTTGATTCGGTTAGATGGGACTACTTGATGCACATGCTTCAACACCTTGGCTTCCCAAGAAAATTTCGAGAGTGGATTTCGGCGCTACTATCCACCTCAACCTCAAGAGTGCTTATTAACGGTGTGGCCGATAGCCCAATAAAGCATGCGAGGTGTAACATCCCAGCATTAGATCTTAGAAATAAGCTGAACTCAGATGTGTGCATTGCATTCATGCATAGAAAATCCGAATGATTTTCACGCTTTTGAACAAAACTTGTCAAAGTGATTGAAGCTTCTCTTAACTTGATGGAATTGGAGTAGATCATCAAGTCGATTGCGATAAGTTTCAATATGACCTTTGTTAAAACCATATTTTGGGTAAAGAAGATTTGATCTAAGGGTAGATCAAATGCAATAAAATTAAACCACAACACATTGTTTAAAGATTAATATCATATACTTAAGAGACCATCTCATAGTATTCGTCACAACAACCCATGAATACCAAGCTATGAATATAACTCAAGTAACAAGAATTTAATAATTATATCTTGACCTATCTTATTCTTATATGCTTTTACCATCAATATCATGGTAGTTCTTAAAAACACTAATTCCTTATCACTTGTTGAGTAGGAAGGAAATCAAGTCAATGACATTCACCACATATCTTTCTTTCCATATCAATCCTTATCATCTCTATTGAATCTATCCTAATATCTGTTGTTTATCAATGTTGAGTAATCAAGCATTGAGTTATAAATTCTTAGCCTATCAATTCTTGATCTATCAACTCTTGTCTTTATCATAGCATTCATTTTAAAGCCTTTAGAGAAATAAGTAAGAAGAGGTAGTGGTAATGCTAATTTAGATATCATTTATAGGATGTGAGTGTTTGAAGAGAATCAAACCAATATCATAATTGATGGAGTTAACTCACTTCTGAATGGTTAGAAGAGTTGTCATGAATAAATATATGTAATGGTAACCAGTGGATTATAAGTATGAATATTGAAGATAGTTACCAAGGAGTAACCCTATTGGATCAAGTAGATATAGTAATTGAATAATATCTCCTAATCAAATAGAGATATTAAGAAGATAATTATATACAACTGTAATGTTGTATTGATGAAGCCTTGATTAGCCAACTGGAAACCTAAGCCATAAATAATCAAAGGAATATAATGATCATGCTCAAGTCACTAAGAGTGAATGACTATATCATGTATAAGTGACATTGGTGGGTAGAACATGATTATACCCTAGTATAGTTATGTTATCCTAGGTACATCATGACAAGCTATAACAATATTATGTGTAGTTGGAATATAATGTAGGGTTTCGTAGCATGGAAAACTAAATTTTCTATCGCATACAAACAAACAAGCCAAGATCTATCTACTAGATTGTAGCAACGAGTCGATGGAATAACTCACCCTCGAAGATTCCAAAGCGTTTAACGAGAGCAGATTCTCGTGGGTGATGTAGTCGATTTCTTCCGATCTCAAGATCGGCAGAGACGATCCTTCCGGTGCGTTCGGCAGCGCTCCTGCAATGGGTCACATCGCTCGGTACTGACGAAGACCTTCCTCTCCCTTGTTCCAGCAGCGGAGGTTGTAGCACTCTCCTCGCGATTCCTAAAGACAACGCATGGTACCGGAAGTAGAGGGGAGATCTCGCAGGGCTTCGCCTTAAGCCGGAGCGAGTATGGTGGAGTATGAGAGAGACCTCGGTGTTCTAGGGTTTAGACACACCAAGGAGGGGATGCTAGAGCCGACAACTAGGGTTCCGGGGACCCCCAAATCGGCGGCTAGGGCAAAAACCCTAGGGGTGGCGGCGGCTATGGAGGGCTGCAGCTTCTAGGGTTTGAGGTGAGGGACTTGTGTGTCTAGAGGAGGGGGTCGGCGGCCAAGGGGAGGGAGTGGAGTCCCTCCCCAACTCGGCTTGGAGGGGGCACCGCCGGTTGGAGGAGGGATTCCCTCCCCAACTCGGTTTCCCCTCTTTCCTCTTTTCCTCTTTCCAATTTTAGCCGTTTGACTTTTCAAACTAGCTATTTGACTTTTCAAACTAGAATTTGAATTAATCCTTTATTTGGAACAGCGATGACACTTAGTACATGATGCAATCATTCCAACATGCAATGACACATTCATGTACCCCTTCCCCTCCGGAGTGCCGGACATTCCGGAACCTTCTAGAACATTCCCGATGAAAACACCTAATCATTCCCAACTCAAACGGGACTTTCCTTATATGAATCTTATTCTCCGGACCATTCCGGATCTCCTCGTGATATCCCGGATCCCATCCGAGACTCAACAACATTCGTCTTTCTCATCATACCATAACTACTCAAACAACGTCGAATCCTTATGTGTCTCCCTACGGTTCGTGAATTATGCGACATGATCGAGACACTTCTCCGAACAATAACCAATAGAGGAATCTGGAAATTCATATGGCTCCCACATATTTCTACGATTACTTTGCGATCGAATGAACCACTTACATACGATACCAATTTCCCTTTGTCTCACGATACTTTACTTATCCGAGGTTATGATCGCTTGATCTTTGCATACCTAGTTCAACCTCGCCGATAAGTACTCTTTCTCGCTCCGTGATATGTGATCCCTTGTGAGCCAGTCACATGCTTGCAAGCTAATTGGATGACATTTCACCGAGAGGGCCCTGAGTATATCTATCCGTCATATGGATGGACAAATCCCACTCTTGATCCATGTGTCTCAACCAATACTTTCCGAACACTCAATGCCACCTTTATAGCCACCCAGTTACGGTGTGGTGTTTGATGTCATCAAAGCATCCATCCGTAAAGGTGATATGCATGATCTCATGGTCAAGGAATTAGGTTACTATGTATCAGAAAGCATATAGCAATTGAACTATTGAAATGACTTGATCTTTATGCTACGCTTATCTATAGGAGTATGTCCATCATATCATTCTCCTAACGATATGATCTTGTTGTTAATAACATCTCAATGTTCATGATAGGGAAACCACAATCATCTATTAACCAACAAGCTAGTATTATATAGAGGCTTTACTAGGGACTTCAAATTAAGTTTACAAATCACACAAGTATCAATGTTTCCTTGTTAATACTATTATAGCATGAATGTAAACATTTATCATAAACACAAAGATATAATAATAACTACATTTATTATTGCCTCTAGGGCATATCTCCAACAGTGTCCCACTTGCACTAGAGTCATCTAATCTAGATTACATGGTAATATACCAACACCCATGGCAGTTTGGTGCTGGTCATGTTTTGCCCTCGGGAGAGGTTTAGTCAACGGATCCGCCACATTCAGATATGTGTGTACTTTGCAAATCTTTATATCCCCATCTTGGATATGTTCTCGAATAGCGTGAAAACGTAGCTTGATATGCTTCAGCTTCTTGTGTGACCTTGGTTCTTGCGCATTGGCTATGGCGCCCATGTTATCACAAAGAGATAGACATTGGGTCCAGCGACTAGGAACCACACCCAGCTCAGAATGAACTCTTTCATCCATATCGCTTGTGAAGCCTCCAAGCACCATGTATTCGATTCAGTTGAAGATCTCGCAACGCTTTGCTTTGCACTCCTCCACTAATCGCTGCACCATTCAAAATAAATACGATCCGGATTGTGATTTAGAATCATCCGGATCGGTGTTCCAACTAGCATCGGTAACCATTAACAACGAGCTGTTCATCACCTCCATAAGAAAGAACCATATCCTTAGTTCTTCTCAAGTACTTAAGGATGTTTTTGATCACGTCCAATGATCCACTCGATCACTTTGATATCCGCTAGTTAAACTAACAAAGATATGCAATGTCGGGTCTAGTACATAGCATGGCATACATTAGAGATCCTATGGCTGAGGCATAGGGAGTCTTACTCATCCTTTCTCTATCTTCCGCCGATGTTCGGACTTTGAGTTTTACTCAAGGTCGACAAGCAACATGGGCAAGAACCCTTTCTTGCTTTCTTCCATTCCAAACCTCTTTAGATCTTTGTCCATATATGTACTCTGTGACAATTATTTTTGGCGCTTTGATATATCTCTATAAATCTTTATGCCTAATATGTAAGCTGCTTCACCAAGATCCTTCATTGAAAAACTATTATTCAAATATTCCTTGACACTATTAAGAAGGTCTACATCATTCCCAATCAATAATATGTCATCCACATATAGTATTAAGAATGCTACAGAGCTCCCACTCACTTTCTTGTAAATACAAGCTTCTCCGTAAGTTTGTATAAAACCAAAACTTTTGATCACCTTATCAAAACGTTGATTCCAACTTCGGGATGCTTGCTTCAATCCATAGATGGACCGTTGAAGTTTGCATACCTTGTTAGCATCTTTAGGATCGACAAAACCTTTGGGTTGCATCATATACAACTCTTCATCAATGTCACCATTGAGGAATGCTGTTTTGACATCCATCTGCCATATCTCATAATCATAATATGCAGCGATTGCTAACATAATCCTCACAGACTTTAGCTTCGCTACTGGTGAGAAAGTCTCATCGTAGTCAACTCCTTGAATTTGTCGAAACCCTTTATGACAAGTCGAGCTTTATAGATGAATATTACCATCAAGATCTGCTTTTCTTCTTGAAGATCCATTTGTTCTCGATAGCCTTCCGCCATCCGTAAGTCCACCAAAGTCCATACTTGGTTTTCGACATGGATCCAATCTCGATTTCATGGCTTCTTGCCATTTATTGGAATCTGGGCTCATCATCGCTTCCTCATATGTCTCGGGGTCATCGGTGTCGACCACCAACATGACATTCATAACGGATCATACCAACTGGAGTGGTACGAGTTCTCGTTGACTGCGAGGCTCAGAGCAACTTCAACCGAAGTTTCATGATCATCATCATTAGCTTCCTCTCTTATTGGTGCAGCACCACAGAACTTCTTCCGTGCTGCGCTACTCGCAATTTCGAGAGAAGGTTCGACAACCTCGCCGAGTTCTACTTTCCTTCCGGTCACTTCTTTCGAGAGAAATTCTTCTCTAGAAAGGATCCATTCTTGGCAACGAAGATTTTGCCCTGGATCTATGATAGAAGGTATACCCAATAGTTTCCTTCGGGTATCCTATGAAGACGCATTTTTCCGCTTTGGGTTCAAGCTTGTCCGGCTGTAACTTCTTTACATAGGCTTCGCATCCCCAAACTTTAAGGAACGACAATCTAGGTTTCTTCCCAAACCATAGTTCATACGGTGTCGTTTCAACGGATTTAGACGGTGCCCTATTTAAAGTGAATGCGGCTGTTTCTAATGCATAACCCCAAAATGATAGCGGTAAATCTGTAAGTGACATCATAGAACGAACCATATCTAAGAGAGTTCGATTACGACGTTCGGACACACCTTTACGCTGTGGTGTTCCCGGCGGTGTCAACTGTGAAAGTATTCCGCATTTCTTTAAATGCTCGCCAAACTCGTAACTTAGATATTCACCTCCACGATCAGAACGTAGAAATTTAATCTTCTTGTTACGTTGATTCTCTACCTCACTTTGAAACTCCTTAAACTTCTCGAAAGTCTCGGACTTATGTTTCATGAAATAGATATACCCATATCTACTCAAGTCATCCGTGAAGGTAAGAATATAACGATAACCACCGCGCGATGCTACACTCATTGGACCACACACATCGGTATGTATGATTTCCAATAGGTCCGTAGCTCGCTCCATCATACCAGAAAATGGAGTCTTAGTCATTTTACCCATCAGACATGCTTCGCATCTTTCAAGTGATTCAAAATCAAGTGATTCAAGAAGTCCATCGGAATGGAGTTTCTTCATACGTTTCACTCTAATGTGACCAAGACGACAGTGCCACATATAGGTCGAGTTATCGCTTGATTTCAAACGTTTAGCCTCAATGTTATTGATGTGTGTATATCCACTATCGAGATTCAATAAGAATAGACCATCTATCAAAGGTGCATGTGCATAAAACATATTACTCATATAAATCGAACAACCATTATTCTTGGATTTAAACAAGTAACCGTCTCGCAATAAACAAGATCCCGATATAATGTTCATGCTCAACGCAGGCACAAAATAACAATTATTTAAGTATAAAACTAATCCCGATGGTAGATGAAGGGGTAGCGTGCCGACCGCGATCACATCAACCTTTGATCCGTTTCCCACGCGCATCGTCACCTCGTTCTTCGCTAGTTTCCGTTTATTCTGCCGCACCTGTTTCGAGTTACAAATATGAGCAACCAAACCAGTATCAAATACCCAGGCACTACTACGAGTACTAGTGAGATACACATCAATAACATGTATATCAGATATACCTTTCTTCTTGATGTTGCCGTTCTTCAAATCCCCCAAGTACTTTGGGCAATTCCGCTCAAAGGACCTTCTCCCTTGCAGAAAAGCACTCAAGATCGCTTGGGTCCAGCCTTGGTCTTCTTCGCCGGCGTGGTAACTTTCTTACCACCCTTCTTGAAGTGTCCCTTCTGCTTAGACTTGGCTTTCTTGAATTTGGTGGTCTTATTGACCAACAACACTTGGTGCTCTTTCTTGATCTCCACTTCTGCAGACTTTAACATAGCAAAGAGTTCTGGCAACGTCTTGTTCATGTTCTGCATGTTGTAGTTCATCACAAAGTTCTTGTAACTTGGTGGTAGTGATTGGAGGACACGGTAAATCCCCAAAGCATTAGGAATCACTATACCCAAGCTTTGAAGTTTGTTTGCGTGCCTGCACATCTTAAGCACATGCTCACTGACGGAGCTGCCCTCTTCCATCTTGCAGTTAAAGAACTTTTCAGAAGCTTCATAGCTTTCAATTGCCGCATGAGTCTCAAAGATCAATTTGAGATCCTCGACAATATCATGTGGGTCTGAATTCTCAAACCTTTTCTGAAGCTCCGATTCTAAACCATACAAGATAGCACACTGAATCGGAGTAATCGAGTCTTCCGAGTGAGGTAAACATTCTTTACTTCATCGGGAGCATCAGCTGCAGGTGGGTCACCCAGTGCATCCAAAGACATAGGTCAAATTACCTGTGAGGACAATCTCAAATTGCGGAACCAATCCGCAAGTTGCTTCCATTGTTTTCAACTTTTCTTTCTAGAACGCATTAAAATTGATGGTAGGCTGCCATTGGTCTACAACATATTTGCAATAGTTTAGACTAAGTTTATGACAAATTGAGTTCAAATTAATATTAAAATTAATCTAGGTGAACTCCCACTCAAAACAATATCCCTCACATTGTTTTAGTGATCACACGAACCAAATCCACCACATCAACACCGATCATCACGAGAGTTGATATAGTTTCAATGGCTTAACAATCGACATGTTCATCATATCTACTATATGATTCATGCTTTACCTTCGGTGATCCGTGTTTCGAGACCATGTCCGTACATGCTAGGCTCACAAGATCAAACCTTAGTTTCGCATGAGAAAATATGGCTTGCTCACGTTGTATACACTTGTGGAATCTAACACACCGATCATCACGTGGTGCTTCAAACAACAAGCTTTAGCAACGGTGCTAACTAAGGTGAACACTTTATGACTTGAAATTCATGTGCATGAGGGATCATCTTATAATTCTACCGTCGTCTACTAATCAATACAAGATGCATAAATGATTAACATCACATGCAATTCATAATATGTGATATGATATGGCATTTCTTCTTTGTGCTTCCGATCTCCATCTTCAAGCACCTAACATGATCTCCATCATCACCGCATTGCATCAAGGTCAATGATGCTTCTCCATGGTTGTCGCCCACCGCTTCAACTATTACAACTACTTTGAATAGACACGCTGGTCTTAACATAAATTAAAGACAACCATATGGCTCCCGCCGTTGCCAACTTACAATAAGGATCATTGCATACATCAAATATAATCACAATCATGGCCATATCACATCATCAGACACCCTCGCAAAACAAAGTTAGACGCCTCTACTTTCTTTGCATGTTTTACGTGGTTTGGGGCTTTCAATAAGTGTCGTTCTAACTTACGAACATGAACCACAACATTGATACTAGTATTGTAAATCACCCGTTGTAAATTGGATCTCCACTATGCTAGGAGAAACAGCACCAAGAAGCCACTTATGCAATACAAGTTGCATGTCAAGCGTGGAGCAAGTCTCATGAACGATGTCATGTAAGGTTAGCCCGGGCCGCTTCATCCCAATATCCCACAAGATGCAAAGTACACAAGAAGCAATCGACAATAAAAGCATCAACGCCCACAATGACCATTGTGTTCTACTCGTGCAACAGATCTACATATAGACACGGCTCTGATACCACTGTAGGGTTTCGTAGCATGGAAAACTAAATTTTCTATCGCATACAAACAAACAAGCCAAGATCTATCTACTAGATTGTAGCAACGAGTCGATGGAATAACTCACCCTCGAAGATTCCAAAGCGTTTAACGAGAGCGGATTCTCGGGGGTGTTGTAGTCGCATTCTTCCCGATCTCAAGATCGCAGACGATCCTTCCGGCTATGCTCCGGCAGCGCTCCGCAGTCGGGTCACACTTTCGGCACTGACGTAAGACCTTCCTCTCCCTTGTTCCAAAGAAAAGGAGGTTGTAGCACTCTCCTCGCGATTCCGGCAGCACAACGGCGTGGTACCGGAAGTAGAGGGGAGATCTCGCAGGGCTTTGCCTTAGGCCGGAGCGAGTATGGTGGAGTATGAGAGAGCCCTCGGTGTTCTAGGGTTTAGACACACCAAGGAACGGATGCTAGAGCCGACAACTAGGGTTCCGAGGACCCCCAAATCGGCGGCTAGGGCAAAAACCCTAGGGGTGGCGGCGGCTATGGAGGGCTGCAGCTTCTAGGGTTTGAGGTGAGGGACTTGTGTGTCTATAGGAGGGAGCCCTGCCCCTCCTTATATAGGTGGAGGGGGCCGGCGGCCAAGGGGAGGGAGTGGAGTCCCTCCCCAACTCGGCTTGAAGGGGGCGCCGCCGGTTGGAGGAGGGATTCCCTCCCCAACTCGGTTTCCCCTCTTTCCTCTTTTCCTCTTTCCAATTTTAGCCGTTTGACTTTTCAAACTAGCTATTTGACTTTTCAAACTAGGATTTGAATTAATCCTTTATTTGGAATAGCGATGACACTTAGTACATGATGCAATCATTCCAACATGCAATGACACATTCATGTACCCCTTCCCCTCCGGAGTGTCGGACATTCCGGAACCTTCTAGAACATTCCCGATGAAAACACCGGAATCATTCCCGAACTCCGAAACGGGACTTTCCTTATATGAATCTTATTCTCCGGACCATTCCGGATCTCCTCGTGATATCCCGGATCCCATCCAAGACTCCGAACAACATTCGGTCTCTTTCTCATCATACCATAACTACCCAAACAACGTCGAATCCTTAAGTGTGTCTCCCTACGGTTCGTGAATTATGCGGACATGATCGAGACACTTCTCCGAACAATAACCAATAGAGGAATCTGGAAATTCATATGGCTCCCACATATTTCTACGATTACTTTGCGATCGAATGAACCACTTACATACGATACCAATTTCCCTTTGTCTCACGATAGTTTACTTATCCGAGGTTATGATCGTCGGTATCTCTGCATACCTAGTTCAACCTCGTTACCGATAAGTACTCTTTTCTCGTTCCTGTGATATGTGATCCCTTGTGAGCCAGTCACATGCTTGCAAGCTAATTGGATGACATTTCACCGAGAGGGCCCTGAGTATATCTATCCGTCATATGGATGGACAAATCCCACTCTTGATCCATGTGTCTCAACCAATACTTTCCGAACACTCAATGCCACCTTTATAGCCACCCAGTTACGGTGTGGTGTTTGATGTCATCAAAGCATCCATCCGGTAAAGGTGATATGCATGATCTCATGGTCGAAGGAATTAGGTTACTATGTATCAGAAAGCATATAGCAATTGAACTATTGAAATGACTTGATCTTTATGCTACGCTTATCTATAGGAGTATGTCCATCATATCATTCTCCTAACGATATGATCTTGTTGTTAATAACATCTCAATGTTCATGATAGGGAAACCACAATCATCTATTAACCAACAAGCTAGTATTATATAGAGGCTTTACTAGGGACTTCAAATTAAGTTTACAAATCACACAAGTATCAATGTTTCCTTGTTAATACTATTATAGCATGAATGTAAACATTTATCATAAACACAAAGATATAATAATAACTACATTTATTATTGCCTCTAGGGCATATCTCCAACATATAAGTGTAACAACCCTAGTTTTATTAAATGGTAATTAGGGTTTGAATGTGCATTCATGAGCATTATATATAAAATTGTGCATTGAGGAAACAAAGTAAAAACCCTAAAAACTAATTCCTTTCCCTCTCTTGAAAACCCTTATAAAATGGTTTTGATTTTGAAAATCACAAAATTATGGAGCCCAAGTTGTTTAAATGGCCCCTTAGTGCTTTCACGTATTTTACAAAGCCTCTTGTATTTTGGAATTATTCAAAACAGATTTGTAATTGAAATTACAAATAGAAAAACACAAAATAGAAAAAGAAAAAGAATCTGCAAATAAAAACTACTCCTAACTCTACCTGGGCCGCAACCCAATTCTTCTATCCCTCTCCCTGTCGCTCAGCGCGTGCCTCGTAGAGGACCATCTGGCCCGTTAGCAGCCCAAGCCAGCCCGGTACCCCTTCGTCGCTTCTGTTCGTCGTCTTCCTCCCCGAGAGGAAGCAGCTGGGTGGCAGCGCCGTCGTCGTCGATCCACGCCGCCTACATCCCACCGTCCGCCGCCGCGTGGAGAAGGATAAGAGCCGCCCTAGCACGTCTCCCTCCCATCCATATCCTCTCCCCCTCTCAGACGACCTCCTTCTCGTGTTATTCTCATCTGGCTGAAACCCTAGCCGCCGCTCGCTACTCGTCGTCCTCGTCTCCGGCCACCCCAAGGCCAACTGATGGTCCTTGGAGCTCCGCCTCACCGTGCTGAGCAAGCTCGTAAAGGGAATCGACCCCACGCGCAGTGAATCCTCGCCATCGACTTCATCTCTTCCGATGCCGGCCACCGTCGTTTCGCCTCCGTCTGGCCTCCCCGAGCCTCACCGACCACACCATCATGCCTATGGTGAGCTGCTGGTTCTCGTGGCCCTCTCTGTTTCCTTCCTCTCCCTCTGGTTCACCTCTCCCATCGAACACCTACCACCGTCGCCACTTTTCGCCGTCGCTAGCTACTTGTCGGTGACCATTTTGAGGTGGCGCCGCCGCTATTAGGTTCGCCCTGCTCTGCTCATTCGAACTAGGTACTCCCCGTATCCCCTCTTGCTCTGCTCCGCCATTTATCATCGTCGTCTAGCGTGTACGCCGGCGAGCCACCAAGGCCCCATGTGGCATCTAGGTGGCGTCGACGTGGCGCCTGCGTGGCAGTGACGTGGGCCTTCACCAAGCTTGTCCAGCGTGGCCTTTTGACCCAACCCAGGGCCCAGCAGTCAATGACTGGGGCTAGAACCAGCCCCAGAAAGAATCGCCCCACCCCCTGTGCTGACGTCAGTGTGGCGTAGTAAAAGTTTTATTTAGATAAATAATTCCAGAAAATGAATAAAACTTATAAAAGCAATAACTTTTATTCTGTAATTCAGAAAAATACAAATAATATATCAAAATGTTCAGAAATTTAAGATCTACACAATAGAGCTATAATCATGTATTGTTAACCAACTTTCATAACAAGTTTAATTAGAAGAACAAAACAACCCCTCTCATATGCCTCCGAGGTTTTCCCGAGTTAGGGTTTGCACCCCTCGGAACCCCGATTAAATAACCAAGCTATAGGGTTTCAATTTCAATAACTTTTAATTTGTCATATCATCATCCTTGCTGGAGCATGGCATCGATGCCATGTGTTGATTGTTTCCCTTTCTTTCCGGTATTTGGTTCTTCTCCGGTAGAATACGATATCAAGATCAAGATCGAAGACCGAGATCAACACCGTCAAAGCTCGAAGAACAATACTTGAGAAACTATAATCAAGTCAAGTACCAGATGTCCGGAACTCTGCTTTCCGGATATCAACTGGAAAAGGCAAGCGAAGCCCCATGCATACATATGAATCCTATGCTTTCAAAGTATTTCATTCTTGCCATGTGCATACGATTCTAAAGTCTTTTATCGATAGGTAGAGTAATCCTACCTGATGCATTTTTCCTTTGAAGACTATATTCCCTGATCCACTGCTCCTAGCATAACTAGGGTTTGAGCTTGTGAAGCGTTGCTAGAGCTATTATATCTGTTGTGCTTAGCCATGCTTAGCTGTTAGCACTGGTCCATCCGGTTGATGAATCAGATCTGTGAATGAACCTAGTATGATAGGATGACGTGGTATGATCAGAGATGGATAATAAACATGCTATGGCTTGTATGGGAGGCCACGTGGGTTTTGGTTTTTGTAGTCCCATACTTGCTACCGTTAGGACCCGATGTTCTTGCCTCTTGAACCAAGACGAGCGTACAGCCACACGGGGGCCTAGAAACCCCCTCGACCAAATAACTTGCCGAGTAGATTCCATGAGTCACATAGTTCGGGCTTTCCATTCAAAATACACATCTTGGTTGTTCTTGGATGGAGGTGAAGGAGGTGCATTCATAACAGGTAGGTAAGCGTGGCCGGGAACAAGAGATGCCCGGCATCCATAATCTTGAACCCTGCGCACATCATTAGGGACCGGCTTAGGGACTCGACCCGTTACGGCGGCATCTCCCTAGTGCGTGACTCATGGTCGCGGCGAAAGCAAGGTAAAGGTCATGTGTAACCACCCTCTACCAAGGAAGAGGACTATTACTAGTGGCATTAAGATAAGGTTAGTACGTGTGGGTAAAGTTGTACACCCCTGCAGGGTTATTAATCTTTTCGAAAAGCCGCATCTGTGGTTATGGACGACTTGGGAACGGACGTGAAGATCATAGAGAACTTGAACCTAATCGTAAAACTTGGCAAGTTGAGTAACATGTGCTTAAGGATGCTTCCTCATGGGTACGAGGGGGTGATCCTAGATAGGTTCAGCTGATGATGATTCGGTGGGTATCAAAAGATGATCAAAGTTAGAGATACCGCTCTCTTATCCCCTTTTAAAATATTATGATTAGTCAAGATTCTTCCCCCTCCTGTTTTACAAAAAAAGATGGCTTTATGCAAAACAACTCCACCAACCATAAGTCTTGCGGAGTACACCCTATACTCACCCTTGCTTCATTGATACTTTTGCAGCAGAGTAAGTGTTACCATATAAGATGAGTTCTTCACGGCATCGACATCGACGAGTAGTTTGGAGTTCCCAGTTGGCAGTCTGGGATCTATGGATTGGACGTCATCATTATGCTTCAGGACTCTTAGGCCATTTGTTAACTTTGCTATACTTAATAGCATAATTTGCCTTCCGTTGTTTGATGTTTGTGGTCAATGACCTCTGCTTGTAATGTTTTGGTTCTCTCCTCAGTTATGAGCTCGCTGTAATAACTTTTGTGTAGTAGGTTCACTGTTGTGTTACCCATTTTCTCTCTGTATGCTTTCGAGATTTAGGTTAGGCTTATGTTCAGACGAAGGTATGGGACTTGTCTAGCCTTAATCCCGGGGGTGTCATAGGTTTTGGTATCAGAGCAGTACTGACTGTAGGAAACCCTTGCTATTGGTCGATGTTTAGTCTAGTACTTGTGAAAACTATTTTCAAAGATGAAAATTATGTGCCAAAACTCTGGTATGCTTCTTTTTCTCCTTATCCAGTTTCGCTCTAACTCTGGGTCACCTTATCTTGGGTTGATTTGGAAAAGTCTTGCTATTTCGTTTCTTCTTTCAAAACTTAGTTGCCTTCTTGGCATGTCATTTCTCAACCATTTGACCTAGTGTTAAGTTCTTTAGAGTCAGTTGTGTGTGTTCCTTGTTTCCCTTGTTTTGTCTCAACTGAGAGTTTTCTTTCCATCATGATCTTCCTGTTTTATGGGTCCACAACATCATGTCTATGGTCCCATAGTGTTCTGTTCTAGGTCTTGAGGTTTCCTTTCGCCTCGCGTGCGTCCTTTTTATTTGTTCGGGTACTTCAGAAGTAGTATCTTCTTTTGTAAGCTACCTTGTGATTACTATCTTGTAGTGTACACTTTGTCACTCAAGTAGTTACTCCTTTCTCTGGATTTTAACCCTTGGAATTGAACCTAAGATCCCCGATTGTGCCAGATTCTGGTGTTGTGAATCTTGTACATGACGCTGACCTTTAACCCAAGATCCATATTGTTGACCCCTGTGGTTAATGTTCACACATTACCTCAGAATGGCTAGTAACTTCTAGTATAGCCTTCAAGCTTGTGGATATTATCCCTATTGAATAATGACGATAAAGGACTTTCCCTACCACATGTTATGGCAGATGTTCTGTAATGGAACTAAATAGATCATGACAAGGGTACTCCTCGAGAGTCTCACATCTGTGCTCGTGACTCTACCACACCTTACTTTTCTATGCATTGGTTTTCGGAAGATTGTTGACTTATGCATCTAAATCTCGGGATTCCATTCCGAGCATGTTTTTCAACCTTGTTGTTTTCCAACTTTCGTCTACTAGTTGGTAGCCAAGCAGTAAATGTGCATTGGTGTCTTCCAATGCAAGGTACTCTTGTGGTCCGTCATGACAAACCATTTCGGGATGTCAAGAGAAACAAACTCCCGTACCTCGTAATTTCTAAGACTAGGTCAAAGTGTTGTAATCCACAGATCAAGAGGCACTGATTGCCTCCCTTCTGTTCTACCTTAAAGCGTCACACTATTTCTATACTAAGAGGTCGCGCTGAGTTTCATGACCCTCTTAATGAAGTGATGCTTTTATACATATTTACTCACCTTGATCTAGGTTGTTCATGACCATGAGTGTTGTGTGTGCGTAATAATGTGGCCATTCGATATTCTTAGCAATTATTATTGTTTTGAACTCTAAGGAAATTTGTGTCATTCTTAGCGTGATTGGTTAACCCTATCACCAAGCGAAGTTTGATTGTGCTATCAAGTCCGTTATTCCGGTGCACTCTCCTCAGCCAAAGAGTTAGGTTCATACCGAAGCTCTGAGACTATGTCTTCTTGCCTTACCAAGCAAGTTTCCTCTTGAGCTTTGTGACATATCGGTTGTTCATGATACTCTATACGTCTTTCTAGAAGTATCGCCATGTTGCCACATGACCGTGTTGTCAGGTTCTTGAGTAAGCTGTTCCTTTGAACTGCTCCTTTCCCCAAGGATCAGTACTGGATACCCCTGAACTAGTTGGTTGAGATTAAACAACAACTTGGAGAGTTGTAAGACAAAAGTTCCATCCAACCCTGTTCCTCCTTAAAGGGATATCTAGTTATGTTCGTATTGAAGTAAAATAGTATCTCCTTTGTGGATATGTTATCCTACCTCCTTTGATTTGATTTGGGCAATCGTCAAATGAAACTCAGTTTCAAGGACAATCTTGATGGTGTATCCACTTGTGATGTCTCACTTAAGTACATCTTCATGTTATTTGATCTGACCAATGTCTATGCCTTGTTCATATAACAAATGAATCCATCTTAATGGAGTGTATAGATAAGTTTGTTATTGAGCCCATCGATGACATCCTTATCTTCTCCATGTTATACAAGATTCATGTGGAACAGTTGGCACTAATGTTGGAAACTTTTGAGAACCATCTTTGTGCCATTTCGAAGTATGTGTTCTGGATGCTAGAAGTAACATTCTCTGGTTCACGTGCAATTGTTGAAAGTTGTCGCCGTGGATTCGAGTAGAGTTATCTTTGTTTCTTCGAGAATCATTCCAAGTTAGTCAAGCATGTGCGAAGTATTCTTGATATGGTAGGTTAATACCTTCATATTGTGAGAAGTTTCTTGATGCACACCAAGCCACTGACTGATTCGTCATGGAAGATAAGAAGTCCTACAAACTCCGATATCCTCCTAAATGTTTCCTCAATAGGATTTAGTTGTGTTTCGTTGCAAACAATTCATGTAGATGCAATTACCTTTTGATAACTTGCTATCACATGGGTTTTTCAATCTAGCTCATCTTTTGGATCTTGACGTTGAAGTCAGAGACTTGAGAATCTAGTGACTTTACCTCTGTGGTAAATGTTGCACCCTTTATATTCGGACATGCTGAGTCTAAAGTACATTCCCACTTAATCAAAGCTGAATCTCAAGCAGAAATAATGATTGGTGTTCCTCAAGGTGATGACATAGGTCTATTGTAACTCTAGCAAGCTGATGTAATGGTTGACACAATTAGCCAGAAGACCTATTGTCACCTTCTCTTGAATCAGTAATAACAACCACTCTTCATGAGTCATCTTCTATGATTTATCATAGGAGTTGATATTATGGTTTCCTTTGGATCCGAAGTCCGACCTCTACCTGATGTTTGGTGTCTCGAACATCAAGGAGAATATTTAAAGTAGAGTTTCTAAATGTCTCTCGGTCAATCCTCCAGACCCTTTTATGATGGAAAGAGTCTTGTTATGCCAAGTACTTGGAGTCTGAGAATGAAGTTCTTTTTTTCTCGTGTCATCAGGAATATTCTTCATTATTCATCTTGGTGGTGCAAAGTGATATCATGATTTTGGCAAGGATTTTTGTAGTCCTGGATGAATAAAGAGTTTCCTTCCCGCTTTCTTAAACATGTTCGAAGAGTGACCATGATTTTGGTAATCAATAGTTTCTCTTGTTACATGTTCCTTGTGACTCTTGCGAGTCTTCTCCACCAAAACACCTTTCTGCTTGGCCTTCTGTTGAATGAAAGAGTGACCTTCTATGTCAAAAGTAGTTCAACAACTTGGTTTTGTTGATATCTATCTTTTCCACCTACGAAGCTCTACTTAAGCTATCTAGTAGAGGTTCACTTCTTGAAGTCTGTGGTCATGTTCCATTTGTTGGAAGTTTCCTTCTCTCAGAAGTCAAAATTCTTCTGCAAGCTCCATGGTCTCAATCCTTATAAAGACCAGTTATCTGTCACCTTGAAAACCATCTCCTTTTGTCTCCTCCATTACCTTGACGTGTTTCATGTCGTTATCTCTAGAAATGTTTGTGAAACATCTATCCATGAGTTAACCATGAGATACTCAGATTGTGGTTCCATGTCATTCCCTCTCTTCCTTAGTGTGAGCATCCACCTCGAAGATTATGAAGCGCTCCGTCCATTCATCATGGTGGCATGGATCAACCTCTTTGAGAAGATCGTCAAAGTTTAATGTAACCCTTTTCCTTATGTCTTCCTACCTAGGAATCTCGGGACAAGATTCTTTTAAGGGGGATAAAATTGTAACAACCCTAGTTTTATTAAATGGTAATTAGGGTTTGAATGTGCATTCATGAGCATCATCTATTAAATTGTGCATTGAGGAAAAAAATAAAAAACCCTAAAACCTAATTCCTTTACCTCTCTTGAAAACATGGTTTTGATTTTGAAAATCACAAAATTATGGAGCCCAAGTTGTTTAAAGGGCCCCTTAGTGCTTTCATGTATTTTACAAAGCCTCTTGTATTTTGGAACTATTCAAAACAGATTTGTAATCGAAATTACAAATAGAAAAACACAAAACAGAAATAGAAATAGAAAAAGAATCTGCAAATAAAAAGTACTCCTAACTCTACCTTGGCCGCATCCCAATTCTTCTCTCCCTCTCCCTGTCGCTCAGCGCGCGCCCTGTAGAGGCCCATATGGCCCGTTAGCAGCCCAAGCCAGCCCGGTACCCCTTCGTCGCTTCTGTTCGTCGTCTTCCTCCCCGAGAGGAAGCAGCTGGGTGGCAGCGCCGTCGTCGTCGATCCACGCCGCCTACATCCCACCGTCCGCCGCCGCGTGGAGAAGGATAAGAGCCGCCCTAGCACGTCTCCCTCCCATCCATATCCTCTCCCCCTCTTAGACGACCTCCTTCTCGTGTTATTCTCATCTGGCTGAAACCCTAGCCGCCGCTCGCTAATCGTCGTCCTCGTCTCCGGCCACCCCAAGGCCAACTGATGGTCCTTGGAGCTCCGCCTCACCGTGCTGAGCAAGCTCGTAAAGGGAATCGACCCCACGCGCAGTGAATCCTCGCCATCGACTTCATCTCTTCCGATGCCGGCCACCGTCGTTTCGCCTCCGTATGGCCTCCCCGAGCCTCACCGACCACACCATCGTGCCTATGGTGAGCTGCTGGTTCTTGTGGCCCTCTCTGTTTCCTTCCTCTCCCTCTGGTTCACCTCTCCCATCGAACACCTGCCGCCGCCACTGTCCGCCGTCACCAGCTACTTGTCGGTGACAATTTCGAGGTGGCGCCGCCTCTATTAGGTTCGCCCTGCTCTGCTCGTTCGAACTAGGTACTCCCTGTAGCCCCGCTTGCTCTCCTCTGCCGTCTATCGTTGCTGTCTGGCGTGTACGTCGGCGAGCCACCGTGGCCCCATGTGGCTTCTAGGTGGCGTCGATGTGGCGCCTGCGTGGCAGTGACGTGGGCCTTGACCAAGCTTGTCCAGCCTGGCCTTTTGACCCAACCCAGGGCCCAGCAGTCAGTGACTGGGTCTAGAACCAGCCCTAGTAAGTATCGCCCCACCGCCTGTGCTGATGTTAGTGTGGCGCAGTAAAGGTTTTATTTAGTTAAATAATTCCAAAAATGAATAAAACTTGTAAAATCAATAACTTTTATTCTGTAATTCAGAAAAATACAAATAATATATCAAAATGTTCAGAAATTTAAGATCTACACAATAGAGCTATAATCATGCATTGTTAACCAACTTTCATAACAAGTTTAATTATAAGAACAAAACAACCCCTCTCATATGCCTCTGAGGTTTTCCCGATTTAGGGTTTGCATCCCTCGGAACCCTGATTAAATAACCAAGCATGTTTAGGGTTTCAATTTCAATAAATTTTAATTTGTCATATCATCATCCTTGCTTGAGCATTGTATCGATGCCATGTGTTGATTGTTTCCCTTTCTTTCCGGTATTTGGTTCTTCTCCGATAGAATACGATATCGAGATCAAGATCGAACACCGAGATCAACAACGTCGAAGCTCGAAGACCAATACTTGAGCAACTATAATCAAGTCAAGTACCAGATGTCCAGAACTCTGCTTTCTGGATATCAACTGGCAAAGGCAATTGAAGCCCCACACATACATATGAATCCTATGCTTTCAAAGTATTTCATTCTTGCCATGTGCATACGATTCTAAAGTATTTTATTGATAGGTAGAGTAATCCTACCTGATGCATGTTACCTTTGAAGACTATATTCCCTGATCCACTGCTCCTAGCATAACTAGGATTTGAGATTGTGAAGCGTTGCTAGAGCTATTATATATGTTGTGCTTAGCCATGCTTAGCTGTTAGCACTGGTCCATTCGGTTGATGAATCAGATCTGTGAATGAACCTAGTATGACAGGATGACGTGGTATGATCAGAGATGGATAATAAACAT
The DNA here is from genome assembly GCA_023614405.1 of Avena insularis. Taxonomy (NCBI): domain Eukaryota; kingdom Viridiplantae; phylum Streptophyta; class Magnoliopsida; order Poales; family Poaceae; genus Avena; species Avena insularis. The sequence continues at coordinate 39,826,450 of CM042691.1, read as the reverse complement.
GCTAAGGCTTGTATGGGAGGCCATGTGGGTTGTGGTTTTTGTAGTCCCATACTTGCCACCCTTAGGATCCGATTTTCTTGCCTCTTGAACCAAGACGAGCGTACAGCCACACGGGGGCCTGGAAACCCCCTTGACCAACTAACTTGCCGAGTAGATTCCATGAGTCACATAGTTTGGGCTTTCCATTCGACATACGCATCTTGGTTGTTTTTGAATGGAGGTGAAGGAGGTGCATTCATAACAGGTAGGTAAACGTGGCTAGGAACAAGAGATTCCCGGCATCCGTAATCATGAACCCTCCGCACATCATTAGGGACCGGCTTCGGGACTCGACCCGTTATGGCGGCATCTCCCTAGTGCGTGACTCATGGTCTCGGCGAAAGCAAGGTAAAGGTCGTGTCTAACCACCCTCTGCCGGCCTTCCAAGGAAGAGGGCTATTACTAGTGGCATTAAGAGAAGGTTAGTACGTGTGGGTAAAGTTGTACACCCCTGCAGGGTTATTAATCTTTTCGAAAAGCAGTGTCCGCGGTTATGGACGACTTGGAAACGGACGTGAAGATCATAGAGAACTTTAACCTAATCGTAAAACTTGGCAAGTTGAGTAACGTGTGCTTAAGGATGCTTCCTCATGGGTACGAGGGGGTGATCATAGATAGGTTCAGCTGATGATGATTCGGTGGATATCAAAATATGATCAAAGTTAGAGATACTACTCTCTTATCCCCTTTTAAAATATTCTGATTAGTCAAGATTCTTCTTCCTCCTGTTTTACAAAACAAATATGGCTTTATGCAAAACAACTCCACCAGCCATAAGTCTTGCGGAGTACACCCTGTACTCACCCTTGTTTCGTTGATACTTTTGCAGCAGAGTAAGTGTTACCATAGAAGATGAGTTCTTCACGGCATCGACATCGACGAGTAGTTTGGAGTTCTCAGTCGGCAGTCTGGGATCTATGGATTAGACGACATTGTTATGCTTCAGGCCTCTTAGGCCATTTGTTAATTTTGCTATACTTAGTAGCAAAATTTGCGTTCCGTTGTTTGATGTTTGTGGTCAATGACCTCTGGTTGTAATATTTTGGTTCTCTACTCAGTTATGAGCTCGCTGTAATAATTTTTGTGTAGTAGGGTCACTGTTGTGTTACCCATTTTCTATCTGTATGCTTTCGAGATTTAGGTTAGGCTTATGTTCAGACGAAGGTATGGGATTTGTCTAGCCTTAATCCCGGGGGTATCACAATAAGATACTGGAGATAAGTAGAGATAAGATAATATGACTAAGCTGAAGCTAGAGTAACATGGAGTTATTGAAGTAGTGTTATTCCTCTTAAAGGATAGTGAACTTTTGAGGAAAGTAGAATTTGATATATATAAATCTTTTGAAGTAATATTAGTGAAGGATGATAAAGGAAGAGTATGAATGGAGTTAAAAGTAACTACTAGTTGGATTGAAGGATATCAGTAGTAAAGTATTTTGATATAACCAAGTATAAAAATGAGAAGATGATGAAAAGCTTCAGTGAGAAGCTTCTGAGAATTACAAGTGTGATTACAAAGTAATTATGAAGTAAGAGAGTAATCATTCAAGTGGAATTAGATTCATAAGAAGTACTCTAGAGATAAGAGTTATCTCTATGAGGAGATTATATAGAGCTTTATTGTCAAGCTCATTGGATTTACAAATGGATTTAGAAGGAGGAAGTATTGATAAGAAAATACTTGTGAAGTAAAGCTCGTCATGTTAACACATGATGATGAATATGAAGAAGTAGTATATCTAGGAAAGGAATTCCTTAATTTGAAGTCAAGAAGTATGATGTATGGAAGATAGGGGTTCTTGGTAAACACGCAACCTTAATTCTATAACCAAACATAATATCCATTTCATATGTTTGATAAGTCAGCCTATTTCCACAGTGGCTTATAGGAATATTTTCCTATAGCAGATCAATTGAGCATATCTTGCCACTAAAAAACATTAAAATCTTATGTGCCTAGGAACTATAATTATTAATTATATCTTTTAAATCATTCTAAAGGATAATCTTACTATTTTACTTTAGATGGTGATATCATTTTTTATCATAACCTAAAGACAAGAGGTCTTAACCACTAATCTTTATTCACATCAATACAAGGATATATATATTAAATCTCCTAAAACTCATGATAAATATTTATAATTTCAAACCCTAAGTCCTATGTTAGTTATAATAAAATATATACCTTGGTATTTCCTAGATTCATGGGAATAATATTAACCATATTAATTTCTTAGAATATCATGCATCAAATAATGATATAAGATCATTATATAAATTTTTTCCTCCAAACTATAAGTTAACTAGAACTAAGTTTTATAAACAAATAAGGAAATATCCTATAATAAATATATGGTATATTATGTAACAAAAATTCATAACAAAACTACCTAAATACACTTTATTATAAAACTACCTAAAATTCATAACAAAGAAATAATAACATTATACTAAAAACTCATAAAAGTACCCTAAATACACTTTATTATTGCTGCAACTATCCAGCAAATAAATTTTTATGAGAAAATTTCAAAGAAAATGGGAAAAGAAAAATCTGAGAAAAAAACAGAAAAAAAGGGAATGAAGAAGAAAAAAAATAGAAGAACAGTTTTCTGCTCGTGGCCCATTTCCCTCTCTCTTATTTGTCGCCCGCCAATAGCCCGTGCGTAGCCCACTTCCGGCCTAGTACCCCTTCGCTCTTTTCCTTCTTTCTTCTTCGTTCAGACAGAAGGAAGACAAGGAGAAGTAGCTGCGTGTCGCCGCCGGAGCCATCCGCCGTCGCTGCGATGACCGCCGTGCGCTAAGATTTGAGCCACCGCTCTTTGGGCCTAAAAGAACCCCGTACACGCAGAGAAAAACTCCAATTCTGCTTCTCCCTCATTCTCCCTTATCCGCTGTAACCCTAGCTCGCCGGAGATCACCTCCCTCGCTGACGAGGTTCGATCTCATCAATGCCCATTGTTATGGACTTGGGTTTTGGAGAAGATGGGGATGCTGGAATTCATGAAATGGTTAACAGACAAACAACACGGGGACACGAGATTTACCCAGGTTCAGGACCCTGGAGGGAAAACCCTACTCATGCTTGTCTGCTCTTGATTACGACGGAACCGAAGTTTACAGGGGTGAGCAGATGCGATCTCGCATGAGGTTCGTATGAGTGGTTGGAAGAGAATCTTGTTGGAGATATTCCCTAGAGGCAATAATAAATGTAGTTATTATTATATCTTTGTGTTTATGATAAGTGTTTACATTCATGCTATAATAGTATTAACAAGGAAACATTGATACTTGTGTGATTTGTAAACTTAATTTGAAGTCCCTAGTAAAGCCTCTATATAATACTAGCTTGTTGGTTAATAGATGATTGTGGTTTCCCTATCATGAACATTAAGATGTTATTAACAACAAGATCATATCGTTAGGAGAATGATATGATGAACATACTCCTATAGATAAGCGTAGCATAAAGATCAAGTCATTTCAATAGTTCAATTGCTATATGCTTTCTGATACATAGTAACCTAATTCCTTCGACCATGAGATCATGCATATCACCTTTACTGGATGGATGCTTTGATGACATCAAACACCACACCGTAACTGGGTGGCTATAAAGGTGGCATTGAGTGTTCGGAAAGTATTGGTTGAGACACATGGATCAAGAGTGGGATTTGTCCATCCATATGACGGATAGATATACTCAGGGCCCTCTCGGTGAAATGTCATCCAATTAGCTTGCAAGCATGTGACTGGCTCACAAGGGATCACATATCACAGGAACGAGAAAAGAGTACTTATCGGTAACGAGGTTGAACTAGGTATGCAGAGATACCGACGATCATAACCTCGGATAAGTAAAGTATCGTGAGACAAAGGGAAATTGGTATCGTATGTAAGTGGTTCATTCGATCGCAAAGTAATCGTAGAAATATGTGGGAGCCATATGAATTTCCAGATTCCTCTATTGGTTATAGTTCGGAGAAGTGTCTCGATCATGTCCGCATAATTCACGAACCGTAGGGAGACACACTTAAGGATTCGACGTTGTTTGAGTAGTTATGGTATGATGAGAAAGAGATCGAATGTTGTTCGGAGTCTCGGATGGGATCCGGGATATCACGAGGAGATCCGAAATGGTCCGGAGAATAAGATTCATATAAGGAAAGTCCCGTTTCGGAGTTCGGGAATGATTTCGGTGTTTTCATCGGGAATGTTCTAGAAGGTTCCGGAATGTCCCAAGACCGGAGGAAGGGTACATGAGTGTGTCATTGTAAGTTGGAATGATTGCATCATGTACTAAGTGTACTCGCTGTCCAAAATAAAGGGTTTATTCAAATCCTAAATTGAAAAGTCAAACGGCTAGTTTGAAAGTCAAACGGCAAGATTTTGGAAAGAGGAAAAGAGGAGGAAGTGGGAAACCGAGTTGGGGAGGGAATCCCTCCTCCAACCGGCGGTGCCCCCTCCAAGCCGAGTTGGGGAGGGACTCCACTCCCTCCCCTTGGCCATCGGCCCCCTCCACCTATATAAGGAGGGGCAGGGCCCCCTCCTCTAGAAACACAAGCCCCTCAGCTCAAACCCTAGAAGCTGCGGCCCTCCATCGCAGCCGCCACCCTAGGGTTTGCCACAGCCGACTTGGGGTCCCCGAACCCTAGCCGCTCTAGCAACCCCACCTTGGTGTGTCTAAACCCTAGAACACCGAGGAGCTCTCTCACTCCACCATACTCCCGGCTTAAGGCGAAGCCTCATGAGATCTCCCTCTACTTCCTGCATCACGCCAGGTCAGAATCGCGAGGAGAGTACTACAACCTCCGCTTGCTGGAACAAGGAGAGGAAGGTCTTCGAAAGTACCAACGTGTGACCGATGTGGGAGCGCTGCTAACGCAGCGCCGACGGATCGCTCACGCGATCTTGAGATCGGAAAGAGTATGACTACATCACCCACGAGAATCCGCTCTCGTTAAACGCTTTGGAATCTTCGAGGGTGAGTTATTCCATTGACTCGTTGCTACAATCTAGTAGATAGATCTTGGCTTGTTTGTTTGTATACGATAGAAATTTTTTGTTTTCCATGCTACGAAACCCTACAAGGGTATCAAAGCCGTGTCTATATGTAGATCTTGCATGAGTAGAACACAATGGTCATTGTGGGCGTTGATGCTTTTATTGTCGATTGCTTCTTGTGTACTTTGCATCTTATGCGGATGTTGGGATGAAGCGGCCGGGCTAACCTTACATGACATCGTTCATGAGACTTGCTCCACGCTTGACATGCAACTTGTATTGCATAAGTGGCTTTGCGGGTGCCTGTTTCTCCTAGCATAGTGGAGATCCAATTTACAACGGGTGATTTACAATACTAGTATCAATGTTGTGGTTCATGTTCGTAAGTTAGAACGACACTTATTGAAAGCCCCAAACCACGTAAAACATGCAAAGAAAGTAGAGGCGTCTAACTTTGTTTTGCAAAGATGATGTGATATGGCCATGATTGTGATTATATTTGATGTATGCAATGATCCTTATTGTAAGTTGGCAACGGGGAGCCATATGGTTGTCTTTAATTTATGTAAGACCCATGGTCTATTCAAAGTAGTTGTAATAGTTGAAGCCGGTGGACAACAACCATGGAGAAGCATCATTGACCTTGATGCAATGCCGGTGATGATGGAGATCATGTTCGTGCTTGAAGATGGAGATCGGAAGCACAAAGAAGAAAGGCCATATCATATCACATATTATGAATTACATGTGATGTTAATCCTTTATGCATCTTGTATTGCTTAGTAGACGACGGTAGCATTATAAGATGATCCCTCATGCACATGAATTTCAAGTCATAAAGTGTTCACCCTTAGTTAGCACTGCTAAAAGCTTGTTGTTTCGAAGCACCACGTGATGATCGGGTGTGTTAGATTCCACAAGTGTATACAACGTGAGCAAGCCAGATTTGCTCATGCAGAAACTAAGGTTTGATCTTGATGAGCCTAGCATGTACAGACATGGTCTCGGAACACGGATCACCGAAAGGTAAAGCATGAATCATATAGTAGATATGATGAACATGTCGATTGTTCGCCATTGAAACTATATCAACTCTCATGATGATCGGTGTTGATGTGGTGGATTTGGTTCGTGTGATCACTAAAACAATGTGAGGGATATTGTTTTGAGTGGGAGTTCACCTAGATTAATTTTAATATTAATTTGAACTCAATTTGTCATAAACTTAGTCTAAACTATTGCAAATATGTTGTAGATCAATGGCAGCCTACCATCAATTTTAATGCGTTCCTAGAGAAAGAAAAGTTGAAAACAAAGGAAGCAACTCATGGATTGGTTCGCAATTTGAGGATTGTCCTCACAGGTAATTTGACCTATGTGCTGGATGCACATTGGGTGACCCACCTGCGGTGATGCTCCCGATGAAGTAAAGAATGTTTACCTCACTCGAAGACTCGGTACCCACAGTCAGTGTGCTATCTTGTATGGTTTAGAATCGGAGCTTCAGAAAAGGTTTGAGAATTTAGACCCACATGATATTGTCGAGGATCTCAAATTGATCTTTGAGACTCATGCGGCAACTGAAAGCTATGAAGCTTCTGAAAAGTTCTTTAACTGCAAGATGGAAGAGGGCTCCACAAGGAGCATGTGCTTAAGATGTCTGGGCACGCAAACAAACTTCAAAGCTTGGGTATAGTGATTCCTAGTGCTTTGGGGATTTACCGTGTCCTCCAATCACTACCACCAAGTTACAAGAACTTTGTGATGAACTACAACATGCAGAACATGAACAAGACGTTGCCAGAACTCTTTGCTATGTTAAAGTCTACAGAAGTGGAGATCAAGAAAGAGCACCAAGTGTTGTTGGTCAATAAGACCACCAAATTCAAGAAAGGCAAGTCTAAGCAGAAGGGACACTTCAAGAAGGGTGGTAAGAAAGTTACCACGCCGGCGAAGAAGACCAAGGCTAGACCTAAGCCCGACATCGAGTGCTTTTACCGCAAGGGAGAAGGTCATCGAAGCGGAATTGCCCAAAGTACTTGGCGGATTTGAAGAACGGCAACATCAAGAAGAAAGGTATATCCGATATACATGTTATTGATGTGTATCTCACTAGTACTGTAGTAGTGCTCGGTATTTGATACTTCGGTTGCTCATATTTGTAACTCAAACAAGTGCGAATAAACGAAACTAGCGAAGAACGAGGTGACGATGCGCTGAGGAAACGGATCAAAGGTTGATGTGATCGCGACGGCACGCTACCCCTTCATCTACCATCGGGATTAGTTTTATACTTAAATAATTGTTATTTGGTGCCTGCATTGAGCATGAACATTATATCGGGATCTTGTTTATTAAGTAGACGGTTACTTGTTTAAATCCGAGAATAATGGTTGTTCGATTTATATGAGTAATATGTTTTATGCACATGCACCTTTGATAGATGGTCTATTCTTATTGAATCTCGATAGTGGATATACACATTAATAACATTGAGGCTAAACGCTTGAAATCGACGATAACTCGACCTATATGTGGTAATCGCTGCCTTGGTCACATTGGAGTGAAGCGTATGAAGAAACTCCATTCCGATGGACTTCTTGAATCACTTGATTTCGAATCACTTGAAAGATGCGAAGCATGTCTGATGGGTAAAATGACTAAGACTCCATTTTCTGGTATGATGGAGCGAGCTACGGACCTATTGGAAATCATACATACCGATGTGTGTGGTCCAATGAGTGTAGCATCGCGCGGTGGTTATCGTTATGTTCTTACCTTCACGGATGACTTGAGTAGATATGGGTATATCTATTTCATGAAACATAAGTCCGAGACTTTCGAGAAGTTTAAGGAGTTTCAAAGTGAGGTAGAGAATCAACGTAACAAGAAGATTAAATTTCTACGTTCTGATCGTGGAGGTGAATATCTAAGTTACGAGTTTGGCGAGCATTTGAAGAAATGCGGAATACTTTCGCAGTTGACACCGCCGGGAACACCACAGCGTAATGGTGTGTCCGAACGTCGTAATCGAACTCTCTTAGATATGGTTCGTTCTATGATGTCACTTACAGATTTACCGCTATCATTTTGGGGTTATGCATTAGAAACAGCCGCATTCACTTTAAATAGGGCACCGTCTAAGTCCGTTGAAACGACACCGTATGAATTATGGTTTGGGAAGAAACCTAGATTGTCGTTCCTTAAAGTTTGGGGATGCGAAGCCTATGTAAAGAAGTTACAGCCGGACAAGCTTGAACCCAAAGCGGAAAAAATGCGTCTTCATAGGATAACCGAAGGAAACTATTGGGTACACCTTCTATCATAGATCCGAGGGCAAAATCTTCGTTGCTAAGAATGGACCCTTTCTAGAGAAGGAATTTCTCTCGAAAGAAGTGACTGGAAGGAAAGTAGAACTCGACGAGGTTGTCGAACCTTCTCTCGAAATTGCGAGTAGCGTAGCACCGGAAGAAGTTCCTGTGGTTCCTGCACCAATAAGAGAGGAAGCTAATGATGATGATCATGAAACTTCGGTTGAAGTTGCTACAGAGCCTCGCAGGTCAACGAGAACTCGTACCACTCCAGATTGGTATGATCCCGATATGAGTGTCATGTCGGTGGACAACACCGATGACCCCGAGACATATGAGGAAGCGATGATGAGCCCATATTCCAATAAATGGCAAGAAGCCATGAAATCCGAGATTGGATCCATGTACGAAAACCAAGTATGGACTTTGGTGGACTTACCGGATGGCCGGAAGGCTGTCGAGAACAAATGGATCTTCAAGAAGAAAACAGATGCTGATGGTAATTTTACTGTCTATATAGCTCGACTTGTCGCAAAAGGGTTTCGACAAATTCAAGGAGTTGACTACGATGAGACTTTCTCACCGGTAGCGAAGCTAAAGTCTGTGAGGATTATGTTAGCAATCGCTGCATATTACGATTATGAGATATGGCAGATGGATGTCAAAACGGCGTTCCTCAATGGAGACATTGATGAAGAGTTGTATATGATGCAACCCAAAGGTTTTGTCGATCCTAAAGATGCTAACAAGGTATGCAAACTTCAACGATCCATCTATGGATTGAAGCAAGCATCCCGAAGTTGGAACCAACGTTTTGATAAGGTGATCAAAAGTTTTGGTTTTATACAAACTTATGGAGAAGCTTGTATTTACAAGAAAGTGAGTGGGAGCTCTGTAGCATTCTTAATACTATATGTGGATGACATATTATTGATTGGGAATGATGTAGACCTTCTTTATAGTGTCAAGGAATATTTGAATAATAGTTTTTCAATGAAGGATCTTGGCGAAGCAGCTTACATATTAGGCATAAAGATTTATAGAGATAGATCAAAACGCCAAATATCATTGTCACAGAGTACATATTTGGACAAAGTTCTAAAGAGGTTTGGAATGGAAGATAGCAAGAAAGGGTTCTTGCCCATGTTGCCCAATTTGACCTTGAGTAAACTCAAAGTCCGACATCGGCAGAAGATAGAGAAAGGATGAGTAAGACTCCCTATGCCTCAGCCATAGGATCTCTAATGTATGCCATGCTATGTACTAGACCCGACATTGCATATGTTGTTAGTTTAACTAGCAGATATCAAAGTGATCCAGGAGTGGATCATTGGACAGCGGTCAAAAACATCCTTAAGTACTTGAGAAGAACTAAGGATATGGTTCTTTCTTATGGAGGTGATGAACAACTCGTTGTTAATGGTTACACCGATGCTAGTTGGAACACCGATCCGGATGATTCTAAATCACAATCTGGATACGTATTTATTTTGAATGGTGCAGCGATAGTCGGAGGAGTGCAAAGCAAAATGTTGTGGCGAGATCTTCAACTGAATCGGAATACATGGCTGCTTTGGAGGCTTCACAAGAAGCGATATGGATGAAAGAGTTCATTACAGAGCTGGGTGTGGTTCCTAGTGCGCTGGACCCAATGTCTATCTACTGTGATAACATGGGCGCCATAGCCAATGCGCAAGAACCAAGGTCACACAAGAAGTCAAGCATATCAAGCTACGTTTCACGCTATTCGAGAACATATCCAGGATGGGGATATAAAGATTTGCAAAGTACACAGATCTGAATGTGGCGGATCCGTTGACTAAACCTCTCCGAGGGCAAAACATGACCAGCACCAAACTGCCATGGGTGTTCGGTATATTACCATGTAATCTAGATTAGATGACTCTAGTGCAAGTGGGACACTGTTGGAGATATGCCCTAGAGGCAATAATAAATGTAGTTATTATTATATCTTTGTGTTTATGATAAATGTTTACATTCATGCTATAATAGTATTAACAAGGAAACATTGATACTTGTGTGATTTGTAAACTTAATTTGAAGTCCCTAGTAAAGCCTCTATATAATACTAGCTTGTTGGTTAATAGATGATTGTGGTTTCCCTATCATGAACATTAAGATGTTATTAACAACAAGATCATATCTTTAGGAGAATGATATGATGAACATACTCCTATAGATAAGCGTAGCATAAAGATCAAGTCATTTCAATAGTTCAATTGCTATATGCTTTCTGATACATAGTAACCTAATTCCTTCGACCATGAGATCATGCATATCACCTTTACCGGATGTATGCTTTGATGACATAAAACAAAACACCGTAAATCCGTGGCTATAAAGGTGGCACTGAGTGTTCGTAAAGTATTGTTTGAGACACATGGATCAAGAGTGGATTTGTCCATCCATATGACGGATAGATATACTCAGGGCCCTCTCGGTGAAATGTCATCCAATTAGCTTGCAAGCATGTGACTGGCTCACAAGGGATCACATATCACAGGAACGAGAAAAGAGTACTTATCGGTAACGAGGTTGAACTAGGTATGCAGAGATACCGACGATCATAACCTCGGATAAGTAAAGTATCGTGAGACAAAGGGAAATTGGTATCGTATGTAAGTGGTTCATTCGATCGCAAAGTAATCGTAGAAATATGTGGGAGCCATATGAATTTCCAGATTCCTCTATTGGTTATAGTTCGGAGAAGTGTCTCGATCATGTCCGCATAATTCACGAACCGTAGGGAGACACACTTAAGGATTCGACGTTGTTTGAGTAGTTATGGTATGATGAGAAAGAGATCGAATGTTGTTCGGAGTCTCGGATGGGATCCGGGATATCACGAGGAGATCCGGAATGGTCCGGAGAATAAGATTCATATAAGGAAAGTCCCGTTTCGGAGTTCGGGAATGATTTCGGTGTTTTCATCGGGAATGTTCTAGAAGGTTCCGGAATGTCCGGCACTCCGGAGGGGAAGGGGTACATGAGTGTGTCATTGTAAGTTGGAATGATTGCATCATGTACTAAGTGTACTCGCTGTCCAAAATAAAGGGTTTATTCAAATCCTAAATTGAAAAGTCAAACGGCTAGTTTGAAAGTCAAACGGCAAGATTTTGGAAAGAGGAAAAGAGGAGGAAGTGGGAAACCGAGTTGGGGAGGGAATCCCTCCTCCAACCGGCGGTGCCCCCTCCAAGCCGAGTTGGGGAGGGACTCCACTCCCTCCCCTTGGCCACCGGCCCCCTCCACCTATATAAGGAGGGGCAGGGCCCCCTCCTCTAGACACACAAGTCCCTCAGCTCAAACCCTAGAAGCTGCAGCCCTCCATAGCAGCCGCCACCCCTAGGGTTTTGCCCTAGCCGCCGACTTGGGGGTCCCCGGAACCCTAGCCGCCGGCTCTAGCAACCCCACCTTGGTGTGTCTAAACCCTAGAACACCGAGGAGCTCTCTCATACTCCACCATACTCGCTCCGGCTTAAGGCGAAGCCCTGCGAGATCTCCCCTCTACTTCCGGTACCACGCCAGTCACGGAATCGCGAGGAGAGTACTACAACCTCCGCTGCTGGAACAAGGAGAGGAAGGTCTTCGCGAAAATTTAACGTGTGACCGACTGTGGGAGCGCTGCCGGAACGCAGCGCCGGACGGATCGTCTACGCGATCTTGAGATCGGGAAGAGTACGACTACATCACCCACGAGAATCCGCTCTCGTTAAACGCTTTGGAATCTTCGAGGGTGAGTTATTCCATTGACTCGTTGCTACAATCTAGTAGATAGATCTTGGCTTGTTTGTTTGTATGCGATAGAAATTTTTTGTTTTCCATGCTACGAAACCCTACAGTGGTATCAGTGCCGTGTCTATATGTAGATCTGTTGCATGAGTAGAACACAATGGTCATTGTGGGCGTTGATGCTTTTATTGTCGATTGCTTCTTGTGTACTTTGCATCTTGCGGGATGTTGGGATGAAGCGGCCCGGGCTAACCTTACATGACATCGTTCATGAGACTTGCTCCACGCTTGACATGCAACTTGTATTGCATAAGTGGCTTTGCGGGTGCCTGTTTCTCCTAGCATAGTGGAGATCCAATTTACAACGGGTGATTTACAATACTAGTATCAATGTTGTGGTTCATGTTCGTAAGTTAGAACGACACTTATTGAAAGCCCCAAACCACGTAAAACATGCAAAGAAAGTAGAGGCGTCTAACTTTGTTTTGCAGGGTGTGATGATGTGATATGGCCATGATTGTGATTATATTTGATGTATGCAATGATCCTTATTGTAAGTTGGCAACCGGCAGGAGCCATATGGTTGTCTTTAATTTATGTAAGACCCGCGTGTCTATTCAAAGTAGTTGTAATAGTTGAAGCCGGTGGACAACAACCATGGAGAAGCATCATTGACCTTGATGCAATGCCGGTGATGATGGAGATCATGTTCGTGCTTGAAGATGGAGATCGGAAGCACAAAGAAGAAAGGCCATATCATATCACATATTATGAATTACATGTGATGTTAATCCTTTATGCATCTTGTATTGCTTAGTAGACGACGGTAGCATTATAAGATGATCCCTCATGCACATGAATTTCAAGTCATAAAGTGTTCACCCTTAGTTAGCACCGTTGCTAAAGCTTGTTGTTTCGAAGCACCACGTGATGATCGGGTGTGTTAGATTCCACAAGTGTATACAACGTGAGCAAGCCAGATTTGCTCATGCAGAAACTAAGGTTTGATCTTGATGAGCCTAGCATGTACAGACATGGTCTCGGAACACGGATCACCGAAAGGTAAAGCATGAATCATATAGTAGATATGATGAACATGTCGATTGTTCGCCATTGAAACTATATCAACTCTCATGATGATCGGTGTTGATGTGGTGGATTTGGTTCGTGTGATCACTAAAACAATGTGAGGGATATTGTTTTGAGTGGGAGTTCACCTAGATTAATTTTAATATTAATTTGAACTCAATTTGTCATAAACTTAGTCTAAACTATTGCAAATATGTTGTAGATCAATGGCAGCCCCTACCATCAATTTTAATGCGTTCCTAGAGAAAGAAAAGTTGAAAAACAAAGGAAGCAACTTCGCGGATTGGTTCCGCAATTTGAGGATTGTCCTCACAGCTGGTAATTTGACCTATGTGCTAGATGCACCGCTGGGTGACCCACCTGCAGCTGATGCTGCCGATGAAGTAAAGAATGTTTACCTCACTCGGAAGACTCAGTACTCCACAGTTCAGTGTGCTATCTTGTATGGTTTAGAATCGGAGCTTCAGAAAAGGTTTGAGAATTTAGACCCACATGATATTGTCGAGGATCTCAAATTGATCTTTGAGACTCATGCGGCAATTGAAAGCTATGAAGCTTCTGAAAAGTTCTTTAACTGCAAGATGGAAGAGGGCAGCTCCGTCAGTGAGCATGTGCTTAAGATGTCTGGGCACGCAAACAAACTTCAAAGCTTGGGTATAGTGATTCCTAATGCTTTGGGGATTTACCGTGTCCTCCAATCACTACCACCAAGTTACAAGAACTTTGTGATGAACTACAACATGCAGAACATGAACAAGACGTTGCCAGAACTCTTTGCTATGTTAAAGTCTACAGAAGTGGAGATCAAGAAAGAGCACCAAGTGTTGTTGGTCAATAAGACCACCAAATTCAAGAAAGGCAAGTCTAAGCAGAAGGGACACTTCAAGAAGGGTGGTAAGAAAGTTACCACGCCGGCGAAGAAGACCAAGGCTAGACCTAAGCCTGATACTGAGTGCTTTTACTGCAAGGGAGAAGGTCACTGGAAGCGGAATTGCCCAAAGTACTTGGCGGATTTGAAGAACGGCAACATCAAGAAGAAAGGTATATCTGATATACATGTTATTGATGTGTATCTCACTAGTACTCGTAGTAGTGCCTGGGTATTTGATACTGGTTCGGTTGCTCATATTTGTAACTCGAAACAGGTGCGGCAGAATAAACGGAAACTAGCGAAGAACGAGGTGACGATGCGCGTAGGAAACGGATCAAAGGTTGATGTGATCGCGGTCGGCACGCTACCCCTTCATCTACCATCGGGATTAGTTTTATACTTAAATAATTGTTATTTGGTGCCTACATTGAGCATGAACATTATATCGGGATCTTGTTTATTGCGAGACGGTTACTTGTTTAAATCCGAGAATAATGGTTGTTCGATTTATATGAGTAATATGTTTTATGCACATGCACCTTTGATAGATGGTCTATTCTTATTGAATCTCGATAGTGGATATACACACATTAATAACATTGAGGCTAAACGTTTGAAATCGAGCGATAACTCGACCTATATGTGGCACTGTCGTCTTGGTCACATTGGAGTGAAGCGTATGAAGAAACTCCATTCCGATGGACTTCTTGAATCACTTGATTTCGAATCACTTGAAAGATGCGAAGCATGTCTGATGGGTAAAATGACTAAGACTCCATTTTCTGGTATGATGGAGCGACCTACGGACCTATTGGAAATCATACATACCGATGTGTGTGGTCCAATGAGTGTAGCATCGCGCGGTGGTTATCGTTATGTTCTTACCTTCACGGATGACTTGAGTAGATATGGGTATATCTATTTCATGAAACATAAGTCCGAGACTTTCGAGAAGTTTAAGGAGTTTCAAAGTGAGGTAGAGAATCAACGTAACAAGAAGATTAAATTTCTACGTTCTGATCGTGGAGGTGAATATCTAAGTTACGAGTTTGGCGAGCATTTGAAGAAATGCGGAATACTTTCATGATTGACACCGCCGAACACCACAGCGTAATGGTGTGTCCGAACGTCGAATCGAACTCTCTTAGATATGGTTCGCTCTATGATGTCACTTACAGATTTACCGCTATCATTTTGGGGTTATGCATTAGAAACAGCCGCATTCACTTTAAATAGGGCACCGTAAGTCCGCTGAAACGACACCGTATGAATTATGGTTTGGGAAGAAACCTAGATTGTCGCTCCTTAAAGTTTGGGGATGCGGCCTATGTAAAGAAGTTACAGCCGGACAAGCTTGAACCCAAAGCGGAAAAAATGCGTCTTCATAGGATAACCGAAGGAAACTATTGGGTACACCTTCTATCATAGATCCGAGGGCAAAATCTTCGTTGCTAAGAATGGACCCTTTCTAGAGAAGGAATTTCTCTCGAAAGAAGTGACTGGAAGGAAAGTAGAACTCGACGAGGTTGTCGAACCTTCTCTCGAAATTGCGAGTAGCGTAGCACCGAAGAAGTTCTGTGGTTCCTGCACCAATAAGAGAGGAAGCTAATGATGATGATCATGAAACTTCGGTTGAAGTTGCTACAGAGCCTCGCAGGTCAACGAGAACTCGTACCACTCCAGATTGGTATGATCCCGATATGAGTGTCATGTCGGTGGACAACACCGATGACCCCGAGACATATGAGGAAGCGATGATGAGCCCATATTCCAATAAATGGCAAGAAGCCATGAAATCCGAGATTGGATCCATGTACGAAAACCAAGTATGGACTTTGGTGGACTTAGGATGGCCGGAAGGTCATCGAGAACAAATGGATCTTCAAGAAGAAAACAGATGCTGATGGTAATTTTACTGTCTATATAGCTCGACTTGTCGCAAAAGGGTTTCGACAAATTCAAGGAGTTGACTACGATGAGACTTTCTCACCGGTAGCGAAGCTAAAGTCTGTGAGGATTATGTTAGCAATCGCTGCATATTACGATTATGAGATATGGCAGATGGATGTCAAAACGGCGTTCCTCAATGGAGACATTGATGAAGAGTTGTATATGATGCAACCCAAAGGTTTTGTCGATCCTAAAGATGCTAACAAGGTATGCAAACTTCAACGATCCATCTATGGATTGAAGCAAGCATCCCGAAGTTGGAACCAACGTTTTGATAAGGTGATCAAAAGTTTTGGTTTTATACAAACTTATGGAGAAGCTTGTATTTACAAGAAAGTGAGTGGGAGCTCTGTAGCATTCTTAATACTATATGTGGATGACATATTATTGATTGGGAATGATGTAGACCTTCTTTATAGTGTCAAGGAATATTTGAATAATAGTTTTTCAATGAAGGATCTTGGCGAAGCAGCTTACATATTAGGCATAAAGATTTATAGAGATAGATCAAAACGCCAAATATCATTGTCACAGAGTACATATTTGGACAAAGTTCTAAAGAGGTTTGGAATGGAAGATAGCAAGAAAGGGTTCTTGCCCATGTTGCCCAATTTGACCTTGAGTAAAACTCAAAGTCCGACATCGGCGGAAGATAGAGAAAGGATGAGTAAGACTCCCTATGCCTCAGCCATAGGATCTCTAATGTATGCCATGCTATGTACTAGACCCGACATTGCATATGCTGTTAGTTTAACTAGCAGATATCAAAGTGATCCAGGAGTGGATCATTGGACAGCGGTCAAAAACATCCTTAAGTACTTGAGAAGAACTAAGGATATGGTTCTTTCTTATGGAGGTGATGAACAACTCGTTGTTAATGGTTACACCGATGCTAGTTGGAACACCGATCCGGATGATTCTAAATCACAATCCGGATACGTATTTATTTTGAATGGTGCAGCAGTTAGCTGGAGGAGTGCAAAGCAAAATGTTGTGGCGAGATCTTCAACTGAATCGGAATACATGGCTGCTTTGGAGGCTTCACAAGAAGCGATATGGATGAAAGAGTTCATTACAGAGCTGGGTGTGGTTCCTAGTGCGCTGGACCCAATGTCTATCTACTGTGATAACATGGGCGCCATAGCCAATGCGCAAGAACCAAGGTCACACAAGAAGCTGAAGCATATCAAGCTACGTTTTCACGCTATTCGAGAACATATCCAGGATGGGGATATAAAGATTTGCAAAGTACACACAGATCTGAATGTGGCGGATCCGTTGACTAAACCTCTCCCGAGGGCAAAACATGACCAGCACCAAACTGCCATGGGTGTTCGGTATATTACCATGTAATCTAGATTAGATGACTCTAGTGCAAGTGGGACACTGTTGGAGATATGCCCTAGAGGCAATAATAAATGTAGTTATTATTATATCTTTGTGTTTATGATAAATGTTTACATTCATGCTATAATAGTATTAACAAGGAAACATTGATACTTGTGTGATTTGTAAACTTAATTTGAAGTCCCTAGTAAAGCCTCTATATAATACTAGCTTGTTGGTTAATAGATGATTGTGGTTTCCCTATCATGAACATTAAGATGTTATTAACAACAAGATCATATCTTTAGGAGAATGATATGATGAACATACTCCTATAGATAAGCGTAGCATAAAGATCAAGTCATTTCAATAGTTCAATTGCTATATGCTTTCTGATACATAGTAACCTAATTCCTTCGACCATGAGATCATGCATATCACCTTTACCGGATGTATGCTTTGATAACATCAAACACCACACCGTAACTGGGTGGCTATAAAGGTGGCATTGAGTGTTCGGAAAGTATTGGTTGAGACACATGGATCAAGAGTGGGATTTGTCCATCCATATGACGGATAGATATACTCAGGGCCCTCTCGGTGAAATGTCATCCAATTAGCTTGCAAGCATGTGACTGGCTCACAAGGGATCACATATCACGGGAACGAGAAAAGAGTACTTATCAGTAACGAGGTTGAACTAGGTATGCAGAGATACCGACGATCATACCCTCGGATAAGTAAAGTATCGTGAGACAAAGGGAAATTGGTATCGTATGTAAGTGGTTCATTCGATCGCAAAGTAATCGTAGAAATATGTGGGAGCCATATGAATTTCCAGATTCCTCTATTGGTTATTGTTCGGAGAAGTGTCTCGATCATGTCCGCATAATTCACGAACCGTAGGGAGACACACTTAAGGATTCAACGTTGTTTGAGTAGTTATGGTATGATGAGAAAGAGACCGAATGTTGTTCGGAGTCTCAGATGGGATCCGGGATATCACGAGGAGATCCGGAATGGTCCGGAGAATAAGATTCATATAAGGAAAGTCCCGTTTCGGAGTTCGGGAATGATTTCGGTGTTTTCATCTGGAATGTTCTAGAAGGTTCTAATGTCCGCACCGGAGGAAGGGGTACATGAGTGTGTCATTGTAAGTTGGAATGATTGCATCATGTACTAAGTGTACTCGCTGTCCAAAATAAAGGGTTTATTCAAATCCTAAATTGAAAAGTCAAACGGCTAGTTTGAAAGTCAAACGACAAGATTTTGGAAAGAGGAAAAGAGGAGGAAGTGGGAAACCGAGTTGGGGAGGGAATCCCTCCTCCAACCGGTGGCGCCCCCTCCAAGCCGAGTTGGGGAGGGACTCCACTCCCTCCCCTTGGCCGCCGGCCCCCTCCACCTATATAAGGAGGGGCAGGGCCCCCTCCTCTAGACACACAAGTCCCTCACCTCAAACCCTAGAAGCTGCAGCCCTCCATAGCAGCCGCCACCCCTAGGGTTTTGCCCTAGCCGCCGACTTGGGGGTCCCCGGAACCCTAGCCGCCGGCTCTAGCAACCCCACCTTGGTGTGTCTAAACCCTAGAACACCGAGGAGCTCTCCCATACTCCCCCATACTCGCTCCGGCTTAAGGCGAAGCCCTGCGAGATCTCCCCTCTACTTCCGGTACCACGGCGTTGTGCTGCCGGAATCGCGAGGAGAGTACTACAACCTCCGCTGCCTGCTGGAACAAGGGAGAGGAAGGTCTTCACGAGTAAACGTAGGACCGATCAAGGGAGCGCTTGAACGGAAGGCCGGAAGGATCGTCTACGCGATCTTGAGATCGGGAAGAGTACGACTACATCACCCACGAGAATCCGCTCTCGTTAAACGCTTTGAAATCTTCGAGGGTGAGTTATTCCATTGACTCGTTGCTACAATCTAGTAGATAGATCTTGGCTTGTTTGTTTGTTTGTATGCGATAGAAATTTTTTGTTTTCCATGCTACGAAACCCTACAAATCTATTGTGGTGTAGCCTATTGTGGAGGTGGATATAGTAGATCTGTCTATTGGGGGTTATGGCGTGTGTAGGTCGTGCCCTCCTCGTTGGACCCTCCTAACCTTTATATATGGGGAGGCTAGGTATCTGGTACCGATAAAATTTGGTTACAAGTTGTATTCAAACTCTAGTCTTGAGCTTTGCTTGTCTTGTGATCTTGGGAGTCCGTGTCCATATGGGCTTCATAGCAGCCGAAACATCATAGGCGTCATGGACTCTGGCAGGTCATCGAGTGGGCCCTCCGTCGGGCTGGACCAGGTAGGCTAACATCAGTTACCCGTAAGGCATATCCATGTCAGTATCCCCCGAGTGTCCATTCAAAACGTAGATTCGGGTGGAGACTTAGTTGTCTTGAACCTTGCATTCACATGTTGGAGCCGAAAGTTGTGTCGAGTGCGAAGCACTTCACCCGAAAGTTCATTGGGTCAGTTGAATTTGTTCATTTGTTGTAGACGAGTCATCATTATGGACATAGTCAACACAATGGACTATAGGGTGTGCGAAGAGCGCTCCCTATGAGAGTATCCCCCGAGTGTCTGTTCGAGTCATAGACTCGAGCAGAAACTTATAGTCGTCAGTTGCACGTTACAGCGATCCAGAAATTCTTCGGATGATCTTGCAGATGCTCTAAATGCCTTCATTTTTTCGAATGCGCGATCTATGGGAGTAGCCCCGAGGCCTCAGTCGAATCGTTGATTTGAGTGAGGAATCGAAGTGTGTGATGCGTGCGCCTGGTGTTGACGTGGGACGCTTCATTGGAAACCCTAGGAGCAAGGTGTGATGAGCACAGCAGCAAGTCTTCCCTCAGTAAGAAACCGAGGTTATCGAACCAGTAGGAGGAAGGAAACATCTCAAAAGTGTTGCAAGCAACGTGGAAACCTGCACAACACAAAGTCAAGACTTTGCCCCAACGAATAGTGAGGTTGTCAATCTCACCGGTTGCTGTAACAAAGGATTAAATGTATGGTGTGGAAGGTGATGATGAAATGCAGCAAGTAAACAGTAACAGTGGAAGATGTATCAATGGTAAATATTGGACCGGGGTCCATAGTTCACTAGAGGTGCTCTCCTTAGATAAACAAACATGGCATGATTGGTAAACAAATTACAGCAGGGCAATTGACAGGACTGAGCAAGGCATAACAATGCAATACTAGACATAAAGATCCTATGAGATTCAACTGGGCAATACAACAATATATATATAGACCGCCATCCAACTGCATCTATGACTAGAAGTACACCTTCAGGTTATCATCCGCACCCCCTCCAGTATTAAGTTGCAAGCAACAGACAACTGCTTTAAGAAAAAAGTGTGTAAGGTAAACAATCCACTTGTTCCACGAACAAGAGACCGTTGTTTTCTCCCTGGTGACAACAACACATCTATAACCGTAGATATTTCTGTCACTTCCCTTGATTAAGTAGAGGCATGAACCCACTATCGAGCATGAATAACCCCTCTTGGAGTCACTAGTATCTACTTGGCCAAGATCACAAACAACACAAACATGATATAATCAAATAGACAAAACCATTAATCAATCTGACATAGTAATCTCAATTTCCATCGGATCCCCGCAAACACAACATGCATGAGATGAGATCTTAATCATGAACGGAGCTCACAAGATCTATACATGAAAGCACAAGGAGGAGATACAACCATCTAGCTATTACATGGACCCGTAGTCCAAGGTGGAACTACTCACGCTTCAAACCGGAGGCTGGCATGATGAAGAAGAAGGCCTCTAGGATGATCTCCCCTCCGATAGGGTGCCAGGAAGAGCTTCAGATCCCCCGATCTAGGGACGATGGTGGCGGCGGCTACAGACGGTTTCGTGGAATATTGATCGGGTACTTAGTGTTTAGGCATTGAGGGGACTTTATAGGCGAAGAGGCGAGGCGGGGGGGCACCAGGGCGGCTGCACCCCCAGGCGCGGCTAGGCCTGGCCCGCGCCGCTAGGGGGTGTGGCCCCCTGGTGAGTCTCCTCTGTCTCGTAATCAGGCTTCGTGTTCCCCACGGCAAAATATTTACTTTGGCTTTTGTCCCGTCCATTCCGAGAATATTGATTTTCTGCCTTTATGGAACCAAAAACAGAAGAAAACAGGCAACTAGCACTATGGCAACTTGTTAATAGGTTCGTACCAGAAAACATATAAAAACACCTCAAAGTGTAGACAAAGCAAAGCAAAGTAGATACTAAACAAGCATGGAACATCAAAAATTATAGATATGTTTCTGACGTATCAAGCATCCCCAAGCTTAACTCCTGCTCATCCTCGAGTAGGTAAGGGATAAAAAGAATAATTTTTGAGGTGATATGCACCATCAAAACCAAGATCAAACCATTTGCAAGCATTAAAATCTGGGATCAAAGAACTCTAAACATGTGCATGAAATATGGAGTTCTGACAATAAGACAAAGTAACTATGCATGCAACATGAAAGGCTACAAACAAAGATCATTAACAAAATGCATTGAAACACGTTTGTTTGTTTCACATACATAAAACATGGCATAGTGGCATTTAGCTTGTCCCTCATGGAGTAACAAATAGATGCATAGAACACCTTCAAAGTGACTAGATACAAATAGCACAAGAACAAGCAATACAACAATATGCATCAACCAATAAGTTTTGGGACAATGCACATAAAACTAAGAATGGCAACTATGCTCTCTTAACTTGTGCCTAAAGGTAGAAGGTGGAGACTCAATATAATGGTGGAAGAAAGGGCCCTTCATAAAAGGGAAGCAGGGATTTCAAGTTTCAAAAAGAGCTTCCAAAAATTATGGTACTTGTTAGCTTTCAGCCCTCATTGCCCTATCATAAGCATCTTGAAGTGATTAAGGTTAAAGTGAACAAACTATGGAGTATATGCTTGACAAATTATAAGTTGGCAATCTCATGTCCCTTGAATACGAGGGCCGCACCTCATGCTACTCAACTTTAGTCACCTGTAAGTTCTTGTCATAGTAGGTACATGCATATCATAGAGAACTGCCAACGGGGTACCCCTTGCACATGGTACAGGAGCTATCCCATAACCAAAATGAGAAGGCAAGCAGACAATGAGCATCTCAGCGATCTTTTTATTTACTATTTGCATAGGTTTTTATTGAGGATGCTTCAAATATTGCTCATTATGGTGATGCTGCAAGTTTCCACCATGATTAGGCATGGCTTAGGCTAGCGGTCCAGGCGTTTCTCTAACACAAAATACGTACCTCCATGGACTTACAATCACCCTTTTGATTTCACACCGGCGACATCCATAGACAAAAGAGCATGATATCAACTGTGTACAAAGTACAAGTACAATGTTGAAAACGTTCCCCATGACAGCATGGTTCTGCCAATTCCAACGTATAAGTGCAAGCATATACAACATAGATGACACAATGGTTAAAGTTTATTAGGGGCAAGGAATATAAAGTGTGCCATCAAGTTCGTGAGAGCTTTAATCCCTAAGTTTTCACATAACAAACTACTTTTTAATTGGAAGATAGCTGAAAACAAGAATATACATGGAATGGTGTAACACACCATGTGTAGGAATTTATAGTGGACACTTTGGAATAACTTGGTTTCGTGGGAGTTGGAAGCATGAGTAGAGCTTACTCATACAAGTGGAGGCTAGCAAAAGACTGGGAGCAACCAACTAAAAGAGTGATAATGGCCATAATCATGTAGAGCGACAAAACATTTCTAATCAAAGCATAGAGTGGTACTACAAGTCAAGGACTAGATGATCATAGAGGATATGGTGACTTGTTCATAGTCATAACATGGTGTGATCATGTTCCAAGTCAACCCAAACAAAGCATCAAAGGAGAATACCATAATACTATGATTTTGTATGCTAAAACAACGCATGATTCTTTCAAGGCACACTAAGTGTAACATCCCAAAAATATTAAACTAGAATCATCAAACTCTAATCATCAAAATTAGGGTTAAAAAAAACTTTTCTAAATAAAAATATGAAAGCATGCATGTGTGTATGCATTCCATTTTAATTCTTTTGAATTACCTTGTTTGTGTGTTTCTTTGCTTGTAAAAGTATTCTTTGGTGAAATAAACATCATCTAAACAATCCCCACACTTTTCCCAAAGACAAATAAATCAAAACAAACAAAATAAAGGAATGGTCACTTTGGCCAAATTAACTCCCATGCCTACTTTGGCTATCTCTAACTTTCAGAAATTAACACAAACTTGTTTGGATCTTTGCACCCCTTGATAGTACTCGTAACAAAGTATCAAGGCCCACTTTGTGATCATCCAGAAACATTGAAATGCATAGTTTAAATGACATTTTAAAATTGAATCTATATCATATGGCAAGATCCCACTTTTTCAAAAGCCACTCAAACAAGCTCAACTTTCAAAACCCAAGCATCTAAAGACTCACCAGCACAGGCCTAGCACACCCACCAAAAATCTTTTCAAAATTCAAAACTTGAATTCATGCGGCCATTTCATCAAACACCTTGCAGATTCAAATCAACAAAATCACAAACACTATAGTGTGTAGTGATTCTGGCCTAACTTGTTCCCTCTCTGGACACCACTAGCCTTAGTAGATCATCTAACAACCTAAACTAATCTCTAGCACCACTGTAAGCTGGTCATTGTCATCAATGGTGAGCAGGCCAAGCCTCACCTTGCCACCCACATGTCGACAGCGAGCTAGGAGAAGCACCAAGCCTAGCCAACATGTCTGGGAGCAAGCTATCACCGCATCGCCACTCCCTGTCCTAGCCGCGAGCGATGCCAGCCCCTGGACCACACGCACAGACCTTGCCAACCTTCTCTGCAACCATGCCGAGAGCGCGCCCCGTGCGCCACGCTCGACAAACGCCCACAGACCGTGCGCCGCCCTTGTCGCGTGCATACGTGATCACCACCGTCCCAGCAACCCCGCAGACACGCCCGTTCGCCGCCGCGCGGACCACGCGAGTTGTGCGCCATAAAAACTTTCGTCGGGCACGCTCAGAGCACTGCAGAGTTCCAACCAATCCGCACCGCCCCAAGCCTCGCCACCATGCCGTTGAGCTTCGCCAGGGAGCACAGCACCGCCCCTACCGTCGCCCACGCCGATATCCCTCTGTGCCGTCGGCCACGACGAGCTCAGCTTGCGCCCGTCGGTCCCATCTCGCCACTATAATTAGAGGCCTCCCCCGCTTGAATTCATCACACCATTCCACTCCCCTCTCACCCAGAACCACCCCGCCTCAGTCCCGGAGCAAGGCGAGCAGCACATCGCCGGAATTTGGCCAGAGCCCGCCGCTGCTGGAGAAGAAGGAAGCCAGTGATTGGAGCCGCCCTAGGAGAAGATGCCGGTACCAGGAGGTTCGCCGTCGTCGACTTCGTCATTCGCCCGCCTCGCCGACCCTCGCCTGAGCCCTGGTGAGCCTGACGACCCCCACCTGCCGCGTTAGGGTTCTGTCTCGCCGGCGCTGCCCGACGTGGACGATGAACCAGAGCCGTTGGATTAGAACTAGATCAAACGCACCATGTTTCCCCGTACCGCTTCGCGTTTAAAGAGCCACTGACTGGTGGAACCCCCGTCGATTGAGCCTCAAGGCCTTGAGTGACACCGGGCGCCCATTAGCGCAGTTCCAAGGCCCGCTGCTTGAATTTGGATTTTTCTATTTTCATTCAAACATAGTTCTGTACCTAGTTTCAAAAATCAACCCAGCTTGATTCAGTGAACCAAATTGAATGAAACCAATTTTGTTAGAAAGGTTTTGAAATGCTTAATCCAAGCCCGTTGGATTCAAATCATTTGAATCTGTAGATCAACCTTGGTAAAAATAACAAGGCAGAAGCTTTTCTACATTCAAACATTTTTAAAATTTAAACCATAATAGCTTTTGAGTTGATTCCAACTCTCAAAAATCACAATTGATCATACCTTTCAGAATATATAAAAATATGTGGGTTTACTTACAGAAATAATGTTCAAGTAATAAAAGGATGCCACATAGGCATTTCTAGTCACTTTATTTAGTTAAAAATAAAAGGTTAAATCTTATTAAATTGTGACACCACTTTCAATCACATTCCTAGGTACTGAAATGTGTGGTGATGACATGTGTCCATGATCCCATGTTTGGTTTGGAGAATATTAAATCTTAAGTAGTTTTTAATGAGTAGAAATTACTTTTCTAAAAATAAAAGAAATTAAACCAAGCTTTAATCTTGTAATGTTAGTGATGATGCTAGATCATCTATAGGACCCTTTTGTGTGATGATTGAAAATATTTAAGTATTGTTTGGTGATTATGTACCTCGTATTTATTTATAGACGCTAGTACCGACCAAGGATACGAGGAAGAAGGAGGATACTACGAAGAAGAATCCGAGGAGAACTTCAACCACTACTCTGCACAAGGCAAGATAACACTTGCAATTTAGCAATCTTATACCAATAATGATGCAAGCCTTACTAATCAAGTTGACCTATGCAAGCTAATACTTGCTTGTTACCATGCCAACTATATGCCTTAAGCATATATGATCCTACCCACTTGATCAACCCATCCTAGTTTTACTTACAAGCTTTATACTTTATTTCTTTATCAAGGCTATTACTTAGAGCTTACTTAAGCGAATTTGTAGATTCTAGAAAGATAATTGAAGGTTGCATAAAGAGCATAAAATTTGGCCTAAGATAGATAATCTTTATGTCATCCTAAGGCATGAGATTGATCTTAGTAAAACTCCACTAGTTTACCACCCCTCATTAGTACTTACTACCACTTGTAGATGCTAGTGCTAAGCATAAAACTTGATCAACTTTAGATGGGAATACTTGGTGAAAATGGTTATGAAAACCTTGGAATGATGGATCATTCTATTGAAATGTTTTGGACATGTGTTTCCGAACACCAGATGATTTTGGTGATGAAAATGTTGAGGCATGAGCCTTAGCCCTTTATAAAACTGATGGTTGTTTGGATGCGATACCATTCCAATTTTACCGTACAACCATAATACCCGAGAATTGGGTAGGGCTTGACTGGAAACTTATATACCTTAGTAGTGGTTCCCTCACGGGCAAGGTCTGAGCTAAGACTACCTTTTGAAGATTGTCCACCTGTGCAGTACCCAAGATGACAGCTGGTCATGGTTGGGAGGCCAAACTCACAGGAGAGGTGCCTATACTAGGGCGTGTAATTGAAAGGTTAGGATTGATTATCCGCATACTGAGTATGGTGAATTCAGGATTTGTTCCTGACGGATGTATCGAATATTGTGGTGAAAGTGTACAATCTCTATAGAGTGTCAAACTATTCGAATAGCCGCGTCCGCGGTTATGGACAGTTGGAGTGGCCATACTGTTCCCCCGTCAGATGTTTTCAAAATGACTTGTGAAATGGATTGAGATTTTGACTTGACCACAACAGAGTTGTGATATGAAATACAAGTTCCCACTTAGGTGTTATAAAACTTCAACTAGCATTCTTTGCTTCTGAACTTGGTAGAGGTAAATCTGGCTTTTTGCAAAACAACCCTAGAGCTTTGTGTCCTACTACAAAAACCCCTTCACTTGTTAGTATGAGTTTGCGAGTACTTAAAGAGTACTCATGGCTTTGTCCCTGGCTATTCCCGTGGCCAGAATATGAAGAGGAGTACCAGGAGGATGGACCCCAGGAAGGTTATGACAACTAGGATCATCTCCCATCGTCAGCATTGCCTGTGACCCCGAAGATGGAGCTTCGCCTACGCTACCGTTATTATTACGTATTTCCGCTGCTTGAGTTGTATTAAGAACTGGATCATGAGATCCTTATTTGTGTAAGACCTTATGTATGGTTTGTAATGGATGATGTACTGTGGTATCCAAATCTGTTATGTCTCGCAAAAATGGTAATCCTGGGATTGCGATGTATGGCATAACAAGCATCTGGGATTAAAAATCCTGGTGTTGACACTAAGCAATCTCAATGACTTGGATCAAGTCATGCTACATCAATGATCACTAAGCATAAGGTCAAAACAACACCTAGCATTACATGATAAAGTCTAAGTCACAGCCAAAGCGACCTCCTGTTGCACTTTCAAGCAAGAACTTTCTACTCCTTTCCAACACCAATCGACTTATTTGAAACAACATAGTGATAACGGGGGTCCAAACTACTTTATTCAAGAAAACTAAGCAAAGCAAACTAAAACTAAGACGCTCCAAGAATAACACAACAGTGCATGAAACAATAAAAACGAAGTGTCTAGAAAGACCTCGGCTTTTTATTGATGAAGAAGGGGATGCCTTGGGCATCCCCAAGCTTTGACGCTTGTACCTCTTGGATATTTCTTGGGGTGACACCCGGGTGGCATCCCCAAGCTTGAGATTTTATCCATTCTTCATCTTATTACACCATTCTCTCTCTACACCTGAAATTTTTCCTTCATACAAAACTTCACACAATCTTCATTAGCAACATTAGTGTATTCAAAAGATAATAGACCTTTGGGTTTAGCTTTAGAACAACAAAACTTTTACTAAAAACACAAGCTAATGAAGCAACTTCCTTGAAAAAACTCAATTCCCCAAAAGAGAACTCAAAAAGAAATTGATAAGAAGCAAATGCAAATAATGGCAGAAATCTTTCAAAACAGACCAGAAGGTAGAAACCGATTTTTTCGAAGACCTTCTGTTGCTCAAATCAAAAGTTTTGACCTAACGAAAGTAAGATAACATACATGGTGATTTATTCGTAAATTTTCAGCTCAATCCGACTTACATAGACTCCTCACGAATTTTTATGGTGGAGGACAGAAATTTGTTTCGGGACAGCAACTTCCTAAATCTTACTTCCCTCTCATTAGAGGTTATTCTTGGCACAAAAAAGCAAACAAAAAGGATAAGGAGAGGTCACTACTGAAGTAATAACTTCCAAGACTCAAGAAAACTCTTGGGTTATCTCCCAACAAGTACTTTTCTTTAACGCCTTTAAGTTAGTCATAGGAAGCAAGAAATCAAGTATTTTCAAATGAAGAAGCATTAACATCAAACCTTGCTTTCAAAGGAGGAGCAAAAATAAATTTATCTCTCCTCATAGGGAAGTGTTAAATACCTTTCTTGAATGGAAATTGATATTTAATGGTGCCTTCTTTTATATCAATGATGGCACCAACAGTTCTAAGAAAAGGTCTTCCCAAAGTAATAGGACAAGAAGCATTGTATTCAACATCCAAAACATAGAAATCAACAGTGACATAAGCATTTTTAACCATAATGAGAACATCATTAACACTTCCCATGAGTTTCTTCTTAGCATTATCATTAAGTGGGAGATCCAAATAACAATCTTTCAAAGGTGGCAAATCAAGCATTTCATAAATCTTCCTAGGCATAATAGAGACACTAGAACCAAGATCACATAAAGCTTTGATATCAAAGTCATTCACTTGCATATTAATAATGGGTTCCCAACTATCTTCTACTTTCCTAGGAATAGAAGCTTTCTGTTTGAATTTTCTCTTCCTTAATTTTAACAAGAGCATCGGTAATGTGTTTGGTGAAGGCAACATGCATATCACTAGCATCAGAACTTCTAGCAAGATTTTGTAGGAACATAATCACTTCAGAAATATTGCAACCATCAAGATCAAAATCAAACTTAGCATCACTAGTAGTAGACTCATCAGGCTTAGGCATTGTAGGAGGAGGAATATGAACTTCTTGTGGTTTAGTGGCATCCATATGAGTGGTGGTGATGGTGCACACACTATTGTTTCTATCAATTCCAGCTTCCCTTTCCCACTTAGCATGAAGTTGAGCTAACAGTCTAACATTTTCATCAATAGTAACTTGTATGGCATGAGTAGCATCAAAGGTACTTTCCATGGTTTCAGGTTTACCAGCCATTTTATTAATCAAAGAGGACTGTGCTTCAAACAAAGAGGAAATATTTTTCTCTACACTTAAAAGCTTTTCCTCTATAGTCTTGTTGAAAGTGGTTTGTTTACTAATAAAGTATTTGAGCATGACTTCAAGTTCAGAGGGGGCACTTCTAGCATTGTTGTAGGAGTTTCCATAGGTATTGCCATTATTAGGAGGATAAGGCCTATAATTGTTGTTACTACCAAAATTATTCCTATAGGTATTGTTGTTGAAATTGTTGTTTCTAATGAAGTTCACATCAACTTGCTCTTCTTGAGCAACCAAAGAGGCTAAGGGAACACTATTAGGATCTAAAGGAGCTTTCCCATTAACAAGCATAGCCATAATAACATCTATCTTATCACTCAAAGAGGAGGTTTCTTCAACAGAATTTACCTTCTTACCATGTGGAGCTCTCTTAGTGCGCCATTTAGAGTAATTAACCATCATATTATCAAGGAGTTTTGTTGTAGCACCCAAGCTGATGGTCATAAAGGTACCTCCAGCAGCTGAATCCAACAGGTTTCTTGAAGAGAAGTTCAAACCTGCATAAAAAGTCTAGATAATTGATGACGCCTAAGTTGATGTAGGAGCGCTTCGTTGGAAACCCCAAAAGCAAGGTGTGAAGCAGCACAACAGCAAGTCTTCCCTCAGTAGAGACCGAGGTTATCGAACCATAAGGAGGAAGGAAACGTCACACGGGTGTTGGAAGCAATGTGTAGACCTACACAACACAAAATCAAGACTTTGTCCCAATAAATCAGTGAGGTTGTCAAGATCACCGGTTTGCTGTAACAAAGGATTAAACATGTGGTGTGGAAGGTAATGGTTTGCAGCAAGTAAACAAGTAACAGTGGAGGATGTATTGATGGTAAAGATTGGACCGGGGTCCATAGTTCACTAGAGGTGCTCTCCTTAGATAAACAACATGGCATGAAGGGTAAACAAATAACAGTAGGGCAATTGACAGGAACTAAGCAAGGCATAACAATGCAATTACTAGTCAGAAAGATCATATGAGATTCGATTGGGCAATACAAGAAGATACATAGACCGCCATCCAACTGCATCTATGACTAGAAGTCCACCTTCAGGTTATCATCCGAACCCCCTCTAGTATTAAGTTGCAAGCAACAGACAACTGCTTTAAGAAAAGTGTGTAAGGTAAACAGTCAACATGTTCCATGAACAAGAGACAGTTATTTTCTCCCAAGTAGCAACAGCACATCTACAACCAAAGAGATTTGTGTCACTTCCCTTGGAAACTAGAGGCATGAACCCACTATCGAGCATAAATACTCCCTCTTGGAGTCACTAGCAACTACTTGGCCAAGATAACCACTAGCAACAGAGAGAATGCAAGATCACAAACAACACAGACATGCTAGAATGATAAAGACAAAACCATTAATCAAACAAACATAATAATCTCAATATCCATCGGATCCCCGGAAACACAACATGCATGATTACAAATAGATTAGATCTTGATCATGAACGGAGCTCACAAGATCTATTCATGAAAGCACAAAGGAGGAGATACAACCATCTAGCTACTACATGGACCCATAGTCCAAGGTGGAACTACTCGTGCATCATACCGGAGAGAAGGCCTCCGGGATGATATTGTTGGAGATATGCCCTAGAGGCAATAATAAATGTAGTTATTATTATATCTTTGTGTTTATGATAAATGTTTACATTCATGCTATAATAGTATTAACAAGGAAACATTAATACTTTTGTGATTTGTAAACTTAAATTGAAGTCCCTAGTATAAGCCTCTATACATCACTAGCTTGTTGGTTGATAAATGATTGTGGTTTCCCTATCATGGACATTGAGATGTTATCAACAACAAGATCATATCGTTAGGAGAATGATATGGTGGACATACTCCTATAGATAAGCTTAGCATAAAGATCAAGTCATTTTAATAGTTCAATTGCTATATGCTTTCTAATACATAGTAATCTAATTCCTTCGACCATGAGATCATGCATATCACATTTACCGGATGGATGCTTTGATGACATCAAACACCACACCGTAACTGGGTGGCTATAAAGGTGGCATTGAGTGTTCGGAAAGTATTTGTTGAAACACATGGATCAAGAGTGGGATTTGTCCATCCATATGACGGGTAGATATACTCTGGGCCCTCTCGGTGAAATGTCATCCAATTAGCTTGCAAGCATGTGACTGGTGTTGGAGATATGCCCTAGAGGCAATAATAAATGTAGTTATTATTATATCTTTGTGTTTATGATAAATGTTTACATTCATGCTATAATAGTATTAACAAGGAAACATTGATACTTGTGTGATTTGTAAACTTAATTTTGAAGTCCCTAGTATAGCCTCTATACATCACTAGCTTGTTGGTTGATAAATGATTGTGGTTTCCCTATCATGAACATTGAGATGTTATCAACAACAAGATCATATCGTTAGGAGAATGATATGGTGGACATACTCCTATAGATAAGCGTAGCATAAAGATCAAGTCATTTCAATAGTTCAATTGCTATATGCTTTCTGATACATAGTAACCTAATTCCTTCGACCATGAGATCATGCATATCACCTTTACCGGATGGATGCTTTGATGACATCAAACACCACACCGTAACTGGGTGGCTATAAAGGTGGCATTGAGTGTTCGGAAAGTATTGGTTGAAACACATGGATCAAGAGTGGGATTTGTCCATCCATATGACGGATAGATATACTCTGGGCCCTCTCGGTGGAATGTCATCCAATTAGCTTGCAAGCATGTGACTGGCTCAAGGGATCACATATCACGGGAACGAGAAAAGAGTACTTATTGGTAACGAGGTTGAACTAGGTATGCAGAGATACCGACGATCATAGCCTCGGATAAGTAAACTATCGTGAGACAAAGGGAAATTGGTATCGTATGTAAGTGGTTCATTCGATCGCAAAGTAATCGTAGAAATATGTGGGAGCCATATGAATTTCCAGATTCCTCTATTGGTTATTGTTCGGAGAAGTGTCTCGATCATGTCCGCATAATTCACGAACCGTAGGGAGACACACTTAAGGATTCGACGTTGTTTTGAGTAGTTATGGTATTATGAGAAAGAGACCGAATGTTGTTCGGAGTCTCGGATGGGATCCGGGATATCACGAGGTGATCCGTAATGGTCCGTAGAATAAGATTCATATAAGGAAAGTCCCGTTTCGGAGTTCGGGAATGATTCCGGTGTTTTCATCGGGAATATTCTAGAAGGTTCCGGAATGTCCGGCACTCCGGGGGGAAGGGGTACATGAATGTGTCATTACATATTGAAATGATTGCATCATATACTAAGTGTTCTCTCTGTTCCAAATAAAGGATTAAATTGAATCCTAAAACTGAAAAGTCAAATGGCCAGTTTGAAAGTCAAACGGCTAAAACAGGAAAGTGAGGGAAACAAGCAAGAGGAGGTTGAAACCGACTTGGAGAGGAGTCCCTCCTCTCCAAGCTGGCGCGCCACCCTAGGCCGAGTTGGGGAGGGACTCCCCTCCCTCCCCTTGGCCGCCGGCCCTCTCCACCCATAAAAGGAGGGGAAGGGCCTCCTCCTCTAGACACACAAGTTCCTATCCTCTAATCTAAATCCTAGCCCTAGACTCCGGTTTAGAGCCGCTTTGGTTTAGAGCTTCTAATTGCCCTAGCCTTCGGATTAGAGCCTTCTAATTGGTGTGTCTAAACCCTAGACCACTAATAGCTCTCTCATACTCCACCATACTCGCCTCTACTTTGGAACAAGGGAGAGGAAGGTCTTCGTCGAGTACCCGAGCGTGTGAAGCGATTGAGGGGCGCTTAGGAACCTTAGCGCCGGAAGGATCGTCTACACGATCTTGAGATCGGGAAGAGTACGACTACATCACCCACGAGAATCCGCTCTCGTTAAATACTTTGGAATCTTCGAGGGTAAGTTATTCCATCGACTCGTTGCTACAATCTAGTAGATAGATCTTGGCTTGTTTGTTTGTATGCGATAGAAAAATTTTGTTTTCCATGCTACGAAACCCTACATATACAACGTGAGCAAGCCAGATTTGCTCATGCGGAAACTAAGGTTTGATCTTGACGAGCCTAGCATGTACAGACATGGTCTCGGAACACGGATCACCGAAAGGTAAAGCATGAATCATATAGTAGATATGATGAACATGACGATTGTTCGCCATTGAAACTGTATCAACTCTCGTGATGATCGGTGTTGATGTAGTGGATTTGGTTCGTGTGATCGCTAAAACAATGTGAGGGATGTTGTTTTGAGTGGGAGTTCACCTAGTTTAATTTCATTATTAATTTGAACTCAACTTGTCATAAACTTAGTCTAAACTATTGCAAATATGTTGTAGATCAATGGCAGCCCCTACCATCAATTTTAATGCGTTCCTAGAGAAAGAAAAGTTGAAAAACAATGGAAGCAACTTCGCGGATTGGTTCCGCAACTTGAGGATTGTCCTCACAGCTGGTAATTTGACCTATGTGCTGGATGCACCGCTAGGTGACCCACCTGCAGCTGATGCTGCCGATGAAGTAAAGAATGTTTACCTCGCTCGGAAGAATCATTACTCCATAGTTCAGTGTGCTATCTTGTATGGTTTAGAATCAGAGCTTCAGAAAAGGTTTGAGAATTCAGACCCATATGATATTGTCGAGGATCTCAAATTGATTTTTGAGACTCATGCGGCAATTGAAAGCTATGAGGCTTCTGAAAAGTTCTTTAAGCGCAAGATGGAAGAGGGCGCTCCGTCGGTGAGCATGTGCTTAAGATGTGCAGACGCATAAACAAACTTCAAAGCTTGGGTATAGTGATTCCTAATGCTTTGGGGATTTACCGTGTCCTCCAATCACTGCCACCAAGTTACAAGAACTTTGTGATGAACTACAACATGCAGAACATGAACAAAGAGTTGCCAGAACTGTTTGCTATGTTAAAATCTGCAGAAGTGGAGATCAAGAAAGAGCACCAAGTGTTGTTGGTCAATAAGACCACCAAATTCAAGAAAGGCAAGTCTAAGCAGAAGGGACACTTCAAGAAGGGTGGTAAGAAAGTTACCACCCCGGCGAAGAAGACCAAGGCTGGACCCAAGCACGATCTTGAGTGCTTTCTTGCAAGGGAGAAGGTCCTTTGGGCGGAATTGCCCAAAGTACTTGGCGGATATGAAGAACGGCAACATCAAGAAGAAAGGTATATCGATATACATGTTATTGATGTGTATCTCACTAGTACTCGTAGTAGTGCTCGGGTATTTGATCTTGGTTCGGTTGCTCATATTTGTAACTTTCGAAGCAGTCTTTGCAGAATAAGCGAAGCTAGCGAAGAGCGAGGTGACGATGCGGCGTGGGAAAGCGGATCAAAGGTTGATGTGATCGCGGTGCACGCTACCCCTTCATCTACCATCGGGATTAGTTTTATACTTAAATAATTGTTATTTAGTGCTGTTGAGCATGAACATTATATCGGGATCTTGTTTATTGCGAGGCGGTTACTTGTTTAAATCGAGAATAATGGTTGTTCGATTTATATGAGTAATATGTTTTATGCACATGCACCTTTGATAGATGGTCTATTCTTATTGAATCTCGATAGTGGAAATACACATATCAACAACATTGAGGCTAAACGTTTGAAATCAATCGATAATTCAACCTATATGTGGCACTGTCGTCTTTGTCACATTGGAGTGAAGCGTATGAAGAAACTCCATTCCAATGGACTTCTTGAATCACTTGAAAGATGCGAAGCATGTCTGATGGGAAAAATGACTAAGACTCCATTTTCTGGTATGATGGAGCGAGCTACGGACTTATTAGAAATCATACATACCGATGTGTGTGGTCCAATGAGTGTAGCATCGCGCGGTGGTTATCGTTATGTTCTTACCTTCACGGATGACTTGAGTAGATATGGGTATATCTATTTCATGAAACATAAGTCCGAAACTTTCGAGAAGTTTAAGGAGTTTCAAAGTGAGGTAGAGAATCAGCGTAACAAGAAGATTAAATTTCTACGTTCTGATCGTGGAGGTGAATATCTAAGTTACGAGTTTGGCGAGCATTTGAAGAAATGCGGAATACTTTCACAGTTGACACCGCCGGGAACACCACAGCGTAATGGTGTGTCCGAACGTCGTAATCGAACTCTCTTAGATATGGTTCGTTCTATGATGTCACTTACAGATTTACCGCTATCATTTTGGGGTTATGATTATAAACAGCCGCATTCACTTTAAATAGGGCACCGTCTAAATCCGTTGAAACGACACCGTATGAATTATGGTTTGGGAAGAAACCTAGATTGTCGTTCCTTAAAGTTTGGGGATGCGAAGCCTATGTAAAGAAGTTACAGCCGGACAAGCTAGAACCCAAAGCGGAAAAATGCGTCTTCATAGGATACCCAAAGGAAACTATTGGGTATACCTTCTATCATAGATCCGAAGGCAAAATATTCGTTGACAAGAATGGATCCTTTCTAGAGAAGGAATTTCTCTCGAAAGAAGTGACTGGAAGGAAAGTAGAACTCGACGAGGTTGTCGAACCTTCTCTCGAAATTGCGAGTAGCGCAGCACCGGAAGAAGTTCCTGTGGTGCCTGCACCAATAAGAGAGGAAGCTAATGATGATGATCATGAAAATTCGGTTGAAGTTGCTACAGAGCCTCGGAGGTCAACGAGAACTTGTACCACTCCAGATTGGTATGATCCCGTTATGAGTGTCATGTTGGTAGACAACACCGATGACCCCGAGACATATGAGGAAGCGATGATGAGCCCAGATTCCAATAAATGGCAAGAAGCCATGAAATCCGAGATTGGATCCATGTACGAAAACCAAGTATGGACTTTGGTGGACTTAGGATGGTAGGAAGGCTGTCGAGAACAAATGGATTTTCAAGAAGAAAACAGATGCTGATGGTAATGTTACTGTCTATAAAGCTCGACTTGTCGCAAAAGGGTTTCGACAAATTCAAGGAGTTGACTACGATGAGACTTTCTCACCGGTAGCGAAGCTAAAGTATGTGAGGATTATGTTAGCAATCGCTGCATATTATGATTATGAGATATGGCAGATGGATGTCAAAACAGCATTCCTCAATGGAGATATTGATGAAGAGTTGTATATGATGCAACCCAAAGGTTTTGTCGATCCTAAAGATGTTAACAAGGTATGCAAACTTCAACGGTCCATCTATGGATTGAAGCAAGCATCCCGAAGTTGGAATCAACGTTTTGATAAGGTGATCAAAAGTTTTGGTTTTATACAA
This sequence comes from Avena insularis, assembly GCA_023614405.1. NCBI lineage: Eukaryota > Viridiplantae > Streptophyta > Magnoliopsida > Poales > Poaceae > Avena > Avena insularis. The sequence goes on along the minus strand of CM042691.1, from coordinate 39,789,880 downwards.
ACTTATGGAGAAGCTTGTATTTACAAGAAAGTGAGTGGGAGCTCTGTAGCATTCTTAATACTATATGTGGATGACATATTGTTGATTGGGAATGATGTAGACCTTCTTAATAGTGTCAAGGAATATTTGAATAATAGTTTTTCAATGAAGGATCTCGGCGAAGCAGCTTACATATTAGGCATAAAGATTTATAGAGATAGATCGAAACGCCAAATATCATTGTCACGGAGTACATATTTGGACAAAGTTCTAAAGAGGTTTGGAATGGAAGAAAGCAAGAAAGGGTTCTTGCCCATGTTGCTTATCGACCTTGAGTAAAACTCAAAGTCCGACATCGGAGAAGATAGAGAAAGGATGAGTAATACTCCTATGCCTCAGCCATAGGATCTCTAATGTATGCCATGCTATGTACTAGACCCGACATTGCATATCTTTGTTAGTTTAACTAGCAGATATCAAAGTGATCCAGAGTGGATCATTGGACAATGATCAAAAACATCCTTAAGTACTTGAGAAGAACTAAGGATATGGTTCTTTCTTATGGAGGTGATGAGCATTTCGTTGTTAGCAGTTACACCGATGCTAGTTGGAACACCGATCCGGATGATTCTAAATCACAATCTGGATACGTATTTATTTTGAATGGTGCAGCAGTTAGCTGGAGGAGTGCAAAGCAAAGCGTTGTGGCGAGATCTTCAACTGAATCGGAATACATGGCTGCCGGAGGCTTCACAAGAAGCGATATGGATGAAAGAGTTCATTCTGAGCTGGGTGTGGTTCCTAGTCGCTGGACCCAATGTCTATCTCTTGTGATAACATGGGCGACATAGCCAATGCGCAAGAACCAAGGTCACACAAGAAGCTGAAGCACATCAAGCTGCGTTTTCACGCTATTCGAGAACATATCCAGGATGGGGATATAAAGATTTGCAAAGTACACACAGATCTGAATGTGGCGGATCCGTTGACTAAACCTCTCAGGGCAAAACATGACCAATACCAAAGCGCCATGGGTGTTGGTATATTACCATGTAATCTAGATTAGATGACTCTAGTGCAAGTGGGAGACTGGAGATATGCCTAGAGGCAATAATAAATGTAGTTATTATTATATCTTTGTGTTTATGATAAATGTTTACATTCATGCTATAATAGTATTAACAAGGAAACATTGATACTTGTGTGATTTGTAAACTTAATTTTGAAGTCCCTAGTATAGCCTCTATACATCACTAGCTTGTTGGTTGATAAATGATTGTGGTTTCCCTATCATGAACATTGAGATGTTATCAACAACAAGATCATATCGTTAGGAGAATGATATGGTGGACATACTCCTATAGATAAGCGTAGCATAAAGATCAAGTCATTTCAATAGTTCAATTGCTATATGCTTTACGATACATAGTAACCTAATTCCTTCGACCATGAGATCATGCATATCACCTTTACGGATGGATGCTTTGATGACATCAAACACCACCGTGCTGGGTGGCTATAAAGGTGGCATTGAGTGTTCGGAAAGTATTGGTTGAAACACATGGATCAAGAGTGGGATTTGTCCATCCATATGACGGATAGATATACTCTGGGCCCTCTCGGTGGAATGTCATCCAATTAGCTTGCAAGCATGTGACTGGCTCACAAGGGATCACATATCACGGGAACGAGAAAAGAGTACTTATTGTAACGAGGTTGAACTAGGTATGCGGAGATCTGCGATCATAACCTCGGATAAGTAAACTATCGTGAGACAATGGGAAATTGGTATCGTATGTAAGTGGTTCATTCGATCATAAGTAATCGAGAAATATGTGGGAGCCATATGAATTTCCAGATTCCTCTATTGGTTATTGTTAGGAGAAGTGTCTCGATCATGTCCGCATAATTCACGAACCGTGGAGACACATAAGGATTGACGTTGTTTTGAGTAGTTATGGTATTATGAGAAAGAGACCGAATGTTGTTCGGAGTCTCGGATGGGATCCGGGATATCACGAGGTGATCCGGAATGGTCCGGAGAATAAGATTCATATAAGGAAAGTCCCGTTTCGGAGTTCGGGAATGATTCCGGTGTTTTCATCGGGAATATTCTAGAAGGTTCCGGAATGTCCGGCACTCCGGGGGGAAGGGGTACATGAATGTGTCATTACATATTGGAATGATTGCATCATATACTAAGTTTTCTCGCTGTTCCAAATAAAGGATTAAATTGAATCCTAAAACTGAAAAGTCAAATGGCCAGTTTGAAAGTCAAACGGCTAAAACAGGAAAGTGAGGGAAACAAGCAAGAGGAGGTTGAAACCGACTTGGAGAGGAGTCCCTCCTCTCCAAGCCGGCGCGCCACCCTAGGCCGAGTTGGGGAGGTACTCCCTCCTCCCTTGGTCGGCCTCTCCACCCATAAAAGGAGGGGCAGGGCCTCCTCCTCTAGCCACACAAGTTCCTATCCTCTAATCTAAATCCTAGCCCTAGACTCCGGTTTAGAGCCGCTTTGGTTTAGAGCTTCTAATTGCCCTAGCCTTCGGATTAGAGCCTTCTAATTGGTGCGTCTAAACCCTAGACCACTAATAGCTCTCTCATACTCCACCATACTCGCTCCGGCTTAAGGCGAAGCCCTGCGGGATCTCCCCTCTACTTCCGGTACCACGCCGTTGTCTTTGGAATCGCGAGGAGAGTGCTACAACCTCCGCTGCCTGCTGGAACAAGGAGAGGAAGGTCTTCGTCAGTACCGAACGATGTGACCGATTGCAGGAGGCGCTTAACGCAGGGAAGGATGGAAGGATCGTCTACGATCTTGAGATCGGGAAAATGCGACTACATCACCCACGAGAATCCGCTCTCGTTAAACACTTTGGAATCTTCGAGGGTAAGTTATTCCATCGACTCGTTGCTACAATCTAGTAGATAGATCTTGGCTTGTTTGTTTGTATGCGATAGAAATTTTTTGTTTTCCATGCTACGAAACCCTACAACTGGCTCACAAGGGATCACATATCACGGGAATGAGAAAAGAGTACTTATCGGTAACGAGGTTGAACTAGGTATGCAGAGATACCGACGATCATAACCTCGGATAAGTAAACTATCGTGAGACAAAAGGAAATTGATATCGTATGTAAGAGGTTCATTCGATCGCAAAGTAATCGTAGAAATATGTGGGAGCCATATGAATTTCCAGATTCCTCTATTGTTATTGTTCGGAGAAGTGTCTCGATCATGTCCGCATAATTCACGAACCGTAGGGAGACACACTTAAGGATTCGACGTTGTTTGAGTAGTTATGGAATGATGAGAAAGAGACCGAATGTTTTTCGGAGTCTCGAATGGGATTCGGGATATCACGAGGAGATCCGGAATGGTACGGAGAATAAGATTCATATAAGGAAAGTCCCGTTTCGGAGTTGGAGAATGGTTCCGGTGTTTTCATCGAGAATGTTCTAGAAGGTTCCGGAATGTCCGGCACTCCGGGGGGGAAGGGTACATGAATGTGTTATATCAAGTTGATATGATTGCATCATGTACTCAGTGTCATTGCTGTTCAAAATAGAGGGTTTATTCAAATCCTAGTTTGAAAAGTCAAACGGCTAGTTTGAAAGTCAAACGGCAAGTTTTGGAAAGAGGAGGAGGAGTGGGAAACCGAGTTGGGAAGGGTTTCCCTCCTCCAACCGGCGGTGCACCACCGAAGCCGAGTTGGGTAGGGACTCCCCTCCCCTTGGCCGGCCGGCCCCTCCACCTATATAAGGAGGGGCAAGGCTCCCTCCTAGAGACACACAAGTCCCTTGCCCCGAAAACCCTAACCCAAGTCGACGCCGCCCTCCAAGCCGCCGCCTAGGGATCTCCTTGCCGCCGACTTGGGCACCACCAAGCCCTAGCCGCCGGCTCTAGCACCTCTTCCTCGGCGTGTCTAAACCCTAGATCGTCGAGGGATTTCTCATAGCCCACCATACTCGCTCCGGCTTGAGGCGAAGCCCTGCGAGATCTCCCCTCTACTTCCAGTACCACGTTGTCTTCATGAGGAGAGTGCTACAACCTCCGCTTTCTTTGGAACAAGGGAGAGGAAGGTCTTGTCAGTACTCGAACGTGTGACCGATTGCGGGAGCTCTGAACGCATGGCGCGGAAGGATCGTCTACACGATCTTGAGATCGGGAAGAGTACGACTACATCACCCACGAGAATCCGCTCTCGTTAAACACTTTGGAATCTTCGAGGGTAAGTTATTCCATCGACTCGTTGCTACAATCTAGTAGATAGATCTTGGCTTGTTTGTTTGTATGCGATAGAAAATTTTTGTTTTCCATGCTACGAAACCCTACAACTGGCTCACAAGGGATCACATATCACGGGAATGAGAAAAGAGTACTTATCGGTAACGAGGTTGAACTAGGTATGCAGAGATACCGACGATCATAACCTCGGATAAGTAAACTATCGTGAGACAAAAGGAAATTGATATCGTATGTAAGAGGTTCATTCGATCGCAAAGTAATCGTAGAAATATGTAGAGCCATATGAATTTCAGATTCCTCTATTGTTATTGTTCGGAGAAGTGTCTCGATCATGTCCGCATAATTCACGAACCGTAGGGAGACACACTTAAGGATTCGACGTTGTTTGAGTAGTTATGGAATGATGAGAAAGAGACCGAATGTTTTTCGGAGTCTCGAATGGGATTCGGGATATCACGAGGAGATCCGGAATGGTACAGAGAATAAGATTCATATAAGGAAAGTCCCGTTTCGGAGTTGGAGAATGGTTCCGGTGTTTTCATCGAGAATGTTCTAGAAGGTTCCGGAATGTCCGGCACTCCGGGGGGGAAGGGTACATGAATGTGTTATATCAAGTTGATATGATTGCATCATGTACTCGGTGTCATCGCTGTTCAAAATAGAGGGTTTATTCAAATCCTAGTTTGAAAAGTCAAACGGCTAGTTTGAAAGTCAAACGGCAAGTTTTGGAAAGAGGAGGAGGAGTGGGAAACCGAGTTGGGAAGGGTTTCCCTCCTCCAACCGGCGGTGCACCACCGAAGCCGAGTTGGGGAGGGACTCCCCTCCCTCCCCTTGGCCGGCCGGCCCCTCCACCTATATAAGGAGGGGCAAGGCTCCCTCCTAGAGACACACAAGTCCCTTGCCCCGAAAACCCTAACCCTAGCCCTCGCCGCCCTCCAAGCCACCGCCTAGGGATCTCCTTGCCGCCGACTTGGGCACCACCAATCCCTAGCCGCCGGCTCTAGCACCTCTTCCTCGGCGTGTCTAAACCCTAGATCGTCGAGGGATTTCTCATAGCCCACCATACTCGCTCCGGCTGAAAGCCTGCGAGATCTCCCTCTACTTCGATTACCACGCCGTTGTCTTTGCGGAATCATGAGGAGTGCTACAACCTCCATCTGCTGGAACAAGGGAGAGGAAGGTCTTCGTCGAAGTAACGAGCGATGTGACCGATCAGGGGCTACGGAACTCAGCTTGGAAGGATCGTCTCACGCGATCTTGAGATCGGGAAAATGCGACTACATAACCCACGAGAATCCGCTCGTTAAACACTTTGGAATCTTCGAGGTGAGTTATTCTATCGACTCGTTGCTACAATCTAGTAGATAGATCTTGGCTTGTTTGTTTGTATCACGGTAGAAATTTTTGTTTTCCATGCTCTGAAACCCTACGGTGGTATCGAGCCGTGTCTATATGTAGATCTGTTGCGAGTAGAACACAATGGTCATTGTGGCGTTGATGCTTTATTGTCGATTGCTTCTTGTGTACTTTGCATCTTGCGGTATGTTGGGATGAAGCGGCCGGGCTAACCTTACATGACATCGTTCATGAGACTTGCTCCACGCTTGACATGCAACTTGTATTGCATAAGTGGCTTTGCGGGTGCCTGTTTCTCCTAGCATAGTTAAGATCCAATCTACAACAGGTGATTAACAATACTAGTATCAATGTTGTGGTTCTTGTTCGTAAGTTAGAACGACACTTATTAAAAGCCCCAAACCACGTAAAATATGCAAAGAAAGTAGAGGCGTCTAACTTTGTTTTGCAGGGGTGTGCTGTGATGTGATATGGCCATGATTGTGATTATATTTGATGTATGCAATGTTCCTTATTGTAAGATGGCAACGCGGAGCCATATGGTTGTCTTTAATTTATGTTAAGACCCACGTGTCTATTCAAAGTAGTTGTAATAGTTGAAGCCGGTGGACGACAACCATGGAGAAGCGTCATTGACCTTGATGAGATGCCGGTGATGATGGAGATCATGTTCGTGCTAGAACATGGAGATCGGAAGCACAAAGAAGAAAGGCCATATCATATCACATATTTTGAATTGCATGTGATGTTAATCCTTTATGCATCTTGTATTGCTTAGTAGACGACGGTAGCATTATAAGATGATCCCTCATGCACATGAATTTCAAGTCATAAAGTGTTCACCCTTAGTTAGCACCGTTGCTAAAGCTTGTTGTTTCGAAGCACCACGTGATGATCGGGTGTGTTAGATTCCGCAAGTGTATACAACGTGAGCAAGCCAGATTTGCTCATGCGGAAACTAAGGTTTGATCTTGACGAGCCTAGCATGTACATACATGGTCTCGGAACACGGATCACCGAAAGGTAAAGCATGAATCATATAGTAGATATGATGAACATGTCGATTGTTCGCCATTGAAACTATATCAACTCTCGTGATGATCGGTGTTGATGTGGTGGATTTGGTTCGTGTGATCACTAAAACAATGTGAGGGATATTGTTTTGAGTGGGAGTTCACCTAGATTAATTTTATTATTAATTTGAACTCAATTTGTCATAAACTTAGTCTAAACTATTGCAAATATGTTGTAGATCAATGGCAGCCCCTACCATCAATTTTAATGCGTTCCTAGAGAAAGAAAAGTTGAAAAACAATGGAAGCAACTTGAATTGGTTCCAATTTGAGATTGTCCTCACGGTGGTAATTTGACCTATGTCTGGATGCAGCTAGGTGACCCACTGCGGTGATGCTACCGATGAAGTAAAGAATGTTTACCTCGCTCGGAAGAATCAGTACTCCATAGTTCAGTGTGCTATCTTGTATGGTTTAGAATCAGAGCTTCAGAAAAGGTTTGAGAATTCAGACCCATATGATATTGTCGAGGATCTCAAATTGATTTTTGAGACTCATGCAGCAATTGAAAGCTATGAGCCTTCTGAAAAGTTCTTTAACTGCAAGATGGAAGAGGGCAGCTCCGTCAGTGAGCATGTGCTTAAGATGTCTGGGCACGCAAACAAACTTCAAAGCTTGGGTATAGTGATTACTAATGCTTTGGGGATTTACCGTGTCCTCCAATCACTACCACCAAGTTACAAGAACTTTGTGATAAACTACAACATGCAGAACATGAACAAGCAGTTGCCAGAACTGTTTGCCATGTTGAAGTCTGCAGAAGTGGAGATCAAGAAAGAGCACCAGGTGTTGTTGATCAATAAGACCACCAAATTAAAGAAAGGCAAGTCTAAGCAGAAGGGACACTTCAAGAAGGGTGGTAAGAAAGTTACCACGCCGACGAAGAAGACCAAGGCTGGACCTAAGCACGATCTTGAATGCTTTTCTTGCAAGGGAGAAGGTCCTTTGGGCGAAATTGCCCAAAGTACTTGGCGGATTTGAAGAACAGCAACATCAAGAAGAAAGGTATATCGATATACATGTTATTGATGTGTATCTCACTAGTACTAAATAGTAGTGCACGGTATTTAATCTTGGTTCGGTTGCTCATATTTGTAACTTCGAAGCAGTCTTTGCGAAATAAGCGGAAGCTAGCGAAGAACGAGGTGACGATCGGCGTGGGAAGCGGATCAAAGGTTGATGTGATCGCGATGACGCTACCCTTCATCTACCATCGGGATTAGTTTTATACTTAAATAATTGTTATTTGGTGCCTGCGTTGAGCATGAACATTATATCGGGATCTTGTTTATTGCGAGACGGTTACTTGTTTAAGTCCGAGAATAATGGTTGTTCGATTTATATGAGTAATATGTTTTATGCACATGCACCTTTGATAGATGGTCTATTCTTGTTGAATCTCGATAGTGGAAATACACATATTAATAACATTGAGGCTAAACGTTTTAAATTGAGCGATAACTCGACCTATATGTGGCACTGTCGTCTTGTTCACATTGGAGTGAAGCGTATGAAGAAACTCCATTCCGATGGACTTCTTCAATCACTTGATTTCGAATCACTTGATAGATGCGAAGCATGTCTGATGGGTAAAATGACTAAGACTCCATTTTCTGGTATGATGGAGCGAGCTACGGACTTATTGGAAATCATACATACCGATGTGTGTGGTCCAATGAGTGTAGCATCGTGATGGTTATCGTTATGTTCTTACCTTCACGGATGACTTGAATAGATATGGGTATATCTATTTCATGAAACATAAGTCCGAAACTTTCGAGAAGTTTAAGGAATTTCAAAGTGAGGTAGAGAATCAACGTAACAAGAAGATTAAATTTCTACGTTCTGATCGTGGAGGTGAATATCTAAGTTACGAGTTTGGCGAGCATTTGAAGAAATGCGGAATACTTTCATGATTGACACCGCCGGAACACCACGCGTAATGGTGTGTCCGAGCGTCATAATCGAACTCTCTTAGATATGGTTCGTTCTATGATGTCACTTACAGCTCTACCGCTATCATTTTGGGGTTATGCATTAGAAACAGCCGCATTCACTTTAAATAGGGCACCGTATAAATCCGATGAAACGACACCGTATGAATTATGGTTTGGGAAGAAACCTAGATTGTCGTTCCTTAAAGTTTGGGGTTGCGAAGCCTATGTAAAGAAGTTACAACCGGACAAGCTTGAACCCAAAGCGGAAAAATGCGTCTTCATAGGATACCCGAAGGAAACTATTGGGTATACCTTCTATCATAGATCCGAAGGCAAAATCTTCGTTGCCAAGAATGGATCCTTTCTAGAGAAGGAATTTCTCTCGAAAGAAGTATTTGGAAGGAAAGTAGAACTTCGGCGAGGTTGTCGAACCTTCTCTCGAAATTGCGAGTAGCGCAGACCGGAAGAAGTTCTGTGGTGCCTGCACCAATAAGAGAGGAAGCTAATGATAATGATCATGAAACTTGGTTGAAGTTGCTCTGAGCCTCGCAGTCAACGAGAACTCGTACCACTCCATTGGTATGATCCGTTATGAGTGTCATGTTGGTGCACAACACCGATGACCACGAGACATATGAGGCGATGATGAGCCAGATTCCAATAAATGGCAAGAAGCCATGAAATCCGAGATTGGATCCATGTCGAAAACCAAGTATGGACATTGGTGGACTTACCGGATGGTAGGAAGGCTGTCGAGAACAAATGGATTTTCAAGAAGAAAGCAGATGATGGTAATATTCGTCTATAAAGCTCGACTTATGCAAAGGGTTTCGACAAATTCAAGGAGTTGACTACGATGAGACTTTCTCACGATGGCGAAGCTAAAGTCTGTGAGGATTATGTTAGCAATCGCTGCATATTATGATTATGAGATATGGCAGATGGATGTCAAAATAGCATTCCTCAATGGAGACATTGATGAAGAGTTGTATATGATGCAACCCAAAGGTTTTGTAGATCCTAAAGATGCTAACAAGGTATGCAAACTTCAACGGTCCATCTATGGAGGAAGGAAGCATCCCGAAGTTGGAATCAACGTTTTGATAAGGTGATCAAAAGTTTTGGTTTTATACAAACTTATGGAGAATCATGTATTTACAAGAAAGTGAGTGGGAGCTCTGTAGCATTCTTAATACTATATGTAGATGACATATTGTTAATTGGGAATGATATAGACCTTCTTAATAGTGTCAAGGAATATTTGAATAATAGTTTTTCAATGAAGCATCTTGGCGAAGCAGCTTACATATTGGGCATAAAGATTTATAGAGATAGATCAAAACGCCAAATATCATTATCACAAAGTACATATTTGGACAAGGTTCTAAAGAGGTTTGGAATGGAAGATAGCAAGAAAGGGTTCTTGCCCATGTTTCCCAATACGACCTTGAGTAAAACTCAAAGTCCGACATCGGCAGAAGATAGAGAAAGGATGAGTAAGACTACCTATGCCTCAGCCATAGGATCTCTAATGTATGCCATGCTATGTACTAGACCCGACATTGCATATGCTGTTAGTTTAACTAGCAGATATCAAAGTGATCCAGGAGTTGATCATTGTACAGCGGTCAAAAACATCCTTAAGTACTTGAGAAGAACTAAGGATATGGTTCTTTATTATGGAGGTGATGAACAACTCGTTGTTAATGGTTACACCGATGCTAGTTGGAACACTGATCCGGATGATTCTAAATCACAATATGGATACGTATTTATTTTGAATGGTGCAGCAGTTAGCTGGAGGAGTGCAAAGCAAAGCGTTGTGGCGAGATCTTCAACTGAATCGGAATACATGGCTGCTTCGGAGGCTTCACAAGAAGCGATATGGATGAAAGAGTTCATTACAGAGCTGGGTGTGGTTCCTAGTGCGCTGGACCCAATGTCTATCTACTGTGATAACATGGGCGCCATAGCCAATGCGCAAGAACCAAGGTCACACAAGAAGCTGAAGCACATCAAGCTAAGTTTTCACGCTATTCGAGAACATATCCAAGATGGGGATATAAAGATTTGCAAAGTACACATAGATCTGAATGTGGCGGATCCGTTGACTAAACCTCTCCCGAGGGCAAAACATGACCAGCACCAAACTGCCATGGGTGTTCGGTAGATTACCATGTAATCTAGATTAGATGACTCTAGTGCAAGTGGGAGACTGTTGGAGATATGCCCTAGAGGCAATAATAAATGTAGTTATTATTATATCTTTGTGTTTATGATAAATGTTTACATTCATGCTATAATAGTATTAACAAGGAAACATTAATACTTGTGTGATTTGTAAACTTAAATTGAAGTCCCTAGTATAAGCCTCTATACATCACTAGCTTGTTGGTTGATAAATGATTGTGGTTTCCCTATCATGGACATTGAGATGTTATCAACAACAAGATCATATCGTTAGGAGAATGATATGGTGGACATACTCCTATAGATAAGCTTAGCATAAAGATCAAGTCATTTTAATAGTTCAATTTCTATATGCTTTCTGATACAGAGTAATCTAATTCCTTCGACCATGAGATCATGCATATCACCTTTACCGGATGGATGCTTTGATGACATCAAACACCACACCGTAACTGGGTGGCTATAAAGGTGGCATTGAGTGTTCGGAAAGTATTGGTTGAAACACATGGATCAAGAGTGGGATTTGTCCATCCATATGACGGGTAGATATACTCTGGGCCCTCTCGGTGAAATGTCATCCAATTAGCTTGCAAGCATGTGACTGGCTCACAAGGGATCACATATCACGGGAACGAGAAAAGAGTACTTATCGGTAACGAGGTTGAACTAGGTATGCAGAGATACCGACGATCATAACCTCGGATAAGTAAACTATCGTGAGACAAAAGGAAATTGATATCGTATGTAAGTGGTTCATTCGATCGCAAAGTAATCGTAGAAATATGTGGGAGCCATATGAATTTCCAGATTCCTCTATTGGTTATTGTTCGGAGAAGTGTCTCAATCATGTCCGCATAATTCACGAACCGTAGGGAGACACACTTAAGGATTCGACGTTGTTTGAGTAATTATGGAATGATGAGAAAGAGACCGAATGTTGTTCGGAGTCTCGAATGGGATTCGGGATATCACGAGGAGATCCGGAATGGTCCGGAGAATAAGATTCATATAAGGAAAGTCCCGTTTCGGAGTTGGAGAATGGTTCCGGTGTTTTCATCGGGAATGTTCTAGAAGGTTCCGGAATGTCCGTTACTCCGGGGGGAAGGGTACATGAATGTGTTATATCAATTTGATATGATTGCATCATGTACTCAGTGTCATCGCTGTTCAAAATAGAGGGTTTATTCAAATCCTAGTTTGAAAAGTCAAACGGCTAGTTTGAAAGTCAAACGGCAAGTTTTGGAAAGAGGAGGAGGAGTGGGAAACCGAGTTGGGGAGGGTTTCCCTCCTCCAACCGGCGGCGCACCACCCAAGCCGAGTTGGGGAGGGACTCCCCTCCCTCCCCTTGGCCGGCCAGCCCCTCCACCTATATAAGGAGGGGCAAGGCTCCCTCCTAGAGACACATAAGTCCCTTGCCCCGAAAACCCTAACCCTAGCCGCCGCCGCCCTCCAAGCCGCCGCCTAGGGATCTCCTTGCCGCCGACTTGGGCACCACCAAGCCCTAGCCGCTAGATCGTCGAGGGATTTCTCATAGCCCACCATACTCGCTCCGGCTTGAGGCGAAGCCCTGCGAGATCTCCCCTCTACTTCCGGTACCACGCCGTTGTGCTGCCGGAATCGCGAGGAGAGTGCTACAACCTCCGCTGCCTGCTGGAACAAGGGAGAGGAAGGTCTTCGTCAATCGAACGTGTGACCGATTGCGGGGCGCTGCCGAACTTGGCCGGAAGGATCGTCTCACGCGATCTTGAGATCGGAAGAATGCGACTACATCACCCACGAGAATCCGCTCTCGTTAAACACTTTGGAATCTTCGAGGGTGAGTTATTCTATCGACTCGTTGCTACAATCTAGTAGATAGATCTTGGCTTGTTTGTTTGTATGCGGTAGAAAATTTTTGTTTTCCATGCTACGAAACCCTACAGATATCCCCTCCGGCAGGGTGCCGGGAAGAGCTTCAGACCCCCCCAATCTAGGGACGATGGTGGCGGAAGCGACATACTGTTTCTTGGATATTTGATTTGGTACTCGGGTTTTCTGCATCGGGGGCTTCATATAGGCGAAGGGCGAGGCCGAGGAGGCGGCTAGGGTCACCAAACCCTAGCTAGGCTCGGGCCCACCTGTGGCCGCACCTGGGGGGTCTGTTCCCTCTGGCCGGCCCCTCTGGATCCCCTCTGGACCTCTTGTTCCCCACGGAAAGTAATTGACTTTGTCGTTTGTCCCGTCCAATTCCGTGAATATTTCTTTACTAACTTTTCTGAAACAAAAAATAGCAGAAAACATGCATTTGGCACTGTTGCAACTTGTTAATAGGTTAGTACCAGAAAACATGTAAAAAGCACCTCAAAGTGTAGACAAGTAAAGCAAAGTAGATACTAAACAATCATGGAGCATCAAAAATTATAGATACATTTTCGACGTATCAACATCCCCAAGCTTAACTCCTGCTCGTCCTCGAGTAGGTAAGTGATAAACATAATAATTTTTGAGGTAAACATGCACCCTCACAATAAAGATCCAACCATTTGCAAGTATTGAAAGATGGGATCAAAGAACTCCAAACATGTGCATGAAAGAATGGAGTTCTAACAGTAGGACATAGTAACTATGCATGCAACATGGCAAGATACAAACAAAGATCATGAATAACATGCATTGAAAAACGTTTGTTTGTTTCACATACAGAAAACATAGCATAGTGGAAATCAGCTTGTCCCTGATAGAGTAGGAATATAGATGCATAGGACACATTAAAAGTTCACAAGGGTGACTAGAAACAAGTAGCACAAGAACAAGTAATATCACAATATGCATCAATTAATAAGCTTTGGAACACTGCACACAAGATGGCAACTATTCTCTCTTAATGGTGCCTAAAGGTAGAAGGTGGAGACTCAATAATGGTAGAAGAAAGGCCTTTTTATAAAGGAAGTAGGGATTACAAGTTTCAAAAAGATCTTCCAAAAATTATGGTACTTGTTAGCTTTCAGTCCTCATTGCCCCTATCATAAGCATCTTGAAGTGGTTAATGTTAAAGTGGCAAAGCTAGTATAAGTTGGCAATCTCAAGTCCCTTAAATATGAGGGCCACACCTCATGGATACTCAACTTAGGGCCCAAGCAAGTTCTTGTCACTGTAAGTATTTGCATATCATTTAGAACCGCCAACGGGGTACCCCTTTAACATGGTACAGGAGCTTTCCCATAACCAAAATGACAAGGCAAGCAGACAATGAGCATCTTAGCAATGTTTTTATTTGCGATATGCATAGCTTTTTATTGAGGATGCTTCATAGATATCTCACTATGGTGATGCTACAAGTTTCCACCATGATTAGGCATGGCTTAGGCTAGCGGCCCAGGCGTTTCACTAACACAGAATACAAACTCCATGGACTTACAAGTTCCCACTTCATTTCACACTAGTGACATCCATAGACAAAAGAGCATGATATCAACGGAGTACAAAGTACAAGTGCAATGTTGAAAACGTTCCCCGTGATAGCACGGTTCTACTAATCCCATCTTATAAGTGCAAGCATATACAACAAAGTTGTCTCAATGGTTCAAGTTTATTAGGGGCAAAGAATAAAATGTGCTATCAAGTTCGTAAGGGCTTTAATCACTAAGTTTTCACATAACAAAATAATTTTTAATTGGAAGATAGTTGAAAACAAGAATATACTTGGAATGGTGTAACACACCATGCATAGGAGTTTATAGTGGACACTTTGGAATAACTTGGTTTCTTGGGAGTTGGAAGCATGAGTAGAACTTACTCATACAAGTGGAGACTAGCAAAAGACTAGGAACAACCAACTAAGAGAGGATAATGGCCATAATCATGAAATGCAACAAAGCATACTAATCAAAGCAAAGAGTGGTACTACAAGTCAAGTTCTAAATGATCATAGAGGCTAATGGTGACTTGTCATAGTCATAACATGGTGTAAGCATGTTCCAAGTCAACTCAAGCAAAGCATCAAAGGAGAATACCACAATACTATGCTTTTGCATGCTAAAACAACGCATAATTTCTTCAAGGCACACTAAGCAATCCCAATTGTTTGGAACAAGAAATGCTACAACAATAATCACTAAGCATAATGCTAAAATAACACCGAACATGTCTTGCTAAAGTCTAAGTCACAGTCAATGCAAGCTCCTCTTGCACTTCAAGCAAGAACTTACTACTCCTTTCCAACACCAAGAAAACTTATTTGCAAAACAACACAGCGAGAACGGGGGGTCCAAACTTAATTTATTCAAGCAAAATAAAAAACCTAAGCAAAGCAAACGAAAACTAAGACGCTCCAAGAACAACACAACTGTGCATGAAACAATAAAAGTGAAGTGTCTAGACAGACCTGAGCTTTTTATTGATGAAGAAGGGGCATCCCCAAGATTTGACGCTTGTACCTACTGGATATTTCTTGGGGTGACACCATGGTGGCATCCCGAAGCTTGAGCTTTTGTCCATTCTTCATCTCATTACATCATTCTTTCTCTACACCTAATTTTTTTCCTTCATACAAAACTTCACACAATCTTCATTAGCAACATTAGTTTATTCAAAAGATATTAGACCACTTGGCAAAGCTTTGGAACAGCAAGACTTTTCACTAAAAACATAAGCTACTATAGCAACTCCTTCAAAAAGTTCAATTTACCTGAAGAGAACTCAAAAAAGAATCAATAAGAAACAAATGCAAATAATGGCAAAAATCTGACAAAACAGACCACCAGGTAGAAACCGATTTTTTCGAACATCTTCTGTTGCTCAAATAAAAGAGTGTTGAACTAACGAAAGTTATCTAACAAACTGGGGGATTTATTCGTAAATTTTGATCTCAATTCGAGTTACAAATACTCCTCACAATTTTTTTGGTGGAGGACATAAATCTGTTTCGGGACAGCAACTCCCCAAATCTTACTTCCCTCTCATTAGAGGTTATTCTTGGCACAAAAAGCAAACAAAAAGGATAAGGATAGGTCATTACTTAAGTAATAACTTCCAAGACTCAAGGAAACTCTTGGGTTATCTCTCAACAAGTACTTTTCTTTAACGCCTTTAAGTTAGGCACAAGAAGCAAGAAGAATCAAGTATTTTCAAATGAAGAAGCATTAACATCCATACTTGCAAAATCTTCAACTATGAAAGGTATCTCATCCAAATGGGTTTTGGAGGATCCCTTCTCATATCTATTTGGTCTATTACTTTCATCAAAAAGATTTTCAGGAGCAATCTAATCAAAATTCTTTTCAAAGGCTTCATGCATTCCAACAAGCTTAAAGGGTATGGGTATCTTAAATTCTTCTCTAGGCTTAGTTTTATCAGACATACCCACAACATCTACATCGGATCCTAGCATATTGGAATTCTCAAAGACCTTTTTGGCTTCCCTAACAACATCATGGAATTCATTAAATAAAGTTTCAAGGATGAATTCCCTCTTTTCAGCATTCTTTTCTTCTTTTAGTTTTAGAAACAAGAATTGCATGAAGGGGTTAAGGATAACAAACATAGCTTTCAGCATATGAACTAAAGAAGCTGCAGCAATCTCATAATTAGGAGCAAGTTCAGCTATAGATTTTTCCTCAATATCCTCATGCTTGCTAACATGATTAAAGAATTCTTCAATATTATCTTTCCCAATTATGGAGCCACTACCTATTGTAAGATCTTTCAGAGCAAACTTGGGGAACAACATGGTGAGCAAGAGCAAGGTGGCAACTAGAGCAGGAACTAATTTTTTGTGTTTTTGAATAAATAAAGCAAACCAAACTAAACTAAATTTTTTTGGGTTTTTTGGAAAGAGGCAAACAAAACCAAGCAAAAGAAACAAAGCAAACTAAAAACAAAGTAAATAGAACGGAAGTGAAGGACTCCCCTTGTGAAGACGTCCTTAGACTCCCTGGCAACGACGCCAGAAAACTTATTGATGGCGCCTAAGTTGATGTAGGAGCGCTTCGTTGGAAACCCCAAGAGCAAGGTGTGAAGCAGCACAACAGCAAGTGTTCCCTCAATAGATACCGAGGTTATCGAACCATAAGGAGGAAGGAAACGTCACACAGGTGTTGGAAGCAACGTGGAGACCTGCAAAACACAAACTCAAGACTTTGTCCCAACGAATCAGTGAGGTTGTCAAGCTCACCGGTTTGCTGTAACAAAGGACTAAACGTATGGTGTGGAAGGTAATGGTTTGCATCACGTAAACAAGTAACAGTGGAGGATGTATTGATGGTAAAGATTGGACTGGGGTCCATAGTTCACTAGAGGTCCTCTCCTTAGATAAACAACATGGCATGAATGGTAAACAAATTACATCAGGGCAATTGACAGGAACTGAGCAAGGCATAACAATGCAATTACTAGTCAGAAAGATCCTATGAGATTCGATTGGGAAATACAACAAGATACATAGACCGCCATCCAACTGCATCTATGACTAGAAGTCCACCTTCAGGTTATCATCCGAACCCCCTCCAGTATTAAGTTGCAAGCAACAGACAACTGCTTTAAGCAAAGTGTGTAAGGTAAACAGTCCACATGTTCCATGAACAAGAGACCGTTGTTTTCTCCCTAGTAGCAACAACACATATACAACCGAAGAGATTTGTGTCACTTCCCTTGGAAACTAGAGGCATGTACCCACTATCGAGCATAAATACTCCCTCTTGGAGTCACTAGCAACTACTTGGCCAAGATAACCACTAGCAACAGAGAGCATGCAAGATCACAAATAACACAGACATGATAGAATCATAAAGACAAAACTATTAATCAAACCAACATAATAATCTCAATATCTATTGGATCCCCGCAAACACAACATGCATGATTACAAATAGATTAGATCTTGATCATGAACGGAGCTCACAAGATCTATACATGAAAGCACAAAGGAGGAGATACAACCATCAAGCTACTACATGGACCCATAGTCCAAGGTGGAACTACTCACACATCATACCGGAGAGAAGGCCTCCGGGACGATCTCCCCTCCGGCAGGGTGCCGGGAAGAGCTTCAGATCCCCCCGATCTAGGGATGATGGTGGCGGCGACTACAAACGGTTTCGTGGATATTTGATCGGGTACTTAGGGTTTCTGCATCGGGGGCTTCACATAGGCGAAGGTTGAGGCCGAGGAGGCGTCTAGGGTCACCAAACCTTAGCCTGGTGCGGTTCCACCTATGGCCGCGCCTGGGGGGTCTGGCCCCTCTGGCCAGCCCCTCTGGCTCCCCTCTAGACTTCTTGTTCCCCATGGAAAGTAATTGACTTTGTCGTTTGCCCCGTCCAATTCCAAGAATATTTATTTACTAACTTTTATGAAACCAAAAAAAGAAGAGAACATGCATCTGGCACTGTTGCAACTTGTTAATAGGTTAGTACCATAAAACATGTAAAAATCACCTTAAAGTGTAGACAAGTAAAGCAAAGTAGATACTAAACAAGCATGGAGCATCAAAAATTATAGATACGTTTCCGACGTATCAACAATCATCCAAGCAGTAAGTCCATGAGTGGGACAATTCTTAACCAAAGATTTCATTCTTTCCAAAGCTTGAGCAACATGTCCATTATCAAGTTGTTTAAATTGCATAATATCACTTCTCATATATATAATCTTAGCAGGAGGGTAGTACTTTCAAATAAAAGCATCTTTGCACTTAATCCAAGAATCAATACTATTTTTAGGCAAGGATAGCAACCATTCTTTAGCTTTTCCTCTCAAGGAGAAAGGAAATAACTTGAGATTAATAATATCTCCATCTACATCCTTATACTTTTGCATCTCACAAAGTTCAACAAAGTTATTGAGATGAGCAGTAGCATCATCGGAACTAGCACAAGAAAATTGCTCTCTCATCATAAGATTCAACAAAGCAGGCTTAATTTCATAAAAGGTAGCATTAGGACCAGGTGGAGCAATAGGAGTGCTTAGGAAATCATTGTTGTTTGTACTAGTTAAGTCACACAACTTGGTGTTCTCAGCAGAGTTCATTTTGGCAACAGTGGAGCAAGCCAAAAATAGCAGCAGCAGCTAGAGCAGGAACTAATTTTTTTGTGTTTCTGATAAGAGAAAGCAAACCAAACTAAACTAATTTTTTGGGGCTTTTGATAAAAAGAGGCAAACAAAACCAAGCAAAAGAAACTAAGCAAACTAAAAACAAAGTAAAGAGAAAGGTTGAGAAGGACTCCCCTTGTGCAGACATCCTTAGCCTCCCCGGCAACGGCGCCAAAAATCTTGATGCGTGCGCCCGGTGTTGACGTTGGACGCTTCGTTGGAAACCCCAAGAGCAAGGTGTGATGAGCACAACAACAAGTCTTCCCTCAGTAAGAAACCAAGGTTATCGAACCAATAGGAGGAAGGAAACGTCTCAAAGGTGTTGCAAGCAACGTGTAAAACTGAACAACACAAACTCAAGACTTTGCCCCAACGAACAGTGAGGTTTTCAATCTCACCGGTTGCTATAACAAAGTATTAACTGTATGGTGTGAAAGGTGATGATGAATTTCAGCTAGTAAACAGTAACAGTGGAAGATGTATCAATGGTAAAGATTGGACCGGGGTCCATAGTTCACTAGAGGTGCTCTCCTTAGATAAACAAACATGACATGAAGGGTAAACAAATTACAGCAGGGCAATTGACAGGACTGAGAAAGGCATAACAATGCAATACTAGACATAAAGATGCTATGAGATTCGATTGGGCAATACAACAATATACATAGACTGCCATCCAACTACATCTATGACTAGAAGTACACCTTCAGGTTATCATCCGAACCCCCTCTAGTATTAAGTTGCAAGCAACAGACAACTGCTTTAAGCAAAGTGTGTAAGGTAAACAATCCACTTATACCATGAATAAGAGACCATTGTTTTCTCCCTAGTGGCAACAACACATCTACAACCGTAGAGATTTCTGTCACTTCCCTTGATTAAGGAGAGGCATGAACCCACTATCGAGCATAAATACCCCCTCTTAGAGTCACTAGCAACTACTTGGCCAAGATAGCTACTAAAAGCATGCAAGATCACAAACAACATAGACATGATAGAATCAAATAGACAAAATCATTAATCAATCTGACATAGTAATCTCAATATCCATCGGATCCCCGCAAACACAACATGCATGATTACAAATAGATGAGATCTTGATCATGAACGGAGCTCACAAGATCTAGACATGAAAGCACAAGGAGGATATACAACCATCTAGATACTACATGGACCCATAGTCCAAGGTGGAACTACTCACGCTTCATACCGGAGGCTGGCTTGATGAAGAAGAAGGCCTCCAGGATGATCTCCCCTCTGACAGGGTGCTGGGAAGAGCTTCAGATCCCCCGATCTAGGGACGATGGTAGCGGCGGCTACAAACGGTTTCGTGGAATGTTGATCGGGTACTTAGGGTTTAGGCATTGGGGGTACTTTATAGGAAAAGAGGCGAGGTAGGGGGGCCACCAGGGCGGCTGCACCCCCCAGGCGTGGCTAGGCCTAGCCCGCGCCGCCAGGGGGTGTGGCCTCCTGGTGAGTCTCCTCCGTCTCGTATTCAGGCTTCGTGTTCCCCACGGTAAAATATTGACTTTGGATTTTGTCCCATCCAATTCCGAGAATATTGATTTTATCTCTTTCTAAAACAAAAAACAGAAGAAAACTGACAACTGACACTGTGACAATTTGTTTATTTTTTTACACAAGTTGTGACAACTTGTTTCCGACGTATCAGCATGCCACTCGAAGATCTTCTGTGTGCGCGACCAGTGCTCCAGTTTGGAGTAGCCCCTGAGTGTCTCGCGGAGTCGTAGACTCGAGCAGGGACTCAATTCTTGTATCATGTAGTTGTAGTCGACAATCTCGTGGGCGTATCGCTGACCCGGAAGTATATCGGGTGCACGACTAGTGATCCTAGTTAGTCGACTCCGTTGGAGGACCCGGTACAATAGCGCGATGTAGCCCGACGTCTTTGTAGGCTGCAGAAAATATAAAAAATTATGAAGTACTTGTATTTTATAAAGAATATTTGCCTTTCGGCTTGTATAACAATATTCTGGTGCCGATCGAGTCGACACTTTTGTACTGTATGCTAGGCCTTTTCGTTAGCTTGATTAGCCTTAGTCTCGGTACCTTGCCGAGGCACTAGGAGTTTAAGGATTCGATGATCAGGCAGAATCAGCTACTCAAGCTGTCACGTTCGAGGTGCTCGAGTGCATGGAGCCGATGACACATTAGGTTACTCGAAGAGGATGCAACCCTCGAGTGTTTCGAGTGCGATTAAAGTAAAAAAGAAAATCAACTCTGAGTAGTGAACTTAGCTTTGTTTGTTGTTGACGAGGTGAAACGGGTCGCGAGAACCAACGCAACCATCATGTCACGGGAGGCGATGCAACCTGCGGGTCCTGGGGGTCGAAGTAGATAGGGACTCTTCGGAGTCGAAGGACTTGGCGGGTCACCGTATACGAAGACATGGCGAGTCGCCGCTGCCAAAGACTGCAGCAGATCGCCGCAGCTGAAGACCGTAGCAGGTCACCGCATCCGAAGGATGTATCGGGTCACCTCAACCGAATGCCGTACCGGGTCGCCGATGCCGAGTAAGCCTCCGAGTCACCCGAGCTGAAGACCGCAGCGGGTCGTCGAGGCGGAGGGATCCCCCGAGCCCCCGAGTCATTGGAGCCGAAGATCGTATCGGATCGCTGCAATCGAAGACCACAGTAGGTCAAGCGGCGAAATTGGCGTAGCCCTCGAGCGTAGAGTCAACACGGTCGGACGTGTATTCGAGGTCGACGGAGTCACACCATGGATACGGAGTCAACACGACGACGGCAACGCAGCTTTTGGTCACAGAGTCAACATGAAGGATGTGGTCGGCGCTGACGTATTAGGAATCATCCGTGGAACAAAGATGATTTTGTGTTCTCGCCCGGAAATTGATGCCTGCCAGCTGGCTCATTTGCATGTTCATAAACTGAGATAGAATTGCCTCGTGCCATAAGACTTCTTTGTCACACGTGAGATAGAATCTCTCGGATTGCCCTTTTTCCTTCTTAGGGAATTAATCCGATCAGAACTTTGTTTTGCTTCCTTGTCGATTTACAATTGAAGATTCCCAAGAGCACATCTTGCACGTGTTTCTCTAGGTAACTTCAATTTTGATCGTGTGTCTTGCTGCTTCTAGCGGTGAAGGCTGACCGGTTCAGATTACTTTTTTGTTTGGATCGATCTATTGCATGCCTCATGAAACCACGCTCGCTTCTTTGATCTAAAAGAATACAATCTCCTCATGCAGCACTGGAGCCACGGTGCCACCAGGTCGTTGATTTTATGGATAGCCTCGGACATAGAGCTAGCAGCAATATGACCACCGGGCTGTGCTGAGGTAAACGCGAACTGGCCTGGAGCCAGCTAAATCGACAAAATCTGCCTGCAGCAGACCCGTGGTTTTTAACCGAACGGCGTTCCGCCTCGTGCAGTTTGTCCGTGTCCTGCAGCATGCTGCACGTGTGCGTTGCACTCCAGCGAGGTTGAGTTTGTTGATGCCATCGAGGAAGATTTGCCGGCCAGATGCAATCTGATTGTTGTTGATGATGAAGGATCCAATCTAGATGATGACGCGTAGGAGTCGCACTAGATCTGTTTCTCGGAAACAGGCGAATTGTAGATCGCTGGTGACGAAACCATCCCAACCACATGATCAACGTCCCCAGTTCCTACAGACGGCGACGAGGTTCGATTTCATCAATTTTCATTGTTATAGACTTGGGTTTTGAAAAAGATGGGAATGCTGGAAGTCGCGAAACGGTTAAAGCAACACAGAGACACGAGATTTATCCATGTTCAGGTCCCCGGAGGGAAAACTCTACTCCTATTTGCCTGCTCTTGATTACGACGAAACCGAAGTTTACAGGGATGCGCATATGCGATCTGGCGTGAGGTGCATATGAGTGGTTGGAAGAGAATCTATTGTGGCGTAGCCTATTGTGGAGATGGAGATCGTAGATCTGTCTATTGGGGGTTATGGTGTGTGTAGGTCGTGCCCTTATCGTTGGACCCTCCTAGCCTTTATATATGGGAAGGCTAGGTCTCACGTACCGATACGATTTGGTTACAAGTTGTAATCAAACTCTAGTCTTGAGCTTGTCTTGTGTGCATGGGAGTCCGTGTTCATATGGGTTTCATAGCAGCCGAAACATCGTAGGCGTCATGAACCCTGGCAGGTCGTCGAGTGGGCCCTCCGTCAGGCTGGACCAGGTAGGCTAACATCAGGTACCCGTAGGGCATATCCATGTTACTTGCCGTCTCAGGCCACCCTAGGACCAACAGAGGACACCAACGTGCTCGCCGTATTCTCCTCGTTCACCTTCGATAAATCACGCAAGCCGGCGCAACCCCAATCGACGGGATTGAGGTGTCCACCGCCACCAGACGTCGCCGTTCATCGTCGATTGCCGCTGTCACAGAGCTCCTCCGACCTCTTCGTCGCGCTCTTCCGATTCCTGGTGAGCTACCGGTACTCGCGAACCTCTCTAATTCGTCCCTAACCCTCTCGATCGCCTTCTCCACTGAGGCGTTTGCTCACCACCGTCGGTGCTCGTCGGAGTTAAGGCTCCGATGACCATTTCAGAGCGGCACGGCCACCGTTCGAACTGGCATTGCCTTCCGCATCCAAACCACCTAACCATAGCCTCGCGTGCTCACCAAATCGCCCGATCGAACTCGATATGAGTGGATCAGTTCGTATGACGTCATCGTGACATCACGCCTATGTCACCCTTGACCTGGTCCACCGGTTTGACTATTCCACGCCAATGTGGCATGCCAACGTGGCCAGTGCCCCACCTGTCTGTGACTAGGGTAGGATTGATCCGAGTATAAAAAAAGGTATTGTCTGTTTAGTAAATAGATAAAACAATTTAAATTAAAATATAAATATTTTCCAAAAATTAAATAAAATGATTAAACCTTATAAATTCAATAAGTTTTGTATTATAATTCAGAAAGATATATGTAATATATAAAAATGTTTAGAAAAATAAAATCTACACTTTAACTTTATTATCAAAAATTATTATGCTAGTTATTTAAATAATTATTATTTAATAAATATTTTATAAGTAATAAAACTTTGATATTCATATTTTAATAATGGTAAATGATAAAAAATATAAATAATATATCAAAGTTCATAGAAAAATAGGAACTAAAATGTAAAACTATAAACATACAATATTACATCACTTAATTAAATGCTTATTATTTATTAAGTGTTCATAAAGTAATAAACCTTACAAAAATCATATCTTATTAATTATAAATCACAAAAATAAATGTAATATACCAAAATGATCACAAAAATAATATATAACATTCCACTTTTTAAGTAAGTAAAAGTTTAATACTCTAATAACTTGAATTTAAGCCTATTTCTTAATTGATAATTCATATAAGGATAAATAAAGATTGCTAATATTACTAAAATTATTCCTTTGAGGTCTAAAAATAATATTAGTCTTAGGTATTGTTAATATGAACTCAAAATAATTCAACACATTTTAAAAATATAATTTTGTTTAATTATCATACACCTATAAGAGTATATTCTTTTCTAAAAGGATTCTTATAAAATTATAAAATCTTCAAGAAGGATATTTTAACTAAATAAAACCTTTAACAATTACTTTAATCACAAGTTTATAAGTGGATTAAAGTCCAAAGATAGTTCATAAGTAGTAAATAATATTATTTTCCATATCTATAACTTATAACCACTCATTTATAAGGACATAAATGATTCTATTCAATCATAATGTTAGGAAACCACTACTCAAATAGAAATGTTACCATTCTTAATTAGCCTTAAAAAATATTATGAATTGAACAAATTATAATACGATCTAATAACCAAGATAGATAAGTCTCAAATACTAATGATGTCATTATTCAAATGGATTAATTCTTTCTTACTTAAGGACTATAACTTGTAAGAACATCTAATAATGTTAACTTAAAGTTTAAATAATTTTGCTTAGTTAAGTAAGATTTTCTTCAAAATTTATTCTTTTAAAATAAATTATAAATCAAGACCTAAGCATTCCTATGAAATCCCTAATCTATAAACAACCATAAATACACAATCTTTAGAAATCATTCCACATGTGAGTGTTCTATTATTGTGTGTATTTTATTATACTTACATGTTGTTTCACGCACACTCACAAGCCTTAATAAGAAGCACAAGTATGAAACTTATCTAAAAGAGCAACACATTACAAAGAAACCATTTCTAGTATCCAAACCTAGGATAACGTTTATTCCGGGGATTCGAGTTTATCAAACTGCATTACATTACTTATGCATAATAGCATCTTGCTTCCTTAAACATTAGTCCTTACCAGACCAATGATGCTGATTTCAGATATTGGATTTTATATTGTCTCGAAGACCGTGAGTGTATAATCTTGCAATCACAAAAGGCAAGTTCACACTTCCTCATGTCCTTTGATTATTTTTTGTAAAGTATTTTGCAAATCTAGTGTTCTCATCACCTACATTTCAAAAAGGTCAGAAAACACTATTTTTATAATAATATGATTATAGGTTATTTACCATGAGGTAATAACCTACTATGAAAGTTTCGGTGGTAAAGGAACATATTATCTAGGACTTAATAACAAATGTCGCCAGTGATTCTTGCGTCGTATATTACGTGTTAACCATGAGATTTAGAATGGGACGAAGAAGTCAGCTAGATCTTCCTCCTTTCACATGAACAAGATGTACATCTCGTGACGCAGATGTGATAAGAGACTCAGCATGGGTGGGACCCCTTAGTTCCCCACGATATTGGTGTCTAGACTATCCGCGAGTAAGACCGTTGTAGGTATGTCCTCATATTGATGGGGGCGACCAGGTTCTGGACTTCTCACTAGAGTCCATAAGGAGTCAACCATAGTTAACTGCTATGCAAATTAACAGAGGTCGTTCTGCTTGTGGGGTCGTGTTCTATGTGGGGTCACGAGAAAGGGTAGTGATTGGCTTGGATCATCTACTGGGCCCCACACCATAGGAAGTGTGGACGGGAAAGATCGCCTGGTTGTGCAACAAGGATTTGATCTCTCATGGGTAAAGTAACACACCTCTGTAGAGTGTAAGAATTGTAACTTGTTACTCCCTGTTCCGGGAAGGAGCTACGAACGCGGCAGGAAAGGAACTCCATGGAAGTTTTGGTAAACCTATGAAAGCTGACGGACATAGATTTTCAGAATAAAAGAAACCTTTGAAGAAATATTTACGAAAACCTGCATTGCCTACAATATATGGTCTGTGGCTGTAGATATAGTGCATCAAACAATCCGTTTCTAGTGAACTTGCTGAGTACGCTCGTACTCAACGTATCTTCTTAACCCTTGCTAGATTTTGAAGCCAGTACAGTCGACGTCTATATCCACTTATGCTCAAGGGAATCGTCATCAATAGTTCAGGTTATCCAATGAAGTCAACTTATACCTCAATTAAAGTGAAGATAAAGTTGTTGATTAGATAGGAATATAATCTCTAGCCATAAAACCTACTTCTATAGAGTATTACAATAGTAGCAATGCAAGCCCATTAGTTTAAATACTAGTCTATTAGTATGATAGTTATGAGTTGGTTATTTATGATTCTTCTTTGTAAGAAGTTTCTTTCTCTCTCTTTAACCTAGAGTGTTCTATGGATCTTTGGTAAAGAGTCGAGTTGTAACCTATAGTCATGTCATGGACCTGCTGTATTTCTGTTGTACCAGTTTGAGGGATGTAATACTAGTGAACGGTGTTTCTTTGGTGTTATGTCAATGACTATAGTGTACTACATCATGCAGTGGTATGCTGGGTCACCGCAGGAGGCATCTTAGGCAAGGATATCCCCTCTCACCGCTCCTTTTTGTGCTGTCAATTGACCCTCTTCATCATATTCTTTGCAAAGCCACCGACCAAGGACGTCTCCATAAGCTTCTTGGTCGCGCACCCACGGTTAGGACTTCCCTATATGCCGATGATGCTGCCATCTTCGTGAAGCCCATAAAAAACGACATCACCATCTTGGCTTCAACGCTTGACCATTTTGGGGAGGTCACTGGTATTGTCACAAATTGCACAAAAAGTCAAGTGGCGCCTATCTGTTGTGAGAACGTCGATCTTGAGGAAATCCTACAAGCTTTCCCGGATATGTGTACCTCCTTCCCAATGAAGTATATTGGGCTCCCCTTTATCGGTGACTCGCCTCAAAAGAATTAATTTCCAACCGCTGGAAGATAAGGTGGAGCAAAGCTTGTGCCATGGATCGGAAATCATGTTACTATGGCTGGAAGATCTTGCCTCGTGAAGTCTGTGCTTACAAGTGTGGTCATATACTACATCACCGTCCTCGATGTCCCTATTGAGGTGCTTGTGAAGATTGATAGTTTGAGAAGATCCTACCTTTGGGCGGCTTATGACAAGGTAACCGTTGGCAAATGCAAAGTTAATTGGGATCTTGTTTGCAAGCCTAAGGATAAAGGAGGCCTTGGAATCCTCAACCTTAAGAAGTTTTTGGTGGCCCTAAGATTAAGGTGGCTTTGACAAGAACGGAAAAATGAGGATAAGCCTTAGGTCGGCCTAGGAAACCCTTGCAATACAAAGGACCATTTCGCGGCGGCGACAACGGTCATCATCGGAGATGGGAAAAAGGCTCTTTTTTGGGAGGCAAGTTGGCTTGATGGATTGAGACCCAAACCTCTAATCTTCGAGATATCAAGGAAGAAGAAATGTTTGGCACAAAATGCTTTGCACAATGACTTTTGGGTATCCGAAATCAACACCCAAAATGGTCTATCCGTGGAACATATTGACCAATTCTACAAGCTGTGGGAGAAGTTTATTAATGTATCCCTATACCCACAAAGGTCGGATGCTATCTCTTGAAAGCTCACAAATGATGGACTCTACTCGGCTAAGTTGCCGTACAATATGAAATTCTTGGGCTTAACCATCTCCTCGATGCCCCCCTTGTTTGGAAGCCTTGGGAAACTCCTAAATGCAAGTTCTTTGCTTGGTTGGTCCTACAAAATAGTGTGGATGGTGGATATGCTTGCCCGAAGAGGATGGCCAAATTGTGGGATATGTAAGCTATGCAATCAAAGACAAGATTTGGCCTCACACCTCTTATTCAAGTGCCGCTTCTCCATAAGGATTTGGAACAAGTTAAAGAATTGGCTCAGCCTCCACCAAATCGACATGGCTTCTTGGCACCAATTCCACTCCGTCAAAGAGTGCTGGAATAAGGCAATCCACAAGAAAGGACCACAAAGGAGGGCTTTGCCTCGCTTGCAATGTTGGTCTCATGGGAAATATGGAAGGAAAGGAATGCAAGAGTTTTTCGAGGCCACTCCGTCACCGTGGATATGATTGTAACAAAAATCAAGGAAGAAGCACGCTTGTGGTGTTTTGCAGGAGCAAAAGTGTTAGAGTATATATTTGTATATTGTAGTTTTCCCTTGTGTTAGGGGGTTTCCTGTATATTTGCACATGTACATGTACTATATATTGTGGCCTTTGGCCCCCTGGTAATACAAGAATTCTATTACCCTAACATGGTATCAGAGCTGTAAGGTAGCTCCTCTCTCCTCGCCACCGCCGCCCTTGCTTCACTTGGCCCCTGGCTTGGCTGCCTCTCCTCCCTCGCCTCCTGCGAGCTTGCCCCGTCCTCCCCGGTCGCTGTCGCCCGTCCGATCCGCCCGGCCGCCTAGGCCACCGCCGTCTGCACGTGCCTGCTTCCTGCCGCCGTCCGGCCCGTCGACCCCGTCCGCTGCGGCTATTGCTGCGTGTTGCAGATCTGATCAGATCTGATCTGATTTTTGTCAAAAAAAGAGAAAAAAATGTCTTCCTCGTCGGGCTATCTTGCGATTCCTAGCTGCCCGGTGATTTTTGATGGCTCGAATTATCCTGGTTTCACTGCCTTTATGCGCGTCCACATGCGCGGTCTTCGTCTTTGGGGTGTGCTTTCTGGCGAGGTCTCCTATCCACCGCGCCCCGCTGCTCCTACATCGCCTATTGCCCTTGCCCCCGATGCTCCTCCGGATCTGACTGACTACACTCAGTGGATAGATGAGGATGCTCGTGCTTCTTCTTCTCACTTCCGGTGTTACGTCTCGATGCTACTGAGTTCATGAGTCTTCCTACTGCTGCTGCTCAGTGGGCTTTTCTTCGTTAGCGCTATCAACCGTCTGGGGATGCTCTTTACCTGTCTATGGTTCGCCAGGAGCATGCTCTTCAGCAGGGTGATTCTACTATTGATGAGTTCTATACTCAGAGTGCTGCTATTTGGCGTCAGCTTGATTCTCTTAAATGCATTGTGTGCCACATGTCCTTTGTCTTGGCGTGTGGATCTAGAGTTTTAGCGCGTATTTGAGTTCTTGTCGCGGCTCCGTAAGGAGTTTGAGCCGCGTCGTGCCCAGCTACTTGCCCGTGGTCGTGTTCCTCTCTAAAGTCTTGGAGCTTCGTCTTTGAGGGGACTCGTCTTCGTGGTGCTGGTCTTCTTGAGGTTCCCTCCGTACTTGCTGATCATGGTCCTCCTGTGCCATCGGCTTTGTTGCGGTCTCCAGTACCGCCGATACTCTCTACTCCTCCGGTCGAGGGCCAGAGTCAGCCTCAGCAGCCTCGTGGTATGACATCACCTCCTCGTCCTCCATGTGCCTACTGTGGCAAGCCTAGCCACGATGTCTCTAGCTGCTGGAGGAGGGATCCTAGCTTACGTCAGCAGTACCATGTTTGTAGGCAGGCTGGTTCTTCAGGATCTTCTGTTGTTGCACTGTCTGATCAGGACATTCTTCATGGTCTACTCGCTGCTACAGGCTCTTCCTCGTCGGGTACTGCTGGTTCTATGCCTAGCTCTTCTGGCACCGCGCGACCACCACCTTCTACACAGTCAGGTATGTCATCCCCGTGGTATCTGGATTCTGGAGCTTCTTTTCATATGACTTCTGCGTCCTCTATTCTTTCTGCTCTTCGCTCTCTTATTTCTCCTATCCGTGTTATCACGGCTGATGGTACCTCTCTTCCTGTTTCCAGTCGAGGCACCCTTTCTACTTCATCTTTCTCTGTTCCTGACGTTTCTCATGTTCCTAGTCTTAAGATGAACCTTTTCTCTGCTAGTCAGCTTACTGATTCTGGTTGTCGTGTCATTCTTGACGCTGATTCTTGTGCGGTTCAGGACCACCGTACCCAGGCCCTGGTTGGAGCTGTTCCTCGCAGCCTTGAGTCTCCGGGGCTATGGGAGTTAGACTGGCTTCGCGTTCCATCCACTGACACTTCATCTTCTAGTTCTTCTGCGGTTCTTTGCTTACATCCTTGGCTCTTTTCAGCAGTGGCATCATCGGCTGGGTCACCTTTGTGGCTCCCGTTTATCGTTCTTAGTTCGTCGTGGTCTTCTGGGGTCTGTCTCAGGAGATATGTCTTTACATTCGTGTCAGGGTTGTAGGTTAGGCAAACAAATTCAACTTCCCTATCCTACTAGTGTGTCTGTATCTCAGAGACCTTTTGATTTAGTTCATTCAGATGTTTGGGGTCCGGCTCCCTTTGCTTCCAAAGGGGGTCATCGATACTATATTTTATTCATTGATGATTTTTCACGGTACACCTGGTTGTTTTTTATGCGCTCTCGCAGTGAGGTGCTCACTATTTATCAGCGCTTTGCGGCCATGGTTCGTACTCAGTATTCCACGCCTATTCGTGTGTTTCGTGTTGATTCTGCAGGAGAGTATATCTCCCAGCACCTGCGTGGTGTCCTTGCTGAGCAGGGCACCCTCGCTCAGTTCTCGTGTCCCGGCGCCCATGCTCAAAATGGTGTCGCCGAGCGTAAACATCATCATATTCTTGAAACTACCTGTGCTATGATGATTGGTTCTTATCTTCCGCCGCATTTCTGGGTTGAGGCTGTCGCTACGTCGACTTACCTCATTAACATTTATCCTTCTACTGCCCTTCAAGGTGGTATTCCTCTCGAGCGTCTCTCTGGTAGCTCTCCAGACTACTCGACTCTTCGTTTATTTGGCTGCGTTTGCTATATTCTTCTACCTCCTCGCGAATGCACCAAACTGACCGCTCAGTCTATTGAGTGTGTTTTTCTCGGATACAGTGATGAGCATAAGGGCTATCGCTGTTGGGACCCCGTTGGTCGTCGGATGCGCATCTCTCGTGATGTCACGTTTGATGAGACGCGTCCCTTCTATCCTCGCCCCACCTCTGGTACTTACCCGGTGGATGATATCTCTTTTCTTCTTTTTTCTGATGCACCTCCTGCTGTCCCTTCTTCTCCACCTCTTACTTTTGATGCGCCTCCTTCGATTTCGGCGCCATCCTCTCCTTCGTCTAGTTCCCCTAGTTCTCCTCAGTCTCCCCTAGTTTCTTCTCCACCTCGTTCTCCGGCTTCGGACCCTTCTCTGTTGTTCCTTCTTCCTCTTCTTCTGGTGAGTCGTCTTCCGTCGATGAGCTTCCCTCTTCACGGCCTGTTCGTTAGCGTCGTGCTCCAGACCGTTACTCTCCTAGTCAATATGGTCTCTCTGTCGTCTCCGAGCCGACTTCTTATCGGGATGCCGAGCGTCATCCTGAATGGCAGCTTGCCATGGCTGAGGAGATCGCTGCGCTTGGCGCCGGCACTGGGATCTTGTTTCTCCCCCTCCTGGTGTTCGTCCTATCACGTGTAAGTGGTTCTATAAAATTAAGACCCGCTCTGATGGATCTCTTGAGCGCTATAAAGCGTGTCTTGTGGCTCGTGGCTTTCAGCAGGAGCACAACCGTGACTATGATGAGACTTTTGTCCCTGTGGCTCATATGACCACTATGCGTACTCTTCTTCTTTGTTGCTTACATTCGTATTTGGTCTATGTCCCAGCTTGATGTTCAGAACGCTTTTCTTAATGGCGAGTTGAGTGAGGAGGTTTACATGCAGCCTCCTCCTAGGTATTCTGTTCCCGATGGGATGGTTTGTCGTCTTCGACATTCCCAGGCCCCTCGTGCCTGGTTTGAGCGCTTTGCCTCTGTGGTGACTGCTGCTGGTTTCTCTCCTAGTTTTCATGATCCAGCGCTATTTGTTCATACTTCTCCTCGTGGACACACTCTTCTTCTTCTCTATGTTGATGATATGATCATTACTGGTGATGATCCTGAGTATATTGCCTTTGTCAAGGCTCGTCTTCGTGATCAGTTTCTTATGACTGATATTGGTCCTCTTCGCTATTTTCTTGGGATTGAGGTCTTCTCCACTTCTGATGGCTTTTATATCTCTCAGGAAAAGTATATTCAGGATCTTCTTGCTCGTGCTGCTCTTGGGGATGAGCGCACTGTTGAGACTCCTATGGAGCTTAATGTTAAGCTTCGTCTTACTGATGGTGAACCTCTTCCTGATCCCACGCGTTATCGCCATCTTGTTGAGAGTATTGTTTATCTTGCTGTCACTCGTCCTGATATCTCTTATCCTGTTCATATTCTGAGTCAGTTTGTCTCAGCTCCTACCACCGTTCACTACAGTCATCTCCTCCGTGTCCTTCGTTATCTTCGTGGCACGATCACTCGTCGCCTTTTCTTTCCTAGTTCCAGCTCTCTCCAGCTCCAGTGCTACTCGAATGCTATGTGGGCGAGTGATCCTACGGATCGTCGTTCACTTTTTGCTTACTGTGTGTTTCTTGGTGGTTCGCTTGTTGCTTGGAAGACGAAGAAACAGGTCGCGGTTTCCCGTTGGAATGTTGAGGCTGAGCTGCGGGCTATGGCTTTGTTAATTGCTGAGGTGACCTGATTACGGTGGTTGCTTGCAGATTTTGGGATCTCTGTTATGACACCCACTCCACTTTTGTCGACAAGACAGTCAAGTATCGATTGCGTGATCCGCTCAAGCATGAGCTGACCAAGAATATTGGTGTTGATGCTTTTTATACACGTGCTCAGGTGCAGGATCAGGTTGTTGCGCTTCATTATGTGCCTTCAGATTTGCAGTTGGCGGATTTCTTTACAAAGGCACAAACTTGAGTGCAGCATGACTTCTTACTCTCCAAACTCAGTGTTACGGATCCACCATGAGTTTGAGGGGGGGGGGTTAGAGTATATATTTGTATATTGTAGTTTTCCAGTGTGTTAGGGGGGGTTTCCTGTTTATTTGCACCTGTACATGTACTATATATTGTGGTCTTTGGCCCGCTGGTAATACAAGAAGTCTATTACCCTAACAAAAAGCACTTGGTAGTTTAATCTCTCGTGAGTAATTGTTTTGTTGTTGGTCTTGGCTTTTGGCCAAGACGTGGTTTGTAAGCACTTTCTAAAAACCTTCTCCTTAATCAATGAAATTGGCAAGTCTTTTGCCTTGTTTCAAAAAAAAAATACAAAGCTCGAGATGATTCCAACAGAGGCACGATCGAAATCATTTGAAAGCCAAACACAATGTGAAGATAGGACAACAAACACTCACTGTAGTGAAGGAAGAAGGCAGCACGTACGGGCACCATACAAACCAGTAACATGTACTGTATGATCCAGAAGTCAGCCTTAGGAAGTGGCATATGGCAGTAATGGTGCATGATTACCGTTTCGCCATGGTTGAACACGAGAGTACTTTGTTGACTTTATCAAATCACTACGTTCCAGTTTCTTCACTTTGCAATAAGCTCAAATGGAGGACCAATTAGACCAATTAAACCAAATGATGGATTCTCTGATGCTTCCCAGTTTCACAACATTGAAATCTAGACTGGATGAAGCTAGTGGCAACTTGTCCCATGCGTCCATGTGAAGCTAGTGGCATGGTGGGGAATGAAAATGCACAAGGGAATGCTCGCGACTGGTGATCCCCTGGTGTAATTGATGCCCCCCATGGGGCTCCTAGGGACGCTCTCTGTTCTGGACCGTTGGATCGTCCTCTGAGACAGGATCTGAACCGTTCGATTGTGGTTTGACTGTTTTGCCCCCACGCACAGTAAAAACCGGAATCGCTGTCTGCACGCGCTGTTCTACACGCTTCTTGCGCTTCTCTCTGGCCGAACCGTTTTGGTTCCCGTCGAGACTAATGCCGGGCCCGCATGTCGGCCTCGTGCCAGGTTTCCCGTGGCAATTTTACAGGGTTCCTTAGGTCTGCCAGGGGCAAACGCTCGTCGTCCATCCCTGCCCGTTCCGCAGTCGTCAACCACCACGGCAGGCCATCCCGCGCCCATCCCCCGCCCGTCCCGCGCCCACGCCGCCGTCGGTTACGTCACAGGCTACCCGTTGGCTGTGCTCCTTTCGCTGGACGTGGTCCCTTTTTTTGGCCGTATGCTTGTCAGCGAGCCTGGCACGGGGTGGGTGAGGCCGTCCGTGGTGGTCGCCATGGTGGAGATGGCTCCTCGCGCTGGGGAAGGGCCGGCTCTCCTGCTGCGCGTGCCTATAATCCTACTTCCCATCCATCGTCAGCCTCCATCCCTCGCGCTTCCCCTGCCTCGCTCGCCCCGCATCCCTCCACGGCTTTTCCTTTTCTTCGTCTTCCTGACGGAGGAGGCGTCGGCTCCCGCGGGGGAACAACCCCGCCCACATCCCCGCCTCCACACCGGCCTCGAGCAGGTAGCGAGGCGACGGCGGCGAGCAGGGGGCGCAGCGAAGGTGTCGAGTAGGGCGCGGCAGCGATGAAGAGAAGGGCGCAGTCCGAGAGGCGACGGCGAGGAGCAAGGCGTGTTGATGGGTGAGCAGGGCCAGGGCGTGCGCCGATGGGCGAGCAGCGACGGCAGCTACGAGCGAGTAGCGACGACGGCGAGCAGTGGCGGTGGCGGGCGCCATGTCGGCACCGAGCTCGTCGCCCGTCCGGCGACGGAGGGTAGCAGGAGGAGGTCGCGGCCGCGCGAGATGGCCAGGTCGCATCCTCTACCCCCGCAACTCCCCGCTCCGGTCGGTGGCGGGAGCCGTGGCGGTGGCGAGCGGCGCCGACGTCTTCGCTCCGGTTGACCTCCGTGGCGACGCGTCTAGGGAAAGGGTCTCCCCGCAGCTGGCCGCCGCTGAGCCGGCGTGGCGGCTCCGCCGTCGTACTCGCTCCGCGCCACACATCAGGAGGAAGAGGTGGAGGGACA
The DNA here is from genome assembly GCA_023614405.1 of Avena insularis. NCBI lineage: Eukaryota > Viridiplantae > Streptophyta > Magnoliopsida > Poales > Poaceae > Avena > Avena insularis. The sequence continues at coordinate 39,755,000 of CM042691.1, read as the reverse complement.
GAGGAGGACGCGACCGTCCTCGCCCTCGACACGCTAACCACATCACTCCGCCTCCATGCTTCTTCGCCTGCGTGGGAAGGAGGAGCGGCCATGGGGCGCCTCCTACGAGCGTTGCAACACGCATGGGAAGCGACATGGCGTTACCTCTGATGTACTCGGCCATGTTACGTCATCGTCACCGAGGAAGGCATGCAGCATAGTGGACTGCCTCCTCCACCTCTTCGAAAAGGATCTACATGTTCGTCTCTCTCCCTTAGTTCTCTATCTGGATCGTTCCTTTGGGTGGTGGAGGTGGAGCCAAGCCGACAGATTGGGGACAGCATGCGGCAAATCCCTCTCCATATCCCTCTCTAATGGTTAGGAAGGGCAGGGTGGGGGCTTGGAGATAGAGAGCTAAGGCTGTAGGACTGAGTTTGTGGTGTCATCTAATAGATCGATCAATAATTTAAGTGGGCATGAATCTCTTTGTTGAGGCCACCACTTATACTAAAATTAATTGTTCTATACCAAATTATAGATGCTACTTTCTTTAGTCTCTGATGTTTTTTCACCGCACAATGCCACTGTTCTTTGCTCAATTACTGAACCTTTTATAGCTGCAGATCTTATATGGGATTTTGGAAATTTAATATTGAAAGATTCTTATTTTTACACAGGATTTGTTCTTGAGTAGAGCATGAAGATTCAGTTTCAGAGGATGAATATTTGAGTAGTATTGTTCAAATAGTGTATGTTTTCTCTTCTTGCTATTAGATTTTAATATTGAAAGATTCTAATTTTCACACATGATTTGTTCTTGAGTAGAGCATGAAGATTCAGTTTCAGAGGATGAGTATTTGAGTACTATTGTCCAAATAGTGTATGTTTTCTCTTCTTGCTATTAGATTTATTTTAACCAGCAGTTTTACGTTCCTCCAGTGACATGTTTTAAGCTAAATATTTTGTCTTGGTTTGTTTGAGACATCTACGTTAACTGAAGCAGCTCTGTGATTGGTTTGCAAAGTTATTGTGATGATCACCTACTGTTGTATTTGAAGCTGTGAACACTAAACCTTAGTTTCCGGTACATGTGTGTGGTATTTAATTGTTTTTTGCACTTGGGTATTATCTTTCTAAAAAACTCAATCATATAGACTTTGCTCGCGGAATATTTTAATAGTATAAATTTGGATTTTATTACCATTAATATAAATTTGGATTTTATTACCATTAATTGCTGGCATTTGTTTAACAGCAACTGCTCCCCCTACACAGGTTACCGGTTTGTGAGCAGTAGCCTCCAAAACTACAGGTTGAACCCCTCTTGAGATTCTCCAAAACTGCTTTTTTTCCTCTGTAATTTACTATATAGTATGAACAGTTAGGATTGATAAGTGATTCATGGGGAAATATATTTGTTGTGGGTTGTTTGACACACGTGGCACAGGTTACCAATTTGTGAGTTTGCACATACTAAACGTTCATGTATTAGTCTAATTAACCCGTTCTCTTAGTTTACACAGTTTCCTTGGAGAGTTCCTAAAATTTTCAGTTATGTGATTAGTGTTTTGTTTCATCAGGATTGGGCTCTATGTTCAGTTTCAATTTGGCATGAAATCCAGAATTGTGAAAAAAGATGGCTTCACGAAATAGCTGGCCTTGGTAAGAATGAACACTGAATATTAACTTCAAGTATCAGTCCTAAAAATATTAGCTTAACATACTATCTATTGCTAGAGCAATTTATGATCTATGGATGATTATGGATCTTGGATTACAATTATAAATCACCATCGAGGTAGTGGCAGGTCAAAAACAAGGTGATAGTTGCTCTGATGCCTTAAGATACTATTCTTCAGCTCAAATCCTAGGTTATTTTGTCCATAATTTCGAATTAGTCTCTAAATGCAAGTTGTAGAATATGTTCCAGGATTTTCATAGGGTATCTAATTGTGAGATTTGGTTGGACGCCCACGGCGGTCAGTTTAGTGTATTGAATAGAACTGAATTTTTCTGCACGTAGTTCTTAGTTGGGTTCTAAGGAAATCAACTATTCAAAATAATATATCTACTTTCTTCATATCATATTCTTAATGTAATTTGTCTTCCACTTAGTTTCCGTCACAAAATTTGTATTGTTCTGATTTGGCTGAATAGGTAACAAGGCCTTATGTTTCATTAGAACCACATTTTTTTAAACCATGCTATGATCCATCTGTGCCAGTTACCAAGGTGGTAGTACTCACTAAAGATTCATAGAACTTAATGTTACTCTATCGTCCTTAATCTGCAGGCTCTGAAAGATCAAGACTCTGAAATTTCGAAAACCATGGAGTCCAAAAACCATGGCTCTGAAATGGAAGCTAAATTGCCTTACGATGATCCGCTTGATGAATCTTATATTACTACACCAGCCGGACTGAATTCACTCTTGTTTTCTCCAAATTCAGATTTCTGTCTGGCAGTAGTAGAACTTCAAGGAACAAGTGGAATTCAGATTGAACCATGGAAGATTCATAGCAACAAGGGTTGTTTGCGAAGAACAATAACTTACATAAATTCAGCGAGTAAGCTGGTTAAAGCCTGTAAAGCCACTGAAGAGCAGAAAATACTTGAAAGCTGCTGGGAATTCTTTCGTTGTTCTGTCTATTGTTAGAACTCTTGGTGTTCCTTATGGCACTTGTTTCAAGATAGAGATACTGTACTCTATAACACCAGGTCCCCAGTTATCATCTGAAGAGCGAACAACTCAATCTTACTTTAAGTTGTGGGATCAACTTTGTTCAGAGCACAATGATAAAAGAAATGATTGAGAATAGTGCAAAACAAGGCATGTTAGAATATTAGGCACAATTTTAGAAGTACTATCCCAGAGGTTTAAAGTAGCAGAGACTGATGGTGCTAATGCAAGAAAAAGTGTGGCATTCATCGATGCTTTGTTGCAAGGTCGTGTTAGTGGAGATAGTGGATCGAATCTTTGCTTACACGGCTGGATGTCGTATGAAAAACTACAATACTAAGCATATTATTTTTTTCATCATTTTTAGCTTTATATAAAATAAAAATATGTGTGAGAGACTTGGGGTGGTGCGCCAAGGCGCACCCCTAAATCTAGTATCTACTAGTGCGGCTCGCTCAATGGTCGAACCATGCATATCTACCTTCGGTACTAGCTATATTAATATTCATAATTCACGTACTCACATGACCGAGAAATCGAGACCATATATACACACAGCGAGGCGTAGGAAGATAGCCTAAATAAGAAGTGGCAATAACCACGCACAATGCGACGATGTTCTGTCGTAACTCAGTATATCTTTGATTCTGAAATGAAGGCCACGTGCACATGTTCCTGGAACTAAGTATTCTTTGCATTACATGGACGGTGCACTGGTGTGGGGTACCTATATACAACTCTGGATGAACACAAAAAACACCTTGATAACAAGTTGTTTCCTCAATGAGTTATAGTCAGTCTATCCTTGTTCTTTCTGATGTTTCACACCCTTCACCTCTCTTAGCTTGTTGGTATTGGATTGGATATGATAAAATCAGTTGGATTTCAAATCGCGTTCTAAATGAATATAAATTTGGATAAGAAATCAAGCCCTGATTTTCATGTTTGGGTTTCCACTTAAATGTGAAGTTTAAGAGGGTCAGAATTTGGAAGAACTAACAACACCTAACGTCCAAGACCAAAATTTATATGAATAAATTAATCTGATCTAAGGACTAATACTCTAATCCAAGAACAATCTTTTTTGCCAAATGGAGGTGATATCCCCGGCCTCTGCATCAAAATGATGCACACGTCCTATCTATCTATCTACTAATTTCTTTAGAGGTAAGTTGGTCTTTTCGTCCGCTTTTTTTAGGACCGTTCAGCCCCTAGCTATATGAGGATATTACAAGGGAGCCACCGCAAGTCAACCCAACCTCTCCGCCCGCCCCTGTCCCGGCCGCGCGCCTCCCCCGCTCCCTCTCCATCTCCCATCTCGCGCGCACCCGCGAGTCGACGACTGCCGCGTCGCCTCTCCTCAAGGCCATCGCGCAGAGATGCCGAAACCTAACGCCGCAGCCGCCCTAGATGCACCTTGCGCCACCATCCCCTGATGCCTCCCGTTCCCTCCTCCGGCCAGGGTCCTTGAATCCTCTCTGCTGCCGACCGCGCCCCGACCTCCCCGCCGGCCGTGCGCCTTCTCCCACGTCACGCTGCCGGCAGTCGCCCCCTGTTCTCGCATCGCTGGCGTGTCCCTGCTATCCCTGCTGCTGGCAGGCCCCGTGCAACCCATCTTCACCAATGGCGTCCAATCTTTTTTGTGTAAAATCTGGGCAGTACAATGTTGAATTACTTGCAATCGTTTTTCATGAGCGGTTCAGGACATGTAGACTCCAACCAGAAGGTAGCGTCGTGCTGTACCAGCATCACGACCCCCTCGGCGGCTCTTCCAGACAACAGTATGAGGAGCTCGTGCGCTGTGTATGGAAAAGATGATGAAGCTGCTTACCCAAGATGTCAGGTTGGAAAACGATGTGTTATGCATTCATGTTTCCCCTTACAACCCCCTTATGTTATGTCTATGCATTAACACTTGAACATGTTTGCTAATTGGTTGAACATGACAGACTGGATGCTCGGAGGAGGTTAGGTAAAGCTGATGTTATTTTACATAGCCTACTAACAATGTAATGTTCCTTCTGACCAGTTACAATTTTGTTTAGGTTGGTAATGCAATAAACATATTCCCATGTAATTGCGTAGGCCATACTATGAAGCCGGATTGCAGGATTTCATTGAATGTCTGACAAACTATGGGAAGGTCTCAATGCTCAACAAGTTATATATATTTTGTTGTATTGCTGCATACGAAGTAAATTCTTGAGCTCTGTGAACTATATAATATTGAATCAAGTGGGATTCCTCTTGCAGGTCTACAAGACCGTGGAGGAAGGTTCTTACATGAAAATGATTGATATGGTAAAAGGAGAGTGTGGTCAGTTACAGGTAACAAACATAATATTCCTGGTTATCCCGTAAAAGGGGTATCCAGTTATTAAGTCTTACATTTACGAGGCGCAAGATAGATTCTAACTTGTTATTACCTCAGACTATACTAGGATTCATTCTTTACACAAAACGGAGCATTTCCAATGAGTTATGTTCTCATCGATTTCTAGCTTTTGATCTTGTCATGCCAAATTTGTTTAGTACTTCTTTCAATTTCTGAATTTTTTGTCACCTTGTTCCTGGTGAACAATATCAGAGGCTATCTCCATGGTCCTCCTCTTGGTCTGTGTGAGAGCTACATGGGATGGTGGATGGGTCTAGGGATGCACATGAACGGCAACACGACCAAGCCGCGATGCCAAGCAAAGACACGTGAAGGACGGGCTCTAGGACGTGCGCCCCCGCAGGGAGGATGTCAGCAGATTCAGGGGGACAATGTGGTGCTCCAGAGAGAGGACTGGGAGGCGATTCTATGACGAAGGCTACTGAAAGGAGGCAGAACTATATGGTAAGGATGTCGTATGTATTCGCAACCAAAAACTATTGGTTGTTTGTAGATATGTCGTACGCACTGGTTGTTTATATATTAGTCACGGTTGACGAAATACATTTGAATCCACTCGGTCTTGTTTTTCATATTTTCTAAAACCTTTGGTGGTCATGGTATCATGGCTTTGATATTCAACGTCCCATGCGTTTTGGAAACCATGTGACATTTTATTGATGTATTACTACCTTCGATCCATTCCATAAACAGAGGAAGTATCTTTTTATGTCATTAGTCCATATTTATTTCTATTCCGCGGCAGCGCGGGCATGCAGCTAGTATTATTTATTATTCTACAAAAACTTGTCCCACATTTACCTCTGAATAAATTCCTCTTTTTACATCCTAATTGTATGTTTGTGACAACAATTACCCCATCTAGCAAAAATTTCTCCGGATTATCCCATTAGTAAAACTTGTCCCACATTGCACCCATTTTAAATAAATAGCCTTTTCTAGCAGATTAAATACACTCACTCAGTCGATTTTCCTTAGCTGGGGTTTTTCCATGACGCTGAACACACAGCTGTATGAATGCAGAATTGCTCATGCTACGTAACCATGAGGAAGTGATAGTGATAGATTTCAGTTTGAACTCACCGTACACACAATGAGGAAGAAGCTCCATGGCATGGTGTTGGCCTTGAGCCGTGTACAATGAAAAAAAATCAAGAGCTGCATCATAAAGAATTTGCTGGGTCGTCCAAGAGGTGCAACAAGAACACATGGTGCCTCATGTGTTCCTCAGACAGTTGTAAGGGCTGGAATGTTAGGAATAAGCACGTCGTAGCATGGGGTGCGTATTCGAGTAGACACGGGTAGCCGAATAGAGTAGGAATTAGATGTTCTAATCCTTCTAGGTTAGCTATACTAAATCTCCTGTAAAAACACTGTGCGATGCTATTGAGAAATAAATCAGAGAAAAGACAACGCGCGACAGGCGGCGTGTGGCAATCAACTCGTTTCCGCCGTGTGTGTACTAGATAGGCAGAATCGATCTAGTCTAGTATCTACACGTGTGTGTCCTTGCATGAACCACTCTGCGGATTGAGCTAGCTATACGTGGTGTTTATAGGCCAAAAGTACCGGCCAGGTGCACTACGAGCTAGGTGGCTTTGCAAGGTGTCTTCGTCAGAAAGTACTCGACAGACTATGAGTTATTGCAGTTTGTCTCGTCGCAAAGTCTCGGTGAAAGTATTGTCGGGTCTGGGCCAACAATTGGTACCAGAGCCAAGGTCGTCGTCCGTGATCTGCTGAAAGTATTAGGAGGTCATGGCGATGGTGAAGTTTGGCAAGAACTCGGCATCCGCACCGGTGACAGAGACGGCGGGGGCAGCTTTGTATCCGCGCCTCGATCGCAAGGACTACGGGCTATTGGCTCTCAACATGGAGGTGGCCATGGAGGCTCAGGAGGTTTGGGAGGCCGTCGATCCAGGAGGCGACGAGTACGTCAAGGGAGGCGAGAATTACCGGAAGGATCACCAAGCGTTAACGACGCTCTATTCCGTCGTGCCGAAGGACGTGATGCAGCACCTCGTCGAAAAGAAATCGGCGAAGGATGCATGGGAGACGATCAAGATCTTGCACCAAGGTCATGCCCGCGTGAAGGAAGCACATCTTCAAACTTTGACAAAAAGCTATGAAGATCTGAAGATGGAGGAGAGCAAGACGGTTGATCAGTTTGCCGCCCGTTTCGTTACCCTTGTCAACGCAATCAGGGGATATGGCGAGAAATTGGATGAGATCAAGAACGTCAGAAGGTTCCTGCGTGCGGCGCCGGCGCTACATGCAGATCGTTACATCGATCGAACAATGTCTTGACCTGAATACATTGACGGTTGAGGATCTCGTCGGAAGATTCAAGGCACACGATGAGAGAATCTGGATCAGCTTCGGTGATCCAGAACAGGTTGAGCACCTGATGCTCACAAAGCGGCAGTGGATGACTCTTTCAAAAGAAAAGCAAGGAGGCTCCACGAGCGGCAAGGAGAAGCAACCCCCAGCAAAAAAACATCACGGGGCAGGAGGATGAAGATGACGCCCCGCCGCGGAGGAAGTTTGACATAAAGAAAGTAAGGTGTCATAACTGCGGCGAGCTCGGTCACTTCAAGGCTGATTGCCGGAAAGCACCAAAGGAAAAAGAGAGGGCTCTCATCACCCGGGAAGGAGATGACGGACCGATGATGCTGATGCTCGAAGTAACTGAGTTGAAGGATGAGGAGGATCCTCCATCACCAGCTATGAAGATTGTGGAGCAAGTGGATCACGATCTACCATGTGTGCATCACGAGGAACAGAGTGCCCCGTTCCCATGTGAAGCCGCGTTTGAGGCAAGTGAAGCTTCAGAACTTGTTCATGGCGATCTATGCGTTGGAATCTCACCCGCAACTCCGTCCAGCAATAAGTTCTTTATGCTTGTGGTGGATGATCATAGTAAATACATGTGGATTGTGTTGCTGAAAAGTAAGGATCGAGCTCAACAAGCATTCGAGAAGATCAAGGAAGCCGAAGATTTCAAGGTGGAGGAAAATATAAGAGTCCTATGCATTGATCAGGGGGGTGAGCTGCATCAAACAGTGTTGACCATGGCACGGAGCATGATGAAGAGTAAAGGCTTGCCAGGAAAATTCTAGGGTGAGGCAGTCAATACGGCTGTGTATTTGCTGAATAGGGCGCCAACTGAGAGTGGAGTTGGTATAACGCCGTACGAAGCATGGTACGGATAGAAACCCTCGGTTGATCATCTTCGCACTTTTGGGTGCGTGGCGCATGTCAAGATGGAGTCCGACCATAAGAGTAAATTGGCGGATCAAAGGACTCCAATGGTCATGACAGGCTATGAAGTCTCAAAGACATACCGCTTGTGCAATCCTTATACCAATATGTTGTAGATATGCCCAAAAGGCAATAATAAAGTGGTTATTATCATATCTTCATACTTATGATAAATGTTTACATACCATGCTATAATTGTATTAACCAGAAACATTAATACTTGTGTGATTTGTAAACATAAAAGAGTCCCTAGTAAAGCCTCTTGTTAAACTAGCTTGTTGGTTAATATATGATCATGGTTTCCTGATCATGAACATAGAGATGTTATTAACAACAGGGTCATATCATTAGGAGAATGATGTGATGGACATACTCCTATAGTTAAGCGTAGCATAAAGATCAAGTCATTTTAATAGTTCAATTGCTATAAGTTTTCTGATACATAGTAACATAATTCCTTCGACCATGAGATCATGCTTAGCACCATCACCGGAAGAATGCTTTGATGACATCAAACACCACACCGTAACTGGGTCCCTATAAAGATGGCATTGAGTGTTCGAAAAGTATGGGTTGAGACACATGGATCAAGAGTGGGATTTGTCCATCCATATGACAGATAGATATACTCTGGGCCCTCTCGGTGGAATGTCATCCAATTAGCTTGCAAGCATGTGACTGGCTCACAAGGGATCACATACCGGGAGCGAAAAGAGTACTTATCGATGTGAGGTTGAACTAGGTATGCGGAGATCTGACGATCAAAACCTCGGATAAGTAAACTATCGTGAGACAAAGGGAAATTGGTATTGTATGTAAGTGGTTCATTCGATCGCAAAGTAATCGTAGAAATATGTGGGAGCCATATGAATTTCCAGATTCCTCTATTGGTTATTGATCGGAGAAGTGTCTCGATCATGTCCGCATAATTCACCAACCGTAGGGAGACACACTTAAGGATTCGATGTTGTTGAGTAGTTATGGAATGATGAGTAAGAGACCGAATGTTGTTCGGAGTCTCGGATGGGATCCGGGATATCACGAGGAGATCTGGAATGGTCAGGAGAATAAGATTCACATAAGGAAAGTCCAGTTTCGGAGTTCGGGAATGATTCCGGTGTTTTCACCAGGAATGTTCTAGAAGGGTCCGGAAGGTCCAGCACTTCGGAGGGGAAGGGTACATGGATGTGTCATGACAATGTGGAATGGTTACATCATGCACTAGGTCACTTGGATGGGCAATATAAAGAGAGAAATCAAATCGAAGTTTGAAAGTCAAACGCCAATTTGAAAAGTCAAATCTGAAGTTTGCTTGGTGGAGGGAGAGTAGGAAACCTACTTGGGGAGGAAGTCCCACTCCCTCCACCCGCCGGCCATGAAGGGGAGTAGGAGGAGGACTCCCTCCTCCCAAGTCGCCCCCTCCCACCTATATAAGGAGGGGTAGGGCGCCCCTCTACCCTTCACACCTAAACCCTAGCCCTTGGCGCCACCACCGCCAAGTGTTGCCGCAGCCTAGGTCTCCTCTTCTAGCCGACTTGGGGCAAACCCTAGCTTTCCCTAGTCGCCGGCCAAGCTCACCCCTTGGTGCCTCTAAACCCTAGATCGCCAAGGCCTCTCTCATACTCCACCATACTCGCTCCGGCTTAAGGCGAAGCCCTGCGAGATCTCCCCTCTACTTCCGACACCACACCGTCGTGCTGCCAGAATCACGAGGAAAGTACTACAACCTCCGCTGCCTGCTGGAACAAGGGAGAGGAAGGTCTTCATCGAGTACCGAACGTGTGACCGATTGCGGGAGCGCTGCCGGAACGCAGCGCCGAAAGGATCGTCTACGCGATCTTGAGATCGGAAGTGTACGACTACATCACCCACGAGAATCTGCTCTCGTTAACTGCTTTGGATCTTCGAGGGTTAGTATTCTATCGACTCGTTGCTACAATCTAGTAGATAGATCTTGGCTTGATCATAGATTAGATCTTGATTGTGTGTTCATGCGGTAGAAATTTTTTGTTTTCCATGCTACGAACCCCAACACAATAAGGTAGTTATCAAGGGAGACGTAATCTTTGAGGAAAGCGAGTCATGGAATTGGGGCTACAACGAACCGGGATATCCAACTTTTTACGTCACGTGGGATCTTGAGTATGAAGAAAATATGGATCAACCAAGCTTATCCTTGTCAGCAAGTTCGGGCCCAGAAGATGTTGAAGGCCTAGGGGGAGCTCCAAGCATGGACACTAGTCCAGAAGCACTAGGGATTCTTCCAGAAGATAAAGAGTTTGAAGAAAAGGCTAGTCCATGGCCAGAAGATACGGAACTGGAAGGGTGCGCAGATGCATGCGTAGCGATACCTGCACTTGTTTGCCCAACAATTAGAGGAGGAGGGGGAGCTGAAGCGAGTCCAGCAAACAGGCCATCAAGGCCAGAAGGCGATGGTCCAAGAGTGTGGACCGGTGGCCAGATAGATGGAGGAGGCCCAACAATAGGGGGTGCAAATCCATCAAGATGCTTTTCCCGTGGTATAGAGAAGCTAGAAGAAAACCAATTTGAGCTACCTCCTACATATTTGTTCTATTGCATCCAAGAGCACCGGCAAGCAGTAGATCAAATATGTGAGGCATCGATGAGAAAGTACTTCATCGAACCAAGTATAATGTCTCAAGGCGCGGACAAAAAGGACAGTCGGCGTGAAGGCATGGAGAAGGGCGCGGACAAAAAGGCTTGTCGGCGTGAAGTCATGGAGAAGCCGGCAAAAGCAAAGTCGGCGACATGGGTGCCACAAGAGACAACGAAAGCAATGTCGAAGATGAGCGCTGAAGTGGTGAAAGTATGGCCAACAGTAACGCCTACGCTAAGTAGCTGGCGTATTTGGAATCCAGGTCGGTGTAGAAGAGAGCACGTCGTGCTTATGGGGTGATTGTTAGGAATAAACACGTCGTAGCACGAGGTGCGTATCCGAGTAGACACGAGTAGCATAGAGTAGGAATTAGATGTGCTAATCCTACTGGTTAGCTATACTAAATCTTCTATATATATGCGTGTAACACCCCTGTAAAAACACTGTGCAATGCTATTGAGAAATAAATCAGAGAAAAGACAACGCGCGACAGATGCGTGTGGCAATCAACTCGTTTCTGCCGTGTGTGTACTAGCTAGGCAGAATCGATCTAGTCTAGTATCTACACGTGTGTGTCCTTGCATGAACCAATCTGGGGATTGAGCTAGTTGTACGTGGTGTTTATAGGCCAAAAGTACCGGCCAGGTGCACTACGAGCTAGGTGGCTTTGCAAGGTGTCTTGGTCGGAAAGTACTCGACACACTACGAGTTATTGCAGTTTGTCTCGTCCAAAGTCCTGGCGAAAGTATTGCCGGGTTTGGACCAACATGGAATGCATGTAGCGAGGAGGACGCCACGAAGACCGTAGGAACAACCTAACATGTTTCATGGGAGCTCCCGTTGCGCGTGCAGTATATGAACAACATGTTCTGCAACAAAGCTTGGTAGAGAAGGATCTAGCTAATTATGTCTCCGAGTTGTACATCTAGTTACGCGCTACATCAACCTGATGAGCAAATTCAACCTGCTATGATGGGCTAAACATTTAAGAATGGTAAAATCTGACACGAGTTTCACTAAATGGGGCAATACAGAGAAATTTTCACTAAATAGGATAATTTGTGTCACAAAAGTATAACTAGAGAGTAAAAATTGGAATTTACTCAAGAGATCAATCCGAAGAAACCTCTCTAATACAACACTCGCCACTCCTACAACCTAAACAAAGGGGATGTCTATGTCAGAGCTAACATTCTGACCGTATAACTATGCACGTCACTGGACAAACTGCAACCTAGTAGCCAGAAGTTCAAAACAAAGACAAGCTCCAAGTTCGGTGGAGCAGCCAGCTGGTGAAGCACTATCTAGGATAGGGATAACAACAATTTACGCGGCTCTAGCTATGTATCTAAGCCCAGAATGCACGAGGTGAATACATTGGCACGCTCTTCACCGCATGTAGTGTGGAATACGCAAGGAACAAGTCAGATCCATCAAGAACTCCACTAGCTATCTAGGGACATCCAGTTGATTCACCAACTTGAAATAAACCATTGGAGGGAACGACGAAGGGTGAGATTACATGAAGGGGTTGTGAGATCGAAATAAAGGACCGGGACAAAACTTACTCATCACAATTGAAGGAATTGGAACATGAATCCCCAATTCTTTTCCAGTGTGACAACCAATTCACAACGTTATAGTAAACATTTTAACATGCTCCCAACGATTGTGGATCATTCATTACTTTCGATCAAAAGTTCGACATCAAATGCGGTGGCCTGTTACCCCCTAGGAGGTAATATGTCACCAATCATTCTTATATCAATCGTCCATCATAAGTAGATTTTTTTTTCTCAATTCACGCCATCACCCTGTTGTGGAAACGAGGCGGTAGCGACGGGCCAGGATCCCATGTCTCCAACACCGCCACATTACGGTGTGCCGCCGGAATCCGTCTACCCGTGCATCCTTGCTTGATTTCATGGAGAGAGGATGAGTAGGCGAGATCATGTAGTTTTATAGTCAATATGCGGAAATAAGGATTTTGTGTTGAGTTGAGCACCTAGTTATCCACTAGTGCAGACGGGGGCCTTTAACACCGATTCCTAAGGCCCTCTAACAGCGGTTGTAGAACCGCTGTTGAGGGTTCGGTGTTAGAGCCCCCCCCCTTTAACACCTGTTAGTGAATCGGTGTTAAAGGGTGGCGCACGTGGGGCTGCCGCAGCGCTCAGCCCTCCCCCCTTTAACACCGGTTTGTAACACGAACCGGTGTTAAAGGTTCTGTGCCGCGGCAGGAAAAAGAGATAAATCTCTGTAGTGACGAGTTACGCTGCAGGAAAACCTAAATCTTCGCCGCGTGAGTTACGCCGCCCGTTATGGGCGTATTTACATGGGCGGCGGGGAGGGAGGGGGAATCTATCGGGAGCGGTATATACACATACATCATCGTCGTTACATACGAGTACATGAATAATTAAGCAACTATTATTATACACAAACATTGTCATTGTGTGGTATTCTCCGTAAACGTTGAAGCATCAAGTACAAGACAAACACGTTCAAACATCTAAAGAGTTTTTGGATATCTAAAGAGTTCTCCGCCAGGCGTGACGACCTCATCAAGTATGAACCCCGCCAATTCCTCTTGAATGGCTCATATGCGGTCAAATGGTAGGAGTTGGTACCGCATCCGTTCGATCTAAATATATATGAAGAATAGGGTCAATATATGTATAAGAATAAAACTCAACACAATTGATGGTAATAAAATAATGTTGTGTACTTTGTTTACTTACTCTAAGTTGTTCTAGTGCGGCTTGGCCCGTCGCACATATCGTGTTGCGAATGAACTCGCAAACATAGTATCCACATAAGTTATTGCCGGGTCCCTGATACGCGCACTTTACGAGAATAGAGATTTCAATCAAAATAATAATCAATAAAGCATGATATAATGGAATTGGAAGCAGAATCAAAGAGATACGCAGACCTAGCTAGTATTACTTACATTTTGGTCTACAAATTTTAGTTCTTCTGACCATTCACCCAGCCTTGCCGTGAACCTTTTCCAAACCCTGTCCAGCAAAGAAAATGGATAAAGGAGTAATTAATTACTTGTTGTCACGAAATTTGCCGATCTAGTGCGATAATATGATTGAAATTACCTTTGGAGCATCTCTCTAAAGTCTGCCCATAGCTCTTTTTCTTTTCGTAACGAGTCCATGACGAGAACTTTTCCTGAGTCAAGTTGAATGACTAGGAGAATAAAGTGGAACCGACGCACGCATAACTCATCATCAGTTACACTTAACATCGAGTAAGCCAAAACAGAATATGTACAAGAGAGGGTAACAGTACTCACAAGAAGTTGTAAGGCAATAGTATTTCCCTTTTGGTTTGTTGTCTCAGTAAAGACCTTAGCAAGTAATCTTCTGTTTGCTCGGGTTTGGTTCTTACCACTTCTTCATGAACTCTATTTGGGTCAACGAACCCAATGTCAAAAGGGCCTCCTTTCATGCATTACATAACCTTTTTCCTGCATAATAGTATATACATATATCATGAGCATATATATACATGCAATTAATGAAGTGAATGAGATGAGATAGAAATTACAGAAATAGTACTTACACACAATAAAGGCTGATGGCAGCTTTGTCAAGTCCTTCTGATTGAATAGAAAATGCAAGTCTTGAATGTTGAAGTCGATCTCGTCGTCTCCGCACAATAAAATCTGATCTCTTATATGCGCCGTGTCCATTCTTCCTTTCTCATCTTGCAGAAATCAAGGTACCACTTGTGCAATCTTCGCATCTTTGTTGGTAGATTCTTGAGCTCCTCTTTCTTGACGAGATTCTTCCCATACTTCCATGGCTGTATGGGGTTGACATCTCCTGTGGGAATGTTGTCTCCCATGAGGTTCAAGTATGCAATGTAAGTCATCCCCATCTCATTTGCCTTTCGTTGTAGCTATGCCTCGTAATCATTTACAGGAGGAGCGTTCCGTGTGTCGAACACTTGGAGCGGGGCGCATGATTGCTTTTCCTACTCTCCGAGCATGGGAACTGTTTTCTGGGGTGCCGCACGACTGCTACTTTCAGTCTCCCTCCGCCTTTCACCCTCCTTCAAAATCTGGCGCTCGTAGTCCGGCACAAGTGGGGTTTCAAGTTTCAAAAGATTATTGTAAAACTTCTCTACCACCGCCGGATCTATTTTCTCCTTTGGCTCGGCCCGTCTAGGTGCAAAGAATTTCTTGACCTCTTCTTCCGAGATCCTATTGGTCTCCTCGTCGCTGCGATTCCACTGTAAAACCGGCAATGGCTTGGCGGAAGGCTGCGGGACGTACTTTCTTGAACTCTTTGGCGTACGGTTTCCTGCGGATTTCTTCGTGGCAGTGCTAGTGATGCTCTTCGTGGCAGTGCTCTTCCGCTTACGCTAAGGATATGGCTGGCGTGCTGGAGATGGCTGCCGCGCAGGAGATGGCTAAAGCGCCGGAGATGGCTGCCGGCAGGAGATGGCTGAAGCGCCGGAGACGACAGGGGAGTATTCTGATGACTTGGAGACGGCTGAGGCGTGGCGGACGCCTGCAGAGGCCCAGGGGTGCAGTGGCCTCCAATTTGGAAGCACGATGTGTTCCTTCTTCCAAAGAATGGTTTTTTCACTGCAAATTTGAGTTGAGTTTCCCCTTCACCTGTAGCATGGTCAAGCTGTGCTTCCTCATATTCCTTCACAACCTCATCCACCCCGACAATAGCATAGCCATCTAGAATTGGTCGGCAGTGGTAAGTTCCACCAGCTACAGGAGGTAAGGCATAGCCGACAGCCACCTTAATGGATAAGCCCATTAATCTCACATGCAGCTCAGCGTGTTCGCTCTCTGTGATCTCATCCACGGGGTATCGAGGACCCGCCATTTCAAGCGTGGGCTGCACGTTCTCCGTGGAAGCCACTGCTTTTCAGCTTGATGCGGGCGCGGCGACTTCAATGAGGCTCTTCGTGCCGCTGAGATGGGCCGATAGCTTGCTGGCTCTGTTGTGCATTCACTTGCGCCTGCAATGCCACAAGTGCATGTTCTATCTGTGTCATCCGCTCTGTACGCTCTTTTTCTTTTCTGCCGCGCCATCTGTAAGAGTCGCCCCACTCGGCAAACCCATCCTTCCACGTCATACCCCCTGTGCCTCGTGCATGTCCAGGGTGTTCTTTTTTACCGATGGCGCGTGTGAGCTGGTCATTCTCTCTGTCGGGATGGAAGGTCCTGGCGGCTATTTCCTCGTATGCCGTGATGAGTTCAGTGACGGGTTTGGCAAGGAGGGTTGGGAAGATACACAATCATGTTTCTAGGTCCAACCTTGCCCCGATTCCGTAGAACCAAGTCTTTGCACGTAGGTCCCACCCATCTGTCTAGGGTGTGATCCCTCTAGCGCGCAGGGCCTTCTCAGCTTCCTTCCACTTAGGCCTCTGAGATATGTAGCCACCTGACCCCGTCCTCTGGTGATATTCCTTCTTCTGGGAATTTAGCGTATTGGTTTCTGACCTCTTTTTAGCTATAGCACCTTCCTTGTATGCCACAAATTCGGGCCAGTGAGGTCTTATCTTCGCATAATATGCGTCTTCGAAATCTGGAGTCTCGCGAGCTTTGACAAATTTGTTCAATTTTTCTTCGATTCTTGAGCGTCAGCCATCTTCTTTAGAGTCCACTCTTTGACCTTTTCCTTTATAACTGGTTTGTTTTCATCCTCCTCTGGCGGAAGGGTGAAATTTACCAACAGCGAATTCCAAAGCGTTTCTTTGGATCTTTCATCGACAAAGGTACCGTCGCCCTTCTTTGGCTTATTCCAATTTTCAATTATGATTGGGATTTGGTCCCTAACAAGAACTCCAGCCTGACGTACAAATTTGTCTGCGGCCTTCTTGGGCTCCATCGGCCTGCCATCAACACGGACTGCTTCGATTGTGAACTTTGCACGATCTTTCAACCGATGGCTCGCGCCTCGCTTTATCTTTTTCGTAGAAGAAGATTGTTGCTGGCTGGTCGATCCAAATGGCTAAAAAAAGAAAGAAGCATTAATTAATACATATACATATATACAAATCAATTGGTGGAAGTCAGCAGAGGATTAATCCATGCATATACCTTGACGGACTTTGTAATCACTAAAATGGGTTCACCGGAGTCATCATCTTCTCCATGACTACTTGAGCTGTCATCATGTCCCTCCAAGTTCAGATATTGTGAGTTGTCCTCGTGAATGATGTTCTCCATTATTTCTTCATCTTCAAGGTTTCTACTAAGTGGATCCATAGTTTCTAAAACAATAATATTAACTAGAGTAAGAGAGTAAACATTCAAGTGGACTTGGAGTCATACACAAATATACATATTATTCATAAAAAATACACAAATAAATACACAAATGAAATTAAAACCCTAAGGATGCTTGATCATTTTAAACGAGTTCCGAGGGGTCCAAACCCTAATTCGAAGAAATTCCGGATGCATATGAGAGGGGTTAGCCGCAGTGGCTGACGCGTGAGACCGTGGCCACGTCACAGCCACACAGGCGCCACGCGGGCTCACCGGAGGATGCTCCAGACAGCGGCGGCTGGCGGCGCTGGAGAGCGACCTAGGGCGCGCGAGGTAGCGGGTTCGCCTCAACGTGATGTGGCCTACCTAAAACAGGCGGCGCCACTACCTAGGGGTCACCAGAGCGACGTTAACGACAACGGCCAGCGGCGGCGCTTGCAGAGCAGCGAGGTGACAACCCTAAACTAATACTAACTATAAAATACACTAAATAACCCTAAACTAAATACACTAAAATACACTAAATAAATAACCCTAAACTAAATAACCCTAAACTAAATAAATAACCCTAAACTAATAACCCTAAACTAAATAAACCCTAAACTAATAACCCTAAACTAAATAAACCCTAAACTAATAACCCTAAACTAAATAAACCCTAAACTAATACTAACACTAAACTACTAATAATACAATAACAAGTAGAAATCTATTGCGAATCCACATATTTGTATTTTTTGTATGGCCTCGGTTAAGCACATTTTTCACAAAATTTTATACACACATGTATACTTGTGAAAATACTTTCAAAATTTGTCATACTCCAAAATTTTATACACAATAATCTCAATTTAAGTTGTACAAAATTCTAATAATAACTACACACTTATAACTAATTAATAACTACACACTTATACACCTACTGGGTCGGGCCGGTGGTGAGGGAGTGGTGGCACCGAGGCGGGGAGTGGCGAGTGGTGTGGTGGCCTTGGCCGGAGGCTCCCGCCTTGTGAGTTTGTGGCGCGCCGCTCCCGAGAGTTTTTGGCGACGGCGCGGTGGCGGCTCCTCGAGTGGACGGGGGGGTGGCGGACGACAAGGACGCGGTGGCGGGCGATGGTGACGGCGGCGGACGGCGAAGGTCGGGCAGCCTCGCGGCGTCTCGATCTGTTTCTCCGCCGCGGCTCTGCTCTGCTCCTCTTGGCGCTCGATCAATCTGGCTGGGGTGAAGAGGAAGAGGAACGCGTGCCTTTATACCCCCCCCTTTAACACCGGTTCCAGCCATGAACCGGTGTTAAAGGGGGGAATTCGTTTCGCGCCCGCACCCTCCCCCCCTTTAACACCGGTTCCACGAACCGGTGTTAACGGGTCTTGCGATGAGGCAATAATCGCCCCTTTAACACCGGTTTGTGGCTGGAACCGGTGTTAAAGGGGGGCATTTATTTCATGCATTAAAGGGGTGGGGGCATTCATAATTCAAAAAATAGGATATGAATTTTCTTTTTCATTTCAACTCAGAAAAATATGAATAATATATCATAATTTTCAGAAAAATAATATCTATCCATTCATGTAAAAACATTTTATATTTACTTTAGATGAAATTTTTCAAAATGATTAAAACACTTACATATAAATTTTGATTATTCAATTCAAACAAAAATAAAATAGTCAAACCCTAAAACTTTGAACATAAAAAATATTAAGCATCTAAAAAGGAATCTAACCCTATTTTATTAGAGCAAATCATATTTTATTTTGTATTAACATTTTTGAATTGTTTGGATATTTAAATGCCGCATCTTTTGTATACTTTGGAATCTGACAAAATCTTGCTCAACTTGCATTAAATTTTTGATAAAATAGCATATTGTGAACCTAAAAATTATTTTTGTAAAAAATCCTGAGCATCGTATCATGTACCTGTAGTTCATATCTGACCCACTTCCTGCCGATTCGGCAGAAATTTGTTTTTTCACCAGAGGTGGACGGAAAGGTTTCAGATCACCCTGTTGGTACATTGTCCATATAAGGTGGTCTAGTATTTTTGTAAAATATGGTGGTGGTTGTTTGAATTAGCCATTTATTGGTTGCTTCACAAAACCGTCCGTTTTTTATGCTCGCAAAATGGAAAATGCCTTTTTGGTGCGATAAAAAGGAAAACTTCCTCTTGCAACATTGTTTGCCATGCCATGATGCACATGTATGCACAATATGGCCACATTATCACAAACTATGCCTTGATTCTAGCCATAACATTGGTCATTTGACCCGAAAGCGAAGAAACCTCGAATGAGATAGGTCATTTTGTGAAGGTTTTTTGAGACATAATCAATATACCCAGTTTGATATTTTTCCTTCTAACTATGTCACATAATATAACACCACGCGAAGGTTTCGCACTGTTTCGATCTTTTTTTAATTTTTTATCCCTGTTTTAAACTATCGTCAAACTTTGTCGAAGAACGGGCATGAAGATTCTTAGCTCGGGGCCAAGCCTCGCTCAACTTGCATTGGATTTTTGATAAAGTAGCATATTGTGAACCTAAAAATGATTTTTATAAAAAATCGTGAGCATCGTATCATGTAACTGTAGTTCATATCTGACCCACTTCCTACCGATTCAGCAGGAATTTGTCTTTTTCACCAAAGGTGGACGGAAAGGTTTCAGATCTCCTTGTTGGTACATTGTCCATATAAGATGGTCTAGTATTTTTGTATAATGTGGTGGTGCTTTTTTGAATTAGCCATTTGGTGGTTGCTTCACAAAACCTTTCGTTTTTTTATGCTCGGAAAATGGAAAATGCCTTTTTGGTGCGACAAAAAGGAAAACTTCCTCTTGCAACATTGTTTGCCATGCCATGATGCACATGTATGCACATTATGGCCACATTATCACGAACTATGCCTTGATTCTAGCCATAACATTGGTCATTTGACCCGAAAGCGAAGAAACCTCGAATGAGATAGGTCATTTTGTGAAGGTTTTTTGAGACATAATCAATATACCCAGTTTGATATTTTTCCTTCTAACTATGTCACATAATATAACACCACGCGAAAGTTTCGCACTATTTCGATCTTTTTTTAATTTTTATCCCCATTTTAAACTATCGTCAAACTTTGTCGAACAACGGGCATGAAGATTCTTAGCTCGGGGACAAGCCTCACTCAACTTGCATTGGATTTTTGATAAAATAGCATATTGTGAACCTAAAAATGATTTTTGTAAAAAATCGTGAGCATCGTATCATGTACCTGTAGTTCATATCTGACCCACTTCTTACCGATTCAGCAGGAATTTGTCTTTTTCACCAGAGGTGGACGGAAAGGTTTCATATCCCCCTGTTGGTACATTGTGCATATAAGATGGTCTAGTATTTTTGTAAAATGTGGTGGTGGTTTTTTGAATTAGCCATTTGGTAGTTGCTTCACAAAACCGTCCTTTTTTTATGCTCAGAAAATGGAAAATGCCTTTTTGGTGTGACAAAAATGAAAACTTCCTCTTACAACATTGTTTGCCATGCCATGATGCACATGTATGCATAATATGGCCACATTATCACAAACTATGCCTTGATTCTAGCCATAACATTGGTCATTTGACCCGAAAGCTAAGAAACCTCGAATGAGATAGGTCATTTTGTGAAGGTTTTTTGAGACATAATCAATATACCCAGTTTGATATTTTTCCTTCTAACTATGTCACATAATATAACACCACGCGAAGGTTTCACACTGTTTCGATCTTTTTTTAATTTTTTATCCCCGTTTTAAACTATCGTCAAACTTTGTCGAAGAACGGGCATGAAGATTCTTAGATCGGGGCCAAGCCTCGCTCAACTTGCATTGGATTTTTGATAAAATAGCATATTGTGAACCTAAAAATTATTTTTGTAAAAAATCGTGAGCATCATATCATGTACCTGTAGTTCATATCTGACCCACTTCCTACCGATTCGGCAGGAATTTGTCTTTTTCACCAGAGGTGGACGGAAAGGTTTCAGATCCTTCTGTTGGTACATTGTCCATATAAGGTGGTCTAGTATTTTTGTAAAATGTGGTGGTGGTTTTTTGAATTAGCCATTTGGTGGTTGCTTCACAAAACCGTCCGTTTTTATGCTCGGAAAATGGAAAATGCCTTTTTGGTGCGACAAAAAGGAAAACTTCCTCTTGCAACATTGTTTGACATGCCATGATGCACATGTATGCACAATATGGCCACATTATCACAAACCATGCCTTGATTCTAGCCATAACATTGGTCATTTGACCAGAAAGCCAAGAAACCTCGAATGAGATAGGTCATTTTGTGAATGAGATAGAATTGGAATTAAAAGAAATACAGAATGCAACTAACAGTAAGTTACATAAAGAACGACTGAAAATTAAGATACATAAAAGAACTGAAAATTAAGATACATGGCCAGATTAAGTCACAATTAGCCGAACTTGTTTCAGAATGTTGGAGTGATTCAGTCATGCTCCTGCCTACACCTGTAATACTCGCCAATGTAGTCGTCGTACTCGCCGCCGCCATCATCGCTATCGTCGTCGGGGTCGCCGTAATTGAACCTTGAAGGCTGAGTACGCGTGGGCTAGACTTGAGGGTAGCGCAGACGGGGGTTAGAGTCGGTGGCAGTGTCATAGGCCATGACGCTCTGGAGAGTCCGACCGCGCCACCATAGCCGACGGCCGGCCTCGTTGAAGTTTGGAGGAGGTGGGCCGTCCTCCTCGTGCCTGGCGAGCGCCCTCTCATGCCGATCCCTGAAGAAGTCTTCCCAAGTAGGGAAATAGTCGGGATGCCATCTGGGATTCCTCCGCTGCTTCGGCGTGAGCTCGAAGTAGTAGTGGTTCGTGATGGCCATCCGACGCGCCACACCTAGAGGGACAGGAGGAACCGGCATGCCTCCGGCGCTTAGCATCCAGCCGACGGGGAAACAGTATGGCAAGTGGGGCAGTTCGGTGCCAAAGCGCCTCCGCCTCCCTGGGGGTTAGTTCTACGGTGGAAGCCATGGGAAAGAGTGATGAGGTTGCAGATATGAGTCTAGAGATGTGCAATGACAATGGAGGCCAACCCTACATATATATAGTGAGAAATGGCTGGAGGGAAGAACCGACGGAAAAAAATGGCGGGAAGAAAAATGGCGGGAAAAAATGGCGGGAAGAAAAATGACAGGAAGAAATGGCAGGAAGAAAACTGGCTCATTTAATACATATATTGTTAACAGAAGAAATATGACATTGATTTCCATGTTGAGATACATATGTGTGCCAAAAATAGCTCAATTAATACATATAGTCAATCTTATGATCGCGTCGGCCGTAACCATGGAGTATCAGCACCGTTTAATAGGATGGTTGGGCCAGTCTTCACTCTGAAGGGCGGAATTTCATCAAACTTATTATAATCTTCTGACATGTCTGTCTTTTCCTCCACTCCCATGATGTTTCTTTTCCCTGAAAGAACTATGTGACGCTTTGGCTCATCGTGTGATGTATTTGTTTGCTTATTTTTTCTTTTTTCGGTTTGGTAGACATGTCCTTCACATAGAAAACCTGAGGCACATCATTGGCTAAGACGAATGGTTCGTCTAAGTTCTTGTCTACCTTCATAAAATTGTTGAGATCCACTGTTGTCATTCCGTACTTCTTGTCTACCTCAACCCCTCCTCCTGTTAGCTTGACCCATTTGCATCAAAACAAGGGGACCTTAAAATTAGGTCCATAGTCAAGTTCCCATATCTCCTCTATGAACCCATGTCGTGGTCTTTTGCCCATTGTCTTCTGCTGCATCGAAGCGGACACCACTATTTTGGTTGGTGCTCTTTTTATCTTGGCCTATCGTGTAAAATGTATTCTCATTTATCTCGTACCCTTGGAAAGTACATACAGTCGAAGATGGTGTCCTGGCCAACAAGTACAGCCGATCCCAACAGTGGTGTTATTCGTGAGAAGTCTTTGCAGCCAGCCGCCAAAACTCGCCATGTGTTCACTTATAATCCATTCATCAAACTGTCTCGGGTGTTTGAGGCGTATTAAATTCTTGTGTTCATTGATATACGGGGCAACCAAGATAGATCTTTGTAAAACCGTGTACTGTGCTTGATTGAGAGAATGCCCGTCCCTACATATCATTGCTTTACATCCTAGGGTGCCTTTTCCACGCAGTCTCCCCTCATGTTGTGATTCTGGAACACCAATCGCCTTAAGGTCAGGAATAAAATCAACACAGAACTCAATAACCTCCTTTGTTACATAGCCCTTGGAGATGCTTCCTTCTGGCCTAGCACGATTGTGAACATATTTCTTTAAGACTCCCATGTACCTCTCAAAGGGGAACATATTGTGTAGAAATACAGGACCGAGAATGGCAATCTCTTCTACTAGGTGAACCAGGAGATGCGTCATAATATTGAAGAAGGATGGTGGGAACACCAACTCAAAGCTGACAAGACATTGGGCCACATCTGTCTGTAACCCTGGTAGGATTTCTGGATCGATTACCTTCTGAGATATTGCACTGAGGAATGCACATAGCTTCACAATGGGTACTCAAACATTTTCAGGTAGAAGCCCCCTTAATGCAATCGGAAGCAATTGTGTCATAATCACGTGGCAGTCATGAGACTTCAGGTTTTGGAATTTTTTCTCTGCCATATTTATTATTCCCTTTATATTCGATGAGAAGCCAGACGGGACCTTGATACTGCTCAGGCATTCAAAAAAGATTTCCTTCTCTGCTTTGGTAAGATCGTAGCTGGCAGGAGTTAAGTGGCATCGTTTACCCTTCTCGTTCTCAGGATGCATAGGCTCTTCAGGGTCTTTCAAACGTTGCTGGTCCTGCCGTGCTTCCGGTGTATCTTTTGTCTTCCCATACACTCCTAGGAAGCCTAGCAGGTTCACGCAAACATTCTTCGTCATGTGCATCACGTCGATTGAAGAGCGGACCTCTAAGACTTTCCAATAGTGTAGGTCCCAAAATATAGATTGATTCTTCCACATGGGCGCGTGTCTGGCATCGTCATTCGGAACAGATAGACTGCCAGGACCTTTTCCAAAGATTACTTCTAGGTCCTTGACCATACCAAATACCTCCTCACCGGTACGGAGGACAGGCTTCCTCCGGGGTTCTGCCAGACGTTTGAAATGCTTGCCTTTCTTTCTTACTGGATGCAGGTTCGGAAGAAATCAGCGATACCCTAGGTACACAACCTTCTTACATTTATCCAAATATACACTTTCAGTCTCATCTAAACAGTGTGTGCATGCATTGTATCCCTTGTTTGTCTGCCCTGAAATGTTACTAAGAGCAGGCCAATCATTGATGGTTACGAAAAGCAATGCTCGTAGGTCAAATGGCTCCCCTTTGTGCTCATCCCACATACGTACACCTGGTTTGGCCCACAGCTGTAAAAGTTCTTCAACTAATGGCCTTAGGTACACATCAATGTCGTTGCCGGGTTGCCTCGGGCCTTGGATGAGCACTGACATCATAATAAACTTCCTCTTCATGCACAACCAAGGAGAAAGGTTAGAGATACATAGAGTCACAGGCCAGGTGCTGTGACTGCAGCTCTGCTCACCAAAAGGATTCATGCCATCTGTACTTAGACCAAACCTTAAGTTCCTTGCGTCACGTGCGAAGTCCGGGTACTCTCGCTCGACTTTTCTCCACTGTGACCCATCAGCGGGGTGTCTCAACATCACGTCTTTCTTACGGTCTTCCATGTGCCATCGCAACAACTTGGCATGCTCTTTATTTCTGAAGAGACGTTTTAACCGTGGTATTATAGGAGCATACCACATAACCTTGGAAGGAACCTTCTTCCTAGGGGCCTCGCCCTCAACATCGCCAGGATCGTCTTGTCTGATCTTATACCGTAGTGCAGTGCATACCGGGCATGCATCCAAATTCTCGTAATTCTCACCGCGGTAGAGGATGTAGTCATTAGTGCATGCATGTATCTTCTGCACGTCTAATCCTAGAGGGCAGACAACCTTCTTTGCTTGGTATGTACTGCCGGTCAACTCATTATTTCTTGGAAGAAGATTCTTCATTTTTACCAACAACTTTGAAAATCTTGCGTCGTCCACACCGTTCTCTGCCTTCCATTGTAGCAAATCTAGTGTGGTACCTAGCTTTTTGTGGCCATCTTCGCAAGTTGGGTACAACAATATTTTGTGATCCTTTAACATCTGCTCCAGCTTCTCCTTCTCCTTTTCAGTTTCACATTCTTCCTTTGCATCAGTAATGGCCCGGCCAAGATCGTCATCAGCGGGCCCATCTGCTGCCTCTTGATCTTCATTATCTACCCCCGTTGCAATATCATCATATTCAGGATACATATTATGATAGTTGTCATCATCCTCTTCTTCTTTGTTGTCTTCCATCACAACCCCTTTTTCTCCGTGCTTGGTCCAATAATTATAGCTGGGCATGAAACCGGATCGAAGCAGGTGGGCGTGAATGGTTCTGGTATTTGAGTAGTCTTTCTTGTTCTAACAGTGAACACACGAACAACACATAAAACCATTGTGACCATGGTTTGCATTAGCCACAACGATGAAATTTTGGAGGCCCGTAATGTACTCGGAAGTGCGTCAGTCACCGTACATCCATTGCCGGTTCATCTGCATTAATATATAGTATATATCAAAAATTAATAGGGAGATGACCATTTATATATAGTACATCAATGACACATGAAAGGATAGTTGCCGACCTCAACCGAGAAGGAAAGAGCAACGAGAAAACTTATTTCGAGCTCTCGGGCATTTCACCGAACACCTCTTGTGCATAGGAAAAAAACAAACTAGCACACCTCACACCCTCTTGCTAGGCTCCAAAATGAGAGAGTGAAAAAATGGAAGAGAGGGGTGTGGGCTACGGTGTGTTATATACCCCCCTTTAACACCGGTTCAAGCCACGAACCGGTGTTAAAGGGCACGAACCGGTGTTAAAGGGGGCCTCCTTTTTGCTGCACGGGTCCCGCTGATACGCCCCCCCCCCTTAACACCGGTTCGTAGAAGAACCGGTGTTAAAGCCCATTTCCAGGCTCAACAAAAGGCCTCGTTTTCACTAGAGATCGTTAATTATTCTTAAATTGAGATTAACAAATTGTTCCTACTGATGTGTAAACTATTTTTAGATAAATGACGCTTTATTATTTAAAGAGTTTTTTTTGCGAAATTATTACTTAAAGAGTTTTGATATGCAAACTATTAGTAGTGTACCCATTGCATTGGGTAGTAAACAAGCCTTCTTTTTCTGTCGATCCATGCACTGAATTTGCTATTATTTGATCCCTAAAATGTTATTTCAGATCTTCTTTTGTGAACAGTATGTTGTGCTTTCTTCTCTCTCTGTCTCGCTCTGGTCTCTACACGATTAAATATTGTTGGGAAGGGCTCCAAATGGATCTCTAGTTAATTCCTCTTGCATACCCCACTAGTTGAAAAAAATGTTAAAATTCCTCACGCAAACCCGATCGATTGACTGTTGCAGTTTAGAAGCAGTTTGCCTCTATGAGTAACATGAAGCCGGTTATCTAACATGGAAATATGAAGGAAAAAAAACTAGTGCACATGTGCAGAGACGGTCATTTTGTGCAACAGACGGTTATCTAACGTGGCTACAGGGAGACTTCACACTCTTGTTGTGGACAACTCGATTGCCAACGGAAATCTGGTATTGTGCCGTTTTGTGATTACACGGGTCACTCTCTTGCTCCTTGTTTGTTGCTGCAATATGCATGTGAGAGCAAAAATGAAGTTCACGGTAGACTTATCCGGATGTCTCTTGAGGTATTCCTTTCCCGGTGCCACATATTCCTATGTCATCTCAACTTATTACGAATTTCCTATCTGGAGTTTTAGACTGGTGAGATGTTGATGTACGCAAGGCAACTAGTACATTCGCAACTCTCGTCCAAAAGTAATACTCCCTCCGATCCATATTACTTGTCGTTGAAATGGATGTATTTAGCACTAAAACATGTCTAGATACATCCATCTTAATGACAAGTAATATGGATCGGAGGGAGTACTATTATAGCGGATGAGTGGATGTTTATCACCGGGTGAGTGGATAGATGTTTCATCAAGAAAGGCCTGGAGGCAGGTACATATAGGCACGGATGACAAAGGCGTAGTAGTTGCATGGCATTGAATGGCAAGGTTATATAATACTACTAATGTTTAATACTATCACATCTATAATGTTTAGTATCATATAGTTATGTCAAATTCTTAGGGTATTTACCTATTTGTAGAATCCCGGCGCAATTTTTATACAAGATGTTTAGTTGTTTAGTACCATATAATTGTCATAGTCTTATATGGTATCACATGGCAAAGATTTCATACACCTCACTCTAACGTTAGCTAACCATACCCATGGAGAAAATGTAGAAAAAAAATTCATCTACATTTACATAGATTGTGGTTTTCTCCAAGCACCCTCGATTGCCAACATATTTGGCAACTGGCTACATGGGATTGAGCACAAGTTCAGAATCCTTAATAGGGTGGGAGTGTTTGTTGTTATTTAGTCGCTATGCCTATGTAGAAATAATAAGGTTTTTAAAAGATAAAATGTCTTCTCTTATGCATGTTATCTACCGATACACCGTTATGCTTTATTCATGGTCGTCTCTACATGTGGAGTTTCGCTGCCTGTTTACGAAGGTTTTGGAGGATACGCGAAGGATATTTTTCTTGATATAGATGGGCATCGTGATCTTAGAATTGGCCCTCCATCTCCTTACACGGCATGTTGTATCCATTGATATCATGTATTTTGCCTTTTTCTGTTTAGTTTCTTTTGTTCGAAATGTTGGCGGATGTGTTCATCTTAATTATCAGAGGCAATGTGTAATACTTAAACTTTTTAAATAATAACGTCCATTTCCAAAATTTTTTTTGGCAAACTTTAATCTAAAAATGTCTAGATTACCATCAAACCAAGCCTCAAAAATATTCATAAGATGTTCTTTAATGATGTCTCAATAATATTAATAGAACATAAAAAAAAGGTCATCAGGGCCTGGAGCACCATCAGAATAAGAACTAAACATGGTTTGTCTAACCTTTGCCTTAGTAAACCTACTTTCTAGCATATGATTCTCCTCATGTTTTATTTTTTTATAATCAGAGAAGAAATCTTCTTTTAAGCTAACACCAGGTACCTCTTCATGCGTGAAGAAATCCATATAGTAGTCGGTTGCAATTTTAAACATTTTCTTGGTCTCAGTCACAAGGCCATGAGGGTCATTCAAGACATGGATCATTTTGTTCCTCCTCCTATGATTAGAAACTGCATGAAAATAAGTATTATTCATATTTCCTTTACAGTGAGATCATGTATTTCAACGGAGTGGACTCGTTGATGAACCGATCATCGTTTACGCGCTTTTCTCAGCGTGTTTGGTGCCGCGGCACTCAGCTTCTTCGACACCCCCGGAGGCGCTCGTCGGTCTCAAGGAGCACACCAGGGCGTAGCCGTCGCACTTGAACGTGTACTAGGACGTAGCCGTCGCACTTAAACTCCATAACAAACGAAGAAGAAGAGCTCTTGCAGCTGGAATTGAGGACATATCTCTTGGTTGGTTTATTAGGCCATTGCGTCCTTTTGTTAATATGTGGGTTTAAATTTTTACTATGGATTATATGTACCAGTGAATTCAATGTATTATTATAATTTCTATTATTATTATTCTGCATATTTCTAATAAGATATGTTTCTAATTATATGATTTCGCAATTAAAAAGTTTCATGGCTATCAATACTAGATTGTAGGATGGTGAATTATATATCTACCAAAGCTTATGCAAGTTCTTTTTGCAATGCTTAAATTTATTAGATAATAAATAGGAACTTATATTTGTTGTTTGTTTTCTAACTTTGAATCATGTAATCATGCCTTAATAAGGCACATAGGACATCACTATGAGTTTTCTTTTGTGTTATCCACGTGTGTAGGTTTTTACATTGCACTCAGTGTTTCTAAAGGAAACAATATGTTTCACAACTTCTGTGAGATATTTCCAAACTCAATAAAATTGTTTCTAACACATAATATCAATATTCGTGAAAAAATATATTTAGTTATGAAGTTACTTTGTGCATATTAAATATGTTTCCCTCGCCTTTGCGAGGGCCACCATGCTAGTTGAACCAAAGGTTTCATGGTGCAGAGATCAACGATTTAAAAGGTGTAGTGGATCTTCACTTTGCAATAAGCTCAAATGGAGGACCAATTAGACCATTGAGCCAAATGGTGGATTCTCTAATGCTACCCAGTCTCAGAATATTGAAATATAGAATTGTGAATGGATAATCCGCATTACATAGAACATCGACAACTTGTCACATACGTCCACATGAAGCTAGCGGCATGGTGGGGAATGAAAATGCAGAAGGTAATGCGCGCGGCTGGTGATATCTACACTACAGCACGCGACGGCTACGCCGACGGCAAAAAGCCCTCGGCGTAGCCAGCTTTGCCGTCGGCATACGCTACGCCGAGGGCTGCCGTCGGCGTAGCCCTCTCGGCGAAGGTCTCCCTCGGCGGAGCAAAAATGGCCGTCGGCGTAGCAAACAACCGTCGGCGTAGAGCTACGCCGACGGCCGAGGCGGGCCCGTCGGCGTAACGGCCGTCGGCGAACGGCGGCGCTGCCGTTAGACGGCCGCTAACGGCGCACCGTATACGCTGATGACCCTACCCTCGGCGTACGGTGGCCACGTGGCACCCGCTGGACCTCCCCAGGAGGGGGCTACGCCGACGGCCTCGCCCTCGGCGTATGTGGACGCGTGTCCACCGCCTGGGCCTCCCAGGCTGGCGCGAGGCTGGCGCTAGGCCGACGGCCTGCCCTCGGCGTAGGCGCAGGTGCTACGCCGACGGCAGTGCCCTCGGCGTAGCCCTGACCATATGGCACATGGCAGAGGGCTACGCCGAGGGCATTGCTGTCGGCGTATCACATGCACAGTTTTTTTTTAATTTTTCACAGCAGCAGCAGCACTCACAGCAGCCATACATCGTCCATACATCCATGCATACATCCATATGCAATATATATTCCACACCAATTGAAACAATATCACATATGCCATACATGTATCAACATCAGTGATACAAGATCATCCATACATTAGTCATACAAGATCATCGACATTATCACACATGCCTACAACTCTGGAGGAGAGAGGGTGTACCCGCGATCTCCCCTGGTGAAAAGTGGCGACCTCTGGCGAGGGTTGCGTCCAGTAGAAGCAGCAGAAGAGCCACCTGGCAAGGGAGTAGGAGAAGTGTGAAGCTCGGGTGAACCACCTGCAGAATGGTCAGGAGATAGACCATTGTCATAAAGCGGTGTGATCTGACGCCCATCCGGCGAGGCGTGGCCAAAGTGCCGGTTCCCAGAAGCTCCCGTTCCCTACATGTTGCCTACATGTTAGCAACTTATGAGGCAAAGTAAAGCGATAACCAGTGGGTTAGCAAAGAACTTACCGGTGTCGATGCGTAGTAGGTCCTAGCGAAGCTGTCCTTCGATTGCAAAAATGGCGCCGGACCTGGCATGGGAGGCATGGGCCCTAAATCTCTATTCTGGCCAGTTTGAATATTCACCATCATGGCCTGCAAGATAGTTTAGAAGTCAGGCCGTAGTACAACAAACGGGGGGAAGTGGGACTTGTATCTTTTGCAAAAATAAAGGTTCGGACTTACATTTACGTATTGCATGTAGATCGCATTCGCCTCCTGATGCTGCCAAAAGGCCACCTGATATTCCTCATGAGCGGCATCGTAGGCCGCGTCTAACTCAGGCTACAATTTCAAATACAAGGAATCTCGTCAGCGGTTAGCCATGCAGGAACAGAAGTCATAAAGATGATGAAAACGAGAAAAACTTACATCCTCGACGGAGCGACGAGGCTGGCCACGAGGCGGGATAGGTGGGCCGTCGGCGGGTTAGGTAGCCTTGAGACGGCTGAAGCTCGTGCTGAGGGTAGGCTTGACCTTCTTATTCAGAATCTTGAGGCGTCCATGCTGCAATCCGTGCCCCGACAGGACCAACGACTCCTCGTCGATCTCCGCGTGAATGGGGTCATCCACATGGGGGTGACGAGCCTTCACCATCGTGCTGTAGTTCCCCAAGTCGTTCTGGGCAGTGCCGAAGTACACGGGCAACGAGGGTTGAGGCTCCGAGTAATTGGGCTTCCTTCGCCGCATCATCTCAAAGACGACGACGTCATGAATCACCTCCCCGGGTTGTGCCTCGGCCACCTGTATCGCAAAAAGAAATATTATGCATATGAAGTACAAACATGACGAGAAATACACGCAGGTCGTTCTATGTATATACGTACCACCTTTCCCTTGAAGCGGTCAAAGTTGCGGTTTCCCGCGCAGTGCGTTCCACCATCGCCTCGGTTATCCGCGTTCCGCCTCGACAAGGCTGCAAACTCCTCGTCTTCTCTGAGCCACCTCGTCCTAACCAGCTCCTCCCATGCGAGTCGATGCGCCTCAGCCCAATCGGGGATAACCTGAAATGCAATACTCAACTCCAGACAATGCAATGGCAACTTAGCAGCAATGTAGAATCTTATTGACATTTTACTCACCGACATATACTCTTCTGGCGTCATCGAGTACTCAGGATTAGGGTTCCTACCGACAATGTCTTCCTTCCGGACCCTCACGCCCCTGTCAGTCCAGAAGTGGCTAGCGGCCGTGACCTTCTGTAACTACCTCAGTGAATTACGCTCCTAGTTACAAGCCTGGATGAGCGGAAATGGTTGAAATAGTACGGTGGGGCCCAAATGCCACTCACAGGTAGACCTTTCGGCCGTCCCAACCATTTCCAAACATCAGGACAAGAACGGACGGCGTAATCGGCAGGCGAAGGGATCAACTACATACACAAATGAGTATGTATGCAAGCCACCATACAATAGTACATCAGAGCCATTCCATCTAAAAAGAAAGGAAATATAGCAACGCCATACGGCAAGATTCAAATGTCCTAGATAGATATAGTAGTTTAGGATATCTCCTCATACATCAAACATCAGAGTATCAGGCGGAAGCGGCAAACAAGATCCGAGTACGGATAAGAAGCAAATCGGCATAAGATGCCCCATAAATAAACACATCCCGCCCACAGATCTCACGGATCCCCGTTCCCGGAATCTCTACACCGAATGATCGTTGCCCACATCGTCCGTCTCCTCCACCCAGTATCCATCTTGTGAGTGTACCTGTTCATCTGAATCAAATAATTTATCGTGTGAGACCCTAGGGGTACTCAGCAAGTCTTTATGCCTCTAAAGGGGACACAACCTGGGGTGACGCAATTGCAGCAAAAGATAAACCCTAACAATTCTATAGATACTCGCTAACCATCCGCCTAACCATAGATAGACGGATGTCCATGAATTAATGACAACAGTTATAACGGTAATATTAACAGATCCATCCTCCTCCTCGCTTACCAACGAGGAAGCGGACGAACAACCTCCCCATCCGTTGGCAGTTTTATTATCCATTCCATGAGTATTGCACTATTTACTAGTCAGTTATTTGGTCACATTAAAAACGGTACTTTAGTTATACTTGTCTATGATCAAGAAACTGTGCTCCAAGTCGTCCATAACCGCGGACATGGCTTTCAGAAAGTTTTACCCTGCAGGGGTGCACAAATAGCAACACACACTCGATCAACCTCGGAAAAACCAAATCAAAACCCAACGAGGCCTTCACGAGAAAGCAATCACAGGATTCAGAAATATTTCAGGGGGCCACCCCATTGAGTACACCCGCAACGAAGCTAGCTGACTCCGAGACGGACTCAAGGTTTGGGTGGACGGCTGTAAACGACTGGGAACCCGAAAGTGTGACTAGGCTTGTCGATACCGCGAAATCGTGTCCCGATCCTAACAAGACAGTGCTCCTTGCACAATCGAATAAAGCAAAGAAAGCATGGCATAAGTACAGGATAGTAAATAAAACCTCAAACTAGTTTGTGGCCCCAAGAAATAAGAATGAATCAAGCTCTGGCTCAGGGGGGTCCATAAGCCTCCCGGATGTGGATAGCGCGAATATTCAAGGAACAGGAATCAAGTACTCGGGGTCCTACGGGACGCAAGTGAGCATGAAAAACCAAATAGCAGATATTGCTCACCGGTGCCACTTTCATTAGTTATCCCATACTACTCAGGTTAAGTTGTTTAGGTACCTCGTTATCCATCAGACACTCACATACCCTACACATGCTGTTCTACGACTCGCATGGCTCAACCAACTCCTGTAGTAATGGCTCAAGGGATGGAGGAACAAGCTTTGGTGGGGTTTAAAAGTAAAGGCTATGCAATACTTGGAATTCAGTTTAATGCAATCGCGACTCAATGATGCAAGAATAAGATAGAGGCAATAGGTACTATATGTATGCAAGCATGTGGTAGTGCTTGCCTGGCAGCTCAGTTGAAGCGCGAGAAGGATCTGGGTAGTGCTCCTGGTTTTCTTAATATATCCCCTGCTCAGCGTCTATTCGAAGAAGAACCAAACAAACAAGGGCCAACATAAATAAAGTGCACAAGCATATGAATAAAATGCGTCAAGCAAACAATCATGCCATGATGTATGATGCACAATTTGCATGGCAATAAAGTAGCATGGCATGGGTGAGGTGTGGAATACAAGAAATAAACTTTTTATGGAGTTTGGTCACATTTTATCCTCATATTAGTTGCTGTTTACATTATATTTATATGATGCATGCTGCAAAACAGAACATGGAATGCATAAACAGAAAGGTCTCGTCGAGCTAATCAATTTAGGCATATCATTTGTTAAATTTGGAGTTACAAGTCAAACGTTATTAATTAATTAAGAAAAGGGCATTTTATTGTAATTTAAGTCAACTTGAAATTTAAAGTGTGTAAAATATATTTTGGATGGCATATTTGAAATCCTCACATTTTTCTGATTTGAAAACATATATTATTTGTATTATTTGGATTTGTATTTTAAAAGTTATTATAAATCTGATTTGGATTTGAATTTAAAACATTTTCTGGAAATTTAAATCAAAACAGAAAACCAGAAAAATACTTTGGTCACCCAGCCGATTCTGAGACCAGACGGGTGGGCCAGTTGCTGGCTGGGACAACACGCGCGCAGAAAGGTTTTTCCCACCGCGGCTCTGCCTAGCCTGCGTGGATGACAAGCGGGCCCAGCGGCCACGGGCCCACGTGACAGAGGATGATAAAGACGTGGCTGACAGGAGGGGGGTACCGGACCGCGGGTTAAGGGTAAGAATCTATGGGGTGCTTTTTATAAAATGGACGGGGAGGCTGACTGGTGGGGCTAGCGAGGAGCCCGGGTTGAGGCAGGAAAAGGTGCAGGAGGGTATGTGCAAAAAGGGCACAGCCACTGTTTTTCTTCTCTGCTTGCTGCCGTCCGATCGGTGTCCGTCCGCGCGGAGCGCGGCGCGCGGGGATCGAACCGGGGACGCGAGGGTGTACGCTGGGGGTGCGTGCCGGTGCGGTAGCGCTAGGGTTGGTGACAGGAGGTTGGATGCAGGCTAGAAGAGGCTGGCGTGGCGCGGGGAGGCTGCAGACTGCAACGGACGGCGCGCACGGTGGGTGTTCGATGAAACGATCGGCGGCGCTAGGGCGGTACGGCGAGGCGGAAGGTGTCAGGGGAGAAGGGAGGCTCACCGCGGAGAGGTTGGTGGGGTCGGATCGTGCCGGAGCGCAAGGAAACGACGAGGATGCTGGCGATCTGGAGCTAGGGTTTCGGCTCGGGGCGTCTCGGAGTGCAGCGGGTACAGGCCTCCTCCTCCTTGACGACGTGGACAGGGGCGATGCAGGTGCTCGGCTCGGCCTTCCTCGACACCTGGACGTCGCGCCCGCCGCCTGGTACGGTGTCGTCGAGAGGAGGCCGACGGAAAGGTGGCGATCGGTGGTAGACGGTGGTGGAGAGGAAGGGGAGGAGAGGGGAGGCTCGGGGGGATCTGGCGACGCCAGAGAAGCCATGTGGGAGGGGAAAGGAGGGAGAGGGAGAAGATAGGGACGGGAGAGGAGAGGTGCCGTGGGGGAGTGGTTGGAGATAAAGGTGGCTTCGGCCACCTTTTCCCTCCTCTCCTTCACGTGCTCGGGCAGGGCAGGGCAGGGTAGGCGCATGGGGAGGGTCTGCAGATGGGACCAGAGAGAGGAGAATGGAAGGCTCGGGTGGGGCTAGCCCAGCAGGAAGAGAGAAAGAGAGAGAAAAAGGGAGGGAAGGCTCGGGTGAGCTAGGGTTAGAGGGATGGGGTGGCTCGGGTTGGGGCTCTAGGGTTGGGGCGAGGCAGATGGGTAGCTAGGTGGGGTTTGCTGGCAGGGAGAGGGGGAGCTCGGTTGGTGAGAGGAGAGGGTGAGGTGAGAGAGGTGTTTGGGGTAAGGGATGGTTTGGTGGTTAGGGTTTACTCAAGCCCCCAAGCAAGATCATGCATGAACAGGAGGGGAGCAGGGTGTGATGCAGATATGGAGATGTGAGAGAGGCTTGATGGCCACATGGCAAGGGTACACCAACAAGGTGGAAAGGTTGAGAGAGAAGAGAGATATCAAAAGAGATAAAGCACCCAAAGATCCAAGTAAAAACCCAAAGAGTGGAAAAGGGGTGATGATTGCATGGACCATGCATAAACATTATTGCTAGGTTTTATCTTGTGAAAACAAAATAAATATCCATGCATTTATACATATGCATTCCAAAATATGGAATAAAGCCAAGCTAAAAGAAGTGAAAGGATGCCCCATGTGGAGTAGATGGAGGTGACCATATTTGAATAAAAATGGGACTTGCTAGTGTGTATGTGCCACTAGGTATTTAGTAAGCCCAAAAATATCCCAACATGAGAATAACCCCAAACCAACCCATATGGAAGCTAGGTAAAAAGGTTCCACTCACAAGGCATGCAAAGGTGGCCATGTGGCTCTCATACACCAATAATGTGAAAA
This sequence comes from Avena insularis, assembly GCA_023614405.1. Taxonomy (NCBI): domain Eukaryota; kingdom Viridiplantae; phylum Streptophyta; class Magnoliopsida; order Poales; family Poaceae; genus Avena; species Avena insularis. The sequence continues at coordinate 39,718,830 of CM042691.1, read as the reverse complement.
CAAAATGGTGCATATATGAGAGCATGTGGAGATAGAATTGGATCCATCCCAACCCACATGAGCTAGAGGTAAAACCAAATAAGTTGCAATGCTCATATATGGTGGAATGGTGGAATGATGGGGTGATGGCAAGAAAGGTGGTGGAGTGGAATAAAAGATATGCCCCCAAATCAACTTGGGCATTTAAACAATATATCAATAACCAAATACAATATCAAGAGGCAAATACAATTAACAATGTATATGAGAGAAGAACCAAACCAAAAAGGGTTTTATATGATGCTCAAATGCAAGGTGGCATGATGACATGAGCATGATATAATTATGATGCAACAATTATATGTAGGAAGTAGCATTTATATAGACTAGGCTAGTAGCATTGCAATTGTTAGATAATTGGGATGCTACAACTCTCCCCCACTAAACAAGAATCTCGCCCCGAGATTCCTAGGAAAAAGAAAACAACACAAGGAGAGGCGGTGTTCGAACGAAGTTGACCCTCACGTTCCCAAGTTGATGAACAACGGAATGGTGCGACCACTACACCTTGCAAAACTTGCTAGACTTGTTGTAGTCTTATGCTTTGCTTGAGAACATCGGGTTAGAAGAGTTGAATGATTGTGAGACAAGAAGGATAGGATGGGCATAGCTCCGGTTTTCCCAAGAACATGATAAAAGACTAGAACCACTTGTGAAAGAAAAGGAGAAGATGATGTATCATGGATAAAGAAAGACACACCATTAAGATTAAAGATTTACCGATACGAGAGAGGATGAATCTTTGTCTCACGGAAGAAAGGAGCTAGATTGGAGAGGTTTTGAACCACTATTACAATAGCATCGTATCTTCTCTCGGATTTGAGAAATGAAGTTCGGAAACAATATTGCCTTCAAACAATAGAGTCCCTTGATATCAACAGAAAGATTTAGTTAGACATCGTCGGATTAGATTCTTCTTGCCGTAAGAACCAAGGATCACGCAGTTTAGGTGCGCAGATATAACTTCCAGAGATGGATGTGAAGCGATCATGGTGGAATCGAGAAGCAAAGAATATGGAGGATCTGAGTTTATTGTAGAGATACTTATTGCTTTCTTTAGCCTTGAGGCTAACACAATAGATTTGGTGATGGCATCGACCATAATTGGCTTTACTACAGAAAAAGAATTGATGAAACAAAGAGAGAGATAGTTTCCTTTAATCTTGTTTGGGGATGCCGAGCATCGGTAGAATGACGAGGACAGAAAAGAGTTTGCGTTTGTTTCCACCAGATAATTGGCTCCGTGTAGAAAGGATGAGATCACCAACAAGAGATTATTGATTACTTTCTTCGAAAGAGCACTCCGGAAAAACAAGGACGGAAGTAAAAGTATCAAGGGATAAAGGCCACTTCTAACTTCCGTGGAATGAGTGAAATCACATTAATTCACCAATTCAATGTACAAGAGCGAATGATAAGAGTAGTGGTATGGTAGCTACTCCATCCCGCACTCAAAGCATTACTCCGCACATGAATAAGAAAATCATGCAACCCAACTACCAAAACAGACTGAAGGTGTTGGCAAAAACTCATAGAACTCCGTTAGAAAACAAGGATAGATGCAAACGATTCGCCGGATTCATAGATAGATAAAGAAGATGATGTTGTCATCATGTTGGAAGTACCAAGCCACCGGAAAGATATAAAGGAAGATCACGGAGACAACTGCAAAATTTCACAGATATAGAAAAAGATAGCACCACTTGAACAGAAGGAATACAAGATCTGGAAGGTCTTCATGGCCTCCGGTGGATTGAGCATAGACGATAGAGCGAGAGGGTTTCAAGAGATTACTTAACGAGATTGAGGTGAAAGAACTCCATGTTCTTCTTGAAATGATTGAGAGAGATTTAGCAGCCTCGAGGAAATCTTCAGCGGAACGACGATGATAACTTGCCAACAAGGAACAACTCCGGATTGGTTGAAGATGGAGGATGGAATTAACAATGGACTTGCTGATTCCAGAGTTGAAGTAATGTATTTAGAAGAAGGACGTGGTCGAGATATGTGACTTCAAAAAGTCAGAATTCTCACTTTGAGACTTTGCACACAGGCAGTGCTCACGAAGCTCGAGAGAAAGAGACATAGATGATCTTCCATGTCCTTCCATTGATATCAAATAGGCAAGCATATCATCAATATATACCACCATGGATTAACAAGATATTCCCAGAATACCAAGTTCAAGAGGCGGGAGAACGAACAAATGCTCGAAACACTTCTCGAGCTCAACGCTCTTTGAAAGATCAACGTTACGAGTAAGGGTTCCTGTTGAAGAAGATGCGCTGACAGAATAGGTTAACTGGTCCTTCGGAAGAAAAAGAGATGTCACCTGGTTCACATTGTCGATCGGATCACCGGTTACAAAGATAAAGAGATCTTGGATAAGAACCGATGATAGATCATACCTTAAGCAAAGCTATCAGAGACGAAAAGATGCAATTCCCTCGTATCCAGGAGAATTGTGCCGATATGGGGTTCAAAAGGATGTGCAGCATGATGGACAGATGATAGACCGCCGTAGTGCTTGGAGAAACTCTGGATTGCCAAAGATGCTTGAATATGCATAGATATGATCGCGGTGTACTCAAAATCACAGGATACAACCGTCACCATTTGGAGGATAGTGGTGATTGCATTTTCCATATTCCACTCAATCATTCAGATCGATATGACACTTATCATGAGTGGAATATAGCTAGGCCGAGAACCAAATTACAATCACCAGCATCGGATCGACACATGTTATGTAATTAGCCCAAGAGAATTGGAGATGAAATGAAACTTTAGGATTAAGCGCCGGTGACAAAAGAATGAGTTAGCATGGACATGCTGATAAAAGGGAGATAGATAATGTTTCACACACGACTGAAAAGGAGTGTGGAAGCACAGATGTATCAAAGAAAAATTTTCCGCATTTTTCGGCATTAAAATACCAATAGATGCGCAAAAACACTTATCAGGTAGCGGTATACCAATAGTTGCTAATCGCTACCTGATGGTTTCACAGAATGTGGAGTTGCTAGAAGGAAGGACACCCTTAAGAAGATGGCACCGGTTAACAAGGAGTCAGATAGATCGCGCCGGTATTCAAAAGCCTGTCAGTATGGAATGTACCAACAGTTGATAACCAAAGGCAGATAAAGATAACATGTTGGATACAACAGATAGACAAGGAATTACACACACACACACACTCAACCTATGGTACTACGGAAACCCAGAACACGTGAATCCTAGTTTGAACTTTAAGAAGAGGATTGAAAACATTACACTTCCTTACCAGAAAAGGGTGGTGGGTGGGTAAGAAGAAAAGTGGAAGCAGTCCTACTCTCGCGTTTTGTTTTTCCCTAGTATACATAACTACCAAAAATATTTGCTAGACTGACAACGACCATTTGGCTGAGACCCTGAAGTGCGGGATGGCTCTGATACCAATTGTAACTACCTCGGTGAATTACGCTCCTAGTTACAAGCCTGGATGAGCGGAAATGGTTGAAATAGTACGGTGGGGCCCAAATGCCACTCACAGGTAGACCTTTCGGCCGTCCCAACCATTTCCAAACATCGGGACAAGAACGGGCGGCGTAATCGGCAGGCGAAGGGATCAACTACATACACAAATGAGTATGTATGCAAGCCACCATACAACAGTACATCAGAGCCATTCCATCTAAAAAGAAAGGAAATATAGCAACGCCATACGGCAAGATTCAAATGTCCTAGATAGATATAGTAGTTTAGGATATCTCCTCATACATCAAACATCAGAGTATCAGGCGGAAGCGGCAAACAAGATCCGAGTACGGATAAGAAGCAAATCGGCATAAGATGCCCCATAAATAAGCACATCCCGCCCACAGATCTCACGGATCCCCGTTCCCGGAATCTCTACACCGAATGATCGTTGCCCACATCGTCCGTCTCCTCCACCCAGTATCCATCTTGTGAGTGTACCTGTTCATCTGAATCAAATAATTTATCGTGTGAGACCCTAGGGGTACTCAGCAAGTCTTTATGCCTCTAAAGGGGACACAACCTGGGGTGACGCAATTGCAGCAAAAGATAAACCCTAACAATTCTATAGATACTCGCTAACCATCCGCCTAACCATAGATAGACGGATGTCCATGAATTAATGACAACAGTTACAACGGTAATATTAACAGATCCATCCTCCTCCTCGCTTACCAACGAGGAAGCGGACGAACAACCTCCCCATCCGTTGGCAGTTTTATTATCCATTCCATGAGTATTGCACTATTTACTAGTCAGTTATTTGGTCACATTAAAAACGGTACTTTAGTTATACTTGTCTATGATCAAGAAACTGTGCTCCAAGTCGTCCATAACCGCGGACACGGCTTTCAGAAAGTTTTACCCTGCAGGGGTGCACAAATAGCAACACACACTCGATCAACCTCGAAAAAACCAAATCAAAACCCAACGAGGCCTTCACGACAAAGCAATCACAGGATTCAGAAATATTTCAGGGGGCCACCCCATTGAGTACACCCGCAACGAAGCTAGCTGACTCCGAGACGGACTCAAGGTTTGGGTGGACGGCTGTAAACGACTGGGAACCCGAAAGTGTGACTGGGCTTGTCGATACCGCGAAATCGTGTCCCGATCCTAAACAGTACAGGTGCTCCTTGCACAATCGTAAATAAAGCAGTAAAGCATGGCATAAGTACAGGATAGTAAATAAAACCTCAAACTAGTTTGTGGCCCCAAGAAATAAGAATGAATCAAGCTCTGGCTCAGGGGGGTCCATAAGCCTCCCGGATGTGGATAGCGCGAATATTCAAGGAACAGGAATCAAGTACTCGGGGTCCTACGGGACGCAAGTGAGCATGAAAAACCAAATAGCAGATATTGCTCACCGGTGCCACTTTCATTAGTTATCCCATACTACTCAGGTTAAGTTGTTTAGGTACCTCGTTATCCATCAGACACTCACATACCCTACACATGTTCTCACGACTCGCATGGCTCAACCAACTCCTGTAGTAATGGCTCAAGGGATGGAGGAACAAGCTTTGGTGGGGTTTAAAAGTAAAGGCTATGCAATACTTGGAATTCAGTTTAATGCAATCGCGACTCAATGATGCAAGAATAAGATAGAGGCAATAGGTACTATATGTATGCAAGCATGTGGTAGTGCTTGGCAGCAGCCTTGAAGCGAGAAGGATCTGGGTAGTGCTCCTGGTTTTCTTAATATATCCCCTGCTCAGCGTCTATTCGAAGAAGAACCAAACAAACAAGGGCCAACATAAATAAAGTGCACAAGCATATGAATAAAATGCGTCAAGCAAACAATCATGCCATGATGTATGATGCACAATTTGCATGGCAATAAAGTAGCATGGCATGGGTGAGGTGTGGAATACAAGAAATAAACTTTTTATGGAGTTTGGTCACATTTTATCCTCATATTAGTTGCTGTTTACATTATATTTATATGATGCATGCTGCAAAACAGAACATGGAATGCATAAACAGAAAGGTCTCGTCGAGCTAATCAATTTAGGCATATCATTTGTTAAATTTGGAGTTACAAGTCAAACGTTATTAATTAATTAAGAAAAGGGCATTTTATTGTAATTTAAGTCAACTTGAAATTTAAAGTGTGTAAAATATATTTTGGATGGCATATTTGAAATCCTCACATTTTTCTGATTTGAAAACATATATTATTTGTATTATTTGGATTTGTATTTTAAAAGTTATTATAAATCTGATTTGGATTTGAATTTAAAACATTTTCTGGAAATTTAAATCAAAACAGAAAACCAAAAAGATGAAATGAAAAAACTTTGGTCAAGAAAAAAGTAAAACTTTGGTCACCCATACCCCCCATGCACCAACCACGACGGGTGGGCGATTCTTGGCTGGGACAACACGCTACAGAAAAGTTTTTTCCCATGCTGCCATTAGCCACGTGGATGACCATAAAGCCAGCCCACGGCCCACGGTGTGAGGATGATAAAGACGTGGCTGACAGGAGGGGGGTACCGGACCGCGGGTTAAGGGTAAGAATCTATGGGGTGCTTTTTATAAAATGGACGGGGAGGCTGACTGGTGGGGCTAGCGAGGAGCCCGGGTTGAGGCAGGAAAAGGTGCAGGAGGGTATGTGCAAAAAGGGCACAGCCACTGTTTTTCTTCTCTGCTTGCTGCCGTCCGATCGGTGTCCGTCCGCGCGGAGCGCGGCGCGCGGGGATCGAACCGGGGACGCGAGGGTGTACGCTGGGGGTGCGTGCCGGTGCGGTAGCGCTAGGGTTGGTGACAGGAGGTTGGATGCAGGCTAGAAGAGGCTGGCGTGGCGCGGGGAGGCTGCAGACTGCAACGGACGGCGCGCACGGTGGGTGTTCGATGAAACGATCGGCGGCGCTAGGGCGGTACGGCGAGGCGGAAGGTGTCAGGGGAGAAGGGAGGCTCACCGCGGAGAGGTTGGTGGGGTCGGATCGTGCTGGAGCGCAAGGAAACGACGAGGATGCTGGCGATCTGGAGCTAGGGTTTCGGCTCGGGGCGTCTCGGAGTGCAGCGGGTACAGGCCTCCTCCTCCTTGACGACGTGGACAGGGGCGATGCAGGTGCTCGGCTCGGCCTTCCTCGACACCTGGACGTCGCGCCCGCCGCCTGGTACGGTGTCGTCGAGAGGAGGCCGACGGAAAGGTGGCGATCGGTGGTAGACGGTGGTGGAGAGGAAGGGGAGGAGAGGGGAGGCTCGGGGGGATCTGCGGCCTTGAAGAAGCCATGTGGGAGGGGAAAGGAGGGAGAGGGAGAAGATAGGGACGGGAGAGGAGAGGTGCCGTGGGGGAGTGGTTGGAGATAAAGGTGGCTTCGGCCACCATTTCCCTCCTCTCCTTCACGTGCTCGGGCAGGGCAGGGTAGGCGCATGGGGAGGGTCTGCAGATGGGACCAGAGAGAGGAGAATGGAAGGCTCGGGTGGGGCTAGCCCAGCAGGAAGAGAGAAAGAAGAGAGAGAAAAGGAGGGAAGGCTCGGGTGAGCTAGGGTTAGAGGGATGGGGTGGCTCGGGTTGGGGCTCTAGGGTTGGGGCGAGGCAGATGGGTAGCTAGGTGGGGTTTGCTGGCAGGGAGAGGGGGAGCTCGGTTGGTGAGAGGAGAGGGTGAGGTGAGAGAGGTGTTTGGGGTAAGGGATGGTTTGGTGGTTAGGGTTTACTCAAGCCCCCAAGCAAGATCATGCATGAACAGGAGGGGAGCAGGGTGTGATGCAGATATGGAGATGTGAGAGAGGCTTGATGGCCACATGGCAAGGGTACACCAACAAGGTGGAAAGGTTGAGAGAGAAGAGAGATATCAAAAGAGATAAAGCACCCAAAGATCCAAGTAAAAACCCAAAGAGTGGAAAAGGGGTGATGATTGCATGGACCATGCATAAACATTATTGCTAGGTTTTATCTTGTGAAAACAAAATAAATATCCATGCATTTATACATATGCATTCCAAAATATGGAATAAAGCCAAGCTAAAAGAAGTGAAAGGATGCCCCATGTGGAGTAGATGGAGGTGACCATATTTGAATAAAAATGGGACTTGCTAGTGTGTATGTGCCACTAGGTATTTAGTAAGCCCAAAAATATCCCAACATGAGAATAACCCCAAACCAACCCATATGGAAGCTAGGTAAAAAGGTTCCACTCACAAGGCATGCAAAGGTGGCCATGTGGCTCTCATACACCAATAATGTGAAAACAAAATGGTGCATATATGAGAGCATGTGGAGATAGAATTGGATCCATCCCAACCCACATGAGCTAGAGGTAAAACCAAATAAGTTGCAATGCTCATATATGGTGGAATGGTGGAATGATGGGGTGATGGCAAGAAAGGTGGTGGAGTGGAATAAAAGATATGCCCCAAATCAACTTGGGCATTTAAACAATATATCAATAACCAAATACAATATCAAGAGGCAAATACAATTAACAATGTATATGAGAGAAGAACCAAACCAAAAAGGGTTTTATATGATGCTCAAATGCAAGGTGGCATGATGACATGAGCATGATATAATTATGATGCAACAATTATATGTAGGAAGTAGCATTTATATAGACTAGGCTAGTAGCATTGCAATTGTTAGATAATTGGGATGCTACAACTCTCCCCCACTAAACAAGAATCTCGCCCCGAGATTCCTAGGAAAAAGAAAACAACACAAGGAGAGGCGGTGTTCGAACGAAGTTGACCCTCACGTTCCCAAGTTGATGAACAACGGAATGGTGCGACCACTACACCTTGCAAAACTTGCTAGACTTGTTGCGAGTCTTGCGTTTTGCTTGAGAACAACGGGTTAGAAGAGTTGAAGGATTGTCGTGAGACAAGAAGGATAGGATGGGCATAGCTCCGGTTTTCCCAAGAACATGATAAAAGACTAGAACCACTTGTGAAAGAAAAGGAGAAGATGATGTATCATGGATAAAGAAAGACACACCATTAAGATTAAAGATTTACCGATACGAGAGAGGATGAATCTTTGTCTCGCCGGAAGAAAGGAGCTAGATTGGAGAGGTTTTGAACCACTATTACAATAGCATCGTATCTTCTCTCGGATTTGAGAAATGAAGTTCGGAAACAATATTGCCTTCAAACAATAGAGTCCCTTGATATCAACAGAAAGATTTAGTTAGACATCGTCGGATTAGATTCTTCTTGCGCCGGTAAGAACCAAGGATCACGCAGTTTAGGTGCGCAGATATAACTTCCAGAGATGGATGTGAAGCCAGATCATGGTGGAATCCCGAGAAGCAAAGAATATGGAGGATCTGGAGTTTATTGTAGAGATACTTATTGCTTTCTTTAGCCTTGAGGCTAACACAATAGATTTGCGGCTGATGGCATCGACCATAATTGGCTTTACTACAGAAAAAGAATTGATGAAACAAAGAGAGAGATAGTTTCCTTTAATCTTGTTTGGGGATGCCGAGCATCGGTAGAATGACGAGGACAGAAAAGAGTTTGCGTTTGTTTCCACCAGATAATTGGCTCCGTGTAGAAAGGATGAGATCACCAACAAGAGATTATTGATTACTTTCTTCGAAAGAGCACTCCGGAAAAACAAGGACGGAAGTAAAAGTATCAAGGGATAAAGGCCACTTCTAACTTCCGTGGAATGAGTGAAATCACATTAATTCACCAATTCAATGTACAAGAGCGAATGATAAGAGTAGTGGTATGGTAGCTACTCCATCCCGCACTCAAAGCATTACTCCGCATGAATAAGAAAATCATGCAACCCAACTACCAAAGCAGATCAAGGTGTTGGCAAAAACTCATAGAACTCCGTTAGAAAACAAGGATAGATGCAAACGATTCGCCGGATTCATAGATAGATAAAGAAGATGATGTTGTCGTCATGTTGGAAGTACCAAGCCACCGGAAAGATATAAAGGAAGATCACGGAGACAACTGCAAAATTTCACAGATATAGAAAAAGATAGCACCACTTGAACAGAAGGAATACAAGATCTGGAAGGTCTTCATGGCCTCCGGTGGATTGAGCATAGACGATAGAGCGAGAGGGTTTCAAGAGATTACTTAACGAGATTGAGGTGAAAGAACTCCATGTTCTTCTTGAAATGATTGAGAGAGATTTAGCAGCCTCGAGGAAATCTTCAGCGGAACGACGATGATAACTTGCCAACAAGGAACAACTCCGGATTGGTTGAAGATGGAGGATGGAATTAACAATGGACTTGCTGATTCTAGAGTTGAAGTAATGTATTTAGAAGAAGGACGTGGTCGAGATATGTGACTTCAAAAAGTCAGAATTCTCACTTTGAGACTTTGCACACAGGCAGTGCTCACGAAGCTCGAGAGAAAGAGACACAGATGATCTTCCATGTCCTTCCATTGATATCAAATAGGCAAGCATATCATCAATATATACCACCATGGATTAACAAGATATTCCCAGAATACCAAGTTCAAGAGGCGGGAGAACGAACAAATGCTCGAAACACTTTCTGAGCTCAACGCTCTTTGAAAGATCAACGTTACGAGTAAGGGTTCCTGTTGAAGAAGATGCGCTGACAGAATAGGTTAACTGGTCCTTCGGAAGAAAAAGAGATGTCACCTGGTTCACATTGTCGATCGGATCACCGGTTACAAAGATAAAGAGATCTTGGATAAGAACCGATGATAGCTCATACCTTAAGCAAAGCTATCAGAGATTTAAAAGATGCAATTCCCTCGTATCCGGAGAATTGTGCCGATATGGGGTTCAAAAGGATGTGCGATGATGGATGGATGATGAACCGTAGTGCTTGGAGAAACTCTGGATTGCCAAAGATGCTTGAATATGCATAGATATGATCGCGGTGTACTCAAAATCACAGGATACAACCGTCACCATTTGGAGGATAGTGGTGATTGCATTTTCCATATTCCACTCAATCATTCAGATCGATATGACACTTATCATGAGTGGAATATAGCTAGGCCGAGAACCAAATTACAATCACCAGCATCGGATCGACACATGTTATGTAATTAGCCCAAGAGAATTGGAGATGAAATGAAACTTTAGGATTAAGCGCCGGTGACAAAAGAATGAGTTAGCATGGACATGCTGATAAAAGGGAGATAGATAATGTTTCACACACGACTGAAAAGGAGTGTGGAAGCACAGATGTATCAAAGAAAATTTTTCCGCATTTTTCGGCATTAAAATACCAATAGATGCGCAAAAACACTTATCAGGTAGCGGTATACCAATAGTTGCTAATCGCTACCTGATGGTTTCACAGAATGTGGAGTTGCTAGAAGGAAGGACACCCTTAAGAAGATGGCACCGGTTAACAAGGAGTCAGATAGATCGCGCCGGTATTCAAAAGCCTGTCAGTATGGAATGTACCAACAGTTGATAACCAAAGGCAGATAAAGATAACATGTTGGATACAACAGATAGACAAGGAATTACACACACACACACACTCAACCTATGGTACTACGGAAACCCAGAACACGTGAATCCTAGTTTGAACTTTAAGAAGAGGATTGAAAACATTACACTTCCTTACCAGAAAAGGGTGGTGGGTGGGTAAGAAGAAAAGTGGAAGGAGTCCTACTCTCGCGTTTTGTTTTTCCCTAGTATACATAACTACCAAAAATATTTGCTAGACTGACAACGACCATTTGGCTGAGACCCTGAAGTGCGGGATGGCTCTGATACCAATTGTAACTACCTCGGTGAATTACGCTCCTAGTTACAAGCCTGGATGAGCGGAAATGGTTGAAATAATGCAATGGGGCCCAAATGCCACTCACAGTAGACCTTCGCCGTCCCAACCATTTCCAAACATCGGGACAAGAACGGGCGGCGTAATCGGCAGGTGAAGGGATCAACTACATACACAAATGAGTATGTATGCAAGCCACCATACAATAGTACATCAGAGCCATTCCATCTAAAAAGAAAGGAAATATAGCAACGCCATACGGCAAGATTCAAATGTCCTAGATAGATATAGTAGTTTAGGATATCTCCTCATACATCAAACATCAGAGTATCGGTGAAGCGGCAAACAAGATCCGAGTACGGATAAGAAGCAAATCGGCATAAGATGCCCCATAAATAAGCACATCCCGCCCACAGATCTCACGGATCCCGTTCGGAATCTCTACACGAATGATCGTTGCCCACATCGTTCGTCTCCACCCAGTATCCATCTTGTGAGTGTACTGTTCATACGAATCAAATAATTTATCGTGAGACCCTAGGGGTACTCAGCAAGTCTTTATGCCTCTAAAGGGACACAACCTGGGTGACGAATTGCAGCAAAAGATAAACCCTAACAATTCTATAGATACGCTAACCATCCGCCTAACCATAGATGAGCGGATGTCCATGAATTAATGACAACAGTTATAACGGTAATATTAAGATCCATCCTCCTCCTCGCTACCAACGAGGAAGACGAACAACCTCCCCATCCGTTGGCAGTTTTATTATCCATTCCATGAGTATTGCACTATTTACTAGTCAGTTATTTGGTCACATTAAAAACGGTACTTTAGTTATACTTGTCTATGATCAAGAAACTGTGCTCCAAGTCGTCCATAACCGCGGACACGACTTTCAGAAAGTTTTACCTATAGGTGCACAAATAGCACAACACACACTCGATCAACCTCGAAAAACCAAAACAAAACCCAACGAGGCCATCACGAGAAAGAAATCACCGGATTCATAAATATTTCTGGGGGCCACCCCATTGAGTACACCCGCAACGAAGCTAGCTGACTCCGAGACGGACTCAAGGTTTGGGTGGACGGCTGTAAACGACTGGGAACCCGAAAGTGTGACTAGGCTTGTCGATACCGCGAAATCGTGTCCCGATCCTAAACAGTACAGGTGCTCCTCGCACAATCGTAAATAAAGCAGTAAAGCATGGCATAAGTACAGGATAGTAAATAAAACCTCAAACTAGTTTGTGGCCCCAAGAAATAAGAATGAATCAAGCTCGCTGGGGGTCCATAAGCCTCCGGATGTGGATAGCGAATATTCAAGGAACAGGAATCAAGTACTCGGGGTCCCACGGACGCAAGTGAGCATGAAAACCAAATAGCAGATATTGCTCACGGTGCCACTTTCATTAGTTATCCCATACTACTCGAGTTCAGTTGTTTAGGTACCTCGTTATCCATCGACACTCACATACCCTACACATGTTCTCACGACTCGCATGGCTCAACCAACTCCTGTAGTAATGGCTCAAGGGATGGAGGAACAAGCTTTGGTGGGGTTTAAAAGTAAAGGCTATGCAATACTTGGGATTCAGTTTAATGCAATCGCGACTCAATGATGCAAGAATAAGATAGAGGCAATAGGTACTATATGTATGCAAGCATGTGGTAGTGCTTGCCTGGCAGCTCAGTTGAAGCGAGAAGGATCTGGGTAGTGCTCCTGGTTTTCTTGATATATCCCCTGCTCAGCGTCTATTCGAAGAAGAACCAAACAAACAAGGGCCAACATAAATAAAGTGCACAAGCATATGAATAAAATGCGTCAAGCAAACAATCATGCCATGATGTATGATGCACAATTTGCATGGCAATAAAGTAGCATGGCATGGGTGAGGTGTGGAATACAAGAAATAAACTTTTTATGGAGTTTGGTCACATTTTATCCTCATATTAGTTGCTGTTTACATTATATTTATATGATGCATGCTGCAAAACAGAACATGGAATGCATAAACAGAAAGGTCTCGTCGAGCTAATCAATTTAGGCATATCATTTGTTAAATTTGGAGTTACAAGTCAAACGTTATTAATTAATTAAGAAAAGGGCATTTTATTGTAATTTAAGTCAACTTGAAATTTAAAGTGTGTAAAATATATTTTGGATGGCATATTTGAAATCCTCACATTTTTCTGATTTGAAAACATATATTATTTGTATTATTTGGATTTGTATTTTAAAAGTTATTATAAATCTGATTTGGATTTGAATTTAAAACATTTTCTGGAAATTTAAATCAAAACAGAAAACCAGAAAAATACTTTGGTCACCCAGCCGATTCTGACCCAGTCGACGGGTGGGCGATTCTTAGCTGGGACAACACGTGTAGAAAGGTTTTCCCAGCTGCTCTGCTTAGCTGCGTGGATGACAAGCCCATGCCCGGCCACGCCCACGTGACAGAGGATGATAAAGACGTGGCTGACAGGAGGGGGGTACCGGACCACGGGTTAAGGGTAAGAATCTATGGGGTGCTTTTTATAAAATGGACCAGGGAGGTTTGGCTGGGGGAGCGAGGCAGGGTTGAAAAGGTGCGAGGAGGGTATGTGCAAAAGGCACGTACTTTTTCTTCTCTGCTTCTTTGCCGTCCGTCGGTGTCCGTCCAGCGGTGAGCGCTGTGTGAGATCGAACCGGGGACGCGAGGGTGTACGCTGGGGGTGCGTGCCGGTGCGGTAGCGCTAGGGTTGGTGACAGGAGGTTGGATGCAGGCTAGAAGAGGCTGGCGTGGCGCGGGGAGGCTGCAGACTGCAATGGACGGCGCACACGGTGGGTGTTCGATGAAACGATAGGCGGCGCTAGGGCGGTACGGCGAGGCGGAAGGTGTCAGGGGAGAAGGGAGGCTCACCGCGGAGAGGTTGGTGGGGTCGGATCGTGCTGGAGCGCAAGGAAACGACGAGGATGCTGGCGATCTGGAGCTAGGGTTTCGGCTCGGGGCGTCTCGGAGTGCAGCGGGTACAGGCCTCCTCCTCCTTGACGACGTGGACGGGGCGTCACGGTGCTCGACTCGGCCTTCCTCGACACCTGGACGTCGCGCCCGCCGCCTGGTACGGTGTCGTCGAGAGGAGGCCGACGGAAAGGTGGCGATCGGTGGTAGACGGTGGTGGAGAGGAAGGGGAGGAGAGGGGAGGCTCGGGGGGATCTGGCGACGCCAGAGAAGCCATGTGGGAGGGGAAAGGAGGGAGAGGGAGAAGATAGGGACGGGAGAGGAGAGGTGCCGTGGGGGAGTGGTTGGAGATAAAGGTGGCTTCGGCCACCATTTCCCTCCTCTCCTTCACGTGCTCGGGCAGGGCAGGGTAGGCGCATGGGGAGGGTCTGCAGATGGGACCAGAGAGAGGAGAATGGAAGGCTCGGGTGGGGCTAGCCCAGCAGGAAGAGAGAAAGAGAGAGAAAAAGGGAGGGAAGGCTCGGGTGAGCTAGGGTTAGAGGGATGGGGTGGCTCGGGTTGGGGCTCTAGGGTTGGGGCGAGGCAGATGGGTAGCTAGGTGGGGTTTGCTGGCAGGGAGAGGGGGAGCTCGGGTTGGTGAGAGGAGAGGGTGAGGTGAGAGAGGTGTTTGGGGTAAGGGATGGTTTGGTGGTTAGGGTTTACTCAAGCCCCAAGCAAGATCATGCATGAAGGGAGGGAGCAGGGTGTGATGCAGATATGGAGATGTGAGAGAGGCTTGATGGCCACATGGCAAGGGTACACCAACAAGGTGGAAAGGTTGAGAGAAAAGAGAGATATCAAAAGAGATAAAGCACCCAAAGATCCAAGTAAAAACCCAAAGAGTGGAAAAGGGGTGATGATTGCATGGACCATGCATAAACATTATTGCTAGGTTTTATCTTGTGAAAACAAAATAAATATCCATGCATTTATACATATGCATTCCAAAATATGGAATAAAGCCAAGCTAAAAGAAGTGAAAGGATGCCCCATGTGGAGTAGATGGAGGTGACCATATTTGAATAAAAATGGGACTTGCTAGTGTGTATGTGCCACTAGGTATTTAGTAAGCCCAAAAATATCCCAACATGAGAATAACCCCAAACCAACCCATATGGAAGCTAGGTAAAAAGGTTCCACTCACAAGGTATGCAAAGGTGGCCATGTGGCTCTCATACACCAATAATGTGAAAACAAAATGGTGCATATATGAGAGCATGTGGAGATAGAATTGGATCCATCCCAACCCACATGAGCTAGAGGTAAAACCAAATAAGTTGCAATGCTCATATATGGTGGAATGGTGGAATGATGGGGTGATGGCAAGAAAGGTGGTGGAGTGGAATAAAAGATATGCCCCCAAATCAACTTGGGCATTTAAACAATATATCAATAACCAAATACAATATCAAGAGGCAAATACAATTAACAATGTATATGAGAGAAGAACCAAACCAAAAAGGGTTTTATATGATGCTCAAATGCAAGGTGGCATGATGACATGAGCATGATATAATTATGATGCAACAATTATATGTAGGAAGTAGCATTTATATAGACTAGGCTAGTAGCATTGCAATTGTTAGACAATTGGGATGCTACAACTCTCCCCCACTAAACAAGAATCTCGCTTGAGATTCCTAGGAAAAAGAAAACAACACAAGGAGAGGCGGTGTTCGAACGAAGTTGACCCTCACGTTCCCAAGTTGATGAACAACGGAATGGTGCGACCACTACACCTTGCAAAACTTGCTAGACTTGTTGCGAGTCTTGCGTTTTGCTTGAGAACAACGGGTTAGAAGAGTTGAAGGATTGTCGTGAGACAAGAAGGATAGGATGGGCATAGCTCCGGTTTTCCCAAGAACATGATAAAAGACTAGAACCACTTGTGAAAGAAAAGGAGAAGATGATGTATCATGGATAAAGAAAGACACACCATTAAGATTAAAGATTTACCGATACGAGAGAGGATGAATCTTTGTCTCGCCGGAAGAAAGGAGCTAGATTGGAGAGGCTTTGAACCACTATTACAATAGCATCGTATCTTCTCTCGGATTTGAGAAATGAAGTTCGGAAACAATATTGCCTTCAAACAATAGAGTCCCTTGATATCAACAGAAAGATTTAGTTAGACATCGTCGGATTAGATTCTTCTTGCGCCGGTAAGAACCAAGGATCACGCAGTTTAGGTGCGCAGATATAACTTCCAGAGATGGATGTGAAGCCAGATCATGGTGGAATCCCGAGAAGCAAAGAATATGGAGGATCTGGAGTTTATTGTAGAGATACTTATTGCTTTCTTTAGCCTTGAGGCTAACACAATAGATTTGCGGCTGATGGCATCGACCATAATTGGCTTTACTACAGAAAAAGAATTGATGAAACAAAGAGAGAGATAGTTTCCTTTAATCTTGTTTGGGGATGCCGAGCATCGGTAGAATGACAAGGACAGAAAAGAGTTTGCGTTTGTTTCCACCAGATAATTGAGGATTTTGCTCCGTGTAGAAAGGATGAGATCACCAACAAGAGATTATTGATTACTTTCTTCGAAAGAGCACTCCGGAAAAACAAGGACGGAAGTAAAAGTATCAAGGGATAAAGGCCACTTCTAACTTCCGTGGAATGAGTGAAATCACATTAATTCACCAATTCAATGTACAAGAGCGAATGATAAGAGTAGTGGTATGGTAGCTACTCCATCCCGCACTCAAAGCATTACTCCGCACATGAATAAGAAAATCATGCAACCCAACTACCGAAACAGACTGAAGGTGTTGGCAAAAACTCATAGAACTCCGTTAGAAAACATGGATAGATGCAAACGATTCGCCGGATTCATAGATAGATAAAGAAGATGATGTTGTCGTCATGTCAGAAGTACCAAGCCACCGGAAATATATAAAGGAAGATCACGGAGACAACTGCAAAATTTCACAGATATTGAAAAAGATAGCACCACTTGAACAGAAGGAATACAAGATCTGGAAGGTCTTCATGGCCTCCGGTGGATTGAGCATAGACGATAGAGCGAGAGGGTTTCAAGAGATTACTTAACGAGATTGAGGTGAAAGAACTCCATGTTCTTCTTGAAATGATTGAGAGAGATTTAGCAGCCTCGAGGAAATCTTCAGCGGAACGACGATGATAACTTGCCAACAAGGAACAACTCCGGATTGGTTGAAGATGGAGGATGGAATTAACAATGGACTTGCTGATTCTAGAGTGGAAGTAATGTATTTAGAAGAAGGACGTGGTCGAGATATGTGACTTCAAAAAGTCAGAATTCTCACTTTGAGACTTTGCACACAGGCAGTGCTCACGAAGCTCGAGAGAAAGAGACACAGATGATCTTCCATGTCCTTCCATTGATATCAAATAGGCAAGCATATCATCAATATATACCACCATGGATTAACAAGATATTCCCAGAATACCAAGTTCAAGAGGCGGGAGAACGAACAAATGCTCGAAACACTTTCTAAGCTCAACGCTCTTTGAAAGATCAACGTTACGAGTAAGGGTTCCTGTTGAAGAAGATGCGCTGACAGAATAGGTTAACTGGTCCTTCGGAAGAAAAAGAGATGTCACCTGGTTCACATTGTCGATCGGATCACCGGTTACAAAGATAAAGAGATCTTGGATAAGAACCGATGATAGCTCATACCTTAAGCAAAGCTATCAGAGACGAAAAGATGCAATTCCCTCGTATCCAGGAGAATTGTGCCGATATGGGGTTCAAAAGGATGTGCAGCATGATGGACAGATGATAGACCGCCGTAGTGCTTGGAGAAACTCTGGATTGCCAAAGATGCTTGAATATGCATAGATATGATCGCGGTGTACTCAAAATCACAGGATACAACCGTCACCATTTGGAGGATAGTGGTGATTGCATTTTCCATATTCCATTCAATCATTCAGATCGATATGACACTTATCATGAGTGGAATATAGCTAGGCCGAGAACCAAATTACAATCACCAGCATCGGATCGACACATGTTATGTAATTAGCCCAAGAGAATTGGAGATGAAATGAAACTTTAGGATTAAGCGCCGGTGACAAAAGAATGAGTTAGCATGGACATGCTGATAAAAGGGAGATAGATAATGTTTCACACACGACTGAAAAGGAGTGTGGAAGCACAGATGTATCAAAGAAAATTTTTCCGCATTTTTCGGCATTAAAATACCAATAGATGCGCAAAAACACTTATCAGGTAGCGGTATACCAATAGTTGCTAATCGCTACCTGATGGTTTCACAGAATGTGGAGTTGCTAGAAGGAAGGACACCCTTAAGAAGATGGCACCGGTTAACAAGGAGTCAGATAGATCGCGCCGGTATTCAAAAGCACACAAGATGGAATGTACCAACAGTTGATAACCAAAGGCAGATAAAGATAACATGTTGGATACAACAGATAGACAAGGAATTACACACACACACACACTCAACCTATGGTACTACGGAAACCCAGAACACGTGAATCCTAGTTTGAACTTTAAGAAGAGGATTGAAAACATTACACTTCCTTACCAGAAAAGGGTGGTGGGTGGGTAAGAAGAAAAGTGGAAGCAGTCCTACTCTCGCGTTTTGTTTTTCCCTAGTATACATAACTACCAAAAATATTTGCTAGACTGACAACGACCATTTGGCTGAGACCCTGAAGTGCGGGATGGCTCTGATACCAATTGTAACTACCTCGGTGAATTACACTCCTAGTTACAAGCCTGGATGAGCGGAAATGGTTGAAATAGTACGGTGGGGCCCAAATGCCACTCACAGGTAGACCTTTCGGCCGTCCCAACCATTTCCAAACATCGGGACAAGAACGGGCGGCGTAATCGGCAGGCGAAGGGATCAACTACATACACAAATGAGTATGTATGCAAGCCACCATACAACAAGACATGAGCCATTCCATCTAAAAAGAAAGGAAATATAGCAACGCCATACGGCAAGATTCAAATGTCCTAGATAGATATAGTAGTTTAGGATATCTCCTCATACATCAAACATCAGAGTATCAGGCGGAAGCGGCAAACAAGATCCGAGTACGGATAAGAAGCAAATCGGCATAAGATGCCCCATAAATAAGCACATCCCGCCCACAGATCTCACGGATCCCGTTCCGGAATCTCTACACGAATGATCGTTGCCCACATCGTCTCCTCCACCCAGTATCCATCTTGTGAGTGTACTGTTCATCGAATCAAATAATTTATCGGTGAGACCCTAGGGTACTCAGCAAGTCTTTATGCCTCTAAAGGGACACAACACAGGGTGACGAATTGCAGCAAAAGATAAACCCTAACAATTCTATAGATACCGCTAACCATCCGCCTAACCATAGATGACGGATGTCCATGAATTAATGACAACAGTTATAACGGTAATATTAATGATCCATCCTCCTCGCTACTAACCAGGAAGCGGACGAACAACCTCCCCATCCGTTGGCAGTTTTATTATCCATTCCATGAGTATTGCACTATTTACTAGTCAGTTATTTGGTCACATTAAAACGGTACTTTAGTTATACTTGTCTATGATCAAGAACTGTGCTCCAAGTCGTCCATAACATGGACACGACTTTCAGAAAGTTTTACCTGCAGGGTGCACAAATAACAACACACACTCGATCAACCTCGGAAAAACCAAATCAAAACCCAACGAGGCCTTCACGAAAGCAATCACAGGATTCAGAAATATTTCAGGGGCCACCCATTGAGTACACCATAGAACGAAGCTAGCCGACTCAGACGGACTCAAGGTTTGGGTGAATGTAACGATCGGGGAACCCGAAGTGTGACTAGGCTTGTCGATACGAAATCGTGTCCCGATCCTAAACGACAGGTGCTCCTCGCACAATCGTAAATAAAGCGAAAGCATGGCATAAGCAGGATAGTAAATAAAACCTCAAACTAGTTTGTGGCCCCAAGAAATAAGAATGAATCAAGCTCGGCTCAGGGGTCCATAAGCCTCCGGATGTGGATAGCGAATATTCAAGGAACAGGAATCAAGTACTCGGGGTCCCACGGACGCAAGTGAGCATGAAAACCAAATAGCAGATATTGCTCACCGTGCCACTTTCATTAGTTATCCCATACTACTCAGTTAAGTTGTTTAGGTACCTCGTTATCCATCAGACACTCACATACCCTACACATGCTGTTCTACGACTCGCATGGCTCAACCAACTCCTGTAGTAATGGCTCAAGGGATGGAGGAACAAGCTTTGGTGGGGTTTAAAAGTAAAGGCTATGCAATACTTGGGATTCAGTTTAATGCAATCGCGACTCAATGATGCAAGAATAAGATAGATGCAATAGGTACTATATGTATGCAAGCATGTGGTAGTGCTTGCCTGGCAGCTCAGATTGAAGCCTTGAGAAGGATCAGGTAGTGCTCTGGTTTTCTTGATATATCCCACCTTTCGTCTATTCGAAGAAGAACCAAACAAACAAGGGCCAACATAAATAAAGTGCACAAGTATATGAATAAAATGCGTCAAGCAAACAATCATGCCATGATGTATGATGCACAATTTGCATGGCAATAAAGTAGCATGGCATGGGTGAGGTGTGGAATACAAGAAATAAACTTTTTATGGAGTTTGGTCACATTTTATCCTCATATTAGTTGCTGTTTACATTATATTTATATGATGCATGCTGCAAAACAGAACATGGAATGCATAAACAGAAAGGTCTCGTCGAGCTAATCAATTTAGGCATATCATTTGTTAAATTTGGAGTTACAAGTCAAACGTTATTAATTAATTAAGAAAAGGGCATTTTATTGTAATTTAAGTCAACTTGAAATTTAAAGTGTGTAAAATATATTTTGGATGGCATATTTGAAATCCTCACATTTTTCTGATTTGAAAACATATATTATTTGTATTATTTGGATTTGTATTTTAAAAGTTATTATAAATCTGATTTGGATTTGAATTTAAAACATTTTCTGGAAATTTAAATCAAAACAGAAAACCAGAAAAATACTTTGGTCACCCAGCCCAGTTACAGACCCAGTCGCTGACGGGTGGGCCAGTTGCTGGCTGGGACAACACGCGCGCAGAAAGGTTTTTCCCACCGCGGCTCTGCCTAGCCTGCGTGGATGACAAGCGGCCACAATGCCCACGTGATGAAGGATGATAAAGACGTGGCTGACAGGAGGGGGGTACCGGACCGCGGGTTAAGGGTAAGAATCTATGGGGTGCTTTTTATAAAATGGACGGGGAGGCTGACTGGTGGGGCTAGCGAGGAGCCCGGGTTGAGGCAGGAAAAGGTGCAGGAGGGTATGTGCAAAAAGGGCACAGCCACTGTTTTTCTTCTCTGCTTGCTGCCGTCCGATCGGTGTCCGTCCAGCCTTGAGGGCCTGGGATCGAACCGGGACGCGAGGGTCTGAAGTGCGTGCAGTCTTGATAGCGCTTAGGGTTGGTGAGGAGGTTGGATCACGAGCTAGAAGAGGCGTGGCGCGGGGAGGCTGCAGACTGCAACGGACGGCGCGCACGGTGGGTGTTCGATGAAACGATCGGCGGCGCTAGGGCGGTACGGCGAGGCGGAAGGTGTCAGGGGAGAAGGGAGGCTCACCGCGGAGAGGTTGGTGGGGTCGGATCGTGCCGGAGCGCAAGGAAACGACGAGGATGCGGGCGATCTGGAGCTAGGGTTTCGGCTCGGGGCGTCTCGGAGTGCAGTGGGTACAGGCCTCCTCCTCCTTGACGACGTGGACAGGGGCGATGCAGGTGCTCGGCTCGGCCTTCCTCGACACCTGGACGTCGCGCCCGCCGCCTGGTACGGTGTCGTCGAGAGGAGGCCGACGGAAAGGTGGCGATCGGTGGTAGACGGTGGTGGAGAGGAAGGGGAGGAGAGGGGAGGCTCGGGGGGATCTGGCGACGCCAGAGAAGCCATGTGGGAGGGGAAAGGAGGGAGAGGGAGAATATAGGGACGGAAGAGGAGAGGTGCCATGGGGGAGTGGTTGGAGATAAAGGTGGCTTCGGCCACCTTTTCCCTCCTCTCCTTCACGTGCTCGGGCAGGGCAGGGCAGGGTAGGCGCATGGGGAGGGTCTGCAGATGGGACCAGAGAGAGGAGAAGGGAAGGCTCGGGTGGGGCTAGCCCAGCAGGAAGAGAGAAAGAGAGAGAAAAAGGGAGGGAAGGCTCGGGTGAGCTAGGGTTAGAGGGATGGGGTGGCTCGGGTTGGGGCTCTAGGGTTGGGGCGAGGCAGATGGGTAGCTAGGTGGGGTTTGCTGGCAGGGAGAGGGGGAGCTCGGGTTGGTGAGAGGAGAGGGTGAGGTGAGAGAGGTGTTTGGGGTAAGGGATGGTTTGGTGGTTAGGGTTTACTCAAGCCCCCAAGCAAGATCATGCATGAACAGGAGGGGAGCAGGGTGTGATGCAGATATGGAGATGTGAGAGAGGCTTGATGGCCACATGGCAAGGGTACACCAACAAGGTGGAAAGGTTGAGAGAGAAGAGAGATATCAAAAGAGATAAAGCACCCAAAGATCCAAGTAAAAACCCAAAGAGTGGAAAAGGGGTGATGATTGCATGGACCATGCATAAACATTATTGCTAGGTTTTATCTTGTGAAAACAAAATAAATATCCATGCATTTATACATATGCATTCCAAAATATGGAATAAAGCCAAGCTAAAAGAAGTGAAAGGATGCCCCATGTGGAGTAGATGGAGGTGACCATATTTGAATAAAAATGGGACTTGCTAGTGTGTATGTGCCACTAGGTATTTAGTAAGCCCAAAAATATCCCAACATGAGAATAACCCCAAACCAACCCATATGGAAGCTAGGTAAAAAGGTTCCACTCACAAGGCATGCAAAGGTGGCCATGTGGCTCTCATACACCAATAATGTGAAAACAAAATGGTGCATATATGAGAGCATGTGGAGATAGAATTGGATCCATCCCAACCCACATGAGCTAGAGGTAAAACCAAATAAGTTGCAATGCTCATATATGGTGGAATGGTGGAATGATGGGGTGATGGCAAGAAAGGTGGTGGAGTGGAATAAAAGATATGCCCCCAAATCAACTTGGGCATTTAAACAATATATCAATAACCAAATACAATATCAAGAGGCAAATACAATTAATAATGTATATGAGAGAAGAACCAAACCAAAAAGGGTTTTATATGATGCTCAAATGCAAGGTGGCATGATGACATGAGCATGATATAATTATGATGCAATAATTATATGTAGGAAGTAGCATTTATATAGACTAGGCTAGTAGCATTGCAATTGTTAGACAATTGGGATGCTACACCTTCTGGTTGTACCACACCTGGGGGGTCAACTTCACACAAGCCCCAAGCAAAGTCATCTGCGCCTTCTCCTGGTCCTGCTCGGCCACACGATAAAAGCACTTCAATCATGCATAAGAGTCATGAGTTAGCATGGTGGGGTCATCAAGTATGAACATAACTCGAGAAATATGCCTTACCCAAAACTTGGTGATGACAGCATCAGCAGCTGTCGTAAAGCCCGGGACATGGGTAGTCTGGTAGTCCGCCCAAGTAGTAGCTAGCTTCCTGTCACCCTCGTGGGTAATGTGATAGCCCGGCCAGAACTTCCTAATCAGAGCTCCAACGAGGCTGTTAGGAAGGCGAGCCTTGGTCCCCGGAGGAAATGTCCAATTGCTGCACAATAATAAACATTAGTACACAATAATTATTTATGACCAACATGAAATAAAATGTTTTAAATTGCCAAATTAGTACACTTACTCAAGGCCATCTGGAATAATAAGGGCTTTCGCCTCCTGAGTCCTAGGCTCAAACTTCTCGTCAGGGACTCCCGATTCCCTACGATTCCGCAATTTCTTCGGCCCCACCAACTCGCGGCTAGTGTCCACCTCCGTATCGGTCCCCGCCTCCCTCTCGGTCCTCTCCTCCCTCTCAGACTCTGCCTCCCTCTTGGACTCTGCCTCCCTCTCGGCCCTGAAAGGATGCTCTGTCAGGAACAACTCAGGAGCCACATCACCAGAAGCAGAGGGTGGTGGGTCAAAGTCCACGCCTCCTCCCGTGGCACCTCGTCCTCGTCCTCCTCGACCTCGGCCTCGACCCCGTCCTCCGCCAGCAGGAGCAAGATCGGGGTAACACGGATTGGGATTTGGCTGTCTCCCACTCCGTGTAGCTCTTTTCTTGCGCTGCTTCAGCGCATTAAGCAAGGACGAACCGGTTACCTTTCCGCTGCTCATATTATTCAATCACCTGCATTAAGTAAGAGAAAACAGTTAATCACAAAGACATAATAAAATGTATACACAAAGAATAAATGCATAATGCAATTAAGAAAACAGTTAAGCACAAAGACAAAATAAAATGCATTAAAAAATAAATACTCACTATCATTTTCATTCTCATTCTCATTCTCACTATCACTATCTTTTTCCCGAACCATTGCCTTCGAACCACGCGCTAACTCATTCACTAACAAATGAGTGTTCCGTACCCAATCGTCTGTTTTATTAGTCGCACTAATACGGCCACTGTACATCCACCCATTATCAGCCATCCTCTTCTACTTTGTTGGGAGACAAACAACAAATATAACATTTTATATCAAACAGGAGATTAAATGCTTCATATTTTTACGCATTCATCAACCTACATGTCCAATAGGAAAAGAGGGTCCTAACCAGCCGTCGGATCCGTAGATTGGGTAAGTTCTCCCTGGTTCTACCCCGATCCAAGCAGAATTTCGGCAGCACCTCCCCGCTGCTCTGCCGATACATGTCTCGACAAAAAGCCAAGAGGATGTGCATCCGGAGAACAACGAGGAGGCGCCACCGAAATCCTGTCTCGAATCGAGGTAGAGCCAGGGAGAACCAACCCAACTACGAATCCGCCGACTGCCCGATAAAAGCCATAAGCGTTACGGTCCAAAATATGCGAGACCACTAATGCATATTAAGTCGCGTAACGCTTACGGTCGGGATGATGCCTAGGTGACGCAACATACTTGGTGATATAGACACGAAAATAAACCTAGGTAGAAGAGAGGCGAACGGATTCTCACCCTCGGCGGTAGAGGAAGTAGTCGATCAACCGAGTGTCAAGGTCGGTGACGGAACTCAGAGACGGGATCGAGGTGTCACCTACACCATCTCCCGCAACGACAGTCAGTCCGCCAAGGATGGTCACTCCCGAAACACTACAAAGTCTGTACATTGACATAAAGAGAACACCTTAGTAAACATGCAACGCACTCACGGCCCTAGTGTGGCTTCTCTCTTCAACGGCCATATGACCAAGCTAGCTTTCCACTAACCAACGGCCTAATCCTAGCAACTCGTGCATGCATATCACTTAACAAATGATATAAACTACTAATAGATGCAACTAATAAATTCTAACAAGATTAACAACAAGATTTAATCTAACAAAATTAACTCTAACAACAATATTTGCTTCTAGAGGGGAGTGGAGGAGGTACCTCTGAGAGGGGAGGAGGTCGGGAGGAGGGGGAGAGCTTGAGGGAGGGGGAGGAGGAAGGGAGGAGGGAGGGAGGAGGAGGAGGAGGCGAGGGGTGGGGAGAGGGAGGAGGCGAAGTGGAGGGGAAGGCTGGTGGAGGGAGGAGGGAGGAGGCGCGGGGGAGAGGAGGCAGAGGAGGAGGAGGGAGGGAGAGGGAGGAGGGAGGAGGCAGGGAGAGGAGGGAGGGAGGAGGAGGCTCGAGGAGGCGGTTGGGCAGGCTGGGAGTGTGTGCTGGGCAGTCAGGGTCTGGTGGTAGGGAAGAAAGGGGTGTGTCTTGAGTGGCCCGGGGTGGGCAGGGTAGGGAAGGATAAGGCTATGCTGACGTGACGCCGAGGGTAGC
Source organism: Avena insularis (assembly GCA_023614405.1). Lineage (NCBI taxonomy): Eukaryota > Viridiplantae > Streptophyta > Magnoliopsida > Poales > Poaceae > Avena > Avena insularis. The sequence continues at coordinate 39,692,761 of CM042691.1, read as the reverse complement.
CACGTCAGTAGCAAGGTTTTTTTTTAGTTATTAATAAAAACAATTATTTGGTGTCTACTAATATAACATCTGAAAATATATTATTTGGTGTCTACTATTATAGAAGAAACATGCAAGTTTTCATCTGATTCCGTTTCACCTAAACGGGGAGATTCCACCCTTATACGGGTCCGGCGAAACCCTGATCTCTAGGCACACTCGGATCGTCTACCCTCCTAGACGTTCCTCTGACAGGGGTAGCCCGGCATAGCTCTCTCTTGTTTTGTGTTTTTTTAGGTCATAGGGTGATGTAAAACCATGTTGGTTCACAATTTGGGGCACTATCCTACCCGATTTCACCTAAACGGGGAGATTCCCCCCTTATACGGGTCCGGAACCTTCGCCTCTAGGTTAGAGCGCATGCATGCGAGGGGGGACACATGCAAGCACCTATACCAACCTCGCACCACACTCACACACATATTCTAGGGACACATGCAAGTTTTCATCTGATTCCGATGTTCTCGGGGTCTTCCTCCGGCGAAACCCTGATCTCTGTGCACACTCGGATCGTCTACCCCCCTAGACGTTCCTCTGACAGGGGTAGGCCAGCGTAGCTCTCTCTTGTTTTGTGTTTGTTTAGGTTATAGGGTGATGTAAAACCATGTTGGTTCACAAGTTGGGGCACTATCCTACCCGGTTTCACCTAAACGGGGAGATTCCCCCCTTATACGGGTCCGGAACCTTCGCCTCTAGGTTAGAGCGCATGCATGCGAGGAGGGACACATGCAAGCACCTATACCAACCTCTCACCACACTCACACACATATGCTAGGGACACATGCAAGTTTTCATCTGATTCCGATGTTCTCGTGGTCTTCCTCGTGAAACCACGAGCTCTGTGCACACTCGGATCGTCTACCCCCTAGACGTTCCTCTGACAGGGGTAGCCCGGCGTAGCTCTCTTGTTTTGTGTTTGTTTAGGTCATAGTGTGATGTAAAACCATGTTGGTTCACAAGTTGGGGCACTATCCTACCCGGTTTCACCTAAACGGGGAGATTCCCCCCTTATACGGGTCCGGAACCTTCGCCTCTAGGTTAGAGCGCATGCATGGGAGGGGGGACGCGTGCAATAACCTATACCAACCTATCACCACACTCACACACATATGCTAGGGACACATGCAAGTTTTCATATGATTCCGATGTTTTTGTGGTATTCCTCCGGCGAAACCCTGATCTCTGTGCACACTCGGATCGTCTACCCCCTAGACGTTCCTCTGACAGGGGTAGCCCGGCGTAGCTCTCTCTTGTTTTGTGTTTGTTTAGGTCATAGGGTGATGTAAATCCATGTTGGTTCACAAGTTGGGGCACTATCCTACCCGGTTTCACCTAAACGGGGAGATTCCCCTTATACTGGTCCTAACCTTCGCCTCTAGGTTAGGCGCATGCATGCGAGGAGGGACACATGCAAGCACCTATACCAACCTCTCACCACACTCACACACATATTCTAGGGACACATGCAAGTTTTCATCTGATTCGGATGTTCTCGTGGTCTTCCTCCGGCGAAACCCTGATCTGTGTGCACACTCGGATCGTCTACCCCCTAGACGTTCCTCTGACAGGGGTAGCCCGGCATATCTCTCTCTTGTTTTGTGTTTGTTTAGGTCATAGGGTAATGTAAAACCATGTTGGTTCACAAGTTGGGGCACTATCCTACCCGGTTTCACCTAAATGGGGAGATTCCCCCCTTATACGGGTCCAGAACCTTCGCCTCTAGGTTAGAGCGCATGCATGCGAGGGGGGACACATGCAAGCACCTATACCAACCTCTCACCACACTCACACACATATGCTAGGGACACATGCAAGTTTTCATCTGATTCCGATGTTCTCGTGGTCTTCCTCCGGCGAAACCCTGATCTCTGTGCACACTCGGATCGTCTACCCCCCTAGACGTTCCTCTGACAGAGGTAGTCCGGCGTAGATCTCTCTTGTTTTGTGTTTGTTTAGGTCATACGGTGATGTAAAACCATGTTGGTTCACAAGTTGGGGCACTATCCTACCCGGTTTCACCTAAACGGGGAGATTCCCCCCTTATACGGGTCCGGAACCTTCGCCTCTAGGTTAGAGCGCATGCATGCGAGGGGAGACACATGCAAGCACCTATACCAACCTCTCACCACACTCAGACACATATGCTAGGGACACATGCAAGTTTTCATCTGATTCCGATGTTCTCGTGGTCTTCCTCCGGTGAAACCCAGATCTGTGCACACTCGGATCGTCTACCCCCCTAGACGTTCCTCTGACAGGGGTAGCCCGGCGTAGGTCTCTCTTGTTTTGTGTTTGTTTAGGTCATAGGGTGATGTAAAACCATTTTGGTTCACAAGTTGGGGCACTATCCTACCCGGTTTCACCTAAATGGGGAGATTCCCCCCTTATACGGGTCCGGAACCTTCGCCTCTAGGTTAGAGCGCATGCATGCGAGGGGGGACACATGCAAGCACCTATACCAACCTCTCACCACACTCACACACATATGCTAGGGACACATGCAAGTTTTCATCTGATTCAGATGTTCTCGTGGTCTTCCTCGTGAAACCTCGATCTGTGCACACTGGATCGTCTACCCCCTAGACGTTCCTCCGACAGGTCGTGAGATCTCTCTTCTTTTGTGTTTGTTTAGGTCATAGGGTGATGTAAAACCATGTTGGTTCACAAGTTGGGGCACTATCCTACCCGGTTTCACCTAAACGGCGAGATTCCCCCTTATACTGGTCCGGAACATTCGCTTCTAGTTTAGAGCGCATGCATGCGAGGGGGGACACATGCAAGCACCTATACCAACCTCTCACCACACTCACACACATATGCTAGGGACACATGCAAGTTTTCATCTGATTCCGATGTTCTCGTGGTCTTCCTCCCAAACCTCGATCTCTGCACACTGGATCGTCTACCCCTAGACGCTCCTCCGAGGGTAGCCAGTGTAGCTCTCTCTTGTTTTGTGTTTGTTTAGGTCATAGGGTGATGTAAAACCATGTTGGTTCACAAGTTGGGGCACTATCCTACCCGGTTTCACCTAAACGGGGAGATTCCCCCTTATACGGGTCCGGAACCTTCGCTTCTAGGTTAGAGCGCATGGATGCGAGGGGGGACACATGCAAGCACCTATACCAACCTCTCACCACACTCACACACATATGCTAGGGACACATGCAAGTTTTCATCTGATTCCGATGTTCTCGTGGTCTTCCTCCCAAAAACCACGATCTCATGCACACTCGGATCGCCTACCCCTAGACGTTCCTCCCAGGGGTAGCCAGCATGTAGCTCTCTCTTGTTTTGTGTTTGTTTAGGTCATATGGTGATGTAAAACCATGTTGGTTCACAACTTGGGGCACTATCCTACCTGGTTTCACCTAAACGGGAGATTCCCCTTATACGGGTCCGGAACCTTCGCTTCTAGGTTAGAGCGCATGCATGCGAGGGGGGCACATATGCAAGAACCCATACCAACCTCTCACCACACTCACACACATATTCTAGGGACACATGCAAGTTTTCATCTGATTCCGATGTTCTCATGGTCTTCCTCCCAAACCACGATCTCTGTGCACACTGGATCTGCCTACCCCGCTAGACGTTCCTCTGACAGGGGTAGCCCGGCGTAGCTCTCTCTTGTTTTGTGTTTGTTTAGGTCATAGGGTGATGTAAAACCATGTTGGTTCACAAGTTGGGGCACTATCCTACCCGGTTTCACCTAAACGGGGAGATTCCCCCCTTATACGGGTCCGGAACCTTCGCCTCTAGGTTAGAGCGTATGCATGGGAGGGGGGACACGTTCAATCACCTATACCAACCTCTCACCACACTCACACACATATGCTAGGGACACATGCAAGTTTTCATCTGATTCCGATGTTCTCGTGGTCTTCCTCCCAAACCCTGATCTGTGCACACTCGGATCGTCTACCCCCCTAGACGTTCCTCTGACAGTGGTAGTCCGGAGTAGCTCTCTCTTGTTTTGTGTTTGTTTAGGTCATAGGGTGATGTAAAACCATGTTGGTTCACAAGTTGGGGCACTATCCTACCTGGTTTCACCTAAACGGGGAGATTCCCCCCTTATACGGGTCCGGAACCTTCGCCTCTAGGTTAGAGCGCATGCATGCGAGGGGGACACATGCAAGCACCTATACCAACCTCTCACCACACTCACACACATATGCTAGGGACACATGCAAGTTTTCATCTGATTCCGATGTTCTCGTGGTCTTCCTCCGGCGAAACCCTGATCTCTGTGCACACTCGGATCGTCTACCCCCCTAGACGTTCCTCTGACAGGTAGCCCATGTAGCTCTCTCTTGTTTTGTGTTTGTTTAGGTCATAGGGTGATGTAAAACCATGTTGGTTCACAAGTTGGGGCACTATCCTACCCGTTTCACCTAAATGGGAGATTCCCCTTATACGGGTCCTAACCTTCACCTCTAGGTTAGAGCGCATGCATGCGAGGGGGGGACACATGCAAGCACCTATACCAACCTCTCACCACACTCACACACATATGCTAGGGACACATGCAAGTTTTCATCTGATTTCGATGTTCTCGTGGTCTTCCTCTGGCGAAACACTGATCTCTGGCACACTGGATCGTCTACCCCCTAGACGTTCCTCTGACAGGGGTAGCCCGGCGTAGATCTCTCTTGTTTTGTGTTTGTTTAGGTCATAGGGTGATGTAAAACCATGTTGGTTCACAAGTTGGGGCACTATCCTACCCGGTTTCACCTAAACGGGGAGATTCCCCCTTATACGGGTCCTGAACCTTCGCCTCTAGGTTAGAGCGCATGCATGCGAGGGGGGACACATGCAAGCACCTATACCAACCTCTCACCACACTCACACACATATGCTAGGGACACATGCAAGTTTTCATATGATTCCTATGTTCTCGTGGTCTTCCTCCGGCGAAACCCTGATCTTTGTGCACACTCGGATCGTCTACCCCACTAGACGTTCCTCTGACAGGGGTAGCCCGGCGTAGCTCTCTCTTGTTTTGTGTTTGTTTAGGTCATAGGGTGATGTAAAACCATGTTGGTTCACAAGTTGGGGCACTATCCTACCCGGTTTCACCTAAACGGGGAGATTCCCCCTTATACGGGTCCGGAACCTTCGCCTCTAGGTTAGAGCGCATGCATGCGAGGGGGACACATGCAAGCACCTATACCAACCTCTCACCACACTCACACACATATGCTAGGGACACATGCAAGTTTTCATCTGATTCCGATGTTCTCGTGGTCTTCCTCCAGCGAAACCCTGATCTGTGCACACTCGGATCGTCTACCCCCTAGACGTTCCTCTCATAGGGGTAGCCCGGCATATCTCTCTCTTGTTTTGTGTTTGTTTAGGTCATAGGGTGATGTAAAACCATGTTGGTTCACAAGTTGGGGCACTATCCTACCCGGTTTCACCTAAACGGGGAGATTCCCGCTTATACGGCTCCGGAACCTTCGCTTCTAGGTTAGAGTGTATGCATGCGAGGGGGGAAACATGCAAGCACCTATACCAACCTCTCACCACACTCACACACATATGCTAGGGACACATGCAAGTTTTCATATGATTCCGATGTTCTCGTGGTCTTTCTCCGGCGAAACCCTGATCTGTGCACACTCGGATCGTCTACCCCCCTAGACGTTCCTCTCACAGGGGTAGCCCGTCGTAGCTCTCTCTTGTTTTGTGTTTGTTTAGGTCATAGGGTGATGTAAAACCATGTTGGTTCCCAAGTTGGGGCACTATCCTACCCGGTTTCACCTAAACGGGGAGATTCCCCTTATACGGGTCCGGAACCTTCGCTTCTAGGTTAGAGCGCATGCATGCGAGGGGGGACACATGCAAGCACCTATACCAACCTCTCACCACACTCACACACATATGCTAGGGACACATGCAAGTTTTCATCTGATTCCGATGTTCTCGTGGTCTTCCTCCGGCGAAACCCTGATCTGTGCACACTCGGATCGTCTACCCCCCTAGACGTTCCTCTCACAGGGGTAGCCCGGCGTAGCTCTCTCTTGTTTTGTGTTTGTTTAGGTCATAGGGTGATGTAAAACCATGTTGGTTCACAAGTTGGGGCACTATCCTACCCGGTTTCACCTAAACGGGGAGATTCCCCCTTATACGGGTCCGGAACCTTCGCTTCTAGGTTAGAGCGCATGCATGCGAGGAGGGACACATGCAAGCACCTATACCAAGCCCCACACCACACTCACACACATATGCTAGGGACACATGCAAGTTTTCATCTGATTCCGATGTTCTCGTGGTCTTCCTCCGGCGAAACCCTGATCTGTGCACACTCGGATCGTCTACCCCCCTAGACGTTCCTCTCATAGGGTAGCCCGGCGTAGCTCTCTCTTGTTTTGTGTTTGTTTAGGTCATAGGGTGATGTAAAACCATGTTGGTTCACAAGTTGGGGCACTATCCTACCCGGTTTCACCTAAACGGGGAGATTCCCCCTTATACGGGTCCGGAACCTTCGCTTCTAGGTTAGAGCGCATGCATGCGAGGGGGGACACATGCAAGCACCTATACCAACCTCTCACCACACTCACACACATATGCTAGGGACACATGCAAGTTTTCATCTGATTCCGATGTTCTCGTGGTCTTCCTCCGGCGAAACCTTGATCTCTGTGCACACTCGGATCGTCTACCCCCTAGACGTTCCTCTGACAGGGGTAGCCCGGCATAGCTCTCTCTAGTTTTGTGTTTGTTTAGGTCATAGTGTGATGTAAAACCATGTTGGTTCACAAGTTGGGGCACTATCCTACCCAGTTTCACCTAAACGGGGAGATTCCCCTTATACAGGTCCGGAACCTTCGCTTCTAGGTTAGAGCGCATGCATGTGAGGGGGACACATGCAAGCACCTATACCAACCTCTCACCACACTCACACACATATGCTAGGGACACATGCAAGTTTTCATCTGATTCCGATGTTCTCGTGGTCTTCCTCCGGCGAAACCCTGATCTGTGCACACTCGGATCGTCTACCCCCTAGACGTTCCTCTGACAAGGGTAGCCCGATGTAGCTCTCTCTTGTTTTGTGTTTGTTTAGGTCATAGGGTGATGTAAAACCATGTTGGTTCACAAGTTGGGGCACTATCCTACCCGGTTTCACCTAAACGGGGAGATTCCCCCCTTATACGGGTCCTAACCTTCGCCTAGGTTAGAGCGCATGCATGCGAGGAGGGACACATGCAAGCACCTATACCAACCTCTCACCACACTCACACACATATGCTAGGGACACATGCAAGTTTTCATCTGATTCCGATGTTCTCGTGGTCTTCCTCCCATGAACCCCGATCTCTGTGCACACTGGACTGCCTACCCCCTAGACGCTCCTCCGACAGGGGTAGCATGTAGCTCTCTCTTGTTTTGTGTTTGTTTAGGTCATAGGGTGATGTAAAACCATGTTGGTTCACAAGTTGGGGCACTATCCTACCCGGTTTCACCTAAACGGGGAGATTCCCCCTTATACGGGTCCTGAACCTTCGCTTCTAGGTTAGAGCGCATGCATGTGAGGGGGACACATGCAAGCACCTATACCAACCTCTCACCACACTCACACACATATGCTAGGGACACATGCAAGTTTTCATCTGATTCCGATGTTCTCGTGGTCTTCCTCCCATGAAACCTCGATCTCTGTGCACACTCGGACTGCCTACCCCCTAGACGCTCCTCCCGACAGGTAGCCCATGTAGCTCTCTTGTTTTGTGTTTGTTTAGGTCATAGGGTGATGTAAAACCATGTTGGTTCACAAGTTGGGGCACTATCCTACCCGGTTTCACCTAAACGCGGAGATTCCCCCCTTATACGGGTCCTAACCTTCTTAGGTTAGAGCGCATGCATGCGAGGGGGACACATGCAAGCACCTATACCAACCTCTCACCACACTCACACACATATGCTAGGGACACATGCAAGTTTTCATCTGATTCATGTTCTCGTGGTCTTCCTCCCAAAACCTCGATCTCTGTGCACACTCGGATCGCCTACCCCTAGACGCTCCTCCCAGGGGTAGCCCGGTGTAGCTCTCTCTTGTTTTGTGTTTGTTTAGGTCATAGGGTGATGTAAAACCATGTTGGTTCACAAGTTGGGGCACTATCCTACCCGGTTTCACCTAAACGGGGAGATTCCCTTATACGGGTCCTAACCTTGCCTCTAGGTTAGAGCGCATGCATGCGAGGGGGACACATGCAAGCACCTATACCAACCTCTCACCACACTCACACACATATGCTAGGGACACATGCAAGTTTTCATCTGATTCATGTTCTCGTGGTCTTCCTCCTGAAACCCTGATCTCTGCACACGGATCCTACCCCCTAGACATTCCTCTAACAAGGGTAGCCCGGCGTAGTTCTCTCTTGTTTTGTGTTTGTTTAGGTCATAGGGTGATGTAAAACCATGTTGGTTCACAAGTTGGGGCACTATCCTACCCGGTTTCACCTAAACGGGAAATTCCCCCTTATACGGGTCCGGAACCTTCGCCTCTAGGTTAGAGCGCATGCATGCGAGGGGGACACATGAAAGCACCTATACCAACCTCTCACCACACTCACACACATATGCTAGGGACACATGCAAGTTTTCATCTGATTCCATGTTCTCGTGGTCTTCCTCCTGAAACCCCGATCTCTGGCACACTGGATCGCCTACCCCCTAGACGCTCCTCCGACAGGGGTAGCCCATAGCTCTCTCTTGTTTTGTGTTTGTTTAGGTCATAGGGTGATGTAAAACCATGTTGGTTCACAAGTTGGGGCACTATCCTACCCGGTTTCACCTAAACGGCGAGATTCCCCCTTATACGGGTCCGGAACCTTCGCTTCTAGGTTAGAGCGCATGCATGTGAGGGGGGACACATGCAAGCACCTATACCAACCTCTCACCACACTCACACACATATGCTAGGGACACATGCAAGTTTTCATCTGATTCCGATGTTCTCGTGGTCTTCCTCCTGAAACCTCGATCTCCAGGCACACTGGATCGCCTACCCCCTAGACGCTCCTCCCACAGGGGTAGCCCGAGCTATCTCTCTTGTTTTGTGTTTGTTTAGGTCATAGGGTGATGTAAAACCATGTTGGTTCACAAGTTGGGGCACTATCCTACCGGTTTCACCTAAACGGGAGATTCCCTTATACGGGTCCTAACCTTCGCCTAGGTTAGAGCGCATGCATGCGAGGGGGACACATGCAAGCACCTATACCAACCTCTCACCACACTCACACACATATGCTAGGGACACATGCAAGTTTTCATCTGATTCCGATGTTCTCGTGGTCTTCCTCCGGCGAAACCCTGATCTCTGTGCACACTGGATCGCCCACCCCTAGACGCTCCTCCACAGGTAGCCCGGCGTAGCGCTCTCTTGTTTTGTGTTTGTTTAGGTCATAGGGTGATGTAAAACCATGTTGGTTCACAAGTTGGGGCACTATCCTACCACGTTTCACCTAAACGGGAGATTCCCCTTATACGGGTCGAACCTTCGCTTCTAGGTTAGAGCGCATGCATGCGAGCGGGAACACATGCAAGCACCTATACCAACCTCTCACCACACTCACACACATATGCTAGGGACACATGCAAGTTTTCATCTGATTTCGATGTTCTCGTGGTCTTCCTCCCACAAAACCTCGATCTCTGTGCACACTGGATCGCCTACCCCCTAGACGCTCCTCCGACAGGTAGCCCATGTAGCTCTCTCTTGTTTTGTGTTTGTTTAGGTCATAGGGTGATGTAAAACCATGTTGGTTCACAAGTTGGGGCACTATCCTACCCGTTTCAACTAAACGGGAGATTCCCCTTATACGGGTCCGCAACCTTCGCTTCTAGGTTAGAGCGCATGCATGCGAGGGGGTACACATGCAAGCACCTATACCAACCTCTCACCACACTCACACACATATGCTAGGGACACATGCAAGTTTTCATCTGATTCCGATGTTCTCGTGGTCTCTCCTGAAACCCTCGATCTCTGGCACACTCTGATCGCCTACCCCCTAGACGCTCCTCCGACAGGGTAGCCCGCGTAGCTCTCTTGTTTTGTGTTTGTTTAGGTCATAGGGTGATGTAAAACCATGTTGGTTCACAAGTTGGGGCACTATCCTACCCGGTTTCACCTAAACGGGGAGATTCCCCCTTATACGGGTCCGGAACCTTCGCTTCTAGGTTAGAGCGCATGCATGGGAGGGGGACACATGCAAGCACCTATACCAACCTCTCACCACACTCACACACATATGCTAGGGACACATGCAAGTTTTCATCTGATTCCGATGTTCTCGTGGTCTTCCTCCGGCGAAACCCTTTCTGTGCACACTCGGATCATCTACCCCCTAGACGCTCCTCCGACAGGTAGCCCGGTGTAGCTCTCTCTTGTTTTGTGTTTGTTTAGGTCATAGGGTGATGTAAAACCATGTTGGTTCACAAGTTGGGGCACTATCCTACCCGGTTTCACCTAAACAGGGAGATTCCCCCTTATACGGGTCCGGAACCTTCGCTTCTAGGTTAGAGCGCATGCATGCGAGGAGGGACACATGCAAGCACCTATACCAACCTCTCACCACACTCACACACATATGCTAGGGACACATGCAAGTTTTCTTCTGATTCCAATGTTCTCGTGGTCTTCCTCTAGCGAAACCCTGATCTGTGCACACTCGGATCGTCTACCCCCTAGACGTTCCTCCCGACAGGGTAGCCATGTAGCTCTCTCTTGTTTTGTGTTTGTTTAGGTCATAGGGTGATGTAAAACCATGTTGGTTCACAAGTTGGGGCACTATCCTACCCGGTTTCACCTAAACGGCGAGATTTCCCCTTATACGGGTCCAAAACCTTTGCTTCTAGGTTAGAGCGCATGCATGCGAGGGGGACACATGCAAGCACCTATACCAACCTCTCACCACACTCACACACATATGCTAGGGACACATGCAAGTTTTCATCTGATTCCGATGTTCTCGTGGTCTTCCTCCCATGAAACCCTCGATCTCTGTGCACACTGGATCGCCTACCCCCCTAGACGCTCCTCACAGGTAGCCCATGTAGCTCTCTTGTTTTGTGTTTGTTTAGGTCATAGGGTGATGTAAAACCATGTTGGTTCACAAGTTGGGGCACTATCCTACCCGTATTCACCTAAACGGGAGATTCCCTTATACTGGGTCCTAACCTTCGCCTAGGTTAGAGCGCATGCGAGGGGGACACATGCAAGCACCTATACCAACCTCTCACCACACTCACACACATATGCTAGGGACACATGCAAGTTTTCATCTGATTCCGATGTTCTCGTGGTCTTCCTCCCAAACCCCGATCTCTATGCACACTTGATCGCCTACCCCTAGACGCTCCTCCGACAGGTAGCCCGGCATAGCTCTCTCTTGTTTTGTGTTTGTTTCGGTCATAGGGTGATGTAAAACCATGTTGGTTCACAAGTTGGGGCACTATCCTACCCGTTTCACCTAAACGGGGAGATTCCCCCTTATACGGGTCCTAACCTTCGCCTAGGTTAGAGCGCATGCATGCGAGGGACACATGCAAGCACCTATACCAACCTCTCACCACACTCACACACATATGCTAGGGACACATGCAAGTTTTCATCTGATTCATGTTCTCGTGGTCTTCCTCCCAAACCCGATCTCTATGCACACTCGGATCGCCTACCCCCTAGACGCTCCTCCGACAGGGGTATCTGGCATGTAGCTCTCTCTTGTTTTGTGTTTGTTTATGTCATAGGGAGATGTAAAACCATGTTGGTTCACAAGTTGGGGCACTATCCTATTCGGTTTCACCTAAACGGGAGATTCCCCTTATACGGTCCTAACCTTCGCCTCTAGGTTAGAGCGCATGCATGCGAGGGGGACACATGCAAGCACCTATACCAACCTCTCACCACACTCACACACATATGCTAGGGACACATGCAAGTTTTCATCTGATTCATGTTCTCGTGGTCTTCCTCCCAAACCTCGATCTCTGTGCACACTCGGATCGCCTACCCCCTAGACGCTCCTCCCACAGGGGTAGCCCATGTAGCTCTCTCTTGTTTTGTGTTTGTTTAGGTCATAGGGTGATGTAAAACCATGTTGGTTCACAAGTTGGGGCACTATCCTACCCGTTTCACCTAAACGGGAGATTCCCTTATACGGGTCCTAACCTTCATTTAGGTTAGAGCGCATGCATGCGAGGGGACACTTGCAAGCACCTATACCAACCTCTCACCACACTCACACACATATGCTAGGGACACATGCAAGTTTTCATCTGATTCATGTTCTCGTGGTCTTCCTCCCATGAAACCTCGATCTCTGTGCACACTGGATCGCCTACCCCCTAGACGCTCCTCCGACAGGGTAGCCCGTGTAGCTCTCTTGTTTTGTGTTTTTTTAGGTCATAGGGTGATGTAAAACCATGTTGGTTCACAAGTTGGGGCACTATCCTACCCGGTTTCACCTAAACGGGAGATTCCCTTATACGGGTCCTAACCTTCGCCTAGGTTAGAGCGCATGCATGCGAGGGGACACATGCAAGCACCTATACCAACCTCTCACCACACTCACACACATATGCTAGGGACACATGCAAGTTTTTATCTGATTCCATGTTCTCGTGGTCTTCCTCCCAAACCCGATCTCTGTGGCACACTGATCGCCTACCCCCTAGACGCTCCTCCGACAGGGGTAGCCCATGTAGCTCTCTCTTGTTTTGTGTTTGTTTAGGTCATAGGGTGATGTAAAACCATGTTGGTTCACAAGTTGGGGCACTATCCTACCCGGTTTCACCTTAACGTGAGATTCCCCTTATACGGGTCCTAACCTTCATCTAGGTTAGAGCGCATGCATGCGAGGGGGACACATGCAAGCACCTATACCAACCTCTCACCACACTCACACACATATGCTAGGGACACATGCAAGTTTTCATCTGATTCCGATGTTCTCGTGGTCTTCCTCCCATGAAACCCTCGATCTCTCAGGCACACTGGATCGCCTACCCCCTAGACGCTCCTCCGACAGGGTAGCCAGTAGCTCTCTCTTGTTTTGTGTTTGTTTAGGTCATAGGGTGATGTAAAACCATGTTGGTTCACAAGTTGGGGCACTATCCTACCCGTTTCACCTAAACGGGAGATTCCCTTATACGGGTCCTAACCTTCTCTAGGTTAGAGCGCATGCATGCGAGGGGGACACATGCAAGCACCTATACCAACCTCTCACCACACTCACACACATATGCTAGGGACACATGCAAGTTTTCATCTGATTCCGATGTTCTCGTGGTCTTCCTCCCTGAAACCCCGATCTCTGTGCACACTGGATCGCTCACCCCCTAGACGCTCCTCCGACAGGGGTAGCCATGTAGCTCTCTCTTGTTTTGTGTTTGTTTAGGTCATAGGGTGATGTAAAACCATGTTGGTTCACAAGATGGGGCACTATCCTACCCGGTTTCACCTAAACGGGGAGATTCCCTTATACGGGTCCTAACCTTCGCCTAGGTTAGAGCGCATGCATGCGAGGGGGTACACATGCAAGCACCTATACCAACCTCTCACCACACTCACACACATATGCTAGGGACACATGCAAGTTTTCATCTGATTCCGATGTTCTCGTGGTCTTCCTCCGACAAACCTCGATCTCTGGCACACTGATCGCCTACCCCCTAGACGCTCCTCCGACAGGGTAGCCCGGCGTAGCTCTCTTGTTTTGTGTTTGTTTAGGTCATAGGGTGATGTAAAACCATGTTGGTTCACAAGTTAGGGCACTATCCTACCCGGTTTCACCTACACGGGGAGATTCCCCCTTATAGGGGTCCTGAACCTTCGCTTCTAGGTTAGAGCGCATGCATGCGAGGGGGGACACATGCAAGCACCTATACCAACATCTCACCACACTCACACACATGCTACGGACACATGCAAGTTTTCATCTGATTCCGATGTTCTCGTGGTCTTCCTCCCAAAACCTCGATCTCTGTGCACACTGATCGCCTACCCCCTAGACGCTCCTCCGACAGGGGTAGCCCGCGTAGCTCTCTCTTGTTTTGTGTTTGTTTAGGTCATAGGGTGATGTAAAACCATGTTGGTTCACAAGTTGTGGCAGTATCCTACCCGTTTCACCTAAACGGGAGATTCCCCTTATACGGTCCTAACCTTCGCCTCTAGGTTAGAGCGCATGCATGCGAGGGGGACACATGCAAGCACCTATACCAACCTCTCACCACACTCACACACATATGCTAGGGACACATGCAAGTTTTCATCTGATTCGATGTTCTCGTGGTCTTCCTCCCTGAAACCTCGATCTCTGCACACTCTGATCGCCTACCCCCTAGACGCTCCTCCGACAGGTAGCCCATGTAGCTCTCTCTTGTTTTGTGTTTGTTTAGGTCATAGGGTGATGTAAAACCATGTTGGTTCACAAGTTGGGGCACTATCCTACCTGTTTCACCTAAACGGGAGATTCCCCTTATACGGGTCCGGTACCTTCGCCTCTAGGTTAGAGCGCATGCATGCGAGGAGGGACACATGCAAGCACCTATACCAACCTCTCACCACACTCACACACATATGCTAGGGACACATGCAAGTTTTCATCTGATTCCGATGTTCTCGTGGTCTTCCTCCGGCGAAACCCTGATATCTGTGCACACTCGGATCGTCTACCCCTAGACGCTCCTCCGACAGGGTAGCCCATGTAGCTCTCTCTTGTTTTGTGTTTGTTTAGGTCATAGGGTGATGTAAAACCATGTTGGTTCACAAGTTGGGGCACTATCCTACCCGGTTTCACCTAAACGGGGAGATTCCCCCCTTATACGGGTCCTGAACCTTCGCCTCTAGGTTAGAGCGCATGCATGCAAGGGGGACACATGCAAGCACCTATACCAACCTCTCACCACACTCACACACATATGCTAGGGACACATGCAAGTTTTCATCTGATTCCGATGTTCTCGCGGTCTTCCTCCTAGAAACCCTGATCTGTGCACACTCGGATCGTCTACCCCCCTAGACGTTCCCTCATAGGGGGTAGCCCGATGTAGCTCTCTCTTGTTTTGTGTTTGTTTAGGTCATAGGGTGATGTAAAACCATGTTGGTTCACAAGTTGGGGCACTATCCTACCCGGTTTCACCTAAACGGGGAGATTCCCCCTTATACGGGTCCGGAACCTTCGCTTCTAGGTTAGAGCGCATGCAAGCGATGGGACACATGCAAGCACCTATACCAACCTCTCACCACACTCACACACATATGCTAGGGACACATGCAAGTTTTCATCTGATTCCGATGTTCTCGTGGTCTTCCTCCCAAACCCTCGATCTCTGGCACACTGGATCGCTACCCCTAGACGCTCCTCCGACAGGGTAGCCCATGTAGCTCTCTTGTTTTGTGTTTGTTTAGGTCATAGGGTGATGTAAAACCATGTTGGTTCACAAGTTGGGGCACTATCCTGCTTTCACCTAACGGGAGATTCCCTTATACGGGTCCTAACCTTCGCCTTAGGTTAGAGCGCATGCATGCGAGGGGGACACATGCAAGCACCTATACCAACCTCTCACCACACTCACACACATATGCTAGGGACACATGCAAGTTTTCATCTGATTCCATGTTCTCGTGGTCTTCCTCCCAAAACCCCGATCTCTGTGCACACTGGATCGCTACCCCCTAGACGCTCCTCCGACAGGTAGCCCATGTAGCTCTCTCTTGTTTTGTGTTTGTTTAGGTCATAGGGTGATGTAAAACCATGTTGGTTCACAAGTTGGGGCACTATCCTACCCGTTTCACCTAAACGGGAGATTCCCTTATACGGGTCCTAACCTTCGCCTAGGTTTGAGCGCATGCATGCGAGGGGGACACATGCAAGCACCTATACCAACCTCTCACCACACTCACACACATATGCTAGGGACACATGCAAGATTTCATCTGATTCATGTTCTCGTGGTCTTCCTCCCATGAAACCCTCGATCTCTGGCACACTGGATCGCTCACCCCCTAGACGCTCCTCCGACAGGGTAGCCCATGTAGCTCTCTCTTGTTTTGTGTTTGTTTAGGTCATAGGGTGATGTAAAACCATGTTGGTTCACAAGTTGGGGCACTATCCTACCCGTTTAACCTAAACGGGAGATTCCCCTTATACGGGTCCTAACCTTCGCCTAGGTTAGAGCGCATGCATGCGAGGGGGTACACATGCAAGCACCTATACCAACCTCTCACCACACTCACACACATATGCTAGGGACACATGCAAGTTTTCATCTGATTCGATGTTCTCGTGGTCTTCCTCCCGAAACCTCGATCTCATGCACACTCGGATCGCCTACCCCCTAGACGCTCCTCCGACAGGGTAGCATGTAGCTCTCTCTTGTTTTGTGTTTGTATAGGTCATAGGGTGATGTAAAACCATGTTGGTTCACAAGTTGGGGCACTATCCTACCCGTTTCACCTAAACGGGAGATTCCCTTATACGGGTCCTAACCTTCATTCTAGGTTAGAGCGCATGCATGCGAGTAGGGACACATGCAAGCACCTATACCAACCTCTCACCACACTCACACACATATGCTAGGGACACATGCAAGTTTTCATCTGATTCCGATGTTCTCGTGGTCTTCCTCCCATGAAACCCTCGATCTCAGGCACACTGGATCGCTCACCCCTAGACGCTCCTCCGACAGGTAGCCCATGTAGCTCTCTCTTGTTTTGTGTTTGTTTAGGTCATAGGGTGATGTAAAACCATGTTGGTTCACAAGTTGGGGCACTATCCTACCCGTTTCACCTAAACGGGAGATTCACCCTTATACGGGTCCGGAACCTTCGCTTCTAGGTTAGAGCGCATGCATGCGAGGGGGGACACATTCAAGCACCTATACCAACCTCTCACCACACTCACACACATATGCTAGGGACACATGCAAGTTTTCATCTGATTCCGATGTTCTCGTGGTCTTCCTCCCAAACCCCGATCTCTTTGCACACTGGATCGCCTACCCCCTAGACGCTCCTCCCACAGGTAGCCCCGTAGCTCTCTCTTGTTTTGTGTTTTTTTAGGTCATAGGGTTATGTAAAACCATGTTTGTTCACAAGTTTGGGAACAATCCTAACCCGTTTCAACTAAAAAGGGAGATTCCCCCTTATACGGGTCCGGAACCTTGGCCTCTAGGTTAGAGCGCATGCATGCGAGTTGGGACACATGCAAGCACCTATACCAACCTCTCACCACACTCACACACATATGCTAGGGACACATGCAAGTTTTCATCTGATTCCGATGTTCTCGTGGTCTACCTCCCAAACTCGATCTCTGGCACACTCTGATCGTCTACCCCCTAGACGTTCCTCCCAGGGGTAGCCCATGTAGCTCTCTTGTTTTGTGTTTGTTTAGGTCATAGGGTGATGTAAAACCATGTTGGTTCACAAGTTGGGGCACTATCCTACCCGGTTTCACCTAAACGGGGAGATTCCCCCTTATACGGGTCCGGAACCTTCGCTTAGGTTAGAGCGTATGCATGCGAGGGGGACACATGCAAGCACCTATACCAACCTCTCACCACACTCACACACATATGCTAGGGACACATGCAAGTTTTCATCTGATTCCGATGTTCTCGTTTCCTCCAACAAACCCCCGATCTCTGCAGCACACTGGATCGCCTACCCCCTAGACGTTCCTCTGACAGGGGTAGCCCGGCGTAGCCCTCGCTTGTTTTGTGTTTGTTTAGGTCATAGGGTGATGTAAAACCATGTTGGTTCACAAGTTGGGGCACTATCCTACCTGGTTTCACCTAAACGGGGAGATTCCCCCCTTATACGGGTCCGGAACCTTCGCCTCTAGGTTAGAGCGCATGCATGCGAGGGGGACACATGCAAGCACCTATACCAACCTCTCACCACACTCACACACATATGCTAGGGACACATGCAAGTTTTCATCTGATTCCGATGTTCTCGTGGTCTTCCTCCGGCGAAACCCTGATCTCTGTGCACACTCGGATCGTCTACCCCCTAGACGTTCCTCTGACAGGAATAGCCAGCGTAGCTCTCTCTTGTTTTGTGTTTGTTTAGGTCATAGGGTGATGTAAAACCATGTTGGTTCACAAGTTGGGGCACTATCCTACCCGGTTTCACCTAAACGGGGAGATTCCCCCCTTATACGGGTCCAGAACCTTCGCCTCTAGGTTAGAGCGCATGCATGCGAGGGGGACACATGCAAGCACCTATACCAACCTCTCACCACACTCACACACATATGCTAGGGACACATGCAAGTTTTCATCTGATTCCGATGTTCTCGTGGTCTTCCTCCCAAAACCCCGATCTATGCACACTCTGATCGTCTACCCCCTAGACGTTCCTCTGACAGGGGTAGCCCGTCTTAGCTCTCTCTTGTTTTGTGTTTGTTTAGGTCATAGGGTGATGTAAAACCATGTTGGTTCACAAGTTGGGGCACTATCCTACCCGGTTTCACCTAAACGGGGAGATTCCCTATTATACGGGTCCTAACCTTCGCCTCTAGGTTAGAGCGCATGCATGAGGGGGACACATGCAAGCACCTATACCAACCTCTCACCACACTCACACACATATGCTAGGGACACATGCAAGTTTTCATCTGATTCGATGTTCTCGTGGTCTTCCTCCCATGAAACCTCGATCTCTGGCACACTCGGATCGCCTACCCCCCTAGACGCTCCTCCGACAGGTAGCCCGACGTAGCTCTCTCTTGTTTTGTGTTTGTTTAGGTCATAGGGTGATGTAAAACCATGTTGGTTCACAAGTTGGGGCACTATCCTACCCGGTTTCACCTAAACGGGGAGATTCCCCTTATACGGGTACCCAACCTTCGCTTCTAGGTTAGAGCGCATGCATGCGAGGGGGACACACGCAAGCACCTATACCAACCTCTCACCACACTCACACACATATGCTAGGGACACATGCAAGTTTTCATCTGATTCCGATGTTCTCGTGGTCTTCCTCCCATGAACCTCGATCTCTCACACACTGGATCGCCTACCCCCTAGACGTTCCTCTCACAGGGGTAGCCTGACGTAGCTCTCTCTTGTTTTGTGTTTGTTTAGGTCATAGGGTGATGTAAAACCATGTTGGTTCACAAGTTGGGGCACTATCCTACCCGGTTTCACCTAAACGGGGAGATTCCCCCTTATACGGGTCCTAACCTTCGCCTAGGTTAGAGCGCATGCATGCGAGGGGGACACATGCAAGCACCTATACCAACCTCTCACCACACTCACACACATATGCTAGGGACACATGCAAGTTTTCATCTGATTCCGATGTTCTCGTGGTCTTCCTCCGGCGAAACCCTGATCTGTGCACACTCGGATCGTCTACCCCCCTAGACGTTCCTCTGACAGGGTAGCCCGGCGTAGCTCTCTCTTGTTTTGTGTTTGTTTAGGTCATAGGGTGATGTAAAACCATGTTGGTTCACAAGTTGGGGCACTATCCTACCCGGTTTCACCTAAACAGGGAGATTCCCCCTTATACGGGTCCGAAACCTTCGCTTCTAGGTTAGAGCGCATGCATGCGCGGGGGACACATGCAAGCACCTATACCAACCTCTCACCACACTCACACACATATGCTAGGGACACATGCAAGTTTTCATCTGATTCCGATGTTCTCGTGGTCTTCCTCCGTCGAACCCTCGATCTCTGGCACACTGGATCGTCTACCCCCTAGACGCTCCTCCCGACAGGGGTAGCCATGCGTAGCTCTCTTGTTTTGTATTTGTTTAGGTCATAGGGTGATGTAAAACCATGTTGGTTCACAAGTTGGGGCACTATCCTACCCGGTTTCACCTAAACGGGAGATTCCCCTTATACTGGTCTGAACCTTCCTCTAGGTTAGAGCGCATGCATGCGTGGGGGACACATGCAAGCACCTATACCAACCTCTCACCACACTCACACACATATGCTAGGGACACATGCAAGTTTTCATCTGATTCCGATGTTCTCGTGGTCTTCCTCCGGCGAAAACCTGATCTGTGCACACTCGGATCGTCTACCCCCCTAGACGTTCCTCTGACAGGGGTAGCCCGGCATAACTCTCTCTTGTTTTGTGTTTGTTTAGGTCATAGGGTGATGTAAAACCATGTTGGTTCACAAGTTGGGGCACTATCCTACCCGGTTTCACCTAAACGGGGAGATTCCCCCCTTATACGGGTCCGGAACCTTCGCCTCTAGGTTAGAGCGCATGCATGCGAGGGGGACACATGCAAGCACCTATACCAACCTCTCACCACACTCACACACATATGCTAGGGACACATGCAAGTTTTCATCTGATTCTGATGTTCTCGTGGTCTTCCTCCCAAACCCCGATCTCTGCACACTCGGATCGCCTACCCCCTAGACGCTCCTCCGACAGGGGTAGCCGCATAGCTCTCTTGTTTTTGTGTTTGTTTAGGTCATAGGGTGATGTAAAACCATGTTGGTTCACAAGTTGGGGCACTATCCTACCAGGTTTCACCTAAACGGGGACATTCCCCCCTTATACGGGTCCTAACCTTCGCCTCTAGTTTAGAGCGAATGCATGATAGGGGGGACACATGCAAGCACCTATACCAACCTCTCACCACACTCACACACATATTCTAGGGACACATGCAAGTTTTCATCTGATTCGATGTTCTCGTGGTCTTCCTCCGGTGAAACCCTCGATCTCTGCACACTGATCGCTCACCCCCTAGACGTTCCTCTCACAGGGGTAGCCCGGCATAGCTCTCTCTTGTTTTGTGTTTTTTTAGGTCATAGGGTGATGTAAAACCATGTTGGTTCACAAGTTGGGGCACTATCCTAACCGGTTTCACCTAAACGGGGAGATTCCCCCTTATACGGGTCCGGAACCTTCGCTTCTAGGTTAGAGCGCATGCATGCGAGGAGGGACACATGCAAGCACCTATACCAACCTCTCACCACACTCACACACATATGCTAGGGACACATGCAAGTTTTCATCTGATTCCGATGTTCTCGTGGTCTTCCTCCAGCGAAACCCTGATCTGTGCACACTCGGATCGTTTACCCCTAGACGCTCCTCCCGACAGGTAGCCCATGTAGCTCTCTCTTGTTTTGTGTTTGTTTAGGTCATAGGGTGATGTAAAACCATGTTGGTTCACAAGTTGGGGCACTATCCTACCCGGTTTCACCTAAACGGGGAGATTCCCCCTTATACGGGTCCGGAACCTTCGCTTCTAGGTTAGAGCGCATGCATGGGAGGGGGACACATGCAAGCACCTATACCAACCTCTCACCACACTCACACACATATGCTAGGGACACATGCAAGTTTTCATCTGATTCCGATGTTCTCGTGGTCTTCCTCCGGCGAAACCCTGATCTGTGCACACTCGGATCGCTCACCCCTAGACGCCTCTCACAGGGTATCCCGCATATCTCTCTTGTTTTGTGTTTTTTTAGGTCATAGGGTGATGTAAAACCATGTTGGTTCACAAGTTGGGGCACTATCCTAACCGGTTTCACCTAAACGGGGAGATTCCCCCTTATACGGGTCCGGAACCTTCGCTTCTAGGTTAGAGCGCATGCATGCGAGGGGGACACATGCAAGCACCTATACCAACCTCTCACCACACTCACACACATATGCTAGGGACATATGCAAGTTTTCATCTGATTCCGATGTTCTCGTGGTCTTCCTCCCCAAACCCGATCTCTGGCACACTCGGGATGCCTACCCCCTAGACGCTCCTCGACAGGGTAGCCCGACGTAGCTCTCTCTTGTTTTGTGTTTGTTTAGGTCATAGGGTGATGTAAAACCATGTTGGTTCACAAGTTGGGGCACTATCCTACCCGGTTTCACCTAAACGGGGAGATTCCCCCTTATACGGGTCCGGAACCTTCGCCCTTAGGTTAGAGCGCATGCATGCGAGGGGACACATGCAAGCACCTATACCAACCTCTCACCACACTCACACACATATCCTAGGGACACATGCAAGTTTTCATCTGATTCTCATGTTCTCGTCGTCTTCCTCCCGAAACCCGATCTCTGGCACACTTTGGATCGTCTACCCCACTAGACGTTCCTCTGACAGGGGTAGCCCGGCGTAGCTCTCTCTTGTTTTGTGTTTGTTTAGGTCATAGGGTGATGTAAAACCATGTTGGTTCACAACTTGGGGCACTATCCTACCCGGTTTCACCTAAACGGGGAGATTCCCCCCTTATACGGGTCCGGAACCTTCGCCTCTAGGTTAGAGCGCATGCATGCGAGGGGGACACATGCAAGCACCTATACCAACCTCTCACCACACTCACACACATATGCTAGGGACACATGCAAGTTTTCATCTGATTCCGATGTTCTCGTGGTCTTCCTCCGGCGAAACCCTGATCTCTGTGCACACTCGGATCGTCTACCCCCTAGACGTTCCTCTGACAGGGGTAGCCCGGTGTAGCTCTCTCTTGTTTTGTGTTTGTTTAGGTCATAGGGTGATGTAAAACCATGTTGGTTCACAAGTTGGGGCACTATCCTACCCGGTTTCACCTAAACGGGGAGATTCCCCCCTTATACGGGTCCGGAACCTTCGGCTCTAGGTTAGAGCGCATGCATGGGAGGGGGACACATGCAATAACCTATACCAACTCTCACCACACTCACACACATATGCTAGGGACACATGCAAGTTTTCATCTGAATCCGATGTTCTCGTGGTCTTCCTCCCAAACCACGATCTCTGGCACACTGGATCGTCTACCCCTAGACGCTCCTCCTCGACAGGTAGCCAGTGTAGCTCTCTCTTGTTTTGTGTTTGTTTAGGTCATAGGGTGATGTAAAACCATGTTGGTTCACAAGTTGGGGCACTATCCTACCTGGTTTCACCTAAACGGGGAGATTCCCCCTTATACGGGTCCGGAACCTTCGCCTCTAGGTTAGAGCGCATGCATGCGAGGGGGGACACATGCAATCACCTATAACAACCTCTCACCACACTCACACACATATGCTAGGGACACATGCAAGTTTTCATCTGATTCCGATGTTCTCGTGGTCTTCCTCCCATGAAACCACGATCTCTGTGCACACTGGATCGTCTACCCCTAGACGTTCCCGACAGGGGTATCCTGCATATCTCTCTTGTTTTGTGTTTTTTAGGTCATAGGGTGATGTAAAACCATGTTGGTTCACAAGTTGGGGCACTATCCTACCCGGTTTCACCTAAACGGGGAGATTCCCCCTTATACGGGTCCGGAACCCTGGCCTCTAGGTTAGAGCGCATGCATGCGAGGGGGGACACATGCAAGCACCTATACCAACCTCTCACCACACTCACACTTATATGCTAGGGACATATGCAAGTTTTCATCTGATTCCGATGTTCTCGTGGTCTTCCTCCAGCGAAACCCTGATCTCTGTGCACACTCGGATCGTCTACCCCCCTAGACGTTCCTCTGACAGGGGTAGCCCGGCGTAGCTCTCTCTTGTTTTGTGTTTGTTTAGGTCATAGGGTGATGTAAAACCATGTTGGTTCACAAGTTGGGGCACTATCCTACCCGGTTTCACCTAAACGGGGATATTCCCCCCTTATACGGGTCCGGAACCTTCGCTTCTAGGTTAGAGCGCATGCATGCGAGGGGGACACATGCAAGAACCTATACCAACCTATCACCACACTCACACACATATGATAGAGACACATGCAAGTTTTCATCTGATTCTGACGTTCTCGTTGTCTTCCTCCGGCGAAACCCAGATCTGTGCACACTCGGATCGTCTACCCCCCTAGACGTTCCTCTGACAGGGGTAGCCCGGCGTAGCTCTCTCTTGTTTTGTGTTTGTTTAGGTCATAGGGTGATGTAAAACCATGTTGGTTCACAAGTTGGGGCACTATCCTACCCGGTTTCACCTAAACGGGTAGATTCCCCCCTTATACGGGTCCGGAACCTTCGCCTCTAGGTTAGAGCGCATGCATGCGAGGGGGGACACATGCAAGCACCTATACCAACCTCTCACCACACTCACACACATATGCTAGGGACACATGCAAGTTTTCATCTGATTCCGATGTTCTCGTGGTCTTCCTCCAGCGAAACCCTGATCTATGCACACTCGGATCGCCTACCCCCTAGACGCTCCTCCGACAGGGGTAGCCTGTAGCTCTCTCTTGTTTTGTGTTTGTTTAGGTCATAGGGTGATGTAAAACCATGTTGGTTCACAAGTTGGGGCACTATCCTACCCGGTTTCACCTAAACGGGGAGATTCCCCCCTTATACGGGTCCGGAACCTTCGCCTCTAGGTTAGAGCGCATGCATGGGAGGGGGGACACATGCAATCACCTATACCAACCTCTCACCACACTCACACACATATGCTAGGGACACATGCAAGTTTTCATCTGAATCCGATGTTCTCGTGGTCTTCCTCCGGCGAAACCCTGATCTCTATGCACACTCGGATCGTCTACCCCCTAGACGTTCCTCTGACAGGGGTATCCCGGCATATCTCTCTCTTGTTTTGTGTTTGTTTAGGTCATAGGGTGATGTAAAACCATGTTGGTTCACAAGTTGGGGCACTATCCTACCCGGTTTCACCTAAACGGGGAGATTCCCCCCTTATACGGGTCTGGAACCTTCGCCTCTAGGTTAGAGCGCATGCATGCGAGGGGGGACACATGCAAGCACCTATACCAACCTCTCACCACACTCACACACATATGCTAGGGACATGCAAGTTTTCATATGATTAAAATGTTCACGTGGTCTTCGTCCTGCGAAACCATGATCTCTGCACACTATGATCGTCTACCCCCCTAGACTTTCCTCTCACAGGTAGCCCGTAGCTCTCTTGTTTTGTGTTTTTTTAGGTCATAGGGTGATGTAAAACCATGTTGGTTCACAAGTTGGGGCACTATCCTACCCGGTTTCACCTAAACGGGGATATTCCCCCCTTATACGGGTCCGGAACCTTCGCCTCTAGGTTAGAGCGCATGCATGCGAGGGGGACACATGCAAGCACCTATACCAACCTCTCACCACACTCACACACATATCCTAGGGACACATGCAAGTTTTCATCTGATTCCGATGTTCTCGTGGTCTTCCTCCGAAACCCCGATCTCTGGCACACTGGATGGTCTTCCCCCTAGACGTTCCTCTGACAGGGGTAGTCCGGCGTAGCTCTCTATTGTTTTGTGTTTGTTTAGGTCATAGGGTGATGTAAAACCATGTTGGTTCACAAGTTGGGGCACTATCCTACCCGGTTTCACCTAAACGGGGAGATTCCCCCCTTATACGGGTCCTAACCTAGGTTAGAGCGCATGCAAAAACCATGTTGGTTCACAAGTTGGGGCACTATCCTACGGTTTCACCTAAACGGGAGATTCCCCTTATACGGGTCCGAACCTTCGCCTAGGTTAGAGCGCATGCATGCGAGGGGGGACACATGCAAGCACCTATACCAACCTCTCACCACACTCACACACATATGCTAGAGACACATGCAAGTTTTCATCTGATTCCGATGTTCTCGTGGTCTTCCTCCGGCGAAACCCTGATCTCTCAGGCACACTGGATCGCTCTACCCCCCTAGACGTTCCTCTGACAGGGGTAACCCGGCGTAGCTCTCTTGTTTTGTGTTTGTTTAGGTCATAGGGTGATGTAAAACAATGTTGGTTCACAAGTTGGGGGCACTATCCTACAGTTTCACCTAAACGGGAGATTCCCCTTATACGGGTCCAGAACCTTCTCTAGGTTAGAGCGCATGCATGGGAGGGGGACACATGCAATCACCTATAACAACCTCTCACCACACTCACACACATATGCTAGGGACACATGCAAGTTTTCATCTGATTCGATGTTCTCGTGGTCTTCCTCCCTGAAACCACGATCTCTGGCACACTCGGATCGTCTACCCCCCTAGACGTTCCTCTCACAGGGGTAGCCCGGCATATCTCTCTCTTGTTTTGTGTTTTTTAGGTCATAGGGTGATGTAAAACCATGTTGGTTCACAAGTTGGGGCACTATCCTACCCGGTTTCACCTAAACGGGGAGATTCCCCCTTATACGGGTCCGGAACCTTCGCTTCTAGGTTAGAGCGCATGCATGCGAGGGGGGACACATGCAAGCACCTATACCAACCTCTCACCACACTCACACTTATATGCTAGGGACATATGCAAGTTTTCATCTGATTCCGATGTTCTCGTGGTCTTCCTCCAGCGAACCCCTGATCTCTGTGCACACTGGATCGTCTACCTCCTAGACGTTCCTCGACAGGTAGCCCATGTAGCTCTCTCTTGTTTTTTGTTTGTTTAGGTCATAGGGTGATGTAAAATCATGTTGGTTCACAAGTTGGGGCACTATCCTACCCGGTTTCACCTAAACGGGGAGATTCCCGCCTTATCTGGTGAACCTTCGCTTCTAGGTTAGAGCGCATGCATGCGAGGGGGACACATGCAAGCACCTATACCAACCTCTCACCACACTCACACACATATGCTAGGGACACATGCAAGTTTTCATCTGATTCCGATGTTCTCGTGGTCTTCCTCCGGCGAAACCCTGATCTGTGCACACTCGGATCGTCTACCCCCCTAGACGTTCCTCTGACAGGGGTAACCCGGCGTAGCTCTCTCTTGTTTTGTGTTTGTTTAGGTCATAGGGTGATGTAAAACCATGTTGGTTCACAAGTTGGGGCACTATCCTACCCGGTTTCACCTAAACGGGGAGATTCCTACTATCTGGTCCTAACCTTCGCCTCTAGGTTAGAGCGCATGCATGCGAGGGGTGACACATGAAAGCACCTATACCAACCTCTCACCACACTCACACACATATGCTAGGGACACATGCAAGTTTTCATCTGATTCCGAAGTTCTCGTGGTCTTCCTCCGGCGAAACCCTGATCTCTGTGCACACTCGGATCGTCTACCCCCTAGACGTTCCTCTTGCAGGGGTAGCCCGGTGTAGCTCTCTCTTGTTTTGTGTTTGTTTAGGTCATAGGGTGATGTAAAACCATGTTGGTTCACAAGTTGGGGCACTATCCTACCCGGTTTCACCTAAACGGGGAGATTCCCCCCTTATACGGGTCCGGAACCTTCGCCTCTAGGTTAGAGCGCATGCATGGGAGGGGGGACACATGCAATCACCTATACCAACCTCTCACCACACTCACACACATATGCTAGGGACACATGCAAGTTTTCATCTGATTCCGATGTTCTCGTGGTCTTCCTCCGGCGAAACCCTGATCTCTGTGCACACTCGGATCGTCTACCCCCCTAGACGTTCCTCTGACAGGGGTATCCCGGCATATCTCTCTCTTGTTTTGTGTTTTTTTAGGTCATAGGGTGATGTAAAACCATGTTGGTTCACAAGTTGGGGCACTATCCTACCCGGTTTCACCTAAACGGGGAGATTCCCCCCTTATACGGGTCTGGAACCTTCGCCTCTAGGTTAGAGCGCATGCATGCGAGGGGGGACACATGCAAGCACCTATACCAACCTCTCACCACACTCACACATATATGCTAGGGACATATGCAAGTTTTCATCTGATTCCGATGTTCTCGTGGTCTTCCTCCAGCGAACCCCTGATCTCTGTGCACACTCGGATCGTCTACCCTCCTAGACGTTCCTCTGACAGGGGTAGCCCGGCGTAGCTCTCTCTTGTTTTTTGTTTGTTTAGGTCATAGGGTGATGTAAAACCATGTTGGTTCACAAGTTGGGGCACTATCCTACCCGGTTTCACCTAAACGGGGATATTCCCCCCTTATACGGGTCCGGAACCTTCGCCTCTAGGTTAGAGCGCATGCATGCGAGGGGGGACACATGCAAGCACCTATACCAACCTCTCACCACACTCACACACATATCCTAGGGACACATGCAAGTTTTCATCTGATTCCGATGTTCTCGTGGTCTTCCTCCGACGAAACCCTGATCTCTGTGCACACTCGGATCGTCTACCCCCTAGACGTTCCTCTGACAGGGGTAGTCCGGCGTAGCTCTCTCTTGTTTTGTGTTTGTTTAGGTCATAGGGTGATGTAAAACCATGTTGGTTCACAACTTGGGGCACTATCCTACCCGGTTTCACCTAAACGGGGAGATTCCCCCCTTATACGGGTCCGGAACCTTCGCCTCTAGGTTAGAGCGCATGCATGCGAGGGGGGACACATGCAAGCACCTATACCAACCTCTCACCACACTCACACACATATGCTAGAGACACATGCAAGTTTTCATCTGATTCCGATGTTCTCGTGGTCTTCCTCCGGCGAAACCCTGATCTCTGTGCACACTCGGATCGTCTACCCCCCTAGACGTTCCTCTGACAGGGGTAACCCGGCGTAGCTCTCTCTTGTTTTGTGTTTGTTTAGGTCATAGGGTGATGTAAAACCATGTTGGTTCACAAGTTGGGGCACTATCCTACCCGGTTTCACCTAAACGGGGAGATTCCCCCGTATACGGGTCTGGAACCTTCGCCTCTAGGTTAGAGCGCATGCATGCGAGGGGGGACACATGCAAGCACCTATACCAACCTCTCACCACACTCACACACATATGCTAGGGACACATGCAAGTTTTCATCTGATTCCGATGTTCTCGTGGTCTTCCTCCGGCGAAACCCTGATCTCTGTGCACACTCGGATCGTCTACCCCCCTAGACGTTCCTCTCACAGGGGTAGCCCGGCGTAGCTCTCTCTTGTTTTTTGTTTGTTTAGGTCATAGGGTGATGTAAAACCATGTTGGTTCACAAGTTGGGGCACTATCCTACCCGGTTTCACCTAAACGGGGAGATTCCCTCGTATACGGGTCTGGAACCTTCGCCTCTAGGTTAGAGCGCATGCATGCGAGGCGGGACACATGCAAGCACCTATACCAACCTCTCACCACACTCACACACATATCCTAGGGAAACATGCAAGTTTTCATCTGATTCCGATGTTCTCGTGGTCTTCCTCCGGCGAAACCCTGATCTCTGTGCACACTCGGATCGTCTACCCCCCTAGACGTTCCTCTGACAGGGGTAGCCCGGCGTAGCTCTCTATTGTTTTGTGTTTGTTTAGGTCATAGGGTGATGTAAAACAATGTTGGTTAACAAGTTGGGGCACTATCCTACCCGGTTTCACCTAAACGGGGAGATTCCCCCCTTATACGGGTCCGGAACCTTCGCCTCTAGGTTAGAGCGCATGCATACGAGGGGGGACACATGCAAGCACCTATACCAACCTCTCACCACACTCACACACATATGATAGAGACACATGCAAGTTTTCATCTGATTCCGATGTTCTCGTGGTCTTCCTCCGGCGAAACCCTGATCTCTGTGCACACTCGGATTGTCTACCCCCCTAGACGTTCCTCTGACAGGGGTAGCCCGGCGTAGCTCTCTCTTGTTTTGTGTTTGTTTAGGTCATAGGGTGATGTAAAACCATGTTGGTTCACAAGTTGGGGCACTATCCTACCCGGTTTCACCTAAACGGGGAGATTCCCCCCTTATACGGGTCGAGAACCTTCGCCTCTAGGTGAGAGCGCATGCATGGGAGGGGGGACACATGCAATCACCTATACCAACCTCTCACCACACTCACACACATATGCTAGGGACACATGCAAGTTTTCATCTGATTCCGATGTTCTCGTGGTCTTCCTCCGGCGAAACCCTGATCTCTGTGCACACTCGGATCGTCTACCCCCTAGACGTTCCTCTGACAGGGGTATCCCGGCATATCTCTCTCTTGTTTTGTGTTTTTTTAGGTCATAGGGTGATGTAAAACCATGTTGGTTCACAAGTTGGGGCACTATCCTACCCGGTTTCACCTAAACGGGGAGATTCCCCCCTTATACGGGTCTGGAACCTTCGCCTCTAGGTTAGAGCGCATGCATGCGAGGGGGACACATGCAAGCACCTATACCAACCTCTCACCACACTCACACACATATGCTAGGGACACATGCAAGTTTTCATCTAATTCCGATGTTCTCGTGGTCTTCCTCCAGCGAAACCCTGATCTCTGTGCACACTCGGATCGTCTACCCTCCTAGACGTTCCTCTGACAGGGGTAGCCCGGCGTAGCTCTCTCTTGTTTTTTGTTTGTTTAGGTCATAGGGTGATGTAAAACCATGTTGGTTCACAAGTTGGGGCACTATCCTACCCGGTTTCATCTAAACGGGGAGATTCCCCCCTTATACGGGTCTGGAACCTTCGCCTCTAGGTTAGAGCGCATGCATGCGAGGGGGGACACATCCAAGCACCTATACCAACCTCTCACCACACTCACACACATATCCTAGGGACACATGCAAGTTTTCATCTGATTCCGATGTTCTCGTGGTCTTCCTCCGACGAAACCCTGATCTCTGTGCACACTCGGATCGTCTACCCCCCTAGACGTTCCTCTGACAGGGGTAGCCCGGCGTAGCTCTCTCTTGTTTTGTGTTTGTTTAGGTCATAGGGTGATGTAAAACCATGTTGGTTCACAACTTGGGGCACTATCCTACCCGGTTTCACCTAAACGGGGAGATTCCCCCCTTATACGGGTCCGGAACCTTCGCCTCTAGGTTAGAGCGCATGCATGCGAGGGGGGACACATGCAAGCACCTATACCAACCTCTAACCACACTCACACACATATGCTAGGGACACATGCAAGTTTTCATCTGATTCCGATGTTCTCGTGGTCTTCCTCCGGCGAAACCCTGATGTCTGTGCACACTCAGATCGTCTACCCCCCTAGACGTTCCTCTGACAGGGGTAGCCCGGCGTAGCTCTCTCTTGTTTTGTGTTTGTTTAGGTCATAGGGTGATGTAAAACCATGTTGGTTCACAAGTTGGGGCACTATCCTACCCGGTTTCACCTAAACGGGTAGATTCCCCCCTTATACGGGTCCGGAACCTTCGCCTCTAGGTTAGAGCGCATGCATGCGAGGGGGACACATGCAAGCACCTATACCAACCTCTCACCACACTCACACACATATGCTAGGGACACATGCAAGTTTTCATCTGATTCCGATGTTCTCGTGGTCTTCCTCCAGCGAAACCCTGATCTCTGTGCACACTCGGATCGTCTACCCTCCTAGACGTTCCTCTGACAGGGGTAGCCCGGCGTAGCTCTCTCTTGTTTTTTGTTTGTTTAGGTCATAGGGTGATGTAAAACCATGTTGGTTCACAAGTTGGGGCACTATCCTACCCGGTTTCACCTAAACGGGGAGATTCCCCCCTTATACGGGTCCGGAACCTTCGCCTCTAGGTTAGAGCGCATGCATGCGAGGGGGGACACATCCAAGCACCTATACCAACCTCTCACCACACTCACACACATATCCTAGGGACACATGCAAGTTTTCATCTGATTCCGATGTTCTCGTGGTCTTCCTCCGACGAAACCCTGATCTCTTTGCACACTCGGATCGTCTACCCCCCTAGACGTTCCTCTGACAGGGGTAGCCCGGCGTAGCTCTCTCTTGTTTTGTGTTTGTTTAGGTCATAGGGTGATGTAAAACCATGTTGGTTCACAACTTGGGGCACTATCCTACCCGGTTTCATCTAAACGGGGAGATTCCCCCCTTATACGGGTCCGGAACCTTCGCCTCTAGGTTAGAGCGCATGCATGCGAGGGGGGACACATGCAAGCACCTATACCAACCTCTAACCACACTCACACACATATGCTAGGGACACATGCAAGTTTTCATCTGATTCCGATGTTCTCGTGGTCTTCCTCCGGCGAAACCCTGATCTGTGCACACTCGGATCGTCTACCCCCCTAGACGTTCCTCTGACAGGGGTAGCCCGGCGTAGCTCTCTCTTGTTTTGTGTTTGTTTAGGTCATAGGGTGATGTAAAACCATGTTGGTTCACAAGTTGGGGCACTATCCTACCCGGTTTCACCTAAACGGGGAGATTCCCCCCTTATACGGAACCTTCGCCTCTAGGTTAGAGCGCATGCATGCGAGGGGGGACACATGCAAGCACCTATACCAACCTCTCACCACACTCACACACATATGCTAGGGACACATGCAAGTTTTCATCTGATTCCGATGTTCTCGTGGTCTTCCTCCGGCGAAACCCTGATCTCTTTGCACACTCGGATCGTCTACCCCCCTAGACGTTCCTCTGACAGGGGTAGCCCGGCGTAGCTCTCTCTTGTTTTGTGTTTGTTTAGGTCATAGGGTGATGTAAAACCATGTTGGTTCACAACTTGGGGCACTATCCTACCCGGTTTCACCTAAACGGGGAGATTCCCCCCTTATACGGGTCCGGAACCTTCGCCTCTAGGTTAGAGCGCATGCATGCGAGGGGGACACATGCAAGCACCTATACCAACCTCTAACCACACTCACACACATATGCTAGGGACACATGCAAGTTTTCATCTGATTCCGATGTTCTCGTGGTCTTCCTCATGAAACCTCGATGTCTCATGCACACTCGGATCGCCTACCCCCTAGACGCTCCTCGACAGGTAGCCCGGCGTAGCTCTCTCTTGTTTTGTGTTTGTTTAGGTCATAGGGTGATGTAAAACCATGTTGGTTCACAAGTTGGGGCACTATCCTACCCGGTTTCACCTAAACGGGGAGATTCCCCCTTATAAGGGTCCGGAACCTTCGCTTCTAGGTTAGAGCGCATGCATGCGAGGGGGGACACATGCAAGCACCTATACCAACCTCTCACCACACTCACACACATATGCTAGGGACACATGCAAGTTTTCATCTGATTCCGATGTTCTCGTGGTCTTCCTCCGGCGAAACCCTGATCTGTGCACACTCGGATCGTCTACCCCCTAGACGTTCCTCTCACAGGGGTAGCCCGGCGTAGCTCTCTCTTGTTTTGTGTTTGTTTAGGTCATAGGGTGATGTAAAACCATGTTGGTTCACAAGTTGGGGCACTATCCTACCCGGTTTCACCTAAACGGGGAGATTCCTCAGATCTGGTGGAACCTTCGAACCTTCGCCTCTAGGTTAGAGCGCATGCATGCGAGGCAGGACACATGCAAGCACCTATACCAACCTCTCACCACACTCACACACATATCCTAGGGAAACATGCAAGTTTTCATCTGATTCCGATGTTCTCGTGGTCTTCCTCCGGCGAAACCCTGATCTCTGTGCACACTCGGATCGTCTACCCCCCTAGACGTTCCTCTGACAGGGGTAGCCCGGCGTAGCTCTCTATTGTTTTGTGTTTGTTTAGGTCATAGGGTGATGTAAAACAATGTTTGTTCACAAGTTGGGGCACTATCCTACCCGGTTTCACCTAAACGGGGAGATTCCCCCCTTATACGGGTCCGGCACCTTCGCCTCTAGGTTAGAGCGCATGCATACGAGGGGGGACACATTCAAGCACCTATACCAACCTCTCACCACACTCACACACATATTCTAGGGACACATGCAAGTTTTCATCTGATTCCGATGTTCTCGTGGTCTTCCTTCGGCGAAACCCTGATCTGTGCACACTCGGATCGTCTACCCCCCTAGACGTTCCTCTGACAGGGGTAGCCCGGCGTAGCTCTCTCTTGTTTTGTGTTTGTTTAGGTCATAGGGTGATGTAAAACCATGTTGGTTCACAACTTGGGGCACTATCCTACCCGGTTTCACCTAAACGGGGAGATTCCCCCCTTATACGGGTCCGGAACCTTCGCCTCTTGGTTAGAGCACATGCATGCGAGGGGGGACACATGCAAGCACCTATACCAACCTCTCACCACACTCACACACATATGCTAGGGACACATGCAAGTTTTCATCTGATTCCGATGTTCTGGTGGTCTTCCTCCGGCGAAACCCTGATCTCTGTGCACACTCGGATCGTCTACCCCCTAGACGTTCCTCTGAAAGGGGTAGCCCGGGATATCTCTCTCTTGTTTTGTGTTTGTTTAGGTCATAGGGTGATGTAAAACCATGTTGGTTCACAAGTTGGGGCACTATCCTACCCGGTTTCACCTAAACGGGGAGATTCCCCCCTTATACGGGTCTGGAACCTTCGCCTCTAGGTTAGAGCGCATGCATGCGAGGCGGGACACATGAAAGCACCTATACAAACCTCTCACCACACTCACACACATATCGTAGGGACACATGCAAGTTTTCATCTGATTCCGATGTTCTCGTGGTCTTCCTCCGGCGAAACCCTGATCTCTGTGCACACTCGGATCGTCTACCCCCCTAGACGTTCCTCTGACAGGGATAGCCCGGCATAACTCTCTCTTGTTTTGTGTTTGTTTAGGTCATAGGGTGATGTAAAACCATGTTGGTTCACAAGTTGGGGCACTATCCTACCCGGTTTCACCTAAACGGGGAGATTCCCCCCTTATACGGGTCTGGAACCTTCGCCTCTAGGTTAGAGCGCATGCATACGAGGGGGGACACATGCAAGCACCTATACCAACCTCTCACCACACTCACACACATATGCTAGGGACACATGCAAGTTTTCATCTGATTCCGATGTTCTCGTGGTCTTCCTCCGGCGAAACCCTGATCTCTGTGCACACTCGGATCGTCTACCCCCCTAGACGTTCCTCTGACAGGGGTAGCCCGGCATAGCTCTCTCTTTTTTTGTGTTTGTTTAGGTCATAGGGTGATGTAAAACCATGTTGGTTCACAACTTGGGGCACTATCCTACCCGGTTTCACCTAAACGGGGAGATTCCCCCCTTATACGGGTCCGGAACCTTCGCCTCTAGGTTAGAGCGCATGCATGCGAGGGGGGACACATGCAAGCACTTATACCAACCTCTCACCACACTCACACACATATGCTAGGGACACATGCAAGTTTTCATCTGATTCCGATGTTCTCGTGGTCTTCCTCCGGCGAAACCCTGATCTCTGTGCACACTCGGATCGTCTACCCCCTAGACGTTCCTCTGACAGGGGTAGCCCGGCATATCTCTCTCTTGTTTTGTGTTTGTTTAGGTCATAGGGTGATGTAAAACCATGTTGGCTCACAAGTTGGGGCACTATCCTACTCGGTTTCACCTAAACGGGGAGATTCCCCCCTTATACGTGTCCGGAACCTTCGCCTCTAGGTTAGAGCGCATGCATGCGAGGCGGGACACATGCAAGCACCTATACCAACCTCTCACCACACTCACACACATATCGTAGGGACACATGCAAGTTTTCATCTGATTCCGATGTTCTCGTGGTCTTCCTCCGGCGAAACCCTGATCTCTGTGCACACTCAGATCGTCTACCCCCCTAGACGTTCCTCCGACAGGGATAGCCCGGCATAGCTCTCTCTTGTTTTGTGTTTGTTTAGGTCATAGGGTGATGTAAAACAATGTTGGTTCACAAGTTGGGGCACTATCCTACCCGGTTTCACCTAAACGGGGAGATTCCCCCCTTATACGGGTCCGGAACCTTCGCCTCTAGGTTAGAGCGCATGCATACGAGGGGGGACACATGCAAGCACCTATACCAACCTCTCACCACACTCACACACATATGCTAGGGACACATGCAAGTTTTCATCTGATTCCGATGTTCTCGTGGTCTTCCTCCGGCGAAACCCTGATCTCTGTGCACACTCGGATCGTCTAACCCCCTAGACGTTCCTCTGACAGGGGTAGCCCGGCATAGCTCTCTCTTTTTTTGTGTTTGTTTAGGTCATAGGGTGATGTAAAACCATGTTGGTTCACAACTTGGGGCACTATCCTACCCGGTTTCACCTAAACGGGGAGATTCCCCCCTTATACGGGTCCGGAACCTTCGCCTCTAGGTTAGAGCGCATGCATGCGAAGGGGGACACATGAAAGCACTTATACCAACCTCTCACCACACTCACACACATATGCTAGGGACACATGCAAGTTTTCATCTGATTCCGATGTTCTCGTGGTCTTCCTCCGGCGAAACCCTGATCTGTGCACACTCGGATCGTCTACCCCCTAGACGTTCCTCTGACAGGGGTAGCCCGGCATATCTCTCTCTTGTTTTGTGTTTGTTTAGGTCATAGGGTGATGTAAAACCATGTTGGTTCACAAGTTGGGGCACTATCCTACCCGGTTTCACCTAAACGGGGAGATTCCCCCCTTATACGGGTCTGGAACCTTCGCCTCTAGGTTAGAGCGCATGCATGCGAGGCGGGACACATGCAAGCACCTATACCAACCTCTCACCACACTCACACACATATCGTAGGGACACATGCAAGTTTTCATCTGATTCCGATGTTCTCGTGGTCTTCCTCCGGCGAAACCCTGATCTCTGTGCACACCCGGATCGTCTACCCCCCTAGACGTTCCTCGGCGAGGTAGCCAGTGAATCTCTCTTGTTTTGTGTTTGTTTAGGTCATAGGGTGATGTAAAACCATGTTGGTTCACAAGTTGGGGCACTATCCTACCCGGTTTCACCTAAACGGGGAGATTCCCCCCTTATACGGGTCCGAAACCTTCGCCTCTAGGTTAGAGCGCATGCATGCGAGGGGGGACACATGCAAGCACCTATACCAACCTCTCACCACACTCACACACATATGCTAGGGACACATGCAAGTTTTCATCTGATTCCGATGTTCTCGTGGTCTTCCTCCGGCGAAACCCTGATCTCTGTGCACACTCGGATCGTCTACCCCCCTAGACGTTCCTCTGACAGGGGTAGCCCGGCGTAGCTCTCTCTTGTTTTGTGTTCGTATAGGTCATAGGGTGATGTAAAACCATGTTGGTTCACAAGTTGGGGCACTATCCTACCCGGTTTCACCTAAACGGGGAGATTCCTCCTTATATCTGGTCCGAACCTTCGCCTCTAGGTTAGAGCGCATGCGAGGGGGACACATGCAAGCACCTATACCAACCTCTCACCACACTCACACACATATGCTAGGGACACATGCAAGTTTTCATCTGATTCCGATGTTCTCGTGGTCTTCCTCCGGCGAAACCCTGATCTCTGTGCACACTCGGATCGTCTACCCCCCTAGACGTTCCTCTGACAGGGGTAGCCCGGCGTAGCTCTCTCTTGTTTTGTGTTTGTTTAGGTCATAGGGTGATGTAAAACCATGTTGGTTCACAAGTTGGGGCACTATCCTACCCGGTTTCACCTAAACGGGGAGATTCCCCCCTTATACGGGTCCGGAACCTTCGCCTCTAGGTTAGAGCGCATGCATGCGAGGGGGGACACATGCAAGCACCTATACCAACCTATCACCACACTCACACACATATGCTAGGGACACATGCAAGTTTTCATCTGATTCTGATGTTCTCGTGGTCTTCCTCCGGCGAAACCCTGATCTCTGTGCACACTCGAACAGCTTCTCCAAAATGTGTGATACATAAAATTCACACACACTTCATGTGGGCGTGGTGAGTGCTATTCAGAACCACATGCGATAATAACACTTACAAACATATAGAAATTTCTCGGGGTGTGAGAAGATACGCAACGACATTTGATGTGGACGTGTAGACTGCTATTCAGAGGGTACGAAATTATCCAATTAATAAAAAAATATAAATAATTGATACAAATATAAAATAAATGAAAAATATAGAAGGATACGCCGAGGGTGACCGTCGGCGTACGTTTCTGGTACGCCGAGGGTCGTCGTCGGCGTATACTATGCCGAGGGTCGCCGTCGGCCTAACAGACGGCACCGTTAGCGCGCCGTCCGTGCTGGCCGGCATGTGCCACGCGTCCGCTTGCTACACCGAGGGCCGCCACTAAGCCGAGGGTGACCGTCGGCGTAGTATATACTATGCCGACGGCTTGGCTACGCCAAGGGCTGGCCAGTTAGGCTGGCCTGGTCCGGTGCTACGCCGACGGCCCCGACGTTTGGCCGTCGGCGTAGCAAACGGCCGTCGGCGCATCTGGCCATTCCTATAGTGCTACTAGTGTGGCTTTCTCAATGAACGAACCATGCATATCAACCTTTGGTACTATTTTTTTTTTTTTCGAAACGGAGGCAAAAGATTTGCCTCGATCTATTAATTAAGAAGAAGAGAATTGCCTAGTTAATCAACGGAAAACTGGACGAAAACCGTTACAACCAACACCAACCCACAACAGAGCAACATCTCGAAACACAACCTCAAAAAAACAACAACCACGCACCTTTGGTACTATAATATTCATAATTCATGTAACCCACATGATCGAGAAATTGAGACCATATATACACATAGCGAGGCATAGGAAGAGAGCCTAAATAATTAGTGCCAATAAAGACACACAATGGGATGGTGTAACTGTCATAACTCGGTATCTTTTGCTTTACCACTTCACGAAAGGAATTTCACAATCTCATAATTCCATATAAACGGAGAAATTTCACTCTTAACCCGTTGCTTCACCGGCTGCTCCATAACCAGCTTTAACTCATTGATTCTGAAATGAAGGCCACGTGTACATGTACCTACAACAAAATGTTTTTGCATTACATGGACGGCACAGGGTACCTATATACAACTCTGGATGAAAACAAAAAACACCTTGATAACCAGTTGTTTCCTCAATGAATTATAGTCGGCCTATCCTTGTTTTTTCTGATGTTTCACACCCTTGACTCAAGCTGGGAATGGTGCGGGTGGAGGTAGGCTTTTTGGTGTGGATTATGATGGTGGCAACGGCAAATTGGACTGGTGCGGTGCGGGTTTAGCGAAAATGAAGTGGGACGGCGTGGTTTTGGTGTCGAAAAAAAAGCACAGAACAGGCTGTACCCGCGGGTTCAACCTGCACCAGCCGTGCCGTTTCTTTTTGCTCCGAGCGGGGCCTCAACCCTTCCTTTCTCCATTCCTCCAGACTTCATAATCTATTTTAAATGTACCAGTACATGGAAATGAGAGACCGCTAGGTGTTGTGAAAAAAATGGTTGATTTTAGCTAGCATGCTGCACGCCACCGGCCAGCACCTTGCTCCTCGCGTGACAGGCCACTGCGCAGAGACTTGCTCAAACCCACAGCTGAAACCCGTGGTTTTAGTCCAAATGTCCCTGCGGTTCGGTGCAGGCGCGGCCAGAAATTTAACATGGTGCGGTGCGGTGTGGTTTTGGAAAGTACAGTAATATTTTGGATAGGTGTGGATCGGGAAGCTAAGTCAGTATAACTCGGTCTGGTTTGGATTAGGTCCGGGCTTTGCCCCATTCTTACCTTGACCCTTGACCTCTCCCGACTCCTTGGTATTGGATTTGATAAAATCAGCTGGATTTCAAATCGTATTCTAAAACAGATATATATTTGATTAAGAAATCAAGTCCTGATTTTCATGTTTGGATTTCCACTTAAATGGGAAGATTAAGAGGTTCAGAATTTGGAAGAACTAACTACACCTAACGTCCAAAACGAACGAATATTTATCTGAATAAATTAGTCAGATCTCATGGCTAATACTCCAATCTTGAACAAACTTTTTATTCGAAACGGAGATGATACGCCCAGCCTCTGCATCAAAATGATGCGTATTTAAAAAAAAAAGACTATATATTAACATCAAGAGATACCAACTACACGCAGCCTCTACAACAGCAGGCCCTAGCAGCCTACGGATGCACACAATCTAGAAAAAATAAGAAGAATCACAAAAAAATCCTGCTATGGAGACCGATTTCTCGAAGCAACGAGACTAACACCATCAGAACAACACTAGAATTCCAACCGCTCCAATAGAGACGCCTTCAAAAAGGAAAAAGTGCACAAGCATCGTCGCCCGATCAATGATTATAGGTTTTCACCTTAGAGAAAGTCCTCACTCACAAAACAATGCCTTTAACAAGACCATTGGCAGGCACAACCAATTAAGACCAGACCTTAAATTTTCACCCTGCAAGGTAAGTCTGGGAACTCCTCATGTATTATCGTCCTCACAAATAGTCGCTGCTATGAGTCACAGATCACCCAGCCAGTTCCTCATCTCCACAAAAACTCAAATCACCATCATTTCCCCTGATGTTCAGCTTTCCTGACATACTCCGCATCTAACTTCGACATGGATCGCCGTAGATATGAATCATGATGGTAACAGATAACAAAGCTTCACAATGTTCCTGCTGAAACCAAATGGCCATAAAAAACATGGATACGCCTGACCGAATTCAATCCAATCCAGCAATCTCTAGGCATAATCGCCCATGGGAGTTCGCCCATAATGAGCCTTCTGGAACTCGCCGCTCCAAACCAGATCATCAAGCGCAGGCAGCAAGTAGATCTCCCTCTTCGCACCAAAGGAACCCTAGGACCTCCACCCTTATTCGCATGACTTGCAGCCCCCACGCTGCCCGTCAAGATCCAGCTAGAAGGCAGCAAAAAAAGAAGGCAGTCGGAAGGCACTTCTACAAAGATCGCATTAGTTGCACAATTCGGCCTCCTCTAGCCCAGATCGCAATCTAGGAGGACAAGATCGCATCCCTGTAGAAGAACCATCTCGTGCGCCAACGACCGATGACCGCAACGGTAGCGCTCCACCACCTCTTCTTCGCCGCTCCGTCGGAAAACTTAGGCCCCAGCCGCACTGCTTGGTCGTGCCGCTGCCATGCCCCTCCGCTTCGGTGCAAAACAGGGCGCGCCCCCTCTTGCCCTCCTCCTTTAGCGGGACGAGAGCGGCCACCACCGTCGGTGATGGCGGCAGCAGCGGACAGGCGGGATTGGGGAGGAGGGGTTGGAAGGCGGCGATGGGGGACCTCCGGGACCGCCCAGCGGGAGCGACCCCGGAGGTTAGGTCCATCCTATAAAAAAATGCTGACGACACTATTGACAAGTATAAAGCTCGTCTTGTTGCAAAAGGTTTTAAACAAAGATATGTCATAGATTATGAGGATACTTTCAATCATGTTTTCAAGATTGCCACCATCGGACTTGTTTTATCAATAGTAGTCTCTAGATGTTGGAACTTACGGCAGCTAGATGTAAAGAACGCGTTCTTATATGGTGTTCTAGAAGAAGATTCTTATATGAAATTGTTGGAATTATGCCCTAGAGGCAATAATAAAGATGTTATTATTATAATTCTTGTTCATGATAATGTTTATATTCCATGCTAGAATTGTATTAAGCGGAAACTTTAATACTTGTGTGGTTTGTGAACAACACCGTGTCCCTGGTACGCCTCTATGGACTAGCTCGTTGATTAATGATGGTTAAGGTTTCCTAACCATGGACATGAGTTGTCGATTAATAATGAGATCATATCATTGGGAGAATGATATGATGGACATGAGTTGTCGATTAATAACATTGATGAAGAGTTGTATATGATGCAACCCGAAGGTTTTGTCGATCCTAAGGATGCTGATAAAGTATGCAAACTTCAGCGTTCCATTTATGGACTGAAGCAAGCATCTCGGAGTTGGAACCTTCGTTTTGATCAAGTGATCAAGAGCTTTGGATTTGTTCCAAATTGCTACGAAGCTTGTATCTACAAGAAAGTGAGTGGGAGCTCGGTGACATTTCTGGTACTATATGTGGATGACATATTGATTATTGGAAATGACATTAACATGCTTAACGATGTGAAGAGTTATTTGAACAAGTGTTTTTCAATGAAAGACCTAGGTGAAGCTGCTTATATATTGGGCATCAAAATCTATAGAGATAGACAAAGACGCCTGATAGCTTTAAGCCAGAGTACATACCTAGACAAAGTTCTGAAAAGGTTCAGAATGGATAAGGAAAAGAAAGGTTCAGTGCCTATGTTGTCAGGTAAGATATTGAGCAAGGCTCAGTGTCCAGCTACGGTAAATGATAGGGAAGCTATGAGCAAAGTGCCTTATGCCTCGGCCATAGGTTCTATCATGTATGCCATGCTGTGTACTAGACCGGATGTGTCCAATGCTCTTAGTTTGACGAGCAGATATCAAAGTGATCCAGGAGTGGAACACTGGACAGCCGTGAAGAACATCCTAAAGTACCTAAATAGGACTAAAGAAATGTTCTTAGTCTATGGGGGTGATGAACAGCTCGTCGTAAAAGGTTACGTTGACGCTAGTTTCGACACCGACAAGGATGATTCTAAATCTCAGACAGGATACGTTTATATTTTGAATGGAGGAGCTGTGAGTTGGAGAAGCTGCAAGCAAAGCGTGATCGTGGGATCTACAGTAGAAGCGGAATACATGGCTGCTGCAGAAGCGTCAAGTGAAGGAGTTTGGATCAGGAACTTCATCACTGAGCTTGGCGTGGTTCCAAGTGCATTGGACCCACTGGAGATATTGTGTGACAACACTGGCGCCATAGCACTCGCTAAGGAACCAAGATATCGTCCAAAGACCAAGCATATAACC
The DNA here is from genome assembly GCA_023614405.1 of Avena insularis. Classification (NCBI taxonomy): domain Eukaryota; kingdom Viridiplantae; phylum Streptophyta; class Magnoliopsida; order Poales; family Poaceae; genus Avena; species Avena insularis. The sequence goes on along the minus strand of CM042691.1, from coordinate 39,650,493 downwards.
GCAAGTTTCCTATAATCCGAGATTATATAGCAGATGGAGATCTGAAGATTAGTAAAGTACATACAGATCTGAATGTCGCAGATCCATTGACTAAACCTCTTCCACGTGTAAAACATGATCAGCACCTTAGTGCCATGGGTTTGAGATTGTTGCCAAATGTAAACTAGATTATTGACTCTAGTGCAAGTGGGAGACTGTTCGAATTATGCCCTAGAGGCAATAATAAAGATGTTATTATTATAATTCTTGTTCATGATAATGTTTATATTCCATGCTAGAATTGTATTAAGCGGAAACTTTAATACTTGTGTGGTTTGTGAACAACACCGTGTCCCTAGTACGCCTCTATGGACTAGCTCATTGATTAATGATGGTTAAGGTTTCCTAACCATGGACATGAGTTGTCGATTAATAATGAGATCATATCATTGGGAGAATGATATGATGGACAGACCCAAACTAAGCGAAGCAATTAGATCGTGTGTGTTCATCTTTGTGAAGCTTTTCTTATGTCAAATATTGTATTCCTTAGACCATGAGATAATACAACTCCCTGGTATCGGAAGAAAGCTTTGAGGTCATCAAACGTCATCCTATGAGAGGGTGATCATAAATGTGTCTCTCAGGTGATCGGAAAGTATCTGTTGGGTTGTATGTATTGAGATGGGATTTGTCCCTCCCAAGTAGGAGAGATATACTTCAGGCCCACTCGGTAATCGATATCAACACCGCTTGCAAGCATGTGGTTAAGGAGTTAATCACAAAGTGATATCTGATTACGGAACGAGTAAAGTACTTGCTGTGAACGAGATTGAACTAGGTATGACGGTACCAACGATCAAATCTCGGGCAAGTAAAGTATCGTGAGACGAAGGGAATACATATATGGGATTGGTTGAATCCTGGCATCGTGGTTCATCCGATATGATCATCGATGAATGTGTGGGAGTCAATATGGGTTTCCAGACCCCGCTGTTGATTATTGATATAAGATCATGTCTGCATATTCTCGAACCCGAAGGGTCACACACTTAACGTGTCTCGACGCTAGGATAGATTGGATAATTGGTTTATGAGTTTTTGTTCGGAGTCTCGGATGGGATCCGGGACATCACGAGAGGTTCCGGAGTGGTCCGGAGAATAAGATTCATATAAGGCAGTGCAGTTTTTGGAGTTCGGAATTGTTCCGGGTTCATCGGTATTGTACCGAAAGCTTCTAGAACCTTCCGGAAGGAGGCCAACGTGGTCCCACCTGTCGGGAGGGGGCATGGGCCTATGAGGGAGTGCCCTGGCCGCATTGGGCCAGGGGCACAAGGCCCCATAGGGCCCATCCGGCCAAACAAGGGGAAACCCTAGCTTGGAGCTTCTAGAAGGGGGGTTTCCTTGCCCCCCACTCCTCCCTCCTTTGGCCGCCGGCCTAGGCTTGGGGGAGGGGCTAGGGCTGGCGCCCACCCCTCTATATATAGAGGGCTGGGGCGCACCACCACCCCCCCCCACACACACCTTCCCCTCAAGCCTGGTCGCCCTGCTGCCCTCCTCTCTCTCTCCCTCCCGACTGCGTGTAGGCGAAGCCCTGCTGCAGAAACTCTCCACCACTTGCACTGCGCCGTCGCGTTGTAGATCCAATCCATCTCTCCACCATACTTGCTGGACCGAGGAAGGAGGAGACGTCGAGGTGCTGCACGTGTGCATCTCACGGAGGCATCGCCACTTGCGGTGCTAGATCGGATCGGATCGGATCAGATCGCGAGGAGGAGAAGCGAGTACGACTACATTGTAGGGTTTCGTAGCATGGAAAACAAAAAATTTCTATCGCATACAAACAAACAAGCCAAGATCTATCTACTAGATTGTAGCAACGAGTCAATGGAATAACTCACCCTTGAAGATTCCAAAGCGTTTAACGAGAGCGGATTCTCGTGGGTGATGTAGTCGTACTCTTCCCGATCTCAAGATCGCGTAGACGATCCTTCCGGCGCTGCGTTCCGGCGCTCATGATCGGTCACATCGTTACTCGTGAATACCTTCCTCTCCTTGTTCCAGCGGAGGTTGTAGTACTCTCCTCGCGATTCCGGCAGCACAATGGCGTGGTACCGGAAGTAGAGGGGAGATCTCGCAGGGCTTCGCCTTAAGCCGGAGCGAGTATGGTGGAGTATGAGAGAGCTCCTCGGTGTTCTAGGGTTTAGACACACCAAGGTGGGGTTGCTAGAGCCGGTGGCTAGGGTTACGGGGACCCCCAAGTCGGCGGCTAGGGCAAAACCCTAGGGGTGGCGGCGGCTATGGAGGGCTGCAGCTTCTAGGGTTTGAGGTGAGGGACTTGTGTGTCTAGAGGAGGGGGCCCTGCCCCTCCTTATATAGGTGGAGGGGGCCGGCGGCCAAGGGGAGGGAGTGGAGTCCCTCCCCAACTCGGCTTGGAGGGGGCGCCGCTGGTTGGAGGAGGGATTCCCTCCCCAACTCGGTTTCCCACTTCCTCCTCTTTTCCTCTTTCCAAAATCTTGCCGTTTGACTTTCAAACTAGCCGTTTGACTTTTCAATTTAGGATTTGAATAAACCCTTTATTTTGGACAGCGAGTACACTAAGTACATGATGCAATCATTCCAACTTACAATGACACACTCATGTACCCCTTCCCCTCCGGAGTGCCGGACATTCCGGAACCTTCTAGAACATTCCCGATGAAAACACCGAAACCATTCCCGAACTCCGAAACGGGACTTTCCTTATATGAATCTTATTCTCCGGACCATTCCGGATCTCCTCGTGATATCCCGGATCCCATACGAGACTCCGAACAACATTCGGTCTCTTTCTCATCATACCATAACTACTCAAACAACGTCAAATCCTTAAGTGTGTCTTCCTACGGTTCGTGAATTATGCGGACATGATCGAGACACTTCTCCGAACAATAACCAATAGAGGAATCTGGAAATTCATATGGCTCCCACATATTTCTACGATTACTTTGCGATCGAATGAACCACTTACATACGATACCAATTTCCCTTTGTCTCACGATACTTTACTTATCCGAGGTTATGATCGTCGGTATCTTTGCATACCTAGTTCAACCTCGTTACCGATAAGTACTCTTTTCTCGTTCCCGTGATATGTGATCCCTTGTGAGCCAGTCACATGCTTGCAAGCTAATTGGATGACATTTCACCGAGAGGGCCCTGAGTATATCTATCTGTCATATGGATGGACAAATCCCACTCTTGATCCATGTGTCTCAACCAATACTTTCCGAACACTCAATGCCACCTTTATAGCCACCCAGTTACGGTGTGGTGTTTAATGTCATCAAAGCATCCATCCGGTAAAGGTGATATGCATGATCTCATGGTCGAAGGAATTAGGTTACTATGTATCAGAAAGCATATAGCAATTGAACTATTGAAATGACTTGATCTTTATGCTACGCTTATCTATAGGAGTATGTCCATCATATCATTCTCCTAACGATATGATCTTGTTTTTAATAACATCTCAATGTTCATGATAGGGAAACCACAATCATCTATTAACCAACAAGCTAGTATTATATAGAGGCTTTACTAGGGACTTCAAATTAAGTTTACAAATCACACAAGTATCAATGTTTCCTTGTTAATACTATTATAGCATGAATGTAAACATTTATCATAAACACAAAGATATAATAATAACTACATTTATTATTGCCTCTAGGGCATATCTCCAACAGTCTCCCACTTGCACTGGAGTCATCTAATCTAGATTACATGGTAATATACCGAACACCCATGGCAGTTTGGTGCTGGTCATGTTTTGCCCTCGGGAGAGGTTTAGTCAACGGATCCGCCACATTCAGATCTGTGTGTACTTTGCAAATCTTTATATCCCCATCCTGGATATGTTCTCGAATAGCGTGAAAACGTAGCTTGATGTGCTTCAGCTTCTTGTGTGACCTTGGTTCTTGCGCATTGGCTATGGCGCCCATGTTATCACAGTAGATAGACATTGGGTCCAGTGCACTAGGAACCACACCCAGCTCTGTAATGAACTCTTTCATCCATATCGCTTCTTGTGAAGCCTCCGGCAACCATGTATTCGATTCAGTTGAAGATCTCGCCACAACGCTTTGCTTTGCACTCCTCCAAGCTGCTGCACCATTCAAAATAAATACGTATCCGGATTGTGATTTAGAATCATCCGGATCGGTGTTCCAACTAGCATCGGTGTAACCATTAACAACGAGCTGTTCATCACCTCCATAAGAAAGAACCATATCCTTAGTTCTTCTCAAGTACTTAAGGATGTTTTTGACCGCTGTCCAATGATCCACTCCTGGATCACTTTGATATCTGCTAGTTAAACTAACAGCATATGCAATGTCGGGTCTAGTACATAGCATGGCATACATTAGAGATCCTATGGCTGAGGCATAGGGAGTCTTACTCATCCTTTCTCTATCTTCCGCCGATGTCGGACTTTGAGTTTTACTCAAGGTCGTATTGGGCAACATGGGCAAGAACCCTTTCTTGCTATCTTCCATTCCAAACCTCTTTAGAACTTTGTCCAAATATGTACTCTGTGACAATGATATTTGGCGTTTTGATCTATCTCTATAAATCTTTATGCCTAATATGTAAGCTGCTTCGCCAAGATCCTTCATTGAAAAACTATTATTCAAATATTCCTTGACACTATTAAGAAGGTCTACATCATTCCCAATCAATAATATGTCATCCACATATAGTATTAAGAATGCTACAGAGCTCCCACTCACTTTCTTGTAAATACAAGCTTCTCCATAAGTTTGTATAAAACCAAAAAAATTGATCACCTTATCAAAACGTTGATTCCAACTTCGGGATGCTTGCTTCAATCCATAGATGGACCGTTGAAGTTTGCATACCTTGTTAGCATCTTTAGGATCGACAAAACCTTTGGGTTGTATCATATACAACTCTTCATCAATGTCACCATTGAGGAATGCTGTTTTGACATCCATCTGCCATATCTCATAATCGTAATATGCAGCGATTGCTAACATAATCCTCACAGACTTTAGCTTCGCTACCGGTGATAAAGTCTCATCGTAGTCAACTCCTTGAATTTGTCGAAACCCTTTTGCGACAAGTCGAGCTTTATAGACAGTAACATTACCATCAGCATCTGTTTTCTTCTTGAAGATCCATTTGTTATCGACAGCCTTCCGGCCATCCGGTAAGTCCACCAAAGTCCATACTTGGTTTTCGTACATGGATCCAATCTCGGATTTCATGGCTTCTTGCCATTTATTGGAATCTGGGCTCATCATCGCTTCCTCATATGTCTCGGGGTCATCGGTGTTGTCCACCAACATGACACTCATAACGGGATCATACCAATCTGGAGTGGTACGAGTTCTCGTTGACCTGCGAGGCTCTATAGCAACTTCAACCGAAGTTTCATGATCATCATCATTAGCTTCCTCTCTTATTGGTGCAGGAACCACAGGAACTTCTTCCGGTGCTGTGCTACTCGCAATTTTGAGAGAAGGTTCGACAACCTCGTCGAGTTCTACTTTCCTTCCAGTCACTTCTTTCGAGAGAAATTCCTTCTCTAGAAAGGATCCATTCTTAGCAACGAAGATTTTGCCCTCGGATCTATGATAGAAGGTGTACCCAATAGTTTCCTTCGGGTATCCTATGAAGACGCATTTTTCCGCTTTGGGTTCAAGCTTGTCCGGCTGTAACTTCTTTACATAGGCTTCGCATCCCCAAACTTTAAGGAACGACAATCTAGGTTTCTTCCCAAACCATAATTCATACGGTGTCGTTTCAACGGACTTAGACGGTGCCCTATTTAAAGTGAATGCGGCTGTTTCTAATGCATAACCCCAAAATGATAGCGGTAAATCTGTAAGTGACATCATAGAACGAACCATATCTAAGAGAGTTCGATTACGACGTTCGGACACACCATTACGCTGTGGTGTTCCGGTGTGTCAATCATGAAAGTATTCCGCATTTCTTCAAATGCTCGCCAAACTCGTAACTTAGATATTCACCTCCATGATCAGAACGTAGAAATTTAATCTTCTTGTTACGTTGATTCTCTACCTCACTTTGAAACTCCTTAAACTTCTCGAAAGTTTCGGACTTATGTTTCATGAAATAGATATACCCATATCTACTCAAGTCATCCGTGAAGGTAAGAACATAACGATAACCACCGCGCGATGCTACACTCATTGGACCACACACATCGGTATGTATGATTTCCAATAGGTCCGTAGCTCGCTCCATCATACCAGAAAATGGAGTCTTAGTCATTTTACCCATCAGACATGCTTCGCATCTTTCAAGTGATTCGAAATCAAGTGATTCAAGAAGTCCATCGGAATGGAGTTTCTTCATACGCTTCACTCCAATGTGACCAAGGCAGCGATTACATATAGGTCGAGTTATCGCTCGATTTCAAACGTTTAGCCTCAATGTTATTAATGTGTGTATATCCACTATCGAGATTCAATAAGAATAGACCATCTATCAAAGGTGCATGTGCATAAAACATATTACTCATATAAATCGAACAACCATTATTCTCGGATTTAAACAAGTAACCGTCTCGCAATAAACAAGATCCCGATATAATGTTCATGCTCAATGCAGGCACCAAATAACAATTATTTAAGTATAAAACTAATCCCGATGGTAGATGAAGGGGTAGCGTGCCGACCGCGATCACATCAACCTTTGATCCGTTTCCTACGCGCATCGTCACCTCGTTCTTCGCTAGTTTCCGTTTATTCTGCAGCACCTGTTTTGAGTTACAAATATGAGAAACCGAACCAGTATCAAATACCCAGGCACTACTACGAGTACTAGTGAGATACACATCAATAACATGTATATCAGATATACCTTTCTTCTTGATGTTGCCGTTCTTCAAATCCGCCAAGTACTTTGGGCAATTCCGCTTCTGACCTTCTCCCTTGCGGTAAAGCACTCGATGTCAGGCTTAGGTCTAGCCTTGGTCTTCTTCGCCGGCGTGGTAACTTTCTTACCACCCTTCTTGAAGTGTCCCTTCTGCTTAGACTTGCCTTTCTTGAATTTGGTGGTCTTATTGACCAACAACACTTGGTGCTCTTTCTTGATCTCCACTTCTGCAGACTTTAACATAGCAAAGAGTTCTGGCAACGTCTTGTTCATGTTCTGCATGTTGTAGTACATCACAAAGTTCTTGTAACTTGGTGGTAGTGATTGGAGGACACGGTAAATCCCCAAAGCATTAGGAATCACTATACCCAAGCTTTGAAGCTTGTTTGCGTGCCCAGACATCTTAAGCACATGCTCCCGACGGAGCTGCCCTCTTCCATCTTGCAGTTAAAGAACTTTTGAAGCTTCATAGCTTTCAATTGCATGAGTCTCAAAGATCAATTTGAGATCCTCGACAATATCATGTGGGTCTGAATTCTCAAACCTTTTCTCAAGCTCGATTCTAAACCATACAAGATAGCACACTAACTGTGGAGTCTTGAGTCTTAAGTGAGGTAAACATTATTTACTTCATCGGAGCATCACCGCAGTGGGTCACCAATGTGCATCCAAAGACATAGGTCAAATTACCATGTGAGGACAATCCTCAAATTGTGGAACCAATCCATGAGTTGCTTCCATTGTTTTTCAACTTTTCTTTCTCTAGGACGCATTAAAATTGATGGTAGGGGCTGCCATTGATCTACAACATATTTGCAATAGTTTAGACTAAGTTTATGACAAATTGAGTTCAAATTAATATTAAAATTAATCTAGGTGAACTCCCACTCAAAACAATATCCCTCACATTGTTTTAGTGATCACACGAACCAAATCCACCACATCAACACCGATCATCACGAGAGTTGATATAGTTTCAATGGCGAACAATCGACATGTTCATCATATCTACTATATGATTCATGCTTTACCTTTCGGTGATCCGTGTTCCGAGACCATGTCTGTACATGCTAGGCTCGTCAAGATCAAACCTTAGTTTCTGCATGAGCAAATCTGGCTTGCTCACGTTGTATACACTTGTGGAATCTAACACACCCGATCATCACGTGGTGCTTCGAAACAACAAGCTTTAGCAACGGTGCTAACTAAGGGTGAACACTTTATGACTTGAAATTCATGTGCATGAGGGATCATCTTATAATGCTACCGTCGTCTACTAAGCAATACAAGATGCATAAAGGATTAACATCACATGCAATTCATAATATGTGATATGATATGGCCTTTCTTCTTTGTGCTTCCGATCTCCATCTTCAAGCACGAACATGATCTCCATCATCACCGACATTGCATCAAGGTCAATGATGCTTCTCGATGGTTGTCGTCCACCGGCTTCAACTATTACAACTACTTTGAATAGACACGCGGGTCTTACATAAATTAAAGACAACCATATGGCTCCTGCCGGTTGCCAACTTACAATAAGGATCATTGCATACATCAAATATAATCACAATCATGGCCATATCACATCACTGCACACCCCTGCAAAACAAAGTTAGACGCCTCTACTTTCTTTGCATGTTTTACGTGGTTTGGGGCTTTCAATAAGTGTCGTTCTAACTTACGAACATGAACCACAACATTGATACTAGTATTGTAAATCACCCGTTGTAAATTGGATCTCGACTATGCTAGGAGAAACAGGCACCCGCAAAGCCACTTATGCAATACAAGTTGCATGTCAAGCGTGGAGCAAGTCTCATGAACGATGTCATGTAAGGTTAGCCCGGGCCGCTTCATCCCAACATCCCGCAAGATGCAAAGTACACAAGAAGCAATCGACAATAAAAGCATCAACGCCACAATGACCATTGTGTTCTACTCGTGCAACAGATCTACATATAGACACGGCTCTGATACCACTGTAGGGTTTCGTAGCATGGAAAACAAAAAATTTCTATCGCATACAAACAAACAAGCCAAGATCTATCTACTAGATTGTAGCAACGAGTCAATGGAATAACTCACCCTTGAAGATTCCAAAGCGTTTAACGAGAGCGGATTCTCGTGGGTGATGTAGTCGTACTCTTCCCGATCTCAAGATCGCGTAGACGATCCTTCCGCGCCAAGGCGCTCCAAGCTCGCTGATCGGTCACACGATTTTCGACGAAGACCTTCCTCTCCCTTGTTCCAGCAGGCAGTGGAGGTTGTAGTACTCTCCTCGCGATTCCGGCAGCACAATGGTGTGGTACCGGAAGTAGAGGGGAGATCTCGCAGGGCTTCGCCTTAAGCCGGAGCGAGTATGGTGGAGTATGAGAGAGCTCCTCGGTGTTCTAGGGTTTAGACACACCAAGGTGGGGTTGCTAGAGCCGGCGGCTAGGGTTCCGGGGACCCCCAAGTCGTGGCTAGGGCAAACCCTAGGGGTGGCGGCGGCTATGGAGGGCTGCAGCTTCTAGGGTTTGAGGTGAGGGACTTGTGTGTCTAGAGGAGGGGGCCCTGCCCCTCCTTATATAGGTGGAGGGGGCCGGCGGACAAGGGGAGGGAGTGGAGTCCCTCCCCAACTCGGCTTGGAGGGGGCGCCGCCAGTTGGAGGAGGGATTCCCTCCCCAACTCGGTTTCCCACTTCCTCCTCTTTTCCTCTTTCCAAAATCTTGCCGTTTGACTTTCAAACTAGCCGTTTGACTTTTCAATTTAGGATTTGAATAAACCCTTTATTTTGGACAGCGAGTACACTAAGTACATGATGCAATCATTCCAACTTACAATGACACACTCATGTACCCTTCCTCCGGAGTTGGGACATTAGGAACCTTCTAGAACATTCCCGATGAAAACACCGAAACCATTCCCGAACTCCGAAACGGGACTTTCCTTATATGAATCTTATTCTCCGGACCATTCCGGATCTCCTCGTGATATCCTGGATCCCATCCGAGACTCCGAACAACATTCGGTCTCTTTCTCATCATACCATAACTACTCAAACAACGTCAAATCCTTAAGTGTGTCTCCCTACGGTTCGTGAATTATGCGGACATGATCGAGACACTTCTCCGAACAATAACCAATAGAGGAATCTGGAAATTCATATGGCTCCCACATATTTCTACGATTACTTTGCGATCGAATGAACCACTTACATACGATACCAATTTCCCTTTGTCTCACGATACTTTACTTATCCGAGGTTATGATCGTCGGTATCTCTGCATACCTAGTTCAACCTCGTTACCGATAAGTACTCTTTTCTCGTTCCCGTGATATGTGATCCCTTGTGAGCCAGTCACATGCTTGCAAGCTAATTGGATGACATTTCACCGAGAGGGCCCTGAGTATATCTATCCGTCATATGGATGGACAAATCCCACTCTTGATCCATGTGTCTCAACCAATACTTTCTGAACACTCAATGCCACCTTTATAGCCACCCAGTTACGGTGTGGTGTTTGATGTCATCAAAGCATCCATCCGGTAAAGGTGATATGCATGATCTCATGGTCGAAGGAATTAGGTTACTATGTATCAGAAAGCATATAGCAATTGAACTATTTAAATGACTTGATCTTTATGCTACGCTTATCTATAGGAGTATGTTCATCATATCATTCTCCTAACGATATGATCTTGTTGTTAATAACATCTCAATGTTCATGATAGGGAAACCACAATCATCTATTAACCAACAAGCTAGTATTATATAGAGGCTTTACTAGGGACTTCAAATTAAGTTTACAAATCACACAAGTATCAATGTTTCCTTGTTAATACTATTATAGCATGAATGTAAACATTTATCATAAACACAAAGATATAATAATAACTACATTTATTATTGCCTCTAGGGCATATCTCCAACATACATCACCCACGTTCCAACGAACGTTCCGCTGTGCGAATCTTCAAGGGTATGAAGATATAATCCAATCTCTCTCGTTGTTTGCATCTCCTAGATTAGATCTTGGCTTCCCTCTGTTCGCATCCGTAGAAAATTTTGATTTACTATGCCGTGAATCCCTTCAGTGGTATCAGTGCTAGATCTATGCGTAGATGTGTTTCACGAGTAGAAGGCAACATGGTTGTTGCGGGCGTTGATGTTTTCTGTTGCAAGCCTCTTGTTTGTGTTCTTCTTATGACGCGGGATAGTGAGATTGAAGCGGTCCAGGCCAACCTTACGCGACGTTGTTCGCGGGACCGGCTCCGCACTTGACGTGTGGCTTGTTCCACACATGCGGCTGGTGGATGCCAGTTTCTCTCACTATAGTTGTCATGGGATTTACACCGGAGTTTGGAAACCATAATATCACCGTTGTGGCTTTCCGTAGGTAAGAATCGTTCTTAGCATGCTACTCCCATAAGCCACGTAAAACATGCAACAACAAAGTAGAGGCGTCTAACTTGTTTTTGCAGGGAGTGTTTTCTGTGATATGGTATGGCCCAAGATGTGATGTGTATAATGTATGTGATGATCATGTTTTGTAATGTTTCACGACTTGCATGTCGATGAGTACAGAACCGGCAGGAGCCATATGGTTGTCTTTATAATTGTGTATGACCTGTGTGTCAACTTCTTATACGCCATGTAATAGTTTCACTTTATCGCTAAGTAGTTAGCAATAGTTGTAGTTGCTATTCGTGGTGGAGGCAATCATGGTGGAGTGATGGAGATCATGCCGGCACGCACAAGATGGAGATCATTGCGCGAAGATTGGCTATACCATGTCACATAAAGTTATATGCATGTGATGTTTATCCTTTTATGTATCTTATTATGCTTAGATCGCGACGGTAGCATTATAAGATGATTCCTCACTTAAAGATCAAGATAAAACTGTGTTCTCCCCATGTATGCACCGTTGCGAAAGTTCGTCGTGTCCAAGCATCACGTGATGATCGGGTGCTATAGACTCTATGTTCACATACAACGGGTGCAAGCCAGTTTTGCACACGCGGAAATACTTGGGTCTAACTTGACGAGCCTAGCATGTACAGACATGGCCTCGGAACACATGAACCGAAAGGTTAAACATGAGTCATATGAATGATATGATCGACACTTCGTTGTCTACCATTGAAACCACATCTCTTCTCGTGAAGATCGGATTAGGTGTGGTGAATTTGGATCATGTTCACTAAACAACTTGAGGGATGTTGAATTTAGTGGGAGTTCATCTAGTAATTTGATTAAAAGTTGAACTAGTTATCATGAACATAGTCTAATTTGTACTTGCAAATATTGTAGATCAAATGGCTAAGTCCAACTTCAACTTCAACGTTTTTGCTGAGAAGGAAAAGCTTAAAAACAATGGGTCTAACTTCACCAACTGGTTCCGCAATCTAAGAATCATTCTCTCTGGCGGTCAAAAGGACTATGTCCTTGAGAATGCGTTAGGTGACGCCCTCGCATCTACGCTGATGAGAAAGCTGTCTATCAGTCGCGCAAAGATGATTATGGTGTGATTAAGAGCACCATGTTGTTTGCTATGGAATCGGACCTTCAAAATCGTTTTGAAGACTATCCTGCCCTTTGAGATTCTCGAGGAGCTGAAAACCATGTTTCGGACTCAGCCCGCTCGAGAGATATGAGATCTCCGAAGTTCTTTAATCGCAAGATGGAGGAAGGAGTTCCGTTAGTGAGCACGCCATCAAGATGTCGGGCTACACTCAACGCCTTGAGCAAGCGGACGCAAGATTCCAGAGGAGCTCAAGATTGTGGTTCTGCAATCACTCCCTCCTAGCTACAAAAGTTTTGTAGTGACTCATAATCAGATTGGTTCCATCGATCACCGAGCTCTTCGCAAAGCTGAAGGCTGCGGAGGTGGACATCAAAAAGGATAATCATGTGTTGATGGTCAACAAGCCCCCGACCTTCAAGAAAGGTAAGGGTGCAAATAAGCCCTTCAAGAAAGGCGGCGGCAAGCGCGTTGCCCCTGCTGAGAAGAAGCTCAGGTCTGGTCCCAAGCTGGACACTGAGTGCTTCTATTGCAAGGACAAGGGTCACTGGAAGGGCAACTGTCCGAAGTACTTAGCGGACAAGAAGGCTGGCACCATCAAAGGTATATTTGATATACATGTTATTGATGTTTTCCTTACTAGCCCTCGTTGTAGTGTCTGGTATTTGATCTTGGTTCAGTTGCTAATATTTGTAACTCAAACAGAGCTACGGAATAGACGGCTTATGAGGGATGAGGTGACGATGCGCGTTGGCAACGGATCAAGAGTTGATGTGATGGCCGTCGGCACGCTCTCCTTAGTTTTACCTTCGGGATTAGTTTTAAACCTCAATAAATGTTATTATGTGCCTGCGTTGAGCATGAACATTATTTCTGGATCATGTTTATTGCAAGACGGTTATTCATTTAAATCGGAGAATAATGGTTGTTCTATTTATATGAGTAACATCTTTTATGGTCATGCACCAATTGTGAATGGTTTATTTCTTCTAAATCTCGAAAGGGATGAAACACACATCCATAACATTGAGGCTAAGAGATGCAAAGTAGATAGTGATAATACTACTTATTTGTGGCACTATCGTCTAGGTCATATTGGTGTAAAGCGCATGAAGAAACTCCATTCTGATGGACTTTTGGATTCTCTTGATTTTGAATCATTTGACACATGCGAACCATGCCTCATGGGCAAGATGATCAAAACCCCGTTCTCCGGTATGATGGAGCGAGCAACGGACTTGTTGGAAATCATACATACCGATGTATGCGGACCGATGAGTGTTTCGACGCGTGGTGGATATCGCTATTTTCTCACTTTTACCGATGACTTAAGTAGATATGGGTATATCTATTTAATGAAACATAAATCTGAAACATTTGAAAAGTTCAAAAAATTTCAGAATGAAGTGGAGAACCATCGTAACAGAAAGATTAAGTTTCTACGGTCTGATCATGGAGGTGAATATTTGAGTTATGATTTTCTCACGCATCTTAAAGCAAGCAGAATCGTTTCGCAACTTACGCCACCCGGAACACCACAGCGCAATGGTGTGTCTGAACGCCGGAATCGAACCCTATTAGATATGGTCCGATCGATGATGTCTCTTACTGATTTGCCGTTATCATTTTGGGGTTATGCATTAGAAACCACTGCATTCACTTTAAATAGGGCTCCATCTAAATCCGTTGAGACGACACCGTATGAACTGTGGTTTGGTGCTAAACCTAAGTTGTCGTTTCTTAAAGTTTGGGGATGCCGGACAAGCTCGAACCCAAAACGGAGAAATGCGTCTTCATAGGATACCCTAAGGAAACTATTGGGTATACCTTCTATCACATAACCGAAGGCAAAGTGTTTGTCGCAAAGAACGGTTCCTTTCTTGAGAAGGAGTTTCTCTCGAAATAAGTGAGTGGGAGGAAAGTAGAGCTGGACGAGGTTATTGAACCTTCTCTTGAATTGGAGAGTAGCGCAGCACCTGAAATTGTTCCAGTGCCGCCTACACCAACGATAGAGGAAGCTAATGATAAGGATCATGAAGCTTCGGACGATGCTGCTACTGAACGTCATAGGTCGACAAGGTCGCGTGCCCCTCCTGAGTGGTACGGCAAGAACCTGTCTTATTTGTCTTGTTGGTAGAAGACAGTGAACCTACGAACTATGAGGAAGCGATGATGAGCCCAGACTCTGAGAAATGGCTAGAAGCCATGAAATCCGAATTGGGATCCATGAGCGAAAACCAAGTATGGACTTTGGTGGACCCTCCTAGCGACCGAAAGGCCGTTGAGTGCAAATGGATCTTCAAGAAGAAAACAGATGGGGATGGTAATGTTACCATCTATAAAGCACGACTTGTCGTGAAAGGTTTTCGACAAGTTCAAGATGTTGACTACGATGAGACTTTCTCTCCCGTAGCGATGTTTAAGTCCATTCGGATTTTATTAGCTATTTCTATGTTTCATGATTATGAAATATGGCAGATGGATGTCAAGACTGCGTTCCTCAATGGCAACATTGATGAAGAGTTGTATATGATGCAACCCGAAGGTTTTGTCGATCCTAAGGATGCTGATAAAGTATGCAAACTTCAGCGTTCCATTTATGGACTGAAGCAAGCATCTCGGAGTTGGAACCTTCGTTTTGATCAAGTGATCAAGAGCTTTGGATTTGTTCCAAATTGCTACGAAGCTTGAATCTACAAGAAAGTGAGTGGGAGCTCGGTGACATTTCTGGTACTATATGTGGATGACATATTGATTATTGGAAATGACATTAACATGCTTAACGATGTGAAGAGTTATTTGAACAAGTGTTTTTCAATGAAAGACCTAGGTGAAGCTGCTTATATATTGGGCATCAAAATCTATAGAGATAGACAAAGACGCCTGATAGCTTTAAGCCAGAGTACATACCTAGACAAAGTTCTGAAAAGGTTCAGAATGGATAAGGAAAAGAAAGGTTCAGTGCCTATGTTGTCAGGTAAGATATTGAGCAAGGCTCAGTGTCCAGCTACGGTAAATGATAGGGAAGCTATGAGCAAAGTGCCTTATGCCTCGGCCATAGGTTCTATCATGTATGCCATGTTGTGTACTAGACCGGATGTGTCCAATGCTCTTAGTTTGACGAGCAGATATCAAAGTGATCCAGGAGTGGAACACCGGACAGCCGTGAAGAACATCCTAAAGTACCTAAATAGGACTAAAGAAATGTTTTTAGTCTATGGGGGTGATGAACAGCTCGTCGTAAAAGGTTACGTTGACGCTAGTTTCGACACCGACAAGGATGATTCTAAATCTCAGACAGGATACGTTTATATTTTGAATGGAGGAGCTGTGAGTTGGAGAAGCTGCAAGCAAAGCGTGATCGTGGGATCTCATGAAAGCGGAATACATGGCTGCCGCAGCGTGCCAAGTGAAGGAGTTTGGATCAGAACTTCATCATCGAGCTTGGCGTGGTTCCAAGTGCATTGGACCCCGGAGATATTGTGTGACAACACCGGCGCCATAGCACTCGCTAAGGAACCAAGATATCGCCCAAAGACCAAGCATATAACGCAAGTTTCCTATAATCCGAGATTATATAGCGAGATGGAGATCAAGATTAGTAAAGTACATACAGATCTGAATGTCAGATCCATTGACTAAACCTCTTCCACGTGTAAAACATGATCAGCACCTTAGTGCCATGGGTTTGAGATTGTTGCCAAATGTAAACTAGATTATTGACTCTAGTGCAAGTGGGAGACTGTTCGAATTATGCCCTAGAGGCAATAATAAAGATGTTATTATTATAATTCTTGTTCATGATAATGTTTATATTCCATGCTAGAATTGTATTAAGCGGAAACTTTAATACTTGTGTGGTTTGTGAACAACACCGTGTCCCTAGTACGCCTCTATGGACTAGCTCATTGATTAATGATGGTTAAGGTTTCCTAACCATGGACATGAGTTATCGATTAATAATGAGATCATATCATTGGGAGAATGATATGATGGACAGACCCAAACTAAGCGAAGCAATTAGATCGTGTGTGTTCATCTTTGTGAAGCTTTTCTTATGTCAAATATTGTATTCCTTAGACCATGAGATAATACAACTCCCTGGTATCGGAAGAAAGCTTTGAGGTCATCAAACGTCATCCTATGAGAGGGTGATCATAAAGGTGTCTCTCAGGTGATCGGAAAGTACCTGTTGGGTTGTATGTATCGAGATGGGATTTGTCCCTCCCAAGTCGGAGAGATATACTTCGGGCCCACTCGGTAATCGATATCAACACCGCTTGCAAGCATGTGGTTAAGGAGTTAATCACAAAGTGATATCGGATTACGGAACGAGTAAAGTACTTAACGTGAACGAGATTGAACTAGGTATGACGGTACCGACGATCAAATCTCGGGCAAGTAAAATATCGCGAGACGAAGGGAATATATATATGGGATTGATTGAATCCTGGCATCGTGGTTCATCCGATATGATCATCGATGAATGTGTGGGAGTCAATATGGGTTTCCAGACCCCGCTGTTGATTATTGATATAAGATCATGTCTGCATATTCTCGAACCCGAAGGGTCACACACTTAACGTGTCTCGACGCTAGGATAGATTGGATAATTGGTTTATGAGTTTTTGTTCGGAGTCTCAGATGGGATCCGGGACATCACGAGAGGTTCCAGAGTGGTCCGGAGAATAAGATTCATATAAGGCAGTGCAGTTTTTGGAGTTCGGAATTGTTCCGGGTTAATCGGTATTGTACCGGAAGCTTCTAGAACCTTCCGGAAGGGGGCCAACGTGGTCCCACCTGTCGGGAGGGGGCATGGGCCTATGAGGGAGTGCCCTGGCCGCATTGGGCCAGGGGCACAAGGCCCCATAGGGCCCAGCCGGCCAAACAAGGGGAAACCCTAGTTTGGAGCTTCTAGAAGGGGGGGTTTCCTTGCCCCCCACTCCTCCCTCCTTTGGCCGCCGGCCTAGGCTTGTGGGAGGGGCTAGGGCTGGCGCCCACCCCTCTATATATAGAGGGCTGGGGCGCACCACCCCCCCACACACACACCTTCCCCGCAAGCCTGGTCGCCCTGCTGACCTCCTCTCTCTCTCCCTCCCGACTACGTGTAGGCGAAGCCCTGCTGCAGAAACTCTCCACCACTTGCACCGCGCCGTCGCGTTGTAGATCCAATCCATCTCTCCACCATACTTGCTGGACCGAGGAAGGAGGAGACGTCGAGGTGCTGCACGTGTGCATCTCACGGAGGCATCGCCACTTGCGGTGCTAGATCGGATCGGATCGCGAGGAGGAGAAGCGAGTACGACTACATCACCCACGTTCCGAACGAGCTCCGTATTGAATCTTCAAGGGTATGAAGATCTAATCCAATCTCTCTCGTTGTTTGCATCTCCTATATTAGATCTTGGCTTTCCTCTGTTCGCATCCGTAGAAAATTTTGATTTACTATGCTGTGAATCCCTTCAGAAATAACTACCAGGTTTTGAGTATTCCGCTACTCCACATTATATTTGCAAACTTAACAAGGCTCTTTATGGACTGAAACAGGCCCCTCGAGCATGGTACTCTCGTCTTAGTATGAAACTTCACACTCTTGGTTTTGTTCCTTCCAAAGCTGATACCTCCTTGTTTCTCTTCAGCAAGTCAGGACTTCAGATGTTTCTTCTTATTTATGTTGATGACATTGTGGTGGTCAGTTCTTCAGATACAGCTACTACAACTTTTTTCAGAATCTCGACCATGAGTTTGCTCTAAAGGACCTTGGAGATCTCCATTATTGTTTGGGTCTTGAAATTCATAGACAGTCGAATGGTTTGCTTTTAAATCAAGTTAAATAGGCTATAGACTTACTTACACGAGTTGGTATAACTATTTGTACACCCTATCTTACACCGATGTCAAGCACTGATACATTATCCTTATATAATGGTTCTCCCGTACGTAACCCTCCCTCATTCTGAATATTCTACTGTATGTAATGCTCCCTCCCATGCGTAACCCTCTAGTGGCGACCCCATCCGCCACCGGAGGGCCCCTAGATCCCGGAACTGCCGACCTCCCCCTTCCTCCAGATCGCCTCCCTCTGCCGCAGCCGTCGGCGTTGGCTGCAGTGGTGGTGGCCCCCTAGTACCTAAGGTGCTAGGGGTGGCGGCTGCGGCGGTCTTCTTCAATGGGGTGGCTGGGGTTGTGCCGTTTCAAGGAGGCCCCGGCGGTGGTCGGGATGGAGCTTCCTAGCCAGGCGGCGGCTGCAGCCAAACTCTCCTTCCTAGGCAGTTGCGGGTGATGGTGTTGTGGCAGTGAGTCTAGGGTTCCTCCTAGACCCGCCATCCTCGTGGCGGCGCGGTGGGACTCACGGAGCCGGTTGCCGGGCGGATGGTTCCCTGAGCGAGCACATGGAGGGAGAGGGGATCGGGTCAAAACGCTAATCGTGAGTTTGACCTCAGTTCTAGGCCAGGATTTGTTGTGGATACGCTAGTGACCTTCTGCGATGGCTTTCTGGTTTGTCGTCTTCTCCACATGCTTGGCTTGAATAAAAGGTGGTGGTCCTAGGGTTCCTACTCGCCGCCTAGGTGAAGATCTATCAGTTACATATCGTCATCGATCTTACTAAAATGTCGTGTTCCAGAAGGCTCCGCCGGAGAACTCCACAGTGCGCATATGCCGACAGATCGCTGGATCGGGTGGGATTCGGTCGTGCGCACCGATATTTTTACTGTAGCCGTTTGGTTTCAGAGGGAGCACTTCGAAGCTCTGTTGGCTATTAATATCATGGGGCATGTCCTCGTCCCATGGTGCCGACGGAGAATGTGATGAAGGCCGAGATCTGAGGACTGACAATGGTGGTTCGAGTCCGGGTGGTGATGAGGAATTGGCTTGGTGACTCATAACTTCGAGCAGTGGTATGCAAGCAGGGGGACAGTAAAGAAGTTCATGGTCCTATCTTTTAGGGTGAAAACCCAGGGTCTGGCCTTAATTGGTTGTGCCTGGCAATGACATAGTTGAAGGTATTGTTTTGAGAGCGTGTACTTTCTTCAGGGTGAAAACCTAGATCTTTGATCGGGCGATGATGGTGTTTGTGCACTATTCCCTTCTTGGAGGAGTCGTTTTTGAAGAAGATGGACTTCTGGTGCTATCTTAGTGGTGGTAGTACTGCTGTTTCAATGAATGAGGAACTGTAGCGGGACTTTTTTTTGTAATTCTTCTTTTTTTGGCTATGTGCATCTGTATGGCCTCTAGGGAAATGAGTTGTTGCAGAGGCTGGGTGTAATTGGCATCTTTTGATATTAATATATGCTCTTTTCCAAAAAAATAATGGTTCTCCACTTGGCCCTGAGGATAAAATATCCACTTGCAGTTTGTTCACTGTTGTCAAAATGATGCGCATATTCATTTTATTTATTATTCTATATAACCTTTCAAAGAGAATATATAGATCAACCCGAAGCCACCTCTCTAACAACAGTTGCCACTCTTACAACCTAGATGAATGAGATGGCTATGTCAGAGCCAGCACACTGGCCTCACAACTACGCACATCATCTGAAAAAACTGCAACCCATTAATCAGAACTTCAAAACAGCAAGACAAGCTCCAAGTTCACTAGAACGTACAGCTTGTGAAGGACTATCTAGAATAGGGATAACAACAATTTACATGGCTCCGGCGACGTAGCTAAGCCCAGACTGCACGAGATGAATACATTAGCGCCCTCTTCATCGTGTGTACACTACGGAACGCGCGCGTTACGCCGAGGGCAAAAGGCCGTCGGCGTAGGCCAAAATACCCTCGGCGTATGGTACGCCGAGGGCTGCCCTCGGCGTAGCCTTCTCGGCAAAGATCTCCTCATGAGCACACTCAAGCGGGCGACAGATTTAAATGCCGTTGCTACTGTACCGAGGGCTTTTCCGTCGTGCGAGCGGTATTTACATAGCCTGTCGGCCAGTTGCAAAAACATTTGTTTTTGAAAAAAATATACTTTTTTTTTGAAAAAAAATATTTTTTTTTTATTTTTTTCTCAATTTTTTTATTCTTTGAATTGTTTCACTTGTTAATCTCCTACTTTGAACATTTTTAACACTAATTATACTTAATATTTAATTAAATTCCAGTCTTAGTCAAACTTCCCAGCAGGTCATCCATCCTAATACTACTCAAATTTCAAAGACGCTTAAACTTCCTCGCTCCTTCGTAATCCGCTTCATAAAGTAATTCATACATTGGTGTCAATACTATGATATCAATCCTATTAACTCTTATATCATCATGTCACATGTTTATATTTTTTGAAATTACAAATAATTATTTAAGTAAATATTAATGAATAAGTAAAAAAATTATTGAATTCAAATAAAAATATAATAATTTTATTTTTTTGTATTTTTCTATTTAATATAGAATAATTAATATCTTTAAATTTGTAATCGAAATTCAACAAATAATATGTATAAATTGATCAGAAAAATGAGAGGAATCCAAATATGATATCCATATTAACTAATCACAAATCCTCCGTTTTTGAATTAGCTATTTGGTGGTTGCTTTAGAAAATCCCTTTTTTGCGCCCGGATAAAGAAAAATGTCTTTTTGTGCGATGAAAAGGAAAACTTGCATTGAATCTTTGATAAAATAGCATATTGTGAACCTAAAAATGATTTTTGTAAAAAAACATGAGCATCAGATCATGTACCTGTAGTTCATATCTGACCCACTTCCTACCGATTCGGCAGGAATTTGTCTTTTTCACCAAAGGTGGACGGAAAGGTTTCGGATCCCCCTGTTGGGACATTGTCCATATAAGGTGGTATAGTATTTTTGTAAAATATGGTGGTAGTATTTTGAATTAGCTATTTGGTGGTTGCTTAACAAAACCATTCGTTTTTTATGCTCAGAAAATAGAAAATGGCTTTTTGGTGCGACGAAAAGGAAAACTTCCTCCTGCAACATTGTTCGCCATCCCATGATGCATGTGTATGCATAATATGGGCATATTATCACAAACTATGTCTTGATTCTAGCCATAACATTGGTCATTTGACCCAAAAACCAAGAAACCTCGAATGAGATAGGTCATTTTGTAAAGGTTTTTTGAGACATAATCAATATATCAAGTTTGCTATTTTTCCTTATAACTATGTCACATAATATGACACCACGCGAAGATTTCGCATTGTTTCGATCGTTTTTGAATTTTTTATGCCCGTTTTAAACTATCGTCAAACTTTGTCGAACGGCGGACATAAAGATTCTTAGCTCGGGGCCGAGCCTCGCTAAACTTTTATTGGATCTTTGATAAAATAGCATATTGTGAACCTAAAAATTATTTTTGTAAAAAAACATGAGCATCGGATCATGTACCTGTAATTCATATCTGACCCACTTCCTACCGATTCGGCAGGAATTTGTCTTTTTCACCAAAGGTGGACGGAAAGGTTTCGGATCCCCCTGTTGGGACATTGTCCATATAAGGTGGTATAGTATTTTTTTTAAATGTGGTGGTAGTATTTTGAATTAGCCATTTGGTGGTTGCTTCATAAAACCGACGGTTTTTTATGCTCGAAAAATAGAAAATGGCTTTTTGGTGCGACGAAAAGGAAAACTTCCTCCTGCAACATTGTTGCCATCCCATGATGCATGTGTATGCATAATATGGGCACATTATCATAAACTATATCTTGATTCTAGCCATAACATTGGTCATTTGACCCGAAAGCCGAGAAACCTCGAATGAGATAGGTCATTTTGTGAAGGTTTTTTTGAGACATAATCAATATATCAAGCTTGATATTTTTCCTTATAAATATGTCACATAATATGACACCACGCGAAGGTTTCGCATTGTTTCGATCGTTTTTAAATTTTTTATGCCCGTTTTAAACTATCGCCAAACTTTATCGAACGGCGAACATAAAGATTCTTAGCTCGGGGCCGAGCCTCGCTAAACTTTCACTGGATCTTTGATAAAATAGCATATTGTGAACCTAAAAATGATTTTTATAAAAAAACATGAGCATCGGATCATGTACCTGTAGTTCATATCTGACCCACTTCCTACCGATTCGGCAGGAATTTGTCTTTTTCACCAAAGGTGGACGGAAAGGTTTCGGATCCCCTTGTTTGGACATAGTCCATATAAGGTGGTATAGTATTTTTGTAAAATGTGGTGGTAGTATTTGGAATTAGCCATTTAGTGGTTGCTTCACAAAACCGTCCGTTTTTTATGCTCGGAAAATAGAAAATGGCTTTTTGGTGCGACGAAAAGGAAAACTTCCTCCTGCAACATTGTTGCCATCCCATGATGCATGTGTATGCATAATATGGGCATATTATCACAAACTATGCCTTGATTCTAGCCATAATATTGGTCATTTGACCCGAAAGCCAAGAAACCTCGAATGAGATAGGTCATTTTGTGAAGGTTTTTTTGAGACATAATCAATATATCAAGTTTGCTATTTTTCCTTATAACTATGTCACATAATATGACACCATGCAAAGGTTTCGCATTGTGTCGATCGTTTTTTAATTTTTTATGCCCGTTTTAAACTATCGTCAAACTTTGTCGAACGGCGGACATAAAGATTCTTAGCTCGGGGCCGAGCCTCGCTAAACTTGCATTGGATCTTTGATAAAATAACATATTGTGAACCTAAAAATAATTTTTGTAAAAAAACATGAGCATCGGATCATGTACTTGTAGTTCATATCTGACCCACTTCCTATCGATTCGGCAGGAATTTGTCTTTTTCACCAATGGTGGACGGAAAGGTTTCGGATCCCCTTGTTGGTACATTGTCCGTATAAGGTGGTATAGTATTTTTGTAAAATACGGTGGTAGTATTTTGAATTAGCCATTTGGTGGTTGCTTCACAAAACCGTCCGTTTTTTATGCTCGGAAAATGGGAAATGGCTTTTTGGTGCGACGAAAAGGAAAACTTCCTCCTGCAACATTGTTCGCCATCCCATGATGCATGTGTATGCACAATATGGGTACATTATCACAAACTGTGCCTTGATTCTAGCCATAACGTTGGTCATTTGACCCGAAAGCCAAAACACCTCGAATGAGATAGGTCATTTTGTGAAGGTTTCTTTGAGACATATTCAATATACCAAGTTTGATATTTTTTCTTCTAAATATGTCACATAATATAACACCACGCGAAGGTTTCGCATTGTTTCGATCGTTTTTGAATTTTTTTATGCCCGTTTTAAACTATATATAATGTTTTATATTTTACTTAATTTTTATTTATAAATGAGTAATATTTGAGTGTAGATAGATAGGTCTTATTTTTCTGCAAATTTTGATATATTATTTGTATTTTTCTGAATTAGAATGATTTAGTTATGATTTTTCAAAGTTTAATGAGATAAAATAAAAAAATAGCTACGCCGAGGGCAGCCGTTGGCGTATGCTACGCTAAGGGCAGCCGTTGGCGTAGAATAGAATATGCCGAGGGCAATTTTACTCCGACGGCTGCTTGGCGAGGCTGGCCTGGACGATGGCTACGCCTGACCCTTCGACGCTTGGCTTAATCGCCATCTGCGTAGCTTCCCATTCCTGTAGTGGTAGTGTGTGGGAGCAAACAGGAAGTTCACGAGAGACTTACTTATCCGGATGTCTCTTGAGGTATTCCTTTCCCGGTGCCACATATTCCCATGTCATCTCAACTTATTACGAATTTCCTATCTGGAGTTTCAGGCCGTTGAGTGAGATGTTGATGTATGCAAGGCAACTACATTGGCAACTCTCGTCCAAACGTAATACTACTAGCGCGGGTGAGTGGATGCTTATCACCGAGTGAGTGGATGTTTCATCAAGGAAGACCTAGCGGCAGGTACATATAGGCACGAATGGAAAAGGCATAGTAGTTGCACGACATTGAATGGCAAGGTTATATAATGCTCCTTCCGTCTCAAAACAGATGTCTCATATTTTTCAAAATTTGGATATTTCGAGACGGAGGGAGTACTAATGTTTAATACTATCACATCTATAATGTTTTGTATCATATAGTTATGTCAAATTCTTAGGGTATTTAACTATTTGTAGAATCTCAGCGCAATTTTGTATACAAGATGTTTAGTCGTTTAGTATCATATAATTGTCATAGTCTTATGGTTTCACATGCCAAAGATTTCATACACTTCACTATAACGTTATCTAACCATACCCATGGATAAATTCTAAAGAAAAAATCATCTACATTTACATTGATTGTGGTTTCCTCCAAGCACCCTCGATTGCCAACATATTTGGCAACTGGCTACATGGGATTAAGCACAAGTTCAGAATCCTTATTAGGGTGGGAGTGTTTGTTGTTATTTGGTCGCTATGACTATGTATAAATGACAAGGTTTTTAATAATAAAATGTCTTCTCTTATGCATGTTATCTACTGATACACTAATATGCTTTATTCATGGCCGTCTCTACATGTGGAGTTTCGCTACCTGTTTGTCTTCTCTTATGCATCTTAATGAGATCTAGGCCAGGATTTGTTGTGGATACGCCAGTGACGTTCTGCGACGGCTTTCTGGTTTGTCGTCTTCTCCACATGCTCGGCTTGAATAAAAGGTGGTGGTCCTAGGGTTCCTACTCGTCGCCTAGGTGAAGATCTGTCAGTTACCTGCTGAAGCGTCGTGTTCCGGAAGGTTCCGCCAGCGAAATCCACAGTGCGCATATGCCGAGAGATCGCTGGATCGGGTGGGATTTGGTCGTGCACACCCATGTTTTTACTCTGACCTTTTGGTTTCAGAGGGAGCGCTTTGAAGCTCTGTTGGCTATTAATATCATGGGGCATGTTCTCGTCCCATGGTGCCGACGGAGAATGTCATGAAGGCCGAGATCTAAGGACTGACAATGGTGGTCCGAGTCCGGGTGGTGATGAGGAATTGGCTTGGTGACTCATGACTTGGAGCAGTGGTATGCAAGTGGGGGCGATAGTACAGGAGAAGTTTATGGTCCTATCTTTCAGGGTGAAAACCCAAGGTCTGGCCTTAATTGGTTGTGCCTGGCAATGGCCTTGTTGAAGGTATTGTTTTGAGAGCGTGTACTTTCTTCAGGGTGAAAACCTAGATCTTTGATCGGGCGATGACGGTGTTTGTGCACTGTCCCCTTCTTGGAGGCGTCGTTTTTGGAGAATATGGACTTCTGGTGCTATCTTGGTGGTGGTAGTACTGCTGTTTCAATGAATGAGAAACTATAGCGGGACTTTTTTTATAATTCTTCTTTATTTATTTTGGTTGTGTGCATCCGTATGGCCGCTAGGGCAATGAGTTGTTGTAGAGGCTAGGTGTAATTAGTATCTTTTGATATTAATACATGCTCTTTTTCAAAAAAAAAATGGTTCTCCACTTGGTCCTGAGGATTAAATATCCACTTGCAGTTTGTTCATTGTTGTCAAATTGATGCGCATATTCATTTTATTTATTATTCTATAAAACCTTTCAAAAAGAATATATAGATCAATCCGAAGTCACCTCTCTAACAACAGTCGCCACTCCTACAACCTAGATGAATGAGATGGCTATGTAAGAGCTAGCACACTGGCCTCACAACTACGCACACCATCTGAATAAACTGCAACCCAATAATCAGAACTTTTAAACAGCATGACAAGCTCCAATTTCGCTAGAACGTCCAGCTTGTGAAGGACTATCTAGGATAGGGATAACAACAATTTACATGGCTCTGGCGATGTAGCTAAGCCCAGACTGCACGAGGTGAATACATTGGCGCCCTCTTTATCGTATGTAGTGTGTGGGAGCAAACAGGAAGTCCACGAGAGACTTATCCGGATGTCTCTTGAGGTATTCCTTTCCCGGTGCCACATATTCCCATCTCATCTCAACTTATTACGAATTTCGTATCTGGAGTTTCAAGATGTTGAGTGAGATGTTGATGTATGCAAGGCAACTACATTCGCAACTCTAGTCCAAACGTAATACTACTAGCGCGGGTGAGTGGATGTTTATCACCGAGGAGTGGATGTTTTATCAAGAAAGACCTAGCGGCATGTACATATAGGCACGAATGACAAAGGCATAGTAGTTGCACGACATTGAATGGCAAGGTTATATAATACTCCCTCCGTCTCAAAATAGATGTCTCATATTTTTCAAAATTTGGATATTTCGAGACTGAGGGAGTACTAATGTTTAATACTATCACATCTATAATGTTTTGTATCATATAGTTATGTCAAATTCTTAGGGTATTTAACTATTTGTAGAATCTCGGTGCAATTTTGTATACAAGATGTTTAGTTGTTTAGTATCATATAATTGTCATAGACTTATGGTTTCACATGCCAAAGATTTCATACACTTCACTCTAACGTTAGCTAACCATACCCATGGAGAAATTCTAGAAAAAAATCATCTACATTTGCATAGATTGTGGTTTCCTCCAAGCACCCTCGATTGCCAACATATTTGGCAACTGGCTACATGGGATTAAGCACAAGTTTAAAATCCTTATTAGGGTGGGAGTGTTTGTCGTTATTTGCTCGCTATGGCTATGTAGATATGACAAGGTTTTTAATGATAAAATGTCTTCTCTTATGCATGTTATCTACCGATACACCGCTATGCTTTATTCATGGCCGTCTCTACATGTGGAGTTTCGCTACCTGTTTACGAAGGTCTGTACATGTTTGGAGGATACACGAGGAATATTTTTCTTGATATAGATGGGCATCGTGATCTTAGAATTGGCCCTCCATCTCCTTACACGGCATGTTGTATCCGTTGATATCATGTATTTTTTCTTTTTTTTATTTAGTTTCTCTTGTTCGAAATGTTGGCGGATGTGTGCATCTTTATGCAGAGGCAATGTGTAATTGCTTAAACTTTTTAAATAATAATGTCCATTTCCAAAAAAAAATTTGGCAAACTTTAATCTAAAAATGTCTAGATTTCCATCAAACCAAGCCTCAAAGAGATTCATAAGATCTTCTTTATTTAATGATGTCTCAATAATGTTAATAGAACATAAAAAAAAGGTCATCGGGGCCTGGAGCACCATCAGAATAAGAACTAAACATGGTTTGTCTAACCTTTGCCTTAGTAAAACTACTTTCTAGCGTATGATTCTCCTCAGGTTTTATTTTTTTTATCATGAGAGAAGAAATCTTCTTTTAAGCTAACACCAGGTACCTCTTCATGCGTGAAGAAATCCTTATAGTAGTCGGTTACAATTTTAAACATTTTCTTGGTCTCAGTCACAGGGCCATCAGGGTCATTCAAGACATGGATCATTTTGTTCCTCCTCCTATGATTAGAAACTGCATGAAAATGAGTATTATTCCTATCTCCTTTATAGAGAGATCATGGATTTCAATGGAGTGGAGTCATTGATGAACTGATCATCGTTTTCGCGAGGTACCGTGCGCGTTTCTCAGCGTGTTTGGTGCCACGGCGCTCGGCTTCTTCGGCACCCCCGGAGGCGCTCGTCGGTCTCAAGGAGCACACCAGGACGTATCCGTCGCACTTGAACGTCAACACAAGCTGGAATTCCGTGGCCGGGTGCCTCGTGCAGGGCGTCAGGTTGGTGTCCCTCAGCTCATTGCTCCTTTGCTCTGTAGTCGATTCACAAAGTACCCGGAAGCGGATTTTGCAGCTGGGAGCCATGCTCGACGTACAGTACTAAAATCCACACTGAGATTTCTTAGTTGATTCACCGTGCTAATTAATTTTATTGCATGCTTTATTTTGATCTCATGATTTTGGTTATTCTGATCTCACGATTTTGTCCTGCAGCTCGGCGATGGGTTACTTGTTCCGCAGCTTGATGGTGGTGAGCTCGCCTGTGTGGTATTTATGCTGAATGCGCACCCGCGTGAGTGTCCTCAGCATTAGAGTCATGTTCTTGACGACATTGTCGTCACTGTAATCTTCTTGCTCTTACCGGTTGTTAGGTCAGTATCGTCGTAGATGAGAGGTGAGAAATGATCCCTGTGTACTGCAACCAAACAACTAAACTTTGCGTCCGACGACTACACGCACCCAACCAAACACTGACCTGCTTTTTTTTTCTCTCGAGGACAAAAAGTTAAATGTTGACAACCGCAGAGACACACCGACTTATGAGAAACTAGATTGTATCCTATCCAGTGTTGAATGGGAATAAAAATTTCCGCTAGTTACTGTGCGGGCTCTTACTCGGTCTGGTTCATATCACACACCTCTACTGATTGATTCAGGAATTAGAGCTCATCTTGGTAATAATCCGCGGTTTTCCTTCGAACTATCGTGGTTAAGACAAGATGGTTTTTTTAAAATGGTTAAGGATGAATGAGCGGTGGTTTCTCATGGGAATACACCCATAGCGAGATGGCAGAACAAAATTAGGCATTTAAGACGTTTCTTGCGGGGATGGGCTAAGAACCAAAGCGGTAAATACAGAAAGGAAAGAGATAGGCTACTGGCAATCATTGAAAGGTTAGATATTAAGGCTGAGACGAGTGCTTTGTCGGAAGCCGAACGGAAGATGCTAAATACAGCTAATGAGCAAGTCACAAAACTGAGAAGGGACGAGGAGACCAAATGGACCCAGAGGGCAAAAGTAAAACATGTGTAGGAAGGGGTAATAATACCAAATACTTTCACTTAATTGCAAACCGCAAACACCGTAAAAAGAAGATTTTCCAACTTGAACAAGAGGAGGGCACTATTATGGGGGATGAAAACCTGAAAACGTATATTTTCGAATATTACAAAAAACTTTTTGGTGAGCCTGAGCCTAATAGTTTCTCGCTTATTGAGGGGACTAATTTGGATATTACTCAGGTTTCCTCATTGGAGAATACTATTCTCACGTCTGTGTTCTCAGAAAAGGAAGTGCTTGAAGCAATTTTTCTTCGATGGAACACAATAAGGCTCCGGGGCCGTATGGGTTCCCTGCGGAATTTTTTCAGACATTTTGGGAAGTAATTAAGAATGCCTTATGGCTTTGTTTGCACAGTTGCAAACTAATGAATTACCCCTATATAAACTTAACTTCGGAGTAATAACTCTTCTTCCTAAGAAAGAGAATGCAATCCAGATTCAACAATATAGGCCGATTTGCCTATTAAATGCTAGTTTTAAAAACTTTACTATGGTAGCGACGAATCGCATCTCGGTGATAGCTCACAAAGTAGTTCAACCAACCCAAACTGCTTTTATGCCGGGTAGTCATATTTTAGAAGGGGTGGTTATTTTACATGAAACAATCCATGAACTTCATTCTAAAAAATTGGACAATGTACTTTTCAAAATTGATTTTGAAAAGGCATATGATAAGGTAAAATGGCCGTTCTTACAGCAAGCGCTGCGTTTGAAGGGTTTCGATCCTTTATGGTGTAAGTGGATTGCAAGTTTTATTCAAGGCGGGAGTGTAGGGATTCGAGTGAATGATGATATTGGACATTTCTTCCAAACAAAAAAAGGGGTACGACAGGGGGATCCGTTGTCACTTATGTTATTTAACATTTTTGCTGATATGTTGGCTATTCTTCTAGCAAGAGCTAAGAAGAAGGTTATATTGGTGGTCTTATACCTCATCTTGTTGATGGGGGGTATCCATACTTCAGTATGCTGATGACACAATCATGTTTATGGAACATGACCTTATGAAGGCGGTAAACATGAAATTAATTTTATGCATCTTCGAGCAATTGTCGGGACTCAAAATTAACTTTCACAAAAGTGATTTTTTTTGCTTTGGTAAGGCAAAGGATCATGAGCATGAATATAGGGATATATTCGGATGCGAGTCAGGATCCTTGCCTTTTCGATACCTAGGGGTGCCTATACATCACAGAAAACTCAAAAACTCTGAGTGGAACCCAGTCGAGGATCGTTTTCAAGGAAAGTTAGGATGTTGGCAAGGAAAATTGTTATCTTATGGAGATAGATTAGTGCTAATCAACTCTGTGCTAACAATCATGCCTATGTTCATGCTATCTTTCTTGGAAATCCCAAAGGGGGTTATGAAAAGATTAGACTTTTATCGTTCAAGATTCTTTTGGCAAAGTGATGAACATAAGAAGAAATATAGACTAACGAAATGGAATATTATTTGCAGACCCAAGGATCAGGGGGGTTTGGGAATTGAAGTGTTGGAAATAAAAAATAAATGTCTACTGAGCAAATGGTTGTATAAATTAATGTCCGAGCAAGGGGTATGGCAGGAACTTCTTCATAATAAGTATTTGAGAAACAAAACGTTGGCAGAGGTGCAAGCTAAGCCCATGGATTCCCCTTTTTGGAAAGGCCTAATGCAGGTAAAAGATAGTTTTTTCTCCAGAGGGGTTTTTAAAGTAGGAAATGGGGCTATAACTCGTTTTTGGGATGTGCCTCTTGCCCAATAATATCCTTCTCTATATAATATTGTGCATAGAAGGAATATTTCTGTGCATGATGTACTTTCTCATAACCCTCTTAATATTGGTTTTAGGAGGAATTTGCGCGGGTCAAAATGGGATGCATGGCTGCATTTATGTCAGAGATTGATGCAAGTTATCTTAACTAATGAACCAGATGTGTTTTGGTGGAATTTGACTACAAATGGGGTGTACACAGTTAAATCTATGTATGAGGATTTGATGAATGATCATCAAAACGCTCCTAAGAAATACCTTTGGAAACTTAAAATACCTCTAAAAATTAAGATATTTATGTGGTTTCTGTGGGAAAAGGTTTTATTAACAAAAGATAATTTATCAAAAAGAAATTGGAATGGATGCAAGAAATGTTGTTTTTGTGATGGATATGAGACAATTGAACACCTGTTTATTTCGTGCCCCTTTGCTAAAATTATCTGGCGTATTGTTTTCTTTACTTATAATCTTACACCTCCGACCAATATTACTAATATGTTTGTAAATTGGTTAAATGGAATGGATAAGGCTAATAAAGCTAGTATACGTATAGGGGTATCGGCTTTATGTTGGGCTATATAGAAATGTCGTAATAATGTTATTTTTAACAAGGTTCGAGTTCCATCTTTTTTGCAGGTTATTATCTCGGCATCACAATGGATCCAGCTCTGGGATTTTTTGCTCCTAGAGCAGTTACGCCCCACGATGGTTTCTGGATGCAGCCGTCTGGTGATGGTCGCTCAGGATATTTACTATCAGGCTATGCGGCGTCATGCTAGTAGATTGACAGATGTTTAGCCTTTGCTATGCTGTCCTTTTTTTCTTTTTTTTAGCTTTCCTTGATTGTTCTGAGGGTTGGTTGTTCCAACCTTCATGATTATCCACTTGTAACTTCAGTATTTTTGACTCTAAAGTAATAAAAAGGGCTGTGTGCATCCTTTGGATGCAGAGGCCGGGGCACACCCCCATTTCGAAAAAGAAAAAAAATGTTGACAACCATACAATCATATACAATCATATACAATCGTATGCATGTTAGCGAACAATCTGGAGTTGCCATAGTTTTGTGCAATTTGTTGTCCTTCGATAGGGATACCAACTAAATTGAAACAGCATCAGAGAATGCACTAGTATTAAGCCGAAATATATGGAAGCATTTCTTAGGCCATCTGAAACTAAGAGTCGTTAGCAGTAACAAGGGTCAAGACTGGATAATACACGAGATACGCTATATGGTGAGAAGCATAATGCAGCACGCATGTGTAGACAAATTTGGGAACATTGTTATGCTCATATTTTCCTTTCCTCCCAATTTTTCGATGTCCCGCTTGGTTGGACCTTCTTCTTTTTTTGATAAAAACCAAGCTACAGAGTTCAGCTTTAACTCGCCACATCCAAGGTTCTTACAAACGAAATGCCTAAGAGCAAATACATGAGTAAAAGCTAGAGGGAAAATAAACCTACTTGGTTGGACCGTGCATTTTACGATCCAATAAATCCTATAAGAGATAAGATACAGCAGTTTCGTCCAGCTGAAAGCTAACACCACAAGCGCGTCACTATATCTGCAGGATTTTTGCATATACTACTAACATATCCGTGCGTTGCAATAGAAGGAAAATCAGCGCCATGGATACTCACAAAAAAAATCCCGTGCAGCCAACCAATTGGTGTGCACTGCAATGGCCATTAACTTCTCTACCATAATACTCTATATGAAGTAGTCAAGTAGAGGTAGGTGGATAAATCAATCAATGGGTTAAAGACATAACATGCAACTCCTAAAATATGAGTGAGACACACCAAGAAACACAAACCTGAATAATATTAATTAAAAAACTTATTGACCTGAATTGTTATGGTTGACACTAAATCAAGCATTTTAAACTTAAGATGATATTTTTTCCGAAGACAAAGAATTAGCATGTAAACCATGTGGTTTTTCCAAAATTCAACATATATTCCTCATCGGAGATTCCAAAAATATTTTCTAGTACATATGGTAGAGAGGAATATTATGAGCACCTTATTCACATATGAAGGTTTCGTTACCATACACAACAGAGTTCAACATGTTTTTATTTTTCTTGCTTACCTGCAGCAATGGTACCTGCTATCTAAGCAGCGAGACCGGGAGCATCTGGTTGGCATCCTTCAGGCCTTGAGAGCTATGGCTCTCCCACCTTTTTTGTTTTTCCCTTTGGGCTTTGTTGTGTTGTTGCCCCAGCGGACTGATACCCCTTTTTTTTCTTTTTCTTTGGCACTCTGGTGCCTGTGTGACTATTGAACCATGTACTTGGTTGCGGCTTTATTTATAAAGCGGGGCGAAAACCTGTTTCAAGAGATATTTTACATATCTTAAATTTTGCAAGTAATATTACAACATGCAAACAGTCTAATTTTTTTGAGGTGTTGCCTGGAGCATACCTTGTACGGCTTGGATTTTTCTCTAGTGTGGAATGTAGACCCAAGTGACTTTCAACAGAGACAAAGATAAAATAAAGAAAGGAAAATAACTTTGACGTTGTATGGGATTTTGGCACTCTTGGGGTTTTCCTCATTTAATTTCCAAGGAACAAATTAACAAGTAACAACATATCTGTTATTAACAACATATGGTGTTCCCACCATCTCTGGCATCACCAACAGTAAATATCCGAGATACAGGAGCATAGTTCCCCATCATAAACATCCAATCGGTAATCACCCAAAATGGGGAAAAAATTGCACTATGCATGTATGCATCTTGATCAATGAGAAGTCTGAATAAATTTGCAAGGAGAAGTCTGAATAAATTTGCAAGGACGCCTAGAGCATCAGCCTTGTCCAGGATAAAAAGAACATGATCGCTTCTCAGGCAACAACAGCAGCAGGAAATGATAAGGATTGATGAGAAAGACTTAGTTTCAACATTCAGAGATTATTTCTGTAAAAAGAACAATGCTTGTCTACTTCTAAAGATGCACTAAATTACTCTTCCCTGACCAAAACCCGTGAATACGGGAAATAAACTGCAAACACTACAAGAGAATATGGGAAATAAACTGCTCCTATGTCTGTGGGTTTTGGCACGCTTTCTTTAGCTCAAAATTACAAGCATTCTGTACTTACTCAAATACGCAGATGTCACATTATCAAATGTACAACATAACAATTGTAGACGGCCATGAGTCAGCATTCATATAGCTGAGTTTTACCTATATGAACGACTATTACTGGAATTTTACCAAATTTGTTGCTGGGAGAGATAATTATTGCATACGCCTAACTATTTTACGAGCATATCAGTATCAAGTAACAAAGGACTTGCATAATACAAAAATGCCACATAGTCGATCAGTACTGTCAAATAACCAGAAGTAACGTCAGACAACATAAGTAAATGATCAGACAGGAACTTACGTGCTTCTTTCGGCCGTATTCCTCCACTCCGCCGCAAGTCTCTTATTTTCATCAGTCATTGTCATCCTGTGAAGCAGGAGCAGAAAATATGAGGTTCTTTGATGAGAAAGATCTATTTTAACATATTAGAGATTGCTTCGAGAGTAAGCACTGCAGCTGACATTATTAAGTGCATAATATAACGATTGGAGACAAATATGAGTCATATGATTTGCACTCTTATAACTGGGGATTTAATGTGAATGAACGACCATTATTATGTTTTTCACTAAATTGTTTAGCTACACTGTTATGACCAATTCTACTGAGACAGGGACAGATAACTATGGTCTATGGTATAGGCTTGGCTATCTCATAACCGTGTCAAATCCAATTCACTAATTTACCGGCACTTATTATGAATCAGAGGGAGTATAATATTTTGTTTTCATGGTAACTCTAGTATATTTAGTTACAAAAAATATCTTGTGATACCTTGTCATGGTATATTATTTGGTTGTCATGGTCAATAAGTGACGGATTTTTTTAGCCCGCCTAAAGTGATTTTCCTAGATGCCACCCAATCGTAGATTGAAGCCTACTGCAGAACTAGAATCGATCACAGCTGTCCCTGAAGATGTATGTATATATAGAAGAGTCATTTTACTGTGCGTTACTCAGTTCTAGTCGGCAGTTTATGGAGATAACATAGGGCCGGGTATATATAGAATGAGTATACTTTCAGCTTTTGAGCAACTATCAGGCAACTTCCATAATAAAAGTGAATTGTTTTGTTTTGGCGAGACCCGAGATGAAGTTAGTCTTTATGTTGATCTCTTTGGTTGTAGTCAAGGTGTTTTTCCGATTCGGTATTTGGGCATTCCGATTCATTACCGGAGACTCACAAATGCTGAATGGAAAATCGTTGAGGAAAGACTACAACTAAAATTGAGCAGCTGGAAAGGTAAATTGCTCTCCATAGGGGAAAAATTAGTACTCATTAATTCGGTACTAAGTAATATGGTACTGTATATGATATCTTTCTTCCAAATACCAAAAGGAGTCTTAAAAAGATTGAATTATTTCCGATCAAAATTCTTTTGGCAAGGAGACAACGAGAAAAATAAATACAGACCGGCTAAATGGAGTATACTATGTCGCCCCAAAGATCAGGGTGGGCTGGGTATTCATGATCTTGAGATCAAAAATACAGCCCTCCTTGGTAAATGGTTCTTCAAAATACTTTCTGAAGACGGGTATGGCAAACTCTACTTAAAAGGAAATATATCGGTTCAAAAGCATTGTCACAGCTGGTTTGGAAACCAGATGACTCTCACTTTTGGGCCGGTATGATGGCAACGAAAAAAAATTCTTTAGATTCGGAACTTTTTCTATTAAGGATGGGTCTCAGATAAGGTTTTGGGAGGATAAGTGGCTGGGCAATGCTATACTCCAAGACCAATATCCTGCATTATATTCTATTGTTCGCTATAAGGATGCGACGATCTCCACTATTTTGAAATCATTCCTGCCCGTTGTGACTTTCAGACAAGATTTAATTGGAACCAGGCTTGACTCTTGGATCGTATTGCTACATCGTCTAGCAAATGTACAACTGTCTCCTGGACCAGACGAATTTCGATGGAACTTAAGTATGAAAGGGTCTTTCTCCGTGAGTTCCTTTTACAATGCACTAGCCTAGCCAGTTATACCTGTTTTAGATAACAGGATGATTTGGAAGATGAAGATACCCCTAAAAAATAAAAAAATTGTATGGTATCTTTGTCGTGGAGTTATGCTTACTAAAGATAATCTTATTAAGCGGAATTGGCATGAAAATCCTATGTGTTTTTTTTGTCATCACAATGAGACAATCAAACACCTGTTTTTCCAATGCAATTTTGCTAGATCTATATGGTCAGTTACCCAGACAGCTTCAGGCTTGTATCCACCTCATAGTATTGCCAATATTTTTGGGAATTGGTTACATGGAATAGATAACAAGTATAAGCTACTTCTTCGGGTTGGAGTGATTGCCATTATATGGTCGCTATGACTGTGTAGAAATGACAAAGTTTTTAATAATATAAATTGTTCTCTCCTGCAGGTTATTTACCGTTGTACCAGCACACTGCGCTCTTGGTCACTACTACATCGTGCGGAGTATCACGACCTTTTCACGGAGGTGTGTACGCGGCTGAAGGATACGGCACGAGATTTGTTTACCCGGCATGGATGGCAGCATAATCTACGGATAGGCCCTTCCTCTACATTTTAGGCGTCTTACAATTTTTCAATCTGATATGTAATTCGGTTCTTTATTTTTCTGTTTGGACTTGTGAACTATGGTGGCTGTGTGCATCTTAGTATGCAGGGGCCGGATGTAATGCTTAAACCTTTTAAGTAATAAAAGCGCCCTTTATCGAAAAATTATAAATAGGAAAGAGGGTAGAAACGAGCAAGCTATACAATTTTATAGTACTCCCTCCGTTCAAAAACAAATGACTTGGATTTGTTTAAATTCGGATGTATCTAGACACGTTTTAGTGTGTAGATACATACGAATTTAGACAAATTTAAGTCACTTATTATCAGACAAAGGGAGTACCATATATCATTATACATGACTGTGCAGTAATATGAGTCCTGATTGCAGAAATGCATTTATCCTTTTTTAACTATTTATCTTTCTTTTGCAAGGGCAAACATACAATCCTGCAAATCTTGTGTGAAAGTCAGTTGAGGTTCATGTATGAATGATTGTAAAATGTACGATCACTTCAAATCTACACACTAGAAGCTTGACATATAACATCGAAAATTCATGACACTAAGTAGTGTGTCAAAACGAAACCAAGGCCATGATACACAGTGTATAGTGTCGTGGAATCATCATGGCAGATGCTACACGGGTATCTTACGAAGAGGAGAGCAGGGCAAAACGATGTAAGCTAATCCAGGAGCGAAATTGGGCAGGTGTTTTACCCAGGTTCAGGTTCCCAATAGTGGAGGATCCCTACTCCTGCTATAAGTCATTATATGACCATAGATTAGTTAATAAGGTTGCAGCTTGCTTCATAATTTAGGCTGCTACTATAGTCTAGATTGAATCTGTCTAATCTAACAGCGCCCCCCCTCCCCCAAGGGGTGCCCCGTGTAGACGTTTTTGCGCTGGTGCGTGTTGTGGGTCTGTTGAATCAGTTTGTGCTCCTGGCTTGTTGTTGGACGGTTGAGCGAGGCCTCCGGTTTTATGGTGATGTGTGTAGGTGTGAGGTTAGGGTAATAGCCCCGACATGGCCACCCCCTTCATCAAGGTTGTACGTGTTGCGACAGCTATCGTTAATGAGATGGCTTATGAGTTATGATTGATGTTTCTATTTTCTTTGCAAGGGTACATTGAGAAAAAACATAACAACAAGGAAACTGTTCGTTTGAGGCTGAGTATTTGTTATGGAAGAAAACATCGGTCATAGGTTATTGATTCGTGTATATAATTACTCATGGACAGTGTGAGGAAAATAATATAACTTGTTCTGTTCCCTAACAAATTATGCGAATTAATATGTGGCTCAGCGGTTCAAACAATGCTAACAATCTGGAGTTACCCGTACTTCTGTGCAACTTGTTGTCATTCGATAGGGATTTCAACTAAATTGAAAGAGCATCAGAGAATGCGCAATTATTATACCAAAATATAAAGAAACATCTCTTGAGCCGACTAGTTAGCAGTAACAAGGTCGAGTGGATACATCAGATACGCCATGACATCTCGCCTGGCTTGACCAATCTGGGGTTGCCGTTATACCTATAGTTTCCTCTCCTCTCGAATTTTTTATGTCCTACTTGGTTGGACCATGCATTCTAGGCTCCCCGATCCTGGAAGTAAGAAGATACACCAGCTTTGTCTCGCTGAAAGCTAACATCACAGGCGCATCACTAAATCTGCAGGGTTTATACATATGTAGGCACCTAGTCATGGTCACCAAATGCCTATTCTTTTTGGCGTGCCTAAAATGATTTTCCTAGATGCCACCCATTCATAGATTGAAAAAGGATCAACTGATCCACCTCTTGACTTTTTGGTTTTTGATATTTTTTCCTACTGCAGAACTAGAATCGATCATAGCTATCGCTGAAGATGTATATAGAAGAGTGATTGTACTTTGCATTACTCAGTTCTAGCCGGCAGTTCATAGAGAAAACATATATAGGGTCGGGGTATATAAATAGGCAAGAGAGGGTAGTAACGAGCAAGCTCGTACCATATCACGATTGGCAACTGCGCGGTAGGTGCGCCTTCAGTACGTACTACGTACGTCCATGAGATGACACATGCCGCGTCTCAACTGCTTAAAATAGGATGTGTACAGCAGAATAATGGAGTGGGTATTCTTATCATTGCCTTTGTGGCATCCACCAACTGTGTAATAACAGCATAAATTTCACTCGTGTTGTATCGCTATCGCCAATGGTACTAGTTGAATACCCGTGTGTTGCCACGGAACACCAATATGACAATTATCTATGTCTATGATGCAGACATACTTCTAGAATCTTTAGCTCCTTGTTTTTATTCAATTGGAAAATGGCTCATATTATTGTAGATTTATCATCATTCTATTAAATTAAATACAATTGAGATCGTAAAAACATTAGCTTGTGATATAGCTACACCCAACCTAAAATATTCTAAAAGAATCTCTTGCCATTTAAAATGAGGAGCTCATCCTATTTTTTCATTTTCACCCTAACTTTTTATTAAAACATATTTTTATTATTAAAGTTACTCTCGTCTTTTATTTCAAATTAAAACCCTTAGTTTTTTATTTTTTAGTCTAAAATTATTTTTAAAAAGGTTTTAAAAACGGAAATAATAAAAAGAAAATATGTTTTAAAGAGAAGAACCCAACCGGCTAGGCTAAGAGGCCCGGCCTGCCAAGCTTAGACCACCGTGAGCCTAGCAACAGCCCGCCTAGTAACTCAAGCAGCCACCACAATCATCCCGAACTTTTGATGTCTCCCCGCCACTCTTCTTTCTTCTCCTCAGACACCCCCTCTCTGGCAAGTGCACAACTGCACAATCTCATCCTATCGAACCCCACCAACCCCACTTTTTCATCTCTCCTAAATGATCGATGCTTCCCTCCCCGTTAGTAGTTGCCGCTCCTCTCTTGTCCGCCTCCACCCCGCGATGTCCCTCCCTCCTCTCTCGTCCACGTGTAGAGCGTGTCCATGACAACCAGACCGAGATCAGCCCCATGCCTCCTTCCTCTCCGGCAATTAGCCGTCGTTCCAGACAGCTTCCATTGTGGCGTTGCGTCGAGCTCCCATCCCTCGATCTCACCCTCTTCCGGTGTTCCTTCCTCTCGAGCATACTCAACCTCGCCATGCACCGCGATGCTTCGCCCCCCATGCAACACACTTCAACCTTCTCCTCTGATTCCTCCGGACAGCTTCGGTGCCACATGTCCTGTTTGCTCTATTGGGCGCTATCCTCGCGCACGTCACCCTGTATTTTTGGACTATGGGTTGCTATCCAATTCGTCAGGGGGTATATTGGAAAATTGTTGACGGACAAAACATCATGGCATACCACTAACCTGTGGGTTCCTTTCAATAATAAAAAATAATTTTTGTGAGGTAGTTGGCGAATCGATTGGAGCAAAAACATTCATCTCGTTGCATGTGAAGATATCTTAGCACTATCGTTCATCATCAACCAGAAGAGTAAATCAGTTTATCTGATTCTCGCGCATGTACATGTTCATGTCTATCGACAAACCACAGCTGGCCACATTGAACCGTGTCTTTGTCGTTGCCGTTAAGCCACCTCCAACTGCATCAAGTCTCGTCTTAATCGTCGAGCGAACATTGCGGCGTGCATCTCATCTCCTTCATGGTGTCGACCGGCTCTAAAAACCTAGATCGGTAGGAATCGATAGCATAGAATTTAGATCAAAGTTGTGTACGTATATGTTTCTTACATCTCCCGCCTAGAGCTTGAGATTGGAAACTACAAACCTGCTAGGTGCAACAACATTGAAGAAATGATCGGACGGTGTCCCCTTCTCTTTTTCTTCCCCATCGAGCAGTGTCTTTGTCATCGTCGTCGAGCCACCTCCAACTACATCGAATCTCGTCTTCGTCGTCGAGCGGATGTTGTATCATGCATCTCATCTCCTTCATCGTGCCGACCGGCTCTAAAAAGCTAGATTGGTAGGAATCGATAACATAGAAT
This sequence comes from Avena insularis, assembly GCA_023614405.1. Lineage (NCBI taxonomy): Eukaryota > Viridiplantae > Streptophyta > Magnoliopsida > Poales > Poaceae > Avena > Avena insularis. The sequence goes on along the minus strand of CM042691.1, from coordinate 39,610,109 downwards.
TTAGATTCGTAGGAATCGATAGCATAGAATTTAGGTAAAAGTTGTATACGTATAAGTTTGTCTCCCGCCTAGAGCTTGAGATCGGAAACGACAAACCTACCAGGTATAGTGACATTGAAGAAATGATCAGCCGGTGTCCCCTTCTCTTCTTTGTCACCGTCAAGCCGCTATTGTCCAAATATCTTTGTTGTCCTTGTTGATGACATCGTATGTTGCCCGTGTATGGTCTCCATCGCCGTGAAGCCGCCTTCGTCCAACTCCGTTCTCCACGTCGTCGTCACGTAGCCGTGGTCTCCGGTCGCTTTCGCCTCTGTGGTCGCCGGTCGGGCCATCTTGCGAAGCCGCGCCGTTGGGCTCATGCATCGTCACACATCCACAACACCATTTTTAAGCAGCCTTCGTCCGACTCTGTTCTTCACCGTCATCAGTCTCCGGTCGCATCTTGCCTCTGTTGTCGCTGGTCGGACCATCTTGTGAAGCCGCGCCGTTGGGCGCATGCATCGTCACACATAAACAATGGTGTGTCGCCTCCTTAACCTTGTATTAATACAAGCACATGCTTAAAAATCTCTAATAACCTGTGGGTTCCTTTCAATAATAAAAAATAATTTTTGTGAGGTAGCTGGCGAATCGATTGGAGCAAAAACATGCATCTCGTTGCATGTGAAGATATCTTAGCACTATCGTTCATCATCAACCAGAAGAGTAAATCAGTTTATCTGATTCTCGCGCATGTACTTGTTCATGTCTATCGACAAACCACAGCTGGCCACATTGAACCGTGTCTTTGTCGTTGCCGTTAAGCCACCTCCAACTGCATCAAGTCTCGTCTTCATCGTCGAGCGAACATTGCGGCGTGCATCTCATCTCCTTCATGGTGTCGACCGGCTCTAAAAACCTAGATTGGTAGGAATCGATAGCATAGAATTTAGATCAAAGTTGTGTACGTATATGTTTCTTACATCTCCCGCCTAGAGATTGAGATTGGAAACTACAAACCTGCCAGGTGCAACAACATTGAAGAAATGATCGGACGGTGTCCCCTTCTCTTCTTCTTCACCATCGAGCAGTGTCTTTGTCGTCGCCGTCGAGCCACCTCCAACTGCATCGAATCTCGTCTTCGTCGTCGAGCGGATGTTGTATCATGCATCTCATCTTCTTCATCGTGCCGACCGGCTCTAAAAAGCTAGATTGGTAGGAATCGATAACATAGAATTTAGATTGGTAGGAATCGATAGCATAGAATTTAGTTAAAAGTTGTATACGTATAAGTTTGTCTCCCGCCTAGAGCTTGAGATCGGAAACGACAAACCTACCAGGTACAGTGACATTGAAGAAATGATCAGCCGGTGTCCCCTTCTCTTCTTTGTCACCGTCAAGCCGCTATTGTCCAAATATCTTCGTTGTCCTTGTTGATGACATCTTATGTTGCCCGTGTATGGTCTCCATCGCCGTGAAGCCGCCTTCGTCCAACTCCATTCTCCACGTCGTCGTCACGTAGCCGTGGTCTCCGGTCGCTTTCGCCTCTGTGGTCGCCGGTCGGGCCATCTTGCGAAGCCGCACCGTTGGGCTCATGCATCGCCACACATCCACAACGCTATTTTTAAGCAGCCTTCGTCCGACTCTGTTCTTCACCGTCATCGTCAGTAGTCGTGGTCTCCGGTCGCATCTCGCCTCTGTTGTCGCCGGTCGGACCATCTTGTGAAGCCGCGCCGTTGGGCGCATGCATCGTCACACATAAACAATGGTGTGTCGCCTCCTTAACCTTGTATTAATACAAGCACATGCTTAAAAATCTCTAATAACGCGGAACAAAGTTTTAAATTAATCGTTGTTGTTCGCTATGTAAGATCAGTTGTTAACTTATGATTAAATTTAAATAAATAAAATCCTAAACGGGTCGCATGCATGCTTGGGCCGGGTAGCACGTACGAGTTACATTTTTTTCTTCTTCTTAGTTGTTGAGAAAAACAGGATTGTTTGTTTTGGTGGTGGAGTTTGACATGGGAATATGAAGGAATAGGAGAGTTTGTTTCGGTGATGGAGAAGATAAAAGCTAAAAAGTAGGGGTGATTTGTTTTTGCGGTGGCATTTTTCCAGTAATTTTGTCAAGGTGTGACACCGTGTGACACCACCGCTTTGCTTTTAATAGTAAAGATTGCCGTATTGGTAGGTGCAGATGAGATATCCTGACACGAGAAGTAACTTAAGAAAATATACATCTTGCATTTTTTTGGCGAAGTTCCGCTATTTCACGTAAATTTAAATAAACAACAAATACTTCTAGAACAAGAGAGTATTTCCCTTCCAAGTCTTATACTTACTAATTTATGGCTTGACTAATTGGAGACTCTTTCAGACATTGATCTAAAAAAAAATTCAACTAATTGACCGTCACATCTGCCTGATAGGTATCCGTAAGGAAAACGATACTATTTTTCCGGGATCCCGTGATTTGATCCCACGGGTCGCGGCTCTCAAGCACGGACGAGGTCGTGGTGGGCCCTCCACCTTGTCTCTTTCTACTACATTAGCATATTTTTTTGCTATAAGGCCGCTGGCGAGGTCTCGGGTGAACTCTTCGGCAAGGTCTAGTTTCTAGAGCGAAACAAAGATTGGAAAATCGGGATGGAGGGACGAAAAGAAGATCTAGCCCTTGATTGAACCCCATCGGACGGCTAGGACCCGGGAATAGAAAGTTTACGCGTAGCGCTGTACTATCTGTAACCGTTGGGTGTAGAATCTTGCCTTCTCGACCTTTCTTTCGCTCTCAAACTGAACTTCGTCACTCTCTGCAAAGCCTTAGGAGGACGACTTATTAATGGGTCCATTGATGCTACAATCGATAGAAAAAAAAGACTAGCATGCAACAATTGAATGTTCTAAGCTTGCAATTTTCCACCATGCTGTTTAAGACCGAGCGATCAATCCCCGCGGTGGTAGGTATTGATGCAGCCAAGGATGAGTTGTACGGATGGCAGTCTGAAAGACATAGCACAAAACTAATAGGGTAAATACTATCTATCACAGTCCGATGGCAAGAAATTCATCGGTCTTCCCCGATGCCATCGATCTTGTCTAAATCAAACGCTTACCATGGCATCACATTACCCCATCCCCACCACCCATAACACCTCCTCCTAATCCAGCTAAACACAGAAACTCCATCTCCTTCCCTGCATTCCCCACATAGCGCCGCAACGCTCGCATTCCCCCATCGCCTCTGCCTCCTCCGACGTGCCTTGCCTCGCTCTTATTCCAGTCGATCTAGCCCTCCCCATCCCCCTCTCCATCTAGTGCACCGGCACGCATGTCATTCCGCTGCGGGGAAAAGACGTTGGAACAAAACTGACCGTCGGCCGATACACTGGAGGCTGCTCTACGGGGCCGACCGGGCAATACTCCGGCGTAAGCAGCTGGCCGCAATATGCTTCCACTGGTCCTCTCTATCCATTCCAGGACTACATGATCTGGTTGTAGGTAACTACAACTGAATTTTAGGTTTCTGTTCATAGAACCGGTGGTCGTGGAGATGTAATTTGTGTGCTTATACATACTATTTGTAATGTTGTCTACACAACGATGCCCATGTTGAAGTATCCATACTTCACATGTCTTTTCTGAATCGGTTCATCCCAGAATTTGAGGCAACCATTGTTATACTTTAATTTTTTAAATTTATCTGCTTCTACACAGTACTCATTATGCTTCATTACCACGAACCTTATGATTTCCTTTGCTCATGCTTCCCAACTAGTATACATTTGTTTCATCAGTCATGCAATTGTGGATCAGCACTCGCATGATTTATCAGATGCTTATATTCTTTTTCTAAAGGAAAATATAATCTATGCTTTCCTTCTTTATGATCCATTATCTATGTTGTTAATGACTATTGATTTCTGCCATTTTATTTTGCAGTCAACATGATCGAGGCACACTCGTTGTGTTGCTAGCTGCCGCAACCACTGTATCGCCGGTTGTGTTCTGTCGGCATCAACGACACCCGCCCATGATGAGCAAGTCAAGGTTGAAGTCGTGGATGACGAGGCCAAGGTTATGCTTGTCAACATCTCCTTTCTTTTTGAACATGAGCATCTCATGTTTCAAGGAAGCATATCGGTATACTGGGCTACGAAAGTGATGCCGCCCGCTGTGTCTCAGAGGCTACTGAGTGGAGCACATTCCTACTTATTTTGAATTATGTGTACTTATGATAGCAGTTCTTTCCGGTGCAAAAAAACTATACTTCCTTAGAAGCAATTCTAGTCAATGGTTGTTTTTGAGAGAAAAATAACCGATATGCATCTATTAAAATGAAGGAAGTTCAATTCACCATCGAAGCAAATTCGTGGGAAGAAGGAAGCATGAATTTTCTGAAAACCGAGCGAAACACTACACTAGAAACAGAATAAAATTTATCATGCGAAGCAAAAAAATTCGCACTCGAAGCACTGTTGAAATAAAATTGGAAAAAAGTTCAATACCTAAGGAAGCAAACCAAAAAGATTTGCTTCTAAGCAAGCATTCCGCGTGAATTTGTTACCTTAATATTCAAAAATTATTTCCTAAAACAACGGATGAGTTCAAATAGAAGCAAATTCCGCGTAATTAGTTTCCCACCTAATTACTAGTTTTGACGTATTTAATTACAAGCATGCATTTGGATGTGTGACGGAAGCATTATATCGGGGGAACATGCAGACACATGCATGCTTCGCGAGCCATCACAAATCAACGGCCAAGTTACTCTCAATCCTACGCTGGTCCGATGAAAAGCCTGAATCGGCATCCGATTTCTAGCATATACTTACCATAAAAATTGCCAGACATTTTCTGTGGGATGCTCATGTTTTTTCCTTCCCCTCTTTAGTTTCCTTTCCCTTTGTTTGTTTCTGTTTCGTTGTAGACTGGATTTTTTAAGACTCTGTTTTGTTATTCTTTGGCAACGGAACCCGGCTCGATTGGAAGCGTATGGAAAAGGAACGGGTCTCAAGTGTCCATCTTTCTTGTTAAAATAAAAATCAACATCCGAAAGTTTCTTGACAGGTTTACAACGACACCTGCTCTGTGTTTTTTCAATGGCGAAATTTCTAATCTCTGGAAGTGGATATGTACCTAACAGTGAGTCTCCGGTGTCAGCGACACGCTTCAGTGAAATATGTGCGCTGAGACCTCTGGAACCATCATCCATCCATGGCTGGAGGAGATAATGACTTGTGAAAGGCCTAAAGATCAGCAGTCAGAGCTAGGCGGAGACTAATCTACCCGTCACGTCGCAGCAGGGCAGGCTACTTTGGCGTGTTCGATATTATGGAAATAGTTTCCGATGCCATAGAAAATTCACAGGATTCATTCATCTAAAAGTTTTTGCTGAAATTTTTGCATGTTCATGATGCCACGTGACTTGGTGTGCTCTCAGAGTCAGAGATAGTCCAGCGGGGCTTTAAAACGTTTTTACTTCTCTCTTTTTTTTTTAATATAAGTTGGTTGTGAGCACATACAATGTGTTTTGGTTGCAGTTGATATTTTACCGTTGCAGATGTCATATAGTAGTATCACTTTGCATTATTCTGATATCAACATATATTATTTTTTATGAAATAAATAAATGATCCAACTGTTTGCGAGATTCAATGTAAAGGCCTTCGCATTAATTCATCACCGTTAATACATTACTACTCCCTCCATCCTAAAAAGATATCGAAATTTATTTAAATTCAAATATATCTAGACAATATTTACTATATAGATGTATTCAAATTTAGATAAATTTGTGATATCCTTTTTAGGACGGAGAGGGTCACTAGTGCAGAGCCCCCCTTTAACTCCGGTTGGGAGGGCCCTCTAACAGCGGTTCCTCAACCGCTGTTGAGGGTTCGGTGTTAGAGGGGGGGACCCTTTAACACCGGTTTTTATACGAACCGCAAAGGTGGCACACGGGCTGCCAGGCCTCAGGCCCCCCCTTTAACACCGGTTCGGGGCTGGAACCGGTGTTAAAGGTTCTTCTGCCGCGGCAGAGATTTAGGCCGTTTTCCTGCCGGCAGAACTCTGCCGCGGCAGGAAAACGGCCTAAATCTCTGCCACGGTAGACTTCTGCCTCTGCCCCGTTCTGGGCGTATTTCTGCGGGAGGGGGAGGGGGAATCGATCGGGAGCGGTATACACATAAATCGTCATCGGTACATACGAGTACATGAATAATTAAGCAACTATTATTATACACAAGCATCGTCATCGGCACATACATCGTCATCGGCACATACATCGTCATCGTTCATTTTGGTGGATATCTAAAGAGTTCTCCGCCAGGCGTGACGACCTCATCAAGTATGAACCCCGCCAATTCCTCTTGAATGGCTCGTATGCGTTCAAATGGTAGGAGTTGGTCCCGCATCCGTTCGATCTGAATATATATGAATAATGGGCCGTCAATATATATATATATATATATATATATATATAAGAATAAAACTCAACACAATTGATGGTAATAAAATAATGGTGTGGACTTTGTGTACTTACTCTAAGTTGTTCTAGTGCGGCTTAGCCCGTCGCACATATCGTGTTGCGAATGAACTCGCAAACATAGTACCCACATAAGTTATTGCCGTGTCCCTGATGCGCGCACTTTACGAGAATAGAGAGTTCAATCAAAATAATAATCAATAAAGCATGATATAATGGAATTGGAAGCAGAATCAAAGAGATACGTAGACCTAGCTAGCTAGTATTACTTACATTTTGGTCTACAAATTTTAGTTCTTCTGACCATTCACCCACGGCCCTTCCCGTGAACCTTTTCCAAACCCTGTCCGGCAAAGAAAATGGATAAAGGAGTAATTAATTACTTGTTGTTACGAAAGTTGCCGATCTAGTGCGATAATATGATTGAAATTACCTCTGGAGCATCTCTCTAAAGTCTGCCCATAGCTCTTTTTCTTTTCGTAACGAGTCCATGACAAGGACTTTTCCTGAGTCAGGTTGAATGACTAGCAGAATAAAGTGGAACCTACGCACGCATAACTCATCATCAGTTAAACTTAACATCAAGTAAGCCGAAATAGAATGTGTACAAGAGAGAGGGTAACAGTACTCACGAGAAGTTGTAAGGCAATAGTATTTCCCTTTTGGTTTGTTGTCTCAGTAAAGACCTTAGCAAGTAAGCTTCTGTTTGCCCGGGTTTGTCTCTTACCACTTGTTCATGAACTCTATTTGGGTCAACGAACCCAATGTCAAAAGGGCCTCCTTTCCTGCATTCCATAACCTTTTTCCTGCATAATAGTATATACATATATGGTGAGCATATATATATACATGCAATTAATGAAGTGAATGAGATGAGATAGAAATTAAAGAAATAGTACTTACACACAATAAAGGCTGATGGCAGCTTTGTCGAGTTCCTTCTGATTGAATAGAAAATGCAAGTCTTGAATGTTGAAGTCGATCCCGTCGTCTCCGCAGAAGAAAATCTCATCTCTTATATGCGCCGTGATCCATTCTTCTTTTCTCATCTTGCAGAAATCAAGGTACCACTTGTGCAATTTTCGCATCTTTGTTGGTAGATTATTGAGCTCCTCTTTCTTGACGAGATTCTTCCCATACTTCCATGGCTGTATGGGGTTGGCATCGCATTTGGGCAAGTTGTCTCCCATGACGTTCAAGTATGCAATGTAAGTCATCCCCATCTCATTGGCCTTTCTTTGTAGCTCTGCCTCGTAATCATTTATGGGAGGAGCGTCCCGTGTGTCGAACATTTGGAGCGGGGCGCATGATTGGTTTTCCTGCTCTCCGAGCATGGGAACTGTTTTCTGGGGTGCCTCACGACTGCTACTTTTAGTCTCCCTACGGCGCCTTGCATCCGCCTTCAAAATCTGGCGCTCGTAGTCCGGCACAAGTGGGGTTTCAGGTTTCTAAATATTTTTGTAAAACTTCTCCACCACCGCCGGATCTATTTTCTCCTTTGGCTCGGCCCGTCTAGGTGCAAAGAATTTCTTGACCTGTTCTTCCGAGATCCTATTGGTCTCCTCGTCGCTGCGATTCCACGGTAAAACCGGCAATGGCTTGGCGGAAGGCTGCGGGACGTAGTTTTTTGAACCCTTTGGCGTACGGTTTTCTGCGGATTTCTTTGTGGCAGTGCTACTGATGCTCTTCGTGGCAGTGCTCTTCCGCTTACGCTGAGGAGATGGCTGAAGCACCGGAGATGGCTGACGGGCCGGAGATGGCTGCCGCGCAGGAGATGGCTGAAGCGCCGGAGATGGCTGCCGCGCAGGAGATAGCTGAAGCAGCTCAGATCACGACGCCGACGGAGAGACGGCGGGGGTGCCAGTGACCTCCAATTTGGAAGCACGATGTGTTCCTTCTTCCAAAGAATGGTTGTTTTCACTGCAAATTTGAGTTGAGTTTCCCCTTTACCTGTAGCATGGTCAAGTTGTGCTTCCTCATATTCCTTCACAACCTCATCCACCCCGACAATAGCATAGCCATCTGGAATCGGTCGGTGGTAAGTTCCACCAGCTAGGGAGGTAAGGCATAGCCGATACCACCTTAATGGATAAGCCCATTAATCTCACATGCAGCTCAGCGTGTTCGCTCTCCGTGATCTCATCCACGGGTATCGAGGACCCGCCATTTCAAGCGTGGCTGCACGTTCTCCGTGGAAGCCACACCGCTTTTCCGCAGAGTCCGGGCACGGCTTTTCCAATGCAGGCTCTTCGTGCCGCTGAGATGGGCCGGTAGCTTGATGGCTCTATTGTGCATTCACTTGCGCCTGCAGCGCCGCAAGTGCATGTTCTATCTGTGTCATCCGCTCAGACGCTCTTTTTTCTTTCTGCAGCGCCATCTGTAAGAGTCGCCCAACGAAACCCATCCTTCCACGTCATACCCCCTGTGCCTCGTGCATGTCCAGGGTGTTCTTTTTTACCGATGGCGCGTGTGAGCTGGTCATTCTCTCTGTCGGGATGGAAGGTCCTGGCGGATGTTTCCTCGTATGCCGTGATGAGTTCAGTGACAGGTTTGGCAAGGAGGGTTAGGAAGATACACAATCCTGTTTCTGGGTCCAACCTTGCCCCGATTCCGTAGAACCAAGTCTTTGCACGTAGGTCCCACCCATCTGTCTGGGGTGTGATCCCTCTAGCGTGCAGGGCCTTCTCAGCTTCCTACCACTTAGGCCACTGAGATATGTAGCCACCTGACCCCGTCCTCTGGTGATATTCCTTCTTCTGGAAATTTAGCGTATTGGTTTCTGACCTCCTTTTAGCTATACCACTTTTTTTATATGTCTCAAATTCGGGCCAGTGAGGTCTTATCTTCAAATAATATGCGTCTTCGAAATTTGGAGTCTCGCCAGATTTGACAAATTTGTTCAATTTTGTCTTCCAGTTGCGGAAAGCGTCAGCCATCTTCTTTAGAGTTCACTCTTTGACCTTTTCCTTTATAACCGGGTTGTTTTCATCCTCCTCTGGCGGAAGGGTGAAATTTACCAACAACGAATTCCAAAGCGTTTCTTTCGATCTGTCATCGACAAAGGTACCATCGCCCTTCTTTGGCTTATTCCAATTTTCAATTATGATTGGGATTTGGTCCCTAACAAGAACTCCAGCCTGACGTACAAATTTGTCTATGGCCTTCTTGGGCTCCATCGGCCTGCCATCAACACGGACTGCTTCGATCGTGAACTTTGCACGATCTTTCAACCGCCGACTACCGCTTGCTCTTTTCAGAGAAGAAGATGGTTGCTGGCTAGTCGATCCAGAGGGCTAAAAGAAGAAAGAAGCGTTAATTAATACATGTAGAAGAAGATTGTTGGTGGAAGTCAGCAGAGGCTTAATCAATGCATATACCTCGCCGGACTTTGAAACCACTAAATTGCGTTCACCGGAGTCTTCATCTTCTCCATGACTAGTACTTGAGCTGTCGTCATCATGTCCCTCCAAGTTCAGATATTGTGAGGTGTCCTCATCAATAATGTTCTCCATTATTTCTTCTTCTTCAAGGTTTCTACTAAGTGGATCCATAGTTTCTAAAACAATAATATTATCTAGAGTAAGAGTGTAAACATTCAAGTGGACTTGGATTTATACACAAATATACATATTATTCATACAAAAATACACAAATAAATACACAAATGAAATTAAAACCCTAAGGATGCTTGATCATTTTAAACGAGTTCCGAGGGGTCGAAACCCTAATCAGGATGAGTCAGAGGTCCAATTTGTATACAAGTTTTAATCTATGCATGTAGTACAATTTATATTAGCCGGTGAAACTATGTTGCCCGCGAACCCGCCCCGCTTGACACCCTACCTATACTACTACTCCCTCCATAATTACATGCCATCTTAGTTTCGAGTTTTCCTCCAACACTAAGTAAACAATATTATCGATGTTACAACATCAGAAACTTTACTCAAATATGAATACACGACTACATCTTTTATACATCACACATATTTCCCACATTGTTCACAGAGGACGACTGCCGGACGCAGAGGCGTGGACGACTGCTGCATTGACACATTGTTCACATTGTTCACATTGTGTCGCCAGCTTTGACACATTGTTCACATTGTGCCGCCGACGACTGCCGGACGCAGAGGCGTGGACGGCGGCTCTGACGGCGAGGGCGAGGGCGGCGGCTCCGACGGCGAGGATGCATTATAAAATAATTGCATTTTAAATTATTTCATTTTAAATTATTTTTTGGAATATTATAAAACCATTTGCATTTTTGGAATTTACATAAACAATTTTCTTAATTAGAAAACATTTATGGAAATGTTTTTATCGCTTACAGATAGGGCCCACATGTCGGGTATTTTCTTCACTGAAATAATTATAGAAATAATAAAAGAAAAAGAAAACGAATATTGCATCACGCTGACGTCAGCAATGGAGCTCCTCTCAGGTCGATCTTGCTCCCGTCGATCTGCTACACGCGGGGACTTGTGGTTGGGCTGGTTGGAAAGAGGAGGTCGAGGCGGACCTAGTAGTGGCAGCGCCTCCCCTTTTTGGTCGCCGGAGAACAGAGAACGAGGAGGAACTGCGGCGGTCGGCGGCGGTTACACGATGCGGAGGCGATATAGACCGTGAGGGAGGAAGAGAAGATGTGCCTGAGCACCAGAGGCTCACTAGGAAGCCGATGGTGGGGTCGACGAGGCCGGGGAAGGTCGGGGACGCCGGCGTTGTCGATGGTGAGCGGCGGACAGAGAGGTGGGTGACAGGGCCAACGATTCAGGGCACCCACGGACGATTCCTCCCTCACTCCGAGGGCGGTGGCGGCCGGCGGTGGCTTCTCTCTGCTCCGATGGGCGGTGGAGGTGGCGGCGCTTCTCTCTGCCGATGGCGGCATGTGGCGGTACGGCATGGGCGGTTCGCTCTGGCTCTGGGGGGAAGAAAGGAAGGGGAAGGCGACTTTACCACCGGTTCGTGGCTGGAACCGTGTTAAGGGGATTCAGCCACAAGATTTATTATTCATTTAACACCGGTTCCAGCCAGAACCGTGTTAAAGGAGGGTGGCTAAACGAATAATCGCTTTCTTTAACACCGGTTCGTGTCTGGAACCGGTGTTAAAGGGGGGGCATTTATTTCATGCATTAAAGGGGCATTTTTAATTTAAAAAATATGATGTGAATTTAGAAAATTCATATTTTTTCATTTCAACTCAGAAAAATATGAATAATATATCATAATTTTCAGAAAAATAATATCTATCCATTCATGTAAATCATTTTATATTTACTTTACATGAAAATTTTCAAAATAATTAAAACACTTACATATAAATTTTGATTATTCAATTCAAAAAAAAATTGTTAAATCCTAAAACTTTGAACATAAGAAATATTAAGCATCTAAAAATAAATCTAATCCTATTTTATTAGATCAAATCATATTTTAATGCCGCATATTTTGTATTAACATTTTTTAATTGATTGGATATTTAAATGTCGCATCTTTTGCATACACTTGAATCTCACCAAGCCTCGCTCAACTTGCATTGTTTTTTTTTGATAAAATAGCATATTGTGAATCTAAAAATGATTTTTGTAAAAAATCATGAGCATCGTATCATGTACCTGTAGTTCATATCTTACCCACTTCCTACCGATTCGGTAGGAATTTGTCTTTTTCACCAGAGGTGGACGGAAAGGTTTCAGATCTCCCTGTTGGTACATTGTGCATATAAGGCGGTCTAGTATTTTTGTAAAATGTGTTGGTGGTTTTTTGAATTAGCCATTTGGTGGTTGCTTCACAAAACCGTTCGTTTTTTATGCTCGGAAAATGGAAAATGCCTTTTTGGTGCGATAAAAAGGAAAACTTCCTCTTGCAACATTGTTTGCCATGCCATGATGCACATGTATGCACAATATGGCCATATTATCACAAACTATGCCTTGATTCTAGCCATAACATTGGTCATTTGACCCGAAAGCCAAGAAACCTCGAATGAGATAGATCATTTTGTGAAGGTTTTTTCGAGACATAATCAATATACCAAGTTTGAGATTTTTCCTTCTAACTATGTCACATAATATAACACCACGCGAAGGTTTCGCACTGTTTCGATCTTTTTTTATTTTTTTATCCCCGTTTTAAACTATTGACAAACTTTGTTTAACAACGGCATGATGATTCTTAGCTCGGGCCAAGCCTCGCTCAACTTGCATTGTTTTTTGATAAAATAGCATATTGTCAACCTCGAATGAGAATGCAACTAATAGTAAGTTACATAAAGTTTAACTGAACTGAAAATTAAGATACATAAAAGAACTGAAAATTAAGATACATGGCGATTAAGTAACAATCGGCCGAACTTGTTTTGGAATGTTGGAGTGATTCACCATGCTCCGCCACACCTGTAATACTCGCCATCAGTAGTCGCATACTCACGCCATCATCGGCTGCCGTCGGGTCGCCAGTAATTGAACCTCTGGAGAGTACGTGGGCTGGACTTGAGGGTAGCATGGGCTGGACTTGAGGGTAGCGCAGACGGGTTAGAGTCGGCGGCAGTGTCACAGGCCATGCCGCTCGAGAGTCTCACGCCACCATAGCCGACGGCCGCCTTGAAGTTAGGAGGAGGTCGGCCGTCCTCCTCGTGCTGGCGGCGCCTCTCACGCCGATCCACGAAGAAGACTTCCCAAGTAGGGAAATAGTCGGATGCCATCCGGGATTCTCCTGCTCGCGTGAGCTCAAGTAGTAGTGGTTCGTGATGGCCATCCGGCGCGCCACACCTAGAGGGACAGAGGAACGGCACACCTCCGACGCCAAGCATCCAGCCGACGGGGACACGAGTGGCAAGGCAGGGGGTAGTTCGAGGCGCAGCGCCTCCGCCTCTGAGGGGTTAGTGCTACGGTGGAAGCCATGGGAAAGAGTGATGAGGTTGCAGATATGAGTCTAGAGATGTGCAATGACAATGGAGGACAACCCTACATATATATAGTGAACTAGCGGGAAGAACTGGAGGGAAGAACTGGCGGGAAGAAAAATGGCGGGAAGAAAAATGGCGGGATGAACCTTTAGTCCCGGTTGGAGACACCAACCGGGACTAAAGATGAACCTTTAGTCCCGGTTGGAGACACCAACCGGGACAAAACACGAGTCAGCACTAATAATAGGGGTGAGTGTCGACATTATGTCGTGCGGCGTGTACCTTGTCCCGGATGGTGTCACCAACTGGGACTAAAGATGAACCTTTAGAGAAAACACGAGTCAGCACTAATAATAGGGGTGAGTGTCGACATTATGTCGTATGGCGTGTTTTGTCCCGATGGTGTCACCAACCGACTAAAGATGAATTTTAGTCCCGGTTGGAGACACCAACCGGGACAAAACACGAGTCAGCACTAATAATAGGGGTGAGTGTCGACATTATTTCGTAAGTGTCGACACTATGTCGAGCTGCTTGTACTATAAATAGGCATCCTTGTGAGTCCAGTCCTCCAGCCAGTTTGAGGCTATGCCTTACCTCCTTCGAGAGCAGGGGACACCACTACGCCGCCAGGGAGATGCCGACGAGCCCGCCTCCGGCATCTCCGAGAAACTGGTCATAGAGGCACTCCTAATATGTGAAATTAGTTAGCTCTGTGTATTGATCTAGTTAGAGAAGTTACAAAGCTGCAAGATGGTTTTCGAGAGCAGGGACACCACTACGGCCAGTTTCAGGGAGATGCCGATGGAGCCTAGTCCTCCGGCATCTCCAAGAAACTGGTCATAGAGGCACTCCCTAATATGTGACCGCTGCTTGGAGATCAGATCTTAATGGTAAGCACGAATCGGGACAACTTCTTCTCATAGTCCCGTCCATCCACAAACATGACTAACACTCAAGACATGTATTAATATTAAAAACATGAACTAGAGTTACATAATATGAGCATGAACTTCTTGGCATATGTCCTTCCTTATGATCGCCAGACGTAACCATGGAGCATCTTCTTTACTTAACGGAATGCTTGGGTCAGTTTTCACCGTGAAGGGCGGAATTTCATCAAACTTATTATAATCTTGACATGTCATCTTGTCCTCGATTCCCACGATGTTTCTTTTCCCGAAAGAACTATGTGACGCTTTGGCTCATCATATGATGTATTCGCTTTGCATATTTTTTTCTTTTTTTGGTCCGGAGGACATTTCCTTCACATAGAAAACCTGAGCCACATCATTGGCTAGGACGAATGGTTCGCCTAAGTTCTTGTCTACCTTCATAAGATTGTTGAGATCCACCGTTGTCATTCCGCATTTCTTGTCTACCTCAACCCTCCTCCCGTTAGCTTGACCCATTTGCATCAAACAAGGAACCTTAAAATTAGGTCCATAGTCAAGTTCCCATATCTCCTCTATGAACCCATAATACGTGGTCTTTTGCCCATTGTCTTCGCTGCATCGGGTTTAACACCGCTGTTTTGGTTGGTGCTCTTTATCTTGGCCTATCGTGTAAAATGTATTCCCATTTATCTCGCACTCGGAAAGTACATATGAAGATGGTGTCTCGCCAACAAGTACAGCTGATCCCCAACAGTGGTGTTATTCGTGAGAAGTCTTTGCAACCAGCCGCCAAAACTCGCCATGTGTTCACTTATAATCCATTCATCGACCGCCCCGGTGTTTGAGGCATATTAAATTCTTGTGTTCATTGATATACGGGGCAACCAAGATAGATCTTTGTAAAACCGTGTAGTGTGCTTGATTGAGAGAATGCCCGTCCCTACATATCATTGCTTTACATCCTAGGGTGCCTTTTCCACGCAGTCTCCCTCATGTCGTGATTCGGAACACCAATCGCCTTTAAGGTCAGAATAAAATCAACACAGAACTCAATGACCTCCTCTGTTACATAGCCCTTGGAGATGCTTCCTTCTGGCCTAGCACGGTTATGAACATATTTCTTTAAGACTCCCATGTACCTCTCAAAGGAGAACATATTGTGTAGAAATACAGGACCGAGAATGGCAATCTCTTCTACTAGGTGAACCAGGAGATGCGTCATAATATTGAAGAAGGATGGTGGGAACACCAACTCAAAGCTGACAAGACATTGGGCCACATCTGTTTGTAACCCTGGTAGGCTTTCTAGATCGATTACCTTCTGAGATATTGCATTGAGGAATGCACATAGCTTTACAATGGGTACTCGAACATTTTCAGGTAGAAGCCCCCTCAATGCAATCGGAAGCAATTGTGCCATAATCACGTGGCAGTCATGAGACTTCAGGTTTTGGAATTTTTTCTCTGCCATATTTATTATTCCCTTTATATTCGAGAAGCCGACGGACCTTGATACCGCTTGACATTCAAAAAGATTTCCTTCTCGCTTTGGTAAGAGTGTAATGAGGAGTTAAGTGGCATCGTTTACCCTTCTCGCTTCTCGGATGCATAGGCTCTTCAGGGGCTTTCAGACGTTGCTGGTCCTGCCGTGCTTCCGGTGTATCTTTTGTCTTCCCATACACTCCTAGAAAGCCTAGCAGGTTCACGCAAACATTCTTCGTCACGTGCATCACGTCGATTGAATAGCGGACCTCTAAGACTTTCCAATAGGGTAGGTCACAAAATATAGATTGCTTCTTCCACATGGGCGCGTGTCCGGCATCGTCATTAGGAACAGATAGACTGTCAGGACCTTTTCCAAAGATTACTTCTAGGTCCTTCACCATACCAAATACCTCCTCACCGGTACGGAGGACAGGCTTCCTCCGGGGTTCTGCCAGACGTTTGAAATGCTTGCCTTTCTTTCATCGGATGCGGTTCTAAGAAATCGGCGATACCCTAGGTACACAACCTTCTTACATTTATCCAAATATACACTTTCAGTCTCATCTAAACAGTATGTGCATGCATTGTATCCCTTGTTTGTCTGCCCTGAAATGTTACTAAGAGCAGGCCAATCATTGATGGTTACGAAAAGCAATGCTCGTAGGTCAAATGGCTCCCCTTTGTGCTCATCCCACATACGTACACCTGGTTTGGCCCACAGCTGTAAAAGTTCTTCAACTAATGGCCTTAGGTACACATCAATGTCGTTGCCGGGTTGCCTCGGGCCTTGGATGATCACTGGCATCATAATGAACTTCCTCTTCATACACAACCAAGGAGGAAGGTTATAGATACATAGGGTCATAGGCCAGGTGTTGTGACTGCAGCTCTGCTCACCAAAATGATTCATGCCGTCTGTACTTAGACCAAACCTTAAGTTCCTTGCGTCACGTGCGAAGTCCGGTACTCGCCGACTTTTCTCCACTGTGACCCATCAGCGGGTGTCTCAACATCGCCTTTCTTACGGTCTTCCATGTGCCATCGCAACAACTTGGCATGCTCTTTATTTCAAGAGACGCTTTAACCGTGGTATTATAGGAGCATACCACATAACCTTGGCGGAACCTTCTTCCTAGGGGCCTCTCCTCAACATCGCCAGATCGTCTCGTTCGCGATCTTAAAGGCAGTGCATATATCTTCTGACGCCTAATCCTAGAGGGCAGACAACCTTCTTTGCTTGGTATGTACTGCCGGGCAACTCATTATTTCTTGGAAGAAGATTCTTTATTTTTACCAACAACTTTGAAAATGCGCTGTCAGTCACACCATTCTCTGCCTTCCATTGCAGCAAATCCAGTGTGGCACCTAGCTTTTTGTGGCCATCTTCGCAAGTTGGATACAACAATGTTTTGTGATCCTTTAACATCTGCTCCAGCTTCTCCTTTTCCTTTTCAGTTTCACATTCTTCCTTTGCATCAGTAATGACCCGACCAAGATCGTCATCAGCGGGCCCATCTGCTCCCTCTTGATCTTCATTATCTACCCCCATTGCATTATCATCATATTCAGGATACATATTATGATAGTTGTCATCATCCTCTTCTTCTTTGTTGTCTTCCATCACAACCCCTTTTTCTCTGTGCTTGGTCCAACAATTATAGCTGGGCATGAAACCGGATCGAAGCAGGTGGGCGTGAATGGTTCTGGTATTTGAGTAGTCTTTCTTGTTCTGACAGTGAACACACGGACAACACATAAAACCATTGTGACCACGGTTTGCATTAGCCACAACGATGAAATTTTGGAGGCCCGTAATATACTCGGAAGTGCGGCGGTCACCGTACATCCATTGCCGGTTCATCTGCATTAATATGTAGTATATATCAAAAAATAATAGGGATATGACCATTTATATATAGTACATCAATGACACATGAAAGGATAGTTGCCGACCTCGACCGAGACGGAAAGAGCAACAAGAAAACTTATTTTGAGCTCTCGGGCATTTCATCGAACACCTCTTGTGCATATGAAAAAAAACTAGCACTCTTCACATCCTCTTGCTAGGCTCCAAAATGTGAAAGAATGGAAGAGTGGGGTGTGTGTGTGGGGTGGTTTCTTTAACACCGTTCATGCCACGAACCGGTGTTAAAGTGGGCTGCGTACACATCTGTAGAGTCTTTAACACCCGTTCGTGGCATGAACCGTGTTAAAGGGGGCCTTTTGCACAGGGCCACGCTGGGTTTCTTTAACACCGGTTCGTAGAAGAACCGGTGTTAAAGCCCTTTTTCGGGATCAACAAAAGACCTCGTTTCCACTAGTGGGTACTACTTCGGTAGGCAACAAAGTGCCATTGTGTGAGTTTACAATAGTTTTTATTTTCCTCCTTGAAACAGGCATGAGTTCGAACCATAGGAAATGTTGGGGCAACAACACAGACATGCCCAAAAAGAAAAAATGAATAGAATGGCGAATTGACTCGCAACTGTTGCTTCCTCCGACTTTGGCCCACCACGCTCATAGCACACTGAAGCGCCGAGTACAAAGCAGCCCCTTCCCGAGGGAAGCACCATCGACACGGTATTGCTGCCCAGGCCATGGTCCTAGGGTTTCTCCGGCACTCTGAGTAAAAGTGGAGACAAAGGATTCCCTTGACGTCCTCTAAGAAGGAATGGTGCCACCCGGAGGCGGCACCGTGTTAAGGTCGAACAAGCTGATAGGGATTTTTTCCCGACCTCCGCCCACACAAAAACCATGGCGCATTTGAATACCGCCACCCATCTTTGCCACCAACCAGCATGTGCCACCACGACCTTGGAATCACCACCTGAAAGGCGGAGGCACAGAACATCGCCGGAACGAGGGACATCAGCCCTACAAAACATGGGAGGAACCCAACTCTACCGCCGAGATGCAGTGCAGCAGGGTCGCACCAGGTCCAGGTGGGTTCGGTGGAATCTAGAAGGGCCCGTAAAGCCCTAGTCGTCGCTGCTGCCACAGGCTCCAGCGTCACAACCCCAAACCTAGCTAGTTGTCGCCAACATGCACTATGCCCAGACTTTATTGTCGGATCTTTCTTAAACTTCTTAATTTGATTTTTTATTTTATTTTTAACAAAGAGAGCACGGGAGTCAAACACACTTTCCGTGACGTCTCAATCACATGTCTTTCCTAGAGGATTCCTATCCTATGAAATATGAATGAAAGGAGCCTTTAGTGTGAAAAGGACAGAGTGAAAAAAAATTGACAAAAAATCCTTTCACACTTCAAAAAATCTTTGCGGTACAGAAAGTCCACAAAACAATTGAATCCTCACCCGCACGAAACGAACCGCGATTATATCCTCAAAAATGGGAACAACTCCCTCCAGCACTCTCGATCGGGTATCAGTGCGCATAGATAGAAGAGTCAAAATTGGCGAGCCTCACCTCGGCAACCATGGACATACGCTCGGTATGCGCTGCCGCCGTCGTCCTGCTACTGTTATCTCTTTCCAGCTGCTTCCCGCCGTCCGCCGGCGCCGACCTCCTCGAGTACGAGTGCAACAACGGCACGTCTTACGCGGCGAACAGCACCTACCAGTCCAACCTCCGGAGCCTTCTGTCGTCCCTCGCCGCCAACGCCTCCTCCCGCTCGCTGTTCCCGCCGGTGGGCTTCACCACCGCGGTCGTCGGCGCCAGCATCCCCGACAAGGTATGGGGCCTGGGGCTCTGCCGCGGCGACACCAACGGCACCGACTGCGGGTCCTGCCTGTCCCTGGTGCCGGACGTCGCGTTCGGGCAGGGGGACCTCTGCATGGGCGTGAAGGAGGCGTCCGTCTTCTACGACCGCTGCCTCGTCCACTACTCCTTCCGGGACTTCCTCGCCAGCCCGGACAACCGGATAGTGGAGCTGAGGGGCGTCGGCAGCGACAACGTGACCGGCGACGCCGCCGCCGCCGGCAGGTTCGACGCGCTCGTGGCCAGCCTCGTGGGCGCGCTCTCCGACTGGGCGGCGTTCAACACGACGACGAGGTACGCCGTCGGGACCATGGTCTCCGACGACGGGTTCGCCACCGCGAACGGGGCCGTGGTGCACAGGATAAACGGGCTGGTGCAGTGCACGCCGGACCAGGCGCCGGAGCGGTGCCGGGAGTGCCTCCAGGCGCTCATCGACGAGATGCCGGAGGCGTTCAACGGCAGCACCGGAGGGCATATCCTGGGGGTGTGGTGCAACCTCAGGTTCGAGGTGTTCGAGTTCTATGACGGCAGCCCGATGCTGCAGCTCGTCGCGCCGCCGCCGGCGCCGCCTCCTTCGTCTACCATGCCTACGGACCAGACAGGTACACATATTCTACTGCCGTGCCTACGGACTGTTAGGTACCAAGCGTTGCTGGTGACTTTAATCCCACCTCGCTAGCGGGAGGAGGCCACGACCAGCTTTATAGGAGCCTCTTCCTTTAGGATGGAGTAGGCTCTCCGCTGAATGTTGGGCCGTGTGCGCGGCCGTGGACCAGAAAACGTCCAAACGCAACACGAGTGTGTGGAGCTGGGCCCGAGACGCTGACAATTGGTATCAGAGCCAGCACCGCCATGCCCGCCTGGGGGGCTTCCTAGGGGGATGGGGTGTTGTTAGGTACCAAGCGTTGCCGGTGACTTTAGTTCCACCTCGCTAGCGGGAGGAGGCCACGACCAGCTTATAAGGAAGAGTTTCCCTGTAGGTACACATATTCTACCGCGTGTGTGGGTTTAATTACTCGTTCCACTCCCAGTCCCGGCAGATCTTCTCTCCTGTGCCTTGAATTAAAATCAGACAGACTTGAAACTTAGTTTCAAGAAACTGAAACTAAATCAGGGAACAAGTTGATGTTGCCCAAAACTGAAAATCTGATAAAGGTTCTAGTCAAAAAAATAAGTTTCAGAAATAAGTTTCGAGCACAGGGAGACCGGAGAGGGTACGTAGCGCAACATGACGAGTCAAAGCTGCTGATGGCAGCGTCACACAGTGAAAGGAGGTGGGGATGGACAAGAACAGTCCACGTAGTCGCGCTTGAAACCTTAGAAAGTAGCATGTGTTGACCTAGCTCTATGTTTTTTGTTTTGTTTTTTAATACTCCCTCAAATGAAGAAAGCTTGTAGATTTAGTCACAAGACAAGACATCAGTTTCTAAGTTTGACCAATGTTTTAGATAAAAAATATAAAAATTACGATACCAAAATAATATCAGTATATCCACAATAAAAAAGGACTTCACAATGTATTCAAAATCTGCCCGGTGCGGCCCACCTGTCATTGGCCCACCAATTTTTTTCATTTTCATTTCTGCTCCTCTCGTCGCTCCCTGCCTCTGACGAACAACCCCTCAGCCAGGCGGAAAAGCTAGACTTACGAAATCCTGCTTACGGAAAACTCCTACGAACGGACATGCTAACACCTGATTGGTTTAGTTTTTTTTCCCTTTCGTGATTTTCGGCCCGTGAACGCACGACGCGATGCCACCTGAGTCCGTAAGTCTATTTCCATAAGAATTAGTCCGTAGCTGTAGCCAGGAGTCCAGGACCTAGGCAGCCCCGCCGCCGTGGCCTCCCGCCGCTGGCAAATCGAGGCGGCCGTGCAATAAATCGCGGCAGCCCTAACCCAATCGCGGAAGCCGTGCTCCCAAATGCGGCGGTCGTCCAGCCCAGCGCCGCCCGCCCGTGACTCCCCTGCCGGCCCGCCCGCTGCTCACCGACGAGCTCAATGCGTTGTAAGACCCACTCTAGTAGTTACCCTCGATTCGCAGAATTCATCCTACTACCATTGTTCCACTTTTATTTTATTTTCCCAATCTGCGGACCCAGGAGGTGCATATCGACTGAATCTGCTGCAGTATGCCCGACTTGCGGCTATGACATTCCGGAGTTAGCATGACATTTGTTCTTTTGGAGTTGGATTGCCATACGGCTAGAGCTCCCATATGATTTTACATTGTCACAGACCATGTGTTCATGTACTAGATTGTGTTCTCACCGTATGTTTAAGGTATCAAGTATAGATAGTTACAGCATTGCTATCATTTGGAGAACAGTACTGACCAGTTGCGGGGCAGCCGTGGCCACTCGGCTCGGGAGATCGAAATGGCTTAGCTGCCCGGGACAGAGGATTCAGGAGACATCTTCTTCCATGCTTGGACTGAGGACTGTTTTAACCCTATGCTAACGTGTCAGAGAGGGCGAGAGCTTAGGTCAAAACTGGAGTCAGAACTGTGCAATGAAACATAAAAGGGGGTGTTGTCTATTGAACGGTATTGTGAGTATAGGGGGCTTCTTTAAACACTATTGTGCTTGAGAGTTGAAATCTAAACTCCACCTTGAGTTTACGCAGTTATTTAGTTGGCAACTTGGCATACCTGCTTCTTTTGTGTAATGATCCGTATGTAATCGACAGGAGGGAACGGGACAAAGCGGCGCCAACATGCGGCAACAGTATCGGCCATTGTTCTTGGAGTTGCGCTTATCCTGCTGTCCATTTTTACAGTGTTCCTATGGAGAAATACTAGAAGAAAACTCCGTAAGTTGCTACCCTAAATGCACCAACAGAACTTGTAGGACTGGTCGAGTTTGATTGAAATAATTACCATAAGTCGGCATTGTTTTTTCTCTTTGTACAGCTTACCAAGAAGATGATGACCCTGCTTCACTTCTCTTTAACCTGCAAACATTGAGGCATGCAACGGACAATTTTGCCGAAGAGAATAAGCTTGGGCATGGAGGCTTTGGCGCTGTATACAAGGTACTATTGGTGCTGAGTAGACAGACACCTTCCTGTCCTAGAAAATTTGGAATGGGATAATATATATTTCAACTGCATATATGTACCCCAAATTACTAGGATTCAGCAATGCAATTAAATCAAACCTGAACTGTATTTTTCAGGGGGTTTTGCCTCATGGACAAGAAATAGCTGTCAAGAGACTGGACAAAGCGTCAGGACAAGGTCTAAAAGAGTTGAGGAACGAGCTAATGTCAGTAGCCAAGCTCCGGCACAACAATCTCACAATGCTTCTTGGTGTGTGCATGGAAGGACAGGAGAAGTTGCTTGTGTATGAGTACCTGCCCAATCGAAGCCTGGACACCTTACTTTTTGGTAGGAAATGCTATACAGACAACAGCCACATTATTCTTGAGTGAAATATTTGCTTCATAAACTAATCAAAATTGCCATGCATGCATGGGCTTGCAGCACCTGAAATTGAGAAGCGTCTGTTGTTGCCCTGGGAGACAAGGTACCGTATAATTTATGGAACGGCACGAGGTCTTCTATACCTTCATGAGGACTCCCAGATAAAGATTATACACCGTGATCTCAAGGCTGGTAACATCCTTCTCGACACCGACATGAACCCAAAGATCTCGGATTTTGGCCTGGCAAGGCTCTTTAACAGCGAAAAGACGAGTACCATCACGAGCCAAGTTGTCGGAACATTGTACGTGATATATCTATCTACCTGTTATACTAGTTACAGACTCCGTAAATTCCTATAAAAAATAGCTGGCCAATCATACATCAAGCTAGGTGGGACCAAATTATAGTTGTCTAGATTAAAGAAAGAACGCCCATATAATTTCCTTATGGGAGCATAGTCCATAAAAGTAGATAAAAACAGGGATTACAACGCCATACAAGTCAGCCAGACATCAGCAGGGGCTTGCACGCATGCTGACATGCATATGTCAGTTCGAGTGGTGCTGAGAAGCGGCTCCTCAGGTTTGCTCGCGAGTTTTTTCTGTTCGCTCGCAAGTTTTATCGGTAAATCAAACATTCTTAGCCGATATATGCCTGCGGAGTAATAAGATTGGATGCTTGGTAAATCAATCTATAGAGAATGGATAAAGTGATTCACAAAAAATAGACTGGAGGGCATTGAGATATACTTCATTTTGCTAGATTTCTTTATCAACGATTGCCAAGAAAAATATGAGAGCTAGGTTAATTGTTTGTGCAACCTGTTTAATCGAGTAAATATCTAAATGCTCCATTTGATTCAAATTACTTGTCGCAGTTTTAGGCAAAATGTTACCTAAAACCTTTCTGAATTCAAGTACTCCCTCCGTTTCAAAATATAAGATGTTTTAGCTTTATGAATCAAATGTATCTAGACTCAGGGTGCAGGTGGGACTGCCCGCGGGAGGCCCACACAGTCCCACACAATTTAAGTGGGTGTCCCACGGAAGCCCGCGAAACTTATGCGAGTGTCCACTATCCCACGTATGCCCACATATACCCGCAAATACGGTACTGTAATTGTTGCTTGTATAATTTTTATAAAAATATTTTAGTACATAATACGATCAACATTTAGTACTTTAATGTATTAATTATTTTTTCCACTTTTTGAGTGACTCGCCATTCTTTCTACTAGACATAATATTTGCTTGATTGGAAAATTTCTACTCCTTTCGATTCAAATTAATATTCTCATATTTGGCTATATTCGGATGTATGTAGCACTAAATATGACTAGATATATTTAAATCTAGACAAATATAAAAATATTAATTTGGATCGAAATAGCTTTTTTGATGTTCGCTCGATCGTAGGCTTTCCACAGAAACCCACCATTTTTTCTTATTTACCCGTGGGTGTCCCGTATAGCCTTTTATGTGGGTTTGGGTAGTGGACTCCGCGGGCAGCCCACTCCCACCTGCACCCTGAATCTAGACTACTTTTAGTATCTAGGTTCAGTCAAGTTTGGAATGAATCTACACACTAAAAGAAGCCTAGATACATTTTTTTCACAAACCTAAAACATCTTATATTTTGAAACGGAGGGAGTAATTTGGATCAGAAGGATTACATGGTAACATCATGGCTTGCAAAATATTAAGACATATAATATCTCATATGTTCATTTAGTGGCTACAACAAAATTATGTGCTGATCAAGAGTGAAGATTAAATCAATCACCTTACTGAGCTTATTTTAAAAGGCAATTAAGAAAAGGTCTACATGCATGAAAAAACATAGTACTTGGTCATCGAGGTCAGGAACCTAGACAAGATTTGTTTTTTCAAAATCAAGCTCGTGCAACTGCACGGATTAATTGCCAGATAGTAATCCATAACCGAGCACACTAACCTCATGTCAGTGGTGTATTAACTCAGATCAACTATTTCCTTGTATGGCAGAGGATACATGGCGCCGGAGTACGTCGTTCTGGGGCACCTGTCGGTCAAGTTAGACGTTTACAGCTTTGGTGTTCTCATCCTGGAGATCGTTACAGGAAGGAAAAACACCGAGATGTTTGAATCAGGAGTCGAAGAGTCAACCACTCTGCTCAGCTTTGTGAGCCACCCTTTAAAGAACCTCTTTAACTAACCGCAGTAGGATCATGGGCACTCACAATTAGTACTAATACTTATCACCTTGTCATGTTGTTACTACGTACCAGGTATGGGATCATTGGCAGAAGGAAACGCCCCTGGAGACCATGGATCCATCGTTGGACCGCAAGAACACGGAGACAGAGGTGCTGAAATGCATCCACCTGGGGCTCCTCTGTTTGCAGGAGAATCCAGCGGACCGACCGACGATGCTAGACGTGCTCGTGATGTTGCACGGCGATGCGTCAAGCTTCTCAGAACCATCGAAGCCGGCGTTCACCTTTGCGTACGGTGACTTAAGCTCGGACGCTGTATCTAGAGATCTAGGCTCACGAAGAGCAGAGGATGTGCCGTCTGTCAATGGGATGTCAATATCAGAGTTCCCGCCTAGATAGATAGATGTTTCTGTGCAGTGTATAGATAGGCGAATGCGTGTTTTTTACCAGGGGTGTCAAACAACCTAGCTACCAGTCCCATTGGCCACTATTTTCTTCCAGAGAGAAATATATATCCACCACTCCTGTAGTGTGAGCGGTTTCCATAGGAAAAAGAGATCGAGGTAGTTTGACAATGTATTAATCTTTTTGCTGTATATTAATCTTTTTTACACGAATTACCATGTACGTATTAATCAACAGGAAGAAATGACTAACCATTTTCTAATGATCGACTTCCCAGTATTTTCTAGTCTTCTTGATCCTTTAGGAGTTATAGACACTAAAAAACTTAATCCACATTCTATGCCCACTCCGCATTCCATTTCGTTGAGCTTGAGCCTTGCTACACACATGACCTGGGTATATGCTCCAGCAATTTTCTTTCTTACAGAAAAGGGAGTTCGCATAATTGCAATTGGAGTTGTATACCGTCCTCTCATTGAATTATTTCTCCCAATGCCACTCATTCCTAAGGTTTATTTGTCGCATCTCAAATATTAATGTTGAAGGTTTTTCCGCCCAAAGATGGAAGCTTGGATGAGAATGGTGGAAAATCTAACAGACGATGAGGAAAATATATACATCTCCCTCTTCTTCACTGAACGGTCTCTAACTCACCGACTCATTGGGCACCTGAATACAATCGAGGGTATATGTAGTGAGAAGATATAAACTGCCAGTTAGATGGTGCATTGTAAGCCCATTACTCGCCCATAGCATCTATTTGTAGAGAGAGAAGGATAGGTAAATGACCAAATTGCACAACAACTGAACTGCCGGTTGATCAATTAATTAAGAGCTAAAGGACAGGAGAATCAAATGCTTCTGTGCTCTTTTTGGAGAAGCAAATGAGTTGCAGATTGCTACTGAGATTCTTTCGAATAATTGTTTTTTCCGGCAAAACACAATGTCATTGCGTTTCTTTTCATTGCATAGAAGAGTTTCAAGTTACAAGCCACCATGTAGGTGGTTACAAGATTTTATGAAATACAACGGATCAGTGGACACCCCAGTCTGTAGGGATGATGATCGAAGGCCAGCAGCTCCTGCCTTTGCCCAGAGCGCCGCCTCAGCTCGAATTTGTGCCATCAGCCGTGGGATGGAAGGTCTAGCGTCATTGAATACTCAGGCATTGCGCTGCTTCCAAATCATTCAGGGTATCAGCAATGTTGCAGAGGCGAGGCCCTTGCACATGGGTTTGGGAGTGGCCTTCCTCGTCGTGAGCCACCAGTCATGTAGAGTGGCTTTGTTCTCTGGCGGTCGACATGGGATTCAGAGCCAAGTGAGTGTATCATGTCCATAGTTGCCTCGAGAAGGGGCAGACCGTCAGCAGATGTTGCATCGTCTCGGGTTTCGAATAAATGTGCTATGGTACTACCTCCTTCACGGTTTGCAGGGCGCTCTACAAAAATCTCACGGATCTAGGCGTGAACGTATTGGCTAAAAATTAGCCTATTAATGAGCGGTTAATGCGCATGCATTGGTGGAAAACTGTTGCATGCATAGGAAGTTGGGAGGAAAGGTGTCACATTAATTAACAATTAATTCTTATGCGCCTAGGAACGTTGCAGTTTTGGAAAAAACCAAATTTGATTAGACGCCCTGCAAACCGTGAAGGAGGTAGTAATGTTTCTAATGATCGGTTTTCCAAGGTTCACCAGCGTTACATGTTCTTCAGAAGTTATTGACACTAAAGAATTAACCCTATTGCACACTGACCAGACCCATTTCGCCGAGCCTTGGTCCAGCATTATTCTTTCTTATGGACAAGGAGGTTTGACGATTCAAGAGTTACTATTAACATATATTAATAAACACAAAAAATGGCTAATAATTTTCCAAATGATCAGTTTTCCTAGATTCACCAGTGTTGTTGATCTTGATCTAATCTTCGGGGGTTATGGACACTAGAAAAATTACCTCATTGTACACCGACTCAATAACATTGAGCATTGCCACACACACGAAACCCGGGTATGCTCCGTCATTATTGTTTTTTATAGACAAGGAGGTTCTACATAACGCAATTGGAGATGAACACTTTGCATTGATAAACTAGTGTTCCCAATGCCACTCATTCCTAAGGTTTGCCATATTTCACACAAAAAGGTCCATTTAAAATTTCACATGGCTCATATTTCCCAAAAACTGTATTTGGCTCACTAAACCCCCTAAACTATCATTAATGGTCCATTTAATCCCCATAACCTGGGACTGGACCCAACCTTTTGAACCGGGTCAAGGGGATCAAATGGACCATTCGTGATAGTTTAGGGGAGGTTTAGTGAGCTAAGAAAAGTTTTTTGGGGGGAGAGGGGGGATATGAGCCAAGTGGGGTGGGGTGGGGGGCGTACTTTGTTCTATTTCGCATAATGTTTGAGGCTTCTCTCTCCCAAAGAAACTGGAATTATGCCCAAATACTACAGGATGTTAAACTGGTTTCCCCAATGCCACTCATTCCTAAGTTTTTTCATACCTCAAATAATGTTGGCAGCTTATCTCGCCCAAACATAGGAGCTCGGATGAGAAGTGATGAAAAATCCAACAGATAATCGAGATAAAGGAAAACAGTTCTACAACCCTCACTTATTTTCTTCCTTCTTAAGATCAATTCCCTCTTCTTCTGTATTTGGTCTATGCCACTCACTGATTGGGCATCCAAATACATAGTGGGTATATGTGGATCGATAGGGGAAGATATTATCTGCTAGGTGCACTTTTATCCCATCGCTTGTCCCATATAGTAGCTATATATATGTAGAGAGAAAAAACTCCGTAAATAGCCAAGTTTGCAAAAAAAAAATAACTCTTAGTTGATTAAGTAGGAGCTAAAGGATTGGATAATAAATGCTTTTATGCTCTTTTTGGTTTTAAGCAAATGAATTGCAGAGCACTAACGATAGGTTACTGATTGATTCTTTGGATTAAATATACCATGGTAATATTGTTCTCCATGTAAGAAAAGTTGTTCATATTGGCGCGCCAAACTGTTGATGCGCTCCACCAACCAAGGAAGGGGGTGGCAGCTAGGTCCAGGACGTAGGATTGCCTTCGAGAGTCGCCTTGGAAGAAGTGACTAGGGGACAATGGGGATTGTGTGCCAATTAAACTAATCTCACTAATGTATTTATATGGTTAAAACTTCCGTATGATCGTTTCTGAAGATACTAGTACAACGTGAATATGCAAATGTAAGTTTTCTTTAACTTGGCATAAAACATGCTGCTATATGTCTGGATCATGTGTGCGTGCAAATGCTCTCGCAAAATAAAAGCATGACCTTCAAGGCAGATAGTGGCTAGGATTAAGATACCTACTTTTAAAATGTAGGAGCTCTGCCCCATTTTATTAATAAGATAAGAAAAAAATAGAAAAAATGACATAGCTTGAACTCGTTTGTGAGAGAAATTAGGCCAGAAAATCGAAGAAAAAAAAAAGAGATCAGACCCAACAGAGATCCTAGAGATTTCACATCATTCTTTTCTTTTTGGTCTATGAATCAATTTATCTAATGTTAGTTATACTACATATAATGGAATATACTACTTGTTAGACAAGATATCATGCATAGTCGTTGATGATGCCTACTATCGCGTCTGGCAACCAACATATCACATTAGGTACCAAAAAAGAGGGAATAGGTTCGTCTTGGTCATCCTCGATGAAGCAGCGTGTAGAGACCGTGACTAATTTGCCCTCGGTTATAACTAAGTTACTGTGTCCATTGATTCGTGCATAACTTTTTGTTCGAAAGCATATAAACACTAAAGCACGATTCCAGTTGTTTTCCCGAATGCTGCTCACGCCTACGTTTTATTACTCAAATAGTTCCATGGAAGTAGGCCTTCTCTTCTTCACTCCAGGTGACACATAACGCTTTTTTTTTGTATTGCAGTGGATATATATATAGAACGAAGTAGCCACATGAATGTGTCACCTATCAAAACAAAGGACGCATATGATAATCAAAAGCAGGTACGGTTTAACTTCTAGGTTGAAGAAGTGTTAACAACGGTTATTCCTCTTAGAGCTTCATCCACAATTCTTGTTGGGAATATAAAAATCCACTTCAGTATAGTAATCAATGTAAAATCATTTGAATACCTACCCAAGGAGTTCAGTAACCTGTTTGTAAACATTAATGTTTTCCATATTTTACATGATGAAGATCTGAAGTACTATCATATAATTGCTCAACCAGTACTCTGTTGCTAAATATCAGTCAACTGAGATTTCTCTAAATCTCGATTAATTTATAAAAAGTACAACTTCGATTAGTGAAAAGTTACCAAAATTATGCTTTTCAGAATCGATAGGGACATAATAAAATCCGCAATCAACTGAGATATAGACAGGCTAAACTTAAAGTATCCAAGATAAATCCGTCTCGCAAATATCTAGAAAATGCACATGTGAAAACACATCCAACTAGTAGTATGCTGACCAACATTAGATAGCCTGATTCGTAGACCAACATGATCGAGAATTGTTTTTAACGATCTTTACCTTTCTAATTTTTTTTATGGTTTCTCATGCTAAACTACTTACGGCATAGAATTTGTGCAGGAAAAATTATCGGACGAAATATGGCAACATTGGTCTATGATTTCGTACTAGTGAACCATAAGTTGTCTGACTAACAATGCCAGTATTTAAAAATAGAACATTTTGTAGTCAGTAACTTTGGTATACTGAATAATGCGGTGCTTGAGTTGGAACGTGTTACGGGTAAAAAAAAAGCTCTGTGGGGAGAGGTTTGGCATGGTTCAGGAAAGTTTGGTGGTTTAGCATAGTTTTGGAAATTGTTTTAAGACATTGTAAAAATATATTTTGGTGAAACAAATTTGATGTATCATTTTTATTTTGAAACTATAAAAATATACATGGGTTAGTAATTATTTGATAAATGGATGTTTTGCTCTACTTTTTTGATTGATCGTCCGGTTTACCATAGTTTCGTAATTGGTTTTAGTTTAGTATAAAATAGATGTTTGGTGAAAATATTGACATAATATTTTTAAAATTTGAAACTATCAAAATGCAAAATAATGAGAAATTATTTGATAAATATATGTGATGCTCTATTTAGTGATTGACCATACGTTTCTCCATCATATAGAAATTGCAGCCTAGTGCAAATCCTATCGAATAACTACTGAACCTTATAAAGCTTGTCAGAGACTCCTCTTGTATACCTAAATTCTTATACATGGGTATGTTCAGTATTTTTCCTATTCCATGTATTTGTCTACATGTGTGAGAGAGCATACTAATAGAACATGTCCTAAAGACAAAGCATGTGATATACCATCCAAGCTCCCCAATCCTCCCTTCTTGGTGAGCCGTAGTCATCACTCCTATGGTTTGGACCATTGTGGGAGCTCATGGAAACCTACCAGCTCCAGTTTGCATGTTTTCGTACTTCACACCATCACACGAATTGCCCATGAGATGTTAAATCATGATAGTTACCATGATTGTTTCAAATCCTTAGACTGGTTACTATCGCTAATATCTTAATGTGATATACGACATCAGACCATAAATTATTTCTATTTTGTGTCAGTTGTAGATTATTGTAAGACATATAACAAGTACAATTTTCCAAAGCCTAAAACATAACTAATATACGTATTTTTGAATCTTTCTACCTTAATACAGAAAACACACATCTCGCATGTTCTTAAAAAATATAGGTATTTTGGCCTTTTCACTAGATGTTTATGATACATGTAATAGGATGATGTAATGCTCATATGTGGTCACGTGCTTGACTTCCATTGCTGCTGTTTTTTCTACATAAAAAGCCTAGTTGGCTCAATCTTACAACTATTTTATATTTAACAGCAAAACACATAAAAATAATCTAGGTACTACTTTAGTACCATGATCATCAAAATATTACTATGATGCCGAATATACTAATTTAGGATTCCATCGCCTACGACGGTCTTGGTGGTCCCTTCCCGGCATGGTAGTGATGTCTCGTCTCCCGGACCACCAGCCACCCCTTCTAGTGGGATGCCCTCTCGGAAGTCTCCCTGCCGAAGATGATTCTCTAGCAAGCCCTCGGCGAGGCTCGCTTGGAGTTCCTCCGCGAGGTCTGCGCGAACCACGATGACGTGGATGCCCGCATCCGTCTCGACTTAGCTCAAAATGCGCTCGACATGTAGAAGGAAATCGTCTGCTTTCCCGAGGAGGAGTAGGGCCCGTTCATGCGGGTCCAAGGAGCATGCATGGCGATGTTTTCTTCCGCTCCCACGACATCTGAGGTGGGCCACTCCGACGATGACGACGCCACTGATCTAGGGTTCCAATTAGGGTTAGGGTCAGTAGAACTAGTAATTCCTTCCTACTGTGTGTCGTTATTGTACAATTAGTCACCTACCTATGTTTAATTTCATGTAGTACAAGGACTTGTTTAGTATCTGTACTACGATTTCATGGTGTGAACCCAGTTGTTTAAATATCCAGTTTACGTAACTAATATTGTTCTGCATCGTCTGTTTCTAGTACTGTCGTCCGTTTCTAGTACTGGATACGATTTTTTAGTTCTCCCGGTCCGAGTTTTCCAGGTTCGGTTTATCAGGATCTGCTAGAGATGCTCTAAGTTTAGCCAAAAAAATCGGATTACCAAAGTTTTGTGAAGGTGATAGGATAAATTTCTTCCTTTATTAAGGCATGGCAACAATCATCTGCGAGGAAACAACATCACCACTATTACCACGATATTTCAGGCAGTTCACAAAAAGGAATGGCAACCTCTGCATCGAATGACCATGTTGAACCAGGGGAAGGATAGCATGCTAACTCAAGTTCAAGGAGGAGGTGACCTCCATGCCAATTAAACTAATCTCACCAACGTACTCTCTCAGTCCTCCTTGAAACTGGCTTTCTCCTAAAAAGATTGTCTCAGATTTATTAAAATTTAGATGTATCTGTATACTAAAAATGTCTAGATTCATATGAATTTTGAAAAATAATCTGCGACAACCTTTTCAGAATGGAAGGAGTATCACATTCGGTACCAAAAAAGATGGAATAGATTCTTCTTGGTCATCGTCGATGAAGCAGCATGGAGAGACCGTGACTAATTTTCCCTCAGTTATAACTAAGTTTCAGTATCCATTGATTCGTGCATAACTTTTTGTTTGAAAGCATAGAAGCACGAATCCCGTTGTTTTCCCGAATACCGCTCACGCCTACGATTTATTACTGAAGTAGTGACATGGAAGCATGCCTTCTCTTCTTCACTCCAGGTGACACACATAAGGCTTTCTGTTTGTATTGCAATGGATATTTATAGAACGAAGTAGCCACATGGATGTGTCACCTGTCAAAACAAAGGATGCATCTGATAATCAAAAGTAGGTAAGGTTTAACTTCAAGTGGAAGTAGTGTTAGCAAACGGTTATTCCTCTTAGAGCTTCATCCACAATTCTTGCTGGGCATATAAAAATCCACTTCAGTATAGTAATCAATGTAAAATCATTTGAATACCTATCCAAGGAGTTCAGTAACCTGTTTGTAAACATTAATATTTTCCATATTTCACATGATGAATATCTGAAGTACTATCATATAATTGCTCAATCAGTACTCTGTTGCTAAATATCAGTCAACTGGGATTTCTCTAAATATCGATTAATATCTGAAGTGCAACTTCAATTAGTGAAAATTTACCAAAATTGTGCTTTTCAGAATCGATTGGGACATAATAAAATTCGCAATCAACTGAGATATAGACAGGCTAAACTTAAAATATACAAGCGAAATTCATCCCGCAAACCAACATTAGATAGACTGATTCGCAGACCAACATGACAGAGAATTGTTTCTGGCCACGACAACAATCATCTGCGAGCAAATAACATCACCACTATTACCACAATATTTCTGGCAGTTCACAAAAAGGAATAGCACTGCTGCACCGAATGACCATGTTGAACCAGGGGAAGGGTAACCTTCTAACTCAACTTCAAGAATTTACAATTGCAATGACCGGATCAAACAAACAGTTAAACAATTTTCCGAGCATTTGAGCAAAAAAAGTTCTCAAATTTCTCTTGCATTTGCCAGAGATCCTACCGAGAGTGAATAGTTCAAATTATAATAGAAAATTGTCATGATTCATGCTGAAGAATTATGTTGCTTTCAGTTCTAGAATATTCTTACAAGAGCTGGCAGCCATTTTGTATGATTTTAACTTCACGACCACAATCAGCTACCGTAGAAGACCACGTAGCTTCACAATTGAAGTGCTGCAATCCCCATACAAAATCCCCCAATTTTCACCACCACATTTTCTAATCATCCACGTTCGTAATTACTGCCGCTTTCTGGTATGCAATTTGGGCATGTAGCACCTGTACACACAGTTGACAAACGCTAGCAAAATTTGTTTTCCCAATACCACTCATCCCGAAGGTTTTCACACACAAATGTACGACACTTTCCTCTACCAATGATGCGAAGAGAAATTCCAACATGTTAGTAAGAAAAATAGTCCACAGCTTCCTGTTTTACACTACTTGCGCCATGTCACAAATTTTTTTTTGGCATCCATGTCTCATCATGGGGATCAGATCAGATCAGATCAGACCACACTGATATATATGCAGAGGAAAAGGATACGAAGAAATGATGTGCTAGACAAGACAAGTACGCCCTATACATGGTTTTTCTGTTGCGTCATAACTGGCTGGAGTATAGACGATTCATTACCAAGCACGATGCAGATGTGATCAGAAGCACTCTTCCACCGATAGCTATATTAAGTTATCCCCGTATTTTTATCCTCCTGACCACTCATCAAATACCAAATTTATCCATGTGTATATATTTCAATTGATCGATGAATTAGCAGTGTTAAATGACAGGAGAATCAAGTGCATGCTTAATATCTTCAGAGAATTATCCAAGAAATAACTCGCAAAGTGTCGGTGGCAGGTTTTGGCTTAGCGAGAAACGCAATTGGACATCTTTCGGCCTAATTGGCCAAGGTTCAGTTAAAATATTTAAATCTGAACTACACATTTTTCTTTGAGAAGGAATACTAGTACAGATCTCCTGATTCTGCATCGAGTCACAGAGGTCTAACATGTTCAGTTATATTCTAAAAAAAGTTCTTTATTAAATAACTCATCCGAGCACACATAGTACTAAGAAATCAAAAGGAAAACAATTAAGGGCTCAAAGTCTGTCCCCGCCTATAATATCCTGTAGATGCACCAACTAGTAGCAGCAAAGAGCTTCAACACCGCAGTCGCTTCTGTACAATCAAACCTTTAAGCCTTCAACTTGATCTCTACAATCAAACCTTTAATTGCAACGGCGACCGGTATACAAGAAGCGAAGTACCTGATCCAAAGTTCGCCTAATTAAGATCATATAATTCGTTTATATCACAGATCGCACTGTTACTGCCTCTTTGCGTGCAGGGCCTTTCCATCACCTATATGAGCTTAGCCCTTTGTACGAATACGGCTGGCCGTACTTGTTCTACAACCCATATAACTTCTCAGCCCCACACATATAATACAGAGAACCATTAGCCCCCACTCTCCATGCCCCATTTCTCTCTGTACAGGCCCACACTTCCACTCGGCAAGCCAACCCTTTCTTTCGAAACGGAGACGTGGCTCCACCCTCTGCATCGACTGATGCATGCAGCTCTTTATTAAATTTTTTCAGCATTTGGTTTTACAAAAAATTACATCATGGGTCGCATAGGATTGAGACATGAATCAACCATCTAAAAAAGAGAGAAAACATGAAGCGACTCTGCACTAACATGTTAACCTATGATTAAAACGCCAGCTGCACCGGCTGTAAAAATCCCGTGCCACCTGCTCTAGCCGGTTGCACCCAGTAACCATGTCTTGATGTTTTTACGTTGACTGGAGGAAAGACCACAAACGGATCCAGTGAGTAGCCAAAGGAATGACCTGCATAAAGGAAGAATTTTTGGCATTGTTAAATATATAATCATTCCGAATGTTCCATATGGCCCATAGTAAAGCACATACTCCAACTCGGATATGTGCTTTTTCTTGTTTGTTGACCCCCGCTAACCAATTACCAAACAAATTTGTTATGTTAGATGGAGGAGTGATATTAAAAGCCATATGAACAATACGCCACACAAGTTTTGCTAGAGGACATGATATGAATAAATGTTGTATCGATTTATCTTGGTCACAAAAACAACATTTTTTGCATCCTTGCCAATTCCTTTTTATTAAGTTGTCCTTTGTAAGTAAAACTTTTCTATGCAAGAACCACATAAAAATCCTTATCTTTAGTGGTACTTTCATTTTCCAAATATATTTCCGAAGGTATTTAGTATGGTCATTCATGTAATCTAAATACAATGACTTGATTGTGAAAGTGCCAAACGTTGTTAATTTCCAAACAAACACATCTGGCTGCGTAGTTAACTGCACATGAATGAGTCGGCTACAAAGTTGAAGCCAACGCTGCCCTCTATGTCCCGTTAGAGCTTGCCTAAAACCTATGTTCAGCGGCACCTGAGTCATAACACTAGTGACTGAAACTTGTTTTCTTTGTGCTATGTTATAAAGCGAGGGGTATTATTGGAATAAAGGCGTGTTTCCTAACCATGTGTCCTCCCAAAACCGTGTATCCTTACCGTTACCAATATTGAAAGAGCCTCTATCAAAAAATTCATCTTTTACTTTCATTAATCCTTTCCAAAAGGGGGAGTCTATAGGTTTTGCCTTTACTTGAGACAAAGATTGGGAGTTGAGATATTTATTTTGTATTAATTCTTGCCAAACACCTTGTTCGGTTAGGAGTTTAAAAAGCCACTTGGTTAAAAGACATTTATTTTTGATCTCTAGAACCTCCACTCCAAGACCCCCCTAATCTTTGGGTCGACAAATGATGTTCCACCGAGTGAGTCTATACTTTCTATTGTGACCATCACTTTGCCAAAAAAATCTCGAACGAAAGTAATCCAACCTTTTTCTTACCCCTATGGGTATTTCAAAGAAGGATAGCATAAACATTGGTAAACTAGTTAAAACTGAATTAATTAGTACCAATCTGTCTCCATACGAGAGAAGTTTACCCACCCAACTAGCGAGTTTTCTCTCAAAATGATCCTCAATCGGCTTTCATTCACCATTTTTTATTTTTCGGAAGTGAATTGGAATCCCCAAGTATCTAAATGGGAATTTTCCAGCCTCACATCCGAAAAGATTGATATATTGATCTTCAACTTCTTTGGCTTTACCAAAACAGTAAACTTCACTCTTATGGAAGTTAATTTTCAACCCCGAAAGTTGTTCAAAAATAGACAAGATCAGCTTCATATTTAATGCCTTTTCTATGTCATGTTCTAAAAAAAGATAGTATCATCGGCATACTGTAAAATGGATATCCCCCATCAACTAAATGAGGTACAAGTCCCTCAACCTGGCCATCTTCTTTGGCCCTAGCAATTAAAACTGCTAACATGTCGGCAATTAGATTAAAAAGGACAGGCGATAGAGGGTCACCTTGTCTTAAACCTTTATGAGTTCGGAAATAGTGACCTATGTCATCATTTACCTTAATACCAAGCGTTCCCCGACAAACAAAATGTTCTATCCATTGACACCATTTAGGATCGAATCCCTTCATGCGCATGACTTGTTGCAAGAAAGACCACTTAAACTTATCATAAGCTTTTTCGAAGTCTAATTTTAGCAACACACCATCCATTTT
This sequence comes from Avena insularis, assembly GCA_023614405.1. Classification (NCBI taxonomy): domain Eukaryota; kingdom Viridiplantae; phylum Streptophyta; class Magnoliopsida; order Poales; family Poaceae; genus Avena; species Avena insularis. The sequence goes on along the minus strand of CM042691.1, from coordinate 39,572,847 downwards.
CTTCCTACGAAGTTCATGTATAGTTTCATGTAAAATAAGCACCCCTTCGAGAATATGTCTCCCTGGCATGAACGCCGCCTGAGTTGGTCTAATAACTGTATGGGCTACCTTAGTAATACGATTAGTACCAACTTTAGTAAAAAAATTGAAGCTTCCGTTTAGAAGGCATATCGGACGGTATTTGAATGGCATTTTCTTTTTTTGGAAGCAAGATTATAGTGCCATAATTAAGATGAAAGAGTGGTAACTCGCCACTCTGAAATTTTTCGAACATATTCATCAAATCATGTTTGATTATTTTCCAAAAAGTTTGGAAAAACTCCGCAGGAAAACCATCAGGTCCCGGGACTTTATTTTTTTCCATTTACATAATAGCACCATACACCTCCTTCTCTATGAAGTTTGATGTAAGAATAGAATTATCCTCATATGTTAACTGTGGTATATCCGTGGTCTCGGATTCTACCAAAGAGAAGTGATTCTGCCCCGGAGGCCCAAATAGTCTTTTGTAGAAGTCGGTGATATAATTTTTGATGTTTTCTTGGCCTATTATAGTTCCCTCATCTTGTTCAAGTTGGAAGATCTTCTTCCTCCTATGCTTGCCATTGGCAATAAGATGAAAATATTTGGTGTTGTTTCCCCCTTCTTGAATGTGTTTAACCTTAGCACGCTGCGCCCATTTGGACTCCTCGTCTCGGCGCAATTTAGCCACTTGATCGTTAGCATCTCGCAATAACTTTCTCTCATGGTCATTAAGAGGGCCACTTTCTGCTTTAATGTCTAGACTATCTATCATATCTAACAGACGTTGTTTTTCCTTTTTATAAACACTACTTTGATTTCTGCCCAGCCTTTCAGAAAATTTCGAAGATGGCGAATCTTATTTTTCCATACTTCCATTGGACTTTTTCCATGAGATACAGCTGCCCATCCATGAGCCACCATATAAAAAAACCTTCTTGTCTTAGCCAAGACAATTCAAAAGAGAAATTGTTGTTATTACCCCGGTGAGCTTGTTCACCCGAGTCAATAAGTAAGGGGATATGATCAGAGCCCTCCCTAGTCAAATCCCGCACTGTTACTAAAGGGAACTTTTGCTCCCATGACACAGTAGCAAGAATTCTATCAAGTTTTTCGAAAGTGGGTACCTCTTTTCTATTAGCCCATGTGAACTGTCTGCCCGAGAGAACTAATTCTCTTAGGTCTAGACTTTCAATAATCGTATTAAAAATAAAAGGCCATTTAGCATTAAAGTTGTCTTTATTTTTTCCCTCTTATTTGCGAATAATGTTGAAATCTCCACCCACCAACATGGGTAAAGAATCATCCTCACATATATATACGGACCAGCTCCGCCAAAAACTCACCTTCCTGGGCATCTTGAGATGCTCCATATACTGCTACTAAATTCCATTCAAACTTATCAGATTTGGACATTAAGTGGAACTTGACACATCTGTCTTCAGAAACGACGTTCTTTATTTGCATTGTGTGCGAGTTAAAACCCACTAAAATACCCCCCCCCCCCCCCCCGACCTCCCTTGTGGAGGTAGGCAGTACCACACATATTCTAGGCCACCAGATAGATTTTTTTAAAAAGGTGATGAGAAGTTGTCTTTTCCCGTTTCTAAGATCGCAAAAAAATCTAGTCTATTATCTCGTACTATTTCATGAACAACAGGATCCTAGATTCATTTCCCAAAAAATATCCTAGATCTCACTAACTTCCGTCTCTGCTACTATATATCAGCCCTCCTAAATATGGTCATGTTGTTTGGTATCTTCATCTTCTTCATGACATCTAAAGATCGACCATTTGCATCTTGTTCTTTCTGTAATCGATCTTGTTTCTCTTTCAGATCCACGTCGACATCGTCAGTGTAAGGCGCGCGGAGGATGGCTGCCTTGCCACTTCGACCATCATAGTACCGGGCGTGAAGGATGGCGGGCCCACACTCGAAGGATGGCGGGCGTGTGACCACAACCATCGCAATAGCACGCTCAGAGGATGGCGTGTCGCCGCAGCCGTCATAGTAGCGAGAAGAGCATTACTCATACACAAGGCCAAGATGGCATCCTCATACACCGTTAAACAGTCTAAAAGTATCATTGCAGCTCCTTGCAAATAATTACCCTAAATTTAGTGATTTATATGTACAACTAAAAATTTAAGTCGCTTGTTTATACCGCAACATCCTCAGGACCTACTAGTCTCTGCTCTTCACTTCTGCTTCGGTCCCCCACCCCCGCGTTGGCATTGATGTCTTATTTGCCTATTTATCACCTAGCAATTGGCCCTTAAGTCCACCTCCTTTTCCGCGTGGCCCCGGATCCATCCCGTATTACCCGTTTGTCCATCTGTAAATACATACGCGTATACTCCGTCTGTACAGGAAGACGTGAGCGGTGCGATCCCAGACCGAGGTCTTCACCCGCATCGAGCTTGCCTACCACACCGTCAATCTCGCGATGGGCCACCACGTCCCGCGCTGCGTCGAGTTCTTCTTTCAACACGGCCTCCCAGAGAGGGCAGAAGCCCGGCAATGCATGGTCGGCTACTCAGGCGACACGGTCGCCGCCGCCAACGACCATATCTTCAGGTCTGATCGGTTGGTACCAGGTCCGAGTCAGCTCCCCATTTCCAATTCGGGCCCCGTACATACACATATCAGCTGATCGATCTGCCTTTTAATTCATGTCCCGTACATACACATATCTGCTGATCGATCTGCCTTTTACTTCATGTCCCGTACGTACACATATCAGCTGATCGATCTGCCTTTTAATTCATGTCCCGTACGTACACATATCAGCTGACCGATCTGCCTTTTTTCCACTAGACCCCGTGTATAATATACAACTATATAAGTGAACAATACGGAACTCTTCAGCCCGTCCACAACCCGTCCGCCAACTACCCACCAAAACTTTTCTTTGGGGTGGGGGACCGAAGCAAGCCTGTCTGCTCTTTCGTCCACTGTCGTCCTACTCTGATGATGACACATGCAGTAGGACGACTAACGTACCGTAGCTGTTGGCTGATTTGTGCCTTGCCAACCTGTTGTTGATGGTTGCACTATCTTTCCCGTAGCCAAAAGAAGGCGCGCAGTTCGTCTTGGTCATCCTCGATGAAGCAGCACCGACGGACACGAACAGTAGACACCAGTACATTACATCACGGCAGTTGCAAACTGTAACGTGAGCTTGGGTGCCATCCTAAACATGGAGAGATTGTGACCATTTTTCCCTGAGCTATAACTAAGCACATGTGCACCTTTCCAGTAGGTTTCTCGGATGTCGCTCATTCCTAAGGTTTTACTCCAGTAACATGGAACCAGGGTCTTCTTTTCATAACTCCAGGTGCCATGAGGATTTCTGTTGGGATCTCAATGGAAGTATATAGAGAACGAAAGTAGCCATGAAAAAATGCATGACATCTGTAAATAAAAAGATGCATCTTATAAAGCTTTTAAAATGTTTGTAAACATTAATTGTTTTTCATACTTTCCATCATCAATAGTATATCTGAAGTACTCATAAATTTCACAACTTCAACAATTTTGTCATTCAGTGAATGCAGACTTCTTTTTGCAGCTTCGATTTAGTGGATTTTTTTTTGAGCTGGATTTAGTGAAAAAAAATTGAGCTGGATTTAGTGAAATGTTACTGAACTTTTCCCTTTACGAAGGGACTGAGACATAAGAAATTTTCAGTTGACTAAGATTAGATAGACCCCAACCTGAAACTAATAAATCTTAAAAAGGAAGACGCGGAAACAAAACTAGTACTCCCTCCGTCCCAAAATAGATGTCTCAGATTTGTCAAATTTGGATGAATCTATATACTAAATAGTGTCATCCAAATTTTGACAAATCTGAGACATCTATTTTGGGACGGAGGGAGTAGTATACTAACCACTATTAGATAGACTGTTTCATAGAACAACATAATGAGAATTGTTTTTAATAATTTGACCTTTCTAAATATATTATTTGTGTGTTCCTCATGCTAAACTACTTACAACGCGAGACCTTCGTGCAAAGATGCTTTCGACATAACATGGTAATTGGTAACGCCGCCCAATGATTGATTTTTGACTAGTGGTTGGTAAATTCTCTGAATATTTAGTACTCTCTCCATCCAGAAATACAAGGCCATTTTGTTTTCTGTGTCAACTTTGACTAATAATTTGTTCAACCCAAAATATATATGGTATTTGTCATTCAAAAATATATCATTTGAAATATGCACCTGATCATGTATTTTGAGAACGACATTATTAATTAATGTTTGCCTCAAAATACGAAGTGGCCCTGTATTCCTAGACGGAGGGAGTGCTAGCTTTATATGCCCACATGACAATTCAGCTGTGCCTAGAGGGAGAATTATCATCCTTACTTCGCATACACATATGGCATATTGGTTACGGTTAATAGAGTATACCTTGATTTGATATACATGATCAGAACGTAAGCCGTTTTCAAATTAGTGGCTGCTGCTGATAATTTTTGGGCATATAACAATTTCTATCTTTCAAAGATTCAAAGGTATTGACAGTGTTCTGGGTAGGTGGAATGGCAAGTTGTGATGCTCCTATGTGAGTGGTTGTGCTCTACTTTTCATTGCCGCTATTTTTCTGCAATAAAGCCTCGTTAGTTCTATGTCGTCGACACTAATTTTTTTTTGCATAAAAGCATGCAAGCCTAGTTTTCTACATAAAAGCTAGTGGCTTCGCTCTGATACAGTGAACCTAAAGTCGCACACAATATTATCATGGGTATTTTTTTTTTGGAAAAGGACGCATTTATTAAAGATAATGTTTACACCCGGCCTCTGCATAACCAAGATGCACACAGCCACACGACCGACAGAGCTAAGGTAAAAAAATATCCAAATATTACACAAAGGCACTATGAAAATAAATGACTAGAATCTAAGACAGATCAATCCTCAAATCACGTGGCCATCCATGTTGGGAAAAAATATCCCTCGCCGTGTCCTCCAGTCGCCTACATCCCTCCATAAGTAAGTCGCGGAACTCGAAACGTTGGAGAATCTTCCATGAACTGAGGATAGCCGTGGTTCGATAGATAACCTGTAGAGGAGAAGACACAATGTTATTAAAAATCTTGTCATTTCTACATAGCCATAGCGACCATATAATGGCAAGCGCTCCTACCCTAAACAAAGTTCTGTACTTATCAACAATTCCATACAACCAATTACCAAAAACATTGGTTACAGAAGGTGGCGGAGATAAACTAGAAGCTATTTGGATGAATGACCATATAGAGCGAGCAAATTTACAATGGAAGAATAAATGGCGAATTGTCTCATCTTGATGACAAAAAACACATTGTGTACTTCCATGCCAATTCCTCTTTACAAGATTATCTTTTGTTAGAATTACCCCTTTCCGTAAATACCAAGCGAATATCTTCGTCTTAAGGGGTATTTTCATATTCCAAATTTTATTATTATCATTAACATCAACCGGGATATCAGGTTGGATCAAGGCTTTATATAGTGAACCAACAGAAAATTGACCACTTTCTAGTAATTTCCATTTGAACACATCAACACCATCCGATAATTGTATCTTGGATAATCGTAATAGTAGATTGTTCCAAGATACCAGACTAGGACCGATGAGACTTCTTCTGAAAGACACATTAGGAGGATAGTCTTCCAACACCGTGGAAATTGTATCCCCTTTATGTCTAACAATCGAATATAGAGCCGGATATTGTTCGCGAAGAGTAGATTGGCCAAGCCATCTATCTTCCCAAAACCTAATCTATGATCTATCCTTAATCTTGAAAGCACCAAAACAAAAGAAATGCTTCTTGGTGGCCATAAGACCCGCCCAAAAATGTGAATCACCGGGTTTCCAAACCACTTGAGACACAGCCTTGGACCCCACATATTTCCTCCATAACATGGTTTGCCAAACACCATCTTCTGTAAGTAGTTTAAAAAGGCATTTGCCCAGGAGTGCAGTATTTTTGACTTGCATATCATGTATGCCCAGTCCACCAAATTCCTTCGGGCGGCAAACCACATTCCATCTGGCCAGTCGATATTTCTTTTTCTCACTATCCCCTTGCCAAAAAAATCTTGAACGGAAATAATCCACTTTGGTCAAGACCCCTTTTGGCAATTGGAAGAACGAGATCATATATAGTACCATGTTAGTGAGTACTGAATTTATGAGTACTAGTCTTCCACCAAGGAATAACAATTTAACTTTCCAACTATTAAGACGTTTTTATAACCTTTCCTCAACATATTTCCATTCAGCAATTGTGAGACGCCGATAATGAATCGGTATTCCCAAATAATTGATTGGAAACTGACCCTGACCACCGCCGAAAAGTTCAGCATATAGGTGAGCCTCGTTTTGGGCCTCGCCAAAACAATACAAATCACTCTTATGGAAGTTTATTTTAAGCCCGGATAGCTGCTCGAATGCTGATAATATCAATTTCAGATTCTTAGCCTTCTCCAGATCATGTTCCATAAAAAGAATTGTATCATCGGCGTATTGAAGAATATATTTTACTACCAGGATCAATATATTATTATAACATGACAAATTACAATCTCTACCATCTCACTTCTAAATCGAAGAACTAACAAGGAACATTCCGATCCTAGCCTAGGCATAGTTCCAAATAAGTGGATTTGGTTATAGGCTAACGTCCACAACCACGTTCCAATGGCAAAACTTAACTAACTCTCATTAAGTGCTAGGTACCAAAATAAGAGATCACGTATCATAGAGATATTTTTATTGTCTTATCTAGATAACGCGGATGACTAAGAGAAGATTCGCCTTCTTATCGTTGTACATGTAGTAAGCTCCACCTTGCCCTAGCTACGTACCTCATAGACGGCCTACAGCGTTGCTTCATGCGCAATCTGTTTTGGCTGGGTTACGTGTACTGATGATGGAAGCATGGGCTGACGAAGTAGTGTTAACATACACGACAAGTGAAAGTCGTCTACTAGAACATTCTATCGCCGCCGCCCCATCAATCTTGGTTGCACTGTTCCTGCCCTTCTGCTGGTAGCAAGAAGGACACACTATGTTGGTCTTGGTCATCCTTGATGAAGGAGCATCGGTGGCAATGGACATCACACACTAATACACGACATCAGAACAATTCCAGATTATAACGTGAGCTTGGGTGCCAGCCCAAACCTAGAGAGATTGTGACCACTTTGTGCTCAATCGTAACAAAGATACCGTGAACTCCGATGCGTGCATAAAATTTTGTTAGAAAGTATAGGAGCGTGTTTCCGGTTATTTTTCCGGATACATTCCTAAGATTTTCTCAGGTAGCATGGTAACATGCCTTCTCTTCTTCACTCTGGATGTCATAAGGCTTTCGGGTGGTATTCCAATGTATATATAGACAGCAAAAGTAGCCATGAGAATTTTTTTTAAAAAAATATGGGATTATGGCCATTTATTACTTTATTGGACATGTTCACTCATGGCATAAGCCATGAGGAAATGGCGCGTCATCTGTATGAAAAAAAGATGCATCGGATAATTAAAAGTAGGTGCAGTTTTAACTTTTATGAGTGATTCACTGTTTGGGTATATATAATCCAAATTTACTATAGCAATATACATCATGTGAATACCTACCGTGCAGTTTACTGAACTGTTTGTTAACATTATCTTTTTCATATTGATACATCATGAACATGCGAAGCACTCATAGAATTGCTCAACTTATACGGTTTTGCTATTTGTAATTCAAACGAGATTTATGTAACTCTTGGATGATTTGTGGAAAGTGATTAATTAACGACTCACATTAGTATGATAAAAAACATCAACATTGACAACATCAAGACCGTGAAAGAGGCTCTCCAACGGCTATGGCTTAGGGTATGGAACGGTGCACAAGCGTCGTTGTCGGCTTGTTACCCGATCTAAACACCAGTCAGGTCATGGATTTCCACCATGGAGAAAGTCCGAGAAATATCCACACAATGCCTTCAACAAGCAAGCGACAAGTTTACCATTGCCAGGTACGACCAATGAAGGCCAAACCTACGTTTTCACCCGAATATCGAGACTCCATGCTCAAAGAGTACCACCAAAACACACGATGTCACCCAGTGTTGTCGCCCCAACTTCCCAAAAACACTTCAGCGAAGTGCCGATCACGAGGCTCACAGTCATCACAACACATGGTTTTGACGTTGACATGGCATGCAAACGAAACCGTATTTGCACTTTGTGTTACCACCGACTTTTCATTTTTTTCTTCCCTCTTGTTGGTTGCTTCCTTCTATAACATGGGCATTTCGTTGCTCTTATGTGATGTATGTATTTTATCGATATTTACTATAGTTACCGTCGCCTTAGACAATAGTACACGGCAAAAAAAGAAGTCTCAACATTCATCACTTATCCACCATAATGAACTCTGATGATGCATATATTTTTTCGAAATGGGGAGCTAAGCCCCGGCCTCTGCATCAATAGATGCACACAGCCTTTTTATTGCATTGTTCAAAAGTATCACAGTCTTACAATCATGGATCAGATAGGGTCGATACATGTATCAACCATCTAAAAATAATAAGCAGTCAAAAACTATCCATTCCGAAGTCTGCTAGTGTGCCGCCAGCATGTAGCCCGGAAATAGAAGTCCTGAGCGACCGTCAGTAGCTGGTTGCATCCAGAAATCATATCTTCCCGCTGATCCGCCGGGAGGAGGAAAGACCATAGTTGAATCCAGTGCACCGCGAGCCGAATAACCTGCAAGAAATTTGTACCCGCATGTTTTTTAAACACAATGTTATTTCTGGACGTCCAAATGGACCAACATAAAGCCGAAACACCTATACGTATTCTTGCCTTATTAATCTTATCAATCCCATTTAGCCAATTACCAAACATATTAGTAATATTGCACGGTGGGGGAATGTTATAAGCAAAGTAAACCATGAGCCAAATAATACGTGCAAAAGAACATGACAGAAAAAGATGATCTATGGACTCTTCAGAATCACAGAAAACACATTTTTTACAGCCATGCCAATTTCGTTTAGCCAGGTTATCCTTTATTAATAAAACACTAGTGTTTGTGAGACTCTAAATAAATTTATCAGGAATATCATTAAGATGAACCATCATTAGTCGCCGACACAAATGTAACCAACATGTCCATTTGTTGCCAGTCAAACTTGTTATGAAACCAATATTCAGAGGAGTTTGCGATAAGACATCAGCAACCAAGACATTCTTCCTATTAACAATATTATATAAGGACGGATACTGATGTGCTAATGATGTATCACCTAACCACGCATCTTCCCAAAAGCATACATTTTCACCGTCTCCAATTTTAAAAAAACCGACGCTGAAAAACATATCTTTCACATGCATAAGGCCCTTCCAAAAAGGTGAATCTGTAGGTTTAGCATCCACTTGAGATAACATTTTCCCCCGAAGATATTTATTTTTAAGAATTTGCTGCCACATTCCGTCCTCATTTAGAAGTTTAAATAGCCATGTGCTAAGTAGACACCTGTTTTTTATCTCTAGGACTTCAATACCAAGCCCTCCCTGATCTTTAGGACGACAAATTATATTCCATTTAGATAACCTATATTTCTTCTTGGTATCATCACTCTGCCAGAAGAATCTGGATCGAAAGAAATCCAGTCTCTTTTGAACCCCCTTAGGAATTTCTAAGAACGATAGCATAAACATGGGTAAACTAGTCAAGACCGAATTTATTAAGACAAGCCGATCCTCGTAGGATAGCAGTTTACCTTGCCAGCAACCTAGCTTAGAGACAAAACGCGCTTCTACAGGGTTCCATTCAGAGTTTCTCAATCTTCTATAATGGATGGGTACTCCAAGATACTGAAAGGGGAGAGAACCCGAACCGCAGCCAAAAATCTGCTTATATTCATGTTCCAACTCCTTTGCTTTTCCAAAGCAGAAAATTTCACTCTTATGGAAGTTGATCTTTAAACCCGGCAATTGTTCAAAGATACAAAGTATTAGCTTCATATTAACAGCCTTCTCTAAATCATGCTCCATAAAAAGTATGGTATCATCCGCATACTGAAGAATGGAGATGCCTCCCTCTACCAAATGAGGAACAAGGCTACCTACCTTACCGTCCTCCTTTGCATAGGCAATAAGAACAGCAAGCATATCAGCGACAATGTTGAAAATCATTGGAGACAAGGGATCTCCTTGTCTCAAACCTTTTCTGGTTTGGAAAAAGTGTCCAATATCATCATTGATTCTTATTCTAACACCTCCACCTTGCACAAAACATTTGATCCACTCACACCATTGAGGGTCAAAACCTTTCATACGCAAAACTTGTTGTAAAAATATGATGATGCATATATGTGTAAGCGATTTCAAAGAGATGCAAGTGGTGTTGGTGGTCCCATATTCTTTTTGAAACAAGTATTGGCCGTTGGGTAGCCTTGCCTGATGAGAACAATACCATCACGCATGGACCGACGGAAGGCACACAATGCTTGAGATTCGTCAAAATGCAAGAACGGCGAGCTACCGTGCGTGTGCAGCGCGCCAACAACTCAGATTTTTCTATGCACGAGAACATGGATGTTGTGGGGGTGGGGGGGGGGGAATAAGTGGCATCAGCAGCCACAATGTCTTCTCAGTAGAGTACGTCCATGGCTGCGCCGAACAAACTGCTCAACATGTTCCCATGGAGGCCTGTACCCGGGAACCTCCTGGCGCAAAGAGCTTCCTATTCGTGCTGACGTGCATGGCCTCGACCGTGGCCGTGCGAGCTTTCACCTCCAAATCCAATGGGAACATGAACATATCTCCTATTTTAATACGACTAAAACTCTTTCCATGTGACTTGATCATCGTGTAGCCATTTAAACTCCAACCCGATGTCTAAAATAAAATCCAACTGTTTTGGTTTGATCAGGAGTGTGGCGTGGTAGACATCTACACGGGAGACCGCGAGAGAGGTGGAATGGTAGCCGACCAGTCCGACTTTTTGAATATATGACATGCAAAAATCCACTCCAATCCGATTTTCTACAAACGATGGACGTAAATTTTATACATTACATATGTTTGTACGGTATGTCTCCTATTGTATGTATGTGCACATATGCGAGAGAGCGGAAAAATAGATTGGGTGCCAAAGATAGCTTCAAGGTCCTCCCTCCTCGATCGGACGTAGTGTACCTTGAATGACATAAAAAATCATCATAAATATATACAATTTGAGCACTAGGCTAGATCATCAATATGTTGGTATCATGTAGGATTACATTCAAAATTTTGAAGTTACTTTGTTATGTTTGTTTAAAAATTATTAGTCCAAAAGAGACAAAGACATGATGGCATTGGCCTAAAGCGTTACTTAATTGGTGTAGTACCAGGTCGATTATCATGAAAGTGATGTTGTTTTTGTCGCTGAAGTGAAGATTTCATAAGTACCAACATGACGTAAAACAGTTTCTTCGAGTCTGAAGCGAGTCAGCGGCAGTACAAGTGGATGTCAACTTCAGCATCATGAGTACATATTGGGCACTTCCCACTAGTCTTATTGTTCCAGTACACTAAGCTGGCTTTGAGCACATACTGGAAAACAAAGAACCACGTTCATAGTTATTTTCCTGGATACCCCTAATTCCCAAGGTTTACTCCAATAGCATGCACGGGACCAGACTTTCTTCTTAACTCTTGGTGTTATAAGTCTTTCTGTTGTCATATCAAGGTTATATAGAGAACGAAAAGTAGTCCTGGAGAATTAACGTGCATCACCGCTCAAAAAATGATGCACGATAAACTAGAGTAGGTGTGATATTAATTTGCAAGTGAAATTAATGCTATCAACTGTAATTACTTGTAGGCTTTAACAAGACATTTTTTGTTGGGCATATAAAATCCATTTCTGCATAACAATACACTACCTCCCGGCCCTAATTTGAATACCTACCACACTTACAGCTCACTAGACTGTCTTTAGACACTAAATGTTTCATATTTTACATGATGTATATCTAAATTACTCTTAGAAATTTGTAACCCAAAATATCAAGTAAGAACAACATAGATCCTGAAGAGAAAGTTGCGATAAGCACAACCAACAAACAGTATACTGAGAAATATTAGATTGACCTTTTCGCAAACCAACATGATGAGAATTTCTTTTAGTTTGGCCTTTCTAATTCTATTTTTGTGGACCTTTTGGGTTAAACTTCTTACAATAACATTTATGAAGGTAAAAAATTTAGGAAATTTCTAACGAAATATGGTAATCTCGGCCAAAGATTGAAATTTCAGATTCTGAATTTGCCCGTGAGTTTGTAAGATAACTCTAGTTTCATGAAGTGTGATGGTGACATGAAACAATATTTCGTGCAGTTTACGAAAACTACTAGCTTTTTGCACTAAAATACCAATCTCAACCATGAAAAAGATCATGAAATCCTGATAATTCAAGTTCAAGAATTCATAGTTGGAATGACATGCTAAAGTGACTTGCATTTGTTGCAACATTTGAACATACAGCTCTCAACTGAAAGTTTCTTTTACGAAAAGGAAAATTGAGAGTGAACATTTCAAATAGAAAAAATATCAAACATTCGTGTTCACCTTTAGTTGCACATCCTTTCTATAGAATTATATTGCTTTTAGTTCTAGGATATTCTTATGAAAGTTAGCAACCACTTTCTAAAGGAAAATGCTACGCGTCAACTAGCTAATGCATCTGTTAGTTTTATTACCGAAGCATGCATGGGCCCCAATTATTGCTGCAAAAATGGGCCATTGCTGCAAAAATATTTGAGCGTAACAATTTGTTATGTATGTAGCATTTTTCAAAAATGCAACATCATTTTGCTACATTCTTTAATGAATCCGTAAAAACTTATGAAGTGTAGAAAAAACATCACAGCATGTGGGACACTTCAATGGTGCAAAAAAATCAACAACATATGCAACAAATCCTCGTTCATCACCCCCCAAAAGATGCTAAAGAAGTTGTCCTTTGCAACAAAAAAATGCACCCAAAAAAACATATCTAGTGAATCCAACATTATTAAAACATGTTTGCAATATTGAATGAACTTTTTGTAGCAGCATCTAGGATAGCATTGTAGCATTTTACAAGTGGATGGAGAACAAAAAAATAGACGAGTTTGTAGCAAATCACAACAGATACATAACATCGACAAGAATCCCCCAAAATCTGACCTTCATCGTCGACCAAGGACACACCGCTTGCGCCGATTCAAGCTCGTTGACAACGAATCATCCACACTTCAGGCTAGTTGGAGATAGATCGTCTAATCCCCGACCAATTCATAGGCAGACTTCTCCTCTTCTCCAACATGGTGACCTGTGGAGTTTTGGATCCCTTCCGACCTCTACCATGGCATCCATGGCTACCTTGTTGTCACTGATATGCACTTGGAGTCAGAGAGATAGAGAAAGGAGACATGTGAGAGGTGGTGCATGAATAATATCCCGACGATTGAGTTAGGTGCACACAAGGACTTGAGACTGGAGCACCTCTTTGAGAGGAACCATGGCGGCCCAAAAACTTCACCGTGGAAACGCTCGTCGTAGGACACACGGTAGTGGTGCTCCGCCTTGACGGCACACTCCGCTGACCTGCATCTAATTCGATTTCTTTTCATGGTAAGGTGAGAAGAAAAGAAACGTGAGTTGAGCGTCTTATGTGTGCAAGGGTAGAAACAAGAGCTGATTGATCCGCCAATTGCGGTAAGCTTTTTCATTTTCTAAGATATTAACTTCACCACCACGCTCAACCATAGAAGAGAAATATGTAGCTTAAAAATATTGAAGTGTTATAGCCTTGATATATTAATTAACACAAGGCAATTGTTAATTATCTTTCCAAATATTTACACACAAAGTTTAAACCGGTTTTTCTTATTGAGAAGTCCATATTACCCCCTAAACTTGTCCCAAAGTTCAGTTTAAAACTTTCATCTTTGATTGATCCTTTGATAAACACCATACAACGTATGAGCATTCTCCTCGCCTATTTTAGCCTCCTCCTAGAAAAAAGCTAGAATGGAGAGGCAGACACAGTAGATCTTGTGGAACTTAACCCAAGCCCTAATGGTGGTGGCCTGGCCAATGGCGGGCAACATCTCACGGCCTGGGAAAGGATAGTCAGTGGCCTTAGCAGGATCCAACAACCCCACGATCTGACTGTCCAACGATGGAGACAACTGCCCAATTGGCATGGGGAAGTCACATAATTAACCATCAGGTGGCTTACGAATGGTGGAATGCAGCAACGATGAAGATTACTGGGATGGGATCGGTACACACGATGTATCTAGGTTTGGATCCTCTCTGGAGGTAAAGACATACTCCTACTATTATTGGATTGACTGTAAGTCGATTATAGGGTTTCGCCGACTAAGCTTTGTGCTAAAGAGGTGAGTTGTAATTTTTTGTTGCTCATGCCCTCTAAGGCGATCCTAGTCGTTCTTATATACACGGTCAACTTAGGGTTTACAAGTTTGGGTGGTGGTTTCCTTGTTGGAGCCACTACTTATCTTGCACATTAAGTTTGTAGCGTTGTCTCGCTCCAGTACTAGATGGACCGACATAGGGGTAAGCCGAACTAGGTCATCGTGTAAAAGCCTACCAAGAGGGTGGATTCCATGAGTCGGCCATGGGTCCCTTTGGCAATGTGGGCCTCCTTGCTCTTGTGGGTTGTTTCCTCCTTGTGGGCCTACATCTTAGGTATTCCGTCATCACCAATCGATAGCAGCATTTCTTGCATGAACATACCAGGAGAGGGGGCGAGGTCAATGGCTTTCCTAGTGCAAGAATGTACACATTTGGGGCACACACAAATACATTTATTTTCTCCCCCACGCGAGAGCAGCCTCTGCCTCCCAGATACAGCCTTTTCAGTCCCCCTCCTCCCTCCATACAGCGGCCACGCCAGATAGAGGAGTGGGGACTCGTCCTCTTCATCGTTTGCCTTTTTGTAGACCTTTTTTTCTTGGTTTTTTCTCCCTAGTGGCATCGACAAGGTGGAGGCAACGATGACGTGTTGGAATAAGGTCTCTTTGGCCTCTCTTTACCTCGTGCGCGTCCGATTCAGAGTCAACTAAGGGCCCATGTGGGTTAGCGTCGCTGGATCTGTTGATTCTCTTTGAATGTTGGCAATTAGTGTCTCTATCAAGGGGACTTCTTCTGGCAGTGGGGATCTACGTATCGTCAAGGAGCTTTATCGACTATTACTTCTTACTCTTCGTTTCCGGAATAGATGTGGTCTTCTATACCCGTTCAATGACTTTTCGTCCGCAACCAATAACGTTAGGCTGTCTCAGGGAGGATTGGCAGCAGCAGTGCACCGTCGACACGGTCTGGAGGTTGAAGACGAAGGGCATCTCAATTTGTTGTAATTTTCATTTTTCTTGTGGTGCTTTGTACTGTCATATGTTTCTTTTAATGTCATGGTCTTGTACGAAAAAAAGTGATGTAGGCAAGTACATAAACATTGTATAGAGAAACGCTGACATGACAACGAAAACCATGTCCAACGGTGGAAGGGGTAATGCCGGATTTTTTTTGAAGTTCAAGTGTGAAATTCATACTAAATGAAGATGAAGGTTGTAATATGAACTCCGGGACATGTTTACGGGGTAAATTGGACTTCTCTATGTTTCTAACATTTTCAGTGACTCTGCTGACCGACAACATCATCATTACGCTAGAATAGAATCCGCATTGTTCACCAATCCGTTAATAGTAACCAGCATTAAAATTTCCACTCCAGTGACATCAAGGAAAAGCAAGTTTGACATGTTGCAGCTGTAGACATCTGACAAGCGACAACTAAATTCGTGTTCCCAATACCGCTCATTCCCAAGGTTTTCACACTAGGATTATTTTCTCTTCCAAAGATATGAAACTTGGATAAAAAGCAGAGATATTCCAAACAGGCAATGAGTCTACAACTTTCTACCTTTTGCTACTCCCTCAGACCCATATTACTTGACTTGGATTTGTTAAAATTTGGATAAACCTGTATACTAAATAGTGTTTAGATTCATCCAAATCTAAACAATTTCAGTCAACTAATATGGGTCGGAGCGAGTATTTTACTCCCTCTGGCATCTATGTATCGTGGGATCAGTTCAGATTAGACAGTGGAAGCCATTTTCTGTTGCATATGGAGAGGGAAAAAGAACGAATACATGATGAGTCCGGCAACAAGTACGTGGGCACATGACTTTCCATGGAGAGTGGAAGCCTTAAACAAAGAGTTAAACAAGTGTCCCGGCATTTGAACATAGAGATCTTAGTTTCCCTTGAATTTGTTAGGAGCCAATTGATATGGAATAGTTCAAATTGTAAGAGAAAATGCTCATGCATTCTTATTCGCAGTGTGTATCTATGTTTCAAGAAATGTTTTCCTTTCAATACTACGTAGGATATTGTGAAAAAGTAATCAAAAACATGTTTCTAAAGATTCCAACTACACAGCCACACTCAAACACGCGGAGAAGAGTATGATCTAGCCTTACAATTCAAGTGTTAGAAATCAGATATATTGATTAACACAATGAAATTGTAAATCATCTTTCTGAATCTTTACACATCATGTTCTGGGTTTTTCTCTTTTTCTTACATTCCTGAACTGATACCCTTTAGTCTTGACAGTAAAATCGAATCATCATTGTCACCGTTCTATTTTCTTGACGACAAGCTGCCATTGAAGACAAATTACAAAAGACAGCTACATTTTCTTTCCCAATGTTACTCATCCTGAAAAGTTTTCACACTCAAATGTAGGCTTCGGTAAAAGGAGAGAAAGACCAGGGAATAGGAAAAAATGTCTACAACTTACTATTTTTACTACTTGGGCTACATCACTCACTGCTTCGCATCCAAGTACATCATGTGGATCAGATTAGATTAGTGGTATATGTGGAGAGGAAAATATATAAAGAAATGATGTCGGAGTAGATTTTTCTGTTGCGTCATACTCCAGTTGTCTAGAGTACAGAACTAGGGTACCCTTTTAAAATACTCCAGTTGTCATCTGAATACAATAAGAAAACAAAAGGGGAAACAATTAACACCTAAAAAGTCCGCCACCGACTGATTGCCTAGAGGTGCCAGTACTAGGTCCTCTTTCGCGCTTCCCCTTCCCATCACCGCAAGTGCCTAGATATGCAATAAGTCATTAGTGCACACTCAAGTAAATCAATGTCAAAGAGGGTATAACTCGTTTATATCAAAGATCACATCATTGGGGCAGAGTAAAATAAATCAATACACATGGATGTCTTAGCAAATTCAACAACAAGACGAAAAACCATTTTGTGAGCCTCAATAATTCAGATACTAATTACATGATTGCTACTGAGAAGAATGAGGAGGAGGTATCGTATCACAGGTAGAAGGAAAGAATCACTAATATAAATATATAATGGGTACAAAGAGAGACCTATGTGCAATCATACTATAAAAGTTTAAGAGCTATGAAAAAAGTTTAATTGAACTAGGCAAAAAAAAAGGTATAAAGTTTGCTCAAAGAGTATTTTTTGACATAAAAACTTACCTGGGCAATCCATGTGAAAAAGCTATTTTTTTGGATGCCGCCTATTCATAATTAATTAGATCAAGCCCAATAGCATGGAGCTAGACATTCCCTTTCACCTTTACTACTATTAGATAGCAAAGATATCCAAGCAGATGGAGATATGTAGATATATATAGAGAGAAAGAAAATGAAGTTGTGAATAAATGATGCAGTTTTTCAATGAAGACCAAATATTTTTTTGGTAAACAGAATTATCGAATTGATAGTCTAATCAGTTCATCCAAAAGTCCTAACTGTTGGGTAAGAGATGGCGGTATATATATTTCAACACACACCCTCACGTCAAGTCGGGACATACAAGTAGACCATAGCCGTCAAAGACCTTAGACGTGGGGTCGATGAAAGGCCGCAACTATTTTAGATTAATAGTGCGTAACCTGGGTCTTGAACTTGAGATCTCAAGGCTCTCATACCATATTGAATTGCATGTACTAGCCAACTGAACCAAAAGTCCAAACTGATGAAAAAGTGCTAGCTATATATTTATATTCTTAACACTCTCCCTCAAGTCTAGACTATTT
Source organism: Avena insularis (assembly GCA_023614405.1). Classification (NCBI taxonomy): domain Eukaryota; kingdom Viridiplantae; phylum Streptophyta; class Magnoliopsida; order Poales; family Poaceae; genus Avena; species Avena insularis. Next base: position 39,554,681 of record CM042691.1, on the reverse strand, counting down.
TAGTCATCATTGTGGGTTCAATGTAGGCCACATAATATTTTTTAACTGCGAGTAGGGTCTTGAACTTGCGACCTCGCTCTGATACCATATTGAATTGATAGACCAGCCAGTTCATCCAAAAGTTCAAACTGTTGGAGAAGGGCTGGCGGTATATATATTTAACTGCGAGTAGGGTCTTGAACTTGCGACCTCGCTCTGATACCATATTGAATTGATAGACCAGCCAGTTCATCCAAAAGTTCAAACTGTTGGAGAAGGGATGGCGGTATATATATTTCAACAAGAATATATTAATCTCAAGATGATACAAGTTACACGTGTTATCTACACCAATATGATATCAAGATTTAACCTAGACATTGATGATGCATACATCCAAATTATTACAAACAAAAAATAACAATCGACATAACAACTACGACCAATAATGATGGCAACCCAAAAGTAAGGCAGATGTACTTGGACAAAAACATCACCGGATCCAACCATCGAGAATAGATCATAGGTTCCTTCAATAAGGAATGTCGTGTGGGTGGCGTCATTGTGTGCTTCAACCAATGAAGTTTGACCTAAAGCTTTCACCCCTCAAGTTCGATACTCAACACTCAAAGAGTGCCACTTAACCAAACTTGTCCTGCAGTGCCACCACTTGTCGATCAATCATCGCACAACGCTACACGCACAGTTCTTTAAGGATTTAATAAAACAGATCATGTTAGTTATGAACATTCCAATTCATCAAGATGTTAGTGGGTACACTTGCTTCACAATATTGTGTGTCTACGTCCCTAGATATAGTTATAACCGTGATCTATGTTTTACATCATGAAAGATGGAAGTACTCATAGAAATTGTGAACCTAAAATATCCATGGGAAGCAATTTTCCTAAACATAGTTAGGAATACTAATAACTAATATGAAGTAGATAGACCCATGGATCGAAGATTATTATTTTTAGCTATACTACTCACAACTATGATTCTTTTTTAGCCAAGTGACGCGGTATATGGCTAACAATGCCACCAATATTACCACAACATATCATGTGGTTTGATAAAATGAATAGCACTCAATTACAATGTTCAGCCACACGTTGAACAGTTAGAACTTGATAGTTATTCAAGTCATATGATTCATAGTTATGGTGACAAGCACAAAAAAAGTTTTGTGTCCCTAAGTGTTACAATCAAATATGTTGATTAACACAACAAAATTGTTAATCATATTTCTGAATCTTTACACGTTAAGTTGATCTCGGTTTTTCACATTCGCCATCTTGGCTAACATGATATCCTTTGACACTAAAGTAGAATCCTAATTGTACACCTTTCACTTTTTATGAGCTTTGCTGCTGATAGAAGATGGCGTCCATGCTGCATAATTACAAGGTATTTTGGATAATCAAGTTTGAGCTGCTGAACAGGTAGACATTTGGTGAGCAAGAGTTAAATTTGTTATCCCAATGCCCCTCATTCCCAAGGTTTTTTGGCTGAAAAACGTAAACTTAGTTAAAATAGAGAATTTCCAACAAGCAATGCGAAATATAGTCTACAACTTTATGTTTTTTCACTACATGCACTCTGTCACCGAATGGTTGGCATCCAAATACATCATGGGGATCACATCACGTTATTGGTATATATGGAGGCATTATGTGTCAGACAAATATACCCTCCACATGATATTTTTGTTGCATTGTGGTTATTGGGACTACAAAGCTAGGAAGCCATTTTAATTACCAAGCATAGTGGAAGCAAATAGAACACTACTTATAAAAGCGTGTGGCACAAAATCATTTTTACCTCCTAGAGATAGCAATATTAGGTTAGCCCCATCATCTTTAAGCTCCTGGCCACTCAGTACCAAGTAGCACATTTGTCCCATGTGTATGTACTGCAGTTGATCGATTATTTAGGAGTTAAATGACAGGAGAATCAAGTGAAAAATGCATTTTCTTCAGTTTATTATTCGAGAACCGACTTGCGAAATGTTGGTGGCAGAGTTTGTCTTACACTAAAAAACGAAATCACCGCCCCTAGTTGATGTAGCTATGGCACTTTCAAAACATATGATTGCGTATACATTTTCTATCAGAAGGAAGAATTTTATGATCTATCTTAACTGTATATTTCTCTTCTAAAAGGAAGACTTGTAGAGCCTCTTCATCGAGGGTAAAAACCCAAATGCGTTAAGTTTTTAAATAACTTAGTCAGACTAAAAAACTTAACATCCAAATATACATAAGAAAGCAAAAGGAACATAAATTGCATCAACAAGCATAAGAACAATCAAATTTTAAAAAGTTGCTTTCCATGCATAGAAACTTTCCCTACAAACCAGATTTCCCTACACAACCAGCCAGCCACAGCCAAACAAACACGCCCTACTAAGTCCTCCGCAGCCTAATTGCCTAGAGGTAGACGCAAAGAGCTCTAACAACATAATTACCTTTTGCATACTTGTGAATCACATAACTTCTGTGAGCTATGAAAAACACTGTGCAAAGTTTTCTCAAAGAGTTTATTGACATATAAACATTTAACTATGACCAGACATGCCACACAAGGTACTTTGCCGAATGCCGACCAGTCATAATTAATTAGATGAAATTCAGTAGCATGGAACCGGATGTTCTTTTCTTCACTTTTACTACTAAATGTAAAACACTACCAACGGGTACACAAACAGATAAGATAGTTCTTTTGGCAAAAAAAGTTAAGATAGCATATACGGAGAGAGGAATTGTAGAGAGAAGTCCATATTACCCAGTAAACTTGTCCCAAAGTTCACTTTACAACCCTAATCTCTTTTACAGCCCTAATCTCTTGATAAAACTTCAACCCTGAATTACAAAAATCGTTCAGAAGTACCCCTCACACTATTTGGATTGGTTTTAATTTGAGCCATTTTTCTTGACATATCAGCCCCTTTCCCTATCCAGTTAATTTGAGCCATTTTTTCTTGACATATCATCCCCCTTTCCCTATCCAGTTCAGTGTAGTGTGGTTTATTTCCGATCAAAATTCTTTTGGCAAGGGGATATGGATAAGTACTGGTTGGATAAGTTGAGTGTTTTGTTGCCCCAAAGATCAGGGTGGGCTAGGTATTCATGATCTTGATGTTAAAAATATTGTCCTAGGTAAATGTCTCTTCATGTTACTTACGTAAAAGGGGTATGCTAAACTCTCCTTACAATAAAATATGTTTCCTCGAAAGCGTTGTCCCAAGTCTACTGAAAACCCAAGGAATCGCATTTCTAGGCTGGTCTGATGGCAATGAATAAAAAAAAATTCTGCTTTGTATTGTTTTCTATTAAGGATGGTTCTAAGATACGTTTCTGGGAGGATAAGTGTCTTGAAAATACTACTCTCCGGAAACAATACCATGCTCTATACAATATTGTTCATCAATCACAAGGGTGATACAATCATCACAGTAATGGAGTATTCTCCTCCAAATGTGACGTCCAGAAGAGATTTAATTGTTCATAGGCTAGTATCTTGGAATGCATTGCTTCGGTGGTTGGATTTAGTCCATTTATCGCCACAAACTGATGAGTTCGGTGGAATCTCCATGAGCGTGATGAATTCTCTGCTGATTCCATGTACAAGGCATTGATTCAACCAGATGTGCCAGTCGACAGCAATAAGAAAATCTGGAAGATGAAAATCCACTAAGGATTAAAATCATTGTGTGGTATCACTAGTGCAAAAAGGTTTAGCAGTGATGGGCCAGGAATCAACATCGCCGGCGATAGAGGCATTAGTCAGCAGTATACAGTCACGAATAACACCTTACTGCTGACATCGGTATAACTCATGGGTTGTGCACTCGCACGGATGAGAGATACACATCATATATCCATATTATAGAAGTAGCATAATGCATGATAGCTTGGCAACTAGATATAAGATTTTTGATTCCTCACTAGTGCAGAACGGCCCATATGTCCCGGTTGGTAAGGGCCTTTAGTCCCGGTTCCCCAACCGGGACGGAGCAATCGGGACTAAAGCCCCAACTTTTAGTCTTGGTTGCCCCACCAACCGGGACAAAACAACATACACGTGGCCGCTGCTCCGTGCGAGGGGGAGGACGCGGCAGAGATTTGGCACATTTCTCTGCCGCGGCAGAGAATTCATTTATGTTGTTTTATTTTTTATTTAGTGTTTTGCACTCGTCAATGAAGGAACCATTATATTACACAAGATCATCATGACAATATAGATCCAAGTGTCGAACATATTACATTCGATACACGGAGTTCATGTACTACATACAAAATAAGCTCTTTGTACAATCCCTATTGTATATACACACCCGTATAGTATTCTCCTTTTGGGTCTAGGATTTCTGCATCAAGAATCCCGCCAATTCCTGCTGAATTGCTCGTACGCGATCCTTTGGCAGAAGACCGTCCCGTAGACATTCGATCTGATTTAAAAACGGAGTCAACCTATATGAATGAAACTAAACACAATTTGATGGTAATTAAAAACTATAGGAATTGTTTACGTACGTTAAGTTGCTCTAAATTTCTTCCCTTCTCATAGCACGTATGACGGATGAACTCGCAAACATAGTATCCACATAAATTGTTTCTGGTCCCTGCGCCAGGCACTTTACGAGAACATAGTTCAATCAAAATAATTATCAAGCATGATAATAACAGTATCAAAACTAGAATCAAAGAGATGCGCAGATATAGCTAGTGGTGCTTACATCTAGTGATTTAAATGTAAGCTCCTCTTTCCAAACACCCCTAGCCTTCTTGGTGAACTGTTTTCAAGCGCTGTCTGGCGAAGAAAACGAACAAAAGAAGTTATTAATTACTTGATATCATAAAATTTATGAATGTTGCCGATATAGTGTCATAATGATTAGAATTACCGCTGGAGAATCATCTGCATGTCCTTCCACGTCTCAAGGGTTTATGTTTCGAGTCCATGACTAGTACACGCCCTTTGACAGGTTGAATGATTAACAGAATATAGTGGAAGCTGCGCATGCATAACTCATCAATTATATACTTAACGTCGAGTAAGAGAAATAGAAAGTGTATAAATAGTATTTCCCTTCTGGTTTCTTGAAACCTTAACGCGTGTACGATATTATCCTCCGTATCCTAGGGCTTTGTTTTGAGATTAGCTTGATGAACCCAATATGGGTCAATGAACCCAATGTCATAGATTTGTCCTCTGCTGCATTTGAAAATCTTCATTCTGCATATTATAGTATGATTATATACATGCAATAAACGAGGTGAGATAGCTAGAGACTAAATTAATTACAGTATTAGTACTTACAGACAATAGGCACTGATGATCGATTTGTCCAAGGCGTCTTGATTGAATAATTAAAATAGTTCAACAAATTCAATGGATATCATGTCATCTACTTCTTTTCCATAATGCTTTTTTGTAACCCTCAGCATTATCCAGTTAGCCCTGGCCTTTGTGGCATGCATGTACCAGTTATGCAATCTTCGTATTTTTGTTGGAAGATTATTTATCTCCTCAGGTTTGACGAGAGGTTTGTCGTACTGGTATTTGTATGCTATTTCACCCACGGGGAAGTACTGTAACTGGGATAAGTAGTGGGCAATACTCATATCTTGAGCAGCGGCAGCTTCTCCGTGTTGGAATTATGCCCTAGAGGCAATAATAAAGATGTTATTATTATAATTCTTATTCATGATAAATTTTATATTCCATGCTAGAATTGTATTAAGCGGAAAATTTAATACTTGTGTGGTTTGTGAACAACACCGTGTCCCTAGTACGCCTCTATGGACTAGCTCATTGATTAATGATGGTTAAGGTTTCCTAACCATAGACATGAGTTGTCGATTAATAATGAGATCATATCATTGGGAGAATGATATGATGGACAGACCCAAACTAAGCGGAGCAATTAGATCGTGTCATCGTGTTCATCTTTGCGAAGCTTTTCTTATGTCAAATATTGTATTCCTTAGACCATGAGATAATGCAACTCCCTGGTATCGGATGAAAGCTTTGAGGTCATCAAATGTCATCCTATGAGAGGGTGATCATAAAGGTGTCTCTCAGGTGATCGGAAAGTACCTGTTGGGTTGTATGTATCGAGATGGGATTTGTCCCTCCCAAGTCAGAGAGATATACTTCGGGCCCACTCGGTAATCGATATCAACACCGCTTGCAAGCATGTGGTTAAGGAGTTAATCACAAAGTGATATCGGATTACGGAACGAGTAAAGTACTTGTTGTGAACGAGATTGAACTAGGTATGATGGTACCGGAGATCAAATCTCGGGTAAGTAAAATATCGCGAGACGAAGGGAATATATATATGGGATTGAATGAATCCTGGCATCGTGGTTCATCCGATATGATCATCGATGAATGTGTGGGAGTCAATATGGGTTTGCAGACCCTGTTGTTGATTATTGATATAAGATCATGTCTGCATATTCTCGAACCCGAAGGGTCACACACTTAACGTGTCTTGACGCTAGGATAGATTGGATAATTGGTTTATGAGTTTTTGTTCGGAGTCTCAGATGGGATCCGGGACATCACGAGAGGTTCCGAAATGGTCCGGAGAATAAGATTCATATAATGCTTTGTTTGGATGCACAGAATTGAATTCAGGAAATGAATTAGGCAGGAATTCTAAATCCTACCCAGAAAGGAAATGGTTGTCAATTTGAATTCTATTGTTTGGTGGCTTAGAATTTACCCGTGGAATCAGAGGGTGGTAACCAATTTTAATTCCTGTTTGGATGTACAAACCATAGAATTGAATATTTTTTGTTTTAGATAATATATACTTATGTACATATATGAATAGTAGCATGCATATATTAAAATATATATATATTACACATACTAACATTGCTTCCTGACGCCATTGCCACGGCACCGAGCGCTCATAGGATCAAATGGAATGCGGTGTCTACTGCCAATCTAACGGCAAAAGATTCTAAAGCACCGAGGATTCAAATCATGGGATGGGATGCCGGTCTTAATTCAGTATGGCAGAACATACAAATTTACATGGCCTTAAATCAGATTTAGTCTACTACACTTGTTGCACAAAGTAGGATGCATGAAAAACTTGATAATACTCCTCTTGCTCATCTGATCCCTTGATAATATATACTACATGCACAAAGTAGGATGGCCGAGAAACTGCAAACAACAAATTACATCAGTTATTGGAGAAAAATATTATACTGTAGTTGACATATATTATCCTCGTGGAGTCATAGTGCTCAGTATATTTGTACAACATCACATCGAACATCAAAAGTAGAATTTTTATACCTCAAATTCCCCTCGGCTGCTACTAGTTGTCAATAGAATCTACTATTTCAAAGAGAACAAACAACATTGGGTAGGCTGTTGCACAATTGTTGGGGAAGAAGGTTGAAAGGAGAGGACAGGGACGGCCATGGATGGGCAGGAATCGTTCAGCATTCAATGGTAGCTATTTCCACCGCCGCCTTTCACCCTTCCTCCTCCGTCGCCATTGACTATCCCGCGCTGGTCTACACGTCTCCACGTTAGGGTTCAGTGGGCAGGGAGGGGGCGGCCAGGTGTAGGGGGCATGGAGGGAGCTCACGGCAAGGAGGAGATGCAAGGGAGGGGCAACCATGGGGGAGATGGACCGGGGAGGACGGGGAGGACATGGAGGGTGCTCTTACCAGCGCCGCCGCCGCCGGTCTGCAGGTTGTCTGTCTCCAGGTCACGAGTGGGAGGACACGAGCGAGACATAGGAGTTCTTGAGCGGTACCGCTTCTGGCGATTCCACAGCCTTTCCGAGGTCTCGACCTCCGAATCGATCTAAGGAGAAAACTCAAGCGACTCCCCCACGCGCGGAATTGAACCCGATTTCCATCTGTTGGTTTCCAGCCCACCTAAACGGCGGAATTATAGGCCCCAATTCCAATTCCCTAATTCCAGGCCTAATTCAGTGCAACCAAACACAGTGTAAGGCAATGCAGTTTTTGGAGTTCGGAATTGTTTCGGGTTAATCGGTATTGTACCGGAAGCTTCTAAAACCTTCCGGAGTGGGACCAACGTGGCCCCACTTGCCGGGAGGGGGCATGGGCCTATGAGGGAGTGCCCTGGCTGCAGTGGGCCAGGGGCACAAGGCCCCATAGCGCCCAGCCGGCCAAACCTAGGGCAAACCCTAGGGGAGCTTCTAGAAGGGAGGGGGAAACTTGCCCCCCACTCCTTCCTCCTTGGCCGCCGGCCTAGGGCTTGGGGGAGGGGCTAGGGCTGGCGCCCACCCCTCTATATAAATAGGGCTAGGGGTGCACCCTCCCCCTACACCTCCTCCTCAACCCTAGCCGCCCCTCCTCTCTCTCCCTCCCGACTGCGCGTAGGCGAAGCCCTGCCGCAGAAACTCTCCACCGCTTGCACCGCGCCGTCGCGTTGTAGATCCAATCCATCTCTCCACCCCACTTTCTGGACCGAGGAAGGATGAGACATCGAGGTGCCGCACGTGTGCATCTCTCGGAGGCATCGCCACTTGTGGTGCTAGATCGGATCGGATCGCGAGGAGGATAAGCGAGTATGACTACATCACCCACGTTCCGTCGAACGTTCCGCTGTGCGAATCTTCAAGGGTACGAAGATCTCATCTATCCCCCCTCGTTGTTTGCATCTCCTAGATTAGATCTTGGCTTTCCCTTTCGCATCCGTAGAAATTTTTTGATTTACTATGCTGCGAAACCCTTCAGTGGTATCAAAGCTAGATCTATGTGTAGATGTGTTTCACGAGTAGAACGCAACATGGTTTTTACGGGCGTTGATGTTTTCTGTTGCAAACCTCTTGTTTGTGTACTTCTTATGACGCGGGATAGTGAGATTGAAACGGTCCAGGCCAACTTTACGCGACGTCGTTCGCGAGACCGGCTCCGCACTTGACGTGGCTTGTTCCACACATGCGGCTGGTGGATGCCTGTTTCTCTCACTATAGTTGTCATGGGATTTACACCGGAGTTTGGCAACCATAATATCACCATTGTGGCTTTCCGTAGGTAAGAATCGTGCTTAGCTTGCTACTCCCATAAGCCACGTAAAACTTGCAACAACAAAGTAGAGGCGTCTAACTTGTTTTTGCAGGGAGTGTTTTCTGTGATATGGTATGGCCCAAGATGTGATGTGTATGTTGTATGCAATGATCATGTTTTGTAATGTTTCACGACTTGCATGTCGATAAGTACACAACCGGCAGGAGCCATATGGTTGTCTTTATAATTGTGTATGACCTGTGTGTCAACTTCTTATACGCCATGTAATAGTTTCACTTTATCGCTAAGTGGTTAGCAATAGTTGTAGTTGCTATTCGTGGTGGAGGCAATCATGGTGGAGTGATGGAGATCATGCCGACACGCACAAGATGGAGATCATTGCGCGAAGATTGGCTATACCATGTCACATAAAGTTATATGCATCTGATGTTTATCCTTTTATGTATCTTATTATGCTTAGATCGCGACGGTAGCCTTATAAGATGATTCCTCACTTAAAGATCAAGATAAAATTGTGTTCTCCCCATGTATGCACCGTTGCGAAAGTTCGTCATGTTCAAGCATCACGTGATGATCGGGTGCTATAAACTCTATGTTCACATACAACGGGTGCAAGCTAGTTTTGCACACGCGGAAATACTTGGGTTTGACTTGACGAGCCTAGCATGTACAGACATGGCCTCGGAACACAAGAACCGAAAGGTTAAGCATGATTCATATGAATGATATGATCGACACTTCGTTGTCCACCATTGAAACCACATCTCTTCTCGTGAAGATCGGATTAGGTGTGGTGAATTTGGATCATGTTCACTAAACAACTTGAGGGATGTTGAATTTAGTGGGAGTTCATCTAGTAATTTGATTAAGATTGAACTAGTTATCATGAACATAGTCTAATTTGTACTTGCAAATATTGTAGATCAAATGGCTAAGTCCAACTTCAACTTCAACGTTTTTGCTGAGAAAGAAAAGCTTAGAAACAATGGGTCTAACTTCACCAACTGGTTTTGCAATCTGAGAATCATTCTCGCTGGCGGACAAAAGGACTATGTCCTTGAAGATGCGCTAGGTGAAGCCCCTGCTATAGATGCACCGGCTGATGAGAAAGTTGTTTATCAGTCGCGCAAAGATGATTATGGTGTGGTTAAGAGCACCATGTTGTTTGCTATGGAATCGGACCTTCAAAATCGTTTTGAAGATTACCCCGGGCCCTATGAGATCCTCGAGGAACTAAAAACTATGTTCCATACTCAGGCCCATTCTGAGAGATATGAGATCTCTGAGAAATTCTTTAACTGCAAGATGGAGGAAGGGAGTTCCGTTAGTGAGCACGCCATTAAGATGTCGGGCTACACTCAACGCCTTGAGCAACTGGACTGCAAGATTCCAGAGGAGATCAAGATTGACAGGGTTCTACAATCACTCCCTCCCAGCTACAAAAGTTTTGTAGTGACTCATAATCAGATTGGTTCCACTGATACGATCACCGAGCTCTTCGCTAAGCTAAAAGCTGCGGAGGTGGATATCAAGAAAGATAATCATGTGTTGATGGTCAACAAGCCCCCTAGCTTTAAGAAAGGTAAGGGTGCAAAGAATACCTTCAAGAAAGGTAGCGGCAAGCGCGTTGCCCCTGCTGAGAAGAAGCTCAAGTCTGGACCTAAGCCGGACACTGAGTGCTTCTATTGAAGGACAAGGGTCACTGGAAGCGCAACTGTCCGAAGTACTTAGCGGACAAGAAGGCTGGCACCATCAAATGTATATTTGATATACATGTTATTGATGTTTTCCTTACTAGCCCTCGTAGTGCACGGTATTTGATCTGGTTCGTTGCTAATATTTGTAACTCAAACAGGAGCTACGGAATGAACGGGCGGCTGCGAGGATGAGGTGACGATGCGCGTTGGCAACGGATCAAGAGTTGATGTGATGGCCGTCGGCACGCTCTCCTTAGTTTTACCTTCGGGATTAGTTTTAAACCTCAATAAGTGTTATTATGTGCTTGCGTTGAGCATGAACAACATATCTGGATCGTGTTTATTGCAAGACGGTTATTCATTTAAATCTGAGAATAATGGTTGTTCTATTTATATGAGTAACATCTTTTATGGTCATGCACCTGCTGTGAATGGTTTATTTCTTCTGAATCTCGAAAGGGATGAAACACACATCCATAACATTGAGGCTAAGAGATGCAAAGTAGATAGTGATAATACTACTTATTTGTGGCACTGTCGTCTAGGTCATATTGGTGTAAAGCGCATGAAGAAACTCCATTATGATGGAATTTTGGAGTCTCTTGATTTTGAATCATTTGACACATGCGAACCATGCCTCATGGGCAAGATGATCAAAACCCCGTTCTCCGGAATAATGGAGCAAGCAACGGACTTGTTGGAAATCATACATACCGATGTATGTGGACCGATGAGTGTTTCGACACGCGGTGGATATCGCTACTTTCTCACTTTTACCGATGACTTAAGTAGATATGGGTATATCTATTTGATGAAACATAAATCTGAAACATTTGAAAAGTTCAAGGAATTTCAGAATAAAGTGGAGAACCATCGTAACAGAAAAATTAAGTTTCTACGATCCGATCGTGGAGGTGAATATTTGAGTTATGATTTTCTCACGCATCTTAAAGCAAGCGGAATCGTTTCGCAACTCACGCCACCCGGAACACCACAGCGCAATGGTGTGTCTGAACGCCGGAATAAAACTCTATTAGATATGGTCTGATCAATGATGTCTCTTATGATTTGCCGTTATCATTTTGGGGTTATGCATTAGAAACCTCTGCATTCACTTTAAATAGGGCACCATCTAAATCCGTTGAGACGAAACCGTATGAACTGTGGTTTGGTGCTAAACCTAAGTTGTCGTTTCTTAAAGTTTGGGAATGCGAAGCTTACGTCAAGAAGTTGATGCCGGACAAGCTCGAACCCAAAGAGGAGAAATGCGTCTTCATAGGATACCCTAAGGAAACTATTGGGTATACCTTCTATCACAGAACCGAAGGCAAAGTGTTTGTCGCAAAGAACGGATCCTTTCTTGAGAAGGAGTTTCTCTCGAAAGAAGTGAGTGGGAGGAAAGTAGAGCTAGACGAGGTTGTTGAACCTTCTCTTGAGTTGGAGAGTAGCGCAACACCTGAAATTGTTCCAGTGCCGCCTGCACCAACAATAGAGGAAGCTAATGACAAGGATCATGAAGCTTCGGACGATGCTACTACTGAACGTCGCAGGTCGACAAGGTCGCGTGCCCCTCCTGAGTGGTACGGCAACCCTGTCTTAATTGTCTTGTTAGTAGACGACAGTGAACCTGTGAACTATGAGGAAGCGATGATGAGCCCAGACTCTGAGAAATGGCTAGAGGCCATGAAATCCGAATTGGGATCCATGAGCGAAAACCAAGTATGGACTTTGGTGGACCCTCCTAGCGACCGAAAGGCCGTTGAGTGCAAATGGATTTTCAAGAAGAAAACGAACGCGGATGGTAACGTTACCGTCTATAAAGCTAGACTTGTCGCAAAAGGTTTTCGACAAGTTCAAGGTGTTGACTACGATGAGACCTTCTCTCCCGTAGCGATGTTTAAGTCCATTCGGATTTTATTAGCAATTGTTGCATTTCATGATTATGAAATATGGCAGATGGATGTCAAGAATGCATTCCTCAATGGCAACATTGATGAAGAGTTGTATATGATGCAACCCAAAGGTTTTGTTGATCCTAAGGATGCTGATAAAGTATGCAAACTTCAGCGTTCCATTTATGGACTAAAGCAAGCATCTCGGAGTTGGAACCTTCGTTTTGATCAAGTGATCAAGAGCTTTGGATTTGTTCCAAATAGCTATGAAGCTTGTATCTACAAGAAAGTGAGTGGGATCTCAGTGACATTTCTGGTACTATATGTGGATGACATATTGATTATTGGAAATGACATTGACATGCTTAACGATGTGAAGAGTTATTTGAACAAATGTTTTTCAATGAAAGACCTAGGGGAAGCTGCTTATATATTGGGCATAAAAATCTATAGAGATAGACAAAGACGCCTGATAGCCTTAAGCCAAAGTACATACCTAGACAAAGTTCTGAAAAGGTTTAGAATGGATAAGGCAAAGAAAGGTTCAGTGCCTATGTTGTCAGGTAAGATATTGAGCAAGGCTCAGTGTCCAGCTACGGTAAATGATAGAGAAGCTATGAGCAAAGTGCCTTATGCCTCGGCCATAGGTTCTATCATGTATGCCATGTTGTGTACTAGACCAGATGTGTCCAATGCTCTTAGTTTGACGAGCAGATATCAAAGTGATCCAGGAGTGGAATACTGGACAGCCGTGAAGAACATCCTAAAGTACTTGAATAGGACTAAAGAAATGTTCTTAGTCTATGGAGGTGATGAACAGCTCGTCGTAAAGGGTTACGTCGATGCTAGTTTCGACACCGACGAGGATGATTCTAAATCTCAAAAAGGATACGTTTATATTTTGAATGGAGGAGCTATGAGCTGGAGAAGCTGCAAGCAAAGCGTGATCGCACGATCTACAGTAGAAGCGGAATACATGGCTGCTGCAGAAGCGTCAAGTGAAGGAGTTTGGATCAGGAACTTCATCACTGAGCTTGGTGTGGTTCCAATCGCCTTGGACCCACTGGAGATATTGTGTGACAACACTGGTGCCATAGCACTGGCTAAGGAACCAAGATATCATCCAAAGACCAAGCATATCAACCGCAAGTTTCATATAATCCGAGATTATATAGCAGATGGAGATCTGAAGATTAGCAAAGTACATACAGATCTGAATGTCGCAGATCCATTGACTAAACCTCTTCCATGTGCAAAACATGATCAAGACCTTAGTGCCATGGGTGTTAGATTGTTGCCAGATGTAAACTAGATTATTGACTCTAGTGCAAGTGGGAGACTGTTGGAATTATGCCCTAGAGGCAATAATAAAGATGTTATTCTTATAATTCTTGTTCATGATAAAGTTTATATTCCATGCTAGAATTGTATTAAGCGGAAACTTTAATACTTGTGTGGTTTGTGAACAACACCGTGTCCCTAATACGCCTCTATGGACTAGCTCATTGATTAATGATGGTTAAGGTTTCCTAACCATAGACATGAGTTGTCGATTAATAATGAGATCATATCATTGGGAGAATGATATGATGGACAGACCCAAACTAAGCAGAGCAATTAGATCGTCTCTTCGTGTTCATCTTTGCGAAGCTTTTCTTATGTCAAATATTGTATTCCTTAGACCATGAGATAATGCAACTCCCTGGTATCGGATGAAAGCTTTGAGGTCATCAAACGTCATCCTATGAGAGGGTGATCATAAAGGTGTCTCTCAGGTGATCGGAAAGTACCTGTTGGGTTGTATGTATGGAGATGGGATTTGTCCCTTCCAAGTCGGAGAGATATACTTCGGGCCCACTCGGTAATCGATATCAACACCGCTTGCAAGTATGTGGTTAAGGAGTTAATCACAAAGTGATATCGGATTACGGAACAAGTAAAGTACTTGTTGTGAACGAGATTGAACTAGGTATGACGGTACCGGCGATCAAATCTCGGGTAAGTAAAATATCGCGAGACGAAGGGAATATATATATGGGATTGAATGAATCCTGGCATCGTGGTTCATCCGATATGATCATCGATGAATGTGTTGGAGTCAATATGGGTTTCCAGACCCCGCTGTTGATTATTGATATAAGATCATGTCTGCATATTATCGAACCCGAAGGGTCACACACTTAACGTGTCTCGACGCTAGGATAGATTGGATAATTGGTTTATGAGTTTTTGTTTGGAGTCCCGGATGGGATCCGGGACATCACGATAGGTTTTGGAATGGTCCGGAGAATAAGATTCATATAAGGCAATGCAGTTTTTGGAGTTCGGAATTATTTCGGGTTAATCGGTATTGTACCAGAAGCTTCTAGAACCTTCCGGAGTGGGACCAACGGGGCCCCACTTGCCGGGAGGGGGAATGGGCCTATGAGGGAGTTCCCTGGCCGCATTGGGCCAGGGGCACAAGGCCCCATAGGTCCCAGCCGGCCAAACCTAGGGCAAACCCTAGGGGGGCTTCTAGAAGGGAGGGGGGAAACTTGCCCCCCACTCCTCCCTCCTTGGCCGCCGGCCTAGGGCTTGGGGGAGGGGCTAGGGCTGGCGCCCACCCCTCTATATAAATAGGGCTGGGGGCGCACCCTCCCCCTACACCTCCTCCTCAACCCTAGCCGCCTTGTTGCCCCTCCTCTCTCTCCCTCCCGACTGCGCGTAGGCGAAGCCATGCCGCAGAAACTCTCCACCGCTTGCACCGCGCCGTCGCGTTGTAGATCGAATCCATCTCTCCACCCCACTAGCTGGACCGAGGAAGGAGGAGACATCGAGGTGCCGCACGTGTGCATCTCTCGGAGGCATCGCCACTTGTGGTGCTAGATCGGATCGGATCGCGAGGAGGAGAAGCGAGTACGACTACATCACCCACGTTCCGTCGAACGTTCCGCTATGCGAATCTTCAAGGGTATGAAGATCTCATCTATCCCCCCTCGTTGTTTGCATCTCCTAGATTAGATCTTGGCTTTCCCGTTCACATCCGTAGAAATTTTTTGATTTACTATGCTGCAAAACCCTTCACTCCGTATTGTGCAACTACATCTGGATCATACTGCTCTTCGGCCGCATATTTGCTCGACCACACATTGGTATGGGAAATCACCTTGAGAGGGGCGCAAGATTGTTTTGCTTGTTCTCCGAGCTGGGCAACAGATTTCCCGCTTGCATCAGTACTGCTCTTCGACAGTTGTTATGCCGCATGTGACTTGAGAATAGAGCGCTCATAGTCTGATGACAGCTTTGGCTCGGGTTGGTGAAGGGCCTTTAGCATTTTGAACACTCGGGCTTTTTCTTCTTTGGTGCTGGGGAACTCTAGCTCTTTCGCCCGCCTCAGCTTAGCGAAAAACGCTGTCGTTTCCGCCTCAACGATCGCCGTAGTATCCTCTTTAGTACAGTCATAAGCTCTCTTGGGAGGAACGTTGGTACTTTTGGAAGAGGCTCCTGTTTACGTGTCGGTGATCGCTTACCATTCCGAGAGAAGTGGTGCTTTACGCTTTTTCTGGCCGGAGCGGTGAGGCGTGAGCCGGGTGAGGAGACGAAGACGGCTGCGGCAGCGACAACGCACGCGCTGGAGACGGGTGAGGCGGTGGCGAAGATGGCCTTGGCGTGTGATTTGGAAGCACGATACATTCCTTTGGCCATAGAATGGTGACGTTTGTTGCTTCTCCGAGTTCAGTCATATCCCCTTCACCTGTAGGGTAGTCAAGCTTCAAACCTTGAAAGGTGGGCATGATTTCATCCACCCGGACAACATCGTAGACCTGTGGAACCGGACGACAATGGTAAGTTGGTGTGGGTCCAATTGGTAAGACATAGCCAACCGCCACATTCATTGATATGTTCACAACTTTGACATGTAGCTCGCAGTGTGTCATCTGTGTCATATCATCCACTGGGTAGCCAACACGAGCCATCATCGGTGCACCATCGTCATCGTCATTGTCATCACCCAGGACCTCGGTGGAAGCCAAACTGCTTTTTTGATTATTCGATAGGCCGGTAGCATCGAATGCAGGTTCTACCACCATGTGCTGCTGAGATGGGCCGGTAGTACCTTGCTGGCTAAGTGCGTTAATTTGATATTGTTGTTGCTTTATTCGTTCTTCAATTATACGCATTCGCTCTTTCTGAATATCTGCTTCAACTTCCGCCTTGTCCTTTCTCCTCTTACGACTTTTATCAGGATATTTCTTCCTCTCTTCGGGAAACCCAGTCCTTCATGGTTGGGTGCCTATTGTGCCTCGTGTTCGTCCATCATGTTTCTTATTTCCAAGGGCGAGTGTGAGCTCATCATTCTCTCTATCGGGAATGAAGTCCCCATCTTTAACATCCTTTACTGCGTTTCTCATCTTCTCGATTGGCAAGGGGTCTTCTTTATGTCGTATGTTATATATACACTTTCCTTCCGAGTCCAACGTGCCTCCATGCCCGTAAAACCAATTCTTTGCACGTTCAATCCAATCGTCTGTCTCTGGGATGATCTTTTTAGCACACAGTTCATCCTCAAGTTTCTTCCACTTAGGAATGCCAGCCCTGTAGCCACCTTGCCCCATAGTACGGTGATACTTCTTGTTAGCAGCATTCAGCTTATTCGTTGCAGACATTTTCTTAGCTTTTTCTGATGTCTTGTAATTCACAAACTCAGCCTAGAATGGTTTTAACTTCTGATACTCAATCTTCTCGAAATCCGGAGTCTTCTCTTTCACGAAATAGTCAAGGTGCAATCTTTTCTTCCAGTTGGTGAAACACTGGGCCATCTTCTTCATAGCCCACTCCCTGACCTTCATCTCCATGGCTTTCGCATGTTCTAAGACGTCCTCAACTGGATCCTCCACATTTGGATCCAGCTCTATCTTCGGTAGTTTGAAATTAAGCATTAGCCTCTTCCACAGTAAATCTTTGTCCATGTTAGGGACATATAAACATGTTCCCTCTTCTTCCGCATCAGCAGGCCTATTCCAATTTTGAACAGTGATCGGGACGAAGTCCCTAACGATTACTCCGCATTGTGCCACAAATTTGTTTGCGACAACAACACGAGCCGTTGGTTTGCCGTCTTCACCGATATCTTCGATCCTGAACCTCTCATGGTCTTCCAAATTTTTGGTTGGGCCTCGTCTGCTCTTTTCAGTAGATTTGTTTGATCCGGAGGGCTAAAAGAAGAAAGATCATTGTTACTATTTCTATATAGACAGCAAATGATTAATTAATGAATTAGTTATATTACATGCACCTCGCCGGAGCGGTCGTCTTCTCGATCACACAAGGCATCGCCTTCTCCCTCGCGAAAGGCATCACCTTCAACCTCAAACAAGTTGTCTCTTCCGGCAAAAATAGGATCACCCTCACCGGAGTTGTTCAGAAACGTCGATACATCTAAATTTTCTTCCCCGCGGATCACACCTTGGATCAACTCTTCCTTTTCTTCGTCTCTGTCGTGTGGGTCCATATTTTATGCATAGGTGGAAAAACGGATGAGTCAAAGCGGCTAAGGGAGAATGTTAGGTAGGATGCTGAGAGATATAAACCCTAATTTGGAGAAACCCTAATATATACATACACAATAATAAAAATGAAGAGAAACCCTAAACCCTAAACCCTAAAAGGAAACTATGTAGTAGATAGGTAACTCTAGCTACTGACAAAAGACCACATTGGAATCATATACTCCCTCCGATCCTAAATAAGTGTCACGGTTTTGAACTAACTCTAGTTCAAAATGGCGACACTTATTTAGGATCGGAGGTAGTACATCGTAGCGAGAAAGTAGATACTTTGTAATAGGTTCATAATGAGAGGCTACGCTTGCCCTTGGGCTCAGATCCTATTGCGAAGAACCAATACCGGAAAGAAAGGAGACAATTCAAGACATGGCATAATGCAATGCGCAAACAATATGTATGACATGTCAGATTAGATACTACGCAGTAACCATAATGCATGTCGATTTAAGAGGGTTCGGAATGCCCTGTCAAAGGTGCATCGTCAAACTCACATGTATATGAGGGGTATCGATGTTCTTCCAACACGCGCGGAGGGGTGCGCTAGAAAGAGCGTGACGAGGGTAACCACATAGTGGTGGCGCCGCCCCTTTAGGGTCACCGGAGTGAGGCCTGCGACGAGCGGCGGCGACGGAGCTCATAGACGATGGATGAAGCCTAACCATGTATTACCTATTTATTCACTATTGTAGAAGCAACTTGCTAAGAATAATTTACTTCTAACAGTCTATCTTATTAACAACTGACCAAAAATAAAAAGAAAGTTGCTGCCGCATAACAACTATATGTGGAGAACTCTACAAACTACATAATTTATTACTTGAGAAAGGAAGTGTGGGATTTTTAAGGTTACATGAAACACATTATAATGTAGGAGTTCATTACCTAACACGGAACAGTTTTCTTGCAAGTTCACTGAGGTGACAAAGAGTATATAGTGTACTGCTGGTATATGCAATGCGTCCACAGAGGTAACAAAGAGCTACAAATGTGCATTGGAAATGAAAAAGCTACTTCCTCCGGTCCATATTAGTGTTCTCAACTTTGTCTAGATACGAATGCATCTAGTCTAAATGTTTAACTAGATACATACGAATTTAGACAAACTTAAGAACATTAATATGAACCGGAAAAAGTAGAGTAGAAGAAAATATGCCACATCTCGCTGTCAACCATCGAGGGGATCTCTTCTGTTTTTTATTTCACAAAGCATGAAACCATATTTGCACTATCTATTTCATATGGAGATGAGACACCTATACATGCAGCATTTCTGTCCAAAACTCATAGATGGATGTGTTGTGCATATAGGGAAAAGAA
Organism: Avena insularis; assembly: GCA_023614405.1. NCBI lineage: Eukaryota > Viridiplantae > Streptophyta > Magnoliopsida > Poales > Poaceae > Avena > Avena insularis. The sequence goes on along the minus strand of CM042691.1, from coordinate 39,535,209 downwards.
AAGAAACTAATATAGATGCAATCAGATCAAACAGAGGAATATCGATCCTGTTGTAGAAACAGAACAAAGAAAACCAGAATAGACTATTAGCTTATGAGAATAAGACAGATCTTGATTCAGCTGACAATCTATTTCACTGCAGTCTGCCATCGATCATAGGCCTAACAATTGACAAACCTTATCCTTGCATAAGAAAGGTCACAAAGTCACTCACGGCTGGTCTCCTTCTTTTGGATCAATCCTAAAACAAGATGATTGTGTTACAGGAGAGGGACAAGGAAGAGGACAATCATGTGCTCACTAGTAGAGGAAAAAACAGGTCTCGATGGCACCGCTGCCATCACAAGTCACCCTGAACTATAGATCGAGCGAAATCCAAGATCCGTAAAATTTGCGAGAGGAGTAGAGAGGGGAGGAAGAGGATCTTACCAGCGAGAGGCTTCCGTCGAAAGGGAGGGACGCTGGAGATACAGAGGCACCTCACCGCGTCTGCCGTCGAGTTTGCGTCGCCTCCGAGTTCGTCCTTGGTTGCGTCGCCGCCGAGCTCGGGATTCCTTCCACGGGTCGGGAGACGATTTTTCTTTCCGCCTTGGAATGGACGGGATCAGTGGGGGGTTGGGCCGGGGTGACTTCCACGTCGGGTGTAACCGAACGGTAAATTTTGGGTGGACCGGTATAAAACACCGGCAGGGCCGATCCACGGGGGTTGACAGGGATTGGGCCGCGATCCCGGCAGGGATGGGGCTAACCGAACAAGGCCTTAGGGAGTCCGGCTGGAGATGCTCTTGGGAACTCACATCAACATCTTGACCAAGCACTTACATAGAATGAGAGATACACCTCACCAAGGTTTTTGTTCCTGGTAGGAAAAAAATCCCGAGGGTGGTCGGGATTTTCGGTTACCGCGGTTATCGGGAAATCCCGACCGGTTACCGGACGAATTTAAATTTCAAAATTCGAATTCAAAGTCATTGGTATGACTATTTACAACAGCTTTTTGTTAAAATTCATAAATTTCAAAAAAATCAAATAAATTCGGGATTTTTTGCCCGGTAAACCAATTTCCCGAGGGTGGTCGGGATATCCGGTTACCGACCGGTAACCGGATTTCTCGACCGGTAACCAAAACGCTGCACCTCACGTATCCAGATTATAAAAGTTGTGTAATGATAACTTGACAACTAGAGACAAGAGATTCCGTTCCTTCAAGGTCCGTGATCACTAGATATCTCTTCGGTCATGTAAAGCTTTTTTTAGGGAAAGCCATTCGGCATGCTTTATTGATTCTCACTAACTTCTGGGGATGGCGCATGTGTCTTGGTTCACCGGATTCAGTTTTACTGGCCGATGTGGCCGTTCGATCCGTCATTGTAGCTTCCGTTGGTGCGCTATGCTTAGCTATGGTTCACCCATCGGATTCCATGTAGCACGAGTTGATCTTGCGTGCCCGACTCGGACGAGTAATCCTGGGTGACGAGTTGGCTTGGGTGTAGTTATAGAGAAGCCTAGTGATTAGATCGTAGTTAGCGCATCCCAGGACCGGAGTTTGATCTATGTGAGGGATGGATATTGGAAATTCTCATACCGACCCATTTCTACTATATTAAAAAAATGTTTCGTTTTTTCTAGCACTGTTTCATATTGTTCAGGATCCTGATACAGGCATGGGACAAAAGATATATTTCCGGAAGCCGCTCATTCATAATTAGCCAGATTAAGTCGGGTAGCATGGAGCCATATTTTCTCTTCTTTGCTTTTACTACTACATAGCAAAGACTATCACTGGGTACCCCAAGAGACAGAGATAGCGCATATATATAGAGACAGAGGAGGAGACTTAGCCCTGAAGAAATGGTGCAGCAGATTATGGTAGGTATGGTTGTAATGAAAGTATTTTATTTTTTTATAAGAACTTTTTTAGTTAAGACCAAACAGTTGAGACCTTCTTTAATTTTAGGATTTTTTCAAAAGAAGGTTGAGCCCCTATCCCTAACCCCTCAACCGAAAAGATGTATACGGACTTTTTTTTTTTTGGACTTCAACGTATTCGTACATGCACGTGTTGTCGGAGGAGCTCTCAACATCCACTGTTATAAAACCGCTTTCCTCGTCTTGCTGCCGGCTAGCTGTACTGGAGCTCGCGGTCGAGGCATTCGACGTCTTTGTCTCCTCGACGAGAGGTACTTGGCGTCTCCGTCTCCTCGGCGATGGAGGAAGAAGACTCGCATTGAGCGGCGGTCATGGCTGTGTATGGCGGCGGAGGAGGTGGATGCCGGGCAGATCGAACGGCGGCGTCACAGCTGCCGCTCTCCTCGCTTGGCCGCACGACCTCTGTTTTTTGGCTGCCGACGGGGGAGCAGGGGAGGTCGCTCCGTCCGAGTTAACCTTTGTCCACCCAGGATCCGGCGGGAACCAGCGCTCCTTTGGCTTGGATGGACGCTAAACTACCCATGAACACCATCGCATAGCCATGAATACTGATATAATCAATGTAAAACCGACAGGCCCATGGATTAAAAAAACTCATGAAATATATTTCACTTGAAATCTAAACTACTCACAACACTGTATCTCTTTTTTGAGATGTATCTCTTTTCCATGCACCGTGGTCGTATGGCAAATAACACACCACTATTACGGCAACATATCATGCAGATTACACACGAGAATAAAACGCAGAATGACTATCAACCATGGGATCTAACAATTAGAACCTGATAACACTGTTTCGGGCTCTACAGTTCATGGTCACATCCCTAGGCTTCAACATAGTGCTCTACTTTTTTCCTTGAGTTTGCCAGATTTACTGCTTCAACATACTGCTTCATGGTCACGTCCCTAGGCTTCAACATACTGCTTCATGGTCACGTCCCTAGGCTTCAACATACTGCTTCTGCTTCTGCTTTGCGGGTGACAGCAACACATCGTGGGCATAGGGCGTCCTCCTAGGCCCGTTGTCTTTCGGGCAGCGCGGATTTAGGGCTTGGGGAGGAGGAGGTGTTTTGGCGGCGGCAATGAAGGCGATTTGGCGAGGACCTCCTTGGCGATGCTGACGTGCGTCCGCCATGGCAGGCGGCAGTTGCATCGGGTCTGGCCCGGGTCCGATCTGGACCTCTGGTTGCGGAGGCAGTTGCACACCGGGATCTGGCGAGTCGCTTCGGTGGCATGCTGGACCGTCTTCTCCTCTACCTCCGGCTAGTGGCGTGAGGGCTGCTAGATCTGATTGAATAAAGGGGGTGGTCCCAGGGTTCATCTCACGCCAAGACGAAAATCGGCTTGATGTTTATCTCCATTGATCTGGTTACAGTGTCGTGTTTCGAAAGGCTCTGTCGGCGAACTCCATAGTACGCACATGCCGAGAGATCGCTGGATTGGGTAGGATTCGGTCGTGTGCACCCTGTAGGGGTTCGTAGCATGGAAAACAAAAAAATTCTACCGCATGCACACAAACAAGCCAAGATCTATCTACTAGATTGTAGCAACGAGTCGATAGAAGCACTCACCCTCGAAGATTCCAAAGCGGTTAACGAGAGCAGATTCTCGTGGGGTGATGTAGTCGTACACTTGCCGATCTCAAGATCGCGTAGACGGTCCTTCCGGCGCTGCGTTCCGGCAGCGCTTCTACAGTCGGTCACACGTTCGGTACTCGATGAAGACCTTCCTCTCCCTTGTTCCAGCAGGCAGCGGAGGTTATAGTTCTCCCCTCGCGATTCCGGCAGCACGACGGCGTGGTGTCGGAAGTAGAGGGTAGATCCCGCAGGGCTTCGCCTAAGCCGGTGCGAGTTATGGTGGATCTAGGTTTTCCCGGTGATCTAGGGTTTAGAAGACCGGGAGGAGGAGGAGGTGTCGGCGGCGGCGGCTGGCGGCGGCGGCGAGCGGCGGCGGCGCGGTGTGAGAGGGGCTAGGGCTTGTGGTGTTGGGGCAGCCCTCCCCCTCTATTTATGAGAGGAGGGGCAGCCTTGGAAGGGGTGAGTTTGAATCCAAACCCAAAACCAAGTTGGATTGAGAGAAGGACTTGTTTTTTCTCCCACTAGGAAACCATTGTTCTAGTTTGACTTTTCAAACTTTCCGTTTGACTTTCAATTTAGAGCTTTAATTCTCTCTTGCAAATTCCTATACCAAGTGACCTAAGATATGATCCAATCATTCCACTTACCCATGAAACATTCATGGACCATTCTCCTTCCGGATCGGTGAACCTTCTAGAACCTCTCTGATGAAAACATCGAAATCTTTCCCGAACTCCGAAATTGGACTTTCCTTATATGAATCTTATTCTCCGGACCATTCCGGATCTCCTCGTGATATCCCGGATCTCATCCGAGACTCCGAACAACATTCGGTATCCCTACTAACATTCCATATCTACTAAACAACATTGAATCCTTAAGCGTGTCTCCCTACGGTTCGTGAATTATGCGGACATGAGCGAGACACTTCTCCGATCAATAACCAATAGAGGAATCTGGAAATTCATATGGCTCGCACATATTTCTACGATTACTTTGCGATCGAATGAACCACTTACATATGATACCAATTTCCCTTTGTCTCACGATAATTTACTTATCCGAGGTTTTGATCGTCGGTATCTCTGCATACCTAGTTCAACCTCGTTACCGATAAGTACTCTTTTCTCGTTCCCATGATATGTGATCCCTTGTGAGACAGTCACATGCTTGCAAGCTATTTGGATGAAATTCCACCGAGAGGGCCCAGAGTATATCTATCCGTCATATGGATGGACAAATCCCACTCTTGATTCATGTGCCTCAACCCATACTTTCCGAACACTCAATGCCACCTTTATAGCCACCCAGTTACGGTGTGGTGTTTGATGTCATCAAAGCATCCTTTCGGTGATGGTGATTAGCATGATCTCATGGTTGAAGGAATTAGGTTACTATGTATCAGAAATCTTATAGCAAACAAACTATTGAAATGACTTGATCTTTATGCTATGCTTATCTATAGGAGTATGTCCATCATACCATTCTCCTAATGATATGATCTTGTTATTAATAACATCTCAATGTTCATGATCGAGAAACCACGATCATCTATTAATCAACAAGCTAGTATTACAAAGAGGCTTTACCAGGGACTCTAATTTAGTTTACAAATCACACAAGTATTAATATTTCTGGTTAATACTATTATAGAATGAATGTAAATATTTATTGTCGTGGTGTGGAAGATGATCCCAGCCGAAGCGCTGTGCCCCATGGTGGGCGCCAACTGTCGTGGTGTGGAACACGGCAGAGCCATCGGGATGGCAAAGAAGGGACACACGGATGCATTCGGTGGCTCACGCAACGGGTTGGGCACGGTGCACTGCAAACACAGGGACGTACCCAGGTTCGGGGCCCTCTTGGCGAGGTAACACCCCTACTCCTGCAAGATGAACTAGGTATGGGAGCTTGATGCTCAGTACAGATGCTCCTTGAGTTGTTTCCTTTGCAACTATCGATGGCTAGAGGAAGATGGGAGCTAGATGCTAATACTTCTATCCTTCTCTTGTTGCCTATTGTCTCTTACCTAGAACCCTGGCTCCGCCCTCCCTTATATACTGGTCTGGGGGGCAGATTACAATTCGGGTCCTAGGGTTTACTGTTTGGATATGGGTTTACTGGGCAGGGTCGGCTGCAGGGTCCAGCCGGTGGGCCAGGACCCAGTCCGCCCTTATTTTAGCATCATCCTTCTCTTTAGTGGTCATCCGAACTTCCTTTGGGGCGTCACCCCTGCTTTAACGGTCACCCGGACTACTTTTGCCAGTCCAGCCGACCGTCTCGCTTTAACTTCGTCGGGTAGCACAGGGCATGACGGCATGCCAGCTTCTTTGATGACGAGGGAGAGCCATAAGCGTACCCCACACGGGGCGTCAGTCCTTCCGTGCTCTCCATCGAATCCGAGGTGAGCCGGGTGGGAACGGCCACCGGCGATCTTCCGCCCACTAGGCAGGCCAGCCGGGAAGGTTATAAGCCCAGCCGTGCTTCCTTGCCAGACGGTTGGAATTGTATTTCTTGGAGGCTAGGCGGCCTCCATCTTCTGGAGCCGACCTACTTATGCCTGGCTTTCCCCACCCGGGGGTTATCCCCCCGACACTAGTCCCCCAAGCACGTATGGGCTTGGCCGGTGGGCAAGATCTTCCGTGCTCCTTCTTGTCCTGAGAGGTTTGCTTTATCTTTTCCGGCTGCGGCTTTTGCTTTTGCTTTCCGGCTGGAGTCAACCGGCTGCGGAATCGATGGCCGTCCACTGGGTGTAAACAGCGAAGGCAAGTACCGGCTGGCGGAGCTGAAGACGAAACGTTTGGCTAGATGACGTCATTGATGCCGTCACCCACGCCCGTGGCTCTGGCGCACGTTGCGTCAGTTTGACTTCCGCGTCACTGCGTCAGTTTTTGGCAACTGCGCACGCAACCTTGCCGCAGCGTTTCCTCGAGGCAAGGGCGCACGCCTTGCCTCCTGCTGAAGCCCTGGGATCTTCTGTGGCAATCACGACGGCGCAGGGGATCAGGAGCCGAAACACCGCGCAGCTGTGGCACCGTGACGCCACGCGTCGCGCAGAAGCCAAAGGGGCGACATTGCCGCTTGCGAAGGTAAATAGGGTTCCGAGGGGATCTGTTCCCACACTTGTCCATCCTCCGTTGCATCTTCTCCTCGTGCCCTTGCGCTCCTTGTTCTTGCGAGCCCTTTCCCTGTTGCCGCCGGCTACCCCCTTTTCTCCAACCACGGCCTCCTCCTCTTCTGAGATGTTGTCGGAGCAATGCGGCGGTTGGTGCGGGTCCTTCGTGATCGATGATACCATCAACAAGTATTAGTGGGGGAGGTTTCTTCCCTCGTTGTTGCTCGTGGAGTACCGGCTTGCGCCGAAGGGGGAGCGGGTGCCAAACCCCCGGCCGGAGGAGCGCGTCGTCTTCCTCGCGCATTTCGCGTGCGGCTTCGGCCTCCCCGTCAGCCTGTTCCTCCTCCAGCTCTTTGGCTTCTTTGACCTCCAACTTCACCACCTTGGCGCCAATGCCATGGCACAGCTTTCGCACTTCGCGGCCTGCTGCGAGTCGTACCTTGGGGTGTGGCCCGAGGTGGCGAACTTCCTCAAGTTCTTCCACTTCAAGGCCCAGAACATCGTCAAGGGTGGCCCGCTGACGCGGACGGGCTGCTGTGCCGTCTACCCGCGGACCTCCTCTCCGATGCCGCGGTTCGAGCTCCCCGACACCGTCAAGCTGTGGCAGCACACATATTTCTATGTGAGCAATGCCACGGAGATTAACTGGATTTGCCTTCCGCCCTTCATGGATGCGCCTTCGCCGCAGAGGGGCTGGATGACGAAGAGCATGGGCACGGTGGCGGACCTCGATCGGATGGCCGCCCGGCTGGATACGATGGTGGGGACGGAGAGGCTCACCGCCCGGGACATCACATTGTCGTGGATGGTGTGTCGCATGCTTCCGCTGCAGAAGGGGTCGCACAAGATGTGCCATCTTTCGACCGCCAACGACCCGACGAGGACGTCCTGGAAGGATGTGCCCATCTAGGATCTGTGGAACTGGATCTCCATGATCTCCAAGTTCTGCATCGAGGCCAACTGGCCATGCTCCTGCCCTCCGTACCATCGCGGCCGGCTGCCACCGTCGGTAAGTTTTTCTCTGGTTGCTTTGCGCCTTGCTTCTTGTATTTGCTAGCTTTGCTTGGGTGCCTTATGCCCTCCTTTTTGATTAGTTGTTCACGGCGCAGCTGGCCGAAGATGGCATGGGTGACTTCCCGCTTCCGTCCTTCTTGGAGAACAGGAAGCCGAAGAAGTACCCCCAGACGGAGCCCGAAGGGTTTCCCGTCCGGGCGGATGACGGCCCCCCCGGATCCTCATGGTATGTTGCTGCTCGCAACTTTTTCTTTCACCTTTTCTCTTGAGGTTATGGTATTTACACCTTGCTTGTGCCGCAGTCGATGTCACCGACGAGGAGGGTCCCCGAGAAAGACCCGCGGCGAGAGCCCGGGGAAAGAGGGCGGCACCTGTTGCCTCTCCCGCTCCAGTTGAGACGAAAAAGATGCGCCGAGGGCGTTAGGTTGTTGCTCCACCCTCCTCGCCAGGTTAGTGTCTCTCTTGCCCTTGCTTGCCATTCTGCGGTTTTGCTGCTTTTTCTCCTTTGACTCTTTGTTTCGTGCAACGAGGCCATGGTGCTCGGCGATGGAGGTGTCGCCGCCATGCCTCCTCCACCTCCTCTGCCGGTTGAAGAGGTGGCGAGGTCGCCGGCTGCGCTCGCGCCGGCTGCGGCCAGCCCGGCTGCGCCAGCCGTGCCATCTCCGCCCAGGGCGCCAGAGGGCTCTCCGACCATGGGGCTGCTGCACCAGGCCCCTGCGTATTCACGGTTGGGCCAGCTATTTGCAGCTGCGCAGGACCCGGAGACCCCTTTCCTTCACCCCGGAGCTGGCGTGAACCCAGCTTGGAGCGCTACTCCAAGCAGCTCTGCCAGGCCCGTCATCACGGAGGTGACGGAGGGAGAGGGGGCCGTGCAGGCGGCAGCGGCGGATGCCAGCCAGCCGGATGGCGGTCAACCGGCTGGGAGGGAGTTGGTGGTGGCTGCACCTTTGGGAGCAGCTTCCCATGATGACGATGTTGTCGTCACCGGAGCGAGGCCAGCTCTGGCTGTGCTGACGCCGGCTGCGATCCTTGCCCAGCTCTCCGGCTCGGCACCTGTCGTGCTTAGCCAGGTTCGCCACCTGGTTGAGGGAATGGAACAGGGCCTTGGCGAGGCCAAAAAATTGTATGTTTTGATGGAGGTAAGTCGTTGCCCTTCACATGTTTTCCGCTCTTTCGTCCGGTTTACTCCTCTAATGTTGATTTGCTTTCTTGCTACAGAAAGTGTTTATGGAGTCTGTGAAGAGCACCCGGGACCTTGGCCGTAAGATTGCTTCTTCGGATCTGTCTTGGCGATTGGATCCCTTTTCCCGTTTTTTGTTGACCATCGGCTATCCTCCTACAGCCATGATCCAGGACAAGGAGAAGGAGTTGGAGCACCTCAAGGCTGAGGTTGCCCGGCTAGAGGAATCGAACAAGGCATGACAGGCGCAGTTCGATCAACTTGCTGCGGCCAAACACCAGCTTGAGGTTAGTATGGAGCGGGGCAAGAAAACGGCTGATATTCAGGCGGAGGCACTGAAGAACTTCGAGACAATCTGCACCCAGCAGGAGGGGACAATCCAGTCCCTTCGCCGCAGGGAGGAGGAGCTCAATCAGCACCTCCAGAACGTCTCGGAGATGGTCGTCAATAAGTTTTCTAGCTACTCTCTTCCGTTGTGCCGTGACCTGCTCGATCTTGTTGGTTTATTCTGCTGTGTGTCTGGCTGCAGCTCACTATCCTGTGGCAACCGAGATGGCCATGGAGAAGCTACCGCTGGAGGAGGTTGGTCGTGACCTGACCGCCCTCGACTTGGTCAAGGTGGTGGTGGAGGAGAGCAACGGCTTGCGTACCATTGGCAATGATCTCTTCCACTACATCTGGCCGGACGCGGGCCTGGTCGTGCACGACATGGCTAGCCTGGCCATGGCGCTGTCCAAGGGCATCGACGTGCTGGACGTGCACAAGGAGTGGGCTGCTCGAGGCGGGGCGGAAATGGCGCTGGCGATGGTGAAGTCATGGTATCCTGGCATCGATCTGAGCATGGTCGACCACGGCTTCCGCCTTGGGACGACCTACAAGGGTCTTCGCGAGAACCTTCCTGAGCTCCAGGCCTGCGGGATGAAGATAGTCACCTACGTGGACCTGGAGCGTGACTTCAGCACCCCCGGAGAGCCACATGGTTCCACTGGGAGCCGGCGCCTTGGAATCCCATTGACGTGCCTTCCAGCAGCCAACCTCCTTCCGCCGACGCCGGTGCCGCTCCTGCTGATCCAGCTGTCGCTCCTTCCTCTTCGCAAGCTCCTGAACCTTGATCCCCGGGATGTCGGGTGTATTTGTTAAATTTGCTACCTGATGTGCTACACTTGGGCTGACTTCTGTCGCCAACCTTTGAATTTGGGCGGAGCCATCATGCTCTGTTTTACGGCTTGGTTCCTTTTGCTAATCTTTGTTTGTGTCTTCGTCATTTGCGGTCTTTTATGCTCGCACCGGCTAGTGTTGTCACCCGGGCTCGAGCTCTTTTGCCGTCCTGACTTGGTTTTATGGGTGCGCGGGAGCACGTCCACTAGGTGTAGTCCCTGAGGTTCGGACCGGCTGGGGTAGCCAGTCGGGGCAAAGCTCTTTTGGCTACTTTGACTCGAGCTTGTGAGTGCGCGGGAGCACGTCCACTGAGTGTAGTCCCAGAGGTTCGAGCCGGCTGGGGAGCCAGCCAGGCGAAGCTCTCTTTGCTACCTTGACTTGAGTTTGTGGGTGCGCGGGAGCGCGTCCACTGGGTGTAGTCCCCGAGGTTCGGGCCGGCTGGGGAGCTAGCCGGGGCGAAGCTCTCTTGGCTACGTTGACTTGAGTTTGTGGGTGCGCAGGAGCGCGTCCATTGGGTGTAGTCCCCGAGGTTCGGGCCGGCTGGGGAGCCAGCCGGGGCGAAGCTCTCTTGGCTACCTTGACATGAGTTTGTGGGTGCGCGGGAGCACGTCCACTGGGTGTAGTCCCCGAGGTTCGGGCCAGCTGGGGAGCCAGCCGGGGCGAAGCTCTCTTGCCACCTTGTTTCCTACCAACTTGTGGCTCGGGTCATGCAAGACAAAGCATTGCTTTGGGTTAGTTTTCTTGTGCATATGCTCATGCGTTAGTTTGTATTTATCGTAGTAGGAAAATGGACATGCGCCCCTTCGAGGTAGGCCATGAGCAACTCCCCTTTTCTCAGCGATTATTGGCCCTTCAAGCATTTTTCCTTGCCGGCCGTCAGCCGGATTGCGGTCTGCAGCCGGAACCGAAGGAGTTGCTATGTTGGCGTGCCTCGCGATACTTCGGTTTGCTGTTGTTGGCTTAACTTTTGTAGGGCGCAACCAGTTTGCCTGGACGCCCTTGCTTTCTACGCCGGCATCTTCTTGTCGCATGCGCTTTGAGTTTTTTCTCTTGCCGGGTCGACAGCCGTCATGCGTACTGAAGCCGGAACCGAAGAGGTTACTCTAGGCGCCGCGTGCAATGTTATGTCGTCTGTAGAAATTGTGGGGCCTAGGAAAGCCGGTACTAAAATGCAGATGGTGCGCAGAGTTGGGACGAAGTCCTTAGAGCTGCACCAAGGTTCTCATTCTTTTTGAGTTGTTACATAAAAAAGGGAAGATACATACACTTTTCTAAGTGTAAAATGGTCGGAGCAGGCTGGCGTTGCATGGGCGCTCCGTCTCCTCATCCGAGCGATCTGCCTTGTTCTTCATCGGTTGCTGTGCGTCGATCAGATAGTACGAATTGTTGTGGAGCGCTCGGCTGACGGTGAACGGTCCCTCCCATGGCGGGGACAGCTTGTGCATTCCCTTGGTGCTCTAGACCAGGCGTAGCACCAGGTCTCCCACGCGGAAAGAGGTGGGCCTGATCCGGCTGGCGTGGTATCGGCGTAGGTCTTGCTGGTAGATTGTTGATCTAGACAGAGCCAACTCGCATGCCTCCTCGAGCAAGTCCACGATGTCCTCCCTTGCCTCCTTGGCTTCCTGCTCAGTGTAGAGCTGCTTGCGAGGTGCGTCGAACTGGATGTCCGTGGGGAGAATTGCTTCTGCCCCATAGACGAGGAAGAACGGCGTGAAGCCGGTTGAGCGGTTGGGTGTGGTGCGTAGGCTCCAAAGCACTGCTGGTAGCTCCTCTATCCAGCATCCAGGTGACCTGACGAGCGGTTCGATGAGCCTCGGCTTTATTCCGGCTAGCACCAGACCATTAGCGCGCTCGCATTGTCCATTGGACTGTGGGTGTGCAACCGATGCCAGATCCAGGCGGATCCCCTTTTCTCCACAGAAATGAGCGAAGACTCCTTTCGCAAAGTTGGTTCCATTGTCAGTAATGATGTTGTGAGGGTAGCCAAAACGGATGATGATGTCTGTGAAGAACTTGATCATCGTCGCCCCATCCAGCTTCTTGATTGGCTTTGCCTCGATCCACTTGGTGAACTTGTCCACGACGACGAGAAGGTGCGTCATGCCGGATCAAGCTGTCTTGAATGGCCCAACCATGTCCAGGCCCCAGACTGCAAACGGCCAGGTGATCGTTATTGTCTTGAGTGCCGCTGACGGCGTGTGCTTCAACTGGCCGAATCGCTGGCAGCCGCTGCATGTCTTGACTATTTCTTCGGCGTCCTTCAGCGCCGTTGGCCAATAGAAACCATGCCGAAGGGCCTTGGCTGCTATCGCCCTTTGACGAGGCATGGTGGCCACATTCGCCCTGGTGAATGTCTGTCAGAAGCTTGGCTCCTTTCTCCCGGCTGACGCATCGCTGGTAGATGCCTCCGACGCTGCACTTGTACAGCTCATTGTTGATGATGGTGTAGGCGCTTGCCCTTCGTCGCACTTGTCGTGCTGCCACTTCTTCTGTTGGGAGTTCACATTTGGCAAGGAAATCCATGAACGGCTTTGCCCGGTCGGGCGTCTCCCGTATGGTGTGCACCGCCTGTATGATGAGCTTGATCTCCTCGCGGATGGTCGGCTCCAGAGTGTCGGGGGGTCTGCCGGGTGGAAGGGTGCTGATGTCGATCGTGGGCAGCGTCAAGGTAGTCCCCGGGTGCGGCGCGGAAGTCCCCGGGTGCGGTGAAGCAGTCCCCGGGTGCGGCGCGGAAGTCCTCGAGTGTGGCACGGCAGTCCCCGGGTGCGATGAAGCAGTCCCCGGGTGCGGCGCGGCACCGGCTACTCCTGGATCCGCGTCGAGCACGATGGAGTCAGATTCTGGTGAGGGGGTGATGGAGGGCTTGCGTAGGTGCTCAAGGGAGACTCTGGGCGGTATGGATTGTCTTGTTGACCCGACCCTGGCCAAAGTGTCAGCGGCTTCATTGTTGGCCCTGGGTACATGGTGAAACTCGCATCCTTCGAAACAAGCGCATAGCTGCTGGACGAAGAAACGGTAGAGGGCCATGTTCCCGTCCCTGGCGTCCCATTCGCCAGATACTTGTTGTACCACTAAGTCCGAATCTCCGAAGCATAGCACCCTCTGAATGCCTATCTGCTTGGCCTTTTTGAGCCCATGGATGAGTGCTTTGTACTCGGCGACATTGTTGGAAGCTTTGAAGTGGATCTGGAGAACGTATTCCAGCCGGTCGCCTTTGGGCGAGGTTATCACGATTCCGGCTCCGAGTCCTCCTCTCATTTTTGACCCATCCAAGTGTAGCTTCCAGTAAGTTGAATCTGGCACTGGGGGCATGTATTGTGTCTCCCCCAATCGACGATGAAATCAGCCAATGCTTGCGACTTGATTGCTGTGCGTGGCTCGTACTGGATGTTATGCGCAGAGAGCTCGATGGCCCATTTTGCCACGCGGCCGGTGGCGTCTTTGTTGCCGATGATCTCCGCGAGTGGGGCCAATGCTACCACCCAGATGGAGTGCTCCTGGAAGTAATGCTTGAGTTTCTTGGCGGCCATGTACACGCCGTACACCAGCTTCTGGTAGTGAGGGTAGTTATGTTTGGACAGCGAGAGCACCTCACTCAGATAGTATACGGGGTGCTGGACCATCTGAGCCTTTCCTTCCTCTGGCCGCTCGACGACCAGCACCATGCTGACCACTCTGTTTGTGGCAGCGATGTACATCAGCATGGGCTCCTTTGCGGCTGGCGCCGCCAGGATGGGTGGCGAGGTGAGCATGCGCTTGAGGTCTCGGAAAGCTTCATCCACCTGAGCTGTCCAGACAAATTTGTCTGTCTTCTTCATCAGCTGGTACAGGGGGAGGGCCTTCTCTCCCAGCGGCTAACGAATCGGCTGAGTGAAGCGAGGCACCCGGTGAACTTCTGCACGTCGCGTAGGTTCTGTGGCAGCTCCATGCGCTCTATGGCTCCGATCTTCTCCGGGTTCGCCTCGATTCCACGCTTGGAGACGAGGAAGCCCAGGAGCTTGCCGGCTAGGACGCCGAACACGCATTTTTCTGGGTTCAGCTTGATCTGGAAACAGCGGAGGTTGTCGAACGTTTCCTTCAGGTCTTCAAGGAGCGTGTGTTGTTCCTTGGTCTTGATGACGACGTCGTCGACGTAAGCGTGTACGTTCTTTCCAATCTGCGCCTGCAGGCATTTCTGCATGTAGCGCTGATAGGTTGCGCTTGCGTTCTTTAATCCGAAGGGCATGGTGGTGTAGCAGTATGCTCCATGCGGGGTTATGAACGATGTCTTTATTTGATCGGTTACATTGAGCTTGATCTGGTGGTAGCCCGAGTAAGCATCCAAAAAATACAAAAAATCGCATCCGGCGGTGGAGTCGATGACCTGATCAATTCGCGGTAGGGCGAAAGGATCCTTGGGGCAAGCCTTGTTGAGACTGGTATAGTCGACGCACATGCACCATGTCTTGTTCTTCTTCAGCACCAGCACCGGGTTGGCGAGCCATTCTGGGTGGAAAACTTCTGAAAGTACAAAGGAAGTCGCCTAGAGGGGGGTGAATAGGCTTTTAAAAATATTACGGTTTAGGCTCAAGTAAATGCGGAATAAAACTAACGTTTAATTTATTGAGCACAAAACCTAGCCACTAAGTTCACCTAAGTGCACCAACAACCTATGCTAAGCAATACAAGCAACAAGGTGATAGTAAGGTATAAATACTTCAAGCACGATGGCTATCACAAAGTAAAGTTCATAAGTAAAGGGCTCGGTAGAGAGATAACCGATGGACGCGAAGATGAAGATTTGTTTTCCGAAGTTCACTTCCAAAGAAGCTACGTCTCCGTTGGAGAGGTGCGATGGCGCAATGCTCTCCGAACGCCACAAATGGCTCACCTTGAGGTGTGGTGGCTCGATGCTCACCCAACGCCACACAAGGCCTCACCCCGGATGCGGAAGCACGCAACTCAACGACGCCACAAAAGGCTCACCCTATTCTCCCAAGTGCGCACCACAAAAGGCGGGCACTTGCTCCACTATGGGACGTTTGAGGGAGGTCACCGAACCCGTACAAGATTGGGGCTAACTCCACAACTCAATTGGAGGCTCCCAACAACAAAACCATAAAAGGCTACAATGCCATAATAGGCCAACAATGCCACAAAAGGTCAACAAGACCACAAAAGGTCAACAATCCAACCACACAACCGTCTAGGATTCCAAGGAACCCAAGAGAAACAAGCTCACAAGCTTGAACTCGCCGAATCTCCGAGGAGAACTCAAACCTATGCACCAAATGCAAGGGCAAGTCCTTTTCTCCCAAATTCCAACAAAGCTACAAAAGCTATTGGGGGAATAAGGGAGGAAGAACACAAGAGGAGAATACAAAAATCTCCAAGATCTAGATCCCAATGATTCCTTCACAAAGAAGGGATTTGTCTTGGGGGGATTGTAGATCTAGATCTCCTCTCTCAAATCCCTCAAAAAGATGCAAGAATCATAGGAAGGGAAAGGGAGAAGGGAGAGGGAAAGCTTCTTCAAGGACACCAATGGAGGAGAGAGAAAGCCAAGACCCAATAAGAAAAGTTGTTACCCACGAAGGGGAAGAGGAGCCCCTTTTAAAGGGCTCCCAGATCTGCCTGTTATGGGCATTCACGACTCCTGGCCGGAACTTCCGGTGGGAGGCCGGAAGTTCCGGTGGCACATAGCCAACGGTCAAAAACTGCGGAGCGAGAAACTGAAAAAGCGAGTTCTGGTCGGAACTTCCGCCGGTCCACCGGAACTTCCGGTGGGAGCGAAACTTCCGTGAAGTTCGTGAAGTTACATCAAATAGACAAATCAAAATGAAGTTCTTGAACGTGAGCGGAAGAAGACCCGGAACTTCCACCAGAACTTTCGGCGGCAAAGATGCCCTAGCGGAATTTCCGGTGGGAAGCCGGAACTTCCGGTCAGGGAAATTCCAGAAACCAGAAAACCAGAAACGCAATAACTTTTGCATCCGAACTCCAAACGGGATGAAACCAATTTTGTTGGAAAGATAACGACGAATAGAATCCATGAACATATTTATGAAGTATCTCCCAAGGTGTGGAGCCAAAAAACTCGCAAGATCAAAAACCGCAATAAGATATGCAAGTGAAATCCTTAGATGATGAACTAGAGCTTGTTAAGATGATGACCACAAGCTCTAGATTCTCTCATGGACGAGAACCAAATAAAAACCAATAAAGATGATGCTGTGAATGCAAAGGTTTGAGCTTTCTCCGAACGATGCAAACGAGACACCCGCTTGAGAGCCCCTCTTGATAGAACGGCTATTTATCCTAAACCCGGTCTCCCAACTAACAATACGAGACCAGCAAAAGAAAATCCCTATCAAGAACATACCTTTGCCTTGATCATCCCACTTGAACTTGATGTAGACCGTCTTTTTCTTCTATAGTGGGAACACCTTTCTTGGATGATCTTGCTTGATGAAGATGAAGACTTGCAAATTTCTCCCCCATACCCCATGGGGAAACCTCTTCTTTGAACTTGTCTTCATCATTCCATGAGCACGAGGATGGAAAGCTTTAAGCATGAGATCTTCTAGAGATGGCGCATCTTGAGCTCGCCCTTCTTCATCCCTACTTGAGGTTGATCCATCTTGATGAAACTCTTTGCACATGTCTTGATCAACCTTCAAGCTCCTTCTTTCTTCATGATTCCAATGGGCACAAAGCCCTTGGACATTTCTTCATCTTCCAACCTTGAGACCAACACATGGCCCAAGCGATCCAATGGACAAACCTACAAGTGAAACTCAAATTACACATTAGTCCATAGAGATTGTCATTAATTACCAAAACCACACATGGGGGCATACATGCCCTTTCAACTTCCATGATGAAGCCGGTAGCGAGCAGCCGTGTGATCTCCTCACCAATGGTTCTTCTTTTTTCTTCTACGAAGCGACGTAAAGATTGCTTGACCGGCTTCGCATCCGGTCGAACATGAAGGGAGTGCTCAGCGAGTTCCCTCGGGACACCTGGCATGTCTTTGGGGCACCATGCGAAAATGTCTCGATTCTCATGGAGGAAATCGACGAGCGCGCTTTCCTATTTGTTGTCCAGGCCGTCTCCGACCAGGACGAACTTGCTTGGGTCCTCCTCGTTCAGCAGGATCTTCCTTGTTCCCTGCGAGGGCTTGAATTGTGATTCTCCAGCCGGTTTGGACTCTCCAGCCGGTTTGGACTCTCCAGCCGGCATGTCCTTCTGCAGAGCCGCCATGTTCTGCATTATGTTGTGCTTCTCTTCAGCGATGATCATTGCCTCGGCCAGCTTGGAGCCGTGTGAGGCGCACTCGATCGAACGCTTGTAGCATCCATCAACGGTAATCACTCCCTTTGGGTCTGGCAGCTTCATCTTGAGGTATGCGTAGTGCGGCACTCCCATGAACTTGGTGAGAGCTGGGCACCCCAGTATGGCATGGTAGGCGCTGAAGAGATTCACAACCTCGAACCAAATTGGCTCACGGCGGAAGTTGTTCTCGCTGCCGAAGATGACGTCTAGCTGGATCTTGCCGATTGGGGAATGCGATGGCCCCGGTACTGCTCCATGGAACGAAGTGCTTGAGGGTTCCAGCTAGGATTTACTGATGCCCAACCTCTCGAGGCTGCTCCGGTAAAGGAGGTTGATGCTGCTTCCTCCATCGATCAGCACCCAAGAGAAGCGGCATGAATGCTTCTTGGAGATGATGATGGGGTCCAGGACCAACGCGTAGCTACCAGGGCTTGGTAACACGGCTGGCTGATCCTCCTTGCTCCAGGTGATCGCCTGATCAGACCAGTGCAGGTACTGAGGGACGGGTGGGATGATTGCATTCACCTCCACCTCACGTCTCCGCTTGGCATGCTTCGTTTCCGGCTCCGCCAGGAATATGTGGTAGTTACCCACCTGTCATGGGTAACCATCTTCGTCATCCTCGCGGCGGTTGCGTCGTTCTCTGTTATCCGGTGGGCCTCCGGCTGGAGGTGGAGGTGGTGGTGGGAGTCCACCGGCTTCGGCCATTTTCTTTGTCCAGCTGCATTGGCGCGTCGTGTGGTTCGCGGGCTTGTTGCTGCCGCTGTGAAACTTGCACGTCCCATCGAGCATGGACTCGATGGTGTACTTAATACGAGGCGGCCTATCATCCGGCCTCTGCCTACGACTGCCTCCTGCAGCCGGATCCTCATGCATCGTGGATACCTCTTTAGTACCGTACCGGCTATCCGGCTGGTCGTCTTTCCTCTTGCCATGGCGGTTGTCGTGACCGTGCCACCTGGGATGATGGTCGCCTGGCTGGCGACGCTCCGCTTGCTCGTCCGTGACGATTTGGCCTTGGTCGTCCACCACGATGGGCTTCTTCATTGCCGCGTCCGTGGTGGCGTACTTGTCCGTGATGGCCATGACCTGAGCCATGGTTTGCGGGTCTGCCCGGCTGAGTTTATGCTTCAGCATGGTGCCGTCTCGGCAGCCGTTGGTGAAGAAGTCTATCGCCTGGTGCTCACGCACCCCTTCACATGAATTGTGCATGCTGGTCCACCGACTGAGGTAGGCGCGATCCGACTCGTCCTTGCCTTGCACGCAGAGGGCGAGCTCGCGAGGCCGACCCGGCCGCTTGTATGTTCCGGTGAAGTTGCGGATGAACGCCTCTTCGAAGTCCAGCCACTCGTTGATGTTGTTGTCGGGGAGGCTGTTGAGCCACGTCCTTGCTGAGTCGACGAGCATGAGGGGGACATAGCGGACGGCCAAGTGGAGGTTGCCATTGGCGATTCCCATCACGGTGGTGTAATTGACCAACCAATCCTCAGGCTTTACGGTCCCGTTGTACTTTAGCGTGTCTCTTGGGAGCGAAAATCCCTTCGGAAACGGCTCGTTCCGAATGCGCGGGCCAAAACACTTTGGGCCAGCCGGACTTTCCTCCTCCAGGGTGCGTGACTGCACCAGGAGGTCGATGTGCTCCCGCGCATCAGCTGGTTCTCGGGGACCGAGCCGGCCCTTCAGACGCGACGCAGGGGCGTCCTTGTTCGCGTCTGCTTTCTCCTCTGGTGCCCGCGCCTTTTTCCCCTAGGAGGCTCCGCCTGCGCGACTAACGCTGGAGGTTGCGGCGTCACGGTTGTGGCGACCGTGGTTGCCAGATTCGCCACGCGGGCGACTGTTTTGCCCAACTCTCCCTGGGGAAGAGGCTTGCTGATGTTTGCTTCCTCCATGCGTCGTCTGGTCTACGCCTTTGCGGACGACGATGTCACGGGAGTTGCCCACCTGGCAGGGGACGCCCTCGGCTTGCTGCTTGTTAGAAGTGGCCACGAGGAGCTGCACACGCTCCTGCTGGCGACGGAGCTCCTCGCCCTCCAGATGCTTCAACTCTGCGGCCGCCGCCTCGGTCGCCCTCATGTTCTTGGCGGGAGTGCTATAGACGGGCTGTGCCACACCTGCATGTGAGTCGGCGGCGCGGTCCAGCTCCGACGCTAGGTCGTGCCCTCGATGCTGGATCTTCCTGGCGAAATCGTGAGCGGCGTTGTACTCGTGCACGGTGGCGTTCAGCTGACGCTGGTTAGCCGCGACCTTGGTGGCTTCCTCCAGGAGCTTTTGGCGTGTAGGTTCGAGTGTTGCCGCCGCCGCCGCTGGATCTGCCTCGACGACGACCGGAGCGCGCAGGTGCTGGATGGAGGCGGTGAGCGGGTCTTGCTCTTGCTCGAGCGCAGAGATTTCTCCTCCGCCCGACGTTCTTGAGGCTGCCGATGGTTTTCGCGAGCGTTCACCATCATGACTTCGACGCAACTTCCCCCTACGGCTGGGACGCGGGTGAGGGGCACGTCGAGGACGGGGGTGACCACGCTGGGAAAACCCTCAGCGACAGTGGCGACGTAGACGCGAACGTCTCCAAAATGCATGATGGAGCCGTCGGCGGGGAAGGTGTTCCCAACGAAGCACGCTGCGTTGTCGATGACGCAGTCGAAGGCACCGAGCGTGATCATGAGGCCAGAGGCCATGCTTCGCCGGCGACGAGCGGAAGTCCCGTGCGGAAGATGATCCCAGCCAAAGCGTTGTGCCCCACGGTGGGGGCCAACTGTCTAGGTGTGGAACACGGCAGAGCCATCGGGGATGGCAAAGAAGGGACACACGGATGCATTCGGTGGCTCACGCAACGGGTTGGGCACGGTGCACTGCAAACACAGGGACGTACCCAGGTTCGGGGCCCTCTTGGCGAGGTAACACCCCTACTCCTGCAAGATGAACTAGGTATGGGAGCTTGATGCTCAGTACAGATGCTCCTTGAGCTGTTTCCTTTGCAACTATCGATGGCTAGAGGAAGATGGGAGCTAGATGCTAACACTTCTATCCTTCTCTTGTTGCCTATTGTCTCTTACCTAGAACCCTGGCTCCGCCCTCCCTTATATACTAGTCTGGGGGGCAGATTACAATTTGGGTCCTAGGGTTTACTGTTTGGATATGGGTTTACTGGGCAAGGCCGGCTGCAGGGTCCAGCCGGTGGGCCAGGACCCAGTCCGCCCTTCTTTTAGCATCATCCTTCTCTTTAGTGGTCATCCGAGCTTGCTTTGGGGCGTCACCCCAGCTTTAACGGTCACCCGGACAGCTTTTGCCGGTCCAGCCGACCGTCTCGCTTTATCTTCGTCGGGTAGCGCAGGGCATGACGGTATGCCAGCTTCTTTGATGACGAGGGAGAGCCAGAAGCATATCCCGCATGGGGCGTCAGTCCTTCCGTGCTCTCCATCGAATCCGAGGTAAGCCGGGTGGGAACGGCCACCCGGCCGGTCCTTCTGGCCACCGGCTAGACGGACCAGCCGGGAAGGTTATAAGCCCAGCCGGGCTTGCTTGCCAGACGGTTGGAGTTGTATTTCTTGGAGGCCAGGCGGCCTGCATCTTCTGGAGCCGACCTACTTATGCCTGGCTTTCCCCACCCGGGGGTTATCCCCCGACATTTATCATAAACACAAAGATATAAGAATAACCACTTTTATTATTGCCTATAGGGCATATCTCCAACACACCCATGTTTTTACTCTGGCCATTTGGATTCACAGAGAGAGCTTTGAAGCTCTGTTGGTTGTTAATATCATGAGACATGTTCTCGTACCATGGTGCCCACGGAGTGTCATGAAGACTGAGATCTGAGGACTGACAATGATGGTTCGAGTCTAGGTGGTAATGCGAAATTGGCTTGGTGACCCGTGACAATTTTTAAACAAAAATTAACCTAAGATCTTAGAACATAACTCTAGTCCCGCTACCGTGATCCATTCTTAGGTAACAGTATATAACTCTAGGCCGCAACCATCCTTGGCTATTTTTTTAGCAACGGAATTGGCCGAGCGCCTGCCCACTTGATCATGTGATCATTGATTCCCCAAATTGCACGCTTCATTTCTTCAATTAGAGGTCCATGCACCGACATGTCCAACTCCTGACTATCAAACTGTCCAGCTCCAGAATCACTTTGTCCAGTCTCAGCTCTTTTACCAGATCAACAACTCGCTTGCAGGCACGGAGCTCAGCTTCCTCAGGACGATCCAATAGAGAAGGGAACAAATGGCTCGTCCTAGCAATAAAACGAGCATCGTGGTCGCGAGCGACCACTCCTCCTCCGCCGCCTTCAACTTTTTTTTTTGAAATGGAGACTTAGTCCCGGTCTCTGCATGGTAGATGCATACGACCTTTTTATTAAATTTATTATAGTTAAAGTATTACAAAGGATTACATCATGGATCGCACAGGGTTGATACATGTATCAACCATCTAAATAGAAAGGAGGACATAAAATGGCTCTGCATCAATATGATAACCTATAATCAAACGCTAGTTGCACCGGTTATATAAATCTCGTGCCACCGACTCTAGTCGGCTGCATCCAGCATCCGTAGCCTCGCGCTGCTTCATAGATTGCAGGAAGGACCATGAACGGATCCAATGAGTAGCCTGTGGGATAACCTGCATGAAAGAAGTATTTTTTGCTTTGTTAAAGATATAATCATTTCGTATGTTCCATATGGCCAGAGAAGAGCACATACTCCAACTCGGATTTGTACTTTATCTTTCTCAGGCACCTCCCTTAACCAATTACCAAACAAATTATTAATAATAGTGGGAGGGGCTAAATTAAAAGCCATATGTATAATACGCCATACTACTTTTGCAAGGGAACAAGATAAAAACAAGTGTTGTATTGATTCATCCTGAGAACAAAAACAACATTTCTTACATCCTTGCCAATTTCTTTTTATCAAGTTGTCTTTCGTGAGAATTAATTTTCGTTGTAAGAACCACATAAAAATTCTTATTTTAAGTGGTACTTTTATTTTCCATATGTATTTTCGCAAGTATCTAGTATGATCATTCATGTGGTCAAGGTATAGCGATTTTACTGTGAAAGAACCAGAGATTGTTAGCTTCCAAACAAATACATCTGGTTGTTCGGTCAAGTTGATGGTCATCAAACGATGCACTAGATGAAGCCATCTTGCCCCTCTATTGCCTGTTAGCGCTTGTCTGAAACCAATATTTAATGGCGTGTCTGCTAAGACATTTGCTACAGTGACATGTTTCCGCTGCACAATATTATATAAGATAGGATATTGATGAGATAATGGTGTATTGCCCAGCCATGTATCTTCCCAGAACCGAGTTTTCTCACCGTTTCCAATTTTGAAAGCGCCCCGGTCAAAAAATTCATATTTAACTTTCATAAGACCTTTCCAAAAAGGGGAGTCTAAGGGTTTTGCCTTGACTTGAGGCAGCAAACTAGAGTGGAGGTATTTATTGTGTATGAGCTCTTGCCATACTCCTTGTTCATTTAATATCTTAGACAACCATTTATTTATCAGGCATTTGTTTTTAATGTCAAGTACCTCCACCCCGAGTCCCCCTTGGTCTTTAGGTCGGCATATGATGTTCCACCGAGTTAGTCTATACTTTCTCTTATGTCCATCACTTTGCCAAAAAAAACCTCGAGCGAAAATAATCCAATCTTTTTTGTACCCCTTTAGGTATTTCAAAGAAGGATAACATGAACATCGGAAGGCTAGTTAATACTGAATTAATTAGCACAAGTCGATCCCCATAAGACAAAAGCTTGCCAATCCAACTCGCAAGTTTTCGTTCGAAACAATCTTCAACGGTTTCCATTCACCATTTTTGAGCTTGCGAGGAAAATGGATAGGGATTCCCAAATATCTGAATGGGAATGACCCAGCCTCGCACCCAAACAAGTTAATATATTGCTCCTGATCTTCTTTAGCCCTACCAAAACAAAATACTTCACTCTTGTGGAAGTTTATCTTAAGACCTGATAGATTTTCGAAGATGCATAGGACGAGCTTCATGTTAAGAGATTTTTCCAAATTGTGTTCCATAAAAATTATAGTATCGTCCGCGTATTGCAGTATGGATATCCCTCCTTCATTTAAATGAGGAATAAGACCCTCGACCTGGCCATCCTCTTTCGCTCGAGCGATCAAAATTGCTAACATATCCGCCACATGGTTAAAAAGCATAGGAGATAGGGGATCTCCTTGTCTTAAACCTTTGAAAGTTTGGAAATAATGACCTACGTCATCGTTTACTTTAATTCCAACACTTCCGCGACTAACAAACTCATCTATCCAACGACACCATTTAGAATCGAAACCTTTCATACACATTACTTGTTGCAAGAACGACCATTTCACTTTATCATATGCCTTTTCAAAATCTATTTTCAATAAGACCCCATCCATTTTCTTCCTATGAAGTTCATGGATCGTCTCATGCAGAATTAACGCCCCTTCTAGAATATGGCGCCCTGGCATGAATGCTGTTTGGGTTGGTTTAATAACTTTTTTGAGCCACATTGGTGATCCTATTTGTTCCTACCTTTGTAAAAAATTTGAAGCTCACATTAAGCAAACAAATCGGCCTATATTGCTGAATCTGCACTACGTTCTCCTTTTTAGGTAATAGGATCACAGTACCATAGTTTAACCGAAACAAAGGTAATTCACCTTTATGAAACTTCTAACACAGATTCATCAGATCGTATTTAATTATCTCCCAAAACGTTTGGTAAAATTCAGCGGGAAACCCATCTGGCCCCGGATCTTTATTCTTTTCATTTGCATAATTGCATCATACACCTCTTTTTCTGTAAAGTCGGCTGTAAGAATAATATTTTCCTCTTCAGAAAGTTGTGGAATGTCTCCAATTTCCGATTCAATTATAGAAAAGCTATTCTAGGCCGGTGCCCCAAACAACTTTTTATAAACTCCGTAATGTAGTTTTTGATGTTTTCTTGACCTATAATTGTCCCTTCATATTTTTCGAGTTGAAAAATCTTTTTTCTTCGATGCTTGCCATTTGCAATCAGATGAAAGTACTTAGTGTTATTTCCTCCTTCTTGAATGTGTTTTACTTTCGCACATTGTGCCCATTTGGTTTCTTCATCACGTCGGAGTTTGGCGATTTTATCATTAGCCTCTCTAAGTTCCTCTCTCTCGGAGGTACTAAGAGGCGCGGTTTCCGCTTTAATGTCAAGTGAGTCAATGACATTCAAAAGCTTTTCCTTTTCAATCTTATAAATGCTACTTAAATTTCTTGCCTAACCCCTAAGAAAATTCTGAAGGTGGCGGACCTTATTCTGCCAGAGCTCCATTAGGTTTTTTCCTTCAGAAATGACAGCCCACTCTCTCGCTATTATCTCATAAAATCCCTCTTGGTGCAGCCACGCTAGTTCAAAAGAAAATTGAGATTTATTGCCACGGTGAGCAGCAGAAAAAGAGGCGCAGCAGCAGCAGCATTATCTCGGCCTTGTGCAATTAGTTGGGCTCGCTCCATCTGTGTAGCGTCGGCGTTTGGCTGGGCCATCACTCCGTCCGAGTTAACCTGAAGCGTTGGCCATCACTCCGTCCGAGTTAACCTGAAGCGTTGGCCATCACTCCGTCCGAGTTAACCTTTGTCCACCCAGGATCCGGCAGAAGCCAGTGCTCCTTTGGCTTGAATGGAAGCTAAACTACCCATGAACACCATCGCATAGCTAGGAATACTCATATAATCAATATAAAACTGACAGGTCCAGGGATTAAAAATACTCATGAAATATATTTCACTTGAAATCTAAACTACTTAACAACTCTGTATCTCTTTACCATACACCGTGGTTGTATGGCAAACAGCGCACCACTATTACGACAATGTATCATGCAGTTCACACACGTAAAACTCAGAATGACGATCAACCATATGGGATCTAACAATTAGAACCTCATAACACTGTTTCAGGCTTTACAGTTCATGGTTACGTCCCTAGGATTCAACATACTGCTCTACTTTTTTCCTTGAGTTTGACAGATTTACTACTTCAACATACTGCTTCATGGTCACGCCGTAGGCTTCAACATACTGCTTCTGCTTTGCAGGCGACGCAACACGTTTGGGCTTAGGGCGTTCGCCTAGGCCTGTCGTCTTCCGGGCGGCGTGGATTTAGGGCTTGGGGAGGAGTAGGTGTTGTGGTGGCAGCAATGAAGGCTGTTGAGTAACATATTGTACTAGGTATAGGTCCCCGTGTTTTGTCAGGGTTATACCTGTAATTGTATATGTGTCCGTCTATATATACATGAGCAGCCGGCCCAGTTGGTGCTGTGCAATCTCCAATTCCCTTCTACATGGTATCAGAGGCCCTCTGGTCCCTGACCTAGCCGCCGCCCCCTCTCTACCCTAGGGTGCCGCCGGCCCCTCCCTCTAGCCGCCGCCCCCTCCCTTCCCTAGGGCGACGCCGGCCCCTCCCTCTAGCCGCCGCCCACTCCCTACCCTAGGGCGCCGCCGGCTCCTCCTCCCCCAAACCCTAGCCGCCGCCCACCACCACTGCCGCTTCCGCCATGGCCGGTTTCTCCTCCTCCGACCCCTCCGATCCCTTCAACTCCTCCCGCTCCGGTAGCAGCAACCTGACGAGGTTTAATCTCGTCAATGCCCATTGTTATGGACTTGGGTTTTGGAGAAGATGGGGATGCTGGAGATCGTGGCACGGTTAACAGACAAGCAACCAGGGGACACGAGATTTACCCAGGTTCAGGCCCCTGGAGGGAAAACCCTACTCCTGCTTGTCGCTCTTTGATTCTGGCGAAACCGAAGTTCTGGGTGCAGATTCGATCTGGCGTGGATGCGTGTGCGAAAGTATGAGTCGAGTCCCCCTAGGACGTGCCCTCCTGGCCTTTATATAGACTTAGGCAGGTCCCGGGCGTAGTCCTAGTCGGTTACAAGTTCTAGGGTTTTACCCCTTTGAATTTCCTATCTCCTCTAGTCTTGCTCTCCAAGGATCCGAAGACGTCATGGGTCTTGGCCACCCGAAAATCTTCATGGGCCAGCGTATGTCTGCCGTGGGCCTTCCTTGGGCTGGACTAGGTATGCTGAAGTTACGTACCCGTAGGGTATAACCATGTCGAGCCCGGTGATCGGTCGAATCGTGGATTGGTGAGGACTCTTCCATCCTTCGGGAGCAGTTATATGTTAATGGTATATATGTAGGGATTGTTGATGCGTGTGACTCACCCGACGGATCAGGGTCGATTAGCGTCGTAGGGCGAAACAACACGATCTTCTTCGAGTTCGGGTCCCTTAACCCGGCCTGGAACATATCTGGCGTAATTCAACTCGGGCCGCGGAGGACTTATAGGAGTGGAATTCAGTGATTTTAATTGGTGTACCCAACGCGTCGTCAGATTTTTCATCGTACTGCTGGTAGTTCATACTAGCAGAGCGCAGTCAGGTGCGTTGCCAGGCCATCAGATGATTCTGTAGGTCTTATCTTTGCGTCGCAGACGCAGCATCCGAACATTTATCACCTCGGAGGTGTTTCGGGTGGCCGAGGAGGCTGTCGCTCACTCAGCATTTTGTTGGGGCAGAGTTGCCAAAAAAGTTTTTGCATGCGGATCCGAAAGATCGCAGTCGAAGATTTCATAGGGTGCGCGACCAGCGCTCCCTATGGGAGTAGCCCCCAAGTGTCTGTTCGAGTCGTAGACTCGAATGGAGACTTTCAGTTCAAGCATTGTTTCAATCATTAGGTCCGCAGGACTCGAAAATTTTCGGATGCTTAAATCCATCCTCCCTATGGGAGTAGCCCCCGAGTCCGTAGTGGCTGCCATGATCGCAGCTTGTGGCGTCTTCGGGATGATGTTGCCGTCGGCGTCCATATCCATGAACGATGTGTGGAGAGTTCGGGTCACGTCACGTCGCACCTTCGGGTCCATGCTTTCCACCCGAGAGCGGTGCTTGTTTCCCTGGTTTCCGTTTGTGCTAGAGCCGGGTCCTATGGCGGAGAGTGCAGCTCGTCGCGCACTGGACTCAGAGGCTGCTTGCTTGCGTTTGTCGAGCGTCTCCTGCATCTTGACTTTCTTCTTGTGCTCCTCGATGAGGAGGTAGTGGTATGCCATCAGCAGATCATGTGGGGAGTCCAGAGGTAGGACTATTTCGCCTGCGACGACGCGGCGTGCTTCGACCCATCCTTCTTTGCTAAGTTGGATGAGGTGGCCCCTGTTGTCCCCGTTTTCGCCGTTTCCACCGTTTTCGCCGTTTCTGTCCTGCGGGTTGGGGTTGGGCGGCGGGTTAGGCGTTTCCTCGTCGGTTTGGATGATTGCGGCGCACAGATAGCGCCTGCAGATTGGTTGGCTGCTGCCGCAGCTTTCGGATCCGGAACCGTAGGTCCCTTCATCCGAAGGTGGATCGCACAGATCGGAGTTGCGGCTGCTGCTGCTGTAGAACTCATCTGTTGATGGTGACGTCGTAGCACGGGTGTGGAAACCCGGCGGGCCTGATTGACGGCACGGGCACCCGCTCAGGGAAGCGGAGGGTGCCAGTTTGTCCCACCTGGAAGCAGAAGCTCCCGAACAAGATTTCGAGTCCGTCGCCTACGGGCTCGAAATCCTTCATGGTATCCGGCGAGTGGGCGGTGAAGTCGAAAGCGCCGAAGAGGAGGTGATTCTCCATCGCCGCGGAGTTGTAGATCGATCGGGTCGGAACCGTCACGACCGCACAATCAGCAGCCCCAATTCCCACAGACGGCGCCAATTGACGAGGTTTAATCTCGCCAATGCCCATTGTTATGGACTTGGGTTTTGGAAAAGATGGGGATGCTGGAGATCGTGGCACGGTTAACAGACAAGCAACCAGGGGACACGAGATTTACCCAGGTTCAGGCCCGAGGGAAACCCTACTCGCTTATGCGCTCTTTGATTACGGCGAAACCGAAAGTTACAGGGTGCGCAGATTCGATCTGGCGTGGATGCGTGTGCGAAAGTATGAGTCGAGTCCCCCTAGGACGTGCCCTCCTGGCCTTTATATAGACTTAGGCAGGTCCCGGGCGTAGTCCTAGTCGGTTACAAGTTTTAGGGTTTTACCCCTTTGAATTTCCTATCTCCTCTAGTCTTGCTCTCCAAGGATCCGAAGACGTCATGGGCCTTGGCCACCCGAAAATCTTCATGGGCCAGCGTATGTCTGCCATGGGCCTTCCTTGGGCTGGACTAGGTATGCTGAAGTTACGTACCCGTAGGGTATAACCATGTCACAACCCCTTCGCCGGCCCCTCCGTCGCCGTCATCCGCGACATCCCTATCGCCGAGCGCGTGCCGGTGAAGCTCTCCACCACCGCTGCCAACTTCTTCCCGTGGAAGACGTACTTCGGGCTGCTCTTCCGCGAGTATGATCTCCTCGACCACGTCGACGGCACCATCGACCTCCTCGCCATGCCGCACGACCCCGAGTGGCTCGCGATCGACGCCACCATCACCCGCTGGTTTTACCAGACCGTCTCCAACGACATCTTCCGCACCGTCGTCCGGGATGGCGACACCGCGCACACGGTGTGGGAGAAAATCATCGGCCTCTTCACCGACAACAAGATCCAGCGGGTCACCTTCCTCCAGCAGGAGTTCTTCGGCACCCACCAGAACGACCACTCTCTCGACGAGTACGTTCTCAAGCTGAAGAGCCTCTCCGACGAGCTTCGCGATTTGAGTTTCCGATCGACGACAAGATCATGCTCTCCACCTTGTCGGCAGGTTTCGGCGAGGATCTCAGCAACGCTGCCTCCAATCTCACGCTCCTCACCACGCCCTCCTTCGAGCAGGCCGTTGCCTACCTGCGCCTTGAGGAGCGCCGCCTCAAGCATCTCCGGGCTCGGACGGCTCACACCGTATTCGTCGCTGGTCTCTCACGCGGTGCCCCGGCACCCGCTCCTCGCGTCCCCGCTCCCGCCTCAGTGCCTCGCCCCATGGGTCTGCCTCCGGGCTTCTACACTCAGCCGCCCCCGCCCCCTCCCCCCGCCACCGGCGGTGGTCGCCGCGGGCGTCGTCGCCGTGGCGGTGGTGGCAACGGTGGTGGTTATGGTGGTGTCAACGCCACCGCCCCCGCGCCTCGTCCACCTCAGCACGCCGCCCCCACTCCGCCGTGGCTCGCGGGTCACAACCCGTGGACCGGGGTCGTCCATGCCTACTCCATGCCCCTGTCGCGTGCTCCCTACCCGGGCATCATGGGGCCGCGTCCGGCCACCCACCAGGCCTTCTACACGACACCCCAACCCGCCATCACGCCGAGCTACGACGCCGCCCCAGGCTATGGTGTCACGCCCTAATCCGCCCCCCCCCCCCCCCCGAGCTCGGCCCCGTGGGACCCCGCGCTCCTGACCGCCCTCCAGAGCGCCCCCACCGCTGGGGCGTATGGTGGCGGTGGCGACTGGTTCATGGACACCGGCGCCTCCGCGCATATGGCCGCGCACCCCGGTACCCTCTCTTCTTCTACACCCTCCTCCACCTCCTCTCGCATCATCATGGGCAACAGCCATGCTCTTCCCATTACTCACACCGGTTCCGTCTCTTTTCCCTCCACTTCCACTCCTCTCTCTCTAAATAACGTTCTTGTTTCTCCTGCCTTGATTACAAATCTTGTTTCCATTAAATCTTTCTGTCGTGATAATCCTGTGACTGTGGAATTTGACGCCTTTGGTTTCTCTGTCAAGGATGGTCGTACTCGGATGCTCCTCCACCGATGTGACAGCCCCGGCGATCTGTACCCTGTTGGTTCGGCCTCCACCACCGCCAGCAGCTCACTCGCCCTCTCCACCGGTGTCGATCTCTGGCACGCTCGCCTCGGCCATCCTAGCTCCGCCGCTCTGCGTCAAATAATGCAAGGCTTTTCCTTTACCTGTAATAAAACGGATGCCCACTCTTGTGAAGCATGTCGTCTAGGCAAACATGTATCCTCTTTGTCACCTGCTTCATCAGCCGCCTCGGCCCCCGCCTCGCCGCCCGTCGCTGCGGCTCCTGCACCCATGCTCACCCGAGCACGTCCGGGAGTGCGGCGGCCGTCTACGCGCTACCCCGCCGACCAGTACATCTGCACGGCGTTCCCGTCCCGCGTCGCGCCTTACAGGGGCCAGAACAAGAGTTGCCGATGACGGCGGGGTGCCGTCGTCCCGCGAGGGGGAGGCACCCTCCCCGCTGCCGAGTGCGCCGTCCACCTCCGCCCTCTCGCCGGTGCCCACCTTGGCTCGCTCCGCCTTGCGCGACCCGCACTGGCGCGCCGCCATGCAGGAGGAGTATGACGCGCTTCAGCGTACCGGACCTGGGAGCTGGTTCCCCGGCCCCCTCGTGCCAACGTCATCACCGGCAAATGGGTCTTCAAGCACAAGATCGGCTCTGATGGTACACTCGAGCGCTAGAAGGCGCTCTGGGTCGTGCGCGGCTTTCGGCAACGCGCGGGTGTCGACTTCACGGATACGTTTGCTCCGGTTGTCAAACCGGGCACGATCCGCACGGTGCTGCACCTCGCCGCTTCTCGCGCGTGGCCGGTGCATCAGATGGACGTCTCCAACGCCTTCCTCCATGGCCACCTGTCGGAGCAAGTCTACTGTCAGTAACCCATTGGCTTCGTCGACGCCGAGCGCCCCGATGACATGTGCTTGCTCTCTCGGTCCTTGTATGGACTGAAGCAGGCGCCCCGCGCCTAGTACCAGCGCATCGCCGCGTTTCTGCATCAGCTCGGCTTCCGTTCCACGCATTCCGATGTGTCGTTGTTCGTCTACCAGATCGGCAACGACATGGCCTACCTGCTGCTGTACGTCGACGACATCATCTTGACGGCATCCACCGCTGGTCTTCTTCGACAGCTCACCGATAGTCTTCATGATGAGTTCGCATTGAAGGACCTCGACCCGCTCCACTACTTCCTCGGCATCGAGGTTGTCCGGCGTGCGGACGGGTTCTTTCTTCATCAGTAGAAGTATGCCCGCGAGCTTCTCGAGCGTGCAGGGATGCTTAACTGCAATCCAGCGCCTACTCCTGTCGACACGAAGGCCAAGCTTTCAGCCAGTGATGGGTCGCTGGCCTCCGACACCCCGTTCTACCGCTCCATCGTAGGCGCCCTCCAGTACTTGACGTTGACACGTCCGGAGCTCCAGTACGCTGTGCAGCAGGTGTGCTTGCACATGCATGCTCCTCGGGATGCCCATTGGGCCGCGGTGAAGCGGATTCTCCGCTACATCTGTGGCACCCTGGGCTACGGCCTGTCGCTGCATGCCTCGCCCTCGACATTGACCAACCTCGTCGCCTACTCGGACGCGGACTGGGCGGGCTGCCCGGACACGCAGCGCTCCACCAGCGGCTACTGCGTCTACCTTGACTCGTCGCTCGTATCTTGGTCCTCCAAGAGGCAGCCCACTGTGTCTCGCTCCAGTGCCGAGGCCGAGTACCGCGCCGTGGCTAACGCTGTGGCCGAGTGCACGTGGCTTCGCCAGCTTCTCTCCGAGCTCTCTTGTCCCGTTGACAAGGCTACGGTGGTCTTCTGCGACAACGTGTCGGCTGTCTACCTCTCCGCCAACTCCGTTCATCATCGGCGCACCAAGCACATCGAGTTGGACATCCACTTTGTTCGTGAGCAAGTTGCCATCGGTCACGTTCGAGTTCTTCACTACCGACGTCTCAGCAGTTTGTCGATATCATGACGAAGGGATTGCCGTCCACGACTTTTCCTGAGTTTCGCTCCAGTCTATGTGTCGGTGCCGACCCTTCGACTGCGAGGGGTGTTGAGTAACATATTGTACTAGGTATAGGTCCCCGTGTTTTGTCAGGGTTGTACCTGTAATTGTACATGTGTCCGTCTATATATATACATGAGCAGCCGGCCCAATTGGTGTTGTGCAATCTCCAATTCCCTTCTACAAAGGCGATTTGGCGAGGACCTCCTTGGCGACGCTGACGTGTGTCTGCCATGGCGGGCAGCGGTTGCATCGGGTCTGGCCCGGATCCGATCTGGGCCTCTGGTTGCGGAGGCAGCTGCACACAGGGATCTGGCAAGTCGCTTTTGTGGCATGCTGGACCGTCTTCTCCTCAACCTCCGGCTGGTGGCGTGGGGGATACTAGCTCGTATTGAATAAAGGTGGTGGTCCTAGGTTTCATCTCATGCCAAGACGAAGATCGGCTTGATTTTTGTCTCCATTGATCTGGTTACAGTGTCGTGTTTCGAAAGGCTCCGTCGGCGAACTCCACGGTGTGCACATGCCGAGAGATCGCTGGATCGGGTGGGATTTGGTCGTGCGCACCCATGTTTTTACTCTGACCATTTGGGTTTAGAGAGAGCGTTTTGAAGCTCTGTAGGCTGTTAATATCATGAAGCATGTTCTCGTACCATGGTGCCCACGAAGAGTGTCATGAAGACCGAGATCTGAGAACTGACAATAGTGGTTCAAGTCTAGGTGGTAATAAGAAATTGGCTTGGTGACTCGTGAAATTTTTTAAGCAAAAAATTAACCTAACATCTTAGAACATAACTCTAGTCCCGCTACACTGATCCATTCCTTAGGGAACAATACATAACTTTAGGCCGCAACCATCCTTGGCTAATTTTTTAGCAACGGAATTGGCCGAGCGCCTTGCCCACTTGATCATGTGATCATTGATTCCCCGATAGCACGCTTCATTTCTTCGATTAGAGGTCCATGCACCGATCTGTCCAACTCCTGACTATCAAGCTTCACAACCACTGTTTCACTGTCCAGCTCCAGAATCACTTTGTCCAGTCTCAACTCTTTTACCAGATCAACAACTCGCTTGTAGGCACGGAGCTTGGCTTTCTCAGCATGATCCAACAGACAAAGGGAAAAAATGGCTCGCCCTAGCAATAAAACGACCATCGTGGTCGCGAGCGACCACTCCTCCTCCTTCGCCTTCACCTAAAGCTTTGGCCATCGTTCCGTCCGAGTTAACCTTTGTCCACCCAGGATTCGGCGGGAGCCAGTGCTCCTTTGGCTTGGATGGAAGCTAAACTACCCATGAACACCCTCGCATAGCAAAGAATACTAATATAATCAATATAAAACCGACAGGCCCATGGATTAAAAAAAACTCATGAAATATATTTTACTCCCTCCGTCTCAAAATAGATGTCTTAAATTTATTAAAATTTGAATAAATCTAGACACTATTTAGTATATAGATTCATTCAAAATTTTAAAATCTAAGACATCTATTCTTGGATGAGGGAGTACTTGAAATCTAAACTACTTAACAACTATGTATCTCTTTACCATGCACCGTGGTCGTATGGCAAACAACGCACCACTATTACGGCAATGTATCATGCAGTTTACACACGAGAATAAAACTCAGAATGACGATCAACCATGGGATCTAACAATTAGAACCTTTTTTAGATAATAGACGGCAGAAGTCGTCCGACTTTATATTACTAAAGCCAGAAGTGATAACCACAGATTTTACATAGCCAACCAAACATAGCGCCACACTGGTTCAAACCGCAAAGCTACCTAATATAAAGACGGGCTCAGAAGTCTTAGGAGAATTACAGGCTCACGTCACTAAGCGATAAAATTATAGAAAACCACCAGAACTGGTGGTTCAGGATAAACCACCGGTTTTCAAAAAAAAAGTAAAAAAAGTAGTACTCGAGAGAAATAAGTGGAGAGAAATAAAAGATTGATGAATCTCGCCAAGTGCCAATCATCACGAATTTCTCAAAAATTTGGTTTTCTTCTTCATCGACACCACTCCATTACAACTCAAGTACTGGACTCATCCTAAAGAGAACCACTATGACTGGACAGGAGTGGCGCCTCAAGAAAATTACTTACATAATCTATTCAAGGTACACATTTTGAATGGAAAAATCCCATCAGTGTTAAACAAAAAGATGTCTTGTGTAGCAAAGGAAACTGTCATTTCCTATCTGTAGATGCTACAATCTGGGATTTGGATGAGGCAATGAAAAATAACAGTAGAATGGAAATGTTTGCTTTCCAGTGTAGTCTGCTGGTCCTTTATACAAAACTCTTGGTCTTACGCAGAGTCAGGGACTCAGTGTGGGCTTCTGATTTTCTGAATGTGCAAGGGGGAAGAAGGTAGATGGATGCTATGCTGGGCAAAAAATCAAGAGATAAATTGTATTCTCCATCAGTTGTTTTTGGGGTCCAGTTGTGGAGTCAGGGGCTTGTATAGAAACTGTGCTGCGTTCTAATCCTCCAGCAGTGGTGATAGAAAGCGGCACTTGGTGATATTCTTGTTAAATAATGATTCCATTTAACTTATAGAGACAATTTTTTATTGCTTCCTGCTGGTGATTATTGTAGCCAAAAAACCTGTATGAGTTGGTTGTACTCGTATTTTAATTATATATTATATAGTATTGCATAAGTAGTATATTTGATTTCTTCCTATGCATACCCATATTGTCCAATCCTCTATGCTCCCTATGTTTTCCGGTTATAGTAGATCTTAATTCAGAAGAATGGCTTTCCAAAACTGACATGGATGATTAGTCTCATAGGATGCTCTCCTTGACTGTGCAGCCAAAGGTCAAACAACAGACCGAGCTTGTTATATGAATTTTGTCATGGGAAGAGAGATTTCGAGCATGCCGTTGAACAATTGGTTTGTTGCAGCACTCGGTTGCTAAACATACTGCATATATAATGAACTTTTTCTGTGATTTGCCTACATATATGAAGTTAACACTCACCCGTACTACTACAATTTGTGCATTTTTATGTATAAAAACCTACCTTATGATATAATATTATTCCACATGCAGATCAAGTGAATCAATGACATCTTCAAAGGGATTATTAGTGGTGGACCAATGTACGAGGCTGCATCAACATTCTCTCCACTTCTTCATATGATAATCACCTTCCCTCTTGTACTAACATTTTGTTTTCAGGTGAATGCAAATTTCTGTGCTTTCTTATTTTTAATGAAAGGCAGAAAAAATTGTTGATCTTGTCAGTTGAGAAAGCATTGAACGAAAGGTTGGCGCTAGCTGGAATCTAAGGGATGCAACAAATGAATGCCACACACCTGTGGGACTACGGATGTTTTTGCTCTGGTTTGAGTGTCAACTAAGTTGCAGAAGGTTGATAGGCTGAGTGAACTCTTTTGATGTTCTATATATATTTAATCGGCAAAGCTACAATGCTATATGTTGTACATGCACAACAAATTTGAATGATATTCCTAGAAAATTCTGGTAAGCAAGTAGATCAATTTGAAGTGACA
Organism: Avena insularis; assembly: GCA_023614405.1. Taxonomy (NCBI): domain Eukaryota; kingdom Viridiplantae; phylum Streptophyta; class Magnoliopsida; order Poales; family Poaceae; genus Avena; species Avena insularis. Next base: position 39,499,695 of record CM042691.1, on the reverse strand, counting down.
AATCGAAATACGATGAGATCCCTGGGGTAAAAACACTGATGCTTTACATTTGACTTCATATTCAATTGTTTCACTTGGCACGTTGAGGTCCACAACGTCCATAGACTCAACTATGTACATGCATGCATTTTCGGGGTCGCCAAGACCTGGTATGGGATACAACACGACAAAGCAGTGCGCATGCACGAATATGCTGTCAAGACCTGGTATGGGGTGGCATTTGTTTTTCTGTTCAGGTTCTGTGTTTTCTATTTTTTCAATTATTACTGGAACTCGAGGGCAAACATGGGGATGCTGATTTAACTTATCTAGCAATGTCTACAATATGCAGATGCAAGATGTGTATTAAACTTAAACTGTTGCTTGGCCATCACTTCGCTGGCTTTTGTAAATTCAGTTAACACCATGAGGACCTTAAATTTGGGCATTGTTAGCTGCAATGAGACATCAAATATAGCTACTATTGAATGATTGAGATTGAGAGTAGCAAAAGAGAGATCCCATGGTTTCCCACTGTCAGCTGCTTTACAAACTTGCACCGCCGGTGTGCTGTCAGGTATTTCATCGTTCACGATACACACTCGTTCTAACGAGAATTTGTTAGCCTCCTGCCTCATTTAAAACCTAATGATCTCAATATTCTACTTATATCATCTTTTCACATGAATTGGTTAACAAGGCTAGCTGATTCTCGAATGATGCATGACATTAGCATGCAGTTAAATTTAGCTCATTTTGACGACTAACTAAACAAAATTTTGGCATCCTTCGAAAAAATATTATATTGTCATAATTTTTTATCGCATGTAAAAAAATAGCTAGATCAAAATCTGAAGATCAAGTATAGCCGAAAATCATATGTTCCTCTGTAAGAGCAAACACCATCTATTTTTGGAAGTGATAACATACATATAAAATAGACATCACGTTTATAATTAACTAAATTCAATAGTAGTATGTACAAATTGTGGTGTGGTAGCAGCGCACGGACATTCAACTAGTATTACTAAAGCCAGAAGTGATAACCACAGATTTTACATAGCCAACCAAACATAGCGCCACACTGGCTCAAACCGCAGAGCTACCTAATTTAAAGACGGGCTCAGAAGTCTTAGGAGAATTACAGTCTCACGTCACTAAGCGATAAAATTGTAGAAAACCACCAGAACTGGTGGTTCGGGATCAGAGAACCACCGGTTTTTAAAAAATTACAAATAACCACAAGTTTTGGTGGAAACGTAGCGCGAAAACTCTGATTTCAATTTTTAGACGCTTTAATAGTTATTTGAACTGGAGTTCCCACTGTCAGGTGTGACGTGAGGACGTTGTTAACAGCGCCGTGTGGACATGGTTAGGGAAGAAAATTACAGAAAACCACCAGAATTGGTGGTTCTGAATCAGAAGACCACCGGTTTCAAAAAATAAGACACAACTTGTACGCACAAAATGAAACCTGCGTAAATTTCATAGGAAACACAAATGATATCAAGTAGGACCATAGTACCATTACAAATGATATAGGGTTCGAATCCAGATATAGGTTCAAATACATAGCAAGTAGTACCATTAAAATAAGTTCAAAATGATAGTAACTAGTACCAATCAAAGAGGTTCACAGACACATTTCATAGGTTCAAATACACTGATAATAGTAGTAGTACTCCATCAGGTTCACAAATCACATGATCTTCTTGAGATCCTTCATAGACATTTGGCCAATGCCACCTTGCATTCAAGTACTCCTTGATCTTTCGAGTAGGCTTGATAGCCCTAGTGGGTCTAGAAGAACCTAGGACATCTGATCTTGGAGCAATAAACCAGCTCTTGCCCTAGCTAGAGCAGATTGTGCTGGGGCAGTAGCAGGAACAGTAGATGGTGGTGGCTTGGTAGCAGTAGTTGATGATGGTGTCCTGGTATAAGCAGATGATGATGGTGGCCTGGTAGCAGTAGTTGATGATGTTGGTGGTGGCCTGGTAGAAGCAGCAAGAGCTGGTGGTGTCCTGGTAGCATTTTCAGTAGATGGTGGTGGCCTGGTAGCAGATGGTGGTGGTGCTGAACCAGCTGATGAACCAACATCTTCATTGCTCCTATTAGCCTGCATATTAATACTTTCACACTTAATATAATTATTTACATCAAAATACAATTATATGCAGGTAAATTCAATTATATGAAGGTAAATGCAATGGCACATTTACCTTGTGCTAGTTCTTCCTCATCTGCAGCTGTGGGGTAAGTGGCTTCCCACAATTTGTGTACATGTTCCCAACCAACTTGCAATTGATGCAAGTTATTGAACTCATCCTTAAAGATTCTTTTGGGGCAGACACCTCAAACTTACCCTTCCTCCTTTTAGTCTGCATCCTTCCAGGATTAGCCCTAAAGACTGCTGGATCAATATCTGGTGTATCAGTTTTAGACCAAAGGTCTTCACCGGGTACAAGGAATATGACAGGATTGTATGTTGCCATGTACATTGGCTTCTTGAAGTAGTCATGGACAAAATCTTATGGCTGCTGTTTGGACTTATAAATGGCATAGACTGCATGGTTACATGGAATGCCACTTAAGTCCCACTTCTTGCAACCACATGTTTTTGTTGTCAAGTTCACATCATAACAGATGTCCACTCCCCTACTCACTTGCCACAGATTTCCAATATATTTTTGGGCTTTGTACATCCTAGAGTATTTCTTGGACTCCTCTAACACCTCGGCAAAGGTAGGGCAGATTTCCCACCTTGCAGATGTTGCACCTGTCCTTTTTGTCTCATGTCTAGTCATTATTTTAGTTCTAATTCCCTCAAACATTGTCTTCACTGGTTTTCCTCTAACATCTAGCTTCAACATACTACTCTACCTTTTTTCTTGAGTTTTCCAGATTTACTGACCAGATTGATAATGAATAGTTTATAATACTAAAATAATCTCATGCATCCTTGTTCATAGTTCACCATCCATGCGACCTTCAGTTTCTTTTGGAAAGGAACATATATTAATATCGCAAGATACCAATTACACCCAGCCTCTGCAACAACGCATTACCCTAATGGCACTACGGATGCACACGGTCAAAAAAAGAAAGAATAATTACAGGAAACAAATAAAGTCCCGCTTTAGTGATCTATGCCCTACAACAGCGACCAAACACTATCAATGCAGCACCAGAAATCCATTCTCTCTAAAAGCGACGCCTCCAAGAAGGGAATAGTGCACTAGCGCCGTCATCGCCCTGATCATTGATCATAGGTTTTCACCTTGGAGAAAGTCCGTGTTGACAAAACAATGCCTTCAACAAGGTCATCGCCAGACACAACCAATTAACGCCAGACCTTGGATTTTCACCTTACAGCTTGAACTCTGGAGATCTCCTTACTATCGCCCCCACTTTCCAATATCGCTGCTCCAAGACCTAGAACACCAAGCCAAAACCTCATCTCAAACATGATTCATACCACCATCACCATTCTTCATACCTTGGCTTTTATGTCATTCTCCACGACTGACTTCACCATGAGACTAATGGCATGTCCTTGATGACCTTCGGTTGAAGAATATTGTTAAAATTTGGCATACGTACATATGTTTTCTACAATTCCACAACATGAGGGCAGAAGGCTGAAATTATTTCCCCTGATGCCACTTGACCCCCAAGTTGTCAAGTACAACACTTGAAGCGCTATGATCCCACAAAGAATCCCAAGTTTGGGTGTAAATACATGCATAAACGCAACGAAGTTCAAAAGATTGTGTACAACTTTCTTATCTACACTACAAGGGACATAATCCAGGATGAGGCCCGGTCGTAGGGGAAAGCGGGGATGATGCTGTTGCAGATTTGCTTATGGTGATGGGTAGCACTTGGCAGCATAGCATTGTAATTCAGGCTGTTTTCTTCCTGTAACTTTCACTTCCATCAATGAATCGTGACGCAAAGTCTTTTGCGTTTTCTCGACATAAAGAAGTTCATATCTTATCCTCATTATAAACTACAGTTGTTAACGAGTCAAATTGACAGGATTATAAAATTTGGATTATGTTTGATTCAAGGGATTCTTTAGATAATAACTTTTTCTTGTGTTTGTGAAATGGAGAACACATTCGCTCCAAGGGTTCCTTAAGATGATGGCACGGCCTTCAACGATCAGCCTCATAGGGTCATGCTAGTTGGGTGGAAACATTTCAGTTAATCATAATAATGTACACATTTGACATTGATGCCAATACCTTCACATACTTTACATCACTCTTTCTAGATATGAACACCATTGCATATTGTACATCCCTTGGCAATCCAATTTCCAGTACTTCATGTAAATAAAAGCATCCATCTCTATTCCTGTAAGAATCCATTTGCTTCGAGATATGTCACTACTTTGTCAGACATTGATTTAGGTGTAGCGCAATCGCCAGCTTTACAATGTATCACTATCTGCAATGGGAAAGGGCTCAATCAGAGAAGTGAAGTGCCATCAACATAACACTAGGAACCTCTTACAGAGTAATAGGTAACATAATACTAGGCTGCTTTTGATTAATTTTTCTGAAATTCTCATGCTAGTTTGGTGTTCAAAGATTTAGGCTAACCTCACAATCAGAAGGTGGTTCATAAGGATCATCTATTCCAGTAAATCCTGCAGATGATTGCCAAAGTAAGAATTGCAAAAGGTAAGCGAAGACTGTAGACTTTTTGGTTCTTTTACCTTTGATTTTGCCAGCACGGGCAAGCTTGTACAAGCCTTTTGGATCCCTAGCTTCACAAACTTCAAGTGGGACATTCAGAAACACCTACATAAATATACTTCTCTGTGAAAGTTATCTTACTATAAGATTGCGTAGACAGTTCGAAGTAGGTATACATTTTGACAATATGCACCTCAATGAATGATGAATTGTGGAGTAAATTGCGGCAACCACTTCGATCACTTCTGTACGGTGATATCAAGCTAGCAATGCAGATCAGACCAGCATCTGCAAAAATCTTTGCTACTTCTCCTGACAAGTAGGACACAAATATATTTAGAATTGGTAAGATTGTAAGGCATAAAACGACTATATATTCCAGAGCCAAACATACATACCTACTCTACGTATATTTTCAGCGCGATCCTTTGCTTCGAAACTGAGGTCTCTGTTCAATCCATGTCTGAGATTGTCTCCATCTAGAATGTAGGTCAGATGACCTCTGGAGTACAGCTCGCGACTCAGTGCGCATGCTAATGTGCTTTTTCCTGAAGTAAATGTTAATATTTTGTAGAGATATTAGAGGCTCCAAATTTTCAGTGTATGAGTATGATGACTTGATCAGCTCATAAATACCTGAACCACTTAGCCCAGTGATCCACACGACGCAGCCCTTCTGGTTTAGCAATTTCTGCCTCTCAGGCTGCCCGATTGGACAGTCATGCCAAAGGATGTTTGTCGATTTCCCAACGGTTGAAGTTACAAGCTTGTCCATGCCTGGTAATTTCAGGCACGTAAGAATCTATAAATGCTAAATCTTATAGTATTATAGAATGTTACAAAGGGCCAAAGTTAATCATATTTGGCATAGAGTGTTCCATGATGTGATTTCTCAGCACTGAAGAGAGGTGCTGATTCCCTACGGTAATACTGTGATTCCATCAAAGAGAGAACACTAAAGCTTCTAGAACTGGAGACTTGATAAAATTGACAATCTTTGGTTGGAGGGAACTGATGTGGATATTACATTTAAGGAAACCGGTCACAGACATATCAGTATGACCAAACTATGGTTTTGTCAGCATCAACCAGTCTTAACAACCATATCAAGTTTTTCATTTTTCCTCTTTTATTTTTCTAAAAGAACAACATACAGATTTAATCGAACTGAATGACCAAGAAACAATGTACAAACGGTGCATCAATTTTGTGCCGAAGTTAACCAAAGTATGCTCCGAAAATGAAGAACCAACAGAGTAATCTGTCATGATTTTATATCAGTGAGCAGTATGATTAGACTGAATAAAAAATTGCAGAGAAATAAAAGTAAGAATCAGTCTATAAAAACAATTGGCTCCCTTTTTGGACCTGATGCCTGTAGGCTATGTGACAGTACCTAGTTATGCAGTTATAATCAGAAACAGAGCAAAGACAGCAACCTGAACCTGAGCAAAGACGAGGACACTGATAGTGATCTCCAAGCCACACTAACACATGTTCTTGAGCTATTCCTCGCTTACTATCCACCCATTCATTACAAAAATGTGGACACCACCAGTTATTCGCAAATGCATTTCGTGGTTTTGTTGATATCGACATGCATAGCTCTGATTTGCGCGCAGCTGTGTTCTTGCCGACTTCTTCTGAGAGAAATTACTCAAGTAGCAATTTTTTTTCCTATTTTTCTTGCCTACAATTATGTACCGTTGTCACTGAGAAGGCACAAGCCCCACGGAGAAACTGCTATATTGTGTGTCTGTCATACTCGCCCAAATCGCTCTCATCCGTACATGGTGTGCACCCACATTGTTACTCATGTATTAATTGAATAATAGACGGAGTTGGTTTGGTTGGTTCTAAGATCAGAGATCCACAAATATATTAATGGACCATGCGTGGCGCGTGGTGGGTAACATATCCGAAAATCAGATAGGATTGAATAATGGTTGATTTAGGTTTACGGTTGTAGCATTGAGTTTCGACTTTATTTCCTCACTCCCAGTTAGCACCTCCTAGCTATTATTCAGAAGCACCTATTTCTGATGCAAGCAATCGAAAATCACATAGGAGTAAGATTTACTGCATGTGATTCATGACCTAGTTTTACAATAACGAAAGGAGGAAACCGTGGCCAATTTCTCTGTTAAGAATAGAATTTTTTACTTATTGACAGTGCAAGTTTCTACTCCCTCCTGTCCATATTAATAGACTCAACTTTATATAGATACGAATGCATCTTGAGATTATTAATATGAACCGGAGGATATATATGATTTTGCATCTCTTAAAAGAAATCTGTTGTTCAAGCCTAATAAAAAATGATAACAATACTTTTCTTTGACCTGAACATGATAACAGTACTGGTGACTCATAGCGATTAAAAACTTGTGCTCCCTCCATCTAGTATTAACCGACTCATATTTTTTTTAGATTTGTATGTATCTACCTTCGTTCCGGTTTATAAGGCAAACACGTATTTCGAGAAAATAGTTTGATCGTAAATTAGATCCACAAAATACAAACTATATTTAACAAAAATTATACCATTAGATTCATATTCAAAATACGCTTTCAACGGCGGAACGGAGGTAGTAACAAGTGTGAGTAAGTTAATTCTGGACATATGGAATACTCGATTTATCTAACGGATAAAAATATATACTAACTGACTGCAACGAGAAGGAATAACAGTCGTGAATCAAGTTACGCGGTCACCTGCCACGGCGGACCCATTGACGTGATGCTTCCCGCCGGCCACAGCCGCCGTCTGCACCGCCTCCGACCTCTCCCCTGCGACCGACGCCACGAGCCTGCCACCGACTCCTCCCCTCCTCCCCGCACCTCCGGCGACGCCGACGACGGACCGCGGCCACGCCGCCTGTGCGCCACGGCGACAGTGGACATCGCCTCCAGCGCCGGAGCACGGCTGAGGAAGAGCGTTGGCAAGCATGGCGTGCTACACGTGGGCGCGCGAGCAATGGCTGGTGGCGTCGGGTGCCTGGTGGCAGGTGCGTCAAGTCACACGCACACACACTACTTTGCTCGAGGAAAATATTTTGCGGAGAGAAATTTGAGGAGTGGGGAGGAAGGCGATTTACCATTTATAGGACCATGGAACGCAAACGTCATGCCAGACTCTCGTCTCAGATGTCTACTTGGAATTTCGAATCATGTAAGAATAGGATCTATTAGGTTTTTGTCTAGTGGATTAAGACAGATAATTTTTGCAATTTCAAAGATATCTACTTTTTCCATCCTAAAATAAGTGACTTGTATAGATTCACATATATCTCGGCTATTTTAGTGTATAAATATATATAAATATAGGCAAATCTAAGTCATTTATTTTAGTATAGAAAAATATCTAATTTCACTTTCACATGATGGCATCCTTAATTTCGTGTGGTTTACATGGTACTCTCTTATGAGCTACTTTGGGCTTCACACTTTTTTCATATTACCAACTAACGTGATCATTGTAATTTCATGAACCCTTTGATAGTTCAATCATTTATTGTGCAATTTGAACAAAGTACTTCCTCCATTCTAAAGTAAGTGAGTCAACTTTGTCTAGATACGCATGTATCTATATGTGTTTTAGTGTATAGAAATGCATAGAAACATACGAATCTAGAAAATGTTGATCGAGTCACTTATTTTGCGACAGGGGGAGTAACATTTATGCCACCAATTGTCTATGAATTTTTTTTCGAGAATCGGTTCTATAGGGCTTGGACATTTTTATATTTTTGAATATCAAATGGTACGGTTTTTATGTTTTTGAATTGCAAGTTAATTGAAAGTATATCAACAACCATCAAATTGGTTCTATAGGGCTTGCACATCCTTTTGCAGGTGCCTGAAAGAATTGACATAGAAATCTTTGTTCGAAAGGCTACGGTTAGTGGTGACGCAAACACGTTCATCAGCGACGTCTCCCCTAAGAGTGAAGCTAGCAAGAGCATCATTGAGGGAGGTAAATTCGGAGGAAGCGATGGAAGAGAGCCGAGTGGTTAGTTGGCTTGACAGGCCGAGTTGAAAGGTGTCTACTACCCTGGCATTCGGTCTGAGCGAGTGAGAGAAGAGGGCCGGGAACTGGCTCATAAGAGAGGTGGCGTTAAGCCAGCTGCCGTCCAGAAGGAGGTGGAAACGCCATTGCCAACTTAGACAATGGTGAGAGAGCGAAAAGCGGAAAGGCCAGCCCAAATTTTGTTCCAGACCGGGGAGTCTAGAGAATGTCTATCCCCAAGGTCTTTGCCAGGAGTCCAACCGTACTGGCGTCGGAACCAGCTCACCCAAGGAGCATAACAGTCAGAGTGAAGTTTGGAGAGAAACTTAGAGAGAAGGGCCGCATTTTGAAGAGGGAGGGAGAGGACCCCAAGCCCGCCATTTTCTTTAGGAGCGCACACGTCGGCCCAGGCAACCTTGCACTGCCCGCCTGAGCATGCTTCCTTACCGGTCCAAATGAAGGCACGACGGCGCTTATCAATGGCCTCGATAACCCCGGTCGGCAGCAGACCCGCACTCATAGCATGCGCAAGTAAGGCAGTAAGAACGGAATTGACCAGGAGAAGCCGTCGACCAATGGGAAGGGAGCGGCCACGCCATCCAGAAAGGCGCATGTCGCTCTTGGCGATGATGGGAGCAAAATCGGAGAAGCGGAGCTTATGGGTGGACAAGGGGAGACCAAGATAGGTTTGAGGAAAGGAGGATACGGTACATCCGAAGGAAGCAGCCATGGAGGAAGCAGTCTCAATGTCCATTTTAATTGGGACAAAGGTGCTTTTATGGATAAAAGTTTGACTCAAATTATTTAGAGTGGAGGAAGTATCAATTTGATAGATCGTGGCGGCTCATATGGAGTGCAACCTTTGACCACTTCTTTATGATGTCATTTTATGTTGAACTAGTTGATGCGAAAATAGATGATTGGTTGGGTTTGTCAGATTTTTACAAAACAACACCTTCTATGGCTATTGACATTTTCATTTTTGTAGTTTAAAGATGAAAGTATGCACAAAGTTACAGTTATCATATGTCATTTCCATTTCCACATTTGTTTGTTCATGTAAGGTGCCCTTCAAAAAAAACTCATTTTTACATTGGAGACGGGACTCTACCTTCTTTTTGTTGTATGATACCTAAGCTTAAAACTGAAAATTTTGGTATGCTCGGATAAACTAAGTGTGCATTTTCCTTGATCAGAAGAGGAAAACGTCATAAGCTAAACAGGTGCTAATAAAGGATTACCGTACGTTTGGGAAGCTTTATACAAGGAAATGCCATTAAGTTGACAAGGATTATTCGGCATACAGTGTTGTTCCTATTCCCTGCAAAAAAAAATACAGTGTTGTTCCTGTCCAAGGTTAACTACAAGGGCAGATTCAATGAACCTGAATTCCAGTCGAGATAAGTTGTAGAGGCATTGAAGCATAGTCCTTTTTGTTTCGCAAGGAACTAAAAAGAGTGCGTTTTTTGGTTGGAATCGACGTGTTTCATGCATGATTTTTATGAAGCGAGTGTAAAGTCCCTTTGACAGATCCAGCGACCTCACACATGACTCAACTAAACACCGAGACCCTTTGGCCCTGGCCGCCCGTCACCATATCATTTTGGAAATAACTTGTTCCATGTCTTACTAAGTTTTATATTAGAGTAAGTTTTGCCAGTTTTTACCCTCGTTAAGATTTTGCACATGATCTTTCATATAGTAGTTCTCAGTCGACTGACAGCTTCCCTCGTGTTTTTGCCACACATGGAGATAACTTTAAACCCAAAAATTTCTGTACACCATCTCGTGGGAAATAATCACAAATTTTTTGTATGCGTGTGCCCGAGTTGTGTTAGATTCCATTTGAATAGTATTATGTCCCGACTTTCACATGTACTGGTATGTCCGAAAGAAATACAAAGTAAGTGGTCCCAAAGGAATACAAAGTAGTTTGGCAAAAAAAAGGAATACAAAGTAAGTGGTCCGAAAGGAATTCAAAGTAAGTGGCACACATGAGTTCAATGCGCGTAGAAAATCAATTTTCATCTATCTCCCGTGGGCTGCCAGCTAGATTTCAAATGATACAGCAGCTCTGTTACCTGATATTGTCATCGGCCAAATACACCGCATAAATTAACAAAGGAAGCCACTTAGTGTGATTGCTGTGCCCGCCTCTAAGATCGATAACGATTACCTAGACAATTTCCCTGCTATTATCAATTGCAACCTTAAAGCAGTGGTACGTGCACGTAACACCATGAGTCAAAAATTGGACGGGACTCAGCCATTAGACTGACTTGGGTGTGGAAAAAACGCCAAGAGAAGAGCTTAAGTTTTCTCAATTTTTACCCCTTTGAAAAATTGGGAGCAATCTACCATGCGAATCCTGGCTGCCGTAGCGTGTCAAAAATACCAAATTAAGGGGTAAAAACTGAAATTTACTCTTTATTGTTAGATTATATTTACTTGCATATCAAGTTAGGGTTTAGGCCGGTGCGCTGCACCTCCTCTCCCTCCCTCTTTCTATATAAACCATTGTATTCTCTCATTGTACAATTATCAATTATTATTATTATCATAAATTCACATGGTATCAGATTAAGGTTAGATTCTAGGGCAATGGCTCCCACGCCTCCCACCCCGCCGCCGCCGCCCCCTCCGGGGTTCTTCGAGTGGCGCGCCGCCATGGCCGCCGTCGCGGCTGCCAAACCATCCACCTCATCCGCCCCACCTCCTATCGCCACCACCATCAACTTCTTCGATACAATCTCCGACGTTACTCCATTGATTCTCATCACTTTAGATCTCCCCAAACACAACTACTACCATTGGAGGCATCTTTTTGAGGTGCACTTTGGCCGCTGCAACCTCATGGCGCACGTCGACCCCAACATCCCGCCGTCTCCCTCGGATCCCCGCTGGGTCAAGGATGATCTCGCTATAATACAGTGGATCTACCAGCGGGTGAGCACCGAGATTTTCAATCTCGTTTTTAGGGCTGCCACCAGCGCCGCCGCCCTTTGGGCAGCCCTCCGTCGGCTTTTTCAGGACAACGCCGACGCCCGTGTCAACACACTCAACACGGAGCTTCGGAACACCGCCCAGGGCGTCTTGCCCGTGGGGTATATCGCCAGCCTGCACCATCGCCGATGAACTCGTGAACTCGGTGATCTCGTTGAGACAAACAGCTCATCAAGATCCTCCTCGGCCTCAATCAGCCGACAAGCAGGTCCTTCATCCCCATGATGCGGTCTCCTTCCTTTGCGTAAGTCCGCCCATGCTCTCCTGGGCGGACCGCGCCATGACCACTCAAGAGTCTCGCCCTCAGGCCTATTATGCTGCTCCACGGCCTCCTGCACCGCCACCGCCTCCGGCGCCGCTTGCGCCTGTTCCACCGCCAGGTTGGCGCCCCAGCCCCAACTATAGGGGCACCCGGCCTATCTATCGGCCGCCTGCACCACGGCCTCCTCCAACAGCACCGGCTCCTCCACCTGCCCCGGCACCACCACCGGCTCCACCTGCAGCACCAGCTTGGCGATCTTCTCAGGACCCTTGGACTGGCATGGTTCAGGCTTGGCCAATGCCCTGGACCGCGCCCTCTCCTGTTGGCGCGCCACCTGCCTACACTGGTTCGTGGCAGCCCGGCGTGCATCCTCATACAGGCTCACCTGGCCTCCTTGCACCACGGGTCCCTGCACAAGCTCATTACGCCGCTCCTTCACCGCCCATGTATGCTGCACCATCGCCGGCTCCCTATGCCTCGCCGATGCACTCGCTGATGCCCTTTGCTATGGGTCCTTATGGCTCTTCGGCACCGGTCACTTATAATCCTGGAGGCTACTACTCGCCATACACCATGTACTCGACTCCTGCTGCACCGCCACCACCTGCGCCAGTACCTGCTCCGTCAACTGCACCGACTCCCTCTACTCCGAGCTGGGACCAAGCTGCGTTTCTACAGGCCATGAATAATTTTGCTGCTCAAGGTAACTCAGGTACTGATTGGATTTTCGATTCTGGTGCTTCTAGTCACATGTCTTCATCGAATACTATGCTGTCAACTTGCATACCATCTCATTTTTCATCCATTACATTAGGCGATGGTTCCTCCATACCAATTTCATGTGTCGGTCATACAAACCTTGCATCTTCCACTTCCAAACCACTCCTACTTAAAGATGTCTTAGTTGCACCAGCCCTCATTAAAAATTTAATCTCTGTTCGTCGTTTCACCAAAGATAACCATGTTTCCATCGAATTTGACCCTTTTGGCTTGTCTGTGAAGGATTTCATAACCAAGGCGGAGATCGCTCGCTTCGATAGCTCTGGCAACCTCTACTCTGTTCATGGCGCTCCTGCGGCCTCGTCTCCATCATCCATGCTCGCCTCCGTAGATCTATGGCATAAACGCTTAGGCCATCCGAATAAAGCCACTTTATCCTCTCTACTTAGTGATTTTTCGATCCCTTGTAATAAAGAGGTTCATAATTCCTCCGTTTGTGAGTTTTGTCAACAAGGAAAACATGTTCGTTTACCATTTGCGCATTCTACTTCTCATAGTACTTATCCCTTTGAACTTTTGCACTGTGATCTATGGACCTCTCCAACCGTGAGTCTCTCCGGTTTCAAATACTACTTAGTTATTTTAGATGATTTTACACACTTCGTTTGGACTTTTCCACTTCGCAAAAAATCTGATGTCCACTCACTTTTTATCAACTTTAAAACCTATTTCAGCACACACTTCTTTTTACCCATAAAATTTATCCAATGTGACAATGGAAAAGAATTTAACAACTTTGCAAACCGTAATTTCTTTCTCCAACATGGCATTCTCCTTCGCTTTCTCTTGCCCTTACACTTCCCACAAAATGGCAAGGCTGAGCGATCACTCCGCACCATCAATGACATAGTTCGCACTCCTCATTCAATCATCTATGCCCCACATTTTGGGCTGAAGCTCTTCGAACCGCAACCTATCGCCTCAATATTCACCATCTAGCACTAACCCAAACACCACACCTTTCTACTCCCTTTTTCTCTCACCCAAACTACCGAGCTTGGCGTTTTGGTTGCCTTTGCTTTCCCAATGTCTATGCAACTTCCCCAAACAAACTCTCTCCTCGTTCCCTTCCTTGTGTCTTCCTAGGTTATTCAGATGAACACAAAGGCTACCGGTGTTTTGATCTTATGACCGGTCACATTCACATCTCTAGGCATGTCACTTTCGATGAAAACACCTTTCCTTTCGCCACTAGAACCCCTACATCTACTCCCACCACATCCACCCCTCGCTCAGCCAATTCCATAAAACCTCACTTTTTCGTTCCTAACCTGCCCTACAACCCTGCCACGGCTACCCACTACCCTCCCTCGACCAATACCGCTCCCGATTCTCCTGCCACGGTACTCCCTAACCCTGCCCCGGCCGACTCGGCTGCCTCGACAGCCCCATCAGCACCCGTGTCTCGACCACCCATAACCCAGGTTTCCGCTCGCCGCCCCAAAACTCCTGCCCCCGACAATCAAACTACCCAATCCTATGTCCCTCATGCTGCTGCGTCCTCCTCCTCCGCTGCGCCGGATGCAGCAGCTCCTCCTTCACATGTCGTTCCCATTATCGCACCTACCAACGACCATTCCATGCGCACACGTGCCAAGTCTGGTTTTCGACTTCCTCAAACACGCCTCAATCTTCATGCTTCTCCAACTCTCTCACCTCTTCCCAAAACATACAAATCTGCTCTTCTTGATCCGAACTGGTCCGCTGCCATGCGCGATGAGTTTCAAGCACTCCAATCCAATAACACATGGCAACTTGTTCCCCGACCTCCTAATGCAAATGTTGTTTCTGGAAAGTGGGTGTTCCGTCAAAAATTTCATTCTGATGGCACTCTCTCTCGGTATAAAGCGCGTTGGGTTTGTCGTGGGTTCTCTCAACAACACGGTGTCGATTACGACAAAACTTTCTCTCCAGTAGTTAAACCTAGCACCATCCGAACCATTCTTAGTCTTGTTGTTTCCTCTTCCTGGCCCATTCATCAACTCGATATAAAAAATGCTTTCCTCCATGGTTCCTTAAACGAAGTCGTCTATTCTCAACAACCTTCCGGTTTCGAAGATTCTTCTTTTCCTGATCACGTTTGCCTTCTCCAAAAATCTCTCTATGGCCTCAAACAAGCACCCCGAGCCTGGTTTCAACGTTTTTCTACCTTTATTCAAACTATAGGATTCATTCCCTCTCGTTCTGACTACTCTCTTTTTGTTTACCACTCTAACACCCAGGTTGCATATCTCCTACTTTATGTTGATGATATAGTTCTCACTGCCTCCTCCACAACTTTTCTCATTCATATTATTTCTCTCCTACAAACTGAATTCTCTATGACTGATCTAGGTTCCCTTCATCACTTCTTAGGTATAGCTGTCACCGTGATTCTTCCGGTCTTTTTCTCTCTCAACGCCAAGACTGTTGATCTCCTAACTAGGGCTGGAATGTTAGATTGTCAACCATCCCGTACACCTATAGATACTTCTTCTAAATTTTCCTCGGATGGTGATATTTTTCCTGATCCGACTCTATACCGTAGCTTAACTGGAGCCCTTCAGTATCTCACCATTACATGTCCAGAAATATCATATGTTGTCCAGCAAGCTTGTCTTTACATGCATGATCCAAGAGTCCCGCATTTTAACCATGTCAAACGCATACTTAGATATATCAAAGGTACATTAGATCATAGTTTGCATATCAACCACTCATCACCCACATCATTGACAGCATATTCTGCAGATCGGGCTGGTTGTCCGGACACTGCCGATCCACCTCAGGATACTGTTTTTCTTGGCAATAATTTAATTTCTTGGTCTTGAAGCGCCACCAGCTTTCTCGCTTCGCAGAGGCTGAGTACCGTGTTGTTGCTCACGCAGTTGCTGAAATAGTTTGGTTGCGTCAGTTACTTGTTGAGTTACATCGACCTATTGGTCAGGCCACAGTGGTATTATTGTGATAACATTTTAGCTGTTTACATGTCTGGAAACCCAGTTTAGCATCGGTGGACAAAGCATATCGAGATTGATATCCATTTTGTTCGAGAAAAGGTCGCTTTGGGAGAAGTGCGTGTTCTTCATGTGCCTTCTACGGCCCAGTTTGCAGATATTTTTACCAAAGGACTTGCTACTACACCATTTACAGAGATTCGTTTCAGTCTCGTTGTCGAGCCCACGGTTGAGACTGCGGGGGGATGTTAGATTATACTCCCTCCATTCCATTCTATAGTGCCTATAGTTTCTGGCACGGAAATTAAGAAACACATGTGGAGAGAAAATTAAAATAGTTTTGAGTGGGATTTTTCGTGGCTAATTGACGTGATAAAATAGAGGAGTTTGCAGGAGGCATGAAACGATATATACTTTATATAAACTCCCCAAATAAGTTGTCCAAACGAGTTATGTAACACACTATATCTTATATTTTGGAATTTTTCTTAAAAAACTATAGGCACTATAGAAAGGAACAGAGGGAGTATTTACTTGCATATCAAGTTAGGGTTTAGGTGCGCTGCACCTCCTCTCCCCTCCCCCCCCCCTCTTCTATATAAACCATTGTATTCTCTCATTATACAATTATCAATTATTATTATTATCACAAATTCACATTTATATTACTCCCTCTGTCTTACAATATATGTCAAAAGTGTGTCTAAATTTAGATGAATCTAAATTAGATACATCCAAATTTTAAAAAGTTTATAACATCTATTTTAAGATGGAGGGAGTACTCAGTTTGTTCCAGCGCTCGAAATACTTCTGAGTTTTGCCAACCTCGTTCTAGCACAGCCTAGCGACTACTCACACGGAGTGTGTCCGCGTCGAGTCAAACTCTTTGACCATTATTTCGCTGACAACCTAATATTGGTGAGACCAGATATTGCTTACAGTTGGGACCAGGAGATGCGACCATGGGTAAAATAATAAATTGTTGACAGTGTAACCAATTATTATAGATGGGACCAACAAACACACTGATTATTATAGATGGGATCGATAAATACCTGATAATTGGGGCCGGCTTATTGCTGATAGTGGGGCTCTTTTGTCAATTAGACATTTCATTTGTTGTTGACCGTCATCGTTCAATCTAGATCGAGCCTCTCTCTTCCGGTTGGCCCACCCACATCGCCTCTGGCTTCAACACTCGTGGTGTCCACATGAAATCTGGTGCTTTTTTCTTAGATTAGCTGATCTAGCGATTTTCATGTGATTTATGATGTTCATAGCTTAGAAATTATCATATTAGCTTCATGAACTTTAGATCTATATGTTTTCCTTATAATACGCAAATGAGTTGAAATAAGTTGGCGGAACCATTCAAAAATCACCTCTTTTTCAAAAATGAGGTGCCACTGTCAAATGACATATGCAAACTTTTTGAATCGAACACCTATGTAATCACATACTTGATGTTCCCTACTTCGTCTGCACGGTGGGAAGGTCAATGGTCACTAGAAAGTGTAGAGTGATAAACGACCATGGCATTTTCACATGGTTATAGTACTTTTCATTATCTCAACATATTACTAACATTAATATTTTTGTTTGCGGTACTTTTTAGAAAAGTATAGTGAAGAGCACCTCAAAGAGTATCTCTAGGAAGCTGACTACTATTTCGGTCACCAACAAGCATCACCTGAATTCTCATCCTGAAATCATATTCAAGATGGGCAATGATGCTCCTGCGATCATGTTTGACGGTTGGAAACAAGTTGTGGAAGATGGAAAAATCCATGAGGGTGGCATGGGTGTGTTTACCTGCAAGGCCGATGAAACTGTCTTAGGGTAGATGTTTGTACGCCTGTGGCATGGGTGTTTAAGACCACATAATGTACTTTGTGTGATAAGTTATATAGACCATATAATGTAATGCGTGCGGCTTATCCTGGATTTCAAGCCATATCACCAAAGGGATGGCTATATCCATGGATCCCTTCATGATAATGTGCCACAGTTTCGCACATAGGTGCATATTGGCATGGCAACAAAAAGTATCAATGGGTGTTTCCAACTCTTATCATAGTAAAGTGATTTTCCATTTTGCAAATCCCAAATAAGTGTATTTTTGTGAAGCTAGTACAAAAATTAATTTGGCAAATGCATCTCTTAAATTTTTAAAAATACTGAAACACATGGGATGAAAAAATTATAGACATGGAGAATTCTCTAGATATGTAACTAGTTTTACCCATTTAAATGAGTTTTGGGTGATTTTATAAAATTAACTCAAAATTGAACTACATTTGTGCTCTAGTTTGCTACAGACATGTGGGAAAAAATATTTTATGGTACTCAGGTAGGTTGCTATCCATAGTCTACATAGAAATTGGAGAGATATCATCATTTTCTATGAATATCATTGCCGCCAATTTTAACCCCATTTGTGTAAAAATCAAGAAAATGTAGAGTAATCAAAAGAAGACAAAACCAATGCCAAGAGTCATTTTATGTGACATAGTTATCATGAAAAATACAAAACCAGAGCTATCACGGATTAGTATAAATACCCTTCACAAATTTTGCTATCTTGTCTGGCTTATACTGGCTTTCAAGTCAAATCACCAAGGGGTGGCTATAGTCATGGATTCCTTCATGATAATATGCCCAAGTTTCGCACATAGGTGCATATTGGCATGGCAAACAAAAGTGTCAAAGGGTGTTTCCGACTTTTATCATAAAAATGATTTTCCATTTTGCTAATCCCCAAAAAGTGTATTTTTGTGAAGCAGGTACACAAATTATTTTGGCAAATGACATCACTCCAGTTTTCAAAAATACTAGAACACATGGGATTACATAATCGTGGAAATGGAGAATTTTCTTGATTTCTAACTACTTTTACCCATTTAATTGATTATAGGTGATTTTTCAAAATTAATTCAAATATGAATTCTAGTTGGGATCTAGTTTGCTATAGACATGTGGAAAAAATCATTTTAAGGCACGCGAGTAGGTTACTATGCATAGTCCACACAGAAATTGGAGGGATATCATTATTTTCTATGAATACCAGTGCCCAAAAATTTGACCCTATTTTAAAAAATCAAAGAAAATGTAGAATAATAAAAAAGACAAAACCAATGCCAAGAGTCCTGTTATGAGACATAGTTACCATTGAAAATACAAAACTGGAGTTATCTCAAATTAGTAGAAATACCCTTCATAAATATTGCTATCATGTTTGAGCTATCCTGACTTTTCAAGCTAAATCACCAAGGGGATGGCTATATTCATGGGCATATTGGTGCGGCAAACAAAAGTGTTAAAGGGTGTTTCCAAATTTTATCATAAAAAGGTGAATTTCCATTTTGTAAATCCCAAAAAGTGTATTTTTCTGAAGCAAGTTAAAAAATTACTTTGGCAAATGACATCACTCCAATTTTCAAAAATACTAGAACACATGGGATGATAAAATCATAGAAATGGAGAATTTTCTTGATTTCTAATTACTTTCACCATTTAAATGAGTTGTAAGTGATTTTTCAAAATTAATTCAAATTTGAACTATACACTCTAGTTTGCTACAGACATGTGAGAAAAATACTTGCTGCCAATTTTGACCCAATTTTGAAAAACAAAGAAAATGTAGAATAAAAAAAGATAAACCTACACCAAGAGTCCTTTTATATGACATAGTTATAATGAAAAATACAAAACTAGAGTTATCTCAAATTAGTAGAAATACCCTTCATAAATATTGTTATCATGTCTAACTTATCCTGACTTTCAACCCAAATCACCAAGTGGATGGATATATTCATGGATCCCTTCATGGTAATGTGCCCTAGTTTCTCGCATAGGTGCATATTGGCATGGCAACAAAAGTGTCAAGGGTTGTTTCCAACTTTTAGTATAAAAAGTGATTTTCCATTTTGCAAATACCCAAAAAGTATATTTTTGTGAAGCAATTACAAAATTTACTTTGGGAACATCACTCCAATTTTTAAAAATACAAGAGCAGATGGGATGACAAAATCATGGATATAGAGAATTTTCTTGATTTCTAACTACTTTTACCCATTTAATTGAGTTTCACGTGATTTTTAAAAATTAATTCAAATTTGAATTGCAAGTGTGTTGTAGTTTGTTACAGACTTGTGGGAAAAATCATTTTAAGGTACCCAAGTAGGTTTCTTTGCATAATCCACATAGAAATTGAAAAGATATCATTATTTTCTATGAATACAGGTGCTACCAATTTTGACCCTATTTTAAGAAAATCAAAGAAAGTGTAGAATAATCAATAATAAAAAACCAACGCGAAGAGTCCTTTTATGTGATATAGTTACCATGAAAAATACAAGATCGGAGTTATGAAAAAATCAGAGTTATGCCATGGATTTGGTCCCAGTTGGTTCAGAGCATGCTCTGTGTCATGCCGTCGGCTTCACAGTTCGTGTCGACAACGCGCTTCGAATGCATTTCAACTGTTCGATAGAACTATAACTCGATACAAATAACATTATTACACCTCACAAGTTTTCATGACTAGAGCTTCACATGTATTCTAACATGACTCGGCTTAGCGGGATACCGGAATACCACTAAACACAATGAGACGTAAACCATTTATGTGTTCCTTGAACCAGAAAATAGCGGTTTCGCTTTCTAAGAGTTGTGTGTCCTTGACTACATTTTTCTAGTGTCTAGCGATGACCACATGCCCGTCATGCATCATCGCAATCTTGACTAGACAATGAATTCGGTTAAACTCGGTGGTGACACGCAGAGGTCTATCTTCATGCAAATATATATTTTTTTAAATCTGGCTGTAATCCAGTGAGAAGCACCGAAAGAAGAAGAAATCAACGATCAGAAGTTTATGGCTTGTTCATTGGTAAAATGAGATATGAAAAGAAAGTAAAAGTTCTTACCATCTTGTCCTCATCAACCATAGACGAGGTGGTGGATGCGTGCACCCAGTGTTGACGTGGGACACTTCGTTGGAACCCTAAGAGCAAGGTGTGATGAGCACAACAGCAAGTTTCCCTTAGTAGAGAGTGAGGTTATCAAACCTGAAGGAGAAAGGAAACGTCTCAAAGGTGTTGCTGAAAACGTGGAGACCTGCACAACACAAACTCAAGACTTTGCCCCAACGAATTAGTGAGGTTTTCAAGCTCACCGGTTTGCTGTAACAAAGGATTAAACGTATGGTGTGGAAGGTAATAGTTTGCAGCAAGTAAACAAGTAACAGTGGAAGATGTATCAATGGTAAAGATTAGACCGGGGTCCATAGTTCACTAGAGGTGCTCTCCTTAGATAAACAACATAGCATGAAGGATAAACAAATTACAGCGGGGCAATTGACAGGAACTAAGCAAGGCATAACAATGCAATTACTAGACACAAAGATCCTATGAAGTTGATTGGGCAATACAACAATATACATAGACCGTCATCCAACTTCATCTATGACTAGAAGTCCACCTTCAGGTTATCATCCGAACCCCCTCCAGTATTCAGTTCCAAGCAACAGACAACTGCTTTAAGCAAAGTGTGTAAGGTAAACAGTCCACATGTTCCATGAATAAGAGACCGTTGTTTTCTCCCTAGTAGCAAAATCACATCTAAAACCGAAGAGATTTCTGTCACTTCCCTTGGAAACTAGAGGCATGAACCCACTATCGAGCATAAATACCCCCTCTTGGAGTCACTAGCAACTACTTGGCCAAGATAACCACTAGCAACGGAGAGCATGCAAGATCACAAACAACACAGACATGATATAATCATAAAGATAAAACCATTAATCAAACCAACATAATAATCTCAATATCCATCAGATCCTCGCAAACACAACATGCATGATTACAAATAGATTAGATCTTGATCATGAACGGAGCTCATAAGATCTATACATGAAAGCACAAAGGAGGAAATACAACCATCTAGCTACTACATGGACCCATAGTCTAAGGTGGAACTACTCACGAATCATACCGGAGAGAAGGCCTCCGGGATGATCTCCCCTCCGGCAGGGTGCCAGGAAGAACTTCAGATCCCCCCAATCTAGGGACGATGGTGGCGACTCTGCATAATTTCGTGGATTGATCGGGTACTGTGGTTTCAGACGGGGGCTTATTATAGGTGAAGGGGCGAGTCCGGGAGGCGACCAGGGCTGCCAAATCCTAGCCAGGCACGGGCCCACCTGCCCCCGCGCCTGGGGTGGGTCTGGCCGGCCCCTCTGGCTCTCCTCTGGACTTCTTGTTCCCCATGAAAAGTTATTGACTGTGTCCTTCGTCCCGTCCAATTCCGAGAATATTTCTTTACTAACTTTTCTAAAACCAAAAACAGCAGAAAACAGGCATCTAGCACTGTTGCAACTTTTTAATAGGTTAGTACCAGAAAACATGTAAAAATCACCTCAAAGTGTGGACAAGTAAAGCAAAGTATATACTAAACAAGCATGGAGCGTCAAAAATTATAGATACGTTTCCAACGTATCAGTGGTCTTGCATACATAGAAAAGTATGCAAGGTTTGATCTCGGTGACTTTTTTATCGAGAAAATTCCACCTTCGTTATGATAAAACCATAGAGTTTTCATAAACAATGTACCTTTGGAAACTTTCTGTAATCCCCTCATTACAAGGAACTACATGAAAGAGAGAGAAAATTAGAGAGTGGTATATTGTTGCGTAGTGGAATCCAATGTTACAATCCAAATATAATTTTACCCCTTGTAGCCATGATGGATTCTTCATCACTGTCAGTTTTAGAGTAGCCACTGTAGTATATACTTTATCATCATTGTTGGCATTGGCACTGGAATTGTCCATGATTTCTACTTTGCTTGGCATTGGAACCTATAAATGGAACTGCAAGATACTTATAGCACTACAATGCATGGCACCGTAACTACCAGTTTAAGTGACAAATGTTATTCCTAGTAGCATGTCATGTATTCTGAATAAACTACCGGGAACTAAAATAGGGGGATAAAAGAGATCAAGGGAGATCCAAAGCATTTAAGATAATATCTCCCCAAAATACAAAGGAGGTACTTAAAAAAGCTAAATCTTAGCAGGAATACAAACTAAGATAACCAATTATAGAGCGGAACGCCGCCATGCATCCATCCCTAACTAAAACCCGACTAAATCCCTACCTAAATCTTAGCGGGGATTACAAACTAAGCTAACTAAATTTGATAACAAAGTGATTCGGGTAGGCTTAAGTGAGCATGACTGATCTGAAAATAAAGACGGCAACTGATCTCTTTTGCCCATGGAGATAGGAGTGGACGGGCGCATGACATGGATCGGCGGAGGCGAGGTTGACAGAGAGGTTTGTCGCAGAGAAATGAAGGGGAATAGGTCTTGGTTCATGTCTCCTCTTGTACTTGTGTCAGAATAGAAAATAAAAAGTAGATACGGTACGCTGGGATATGTGGGCCCTTCGTTTAGGTGGATAAGAAACATCGCATGGAAGAACGGTCATAAAAAATTGGTCCCATCCGTAAGGGTTTTGCTATTTTCCCTATGTCTGCGTCTCCTGGTCCCACATGTGAGGGTTTTGTGGTCTCACTTTCATATATTGCTATTTTACCCATGTCCACGTCTCCTGGCCCCACTGGTAAGTGTTATATGGTCCCACTCATGTCTGTATGTCAGAGAAGTAACAGTCAAAGGGTCTTCACTCGACGGAAACGTTCCGTGTGAGTAGTTGCCAGGTTAAGCTAGAGCGAGGTGGGCAAAAGTGAGAAGTGTTTCAAGAGCCGGGCAAAACTAAGTAGTTTATGCTATAGTGGGGTACGATAAATAGTTATCCCTATCATTTTCCTCCTTTACTTTGTGTGGTTTGTGAGCTAACAGTCAGCAACCACATAGCCACGAACATGTGTAATGCCCGCCAAATGTTGCGCAACTAAAGAGTCACAATGGTTGGACACCTCAATTGCAATTAGATTTTTCAGAAAAGGAACCAATGCCTCGATCACAACTAGATAAAGCTCAAGGCACCAAATAAAGTATAGAAGCTATCTTGTGAGTTTGTGAAAGCTGCATATGCACACTTCAGCCCGTATAGCTTTTAACTGACCAAACAGAGAATTTTTCATCAACTGATCCAATGTTGCTGCCAAACTACTGCACTGGTTCTAGCAAGAAACCGTGTGCAGACACATTAATTATTATCCACATGATCTGGTGTGGCAACATCTATTATTGATTCAACTTGAGCAGCCTATTTGCAGCATACAAAATGGCAACTCATGATCCACTACTATAGTGCTACTAGCACTTGCCATGAGACACGTTACACATTCTCGCTTTGGTTACTTCATCAACAATATCTTTCTTATCCAACATAGAGCTTTTGAGCAGCTCAAACCAATTAGTATCAGATGCCAGAGCTAATTATTGGACCACGAGAACCACAGTTTCTGATTATATAATTTATAGTAATGTTAACTCTCACCTTGCCAAAGTAGTTTGGAGATTTTATTAGTTATTTATTTTCAGGATCTTTTCCTTTAGGTTATTTCAGAATATCTTGTTACTCTTTGCTTCTTTTAAATATTTATTCCCATGCTCTTGCTGCGCATCTTTAATTTCATTGCGAATTTGGAGGATCTTCTGAGTTTTGCTGTGATTATCAGAAAATGACTACAGTAGAACAAATTGCCAAGGAATCATGAATCGACCTTATTTGATACATTATTTCCACACTGTTTATGGCTGGCAAGGTATGCCCTTGCTGTAACTTATTAGTAGTACAATATTTACTTACTGTATACTGCAAGGCAAGATAAAATGCAAAGTCAGGGTTAAAATCTAAGAACAAAAGCACATCTTCGGATTATGGCCAGTTCAGCCATTTCGTGAGACTTGTCATTCTTGGTGTGCGCCGGTTCTCAGACTGAGGCTGATGTCCATGCCATTGTAAGCGAGGGGCGCGTACATCCAAGTCTCGTCAGAGCTCAAGACCTGTTCAGGCAAATGCAACGACGATAAGAACAATAGTTGCATGTTTCAAATAAATTACTCGCACCATAAAGTATTAACAAAGAAATATTTTACTTTTCCCAAATTTAAATCCTTAGGGCCTATTGGATGGGGGGTAGGGGTATTTCTCTAGATAGTTCTGGTAGTTTCTTCAAATTTGAAGCTTGAAAGAACACAACCCTCATCCAAACAATGCCTTTGGATAATCAGGCTCAAATTGATGACTTGCACCACGTCACGGTGACATACTCTAGCGCTGAGTTATATCCCTTCCCCGTCAAAGAGCTTAACGAATCCTAAGACAAACGGGCAAGGAACTCAAGGCCAGTATTAGTGATAATCAAGGTCAAACTGATGGCTTGTATTTCTTTCCCCACTATATGGATAGTCAAATAATTGGAAAAAATAGGATTCAACCTTATGGAACGATCTCAAGGGCTCGTTATCTTTCAGGGCTTGTTCGTTTTGCATTGGATTGAAGTGGTTTGACATGGATTGAAGGGGAGTAAATCCCATCTTAGTCAAAATCCCTGCAAATCCACTTCATTCCACTCCACTCCGATCCACGTGTGGGGTGGATTAACCGAACATGCCCTCACAAGGATTTGCGTCAGGTCAACCGCTAGTAAGGTTCTTTGCTTTGCATCGAATTAAACCGCATCATCCACCGCTTGTACATTAAGAACTACTTAATATCTTCTATATGTGAAGGTACTGTGACACTTCCACGAACATTCTGAAAGTGTTCATGGAAACTTTTGGAGAAAGGTTCGATGAATTCAGTATTGCGTTTCTATGTATGACTATTGGCTTAACTAGAACACAAATAAATTACCTTTATCTGCAACTGCAGAAACTTGACATACTGCACTGCATCCTCCAACATTGTACTGATGTCAACCTGGAAACACCGAAGACTAAAGTGTTAAAAAGACTCTTCATTAGCCAATAACAGAATCACTAACAACCCCGTGAGAGCTTACTTTGGTTCCATTGGGAATCAGCTGCTGCAGTACTCTCAATTTCTCATTAATCCTCTTTCTTCTCTTCTGTTCAGAAGCATCACAAATGCCATCAGAGAACAGAAACATTCATATTCCACGATCAGAGAAAGAGTAACATAACCATGTGCTAACCTTGGCATAAAGACTTTGCAAATTCTTCGAAGGCCGCTTGCAACCTCTTGCATTGTGACTCTGGTTCGGAACAACGGGTTTCTCCGATGTGCCAATCGATTCTTCCTCCGAGCTGCAGCAGGACGAGGAGCTCTGATTGAGAATGTCGGTGTGTGTCTCCTTATCGGTTAGGCTTGAACCCAGATCCTCTGATACCTATAACAAAAAAATTCAATGAGAATGTTAGAACAGTCAAAAGCTTTATTTCGATAGATGATGCATAATTCAGGTTTCACATAGTAGCCTTACCGAGGGAACAGTCCGGGATTTCTTGCTAGTCTTCTTGACCTGCTCATCCATGTGGAATTCCCTCTTGTGACCAGTAATGGTCTGATGCCGGTGATCAATGCATAAGTCCCTGCCAGTGTTCACCATCGGCGCTGCATAACAGCCCTCATTGTAAAGAGGAAGAAACGAACTGCTAGGCACTGTGCTAGCTGTGACACAGGAACTGGCACTGGTGTTTGGAGAGCAAAGGTTGGCAGCAACATCACTGTTGCTCCAGAACATGGACTGCAGGTGAGCAATCATCTCAGACTCCTCGCTCCTGGCATCCATGGAGCTCCAAATCGCTGCACACTTCGCCTCCATTCTATTGTACTTGTGTCTGAACCTTCTACTACAGTTCCTAAAACTTCTATACTCTAGTGCAGGGACTCTGGTATTCTTCTGATGTGAGCACAGAGCAGGTAGGGACATGTACATTTATACAACGTTTTCGGAGAATCTTTTCAGATATATATTTGACTGAGGTTACACACTGCTCTTAATTAGAGCAGAATGACAACTAAGCAGGCTAGTAGTTTACATCTTAAGAGCCATGACCCATACCATCATGATCTTCAACTTCAGAGACTAGAAAGATCACTTGGGAACCGTCTGCCCGTTGAGAAATCTTAAGAGGCAATAATGCCATATTGAAGCCTCCAAGGAGTACCAAGAGAACAATAATGCTATAAACTCATGGTTTAATACAAGAGAATAGCAATAATAGTGGTAGTTATATAATGCCATCCAAGTGATTCATATGATCAGTAATAAAGTTGTGAAAGCCGACAAGGCGATATTAGTCAAAAACAAAATATCAGTTCTAGGAAATGATTAGGAGCTGGCCAGGAATAAACAAAATTGGAGTGGATGTAGTCATGGGGGAGAAGTGCTTCATGTTCTTTCATTTGTTGGAAGACTTTGCAATAGTTCATTCAATATGTAAGGGAAATTTGTTACACCATTGGATGTACTGTTGCATGAAGGCTTGATCTGTAAATCACACATTATGCAAGTACACTTCAACCCACACCTAGCTTATGTGGAGAATAGAAACTTTAGATATTCCCTCCGTCCCAAAATAAGCGCGACATTGTCTAGATACGTATAGTGTCTAGATACATGTGTATCTAGACAAAACTTCGTCAGTTATTTTAGGACAGAGGGAGTAGATATATACTACTCCGTAGTAGCATTTTTACATGGCAGTCTTGCCAGTTGCCAGTGCTGAAAATAACAAAAGAAAACCTACATGTTGAATGAAAATTTCCATATAAAAAAAAGATGGGAGTCATGAAGTACCTTGTTTCGTGTATTAGGACAGCTTGAGACGTGCTTATTTTCGTAAACGCGGTTTCCGTAAGACATCAGCATTCTAGTTGGCATTAATTAAGATGCAGAATGATTAGGAAGTAGATTCAGAAATCAGAAGAGATTGCTTTGAATATGCACCTCCAAATGGGCCAAGTTCATTATTGCCTTCGCAACATACAAGCTAGCTGTTATTCCGTTCGGTACTACCACTAGAAAGGATCAACCGGAATATCCCAACTACAATCATTTGTTAAACCAACTGTGAACAATTTCAACCAATTATGAATAACTCGAATATGAATACAAAAAATAATTTGTGCAATACATACCTTAGATTTTGAATAATGGAAGGGAGACCATGACTGCAAATGGAAATGGGAAAACAGTAGCACAGTGCAACCAAGACTTCGTTTTTGAAGGAGGGGAACCACACATAATAATACAATGCCAACTTGTTTGGCCCTACTATAAGATGCAGTGTGCAATGCAAGCAGAGCCGGAACTATGCAAATGTATTTTGCTAACAGTGAAGTCATCCGATTTAATTAACACAAATTTTAGGTGTATTACCTCAGCTGAAGAGCGAGTACAAAATAATTAGGAGCCAAAAACATTTCGAGTTGCTAATTTTGATTTCTTCTTTGTGCAGTTATACAAAGCACACAAGGAACAAAAGAATCATACGTTTTGAGCAAATGCACAAAAGAATGTGATTATAGAACAGGTCTCAGATGTGTCACAATTCTAAAAGGAAAACAACGAGAAGAAAAGGCATGTTATGCATCTTTTCGTAGAAGGGCAATTTATAAAATCCCAAAATCCCAAAAGATCATAAAATCTTTGACAAACAGTCATCATATTCAAATCAAAACATAAAACAAACAACGGTATGCTGCATCCCATCTTTGCTGCTTCAGAATAGTAGAAAGGCACCAGTCATTGGTCATTTCAGTTACTGATCAACTCTAGGAAAATCCTTTAATGCATTTATTATAGTAGTGCTTATTCAAATTATGTTAAAAAACAGATTTCATACTTCAGCACTTATCAGTGTTTAAGGAGAGCTACCTCTCAAGCACAGGTTGAGGTTCGTCCTCAATGGGAAAAATGGAGATCAAATAGCTGACATCAAAACCAAAATTCAAAACATAATTTGGAATAAATAGCTGACATCACAACAAACTAATGGCCAGTTCAGTTCCATGCCGATTTTGGCCAACTCATGAGCGGGTAGACTTTTTTTCCATTTGATTTTGACAGCCCTTGGTGATATGATATTGGTACCATCATTGTGTGTGTTTTTATGTGCAATGTGCTCAAAACACACACAATGATAGTACAAGTATCATATCAACAAGGGCTGTCAAAATCAAATGGAACACACACACAATGATAGTACAAATATCATATCACCAAGGGCTGTCAAAATCAAATGGAAATTATCTTTCACTTGATACCGAGATTCACAGTGACCTCACAAAGAGCAATAAGTTTCTACATTCAGATTTTGGTAATGGAGGGGACTTCAGTAATCAGAAATACACATGAAACAATTCATATGTAAGATTGCCAAACAAAGGTTAACAGATAAAGTATAGAGATATGACAGCCATAACACATCCCAAGTAAAATAGGATGAAGTAGTCGAATACAAGCAATACTTCAGTTTGATCACATAGTCACTTCAACAACCACATGGTTCTCACCAAAACTTCAACAAGCTTACTAGCATTGTACTCTGAACAAAAAAGCTAAAAGCACATAAATTAAGCCTTCAATGAAGGTTCCATTCCTCTGATGCAAGTAAAGATCTCAGCCACAGCAGGGGAACCAAACAGTCTTCAACGGTACTGCAAGGAAAAGAAAGTTGTTGAGAGACATTTCTGAGATGAAAGCTTCTGAACTATTAAGATCAGGAATATATTGGTTGATGCTTTTAGTAATTATATGTGATAAAAAAACTGTAGATAAGTGTATTGATCACAACTTTATCAGACTGATTTGATTCAAGGATCAAGGGAACAGTAGGTTATATAGATCTCACAGCAGCAGAAAAGGAACTTGTTGTAAGAGTGCACAAGAAGTGAACGTGATAAGCTCAGTATTACCTTGATGAACCCAATGTCCTTGGCGTTGCTGCGGAAGCACTGCCTGCAGCACATGAGCCCGTACTTCCTGATCAGGCCATGAGAGTTGCCACAGACCCGGCTGCCAAAAATGAACAAAATATTCAGTGCAGATCAAAAAATCCTGCAGCTCATAACATAATTCAAACTAGAACGGTGATCTCTGCCAGACACGCAAGTATATACATCAAACTAATACCAAAGTAAACCTAGGGGAGTTCAACAACAGTTCCTCAGACAAATATATACATTTAAGCCTTGCAAGCACCACCATAAACATCAGAATAGCACGCAGAACACGATTCCTAGCAGGCACAACTAAAGAATCCAAGCATCAAGCAGCACTAACGAAACGGTTGTTGCAACTCATTGGTTGAACAGATATAGGAGCAAACATCGCTAACGAAGCAGTTCATATACAATTGATAAAGCTAGTAACGATGCATCACAGCGAAGAAAGTTCCCAATCAAGATCGTAGTCCCATCACCAAAACAAACAAGGCGCGAATTGGATGGTTTTAATTCACTAGCAAGCAAGCGAAACTCTGAATCGCGCACGGATGCGATAGGGGGAGAGATGACGGAGCAGCAGGCGCGTACCAGACGCGGGAGCCGGGGCCGTAGTTCTTGGGGTGGGAGTTCCACACGTTCTCGTGACCCATCGTCTTCTCCTCCTCCGAGAGCTTCCTTTCGGGTGGACGGCGGCGCGCGAGATCGATGCGAATTGAGGGGCGGCGGCGGCGCGAGGAGATGGCAAGGCTATATAGGTGTCACGAGGCTTGGAACCCTAGCTCGGCACGGCGATACCGCCGTCCGTCGTTGGGCTGGGCCTAACTGGGCGGAGATGCATGGGCTTTTCTCTTAGCCTCGTGGAAGCCTATCTGTTTCCTAGGGCCACCTAATTCCATGTGTCTTTATTACATTTTCTTCTTTTTCTCTTCCGA
Source organism: Avena insularis (assembly GCA_023614405.1). NCBI lineage: Eukaryota > Viridiplantae > Streptophyta > Magnoliopsida > Poales > Poaceae > Avena > Avena insularis. Next base: position 39,469,199 of record CM042691.1, on the reverse strand, counting down.
ATTGTTCTAGGTGAACTAGTTGTTCACTTGTAGGAATGAAAATGGGCCAGAAAGATGGGTATCCACTTTAAACGGGAGGGTTTGATAAAAAGTTAGACCCATCAAATCTAACGGGCGAGTCTAGGATAGCAAACCCATACCCACAGACCCGCTCTAAGTATTAATTCTATTCCTATTAATCATATGTCTAACCATACGTCTAACGCGGCCAAGCACACACACGGAACATGCACGCGATGGAATATGGAGTTCTAGAGACAACACACGCACAAACGCGTCCATTTTCACCAACACCATCTAATATCCTATCGTTTTCTTCCTGCATGCGCCGGTGTTGCTCCCGTCTCACGCGCTGGTGGGTACCTGTTGCGGCCTGAACCCGGCCAGGTCGCGGGTCTGGTAAAAAATGAGACTTGATAATTTAAACAGGGCGGGTATGGGGCCGGACCCAGCCCTAAAACCGGCGGGTGCCGTCCCTATTCACTTTTTCTGAACAAATTGTAAAATAAAAATACTTGTTATAAATAAGGTAAATGGTCACCAGTTTGCATGGCTTTAATAAGTAAACATTCATTCAATGAAAAAGTTGTGATTTGTATCCATCAAGCTTGTTCACACAGAGGACGTCTGGCAGCACCCCGAGGTCCTGCTGTATGTTGAAGGTCGGTCGTCAGTGTGGAGTGGTGTTGGCCACTTCTTCATTGCGACATGCTCCCCCCTCCCACCCCCACCCCCACAAATGGTTTTCTTCCTGCATGCGCCGGCGTTGCTCCCGCCTCACACGCTGGTGGGTACCTGTTGCGGCCTGAACCCGGCCAGGTCGCGGGTCTGGTAAAAAATGAGACTCGATAATTTAAACAGGGCGGGTATAGGGGGCGGACCCAGTCCCAAAACCGGCGGGTGCTGTCCCTATTCACTTTTTCTGAACAAATTGTAAAATAAAAATACTTATTATAAATAAGGTAAATGGTCACCAGTTTGCATGGCTTTAATAAGTAAACATCCATTCAATGAAAAAGTTGTGATAACACAGTGCGGGAACGGTACACTCCTCTCTCCCCCGCTCTCTCCAACCTCCCCCTGCTTGAGAGTTCCCGAAGGAAAACCGGGCCGCCCCCGACCTCTCTCCGCCGGCGTTGCCGGTTGGAGAGGGAGAGGGGGAGGTGCCGGAGTAGATACTAGGATTAGTTATAGGCGTTTCGGCTGCTTGCCGGTAGTTTGGAGTAGGGTTGGGGATTTCTCCAGTCGAATCCCTAACATCTCGAGATGGAGCTCCGTTGGTGAGGCCCTGGTGGTCAAGGCAAGCCATGGAGTTGAAGATCTCCAAGATCTCCGTAATAAGACTGTGGTCTTCCGCTTCCTCATCTGTGGCATTCTAATGCTATTGTTTTGCATCCTGGCCGGCCGTGGCGGCGAGGAGGAGGCAAGGCATGGCGTCGGGATGGCTGGATCTGGAGGTTGGTGGAGAGGTTAGCTGAGTTGATCTTTGTGGCCATGCGGCTACGCTGTCGGCGTCCGTTTTCTTTCTTCCATGGCGGAAGAAGATTGGTACTCCGATAGCAACTCTCAAGAATAAGCGTCTTCGGCTGATCCTCGATGGCTCCGCGACTCCTTTCTTCATCCCAGCCGGCCGAGGTGGCGAGGGGGAAGAGGATGAGGGCGGATGCGTGCTCCATCGCGGATGCGGCCGGCTGCCAAATCATCGTGCACATCGCTCGGTGGCCTGGATGGCCACCAGCATCCTTGGCTGCAGAGGCAGCCTGCTTGCGCGCAGGAATGGCGTGCTCTCAACCTCCCAGGTGGAGGCCCCTTCGAGTCCATCGCCGGTGCTTCTCTCCGGCTTCTCGCTAAGTGGTTCGTCCCCGGCGGCAAGACGGTGGCCGGCGCTCTAGGATTCTTCGTCGGTGGAGTCAGCGAAGGACTTGATTGCTTTTCTTTTTCTATCTCAGGGTCTTTCTTGCTTAATTCCAGGACTACTATGTAATTTAGTTTTACCTGTGGTCCTGTTTATATCTTGTACCCACCGCTTCAAAAAGTAATGGCAGCATCGGGGTCCTTCCAGACCCCTCCTTCGTTTAAAAAAAATGAAAAAGTTGTGATTTGTATCCATCAAGCTTGTTCACACAGAGGACGTCTGGCAGCGACCCCAGGGCCGGGGTCCTGCTGTATGTTGAAGGTCGGTCGTCATTGTGGAGTGGTGTTGGCCACTTCTTCATTGCGACATGCTCCCCTCCCCCCTCCCCCCTCCCCCCCCACCCCACACACACCCACAAATGGTTGTGCCATTAGTGCAAGGTGAGAAGATGTCATATTGATTTGCTAAAGAGTATTGGCTAGCTGACGCAACCATTAGAAGTTTCATCATTAGGACGGTGATTCGAGCACCACTAATGTCTAGGAAAAAAACACCTTGTATGCCCTTTGTTAGTCAGGCTCAGCAGGAACAAACTTGCGTAGTTACCTTTTGAAGGCATGATCTCCTTGCTGATTTATTGCCCTTTATGTTGGGGCTGGCCTCGGCGACACACGCCGAACCAGCCCTCCGGCAACAAACGCCGTTGTCCTCTCTCTCTCACACAGACGAAGGTAGAAGAAGAAGTGAAGACAGCAGATTTTTTCGGGCCGGCGCACGAACGCCGCCGTGGGCGCACCAACGCCCTAGTCTTTTTCCTTTTCTGCTCGTCACACCCACGGCCATGCACTCTAGCCCCTTATATAGGCAGGACCTGTGCATAAGCCACTAACACCACCTACACTCACGCACGCACAGAGGCAACTACCTGATCCCCACTAACTCACGTCCTACATACACGCACACCACACCAGCCATCCACACATGACCCGGCCAAACACATCGGCCTGCATGGGCTAGCTAACAAACTCCACTAAAGTACTCCCTCCGTTTGGAAATATAAGATGTTTTAGGTTTGTGAAGGAGATATATTTAGACATATTTTAGTGTCTAGATTCATTTGAACCTATACACTAAAACGTGTCTAATACATTTTTTTCACAAACCTAAAACATCTTATATTTCTAAACGGAGAGAGTAGCTAACAACTTGGTCATGGACGTGTCCGTGCCGCTCACGAGCACGCACACACATGCTCACCTGACGTGGTTTACTCCAACACTTTATTGGTTGATCTCGGCAACTAGGATGAAAATACATTTCCTAGCCATGTTTAACCGGACATGGCAATTGCGACAGGAGGACATGATCCCCTTTTTGAATGCATTGCTATGGAAGAAGTCGGCTTAGTCATAGGTGTTAAATTCACATCTTAAAATAGTTTGGTTGTAGTTTTCTATGTTATATTTCTGATTGTGGTGACTTTGACCTCATTCTCTTGCATCGCCTTAAAATAAAAACGAACACTGTAAAGTCAAGGCATTTTAAACACTACTGTATGAATCAAAATCAAAAGGATTTTGGTTGGATAAGTGTTGGATGTTACACGAAAAAATGTGTCACAAAGAAAGAAGACATGGAGGAACAAAGAAGCACCTAGACTGTTTACAAAGAAATAATATACGTATAATCGTCTTCTCTAAAATTTAGGATACCAATCCTCATGATGCAATCATATACTCCCACCGACCCATATTAGTTGACTTGGATTTGTCTAGATTTGAATGAATCTAGACACTATTTAGTATATAGGTACATCCAAATTTTGATAAATCCAAGTCAACTAATATGGGTCGGAGGGAGTAACTGAAAAGTACGCAGACTATTTGCATTTCTTTGGATTATGTTCAGGTATTTCTTTTTTATGCGAGTATTTCTTCATTCTATAAATAAGACATTCGAAAAGGAAATGAGATGCATGTGCACGTAGGAATGAGAATCTCTCTCTAACAAACTTAATTGACGATCTGGAATCACACGGTAGAGAATACGATGCCACACGTGCACACGCTACTTTCTGCCACCAAACTGGTCGAACCAGTTCTGATTGGAAAGATGGCTAGAGATTTCTCCCCCTTCACGAGGGAGAGTTATTCGGTGAGATCTGGTGCCCACTGTTCGGCCGCAGCAGGATTGCAAAAGAATGGCTGTTCAAATATCCTAAACTGAATTTAGCAACACAAAAGACGCTTACCTGTTGCATCGTCACTTTCTTAAGGACGTCGTTGTGGAGCTCTGGTATCTCTTGCCTCGTTCCGGTGTCACCGGTGGACAAGTTTAGATCATGTTTCGAACCACTTTCGGAGCTGGTGTGGGGCGTTATTGGCAACCTCCTGTTTTTACACTTAATTATATCTTCACCACTCTCCGTCCTCGCTGTCCTCTGGTCCGGCGACCCTCTATTGTAGAAACTTGGTGGGTGTGGTGCGACTCTATCCAGTGTTTTTAGAAGGAGGCCTCATGACACCTCTAGTTAGTAGTCCATGGTATTTTTATAAAGTTTGCTGGTTTTCTATCTGCGAAATCATGCGTGCTCAAATTTCTATCCCAATAATATGTTAAATTTGATATGGGAACTAGCCACATAGCATATAGTATTTCAACATTTGCTAAACTTTGGTATTAATGTTGTTTTCAGAGAACCTTTAGGGAAACGGTGTTGCAAGCTGCAGCTGGATATTCACTAAAGTGAAGGAATCGAAACCTGCAGCTGGGATGGTAAGCCATAATCATTTTGTCGTGTTAGGCGTCCAACCAAGTAATCGACAAGTGTGGTTCTAGGTGCTTGGCTGTTTTCTCACATGGAAAAGGACAGGGAGAAGGTCTTGAGCTCCCATTTACAAGCAGTATATTTTAGTTGCAGTCGCACGCCACTTCCACCTTTTTTCCATGCCCACTATACAAGCCAGACCTAAATAAAACAAAATAATTGTCAAAAGAAAAAAAGTGTCCGCTATCGCCCCCGAACCTTACCTTTCACTTTTGGTTTTCACTTTTGATTTCTCACATGCAAAAGGACAGGGAGAAAGTCTTGAGCTCCCATTGACAATCAGTATATTTAGTTGCAGCTTCCACCTTTTTTTCATGCCCACTACAAGCCGGACCTAAAATAAAAATAATTGTCAAAAAAAAGTGTCCGCCCCCGAACCTTACCTTTCACTTTTGGTTTACACTCCAATCAACCAAGCAAAGATGATGATGCCTGTATCTGTTCCACACTTTGCGCCTATTGTGTAACACTACTTTCATCAACTGGATCAATGCTATGCTTGTTTGGTACGACCTTAGAGTTATATATCGTCTAAAAATTATTTTTATTTGTTGAGCATATCATTCTGTGGCAGAACACAATCATAATCTGCAACGGCAAACACGATCTAAAGACGAGACGCACTAATCTAGTTGTGTGCTATGGCACTTGGACATGAACCTCTGCGCCGTCTTACCATTATTATTGGTGTAGTGTCCGAGGTTATGAATCTTGTCCAGAAAGGGGGCTAGCATGTCGAGATAGTATATATTGCCCCTTCTTCATCATCAGTTCGGACATTTGATGAACTCGTTTATACATGCAATTAAATATATTATCGGAGCAAAGAGATCCCAAGTTCAAGACACACTATTACTGAAACATGGTTGCGGGGAGTGTTGAAGAATACTGTCGGCCTTCTTTGTCTCCTTGAATTTTAGGATGAGCTAGTTGATGATCTTGCTTATATGTTGAAGTATGCTCCAAATTCATTAAGAAGGCTAACTATTGACGAGCGGACCGAGACCTATCGGCAGAGGCTTGGTACGGATTGTCGAAGACTTAGATTTCCGCCGCTATATAAACCTCTTGTATGCCGCCGGCTGGAATAAATTGTATCTGAAGATCTTGGCGTCTGTAAACACTCCCGATATACCGACGCCTGTAATTTTTCTCTCTCTCTTTGTTGTATAGTTTTTTTTCCCACATTAAATATGTGTATGTTTGTTGGGTTGCGTAGCGTGTGCACAGTTTTTCACCTCCACTTGTATGTGTCTCGGTCACAAGACGCTTGCTCTAATTCTAGCATTCGGAAGATCTCAAACTCTCGACGCCAACAACTTGGACACCCTGAAAACGACAAACCAAAAAAGGGACAATCTTTGCATATGTATCCGGAGGTGTGCTCGGGAGAGGATATGTACTACTGACAGGGATGCTGTCCCCTTGATTTTTGCACAGTGACCGGGACGCCTACATACAGTGACCGACCCGCGGCGCCGATCCAGCAGTCTCCGGCGGTCGTCGAGGTCCTTGGCGGCGAGGAGGAGGGCCGTGATCTCCAAGTCGTCATTCTGGAGCAGCTCGTCGAGGTCGGAATCGTCCGAAGCCAACCAGTCGGAGAGATCGACCTCCGCATCGGAGTTTATCTCTGATTCTGATGGCTCGGCAGCGGATTCTGGTGGAGGAACGGTGGACGGTGGCGCAGGGGAGTCAGGGCCGCCGGGCGCGCGCGGGAGCTTGCCAATTTTGGCCTCGAGCGGTGGCAGCTGCAGCTGCATGGAATGGGGAAGGGAAGGAGGCGGGTGGAAATTGAAATTTCCTCCCATGCGCGAGTGAGGGTTGCCCTACGAGTCGGGCCATGAACCCCCACTAGTAAAGATCGAGAGGCGTTTTTCGACCAAACCCTTAAATTTTTGTTGTTGTTGTTTTGAATTTTTAGATGATATGTTTGATACGATCATGGAGTTATGTGTCATCTAACGATTACTTCTATTTGTGGAGCATATCATTCTCTCGCACAGAAACATAATCTGCAACAACAAACTCGGTCTAAAGACGAAATGCGGTATCTAACCGTGAAATCACGCAGTGGAGAATACGATGCCACACGTGCACGCCTACTTTCTTCCACCAAACTGATCGAACCAGTTCTGATTGGAAAGATGCCTAGAGATTTCTCCTCCTTCACGAGGGAGAGTTATTCGGTGAGATCCGATGCCCACTGTTCGGTGGCACAGCAAGATTGCAAAAGAACGACTGTTCAAATATCCCAAAAGACGCTTACCTGTTGCATCGTCACTTTCTTAAGGACGTCGTTGTGGAGCTCCGGTATCTCTTGCCTGTTTCGGTGTCACTGGTGGGCAAGTTTAGATCATGTTTCGAATCACTTTCGGAACTAGCGTGGGGCGTTCTTGGCAACCTCCTATTTTTACACTTGATTATGTCTTCACCACTCTCCGTCCTCGCTGTCCTCTGACAGGATCGACGTTCCACGGCCCGGATCGGGAGGGGCAGGCAACCCTCTATTGTAGAAACTTGGCGGGTGTGGTGCGACTCCATCCAGTGTTTTTAGAAGGAGGCCTCATGACACCTCTAGTTAGTAGTCCATGGTGTTTCGTCGGGGAGTTGCTACTCCTGTACTTTTTGTTTATATTTGATCCACTTTGTATTATTAGGCCGCATGACTTTATTTATAAAGGAGCGTGAAAACCTATTTCGATGAGAGATGGATCGTGGCGTACTCGTGTTCATTCATAGAGCACCTGGTTAAGCCATATGTTTGTGGCCAACTTTTTTATATAAAATTTGCTGGTTTCCTATCTGCGAAATCATGCATGCTCAAATTTCTATCGCAATAATATGATCGCAATAATATGTTAAATTTGATCCGAGAACTGGCCACATAGCATATAGTATTTCAACATTTGCTAAACTTTGGTTTTAATGTTGTTTTCAGAGAACCTTTATGAAAACGGTGTTCCTTTATCCCTTGGGCTTAAGGATGACAATTTTACTCATGGGTACGGGTACCCGCATGGATAGGGTATGGACACAATTTTATACCCATGGGTAATACCCATACACTACCCGTTAAGTCATGAATATGGGCACGGGTATAGACTTGTTCCCATTGGTATACCCATACCCTGCCCGTTTAAACTGACATGTCAAACTTATCTATATAGGTTTAACATATGCGTCCGAGAAGCCTAGGAACGAGTATGAGATTGCGACTTCTAAACTTTAATTTGATACTTTCATGTACTCTTCTACTATTAGTAGGTAGAGATTATTGTCTTTTTTAAATATTCTATTGATGAAAGGAAATTTTTGAATAACTTGTATACTATTGGCTATACCCACCGGGTACCCAATGGGTACGGGTACCCGCCAGGTATGGGTATGGATAAAGTTTTATACCCACGGATATGGGTATAAGTAAAATTTTGTACTCATTGGCTACACGGGTATGGTATGATATTGCTCTACCCTACCTTTATCCTACCCATTGCCATCCTTACTTGCGCTCTTCGTTTTCTCCGTGCAGGTGGCCTTCACCAGCCCTCCTTCCTCTTTACCGGCCATGGCGACGTGGGAGAGGACGAGTGCTTCTCGAGGTTCCTCTCTGCGTGGAGAGGCGCTAGGGAGATCTTGAAGCTTCTTCTCCCCGTGGCGGATCCCAAGCGTCGACCGGTCGTCGTAGCTATTCTTGGTCAGAAGCCTGACCCCGCCACGCCCGGCAGCAGAGCAGTCTGCCGGTGCTTAGTCTACCTCCTTCGGAGGCCCTTCGCTGACCTCACCGTGGCTTTCCGTGCCGCATCTCAGCTAAGTGGTGTCGTTCCCGGCCTAGAATGCGGTGGTCGCGGCTGCAGGTAGTTTGTCGCCGGCGTGTTTATACTTGATCACGTTTTCTCATTTTCTTCTAGGGTGTTCTGTATAAAAGTGCAGGTCCTGGTTGTTTGTTGTAACTTTGGTTGGGACCTTTCTATAAATGTACACCCACCACCGATGAAACGAAGCTTCTGGTCCTTCAGAACCTTTCCGTTTAAAAAAAAAAGCTGCAGCTGGATATTCACTAAAGCGAAGGAATCAAAACCTGCAGCTGGAGCTAGTTTGAAGCTTTAGCCACAGCTTTCGGGACGGTCAAATAAAGCCAATTATTTTGTCGTGTTAGGCGTCCAACTAAGGAATCGACAAGTGTCGTTCTAGGTGGTCGGCCGTTTTCTCACATGGAAAAAGTCTTGAGCTCCCATTGACAAGCAGTATATTTAGTTGCAGCTTCCACCTTGTTTTCATGGCCACTACAAGCCGGACCTAAAACAAAAATAATTGATAAAAAAAAAAGTGTCCTCTATCCCCCCCCGAACCTTACCTTTCACTTTTGGTTCACACTCCAATCAACCAAGCAAAGAAGATGATGCCTGTATCTGTTCCACACTTTGCGGCTATTGTGCAACACTACTTTCATCATATGGATAAAGTAGATTTAGGGATGCTTCTTGACACACGATCCTATTAATTTTAAACCAATTAGTGATAATAAGTCAGCTTACAATAATGATACGTGTTTTGAATTTTTAGATGACTAGTACAAATGCCCGTGCGTTGCTATGGGTGTACCTATATTTGTTTTATCATGTTGTAATTCTTAAAAGTAAAATACGTGTTAAATTAATATTTAACTATAACATTGGCATTATTTTATTACTCTCTCCTGTTCAAATTAATTAACTCAGATTTGCTAGATTCAGGTGACAAACTCGAGTCAACTAAATTGGATTAGAGAGAGTATTATACATTAAAAATAGATTAAATAAAAACATATAATCAACAATGATGATATGACAGAAAAATACTATGTACATATTTTTTCACAAGTAAATGTTGGTTTCATCACAAACATGCACCCACACGGCTGCACGCCACAACACACCATGGGCCCAACCCAGTTACGCACACAACACGCGGTCGTCACCTACCCCATCGCCCATCTCTTTGATTCCCCATCATTGTTGCTTGATTTCAAAGATCTCCAATCCGCTTGCTGATTTTAGGCACGTCAAGAACGTATATAAACCGGTTGTATCCACCGTAAAGGAGCGAGGTGGGATTATTCACCGCGTCTGCATCCTCTCATTGATACGTATCACCTACAAATTAGCGATTGTTTGATTGCTCGAGGGCGTGGCCACCTGCGCATGCGATGACCCAGTTAAAAAATGAAAGGCCTAGATTTTCAGAACAGACACTTGGTTCGGCATTCGGAAAGAAATAGCTCTCACATCGTGTTTAATTATATCTCTCGTCGTGGCTCTCTCTCTCCAACTATTAATCAATTGGGCCAGCCCATAATGTGATTTTTTGACTTACAAGTGGCGTTGTTCCGGTGCACGCAGCTGTTTTTTTTTTACTTACAGGTGGTGTTGCTAGTAATACGTGGTTTAGTGAGAGGTAAACTGGTCTAGAAAAGTGTTGGACCGGAAGAAACACTTCGTCATTTATTATTAATAGGTAGGTATAGATTATTATTATTATTATAGCACAAAATCCGTGCGTTACAACAGTGCCGGATTAAATAAAATAAATAACGTTTAATAAATTAGGAATCAAAATTCTTCATTTTTTAGGAGCTGGGAAGCACGGAAGATCACAACGTTCAACAATGATCATAAACAAAGTAGCAAAAATAACAAAGTTTTGCTATGCTATTAATGTAACCGTGAAGACCCAAAATTGTCAATTATTGGTTCATGGAACATCACAGATTTGATGTTTATTTCTCTAAGATAATGGTATTGACATCTAATATAGAGTAGTATGAATACATTGGACGCTTATAATCCATTAATCGGTTTTCTACCCTTTGTGTTTAGCAAAGTCATAACCACATTGTTATTGTAGGCTGGTCCTACTTTCCATCGTAATTATCTTCACACAGCTAACCAAGAGGAATCTCGACTCTAGCGCATAAGCAGTGTTAAAGAGGGATTCTAGCGCGTAAGCACTGAGTTTTTGTTCAAAAGAGGGATCAGACGCAAGCACAGTTGCCTATACCGGGAGGAGTCGTGCTTGCGTTGCCAGCTCAGGTCAAATTTACTCAATTTTCGATTTTGTCGTCGTCTAATCAGGACAATCGTGGCTGCTTAGGGACGGTTTTGCTGGGCCAACAGCCTACATGAGTTTCATTGGGCTTTGGAACATGTGGCTGCTCACGGACGATTTGGCGCATGTGTTCCAGGAACGTTTACGTTGCTTAGGTGTTTTGTCCCACATCGGGCAATCAATCGAGCGAACAATACACGGGTTAAGCTGCAAATTGATCGATGACCAAACAGACGAACCAAAGATAATTGGATGTGAACGGGTTTTTAACTTAGGTAATTTAGATATAGATGGGAGGACAAACCTGTCCAGAAAAGTGTTGGACGGGAGAAACACTTCGTGCTTTATTATGGACGAACCAAAGATAATTGGATGTGAACGGGTTTTTAACTTACCAATGGCACCGTGGGTAATTTAGATATAGATGGGAGGATAAACCTGTCCAGAAAAAGTGTTGGACCGGGAGAAACACTTCGTGCTTTATTACTAGGTATAGATAGATATGTTTGGTACGACCATAGAGTCATGTGTCATATAACGATTACTTCTATTTGCGGAGCATATCATTCTCTTGCTAAGTTGCCCCTGCCGCCCCTTATATAGGTCGAGGCGGCGTGGGTAACGGCCTGGCCGACTGGCGGGTCCCACAGGCGGGCCCCAGCCGGCTAGGTCATCTACAGTGGTCGGTATGGAGGGCGTGTACCCACAATCAAGCCCATGCCGCCACGCCATCTACAGTGGCCGCCGTGCGGATAGTTACGCACAATACCACCTACTGTCCATTGTTACAACCGTCATCGGTAAAATCGTCGGTATGGGCCAAGTGTCTGAATCTCATTTCTGTCTTGTCCATTGTGCTGCGCACTGTTCTCTGTGTTATCTTGTACCTTGTCTGTCTTGAGTGATCGGCTAGGGTGGCCTAGCCGGCTTATCTGCCTGGACCGGGTGGTTGGTTCCATCCTGCTAGCCTTCTGCCCTTGCTTGTCTCATCTGGCTGATGGTTCTACCGGTTCACTCTTGACCTGTCTTGCTCTATCCGGCTGGAATGGTCCAGCCGGCTAGCTGCCTTGGGTGATGGTTTTTATCCTGCTGACTGGTTCTCCGTCTTGGCCTTCGTCTGGCCTTCCTTCTGGTCTGTCTTTGAGTTTCTTACGTCCGGCTGCCCAGCCGGCTGGCAGGTTGCGCCGCTTTGTATCTTGTCCGGTTAGGCTCCCCAAGAGTGATTCCCCCGACACTAGCCCCCGAGGGCGCGTAGATTCCACCCTTAGGCGAAATGTGCGCAGGCTCAAAAAGCTAGTTCGGAATTTTTGCCGGCTGAATTTTGGCGGTTGAACTGCCTGGCTGCGTCATCACTGACGTCAGCCACGTGGAATGATGGTGGTGGGAGGACGTGCGTCATGGGGTCGCGTCGGCTGTCGCCTCGGGAACCGCTGTTAGCGCCTCGCCTCCCGTGCTGGGATCTTCTGTGCGCTGCACGTGGTCGCAAAGGATCCGGACGCCGTTGGAGCTGTGGGAGGCCGCCACGTGGCAAGCCGGCGGTTTGCCCCTGGCCCCTTTAAGTAGAGGCCGCAGCGCCCCGCCGCCCCTCATGAGCCATTTGGCCCCCTCCTTCTTGCCTTGACCGGCGCCCTCGCCTTCGCGCCGCCACGCTTTTGCGTCGTCGAAGCTTCGCCCCACTCTGCTAGCGCCGCCGGTCGTTTCTTTGTCAGAGCGACGGGTCATCGGCACTCCTCCGCCGCTCCTATTTCCCCTTCTCCTCCTCGCTATTCCTCTCCTCCGCGCTCCGCCGACGCTGCCATGGCCGAAAGCAGAGGCTCCTAGTGTGGATCCTCCGTGACGGAGGCGCGGGTGGAGAAATACCAGCGGTCGCGCCTCCTGCCGACCGCCGGCGAGGTCGGGTACGCCTAGCCCCGGCTAACGAGATTTTGCCGGCTCCGCAAGGCCGTGACGTGTTTTCACAAGACGGCTCGCCTCGCGGCAGCGCTTTCACGGCGCGTCAGCGTGCGGCCTGGCCTTTCCGAACAGCGCTTTCTTGTTGGAGATATCCCAAGAGGCAATAATAAAGTGGTTATTATCATATCTTCGTACTTATGATAAATATTTACATACCATGCTATAATTGTATTAACCGGAAACATTAATACTTGTGTGGTTTGTAAACATAAAAGAGTCCCTAGTAAAGCCTCTTGTTAAACTAGCTTGTTGGCTAATATATGATCATGGTTTCCTGATCATGAACATTGAGATGTTATTAACAATAAGGTCATATCATTAGGAGAATGATGTGATGGACATACTCCTATAGTTAAGCGTAGCATAAGATCAAGTCATTCAAATAGTTCACTTGCTATAAGATTTCTGATACATAGTAACCTAATTCCTTCGACCATGAGATCATGCTAATCACCATCACCGGAAGGATGCTTTGATGACATCAAACACCACACCATAACTGGGTGGCTATAAAGGTGGCATTGAGTGTTCGGAAAGTATGTGTTGAGGCACATGGATCAAGAGTAGGATTTGTCCATCCATATGATTGATAGATATATTCTGGGCCCTCTCGGTGGAATGTCATCCAATTAGCTTGCAAGCATGTGAATGGCTCACAAGGGATCCCATATCACGGGAACGATAAAAGAATACTTATCAGTAACGAGGTTGAACTAGGTATGCAGAGATACCGACGATCAGACCTCGGATAAGTAAAATATCGCGAGATAAAGGGAAATTGGTTCCATATGTAAATGGTTCATTCGATCTCAAAGTAATCGTAGAAATATGTGGGAGCCATACGAATTTCCATATTCCTCTATTGGTTATTGATCGGAGAAGAGTCTCGATCATGTCTGCATAATTCACGAACCGTAGGGAGACACACTTAAGGACTCGATGTTGTTTCGTAGATATGGAATGTGAGTAAAGAGACCGAATGTTGTTCGGAGTCTCGGATGGGATCCAGGATATCACAAGGAGATCCAGAATGGTCCGGAGAATAAGATTCATATAAGGAAAGTCCAATTTCGGAGTTCGGGAACGATTCCGGTGTTTTCACCGGAATGTTCTAGAAGGGTCTAGAAGGTTCACCAACCCGGAAGGGGAAGGGTACATGGATGTCTCATGACAAAGTGTAATGGTTGCATCATGTCCTAGGTCACTTGGCTAGACACTTGGAAGAGAGAAATCAAACTCTAATTTGAAAGTCAAAAAGGCAGTTTGAAAAAGTCAAATCCCAACATGGTTTCCGAGTTAGGGAGGGTTTCTAAGTTAGGGAGGGTTTCCACCTGGGTTGGGAATGCCCTTGTACGCCCCCACCTATATAAGGATGGGTGGGGGCGCACCCCAAGGTATCCCTGTTGCCCTAGGCGCCCAAGAAACCCTAGGTTGGCCGCCTTCCCCTCTCTAGTTGCGACCAATCTTGATCTCCTCTAAACCGCTACCGACTAGCTAAACTCTAGTTGCTAGCTACGTCTAAACCTCGGCCCTCTAAACCCTAGATTTCCGGGGCTCCCTCTACTCCACCATACTCGCTCCAGCTTAGGCGAATCCCTGCGGGATCTCCCCTCTACTTCCGACACCACGCCGTCGTGCTGCCGGAATCGCGAGGAGAGAGCTACAACCTCCGTTGCCTGCTGGAACAAGGGAGAGAAAGGTTTTCATCGAGTACCATACATGTGACCGACTGTGGGAGCACTGCCGGAATGCGGTGCCGGAAGGATCGCCTACGCGATCTTGAGATCGGCAAGTGAACGACTACATCACCCACAAGAATCTACTCTCGTTAACCGCTTTGGATCTTCGAGGGTTAGTACTCTATTGACTCGTTGCTACAATCTAGTAGATAGATCTTGGCTTGTGTGTGTTCATGCGATAGAATTTTTTATTTTCCATGCTACGAACCCCTACAGTGGTATCAAAGCAGTGTCTATATGTAGATCTGTTGCACGAGTAGAACACAATGGTCATTGTGGGCGTTGATGCTTTTGTTGTCGATTGCTTCTTGTGTACTTGGCATCTTGCGGGATGGTGGGATAAAGCGGACTGGGCTAACCTTACATGACATCGTTCACGAGACTTGCTCCACGCTTGACATGCAACTTGTATTGCATAAGTGGCTTTGCGGGTGCCTGTTTCTCCCAACATAGTGAAGATTTAATTTACAATGGGTGATTGACAATACTAGTATCAACGTTGTGGTTCTTGTTCGTAGGTTAGAACGACACTTGATGAAAGCCCCAAACCACGTAAAAATGCAAAAAAAATAGAGGCGTCTAACTTTGTTTTGCAGGGGTGTGCTGTGATGTGATATGGCCATGACTGTGATTATATATGATGTATGCAATGTTCCTTATTGTAAGTCGGCAACTGGAAGGAGCCATATGGTTGTCTTTTAATTTTATTAAGACCTGCGTGTCTATTATTCGAAGTAGTTGTAATAGTTGATGCTGGTGGACGACAACCATGGAGCGGTGCCCTTGACCTTGACGCCACGCCGGTGATGATGTAGATCATGTTCGTGCTTGAAGATGGAGATCGGAAGCACAAGAAGAAAGGCCATATCATATCACATATTATGAATTGCATGTGATGTTAATCCTTTTATGCATCTTGTATTGCCTAGATCGCGACGGTAGCATTATAAGATGATCCCTCTCACAAAATATCAAGTTATAGAGTGTTCGTCCTTAGTAGGCACCGTTGCCAAAGCTCGTTGTTTCGAAGCACCACGTGATGATCGGGTGTGTTAGATTCTGCGAGTGTATATAATGGGAGCAAGCCAGATTTGCTCATGCAGAAGCTAAGGTTTGATCTTGTGGCGTAGCGTATGCACATGGTCTCGGAACACGTAATACCGAAAGGTAAAGCATGAGTCATATAGATGATATGATGAACATGATGATTGTTCGCCTTTGAAACTATATCATGTCACATGATGATCGGACTTGGTATAGTGAATTTGGTTCGTGTGATCAATAAAACAATGTGAGGGATATTGTTTTGAGTGGGAGTTCAACCACAATATGATTAAAAGTTGAACACTATTTATCATAAATTAAACCAAAGTGAATTTGGATAGTTGTTGTAGTCATTGGCATCCGTTTACCACCTTGCGCGTAGTTATAATTGAGATAATAGAACTATAGAATTCTGGTTAGTTACTTTACAAACTGGTATCGTATTGTTTTGAAGTGTTAAGCTAAAGTTTAAAAGTCCTATTGCAAACTTTCAGTAAGTTCCGGTTACTCCATGAAGTTTAATAATTGGTATTAAATCAAGAGTAACAATTCCAGTGTTAGTATATAAGTATCATGTGTATCTCCATGATTCTTGATATTCAAAAGATTGTTTTAATATCAAGGTTATCTAGGAACATCATATGTGGAAAATATTGCGATATCTGAAACAATGTTTTTGATTATAACATGATAGAGTATAATATGGCAAAGTTTATGTTCTCATATTTGATGGGAATTTTCAAAAGGTTGGAGACGCTAGTCGTCCTAATCCTCCAAAAGGTTTCGGGGAGCAACATTATACTCGCAATTCACCCTTATAAGCTAAAGTATCTTGATCATGAATAGTTCCATGATAAGGATGAATATTTGATGTAGGTAAAATATTTACTACACTAAAAGGTTACTAAAGAATGGAATTTGAAAAAACACCAAACATTTGATGATGGTGATCTACTTCAAAGTTCAAGTCCAAAGACAATGGTATTTAACTATACATGCTTTGGAATATGTGTCATCTGTATGGATCCACTATTGATGTTGATAGATTCTTTCAAATAGAAAAGGAAATACTGAAAGAGAATCTCAGAAATATATGGCAGAAAAGAAAAGACTAGAATTGTTCAGCTTGGGTATATAGAGGATATACATGTTATGGCTATATTCTTTTCTTATTAAACAATGTGGTTCTTAAGTATTGGATACTGAATTTGTTGGTGTGAAATCGTGATACGAAACAACACAATTCATGAACTACAATGGCCTAAGTAACTAGCAAAATAATATGTGATGATGTTCATCGAGAACAAATAAAGGGTTGTTGTGTTGCTCGTTAACATCAAAGCTTGCCTTCAAGATTTGTTTTATCAGGTATTATGAGAACAAAAGGGTTTTTCAAATAATTGCTGTAATCCATAAAAGATGGATGATTTACAAATCTCGTTGGAGAAATCACATCCATAAAACTAGTGCTAAAAATATCGAAAGACAAATTGATTGAAAGATCACTTAGGAAGTGACATCGCCGTTTAAATTATATTGGAAAGAAAACATCAAGAAACTCCATGTGGATGGAATTTTGGAGTATTTTGATTTTTGATCAAATGACGCATGTGAAACTTTCCCAGAGATAATTAAAACTCCGTTCATAGGCCAAAAGGGAACGAATGACTAGATTATTGGAATTTGTACATATTTCATGTATGAAGTCCATTTCGTGTAGTCAAGAGCGATGGATTTCAACTTCATATGCTTTCTACGAAAATTTGAGTAAATATATGAATATTTACTTAATAAGGATGAAGTGTGAAACATTTGAAAAGTTCAAAGACTTTCAAGATGAAGTGCAAAATCAATGTAACAAGAAAATAAAGAATTTATGATAGGATCATAAAGGAAGATATTTGAGTTACAAGTTTAGCATAACACCTAAGATTTGAGGAATCATTCCGCGGATTTGTGTTTCCCGAAACACCATATTAGTATGGAATAATCAAGATATGAAATGAAACCTTGTTTGACATGGTAAGATCAAAGGTGTAATTCATAAAACTGCCATTATATTTTAAAGATTAAAAGCTTTAGAGACTACTGCTTTTCCACTAAAAAGAGCTCCATCATGATTCGTTGAAATGACACCATATAAAGTTATGGTTTGGGATAAAACCCAAGTTGTCCTTTCTTAAACATTGGTATGCTATGCATAAGTGAGATGTTTACAACCAAAGTCGGATGAACATGTCTTTGTATGTTATTTCGAATAACTGTTGAGTATTCCTCCATAATACCAAAGACAAACATGTTTATCGCTTGGAACATCAAGTTTCTTTGAGAAGGAATTTTCCGTGAAAAGTTAAGTGGGGGGACGATAGAACTTTGATAAGGTTAAAAGAACCTTAGCTTTATGTGCAAAGTTGCGCAGTGCCAAAAAGTGTTCCGAAGGCATCAATAATGCTCATGACTCACGTGCCTCAAAGGTTGTGGTTATGGAGGTCTAAGTTCCTATTGAACCAAGTAGGTCAGGTAAACAATCAAATACCAAGATTTGAGGGTTGAATCATTATTTGACAATAATGAACGGACTACATGCAAAGAAGCGATGATGGGCCCTGACTCTGTCAAATGGCTTGAAGCCATAAAATCCATGGTAGTTCCATACACGAGAAATCAAGCTTTGAACTTGAAAGACCCTCTGGAAAGGTGTAAGACTTTACAGTCGTGTTTGGGTCTATAAAGAAATAGACATGGATGTTTCACATCTATGAAATAGTTAACATGTTGGGAAAGAGTTCACAACAATGTTCAAAGGTGACAAGATTTGATCTTTCATAGCAAAATTTAGTCTATACGGATTAATGTAGCAACCACTACATATAATTCTGTTATATGGTGGTTGAAAAAACAACACAAAGTTCTTTTAATAGAATTGTTACCTAGGACGTGTACATAACACGATCCAAAGGGTTTTGTTAATTCAAAGGATGCTAATAGCGAATGCAAACTTCAATGGTTGAAATATGCATCACAGAGTTGGAATTTTCACCATGATGAAACTATTAAAAGAGTTTAATCTCATCGGAGATGATGAAGATGCTTGCATTTGCAAGAAATTAAGTGGGAGCGCTAAGACATATTTCTAATACATTATGTGGAAGACATATTGTTGATTGTAAATGATGTATCTTTTGTTAACACAAGTTAAGAATTTCATTTTGATGAAAATACTTAGGCAAACCCGAATATTTGGCATCAATATCTGTATAGATAGATTGAGACGCTAATATGGTTGTGCCGAAAGTACATAGATGATATATTGAATGATTTCAATATAGAAACTAAAAGAAAGGTTCTTGTTGGAGATATGCCCAAGAGGCAATAATAAAGTGGTTATTATCATATCTTTGTACTTATGATAAATGTTTACATACCATGCTATAATTGTATTAGTCGAAAACATTAATACTTGTGTGGTTTGTAAACATAAAAGAGTCCCTAGTAAAGCCTCTTGTTAAACTAGCTTATTGGTTAATATATGATCATAGTTTCCTAATCATGAACATTGAGATGTTATTAACAATAAGGTCATATCATTAGGAGAATGATGTGATGGACATACTCCTATAGTTAAGCGTATCATAAGATCAAGTCATTCAAATAGATTACTTGCCATAAGCTTTCTGATACATAGTAACTTAATTCCTTCGACCATGAGATCATGCTAATCACCATGACTGGAAGTATGCTTTGATGACATCAAACACCACACCGTAACTGGGTGGCTATAAAGGTGGCATTGAGTGTTCGGAAATTATGTGTTGAGGCACATGGATCAAGAGTGGGATTTGTCCATCCATATGACGGATAGATATATTCTAGGCCCTCTCGGTGGAATGTCATCCAATTAGCTTGCAAGCATGTGAATGGATCACAAGGGATCACATATCACGGGAACAAGAAAAGAATACTTATCGGTAACGAGGTTGAACTAGGTATGCAAAGATACCGACGATCAGACCTCGGATAAGTAAAATATCATGACACAAAGGGAAATTGGTTCCGTGTGTAAATGGTTCATTCAATCGCAAAGTACTCGTAGAAATATGTGGGAGCCATATGAATTTCCAGATTCCTCTATTGGTTATTGATCGGAGAAGAGTCTCGATCATGTCTGCATAATTCACGAACCGTAGGGAGACACACTTAAGGATTCGATGTTGTTTAGTAGATATTGAATGTGAGTAAAGAGACTGAATGTTGTTCGGAGTCTCGGATGGGATCCGGGATATCACAAGGATATCCAGAATGGTCCGAAGAATAAGATTCATATAAGGAAAGTCCAATTTCGGAGTTCGGGAATGATTCCGGTGTTTTCACCGGAATGTTATAGAAGGGTCTAGAAGGTTCACCGATCCGGAAGGGGAAGGGTACATGGATGTGTCATGACAAAGTGTAATGGTTGCATCATGTCCTAGGTCACTTGGCTGGACACTTGGAAGATAGAAATCAAACTCTAATTTGAAAGTCAAAAAGGCAGTTTGAAAAAGTCAAATCCCAACATGGTTTCCAAGTTAGGGAGGGTTTCTAAGTTACGGAGGGTTTCCACCTGGGTTGAGAACACCCTTGGATGCCCCACCTATATAAGGAGGGGTCGGGGCGCACCCCAAGGTATCCCCCTTTCCCTAGGCGCCCAATAAACCCTAGGTTGGCCGTCGCCCCCCTCTCTAGTTGCGACCAATCTAGATCTCCTCTAAACCGCTACCGACTAGCTAAACTCTAGTTGCTAGCTACCTCTAAACCTCGGCCCTCTAAACCCTAGATCGCCGGGGCTCCCTCTATTCCACCATACTCGCTCCGGCTTATGCGAAGCCCTGCGGGATCTCCCCTCTACTTCCGACACCACGCCGTGTCGTGCTACCGGAATCACGAGGAGAGAGCTACAACCTTCGCTGCCTGCTGGAACAAGGGAGAGGAAGGTTTTCATCGAGTACCGTACGTGTGACCGACTGCGGGAGCGCTGCTGGAACGCGGTGCCGGAAGGATCGCCTATGTGATCTTGAGATCGGCAAGTGAACGACTATGTCACCCATGAGAATCTGCTCTCGTTAACCGCTTTGGATCTTTGAGGGTTTGTGCTCTATCGACTCGTTGCTACAATCTAGTAGATAGATCTTGGCTTGTGTGTGTTCATGCGATAGAATTTTTTTGTTTTCCATGCTACGAACCCCTACACTTCTTCCTTTCCTTTCTCGCCCATTTCGATCTCCACCTCCAGCATCTCGGGCCAAATGCAATCGGCATTCTGGCCCACTTCGTCGCCTTCTACGAATGCTACCTCGAGATCCAGCCGGATCTCGGGCTCTTCTGCCGGCTCTTCTTGATCCGTCCACAAGTGCAATACGCCAAGGGGCCCCTCGTGACCTGCGGCGGCGCTTCGATCTACTCCCAGTCGCAGACCGGTTACCCCAAGTTCAAGCTGTACGACACAGTCAAACTATGGCAGCAAACGTACTTTTATGTATGGAACTTGGGGTCCGAGGACTGGCTGAACCTCCTGGCCTTCCAAGACACATAGTACAGCCGGGTGCACTGGGAGGAGAATATCTTCGGCGCCAAAGCGGAGTCGGACGCGCTTCTCCACCGGATGAGGGCGCTGGTCACGGCTAGCCTAACAGGCGTCGACGTGACGCTGAGTTTGGCTAGTTGGCTGATGATACCCCTGCAGCAGCGAGCGCACAAGATGTGCTATTACTCTGGGCGGCTCGACCCGACCCGGCTCTCCTGCCGCGACCCCCCATTCGCCAATCTTTATGAATGGGTGTGGATGATCACCAAGGAGAAGATCAAAGCCGACTGGCACTTTGGTCTAGCTCCCTACACGCGTGAGAATCGCGTGCCCCACGTAAGTGTACTTGTTCTTTTCTTGTTCCTGCTTTCGCTCTTGCATTATTCGACTAAACCATCTAATCCGGTCTTGACTTGTATACTTATATGCATATGTTCCCCTGCATCATCTGGGAGGAGGGCGACGTGCCTCTCCAGGTCTTCATGGCTGACCTAGCCGAGCCACGCACGCGCCGGACCAGCGACGAGGGCTCATACGGTGAGGAGGGCTTCTTCCCTAGCCGGGGCGACGAGGCGATGGAGGACCCACACGAACCCGAGACGAAGGAGAGCGACGACACGGCCATGCCCGAACCCACCCGGAAGCGTGCCAGCGAGGGCGCCTCTAGCAGCGCTGCCGCAACTAAAGACCTGGCTGCCAAGCGTAGTGATGTCTACGCACTTCTATTCTTGTAGACAGTTGTTGGGCCTCCAAGTGTAGAGATTTGTAGAACAGCAGTAAGTTTCCCTTAAGTGGATCACCCAAGGTTTATCGAACCCAGGGAGGAAGTGGTCAAAGGTATTCCCTCTCAAGCAACCCTGCAATCAAGATACAAGAAGTCTCTTGTGTCCCCAACACACCCAATACACTTGTCAGGTGTATAGGTGCACTAGTTCAGCGAAGATATAGTGAAATACAAGTGGTAACAGTGCCAGAAAAGAGCTTCCGACTTGTTGTTGATGTGGGGTAACAGTGCCAAAAAAGAGCTGATGGCGTGGAGGAAAGGTAAAATCCCAAAACCTCCCTAGCAAACAAAACAAAGATGTAAGCAAGCAAACATGCAACAGATAACGGTGTTTCAATGTTTAGAAACAAGGCCTAGGGATCATACTTTCACTAGTGAACACTCTCTCATATAAATATCCTCTCTTCATGATACCTCTAATCCACGGTAGGGCCTATAACAACACACATCAAAGTCCGCCTTCCCCAATCTAGATAACCCCACACTGTCACCTTGAGTGCTAGATGGTTCCAACAAACACCACAATTTCATAGAGACATCCAACTCCAAATATAACTCATAACAAATATTCAATCTAGACAAAGTGCCACACACGGTATGCACTCTGTCACTTTCACACACATGGGAAAAAACATAGATCTATTAAAGCACAAAGAGTATTTATGTAGACTCAAACCTAAGTGCCACCATGGCGTGCACGCTGTCACTTTCACACACATGGGGAGAGCAGAGATCTATTAAAGCACTTGAGTAGCAAGGTAGATCTACTTGATTACAAAGCTCATGACCACAACAAGATCATGCATAGAGAGAGATAAACTCATAGCTACCGGTAGAGCCCTTATCCTCGAGGAAGAACTAGTCCCTCCTCATCATGGGAATCAGCAATGGTGATGGAGATGGCTCCAGGGGAACTTCCCCGTCCTGGTAGGGTGCCGAAACAGAGACTTTCTGTCCCCCAAATCTCCCTTCGGTGGCGGCGGCGCTACGGAGGTTTTCGTGGATTTCTTCTGGATGCCCTAGGGTTTTTGGGTCGGAGGCTTCTTATAGGCGCAGGAATCAAGGTCGGTGGGTGTCCAGGGGGCCCACACCCCTTGCGCCTGTGGCTTGCATGCGCACAGGGGTGCCACCACTGTGCCCCCCCTCCCCCCTCGTGGTTCCCTTGCTCGGGAAAATAATAACTTTGGCTTTTGTCCGTCAATTCGATAATATTGATTTTACGCCTTTACGGAACCAAAAAGCGAAGAAAACAGTAAGCAGCCTTGGCAACTTGTTAATAGGTTAGTTCCAGAAAATATATAAAAACACCTCAAAGTGTAGACAAAGCAAAGCAAAGTAGATACAAAACAAGCATGGAGCATCAAAAATTATAGATACGTTTCCGACATATCAAGCATCCCCAAGCTTAACTCCTGCTCGTCCTCGAGTAGGTAAGTGATAAAAAGAATAATTTTTGAGGTGACATGCACCATCAAAACCAAGATCAAACCATTTGCAAGCATTGAAAGCTGGGATCAAAGAACTCTAAACATGAGCATGAAAGATGGAGTTCTAACAATAGGACATAGTAACTATGCATGCAACATGAAAGTCTACAAACAAAGATCATGAATAACATGCATTGAAAAACGTTTGTTTGTTTCACATATAGAAAACATGGCATAGTGGCAATCAGCTTGTCCCTCATGGAGTAGCAATAAATGCATAGGACACCTTCAAAGTTCACAAGGGTGACTAGAAACAAGTAGCACAAGAACAAGTAATATCATAATATGCATCAATCAATAAGCTTTGGAACACTGCACACAGAATGACAACTATGATCTCTTAATGGTGCCTAAATCTAGAAGATGGAGACTCAACATAATAGTGGAAGAAAGGCCCTTCATAGGGAAGCAGGGATTTCAAGTTTCAAAAAGAGCTTCCAAAAATTATGGTACTTGTTAGCTTCTAGCCCTCATTGCCCCTATCATAAGCATCTTGAAGTGATTAAGGTTAAAGTGGCAAAGGTGGAGTATATGCTTGACGAAGTATAAGTTGGCAATCTCAAGTCCCTTGAATACGAGGGCCACACCTCATGCATACTAAACTTTGGGCCCATGTAAGTTCTTGTCATTGTAAGTATTTGCATATCATTGAGAACCGCCAGCGGAGTACCCCTTGCACATGGTACATGAGCTTTCCCATAACCAAAATGACAAGGCAAGCAGACAATGAGCATCTTAGCAATCTTTTTATTTACCATATGCATACATTTTTATTGAGGATGCTTCATAGATAGATCACTATGGTGATGCTGCAAGTTTCCACCATGATTAGGCATGGCTTAGGCTAGCGGCCCAGGCGTTTCTCTAACATAGAATACAAACTCCATGGACTTACAAGTTCCCTCTTTATTTCACTCTGGTGACATCCATAGACAAAAGAGCATGATATCAACTGAGTACAAAGTACAAGTGCAATGCTAAAAAGTTCCCCGTGATAGCACGGTTCTGCGGATTCCAACGTATAAGTGCAAGAATATACAACAAAGTTGTCACAATAGTTCAAGTCTATTAGGGGCAAAGAATATAAAGTGTGCCATCAAGTTCGTGAGGGCTTTAATCACTAAGTTTTCACATAACAAAATATTTTTTTAATTGGAAGATAATTGAAAACAAGAATATACTTTGAATGGTGTAACACACCATGCATAGGAGTTTATAGTGGACACTTTGGAATAACTTGGTTTCATAGGAGTTGGAAGCATGAGTAGAACTTACTCATACAAGTGGAGGCTAGCAAAATACTGGGAGCAACCAACTAAGAGAACATAATGGCCAAAATCATGCAGTGCAACAAAGCATACTAATCAAAGCAAAGAGTGGTACTACAAGTCAAGGACTAAATGATCATAGAGGCTATGGTGACTTGTTCATAGTCATAACATGGTGTAAGCATGTGCCAAGTCAACCCAAACAAAGCATCAAAGGAGAATACCACAATACTATGCTTTTGCATGCTAAAACAACGCATAATTTTTTCAAGGCACACTAAGCAATCCCAATTGTTTGGAACAAGACATGCTACAACAATAATCACTAAGAATAAGGTCAAAACAACACCTAGCATTTCATGATAAAGTCTAAGTCACAGTCAATGCAAGCTCCTCTTGCACTTTCAAGCAGGAACTTCCTACTCCTTTCCAACACCAAGCAACTTATTTGAAACAACTCACAAAGATAATAATCAATAAAGATCAGTGAGCTTGTCTCACAAATCCACAAAGAAGAACTAAAAAGTTCTAAGCTTAAAGCTCAAGAAAACTAAGGCTAAACACAATGCTAGCAAAAGAGAACACCCACAAAACAATAAGAATGAAAACTAGTGTTCTAGGCAATGAAAACAGAGTCACTACTAGGAAACTAGCTATAGATAGACAGACCTTCTGTGGCGCATGGTTTTGACCATGCGCCACAAAAGTTGTCTAGTGGCGCATTTCATCAAATGCGCCACAGAAGTCTTCCAACTTCTATGGCGCATAGAGGAAAAATGCGCCAGTTCAACTTTGTATGATATGTCCACACATGCGCCATGAAGTTCCAACTTTTGTATGCGCATCCGGACATATGCGCCAGAAGCTGGTGGACCCTACCAGAATTCATTGACATTTCGACCAACATTTTGTGGCGCATATGACCATATGCGGCACAAAATTTTATCTTCTGTGGCGCATATAGTGGCATGCGCCACAGAAGTTTCTGTAGGAAAAACAGATTCTAACCCCCCCCCCCCCCCGTGGATCGCCTTTTTAGCCTTGTAAAAAATAATAGAAAATGAAAAACACTTAAAAAAATAATATCCTTTCACATAGTGATAGGTAATATGGTCTAGTTTGTAGGAAAATTAACAAACATGCATTTCGACTTTTTATACAAAAAAAGTTTATGCCACGGTAAAACGGCCGTAACTTTTGCATCCGATGTCGAAAAAATACATATAATATACCAAAATGACGAGAACGAGATTTCGCATCTGCTCACAACCACCTACGTTTGTTTAGAGATTATATAGATTTTCAAAATTCGAAGAGTAAAAAGTTATGGCCAAAAGATCGTTTTTCCTGCAAAAAAATAAAAAAGGAGGACAAACTTCTGTGGCGCATTTCTTCCATATGCGCCACAGAAGTTTTGGATTTTGAATCCCTCCCCCCTTCTCCCTCTCTTATACTCTTCCACTCCTCCACTTCTTCTCTCATTCTCCCCACCTTCTCCTCCTCCTCCTCCTCCTCCTTCTCCTCCACCCCGGTGAGCTTCTCCTCCTCCTCCTCCTCCACCACCCCGGCGAGCTCCTCCCTTCTCCACCCCGGTGAGCTCCTCCTCCTCCTCCCACCTACCTCCCTCCTCCACCCCGGCGAGCTCCTCCTCCTCCCACCTCCCTCCTCCACCCCGGTGAGCTCCTCCTCCGGCGACCTTCTCCTCCTCCTCCTCCTTCGGCGGCCTCCTCCTCCTCCGGTGGCCTCCTCCTATCCTCCACCGGTGACCTCCACCTCATCCACTAGTGACCTACTTCTCTCCTCCATCGGCGACCCCCACCTCCGGCGAGCACCACCTCCGGCCAGATCTGGTCGGCGTTTTTTTTTTTAAATTTGAAAAAAACTTATGTGGCGCATATTGGCCAAATGCGCCACAGAAGTTTGAGATCTGGTTTGGGACTTCTATGGCGCATTTTGGCCATATGCGCCACAGAAGTTTTTCAGACTTCTGTGGCGCATTTCAATATGCGCCACATAACTGAACTTTAGTGGCGAGATAACAGTGGTGTATCCCATATGCGCCACAGAAGTCCCAAAATGGTGTGCCACTGATGGGCCTTTTGCTAGTAGTGAGTGTGTCTCTCTCCAAAAGAAGTGAGGTGTAACCAACCAACTTACTCAAGCAAGCTAAGAAAACAAAAATGAAAACAAAAACCAAAAACGAAAACTAAGATGCTCCAAGAACAACACAATTGTGCATGAAACAATAAAAATGAAGTGTCTAAACAGACCTGAGCTTTTTATTGATGAAGAAGGGGATGCCTTGGGCATCCCCAAGCTTTGATGCTTGTACCTCTTGAATATTTATTGGGGTGACATGGGGTGGCATCCACAAGCTTGAGCTTTTGTCCATTATTCATCTCATTACATCATTCTTTCTCTACACCTGCAAATTTTCCTTCATACAAAACTTCACACAATCTTCATTAGCAACATTAGTGTATTCAAAGGATAATAGACCTTTAGGCAAAGCTTTGGAACAATAATACTTTTCACTAAAAACACATGCTACAGTAGTAACTCCTTCAAAAAGCTCAATTCTCCAAAAGAGAACTCAAAAAGGAAACAATAAGAAGCAAATGCAAATAATGGCAGAAATCTGTCTAAACAGACCAGCAGGTAGAAACCGATTTTTCGAAGACCTTCTGTTGCTCAAATAAAAAAGTGTTGAACTAACGAAAGTTAGATAACATACTGGGGGATGTATTCATAAATTTTCATCTCAATCTGACTTACAGACTCCTCACAAATTTTTATGGTGGAGGACAGAAATCTGTTTCGGGACAGCAACTCCCCAAATCTTACTTCCCTCTCATTAGAGGTCATTATTGGCAAAAAGCAAACAAAAAGGATAAGGAGAGGTCATTACTAAAGTAATAACTTCTAAGACTCAAGAAAACTCTTGGGTTATCTCCCAACAAGTACTTTTCTTTAACGCCTTCAAGTTAGGCTTGATAGTTTGAGAAGATGCTCACGTAAGAAATATAAATTGATTTAAAAGAGAGCATCAAGAAGCAAATTCAAAACACATTTAAGTCTAACCCACTTCCTATGCATAGGAATCTTGTAAAGAAACAAGTCATGAAAGCACAAAACAACAAGCATAGGAAAGAAAAACAAGTGCAACTTCAAGACTTTCAACATTAAGAGGGGAAACTTAATATTATTGAGATGCATAAATTATGTTTCCCTCTCTCATAATAACTTTCAGTAGAAACATGAACAAACTTAACAATATAACTATCACATAAAACATTCTTATTATGAGACACATGCATAAAATGATTATTACTCTCCACATAAAAATAGCCATTCTTATTAATTATAGTGCGAGCAAATTCAACAAAATAGCTATCACTATTATTCTCATCACCATAATCATCAAATATAGGAGGCATATTGTAATCACAATCAATTTTCTCCTCAATAGTAGGTGGACTGAAAATACCATACTCATAATTGTAATCATCATATATTGGAGATTTGGTATCATCATAAGCAATAGAATAGCTATCTTCCAAAGCTAGGGGACTAAAAAGATCATTTTCATAAAAACTAGCTTCCCAAGCTTAGACTTTTCCATAGCATTAGCAATAATGGTATCCAAAGAATTCATACTAATAACATTGCTATTAGCATGCAAATAAATCTCCATAGGTTTTTTAAATTTCTCTTCAAACACTTCATGTCCTAACTCAAGATAAACACTATAAAGGTCTCTAATTTTTTTGTTGTTTTCCATTAAGCCTAACTAGTGAAAACAAGAAACAAAAAGAAAAAATTGCAGAATCTAAAGGAAATAACTTCAAGCACTCACACCGGAAGATGTGAGTACCTTTTACCTTACCTCCCCGGCAACGGCGCCAGAAAAGAGCTTGATGTTCATGCACTTCTATTCTTGTAGACAGTTGTTGGGCCTCCAAGTGCAGAAGTTTGTAGAACAGCAACAAGTTTCCCTTAAGTGGATCACCCAAGGTTTATCGAACCCAGGAAGGAAGTGGTCAAAGGTATTCCCTCTTAAGCAACCCTGCAATCAAGATACAAGAAGTCTCTTGTGTCCCCAACACACCCAATACACCTGTCAGGTGTATAGGTGCACTAGTTCGGCGAAGAGATAGTGAAATACAAGTGGTAACGGTGCCAGAAAAGAGCTTCTGACTTGTTGTTGACGTGGGGTAATAGTGCTAGAAAAGAGTTGATGGCATGGAGGAAAGGTAAAAGCCCAAAACCTCCCGGCAAACGGAACAAAGATGGAAGCAAGCAAACATGCAACAGATCTAGATGCAAACGGTGTTTCAATGTTTAGAAACAAGGCCTAGGGATCATACTTTCACTAGTGAACACTCTCTCATATAAATATCCTCTCTTCATGATACTACTCTTAACTACTCTCCGGTTGGACACTCTAATCCACGGTAGGGCCTATAACAGCACACCTCAAAGTCCGCCTTCCCCAATCTAGATAACCCCACACTGTCACCTTGAGCGCTAGATGGTTCCAACAAACACCACAATTTCATAGAGACATCCAACTCCAAATATAACTCATAACAAATATTCAATCTAGACAAAGTGCCACACACGGTATGCACTCTGTCACTTTCACACACATGGGAAAAAACATAGATCTATTAAAGCACAAAGAGTATTTATGTAGACTCAAACCTAAGTGCCACCATGGCGTGCACGCTGTCACTTTCACACACATGGGGAGAGCAGAGATCTATTAAAGCACTTGAGTAGCAAGGTAGATCTACTTGATTACAAAGCTCATGACCACAACAAGATCATGCATAGAGAGAGATAAACTCATAGCTACCGGTAGATCCCTTAGCCTCGAGGAAGAACTAGTCCCTCCTCATCATGGGAATCAACAATGGTGATGGAGATTGATGGATATGGCTCTGGGGGCACTTCCTCGTCTCGGCAGGGTGCCGGGACAGAGACTTTCTGTCCCCCGAATCTCCCCTTTGGTGGCGGCGCCGCTACGGAGGTTTTCGTGGATTTCTTCTAGATGCCCTAGGGTTTTTGGGTCGGAGGCTTCTTATAGGCGCAGGAATCAAGGTCGGTGGGAGTCCAAGGGGCCCACATCCCCCTTGGGTGCCTCCAGGGATTACCCGTTCCTGGGGGGTGCGGCCACCCTATGCCCCCCTTCGGCTCTGCTTCGTGGTTCCGTGTTGCTCCGGGGAAATAATAACTTTGGCTTTTGTCCCGTTCAACTCCGAGAATATTGATTTTCTGCCTTTCTGGACCAAAAATAGAAGAAAACAGGGAACTGGCATCGTGGCAACTTGTTAATAGGTTAGTTCAAGAAAAGATATAAAAACACCTCAAAGTGTAGACAAAGAAAAGTAAAGTAGATACAAAACAAGCATGGAGCATCAAAAATTATAGATACGTTTCCGACATATCACGTAGCCGGGCGGCGGGGGTTCCTCCATGCCCCGGCCAGACCACGGGTGGTCGGAAGATGTCCGTGCCCGTGGTGCAGGGGTAAGTTCCTTGCGCAGTTCTTTTTCTTGCTTTTTCCTTTTCCCGCATCTGCCCTTGCTCTTGTTCTAATCTTGCCTTTCGCAGCGCCGTTCTTTCCTTTGCCGCGAGCCTGGATCACAGCGCGCATCCTGCTTTGCCGCCCCGCGATCCTCCTTCGACGGCTGCCCCTGCGACGGCTGCTCCGCCTCCCGCCATCGAAAACATGCCCCCACCAGAGCCTGCAGCCGTCGCCCAGCCGACTCCCGTCGCGCCCGAGCGCATGGTGAGCCAGCCGGATGCGGCCTCTAGCCCGGGTGGGGGCTCGTCATCCGGCGCAGGAGGCTCGCGCGCCGGCAAGGACACGGTGATCGTGGAGGACGTCGACTCGGACGACAAGGCGACGGCGCAGTGGTAGGCGGCCATCCGCGACGCCCCGGCTGCTCTAGCCGGTTTGCTGGCGCCTCTGCCGGTGGACGCGGGAGCCTCCCTGCACACCCTTGAGGTGAACCTCGAGGTCGGGCTCGCGGAGGTGAAGCATCTCCAGGAGACCGTGGCCGGCTCCAAGGAGGAAGATGCGAAGCAGCTGGCAGCGGCGCGAGGGACCGCGTGAAGTAAGCCTCTCCTTCCCTTTCTCTCTCACGTTTCTCTTCGCTTTGTTCTGCTTCTGGCTATCTTGTCACTTGTGTTTTTTTCCTCGTGCTGCAGCCATCATGGTTTGCGTGCAACGCGAAATTGACCGGCTGAAGCGCCCCAATGTGCGTCTCAGCCGGGACAACGCCGCGCTCCGGCTCCAAAACAAGGAGTGTCACTCCAAGGTGGATCAGCTGGAGGCCGCCGTCAAGGAGCGGGACGACTCCCTTGCCAGTCGGGCCACCGCCTTCGACCTCCTGGACAAGGAGGCCACCCGGCTGAAGGAGCACGCGGAGTTCCTGGACAACGAGCTGATGAACGTCGGCCTCGTTGCCAAGGGTACGTCTTCTGCTTCTTCTTTTCTGGTCCGTCCGACTGCATTTGCCGGGCTACTCTTTTGACTTTCCCCCTTCTGATCACAAGGCTTCTAACCCCAAGTAGATGCCCTTTCCTACGACCGGGTGCAACAGGTTGCGCCGGGTGAGAAGGATGCCATCAGGGACTTGGTGGTGCAGCTCAGAGAGGACGCCGCCAACCTGCGCAAGGCTGCAGCCGGCATCCACGACTTGGTCTTCCCGGGAGAGCTCCTGCCGGAGACCATGGGGGCCTTGGCGATCAAGCTAGGGGACTCGCCGAATGCCATCGACCGGCTGCGCGACCTGGCCGCTCGCGTCGGCTCCGAGATGGCGCTGGCCCTTATCCTCTCCTGGTACAAGGATGCCGGCTCGACAAGCTGGTGGACAACTTCCGAGCCGGCGCGGACCTTGCTGTCGTGCGCCGGGCCTACCCTAGACTTTCCCCCGCCGCCATCACGATCGCCGACTATGCCGACATCGACGAGGTGCTCATGGACAGCGAGGGAAGCGTGGGAGCCGACGTTGAGGGAGCAGACGACGCGGAGGCATCCTCCTAGGTGGGCGGGACTGGCGCGGCTCCTCTCCACGGCAAGGGTCCAACCGCTTGAAGAGGAAGACCCCGGGATGCCAGGTGGAATTGTAAATAACTTTAGCTTTTGGTACTTTGTGTTTGTGAACAATCTGGATATGCGGAGGTTTCGTACTTTGCCGCTTAATTAATCTTCCTATCCGGGTTTGCCTTCGTGCACCCACTAACTTTATGTCTTGATCAACTAGCTTTTCTGGCTGGTCCGGTCCATCCGGCATTATCTTGCCTTTGTGTTGCATTTTTGTGAACCTTCACTTGCGTTCTAGCATTTTCTCCATCTTGCTTTTCCGACTGGCACTCACGTGGCCGGACCGGGGAAGCTGCACTGCGGTCCGGTTGTGCGCATCCGGTCGCTCCCTAGACCTTTTTCTCTATTACTTTCCTTATCTTACTTCTTCCTTCCTTCTTCTATCTTTCTCTTTCTTTCTTTCCTCTTTCTAGCTAGGTCTGTCTGACGTGCCCGACCAGCTGTGCTTGGTCGGATCGGGCGGGTGGCGCCTTTGCGTTATGTCTGTCCTTGTCCTTCCTCTCCGTTCGGCTGACGCACCCTTCACCTGGATGTCGCATGCTTCTAGTGGCTACCGCAGATAGGTGCTTCGAATCTTCCCTGCTTTTGATTTCCGATTTGGTGCGATTTGTGCAAAAAAGAAATAGACGAAAATGATTTCTTGTCAGTATGTTGTCGGTTTAGGCAGTATTTTACTATCCGGACCGAATTTCTCTTTTTCAAAAATCAGCTCGTGCTTGTCTAAACACTTAGTCACTTTCGCGTGCGCAATGCTGTTTACGCTGCACCTTGCCGGACAGCCGGGTTGTATCAGAGCCGAGCCAAAGGAGTGACAATACATCAAGACAAGATTAGAGGCTTAGCAGCCAGAAAACACCAACTAGGCACATGGCCGAAATATCCGATATGTCACATCCTTCGCCATTTTTCGTGTGGGATGCCCTCGGGCTTTTGCTCTTGCTAGCCGGACAGCCGGGTTGCGGTCTGTAGCTGAGACGAATAGTGGGCCTCTGGCACCGTCGCACACTACTCAGTTGATTTACAGATTTGGCAGGAAAAACATTGAGGGTCTGGAAAGAATCCCCCGAGCATCAGCCGGGGTTCCATGTCTTTCATTCATTCAGGGTTTCGGATACATACACTGATTTTTTGCGACTAAGTGTAAAATGGTCGGAGCAGGTCTGCATTCCACGACCGCTCTGTCTCCTCGTCCGACTTGTCCATCTTGTTCTTGCACGGCTTCTGCGCGTCGATGAGGTAGTAGGAGTTGTTGTGCAGTGCCTTGCTGATGACGAAGGGGCCCTCCCATGAAGGGGACATCTTGTGCATGCCCTTCGTGTCTTGTATCAGCCGGAGCACCAGGTCGCCCTCCCGGAATGTCACGGGCCGGATGCAGTTGGAGTGGTATCTGTACAACCCTTGCTGGTAGATAGACGATCTGGACAAGGCCAGCTCGCGGGCCTCCTTGAGGAGGTCCACGCTATCCTCCATTGCCTCCTGGTTCTCCTTCTCCATGTAAAGGAGCATTCGGGGTGAGTCGAACTCGATGTCCGCCGTGAGGACTGCTTCCGAGCTGTAGGTGAGGAAGAACGGATGTGAGGTCCAGTCGGATCCCTTTGTTGTGGCAGAACCAGGTGAAGGCCCCCTTGGCGAAGTTCATGCCATTGTCGAAGATGATTCTATGGGGGTAGCCGAACCGGATGATGATGTCGCGGAATAAGGTGACGACGGTGCACCGTCCAGCTTCCGGATCGGCTTCGCCTCAATCCATTTGGTGAACTTGTCCACCGCCACCAGCAAGTGGGTCATGCCGGCTCGAGCTCGCTTGAAGGGGCTGACCATGTCCAGCCCCCAAACCACGAAGGGCCACGTAATCGAGATGATCTTGAGCATGGAAGCCGGCATGTGCCTTAGCCGGCCGAACCGCTGGCACCTATTGCACGCACAAACCAGATGGTCCGCGTCCTCCGTGGCGGTGGGCCAGTGGAATCCATGGCACATTGCCTTCAACACCAAGGCGTGAGATGAGGCGTGATGACCGCACTCCCCTTGGTGGATCTCCTTTAGTAGCAGGTATCTATGTCGACACACCGCTGGAAGACGCCTGCGGCGCTGCGCTTCTACAACTCCTTGTTGATGATGGTGTACGCATGCGCGCGGCGCCGGATCTGCCTTGCCTCTGCCTCGTCATCCGGGATCGCGTCGTTCAGGAGGTAGTTCATGAAGGGCTGGGCCCAGGATGGAACTTCCCGGATGGTGAAGATGCTAGCCGGCATGATCTGGAGCTCATCCGGAGGGCGGCTGGGTGGGATACCCGAGTCGGCAGCCCCCGGGCCTCTTGCCTTGCTCGACAACGGCTTGCCTGAGGAGGAGGCAGCCCCCGGGTCTTTCGAGCCGGAGGGCACAATGGGCCCGGCTCTTCGGCCGCATCCCCGGTCCGCTACCGGATGATGGACTCAGATTCTGGAGAGGGGTGATGCTGGGCTTGCAAAGATGCTCCAAGGACACTCCAGGCGGGATAGCTGCTCTGGTGGATCCGACTTGTGCGAGCGCGTCGGCCGCCTCGTTGTTGGCATGGGGGACGTGATGGAATTCGCATCCCTCGAAACCATCACTAAGAAGCTGCACGTGGAACCGGTACAAGGCCATGTTGGCGTCCCGAGCGTCCCACTCGCCGGATACTTGCTGCAGCACCAGATCCGAATCACCGAAGCAAAGGATCCGGCGGATGCCGATGTCTTTCGCGAGCCAGCGCCCGTGCGCGAGAGCTTCGTACTCGGCGATGTTGTTCGACATAGTGAAGTGGATCTGCAGCACGTACTCCAGCCGGTCTCCCTTGGGCGAGGTGAGCACGATGCCGGATCCCAAGCCCCCGCGGGCATCTTCGAGTCATCGAAGTGCAGTCTCCAGTAGTCGGAATCTGGCACTGGCGGCAGGTACTGGATCTTTGCCAAGTTTACCAAGAAGTCCGCCACCGCTTGGGACTTGATGGCGATCCGTGGCTCGTACCAGATGCAATAGGCGGCTAGCTCGATGGCTCACTTGGCTACCCGGCCTGTGGCGTCCCTGTTGCCAAAGATTTCACGCAACAGCACAGTGGACACCACGGTGAGCGGGTGCTCCTGGAAGTAGTGCTTGAGCTTCTTGCAAGCCAGGTACACGCCGTAGCACATATTCTGGTAGTGGGGGTAGTTCTGCTTGGAGAGGGAGAGCACCTCGCTAAGGTATTAGACGAGTCGCTGAACCGGCTGAGCCTTGCCCTCCTCGTGGCGCTCCACCGATAGGACGACACTGACGACCCGGTTGGTGGCAGCTATGTAGAGCAGCATCGGCTCTTTCGCAGCCGGCGTGGCGAGAACCAGCACCGTAGACAGCATGCGCTTGAGGTCATGGAATGCAACATCTGCCTGAGCCATTGCGGTGACCCAGCATACGACTTCATGTGTAGTACACTATAGTCGTTGACATGACATCCACAGAACGTTGTTCCGTAAATATCACATCCCTCAGAGTGGTACAACAGAAACATTGTGGGTCCATATTACAAACATACACACATTATTATTACAATACTGGAAGTTCAAGACTTCCAAAAATTCAACTTACAAACCAAAATATAAGTGTTTCAGCGGAAGTTTCAAATTTAACACTTAAACTCCAAATTGAGCTCAATAACTTATTGCTATATATTGTTCATGTTGCTTGGCTCAAGTGGCTCCTAGAACTATAGTACTTATTCGGACTCTTGGAACTCTCCTCCGTAGACGATATCGTAGTCCTCCCCTTCTACGGCTCCATACAGGTTGGGCTCTTCATAGAAGACCTCCTCCTGGCTCTCAGTTGCATATATTAGAGTTTCCTCGGGATTCTCAGAGTCTAAGCAAGGATTCAAAGAAAGGATGAGTAACATCGTTACCCAGCAAGTTCATTATATGCAAGGTAGGAAGTTTGATGCTCTAACTACCACCTCAGACTATAAGTCCTTGGCACTATGCAATTTTCGTAAATCTTTCTACAAAGATTGATTTTATTATGAAAATCTATGACTATCAGCCTTCACAGGTTGACCAGAACTTTCATGGAGTTCCTTTCCTGCCGTGTTCGTAGCTCCTTCCTGGAACAGGGAGTAACAAGTTACAGTTCTTACACTCTGCATAGGTGCGTTAGTTTACCCATGAGAGATCAACTCCTTGTTGCACAACCGGGCGTACTTTCCCGTCCACAATTCCATGATGTGGGGCCCAGTAGTTGGTCCAAGCCAATCAATGCCCTCTCCGTGACCTCATATGTCGGCACGATCCTTCAGGGCTGGCTCACCTCCATTAAGCCCCCTTTCGGGCAGGCTAAAACCCTGATGAGTTCCCGAAGACTCCATGACCTAGTGTTGCCCGGACGAGTACCATTTAAATGGACTATATCCCTAAACACCAT
Source organism: Avena insularis (assembly GCA_023614405.1). Lineage (NCBI taxonomy): Eukaryota > Viridiplantae > Streptophyta > Magnoliopsida > Poales > Poaceae > Avena > Avena insularis. The sequence goes on along the minus strand of CM042691.1, from coordinate 39,433,074 downwards.
TCATAGATAATCTAGACACCAAAAGTGTGGGGCGTAAGGGTGCCCACCCATATGTTGGATCCGCACAAGGAATCACAACGTCACGTTAAGGTCGTCTTGTCTCCATACAAGAGGAAAAGGATACAACTGACTTCTCCGTCCCATTCCAAATCTCATGGCTAACGCGTAATATACGGTGCTAGAATCACTGATGTCATGGGTTATTAATCCCTAATGGTTCATCATTATTGCAAATAGAAACCTAAGTTCTATTGCCCCATCATATCATCACTTAGGATGATACCTAACATTTATTTATTTTGAGAAAATAATATTTTCTTTTTCTGGAATATAGATGATAACACACAATTTGTAAATACTTGATAAAGACTCTTCAAAGGACATGAGCAAGTGATGAACTTGCCTTGTGATTGTAAGGTAGTGAAGTCGGATGCTTGCACTAGACCTTGAGCTTCTATGTCTACAAAACCATCATTATTGCCCGGTAAGGACAATATTTAAAGAAGCAAAATGATTATGCAAAGTAATGTAATGCATCATTTAGTTTGGTGTGTATTCTCCACTATTATTTTAATTTATGAAACTCTTTTCATAAGTAAAGAATTTATAAATATTAATTATTAATATTATTGAATATTGTATTCCTTATTTTCTTTCATTTTATTTGAATTTTACTTATTTAGTAATTCCTTTAAGAATTATTATTACAAAATATATAAATTATTTGTTTAGTATTTTTCTAAAATACTAAAATATTGGTATATAATAAAAATGATTTTTATTTATTTTTATCATCTTTATTTAATTTTATAAAATTCCATAAGGAATATATATATTATAAAATTATTTATAAAAATTATATACCTAAAATTTTATTTCTTATTTTATTTAAATAGATTGGATTTTTGTGAATCCAAAAATATTTTATTTATAATTTTTGGATTTTTATTTGATTTTCTAGAATTTATTTAAATTCAGGGGCATTTTGGTCTTTTCTTATTTATTAAAATCTGGCTTTAGGTGATTTGGGCTGACTGTGTTGGGTTTATTGGGCCCTTGTGGCCCAATTGGGCAGAACCAACACGACTTCCCCGAAGGGGTCCTGGCCCATCCAGCCCACACTCTCTCTGTCACTCTCTCGTTCTCATCTCTCTTCTTCTCCTTCCCCGACCCCATGGTCAGCGATTCCTCCGCCGACGATTCACACCGCCGTGGACCTCCCCGGATGTCGCCGTGATGTATAGGGTGGTTGTTGACCCCGCTCCACCTTCCTGTCCAACTCGATTTGGACCTGGAGCCCTCCTGTGGCCAGATTGGCTCCGTCCCGAACCCTAGGGTTTGAGGTGGTGCTGGTGCTGTCGCCGCCGCTGCTCCCGTGTGTTGTGGTGGTGTTCCTCGCCTTTAGGCGTGGCTGTGGTCGCCGCCTCGGCATGGTGTGCGTCGCAGCACCCCCTTGGGGTGCTCCCCGTGCCGCCGTGCTCGTCGACATCCTCTGCTTCCCCTTCTCGCCCCCAGCGACAACCTTCAGTAAGTTGTTCTTTCTTCTCCTCGTGTCCTCTGTGCTAGGCCACCCTATGCTATTTGTTGGTAGTGGCTACTCCTGGCTAGTGGTCATGTCCTGATTAGGGTTTTTTTTTCTGCTTAGGGTTCATATCCCTCTATAGATTAGATATCTGATGATTTGGATCATGTTTTGATGATCCCTAAGCATGATGAGTGGTTATTTGTTGTGGATTACTGCTTATGGTTAGCCTTGATGAGGCTAGTGGCTTACTAGATTGATTCCACTAGTGGATTTGATATGGTTCAGACGATAATGTTAATCTAGAATCATTACTTGGAGATTCTAGTGGTTTGAGAGCTCATCACTGTCATTACTTAGTTACTGATAGTGATTTTTAAGTGATGAAGTTACTGTATATGTAGTTGTTGGCTTATAGATTCATATGCAGTTTGAGATTAACTTGTCTCCTACAGTGATGTTATATATGAATATTTCTGGAAATGATTCCTGTGATTAGTATCAGGAAAATGATTTATAGTTGGCTATGAGTGTATCTGTGAAAGTTGGATGCTTAACCTGATTAGTTTAGAACCTGTTCTTGTGACACCATTCTAATATGGCACACAAGATTATTTTCTATTACTTGGTTTGGTTTTGTTCAAGCTTAAGATTAGTTTGGCATCAGAGATAAGTGGAAAATCCTTTCCTTGAATCCCTAAAACCTATGATGCTGGTCTGAGGTTTAGGGATTAAGTCCTTATCTTGTTGTTCCTCGTGGATTGGTTCTGGTAGTGATACCAGCTACTGATTCCCGAGTCAAAGTTGGGAAAGTGATCTGTAGGCTTATTAAGTTATATAGATCCATAAGATGTAGGAATTCTAAGGTGCTACTCCGGTTTAAGAGGTGTGCCTAGAAGTTTAGATCTTGGCTATATTCATTCTTGAAATTTAAGTTATAGACTGATAGCTAGGATCAATGATGTTGTCCTGAGATCCTAGTTGGATCTATATAGTTTTCTGATTGCTTTTAGTGTTTAAACTTCAATGATGGACTCACCCCACTTGGGTGTTTTTCTGAGAATTTGAGTATGAGCCAACTCATGAATGCTTGTCTAGCTTAGACAGATAAATCATGTGATGGTCTTTTTCTACTCACCACAATAGTGGAGTTGTTGGGCTGCAACTTATTGATCTTGTGGTCATGTGGCTAGTCTGATCCGGTGCTTCTCCTGATGCTCCTCCTGCTACTTCTAGCTCCTAGACTTGTCCTTGATCTAACTCTCCACCTCCTGGTCCTATTGGCTTAACCTTGTTCTTGCTATCCACCTGATCTACCCCCTCCGTATGTCACCATCTTGGTGAGATGATCAAAGGTATGGTTGGTGTGATCTGGTTTGGTTTGGTTTGGCTACTGTGCTTGATGTGTATGAACCAGAGAATGGTGTTGGAGGTGCTTCCCAAGGCTGTGCTAAGCAGTTTTGTGTGTGTGGCCTGTTGTTGCTGTGCTGACAGCACACACCATGTAGTTTGGTGTGTGTGCTGCTTTGTGCCTGCTGCACCTTGTGGATATGTTCAGGGATTGAAAGTTACTTATATCTAATTACTTTTACCTGTCTGGTGAAACTTGCCCCTTCTTACTGTTTGGAGTTATTTGACTTATGGCTAAAAATTATGAAAGATTTAGTTCTTTCATATTGGTGAAACTTGCCCCTTAAAGTTTACTCTGTGATGTAAAGTTTGAACAGTGCAACTCATTGTCAATACTGAGAGTAACATAATTTTAATCTTTAACTTTCTTTCTTTTAGTTTGTGTTTTGTTTTGCAGGTACCAGACTTGAAGATTCAAGACTTAGATTAGGTTTTTCCTTTCTTTATAGATAGCCCCTTGTAATATTTATTTTATTCTTTTGTAATCTTTATTTTATCCTTTGTAATAAAGATTGTAATATTATTCAATATATAAAGGTTCTTCTTTTATTTCATTACTATTGTAAAGATTCTTGATCATTTTCATAAGTTACATTTTGTAACTTATTTATTGAATAAAATTATGGAATAAATACTCTTTTTCTTGATTATGTTATTTATTTAAAGTTTGAGCTACTAATTATCAACTGTTGACTAAATCAAAATACTCAAACATAATTCTAAATCCTTTTGAATTATAAATCCATCACTCAAGTTTAAATTCAAATTTCATTCCACAAAGATCATATCAAAGTTTATAACAATCATTCTCCAAGACTATACCTAATCTCAAAGAATGAAAGAAACTTTGATCACTTTAGGTTTTTATTTGGCAAAAAATTTACCCACATTTTTACAGATGAATGCATGAAATTTCACATATTCCTAAATCTACCCTTCGTTGGTTCCTAAATGCTGGGATGTTACAGACTTCCCCCCTTAAATTAAACTTTGCCCCGAAGTTTGTTGAAGTGTACCTGAATAGTTCTGGATAGGCTTTTCTTAAATCCTCTACTTTCTCCCAAGTGGATTCCCTTTCGGGATGATGTTCCCACTGTACCTTGCAGTATTTGATTGCCCTGTTCCTCAACCTTTTCCAGTTTTCTTCCAAAATTTTACAGGGTCTTTCAACATAGGTCAAGTCTGCTTGTAATTCTATCTCTTGGTGTGTGATTGCGTCATCCGGAACCTTCAAACATTTACGAAGTTGTGACATGGAAAACATTATGCACTTGAGCCAATCTTGATGGTAACTCTAAAGCATAAGGTATAGTTCTGTTCTGACTCAGTATCTTGAATGACCCGATATATCTTGGACTCAATTTTCCTTTAACTCCGAACCTTTTAACCCCTTTCGTTGGACTTACTTTCAAATATACCATGTCTCCCACTTATGGATGCCATGAGCTTCGACTTTGATCAGCATAACTTTCTTGCCTACTTTGATCTATTTTCAGTCTATCCTTGATCTTATCAATGATATCTTGTTTTTCCTTGATATAGTCTGGCGCAAATTCCTTGATTCTTCCAGGCTCATACCAACATATTGGTGATCTACATTTCCTTCCATACAGAACCTGATATGGAGCTGCCTTCAGACTACTCTGATAGCTATTATTGTAGGAAAATTCTGATATGGAGCTGCCTTCAGACTACAGAACCTGATATGTACCTCGAAAATCTAATGCACAAGCCCTTAACATGTCTTCTAGTATCTGATTTGTTCTTTCTGTTTGACCTCCTGTCTGTGGATATAAGATGTGCTAAAATCTAACTTTGAACCAAGTGCTTCATGTAATTGCTTCCAAAATGCTGAAGTAAACACTGATCCCCTATCGGTAACAATCTTCTTGGGCACTCCGTGCTTGCTTATTATTTCTTTGATGTAAATTTCTACTGACTTCTCGGCATTATCCTTTTGATTTACCGGAATGAAATGTGCACTTTTAGTGAGTCTTTCCACAATTACCCATATCATATCCTTCCGTTTAGGTGTCATGGGCAATCCTGTGATAAAGTCCATACCTATTTCTTCCCACTTCCATTCAGGAATTTCCAAGGGGTGCAATGGTCCTGCTGAACTTTGATGTTCAGCCTTCACCCTTTGGAAAGTATGGCATTCTGATACATATTTAGCAATGTCTCTTTTCATGTTATTCCACCAGAATAATTCTTTTAGATCCATGTACATCTTAGTACTTCCTGGATGTATAGAATATGGTGTTTCATGTGCTTCTCTAAGTATGACATCACGAATCTCAGTCACATCAGGAACATAAAGACGATCTTGAAACCACAAAGACTCATAATCTCCAAGGTGAAAAGCTGATTTTTGCCCTTGAGATATCCTCCGAATTTCCTCAGCAATGAAAGGATCTTCTGCTTGATGTCAAAAAAATTCGTGCTTAAGATCACTGTCCTGCTCTGCAACTACCAACATAGTAGCTAATCCTCCAAGAACCTCTGTTCTAATGAATTGAAGCTCTAATATTTCCAAGTCCATTTGTAACTATTTTGGTATCTCCCGATTGCTAGACTGAATATCTGCACTTTTACGACTTAAAGCATCTTCTACAACATTTGCTTTTCCTGGAGTATAGTTGATTGTTAAGTCATAATCTTTGATTAGTTCCAACCAACGCTTCTATCACATATTCAATTCCTTTTGAGTGAAGAAATATTTAAGACTTTTATGGTCAGTGTATAACTCACATCTGGCTCCATAAAGAAAGTGCATCCATCCTTTCAGCGCAAAGACTACTGCTGCTAACTCTAAATCATGAGTTGGATAGTTGAATTCATGTGGTTTCAGTTGTCTTGAACCATAAGCAATCACTTTCTGATATTGCATTAACACACAACCCAAACCTTATTTAGATGCATCACAGTATACTGTAAAGTCTTTCCCTGTTTCTGGAACTTCTAAGATTGGAGTTGTGGTTAACCTGGTTTTCAACTCCTAAAAACTTGCTTCACACTTGTCATCACAATTGAATGGTGTATTCTTTTTTAGCAATTTGGTCATTGGTCCAGCTATTTTGGAGAAACCTTCAATGAATCTCCGATAATAACCAGCCATCCCCAAGAAACCTCGAATTTGTTTCACATTGGTTGGTGCAGTCCATTCTAATACTGATTGGAATTTGGATGGATTTACAGCAATTCCATCTTTACTGATCACATGACCGAGGAATTCTACCTCATCTAGCCAAAATACACATTTACTAAACTTAGCATAAAGTTTATGTTCCATTAGAGTCTGCAATGCTATTCTCAAATGATCAGCATGCTCTTCCTTATCCTTGGAATATATCAGAATATCATCAATGAAGACGATGACGAACTTATCCAAATATGGCATGAGGATTTTGTTCATCAGATTCATGAATATTGTTGGTGCATTGGTCAAACCAAATGGTACTACCAGATACTCATGGTGTCCATATCTTGAGACAAATGCTATTTTTGGAACATCCTCAGGTTTAATTTTTATCTGATGGTATCCAGATCTTAAGTCGATCTTTGAAAATACTCCGTCTCCTTTCACTTGATCAAACAAATCTTGAATCCTTGGTAAAGGATACTTATTATTTATGGTAACATTGTTCAGATTTCTGTAGTCTCCACACATCCTTCTTCCACCATCCCTTTTATCCACAAAGATTACTGGTGTTCCCCATGGGGATACACTTTCTTGGATAAACCCTTTTCTAGCTAACTCATCAATTTGCTCTTTGAGTTCTTTTAATTCTTTTGGTCCCATCTTATATGGTGCTTGAGCTATTGGTGCTGTACCTGGAATTAGATCAATAGTGAACTCTATCTCCCGATCTGGTGGCATTACAGGTAGCTCTGCTGGAAAAACATCTTGAAACTCATTTACTATAGGAATATCTTCCAATTTGACCTCTTTCATTGAGTTCAACTGCAGATCCACCATGATATGACTGTGCTTATCTGCTTGGTAAACTATCCTTGCTCCACTTGGAGTTTTGATTGAGATAGTTTTCTCCTCACAATTTATCTGAGCCCCATGTTCCATCATCCAGTCCATCCCCAGCACTACTGCAATTCCCTTCAAAGGAATCACGTAAAGGTCTACAAAGTATGTACAACCATAGATCGAGATAACCTGATCTTGTTTAATGTGGCGTACAATCACATTTCCCCCTACCGTAACTACGGTCATAGGGTTTTCTAACGTTGCCCTTCTAATCCCAAACTTATCACAGAATTCTTCAGAAATGAATGAAGTAGTTGCACTAGTATCAAATAGAACTTTGCCAGGATTGGTAAGGATATTGAGCGTACCTATCACTGCATGCTCTAAGTTATCCACCTCTTCTAGGGTTGCACAATTCAGCTTCCCGGTAGGTCTGTTCCTCTTGCCATTGTTGTTCTTGACATTGTTCCCTCCTTTATTGGGATGTCCATTTCCTCCACTAGCTTGTCTTCCATATCTAACCGGCCAACCTCCTTGTGGTTTGCTTGGACAACTTGGCTTTATGTGACCTCTCTGACCACAAGCATGGCACACAATTACTGGTTTCGGGCAATCCATGCTTATATTCCCTGGGAGTTTGCAATTGTGGCATATAATATTCTTTACATCTAGATTTGCACTCCGATTGGAATTGTTGCTGTTATAAGGTCTATTCCCGGGTTTGAATTCCATATTGGGCTTGGGCTTACTTGCTTGTATCCTCTTGGTTTCCTTCTTAGCTCTCTTCCTTCTATCCTCTTGGACATTCTTGTAGTCATCTTCGATAGTAATAGCTGCATCCAGCAACTACTAATAAGTTTGCTTATTAGCCAACCTCAACTGCATCCTCACAAATGTATTTAATCCACGCAGGAAACGCTTCTTCCGCTTCTCTTTTGTATTAACTTCTTCCTCCGCATATCGAGACAGCTGACTAAACTCCCGAATATACTTCATCACACTAGTATATCCCTACTGCAGCTCCTCAAATTCTCTCCGCTTCAACTCCATAACACTCTCCAGAACATGATATTCATGGAATCTCTGTTTAAAATCTTGCCAAGTGTACTCCCTTCCTGGCTGTTGCATGGCCAACTGATTCTCCCACCATGATGCTGCCGATCCAGTCAGAAGATGAGTTGCATACCTCAATTTCTCCTCATCATTGCAACCCACAGTCTTCAACTTCCTTTTTGTATCTGCTAGCTAATCTTCTGCATCCATTGGTTCAGGAGCTGATGCAAAAGGTAACGGCCTTGCATTCTGGAAGTCAGAAAGACTCACTCCTCCACCTTCAGGTGCTCTCTGATTTGATTGTCCCAGCAACTCCTCCATGAACTTGTTCTGGGTCTCTTGCATCATTTGCATACACTGCATAAAGTTCTGCTCCATTAACGGCCTCATTGGTGGTGGTGGTGGTAATGCTCCCTGATTTCCTGCATCTGCATCGGCCTTCTCCTTGGCCTTGTTGGAGATATGCCCAAGAGGCAATAATAAAGTGGTTATTATCATATCTTCATACTTATGATAAATGTTTACATACCATGCTATAATTGTATTAACCGGAAACATTAATACTTGTGTGATTTGTAAACATAAAAGAGTCCCTAGTAAAGCCTCTTGTTAAACTAGCTTGTTGGTTAATATATGATCATGGTTTCCTGATCATGAACATAGAGATGTTATTAACAACAGGGTCATATCATTAGGAGAATGATGTGATGGATATACTCCTATAGTTAAGCGTAGCATAAAGATCAAGTCATTTAATATAGTTCATTTGCTATAAGCTTTCTGATACATAGTAACCTAATTCCTTCGACCATGAGATCATGTTAATCACCATCACCGGAAGGATGCTTTGATGGCATCAAACACCACACCGTAACAGGGTGGCTATAAAGGTGGCATTGAGTATTCGGAAAGTATGGGTTGAGGCACATGGATCAAGAGTGGGATTTGTCCATCCATATGACGAATAGATATACTCTGGGACCTCTCGGTGAAATGTCATCCAATTAGCTTGCAAGCATGTGACTGGCTCACAAGGGATCACATATCACGGGAATGAGAAAAGAGTACTTATGGGTAACGAGGTTGAAATAGGTACGCAGAGATACCGATGATCAAAACCTCGGATAAGTAAACTATCGTGAGACAAAGGGAAATTGGTATCGTATGTAAGTGGTTCATTCGATCGCAAAGTAATCGTAGAAATATGTGGGAGCCATATAAATTTCCAGATTCCTCTATTGGTTATTGATCGGAGAAGTGTCTCGGTCATGTCCGCATAATTCACGAACCGTAGGGAGACACACTTAAGGATTCAATGTTATTGAGTAGTTATGGAATGATGAGTAAGAGACCGAATGTTGTTCGGAGTCTTGGATGGGATCCGGGATATCACGAGGAGATCTGGAATGGTCCGGAGAATAATATTCATATAAGGAAAGTCCTGTTTCGGAGTTGGGGAATGATTCCAGTGTTTTCACCGGGAATGTTCTAGAAGGGTCCGGAAGGTCCGGCACTCCGGAGGGGAAGGGTACATGAATGTGTCATGACAATATGGAATGATTGCATCATGTACTAGGTATCATGGCTGGGCAAAATAAAGGAAGAATTCAAATCCTAGTTTGGTAGTCAAACGCCAATTTGAAAAGTCAAACGACAAGTTTGCTTGGTGGAGGGAGAGTAGGAAACCTACTTAGGGAGGAAGTCCTACTCCCTCTACCCGCCGGCCAAGGAGGAGGAGTTGGAGGAGGACTCCCTCCTCCCAACCGCGCCTCCCTCCCACCTATAAAATAAGGGGCAGGGGTTCCCCCTCTTCCCTACACCCAACACCACCCAAACCCTCCTACCCTCAGCTCACCACCACCACCCCCGCCGCCCCTTTCATGCAGCCTAGGGCACCACCAACTCGCCGAGTTGGGGTGAACCCTAACCCTAGCCGCCGGCTAGCCTCCTCCCTTGGTGCCTCTAAACCCTAGATCGCCAAGGCCTCTCTCATAGTCCACCATACTCGCTCCGGCTTAAGGCGAAGCCCTGCGAGATCTCCTCTACTTCTTACCACGTGGTGCCGGAATCGCGAGGAGAGTGATACAACCTCCGCTGCCTGCTGGAACAAGGGAGAGGAAGGTCTTCATCAAGTACCGAACGTGTGACCGTCTGCGGGAGCGCTGCCGGAACGCAGTGCCGGAAGGATCATCTACACGATCTTGAGATCGGCAAGAGTATGACTACATCACCCACGAGAATCTGCTCTCGTTAACCGCTTTGGATCTTCGAGGGTTAGTATTCTATCGACTCGTTGCTACAATCTAGTAGATAGATCTTGGCTTGATCATAGATTAGATCCTGATTGTGTGTTCATGCGCTAGATAATTTTTGTTTTCCATGCTACGAACCCCTAAAAGCCTCACGTTCCATCCGCTGCTGTTCAGCTTCGGTATCTACACCCGTATCCATGACCCTCTAGTCCTGCACATAAAACGAATACTCATAATTACATCATGCACATGTGTTCTGAGCTCGACTTTACGTACAGAACTAGTCACACAATGAAGATCCAAATAAAATCCACATATGCATTTCACATATTATACATTACAATATCATAATAATACCAAGTCATTACAACATATGCCATATAGGTATAATAATACACTACCTTATTTATCTAACTATCTTATTTCTTGGATTACAATACATGGTACTTGATACCTCTAAATAGTTGCCTACTTCTAGTAGTAACTACGCTCATCGTACATGCCTGATGTCCAACCGTGATGATGTGACGTTCGTCGCACAGTTTGTGGAACAAATGGCCTTCCAGAAGGAACATACTCAGTATCTGAAGTGTCGGGACTTGAGTCATTACTCAACCTGAGCGCATTGACTCCCTCCAGCTCAGCTGAAACGTCTTCAGAAACATATTCAACATTATCTCCCACTTGCATCTCCTGAGCTTAATTCCTTGAGTTATCAACAGAATACACAGATCCTACTGCTCCCCAGGTGCTCCTTTGGGCAAGATAGTTAAACATCAGATAATGTATATTCCCTGGGCTTTAAGAAGATGTTGATGATTCAAACACTCTCTCGTCAGGATCTTCTTCTTCATCCTGATTATCTATGAACATGGCATTTCTACTACTGTTACTAGGGTTAATTCCTGCACCCATCCAGCTAGATTGTCCAACATTTCTGTTAGAACCATCTATGGACATCTGGTGTTCATGAGATCCTTCATATGATCCCATTCTCCAACCATCAGAATTCTCAATAGGAAGTTCTGAATCAGAACCATCCTCTAAACCATGTGGTACCGCATACCTCGTATCCATAGTAGGATCATATATAGGTTCATGCCTTGGTGAATAAGGATATGGTGTAAAAGATTCAGGATCTATAGGTATATCCTTAAAGATAGGTTTTGCACTACTACTTGCTTCCTTCTCCAACTGGAATGCTAACTGCTTCCTCCTTTTCGGATCAGTTAGATCCTCTAACATGTCATTTTTATCTTCAACAATGACTTGATGTGTCTTATAAAAAGATGCAATGAGTGTTCGATATCTATCCATAAATTTGGAAGCTAACTTAGGATGCTTCTTAACCAAAGTAAGATGATCCAGTACAGGCTCCGAGTCTATAGAATCATGAGGTATCACAGAAAATGTGCTACCATCCAACTCCTTGTCTTTATGCTCCCGGATATTAGCTATCGCCTCCACAACATCAACAAGATATGATGCTAAGTGACTCCTACCTTCACTTGTAGGTAGATCGTGATATAATCCAAGATCCTCTAGGAGTTGAATACTCACACGATACTTGCATAACATCCGGCCATCATAATAGGTTATGGTGTTCACTATAATTCTAGTTGGACAGCTAATTTTTTTTTAAAGTTGACGAAGTTGGTCTGTGAATGATCCTTGATAATCATCAAGAGTCTCCTCTTTCCTTACCAAAGTCTGTTTTGGAAACTTTGGTGCCATAGCTCTGTATATAAGAAAATTATTTTTATTAGTAACAAATAATCTATTGCATCATAACAAAGAATTATCGCACTAAAACATATAACGGAATATTCTCATTTGAATACCCATTATATTTCTTTTAGAGAATTCTTTATCGTTGCTACACAATCCTACAGGTAATAGCCTTTACTAGGTTTCCAACCTAAGGTCAAAGCAATTTGCTCTGATACGAACTGCGGTGACCCAGCATACCACTGCATGTGTAGTACACTATAGTCGTTGACATGACATCCACAGAACGTTGTTCCGTAAATATCACATCCCTCAGAGTGGTACAACAGAAACATTGCGGGTCCATATTACAAACATACACACATTATTATTATTACAATACCGGAAGTTAAAGATTTCCAAAAGATTCAACTTACAAACCAAAATATAAGTGTTTTAGCGGAAGTTTCAAATTTAAAACTTAAACTCCAAATTGAGCTCAACAACTTATTGCTATATATTGTTCATGTTGCTCGGCTCAAGTGGATCCTAGAACTATAGTACTTATTCGGACTCTTGAAACTCTCCTTTGTAGACGATATCGTAGTCCTCCCCTTCTACGGATCCATATAGGTTGGGCTCTTCAGAGAAGACCTCCTCCTAGCTCTCAGTTGCATATATTGGAGTTTCCTCGGGATTCTTAGAGTCTAAGCAAGGATTCAAAGGAAAGGATGAGTAACAGCGTTACCCAGCAAGTTCATTATATGCAAGGTAGGAAGTTTGATGCTCTAACTACCACCTCAGACTATAAGTCCTTGGCACTATGCAATTTTCGTAAATCTTTCTTCAAAGATTGATTTTATTATGAAAAATCTATGACCATCAGCCTTCACAGGTTGACCAGAACTTTCATGGAGTTCTTTCCTGCCGTGTTCGTAGCTCCTTCCCAGAACAGGGAGTAACAAGTTACAGTTCTTACACTCTGCAGAGGTGCGTTACTTTACCCATGAGAGATCAACTCCTTGTTGCACAACCGGGCGTACTTTCTAGTCCACAATTCCATGATGTGGGGCCTAGTAGTTGGTCCAAGACAATCACTGCCCTCTCCACGACCTCATATGTCTGCACGATCCTTCGGGGCTGGCTCACCTCCGTTAAGCCCCCTTTCGGGCAGGCTAAAATCCTGATGAGTTCTCGAAGACTCCATGACCTGGTGATGACCGGACAAGTACCATTTAAATGGACTATATCCCTAAACACCATTCATAGATAATCTAGACACCAAAAGTGTGGGGCGTAAGGGTTCCCACCCATATGTTGGATCCGCACAAGGAATCACAACGTCACGTTAAGGTCGTCTTGCCTCCATATAAGAGGAAAATGATACAACTGACTTCTCCGTCCCATTCCAAATCTCATGGCTAACGCGTAATATATGGCGCTAGAATCACTGATGTCATGGGTTATTAATCCCTAATGGTTCATCATTATTGCATATAGAAACCTAAGTTCTATTGCCCCATCATATCATCACTTAGGATGATACCTAAGATTTATTTATTTTGAGAAAATAATATTTACTTTTTCTGGAATATAGATGATAACACACAATTTGTAAATACTTGATAAAGACTCTTCAAAGGACATGAGCAAGTGATGAACTTGCCTTGTGATTGCAAGGTAGTGAAGTCGGATGCTTGCACTGGACCTTGAGCTTCTATGTCTACAAAACCATCATTATTGCCCGGTAAGGACAATATTTAAAGAAGCAAAATGATTATGCAAAGTAATGTAATGCATCATTTAGTTTGGTGTGTATTCTCCACTATTATTTTAATTTATGAAACTCTTTTCATAAGTAAAGAATTTATAAATATTAATTATTAATATTTATTGAATATTGTATTCCTTATTTTCTTTCATTTTTATCATCATTATTTAATTTTATAAAATTCCATAAGGAATATATATTATAAAATTCTTTATAAAAATTATATACCTAAAATTTTATTTATTATTTTATTTAAATAGATTGGATTATTGTGAATCCAAAAATATTTTATTTATAATTTTTGGATTTTTATTTGATTTTCTAGAATTTATTTAATTTCAGGGGCATTTTGGTCTTTTCTTATTTATTAAAATCTGGCTTTAGGTGATTTAAATTTGTGTTGGGTTTATTGGGCCCTTGTGGCCCAATTGGGCAGAACCAACACGACTTCCTCGAAGGGGTCCTGGCCCATCCAGCCCACACTCTCTCTATCACTCTCTCGTTCTCATCTCTCTTCTTCTCCTTCCCCGACCACATGGTCGGCGATTCCTCCGCCAACGATTCACACTGCCGTGGACCTCCCCAGACGTTGCCGTGATGTATAGGGTGGTTGTTGACCCCGCTCCATCTTCCTGTTCAACTCGATTTGGACCTGGAGCCCTCCTGTGGCCAGACTGGCTCCGTCCCGAACCCTAGGGTTTGAGGTGGTCTTGGTCTTTGTCGCCCTTGTGCTCTCCGTGTGTTGTGGTGGTGTTCCTCGCCTTTAGGCGTGGCTGTGGTCGCCGCCTCGGCATGGTGTGCGTCTGCGCACCCCTTGGGTGCTCCCGTCTTGTCCAAGTTCGTCATCCTCTGCTTCCCCTTCTCGCCCCCAGTGACAACCGTCAGTAAGTTGTTCTTTCTTCTCCTCGTGTCCTCTATGCTAGGCCACCCTATGCTATCCGTTGGTAGTGGCTTCTCCTGGCTAGTGGTCATGTCCTGATTAGGGTTGTTTTTTCTGCTTAGGGTTCATATCCCTCTATAGATTAGATATCTGATGATTTGGATCATGTTTTGATGATCCCTAAGCATGATGAGTGGTTATTTGTTGTGGATTACTGCTTATGGTTAGCTTTGATGAGGCTAGTGTCTTACCAAATTGATTCCACTAGTGGATTTGATATGGTTCAGACGATAATGTTAATCTAGAATCATTACTTGGAGATTCTAGTGGTTTGAGAGCTCATCACTGTCATTACTTAGTTACTGATAGTGATTTTTAAGTGATGAAGTTACTGTATATGTAGTTATTGGCTTATAGATTCATATGTAGTTTGAGATTAACTTGTCTCTTACAGTGATGTTATATATGAATATTTCTGGAAATGATTCCTGTGATTAGTATCAGGAAAATGATTTATAGTTGGCTGTGAGTGTATCTGTGAAAGTTGGATGCTTAACCTGATTAGTTTAGAAACTGTTCTTGTGACACCATTCTAATATGGCATACAAGATTAGGTTCTATTACTTGGTTTGGTTTTGTTCAAGCTTAAGATTAGTTTGGCATCAGAGATAAGTGGAAAATCCTTTCCTTGAATCCCTAAAACCTATGATGCTGGTCTAAGGTTTAGGGATTAGGTCCTTATCTTGTTGTTCCTCATGGATTGGTTCTGGTAGTGATACCAGCTACTGATTCCCGAGTCGAAGTTGGAAAGTGATCTGTAGGCTTATTAAGTTATATAGATCCATAAGATGTAGGAATTCTAAGGTGCTACTCATGTTTAAGAGGTGTGCCTAGAAGTTCAGATCTTGGCTATATTCATTCTTGAAATTTAAGTTATAGACTGATAGCTAGGATCAATGATGTTGTCCTGAGATCCTAGTTGGATCTATATAGTTTTCTGATTGCTTTTAGTGTTTAAACTTCAATGATGGACTCACCCCACTTGGGTGTTTTTTCTAAGAATTTGAGTATGAGACAACTCATGAATGCTTGTCTAGCTTAGACAGATAAATCATGTGATGGTCTTTTTCTACTCACCACAACAGTGGAGTTGTTGGGCTGCAACTTATTGATGTAAAGTTTGAACAGTGCAACTCACTGTCAATACTGAGAGTAACATAATTTTAATCTTTAACTTTCTTTCTTTTAGTTTTTGTTTTATTTTGTAGGTACCAGACTTGAAGATTCAAGACTTAGATTAGGTTTTTCCTTTCTTTATAGATAGCCCCTTGTAATATTTATTTTATTCTTTTGTAATCTTTATTTTATCCTTTGTAATAAAGATTGTAATATTATTCAATATATAAAGGTTCTTCTTTTATTTCATTACTATTGTAAAGATTCTTGATCATTTTATAAGTTACATTTTGTAACTTATTTATTGAATAAAATTATGGAATAAATACTCTTTTTCTTGATTATGTTATTTATTTGAAGTTTGAGCTACTAATTATCAACTGTTGACTAAATCAAAATACTCAAACATAATTCTAAATCCTTTTGAATTATAATTCCATCACTCAAGTTTAAATTCAAATTTCATTCCCCAAAACACACTGATCCACAAAGATCATATCAAAGTTTATAATAATCATTCTCCAAGACTATACCTAATCTCAAAGAATGAAAGAAACTTTGATCACTTTAGGTTTTTATTTGGCAAAAAATTTACCCACATTTTTATAGATGAATGCATGCAATTTCACAGATTCCTAAATCTACCCTTCGTTGGTTCCTAAATGCTGGGATGTTACAGCCGTCCATGTGAACTTGTCCGCCTTCTTCATCAGCTGGTAAGTGGCAAGGCCTTATCCCCAAGCCGGCTGACGAATCGACTGAGGGAATCCAAGAAGCCGATGAACTTCTGGACACCGAGCAAGCTCTTGGGCGTTTGCATCCTCTCGATGGCCGCAATCATCTCTGGATTGGCCTCGATTCCCCGGCCCGACACGAGTAAACCGAGGAGTTGTCCGGCTGGCACGCCAAACACGCACTTCTCCGGGTTCAGCTTCATCTGGTACCGGCGGAGGTTCGCAAATGTCTCGCTGAGATATTCCAGCAGGGTCTGCTTCTCCTTCATCTTGACGACGACATCATCTATGTACACGTGCACATTCCGGCCGATCTGCGAGTGAAGGCATTTCTGCATGCAACGCTGGTAGGTGGCACCTGCATTCTTCAGGCCGAATGGCATGGTTACATAGTAGTAAGCCCCTTACAGGGTGATGAACGATGTTTTTAATTGATCAGCCGGATTTAGCCGGATCTGATTATATACGGAATAACAATCAAGGAAGGAAAGCAGATCGCAGCCGGCCGTAGAGTCAATCACTTGATCACTACGGGGCAGACCGAAGGGGTCTTTCGGGTAGGCCTTGTTCAGACTCGTGTAGTCGATACACATGCGCCAGGTCTTGTTTATCTTCAACACCAGGACTGGGTTTCCTAGCCAGTCCGGGTGGTACACCTCCATGATGAAGCCGACAGCAAGTAGCCGGGCGATCTCGTTAATGATGACCTTCCTCTTGTCCTCCGCGAAGCGACGGAGAGGCTGCTTGACCGGCTTGGCGTCAGGACGCACATGAAGCGAGTGCTCGGCAAACTCCCTCGACACACCCGACATGTATTTGGGAGACCATGCGAAGATGTCCCGATTCTCACGGAGGAAGTCGACGAGCGTGCTTTCCTATTTGCTGTCCAAGCCGGCACTGATGGTGACGCACTTGGAGGGGCCAACTGGGTCGAGCGGGATCTGCCTGGTCTCCTTAGACAGCTGGAACGCCATGTCCCCAGCCGGCTTCATGCCAGCCCGCACCTCCTGCTGTAGCATGGCAACATTGCGCATAATCTCGCGCTTCTCCTCGGTGATGAGCAGGGCCTCAGCTATCTTGGCACCTTCCTTCGCGCAAGCCATGGACCATTTGTAGCATCCGGCCACAGTGATCACACCATTCGGCCCCGCCAACTCCATTTTGAGGTATGCATAGTGGGGGACCGCCATGAACTTTGTGAGGGCAAGACGCCCAAGAAGGACATGGTAGGTGCTGGCGAGGTTGACCACCTCGAACCAGATTGGCTCGCACCGGAAGTTGTCCTTCGTGGCAAATATGACATCCGGCCGAATCTTGCCTAGCGGGACACACGGTGGCCCACGTGCGACGCCGTGGAACACAGTGGTCGTGGGCTACAGGTCACACTCCCGGATGCCCAACTTCTCCATGGAAGACCGGTAGAGCAGGTTGAGGCTGCTCCCACCGTCTACCAGTACACGCGAGAATCGGCAGGTGCGCACGTCGGAGATGACAAGGGGGCCTAGCACCATCGCATAGCCCCTGGGATTTGGGAGCAAATCCGGCTAGTCTGCCTGGATCCAAGTGATGGGAGTCTCCGACTAGTTGAGGCGTAGGGGAACCGGGGGGGCGACAACATTCACCTTCGCGATGTGCTGCTTTCGGCCGCGATTGTCAATCGGCTCGGCCTCGAAGATGTGGTAGTTCTCGTGCTGCTGGGGGTAGCCTCCGTTGCTGCGGTTGTTGCCGGCTGCCCTAGACGGTGGTGGGGGACTGCCAGGAGGGGGTGGGGAGGGGAGGTAAGACAGCCCGCTCCTTGATCTGCCGAGTCCAGCTACACTGCCGGGTGGTGTGTGTAGCCGGCTTGGCGAAGCTGTGGTACTTGCAGGGCTCGTCGAACATCTGCTCGAAGGTGAAGGCATTCCTCTGCCTCTTGTCGTTGTGATTCGGCGTGCCCTGCACCGCATTGACTTGCCGCTGGTCGTAGCGTGGGCTCTGCTGCTCAACCGGGCGCTTGCCCTAGTAGCGGCTGTTGTTGCCGTGCCGTGTTGGGGGGGGGGGTGACCCCGGATAGGGTAAGGACGGGGAAAGACAAAAGTTCCCATCCAGGGCTCGAAGCGCCTGGATCTGAAATTACGAGGCGAGTCTTATGAGAAGAGCAAAGGCGTTACGGTAGACTTGCACGCGGTGTAAATCGGGTCATCCCGAATAGTATAATTACAGGTAACGGCCAAGCCGGGTTAAGCGAGACAGGGCCGAATAACATGAAGCTTGCAGGAGAAGGAGGAGCCTATAGTCAAACTCTAGTCACGGGCTAGGAAGAATCTGAGCAGAGCCAAGCACAAAGGACAAGGCGCAGAGCGACAGGGGGCAGAAGGAGGTCACGGAGGTGACAATCCTGGAGCCCAAGGTGTGCAGGTGGGGTTCTCTGGAACCTTGCCGTCATTAGAAGGGCGACACAGAAAGGAGGCCGCCGAATTACTATATTGGGACAAGCATATTCTTCGAATATGCTTGCCACGTCAGCCCTAGAGGAGCCAAGGCTCCCCTTTATAAGGAGAGGCTTGGACTCTGAGAAGGGCATCGACTCATTTAGTACCGTTAGGCTGGTAAAGTTCTTCTTCTCCACTTGTATACATCTCAAGGAGCACTTGTAGCCCAAGAAAGGAGAAATAAAGATCTTTACATTAGTCTTCTGTGTGTAGAAACAACTACATCTTCCCTCCCCAGATTCCTCTAACATCCATTGGCCCCATACTTTAGCCTACCCATGACATCTGCCGTGCCACCACCACGACAGTTGGCGCCCACCATGGGGCCAGCAGCGGTGCTAGCTGGAGTCATGATCCGGACGGGAAACTTCATCCACACTGGCGAGCGCATTGTCTCTGGCTTAGTCCGGAGATTTGATCTCTGTGACTACGTCAGCGACAACGCAGGCAGCTTCAAGGGAAAAACTCCTCCACGCAACGACGTCTTCATCAACTTGGGCATGCACCAGATCTACGTCAGCGTCGACATCTCCGGCGTTTATCCTCACCAGATTGTTGTTGCAGGAAAACCTCCCCTTAGCGCCGCAAACAGTCCGCGTGGAGTGCGCCCTGTCAGCAGCGTCGAGGTGATGGTCGCAGCCGGGGTGTAGGTGGGAACAGCGAGCGCCAGATCAAGCAAGGATCCGACGACGGGTGTGCAGGTGGCCCCCAAGCAGACAGCTCCACAGCCCACCGAGGTAATTCCTTCAGCGGCCAACCAGGCCGAGATGCAGGAAACGACCCCAAAGGCACCAAGGGTAAGAGGGCCACCTCTGGAAAGACCAGAAAACATTCTCCAGGCAACTATCGATAGTATGACTACACCTGTAGCGCCGATACTTGACCTGGCAAATGCTCAAGCAGAGTTAGAAGAGACCAGGCAAAAAGTGCTGGTAGAGGCAAAAAAGGTGTCAGCATTGCGGGAGTCCTTAAACAGGACCCTGTGAGAATATGCCAGGGCAAACAAGCTTGACGTCGCCCCCGAGCGGATTGACAAGTTAAGACTAAGGGGGAAAAACCTCATTGATGATATCAACAAGGAGCATGATGCTCATAAGGCAGAATCAGTTGATCTAGGTGTGCCGAGGTACAGTACCCCGGCAAAGAACCTGAGGGCGGCAAATGTCGCTGCACTAGAGTTAGAAGGATTGACCGGCAAAGCCCGGCAAAAACAGCAAGAAAGAGTGAATGAGCTGGTACGCATTGCGAACCAGCAGAATAAAGAAATGCTAAGGGCAGACCCGGCAAGGCCTGGTGCCCCGCGAATGGTTCATTCGGCTGGTGCAGCACCTACCTTATCTGTGGCAGCACCATCCTCGCCCGGAAACAATGCGCGGTAAGCAGGGGCGGATCCCAATGGGCTTACCCTGATGCACAGGCATCAGGGTCGAAATGTTATTTTAGCGGTGCTTGCCATCAGAGTAGGGGCTGTGCATCAGGGTGGGCTCGGCGCTGTGCATCAGGGTGGGCCGTATCTTGCTGCTGCACGTTCTGCCTCAAGGTCGGCGCTTGCCGTCCCGTCCCGCAAGCCAAGGCCAGAGATGCCCTCCAATCGCACACACGGTAGTACACGGAATCTCTTCTCCATACGGACAACGGTTCAGCTGATTGATTCGATATAGGGAAGAATGGCATCGCAGGCAGGGCGCCATGGCTGAATCAGAACTCCAGGTTCTGGCATCGCATGCATGCAGGGCCATAGAGGCAAAGGCGCATGCAGCAGGCCGGTGAGACGTGCAGCTCGGCAGCTCCTCTAATCAGATCACCGGCCATCACCTATAAATTCCTCTGGCAAAAGGCAGGAACCTCCAGGTTAGGGCGCCGATGGTGATCAATCGAAATTCTACAAACCATAGAATCAATTTCCCCCGCCGGTAAATCCCTAAATTCTCCTCTTTTCTCTTGCAAATGTTTTTGCTAGTAGATTAAATTTGATGGAAATTGTGGCTAGGGATTGAGTTATATAGGGTATACTTATATGTATGATTTTCTTAGACGAATTTAAAAGTCTAATGTGAAATATTTATTTACCAAGTCTAGGTACATTATGAACAAGTTTATGCTCAAAATAAAAAGCATCACATGAATATTTTTACCAGTTCTTTGATATTTATATGTTGTCTCTTATTATGTTGTATGATCTATATTAGAAATTACAACCGTACTTTCATATAGTAAATTATTGTATAAAAAATTATGCTATAGTGAAGTGGTGCATCAGGGTGACTCGAGCTCCAGCTCCGCCCCTGGCGGTAAGACAGAGCAGTAACTTCAGGAAAAGGAAATAAGCAAATTGTTCCATATGATCCGACGATAGCTGGAAAGGCAAATGAGAATAGAGGCAATGGAAGCCGAGGTAACAGTGGCGAGAGAAACCCCGGCCATGCCGAGAAAGGCAACGGAAGCCGAGGTAATGGGGACCTCGGAAGAGGAAATCACGAGAATAATATCCCGGCTGAAGGAAGGAGAGAACCGCCACCTAATCCACAACCGAGACATGAACCTCGGCAGGAAAGAGAGGTGAGACCAGCTCGCCACAATCAGGTGAATGAGAGGTATAATGATGGATATTCTGAGATGGAATATGCGTTTCATGGTGGAAATAACCACTATGGAGTGCATGAGAGAATTCTGTACAGAGATTTGCCGTCAAGTGATGCGAGAGTAAAGCTGGACCGGCTATACCGGTCCGAGTTGTTAGAAGAACAAGGTCCACCAGGTCCAGCATGCTTCGGACCCGGGATCATGGGCGAGCCGCCAGTGCCGAACTTTCAGCTGGCAAGAGGCACAAAAACATATAATGGGAGCACCAAACCACAGGATTGGTTGATTGATTATGCCACTGCTGTAAAAATAGCTGGCGGAAACTTGTGATGGGCAGTACGATATGTCCCGCAAATGTTGGAAGGACCAGCTAGAGTATGGCTGAATAACCTGCCAGCAGGTAGTATCAACTGTTGGTTGGATTTTGAAGAAATGTTCGTTAGCAACTTCACCAGTACTTACAAAAGGCCAAACAGGCCGCAGCAGCTAGCCATGTGCAAGCAAAGGCCGAATGAGACAGACAGAGAATTCTTAACTCGGTGGTGTAATCTCAGGAATTCATGCGAGGGAGTTATAGAATCACAGGCAATAGCTTGGTTCGCTCAAGGATGCCGCTATGGCAGTGTATTATGGCAGCGACTGCAAAGAGATATGCCAACCACTTTGGCGGAAACCATCAGGATAGCGGATTCCTATGCATTGGGAGATCCGACGCAAACAGAACTAATGTCAGCAGATCACCAGGAACATCAAGATCAATATGCAAGAGATGTGGCCGGGTCATCCAGGCGCAATGAGTTCAGAGGAAGAAGAAGAGAAGAAAGACCGGATTATAGATATGGCTCAAATCAGGTGGCAGCGGTAGTGCAGGATCAGCCGACTCATGGGAACAATCAGCGACAGAAGAATGGTCCCCAGCAATGGACACCAAGGAATGAAGGGAAAATACAGTGGACACCAGAACAGAAGAAGCAATGGCAGGAAAGGCCGAAGTACACGTTTGAGTCTATGTTAGATCAACCGTGCAAATTTCACACGTCAAACCCGGCCAAGCCGGCCAATCATACAACTCGGCAGTGTGCCTGGATGAAAAATGCAATGGGTAACCCGGCAGGCATGCAAGCAACATCCCACCAGGCACATCAGCAGCATCAACCACAATTGACTGGAGCAAATGCACAGCAACTAATGTTACCACCTCCTCCCCCGAGGTATGACAACTCGGACCGAAGAGATGCAGTGCATCAAGTGATAAATCAGGGTCCGGATGGAAGGACAAACCCAGGAAATATTGGACACAATGATCACAGGGAGCATCATCAATCATATTACGTATTCACAACAGAACAACAAGACAGGCAAAGTGTACAGGCGCCGGCATATGGAAGTAAATGCAGTTATGCCGGCAGTACCAAGATATGTGCCTTGGTCGGATCAAGAAATTACTTGGAGCATAAAGGATCACCCCAAAATAATGCTGAATCCGGGGTCTTACGCACTCGTACTAGATCTGACATTTGTCGGACCGAGCATCAATGTGAAATTTTCAAAAGTACTCATTGACAATGGGAGCAACATCAATATCATGTACAAAGATACAATGCATAAACTCGGAATATCGCAGAATATGCTGCAATCCACGAGGACCACATTCCATGGGATAGTACCAGGGCTTTCATGCGAACCCATTGGAAAGGTTCGAGTGGAAGTGTTGTTCGGCACAAGAGATAAGTGCAGAGCAGAAAATTTGGAGTTTGAAGTGGTGGACCTAGAGAGTTGCTATCATGCTCTACTCGGACGACCGGCATTGGCCAAATTCATGGGCAGCTGCCACATAACTTACTTGAAAATGAAGTTAACCGGACCACAAGGGGTGATAACAGTAGCAGGAGATTACAGGAAGTCAATGGAATGCGCTTCAGCCGGATCAAATCTGGCCGAGTCATTGGTAATAGCAAGAGAAAAAAGAAGGATTCAGGAGGTAGCGGCCCTTCGATCGGCCTGTTGAATATGCCGGCATTGGCCAATCCGCATGGAAGTGTCTCTTTCCAGCTGACTAAAGAAACAAAAAAGTTCCAGATAGATGAGCAGTTCCCAGAGCGCACCGTCACCATTGGTGCCGACCTAGATGCTAAATAGGAAAGCGAGCTCACCAATTTCCTCCGTGAGAATTGGGACATCTTTGCATGGTCAACTCGGGATCTGCAAGGTATGCCGAGGGAGTTGGCTGAGCACTCTCTGAATGTAAGGCCAGGAGCAAGGCCGGTGAAGCAACCTCTCCGCCGCTTCGCCGAAGACAGGAGAAAAATAATAGGGGATGAAATAGCTCGGCTCCTTGCGGCCGGGTTCATCATGGAGGTGCTGTATCCGGATTGGCTATCAAACCCGGTGCTAGTGGAAAGGAAGAAGGACGATCCAAATGTAGCCATTGTATGGCGAATGTGTATTGATTACACGAACCTGAACAAAGCGTGTCCAAAAGATCCCTCTCCCTTACCTAGAATAGACCAAGTCATTGATTCGGCCGCTGGTTGTGAACTATTGTCGTTTGTAGATGCGTATTCTGGTTTTCACCAGATACCGTTAAATCCGGACGATCAAATAAAGACTGCGTTTATTACCCCGTACGGGGCTTATTGCTATCGCACCATGCCATTCGGCCTGCATAACGCGGGGGCAACTTACCAGAGATGTATGCAAAAATGTCTGCATGACCAAATAGGAAAGAATGTACAAGTGTATGTAGATGATGTGGTTATCAAAACCAAAGAAAGCAAAACGCTACTAGATGATATCCGGCAGACTTTCGCGAACCTAAGAAGGTTCCGAATGAAGCTTAATCCGGAAAAGTGCACCTTCGGTGTGCCTGCGGGAAAACTACTCAGTTTTCTCGTATTTAGCCGAGGTATAGAGGCCAACCCAACTAAGATAAAAGAAGTGGAAAGGATGGAATTGCCGAGATGTCTAAATGACGTATATAAGTTTACAAGTTGCTTAGCCTCACTTAGCCGATTTGTATGTCGGCTGGGAGAGAAAGCATTACCACTTTATCAACTGATGAAAAAATCTGATAAGTTCATTTGGACACCACAAGCAGACAATGCGTTCCATGAATTGAAAAAGATGTTGGTCACAACGCCAGTCTTGGCTTCTCCATTGTCGAAAGAGCATATGTTACTTTACATAGCCGCCACGAACAGAGTAGTAAGCGTTGTGATCGTGGTGGAACGAATTGAAGATGATAAATCAGTATAAAGGCCGGTGTATTACCTAAGTGAGGTACTATCAGCCTCAAAACAAAATTACCCACATTATCAGAAGATGGCATATGGGGTGTACATGTTAGCAAAGAAACTTAAACATTACTTCGAAGAGCACCACATCAAAGTGATCTGTGAAGCACCCATAGCCGACATATTGAGCAACAAAGATGCAAGTGGCCGAATAGCAAAATGGGCAATTGAATTGTCACCTTATGCTCCGCAATTTGATAGGCGAGATGCAATCAAATCTCAGGCTATGGCCGACTTCTTCGTGGATTGGGCCGAGGTACAGTATGAGCCACCGTTGCCAGATCCGAATTATTGGACGATGCACTTCGACGGTTCCAAACTAAGAAATGGTTTGGGGGCAGGAATAGTGTTAACCTCGCCAAAAAGAGATCAGCTGAGATATGTGTTGCAAATACATTTTGCCGCGTCAAACAATGTAGCCGAATATGAAGCACTCGTCCATGGATTAAAGGTGGCGAAAGAGATTGGCATACGCCGAATCTTGTGCTACGGAGATTCAGATCTAGTAGTACAACAAGTCTCAGGCAATTGGGATGCGTTAGATGCCAATATGGCCTTATATAGGTTTCATGTGCAAAAACTTAGTGGATACTTCGATGGATGTGAATTTCATCATATACCTCGGGCAGAAAACGACGCCGCAGACACATTGTCAAAACTCGGATCAACCAGACAGTCAATTCCCCCAGGTATCGCCCTAGAGCACCTGAGGAAGCCATCAATAACACCATCACCAGAGTCCGAATCCAGCTTCATTCCGGCAAAATCAAGAGAAGATAGTGTGCCAATGGAAATTGACAAGGAATGTAACCCGAAATTTCCAAAGATGAACCCGGCTGATGCAAGGATGGATATGGGGAAATCCGAGGTAGTTATGTCGGCGGAAAATAAGGAAATAGATAGTGAGATTACACCAGAAAAAATCACACCAACATGGGTGTAACCCATATTATCTTTCCTTAAAGATGCGATTTTGCCGAATGACGAGGTATTGGCAAGATAGACAGTGAGAAGAGCTAAAGCTTATACAATCATAAACAATGAGCTGTATAAAAGGAGCGTCACAAGCGTGTTGCAAAGATGTGTGAGCTCGGCGTAAGGCCAGGAGATCCTCCTAGATATACATCAAGGAGAATGCGGGCATCACGCCTCGTCCAGAGCTTTAGTGGCTAAAGCATTCATGCATGGGTTTTATTGGCCAACAACGTTGAAAGAGGCCAAAGAACTGGTTGAAAAATATAATGGTTGCCAGAGATATGCCAGCAAGATACATATGCCATCGTCCGAGTTAAAAAGATACCAATTACTTGGCCATTTTCTGTATGGTGCTTAGATATGGTGGGACCATTCAAGCCGGCCCGAGGCGGGATGACCCACATCTTAGTCATGGTTGACAAATTCACAAAATGGATTGAAGTAAAACCAATAAAGAAGTGTGATGGGCCCACAACAGTAAAATTCCTCAAAGATATTATCTTAAGATATGGTTACCCACACAGTGTTATTACAGACAACGGTACAAACTTTGCCGAAGGAGCCTTCGCTAGATTCTGTCAAGAAAAGCACATAAGATTAGATGTCGCATCAGTGGCTCACCCAACATCTAATGGGCAAGTAGAAAGATCTAATGGACTAGTACTGTCCGGAATAAAACCACGACTCGTCGAACCACTGCAAAGGTCGGCAGGGTGTTGGATTGAGGAACTACCAGTAGTACTATGGAGCCTCAGGACTACCCCAAACAGATCAACAGGCTATACACCATTTTTTCTAGTGTATGGGG
This sequence comes from Avena insularis, assembly GCA_023614405.1. Taxonomy (NCBI): domain Eukaryota; kingdom Viridiplantae; phylum Streptophyta; class Magnoliopsida; order Poales; family Poaceae; genus Avena; species Avena insularis. The sequence continues at coordinate 39,406,457 of CM042691.1, read as the reverse complement.
CAGAAGCTGTGCTTCCAGCCGACATAATACATGACTCGCCAAGGGTTAGCCAGTATACAACCGCTGAGGTAAATGAAATAGCTCGGCAAGATGATGTCGATCTGCTAGAAGAAGCCAGGGAGCTAGCGCTATCAAGATCATCTATTTATCAGCAGGACTTGCGACGATATCATAGCAAGAAGGTAAATCCAAGAGTGTTTAAAGAAGGAGATTTGGTTCTCCGACTGGTGCAACGCATGGCCGGCATGCACAAACTGTCACCCCCATGGGAAGGACCGTTCATTGTGAGCAAGGCATTGCACAATGATGCGTATTACCTAATCGATGCTCAGTCACCAGGAAAGAACAAGGCAGACAAAGCCAGCGAAGAATCGAAAAGACCATGGAACGTAGCTTTACTTCGTCCATTTTACTCGTAGGAGTCATCTACGACACGTTGTAAAGTGACGCTTCAGGACGGAGCATCAGCTATGTATTGAACCTCGGCACCTTGAGCAGTGACTCGGGGACTGCCCTATATTGTTTCTAAGTTTGGCTTATGTATTAAACCTAGGCACCATGAGCAGTGACTCGGGGACTGTCCTATGTTGTTTCTAAGTATGGGTTATGTATTAAACCTCGGCACCTTGAGTAGTGACTCGGGGCCTTCCCTATATTGTTTCCAAGTTTGGCTTATGTATTAAACCTCGGCACCTTGAGCAGTGACTCGGGGACTGCCATGTGTTGTTTTTGAATTTGGGTTATGTCTTAAACCTCGGCACCTCGAGCAATGACTCAAGGATCACATGTTGTTGTTTCACATTTTTAGTGATGTGGTAAGTCTAGATCTCTAGAGCAGTGCTTAAGGAATTGCCCCACAGTTATCCCTTGTTGCAGGAATGGGTATCAAACTTCGGCACCCAGAGTGATATTATTTAGCTCTCCCCAAATATGGCCTTCGATATTTACACCTGGTTAACAGTCCAAAACACAGTAATTAAGTTGTGAAGTTTATCAAAGTCAGGAAATATTGGACGCCGAACTACGGTAGGGCAAAGGCAAACATACACTCCAAACTCAAGAAATTGAAGGCTACCAAAGCAAAAATTCGGACAAACCGGATCAGTTTAAACAAAGTGATAATGATTACAACCACGTGTGCCTCAGCGGCAAAAGGCAAAAGAGGTTCATACCACACAGAAAGACGGACAAATGTTTGACACACATCATACGTCCGGTATATCGGGGATAAGAAACGACTTAGAGTTTTTTTTTAAACTGAAGGGGCAGCGACTTGATCAGGAACTGGGCACTCCGAGGTAGATGGCACTTTGGCCGAAGTTGCCTCGCCCTCCACAGATCTAGGAGCGACTTCGGGGGAAGCCCAAGGCTGTTGAGAAACATCAGCTTGAGCCATGGAATGCCCAGTACCTTTGGAGGAGGATCGCGCGTCGCCATTGCCATTCGAGCTCGAGCTGGAATCACCAGAAGTAGCCGAGTCGCCCTCATCCTCGCCCTGGTCGGCTGAGTTATCATCAGAGGCATCTTCAACTTTGACCTCGTCTGCCGGGTTAGAAAGGAAACTCGGCCCTTCAATCCAGTTATGCACGTCCGCATACTCAACAAGCTGGAAGGCACGAGCTTGTCGTGACGACAAATTCAGGTCCTCAACCCAACGGGAGCCAGTGCGCAAATTTATCAAGGTATCAAGGGAAATATCCTCATACCATGACATAATGACTGTGAGAGCCATATCAGCACCAACTCGTCCAACGGATTCCCTCCAAAGACTTAACTGGTTCTCAGACGCCATCAATCTTTCCACCAATACTTTGATCTCATCAATATCAGGAGTCCCAGATGTATTCGGCCAGAGAGCATGGTAGGCCCGGATGGCTGCCTGCATGTTGGGGAGATAACCCCGGATAGGGTAAAGATGGGGACATACGAAAGGATGTTCCCCGTCTAGTTTCCGAGTTACTGTCTGAGCCGGACGAATCATGTAGAGGTCGGCCGAGATAGGAAAGGGCAGGACCCTCATAGTAATGACAAGACATTACCCGGCCGAGATACTTTGTACCTCGGCTGGGTTAGACCGAGTAATCTTAATACAAATGAAGGACAGTCCGAACTACGGGAGGCAGGGCCGAATAATACGAAGCTTGCAGGAGAAGGAGAAGCTGAAGTCAAACCCTAGCCGCAGGCTAGGGAGAATCTGAGCGAAGCCAAGCACTACGGACAAAGACGCAGAGCGACAGAGAGGCAGAAGAGGTCACGGAGGAGACAGTCCTGAAGCCCGAGGCGTGCAGGAGGGGCCCTCTGGAACCTTGCCATTGTTAGGGGAACGACAGGGAAAGGGAGGCGCCGAACTACTATATTGGGACAAGCATATTCCTCGAATATGCTTGCCACGTCAGCCCTAAAGGAACCCAAGGCTCTCCTTTATATGGGGAGGCTTGGAACCTGAAGAGGGGATCGGCTCATTCTTAGTACCGTTAGGCTGGTAAAGTCCTCCCTTTCTCCTTGTATACAGCTCAAGGAGCACTTGTAGCCCACGGAAGGAGAAATAAAGATCTTTGCCTTAGTCTTCTATGTGTAGAATCAACTACATCTTCCCTCCCCAGATCCCTCTAGCATCCATTGGCCCCAAACTTTAGCCTACCCATGGCATCAGCCGTGCCACCACCACGGCTTGGCATCAGTGGGGCCAGCAGCGGTGCTAGCTGGAGTTATGATCCGGACGGGAAACTTCATCAACACGGGCGAGCGCGTTGTTTCTGGTTTGGTCCAGAGATTTGGTCTCTGTGACTACGTCAGTGACAATGTGGGCAGCTTCAGGGGAAAAACTCCCCCGCGTAATGGTGTCTTCATCAGCCTGGGCGGGCACAAGGTCTACGTCGGCGTCGACATCTCCGGCGTTTATCCTCACCAAGTTGTTGTTGCAGGAGAGCCACCTCTTAACACTGTGAGCCGTCCGCCCGGAGCACATCCTGCAGGCAGCGTCGAGGTGATGGTCGCAGCCGGAGTGCAAACTGGAGTAGCAGCTACCGGGTCAACCAGAGAACCCGCCACCGGTGTACAGGGCGCACCCAGGCAGACAGCACCACAACGCACCGAGGTAATCCCGCCAGCGACCAACCCGACCGAGGTGCAGGACACCACCCCAAAGGCACCAAGAGTAAGAGGGCCACCTCTGGAAAGGCCAGAGAACATTCTTCAGGCGACCATAGAAAACTTGACTACGCCTGTAGCGCCGATACTTGATCCGGCAAATGCTCAGGCAGAGTTAGAGGAAACCAGGCAAAAGGTGCTGGTAGAGGCCAAAAAGGTGTCGGCCTTGCGGGAGTCCTTAAACAGGACCCTGCGAGAATATGCCAAAGCTAATAAGCTTGACGTCGCGCCCGAACGGGTGGACAAATTAAGATTGAGAGGGAAAAACCTCATAGATGATATCAACAAAGAGCATGATGCTCATAAAGCAGAATCAGTGGATTTGGGCTTGCCGAGGTACAGTACCCCGGCAAAAAACCTAAGAGCGCAAATGTCGCAGCATTAGAGTTAGAGGGGCCGACCGTGAAGCCCGCAGAAACAGCAAGAAAGAGTGAACGAGCGCATCGCGAACCAGCAAAACGAAGAAATGCTCAGGACCCGGCGAGGCCGGGGCCTCATGAATGGTTCACTCGGCAGAGCAGACCGCCTTGTCCGTGGCAGCAGCATCTTCACCCGGAAATAATGCACGAAGGGACAAAGCAGTAACCTCAGGAAAGAGAAACAAGCAAATTGTTCCATATGATCCGGCAATGGCCGGAAAGGCAAATGAGAACAGAGGCAATGCAAGCCGAGGTAACAGTGGGGAGAGGAACCCCGACCGTATTGAGAAAGACGGCGGAAGCCGAGGCAATGGAGATCTCGGCAGAAGAGAACCCGGAAGAGGCAATCATGAGAACAATACCCCGGTCGAAGTAAGGAGAGAACTGCCACTCAACCCGCAACCGAGGCATGAACCCCGGCAGGAAAGAGAAACGAGGCCAGCTCGCCACAATCAAATTAATGAAAGATACAATGATGGTTATTCCGAGATGGAATATGCGATCCATGGCGGAAACAACCACTATGGAATACAAGACAGAGTTCTGTACAGAGATTTGCCATCAAATGATGCAAGAGTGAAGCTGGACCGGCTATACCGGTCCGAGTTGTTGGAAGAACAGGGTCCACCAGGGCCGACATGCTTTGGACCACGGATCATGGGCGAACCACCTGTGCCGAACTTTCAGCTAGCAAGGGGCACGAAAACATATAATGGGAGTACCAAACCACAAGACTGGTTGATTGACTATGCCACTGCGGTGAAAATAGCGGGTGGGAACTTACGATGGGCAGTATGGTATGTCCCACAAATGCTGGAAGGACCAGCTAGGGTGTGGCTGAATAATCTACCAGCGGGCAGTATCAACTGTTGGCTGGATTTTGAGGAAATGTTTGTCAGCAACTTTACCAGCACATACAAGAGGCCAAACAGGCCACAACAGTTAGCCATGTGCAAGCATAGGCTGAATGAAACAGATAGAGAGTTTTTAACTCGGTGGTGCAACTTGAGAAACTCATGTGAAGGAGTTATAGAATCACAAGCAATAGCTTGGTTCGCACAAGGATGTCGTTATGGCAGCGTATTGTGGCAACGTCTGCAAAGAGATATGCCGACCACACTGGCAGAAACTATCAGAATAGCGGACTCCTACGCATTAGGAGACCCAACGCAACCAGAATTAATGTCGGCGGATCATCGCGAGCAACAGGACCATTATGCAAGAGATTTGGCCGGGTCATCCAGGCGCAGTGATTTCAGAGGAAGAAGAAGAGAGGAAAGGCCGGATTATAGATATAATTCGGCCCAAGTGGCGGCAGTAGCGCAAGATCTGCCGAGTCACGGAGCAACTCAACGGCAAAAGAATGGTCCTCAGCAGTGGACACCAAGGAATGAAGGAAAAAGGCAGTGGACCGCAGAACAAAAGAAACAGTGGCAGGAGAGGCCGAAGTACACGTTCGAATCTATGTTAGATCAGCCGTGCAAATTTCACACGTCAAACCCATCCAGGCCAGCCAACCATACGACCCGCCAATGTGCATGGATGAAAAATGCAATGGGGAACCCCGCAGGTATTCAGGCACCCCATCAAGTACATCAGCAGCATCAACGACAGTTCATCGAGCAAATGCACAGCAACTGATGTTACCGCCCCCTCCCCCGAGGTACGATAACTCGGATCAGAGAGACGCGGTACATCAAGTGATGAACCAAGTCCAGGATGGAAGGACAAATCCGGCGAATACCGGACGCAATGATTACAGAGAACGTCATCAGTCTTATTGCGTGTTCACAACGGAACAACAAGACAAGCAGAGTGTGCAGCACCAGCATATGGAAGTAAATGCAGTTATGCCGGCAGTACCAAGATATGTGCCTTGGTCGGATCAGGAGGTAACTTGGAGCATAAAGGATCATCCCAAGATAATGCCGAATCCCGGATCATATGCACTCGTGTTGGATCCGACATTTGTTGGACCAAGCATCAATGTGAAATTCTCAAAGGTACTCATTGACAATGGAAGCAGTATCAACATCATGTACAAAGATACCATGCATAAACTCGGAATATCGCAGAACATGTTGCAATCCACGAGGACCACTTTCCATGGGATAGTGCAAGGGCTTTCATGTGAACCCATTGGTAAGGTCCGAGTGGATGTGTTATTCGACACAAGAGATAACTGCAGAGCAGAAAATTTAGAGTTTGAGGTGGTGGATCTAGAGAGTTGTTATCATGCTTTACTCGGACGGCCAGCGTTAAAATTCATGGGCATGTCATATAAGTTATCTGAAAATGAAGCTACCCGGACCACAAGGAGTGATAACAATAGCAGGGGATTACAAGAAGTCAATGGAGTGTGCTTCAACCGGATCAAATTTGGCCGAATCATTGGTTATAGCAAGAGAAAAAAGAAGGATTCAGGAGGTAGCAGCCCTCGCTCGAATGGCAGCTGAACATGCCGACACTAGCCAACCCGCATGGCAGTGTCTCTTTTCAGCCGACTAAAGAAACGAAGAAGTTTCAGATAGATGAGCAATTCCCGGAGCGTACTGTTACTATTGGTGCAGGCCTGGACGCTAAATAGGAAAGCGAGCTTACCAACTTCCTCCGTGAGAATCGGGACATATTTGCATGGTCAACTCAGGATCTGCAAGGTGTTTCGAGGGAGTTGGCTGAGCACTCTTTGAATGTAAGGCCAGGAGCAAGGCCGGTGAAGCAACCTCTCCGCCGCTTCGCCGAAGACAGGAGAAAAATAATAGGGGATGAAATAGCTCGGCTCCTCGCAGCCGGGTTCATCATGGAGGTGTTGTATCCGGATTGGTTGTCGAATCTGGTGCTAGTAGAAAAGAAGAAAGATGATCCCAATGTAGCCATTGTATGGCGAATGTGTATCAATTACACGAACCTGAACAAGGCGTGTCCAAAAGATGCTTTTCCATTACCTAGAATAGACCAAGTCATTGATTCGACCGCTGTTGTGAGTTATTGTCATTTGTAGACGCGTATTCTGGTTTCCACCAGATACCGTTAAATCCGGCCGATCAAATAAAGACTGCGTTTATTACCCCCAGACGGGGCTTATTGCTATCGCACAATGTTATCCATTCGCGAAAGCAGGAGCAACATATCAGAGATGCATGCAAAAATGTCTACACGATCAGATAGGAAAAAATGTACAAGTATATGTAGATGACGTGGTCATCAAAACCAAGGAAAGCAAAACGTTACTGGAAGATATACGGCAGACTTTCGCGAACCTGAGAAGGTTCCGAATGAAGCTTAATCCGGAAAAATGCACGTTTGGCGTGCCGACAGGAAAATTACTCGGTTTTCTTGTATCTAGCCGAGGTATAGAGGCCAAACCAACAAAGATAAAGGCAGTAGAAAGAATGGAATTGCCAAGATGTTTAAATGATGTACAAAAATTCACGGGTTGTCTAGCCTCGCTCAGCCGGTTTGTATGTCGGCTGGGAGAGAAGGCGCTACCACTATATCAGTATGAGCCACAATTACCAGACCCAAATTATTGGATGATGCATTTTGATGGTTCCAAACTAAGAAATGGTTTGGGGGCAGGAATAGTGTTAACCTCGCCTAAAAGAGATCAACTGAAATATGTGCTACAAATACATTTTGCCGCATCCAACAACATAGCCGAATATGAAGCACTGGTCCATGGATTGAAAGTAGCAAAAGAGATTGGCATATGCCGAATATTATGCTATGGGGACTCGGATCTAGTAGTACAGCAAGTCTCAGGCAATTGGGATGCATTAGATGCTAATATGGCTTTATACAGATTTCATGTGCAAAAGATCAGTGGATACTTTGAAGGATGTGAATTTCACCACATACCTCGGGCAGAAAATGATGCCGCAGACACGTTGTCAAAACTCGGATCAACCCGACAGTCAATTCCCCCGGGTATTGCCCTGGAACACCTCAGGAAACCATCAATAATCCCATCACCAGAATCCGAATCTATCTTTATTCCGGCAAATTCAGCAGAAGATAATGCGCCGATGGAAGTAGACCAGCAATATGACTCGGAACCCCCCAAGAGGAGGACAGCAGAAGTAAGCACAATTATGGAGAAGGCCGAGGTAGGCAGAAAACATGGAAATAGACAGTGAGACCACACCAGAAAAAGTCACACCGCTATGGGCGCAACCCATATTCTCTTACCTTAAAGACGCGATGTTGCCGAGCAATGAAGTATTAGCAAGACAAACTGTAAGGAGAGCAAACGCTTATACGATCATAAACAATGAGCTATATAAAAGAAGCGTCACAAGCGTATTGCAAAAGTGTGTGAGTTCGGCAGAAGGCCAGGAGATCCTCCTAGATATACATCAAGGAGAATGTGGACACCATGCCTCATCTCGTGCCTTGGTAGCCAAAGCATTCAGGCATGGATTTTATTGGCCGACGGCGTTGAAAGAAGCCAAAGAGTTGGTTGAAAAATGCAATGGTTGTCAGAGATATGCAACCAAAATACATATGCCATCGGCCGAGTTAAAAACAATACCCATCACTTGGCCATTTTCTGTGTGGGGCTTAGATATGGTGGGACCGTTTAAGCCGGCCCGAGGGGGAATGACCCACATATTGGTTATGGTGGACAAGTTCACAAAATGGATTGAAGTGAAACCAATAAAAAAATGCGATGGGCCACAAAGGTGAAATTCCTCAAAGATATTATTTTAAGATATGGGTATCCGCGGTGTTATTACAGATAACGGCACAAACTTTGCAGAAGGAGCCTTCGCTAGGTTTTGCAGAGAGAAACACATAAGATTAGATGTTGCCTCTATGGCTCACCCAGCATCTAATGGGCAAGTGGAAAGGTCTAATGGACTAGTATTGTCAGGAATAAAACCACGACTTGTTGAACCACTGCAAAGGTCGGCAGGATGTTGGATTGAGGAACTCCTAGCCGTATTATGGAGCCTCAGAACTACTCCGAATAGATCAACAGGTTATACACCATTCTTTCTGGTATACGGGTCAGAGGCCATGCTTCCAGCCGACATAATACATGACTCGCCAAGGGTTACTCAGTATACAACCTCAGAGGTAAACGAAATAGCTCGGCAAGATACTGTCGACTTGCTAGAAGAAGCCAGAGAGCTGGCGCTATCAAGATCAGCTATCTATCAGCAGAACTTGCGACGCTATCACAGCAAAAAAGTAAATCCAAGAGTATTCAAAGAAGGGGATTTAGTTCTCCGACTGGTGCAACGTACGGCCGGCATGCACAATCTATCACCTCCGTGGGAAGGACCATTCATCGTGAGAAAAGCATTGCACAATGATGCCTATTACCTAATCGATGCTCAGTCCCTCGGAAAAACGAGCGAACAAAAGCTGGCGAAGAAACGAAAAGGCCATGGAATGTAGCTTTACTTCATCCGTTTTACTCGTTGTATGTTATCTCAAAATCAAGCATCAGTTATGTATTAAACCTCGGCATCCAGAGCAGTGACTCGGGGACTGCCATATGTTATTTCAATTTCATCTTATGTATCAAACCTCGGCATCCAGAGCAGTGACTCGGGGACTGCCATATGTTATTTCAATTTCATCTTATGTGTTAAACCTCGGCATCCAGAACAGTGACTCAGGGACTGCCATATGTTATTTCAATTTCATCTTATGTATTAAACCTCGGCGTCCAGAGCAGTGACTCGGGGACTGCCATATGTTATTTCAATTTCATCTTATGAATCAAACCTTGGCGTCCAGAACAGTAACTCGGGGACTGCCATAGGTTATTTCAATTTCATCTTGTGTATCAAACCTCGGCATCCAGAGCAGGGACTCGGGGACTGCCATATGATATTACAATTTCTGTGCACTAAACCTTGACACCTTGAGCAGCGACTCGCCAACCGTTTTATATTATTTCCGCAGTTCGATTTATACGCTAGACTTGGTAGCCATAGCGATAACTCGGGGACTGCTATATCTTGTTCCGAAGTCCTGGTTAGCCTTTGATACAAAGAAAGTATCAAACTTCGACATTGAAAGTAAGAACAGTCCAAACTAGTATGATATACGAAGCTCACACCTGGATTAATTGGGTAAACCACGAATACAAAGATAAAGATACATCCCAAAATTAAGAAATCGCAGGCCAACACAGCAAAAGATTCGGACAAACAAGACCACTTAGACAAAGTGATAACAATTACAAACATGTGTCTCAGCAGCACACGACAAAAGAAATTCATTCCATACAGAGGACAGACAAATATTTCACGTACATCGTACGCCCGGCATACCAGGGATAAGAAATGACTTAAACGTTTTTAGCTGGAGAGCCGGCAACTTGGTCAGGGGCTGGGGACTCCGAGGTAGGAGGAACTTCGGCCGATGTTACCTCGCCCTCCGAGACCAGTGCAACCTCGGCGAAGCCGAGGCTCGAGGAGCATCGGTTCTTGATGGAATGCAGTACCCTTGGAGGAGGATCGCACGTCGTCGTTGCCATCCGAGCTCGAACTGGAGTCACCAGAAGTGGCCGAGTCATCTTCATCTCCCCCTTGCTCAGCTGAATCGTCATCTGATGCATCCTCGACAATGACCTCCTCGTCCAGGTTTGGAAGGAAACTCGGCCCTTCATTCCAGGTGTGCACGTCGGCATACTCGACGAGTTGGAAGGCGCGAGCTTGCCGAAGAGCGACGAAAGTGGGGTCCTCAACCCAACGGGAACCAGTGCGCAGATTTCTCAGGATATCAAGAGAAATGTCTTCATACCATGACATAATAACAGTGAGAGCCATATCAGCGCCAGCTCGTCCGGCTGATTCCCTCCAAAGACTTAATTGCTTCTTAGATGCCATCAATCTTTTCACCAGCAATTCGACCTCATTGATATCAGGAGTCCCAGAGGTATTCGGCCAAAGAACATGATAAGCCCGGATAGCTGCCTGCACCAAATCCCTGCCCATAATCTTCATCGGGCCTACTGCAGCGCCGACAGCAACAAGGAAATCTTCCATCGAATACTCCGAGTCCGCGTCAACAGGGACACATCGGCGCACTCGAGCAGCGAGAACCGCTTTAGAACTCACGGGTTTAGCTTCTGGAAAGTGATCTGCGCAAAACACGAAGGCATCAGGAGGCAGCAGGAACAAAGAGAAAAAGATAATCCGGCCGTGTTAAGAAGCTTACGATGAATATAGCTCATCATTATCTGAAGGTCTTTAGCCCAGTCAATCTTGCTTTTCTCAAAGCGAGCGATCTCCTCGCTCATTCCCCGAGTCTTCAGTTCGGCAGCCTCGAGGAGCTCCTTATTCTTCTGCAGTTGCAGAGCTAGACGATTTTTCTCTTTGGAGAATTCCTGATCGACTTTTTCTAACTCGGATTTCTGAGAGAGCTTAAGGGTCTCCACCTCAGCCCGCAGGCGAGCTATTTCATCATCTTTTTCTTTTAGCTGCGCCGAATGAGTAGCGCTTTGTTCTAAAAAATGCAGCATCACGTCAGGCATGGGCGTGCAATCTTGGTGAGATGCTGCAAAGGTTTGCAACTCATCTTTACCAAAGCCAAACGAAATAGAAAAGTTTAGCGCATATTTTAAAGGGCGAAAAGATGTAGGGTAAAAGGGAAACTAACCTTCCAAGCTCTTGACTTTCTTCTCAAGACGAATGTTGAGATTATTGATATTACCTGTTCACCAAAAAAGTGAGCCGACACCTCGCGGACAAAACAATAAGAATGTCGAAAATGACGAAAAGGAACTATCAACTTACCAGCCTTTTTTACCACAGGAAGGACTTTCTCGTATTTTTCTTCCAGTTTGCGGTGCAAAAAAAGCAACCTTTGAAATTCGGCAGTCCGCCGGTCATGTGCAACCTGAACAATGGAGCAAAACGATGAATGAATATTCAAAGCTAAACCAAATCCGAGTCAAGCAAAACTTAACCCGGATCTAGGTGGCTGGATATTCGAAGCTAAACCAGATCCGAGTCAAGCAAAACTTAACCCGGATCTAGGTGGCTGTATATTGGAAACTAGGCCAGATCCGAGTCAAGCAAAACTTAACCCGGATCTAGGTGGCTGGATATTCGAAGCTAAACCAGATCCGAGTCAAGCAAAACTTAACCCGGATCTAGGTGGCTGGATATTCGAAGCTAAACCAGATCCGAGTCAAGCAAAACTTAACTCGGATCTAGGTGGCTGGATATTCGAAGCTAAACCAGATCCGAGTCAAGCAAAACTTAACTCGGATCTAGGTGGCTGGATATTTGAAGCTAGGCCAGATCCAAGTCAAGCAAAACTTAACCCGGATCTAGGTGGCTGGATATTCGAAGCTAAACAAGATCCGATCCAAGCAAAACTTAACTTGGATCTAGGTGGCTGGTTATTCGAAGCTAAAACAGACCCGAGTCAAGTGAGACTAAAACCAAATATAGGTGGCTGAATGTTTCAAGATCAACTAAAACGAAAGTCAAGCAAACTTTAAGACAAATCTAGTCGGATATAAATTCGAACCCTAGAGATAAAATTAGATTAAGTAAAGCATTATTAAACTTCCAAGCATATAACAAGTTATTTCCTTGCAAGTTTCGGGGACTAGAGCGTATAGTAATATCTGGAGAATTAATCTAAACTCCGCAAAATAGCGATTACCTCATTCATCTTGTTAGTGTCAAGGATGAACTTGGCGGCTTGATCGAAACGGCCGCTAATATCGGAAAGCTGAAAGGGCTGACTGATTGGATTACCCTCAAACTGATCGTGACATTCCAATTATTGGCATATTCCACCAGCGAGCCGAGGCTGTTCCCACTAGCCGTCCGAGTTAGGACTTTACCCCGGACATGTTGTGTAACCACTGCGGCCGCAGGGCTTTTATGAAGAGCAAGCTGGGTGTCGGCAGCCGGAGTAACGGAAGCTTTGGTAGGCGCAATTCCTTTGTGCAGCACATCGGCAATACTCGGTGAGAAGAGCCGACAAGACCTTTCTGGGAAGAGGAGGCTTTGGTGGCAACAGCTTTTCTTGCTTTAGAAGAGGCATCAGCAGGAGCCGATACCTCGGTAATGGGAATGGTGTCTTTAGGAGCAGAAGGGGTCACGATCGCAGAGGGCGCCGAGATAACGACCTCTTCGGCCGGGGCTGGAGTTGCTGTAGAGACTGCGGGGGCCGATAGAGGTTCAGCAGAGGCGCTCGGATCCACAGAGGGAGCAACGGGTTTGGCGGAAAACTCGGTGGGTCGAGTAGGAACGATGTCAACGAGAGGGGTCTCAGGCATATCGTGACAAGGAGGCGACTGATTTGGAGCTGAAGGAGATGCAACGCGGGCAGGACTGGGAATCCTGATATCTTCAGCGGGCGGAGGAGACGGCTGCCGAATCATGCGGCTGGTCATACTAGGACCGCCGGGCTTAACAGAAAGTGGAGCACTGCAAGGGTAAGAAATAAAAAAGGGTGTCAGAATGAAAAGCAGAAAGAGAGAAACAAGAAATACGAACAAAAGAAACTTACACTATGACTCCAGGCATGGTCTTGCGCCTGGGAGGATTCGGAGCGGATTTCTTCATTCGTTTCTTGGGGGCCGCCTCTGAGGCACTAGCAGGAGCCCCGCGCTTCCCCGAGGTAACAGGGGGCCGGGAAGCAATAGGCTCGGCGTCGTGAACCTGACCGGCCGGATTAGCTGGGAAAGTAGAAGCCGGAAATGCATAAGAAATGGGCATTGCGGCAACTACCTCTAGAACTTGGACCTCATCCGAATCACCTTCCTCCTCGTGGGCCGAAGTCTTGCCACGAGCGCGAGCAGGAGCGAGGTCAGATTTGGGAACGAATTCTTCCGAGTCCGGCTCCCCAACGTCCGGGGTATTCCGGTCCGCAGGCCACGGGAGTGACAGAACCTCGGCATCTTCGCCCTTCTGTTCTGTGAACCTCTGTAATACAAGAAAGAGGAAAATTAGCAAAAACAGTTGCGGAAACAGTTGGAAAGCGAAGCGTTAATGATTAAGCTTACTTCGGGAGGCGGACGATCGCGGGTGAACGGTTTCAATCCCCAAGCCCAATCCTCAGGCATCTCCGTCTTGAAAATAGCTCGGACGCGCTTATAGATAAGATAGTTGTCCAGCTCCACGGTTGAAACTCGGTTAGGGTCAAGAAGACCGCTCATGTAGCACAATTTGTCAGTCCGTTTCTGGAATGGGCAGATTCGGCTACTGATAAAGGTAGCCATCAGATCTTCGCCGCATAACCCGGCACGGATCAGCTCTTTGAGCCGAATCTCAAAGGCCTCGGCCAAGGCATGACTCTTCCTCGGATTATAAGTCCAATTCACCTTAGAAGGCGGACCAATGGAGAAGGCAGGGAGCCGAATCTTGTCCTCCGCCCCTCTGTTCTTGACATAAAAGAAGGATTTGTGCCACTTCTTGCACGACTCTAACCCAGTAACACGAGGAAATACGGACTTCCTCCGAGGTGTAATGGACGCTGCCCCACATTGAGTGAGCAGTTTCTCGGAAGGGTGCAGAGACTTGTCAGGGACTACGTTAGAACGAATCTGGAAGAACTTCGACCAGACGTGCACGGACGGCCATAGGCCAAAGTATCCCTCCGAGGCGGAGATAAAAGCAGAAAGAGAAGCGATCGCATTTGCAGGGAGATGATGCGGCTGAAGGCCGAAGTAGTCGAGAAACTCTCTAGCAAAGTCGCTAAGAGGGAGACCAAAGCCGCGCGAGAAATGTGACATAAAAACTACATACTCGCCCTCCCTAATATCCGGAGAGGACTCGCTGCCGGGTAAGCGACAGGAGACCTCGGCGGGAATCCTCCGAGTTCGGATAAGCCACTCGATCTCGCGGCGTGTAACGGAGGAGCCCTGCCACGAGCCTCGCTCGGGCCCAGAGCTAGCATCGTCATCCTCTACCAGGGCACCACTAAAGGAGCTAGACATGGGTTCGCCGGAAAGATCGACGGAGGAAAGTTTGGAGCTACGAGGCCCCGTCGTGATTTTGCACAGGAACGGCGGCGGAGGAGGAGAGGAACCGCCGCACGAATACAAAATCGAGACAGAGGAATCTAGGATAAAGCCAAGGCGACGCGGCCGGAAAGAACTCATCGGCGACGACGCCGAAGCTAGCGAACGCGGACGAGGCAAACGGAGCGACACGACGGAGTCCTCGCCACGAGGGTTCTGGCGAACGCAGCGCGGAGCTGCGAGGCGAAGCGGAAGCGAGAGGAAGAAGAAGGGCGCAGGCGAACGAAAAGGGGAAAGTGAATCCCCCAGCGCCGCGCCCCACTTTATAACCTAGCCGCAAGCAAGGTAGTGGGATCGTGGGTGTGGCGGTTGGCAGCGTGGATCGTGTGTGCGGCACGACCGCACGTCGTTGAGCGGAACCACACCTAGGGCCACACGGTAGCAGAGAAGATCACGATCCCGATCAGAAACGGAGTACGAGGCGACGCGTTGACAGCACAAGTGAGTAATCAGTAGCGCCGTAAAATACTGTAGAGGAACAAAAAACTAGAGAAGTAATGATGGGGATGACACGTAGGACGAGGCGTATACGAGAAGATACGACGATACCTCGAACAAGCAGGGAGCAACTCGGAAACGATACAGGACATGTGTCATGAAACTGTTACGACCCGGCCGAGATTATCGGCGGGGCCCTACCAGCTTCGGGGACTAATGTTGGGGAGATAACCCCGGATAGGGTAAAGATGGGGACAGACGAAAGGATGTTCCCCGTCTAGTTTCCGAGTTACTGTCTGAGCCGGCCGAATCATGTAGAGGTCGGCCGAGATAGGAAAGGGCAGGACCCTCATAGTAATGACAAGACATTACCCGGCCGAGATACTTTGTAACTCGGCTGGGTTAGACCGAGTAATCTTAATACAGATGAAGGACAGGCCGAACTACGGGAGGCAGGGCCGAATAATACGAAGCTTGCAGGAGAAGGAGAAGCTGAAGTCAAACCCTAGCTGCAGGCTAGGGAGAATCTGAGCGAAGCCAAGCACTACGGACAAAGACGCAGAGCGACAGAGAGGCAGAAGAGGTCACGGAGGAGACAGTCCTGAAGCCCGAGGCGTGCAGGAGGGGCCCTCTGGAACCTTGCCATTGTTAGGGTAACAACAGGGAAAGGGAGGCGCCGAACTACTATATTGGGACAAGCATATTCCTCGAATATGCTTGCCACGTTAGCCCTAAAGGAACCCAAGGCTCTCCTTTATAAGGGGAGGCTTGGACCCTGAAGAGGGGATCGGCTCATTCTTAGTACCGTTAGGCTGGTAAAGTCCTCCCTTTCTCCTTGTATACAACTCAAGGAGCACTTGTAGCCCAAGGAAGGAGAAATAAAGATCTTTGCCTTAGTCTTCTGTGTGTAGAATCAACTACATCTTCCCTCCCAAGATCCCTCTAGCATACATTGGCCCCAAACTTTAGCCTACCCATGGCATCTGCCGTGCCACCACCACGACACTGCACCAAGTCCCTGCCCATAATCTTCATCGGACCAACGACAGCGCCAACAGCAACCAAGAAATCTTCCATCGAGTATTCTGGGCTTGCATCAGCAGGAACACCTCGGCGCACACGAGCATTAACCACCGCTCTGGAACTCACAGGCTTAGCTTCTGGAAAATGGTCTGCGCAAAAGAAAAATACATCGGTCAACAGTAAGAAAGGGAAAAAGATAACTCGGCCACGGTCAGAGGCTTACGGTGAATATAGGTCAGCATTCTCTGAAGATCTTGCGCCCAGTCACCCTTGGTTTTCTCAAAGCGAGTGATCTCCTCGCTCATCGTCCGTGTCTTAAGTTCGGCAGCCTCGAGGAGTTCTTTATCTTTTTGCAATTGTAGAGCTAGCCGATTCTTCTCCTCGGAGAACTCCTGGTCAACTTTCTCTAACTCAGACTTCTGAGAGAGCTTGAGGGACTCCACCTCGGCACGCAAGCGAATTATCTCGTCGTCTTTATCTTTCAGCTGCGCCGAGTGAGTAGCGGCTTGTTCTAAAAATGCAGCATCATATCAGGCATAGGTGTGCAATCTTGATGTGACGCTGCAAAAATTTGTAACTCGGCTTTACCAAAGCCAAAAGAGTTAAAATAAACCCAGTGCACATTTCAAATGGAGTATGTAAAGTAAAAGAGTAACTAACCTTCCAGGGCCTTGACTTTCTTCTCAAGACGGATGTTAAGATTGTTGATGTTACCTATTTACCAGCAAAGTGAGCTAACGCCTCATGTACAAAACAATAAGAGCTTTAGGGATAATGCAAAAGTTTGTTGACTTACCAGCTTTCTTCACCACAAGAATAACCTTCTCATACTTATCTTGCAATTTTTTATGCGCAAAAAGCAGCCTTTGAATTGCCAGTCCACGGTCATGCGCAACCTAAGCAACAAAACAAATAGCAATAAGATATTCGAGCCTAAGACAGATCCAAGTCAAGCAAAACTTAATTCGGATCTAGGTGGCTGGATATTCGAACCTAAGACAGATCCGAATCAAGCAAATCTTAATTCGGATCTAGGTGGCTAGATATTCGAACCTAAGACAGATCCGAATCAAGCAAAACTTAATTCGGATCTAGGTGGCTGGATATTCGAACATAAGACAGATCCGAATCAAGCAAAACTTTATTTTGATCTAGGTGGCTAGATATTCGAACCTAAGACAGATCCGAATCAAGCAAAGCTTAACTCGGATCTAGGTGGCTGGATATTCGACACTCAGGCAGATCCAAATCAAGCAAAGCTTGATTCGGATCTAGGTGGATAGATATTCGAACACTAAGACTAAACTAAACCAAGCAAAGCCTAATAAAACTTCCAAACGAATAACAAATTATTCGGTTGCAAGCTTCGGGGACTAGAGTGTATATAGTATCATTCGAAGGATTAATCGAACGTCAATAAAAAACAATTACCTCGTTCATCTTGTCGCTATCAAGAACGATCTTAGCAGCCAGATGTAGGCGACTGCTGATGTTGGAGAGTTGAAAAGGCTGGCTGCTCGGATTGCCCTCGAGCTGGTCAGCGGCATTCCCATTGTTGGCATACTCAACCAACGAGCCGAGGCTGTTCCCACTCTCTGTACGAGTCAGGAATTTACCTCGGACGTGTTGCGTAGCCACCGCCGCCACATGACTCTTGTGAAGAGCGAGCTGTGTATCGGCAGCCGGGGTAACAATGGTCTTGGCAGAAGTAACCCCTTTGCGCAGCACATCGGAAATGGTAGGCTGAGAAGAGCCGGCAAGACCTTTCTGAGATGAGGGAGGCTTGGTGACGACGACCTTTCTTGCTTTAGAAGAGGCGTCGGCAGGAGCCGGTACCTCGGCATTTGGAGTGGCATCTTTGGGAGCCGGAGGGATTACGGTTCCAGAGGGCGCCGAGATATTGGTATCCTCGGCTGGAGTCGGAGTCGCAGTAAAGATTGTGGGGGTCGAAGGGATCTCAGCAGAAACGTCGGGATTCACGGAGGAGGCAGCAGGATCAGTGGAAATATCTACTGGCCGAGTTGTATCGGCATCAACAGGAGAGACATCAGGCGCATCCGGGCGAGGTGGCGTCTGATTCGGAGCGGGAGGAGAATCAATGCGAGCAGGACTCGGAACTCTGGTATCCTCAGGAGGCGGAGGAGAAGGCGGCCGAGTCGTATGACTCATCATGCTAGGACCGCTAGGCTTAACAGAAAGAGGAGCCCTGGAAAGACAAAAAAGATCAGGTCAAAAGGCAGAAAGAGAGAAACAAGAAATACAAACAAAAAGCAACTCACCCAGTAACCCCGGGCATAGTTTTGCGCTTCGGAGGGTGCTGGGCTGACTTCTTCATTCGTTTCTTGGGAGCTGCTTCTGAGGCACCAGCTGGAGCGCTACGTTTCCCTGAGGTAACAGGAGGCCGGGAGGCGAGAGGCTCGGCGTTGTGAACCTGACCGGCCAGATTAGCTGAGAAAGTAGAGGCCGGAAATGCATAAGAAATTGGCATTGCGGCAACTACCTCAAGAACTTGGACCTCTTCCGAATCACCTTCCTCCTCGTGGGCCGGGGTTTTGCCACGGGCTCGAGCCGGAGCAAGGTCTGACTTGGGAACGAATTCCTCCGAGTCTGACTCCCCGCTGTCCGGAGTGTTCCGATCCACGGGCCACGGGAGAGACAGAACCTCGGCATCCTCAGTCTTCTGCTCCTCGAACCTCTACAGGAAAAGAAAGAGAGAAATTAACAAGAGAAATCACAAATGCGATTAAAAGGTAAGACACAACAACGAGAACTTACTCTGGGAGGGGGATGCTCGCGCGTGAACGGCTTCAGTCCCCAGGCCGGCCTCCTCCGCATCTCGCCTTTTAAAGATAGCCTGACCGCTTGAAGATAAGGTAATTATCCATCTCCACCGTTGAGACTCGGTTGGGATCAAGAGGACCGCTCATATAGCAGAGCTTATGCGTGCGCTGGAATGTGCAGATCCATGGCCGAAGGTAGTCATCAGATCCTCGCCGCGTAGCCCGGAGCGGATCAGTTCCTTCAGCCGAATCTCAAAGGCCTCGGCCATAGCATGACTCTTCCTTGGATTATAAGTCCAATTCTTCTTGGAAGGGGGGCCAATGGAAAAAGCAGGGAGCCGAATCCTGTCCTCCTTCCCAGAATTCTTGACATAAAAGAACGATTTATGCCATTTATTGCATGACTCTAGGCCGGCGACACGAGGGAACTCGGATTTTCTCCGAGGTGTGATTGACGCAGCTCCGCATTGGGTGAGCAACTTCTCGGAGGGTTGAAGAGATTTGTCTGGGACGACATTAGATCGGATCTGAAAGAACTTCGACCAAACGTGCACAGACGGCCATAGGCTGAAGTATCCCTCCGAGGCAGAGATGAAGGCAGAAAGAGAGGCAATGGCATTAGCCGGAAGATGATGCGGCTGCAGGCCGAAGTAATCGAGGAACTCCCTAGCGAAATCGCTGAGGTGGAGACCAAACCCGCGAGCGAAGTGTGACATGAAGACGACGTACTCGCCCTCCTTGAGAACTGGAGAGGATTCACTGCCGGGTAAGCGACAGGCTACCTCGGCAGGAATCCGACGAGTTCGGATTAACCACTCGATCTCTCGGCGGGTGACGGAAGAGCCCTGCCAGGAGCCCTGCTCGGGCCCAGACGCTGCATCGTTATCCTCAATAAGCGCGCCGCTAACAGAGCTCGACATAGGGTCGCCGAAAGAATCTATGGAGGATGAACTAGCGGCGGAGCGGAGCCTAGAACTGCAAGGCCCCGTCATGATTCTACGCGAAAATGGCAGCGGAGCGGAGAAACAACCGCCGCGGGAAATCTAAAAGAGAAGCAGATGCGTCTAGAGGACGAGCAACGCAGTCAGACCAGAAACACTCACCGGCGACGGCACCGGAGGAAGTACACGGAGACGAGGTCGACGGAGCAGAGCGATTGGAGCCTTGCCGTCGAGGATTCCGATGGGTGCACGGCGGCGGGAGCACGAACGGGCGTGGAAGCGAAAGGAGGAAGAAGGGCAACATGAAGCAGAGGAGGAAAGTAAAAAATCTCCCAGCCCCGTGCCCCTCTTTATAACCATGCGGCCGGAATGGTAGTGGGATCGTGTGTGCGCACGTTAAATGTGTAGATCGTGTGTGCGGCGTAACCGCACGCCCCTGAGTGGAACCGCACCAACGACCACACGATGCAAGAGAGGATTATGATCCCTGACGGAAACGATGCGCTGTGGCGCATAGCGCGACAGCGCAGAATTATCAGTAGCTGTCAAAGGCAATCAGAGAGGAACAAAAAACTAGAGAAACAATGATGAGCATGACACGTAGGATGAGGTGTACGCGAGAAGATGCGCAGATACCTCGGACGAGGGGAAAATAACTCAGAAACAAGGAGAAACGAATATTGTGAAACTGATAAGGCCCGGCCGAGGTTATAGGCAGGACCATACCAGCTTCGGGGACTAATGTTGGGGGGGGTGACCCTGGATAGGGTAAGGACGGGGAAAGACGAAAGGAAGTTCCCCGTCTAGTTTCCGAGTTACAGTCTTAATCGGCTGAGTCTTGTAAAGGTTGGCCGAGGTATGCAAGAGAAGGACCCTTATGAGAAGAGCAAGGCGTTACCCGGCCGACATACGGTGTAAGTCGGCCGGGTCAGCCCGAATAATATAATTGCAGGTAACGGCCAAGCCGGGTTAAGCGAGACAGGGCCGAATAACATGAAGCTTGCAGGAGAAGGAGCCTATAGTCAAACTCTAGTCACGGGCTAGGAAGAATCTGAGCAGAGCCAAGCACAAAGGACAAGGCGCAGAGGGACAGGGGGGCAGAAGGAGGTCACGGAGGTGACAATCCTGGAGCCCGAGGTGTGCAGGTGGGGTTCTCTAGAACCTTGCCGTCATTAGAAGGGCGACACAGAAAGGAGGCCGCCGAATTACTATATTGGGACAAGCATATTCTTCGAATATGCTTGCCACGTTAGCCCTAGAGGAGCCAAGGCTCCCCTTTATAAGGAGAGGCTTGGACTCTGAGAAGGGCATCAACTCATTTAGTACCGTTAGGCTGGTAAAGTTCTTCTTATCCACTTGTATACAGCTCAAGGAGCACCTGAAGCCCAAGAAAGAAGAAATAAAGATCTTTACATTAGTCTTATGTGTGTAGAAATAACTACATCTTCCCTCCCCAGATCCCTCTAGCATCCATTGGCCCCATACTTTAGCCTACCCATGGCATCTGCCGTGCCACCACCACGACATGCCGCCTAGACAAGCCGGCATCTCCGCCTTGGCCGGCATGCTTCTCTCGAGCAAGTTTGGTGGTAACCGGCCGTCCTTACGTGCTTACCCAGAGGGGCTTATTCATCGCCGCGTCCGCGGTGGCGTACTAGTCGGCGACAGTCATCAGCTCTACCATGGTCTTGGGCTTGTCGCAGAGCAGTCGGTGATGCAGCATCGTTCCCTCACGGCACCCTTCGGTGAAGAAACTGATTGCCTGGTTCTCCACCACCCCTTCACAGGAGTTGTGCATCTCGGTCCAACGGGCGAGGTACGTGC
This sequence comes from Avena insularis, assembly GCA_023614405.1. Lineage (NCBI taxonomy): Eukaryota > Viridiplantae > Streptophyta > Magnoliopsida > Poales > Poaceae > Avena > Avena insularis. The sequence continues at coordinate 39,384,880 of CM042691.1, read as the reverse complement.
GATCCGACTCGCGGTCTCCCTGGACGCATAGAGAAAGATCACGGGGCCTGCCTAGGCGCTTGTATGTGCCGTTGAAGTTCCAGATGAAGACTTTCTCGAAGTCCGGCCAGGCATTGATGTTGTTGGGCGCGAGGCTGTTGAGCTAGGTCCTTGCCGAGCCGGTCAGCATGAGCGGGATGTAGCGAACCACCACGCGCTTGTTGCCGTGGGCGATTCCGACTGCGGTGACGTAGTCGGTCAGCCAGTCCTCCAGCTTCATGCTGCTGGCATACTTGGGGGTGTCTCGTGGCATGGAGAACTTGTCAGGGAAAGGATCCTTCCGGATGCGCGGCCTGAAGCACACAGGGCCGGTTGCATCCTCCTCCTCGGTGAGGCGAGCCTCCATTAGGAGGTCGATGCGATTGCGCGCATCTGGCTCAACCGGATTGGGCGCTCCCACCCGGCTAGCAAGGAGGGGATGGGGGAGGGGGTGGAGGTGGGTTCTGGCCAGCCGGTTGCGGGTGGCTCGTGGCGCTTTGCTCGTTGTGAGGTTGGCTGCTGCCAGACTGGCGACGCTTGGAGCGCGGGGGTTGCTGTCTCGGAGATGCGGAGCACTCGGTCTGGCAGGTCCTCCATGACTGTTTCCAGCCGGGCAATTCCCGCGGGAACCGGCTTCTGCCTCGGCCGCGATCCGAGCGGCCTCAGCCTGCTCGTCAGCTACGCACAGCAGGTGCTGCACTCGCTGGAACTGGCGTAGCATTTCCTCCCCTCCATGTGAGGTAGGTCTTCCGCGACGGCTCGTGCCGCCCGGACATTCTTGACCGCGGTGTCATACACGGGCGGTGGGAAGTACTTGCGGGAAGCCGGCTCGAGATCATGCTCGAAGCGGGCGCCCAGCTCTCCCCCGCGGCGCTGCACGGAGCCAAGTCGGCAATGATCTTCGTTAGCCGGGGTGAGGCCATGGGCGCGGTGATATTCGCGGATGTTGCTCTCCATCCGGTACTTGGTGGAGGCCAGGCCCTGGGCCTGCTGAAGCAGACGCTCACGCGTCACCTCGATCTTGGCCATAGATTCCTCTGGGTTGTCCCCGGGGTGCACCGGATCGAGGAGTTCCTCGATAACCTCGTCCACCACGCCCTTCCCGCGCACCGGAGTGGACGTGCCGCCTAAGTCGCTGCCGCGCTCGAGAGGAGGACGGCCCCCATGGCTGGAGCTGACCATCATCACCTCCATGGTGCGAGACGCGACGAGCGTGTTGCCGGCTGAGGACAACGGCTCGGTGAAGGAGACGATCTCCCGAGGGAAACCCTCCGGCACGGTGGCGACGTAGACGGGCAGGTCACCGAACAGCAGGACAGAACCGCCAGCCGGGAAACTAGCACCGGCGAAGCAGCACGCGTTGTCGATAACGCTGTCGAACTTTCCCAACGTGAGAACGAGGCCGGAGGCCACGCGCTCTCTGGATGAAGTACGGAATCCCGTGCAGAATGTAACTCCGGTCGCCGCCATCTGTGCCCCATGGTGGGCGCCAACTATCGTTGTTATGGAAACGGCAGAGCCTAAGGAGGCTAGATAGAGGTGTGGGAGCGAGTAGGGAAGCGAGCGACGGTGTCCGCGGGCGGGATTGGATACAAGCAAGCGTCGGGGACACAAGAAGTACCTAGGTTCGGAGTCCTCGGAGTGAGGTAAAGCTCCTACTCCTGCCGATCTGACTATGAGGATGAACACAAGTGGCTACAAGGCTCCTCGAGCTGTATCGGGTCTAGCTAGTAGTGAGAGAGAGTCCAACCCTTGCTAAGTTGCCCCTGCCGCCCCTTATATAGGCCGAGGCGGTGTGGACAATGGCCTGGCCGACTGGCGGGTCCCACAGGCGGGCCCCAGCCGGCTAGGTCATCTACAGTGGTCGGCATGGAGGGCGTGTACCCACAGTTAAGCCCATGCCGCCACGCCATCTATAGTGGCCGCCGTGTGAGTAGTTACGCACAGTACCACCTACTGTCCACTGTTACAACCGTCATCGGTAAAGTCGTCGGTATGGGCCGAGTGTCTGAGTCTCCTTTCTATCTTGTCCATCGTCCTGCGCACTGTGCTCTGCGTCATCTTGTACCTTGCCTGTCTTGAGTGACCGGCTAGGGTGGCCTAGCCGGCTGATCTGCCTGGACCGGGTGGTTGGTTCCATACGGCTAGCTTTCTACCCTTGCTTGTCTCATTCGGCTGATGGTTCTACCGGTTCGCTCTTGGCCCGTCTTGCTCTATCCGGCTGGCATGGTCCAGCCGGCTAGCTGCCTTGGGTGATGGTTTTTATCCGGTTGACTGGTTCGCCAGCTTGGCCTTCGTCTGGCCTTCCTTCTGGTCTGTCTTTGAATTTCTTACGTCCGGCTGCCCAGCGGACTAACATGTTGTGCCGCTTTGTATCTTGTCCGGTTAGGCTACCGAGGGTGATGCCCCCGACAATCTGCAACAACAAACTCAATCTAAATGAAATGTGGTATCTAACCGTGGATTATGGCACTTAGACACAAGAACCTCCACGGTAGGGAAAATTGCAACATTGCACCACACTACTGTATATTAGTGTGTCGTCTTACCATTAGTGGGGCAATGACCGCGGTCGTGAATCTTGTTCAAAAAGGGGTATCATGTCTGAATATAATGTCCATTCTTATTCATAGGTTATGACATTTGGATAAACAAACTCATCGATACATGCAATTCAATATGTTATCGGAGCAAAGAGATCCCAAGTTCGAATAGTCCAACGCACTATTACTAAAGAAGAATAGTTGCGGCCCACGTAGTTCCCACGTGCAAGATCTAGAAGACTCGTGAGAGGGGAGCGGTGAAGAACTAGTGTCGGTCCTTGTTCGTCCCCTTGAATTTTCGGACGACGAGTTGGCTGACGCACGCGCCTCCAATTTAATAAATAAGGAAAATGATCCCATCATCCGGGGATCCCGGGATCCCATCGTCCGGGTTATCCAGCGATAGCGCGGATGCGTCCACGCGAAGAGACGAGCCCAACTTTTATCATATCTCTTTCCAAAATTTCTCCTCCAACCTTTATCTTATCTCTTCCCAAAATTTCTCCTCCACACATCGCTCCCAATCGCGAGTTGTCTCCACCGCAGCTCGCTTGCCGACGGCTACGCCTCCATGGAAACGCTCGCGCCGCCGCATGGGACCTCTCCCTTCATCCTCAACTTCCTTGAACTCGTCGGTCTCCCTCTCCATAAGCACGAGCGCGCTGCCCCACGGGAACGATCGCTACGGCCGACCTCCATCTACATCTCTGCATCGATGTTCGCGTCGGCCATGGCCGGCGGCGCGGCCTCTGCCTCGGTTCCTCTCCTTAACTACAACCTCCATTCATCTCCATCTGGGCCGACATGGCCTCGCCCCACTGCTGCTGCCAGGACGACGAGGCTCTCCTCTGACAGGGGCCTCGCAGGAAGCCGTCCGGCTGCTTCCTCTCTCACACCTCCGGCGAGGACACTCATATGCACGCTACCTACTGCGACGGATTTTTGCTGCCGACAACGAGTGAATTTGCTATCGAAGGCTTTGATTGTTGCTATCAAGGCTTCTGGATTTTGCTACTCTGGATTTTTGCATTTTAGAGAATTGCTGGGAGGTAATTTGCTACATTGATACATTTTTTTGCTATCTCTATTTTTTTTTGCTACAATACCATAAAAATTTTGCTACATGTTTTTCGACAAGGTTTTCCGACGATGTCTCTGGCAAAATAGGTTTTTTGCTACATTAGAATAACTTTGTTGCTACAACCGTCTTGTGATTTTGCTACAACAGTGTCAACTATTTGCTACAAGATCTCCAGCGAGAATCACCAGCGAGTTTTTCCGACGATGTCTCCGACAAAGTCGGTTTTGCTACATTAGCACAATTTTTTTGCTGCATGGTCTCCGACGAGGTCTGCGGCGAGACGTTCTATTTCTAAAACGAACCGTTTTTTTTTGCTTCGAAAACAAAAGCGGGAACATATGTAGCAAAAGCGAGACGTTTTGCAACAAAAACGGGATCTGTGGAGAAAAAACAGGACACGTGTCAAGCAACGGACCAGGACGCTCAGCATCTTCCATAAATAAAGCTTGCTTGCTAATAGCGCGAGTTTCTACCGCATCACCATTGGCTATGTGCAACATATGAGCGCTGGTTTTTGCGTGTAAGGTTACAAGTAGATCGCGCGAGGATTGACCGACCCGTCCTCCTTTATTTGCTTGATAAGTCCTTTCATAACATGTACTGTCTTTGGTTAGAGATGGTATGTTCAATGAAGTTGGCTGAAAATGCATGGGTCAACCGGTTGATCATGCTCGTTGCGTACGTTTGCCCAGTCTTTCACCTCCACTTGTGTGTATCTCAGCCACAAAACACTTGCTCTAATTCTAGTACCCCTCCGGCTCATATTAGTTGGTTTAAATTTCTCTAGATACAAATGTATCAAGACAAGTTTTAGTACTAAATACATTATCAGATAAATTATAGTCAACTAATGTGTGCATAGGAGTATTTCAAAGATCTCAAACTCTCGACGCCAACAACTTGGGCAACCTGAAAACGACGAACCGAAAAAGGGACAATCTTTGCATCTGTATCTGGAGGTGGAACCAAACTGGTGTGCTCGGGAGAGGATATGTGCTGACATGGAAGTTGTCCCCTTGATTTTTGCACAGTGACCGGGACGCCTACGTACAGGTGCGGTGCACCGAGTGGAGTGATGGTATGCTGCCAAGTTTTAATTTATTCCCTTGGGCGATGGCGATGGCACAGCGATTCGACACTTACCTAACCTTTGTGTACCCACTGTCCAATCGTGCTCACTCGGAGTTTGGAAGTATCTTCTCTTCTTTTTTCTTCTCTGCTGTGCGCTTGCACGTGTGATCTTGGCACCTTGGGAAGTGGCACAGCATCTGGACAAGTGTGCGCAGGATTGTTGGTCAATTAATGGTGGAGTATATCAGATTGGTGAAACCGTGTGGCGACACGCATGCCTTCCCTCCTGGTTCCCGCGGGTGCAGTTTTTGCTTAAGTTGCTCTATGTCAATTCATGAGAGATACTCCTGCTGCGCCGACAGAAAAAGAGAAAACCAGGAATTACTCATGCGCCATTTAATGCAACCATTGGCAAAGGCTTTATAAAATTAGAGAACCTATAACTTATTTAGGAAACTAGGAAGATACCACACTAACTTTAATGGCAGTGTACAACACCAGGACTCGGTTCGCCATTTCAGAAAAAGGTAACACAAACCATATACTGTATGATCAACAACTACCTTGTTTTGACAAGAAGAGCATATATTAATATCGATTCCCTGGTTCCCGTTTGGCGACACGCATATGCGTTCCCTGGTTCCCGGTGCAGTTTTGCTCAAGTTGTTGATCTTTGTCAATTCATGAGAGGTACTCCTGCTGCGCCGACAGAAAAAGAGAAAAGCATGAATTGCTCATGCTTCATCATGCGCCATATACACCAGAACTGTAAATAAAATAACTCTTTTTTAGGAAACTAAGAAGATTTCTACTGATAGTAGTAACACTAACCTTAATGAGAGGAGTTATTAGCATAAAATCATCACATATCCGCGAAATGTTCGAATAACCATCAATTTTTGAAAAAAAAAATCACAAAATATGGTCACTTTTCTGCAATTTTTTTACAATTCACACTAAAATCTAATTAAGAGCGAATTGGCACCATTTTTGACTAGTGGGACCCACTTGTCAGGGACGATTTGCTGAGTTAGACTGGGTCCCACCTGTCAGGCCATTTAAAAAGACAAAGAAAATATAATAACTCAAAAAATAAAAAGAATTAGGAATAAAAATAAGTGGGAGGCAGGCCACGTCCGCCGCCACCGGACGCCGACGAGGCACCACCTCTTCGATGAACTCTGGTCGGGGCGAGGCGGCAGGGTGGCACTGGCTGGGGCTAGGACGGGCCGGGGCGGGTGGCGGCGCTGGCCGGAGCGCGTAGGCGTGGTGCTGGACAGGGATGGGATGGACCGGGGCAGAGTCGGGCAGGGAGGCGCTGGCCTGGGCGTGGCTCTGTGGCGCCGGTGCTCGTCGGGGCGGCACCGGCGCTGGCGGGGACAGGGTGGCTTGTGGCGGCGTTGGCCGGGCTGGAGCGTGGTCAGGGTGGGGAGACGCTAGCCTAGGCACGAAGGCGCGGCGTCGGTGCTGGTCGGGGGCGGCGCCGATGCTGGTCGGGCAATAGGGCTGGCGGGGTGGCGCGGTACGGGCGGCGGCAGCGGTGTACGGGCGGTGGTGCTCTCTTTTTTTCTAGTTTTTTCTTTTATTTAATTTTTTGTCTTTTTAATTGGCCTGGCTGGTGGGACCCGGTCTAACTCAGCAAATTGTCTTGACAAGTGGATTTCTGTAACATCCCAGCATTTAGGAACCTAATGAAGGGTAGATTTAGGATTATGTATTGTTGCATGCATCTATTTGTGAAAAGGTAGGCAAAATTTTCGCCAAATAAAATCTTAAGTGATCAATGTTTCTTTCTTACTTTAAGATTAGGTTTAGACTTAAAGAAGGATTGTTATAAACTTTGATGTGATCTTAAAATAATTATATGTGTTTTGAAACGGGTTTGAATTTAAAAAATTAAGTGTTTGAATAATAATTTAAATAATTTAGATATAAGATTTGAATCTTAAATTAATTAAGATATAGGTAGTAAAACTTAAATCTCAAAACAATAGAAATTATGAAATTCACTTTCATATTATAAAGACATAAACAAGTTACAACAGAATAAAGAATAAGAATATTCTTTATTAATAATAATATAATCTTTATTACAATTGAATAAAATAAAGATTACAAGAATTATAAAAGAAAATTACAAAGGACTAAGAAAATTACATCTACTAACTATCCTATATCTAAAACCTATACTAAATATTCATCTTTATCTTTGAACCTGCAAAACAAAGATTAAACAGAAATAAAACCAGATTAGTGTTAGTACATATTTCTCTCAGATATGTTAGTGAGGTGCACTTGACAATCTCATCATTGAGAAATGTTAAAGAGGGGCAAGGTTCACCAAATATAAAAGATTTCATCTTTCATAAATTCACGGCCAGAAGGCAAATGACAGCCAAAAAGGAACCAATTCACCAGCCAAGGTAAAAGTAGATTGGTAATAGTAAGTTCAAATTTTCTGAACCTATCCATATGTGCATAGCAGGCACACAGGCTGCACACACACAACATGCAAAAGGGTGAGCTGTCGACCTCACAAGCACAGCCAGCATAACAAAACCACAACACAGCCGTGGGGAAGCACCTCAGTGCATCACTACACCACACCACACTACACCACACCACAGCACAACACAGCCAGGGTGAACAACAAGTAAACCAAGAACATCAGTCAAACCAACCACCCAGATTAACCCAAACATCACCAGGATGGTGACATAAGGAGGAGGATGAATCAGGTGGACAACAAGGCCAAGCCCAGGAGCTAGGAGGAGTAGGCTAGCTCCATATCAAGCACAGGAGTCCAGCAAAACCAGATCAAGATCATCACCAACTTACTCCACAAATATTAGTTTTTGTGGTGAGTTTCATAAAACCTTCACATGATCTAATCATCTTATTCAGAGAAAGCATGTGTTGTTTTATAAAACAAACTCTCTGAAAGCACCCAAGTGGGGTGAATCCATCATAGGGATTTCTTTTAAGTTCTAAAGGCAAACCACAAAATACCAAGATCCAACCAGAGCTCAGAGCAACATCCTTGCTCTGGTTGTCAAATTATATTCTACAATTCAATCATACATATACCTATGATCTATTTCTAGGCACATCCCTAAAAGAAGGGTAGCACCTTAGAAGCAAATCTTTGGATCCATAGATTGATCAAGCTCACTATAAATTTTTCCAAGCTTTGATTCAATAAGAATAGCTAGTACCACTACCAGGACTATCTAGATGAAACAATTAGATAAAATTTGAATCCTCCCTGCACCAACATCATTGGTCTTAGGGAATTCAGATAAGAGCATCTATATTTATCTTTCAAAGCCAAGATGGTATTAAGTATAAACTAACCAAATCCATGGTTTAGAATCAAACTTGTGTGCCATACATGATGGTGTCACAATAACAATCCAATATGAATCAGAAAAAGCAGTAAATCATCATAGATTCAGAAAATTAACTAACTAATCATTTTCCTGTTAAAAACAGGAATCATAATGATGATCTCAAACCACATGTTAATTTCCAATCTAACAGCACTAAGACAGTAGTTGTATCTTATCATAATCATGACCATGAATCAAATAAACAGTGGAAAGCTATTAGATTATTAGCTTGACCAAGCATGTTTCCCAAACAAAAATATCATCTGAATCAGATGCAATCTAAGCATCAAATCATTTAGTAAGCCACCAGAAACATCATTGATCAATTTAAGCAACAAGCCTCATGCCAATAAGCATTTAACATGTGTACAGACCATCCAAACATGAATCAATTCATCTAGTACATGAACAAGCACTTAGCAGGAACCCTAAATGGATGATCATCTTAAGATGAAAGCATAGAGCTGTGAGAGAACACTACCGGCCTAGCATTGAACCAGCAAATACAGAGAGCACCGGGAGAGAAGAATCAAACTCACCATAGGTCCTCGCTGAAGGATAGAAGAGGAAGCAGAGGTAGGCGACCATGGCGGCCGCACGGGGGCACCAATGAAGGCTTCAAGACGCGCCACGACAATGACCCTGATCACGCTTGGAGGTGCAGAGCATCACCTCAACACACGACGACCACGGCCGCACTTGAATCCATACCAATCCCCAAACCCTAGGGTTCGGAACGGCATCGATCCATCGCAGGAGAGCCCTAGGCTCGAATCCAATTGGATAGAATGAGCGGGCGTCGTTGACAACCCCCTAATGCACCATGACGACGACCAGAACGGCCGACGGCGGCGGGAATCACCGGTGGCGGCATCGCCGGCCACAGGGTCGGGGTCAGAGGAGGAGAAGAGGAACTCACGAGAGAGAGAGGCAGTGAGGAGTGGGCCGAGCCGGGCCAGACCCTTCGGGTGGCTCTTTTGTCTAGTACTAGTGGGCCAACAGGGCCCAATAAGAATAACCATCCCAAGTTGTTTAATAAACGATTTTGATCAATTGGAAAAGACCAAAATACCCCTGACCTCAATAAAATTCTAGAAAATAAAATAAAAGTCCAAAAATTATAAATAAAATATTTTTGGATTCACAATAATCCACTTTGTCCAAATAAAATAAGATATAAAATCTTAGACATTTAAGATTTTATAAGAATTTTGTAATTTATATATTCTTTAGAGAATTTTATAAAATTATTGAAAGGCGATAAAAATAAATAAAAATAACTTTCATTATACATTAATAATATAGTATTTTTGAAAAATACTAAATAAATATTTAGTAATAAATTTAATGTATAATTGATAATTCCTAAAAGGATTATTAAATCAATAAAAATCAAATAAAAGGGAAATAAAATAAAATAATTCAATATATGTTATAAAATATTAAAAAGTAATATTTATAAATCCTTTATTACTAAAAAGGAACTTTTGGGGGTAAATACATATAAAATTAAATAATGCATTACATTACTTGCATAATCATTTTGCTTCTTTAAATATTGTCCTTACCGGGCAATAATGATGTTTTTGTAGAACTAGAAGCTCAAGGTCCAGTGCAAGCATCAGACTTCACTACCTTGCCATCACAAGGCAAGTTCATCACTTGCTCATGTCCTTTGAAGTCTTTATCAAAGTATTTGCAAATTGTGTGTTATCATATATGCTATAAAAGAAAGAAAATATTATTTTCCCAAATAAAGAAATTATAGATATCATCCTAAGTGGTGATATGATGGAGCAATAGAACTTAGAGTTCTAATTGCAACAATGATGATCAAGTAGGGACTGAATAACCCCTGACATCAATGATTCTAGCGTCGTATATTATGCGTTAGCCATGAGATTTGGAATGGGACAGAGAAGTCAACTATATCTTCTTCCTCTCGCATGAAGCCGGATGTGCAGGTCGTGGCTGTTATCCTCGTAGCATGCATATTAATTGGTAATTCGTAGAGGATATGCAGCATATGGGTGGGAACCCTCAACGTCCCACGATAGTTCTGGCATCTAACGGTTTGTACAAACCATTGCCGTAATTCATTATGTGGGCATGGTGTACACCAAGGAGGCATGCGGGGTCGCGAAGGGGGCAGTGATTGGCTTGGACCAACTACTGGGCCCCACATCATGGAATTGTGGACGGGAAGGTACGCCCGGTTGTGCAACAAGGAGTTGATCTCTCATGGGTAAAGTAACACACCTCTGCAGAGTGTAAGAACTGTAACTTGTTACTCCCTATTCTGGGAAGGAGCTACGAACGCAGCAGGAAAGGAACTCCATGAAAGTTCTAGTAAACCTGTGAAGGCTGATTGTCATAGTCTTTTAGAATAAAATCAATCTTTGAAGAAAGATTTACAAAAACTGCATAGTGCCAAGGATTTATAATCCGAGGTGGTAGTTAGAGCATCAAACTTCCCACCTTGCATATAATGAACTTGTTGGGTAACGCTGTTACTCATTCTTTCCTTTGATCCCTTGCTTAGACTCTGAGGATTTTGAAGACGTGCCAATGTATGCAGCCGAATGCCAAGAAGACGTGTTCTACGAGGAACCTGATCTATCCGAAGGAGTTGAAGGCGTGGACTACGAGATCCGCTACGGTGTCGATGAGAACGAGTCCACTTAAGGGTTTAATTAGTAGTAACTAACGGAGCCGAGCAGCATGAACTCTATAAAATAAGCTGTTGAGCCCCACTCCTAGTCGGAGTTGTTACTTTTAAAATTTCCGCTGAACATCTTATATTTTGGTTTGTAAGTTGAATCTTTTAGAAGTCTTGAACTTTCGGTATTGTAATAATAATAATATGTGTACCTTTGTAATATGGACCCGCAATGTTTCTATTGTACCACTCTGAGGGATGTGATATTTACGGAACGGTGTTCTGTGGATGTCATGTCAATGACTATAGTGTACTACACATGCAGTGGTATGCTGGGTCACCGCAATTTCACTAGTTAGAAACGGTGTCAATTCGCTTTTAATTGGGTTTTAGTGTGAATTGCCAAAAACTTACAGAAAATGGTCACATTTTACTATTTTTGAAGAAGGGGTAGTTATTCAAACATTTCGCAAATATTTGGTGGTTTTTTTGCTAATAAGTCTTAATAAGAGTGCAACACTCGATGCAGATCCAGGACTCCGTTCACCATTTCAAAAAAGATATTAGTTGATCAACACTTACCTGGTTCATCTGTCCACAGACCACGAACTAGTTGTCCTCTGGTCAGGTGGGCGTGTATATAGGACGTCAATTTTTCCCCTCTTCTCGCACGAATTGAGAGGCACCACTTGAGAGCTTCCTCCTCGAGACCGGGCCCCTCCCATGGCGTCCTTGCCGGAATAGCCGGTGAGTGGTTGCCGGGAGTCGGCACCAGAGTAGCTAGGGTAGTTAGGTGTCGTTCTGGCCTTCTGCCAGGTTTTGGCTCCATGCCCGTTAGTCGAAGAAAGATGCGAGATTTGGCCGCCCAGATCCTGCAGTTAGGGTTCCATCATCGCCGGTGGCTGCTCCAGTGGTCGGAGCAGAGCGGGTGGAGAGGGAGCGTTGCTTCCCCAAATAATTTAGAGGCGGCTTGTTTCCTTTCGCACTGGGCGATCCTGGCGCTGCTGGTTATCCTGTCCGGCCGTGGCGGCGGGGGGGGGGGGGAGATCTGCGGCGACGAGGCATTCGGATTGGTGGTGCCTCTCCCGGCCGGCCGTGGTGGCGAGGAGGAGGTGGTCTGCTATTCGACAATCGCCGGTCTGGATTGGAAGCAGTGTATCCGTATTTTGCTTTTAGGTGCTATCGATCTGGAAGATTCGAAGCCAGACATGGTTATACCCTACGGGTACATGACCTTAGCATACCTAGTCCAGCCAAAGAAAGGCCCACGAGAATATGCGCCAGCCCATGAAGACTTTCGGGTGGCCCGGGCCCATGACGCCTTCGGATCCTTGGAGAGCAAGACTAGAATAGATAGAATATTCAAATGGGCTAACCCTAAAACCTGTAACCGACTCGATCCATGCCTGGGACCTGCCTAACTCTATATAAAGGCTAGGAGGGTACGACGAGGAGGCACTTCGCATACCACCATATACACACCTCCACGCCAGATTACATCTGCGCACCCCTGTACTTTTCGGTTCCGCCGTAATCAAGAGCAGACAAGCAGGAGTAGGGTTTTCCCTCTGGGGCCTGAACCTGGGTAAATATCGTATCCCCTGGTTGCTTGTCTGTTAACCGTTCCACGATCTCCAGCATCCCCATCTTCTCCAAAACCCAAGTCCATAACAATGGGCATTGACGAGATTAAACCTCGTCAATTGGCGCCGTCTGTGGGAACTGGGGGTGCTGATTGTGCGATCGTGACGGTCCCGACCAAAGCGATCTGCAACTCCGCGGCGACGGAGAGCCATCTCCTCTTTGGCGCTTTCGACTTCACCGCCCACTCGCCAACCACCCTGAAGGACTTCGAGCCCGTTGGTGACGGACTCGAGATCCTGTTCGGGAGCTTCTGCTTCCAGGTGGGGCAGACCGACACTCTCCGTCTCCCAGAGAGGATGCCTCTGCCATTGATCAGGCCCTCTTCGTGGGCTCCACACCCCGTGCTACGCACCTCGCCATTGACAGATGAGTCCTATGATAGCAACTGCTGCAACTCAGATCTGTGCGATCCACCATCGGAGGAAGGGACCTACGATTCCGGATCCGAAAGCTGCAGTAGCAGCAATCCGATCTACGAGTGCTACCAATGCGCCGTGGTCATCCAGAGTGATGCGGAACAGCACGCACCCAACCCGCCGCCTAACCCGTAGGGTAGGAACGGCGAGAACAGGAGAAACCAGTCCCCCCGCCCAACGATGAAGACACCGATCCCAATCGAATCATCCACCTCAGCGAGGAAGGATGGGCTCAAGCACGCGAAGCCGTAGCAGGCAACAAGATCCTGCCCGTGGGTGCCTAACGGGACCTGCTGATGGCATACCACCTTCTCCTAGTCGAAGAGCACAAGAAGCAGGTGAAGATGCAAGAGGTGCTTGACAAGCGCAAACAAGCGGCCTCGGAGACCAGTGCGCGGCGAGCTGCGCTCTCCGCCATGGGTGGATCCAGCTCGCACGGCAACCATGGCAACAAGCACCGTTCTCGCATAGAGAACATGGACCCCAAGGAACGTCGCGAGGTGACCCGGACCCTCAACACGTCTTTCATGAAGATGGATGCCGACGGCAAAGTCATCCTGAAGACACCACAAGCTGCGATCATGGAAGCCACTACGTTCCTCGCGTCCCATCCACCTCTGGTGGGGGACCCGAAAAGGGTCATGCACAAGTCTGCACTTACCGGACTCAGACTCATTGGAGCTACGCTCCATGGAGAAGCTCCTGCGGAGCCAAAGAAGAAGGCTGCGGTCAGGTTCAACCACAGTCCCACACCTTCATCTGACGAGGAAGAGCACGACCTACCTCGAAGGCATAAAAGCTCGCACCATCGCAGCCGCGATTACGACGCTCACAGCGAGCTCACACAACGCAAGGTCGACAAAGCGCGTGCCAAGCGCGTCTGCTCATCCGAATACGAGGAGGACGATGACGAAGGAGAACTCTGTGGAGCCCGATGCTTCAGCAGATCCGTCCGACGGACACGGATGCCACGAAACTTCAAGCTTCCTTCGGACATTCTGAAGTTTGACGGTATACAGGACCCCAAGGCGTGGCTCAGCGACCACCTGTCGTCCGTCAAGCTACACAACGGAAACAAGAACACCACCCTGCAATGCCTTCAGCTGCAGCTGACAGGCGCAACCCGGATCTAGCTCAGCAGCCTATCCTCGGGATCCAATCGAAGCTGGGAGGAACTGTCATACAGTTTCATCCAAAACTTCAAAGGCACTAGATGACATGGTTATACCCTACGGGTACCCGATGTTAGCCTACCTGGTCCAGCCAGACGGAAGACCCACTCGACGACCTGCCCGGGTCCATGACGCCTATGACGGTTCGGTTGGAACGAAGCCCATATGGACACGGAGCGCACAAGACAAGGAAACCTCAAGACTAGAGTTCGAATCTAACTTGTAACCTACTCGTATCGGTACCTGAGACCTAGCCTCCCCATATATAAAGGCTAGGAGGGTCCGACGAGGAGGGCACGACCTACACACGCCATAACCTCCGATAGACTAGACCATAACAGATCTACAGATCTAGATCTCTCGACTCATACTTTCGCATACACACCTCCACGCCAGATCGAATCTGCGCACCCTGTAACCTTCGGTTCCGCCGTAATCAAGAGCAGACAAGCAGGAGTAGGGTTTTCCCTCCGGGGGCCTGAACCTGGGTAAATCTCGTGTCCCCTGGTTGCTTGTCTGTTAACCGTTCCACGATCTCCAGCATCCCCATCTTCTCCAAAACCCAAGTCCATAACAATGGGCATTGACGAGTCGAAACCTCGTCAATTGGCGCCGTCTGTGGGAATCGAGGCTGCTGATTGTGCGATCGTGACGGTTCCGACCCGATCGATCTACAACTCTGCAGCGACGGAGAATCACCTCCTCTTCGGCGCTTTCGACTTCACCGCCCACTCGCCGGCCACCATGAAAGATTTCGAGCCCGTAGGCGACGGACTCGAGATCCTATTCAGGAGCTTCTGCTTCCAGGTGGGTCAGACCGCACCTCCGCTTCCAGGCGGGTGCCCTACCATCGATCAGCCCGCCTCGTGGGCTCCACACCGTGCTCGCACATCGCCATCAACAGATGAGTTTTACGACGGAAGCTGTAACTCGATCTGGCGATCCACCTTCGGATGAGGGACCTACGGTTCCGGATCCAAAGCTGCGGCAGCAGCGAACCAATCTGGCGCTATCTATGCGCCGCAGTCATCCAGGGCGACGAGGAAACACCTAACCCGCCGCCCAACCGGAACTCCAACCCGCAGGACAGAAACGGTGGAAACGGCGGAAACAGAAGAAGCCAGTCCCCCCATCCGACGGGGAAAACAACGGCCACGTCATCCAACTTAGCAAAGAAGGATGGGTCCAGGCACACCGTGCCGTAGCAGGCGACATAGTCCTACCTGCAGACGCCTCACATGAACTACTGATGGCATACCACTTCCTCCTCATCGAGGAGCACAAGAAGCAAGTCAAGATGCAGGAAACGCTCGACAAACGCAAGCAAGCAGCCTCCGAGTCCAGCGCACGACGAGTTGCGCTCTCCGCCATGGCCCCAGGCTCTAGCACAAACGGAAACCAGGGAAACAAGCACCGCTCTCGGGTGGAGAACATGGACCCCAGGGAGCGGCGTGATGTGACCTGAACCCTCCACACATCGTTCATGGAGATGGATGCTGACGGCAACATCATCCCGAAGACACCGCAAGCCGTGATCATGGCAGCCACTGCGTATCTCGCAGCTCACCCACCTCCGGAGGGGGACCCGAAAAGATCCATGCACAAGTCCGCGCTCACCGGACTTGGACTTGTTAGAGCTGCGCTCCACGAAGACACTCCTGCGGAGCCAAAGAAGAAAGCTCTGGCCAGGCGACCCCGGAGCCCCACCCCTTCATCCGGAAGAAGAGGAGGAACACGACCTTACTCGAAGGAAGAAGAGCTCGCGTCACCGTAAACGCGACTACGACGCCAGAGACGCGCTTACACAGCGCAAAATCGACAAAGCGCGAGCCAAACATGCATGCTCGTCTGAATCCGAGATGGACGAAGACGAAGGAGAACTCTGTGATGCTTCAGCAGATCTGTTCGACGAACACAGATGCCATGCAACTTCAAGCTTCCTTCGGATACTCCGAAGTTCAATGGCACGCAAGATCCAAAAGCCTGGCTCAGTGACCATCTGTCATCCGTCAAGCTGCACGGCGGTAACAAAGAAACCGCCATGCAATGCCTTCAGCTGCGGTGAGGGCGCAGTGGTGCAGCTCAGCAGCCTATCATCAGGATCCATCCGAAGCTGGGAGGAGCTCGCTTACAGCTTCATCCGCAATTTCAAGGGCACTAGCAAGAGGCCTGCCTCAATCGAAGAATTAAGAGCCTGCACTTAGAAAACGGGCGAATCTATTCGCTCGTACATACTACGTTGGTCTACCACCAAGAACTCCACAGCGCACATCTCCGAAGAGAGGGCCATCGACGCCTTTAGGGATAGCGTCAAACGCCAAGATTTCAAGGAGGAACTCGGGCGCGTCAAGCCCAAAACACTCGACCACCTCATGGACATCGCTAACAGGTGGGCAGACGGCGAAGATTGCATTCACCGAGCACAATCGGATGAAGAAGATGACTATGGCCGAAGATGGGAACGCCGCAGAAAGAGAAGATCGCGCGTCTACGAGGATCGTGACGGACCCGACATGGTCGCGGCCGGCTACGCCGACCGCCGCAACGACAACAGCCGCAACAGCGGAGGATACCGCGGAGGAAACTTCCGCGACAACGGACGCCCAAAGTCGGTGGCAGCGCCATGACGCGACGGACCCTCAGCATATGACAAACTTTCGGGTCCATGCACCATCCATTTCTACATCGACAAACAGGATGGCAAAAAGAAAGCCAGCCACATGCTCAAGGACTGCCGCGAGTTCTAGAAACTCAGTGAAAGCATGGTGCAGATGAGGCAACAAGCCCCAATCCCTGCGTTTGGAAACTCACCCGCGCAAGGAGAAATAGCACACGGAGCTCCTCCACCGCCGCCTATCGGCGGCCCAAACCATCCAGTCGCACCGGCATAGAACAACGCTGGAACGGATACCCCCCACCGAAAGGAGCACTAAATATGATCCAGAAGGGACGCCCCACGAATAGGGTGCAGAAGAAGATCACCCGACAAATCAACTTGGCCGTGGCAACTCCGCCTGCAATCCCTGAGTACCTCAGCGGATCGGAGTCCTACATCACATTCACTCGCGCGGATCACCCTCGCCAGATCCCTCGCCCAGGTCATGCTTCCTTGGTGTTGGAGGCATAGATCGGAGGCTTCGAGATGAGTCGCGTCTTCATGGACGGAGGCAGCGGCATCAACCTAATGTTCGCAAGCACTCTAGCGGCAATGCGGATCCGCAATGTCTGACGATCGACACAACGTTCCACGGCATCGTTCCAGGGAAGGGCATATTCCCCCTGGGCAAAATAGGGCTCGACGTCATCTTCGGGAAGCCGGACAACTTCCGGCAGGAGCGACTCGAATTTGAAGTGGTGGACTGGCCATCACAATACCACGCCATCCTGGGGCGTGTAGCATTCGCAAGGTTCCTGGCTGTCCCACACTACGCATACCTACTACTCAAGATGCCAGGACCAAAGGGCGTCATCATAGTCCACGGTAGCTTCACCCGATCGGACCAATGCGACAGGGATTTCAACAAAATCTCCCAGTCTTTCGGCATGCAAGACGAGCTCGTAAGGCTCCACGAGGTGACAGACAATGGGGCACCCCCAGTCACAAGGAAAACGCACCTGACATGTCCTTCGACTCCACCGTCAACACAAAAAAAGTGCAGGTCCATCCAACGGATGCCTCCAAGACGGCCCTGATCGCCAACGACCTCAGCCTCGCATAGGAAGGTGCGCTCGTCGAATTCCTCCGTGAGCGCTGGGAAATCTTCGCCTGGTGTCCTGCGGACATGCCAGGAGTTCCCAGGGAATTCGCCGAGCACGCACTCAATGTCTCTCCAGACACCAAGCCAGTCAAGCAGTCCATCCGGAGACTATCCGAGCCACGAGCCGAAGCTATCGGCAAAGAAATCAATAGACTACTCGCCGCAGACTTCATCAGGGAAATCAAGGAAAGCGAGTGGCTTGCAAATACAGTTATGGTCCCAAAGAAGGACATGGACATCCTGCAGATGTGCGTGGATTTCACGTCACTAAACAAGCATTGCCCAAAGGACCACTTCCCTCTTCCTCGGATCGATCAAATCATCGATTCGACTGCAGGTTGTGAGAAACTCTCCTTCCTCGACGCCTACTCAGCTATAACCAGATTCGACTCAAGGTCGAAGATCA
This sequence comes from Avena insularis, assembly GCA_023614405.1. Lineage (NCBI taxonomy): Eukaryota > Viridiplantae > Streptophyta > Magnoliopsida > Poales > Poaceae > Avena > Avena insularis. The sequence goes on along the minus strand of CM042691.1, from coordinate 39,366,723 downwards.
AGAGAAAACAGCGTTTATCACACCGTTCGGAGTATTCTGCTACAACACAATGCCCTTCGGGCTAAAGAACGCAGGTGCCACGTACCAGTGATGCATGAAGGCCTGCCTCAAAGACCAGATTGGTCGCAATGTCCAAGTCTACATCGACGACATAGTGATAAAAACCAAGGAGGCAAGGACACTTATCGACGATCTCCGCGAGACGTTTGACAACCTTGATCGCTACAGGATCAAGCTCAACCCCGAAAAGTGCGCCTTCGGTGTCCCATCGGGTCAACTGCTTGGGAACTTCATCTCTCAGCGAGGGATCGAGGCGAACCAGAAGAAAATCAGAGCCATCATGGCAATGGAGAAGCCGAAAAACCTCAAAGGCGTCCAGCAACTCGTAGGGCGAATAGAGGCGCTAAGCAGATTCATCAGCCGCATGGGCGAGAAGGCCCTGCCATTCTACCAACTGCTGCGCAAAGCAGATAAATTCGAGTGGACGCCAGAAGCCAACGACGCATTCGAAAGCCTCAAGCGGCTTCTCTCCACCTCGCCCGTCTTGGTCACGCCAAAGGAGCGCGAGCCTATACCGCTGTACATATCAGCCACACATCAGGTGGTCAGCACCGTACTAGTGGTCGAACGACCCGAAGAGGGCAAGACCCACGGGGTCCAACGCCCAATCTACTACCTCAGCGAGGTACTCACTCCAACAAAACAGAGGTACCCTCACTACCAGAAACTCGCCTACGGCGTGTTCATGACGGCTCGACGGCTGAGCCACTACTTCCAGGAGCATCAGGTGATGGTCGTCAATGAGGCACCCCTGAACAGCATCCTGAATAACCCGGAGGCCACAGGACGCGTGGCCCTGTGGGGCATCGAACTGTCACCTTTGGACATCGTCTAGGAGAAGCGACTCGCAATCAAATCTCAAGTCCTTCCGGACTTCCTGGTACATTGGATGGAGCTGCAGCTGCCAGACACCCCAGACATGTCGCAGTCATGGACGATGCACTTCGACGGCTCCAAGAGCGAAGCTGGAGCAGGAGCAGGGTCATCTTGACCTCGCAAGGAGACAAGATGAAATCGCCCTTATGAAGTTCGAGCTTCTAATAATGAGGCCGACACGAAGCCTCATACACGGCATGAGGATGGCAAAATCTGCGGCGCAACGCTGGTCATCTGATGACTCCAACCTCGCTGCCCGCCAGACGATGAACGAGTGCGACGCACACGCCGAAAACATGATCGCGTACCGCGCGCTCTACAACGCACTCGAAGGGGAATTCGACGGCTGCGAACTTCGGCACGTGGGAAGAGAAAGCAACGAAGAAGCCGATAGACTGGCTAACATCGGTTCCACCTGCGCAAAGGTACCACCAGGTGTGTTCCTCGAACAGATCTGCGTGCCATCAATCAAGCGGAAATTCCGCAAAGGATCACCCGAAGAAGCAGAGCACTTGGGGGCCGCGCTACCCGAAGGTCATGAAGGACCCGAAAAATTGGACACCGAGGTCGCCATGGTCAACCTGATGCAAGTCATGGCAGTGGAATAAACTTGGACGCGACCATACCTCCAGTTCCTGATAAACGGAGAACTGCCTGACAGCCCGACAGATGCCCGGCGCATATCTCGTCGGTCAAAGGCCTTCACCATCATCAATGGCGAACTGTACAAGCGCAGTATTATGGGTGTACTACAACGGTGTGTCACCATCGACGACGGCAAAGCCATACTCCAAGACATCCACGAGGGCATCTGCGGCCATCACGCAGGCAGCCGCTCCCTTGTCGCCAAAGCTCTACGATCCGGATTCTACTGGCCAACGGCCATGACCGACGCAAAGGACATAGTCCGAAGATGTAACGGGTGCCAACGGTTCGCTGACAAACCGCACGCACCTGGGTCCGAGCTCAGACCCATACATATAGCCTGGCCTTTTGCTCAATGGGGCCTCGACATTATCGGCAAACTGCCAAAGTCCTCGAAAGGAGGACACGTTTACCTCTTGGTCGTAGTCGACAAGTTCACCAAGTGGGTCGAGGCCATGCTGGTCACCAACCAGAAAGGCAAAACTGCCGTCAAGTTCTTCGAATCCATCGTCTACAGGTTCGGCGTACCACACAACATCATCACCGACAATGGATCGAACTTCATCTCCGAGGAGTTTCAGGACTTCTGCGAAGGCCTTGGGATCAACATCACGTACGCCTCAGTGGCACACCCGCAAACGAACGGGCAAGTGGAAAAGGCCAACGGCCTAATCGGCGCTGGTATAAAGAAGCGCCTCATGAGTCCACTCGAAAGGAAGGCTGGAGCCTGGACGAAAGAGATACCATCTGTCCTGTGGAGCTTAAGGACTACGCCAAACAGCTCCACCGGCTACACGCCGTTCTTCATGGTGCACGGAGCTGAGGCCGTGCTACCAGCCGAAGTACGCCACCAGGCCCCTGTGGTCGCCGTGATACAACGAAGCCGAATCCATGGCTGCACTCGAGGACGCCGTCGACACACTCGACGAAGCAAGAGACATAGCAGCAGCTCGATCAGCGGTGTACCAGCAGAGTCTCCGCAACTACCACAGCCGACGGCTGCGCCCAAGGTCCTTCGTCGAAGGAGACCTCGTCTTGCGACTCAAGCAAACGCGACCGAAGAAATTCGAGTCACCATGGGAAGGACCCTACGTCATCACCGAAGTCATCCCAGGTGGCGCCTATCGCCTCAAGCACGTGGAATCTGGAGTCGCATACTCCAATCCATGGAACATCGCGCACTTGCGACGATTCTACCCCTAGCTACCTACCCCTTACTTTCCATAAGGCTTTTCAGCCAAAGCTACTCAGCTGAACAATGTACTTCCTCCATTACGATATAAATAAAGCTAAGTGTCTCGCCCCAAACTTCAGTTCGCTATTTTGCAACTTTACTTTATGCTACAAACGCACTTGGGGGCTCCCCCAACCTCACGATTTCATCGACTGAGGATCAAGCGTGTACACCTGAGTAGCTGACAACGTCAGGCAAACGAAAAGGACACGTACTGAATCAAAGCACTGCGTGCTCACAAACCTTTACAACAAAGGGCACAACACGCCCAGCCGAAATATACAAAGTTTACATCTATCTCTTTTTTCAGGTACTACCTATTCTGAAGAATAACCTGAGCACGCTGCTCAAACAAATCTACGACCTGTTCGCATAACGCCTTCTGACTACATAATGTGGACGCATGTCCCACTCACCACCATCCGGTCGAGGAGGTGGCCCAGCTGCCACAACAGATAAATCTACATCAGGCCAGTGCAGCCTCACAAGGGACAAAGCAGCCTTGACTCTGGCAATGAGCTGTTGCCGCACCAACTCCTTGACGTTGCTCACGCTCCGAAACTTCGAAAGAAGACCCGCAAGGCTTGTCGGCACAACATCCAAAGGAAACATGACGTGCAGCACCGAGGCAAGCGACGTCTGTACCTGGCGAAGCACCCGCGACACCTGGTGCACACGGTCCTGCACTGTCGCCAGTGCCATGGCACGGTCACGATCCATCCAGAAGAAGCCACCGGCCTCCATGTCCTGTTGGGTCAAGCAATTGACCCGAACAACGACACGCTCTTTCTCTTCCTTCGGAGCAAGGTTAGCACCTGCGACAATGACACAGATTAAAAGGCAAGGCCAGCAGGCTCATCCAAGAATCGAGCTACGAAATAAAGAACAACTTACATTGAAGCTGCTCAGATATCCGAAGTAGCTCTGCCATCAAGTACTCCTCTCTGGCTGCATCGCGATCCGCCTTGGACTTCCAAACATCGGTGTGACCATGCAACACAAGTAACTCCCTCTCAAGACTGCGAACACGGTCCCGAAGAAAAGCGAGTTGAGAAGGGTCATCCAAAGACGGCCGCTGCTGCTCTGCGGGTGAGGTGTCAAGAGGGTCAGCACCCGAAGGAACCTAGAGCAGCAGAAAAAGAAAGGGACACAAACATTCAGAGAATGGCAGAGCACAACTCAGAAGAATTCATTAAACATATAAGGCCACTACGTGGCACAAGGATGGTGTTCTTCAAAATATTTACAGCAAAAGCAGACTACAAACTATCCTACGTCTACAAAGCCTAAGACGGCACCACGAGTCGCCTCGAGCCAGACCGCTTAGCTTTGGCCTCGCCACTTTGCAGTGCATACTCGACAACAAATCAATGAGCTTGGGCCCATATAAACTTGCGTGACGAGTAGGCAGCAAAGGCTACCTCGGATCCATCTGCAGCCGTCGGCATCCGGGAGGTGATCTGGGGCAGGTCTAGCTCTGCTCCAGCCGCCAACGCCATCGCCAGCCCGACGGACGCGCCGATGCCCTTCGCTGCTTATGCGCGCAGTGCTTGGTGACAAAGCCTCCGCCAGGGCATCCACATCATCAAGGGCCACGCCCTTAGGGACAAGCTCCCTGTAGAAGCGGACAAGGACCTCCTTCGCCTTGGCAAGGGAGCTGACGACGGTGCTGCAGCGATCCTCGACCGCCATAGTAGCATCATCTAGATCACACCTGTGCTCTATAGCACCGCGGTCAAACTCGATGCCTGCAGCATCTGAGACAAAAAGAAAAGGACAAAGACATGAAGAAAACAGCACACAAGAAAACAGGAAACACGAAGAAACAAGTACAAATACAGCACTTACCCGAGATAGCCTTGGCAGCAGCCATGAGCTTGGCCGCCACCTCTTTCTCACGTGCAGCCGCAACAGTGGCCAGCTGCTCCTCACGATCCGCGGCCTCCTGCTGCAGACGCTATTTAGCTTCAGCTGCCTTGGTCAGCTCTAGCTCGAGGCGTTCCTTCACACCAACGGCGGCCTCAGTCTTCTTCTCCGATTGACCGAGGCTCTTCTTGAGAGCGTCGACCTCACGGAGAGAAGTATTATGCTCCCCTGCATTCAAAACAACCAAACGTCAGCATCAGGACCAGAATAAACAAAAGAAGTACCAAAAGGCAAACAGGTACCTTGAAGCTGCCGAAGGTTGGCCTCCAGCACCAGCCGCTTGGCCTCCTGCACAAAAGGCTGCAGAAAAAGAAATACTAGTAAGAAGAAGGACTCGGGGGCTGCGCCCAACACAAAGGAATAAAATCAAAACTTGCACACGAAGACACTCGGGGGCTTCCCCCCCGAAGATTTGAAAAAAAGAAGAAGACAAGAAATTTTTCAGACACCCGGGGGCTCCCCCCGTGGCACGAAATAGAGTTACTTACATGCTCTGGCGACTCAAGGCCATTGGCGAAATTCTGAGGCGCAACCACCTGCACCTCCTGCAGAGGAGGATTCGGAGCAGCACCCCTAGACGTTGCCACCGTTTGAGGAGGAGATGCAACCTTCGACTCCCCCATCATCTCCCGAGCACCATCGCTGGAGGAGTCGTGGGAAGAATGCCTGCATACGAAGCAATTAGCAAAAGTACAAAGTCAACAAGGAAAAAGGACACCAGCGTAACAAGAAACTTACGAGCCCAGTGAGCTCAGGTCGAAGACAGGAGGAGTCCTTCGGGCTCTCTTCTCCTCCTTTTTCTCTTCCTTCTTTTGTTCCTTCTTCCGCTTCGCGGGCGGGTGTGGCGCTACAGCCCGCACATGAATGGCAGGAATGGGAGAGGAAGAGCCTCCGTGCCCGTCACTATGACGCTCAAGGCACAGAGGGTCTCTGGGAGTCGGAGGAGTTGAGGCATCCGAAGCCTCGCTGGAGCTCCGTGATCGTTTGCGCGTCTGGTCCTCACTCGACTCGTTGACCTCCTCAGCTGACGATCGCGCCGAAGGAAGTTCGGACATGGAGTCCACCACTTCATTATCCGGTGCAGCCGGAAACAATTCGGGCAATGGAGGTAGCATGCCCGGCACCTTGAAGCTCTGCAAATAAGATGGAAGTTTGTTAGAAAACAAAATATAACAAACACGCAATCAAAGCAAAGAGCTACGCGCACGAATCTACACCTGTGGAACAGCCAGCGTCGAAGAAAATGGCGGAGTCAACGACTTCCCCGGGATATCCTCTCCAGCCTTGTACTTCAACAGTGTACGAAGGGCCGTGTCAAGATCACCCTTGGAAAGCTTCTCGGCCGAAACTCTCGTCGGGTCACGGCGACCAACATAAAGAAACATCGGGTGCGCCATAGCCTGCAGTGGCTGCACCCGACGCTCGAGAAACGTGCGGATAATATCCACACCGTTCACTTCTTTATCAGGAATCAACTGAAGATCCTCCACCCGACGGCAAAGAGCCTCTATCTCCGCTGACTCGCCATCCAAGATCTGGTTTTTCCAGGACCTCTTCGGCTCGATTATCTGGGAGGAGTCGAAAGGAGCAAGACCAAATTGCTGCCTAGCCACTGTGGAGTCGCGAATGTAAAACCATCGCCTCCGCCAGTACTGGACAGATTCAGACATAGAGAAGGAAAAGAAAAGAATATTGGTCCTAAGGGAGATGATGCAACCCCCAATGGGATACACACCATCCGAACCGGATTGCCTCTTCACGGAATAGAGCTTCCGGAAGAGGCCAAAGTGCGGCTCGATACCAAGCCAGCACTCGCAGAAAGTGATGAAACAAGCAATGTGAAGAAGGGAATTGGGCGAAAGATGATGCAGCTGGATGCCATAGAGAAAGAGCAGCCCACGAAGAAAGTCGTGGACTGGAAAGGAAAACCCACGGATAACGAAGGCAAGAAACATAACCCGATACCCAGCGGGGGGACGGGGGATTACCTCGTTGCCGGGGAGTCTGACGGCCTCCCTATCTTGCGGGATCAAACCCCGCTCGTGAAGCCTGCGGAGATCACTCTCCCGCGTCTCTGACCGCCGCCAACCACCGTCGGTGACACGGGTAGCGGTGGTGCTTTTCTTCCCTCTGGCGGCGCTGGTACCAACCGCAGATGAGGATTTCTTCGTCTTCCCCATAGCGCTCCGGCGGCACCGAAGTAGAGTGACGAAGAAGGAAATGTGGAAGAATATCACAGCGCGCAGCAAGAACCTCTAGAGCACAAGGAGGCAGTGAAAACAAGAATAGATGCGGTGAAAACAAACCGCAGCTTTCCTCAATGATTATAACGGCGAAGACGATGCACTACAGCCGTCCATCCAGAAGACCTAACGCCAACGGCAGATCTGACCATACACGTGTCAGCATCACAACGAATCGTCGTTACCACGCCGTCCACTACACGCGGAAATCGAGGAGACGCCGTAATTATCTCCACGACGAGCGTGACCGGTCAATTCAAAGTCAGCAAGTGGGACCCACGTTTGTCCAGTCAAGTCATCTCTGGCGTAGCAGACGCTTGAGGTCATTGATCGTCAGCACTGATGTCATCAAAAGCTATACTAGCACCAACTACAATTCTTCGGCTCCACAGCTAAGAGTACTCACTCGAATATTCGATTCGACTAAATACTCGGGGGCTACTCCTATCAGGAACGCTGGCCGCGCACCCAAAAGATGAATAAAGACAAAATTATTTCTTCGAGTCCTACGTCGAGTCTACGACTCCACTACGGACTCGGGGGCTACTCCCATAGGGAGGATGGATTCAAGCATCCAAAAAATTTGTGTCCTACGGACCTAAAAGTCAACAAAGACTGAATTAAAGTCTCTGCTCGAGTCTACGACTCGAACAGACACTCGGGGGATACTCCCATAGGGAGCGTTGGTCGCGCACCCTATGAATTCTTCGACTGCGATCCTTCGGATCAGTATGCAAAAACTTTTTGGCAACTCTGCCCTAATTGATGCTAAGTGAGCAACGTTCTCCTTGGCCACCCGAAACACCTCCGTGGTGATAAACATTCGGATGCTGCGTCTGCGACGCAAAGATAAGACCTACAGATACCATCTGATGGCCTAGTAACGCACACGACTGCGCTCTGCTAGTAAAAATCCGTGCCAGCAGGCGCGATGAAAAATCCCGACGAACGCGTTGGGTACATCATTTAAATTCACTGGAATTCCACTCCTATAAGTCCTTCGCAGCCTGAGTCGAATTACGCCAGCATATGTTCCGGGTTCGAGTCAAGGGACTCGAATCTGAAGAAGATCGTGTTGTTTTGTCCTAAGACAGTTAACTGACCCTGATCCGCCGGGAGAGTCAGGCACACGCATCAATAATCCCTACATACTCAAATCATTCTCTTGAAAGACAGAGATAACTGCACCGAAGGATTGAAGAGTCCTCAGCCGAATCTACGATTCGACTGAACACTCGGGGGCTACTGACATGGTTATACCCTACGGGTACCCGATGTTAGCCTACCTGGTCCAGCCAGACGGAAGACCCACTCGACGACCTGCCCAGGTCCATGACACCTATGACGGTTCGGTTGGAACGAAGCCCATATGGACACGGAGCGCACAAGACAAGGAAACCTCAAGACTAGAGTTCGAATCTAACTTGTAACCTACTCGTATCGGTACCTAAGACCTAGCCTCCCCATATATAAAGGCTAGGAGGGTCCAACGAGGAGGGCACGACCTACACACGCCATAACCTCCGATAGACTAGACCACAATAGATCTATAGATCTAGATCTCTCGACTCATACTTTCGCATACACACCTCCACGCCAGATCGAATCTGCGCACCCTGTATCCTTCGGTTCCGCTGTAATCAAGAGCAGACAAGCAGGAGTAGGGTTTTCCCTCCGGGGGCCTGAACCTGGGTAAATCTCGTGTCCCCTGGTTGCTTGTCTGTTAACCGTTCCACGATCTCCAGCATCCCCATCTTCTCCAAAACCCAAGTCCATAACAAGCGCGCGCCAAGCGCGTCTGCTCATCCGAATCCGAGGAGGACGATGACGAAGGAGAACTCTGCGGAGCCCGATGCTTCAGCAGATCCGTCCGATGGACACGGATGCCACGAAACTTCAAGCTTCCTTCGGACATTCCGAAGTTTGACGGTACACAGGACCCCAAGGCGTGGCTCAGCGACCACCTGTCGTCCATCAAGCTACACAGCGGAAACAAGAACACCACCCTGCAATGCCTTCAGCTGCAGCTGACAGGCGCAACCCGGATCTGGCTCAGCAGCCTATCCTCGGGATCCATCTGAAGCTGGGAGGAACTGTCATACAGTTTCATCCAAAACTTCAAAGGCACCAGCAAGAGGCCAACCTCGATCGAGGAGCCGTGGGCCTACACTCAACGAACGGGCGAATCCATTCGCTCGTACATATTGCGCTGGTCCAACACCAAGAACTCCGCGGTGCACATCTCTGAGGAGAGAGCTATCGACGCCTTCAAGGATGGCGTCAAACGCTAGGACTTCAAGGAAGAGCTTGGGCGCATCAATCCCAAGACCCTCGACCACCTCATTGACATCGCCAACAAGTGGGCAGATGGCGAGGACTCCGTCCACCGAGCGCACTCAGAGGAGGAAGATGACTACGGTCGGCAACGTGAATGCCGTAGCAAGAGAAGATCGCGCGTCTATGACGATCGCGACGGACCCGACATGGTCGCGGCCAGCTACGCCGACCGCCGCAGCGACGACAACCGTAGCAGCGGCGGATACCGCGGAAATAACTTCCGTGACGAACGACGCCCAACGCAGTCATGGCGACGTCGGGGCCATGACGACGGACCCTCAACATACAATAAACTGTCGGGTCCATGCACCATCCACTTCTACATCGACAAGCAGGATGGTAAAAAGAAGGCAAGCCACATGCTCAAGGACTGCCGCGAGTTCCAGAAACTCAGCGAGAGCATGTCTCAGATGAGGCAACAAGCCCCGAACCCTGGGTACAGGAACGCACCCGCACCAGGTGAGATCGCACACGGAGCTCCTCCACCACCACCTGCGGGACCTGCGAACCACCCAATCGCACCCGCGCAGAATAACGGTGGGCACGGGTACCCCACGCCGAAAGGATCATTGATGATCCAAAAGGGCGCCCAACAAACAGGGTGCAAAAGAAGATCACGCGTCAAATCAATCTAGCTGTGATCGCTCCACCCGCCATCCCTGAGTACCTCAGCGGATCGGAGTCTTGCATCACGTTCAGCCGTTCGGATCACCCTTGTCAGGTCCCTCGCCCAGGTCATGCTGCCATGGTGCTTGAGGCACAGATCAGCGGGTTCGACATGAGCCGCGTCTTCATGGACGGCGGCAAAGATCAATCGATGTTCGCCAAGACTTAGCAGAATACGGATCTCATGCAGCCTGGAACAATCTGATACAATGTTCCACAGCATCGTCCCTGGGAAGGGCGTATTCCCCCTAGGAAAGATATGGCTCAACGTCATCTTCGGCAAGCCAGATAACTTCCGGTGCGAGTGACTCGAGTTTGAAGTGGTGGACTGGCCATCACAATACCATGCCATCCTCGGGCGTGTGGCATTCGCATGATTCCTGGCAGTACCGCACTACGCGTACCTGCTACTCAAGATGCCAGGACCCAGGGGCGTCATCACGGTCCATGGGAGCTTCACCCGATCGGACCACTGCGATAGGGACTTCAACAGAATCTCCCAGTCATTCGGCATGCAGGAGAAGATCATAAGGCTCCGAGAGGTGACAGACAGCAGGGCACCCCCAGTCGCAAGACAGAACGCACCAGAAATATCTTTCGACTCCACCATCAACACAAAGAAGGTGCAAGTCCACCCAACGGACGCCTCCAAGACGGCGCTGATCGCCAACGACCTCAGCCCCTCATAGGAAAGTGCACTCGTCGAATTCCTCCGTGAGCGCTGGGAAATCTTCGCCTGGTGTCCTGCGGACATGCCAGGAGTTTCCAGGGAATTCGCCGATCACGCACTCAACATTTTTCCAGACGCCAAGCCCGTCAAACAGTCCATCCGAAGACTATCCGAACCACGAGCCGAAGCAATCGGAGTCAAAGTCAACAGACTACTCGACACAAACTTCATCAGGGAGATCAAGGAGAGCGAGTGGCTCGCCAACACCGTGATGGTCCCAAAAAAGGACACGGACATCCTGCGGATGTGCGTGGACTTCACATCGCTGAACAAGCACTGCCCGAAGGATCACTTCCCTCTCCCTCGAATCGATTAGATCATCGATTCGACTGCAGGATGCGAGAAGCTCTCCTTCCTCGACACCTACTCATGCTACAACCAGATTCGACTAAAGGTCAAAGATCAGGAGAAAACAGAGTTCATCACGCTGTTCGGAGTGTTCTGCTACAACACAATGCCCTTCGGGATAAAGAACACAGGCGCCACGTACCAACGGTGCATGCAGGCATGCCTGAAGGACCAGATCGGCCGCAACATCCAAGTCTATGTCGACGACATAGTAATCAAAACAAGGGAGGCCAAGACACTCATCGACGATCTCTGCGAGACGTTCGACAACCTTGATCGATACAAGATCAAGCTAAACCCAGAAAAGTGCGCCTTCAGCGTCCCATCTGGTCAACTGCTAGGCTACTTCATCTCCCAGAGAGGAATCAAAGCGAACCCGAAGAAAATCCAGGCCATAATGGCCATGGAGAAGCCGAAGAATCTCAAGGGCGTCCAGCAGCTTGCCGGGCGAATCGCGGCGTTGAGCAGGTTCATCAGCCGCATGGGCAAAAAAGCCTTTCCTTTCTACGGCTACTCATAAAGCGGACAAATTGAGTGGGCCTTGAGCGTCGGCGCATTCAAAGATCTAAAGCGGTTGCTATCCACCTCGACTGTCCTGGTCACGCCAAAGGAACGCGAGCCTTTACTGCTATACATAGCAGCCACACACCAGGTGGTAAGCACCGTACTGGTGGTCGAGCGGCCTGAAGAAGGCAAGACCCATGGGGTCCAACGCCCAATCTACTACCTCAGCGAGGTACTAACACCTACAAAGCAGAGGTATCCTCACTACCAGAAACTCGCCTACAGCATGTTCATGACGGCTCGTCGTCTGAGCCACTACTTCCAGGAGCACCAGGTGATGGTCGTCAACAAAGCACCCCTGAAAAGCATCCTGAACAATCTGGAGGCTGTCCCCTCTGGACATCATCTACGAGAAGCGCCATACGATCAAGTCGCAGGTCCTACCGGATTTCCTAGTCCATTGGATGGAACTGCAGCTGTCGGACACTCTGGACATGACGCAGTCATGGACAATGCACTTCGATGGCTCCAAGCGCGAAGCCGGAGTAGGAGCTGGGGTCATACTGACCTTCCCGCAGGGCGATGAAGTACGTCCTCCGGATGAAATTTCGAGCTTCCAACAACGAAGCCGAATATGAGGCCCTCATCCATGGCATGAGGATGGCCAAGATCTGCGGCGCGACGCACCTGGTCATCTATGGTGACTCTAATCTCATCGTCTCGCAGACGATAAACGAGTGCGATGCACACGCCGCCAACATGATTGCGTACCGCGCACTCTACAACGCACTCGAAGGAGACTTTGACGGCTGCGAGCTTCGGCACGTTGGGAGAGAAAGCAACGAAGAGGCCGACAGACTCGCCAACATCGGCTCCACCTGCGCACGGGTGCCACCAGGTGTGTTCCTTGAACAGATCTGCATGCCATCCATCAAAAGGAAATTCCCCAAGGGATCACCCGAAGAAGCAGAACACTCGGGGGCTGCGCTACCCGATGGTCAGGAAGGACCTGAAAAACTCGACACAGAAGTCGCAGTGGTCAACCTGATGCAGGTCATGGCAGTCGAAGCAACAAGGACAAGGCCGTACCTCAGGTACCTGATAGACGGAGAACTGTCTGATAGCCCGACAGATGCCCGGCGCATATCTCGCCGGTCCAAGGCCTTCACCATCATCAATGGCGAGTTGTACAAGCACAACATTTCGGGTGTACTCCAAAGGTGCGTCACCATCTGTGACGACAAGACCATCCTCCAAGACATCCATGAGGGCATCTGCGGCCATCATGCGGGCAACCGCGCCTTGTCGCCAAAGCTCTACGAGCCGGACTTTACTGGCCAATGGCCACGAACGATGCCAAGGACATCGTCCGAAGATGCAATGGGTGCCAGAGGTTTGCGGATAAACCGCACGCACCCGGATCAGAGCTCAGGCCCATACCTCTGGCCTGGCCTTTCGCCCAATGGGGGCTCGATATGATTGGCAAATTGCCAAGGTCCTCGAAAGTAGGTCATGTCTACCTCCTGGTCGCAGTCGACAAGTTCACCAAGTGGATCGAGGCCATGCCCATAACAAACCAAAAGGGTAAAACAGCCGTAAAATTATTCGAATCCATTGTTTACAGGTTCAGCGTGCCGCACAGCATCATCACTGAGAACGGGTCGAACTTCATCTCCAAAGAATTCCAGGACTTTTGCGAAGACCTCGAAATCAACATAACATACGCCTCCGTGGCGCACCCGCAAACGAACTGGCAGGTCGAAAAGGACAACGGCCTCGTCGGTGGTGGCATCAAGAAGCGACTAATGAGCCCACTCGAGCGACTCACAGGAGCCTGGACACAAGAGCTACCCTCGGTCCTCTGGAGCTTGCGCACGACGCCAAACAGCTCAACTGGCTACACTCCCTTTTTTATGGTGCACGGAGACGAAGCCGTGCTGCCCGCAGAGGTACGCCACAAGGCCCCACGGGTCGTCGCCTATAGCGAAGCCGAATCGACTGCCGCACTCGAAGACACCGTCGACACATTCAACGAGGCACGTGACATAGCAGCAGCTCAATCAGCGGTGTATCAACAGAGCCTCCGCAACTACCATGGCCGTTGGCTACGCCCAAGGTCCTTCGTCGAAGGAGACCCAGTCTTGCGACTCAAGCAAGAACGACCGAAGAAATTCGAGTCACCATGGGAAGGACCCTACATCGTCACCGAAGTCATCCCAGGTGGCGCCTACCGCCTCAAGCACGTGGAGTCCGGAGTCGCATACTCTAACCCATGGAATGTCGCACAACTGCGACGCTTCTACCCCTAGCTACCCCCTCCTTTTACTTGCAATAAGGCTATTCAGCCAAGGCTACTGAGCCGAACAATGTACCTCCTCCTTACGATATGAATAAAGCTAAGTGTCTCGCCCCAAATTTTTGACTATTGTTCGCATTTTCTTCATGTTACAACACACTCGGGGGCTCCCCTCACCTCACGACTTCGTCGACTGAGGATAAAGCGTGTACACCTGAGTAGCTGACCACGTCAGGCTAACGAAAAGGGCATGCATACAAACAAAGCACCACGTGCTAAACAATAATCAACCTTCACAGCAAAGGGCATAACACGCCTAGTCGAATACATACAAATTTTACATCTATCTTTTTACAGGTCCTACCTATTCTGAAGAATCACCTGTGCACGCTTCTCAAAGAGATCTACAATTTGTTCGGCATACTGCCTTACAGCCGCATAATGTGGACGCATATCCCACTCGCCACCATCCGTCCGAAGAGGCGGCCCAACTGCTACAGCAGCAAGATCTACAACTGGACAATGTAACCGCACGAGGGAAAGCGCGGCCTTCACCCCCGCGACCAGCTGATGCCGCACCAGCTCCCTCACATGATGCACATCTCGAAACTTCGCCAGCAGGCCCCAGAGAGTCGATGGTGCTTCATCTAGGGGAAACATCACGTGTAGAATCGACGCCAACGAAGTCTTCGCTTGGCGCAGCACCCGAGACACCTGGTGAACATGATCCTGCATAGTCGCAAGGACCATGGCATGATCACAGTCCATCCAGAAAAAACTGCCGGCCTCCATGTCCTGCTGGGTCAAGCAGTTGATCCGAATAGCAACACGCTCCTTTTCCTCCTTAGGAAAAAGGTTAGCACCTACAACACTTGCAAAGTAAGACGACATGCCAACAGGCGCATTCGAAAAAATGAGCAGCAGATCGAAAAACTCACTTTGAAGCTGTTCGGCCAGACGACGCAACTCCCCCATCAAATACTCCTCTCTGGCAGCGCCTCGCTCTGTCTTCGATTTCCAAACATCGGCGTGGCCGCGCACGCCAAGCAACTCTTTCTCAAGACTACGGATGCAGTCACGAAGAAACACAAGCTGCGACGCATCATCCAAGGAAGGCCGCAGCTGCAACGCAGGCGAAGCGTCAACGGGATCATCACCCGAAGGTCCCTAAGGGAAAAGAAGGCAGGGATATGAACAAATAACGAATAAACAAAGGGCTCGGAGATTCATTATATGCATAAAAAAGCCATTGCATGGCACCATGAGTGTTCATAGATATATTACAGCAAAAGAAACAAAAGCTATCCTACAACTACAATACCTAAGAAGCTGCATCCTGAGTAGCCTCAGAGCCGGATTGCTTGCTCTTGGCCTCCCCCTGCTGCCTCAACACGTACTCAGCCAGCAAGTCAATCAACTTCGACCCATAACGTTTACAACGGGCAGCGTAGAGGGCGAAAGCTATCTCGGATCCATCAGCAGCTGTTGGCACCTGGGAGGTGACCTGACGATGATCCAGCTCCGCTACAGACACCAAGGACATCGCCAGCCCCACGGATGCACCGATGCATTTCTTCTTGCGCTTGTACGCTGCAGGCGCATCAGCTGACAGCGCATCCGCCAATAAGTCGACATCCTCGAGGGATACGCCCTTGGGGACGAGCTCCTTGTAGAAGCGCCCGAGAACCTCCTTGGCCTTGGCAAGTGAGCTGACCACGGTGCTGCAGCGGTCTTCGACCGCCGCAGTAGCATCATCGAAAGCACTTCCGTGCTCCAGGGCACCGCGGTCAAACTCGATGCCTGTGGCATCTAAACAAACGGAAGAAACAACGTGAAAACCAAGCAAAACAAGAAATACAAGGAAGCCAAAAAGGAACAGGCGAAATCACTCACCTGAAAATAGCCTTGGCAGCAGCCATCAACTTGCCGGCTACATCCTTCTCGCGCGAGGCCGCAACAGTGGCGAGTTGCTCCTCGCGGTCGGTAGCTTCCTGCTGCAGGCGCTCCTTGGCCGCAGGTGTGTCGGCTAGCTCCCGCTCAAGGCGCTCCTTCACACCAACGGCGTCCTCGGCCTTCTTCTCCGCTCGTCCAAGGCTCTTTTTGAGAGCATCAAGCTCGCGGAGGGTGGTATTATTTTCATCTGCAAACAAAAAAACACACATCAGATCGAAGGAAAAGGAAACAGAGGAAGACGAAAAAGACCAACTCACGAACGTACCCTGAAGCCGCTTAAAGCTGGCCTCCAACACCAGGTGCTGCTGCAGCAGCTCGTTGGCGCCTTGCACAAAAGGCTTTAAAAAGACACAAATCGTCAAAAGAAAGGCTCGGGGGCTGCGCCCAAGGAATGATCAAGGCAAATCACGTATACGAAAAAACGCTCGGGGGATCCCCCGAGACACAAAGAAAAAGTATCAACAGATCATCCGAAAAATGCTCGGGGGCTCCCCCGCGGCAAGAACAAAGAGACTTACGTGGTCAGATGGTGACCCTGAAGGTCCGGCCGTAGTCTTCTGGGGGACAACCACCCGAGCCTCCTGCGGAGAAGGGTTCGGAGCAGCTCCCTCAGAGGTGGCCACCGTCTGAGGAGGAGGAGGAACAACCTTCGACTCCCCCACCCTCTCTCGAGCGCCATCGCTGAAGGAGCCATCGGAGGAGTGGCTACAAAAGACAACATCAGACAAGTACAAGCAAGATAAATCGAAAGAGAGCAAAAAAAGAAGGCAACTGAAGAAACTTACAAGTCAAGGTCTCTCAAGTCAAAGACAGGCGGGGTCCTCCTGCCTTTCTTCTCCTCTTTCTTCTCTTCCTTCCTCTCTTCCTTCTTCCGCTTCGCCGGCGGCTGCGGCGCCATAGCCCACACGGGGACGATTGGAATAGGAGAGGAAGAGCCACCATGACCCCCACTGTGACGCTCAAGGCACATCGGGTTCCTAGGCGTCGGCGGAGTCGAGGCATCCGACGATTCGCTCGAGCTCCGTGTCCGCTTTCGAGTCTGCTCCTCGCTCGACTCAAAGGCTTCTTCAGCCGGCGACCGCGCCGAAGGAAGCTCAGACATGGAGTCCACTACTTCATTGTCCGGTGCATCCGGAAACAATTCGGGTAGTGGAGGCGACATGCCCGGTACCTTGAATTCCTGCGCAAAAAGAAACAAATTTTCAGCACACAAGCAAGTGCAAGGAAAACACAGTCGAAAAAAGCGCTACGCGCATGCCCCAGATCTACACCTGCGGAACTAGACAAGAGGCAGCGAATGGAGGAGTCAGCGACTTCCCCGGGAGATCCTCTCCAGCCTTGTACTTCAGCAGCGGAGGAAGAATCCTGTCGAGATCCCCCCTGGAGAACTCCTCAGCCGAAACCCTAGTTGGATCATGGCGACCAGAATAAAGGAACATCAGGTGCGCCCTAGCATAGAGCGGCTGCACCCGACGTTTGAGGAAGGTGCGGATGATATCCACACTATTCACCTCCTTATCCGAAATCAACTGAAGATTCTCCACCCGACGATAGAGCCCCTCTGTCTCTGCCACCTCGCCATCCAAGATGTGGTTCTTCCAGGACCTCTTCGGCTCCATTTTCTAGGAAGGGTCGAAAGGAGCAAGGCCAAAGTTCTGTCCGACCACTTTGGAGTCGCGGATGTAAAACCATCGCCTCCGCCATTACTGGACAGATTCAGACATAGAAAAGGAGAAGAAGAGAAAGTTGGATCTCAGGGAAATGATGCAGCCG
Organism: Avena insularis; assembly: GCA_023614405.1. Lineage (NCBI taxonomy): Eukaryota > Viridiplantae > Streptophyta > Magnoliopsida > Poales > Poaceae > Avena > Avena insularis. The sequence goes on along the minus strand of CM042691.1, from coordinate 39,349,132 downwards.
CCGATGGGATAAACACCATCGGATCCAGATTGCCTCTTCACGGAATAGAGCTTCCGAAAGAGGCCAAAGTGCGGCTCGACACCGAGCCAGTACTCGCAGAATGTGATGAAGCAGGCGACATGAAGAAGAGAGTTCGGTGAAAGATGATGAAGCTAGATGCCATAAAGGAAAAGCAATCCACGGAGAAAATCGTGGATCGGGAAAGAAAGTCCCCGAAGGACAAAAGCAATGAACATGACCCGAAACCCAGCGGGAGGACAGGGAATTACCTCATCGCTGGGAACTCTGACGGCCTCCCTTTCTTGTGGGATCATACCCCGCTCATGGAGCTTGCGGAGGTCGCCCTCACGCGTCTCCGATCGCCACCAGCCACCATCGGTGACGCGAGTGGCGGCGGAACCCTTTTTGCCGCCGGCGGCAGCACTAGTACCAACTGCGGTGGAGGCCTTCTTGGACTTCCCCATCGCAGTGCGGCGGTGGTGATGATGAGCACGCAGAAACAAGGAAGGAAAGGTTTGAAGAAATTCCAGTGCACAGCGAGAAAAGCTCAAAGAAGATGGGAGCAGTGAAACAAGAATGGCTGCGGTAAAAAACAAACTCACTTTTCCCCAATGATTATAAGGACGAGAACAATGCATGACGACCGTTCATCGGGAAGACCTAAAGCCAACATCCAAATCCAACCGTCCACGTGTCGGCACAGCAGCGAACCGTCGCTCACACGCCGTCCACTATGTACGGAAATCGAGGCGACGCCGTAATTATCTCCACGCCGTGCGTGACCAGTCAACTCAAAGTCAGAAGGTGGGACCCATGTTCGTTTAGTCACGTCATCTCTGGCACCGCAGATGCTTGAGATCACCAATCGTCAGCACTGATGTCATCAAAAGCTATTCTAGCAACGGTTGCAATTCTTCGGCTACACAGCTAAAAGTATTCACTCGAATCTACGATTCGACTAACTACTCTGGGACTACTCCTATCAGGAGCGCTGGCCGCGCACCCGAAAACGATCAACGTACTACACCATTGAACTGTTCTTTGAGTCCTACATCGAGTCCGCGACTCCACTACGGACTCAGGGGCTACTCCCATAGGGAGGATGGATTCAAGCATCCGAAAAATTTGTGTCCTACGGACCTAAAAGTCAACGAAGACTGAATTAAAGTCTCTGCTCGAGTCTACGGCTCGAACAGACACTCGAGGGCTACTCCTATAGGGAGAGCTGGTCACGCACCCTATGAATTCTTTGATTGTGATCCTATAGATCAGTATGCAAAAACTTTTCGGCAACTCTGCCCCAATTAACGCTAAGTGAGCAAAGTTCTCCTTGGCCACCCGAAACACCTCCACGGTGATAAATATTCGGATGTTGTGTCTGCGACACAAAGATAAGACCTACAAATATCATCTGATGGCCTGGCAACGCACACGACTGCGCTCTGCTAGTAAGAATCCGTGCCAACAGGCGCGATGAAAAATCCCGACGGACGCGTTGGATACATCATTTAAAATTTACTAGAATTCCACTCCTGTAAGTCCTCAGCGGCCTGAGTCGAATTACGCCAATATATGTTCCGGGTTCGAGTCGAGGGACTCGAATCTGAAGAAGATCGTGTTGTTTTGTCCTAAGACAGTTAACTGACCCTGATCCGTCGGGAGAGTCAGGCACACGCATCAACAATCCCTACACACTCAAATCATTCTCTAAACGAACAGAGATAGCTGCACCCGAAAGATTGAGGAGTCCTCAGCCGAATCTACGATTTGACTGAACACTCGGGGGCTACTGACATGGTTATACCCTACGGGTACATGACCTTAGCATACTTTGTCCAGCCCAAGGAAGGCCCACGAGAATATGCGCCAGCCCATGAAGACTTTCGGGTGGCCCGGGCCCATGACACATTCGGATCCTTGGAGAGCAAGACTAGAATAGATAGAATATTCAAATGGGCTAACCCTAAAACCTGTAACCGACTCGATCTGTGTCTGGGACCTGCCTAACTCTATATAAAGGCTAGGAGGGTACGACGAGGAGGGCACTTCGCATACCACCATACACACCTTCATGCCAGATTGCATCTGCGCACCCCTGTACTTTTCGGTTCCGCCGTAATCAAGAGCAGACAAGCAGGAGTAGGGTTTTCCCTCTGGGGGCCTGAACCTGGGTAAATCTCGTGTCCCCTGTTTGCTTGTCTGTTAACCGTTCCGCGATCTCCAACATCCCCATCTTCTCCAAAACCCAAGTCCATAACAATGGGCATTGACGATATTAAACCTCGTCAAAGCCTCTTCTTGCCGTTCTGGTTGCGGGAAGAAGGTAGGGCAGAGATTTCTTACTCGATCTGATGTCATCTGAAGCGGGCGGGGTAGTTGGTGCGACTACGTAGAGCTGTTCAAAGTGGGGCTCTCAAGCAGCGATGGTGGGCTGCATCTGGAGCATCTGGAGCGGCGTGGTTCCTGGGAGTTCTCTCTCGGCGGTGGTGTCACCGTCGACTGCTTTGGCCGAAGGACGGCCACTCCCTCCCTCAAGGCTGGCGCTTCAAGGCTGGCGAAAGGGCAATCTTAACCTCCTTCGATGGAGGCCTCTCTGCTTCATCTTGCTTGGCTCCCGCTGCGGTGACCCAAGTGGTCATGTCCCCGGCGTCGCCGCGGTTGAACAAGATGATCAGTTTCTTGTGTGTGGTGGTAGTGGAGCTGGACCCGATTGCGTTTCTGGCAATAGATTTAGTGTTCTTGGTGCTTATTGCTTGGACTTTGTTGTAATTTCTCTTTTCTTCCCGGTCCTTCCTGTAATTTGTACCGCCACCGCCGAAAGTTAATGGATGTTCTCGGTCCTTCGGGACCGATCCCCGTTCAAAAAAAAATTGTCCTCATACACCATTGACATGTCGCGCCCTACGCTGTTGTTCAGCATCCACGTCACCAACTGCATCAAGGCGACGGTTCTTTTTGCTACAAGTGTGCAAAAAGGCGCATGGTTCTAACAACACGATAGAAAAAAAAATCAAGCAAGTAGTAGTACTACTACCGAATGCACGCACGCATGGGTGCCGTCCATTGATACGAACGTCGCTTTGCTTGGGTCCATGTCAGTTCACTCTCATGCCCCGTGTCCGTGTGGAGGCGGTACGAGATGCAACTGACCTGAATCCCATGTATTCTACGCAAGTGCGGCTCATCTCCTCCTGGGTGTTGACATATTTCAGCTACATGGAACACATCATTATCAGTTTCTGCATTCGTAGCTAGGTAGTTCAATAAACTATATGTAATTTTGGTAGTTCAATAAACTATATGTAATTTTTATTAATTTTAATAATAATAATTAATAGATCGGTTGATTTTTTATATAATTTTTTAATTCAGTAGAACTTTTTTTTGAGATAAGTAGACCGTTGTTATGCATATTAGGTTGCATACCATTTAATTGAAATACTCCAAAAAAAACATCTGCCGCACAATTTCACATACTACATGCTCAAGAAAAAAGACTTTTGTGTGACATGTGTAAAAAAGATAAAATAAGGCTTTTCTTGAGATATTCTTTTGTCTTTCTTACATAGCCCACAAAAATATTGGTCTTTCGCAAAACTTTATGTGCGCACATAGAATGAATTATTTTTGAAAAAAAATTAACATTTAAGAATGTGTTTTTGGGTAAAGGGATCATGTGAACCCGAGAGCCAAAGGGCGTGTTTGGTTACCTGTAGGAATTTCTCGTATCCTTGGGGGCAGGCACTGAAGGTCAAGGGCCAGGAGAAACATCCTAAACTCTATTTTCTCTTTCTTGTTTGGTTGCCCACAAAATCTTTGGCTTTTTTGTGTGTGTGTGTGGGGGGGGGGGGGGGGGGTAGAAATCATCATTTTGTTTGGAAATCATCATAGGGTGGATGATGCAAATCAGAAGTCTTTGGTTTCCCACATGGCTTTGCATATGGTTACCAAGTACCACATATGGCGAGTTTACCATATGAACATCAGAAGCATAACACAAACAGGTGCATGCATGACCTTGGCAAAAAGGGTGTCATGGTTCATTGTATCACCATGGTGTTAACCTAACACCACATCAAAAGTGGATGTCATCCTATCACCACCAGTTCACCATCACATGAAGGATTACTATATACCACCTCATGACAAGATTTGATCATTAGAAGTTTTAGGACATAGGTACAACAACACTGGAATAAGAAGTCAACCATCACAGATTTTTTTGAGCTTCTTCAGCTTATCCTTGTTAGTCTCACTAGCTTTGAGCATATCAAAGATCATGTATTCTAGCTTCTTCTTTTCATTATTCAAACTCTGCATTTCCTCATCCCAATTCTTCTGCTTGAGTTTCATCATCTCTGCTGGGTTTTCTGCACCTGCTTCAGCAATATATCCACTTTATTCTTCAACGCTTCTGTTAACTTGAAATTCAACTCCTTGTTCTTCTCCGCTGATGGCGGTGTGCAACACCGGATGTAGAGACCAGGACTCCATTCACCATTTCAAAAAAGGTAACACTAACCATATGTGACCAACACCAACGACCTGCTGGTTCACAAACTAGTTGTCCTGATGCACCATTGACGTGTCGTGCCCTAGGCTGTTGAGCATCCACTACATCAAGGCAACGGTTCTTTTTGCTACAAGTGTGCAAAAAGGCTCATGGTTCCAATAATAACAGGATAGAAAAGAAAGTCAAGTAGGGAGTACACGCACCCATGCATGGCTGCCGTCCATTGATACAAACATCGTCGCTTTATTTGTTTGGGTCCATGTCAGGTCACTCTCATGCCCGTGTGGAGGCAGTACGAGATGCACCTGACCTGAATCCGATGTATTCTACGCAAGTGCGGCTCATCTGATGGGTGTTCACATATTTCAGGTACTATAGATGAAACAAATCAACTCCATCAGTAAAGCGACCATTTTTAAAAGTCCAAGAAATATATCACTATATGTACATTTCTACGTACTACATGACCACAAAGTCGTTTCGTGAAAAATAGACTTTTGTGTGGCACTTGTAGAAAAGATAAAATCAGGCTTTTCACGACAAAGCAAAACAGAATTACATGCTCAAATATAGTGGACGAGCTAGTAACAGACAGATCAAAGGATAATAACTTATATTCTTTTTTTTTTGAAGTACTAATAACTTATATTCTGCACTTGGCACAAATAGAATACCCGGCTAGTGTTGCTTCCTTTCGAATGCAACACGTTTGTCAAGCTCAAGCCTCTAGAGACGACACAGCTGGGGACAATCCACTACTCTGCCACAGAATGTGGGGTACGGTCTCCAATGAAGTCTAGAGCATAGTCCATGTCCGTGAGATGCTAACAACCATGACACTGCAACAAAATCGAGCTTTATCAAGGCCAAACCAGAAATTCGCAAATAGGCAGCAAACCCTAATCCTTTGAAGGAATTGGAGAAATTGAACTTATCCCTAAATACTACCGGGTTCATCTCTCGTTATGATTCTAGCTGGGCATGGTGAATTTCTAGGACTCGGTCCTGAGAGTTTGTGCCAGAGATTTGCCGCCGGCGAGACGGTAGTGGATGAGACTGACATGAGGGAGAGTGAGTGGTGAGGGAATTATGTCGTGCGAGCCAAGGAAATGTGGTGTTTGTTGCTCCTTCCCGACGCGTGCAGGTAAAGGCCCCTTTTGGGGAGTGCTTTACGGGGTGCGCTGGCCACAACATGGAGGAGGCCCAGGCATCCAATCGGCCTGTTTTCTTCTCCCAGGGCTTGGCTAGACTTTTTGCAACATACCAAACAGGCCTAAAGTGAATTTCGATAGCCAACAACAGTGTAGTCTCGAATCCGAGGACGAGCTACAAAGGAGAACTATGCAAAGATAGCGTCGACAAGGATCACCAACCTAGACTATTAGTGGCTTTTCATCATGTCCCTGCATACCTCATCGTCGCAAGGACCTCGTCGCAGCTCATCGCCACACAAACCTCGCATCAACAACATTGACTTCAAGCCACAAACTAAGCATGTCAAACTCATGTACATGATGTTGAATGGATGACTACCTCAAGCTTGGCAGAACTCCATCATCGCACATCCTCATAGCCACTTTTATACAAGTCATCGCCAACCACAACAATGGCCCACCAGCCTTGTTGGACGAACCCTACTTCAAACGAATCCCTCAAGGGGGTAGGACAACATGAACCCGACATCGTTAGATTGAAGTCTAGATCTAGGATTTCCCATCGAAGATCTTGTACACGGAGACGAGAGCGCAACGACAATGCCTCGCCATCGTCATCCCTGAAAAATTCGAGCACAACTTTTGCTAGTTGTCTCGCTCCCAAAGCTAGGGCCAGCCAACCCACATGTCCACCACCGCCACCAGGAACCCTATAACGAGGATCTCGACCTAGGCATGTTAGCCTAGGGAACCAGATCTGGATCCCTGCACCTTGTCACAAGATGACCGGGGCCAACCGAGGCCACCATCGAGACGACCACAACAGGTGGTTACCAGTAGAGCGCACTGCCAGCCGGAAGCCGGAGCCGTTGTCATGACCTAATCGCCTCTTCGAGTGCATCTCCATGAAGACACACCATCTTAGAGAGAGAGAGAGGGAGAGAGAGAGAATAACCACGTTGCTGCACCACCACGCTTCTGGCCGAGGAGAAGGCACAACGCTGATGAAGACAAGGTAGCCACCATGAACCTTCGTATATATTGCCACTGTGCTTGGGGCTTGTCGCCTCCGTGGGAGCGTCCCGAGGGTCTCAAATCATGTTTTACTCCGAGGGTGTGCCTAACCCTTATCAGGTGTGTTCACAAACTATGCTCTCCTCCTCACGAAAACGAAAGGCGGCGGCGGCGACTCCCTCCCTCCAGATCTCAACCGGCAAGAGAGCCGGTTCCCTCTCCCTCCACTTGCCGCTCCGGCGATAGGAGGGAGGGGGAACCTCGTTTCTCCGCCTAGTAGTTAGGGTTAGGGTATGTCTGTCATGGGGCGTGATACGTCCAATTTGCATCACCATTCTATATCATAATTTGCCTCTATTCATTGATATATTTCTTATTATGAGGTGTTGTTTATGTCTTTTCCTCTGTTTTTGCATGTTGGATGATTCTTGGAGGATGGACTGCCGGAGTTAGGTTTCTGATGGAAAAATAGGTGTTTTGATGCAATTTCGCGAAGATCAGAAAAATACCAGAAAAATATTGGAAAATTATATTTTCCCAGAAGACGAAGGAAGCCAGAAGAGGAGGCGTATTGGGCCAGGCCCACCCCTAGGCTGGTCCCCTAGGCCACGCCTAGGGTGTGTAACCACTGGTGCTTGGTGACCTAGCATACCACTGCATGTGTAGTACACTATAATCGTTGATATGATATCCACAGAACACCGTTCCGTAAATATCACATCCCTTAGAGTGGTACAACAGAAACATTGCGGGTCCATATTACAAAAGTACACACATTATTATTATTACAATACCGAAAGTTCAAGACTTCCAAAAGATCCAACTTACAAACCAAAATATAAGATGTTTAGTGGAAATTTAAAAGTAACAACTCCGACTAGGAGTGGGGCTCAACAGCTTATTCTATAGAGTTCATGCTTCTCGGCTCCGTTAGTTACTACTAACTACACCCTTAAGTGGACTCGTTCTCATCGACACCATAGCGGATCTCGTAATCCACGCCTTCAACTCCTCCGGATAGATCAGGTTCCTCGTAGAACACGTCTTCTTGGCATTCGGCTGCATACATTGGCACGTCTTCGGGATCCTCGGAGTCTAAGCAAGGGATCAAAGGAAAGGATGAGTAACAGCGTTACCCAACAAGTTCATTATATGCAAGGTGGGAAGTTTGATGCTCTAACTACCACCTCCGATTATAAATCCTTGGCACTATGCAGTTTTTGTAAATCTTTCTTCAAAGATTGATTTTATTCTGAAAAAAACTATGACAATCAGCCTTCACAGGTTGACCAGAACTTTCATGGAGTTCCTTTCCTGCCGCGTTCGTATCTCCTTCTCGGAACAGGGAGTAAAAAGTTATAGTTCTTACACTCTGCAGAGGTGCGTTACTTTACCCATGAGAGATCAACTCCTTGTTGCACAACCGGGCGTATTTTCCCGTCCACAATTCCATGATGTGGGGCCTAGTAGTTGGTCCAATCCAATCACTGCCCCCTTCGCGACCCCGCATGCCTCCTTGGTGTACACCATGCCCACATAACGAATTACAACAATGGTTTGTACAAACCGTTAGATGCCAGAACTATCGTGGGACGATGAGGGTTCCCACCCATATGCTGCATATCCTCTACGAATTACCAATTAACATGCACGCTACGAGGATAACAGCCACGACCTGCACATCCGCTTCATGCGAGAGGAAGAAGATACAGCTAACTTCTCTGTCCCATTCCAAATCTCATGGTTAACGCGTAGTATACGGCGCTAGAATCACTAATGTCAGGGGTTATTAAGTCCCTATTGGATAATCATTGTTGCAATTAGAACTCTAAGTTCTATTGCTTCATTATATCACCACTTAGGATGATATCTAAGATTTCTTTATTTATGAAAATAATATTTTCTTTCTTTTAATAACATATATGATAACACACAATTTGCAAATACTTTGATAAGGACTCTTCAAAGGACATGAGCAAGTGATGAACTTGCCTTGTGATGGCAAGGTAGTGAAGTCTGATGCTTGCACTGGAGCTTGAGCTTCTAGTTCTACAAAAACATCATTATTGCCCGGTAAGGACAATATTTAAAGAAGCAAAATGATTATGCAAGTAATGTGATGCATTATTTAATTTTATATGTATTTAACCCAAAAAGTTCCTTTTTGAGTAATAAAGGATTTATAAATATTACTTATTTAATATTTATAACATATATTGAGTTATTTTATTTTATTTCCCTTTATTTGACTTTTATTGATTTAATAATCCTTTTAGGATTTATTAATTATACATTAAATTTATTACTAAATATTTATTTAGCATTTTTCAAAAATACTAAAATATTAATAAATAATGAAAGTGATTTTTATTTATTTTTATCACCTTTCAATAATTTTGTAAAATTCCCTAAGGAATATATAAATTACAAAATTATTATAAAAATTGAAGTGTCCAAAATTTTATATCTTATTTTATTTGGATAGAGTGGATTATTGTAAATCCAAAAATAATTTATTTATAGTTTTTTTGGACTTTTATTTTATTTTCTATAATTTTATTGAGGTCAGGTATTTTGGTTTTTTCTAATTGATCAAAAGATTTATTAAATAACTTGGGCTGGCCCCTTGGGCTTATTAGGCCAGGGTGGCCCAATAGGGCAGGGTCAAAAGATTTACCCCGAAGGGTTTTGGCCAACTCAGCCCACTCTGCCTCCTCCCTCTCCCTCTGACTCGACCCCGTGGCCAGCGATGCCGCCACCGTCGATTCCTGCCGTCGTCGGCCGTTCTTGCCGCCATCGTGGTGCGAGTTGGGGTTGTCGACGACGCTCTTTCGTTCTATCCACTTGGATTTGACTCTAGGGCTTCCCCGTGGTCAGTTCCACCCCATTCCCGAACCCTAGGGTTTGGAAAAGATGTTGTCGCCGCCGCCGCGATCACACATGGTGTCTGGTCTCGGTATCTTGCTACCGTAAATGGCCGTGTGCAGTTCTGCGCCCCTCTGGGTGCTCCCTGTCATGGTTCGTCACCTCTCCGCTTCTCTTCGATTAAATCGGCGAGGACCTCGGGTAAGTTCCCTTTGTGATGTTGTCCATGCTACTGCCATGATTCTCTCTGTGTGAATCTAGTGGCTCCTCATGCCGAGTGACTATGTGCTGGTTGAGTTCATCTCTGGATTAGGGTTCTTGGTCTGATTAGGGTTCATAACCCCATGTTGATCATATCTATGATGCTTTCGATTTAGTGCTGATCATATCTGATCATGGGAAATGATTGTCTGCTATGGTTGATGATTGGTAGTGGCTTTGATGATACTAGTTTCCTGTCAGATTTATTCTAGTGGTACTCTACCATGATCCATGTTAGTGTCTTAATGAAATCCTTGATTGTATTATGTTATTGATCTGAGAAGTTTCTCTACTGTCAGAATACTTGTACTGACAGTAGATTTCTCTCAGTAGTTGCTTACTGCAATTATAATGTGGCTTGTTTGAGATTATATACTCTGAATCAAATCATTACATGTAATGATTTTCTGTCGATGTATAGATTCATTTTAATGTTGATTCCTGGCATTTGGCTTCAGGAAAATGATAGGTAGTGGTTGTCCCTTTTTATCTATGGAAGCCAAGTAAAGATTTGTTTTAGTTCATTAAGAACTTGTCCTTGTGATACCATTGTATTCTGGCACACAAGTGATTGAGTTTTATTTATGGGCTTATCTTGATAATGCTTGTGATCAAACCTGACAAGTTGACATGAAAACTTGTATTAAATTTCCTGCCTATGATGTTGGTCTGAGGCTCTAGGATGTAATTCCTAGTTAGTTGGGCAATAGTTTGTTTGAAACTTATAGGTTTAGAGGTGCTACTCTCTTTGGGAGATGTGTCCTGATCTAATAAGATCAAATGAAAATGATCTGAGTTGCGAAAATAACACTGAACCCAGTGATGCTGGTCTAAGGGTTTAGTGTTTGTGGTTGAGCTTGATTTCTTATCCTTATGCTTGAAATCTCTAGGATAGATTTACTCCTCTCGGGTGATTATTGAGAGATTATCTCATAAAACAACACATGCTTTTATTTAGATATATGATGAAATCATGTATGGTTTTATGAGGCTCACCACAGATTCTGATGTGGATGTAGTAGATTAATGATGATCTTGATCTGTTTCCTTATCTGCTTTTGCTGGGCTCCTGAGCTTGCTCTTGAGCTTGCCTGCTCCTCCTAGCTCCTGGGCTTGACCTTGTTGTCCCCCAGATCCATCCCCCTCCTTATGTCACCATCCTAGTGATGTTTGGGTTGATCTGGGTGGTTGGTTTTGGCTGTTGTTCTTGGTTTGGTTGCTGTTCACCCTGGCTGTGCTGGTGTATTGTGTAGTGGAGTGATGAACTGATGTGCTTCTCCATGGTTGTGCTGTGGTTTTGTGATGCTGGCTGTGCTTGTGTGGTCGACATCACACCATCTGCATGCTTGTGTGTGTGCAGCTTGTGTGCCGTCTATGCACATATGGATAGGTTTAGAATTTTTGATCTTACCATTACCAAACTACTTTTACCCTGGCTGGTGAATTGGTTCCTTTTGGCTGTCATTTGCATTCAGGCTTTGAATTGATGAAAGATGAAATCTTTCAGATTGGTGAAACTTGCCCCTTTTACTACATTTATCAATGATGAGATTGTCAAGTGCACCTCACTGACATATCTGAGAGAAATATACTAACACTAATCCTGTTTTGTTTTCTCTTTATTCTTTGTTTTGCATGTACAAAGATAAGGATGAAGATCTAGTGTAAATTTAGTTGTAGGCTAGTTATTAAATATACAAATGTAATTTTCTTTTTCTTTTGTAACCCTTCTAACCTTTATTTTATTCATTTGTAATAAAGATTATATATTTATTAATAAAGAATATTCTTATTCTTTATTCTTTTTGTAAATTGTGAAGTTTTGAATAACTTTAGTAAGTTCATTCTTTATAACTTGTTCATGTATATAAAATGAATTTCATATATAATATTATTTTTAGATAAGATTTAAGTTATAATACTTTTTTCTTAATTAATTTAAGATTCAAATCTTATATCAAAACCATTTAAATTATAAAACACTTAAGTTTTAAAATCCAAACTCATTTCAAAACACACATAATTCCTTTAAGATCATATCAAAGTTTATAGCAATCTTCCTTTAAGGCTAAACCTAATCTCAAAGTAAGAAAGAAAAATTGATCACTCAAGGTTTTTATTTAGCGAAAAATTTACTCACATTTTCTCAAATGAATGCATGCAACAATTCATATTCCTAATTCTACCCTTCGTTAGGTCCTATATGCTGGGATGTTACAGACTTCCCCCCTTACATTAAACTTTGTCCCGAAGTTTGTGGAGAGGTACCTGAATAGTTCTGGATAAGCTTTTCTTAAATCCTCTTCCTTTTCCCATGTGGCTTCTCTCTCAGGGTGATGTTCCCATTGTACCTTGCAATATTTGATTGCTCTATTCCTCAATCTTTTCCAGTTTTCTTCCAGAATCTTGCAGGGCTTTTCAATATAAGTTTGGTCTGCTTGTAGTTCTATCTCTTGATGTGTTATTGCATCATTTGGAACTTTCAAACATTTGCGAAGTTGTGACACATGGAAAACATTATGCACTTGAGCTAGTCTTGATGGTAACTCTAAAGCATAATCTATAGTTCTGTTTTGACTCAGTATCTTGAATGGTCCGATGTATCTTGGACTCAATTTCCCTTTAACTCCGAATATTTTTAATCCTTTCATTGGACTTACTTTCAAGTAGACCATATCTCCTATTTCTGGATGCCATGATCTTCGGCTTTGATCCGCATAACTTTTCTGCCTGCTCTGGGCTATTTTCAGTCTATCCCTGATCTTATCAATGATGTCTTGTCTCTCCTTGATATAATCTGGCACAAATTCTTTGCTGCTACCAGGTTCATACCAACATATTGGTGATCTACACTTCCTTCCGTATAGAATCTCATATGGAGCTGCCTTCAGACTACTATGATAGCTATTGTTATAAGAAAATTCTGCCAAAGGTAGGTGATCTTCCCATATTCCTCCAAAATCTAGTGCACAAGATCTCAATATGTCTTCTAGTATTTGATTTGTTCTTTCATTTTGACCTCCTATCTCAGGATGATATGCCGTGCTGAAATCTAACTTTGAACCAAGTGCCTCATGCAATTGCTTCCAAAATGCTGAAGTAAACACTGATCCTCTATCAGTTACGATCTTTTTGGGTACTCCATGCTGACTTACTATCTCTTTAACATATACTTCAACTAACTTCTCGGCATTATCCTTTTGATTCAATGGAATAAAATGTGCACACTTAGTGAGTCTGTCCACTATTACCCATATCATACCCTTCCTTTTTGATGTCATAGGTAATCCTATGATAAAATCCATGCCTATTTCCTCCCATTTCCATTCAGGAATTTCTAAGGGTTGTAATGGTCCTGCTGGATTTTGATGTTCAGCTTTCACCCTTTGACAAGTATGGCATTCAGATACATATTTAGCAATATCCATTTTCATGTTATTCCACCAGAATAGTTCTTTCAAATCCATATACATCTTGGTACTCCCTGGATGTATAGAATAGGGTGTATCATGTGCTTCCTTGAGTATGATATTTCTGATTTCAGTGACATCAGGAACACATAGACGATCTTGGAACCATAAAGATCCATAATCTCCAAGGAAAAAAACTGATTTTTGCCCTTGAGATATCCTCCGAATTTCCTCCGCAATAAAAGGATCTTCTTCTTGATGTCTAACAATTTCTTGCCTAAGATCACTGTCTCGCTCTGCAACTACCTGCATAGTCGCTAATCCTCCAAGAACCTCTGTTCTGATGAATTGAAGTTCCAAAATTTCCAAGTCCATTTGTAACTCTTTTGGTAACTCTCTATTGCTTGGCTGAATATCTGCACTCTTTCTACTTAAAGCATCTGCTACAACATTTGCTTTCCCTAGGGTGTAATTTATTGTTAAATCATAATCCTTGATTAATTCCATCCAACGCTTCTGCCTCATGTTCAATTCCTTTTGAGTGAAGAAGTACTTGAGACTTTTATGATTAGTGTATAACTCACATCTGGCTCCATAAAGAAAATGCCTCCATCCTTTCAGCGCAAAGACTACTGCTGCTAACTCTAAATCATGAGTTGGATAGTTGACTTCATGTGGTTTCAATTGTCTTGAACCATAAGCAATCACTTTCCGATCTTGCATTAACACACATCCCAAACCTTCTTTAGATGCATCATAATATACGGTGAAATCATTTCCTGTTTCAGGAACGACTAAGATTGGAGCTGTGGTTAATCTAGTCTTCAACTCTTGGAAACTTGCTTCACACTTCTCGTCCCACTTGAATGGTGTATTCTTCCTTAATAATTTGGTCATTGGTCCGGCTATTTCGGAGAAACCTTCAATGAATCTCCGATAATAACCAGCCATTCCTAAGAAACCTCAAATTTGTTTCACATTGGTTGGTGCAGTCCACTCAAGTACCGACTGAACTTTAGATGGATTCACAGCAATTCCATCCTTACTGATCACATGACCAAGGAATTCTACCTCATCTAACCAGAACTCACATTTACTGAACTTAGCATAAAGCTTATGTTCTCTTAAAGTCTGCAATGCTATCCTCAAATGGTCAGCATGCTCTTCCTTATCTTTGGAATATATAAGAATATCATCAATAAAGACGATGACAAACTTATCCAGATATGGCATGAAAATCTTGTTCATCAGATTCATGAATATTGCCGGTGCATTGGTCAAACCAAATGGTACTACCAAATACTCATGGTGTCCATATCTTGAGACAAATGCTGTTTTTGGAACATCTTCCGGCTTGATTTTTATTTGATGGTATCCAGATCTTAAATCGATCTTTGAAATAATCCAGCTCCTTTCACTTGATCAAACAAATCTTGAATTCTTGGTAAAGGATACTTATTCTTGATAGTCACGTTGTTCAGATTTCTATAATCACCACACATCCGTCTTCCACCATATCTCTTATCCACAAATATTACTGGTGTTCCCCATGGAGATACACTTTCCTGTATAAATCCTTTTCCCGCTAACTCATAAATTTGTTCCTTGATTTCTTTCAACTCCTTGGGTCCCATTCTATATGGTGCTTGAGCTATTGGTGCTGTACCAGGTATTAGGTCAATTGTGCACTCTATCTCCCGGTCTCGTGGCATTCCTGGTAACTCTGTTGGAAAAACATCTTGGAATTCATTAACTATAGGAATCTCTTCTAATTTAACTTCTTTCATTGAATTCAACTGCAGATCCACCATAATATGACTGTGTTTATCTGCCTGGTAAACTATCCTTGCTCCACTTGGAGTTTTGATTGAGACAGTTTTCTCCTCACAATTAATCTGAGCTCCGTGTTCCATCATCCAATCCATCCCCAGCACTACTGCAATTCCCTTCAAAGGAATCACATAAAGGTCTACGAAATATGTACAGCCACAGATCGAGATAACCTGATCTTGTTTTATGTATGCAATCACATTCCCTCCTGCCGTAACTACGGTCATAGGACTTTCTAACGTTGCCCTTCTAATCCCGAACTTATCACAAAATTCTTTAGAAATGAATGAAGTAGTTGCACCAGTATCAAATAGAACTTTGCTGGTATTGGTAAGGATATTGAGCGTACCTATCACTGCATGCTCTGAATTATCCACCTCCTCGAGGGTTGCACAGTTCAGTTTTCCAGTAGGTCGGTTTCTCTTGCCATTGTTGTTCTTTCCATTGTTTCCTCCTTTATTGGGTTGTCCATTTCCTCCACTGGATTGTCCTCCTCCTTTGGTAGGCCATCCTCCCGGTGGTTTGCTCGGACAATCTGGCTTGAAATGCCCCTTCTGGCCACAACCGTAATAGATTACTACAGGCTTTTTGCACTCCCTCTGGAAATGCCCTGGAATTCCACAGCTGTTACAGATAACATTCCTTCTCGGATTAGATTGGTTTCCACCACTGCTCTTGTTATTGTTATTGTTGTTGTTACCATAATTCCTATTCCGAGGTTTGAACTCCAAGTTAGGTTTTGGTTTGCTTGCCTAAATTCTCTTGGTTTCTTTCTTGGCTCTCTTCCTCCGATCCTCTTGGACATTCTTGTAGTCATCTTCAAAAGTAATGGCTACATCCAACAACTGCTGATAAGTTTGCTTATTGGCTAACCTTAGCTGCATCCTCACAAATGGATTTAATCCACGCAAGAAACGTTTCTTCCTCTTCTCTTCAGTGTTAACATCCTCCTCAGCATAACGAGATAATTGGCTAAACTCCCGGATGTATTTCATGACACTAGTATATCCTTGCTGAAGCTCCTCAAATTCTCTCCGCTTCAACTCCATGACACTTTCTGGAACATGATATTCACGGAATCTCTGCTTAAACTCCTCCTGTAAACTCCTTCTGGTTGTTGCATGGCTAACTGATTTTCCCACCAAGATGCTGCAGTCCGGTCCAGATGAGTTGCATACCTCAATTTTTCCTCATCATTGCAACCTCAGTTTTCAGCTTCCTTCTCAGATTCGCTAGCCAGTCTTCTGCATCCATTGGTTCAGGAGCTGATGCAAAAGGTAACGGTCTTGCATTCTGGAAATCAGATAAACTCACTCCTCCACCTTCCGGTGCCCTCTGATTTGCTCGCCCCAACAGCTCTTCCATGAACTTGTTCTGGTTCTCTTGCATCATTTGCATGCATTGCATAAAGTTCTGCTCCATTAACGGCCTCATTGGTGGTGGTAATGCTCCTTGATTTGCTGTATCGGCATCAGCCTTTTCCTTGGCCTCACGCTCCAGCCGCTGCTGCTCAGTTTCCATTTCTACCCCCGTATCCTTGACCCCCTAGTCCTGCATCATAAAGCGAATACTCATAATTACATCATGCACATGTGTTCTGAGCTCGACTTTACGCACAGAACTAGTCACACAATGAAAATCCAAAGAAAATCCAAATATGCATTTCACATATTATACATAATATCATAATGATACAAAGTTCTTACAAAATATACCATATAGGTATAGTCACAAAACTACCGTATTTCTTGAGTACAATACACAGTGCTTGATAGTACTAATTAGTTGTCTCCTTCTAGTTGTAACTACGCTCATCGTACATGCCTGATGTCCAACCGTGATGACGTGTGGTTCGTCGCAGCTCAGGAACATATGGCCTTCCGTATGAACATACTCAGATTCAAGTGTCAGGACTTGAGTTATTACTCAACCTGAGCGCATCGACTCCCTCCAGCTCAGCTGAAAAGTCTTCAGAAATATATTCAACATTATCTCTAGCCTGCATCTCCTGATCTTCATTCCTTAAGTTGTCAACAAAATACGCAGATCCTGCTGCTTCCCAGGTGCTCTCGTGGGCAAGAAAATTGAACACTGGATAATGTATATTCCCTGGGTTTTGAGAAGATGTTGATGATTCAAATACTCTCTCCTCAGGATCTTCTTCTTCATCCTGATTATCTATTGACATGGTAGTTCTACTTCTGTTATTAGGATTCACCCTTTCACCCATCCAACTATATTGTCCAACATTTCTGTCAGAACCATCTGTGGACATCTGGTGTTCATGAGATCCATTATATGATCCCATCCTCCAACCATCTGAATTCTCAATAGGAAGTTCTGAGTCAGAACCATCCTCTGAGCCCTGTGGTACTACATACCGCATATCTATAGTAGGATCATGTGTAGATTCAGGTCTTGGTGAATAAGGATATGGTGTAAAAGATTCCGGATCTATCGGTATATCCTTAAAGATAGGTGTTGCACTACTACCTGCTTCTTTCTTCAGCTGGAATGCTAACTGCTTCCTCCTTTCCGGATCAGTTAGATCCTCTAACATATCATTTTTGTCTTTGACAATCACTTGATGAGTCTTATAAAAAGACGCAACGAGTGTTCGGTATCTATCCATAAACTTGGAAGCTAACTTAGGATGCTTCTTAACCAAAGTAAGGTGATCCGGTATAGGTTTCGAGTCTATAGAATCATGAGGTATCACAGAGAATGTGCTACCTCCTAACTCCTTAGTTTTATGCTCCCGGATATTAGCTATCGCCTCCACAACAGCAACATGATAGGCTGCTAAATGACTCCTACCTTCTCCTATGGGTAGATCGTGATATAATCCAAGCTTCTCTGGAAGTTGGATACTCACACGATACTTGGATAACATCTGGCCATCAAGGTAAGTGATAGTGTTCACTGGGATTCTGGTTGGACAATTAAAAAGCTTTAAAAGCTGACGAGTGGTCTGTAAATGATCCTTGATAATCATCAAGTGTCTCCTCTTTCCTTACCAAAGTCTATTTTGGAAACTTTGGTGCCATATCTCTGTATATCAGAAAAATAAGTTTGATTAGTATCCAATGGCATATTGCATCATAACAAAGAATTATCGCACTAAAATATATAACGGAATATTCTCATTTGAATACCCATTATATTACTTTTAGAGAATTCTTTATCGTTGCTAGCTTTCCTATAGGTAATACCCTTTACTAGGTTTCCAACCTAAGGTCAAAGAAATGAGCTCTGATACCAACAACGGTGACCCAGCATACCACTACATGTGTAGTACACTATAGTCGTTGATATGATATCCACAGAACACCGTTCCATAAATATCACATCCCTCAGAGTGGTACAACAGAAACATTGCGGGTCCATATTACAAAACTACACACATTATTATTATTACAATATCGGAAGTTCAATACTTCCAAAAGATCCAACTTACAAACCAAAATATAAGATGTTCAGCGGAAATTTAAAAGTAACAACTCCGACTAGGAGTGGGGCTCAACAACTTATTCTATAGAGTTCATGTTGCTCGGCTCCGTTAGTTACAACTAACTAGACCCTTAAGTGGACTCATTCTCATCGACACCGTAGCGGATCTTGTAATCCACGCCTTCAACTCCTCCGGATAGATCAGGTTCCTCGTAGAACACGTCTTCTTGGCATTCGGCTGCATACATTGGCACGCCTTCGGGATCCTCAGAGTCTAAGCAAGGGATCAAAGGAAAGGATGAGTAACAGCGTTACCCAACAAGTTCATTATATGCAAGGTGGGAAGTTTGATGCTCTAACTACCACCTTGGATTATAAATCCTTGGCACTATGCAGTTTTTGTAAATCTTTCTTCAAAGATTGATTTTATTCTGAAAAAAAACTATGACAATCAGCCTTCACAGGTTGACCAGAACTTTCATGGAGTTCCTTTCCTGCCGCTTTCGTAGCTCCTTCCCGGAATAGGGAGTAACAAGTTACAGTTCCTACACTCTACAGAGGTGTGTTACTTTACCCATGAGAGATCAACTCCTTGTTGCACAACCGGGCATACTTTCCCATCCACAATTCCATGATGTGGGGCCCAGTAGTTGGTCCAAGCCAATCATCGCCCCTTCATGACCTCAAGATGCCTCCTTGGTGTACACCATGCCCACATAATGAATTACGGCAATGGTTTGTACAAACTGCTAGATGCCATAACTATCGTGGGACGATGAGGGTTCCCACCCATATGCTTCATATCCTCTACGAATTACCAATAAATATGCACGCTACGAGGATAACAGCCACGACCTGCACATCCGGATTCATGCGAGAGGAAGAAGATACATCTGACTTCTCTATCCCATTCCAAATCTCATGGCTAACGCGTAATATATGGCGCTAGAATCACTTATGTTAGGGGTTCTAAAGTCCCTAATTTAGTTATTATTGATGCAAATAGAACCCTAAGTTCTATTGCTTCCTTATATCATCACTTAGGATGATATCTATGATTTCTTGATTTGTGAAATTAATATTTTCTTTATTTTAGAGTATATATGATAACACACAATTTGCAAATACTTTGATAAAGACTCTTCAAAGGATATGAGCAAGTGATGAACTTGCCTTGTGATGGCAAGGTAGTGAAGTCTGATGCTTGCACTGGACCTTGAGCTTCTATGTCTAAAAAAGCATCATTATTGCCCGAGAAGGACAATATTTAAAGAAGCAAAATGATTATGCAAAGTAATGTAATGCATCATTTAATTTGATATGCATTCTCCCCATTATTATAAAAAATCATTTTAATAATAAAGGATTTATAAATATTACTTTTTAATATTTATAATATATATTGTATTTCCCTTTTATTTGACTTTTATTATTTTAATAATTCTTTTAAGAATTATCACTTAAATAATAAAAATTGTTATTAAATTTTTAGAAAAATACTACAATATTAATATATAATGAAAGTGATTTTTATTTGTTTTTATCATCTTTCAATGATTTTGTAAACTTCCATAAGGAATATATAAATTACAAAATTCTTAATAAAATTTATATGTCTAAAATTTTATATCTCAATTTATTTGGATAGTTTGGATTTTTGTGAATCTAGAAATATTTTATTTATAATTTTTGGACTTTTATTTTATTTTCTAGAATTTTATTTAGTTCAGGGGCATTTTGGTCTTTTCCTATTTATTAAAACAGGCCTTAAGGTTTTTGGGCTGGCTTAATCTTGTTGGGCCCTTATGGCCCATTAGCCATAGTCAAAATAGCCACCCCGAAGGGTTCTGGCCCAACTCAGCCCACTCCCTCGCTGCTTCTCACCCTCGAGCTCACTCCTGTCCTCCTCTATCCTCGACCCTGCGGTCGGTGATGCCGCCGCCGATGATTTCCACCGTCAGGGGCCGTTCTAGTCACCGCCGTGGTGCAGGAGGAGGTTGTCGACTATGCCCTTCCTTCCTATCCAACTGGATTTGAGCATGGGGCTCTCCTGTGACAGATCGTTGCTGTTCCAAACCCTAAGGTTTGGGGGTTGGCGTGGATCTTGGCGCTGCCGCTACCGTCGTGCATCGTGGTGATTCACCTCGCCTCTAGGCATGGCCATGGTCGCCGCCGTGGCGCTGTATGGGTCGCAGCGCCCCCTAGGGGTGCTCCCCATGCCGCCATGGTCGTCGTCCACCTCTGCTTCCTCTTCTAGTCTTCAGCGAGGACCCTTGGTGAGTTCTTTTCCTCTCCCCTTGTGCTCTCTATGCTCGCTCATCCTATGCTAGATGTTGGCAGTGACCTCTCTGGTTACTGTCTTGTCCTGATTAAGATGATTTATTCCATTTAGGGTTCATATCCTGTGGTTGATCATATACTGGATGAATTAGATCATGTGTGGATGGCCTGTAAGCATGCTAAATGATTATTAGCCCGAGGCTTACTGCTTAAGATGAACTATAATGGTTCTGGTGGCTTATCAGATGATTTTAGGCTTAGATTTCATATGATTCAGATGATATAGTTGCTCTGAAATCAATGCTTGGTATGGTCAGTGGGTTTGATAACTTACCACTGTCCTTACTTGATTAATGATAATGAGTATGGTGTGATGTAATCACTGTCCTAGTGTTGTTGGCTTGAGAATTCCTATGTGGTTTGAGATCACAATGTAGGCAGTGAATATTTACATAGGAATGTCCTAATTATGATTCCTGTAATGACAGGAAAATGATTGGTAGATTGATTGATTGAATTTGTGAAAATGGAATTCTTATTCTGGTTCAGGTAGAATTTTTCTTGTGACACCATCTTGTATGGCACACAAGATTGATTCTAATCCATTGTTTTGGGTTGATTTAAGCTTAAGACCATTTTGGCTTTAAAAGATAAGTAGAAATGTTCTTTTCTGAAATCTCTAAGACCAATGATGTTGGTCTGAGGCTTAGGGATTAGGCTATATCAAGTTGATTCATATGGATAGTTCTGGTAGTGGTACCAGCTACTGTTTCTTGAATTAAAGATTGCAAAAATGATAGTAGGCTTGATCACTTATATGGATCCAAAAGATTAACTTCTAAGGTGCTACCCTTATCTTAGGGATGTGCCTAAAAATTAAATCTTAGCTATATTTATTGGAATATAGCTCGATTGCCAAATCAATGATGTTGTTCTGAGTTTTGGTTGGATCTTTGTACTTTGCCGTTTGCTTTTAGAGTTTAAAACCTCAGTGATGGATTCACCCCACTTGGGTGCTTTCTGAGAGTTTGAATGTGATACAAATCATGTATGCTTGTCTAATCTTAGACAGATAGATCATGTGATGCTCTATGTACTCACCACTGTCACTTGATGATGTGGTTGCTAGTGGTGGATCTTGTTGTAGCTTGATCTTGTGCTTCCCTGGTATATTTAGCTCCTGGCTTGTCCTTGATCTAACCCATCATCTCCTGATCATGATGGCTTGTCCTTGGTCTTGCTATCCACCTGATCTTCCCCCTCCTTATGTCACCATCCTGGTGATGTGATCTTGGGCTTTGGTTGGTTTGGCTGATGGCTGCTGTGCTTGGTTTAGCTGCTGTCTGCTGAGCTTGATGTGTAGGAGCAAAAGAATGATGTGGTTGTGTGCTTGCCCATGACTGTGTTGATGGTTTTGTGTTGCTGGGCTGTTGCTAAGGTGCTGACAGCACACACCATGCAATCTGGTGTGTGTCTTTGCTGTGTGCACTTGTGGATATGTTCAGAATTTTGAAATTGACTGTTATCTGGTTACTTTTACCTGGATGGTGAAACTTGCCCCTTCTTTGCTGTCATTTGACTTCTGGCTTAAAAGTATGAAAGATACATTCTTTCATGTTGGTGAAACTTGCCCCTTTGAATAGAATTACTCAATGATGAATCTTGATCAGTGCACTTCACTGACAAGTCTGAGAGTAAAACATTACTAACCCTAACTTTCTTTATTTTTTTGTTTGTGTTTGTTTTGCAGGTACCAGACTTGGGAATTCAAGATTCTAGTTTAGCTTTTCTTCTTTATTTATTGAATAGTCAAATGTAATATTCTTTATTCTTTTGTAATTTTTATTTTATTCATTTGTAATCTTCATTTATCATTTTGTAATAAAGATGATACTATTAGCAATAAAGAAATATTCTTATTCTTTATTTATTGTCTATGATGAATATTTTGGATGATTTTAATAAGTTACATTTTTGTAACTTATTTATTGAATAAAAATATGAAACAAATATTCATATTCTTAATTTATTTCTTTAAATAAAGTTTGAGTTAAATTAGTTAACTCTTAATTGAATAAAGATTTAAACATTATTCAAAAATCATTTGAATTATAATTCAAACACTCAAGTTCTAAATTCAAATTTCATTTCCCAAAACACATAATTTCACAAAGATCATATCAAACTCACTAGCAATCTCTCTTTAAGACTAAATCTAATCTCAAAGTATGAAAGTAACCTTGATCACTTTAGGTTTTTATTTGGCGAAAAATTTACCCACACTTTCACAGATGAATGCATGCAACATTTCAATTTCCTAAATCTACCCTTCGTTAGTTCCTAAATACTGGGATGTTACACCTTAATAAGAAGCACAAGTATGAAATTTATCTAAAAGGGACAACACATTCTAAGGTAGCCATTTCCGGAGTCCAAACCCTAGAACAACGTTATCCCCGGGATTCACGTTTATAAAGTGCATCACATTACTTATGCATAAGAGCATATTGCTTCTTTAAACATTAGTCCTTACCGGACCAATGATGCTGATTTTTTAGATTTTGGATCTTCTACTAACTCGAAGACCGTGAGTGCATAATCTTGCAATCACAAAAGGCAAGTTCACACTTGCTCATGTCCTTTGTTTATTTTCTGTAAAGTATTTTACAAATCCCGTGTTGTCATCACCTGCATTTGAAAAAGGTCAGAAAACACTATTTTCGATAATAATGTGAACTATTGGTTACTGATCCAGGGTGATCAGCTAACCTATTAAATCTGACAGTTGGAATACCTTTGTTCAGAACTATATCACCTAGGACTTAACAACCAATGTCACCAGTGATTCTTGTGCCGTATATTACGCGTTAACCATGAGATTTGGAATGGGACGGAGAAGTCAGCTGTATCTTCTTCCTCTCTCATGAAGCCGGATGTGCAGGTCATGGCTGTTATCCTCATAGTGTGCATATTAATTGATAATTCGTAGAGGATATGCAGCATATGGGTGGGAGCCCTCAACGTTCCATGATAGTTCTGGCATCTAACGGTTTGTACAAACCATTGCCGTAATTCTATATGTGGGCATGGTGTACACCAAGGAGGCATGCGAGGTCGTGAAGGGGGCAGTGATTGGATTGGATCATCTTCTAGGCCCCACATCATGGAATTGTGGACGAGAATAAGCTGCCCGGTTGTCCAACAAAGAATTGATCTCTCATGGGTAAAGTGACGCACCTCTACAGAGTGTAAGAACTGTAACTTGTTACTCCCTGTTCTGGGAAGGAGCTGCGAACGCGACGGGAAAGGAACTCCATGAAAGTTATGGTAAACCCGTGAAGGCTGACGGACATAGCTTTTCAAAATAAAAGCAACCTTTGAAGAAATGTTTACGAAAACTTGCATGACCTACTGATGGGGGAATACCAATCGGGGTATACCCACGAAGCGGATTCGCCGACTGGATCGAGCCGACTGAAGCCAAGCCTGGAGCGGGTCGACTCGCCCAATACGGCGACTGGCGCGTGCTGGACCAAGACGACTGGCGCCGACTGGAGGCCCAAGACGGCGACTCCAATAGAAAGCCCACTAGCACTTGTAAACCCTAACTGGCTACATATATAAAGCCACCAGGGGCACCCCCACGGGGACATCTCTCATTAGATCTAATCTCCCACCGCCTCCGGCGGCTCCATTGTAAACCAATCTATGAACATATACTGGATTCACAGCAGGACGTAGCGATCCTCCACCGAGGGGATGTGAACCTAGGTACATCGTGTGCCAATCTTGCTCCCGGATTCTCCTACGTCGCCTAGCTCCCTCTACGTAAGCTACCCCCAGTAGCATCTGGCGTGCAATACTAATGCACGATGGCGCCCCACCGTGGCGGTCGGCGGTGTTCTGCGGCGAGATCCAATCTGCCCATCAACGAGTCGGTTGCCACCGGCTGCATGATAGCGATCGGCGAGATGCTCCAGATCTTGCTGAGCAGCTATGTCCCGGCGGCGTGACCCGTCACGCACAGCATGATCTTGCCGGTTGGCACGATCAGCCTCTTCGTCGGCCTCACCGACGTCATCGTCTCGGAGGACTCGGCTCGCATCTGCGAGTCACCGCCACGCGACCGGCTCTCCGAGAGCCAGGTCCGCACGATCCATCGCCTCGCCTCCGAGTACAACTCGTCCCACAGCGACGTGGCCTAAAACACCGCGGCCGCGGAAGACGCGGCCCTCAACGACGACGCCGACTTGGCGACCCTGGCGTCACTCGCCGGATCCATCACCGCGGCTTCACCCGCGGGCTCCATCACCCAGGTCTCCAACATGGGAGACTTCGAGGATCCCACCATCCTTGGCATCTTCGACTTCGACTCTGGGTCGGAAAACTCCGCCGACCTCTGTGACGGGACCGGTCGCCACGCCGCGACCTACATGGCGACCGACACCGACCCGCCGGAGGATCCCTTCTCCATCCCGATCCCTCCTAACACCACGGCAACAGAGGTCGAGGAACTCCGCCTGAAGCTAGCGGAGGCAGTCCGCAAGGAGCAAGCCGAGCGCGAAAAATTTCGCCTCGAGCAGGTGAGGGCGCAGGAGCTGTCGCGTTACCACGCGCCAGAATCAGGTCGCGCTTGAACCCCACCGTCGGTAGGCGCTTCGCCGGCAACGAGAACGACCCGGCCCGTGTGGCCGAGCGCGCGATCTGCGAGAACGCGCCACTAGGAGGAAGCGCCCGACCCCCACCAGGGTCGACGGCGATGGGCGCCCCACCTCCACCCAACCGCGCACCCCCCAGGGACCAGCCGCGGATAGTGGTCTCCTCACGGGAGCGAGACGCGAACGGCCTACCACTGTTCTCCACCCCGATGGACAACCTCGTGGCAGGTCGAGCAGCGGCCAACAACATCACGGCCACTGGTGACGGCGCCCTACAGATCCAGTACGTCAAGGCCCTGCTCGCAAAGGCGGTCGAGCAACAAAACGCAGGCGTCGACTCACAGGGTCGGATGTACTCGCGTTCATCAGGTAGCAGAGCGGCCTCGAGCGGCCGTCCATTGGTGGCAAACACCTTTAACTGCCCGCCACCCGAACCACGGCAGCTCCAACACCGACCTGCGAACGCGGCACTCTCCACCAACGACCCCAGGCCAGCGACCAACTTCGTCGCCGCCAACGGTCAGCCCGTCGACGCCCGCACCCACATCATCAACAACTAGAGCTGGCGCGCACGCCATCCCGACGACCTTCGACACACCCTAACCAATCGCCACGACGGCGAGCCGATAGGGTCGCTAAGCCGACTCGAGCCCAGGTGCTTCGGACCGATGATCCGAGGCGAAAAATACCCGGCGAACTTCAAAGCGCCGAAGGAAATAGAGAAGTACGACCCTTCGTACGACACCTCCGTGTGGCTGGACACATACCTCATGCCGATGGGGATCGCTGGCCACACCGACCTGCTAGCCGCCGGCTACCTCCCCCTGATGATGGAGGGAACGTGTAGGCAGTGGATCAACACCCTTCCCCAGGATAGCATCGACTCCTAGGAAGAGATGCGAGATGCTTTCGTCAGGCACTTCGAGTGCTCCTACACCCGCGCCACCACCATCGAGGACCTAGAATGATGCGTCCAGGGACCCCGTGAGTCGACCCGCAGCTGGATCCAGTGGTGGCAAGAACTATGGTACAACACGGTCGGCATCCACCCGGACACCGCGATCCACTGCTTCAAGACCTCGTGCCGCTACGAGCCCTTGGTCGCCAAGCTCAAACGACATTCCCGCACACTCGACAACATACCGGACCTCCTTGAGATCGCCAAAAGATACGCGGAGGAAGACCCAAACCAGGAAACCGACGACGAGTAGGGAGGCCAACGCCGCACGAGCGGCAACGACAACGGACGACGGTCCGACCTACGCTACAGCAACACTCGCCTCACCGCAAGCGCCCGCGGTGGCGAGTCGACTTCGTCGCCAACGCCGAACGCCAGCGCAAGCCCAAAACTTCCACTTGTGAGGGCGGCAACTGCACAAACCTGATGGCGAAACCAAGGTTTGACCCCGCGGCCCTCCTTAACCAGCCTTGTGCGTTTCATAGCAGGGAAGAGAAGCCCGCCACGCACACGACCACCGACTGACACTCTCTCAAGGAGATCGAGAAGGCACGACGAGCACGGGAGCACCCCGACAACAACCTGCCAAACGGCAGAAAATTTGGCAGTGTGGCCGGCTCGCTCCACACCTTCACAGGCTTCAACACGAAGTGCGAGAAGAAGGTCATCGCCCGCGCCGTCGTTGTCAACGCGGTGGCCCAGGTGGACGTTCCCCTGTTCCTCAACTGGTCGGAGCAGCCCATCACGTGGAGCCGCCAGGACCACTCGCCACGCATCGAGTACCCAGGCCGAGTCGCCCTAGTGGTCAAGCCTAAGGTGGGAGACTACTGGCTCCCCAACACATTGATGGACGGCGGCAGCTCCATCAACATCCTGTACCTGGACACCTTCAGGCGACTGCGGCTCCCGCAGTCGATGGTCGAGACGACCTACACCACGTTCCACGGCATCGTCCCCGGTCGGAAGGCGTACCCGATCGGCAAGGTCACACTGCCAGTCACCTTCGGCACACCAGCAAACTTCCGCACCGAGCGGATCGCCTTCGAGCTGGTACCCTTCGACAGCCCCTACCACTGCGTCGTGGGGCGCCAGGCGTTCGCCAAGTTCATGGAAGCCCCCACTACGCGTACAACGCGATGAAGCTCCCCGGGCCGCGCGGCGTCATAACCATCAACGGCGACCCCGACATGGCCGCCGAGTGCGAGGCCAAAGGAGCCGAACTCGCCGACGCCATCATCGCGGCAGAGGCCAACCACGCCGATGAGCTCGCCAAGTACGCGAGCAGGGTCAACAACGATGACCCTACCATACTCAAGAATCCCAATTCGGAGGGCACCAACACCTCAGCCTTCGAGGCAACGACGCACACCCGCACCGTCGAGCTGGTCCCAGGCGACTCCAGCCAGACGGTGACGATCGGGACAGGCATGAGCCCAGCATAGGACGGCGCGCTCATCGAGTTCCTCCGTGAGAACAGGGACATCTTCGCATGGAAGCCCTCTGACATGCCTGGTGTCCCTAGGGAACTCGCTGATCACAAACTCAACGCCGATCCCACAGTGCGACCCATCAAGCAGTCGCCGTGGCCCTTCAATGAAGAGCGCCGCCGAGCCATCGCCGAGGAGGTGCAGCGTCTACTCGCTGCAGGCTTCATCCGGCCAATCAAATACTCCAAGTGGCTGGCAAACCCAGTCCTGGTCGAGAATAAAAATGGGACCTGGAGGATGTGTATCGACTACACAAACCTAAACAGCGCCTGCCCGAAGGAGCAATTCGTCCTCCCGCGGATCGACCAAATAATCGACTCCACCGCGGGCTCGGAGTCGCTGTACTTCCTCGACGCGTACTCTGGGTACAACCAGATCAAGATGGCTGTCGAGGACGAGGAGAAGACGGCGTTCATCACGCCATTTGGAGCTTTCTGCTAGACCGCCATGACCTTCGGCCTCAAGAACGCCGGTGCGACCTACCAACGGTGCATGCAGGAATGCCTTGCGAGCCAAATTGGCCGCAGTATCCACGTCTACATCGACGACGTGGTAGTGAAGTCCGCTCGCCAGGGCGATCTACTCGCCGACCTGGCGGAAACATTCGCCAACCTGCGGAAATACAAGATAAAGCTAAACCCAGGCAAATGCACCTTCGGTGTACCACCAGGGCAACTACTGGGGTACGTCGTCTCCAAACGCGGGATCGAGGCGAACCCCACCAAGATCGACACGATCGCTCGACTCGGCAAACCCGAGTGCCTGCGCGACGTCTAGAAGCTGGCCGGGTGAGTCGCGGCTCTCATCCGCTTCATCCCCGGATTGGGCGAAAAGGCGATGCCCCTATACCGCCTGATGCGAAAGAACCCCACCTTCTAGTGGGACAAGGAGGCGGACGACGCACTCCGCGACCTCAAGAAGGTGCTACTCGTAGCACCGCTACTCGCTGCCCCTGTCGACAAAGAACCCATGCTGGTCTACATCGCGGCTTCCGAGCGCATCGTCAGCACCGTCATGGTCGTCGAGCGGCCGGAGGAAGGAAAGGAGCGCCCAGTACAACGACCGGTATACTATATCAGCGAGGTCCTCACCGAGTCGCGCCAGCGGTACCCGCAATACCAGAAACTGGTATACGCAGTCTTCAGAGCACAGCGGCGACTGCCGCACTACTTCCAGGAGCACCCGATCACGATTGTCTCCTCAGCACCGTTGCAGGACATCATCCGCAACCGTGAGGCGACCGGGCGAGTCGCCAACTGGGCCGTCGAAATCGGCGTCCACAACATCAAGTATGAGCTATGAAAAGCGATCAAGTTGCAGGCTCTCGCGGACTTCATCGCCGACTGGGAAGAGACCCAGCAGCCGGAAAAGCTGCCATACCTCCACTACTAGAGCCTCCACTTCGACGGCTCCAAGAACGCGGACGGCGCAGGAGCAGGGATCGTGTTGACTTCCCCGAAGGGCAACAAGCTCCGCTACGTCCTCTGCCTCGACTTCACCCCCTGCACCAACAACATGGCCGAGTACGAGGCACTACTCCACGGCATGCGAGCTGCCAAGGAGATGAATGTCAACCGCCTACATTGCTACGGAGACTCTGACCTCGTCGCTGGGCAAGTCGCTGGTACGTGCGACGCCGTCTCTCCCACCATGGCGGCATACCGCCAAGCAGTAGACAAGCTGGGTGGACACTTCGCAGGCTACTCCGTCGAGTGGATCGACAGGCGGAAGAACGAGGAGGCCGACGCACTCTCTCGCATCGAGTCGGCTCGACTCGCGCCACCCGCCGGCGTCTTTCTTGACACGATCACCAAGCCGTCAGTCTCTCCCCCAAAGGAGATCGACATCGGAGTCCCGCTGCAACCAGAGGCAGCCCTGGTCGCACTCATCGCCGAGCCATACGACTGGACCAAGCCGTACATCGCCTACCTGGAGGCTGGCACCTTGCCGGCAGACGAGACAGACGCCCGGATGGTTGCACGTCGATGCAAATCCTTCAGCATCATCGACGGCGAGCTCCACAAGCGCAGCGTGACCGGCGTGTTCCAACGTTGTGTCCAACCCGCCGAAGGACGCAAGATCCTCCACGACATCCACTCCGGCGATTGCGGCCACCACGCCAGGGCCCGCTCTCTGGTGGCAAAAGCTATGCGGCACGGCTTTTACTGGCCCACCGCACACGCCGATGCCGTTGACATTGTCCATGGGTGCGCCGGGTGCCAGAAGTACGCCAACCAAACACACGTGCCGAGCTCAGCGCTCAAGACAATCCCCAACACCTGGACATTCGCCGTGTGGGGCATGGATATGGTAGGACCTTTCAAAAAGGCCCCCTCCGAATTCACCCACCTCCTGGTCGCGGTCGACAAATTCACAAAGTGGGTGGAGGCCAAGCCAGTCCGGAAATGCGACGGGAAGACCGCCACCAAATTCCTACATGAGCTCATATATCGCTATGGGTTCCCAAACAGCATCATCACGGACAACGGCACCAACTTCGCCAAAGGAGCCATGGCCGAGTTCTGCGAGGAACACCACATCTGGCTCGACCTCGCGTCAGTCGCCCACCCGGAGTCCAACGGCCAGGCGGAACGGGCCAACCAGAGCATCCTCCACGGCCTGAAGCCGCGGCTCCAAGTACCGCCGGCGCCGCCGGGTGCTGGGTCGAGGAGCTACCCTCCGTCATCCGGGTATCCGCACCTCGGTCAACAGGTCGACAGGTTCACCCCTTCTTCATGGTGTCTGGCGCCGAGGCGATCATGCCCACCGACCTCGAGCACGCGACTCGCCAAGGGTCGCCCACTACCGGAGGCTGCGAACGAACTCGCCGTCAAGATGGAGTCGATCAACTCGACGAGGCACGCGACCTAGCTTCGCTCCCGCACCGCCATCTACCAGCAAGGACTCCGCTACCATAGCCGCGGTGAAAACTCGCACCTTCGAGGCGACCTGGTGCTACGCCTCATCCAGGACAAGAAGGGCATGCACAAGCTCTCCCCCCGTGGGAGGGACCATTCGCCATCGGGCGAGTACTCGGCAACGACGCCTACTACCTCACCGACGTCTGCGGAGACGGAAAACTTGACGTCAAGCGACCATGGAATGTAAACCTCCTACGGAAGTTCTACTCCTAGAACTCCACATTTGTATCCTCCAGTCGCTATGAAATAAAACATATTGGTCACCACAAATTGTGTTTACTCTCTGTGCCTTGTGCCACTCGCACTCGTAATAACAGCACCAAGCTAACTGCAGGAGTCAACCTCTGGTACAGCGATCGGCACGGCCAAGTAGTGCGCTACGAGGGCACTGGGTTACCCAGGTCTCGTAACGTCCACGAAAAACGCCTACCCGGAGCCCCATTGGAGTCGCCTAGCTCGACTGGCTTAACGAGCCAAGACAACTGCCTTCGCTCCTCACAACGACAATGATCCTCCGCATCCTCGACACGGCGACTCGAATGGCCAAGTACCACGCTCGGGGACTAACGACCAGTTCAACGCGAGCGACTAGGGAAAACGCCAAGTATGAGAGCATGCCCAGGACTCGCCATGCGACTGACCCGACGGGCTAGGCAGGAGTGATGCGCTTACTCTTACGCGCCCAGTCCTCACCCACCCTAGAGTCGCGCCTAGAACAACCAAGTACCACGCTCGGGGACTCGGCTACCCGACCTCGTTCGCGCAAGGGAAAACGGTGAAGTACAGAGCACTCATGGGAGTCGCCTTGCGACTAGCTTTCCAAGCTCGGTCGAGTCGACCTCAATAACAAAACGCCCAAATACACAAACACATAACAAACAAGGTAAACCCCATAAAAAGGGCGGACACGCACGGGGACTCGTTCAACCCTCAATCACCAACACAAGACAATTCACAAAATAAGACGATATCTCATTATAGCATATCACAGTTGTTACAAAGTACAAAGTGTGCCCAACGGCAGAACTGCTACTAACACCCCAGGGCATAATGTTTTATTCCGCAGGCTTCGATGTCGACTCGCCTCCACCCTTGCGGTTGTGAATGAAGGGAGTGTACGGGTTTGACGGGTACGTCGTCAGCTCACCCGCCATCGCTGCACGGAAGGGCTGCTCGATCTTGAAGTCCCGGTGCTGCGGCTCAGGGTCGTTAGGCGCGACGATCATCTCCTGATAAGGAAGGAGGTCGCCCATCGCCTGCACGCGATCGAGTAGTACCTTGGCGTCCGTCAGCTTCAACACCTCGGCGATCTCCACCGAGCCAGTCGACGATGGGTAGCCACTTGTCACGTCATCCAGATCGAAATCCTCCGGGAAGTGGGCGAGCCCGAGGCTAAGCGCTGTCGCCGCCCCGCGGCGGAACGCCGATCGCGTCATGAACTCGACGACTGATGGCGCCTTCTCCAAGTACCGCCACACTTCGACGAGGTCGCTGGGAATTACTTCCGTGGGCGACATCTCCTGAAGATACGCCTGAATACAAGTCGCGGACAGCGTGGCCGAGTCGACCAGAGTGGCCACACACTGCCGCGCGTCGAACGACTACGCCTCTTCCGCGCTGTCGATAATCCGACCTGTGGACAGAGGGGGGTAGTGAGCACATCAAAGATCACACAATGAAAACATTACAGGCAGAGGCAGGCACACCTACCAATCAAAGGACGGGAGAGATCCGTGATGAAGCTTTGAAGAGAGGAGTAGTCGTCTTGAAGCCCAGCAACAAGGGCGTTAGAGACCTTACGCTCCTCAGCGGCGGCCGTAACAGCAGCCTTGGCTCGCCCATCCGCCGAGCTCGCCTCCTCCTTTGCGTCCACAAGCTCGCGCTCAAGGTCGGCGATTTGCTTCTCCGCCAAACTCAACGCAGATTGCGCCGCCGTCAGCTCACTCGCCGGGACAAGGCCCTGGCGAACCTCTTCTGCCTTCGCAGCAATCGCCTGGAGTCCCTTGTTCGCCTCTTGAACGGCGACAAGTTCCTTCTCCGCGCGACACTTCGCAGCGAGCCAACCGGCTGATTCATGTTGCAAACCCTGTGCAAAAATCAAACAGTTAACAATAGCAGAAACCTAAGTGCCCACCCGCTGAAATTCAGCGACTGGACACTCGGGGACTGGCGATCAAAAATCCTAAGTGCCCACCCGCTGAAATTCAGCGACTGGACACTCGGGGACTGGCAATCAAAAATCCTAAGTGCCCACCCGCTGAAATTCAGCGACTGGACACTCGGGGACTGGAGATCAAAAATGCCAAGTGCCCACTCGCTGAGATTCAGCGATTGCGCACTCGGGGACTGGGCGCAAAAAATAAAAACATAACACCAAAAAGAATCTGACCACTGCAATTCAGCGGCCCGATCCTCGGGGACTGGACATACCTGGATAGCCGCGCCAAGCATGCCATGGAGTTGTAACGCGTCCACGGATGCGAGAAGAGCCAGAGTATGCCCACGGTGCTGTTCGACCTCCGTTTCGGCGACCCCAGGTACGCGGCTCGATGGCGTGGTACCACTCGCCGCAGCCGCTCTGGCCATGAAGCGGGGGAAGGTCATGATGGATGCGCCGGCACCAAAGGAGACCGGCTCGGCAACCCCAGGCGAGGAAGCACCCTCCTTGATCATCAGGGCCGCCTTCGCCGCAGGATCACTCGGAGCAATCGTCGTGTCGTCAGACACCGTGACGACGTCGTCGCCCTTGGCCTTCTTGGCACTGTCTGTGGGGGCATCGACATCATCAGCCTTCCTCTTCCGAGAGGGGTCCTCCTCGGTGACGACTGGCGGTACTTTGGCCACGGACGGGTGGCCTATCTTTTTGACTCCAGTCCTGCAAATTGATTTCATGAGCAAAGTGGTCCAAGCACCACGAAAAGTAAGGCAGGTGAACAAAACTCACTTGGCGACTGGTAGGAACCGCAGCCCCGTGCGGATGCTAGCCGGCTTCTCCAGTTTGGGGCCCAGTTTCCGACTGAGACCCATCTCTAGGGCATCATGCGCCCAAGACACGGATGGCCTCTTTGTTGACGAGGCCACGACAGGAGCCTCCACAACGTTTTCGGCGGGAGCTCTCCTGGGAGGCGGCCGCTGCCAGCGAACGCCCCGACCCGTAGATCGGGCGAGCGGGGAATCGAGGCCAGAGGTACCTCACTCAGGGAGGCGGTGGCATCCGGTGCTGCCGTCGTCAGTGGCGCTTCGTCCCTGGCCAGGCTGGTGGCGTCGGAGCTACTCGCCGAACGAGGTGGAGATGCCTGTTTCGCCGGCTTCGTCTTCCTCTTCGGAGGGGCCTTCACTTCCTTCTTCTTCTTCTTTTTCGACGGAGTAGCCTCACGACGCGAGGTGTGCTCGGGAAGCTCGTAGTTGTCATCGTCATGGCGTTCAAGGCTTCTACTCGCCTCGAGCTCGTGCTGACGCTGCCCGCGAGTTTTGCGAACCAGTGGGACGGCTTCTTCTTCGGACTCGTCGTCGTCGACGCTCCTGTCGCTCTCGACGTCGCCCTTCGCAGGAGGCGACTCGCGCCCGTCCTGGACGGACGAGCTCGAATTCTCGTCGTCCGCGGGCGGAAGCCACCCTTCCACCACTTGAAATAACTGCAATAGGCATGAGACAGTATCAGTATAACCGTGACAACATCAACTGCGACTGCGAATGATAGAAAATGACTTACCGTTGGGGCTGGATGCTTCGCGGTGTAGGGGGCGACCCCAGCCTTCGCGTCCAGGTACACCGCCTAGGTGATCTTCTTCAACGCCGGGATGTAGTCCTCGAGTTTCCACTCGGTGAGGCAGGATTTCGTCGAGTCCTCCCGGCCCGTGTACTCGTACATATAATGGTCACGGCGGGCCAGGGGAACGAGTCGCCGCCCGAGCCAGCAGTTGTACAAGTTGATGGTATGAAGACCCTTCTTCTTCAGGCCGCAGATGGTTTGAAGCATCTCATCCACGACCATCCGCTGGTCTGTTGGAAGCTTGCAGACTTGGATTTGGCGCGGCTCGGGCCGGTCGACGGAGTATCTTGGGATCGCCACCTCGCCGTCTAGAGTCGCCTCGGTGACATAAAACCAAGACTTCTTCCACTCGCCACGCCTTGGCGTAGCATCGATCAAAAAGGAGGCCTTCGACTTCAATTGAAACGTCAAGCCACCCGCAGCAAGCATTGGGTCACCGCTTTTCGCGGATCGATCCTCCGTGAACAGATCTTGCCATGGGGAAGTAGGGCTCAGCAGGTAGCACTCGCAGAACGCCACGAAAATGGCGAGCTGCTCGATGCTATGCGAGCCTAGGTCCGATGGCTGGATCCCGTAGAAGGCGCAGAAGCGCCAGAAGAAGAGAGATGTGGGGAATCCCAGCCCCCGTTCCTGTGGCTGAAGCGGTGAATTCTCCCTCGCTGGTCCGAGTCACCTCTCCGCCTGGGATGCGCACCTGCCGGCGCAGGATCCCGGCCTCCTCGAAAGACGCCAGTAGCGCTCTCGTACACTTGGACCTGCCCCATGGTTCGGTGGAGGGGGCCATTGGCGGAAAGGTTCATGGAGGTCGGAGGATTTTGGATCGGCTGGATCGCGATGCGGAGGAAAACGGAGGTGCTCGCAATTAGAGGAAATGACGAGGAGGTGCTTCTCCGATCGCCTACCATTCCCTTTATATAGCGGTTGTTACCCGCCAAATCAGGAAGTCGTTACTACGCGGTGATTACGCCAAAAGTTACCGTTGGATTACCCCAACGGCTAGTTTTGACTGCGTTTGATGGTCCAACTTCAGCCACTCGGCTCGCCGACCCAACCACTACAACAGTGACTAAATATTTCACCGACCCGTTCGCCAAGCTGCGACCAGAATGATTAGTTTTTTCCTTTATTCAGGAGCCCGCCACCGATTCTACTGGATGTCTGCATTGGACCCAGATGTTCGATCGCCAAGAACCACCGCGCAATCGATTTACGGCCTCGGGACTACTTGATGGGGATATGCCTACCGGGGTATACCTAGCGGGGCGTTTCCGATCGCCCAGAGCTGGCGAGTGGGCTCAAGACGGCGATCGATCAAGACCTGGTGTGGATCCAAGCGATCGGAAGTTGAAGGCCCAGAGAGTAGATAGGCCTCGAGATTAGGTTAAACGAAAGTCAAACCTTAACTGATTCGGTTGAGATATGTAAACCCTAGGGGAGGGTGAGTCTATATAAACCTCCCTACAGGGCGTGTGAACATACGTTCCATCATCCACCCAAGTGACTCGGCGCCTAGCCATCGAGCTCGCCCCATCGTACCTCCATCATAATACAATCTAGCAGGAGTAGGTATTTACCCTCCGGGGGGCCGAACCTGGGTAAAACCCTATGTCTCCGCCCTCATCTCGCACCGCAGATGGCTGGCCGCCCTTGCCCTTCGTTCTACTACTCGCTGCCGATTGCAGCATCTGCCGTGGTCATTCCCACGACACCTACGACCTATGGTCTGTGGTTGTAGTTATAGTGCATCAAACACTCCTTTTCTAGTGAATTTGCTGAGTACGCTCGTACTCAAAGTATCTTCTTAACCCTTGCTAGATTCTGAAGCCAGGATAGACAACATCTACATCAAGTTATGCTCCAGGACTCATTATTCAAAGCTAAGGTTCTTCAAAGACAAAGAAGTCAACAAATACCTCAACTCAAGTGAAGACGAAGTTACTGATTAGATAGGAATATAATCTCTAGCCCAAGAACCTAATTCTGTAGTGTATTGCAATAGCAGCAATGCCAATCCCTTAGTTAAAATACTAGCCTAAATAGTATATTAGTTCTTGCGTTGTTTATCTTTGATTCTTCTTTGTAAGAAGTTCTTTCTCTCTCTTTAACCTAGAGTGTTCTCTGGATCTTGTGTAAAGAGTGAGTTGTAACCTTTAGCCATGTATTGGACCCGTTGTGTTTCTGTTGTGTCATTCTGAGGGATGTAATACTAGTGAACGGTGTTTCATTGGTGTTATGTCCACGACTATAGTATACTACATCATGCAGTGGTATGCTGGGTCACCGCATTAAGTTGTGGTGCTATTCTTCTAGTGGTGTCATGTGAACGTCGACTACATGATACTTCACCATTTATGGGCCTAGGGGAATGCATTGTATATTTGGCTACTAATCGTGGGGTTGCCGGAGTGACAGAAACCTGAATCCCCGTTAGGACACCTTTGCACAAGGGATTGTAGGATCTCAGAGTTTAAGGCTGTGGTTAGGTGTATATCTTAATTACTTTCCTGTAGTTGCGGATGCTTGTAGGGGGGTTTAATCACAAGTATGTATTAGTCCAAGTAAGGTCGGTACATTAGCACAGGTTCACCCACACAACACTTACAACACCAAAGAAGAGTACTCAGCTATTTGAAGCGAAAGCACTTGACAGAATTCCCATGTGTCCTCGAGAACGTTTGGTCCTTATAAGTATTTTCACCGGCTTGTCCTTTGCTAAGAAAGGATTGGGCCACTTGCTGCGTTTGTTCGTTGTCTTTATTACTTGCACTTTGTTTTGTTGCTTTATCAGAAAACCCCTAAAAATCCGTTTGCTAAGTATTTACAGAGATTTCCTACTCCGTACCACTAGTCAACACCTTCTGCTCCTCGTTGGGATCGACACTCCTATTTATTGAAAGTACTACAATACACCCCCTATACTTATGGGTCATCAGGGCGTTGTTGGGGTGGTGGGAGCGGCGCCCGGGGTAATAAATCTGTCTCAACTCTACTCCCACACCATCGATGACCTTCACGACGACGCCTCGGAGTTGATGGCAAGGTCTGCTAGTCGTTCCTTGAGATCGATAGCTTGGTCTTCTCGCCGTTCGTCACATCTGGTGAGATCAGTTTCTCGGTGTGTCGATGACGTTCGTCGTTCTCGGTGACGGCGCTGGTGCCCGGGGCGAGGTGGTTTCTCTAGAACGAGGATGTTGGTCCGGAGGTGGTGGATTTGTCGTTCTTCTCCGACTTTGTCGATGAGAGGCAGCGGATCTTGGTTCAAGACATCACGAGGACGTCCCTTGGTCATCTCGTGCCACAACAACATGAGCCTTGCTGCGTGCAGCAGGCCTGTTCATCGACTCACAAAACCTATCCTATTATCTTTGGTAGACCCTTCTTAAATATTTGTGGGGGATATTATAGATTATAGGTAGGAAAAGGTTTTGACCAAGTTTGATGGAGAGTCTTATGAGTTTAATTTTTCTAAATTTGCTAAAACTTCTTATAAAAATGAATTGCCTAATGAGTATTTCAGGGTTGAACAACTTTCTGCTATTTCATCGTGATACGACTCCAGCAAGTTGGCACCAGTGGCGGAGGCAGGAATAAATTTGAGGTGTGGCGAAGTCGATAAATGAGAAAGTACAAGACTTTACAATTTAAATAGTACTTTGTGTTCAAAAGGTACAAACTAATTTCGTAATGTTTAAATAAAGTATTGCACTCAATGTACCACACTGACAAAACTTACATGAATAACCGATCATCAATTTCAACCAGTTAAACACACTAATGATCTGCATAAATGGAGGAAGAAAGAAAAAAACTTGAATTAGTAACAAGTAGTGTCATACGAAGGGATATAGGAATGTTATTCTGTGAAGACAAAATACGTACCCATATTGAATTTTTTACTTGCGTGGTGGCAATGGCATTCTTCTACCTTTTGATTGAAATTCTTTCTTTATTTCTGCAAGGTCAAGTCCTTTGAATATCCCTCGCTCAATGTAGCACACCATCAAGTCATTAAGCCAACCATGAGACATCTTGTTACGCAATTCCATCTTGATAATCTTCATAGCTGAGAACGCCCTTTCAACAGATGTCGTCGCCACCGGTAGTAGCAGCGCCAACTCAATAAGGCGATAAACCAAAGGAAACATAATATGCCTTTCAAGTTCGAACATCTGTTTGGCTAGGCTCGCAAGATCATAACAAACTCTAAATTGATCATGTCTTCTCATATGGGCAATGAATAACTGGAGATCAACTTTAATACTGTTACGATCATTCAAGGAGAAATCAGCTTCATAGATTTCCGTAAGCTTAGCTACTTTGTCCACATTAAATTTAGAAAACGAGTCGCTTGGATCAAGACAAGCAAAGCCACTCAACAATTCTGAAGTTGTGTCATTAAAGCGATGATCAAACTCTGTGATGATAGCATCTATAGCTGCATAGAAGATATCAACACGAAAAAATGATCTTGAGTGACGTTGTTTCTCCCACCTTTTCTTGATTGGCCAAATCTTGGTACAGCTTCACTCATATTTGGTACTGGAATATCATTTGCATTACAAAAGATTTTGACTTCTTCAAACAGTGGTTCCCAACCTTGGTTCCTCAAGGTCATCAAGCATGATCTCACATCGTTAACCAACGACATGGCTTGAACAATATTCCGATCCTTCTTTTGCAAGTGACAATTCATTTGTTACGCGAAGTACTTGCAACATCAACTTCATGATGAACACAAAAGTAAAAGACTCCATTATATGCACCAAACCTCCTGCCCTGGACGGATTACGCTCATCCTTGTGCACAATACTAAGCACTTCTATGACCGCCTCCCACATTGATTCAATGCGAGCTAAAGTTGTGTAATGAGAGCCCCACCTTGTATTTCCAGGTCTAGCCAATGATGTTTCCTGATTTTTTCCTCTTCCTGAGAACATATCTCCACTCTCCAACTTAGCCAAGAGAATTCTACGTTGTTTGTCAAGCAATAAATCTTTCCTCTTGCAAGATGCGCTAGTGCTGTTCACAATCAGCGACACATATTCAAAGAAATCCTCAAAAGATGAGCAACATCTTGAGACAGCAACAACTACTAACTGCAAGCGATGAGCAAAACAATGCATATAAAAAGCATATGGGTTCTTATCACGGACCAGTTTTTGAACACCATTGAATTCTCCTCTCATATTAGAAGCCCCGTCGTACCCTTGCCCTCGCAAATTGGCAATCAGTAGCCCATGCTTACCAAATACCTCACACAATGCTTTCTTTAATGCTTCTGCTGTTGTTTCTTTCACATGCTTGATACACGTAAAATCGCTTCAATGACTTCTCCTTTGTTTACATATCTATAGAAAATAGAAAATATAGTACATTTAGTTAAATAGAATAATAGTAATTCTCAACCAAAATTTAAAACAAATAACCAAATAGACAATTACATACCTCACGACAACGGCCATTTGTTCCTTGATTGATATATCACGAGATTCGTCAATAAGAACCGAAAAGAGGCCATCTCTCATCTCTTGCTTTATTGCTCTAGATACCCTCTCCGCGCAACTTTTTGCAAGTTCTTTTTGAATTGTTGGAGAAATCATCTGGGCATTTTTAGGACATAGCTCATCAAATGCAATCCTCACCTCCTCCTTTCTTTCTTTGTACCAATCAAGCATCTCTAGAAAATTACCCTTATTTAAGGAAAGGGAAGATTCATCATGTCCTCGGAATGGTTCACCTTGCAATGCAAGATAACTTACGATGCCCAAAGATGTTTCTAAACGAGTCTCATACTTGACTAGTGATTCTTTGGTATAGGTTGTAACCTTATGTTTAACACTTGAGGGGTGATTTTTGAAATCCTCATAGGCTGTCCTTGCTTGATTGTGTATGCTATTTGCGCCACCAACATGAAGAGGAAATGCTTTGTATGCATTCTTCCAAGTAGTAAACCCATCCTTAGTGAAGGTAGTGTGGCCAAATTTCTCATCCACCGGATCTTGTCTAAAAAGAAAGCAACAAAAGCAATACGCTGCATTCTTCTCCAAACTATATTCCAACCAGGTGTGTTTGGTATACCATGCTTCACAAAAGGTCCTGTCAAAATGATCTCGAGGATAATCATGACCAACTGGTCGAGTTGGACCCTTTGCCACATAAGCCAGTCTAATTTCATCTCTAATGTTCGTATGAAAATTTTCAATTGGAATACGAAGCCCTGGATCAGGCTCAATGTGGCCTGAGTTCCACTCTTCAATGATAGTATCTTCCCCTTGATCAACTACCGGATCATGACCATGAATTTTCTCTTCATTATCTGCATCTTGCACATGAACGAGAGTCTCAATCTGCACATCCTCTTGGTCTTGGGGTTCTTCTTCTCCCTGTGCAGCAACACAATCAAAATGCGGAGCTGGGTTCGAGCGGCTAGTACCACAAGCTTTGGCAAAAAGGCTTTTTATATCTGTACAACAAATCACGAGAGCCAACAGAGAACCAATCAATTAATCATTGAGAGCACTATAGCAGACTACGTTCTGGAACTTATTTCAGTCAACAATAGTATGTTACGATTGGCTTCAAGTGCAATAATTTCAGTTCCAAAATCAAATACCTTTCATTATGTACTTGGTGTTCTTCTTCGGCGCCATAGCCTTACTCGCCCTCGCAGCCTTGCCTCGCCTCGTCGGGCCAGCCGGGCGTCATGTTCCGTCACAGTGCGTGCTTGCGCCCTATAGCAGTGCCGCCTCCGCTCCGCTATGCACGATCGGGAGGGTTTCCGTGATTTCCGAACAGGGAAGTTGTCGTGGATCGTGTGGCGATCGATACCAAGTCGCGAACGCACGATAAGCGCAGAGTCCAAATGATCAGGCCCAAGAGTCACGAGGCCCAAAACGGGACAGCCGGACAGATCATTTGCTGGTTTGATCGTGTCTGACTCCTCACACCAAGCGATGCACATCGATGGCAATTGGCAACAGAAAAACGAACTTGAACCATATACGTATACCTAGTACTCGCGCTAAATTTTAGGTATGGCGGCCGCCAAACCTTGCCACATTGGTAGCTCCGCCTCTGGTTGGCACCGCCCTTAAAAGGAATCAGCTGGTTTTCTTTTTGTTATCTTGTGTGGCGTGCGAACCATGTTTGCATGTCTCTCCGTACGTTGGATGTTCATGTGCTAGACGGCTCCTGTATATCTAGTTCATCTAGGTTTTGCCAGCGAGACATCCATGAGCTTGCTTAGCTAGCTACAAAGATTCTTGCCGCACCAGAAAAAAGAAGAGAAAAGTTGTTGGTGTTGCTCAGCGAATCTTCAAGCACATAATTGATGAGCTTTTCTTTTCTCGAATGAGAGTTCGGCCGGGATCGAATTGACCATCGTGAAGCTCGTTGGGAAGCCTACCAGATGATCAACATCTTAGTTCACATTATATTTTAGGGTTCGATTTGATGAGGCATTTTGGGTCAAAAAAAAAGTTCACATATTGAGTGTTGGTGTCCGATCCAGTATTGATTGGTACTCCGGACCGTGTGTTTTGGTGTTCGTCAAGGTGTGTTCATGGTATGACACCGTCCATGATC
Organism: Avena insularis; assembly: GCA_023614405.1. Classification (NCBI taxonomy): domain Eukaryota; kingdom Viridiplantae; phylum Streptophyta; class Magnoliopsida; order Poales; family Poaceae; genus Avena; species Avena insularis. The sequence continues at coordinate 39,306,975 of CM042691.1, read as the reverse complement.
ATCCACGACTCTACCGCTACGATTGCTGTGAGATATTAGGCTATTATTATATTCAGTTCTCATGGGATGATATGAGAGAGGTAGAATTTGTGATTCTAACTTGTCTCGTACTCTATGTACAATCGTGCTCGAGTCTCGGTATAATACACCACATTGCTCCAATCCTTATCCTGTGTCAGCATGGACATATGCAGTTTGTTTCATAGCATAGCACTTTATTCAGAATCTTGAAAAAGAAACTACTTTATAGAGTAGTAGTAGAATACTCCCAAACTTTAAGAAGGTCAATTATAGTACTCTCCTTTGAACTATTCAGTGCTGATCTATTCAATCCTTTTATTCTCTCCTTGTGTTGGGACTAGGTTCATTGTACATTGGACCAATGATCATGTCCATTAAGTTGTGAAAATGCAACCCCAATCAGTTGGGGGGCCATGCCATGCCATGGGGTGGGCGTGTGCCTTCCTACCCAGGCAACGTGTGCTGTCATGCTTGTGGTCCTGTGGACCCCACCTCCCATTGTCCATGCCATGTGTAAGAGCGAGAGAGGAGTGCTTATCAAGTTGGATCCACACGTGTGTTGCATCTATGGTATAGGAGTACTCACATACATGTACCTACCAAGTTGCAACTACTACAAGATATATATGTGCTTTTCTGATTTTTTTCAGTTCCTTGTTCCAAGGGTTTCTCAATAAATATATACAAGATACATGTACCTACCAAGTTGTACCTAGCAGATACATGTGCTTTATTTTTAAAGTTCCTTGTTCCAAGAGCTTCTCTAAAGTAGTGCAGATTATTATAACACCTCTATATATAGAACTACAGATAACTATTAGTCTCTCATATATCACTTTATGTGTGATAAAATAGTACTCCCTCCGTCACGGTTTGAAGGACGTTTTAGAAAGATTGTTGAACCTAGGTGGACGATGATTGGACCGGATCTGTGCTAAAAACATGCGTCCATTAATTATTTGGCGCCCTATTAAACGTAATTACTCAATGGAAATGAGGAGTTTAGACGCATGCATTGGTGGAGTTGCATGCAAAAATTAATTCCTTTGCTGCATGGAGTAGGAAGTGGGAAAAAAAAGGAGGCATTAATTCTGTAATTAAGCTAACGCACCTAGGATGAGAGAAGTTTTGGAAACGCATGACTTTTGTAAGACGTTCTCCAAACCGTGACGGTGGGAGTAATGAAGCATGAAATGCGGGAAATGATTACGTATTTTGTTTAATGTGATGACACCTAGATACACTGATTAGTTGCGAGCATCCTTTATGCATGCCTTTCGTACCACATGATGTATCTAATGCATTTCACTTTTTTTTTTGGCCCACTTGTCGCTTCTGTCTAAACTTTTCAATACATGTACCTGTAGATATATACTACAAGGTAGATAGGGGTCTATGTTTGCTACAGATATGCACGGAGGATCGGCTTGATCATCATAACAGGATCATCCAAATCTGAGTCCACATTCAACTATTTCATGTTGCTGCCAAATTGATCTCCGGATTGTACTTTAGATAACAGAAATGTAAACATTTTCTTGAACAAATCAAGTCATAGAGTTCTGGAAACAAAGACTTTCTTCTTGGACCAGATTGATCTTTTTTCTCATCAATTTACCAGAAATGAACCCCTAATTTATTTACTGAAGAATAAGCAAAAAAAAAACCCAGCAAACGAGATGATAGGAATAATAGCTTAACACCGACAAAAGAAAAAGTCTGCAAAACAGCTATCAATGGTGTGAATGGGCAAGCAGATTAAGCTATTTAATTAAGGAGATATGCAGAAAATGACATGGCTTACATCATGCAGGCACGCCTTGGAACTAACTAATGAGATCAACAAGTGTTATATTCATTTTGTCATGTTGTGAGATGTCCAAATCTGTGGAACTAAAATAACAAGATTAGTTTGCAGTTCCTCCAGAATCTGATAGCGCTAGCTAGCTAAGGAGGGAGGGTATCAATTCACATCACCAACTACTACATTAGCTCTCGTCACGAAAAAAGAGGAAGAAACATGAACTACTACATTCATGACAAAGACAGGTTAATCACAGTTGCGAATCTTGAATTGTATACGGACCAATCACGGCACTATTTATATAGTAAATCTGATCAAGTCTATAAAAATATAGCAAAACACGTTCGTTGCTTCCTACCTTGACTAAACAGTATGTCTAAAGTTTACCTGTATTACCGCTGCTTGATCAGTCTTTTAGCTTCTCTCAGAACTCAACGCATCACTAACTCTTAAGTTAACCTGAAAAATCATGATGACAGATCAGTATTATTCAAGCAAAAATAATTTACCGATTTACAAAGAAGTCATTGTGACCTGTCGCCTGTGATAGTAAACTTATCCGGTAAAAAACATGACATGTTCTACACGAATATAAACCTATGGCATGAGCTGTCTCAATCATTCCGCAGCATTATTTTTCATGCCAGGCTGATACGTTTGACTTAGGATGATACTAACATAACCAATTCTAGGAGATAAGAAGTATCAGAACCTAGTATACTAGTATTTTTTTTTGGATCTGGACAACTGGTGCTGATCCGGTGCGCATGTGAATACGAGAGATCTAAACACAACGCATGTCGACTTGTCTCCTCAATGATTCTTGGGAAAGATTGATCCACAAAATCATCAAGGAACCTAGTGTGCTATGCCACCCCAGCAAATTAAGGGAACCTAACAATACTACCAAAGACTAACAATGCACATGCGCTCAACAATCAACATATTTGATGATGGTGTAAAGTATGCACTAAGAAGATTGCTGGAAATGTTCTCATCATGAATGAATCCTAAAAAAAGTGCATGAAAAATCCACTATGCTATTACAGGCTAATCGAACGGTTTCTTTACTTGCTTTACCGACTGGACTACCGCATGGGAAGAGGTACCAGGGGACACATAGGCTTTTGAAGGTGGGAGAGAAAATATAATAGCTGGAGCTTCTTATCTCATCATGCCTATCCTTGTTTTGGCACTACATGGAAGCATCTTTCACACATTAAGATACATGGAACTCATTGGCCAAAGCGACTTGGCTTTGTTTGGCATGCCTACAAAAGGCCCCACCAGTTGCTGTGCTGTGAAGCTCATGGCAGCCAGGAGAGAATCTTAAATCTCTCCTCTTCCATCAACCTCCCTCTGCCTGCCTGCCTCGCTACATATATCTATCATACACGCCAAGCTGCTTAATTTGCTTCCTTCTCTTCTCGGCAGAAGCAAAGATCCAACACCTGGTAAAACTATAAAAGAGAGCTTCTTGGGGAGAGGTAGAGGGAGAGTACCTTCCTTGCTCCTCCGTAGGTGATCAATTTAGTTGCTGGAGGAACACCGAAACAGAGGTGAGCACGAGCTTCTTCTCATCTCTTCCTTTGTCTTGTTTCTTCTTCCATGGAAACATCTGTGGCATATTTCAGAGTACAGAGGATGCCGATCTTTGTGTTTTTACGAGTGCTCTTGTCTTGTAAATTAAGTTTTGCCATCTGCTACGAAGATCTCCGGAAGGCCTAAATGGCAGCTTCTTCTTCCTCCGTCTCCTTAATAGCTCTGTCCATTTTGCTACTGGCCATAGAAAGCAGAGTTTTACAGTTGTTCGTCAGAAGCGTTGTGGCACGCTGTTTCAAAGTGGGGAGGTGATGAATGCCTGCACCTGCAACCATAAGATTTTGTTTTGTTAGTTCACTTAGTTGGACAAGTGTAAGACTTGATTGGTAGCATTAAGAAGGTTTAAGTTATAGGCAAGACTTGACAGCACACAGAATGGTGAAGAGTCATACTTAGATGATGTCCCAATATCTTTTATTTATCATAATATCTGGTATCCTATTCCTGCTCTGTATATATCCAAGTTTGATGGCAACACAAGTTTTTGATATTGAGAAAAAACTGGTCTATCCAAAACAAGAATCCACAAGTTCTCTTTCTACTGTGATTTTTACCCATAAGAACACAGGATGGGATAGTAAAGTTACCAACTCATGGAAAAAGCCACTATGCCAAATTTACTGAATGTAGATTCTATTTACCATTTAAGGCAGTGATTGCATACAGTACTCATCGTGATGTTCTCATGAAACAGATAGGAAATAAGTACACAAAAGCTAAGGAGACTTGCATCTAGCATAACCAAGAGATGGACAGGGAGCGGATGAAGATGGCTATCCTGGAGCAAGAACACACATTCAGACAGCAGGTAAGGCAACACACTCATGTAACACTACTGTACAGATATGTGGATCCTCTGATAGATCATTGAGCATGCCAGCGGTTGACAGCCATACTAAGATAATGATCAGCTGGGCAAACTTTTCCCTGAACAATTCCATGGGTGTGTATCTAGACAGAGAAACCAGGCAGAACATGCAACATTTAACACATAGTTATTTCTCCAATGCACCAACCAATAGTTTAGATTCGCTCGACTAGTCACGGGTATCTAAGAGCTGGTATTTTGGCTTTCAATCAAAATCCAACTAGCTGTGATCAGCCGGGCAAACTTTTCCCTGAACAATTCCATGGATGCGTATATAGCGCGCTACATTGAGAAACAACTAAGCAGAACATGTAACATTTAACAGATAGTTATTTCTACAATGCATCAACCAATGGTTTAGAGTCGCTCAATTAGTCACGAGTGTCTAGGAGCATTGTACTTGGATTCCAGTCAAAACCCAACTAGTTGTGACTATTAGGGATTACTCATGACTAGTTCATGAATCAGTACCCCAACAACTTACTTGACTCTTCCATCTTGATAACTGGCACCAACAGATCTGGATGCACATTGGTTTGTAGTACTCTCTCAGATCCATAATAAGTGTCACTGATTTAGCACAAAGTTATACTAAATCAATGACACTTATTATGGATCGGAGGGAGTACTAATAACAATATCCCCATGGAGTCCTGTCCTGACAAATTGAAGATGTATCGCAAGAACTGGAGGCTGTGTCCACCGTGCTTAGTAGCCAGAAAGAGACCATATCCTGATTCCACTCATTCCTAAATTTCAGTGTAAACCATCCTCTGTACGTTTGTTTCCCTGATCGTGAAAACAAGGGAAATTCTTTGCTCAGGCGTGAATATGACTATCTAAGTAAAGGTAGGTTGCACTAGTGTTCTCTTGGCATCCAGGTATGTATCCAGCTGACGGAGGCAGGCATAGTTATAGGTGTGAAGAAATGGAGTACAAGCAAGTAGGCCAGACATTACAACTAGTCACTAAGAAGCAGTACTGCCATCAATTGATGCTAGCACTGATATCAGCTAATTCATAACTAGCTAGCCACAATGCTGCAGACACTCCTGGTTCAAGCCTTCCAGGCTTGCGTTCTTTTACCTTTTTCGTTTATCGAATAGTTGGAACATGTACCGATAGCTACAGCGTGCATTGTTCATTGTATGTTTTGAATCAAGAAATTCTTGTGCACACTGGCAATGTAGAGTTTCTCACTAATCTCAACATTGTTGAACCAGGTTCATGAGATGCACCGAGTTTACCATGTTCAAAAACAACTGATGAGGGAGGCGCAGCAGACAGCCGGGCTGAGCCGAGGTCACGCAGGAACAAAACCAAAACTCGACGTGTGGCGCAATGAGAAGGCTAACGAGTGTCAGAAATTCTACGGGTTCTCAGAAACCCGCACCCCTGCCTCTGCAGAAGAATGCAACCTTGATCTTACTCTGGCAACAGGGAGCAGCAACAGGAGCAGCAGCCGAAGCCAGAAAGGCAAGCAAGCAATGAAGTCCTCAGACTCGGACTCCGGGACAGCTGTGTCATCAACATCGACTGAATCAGAGCTGGCTCAGTTCAAGGAGTTGGACACAACGGGGGCGGTGAGGTTTCAGAATGAGATCAAAAGGTTTACCATTGCCGATGAGAAAAACCAGCCTCCTTGGCCCACCCAACATGTAGGCCTGAGGATGGCATGGTGAAGGAATTAGCTAGTTGTAGATTGCAAAGAGGAAAGGTGTGCTGTTACATGTATATCCAGAGCTAATTTGCTGCAACAATTGACAATCGGCAAGAGATGGTTGCCTAACATTGCCCGTCTTTTGGAGGTTACTATAGATTTAACTGTAGACTCAGAATTTCAGCCAAGGTATTGATCATGATTTAGTATGCAAGAATATTGTTCATACTATATAAGAAGTATAATCATGCACAGATAACAAAGCTCCAAACTTGTCTGGAATGAATCTCTAAACAGAAATAAATAAATAAATCGTGTGAGTTACCACAGGACAGGAGTATCGTAGCCGTCCACTCTCAAAATAAGACGCAAGAAATTCATCAACTGGAGTAAGTTGGGAACTAGAATCTGTCCCTGTAAGTCTGCAAATCAACTTGCAGCAATAACTAGTATTATGAACAAGATACATCGAAACTAATTAACAGGCCTTCAGTAACTACGAGTTTGCCAGATAATTTCTCCCGGAGATAAATTATCCTCACTGTCACAGAGCTTCATCAATCACATATCCCAAAGGTTGCGGCAGCAGAAATCAAGAGCACATAATACGCTGCAAGAAAACAGAGGGACGGGATGAAAGGAGCTAACCGTTGCATGCACCGCTCGATGCCAAGCACAGGATTTGCAACCGTAATATGTGGCCATGGCCATGGGTATGCCGTATGCGGCGCGCGGCGCGCCGAACCGGCGGCTGCGGCTGCAGCTCGCAACGGCGGCGCGGTGCCGGTGATGATGGGGGGTGGGCCGCTCTTGTCAGCGACTTCGACCGGAGCAGGGTTCCTTAGATTCGGCCTACATGGCGATATGCTAAATGCCGCTCCGCACACCCCGCGCTGCATTGGGCCAGCCCATTTTAGCTTCTTTCCCTTCTTCTGTTATTTTTTTTTCCTCTTTTCTTTTCTGTTTTATTTCTCTTTTTTTTATAAGTTTCCGATTTTTATAATTTGTTCATGATTTCGAAAATGTTCATATTTTTTGAGAAATGTTCATGTTTTTAAAAATTGTTCATGATTTTTGAAATTTGATTCATGATTTTCGAGAATTGGTTCATGAATTTCGAATTTGGTTCATGAATTTTGTAATTTGATTTATGATTTTTGAATTTTTTGGGTCATGATTTTCTAAAATTGGCTCATGAATTTCGAAAACTGTTCATGGTTTTCCAAAAAGTTTATGATTTTTTTTTTAAATTTGTTATGATTTTTGAAAAAATAAATGCTAACAGTTCTTTGAATCTACCAAGTTTTTGTACTTAGTTGTTCAATTGATAATAGAAAATGCATCTGAGCTAGCTTTTGTATGGGCTGCACCTGAACTAGCTGGCCGGAGCGTTCAATCAGAAACGGTAGTACCGACGGTAACCCCCGCGCCGCCTCCCCGCGTGAGGCGGCCATCTCTCGCCCTCTCCGGCACCCTCCCTCCTTCCTCCTCTCCTCCTCCGTCGGCATGACGGGCATTTCCAGTCTTGGGGCGGCGGCGGTCGGGTCTCTACCCGCGCGCAAGGGCTTCAGCCCGGGAGAAAGCTCTGGCGGCGGTGAACCTCGGTTGGCGTCGAGTCCGGCACACTCTGGGTGGCAAGGCTGCGGCGGCGCTTCCACTGGCGGGCGAGGCTGGTGCAGGCGGGCTGGAGCACCCTCCTAGCCAAGATCTAATCCCTCGGGCTCCATACGCTCTGAACTGGGCGGGCGGCCTGCCGTGCTCAGCGATGTTCTGCGGGATGGAGGCGGATGCGTGGACTAGGGATGGCTATGGCGGCGATTTCCGCAGTGCAACAGCGGCGGCTTTGCGGGCCTCTTAGGCTGGCCGCCTATTTGGGCTGGTGTCGCTACTATTGCGTCTCTGTCGGCCATCACCGAGGAGGCGGTGGAGGTCGGTCCCTCCCGTGGCTGTTGTGCTGCCTTTTGTCATCTATGGTCCTTCTTTGTTCTTCCCGCAGGCCTCGTAGCGTTGGCACAGTGAGATGATGATGATGACGGTGAGACCGTGGTGGCGCGTGCTGGTGGATGGCAAGTTGGGTGGAGTGCTACGGATCAAGTGGGGTCGTGGTTGTTTGGGGTCGGGAGAAATCCCTGTCGGCTCGTCCGACATCGACGCGGTGACACATGCAGGTGCCGTCATCCTTCTTGAAGGGCGTCGGATGCACCCCTTTTCCACTCCCCTCCGTGTATCGGGGGAAACCCTAGGACAAGTCCGGGCAACAGCGTCGTCGACGTCGCATTCCTTCTTGAAGGTGTTGCTTGAAACACGGTGCTTCGAAGTGCTAGGAGTGAGGTGGGACAACTCCGGAGGGCGCAGCGGTCACGGGTCATTTTCGTTCGTCGATCTGCTCGATGTCGGCATTTGTTTCTTTTATTTTTCTCTTTATTTTCTTTTGGGTTAGATTGTGCTATTGCTTTTCTGTTGTCGGTGTATCTTGTGATTGCTATATTAATATAGCGGGGCGCAAACCTATTTCGAGAGAGAGAGAGTAGTACCGACCACCAATCTAAAAGAATTCTTGTGGGATGGGCTGGCCCATATGGATGCCCCGTGGGCGATGCGACACCCAGGCGTCGCAAAGAGCAGCCGTTAGCACCTCCCCATATTAGGTGCAGTACATTGTTCCGATTTGCTCAGTGCGACTCATATAGTGTGGCCCAACTCTCTACTATATAATGTGGCCCACCATCTGTTATTTCTATTCTATTTCAAGGAAAAAAATGTGAACAACATTTTAGAAGAAAGATTTTTATACTAATCCAAAAGGACAAGCAGAGGTACTTGGGTAGTGATTGTTCGTGAAAAGGCCAATAAATGGCAATAGAATAAAATTTTCTATTTTTTAAAATATTCTACCGCTTCTATTAATAATCATCCATTAATGAGAGCATTATTGACCTCTACAATAAAGAGCAACATGCTTATCTTCCTTGGTTCATGGAGAAGATCATCTCTCTCATAAAAAATTATAGCCCTTGGCTCAAAAAAGGAGGAAGAAGAAGATAGATTTTCAAACAAGAAATACAATCATTTATGATTGAGTGGCATCAGGAATGAACCCGTGAATATGCGGCATATGACCTATAATATTTAGCCTTACCAGTCCTATAATTTATATTTGTTGTTCTCCTTGCTCAGTTAATATGCACATATTCTCATGGATCATTAGTCTATGATTTTTTCCGTGGCATCTATGTCTGCTCAAGGGTGAGTGATTTCCTCGCTAAAATCTTCTGATTCTTTTGACAATTGTATTACACCCGACACATGCAACCAATGGACAGTGGTTGAGAGAGATAAAGATGTATGTTACGTAACATACATGTCTTATGTTCTAGTAAGTGATTAACTTCATTGCGAATGAGTGACCATATCAAGAGAGATAAAGTTCCAACTAATGTGCCAAATAATATGCAAATTGGTTGCTGAATTATAGCACTAGGATTTTAGTCTCATACTCAGGATAATTATATGTACTAGCTTGTGGAGGCAGGAAAAAAAGGGGTGGGTACATTTTTTTTTAAACAGAAACAGAGTGCTGGAGCACTCTGAATTATATTGCAGCTCAGAAACATTGTACATCGTGAAATACAAAGTCCAGATGCCGAATCTTGTCGATTGCAGCCAACACTGGACATTCTTGGTTGTAATGAGCTGAGTTCCTACATGAACAGGTAGCCTCAGATCGAAGTGATCTTCTTGCCTTTTGCGCGCAGTTGTGGGCGACTCCATTTGTGTTCCTGGAAATGTGAAAAGTGGAGCCAAGCAAAGGTTGCACCAGATTCTGGAATTCAATCGCCTGCCTTCTAATCTCCCAGATCATATTATGATCAGTTGCTCCAGGAGCAACAATCGCTTCATAAGATTGAGATTATCTGTGAAGAAAATTGGGCCTGAGAAGCACATGGCAGAAGCAAAGTGAGCAGCTTGGATTAGCCCATTAGTTTCAGCTTGCAATGGGCTAGAAATCCCAGCTTTTGACGCCAAGATGAAGACATCATTCCTTCTTCCATCCTGCAAGGTCTCTGCATAGTAAATGCCCAGACCAGCCGTAGCAATAGAGTCCCCTGTTCTTGCTTTCTAGGCCGCATCAACATAGATTTTTGGCCCTGCAAAAAAGAAATCAGAAGGAACAGATACTCCAGGGTTGCTACGAACCTGACTTGTTTCAAATAGCTGTTCCGTCTCCAGATCCTTGAGCAATGCAGCCGTGTGTATAGGAACCTGTTGAGGATAAGATTTCTTCCTGCAAAATAGCTGATCATTTCTAGCTTTCCAGATACACCAGAGAAATGTGAAAAGATAATTCAGATCAACTACTGGATGTTTTTGGGACAGAAGGGTGGTAATTATTTGACTAATGTCTGTTGCATTGTTTGCTAAGTTTTCAATTTTGATGAAGCAAGGAGGCAACATCCAGACTGCTTTAGCGAAGGGACAAAGAAAGAAGAGATGAGTCTCTGTTTCAGGAACATTGCACCTGCAACAGTCCTTCTCAATGTGGGAAGAAAACTTTGAACCTCTGTCTCCAGTAGTCAGAGCACCTCTCAGCAATCTCCAAGAAAAGGTCTTCACCCTGGGAATCATTCTTTTGCACTTCCAGATCTCCTTTAAAATTTTCCTGGTTGATTCCTGAACCTGATCAGGTCTTGGAGTACCTGTCTGAAAAAGGCAGGACAAACAAGTCTTGTACGTGGATTTAGAGTTACATTTACCATTCAGAGTTAACTTCCAGCAAAGGATATCATCTTCTTCAGATGCCACCATGGAGGTGTTTTTGATAGTTTGGCTAGTGTGACTATTGAACAGGGAATCAATCAAGTTTGTGTTCCAGCTCTGAGTGTTGGGGATCCAAAGTTGATTTATAGTGGATGGGTAATGAAAGCCTTGCTGATGAATAATCATATTATCATAGATATTTTCCCAACCTGAGAACCAAGGGGTGCTCCAAATGGAAGAGTTTCCTTTGCAGATTTGATAGTAAGAGTTATCTTTGAGAAGATGTCTGACCTTAAGGATAGAGGACCAGAAAGCAGATTTAGGTACATTCATGTTAGCTCTCCAAATGGACGAGTTGGGAAAGTATTTAGCTCTTAGGACACTTTGCATAAAAGAATCAGGTTTCTCTGCTACTCTCCAGGCATCAGAGAGGATGAGACCCATATTAGTAGCTTGAAGGTTCCTAACCCCAAGACCCCCTTCAGTTTTCGCAGCACAGATATTTTTCCATGCAGTGTGACATAGAGCCTTTTTACTAGGTTCAGAGGAAGATCCAGTCCACCAAAAAAATCCTCATTATGGTTTGAAGCTTCTTGAGAATTTTTTTGGAAAGGAGGAGATTGGACATGTAGTAAACAGGGATGGATGAGAGAACAGATTTAATAAGCTCAAGCCTTGCAGCATGGGATAGAGAGTTGGCTTTGTAAGTAGAGAGCTTGGATTTGAATTTGTCAATGATAAAGCTATAAGCCTCACTTCTATTTCTGCTGGGAAGGATGAGGGGATGGCCCAAGTGGATGAAATTTTCATCAATAGTAGGAACAGGGAAGATTTGCTTGATGCCATTGATAGTAGCTGAATCTACCTTTTTACTAAAGATGATACCAGATTTGTCCCAATTGGGAATCTGACCAGAAGTAGCACAGAAATCTAAAAGGATATTCTTAATAGTCTGGGCCTCTTGGAAGGTTGCATTCCCACAAACTAGAAGATCATCAGCAAAGAGAAGAGAGTGTATGTGGGGGGAATGAGGACCCAGAGAGATTCCAGAAAGTTGAGCATTGGACAAGGCCTCTGACATCATGATGGTAAGTTCATTGATTCCCAAAATAAAAAGATAAGGTGATAAGGGACAACCTTGCCTGATCCCCCTAGAGCTAGCAAAGTTTGCAAAAGTTTGGCCATTGATAATAACTGAAAATCTGGGAGAAGAAATACATGCATGAATCATCTTGATAAAATGACCATGCAGCCCTCTGCGAGTAAGGGCTTTACAGATGAAGTCCCATTCAATTCTATCAAAAGCCTTAGCAAGATCAATTTTCAACATGAAAGCCCTGGAATTCCAAGAAGAAAGCTTGAAAGAGTGAGTAATTTCTTGGGCTATAATAATGTTATCACTGATTCTTCTTCCTTCAATAAAGGCTTGCTGAGAGGGGTGAATGTAGTCAGGAAGGTGGGGTTTAAGTCTGTTAGCAAGGCACTTGGTGATGATTTTGTAAATAACATTGCAGAGACTTATGGGTCTATAATCAGTGGGAACTAAGGGAATAAGCTTCTTAGGGATAAGGAGGGGTGGGTACATTGAGCATAACTCTACTATTAAGTAGCATGTACGATGTATGTGTATAGTTGGTAACCGTGGTTATATCAAAATATGCACTAACTTCATGCTTGCACCCGCGGTGAGACACCGGTGTAGGGAAATGTTCTTTGTAATGACCACTAGTAAAAAACAGGCCTTTCGTCCAGGCCATTAGTTCCGGCTGTGGCTGGGGCCAGGACTAATGGCCCTGGCTGCCCGACCCGAGTCATCCAGAACCATATGTCCCGGCCCGTTAGACCCCATTAGAGCATCTCCACTCGCCTACCCAGGAGGCTGATCCGGACGCCGAATTTCGGTCCGGACGCCGAAAATTGGCTCAGCACTCCAAGGACCTGTTTCGTCCGGATTTGGCGTGTTTTGTGCGCCTACCAGCCGAACCAGATCCTGGTATGCCACAGGAACGCCGGACGAAGCGAATTCAGCGAGTGGACCCGCCTAGTCAGCATATATTCGCCCTTATTCATCCAAAGTTCGCCCATATTCACCCAAAATTCGCCAATATTCGCCCAAAGTTTGCCCATATAGATCATATTCGTCCAAAGTTCGTCCATGTAGACCATAGTTCGCCCAAACTTCGGGCATATTCGCCCAAAGTTCGTCCGTATCGCCCATATTCGTCCAAATTTCGCCCAAAGTTGTCCATATAGACCAGATTCGCCCAAAGTTCGCCCAAAATTCGGGCATATTGGCCCAAAATTGGTCCGTATCGACCATATTCGCCCAAATTTCGCCCATATAGACCAGATTTTCGCCCAAAATTTGGGCATATTTGCCCAAAGTTTGTCTGTATCACCCATATTCACCCAAAATTCGCCCATAGTTCGTCCATATCGCCCATATTCGCCCAAAGTTCGCCCATATTCGCCCAAAGTTCACCCATATTCGCCCAAAATTCGCCCAAAGTTTGCCAAAATTTGTTAAATTTTAGCCAAACACGGGAACTCGCCTGGGTACGCGAGTGGAAAACTGGGCGTACCCAGGCCAAAATCAAGCTTTGTCCGCCCAAAAAAAGATTCGGATTTCGTCCTGGGTTCACCCAACGAGTGGAGATGCTCTTAGTCCCGGTCTGAGGCTCAAACCAGGATTAAAGGGCCCTGGCCCTGCCGCTCACTGGGGGCACCCCCTTTAGTCCCGGTTTGTATCTCCAACCGGGACTAGTGTTCTGGCCCTATATATACGCACACCCTCTCCCCCTCTCAACTGTTTTTTTTCCTGGTGGGAGAGAGTGTTGTTGTGCTATTTTTTTTTCTTGTTCATACATATGCACTAGAGGTGTTCGGTGAAATGTCCATTAGAGCGATGCAAGTTTAGGTCACACAAGACAGACATGATATGAGGTGTCTGAGCCACACTTAAGTTTTCTTATCTTTGTTTCCAAGTGTAATAAAAGGTTAGCAACTATTTTCTCGTTAAGACCGTCGTGCGATACTAATTTTAGCATAGTGATTGCATTTGACATATATTTGTATGATACAGATGAGCATAGTGATTGCGTTTGACATATATTTTCTCATATTTGTATGATACAGATGACCGTCGTGCGGATAAATGCCCGATATGCACTGCATTGCAGTATAAGATCAGAAAAGATGACCCTGGTGATGTTGATGGCGAGCCACCCAGGAAGAGGGTTCCTGCCAAGGTGATGTGGTATGCTTCTATAATACCACGATTGAAACGCTTGTTCAAAAACAAAGAGCATGCCAAGTTGTTGCGATGGCACCTGGAAGAACGTAAGAAATACGGGATGTTGAGGCACCCTGCTGATGGTCGACAATGAAGAAAATCGAGAGAGACTTCCCGGACTTTGCTGGTGAAGCAAGAAACTTATGGTTTGGTCTAAGTACAGATGGCATGAATCCTTTTGGGAAGCAGGGCTTTAGTCACAACACCTGGCCCGTCACTCTATGTATATACAACCTTCCTCCTTGGTTGTGCATGAAGCGGAAGTTCATTATGATGCCAGTGCTCATCCAAGGCCCGAAGCAACCTGGCAACAACATTGATGTGTACCTAAGGCCATTAGTTGATGAACTTTTACAGTTGTGGGCCGAACCAGGTTTACGTGTGTGGGATGAGCACAAACAAGAGTCATTCGACCTACGAGCGTTGCTTTTCATAACCATCAATGATTGGCCTGCTCTTAGTAACATCTCAGGACAGACGAACAAGGGATATAATGCATGTACACACTGTTTAGATGAGACTGAAAGTATATATCTGGATAAATCTAGGAAGAATGTGTACCCGTACAATCGTCATTTTCTTCCGCCTAGACACCCCTTAAGGAAAAAAGGCAAGCATTTCGATGGCGAGGCAGATCACCGGAAGAAGCCTGCCCCTCATACTGTTGCTGATGTATTTAGTATGGTCAAGGATTTTAATGTAATATTTGGAAAGGGTCCCGGAGGACAACCTGTTCCGAAAGACGCCGACGGACGCGCACCCATGTGGAAGAAGAAATCTATATTTTGGGAGCTACCCTATTGGGAAGTCCATGAGGTCCGCTCTGCAATCGACGTGATGCACCTGACGAAGAATCTTTGCGTGAATATTCTAGGATTCTTGGGCTTGTATGGGAAGTCAAAAGATACACCAGAAGCACGGGAGGACCAGCAACGTCATAAAGGACGAGACGACAAGCATCCAGGGCAGTTTCAAGGGCCTGCCAGCTACGCTCTTACCAAGGAAGAGAAGGAAATATTTTTTGAAGTCCTTTTCAGTATTAAGGTCCCGTCTGGCTTCTCGTCTAACATACAGGAATAGTAAATATGAAAGAGAAAAAAATCCAAAACCTAAAGTCCCATGACTGCCACGTGCTTATGACGCAATTGCTTCCGGTTGCATTGAGAGGGATTCTATCAGAAAATGTTCGGCTGGCCATTGTGAAGGTATGTGCATTCCTCAATGCAATTTCTCAGAAGGTTATCGATCCAGAAAGTCTATCAGGGTTACATATTGATGTGGTCCAATGTCTGGTCAGCTTCGAGTTGTTGTACCCTCCATCTTTCTTCAATATTATGACACACCTCCTAGTTCACCTAGTCGAAGAGATTAGAATTCTCGGTCCTGTGTTTCTACACAATATGTTCCCCTTCGAAAGGTTCATGGGAGTCTTAAAAAATATGTTCATAACCGTGCTAGGCCAGAAGGAAGCATCTCCAAGGGATATGGAATAGAGGAGGTCATTGAGTTTTGTGTTGACTTTCTTCCTGACCTTAAGCCGATTGGTGTTCCTGAATCTCGGTATGAGGGGAGGCTGACTGGAAAAGGCACACTAGGAAGGAAAACAATGGTATGTATGGACAGAGATTCTTTCAATAAAGCACACTACACAGTTCGACACAATTCCACCTTGGTGGCTCCGTATATCGAGAAACACAAGATTATTGTACACTCGGAAAACCCGGGGATGCCTGACTCCTCGATTAAAGTGGAACACGAGGACACTTTCGGCAGTTGGTTGCAGAAGAATATCATGAATAACAACACTGTTGAAGACCAGTTGTACTTATTGGCACGGTTACCATCTTCGACTATATGTACTTTCCAAGGGTACGAGATAAATGGTAATACATTTTACACGATCGCCCAAGATAAAAAGAGCACCAACCAAAATAGTGGTGTCCGCTTTGATGCAACAGATGACAATGGGCAGAAGGACACATATTATGGGTACATAGAGGAGATATGGGAACTTGAGTATGGACCTACTTTTAATGTCCCTTTGTTTCGGTGCAAATGGGTCAAGATGACAGGGGGAGGTGTACATGTAGACGAAAAGTATGGCATGACAACAGTGGATCTCAACAATCTTGCGTACATGGACGAACCATTCGTCCTAGCCAACGATGTGGCTCAGATTTTCTATGTGAAGGACATGTCTACGAAACCGAGAAAAAGAAATCAGCAAAAGAATACAACTTCCGATGAGCCAAAGCGCCACATAGTTCTTTCAGGGAAAAGAAACATCGTGGGAGTGGATGACAAGACAGATATGTCAGAAGATTATAATAAGTTTCATGAAATTCCGCCCTTCAAAGTGAAAACTGACCCAAGCCTCTTGTTAAATGATGAAGATTCTCCATGGCTACGGCGCAGAAGAAAACAACAACACTAGATAAGGATGTTGGTGTAATATATTAAACCTTTTATGTAATCATATTGTTAAATGATGAAGATTCTCCATGGCCATGATGGCCGCACTATAAATAGAGGTAAATGGCAGGGCAGGCTGGGCCAAGCAACACCAATAATAGGGGTTGAACCTTTAGTCCCGGTTGGAGAAACCAACCATGTTGAAGGATTGCGGCAGCCGGTGTAGCACTAATAATAGGGGTTGAACCTTTAGTCCCGGTTGGATGAACCTTTAGTCCCAGTTGGAGACAGCAACCGAGACAAAACACGAGTGAGCGCTAATAATAGGGGTGAGTGTCGACATTATGTCGTGAGTGTTGACACTATGCCGATCTGCTTGTACTATAAATAGGCCAGTCCTCCAGCCAGTTTGAGGCATCTCCAAGATCGATGGTTTTCGAGAGCAGGGACACCACTACGGCCAGTTTCAGGGAGATGCCGCCGGAGCCCAGTCCTCCGGCATCTCCAAGAAACTGTTCATAGAGGCACTCCCTAATATGTGAAATTAGGTTAGCTCCCAGGCATATTGATCTAGTTAGAGAAGTTACAAGCTGCAAGATGGTCTTAGAGAGCAGGGACACCACTACGGCCAGTTTCAGGGAGATGCTGCCGGAGCCCAATCCTCCGGCATCTCCAAGAAACTGGTCATAGAAGCACTCCCTAATATGTGAAATTAGGTTAGCTCCCAGGCATATTGATCTAGTTAGAGAAGTTACAAGCTGCAAGATGGTCTTCGAGAGCAGGGACACCACTACGGCCAGTTTCAGGGAGATGCCGCCGGAGCCCAATCCTCCGGCATCTCCAAGAAACTGGTCATAGAGGCACTCCCTAATATGTGACCGCACGTGTTTGGAGATCAAATCTTCATGGTAAGTACGACTCGGAACTAAAGGTCCCCATTTAGTCTCGGCCCAACCATAAAACGAGACTAACACTCAAGACATTTATTAATATTTAAAAACCGAGATTACGGAATCGGGACTAAAGGCCCCCTTTAGTCCCGGTCCAGCCACAAACCGGGACTAACACTCAATACATTTATTAATATTAAAAACCGGTACAAACCAGGACTAGCTAACACTCAGGACTAAAGCCGCCACCTTTAGTCATAATCATGCCTAGTCCTATAGTACACAGCTTCAGGGTCTTCTTCATCATCGTCATCATCATTGTCATCGTCACCTGCCACTCCGGGGATCCTGAGCCTAGCCATGGCATATATCGGGAGAACCTGCCACTCCGGCCTCGGATTCACGGTGGGCGGGTGGACTTGTGGGCACCGCAGGCGAGGATGGTCTCCCCCGACGATGTAGTGCATCACGCCTATGATAGTACGGTTCGCCCACCACAGACGGCGGTCGGCTTCATTGTGGTTCACCGGGGGCGGGCCATCACCATCATACCTGGCGAGGTCCCTTTCCTGCCGGTTAGCGAAGAAGGCATTCTAGGTGTCGTAGTTGTCGGGATCCCACTAGGGATCCATCCGCTGCTCCGGCGTGAGCTCGTGGTAGAAGTGGTTCGTGATGGCCGCCTGTTTGGCGGAGCCTTCAGGCACGGGAGGGACAGGAACACCTCCAACACTCAGCATCCAGCCGGCGGGTGGCCGGTAGCCTGGTGGGCAAGGGTAGCTTGAGGAGCACAGCGCCTCCGTCTCCTCGAGGGTCAGAATGGCCCAGTAGGAGTTGTCCATTTCTGTGAGAGAGGAAGGTGTGGATGTGTGCATAACCATGGCGCGGTCGGCCTATATATAGATGAAAAGGGCAGGAAAACATGGCGGGATGCGGTGGGAAATTGCGGGAAATATCTTTAGTCCCTGTCATTGGCTACAACCGGGACTAAAAGCTCGGTTCAGAGGAAAGGGCGGAAAAACTTCGCGGGAAGCGGTGAGAAATGGCGGGAAAAATCTTTAGTCCCTGTTAGTGGATACGACAGGGACTAAAGCTTCAGGGTCTTCTTAATCATCGTCATCATCATTGTCATCGTCACCTGCCACTCCGGGGATCCTGAGCCCAACCATGGCATATACCGGGGGCACCTGCCACTCCGACCTAAAGCTTATTCAGAAAATGGATTTGGATTAATTATTCAAATTCAAGAACTTTTTATGTTGAAAGTTTAGTGAGATTCAAAAATATGCAAAAAATAATAGTTAATGCATTTTTAAATTGATAATGGCAAAATGGTTAATAATTTGAATATTTAAAATAATTATTTGATAAAACAGGAAATGGATTTGGATTAATTATTCAAATTCAAGAACTTTTCATGTTGAAAGTTTTGTCAAATTCACAAGTATGCAAAAAAGTATAATTTAAATGTTTTAAATGATATTTTTGAATTTTTTTGAAAAAAAGCACACGCGTGCTGGGCTTTTTGGCCCAGCGCGTGCAAATTTGGTCCTTTAGTCCCGGTCCAGTTTACTAGCCGGGACTAAAGGTCCGGCCCCAGCACGCGAAAATGAAACCCCCCCTCTAGTCCCGATGCGTGGCACCAGCCGGGACTAGAGACCCCCCTTTAGTCCCGGCTGCTGCCACGCACCGGGACTAGAGCGGGGTGGGTATAAATGGGGGCTTCTCCCCCGGTGCGTTCCACGCACCGGGAGAAGTTGGAGGCCAGACGAACAGAGCTCGCCGCCAGGCTGCCGGATTTTCGATCGACGCCGCCACCACGCCTCCGCCCGCTCCATTCCTCCACCCTCCACTCCGGCCGCCCGCGTCGGCCGTGCCACCGCCTCGCGTACCTCTCTCTCGCCCCCATGCCGGCGACGCCCCGCGGGCACCCCACCTCCGCCGCGCCACCGGCGCCGCCAACTCCCCCACCACTAGCCACCGCCCCCGCCACCGGCCACCGCCGCCGGCTGCGCCACCGCCTGCCGCCGGCCCCCTCTCGGCCTCCTCATCAATTAATATAGGTAATTAGTTTTTTGTATTATAGGATTATGCATGATTAATTAGTACTTAAGGTTAGGGATTAATATTAGTACTTAGGATTAGAATTAGGATTTTTACTTAGGATTAGGATTAGTACTTAGGATTTTTTGTTTAGTATTATAGTTTAGGATTTTTAGTTTAATGTATAGTTTAGGATTTGTTTAGGTTAATTTTGTTTATAGGATTTGTTAGTGCTTAATTAGGATTTGTTTAGGTTAATTTTGTTTATAGGATTATTATTTTGTTTAGGATTTGTTAGTGCTTAATTAGGATTTGTTTAGGTTAATTTTGTGTTAGTGTTTAATAATAGGGTGATTATTATTAGGATTTGTATGTAGAATTTTTTGGATTTTTAGGATCTTCGATCTTTAGTGTATATAGGATTTTTTTAGTCAAGTGTAAGTTTATCGGTGAAGGGCATGGGCACGGCTAGGTGTCGAGGCCTAGGCCTAGGGTTAGGGTTAGGGTAGTTATTGTAATACCCTCTTTGTAACGATTAGGGTGTTGGTGCTCGGTGGTGACCGGAGCTAGGGTTAGGGTGGTGTTCTCGTGGGAAGCCGCTTAGTCGCTCGCCTCTCCCGCGACGACCTTCACCGCCCACCGCCACCGCACCTCCAGGTTTAGGGTTTAGGGTGGTAACCAGAGTTAGGGTTAGGGTGGTGGTTCTTGCGGGAAGCCGCTTAGTCGCCCACCTCTCCCGCGGCCACCATCACCGGCCACCGCCCACCGCACCTTCGGGTTAGGGGTTTAGGTTTTATTTTGTTAAGTTCGAATAAATATTGTGTGCATTTTGCAGGAACTATGGATCCACCTAGTCCCCCAGTCCGCAGAGACCTAGATTCGTAACACTTGCTCGAGGATATGATTCACGATGCCGATGAGGGATCTCCCTCGAGGTATCTGAACTCATCTGGTGAGGGAGAGGAGACCAACAGACAGGAGGAAGAAGCCCATGGACGCGTAACGCAGACCGACGAGGTATATATATATGATGTTCGATGATCGTCACTAGATGTACCTACTTGTATATATAATGTTGACGAATGTTTCTTCTCTTAGGCCTCTACATCGAGCAAGAAAACCAAGCACGACCCAGCCAAAAAGTTGCCCCTGGGTACTATTTATGAAATTACAGAGGTTTCAGGAGATGGCAAACCATTGGAACCAAAGAAAACAAAACAACTATTTGTACAACAATGCGGAGTTGTTGCTAGAGATCGCACCCCGATCACTGTTCGGGAGTGGAATAAGCCCAAAGAGGCGGAATGGAGTGATGTGTATATCGACGATAGGTTCAAAGATGAACTTTTTAATGACCTAATGGACATTTCAAGCTGCCAGAATGTGACACTTGAGGACGAGACTGCTGAAATGAGAAAGAAAGTCAAGTAGTTCGCACTAAAGAAGATGGCTGAACTATTCAAGAACTAGAAGAAGTCATTATGGCAACAATATCAGAAGGACAAGAAAACCCCATTATTCGAAGGCTATCTAGCGAAGCAGCAGCCTTACTGGGGTGCATTTGTGTTGTATAGGAGGTCAGGAGTTGCAGTGGAAAAGTCAGAAAAAACAAGATAAATGTTGCGAAGAAGAAATATCACCATAACTTGGGGCTAGGGGCTACGCGGCTGCCATGCCTAAGTGGGATGCAAAAGAGAAAGAGCTTCATAATAAAGGGATCTGTCGTGGGAATGACCACGACAGATGCTGCAATCGGCAGCGAGTAGTAGAACATGGGGCAAGGGCGGCCAGCCATCTGCGGTGCGAGATGAGGGCGGAGACACAAGGGTTTACCCAGGTTCGGTCCCCCGGAGGGTAAAGACCTACTCCTGCTAGATTGTATTATGGTGAGAGTACAATGGGGCGAGCTCGACGACTAGGCGGTGAGTCGCTTGGGTGTATGATGAAACCTCTCCTCTAGGTGTCCCCTAGGAAGGTTTATATAGACTCACCTCGCTAGGGTTTACAGATCACAACCGAATTAGTTAAGGATTCGGAGACTCTATGACCTAGTCCGACTGGGCCTAGCTACGGTTCTGGGCCTCCAGCTTCCAGTCGCCTGAGTCCACGCCAAGTCTTGATCCAGTCGCCATCCTGCAGGCCCACTCGCTGACGGCTTGGGCCAGTAGGAAACGTCCTGCTGGGTATACCCCGGTAGGCATATCCCCATCAGTAGTCCCCGAGGCCGTCGTTGATTTGTCGCAGGTGTTTGCTGGCAGTCGGAGTATGCGGGTCCAATGCGGACGCCTAGTCGAATCGGCGGCGGACTCCTGAACAAAGGAAAGAACTAGTCATTTAGTCACAACAACGGCGACCAATCGTGCCGTAGCTCGGCGAACGGGTCGGCGAATACTTAGTCACTGTTATAGTGATTGGGTCAGCGAGTCGTTGAGTCGCCGGGAGCAACGAATCGAATGGATGAAGTTGGACCGTCAACTGGGGTCAAACTAGCCATTGGGTAATCCAACGGTAACTTCGGCGTAATTACCGCATAGTAACGGCTCCCGAAAATGGCGGGTACCAACCGCTATATAAGGAGGACGATAGGCGAACGGGGAAACACTTCTTCCACTTCCTCCGATCTCGCACATTTCTGTTTCCCCATTCCGCGCAGCGATCAGAACAATCCAGAGAGCCCCGACCTACATGAACTTCCAACCGATGGCCCCCTCCACCGAGCCATGGGGCAGATCCAAATGCACCAAGGCGCTACTAGCATCTTTCGAGGAGGCAGGGATCCTCCGCGCCGGTAGATGGCGCATCCCCGTGGACGGAGAAGTGATTCCAGATTCGCGCGAGGGGGAGTTCATCTGCTTCACCAGCCACCTGGAGCGGGGGCTGGGCTTCCCAACGTCCCTCTTCTTCTGGTGTTTCTGTGCATAGTATCGAGCAACTCGCCATTTTCGTGGTGTTCTGCGAGTGCTATCTGGGCTGCAGGCCCTACTTTCCCCTGTGGCAAGACCTGTTCCACGGGAGAATTAGCCGTGAAGAGACAGGCGGCCCGATGCTAGCCGTGAGCGGCCTGACGTTCCAGCTGAAGTCGAAGGCATCGTTCTTCGATCTGATGCTGCCCACCAAGGCGGTGAACGAGTGGAAGAAGTACTGGTTCTACGTCACCGAGTCGACTCCGGGCGATGAAGTGGCGCTTCCAAGGTACTCCGCCGACCGGCCCGAGCCGTGTCGGCTCCAGGTCGTCAAACTTCCGCTGGATCAGCGGATGGTTGTCGACGAAATGTTACAAACCATCCACGACCTAAAGAAGAAAGGCCTCCAGACCATCAACCTCTACAACTGCTGGCTCGGGCGGCGGCTTGTGCCCCTGGCCAGCCGCGACCACTACATGTATGAGTATACGGGTAAAGACGACCCGACGAAGTCCTGCCTCGTTGACTGGAGACTCACCGATTATACGGAGGCCCTGAAGAAGATTACCCAGGCCATGTACCTCGACGCAAAGGCTGAGGTCGCCCCTTATACTGCATGGCGCCCAGCTCCGACGGTAAGCTGTCATTCCGTTAACACTCGTAGTTGCAGCTTGTGCATTCGCGGTCGTGCTAACATTGTTTGTTCTTGTCGTAGTTGTTCCAAGTGGTGAAAGGGTGGCTTCCACCCACAGATGACGAGAACTCGAGCTCGTCCGTCCAGGACGGAAGTGAGTCACCGCCCGCCAAAGATAACGCCGAGAGCGATGGAGGCGACGACGACGATGACGAGGAAGACGATCCCGTGGAGGTTGCTGCCCCTATGGTTTGCAAAACTCGCGGGCAACACCAGCGCGAGCTCGAAGCGAGCAAGAGCCTAGAGCCCCACGACGATGACGACGACGAGCTTCCCGAGCACACCTCACATCGTGAGGCCACGCCGTCGAAGAAGAAATCTCCGTCGAAGAAGAATATGAAGCCAGCGAAGCCGATATCTCCGCCTTGATCTGTGAACAACTCCGACGCCACCAGCTCGGCTGAGGACGCAGCGGCACACGCGACCGCGGCAACAGGCGCTGTCGCCCCTAGGGACGAGGCGCCACTGGCGTCGTTACCACCGCCATTTGCCCCAATCGTTAGCTTGGGGGCTGCTCCAGCCGCAGGGGCCTCGCCACCAAGGGGTGCTCCCGCAGCGATTACCACGGAGGCTCCTACAGCGGCTTCACCTTCGAAGAAGCCGTCAGTGTCTTGGGCACACAATTTGTTTGAGACGGGCCTCACTCGGAAGTTGGGGCCCGAACGGGAGAAGCCGGCCAACATCCGTACCGGTCTACGGTTCCTACCAGTCGCCAAGTGAATGCTGCTCTGTCCTTTACTCATCTGCTTATTTTGCGTTTTAATCAGGCAGTCTTATTCATAAAACTGTTTCACGGGACTGGTGTTAAAAAGATCGGCCATGCTTATGTGGCCAAGGTTGACATGGTTATACCCCACGGGTACATGATCTCAGCATACCTGGTCCAGCCCAAGGAAGGCCCACAACAAATATACGTGGGCCCATGAAGAGTTTCGGGTGGCCAAGGCCCATGACGCCTTCGGATCCTTGGAGAGCAAGACTAGAGTAGATAGGAAATTCAAAGGGGTAAACCCTAGAACCTGTAACCGACTAGGTCTATGCCCGGGACCTGCCTGATTCTATATAAAGGCTAGGAGGGCACGACCTAGATCTTCTCCTCATACTTTTCGCATACACACCTCCACGCCAGATTGCATCTGCGCACCCCTGTAACCTTCGGTTCCTCCATAATCAAGATCAGACAAGCAGGAGTAGGGTTTTCCCTATGGGGGCCTGAACCTGGGTAAACCTTGTGTCCCCGTGTTGCTTGTTTGCTAACTGTTCCATGATCTCCAGCATCCCCATCTTCTCCAAAACCCAAGTCCATAACAATGGGCATTGATGAGATCAAACCTCGTCAATTGGCGCCTCAGGAGCTGGGAGGTTGATTGTGCGATCGTGACGGTCCCAACCCGATCGATCTACAACTCTGCGGGCGACGGAGAGTCACCTCCTTCGGGCGCTTTCGACTTCACCGCCCACTCACTGCCACCATGAAGGACTTCGAGCCCATAGGCGACGGACTCGAGATCCTGTTCGGGAGCTTCTGCTTCCAGGTGGGGCAAACTGGCACCCTCCGCCTCCCTGAGCGGGTGCCCCTACCATCAATCAGGCCCGCTTCATGGACCCCACATCCTGTGCTACGCACAACATCATCAACAGATGATTCCTACGACAGCAGCAGCTGCAACTCCGATCTGTGCGATCCGCCATCGGATGAAGGGACCTACGGTTCCGGATCCGAGAGCTGTGGCAGCAGCAGACCAATCTACGAGCGCTACCAATGCACCGTAGTCATCCAGAGCGACGTGGATCAGCAGATGCCTAACCCGCCGCCCAACCCGACACCTAACCCACCAGATCGAAGCGGCGGGAACAGAAGAAGCCAGTCCCCCCACCCGAAGGGGACAACAACGGCCATGTCATTTGCCTTAGCAAAGAAGGTTGGGCCCAGGCACGTAACGCCGTGGCGGGCAACATAGTCCTGCCTGCAGACTCCTCTCAGGATCTGCTGATGGACTACCATCTGCTCCTGATCGAGGAGCACAAGAAGCAGGTCAAGATGCAGGAGGTTCTTGACAAACGCAAGCAAGCAGCCTCAGAGTCCAGCGCGCGACGAGCCGCGCTCTCCGCTATAGGCATTGGCTCCAGCTCGAACGGCAACCAAGGCAACAAGCACCGCTCTCGGATGGAGAACATGGATCCCAAGGAGCGCCGTGAGGTGACCCGAACCCTCCACTCATACTTCATGGAGATGGACGCCGACGACAACGTCATCCCGAAAACGCCGCAGGCTGCGATCATGGCAGCCACTGCGTACCTCGCGGCCCACCCACCACCGGAGGGGGACCCGAAAAGAGCCATGCACAAGTCCGCACTTACCAGACTCGGACTCGTCGGAGCTGTGCTCCACCAGGAAGCTCCTACGGAGCCGAAGAAGAAAGCTCCGGCCAGGTTCGACCACAGCCCCACCCCTTCATCCGAAGAAGAGGACCATGACCTTCCTCGAAGGAACAAGAGTTCGCGTAACCGCAACCACGATTACGACGCCAGGGACGCGCTCACATAGCGCAAAATCGACAAAGCACGAGCCAAGCGCGCATGCTCGTTTAAATCCGGGATGGACGAAGATGAAGGAGAACTCTGCGGAGCCCGATGCTTTAGCAGATCTGTTCGACGAACAAGGATGCCGTGAAATTTCAAGCTTCCTTCGGATACTCCGAAATTTGACGGCACACAGGACCCAAAGGCATGGCTCAGCGACCACCTGTCATCCGTTAAATTGCACGGCGGAAACAAGGAAACCGCCATGCAATGCCTTTGGCTGCAGCTGACAGGAGCAGCCCGGATCTGGCTTAGCAGCCTATCTTCAGGGTCCATCCGAAGTTGGGATGAGCTAGCTTACAGCTTCATCAGAAAATTCAAGGGCACCAGCAAGAGGCCCGCCTCAATCGAAGAGTTGCGGGCCTGCACTCAACGAACGGGCGAATCCATTCGCTCGTACATAATACGCTGGTCCAACACCAAGAACTCCACAGCGCACATCTCTGAAGAGAAAGCCATCGACGCCTTCAGGGACGGCGTCAAGCGCCAAGACTTCAAGGAGGAACTCGGGCGCGTCAAGCCCAAAACACTCGACCACCTCATGTACATCGCCAACAGGTGGGCTGACGGTGAAGATTCCATCCACCAAGCACAATCGGAAGAAGAGGACGACTACGGCCGACGACGAGAGCGCCGTAGCAAGAGAAGATCGCGCGTCTACGACGATCGCGATGGACCCGACATGGTCGTGGCCGGCTACGCCGATCGCCGCAACGACGCCAAC
This sequence comes from Avena insularis, assembly GCA_023614405.1. Taxonomy (NCBI): domain Eukaryota; kingdom Viridiplantae; phylum Streptophyta; class Magnoliopsida; order Poales; family Poaceae; genus Avena; species Avena insularis. Next base: position 39,280,724 of record CM042691.1, on the reverse strand, counting down.
CGCAACAGCGGAGGATACCGCGGAGGAAACTTCCGCGATGGAGGACGCCCAGCACAGTTGTGGCAGCGCCGCGACCGCGATAACGGACCCTCAACATACGAAAAACTTTCGGGTCTATGCACCATCCACTTCTACATCGACAAGCAGGATGGCAAGAAGAAGGCAAGCCACATGCTCAAGGACTGCCACGAGTTCTAGAAACTCAGCGAAAGCATGGTCTAGATGAGGCAGCAAGCTCCACTTCTTGGATTCGGGAACGTGTACGCGCCAGGTGAGATAGCGCATGGATCTCCTCCACCGCCACCTGTAGGAGGCCCGAACCAACCAGTTGCACCAGCACAGAACAATGCTGGAAACGGGTATCCCCCACCGAAAGGAGCACTGATGATCCAGAAAGGGCGCCCCATGAATAGGGTGCAGAAGAAAATCACCCGACAGATCAACCTGGCCATGGCAACTCCACCCGCCATCCCTGAGTACCTCAGCGGATCGGAGTCCTGCATCATGTTCAGTCGTTCGGATCATGCTTGCCAGATCCCTCGCCCAGGTCATGCTGCCCTGGTGCTGGAGGCGCAGATCGGAGGTTTCGAGATGAGCCGCGTCTTCATGGACGGCGGCAGCGGCATCAACCTGATGTTCGCAAGTACTCTAGAAGCAATGCGGATCCCGCAGTGCAGCCTGGAACAGTTAGACACAACGTTCCACGGCATCGTCCCAGGAAAGGGCATATTCCCCCTGGGCAAAATATGGCTCGACGTCATCTTCGGCAAGCCGGACAACTTCTAACTCGAGCGGCTCGAATTCGAAGTGGTGGACTAGCCATCACAATACCACGCCATCCTTGGACGTGTAGTAGCATTCGCAAGGTTCTTGGCTGTCCCACACTACGCATACCTGCTACTCAAGATGCCAGGACCAAAGGGCGTCATCACAATCCACGGGAGCTTCACTCGATCGGACCAATGCGACAGGGATTTCAACAGAATCTCCCAATCATTCGGCATGCAGGAGGAGCTCGTAAGGCTCCGCGAGGTGACGGACAATGGGGCACCCCCAGTCGCACGGCAAAACGCACCTGACATGTCCTTCGACTCCACCGTCAACACAAAGAAGGTGCAGGTCCATCCGACGGATGCCTCCAAGACGGCACTGATCGCCAATGACCTCAGCCCCGCATAGGAAAGCGCGCTCGTCGAATTCCTCCGTGAGCGCTGGGAAATCTTCGCCTGGTGTCCTGCGGACATGCCAGGAGTTCCTAGGGAATTCGCTGAGCACGCACTCAACATCTTTCCAGACACCAAGCCCGTCAAGCAGTCCATCCGGAGACTGTCCTAGCCTCGGTCCGAAGCCATCGGGAAGGAAATAAATAGGCTACTCGCCGCAGACTTCATCAGGGAGATCAAAGAAAGCGAGTGGCTCGCAAATACAGTGATGGTTCCCAAGAAAGACACGGATATCCTGCGGATGTGCGTGGACTTCACGTCGCTGAACAAGCACTGCCCAAAGGACCACTTCCCTCTTCCTCGGATCGACCAGATCATCGATTCGACCGCAGGATGTGAGAAACTCTCCTTCCTCGACGCCTACTCAGGCTACAACCAGATTCGACTCAAGGTCGAAGATCAAGAGAAAACGGCGTTTATTATACCATTCGGAGTGTTCTGCTACAACACAATGCCCTTCGGGCTAAAGAACGCAGGTGCCACGTACCAGCGATGCATGCAGGCATGCCTCAAGGACCAGATCGGTCGCAACGTCCAAGTCTATGTCGACGACATAGTCATCAAAACCAGGGAGGCAAGAACGCTCATCGACGATCTCCGCGAGACGTTCGGTAACCTCGATCGCTACAGGATCAAGCTCAACCCCGAAAAGTGCGTCTTCGGCATCCCATCGGGCCAGCTACTTGGGTACTTCATCTCTCAGCGAGGGATCGAGGCGAACCCGAAGAACATCAGGGCCATCATGGCAATGGAGAAGCCAAAAAACCTCAAGGGTGTCCAGCAGCTCGCAGGACGAATAGCAGCGTTGAGCAGATTCATCAGCCGCATGGGCGAGAAGACCCTGTCATTCTACCAGCTGCTACGCAAGGCAGATAAATTCGAGTGGACGCCCGAAGCCGACGATACATTCGAAAGCCTCAAACGGCTACTCTCCACCTCGCCCGTTTTGGTCACGCCAAAGGAGCGTGAGCCTCTGCTGCTGTACATAGCAGCCACACACCAGGTGGTCAGCACCGCGCTAGTGGTCGAACGACCCGAAGAAGGCAAGACCCATGGGGTCCAACGCCCAATATACTACCTCAGCGAGGTACTGACGCCAACAAAGCAGAGGTACCCTCACTACCAGAAACTCGCCTACGGCGTGTTCATGACGGCTCGACGGCTGAGCCATTACTTCCAGGAGCACCAGGTGATGATCGTCAATGAGGCACCCCTGAACAGCATCCTGAATAACCCAGAGGCCATAGGACGCGTGGCCCTATGGGGCATCGAGCTGTCACCCCTAGACATCGTCTACGAGAAGCGACTCGCAATCAAGTCTCAAGTCCTCCCGGACTTCCTTGTACACTGGATGGAGCTGCAGCTGCCAGACACCCCAGACATGTCGCAGTCATGGACGATGCACTTCGATGGCTCCAAGCGTGAAGCTGGAGCAGGAGCCGGGGTCATACTGACCTCCCCGTAGGGCGACCACATGAAGTATGTCCTCCGGATGAAATTCCAAGCTTCCAACAACAAGGCCGAATACGAAGCCCTCATCCACGGCATGAGGATGGCAAAAATCTATGGCGCAACGCGCCTGGTCATCTACGGTGACTCCAACCTCGTCGTCCAGCAGATGATAACGAGTGCGACGCACACGCCGAAAACATGATCGCGTACCGCGCACTCTACAACGCACTCGAACGAGAATTCGACGGCTACGAGCTTCGGCACGTTGGAAGAGAAAGCAACGAGGAAGCCGACAGACTCGCCAACATCGGCTCCACCTGTGCAAAGGTGCCACCGGGTTTGTTCCTCGAACAGATCTACGTGCCATCCATCAAGCGGAAATTCCCCAAGGGATCACCCGAAGAAGCAGAACACTCGGGGGATACGCTGACCAAAGGACACGAAGGACCCGATAAACTGGACACAGAGGTCGCTATGGTCAACCTGATGCAGGTCATGGCAGTCAAAGAAACTTGGATGCGACCGTACCTCCAGTTCTTGATAAACGGAGAACTGCCTGACAGCCCGACGGATGCCCGGCGCATATCTCGTCGGTCAAAAGCTTTCACCATCATCAATGGCGAGCTGTACAAGCGCAATATTACGGGTGTACTACAAAGGTGCGTCACCATCGGTGATGCGAAAACCATCCTCCTAGACATCCACGAGGGCATCTACGACCATCACGCAGGAAGCCGCTCCCTTGTCGCCAAAGCTCTACGAGCTGGATTCTACTGGCCAACGGCCATGAGCGATGCAAAGGACATCGTTCGAAGATGCAACGGGTGCCAAAGGTTCGCCGACAAACCACACGCACCCGGGTCAGAGCCCAGACCCATACCCATAGCCTGGCCTTTTGCTCAATGGGGCCTCGACATGATCGGCAAACTGCCAAAGTCCTCGAAAGGGGGGCACGTCTACCTCCTGGTCGCAGTTGACAAATTCACCAAGTGGGTCGAAGCCATGCCGGTCACCAACCAAAAGGGCAAGACCGCCGTCAAGTTCTTTGAATCCATTGTCTACAGGTTTGGCATACCGCACATCATCATCACCGACAATGGATCGAACTTCATCTCCAAAGAATTCCAAGACTTCTGCGAAGGCCTAGGGATCAACATCACATACGCCTCAGTGGCTCACCCGCAAACGAACGGGTAGGTCAAAAAGGCCAACGGCCTAATCGGCGCTGGCATCAAGAAGCGCCTCATGAGCCCACTCGAACGAAAGGCCGGAGCCTGGACGGAAGAGCTACCATCCGTCCTATGGAGTTTGCGCACTACACCAAACAGCTCCACCGGCTACACGCCGTTATTCATGGTGCATGGAGCCGAAGCCGTGCTACCTGCCGAAGTACGCCACTAGGCCCCCCGGGTCGTCGCTTACAGCGAAGCCGAATCAACGGCTGCACTCGAAGACGCCGTCGACACACTCGACGAGGCAAGAGACGTAGCAGCAGCTCGATCAGCGGTGTACCAGCAGAGTCTCCGCAACTACCATAGCCGCCGGCTGCGCCCAAGGTCCTTCATCGAAGGAGACCTCGTGTTGCGACTCAAGCAAGAGCGACCGAAGAAATTCGAGTCACCATGGGAAGGGCCCTACATCATCACCGAAGTCATCCCAGGTGGCGCCTATCGCCTCAAGCACGTGGAGTCTGGAGTCACATACTCCAACCCATGGAACATCGCACACTTGCGACAATTCTACCCCTAGCTACCTACCCCTTTACTTTCAATAAGGCTTTTCAGCCAAGGCTATTCAGCCGAGCAATGTACTTCCTCCATTACGATATAAATAAAGCTAAGTGTCTCGCCCCAAAATTTCGTTCGCTATTTGCAAGTTTACTTCATGCTACAAACACACTCGGGGACTCCCCCCACCTCACGATCTCATCAACTGAGGATAACACGTGTACACCTGAGTAGCTGACAACGCCAGGCTAACGAAAAGGATACATACTCAAATAGAAGCACTGCGTGCTCAAACAAACCTTTATAACAAAGGGCACAACATGCCTAGTCGAAATATACAAATTTTACATCTATCTCTTTTATAGGTACTACCTATTCTGAAGAATAACTTGAGCATGCTGCTCAAACAAATCTACGACCTGCTCGGCATACTGCCTTACAGCCGCATAATGCGGACGCATATCCCACTCGCCACCATCCGGCCGAAGAGGTGGCCCAGCCGCTACAACAAACAGATCTACATCAGGACGATGCAGCCTAACAAGGGACAACGCAGCCTTCACCCCTGCGACGAGCTGCTGCCTCACCAATTCCTAGACACGAGTCACGCTCCGAAATCTAGACAGAAGACCGGACAAGGTTGTTGGCAGAGCATCCAGGGGAAACATCACATGCAGAACCGACGAGAGTGAAGTCTGCACTTGACGAAGCACCTGCGATACTTGGTGAACGTGATCCTGCACCGTTGCTAGAGCCATGGCACGGTCGCGATCCATCCAGAAGAACCCGCCAACTTCCATGTCCTGTTGAGTAAAACAATTGACCCGAACAGCAACACGCTCTTTCTCCTCCCTTGGAGCAAGGTTAGCACCTGTGATACTCGCACAAAAGTAAGATGCAAGGCCAGCATACGCATTCAAAAAAATGAGCACCAGCTCAAAAAAACTTACACTGAAGCTGCTCAGACAGTCGAAGCAATTCCGCCATCAAGTACTCCTCTCTGGCCGAACCGCGATCCGCCTTGGACTTCCAAACATCGGCATGGCCATGCACCCCAAGCAACTCCTTCTCGAGACTACGAACACGGTCTTGAAGGAAAGCAAGCTGTGACGAATCATCCAAGGATGGCCGCAGCCGTGCGGCAGGCGAGGTGTCAACGGGATCAGCACCCGAAGGACCCTAGAGCAGCAGAAAGGCAAAGGACATGAACACCCAGACAGAGGAGAACACATCTCAACGGAATTCATTAAGCGCATAAAAAGCCACTACGTGGCACAAGGATTTGATCATCAACATAATTACAACAAAAGAAAACTAAAGCTATCCTACAACTACAACACTTAGGATGTGACACCTTGAGTAGCCTCAGAGCCGGACTGCCTCGCCTTGGCTTCCCCCTGCTGCCGTAGTGCGTACTCGGCCAGCAGATCAATCAGCTTTGGCCCATATCGCTTACAGCGAGCAGAATAGGTAGAGAAGGCTACCCCAGATCCATCCGCAGTCATCGGCATCCGGGAGGTGATCTGGGGAAGGTCCAGCTCCGCTCCAGTCGCCAAAGCCATCGCCAGCCCGACAGATGCGCCGATGCCCTTCTGCTTATGCGCCAGACGCCGCAGCGCTTGGCCGACAAAGGTTCTCCGCCAGGGCGTCAACACCATCAAGGGCCGCGCCCTTGGGGACAAGCTCCCTGTAGAAGCGGCCAAGGACCTCCTTGGCCTTGGCAAGTGAGCTGATGACGGTGCTGCAGCGATCCTCGACCGCTGCAGTAGCATCATCTAGAGCACTCCCGTGCTCCAGAGCACCGCAGTCAAACTCGATGCCCACGGCATCTGAGACAATAAAGAGAAGCAATGAGCAAAAACTCCGCAGAAGAAAGACAAGAAAATGCAATTGAAGGTACTCACCCAAAACAGCCTTGGGAGCTGTCATGAGCTTGCCAGCCACCTCTCTTTCACGCGCAGTCGCAGCAGTGGCAAGTTGCTCCTCGCGGTCCGTGGCCTCCTGCTGCAGGCGCTCCTTAGCCTCGGCCGCAGTAGCCAGCTCCAGCTCGAGGCGCTCCTTCGCACCAAGGGAGACCTCGACCTTCTTCTCCACTTGACCAAGGCTCTTTTTGAGAGCATCGATCTCACGAAGGGAGGTGTTATGCTCCTCTGCATTCCAAAAAATACAGGTGTCAGATAACAGGACAAGAATACACGAAGAAGCAAACATCAAAGGCATAATAGTACCTTGAAGCTGTTTGAGGCTGGCCTCCAGCACCAGGTGCTCCTGCACCAGTCGCTTGGCATCCTGCACAAAATGCTACAGGTAGAAGACCTACCAGTCAGAAAAAGGACTCGGGGGCTATGCCCAACAGAAAAGAACAGAAGCAAAATACACACATGAAAACGCTCAGGGGCTCCCCCCGAGACTCGAAGAACAAAACAAGAAAACTCTTTTACAAACACTCGGGGGGCTCCCCCCGTGGCAGGAGACTTACATGATCCAATGGCGACGTCGAAGGTCCGCTAGCAAAATTCTGAGGCGCAACCACCTGAACCTCCTGCGGAGGAGGGTTTGGAGCAGCGCCCTCAGAAGTTGCCACCGTCTGAGGAGGAGGAGACGCGACTTTCGACTCCCCCATCATCTCCCGAGCACCATCGCTAGAGGAGTCGTTGGAAGAGTGCCTGCGCACGAACAAATTAGTACAAGAACAAAGTAAACAGTAGAGAAAACACAATGCAGAGCAAACTTACGAGTCAAGCTCGCTCAGGTTGAAGACAGGAGGGGTCCTTTGGACCCTCTTCTCCTCTTTCTTCTCTTCCTTCTTCTCTTCCTTCTTTTCTTCCTTCTTTCGCTTCGCTGGCGGGTGCGACGCTACAGCCCGCACAGGAAGAGCAGGAATAGGAGAGGAAGAGCCTCCATGCCCATCACTATGACGCTCAAGACACAGAGGATTCCTAGGAGTCGGAGGAGTCGAAGCATCCGAAGACTCGCTGGAGCTCCGCGATCGTTTGCGAGTGTGGTCCTCGCTCGACTCGTTGGCATCTTCAGCCGGAGATCGCGCCGATGGTAGCTCGGACATGGAATCCACCACATCATTATCCGGAGCATCCGGATATACTTAGGGTAAGGGAGGCGACATACCCGGCACTTTGAAGCTCTGCACAAGAGAAGAACAAGTTGTTAGCAAACGAACACAAATACAATGCAGTAAAAAAAAGCTCTACGCGCACGGATCTACACCTGTGGAACAGGAAGCGAAGAAGAAAACGGAGGAGTCAGCGACTTCCCCGGGATATCCTCTCCAGCCTTGAACTTCAGCAGCAAACGAAGGGCCCTGTCGAGATCTCCCTGGGATAATTTCTCAGCCGAAACTCTCGTCGGATCATGCCGGCCAGCATAAAGAAACACCGGGTGCGCCCTAGCCTGGAGTGGCTGCACCCGACGCTCGAGAAAGGTGCGGATGATATCCACACCGTTCACTTCCTTCTCCGGAATTAACTGGAGATCCTCCACCCGACGATAGAGAGCCTCTATCTCCGCCACCTCGCCATCCAAGATCTTGTTTTTCCAAGACCTTTTCGGCTCAATCTTTTGGGAGGGGTCGAAAGGAACAAGACCAAAATCTTGCCTGTACTCTGGAGTCGCGATCTGGACAGATTCGGACATGGAAAAAGAAAAGAAAAGCAGATTGGGCTTGAGGGAGATGATGCAACCCCCAATGGGATAAACACCATCCGAACCAGATTGCCTCTTCACGGAATAAAGTTTCCGGAAGAGGCCAAAGTGCGGCTCAATACCGAGCCAGCACTCGCAGAAGGTGATAAAACAAGCAACGTGAAGAAGAGAATTGGGGGAAAGATGGTGCAATTGGACACCATACAGAAAAAGCAGTCCACGAAGGAAGTCGTGGACTGGGAAGGAAAATCCGTGAATGACAAAGGCGAGGAACATAACCCGAAACCCAGCGGGGGGACGAGGGATTACCTCATTGCCTGGGAGTTTGACGGCCTCCCTATCCTGCCGGATCAGGCCCCGCTCGCGAAGCTTGCGGAGATCACTCTCCCGCGTCTCCGATCGCCGCCAGTCACCGTCGGTGACACGGGTAGCGGCGGCACTTTTCTTCCCTCCAGCGAAGCTAGTACCAACCGCAGACGATGACTTCTTCGGCTTCCCCATCGCGGTACGACGGCGCCGGCGGCGAGAGCGCAGAATGGAAGAAGGAATTGTGAAGGAATATTCAAGCACGCAGCAAGAGCTCTCATAACACAAGGAAGCAGTGAAAGCAAGAATAGATGTGGTGAAAACAAACTGAAGTTTTCCCCAAGGATTATAACGACGAGGATGACGCACGGCATCCGTCCATCAAGAAGACCTAACGCCAACGGCAGGATCTGGCCATACACGTGTCAGCATTACAACGAACCGTCTCTAACACGCCGTCCACTATGCGCGGAAATCGAGGCGACAACGTAATTATATCCACGCCACGCGTGACCGGTCAATTCAAGGTCAGACAGTGGGACCCATGTTTGTCCAGTCAAGTCATCTCTGGCGCAGCAGACGCTTGAGGTCATCGATCGTCAGCACTGACGTCATCAAAAGCTATACTAGTAACAGCTACAATTTTTTCGGTTTCAAAGCTAAGAGTACTCACTCGAATCTACGATTCGACCAATTACTCAGGGGCTACTCCTATCAGGAGCGCTGGCCGCGCATCCGAAAGATGAATAAAAGCGAACTATTACTTCGAGTCCTCCGTCGAGTCTACGACTCCACTACGGACTCGGGGGCTACTCGCATAGGGAGGATGGATTTAAGCATCCGAAAATTTTGTGTCCTACGGACTTACAACTGAACAACGTCTGAATTAAAGTCTCCGCTCGAGTCTACGACTCAAACAGAGACTTGGGGTCTACTCCCATAGGGAGCGCTGGTCGCGCATCCTATGAATTCTTCGACCGCGATCCTTCGGATCAGCATACAAAAACTTTTCGGCAACTCTACCCCAACTAAACGTTAAGTGAGCAACGTTCTCCTTGACCACCCGGGGCTCCGCAGTGATAAACATTCGGATGCTGTGTCTGTGACACAAAGATAAGACCTACAGATATCATCTGATGTCCTGGCAACGCACACGACTGCGCTCTGCTAGTAAAAACCCGTGCTAACAGGTGCGATGAAAAATCCCGACGGACGCGTTGGGTACATCAATTAAATTCACTGGAATTCCACTCCTGTAAGTCCTCCACGGCCTGAGTCGAATTACGCCAGCATATGTTTCGGGTTCGAGTTGAGGGACTCCAACCTGAAGAAGATCGTGTTGTTTCGTCCTAAGATAGTTAACTGACCCTGATCCGTCGGGCGAGTCAGGCACACACATCAACAATCCTTGCATAGGAACTATTGAAACACATAGTTGCACCCGGAAGATTGCAGAGTCCTCAGCCGAATCTACGATTCGACTGAACACTCGGGGGCTACTGACATGGTTATACCCCACGGGTACATGATCTCAGCATACCTGGTCCAACCCAAGGAAGGCCCACGGCAAATATACGCCGGCCCATGAAGACTTTCGGGTGGCCAAGGCCCATGACGCCTTTGGATCCTTGGAGAGCAAGACTAGAGTAGATAGGAAATTCAAAGGGGTAAAACCCTAGAACCTGTAACCGACTAGGTCTATGCCCAGGACCTGCCTGAGTCTATATAAAGGCTAGGAGGGCATGACCTAGATCTTCTCCTCATACTTTTCGCATACACACCTCCACGCCAGATTGCATCTGCGCACCCCTGTAACCTTCGGTTCCGCCATAATCAAGAGCAGACAAGTAGGAGTAGGGTTTTCCCTCTGGGGGCCTGAACCTGGGTAAACCTTGTGTCCCCGTGTTGCTTGTTTGCTAACCGTTCCACGATCTCCAGCATCCCCATCTTCTCCAAAACCCAAGTCCATAACAATGGGCATTGATGAGATCAAACCTCGTCAAAGGTTCCGCCAGTGTCAGCAGATTCCTCACGGAAAAGGAAAGCCGACGAGGTCGCTGCTCCCGCCGAAGGCGTCAAGAGGACGAAAGGCAACGAAGTCGTCATGGTCTCTGATGATCCGGCGGTTGCTCCGAGCGATCCTTCGACTGCAGCAGAAGAGGCCTTGAAGACCAAGGAGGGTGTTGGGTCGCAGCATATGGTGATTGCAGACTCACCCGATGTGGCCGAGCCGACTCCAAGTGGCCTAGCGGCATCTGCAGCGACCTTCCCTCGCTTCATGGCGAAGGCGGCCAGAGCGAGTGCCTCGGCGCTAGCGAGCCGGATGCCTGGGGTCGTCGAGGCGGAAGTTGAGCAGCGTCGCGGCCATACTCCGGTCGTGCTTGCGTCGGTGGATGCGCTGGAGCTTCACGGCATGCTAGGCGCTGCCATCCAGGTATGTCCAGTCCCCGAGGATCAGGCCACTGAATTTCAGTGGTCGGATTCTTAATGTTTTTATATCATCCAGTCCCCGAGTGCCTAGTCGCTGAATCTCAGGGGGTGGGCACTGAGGAATTTCATTGTCCAGTCCCCGAGTGCCTAGTCACTGAATCTCAGCGGGTGGGCACTGAGGAATTTCATTGTCCAGTCCCCGAGTGCCTAGTCGCTGAATTTTAGCGGGTGGGCACTTACGAACTGTTTGTTATTGACGCTGTAGTTTGTGCGCAGGGCCTGCAGCGCGAGTCGGCCGAACGTCTTGCTGCGAAGTGTCGCTTGGAGAAGGAGCTCGTTGCCGTCCAGGAGACGAACAAGGAGCTTCAGGCAGTTGCGGCCAAAGTGAAGGAGGCCCGCCGAGGCCTTGTCCCGGTGGGTGACTTGACGGCGGCTCAGTCCGCATTGAGCACGGTCGAAAAGCGAGTCGCTGACCTGGAGCGTGAGCTCAAGGAGGCGAGCGAAGCTGCCGCTGAAAAGCGGAAGGTGTCTGACGCGCTCGTTGCTGGGCTGCAGAACGACTTTTCTTCTCTTCAAAGCTTCATCACGGACCTCTGCCGACCGCTAATTGGTAAACCTTCCTTCTTCTTCCTTCCGACTGTAATAACTGTATTGTGATGTGGATGGTTTGCTCACTGCTTGCTTCTGTGCCGCAGGTCGGATCATTGATGACACCGAAGAGGCGAGGTCATACGACGCACGGCAATGTGTGACCACCCTGGTCGACTCAGCCGCGTTGTCGGCGACTTGCCTTCGAGCATATCTTCAGGAGATATCGTCCACGGAGGTGATCCCCAGCGACCTTTTCGAGGTATGGCGCTACTTGAAAAAGGCTCCGTCGGTCGTCGAGTTCATGACGCGGTCGGTCTTCCGGCGCGGGGATCCAGTACTGTTGTTCATTTTATTGCCGTCACCTTTTGTTATCATGATTGATACATATTGATCTCCTTTTTCTTATATATAGTTCGATAGAATGCGGGATCAACTACTACCAGAGCAACTCGTACTAGCAGTTGCGGAGGAGCTGGCGGGATTTATTTTCAAAGAGATCGTAGACGATGCCGGAGAATTTAGGGTGTGTTTGGTGGGTTGGGTGGACTCAGAAATTCTCAACTCATCCCACGTTTAGTCGTTTGTTAGGTCGGGTCGGTTGTGTTGGCCTATGCCCACCTTATACGAAAAGAGGCTCTCAGCCCTGCCCACCTGCGAAGCTGGAATCGAGCTTCACAACCCAGCACTGCCCAGTCCACCCCGCGCGTGCGAGTCAGCCCGCTAGGGGTCACGACTCCGCTCACTTCCGCTCGGTCTTTCCTCTCCCTCGCCCTCGTCTCTCCTCTGCTACCTCGCTCCCCTGTGGTCTCTCCGCCCCCGTCTACTCGACGCAGGGCTCGACGGCCGATGCCAGTGGAGCTGCGGCGCGGTGCAGAGCTTGCCTAGCCGACGCGGCCGACGGTGGTGGAGCTGCGGCGCGACACGAAGCTCTTCCTGGACGCACGGCTCGATATGAGCTTGTCTGGCCGACGCGACGCGGCGGCGGTGCTACGGCTTGACGCAAAGCTCTTCCTTGACATACGGCTTGACGCGAAGCTCTTCCTTGACATACGGCTTGACGCAAGCTTGCATGTCCGACGCGGCCCGATCGACGGCGGTAGAGCTGCGGTGCGGCGTGAAGGTCTTGCGCGATGCACGGTGGTGGAGCTGTGGGTGGTGGTGCTCCGGCCAGCCTGAGGTGGTGGCGCATGGAAGATGAGCGTGGTAGCGGCGGAGCTCCGGCCAGCCTGAGGTGGTGGCGCGTGGAAGATGAGCGTGGCAGCGGCGAAGCTCCGGCCAGGGACCTGATTGCTTTTTTGTTTTTGTTTTCAGGGACTCGATTGCTTTTTATTTTTGTATGGCATAGCTCGATTCATACAGTCCACCAAACAGGATCTGAAGTGAACTCAGCTGGGCTAATACAACCTACCAAACACAGCACAAAAATCATGCTTGTATATGGTTAACATAGCTAGACTCAGCTTGTATCAGGTAAAATAGCCCAACCAGGCTACCAAACACACCCTTAGTGTGAATAGGCGCTACTGATCTCCATGTAATCGAACTATTTTGTGCTCTAGTCCCGGTATTCTGTGATCTCCATGTAACTATGTAAATTGTATATATTTGTATGCTCGATTTCGTAATACAAGTTATCTCATATATATGCAAGAACGTGTACGATATGTGGTGACGTACAAATATTAAAAACCATTTTGAAATGAAAAATAAATAAATAAAACAATACAAAATGAATTCTCTGCCGCGGCAGAGAAATGGCACAAAATGCTGCCGCGGCAGAGAAATCACTAGTCCTCCAAGGTAATGCTCTGCCGCGACAGAGAAAAAGCGCAAAATGCTGCCGCGACAGAGACCCACTAATCCCGGCCTGTGACACTAACCGGGACTAGTGAGGGTGCACTCTGGACGCGCAGGGGCAGGCACGTGGGCACCCACTAGTCCCGGCTGGTAACTGGGCCAGGACTAGTGTTGAGCCTCTAGTCCCGCTTGATTAGTCCGGTTTAAAAACCGGGACTAGAGGCCCTCTCTCCACTAGTGGACCGGTGTAAAGGGCACATAGGTGGTGAATCGGGTTGACAATTGAAGTTGCCAACAAACCAAGTGGCTAAGAAAAGTGGTGACGATGCTATGGAAATGTCTACAAGATTCTCATGAAGATTGGGTATAAACGTACGTAGAACATAATATAATGGAGGTATGGAAAAAAGAACGATATAAGTATTTGACACAGAACTTCGATTTCATCTCAGGTGATGCTAAAATATCGTTACTATATGGTCAGTTGCAATAGAAAAACAAGACATATTGGCAATTCATCTCTAGAATCGTCCTGCTAACAGTCAACATATGTATTGCTATTAATTTTATAGACATGCTATAAGTGAAACTAAGAAATGAAAGTTGTGTGTTGTCAAATAGAAAAAATAGAGAGGGTCTTATATTTTGGACAAAGGTCCTGGTGCAGTCGTCATTGCCGACACTGTACATCCTATGGTGTTATGGTCTCACAAATCGACAGCTTTAGAGCCTAATTTTTTTTGGGTCGGATGCTTTGGCCTATCATGTCGGAGTTGATGAGAATGATGGTGTCAGCTTAGTTTGGTCAAATGGTACTTCCATTTTAATCTTTTGGGTCGGTAGTCTTCTTCACCAACAATAAAACAGTGAATCGGCGGGTCAGGTGACTTGCCACACAAGCGGCTTGTCTCGAGTTATGTTGTGTTCAATGATATTGTGTTCCCACCTATTGAGGGTGGTTGCTCTAGCGGTTTTTCAAAATCTTCTAGGACAATACAGCTTGTGCAGATTGAGTCTGTTGCATTTTTTCACATGATTCATACCAGTAAGTTGAGATGCAAAAAGTAAAACTAGAGACGGCAAAAGTTCTCTGTGCAGTCATTATTTTATCCCAGATCTTTGTTGTTTGTATTTGTGTCAACTTGTTCAATGAGAGATGTACGTGTTTCATTGATCAAAATCTGGAACCATTTACTCAAAATATACAAATAGTAGCCAAGCAACATATAATTTAATACACTCTCTATTCCGAATTATAAGATGTTTTGAATATTTCAATGTGAACAGCACGCAGAATGAAATAAGTGAACAAACACACTAAAAGTCAGAAATTTTTGTAATTCAAAACGGAGGGCGTACTTATATCAGAACTATATCCCTCGGTGTACACCGGGGGCTAGTTTCACTACAGGAGAAGACGAATACGCCGACGGCCGGGCCCCATCGGCGTAGCCCCTAAATCCCGTCGGCGTAGGCTGGGCCGACGGCTGCCGTCGGCATACAGCCCTCTAGGCGTAGCCCCTCTTCCCATGCCGTCGGCGTAGACTGTATGGGTCCCACCTAGATGACTAACGGTCGTTTGGCTATGCCCACGGCTTTGCGGTCGGCCCAGACTTTTCCAAAAAAAAATCAATTTTTTTTAACATTTTTAAATTGTTTAACTTGTTAATCTCACATGGATATTTTTAATTAGTACACTTAGTCTCAAGTCAAATTGTACAAGTATTTGTATTTTTATATTTTTTGGAAAAAATATGTAATATTGAGTTTATATAGATAGATCTTATTTTTCTGCAAATTTTGATATATTATATGTATTTTTCTGAATTTACAGAATTTAGTTATGATTTTTCTAAGATTAATGTGGCAAAAAAGAAAAATAGCTACATAGACTTGACGCCGTCGTCTGCCAGCCTAATAGGCTATGTCGACGGCCTGTTTACGCCAACGGCTGCTTTCGGCCTATTTATCCTACATCAACGACAAAACTAGAACGACGGTCCCGACATTTTGCAAAAGCCGCGGCCTATCTGGTTATTCCCCTAGTGTTTCCACGAGTACGAGGCCTATTTGATTATTCCCGTAGTGTAGATGTGCATAACAAGTGTTACAATTGCGACAAGAAGATAACAAAGAACGAAAACGAAAAACACAGCAAGGGGACACAGATTTAACATGGAAAACCTCTCCAACAAAGAGAGGAAAAACCACGGGCGCCAGCCAGCGAAACTTCACTATATCGAGGAGTGTTTACAAACGTCGGGGATTTCACAGATGCAACTTCTCCCAACCGGCGGCTTACAAGGGGTTTATATATCGGCCCAAGCCTCCGGCGATGGGCCTCGCTCAACTCGTCAGAAGTTGGTCTATACTTTGTAGAATTTGGATCAACATATAACAACAAGTAGTGCTCCAGTACTGTTGTTCATGGGTTGATGTTTGGATAAAAAAATTGACTATTGTGTAAAAAAGAATACTACAGAATTTCGGAGTAAATGGCAGCGAATTAGAGTCTGACATCTTCTTTTATGAACATTAAGAATTTTTATTACTCCCTCCGTTTAGGAATAACTAGCTTAGGTTTATTTAGATCCAAATGTATCTATACACTAAAATGCATATAGAACTATAGATACGGTTGAATCTAAAAAACCCCACATTACTTATTTTAGGACGGAGTGAGTACTTTTTTTGTGGGGAAAAGGATTTTTATTACTTATGCACACAATCTACAGAAAGGAGCATGAGTGGACTCGTGCTAGCAACAGAGAGAATTTTCCTATATGGACATTGAAATGTTTATGAACATAGACACCTCAGGGTTAAAGCTCTGTTCTGAATCACCGGTGGACACTAATTCTACATAAGATAAAGCACAAAGCCTGGTTCATGAGGATGATGTCCTCGTGGTGTGTGCACTCCCGACACCTCTTAGCCCTAAAATCCTACTCATACGAGAGAGTGCTGCGTGCAGTCCCGATCGATGCATACATACTACTAGTAGATTATATCGTAAACTCAGCTGAATGCATGAGACCGCTTTAGTTATCGATCTTGGGCTAACTCTAGAGCTCGGTTGTTTCATCCAAGTTCTACTCACTACAGGAATGGGAAGCTACGCCGACGGCCAAGGCGTAGCCATCGTCCAGGCCAGTCCCGCCAAGCAGCCGTCGGCGTAAAATTGCCCTCGGCATATTCTATGCTACGCCGACGGCTGCTCTCGGCGTAGCATACGCCGACGGCTGCCCTCGGTGTAGCTATTTTTTATTTTATCTCATTAAACTTTGAAAAATCATAACTAAATTATTCTAATTCAGAAAAATACAAATAATATATCAAAATTTGCAGAAAAATAAGACCTATCTATCTACAATCAAATATTACACATTTATAAATAAAAATTAATTAAAACATAAAACATTATATATAGTTTAAAACGAGCATAAAAAATTCAAAAACGAACGAAACAATGCGAAACCTTCGCGTGGTGTTATATTATGTGACATAGTTAGAAGGAAAAATATCAAATTTGGTATATTGATTATGTCTCAAAGAAACCTTCACAAAATGACCTATCTCATTCGAGGTTTCTTGGCTTTCGGGTCAAATGACCAATGTTATGGCTAGAATCAAGGCATATTTTGTGATAATATGCCCATATTGTGCATACACATGCATCATGGGATGGCGAATAATATTGTAGGAGGAAGTTTTCCTTTTCGTCGCACCAAAAAGCCATTTACCATTTTCCGAACATAAAAAACAGACGGTTTTGTAAAGCAACCACCAAATGGCTAATTCAAAATACTACCACCACATTTTACAAAAATACTATATCGCCTTATACGGACAATGTACCAACAGGGGGATCCGAAACCTTTCTGTCCACCTTTGGTGAAAAAGACAAATTTCTGCCGAATCGGTAGGACGTGGGTCAGATATGAACTACAGGTACATGATCCGATGCTCATGTTTTTTTACAAAAATCATTTTTAGGTTCACAATATGCTATTGTATCAAAGATCTAATGAAAGTTTAGCGAGGCTCGGCCCCGAGCTAAGAATCTTTATGTCCGCCAGTCGACAAAGTTTGACGATAGTTTAAAACGGGCATAAAAAATTCAAAAACGATCGAAACAATGCGAAAGCTTCGCGTGGTGTCATATTATGTGACATAGTTATAAGGAAAAATAGCAAACTTGATATATTGATTATGTCTCAAAAAAACTTTCACAAAATGACCTATCTCATTCGAGGTTTCTTGGATTTCGGGTCAAATGACCAATGTTATGGCTAGAATCAAGGCATAGTTTGTGATAATGGGCCCATATTATGCATACACATGCATCATGGGATGGCGAACAATGTTGCAGGAGGAAGTTTTCCTTTTCGTCGCACCAAAAAGCCATTTCCCATTTTCCGAACATAAAAAACGGACGGTTTTGTGAAGCAGCCACCAAATGGCTAATTCAAAATACTACCACCATATTTTACAAAAATACTATACCACCTTATATGGATAATGTCCCAACAGGGGATCCGAAACCTTTCCGTCCACCTTTGGTGAAAAAGACAAATTCTGTAGAATCGGGAAGTGGGTCGAATATGAACTATGGTACATGATCCGATGCTCATGTTTTTTTATAAAAATCATTTTTAGGTTCACAATATGCTATTTTATCAAAGATCCAATGCAAGTTTTCCTTTTCATCGCACCAAAAAGGCATTTTTTATTATCCGAGCGCAAAAAAGGGATTTTCTAAAGCAACCACCAAATAGCTAATTAAAAAACGGAGGGTTTGTGATTAGTTGATATGGATATCATATTTGGATTCCTCTCATTTTTCTGATCAATTTAAACATATTATTTTTTGAATTTCGATTTACAGATTTAAAGATATTAATTATTCTATATTAAATAGAAAAATACAAAAAAATAAAATTATTATATTTTTATTTGAATTCAATAATATTTTTACTTATTCATTAATATTTACTTAAATAATTGTTTGTAATTTCAAAAAATACAAACATGTGACGTGATGATATAAGAGTTAATAGGATTGATATCATAGTATTGACACCAATGTATGAATTACTTTGCGGAAACAAATTCTGAAGGAACGAGAAAGTTAAGCGTGCTGAAGCTGGAGTAGTATTAGGATGGGTGACCCGTTGGGAAGTTTGACTAAGACTAGAATTTAATCAAATAGTAAGTATAATTAGTGTTAAAAATGTTCAAAGTAGGAGATTAACAAGTAAAACAATTCAAAGAATAAAAAATTTGAGAAAAAAAATAAAAAAATTATTATTTTCAAAAAAAAAAAATTTGCAACCGGTCGACAGGCTATGCCGACGGCCGCTACGCCGACGGCAAAGCCCTCGGCGTAGCATACGCCGACGGCATTTTGATACGCCGACGGCTTGAGTGTGCTCCGTCGAAGGAGATCTTTGCCGAGGAGGCTACGCCGAGGGCAGCCCCGGTGTACTATACGTCGAGAGCATTTTGGCCTACGCCGACGGCCTTTTGCCCTCGGCGTAGCGCGCGTGTCCCGTAGTGACTTAGATGAGTCTGGTGCGTGTATATATAGGCTGTTGCACCGTGAACTCAGGAGTCAGGCCATGCATGTGTTCCTTTTTCCCCGCTCTAGTCCTGCTTGTACATATATTAATTCCGAGCAAGATATCGAATCTTGGTTTCATAATTTAGCAACCGATCGGCGCATTCTCTCCCTTAATTTGTCTAGATACACACATACGTACGTATCTAGATAGCTCTGCATCAATTATATATAATTTTTTTGTATATGCACTGATTTATATTCTAATCTGCTATGTTTGTTCCGCGGATAACTTGGTGCTATCAATGCTCATCTCCTACATCAGTGGCTATAAAATAGTGCCATATCTTTGTTCATTATCATGTTCTATATAGCTCTCGAATGGACCTGCATTTTTAGACGACGCTATCCAATTACAGGAGACTTTTTTTAGAAATGGGGAGTATCGCCCCGGCGTCTG
Source organism: Avena insularis (assembly GCA_023614405.1). Taxonomy (NCBI): domain Eukaryota; kingdom Viridiplantae; phylum Streptophyta; class Magnoliopsida; order Poales; family Poaceae; genus Avena; species Avena insularis. Next base: position 39,261,518 of record CM042691.1, on the reverse strand, counting down.
CATCAATAGATACACACAACTTTTTTATTGCATTATTCCAAATAGTTTAAAGTTTACAATCATGGATCAGAGAGAGTTAAAACAAATATCAACCATTGATAAATTAATAGAACAACAAAACTATTCATTTTGCAATCTACTAGTATGCCGTCATCCAGTAGCCTGGAAATAGAAATCCCGAGCAACTGTAAGCAAGATATTGCAGCCATTGTCCATAAGCTCCCGCTGATCCTCCGGGAGCAAACATGCCCATTGTTGAATCCAGTGCGTTGCCAGCCGAATAACCTGCAAAAAGTTATGTTTGTTAAAAATGATGTTATTTCTAGACATCCATATAGACCAACATAAAGCTGAAACACCAATTCGTATTCTAGCTTTAACCCTTTTGTCAACCCCATTAAGCCAATTCCCAAACATATTGGTTATATTAGCCGGTGGGGTAATATTATACGCAAAGTAAATCATACGCCAAATTATACGTGCAAAAGGACACGACAAAAACAGATGCTCAACCGACTCCATTGAGTCACAAAAAGAACATTTTGTGCATCCCTTCCATTGTCTTTTTGACAAGTTGTCTTTAGTCAATAAAACTCTATTCTTAAGGAACCACATAAATTTTTTGATCTTTAGGGGTATTTTCAACTTCCAAAGATACTTATGTAAAAACCTAGTATGACCATTCATTTCATCCATATACAAGGATTTTACCGTAAACAGACCATTGGTAGTCAAATTCCACACGAATTTATCCCGATCCTCATTTAGGTGGATTCTCATTAACCTCCTACAAAGATGTAACCAATTTGTCCATTTGTTGCCGGTTAAACTTTTCCTAAAAGCAATATTAAGAGGCGCTTGACCAAGAACATCAGCCACTAAGACATTTTTTGTTTGTGCAATGTTATACAGCGAGGGGTATTGGTTAGCAAGAGAATGCTCACTTAACCAAACGTCTTCCCAAAAGCGAACATTTTCTCCATCTCCAATTTTGAAATGGCCATGGGAAAAGAACAACTTCTTAACCCGCATTAGCCCTTTCCAAAAAGGGGAATCAGTAGGTTTAGCTTCGACTTGAGATAAAGTCTTATGCATTAAATACTTATTTCGCAGAATTTGTTGCCACATCCCTTCTTTATTTAGTAACTTAAAAAGCCATTTGCTAAGTAAGCACTTATTTTTTATCTCAAGTACTTCAATACCTAAGCCTCCTTGATCTTTAGGACGACACACAATATTCCATTTTGACAATCTATATTTCTTCTTGTTATCATCACTTTGCCAGAAGAATCTCGATCGATAAAAATCAAGCCTTTTTCTTACCCCTTTCGGTATTTCCATAAAAGAGAGCATAAACATCGGTAAACTAGTCAATACCGAATTGATCAAAACCAAACGATCTCCATACGAAAGCAATTTTCCTTGCCAGCATCCTAGCTTAGAAAGAAAACGGCTCTCCACCGGGTTCCATTCAGAACTCCGTAGCTTTCTATAATGGATAGGTACACCCAGGTACCGAAAAGGAAGAGCAGCTGACTCACAGCCCAAAATCTGCTTATAGTCCTCCACCAGCTCCTTAGCCTTTTCAAAACAGAAAATCTCACTTTTATGAAAATTAATTTTTAAGCCTGATAGTTGCTCAAAGATACACAAGATTAGCTTCATGTTAACGGCTTTCGCTAAGTCATGCTCCATAAACAATATGGTGTCATCTGCATATTGTAAGATGGAAACCCCTCCTTCCACCAAATGAGGAACGAGACTACCAACTTGGCCATCCTCTTTTGCACGAGAAATAAGGATAGCGAGCATGTCTGCAACAATGTTGAAAAGTATTGGGGATAAGGGATCACCTTGTCTCAAACCTTTTCTAGTTTGAAAAAAAATGACCAATATCATTGTTGACCCGTATCCCCACACTTCCACCTTGCACAAATTGTTTGATCCAATCACACCATTTTGGATCAAAACCTTTCATGCGAAGAACTTGCTGTAAAAAAGGCCATTTCACTTTATCATATGCCTTTTCGAAATCTATTTTAAAGATCACTCCATCCATTTTCTTCCGATGAAGTTCATGTATGGTCTCATGAAGAACAACCAAACCCTCAAGGATATGGCGTCCATGCATAAAGGCAGTTTGGGTAGCTCTAATCACCTTATTGGCAATATCCGTAATACGATTAGTAGCTACCTTGGTAAAGATTTTGAAGCTAACATTGAGCAAACAAATAGGTCTGTATTGCTGAATTTGAACCGTGTTGTCCTTTTTGGGTAATAATGTAATTACACCGAAGTTTAGCTTAAACAAGGGCAATTCCCCAACTTGCAATTGTCTAAAGAGAGCCATCAAGTCATTCTTGATTACGCTCCAAAACATTTGATAAAACTCGGCCGGAAACCCATCCGGTCCAGGAGCTTTATTGTGTTCCATTTGCATTATAGATTCTAACACCTCCTTTTCAGTAAAGTTTGATGTTAGAACAATGTTTTCCTTATTAGACAATTGCGGGATATCCTGTATCCGATCCTCCATCAAGGTGAAAGAATTGTAAACAGGCTCGCCAAAGAGCATTTTGTAATATTCAGTAATATAGACCTTTAAGTTGTCCTCACCTACAATGGTTCCTTCATCTTGTTTAAGTTGGAAGATTTTCTTTTTCCTATGTTTGCCATTCGCAATCAAATGAAAATATTTAGTGTTATTTCCTCCTTCTTGGATATGTTTAACTTTAGCACGTTGAGCCCATTTAATCTCTTCATCTCATCTAAGTTTGTTAATACTCTCATTTGCATTTCTTAAACTATCCTTTTCTGAGTCATTCAGAGGATGCATCTCTGCTTTAACATCCAACTCATCAATGATGGATATAAGTCGTTCCTTTTCTTTTTTATATTTTCCACTCATATTCTTAGCCCATCCTTTCAAAAAACTGCGTAAATGTCTGATTTTCCTCTGCCAAGTCTGAATAGGCGTATCACCATTAGACACAGATCCCCATTCATCAACAATCATCTCATAAAACCCATCCTGCTTCAACCAAGATAATTCAAATGAGAAACGTTTAATATTACCTAAGTGATCCTAATTACCAGAGTCAATTAGCAAAGGGGTGTGATCCGAGCTCGAGCGAGTCAATGCTCGAACCGAAACTAAAGGGAATTTACTCTCCCAATCTACACTAGCGAGTATACGATCCAACTTCTCATACGTTGGTGTTTCACGCCGATTAGCCCATGTAAATTGTCTACCTGAAAGAGCAATTTCTCTTAAATCTATACTCTCAATGATGGCATTAAACATAAAAGGCCACTTAGGATTAAAGTTATCGTTATTCTTTTTTTCTAAGCATATTGAAATCACCACCTAACATCATAGGCAGTGTTTCAGACTCACACATCCTCAGAAGTTCAGATAGGAATTTGGGTTTATGTGCCTCTTGAGCATCTCCATATACAGGAATGAAAACCCATTCAAAACCGTCGTTCCTAGACCTCATCTAAAGTTTGACACAATAATCACCAGTCATCACATTGTTGACCTGTAGTGAAATATTATTAATGCCAACCAGAATCCCTCCTGACCGCCCATGTGGCGGTAAGCAAAACCAAGTAAAGTCCATACCAGCAGTCAAATGTCTCAGAAAAGGCGCTGTGAAATTAGACCTACCAGTCTCCAGAAGAGCAATAAAATCTAATCGATGTTCACGAATTGATTCATTAACAAACAGATGTTTACCAGGATCTCGAAAGCCCTCACTATTCCAGATCATACCTTTTATTCCTGACATTTTAAGATTTAACTTTAGGAATCCTAATACGAGTGCTTCGACGAATGTTTGTCTTATCATAAGACTTACGTCGACGTGGTTTCACCACTTTTTCTTCATGAGTCATATACTCAGAACAATCCTCAACTGAACAGTTTTTATCTACCAAATCTTCACATAAGTTAGATGCATTAGAAACTATCAAGTGATCTAAATCAAACAAAACACACTCACTTTGAACATCTTTTTGTTTAAGCATAATTAAAGAGCGGTTGATTTCAGTATGTAGAATTAACTTTGCAGCGTCACATTCCTCTTTTCTAGACATGCCCATCTTAACCCCCATCGAATGAGCCCTATAGACAATTTCCTCTTCAGAAAACGAAGAAACTGAAAATTTGGAAGAGAGATTTGTACCTTGGCCTTGCAAGATGTCACGCCGTTGAGCTAGCAGCATTGCCTTCTCTAGCTGAGAAGCATCAGTCTGTGTCTACGCCTAAATGCGCGCACTTGAACGCATTCCAACCGGAGGCTGCACACCTCCAAACGCAGCAACCTCCTCCTCCGTAGGCTCCATCATCTTCAAACTTCTGTTATTCTGCACCTCTATCGACCCACCAACTGCCGTCCTTGGCGGTGTCCCCATCACCTCATCATGACCAACACGAGGTGAGCTCGAGCGAGTTCCCCAACTCGGGGTTTTAGGCGAACCACCGGGAAGAGTCACCGACTCCACAGACTTCAATGCAAGATTATGCTCCAAAACATCCGGAGGCGAAACCCCATCCAACGGCACTGTAATCTCAGCAGTAACAGACAAGACAGATGGTTCAAACTTACATGAAATATAGGGCTTAGCAGAATTAGAAAAAGCAGAAAAGATTTTATTTGGCAGACCTTTCCCAACCATTTTATCCGCACCTTTAAGCATAATAGGTGCAGATCGAACAAGGCGGTCAGACTCCATCTCTGATGACCTCGATCTTGGGATGGTAGACTTAAAGTCGCCGAATGAAATTGTATATTCCATGCTATCTTGTTGCTTTGAACCACTTGACGTACCCTGAGAGAAGGCCAAGCTCTTACCATCAGCATCAGCCGTATGAGCGCAGTGACCATCCATGCCTGCAGCATCATCACCCTCCTTATTTGATGTATGTGTGTCATGATCGTCCCCATCATCATCTCGAGGAATATCGGCCATCACCACATCCTCAGGAAGCGGTGCCAAAGAAGCACCCTCAACTTCAAACCTCAGCGCAAAAAAACTATCTTTGATTAAGATGTCCATTCTCTCAGGAACCAAAGTAGGGTCGATGCAGGACACATTAACACGCAATACACCTTTCTCACGAGTATACGCCATATCAATATCAGTGGTTTTCCCAAAAAAAGTTCCAATCGCCCACAAACATAAATAGTCATCTAAAGCCTCCGAAGGTAGATCATGCACCCTAATCCATACCTTCTCAATTAACCAAGCAGGTTTCACCTCTGATTTCCAGAAATCAAAAGACATAGAACATGGGCTATTCGGAACCTTATAAGTACCAAAGTGCTGAGCAGTAACAAGATCTTTCTTGCTAGGAAAAGTCACCTGATACACATTATTCTCCACTTGGTGAACATTCCACTGGTACTGGTCATCGGGCACAACCCATTGCATCTGAGAAATGATCTCGGGTATCGTCATATTTCCATCATGAATTGTTACCCTGCTCAACCGTGTATTCTCCACACAAGGCCGAATATTACCCGTCATGGGAGCTTCAAAGAACATCAGACTCTCGAAAGCAAACCCAAACATTTGCATAGATGGTTTTGGTGCTGAAAGAATCGGACACACCTTGGATAAATGATCAGGAGACCTACAAATGTCACATAAAATAGTTGTACAATCATTTAAATTATGCCCAGGCCTTTCACACCGAAAGCACTTTGGCCCCTTAAATTTCTTAGCTCTCATAGTTTGTCCTCCGTCAGAACCAGCATCACCATTTGCCTCCCTGAATCTAACATTTTCACTACTGCAGGGCGCAGCGTTGGATGTCGCAAGCTGACGCGGGAGGGCAGTAGTTTGGCGTGATGTCGCGGCGGAAAGCCCAGGCACCACAGCAGGCTTCCCCACGGCTACAACAGGCCGATCGAGAGCAGATGTAGGGACGGCAGACTGCACCGCATGATCAGCAGAAGAACGATCCATCACAGACCCCGATACATCATCCACCGGAGCAGAAGATTTACAATTAAGATTTGCCGCTTGCTCCGCAAGCTGCTTTGCAATCGCTGCTGTCGCATCCCTCACGAACTGCTCCTGTAACGACGACAATTCAGCCACCTGATCACCATTGTTAACCGGAACATTGGCCCTGCTATCAGATCCTCCCCGGTTCACAAAAGTTCTGCGGGTGTAGTTCAAACCATTAGCCCTGCTGTCAAATCTGCCACGAGATCTAGCGGGACCAAAACCCCGACGAGAAGATCCACGGTTGAAACCAGACCCAGCAGAAAAACGCCCATGGCCGCCATCGAACTGTCCAACATCACCACGGCCACCACCAGTACCTCTGTAGTCCCTCTGCTGATCATTCCCTTGGTAAAACCCAGTGTAGCCATCAGCATGACCATCCCCAGCAGTACCACTCGGGCCACCCTGATGGTAATTAGAGGACCGGCTCCGATTGAAGTCCCAGTTTCCATCACCGCGACCACCACCAATGCTAGAGCCTCTACCATGTTGAGGATAATTCCCACCACCGGGATTCGCCATGTGCTCAGCACGTTTGCCACCACCGATCGACGATGGTCTCACGTTTTTCTGCCAGATGAAACCTAGCAGCCACCGCAAACCCCCAGCCGTGTAATTTTTAGGTTTAGCACCGGATTGGGCCTGTAGCCTGGGGCCCAAAACGCCTCCATCATGAGCTAACAGGGAAACCATCGAAACCGAATCCGGACCCACATGATTCACGAGATCGGTTCGACCAGAGATTGCGGGATTCAAATCCCGAAGCGGATTTGAAACACATACCCGCGGTGTCGTCGAAGTCCGTCTGCCCCATCCAGTCCGGCGAGATGCAAACCTCCTCGCTGCCGCGAGACGCCGCTTTCTTTGGACCATCGTCCATTCCTTGGCATCAAAATCCTCAAGAACGAACGTTGATGGAGACAAAACAGCAGCCGTCGCCACACATCCAGCAGGGAACAACGAGGGACAGCGCTCGATTACCTTAGGTTGATCTTCTGGATCCAAATGAAGTTCCATGGCTGCCATCCTCTGCATCCTCGATCCCATCGACGCCGGCGAGCAGACCGCAGTGGGCGAGGCGAGCCCAAACCCCTCCTCACCAGCATCATCATCAGGCCCCGAATCTCCACCGGAGCCGTCATCGGATGCAAGGGGCCAGAATCGCCCCTGCAGCCGCTTCAACGTCTCTCCGGACATTAATTGTTTAAATGAAAACCAAATGATTTGTCTTTTCAATTTTATATCATGTTTATATACTAGTTAGGCACCATAAGCCTTTCAGGAGATATCACAATTTCCCCCCGTGCACATGATTACAAATGGCCGGATCAGTAGGAATACGTGACCTAGAATTCATATATATCTTCCTTATTCATTTCTTAAAATCTTCTCATGCTATTTAACAAAAAGGTGTCATTGGCCGGATCAGTATTAATACTAGTTAGGCACCATACTTCTATATATGCTTTGCTTTGCGTTTTCTTGGGGTTCTCTCTTTCCAAATTACAATCAACAGCCTTGTCCATATATAGGTTGCTTTGATTATTTTTATAGTTTTCCTACTTACTGCATCATCATAATAGTAGACATAATTGTGATGAATTAGCATTGTCAAGCAACTAAAATCTCAACTGTTTGTACATGTTTGTGCAGGTGTCCTCTCTGTAGAATGAACTATCTCGCAAAACTTGTTTCACAATCCACCAAGTAGCTGGTAGTTTGGCATCAACAAGGTTTTTTGTGTAACATAGTAAATCCTTCCTCATTGCATAACGTTTTTTTGCTATCACTTTGTTAACCTGATTATGTGGTAATCATTTAGCTATCTTTTTGTAAACATGATTGTGTGGTAATCAATTGAGAACAAATGGACAATTAGTATTTTAAGAACTAATGCATGTAGCTATTGTTGGTTGGGGTACAATGCCCCTTTATATTTTGAAGCATATGGATGTATACTTGTGAAATATGTGAACTTGACTGACTTTTGGACTGTTGGCCGTAAAATATCTAAAATATGTGAATACTAAAATGAGGATGTGACTGGATGTTGGTTGACAAGTAGTACCACATCGGACAGTTAGTCAAGAAAAGATCATGGCAGTGCTATTGGAAAGTTGGTTGGCAAAAGAAACAACCACAAACCATTAAATTGAAAAAGTCCATGGCAGAGCCAACTGAATGTAAGTCGCAAAAACAAGCGCCATTGCACTATTGGCAAGGAAAAAGAATACATGTCGGCAATACATATGTTGGTCTGAAAAGCTTCCATGCTACTATAAGATAGTCTGAAAAGGTCTTTGACGACCGGACTTACGATGACAGACTTTTCGTTGGTCCACAAAACCATTTCCCTACCAACTTTTCGTTGGCGAAAACAGTTTTCCTGACCAATTTTGTTGTCGCTAATTCTGTTATGTGATGTAGTGGGAATAGAGGAACCGGCGGTGGTTGGCATCGGCCGTAGAGGAGAATGTTGATTTTGGTGCTGGAACGATACCCTCATTAGATGGTTCGGTTACGTGTTATATTGAGGTAGGAAGAGCCCCTACCATGGCGTGGTACAAAGTTATATTGAGGTAGGAAGAGCCCCTACCGTTATGTGTTATATTGAGGAAGTAGCACCTAGATTGTCACACCAGAGACATGGTTTTTCCTTTAGTGAGATTCCAAGCTCATGAGCAAGAGCCTCAACCCATATAAGTTCTGCAGTAGCATTAGCAATGACTTTGTATTCAGCCTCTGTACTGGAGCGAGAGACTGTGGCCTGCTTCCTAGCACTCCAAGAGATAAGATTAGGACCAAAAAATATAGCAAAACCACCTGTAGATCGTCTATCATCAAGGTCACCTGCCCAATCAGCATCAGAAAACGCACTGAGAAGAGTGGAGTCGGATGGCTGAAAGGTGATACCAAGTTGTTTAGAACCATTTATGTACCGCAAGATCCTTTTTACAGCAGTCCAGTGAACAGTTGTAGGAGCATGAAGATATTGGCAAACTTTATTGACAGAGAAACATAAGTCTGGCCTTGTCAAAGTAAGATACTGAAGAGCTCCAACAACACTTCTGTACTGAGTGCTATCTTCAGGACCAAGAAGAGTACCCTCAGTTAAAGACAACTTATCATTTACTGCAAGAGGTGTAGGACACGGCGAGCAATGTGTCATACCTACACGCTTTATTATGTCATTGACATACTTTTCCTGATTCAACAAGATCCCATTGGAGTGTTTATGCACCTCAAGGCCCAAGAAATAATGCAAGTCTCCAAGATCTTTGAGAGCAAAGTATGTACTAAGAGTGTGTAGTAAAGCTGATATAGCAGAATCAGAGGAGCTTGCCACAATAATGTCATCAACATATATAAGAAGAAACATAGTAGTACCTTCCTCCCTGAACAGAAATAAGGATGTATCAGCCTTTGATGGAGTGAAACCCATGTTATGAAGCTTGGAACTAAGTGGAGAGTACCATGCTCGTGGCGCCTACTTCAAACCATAGAGCCATGTCAAGTTTACATATATAATTTGGAGTATGATGGTGCTGACATGGAACACTTCGTTGGAAACCCCAAGAGCAAGGTGTGATGAGCACATCAGCAAGTCTTCCCTCAGTAGAGACCGAGGTTATCGAACCAGAAGGAGAAAGGAAACGTCACACAGGTGTTGCAAGCAACACGGAGACTTGCACAACACAAACTCAAGACTTTGCCCCAACGAATCAGTGAGGTTGTCAAGCTCACCGGTTTGCTGTAACAAAGGATTAAATGTATGGTGTGGAAGGTAATGGTTTGCAGCAAGTAAACAAGTAACAGTGGAAGATGTATCAATGTTAAAGATTGGACCGGGGTCCATAGTTCACTAGAGGTGCTCTCCTTAGATAAACAACATGGTATGAAGGGTAAACAAATTACAACAGGGCAATTGACAGGAACTGAGCAAGGCATAACAATGCAATTACCAATCAGAAAGATCCTATGAGATTCGTTTGGGTAATACAACAAGATACATAGACCGCCAACCAACTGCATCCATGACTAGAATTCCACCTTCGGGTTATCATCCGAACCCCCTCCAGTATTAAGTTGCAAGCAACAGACAAGTACTTTAAGCAAAGGGTGTAAGGTAAACAATCCACATGTTCCATGAACAAGAGACCGTTGTTTTCTCCCTAGTAGCAACATCACATCTACAACTGAAGAGATTAATGTCACTGAAAGGATACGGATGTCGCCTAGAGGGGGGGGGGGGTGAATAGGCGATTAAAACTTTTCCTAGAGTGGCTCAACAAAGGCAGAATGAAACTAGTGTTTACTTTGTTAAGCACAACCTAGAACAACTAAGGTTCACCTATGTGCACCAACAACTTATGCTAAGCAATACAAGCAACAAAGTGATAGTAAGATATATATTACTTCAAGCACGAAGGCTATCACAATGTAAAGTGCATAAGTAAAGAGATCGGGTATAGAGATAACCGAGGCACGCGGGGACAACGATATTTTACCGAGTTCCTCCCAACATGGAGTACGTCTTGTTTGGAGAGGGGTGGTATCAAACCACCAATGCCACAAAAGGCCTCCCTTATTCTCTGGTGAATCTCACCCCAACGGGATCGATCCACACTTCCACTATCGGTGCACTTGTCGGTGGAAACCGGAACCTCTCACAAGGTTGGGGCACTTCTCCACAACTTAATTGGAGGCTCCCAACAAATGCCACAAAAGACCACAATGCTACTAAGGCCACAAAACCGTCTAGGGTTCCAAGAACCCAAGAGGGACAAGCTCCAATGAGTAACTCAAACCAAATCCTCCGAGGAGAACACAAACCGATGCACCGAATGCAAATGGCAAGAACACCACAAAGATGTTCAAATCCTTCTCTACCAAATTCCACCAAAGCTACAAAAGCTTATGGGGTAATAAGAGAGGAAGAACAATGGAGGAAATCCACAAAAGACTCCAAGATCTAGATCCCAATATGTTCTCCTCACTTAGAGGAGAGATTGATTGGTGGGATTGTAGATCTAGATCTCCTCTTTCAAATCCCTCAAGGATATGCAAGAATCATCGGAGGGATTGAGAGAAAGCAAGCTCAAGAAGGTCAATAATGGAGGGGAAAACTTGCAAGAATGGTTAGGGAACCATTGGGGAAGAAGGCCCCTTAAATAGGTCCCCCGAAAATCCAACCGTTGAAGCCCAAAAATGCGAATCCCGGTACTACCGGACATTCCCTGGGGATCCCAGGTCGCCAAACGCACCTTATTCAGTACCAACCGGTACTACCGGACCCTGGTCCGGTAGTACCGGTCATCCCTGAACGAAAACGGCCATAACTTTTGCATCCGGACTCCAATTTTGATGATCTTGGGCTTGTTTCGAAGAGGACAACAAGCTCTAAAAGATCATGCAAATAAACATCATAGTCCAGCAAGGGAGGATAGATCCAAATTACGAAAGGTTTAACCTCTCTCAAAAGACGAACCAATAAAACCTCCCACATCAAAAACATAATAGAAAATGCATATGAAATCCGTTTTCGATGAACTAGAGCTTGTCATGGAGATTAACACAAGCTATAAATCCTCACATGAGTAAGAACTAAATAATGGAAGGATTTACCTATCTCTAAAATACAAACCGGTAAAACCTCCAAGATCAAAACGCAATAAGATATAAAAGGGAAATCCGTTTTTGATGACCTAGAGCTTGTTATGGAGATTACCACAAGCTCTATATACTCACATAGATAAGACCAAATAACAACCAAATATGATGATGCAAGTATGCAAAGGTTTGAGATCTCTCCGAACGATGTGATCGAGTTACTCATTCGAGAGCCCCTCTTGATAGTACGGCTATCTATCCTAAACCCGGTCTCCCACTAACAACATGAGACCGGCAAAAGGGAAAACCTATCAAGATTATACCTTTGCCTTGATCATTCTACTTGATTTCGATGTAGACGATCTTGCCCTTCTCAAGATTGAAAGCCTTTCTTGATTCTTCATCATCGATCCATGATCACCGAGGATGGCAAGCATCAAACATGATATCTTCTATAGATGCCGCATTTTGAGCTTGCACAAGACATCTTCTTCTCATTTCATCGACCTTGAAGCCAACACATGCTCCAAGTGATGCCAATGGACCATTCCTACAAGTACAACTTAATACACACATTAGTCCATAAAGATTGTCATTAATTACCAAAACCACACATGGGGGCCCACATGTTCTTTCAGTCACTTCCCTTGGAAACTAGAGGCATGAACCCACTATCGAGCATAAATACCCCCTCTTGGAGTCACTAGCAACTACTTGGCCAAGATAGCTACTAACAACGGAGAGCATGCAAGATCACAAACAACACAGACATCATAGAATCATAAAGACAAAACCATTAATAAAACCAACATAATAATCTCAATATCCATCGGATCCCCTCAAACACAACATGCATGATTACAAATAGATTAGATATTGATCATGAACGGAGCTCACAAGATCTAGACATGAAAGCACAAGGAGGAGATACAACCATCTAGCTACTACATGGACCCGTAGTCCAAGGTGGAACTACTCACGTATCATACCGGAGAGAAGGCCTCCGGGATGATCTCCCCTCTGGCAGGGTGCTGGGAAGAACTTCAGATCCCCCCGATCTAGGGACGATGGTGGCGGTTTCGTGGATTTCTGATCGGGTACTCAGGGTTTCTGCATCGGGGGCTTCTTATAGGCGAAGGAGGAGACCGAGGAGGCGGCCAGGGCCACCAAACCCTAGCCAGGCGCGGGGTGGGTCTGGCCCCCCTGGCTGGCCTCTCCGGCTCCCCTCTGGACTTCTTGTTCCCCACGAAAAGTAATTGACTTTGAATTTTGTCCCGTCCAATTCCGAGAATATTTCTTTACTAACTTTTCTGAAACCAAAAACAACAGAAAACAGGCATCTGGCACTGTTGCAACTTGTTAGTAGGTTAGTACCAGAAAACATGTAAAAAGCACCTCAAAGTGTAGACAAGTAAAGCAAAGTAGATACTAAACAATCATGGAGCATAAAAAATTATAGATACATTTCCGACGTATCAAGCATCCCCAAGCTTAACTCCTGCTCGTCCTCGAGTAGGTAAGTGATAAAAAGAATAATTTTTGAGGTGACATGCACCCTCACAATAAACATCCAACCATTTGCAAGCATTGAAAGCTGGGATCAAAGAACTCTAAACATGTGCATGAAAGATGGAGTTCTAACAATAGGACATAGTAACTATGCATGCAACATGACAAGCTACAAACAAAGATCATGAATAACATGTATTGAAAAACGTTAGTTTGTTTCACATACAGAAAACATAGCATAGTGGTAGTCAGCTTGTCCCTCATAGAGTAGCAATATAGTTGCATAGGACACCTTCAAAGTTCACAAGGGTGATTAGAAACAAATAGCACAAGAACAAGTAATATCACAATATGCATCAATTAATAAGCTTTGGAACACTGCACACAGAATGAAAACTATGCTCTCTTAATGGTTTATGGTGCTGACATGGAGCACTTCGTTGAAAACCCCAAGAGCAAGGTGTGAAGCAGCAAGCAGCAAGTCTTCCCTCAGTAGAGACCGAGGTTATCGAACCAGAAGGAGGAAGGAAACGTCACACAGGTGTTGCAAGCAACATGGAGACCTGCACAACACAAACTCAAGACTTTGCCCCAACTCAAGAACTTCATATCCCCCCCGATCTAGGGACGATGGTGACGACGGCTATAGACGGTTTCGTGGATTTGTGATCGGTACTCAGGGTTTCTGCATCGGGGGCTTCTTATAGGCGAAGGGGGGACCGAGGAGGCGGCCAAGGCCACCAAACCCTAGCCAGGCGCAGGGTGGGGCCCACCCGCGCCTGGGGTGGGTCTGGCCCATCTGGATCTCCTCTGGACTTCTTGTTCCCCATGGAAAGTAATTGACTTTGTCCTTTGTCCCCTCCAATTCCGAGAATATTTCTTTACTAACTTGTATGAAACCAAAAACAGCAGAAAACAGGCATCTGACACTGTTGCAACTTGTTAATAGGTTAGTACCAGAAAACATGTAAAAAGCACCTCAAAGTGTGGACAAGTAAAGCAAAGTAGATACTAAACAAGCATGGAGCATCAAAAATTATAGATACGTTTCCAATGTATCAGCATCCCCAAGCTTAACTCCTGATCGTCTTCGAGTAAGTAAGTGATAAAAGAATATTTTTTGAGATGACATGCACCCTCAGAATAAAGATCCAACCATTTGCAAGCATTGAAAGCTGGGATCAAAGAACTCTAAACATGTGCATGAAAGATGGAGTTCTAACAATATGACATAGTAACTATGCATGCAACATGACAAGCTACAAACAAAGATCATGAATAACATGCATTGAAAAACGTTTGTTTGTTTCACATACAGAAAACATAGCATAGTGGTAATCAGCTTGTCCCTCATAGAGTAGCAAATAGATGCGTAGGACACCTGCAAAGTTCACAAGGGTGACTAGAAACAAGTAGCACAAGAGCAAGTAATAACACAATATGCATCAATTAATAAGCTTTGAAACACTGCACACAGAATGACAACTATGCTCTCTTAATGGTGCCTAAAGGTAGAAGGTGGAGACTCAATAGTGGTGGAAGAAAGGCCTTTTTGTAAAGGAAGCAGGGATTACAAGTTTCAAAAAGAGCTTCCAAAAATTATGGTACTTGTTAGCTTTTAGCCCTCATTTCCCTATCATAAGCATCTTGAAGTGGTTAAGGTTAAAGTGGCAAAGCTGGAGTATATGCTTGACGAATTATAAGTTGGAAATCTCATGCCCCTTGAATACGAGGGCCACACCTCATGCATACTCAACTTTGGGTCCAGGTAAGTTCTTGTCACTGTAAGTATTTGCATATTACTGAGAACCGCCAACGGGGTACCCCTTGCACATGGTACAGGAGCTTTCCCATAACCAAAATGACAAGGCAAGCAGACAATGAGCATCTCATCAATCTTTTTTTATTTACCATATGCATAGCTTTTTATTGAGGATGCTTCATAGATAGCTCATTATGGTGATGCTGCAAGTTTCCACCATGATTAGGCATGGCTTAGGCTAGCGGCCTAGGCGTTTCTCTAACATAGGATACAAACTCTATGGACTTACAAGTTCCCTCTTTATTTCACACTGGTGACATTCATAGACAAAAGAACATGATATCAACTGAGTACAACAAGGTACAAGTGCAATGTTGAAAATGTTCCCCGTGATAGCACGGTTCTACTAATTACAATTTATAAGTGCAAGCATATACAACAAAGTTGTCACAATGGCTCAAGTTTATTAGGGGCAAAGAAAAAAGTGTGCCATCAAGTTTCTGAGGGCTTTAATCACTAAGTTTTCACATAACAAAATAGTTTTTAATTAGAAGATAGTTGAAAACAAGAATATACTTAGAATGGTGTAACACACCATGCATAGGAGTTTATAGTGGACACTTTGGAATAACTTGGTTTCTTGGGAGTTGAAGGCATGAGTAGAACTTACTCATACAAGTGTAGGCTAGCAAAAGACTGGGAGCAACCAACTAAGAGAGCAATAATGGCCAAAATCATGCAATGCAACAAAGCATACTAATCAAAGCAAATAGTGGTACTACAAGTCAAGGACTAAATGATCATAGAGGCTAATGGTGACTTGTCATAGTCATAACATGGTGTGAGCATGTGCCAAGTCAACCCAAGCAAATCATCAAAGGAGAATACCACAATACTATGCTTTTGCATGCTAAAACAACACATAATTTCTTCAAGGCACACTAAGCAATCCCAATTGTTTGGAACAAGACATGCTACATCAATAATAACTAAGCATAATGCTAAAACAAGACCTAGCATGCCATGCTAAAGTCTAAATCACAGTCAATGCAAGCTCCTCTTGCACTTCAAGCAAGAACTTACTACTTCTTTCCAACACCAAGCAACTTATTTGCAAAATAACACAGCGAGAACGGGGGTCCAAACTACTCAAGAAAACTAAACAAACTAAGCAAAGCAAAAGAAAACTAAGATGCTCCATGAAGAACACAACTGTGCATGAAACAATAAAAACGAAGTGTCTAGACAAACCTGAGCTTTTTATTGATGAAGAAGGGGATGCCTTGGGCATCCCCAAGCTTTGACGCTTGTACCTCTTGGATATTTCTTGGGGTGTCACCATGGTGTCATCCCCAAGCTTTAGATTTTGTCCATCCTTCATCTCATTGCACCATTCTCTCTTTACACCTGAAATTTTTCTTTCATACAAAACTTCACACAATCTTCATTAGCAACATTAGCTTATTCAAAAGATATTAGACCTCTAGCAAATCTTTTGAACAGCAAGGATTTTAACTAAAAACACAATATACTGTAGTAACTCCTTCAAAAAGCTCAATTCACCTAAAGAGAACTCAAAAAGGAATCAATAAGAAGCAAATGCAAATAATGGCAGAAATCTGTCAAAACAGACCAGCAGGTAGAAACCGATTTTTTCGAACATCTTATGTTGCTCAAATCAAAAAGTGTTATACTAACAAAAGTTATCTAACATACTGGGGAATTTATTCGTAAATTTTGAGCTCAATCCGAGTTACAGAGACTTCTCACGAATTTTTTTGATGGAGGAAATAAATCTGTTTTGGGACAGCAACTCACCAAATCTTACTTCCTCTCATAGGGGTCATTCTTGGCATAAAAAGCAAACAAAAAGGATAAGGAAAGGTCATTACTGAAGTAATAACTTCCAAGACTCAAGGAAACTCTTGGGTTATCTCCCGACAAGTACTTTTCTTGAACGCCTTTAAGTTAGGCACAAGAAGCTTGAGAAGATGCTCACATAAGAAATATGAATTGAAGTCAAAGAGAGAATCAAGAAGCAAATTCAAAACACATTTAAGTATAACCCTCTTCCTATGCATTGGAATATTGTACACAAATAAATTCACAAAGAACAAAGTGACAAGGATAGGAAGATAGAACAAGAGTAACTTCAAAACTTTCAGCACATAGAGAGGTGTTTCAGTACCATGAAAAATTCTACAACCATACTTTCCTCTCTCATAATAATTTTCAGTAGCATCATGAATAAACACAACAATATATCTATCACATAAAGCATGCTTTTCGTGATCTACAAACACATAATTTCTATCAAGCTCAAAAATAGTGGGATTAAAACCTTCATAGGTTTTACCCAAAATAGATATTTTAAAAGGATCCATAGGAACATAACATTCATCCTCCTTTGGTAAGCATGGGGGACAATCAAATAATATAAGGGATAAAGAGTTACTCTCATTAGAAGGTAGGCATTCTTCCTCCTTTTGTTCATCACTCTCCTCCTATTTTAGATCTAATGAGCTTCTAGTTTCAGCAATTTCTTCTTCCATAGGCTGCCGCAAGGCATTAGTATCTTCCATGTTTGGAAAGCATCTGTTAAAATATTCAAGAATATAGCCATTTTCTTCCTTCTAATTATCAAAGAAAAATTAAGTATCTCATAAACCTCATATTCATAAGCTGCATCATCAGTATTTTCAAGCAAACTAGCAAGTTCAAATGCACCCTTGAAGGCAATAAATTCTTCAATTTGTTCCACATCATAAAAGTCATAATTTCCTTTAACATAAGAGGATATGGTAACATTATCATCAGACTCACATTGAAAAGGGAGGTGTTTATACCTCCTATAGCAACAAGCTTTATCAAAGCAATAAGTAACATTATAAGTAGAGCACACCTCTCTAGCAATAGTATTCAATTTATCAATTTGTGCCCATAAGTGTTTCCCTTTTTGTGACAAATGGTGTTCCTTTCAATAATACTTTTGTTCTTCCGTGAACCCACCTTGCCAATAAGCACTAGTTTCAAAGAATCCATCCATTGATGGAAAGCATGACCAAGCAAGGCAATGACAGACCACCAACTAGAGTAAGAACTAATTTTTTTGTGTTTTTGATAAGAGAAAGCAAACCAAACTAAACTAATTTTTTGAGTTTTTGAAAAGAGGCAAACAAAACCAAGCAAAAGAAACAAAGAAAACTAAAAATAAAGTAAAGAGAAAGGAAGTTAAGGACTCCCCTTGTGAAGACGTCCTTAGCCTCCCCGACAACGGCGCTAGAAAACTTGTTGATGGTGCTGACGTGGAGCATTTCGTTGGAAACCCCAAGAGCAAGGTGTGATGAGCACAACAACAAGTCTTCCCTCAGTAGAGATCGAGGTTATCGAACCAAAAGGAGGAAGGAAACGTCACATAGGTGTTGCAAGCAACGCATAGACCTGCACAACACAAACTCAAGACTTTGCCCCAATGAATCAGTGAGGTTGTCAAGCTCACCGGTTTGCTGTAACAAAGGATTAAACGTATGGTGTGGAAGGTAATGGTTTGCAGCAAGTAAACAAGTAACAGTGGAAGATGTATCAATGCTAAAGATTGGACCGGGGTCCATAGTTCACTAGAGGTGCTCTTCTTAGATTAAAACATGGCATGAAGGGTAAACAAATTATAGCAGGGCAATTGACAGGAACTGAGCAAGGCGTAACGATGCAATTACCAGTCAAAAAGATCTTATGAGATTCATTTGGGCAATACAACAAGATATATAGACTGCCATCTAACTGCATCTATGACTAGAAGTACACCTTCAGGTTATCATCCGAACCCCCTCCAGTATTAAGTTGCAAGCAACAGACAACTGTTTTAAGCAAAGTGTGTAAGGTAAACAGTCCACATGTTCCATGAACAAGAGACCGTTGTTTTCTCCCTAGTAGAAACAACACATCTACAACCGAAGAGATTATTGTCACTTCCCTTGGAAACTAGAGGCATGAACCCACTATCGAGCATAAATACCCCCTCTTGGAGTCACTAGCAACTACTTGGCCAAGATAGCTACTAACAACGGAGAGCATGCAAGATCACAAACAACACAGACATGATAGAATCATAAAGACAAAACCATTAATCAAACCAACATAATAATCTCAATATCCATCGGATCCCCGCAAACACAACATGCATGATTACAAATAGATTAGATCTTGATCATGAATGGAGCTCACAAGATCTATACATGAAAGCACAAAGGAGGAGATACAACCATCTAGCTACTACATGGACCCATAGTCCAAGGTGGAACTACTCACGCATCATACCGGAGAGAAGGCCTCCGGAATGATCTCCCCTCCGGCAGGGTGCCGGGAAGAACTTCAGATTCCCTCGATCTAGGGACGATGGTGGCGACTACAAACGGTTTCAGGGAGATTTGATCGGGTGCTTAGGGTTTCTGCATCGGGGGCTTCTTATAGGCGACGGGGGAGGCCAAGGCGGCGGCTAGGGGCCCCACACCCCTCCTAGGCGCGGGTAGGGCCTACCCGTGCCTAGGGTGGGTCTGTCCCTCCTGGCTGGCCTCTCCGGATCCTCTCTGGACTTCTTGTTCCCCACAGAAAGTAATTGACTTGTCCTGTCCAATTCCGAGAATATTTCTTTACTAACTTTTCTGAAACCAAAAACAGCAGAAAACAAGCATCTGGCACTGTTGTAACATGCTAATAGGTTAGTACCAGAAAACATGTAAAAATCACCTCAAAGTGTAGACAAGTAAAGCAAAGTAGATACTAAACAAGCATGGAGCATCAAAAATTATAGATACGTTTTCGACGTATCAGAGTAGCGGAAGACTGGAACCCAGGTGGTTGTTTCATATAAACCTCCTCTTCCAGAACACCATGTAAGAACGCGTTCTTTACATCTAGCTGCCTTAAACTTCATCCTTTTGATACTGCTATAGAGAACAAGTCTAATAGTTGCAACTTTAACAACAGGACTAAAAGTATCTTCATAGTCGACACCATAACGTTGTTTGAAACCTTTTGCAACTAGCCTTGCCTTATACCTATCAATACTGCCATCAGCATGCCATTTAATACGGTAAACCCACTTACAATCAATCACATTCTTCTTGGAGCTTGGTGGTACAAGATGCCAAGTATGATTTTCAATAAGAGCATCATATTCCTCCTGCATGGCTTGCTTCCAATTTGTTTCAGAAAGACCATCTTTTAAATTTTGTGGTTCTCCTGTAGATGTCAATAGAGCATACCTGACAGTACCATCGGTATATTTTTTCGGCTGTCTAATACCTTTTTGCAGGCGTGTCTGAACACTGATGGCAGGAGGCGGCACAGGAACAGGCGATGTAGAAGATCCAGGCACCTGTTGGGCGGGAGAATCTGCGCCATCATTGGCGCCATCATCAGCATCGTTATTGCTCCTGGCGTCGTCCGAGGCGCGGGAAGGAGAGGGAGACCGTGACGCAGGGGAGGCTGACATGGCCATTTCCTATTGGCGCGGAGGAGGCGAGCAGGCCCGACCTGGTCGGGGGGAATCTCTCCCAGGCAACGTGTCCATCGCGGACTCGCGCGCACGTGTGAAGGATACAAGGCGGAGGCAGGGTCCCACGCGGACGGCTCCCGCATAGACGTGGCAGGCACGGAGTTGTGGGCACGCGTACGTGGCACAGAAGGCGAGGACAGGACAGATGCGTCCGTGTCAGGCATATCTGGCGACAGATCCGAGAAGGATTCCTGGCGAGAATCAGCCTCGGGATCGCCCCGATCGGCCCCGCTTCCTGTGTCGTCTTGTGCTTCCTCATTGAATGTGCTAGTTGCACTATTTTGAGCAGAATTTTGTACTTGATCTTGAGATATACTCGGCTCCACTGCTGGATCGACCTGGAAAAAAGGAATAGCAGGAGCATGTTGCAAGTAGTGGTCATTAGAATGCACACCCCCATCTTGGGATTCTGAGGTGGAACTGTCAGAAGGTAGAAGAAGAATTTCCTCACGGAGACGACGTCCAGCATTAGGATGTAACTCAGTAAAGGGAAATATGTTCTCATAAAAAACAACATCTCTAGAGATATAGACACGACCAGTGGTAGTATCAAGGCATTTGACTCCCTTATGTCAAAAACTATAGCCATGGAACACACATCTTTTGGAGCGAAAAGAGAGTTTGTGTTTGTTGTAGGGACGAAGATTGGGCCAACAAGCACATCCAAAAACACGGAGAGACTCATAGTTTGGTTTGACATGAAGAAGCTTTTCTGTGGGAAACTCAATACTAAGAACCTTGGTCGGTAATAGATTTATAAGAAAAGTGGCCGTGATAAAAGCATCATCCCAATACTTGAGAGGCATGGAGGCGTTGGCAAGTAAAGCAAGTCCAACTTCAACAATATGACGGTGTTTGCGTTCAGCAGAACCGTTTTGTTGATGAGCATGGGGACAAGAAACATGATGAACGATGCCTACTCGTTGAAAATACTTATTTAACTTTTCATACTCACCATCCCAATTAGTTTGCATAGTGAGAATTTTTGTACCAAACTGGCATTCAACATATTGTTGGAAATCAAGAAAAACTTGATACACATCAGAACGTTTCTTAAGCAAGTAGATCCAAGTATAGTTGCTAAAATCATCAATGAAGCTTACATAATATGCATGTTTGCCTACAGAAAGAGGAGCATGACCCCATACATTAGAGAATACTTGTTCCAAGGGTACTTTAGAAACACTAGTAGAAACATGATAGGGAAGCTGATGACTCTTAGCCTGTTGACATGGATCACATATATAAGAATTTATTTCTGAAGTATATGACAATTTATTCTTCCTAAGAACTTGCTGAACAATAAAAGATGATGGATGCCCTAGACGACGATGCCATGTAGAGGATTAAGGCTTGATGGTGACAAGTGCATGCTTGGAAGATGATCCCATGGATACTGGAACAAGGGTATAGAGGCCACCTTCACACGGACCTCTAAACATTATTTGTTGCATGGCCTTGTCCTTAATAAAGAAAAAGGAAGGGTGAATTTCAATATAGGCATTGTTATCTAGGGTAATTTTATGTGTAGAAAGCAAGCTCATGGTTGCATCAGGAACATGAAGAATATTTTTGAGTTGTAGAGAACATTGTGGGGTGTGCAAAACTGAATGACCAATATTAACAATATCCATACCTTGTCCACTAGCATTGTGAACCTGATCACGCCCATGATAGGTTTCATGAATTTGAAGCTTGTTGAGTTGTCCTGTGGTGTGGTTTGTGGCTCCTGTATCAATCACCCAGTTGGAATCCACGCCATAAGAGCACTTCATATCCTTAGAAGTGTCATCTTCATCATCATCACCAAAGCGCCACCAACAGTCCCCGGCCGCATGTCCTTCCTTTTTGCAGATTTGACTGATCACTCCTTCCTTCCATGGCGTTGGGACATGACCACGGTCCTTGCGCCCTCCTTTGTGACGCACCTGATTGTTAGGACGAGGGTTGTCCTGACGCGCCGGCGGAGGAGGTGGGCGCACATGTGGAGGTGGAGATGGGCGATAAAATTGTTGTGTTGGCTGAATATATGGCAGTGTAGGGGTTGGGAAGGGTAGTAGTGGTGGTTGATATGGCATGATAGGAGGTGAATAGGGGTTGTATGGCGGCTGGTATGTTTGATATGAGGTTGGGTAGGGGTTGTAGGATGGCTGGGATGGAGCATAGGCATATGGCATGGGTGTTGGTGGGGGAGGACGGACAAGAGCATCATATGGGCGATGATAGGCGGCATTCAATGAAGATTGAAAAGAACTCGAGGCCTGTCTAGAGGAGATGAGCATGTTGTCATGGTTTTCACAGGCCAATAGCTGAGAACACATGTCCTAGAGAGTCGTCGAAGGAACGACATTGATGGCCGAGACTAGATGGTTGAAGGAGCCATCTAATCCGTTGAGGATGTAGTCCTTGAGCTCATCATCATCCATAGGCTTGACGGCAGCAGCAAGCTCAGATGCAAACCCCTTCATCTTGGTGATATACTACTGAGCGGTGAGATCAAATTTCTTGGTGTTGGTGAGAGCCCCGCGCATACTAGAGACCTTCGATTTTGACTGCAATGAGTACAGAGAAAACAGGGCAACCCACACATCTGCGACGTGGTGAAGACCAAAAACATGGGGAAGAACATCTTCAGATAAGGAGTTCACAAGGAAGCTGACAACTTGCTGATCACGCGTGATCCACGCGTCATAGGACGGATTTGACATGGTGATCTTCCTCTTGTTCTCATCCTCAGCATCGAGAGTCTCGGGTGGAGCCTTGTTTGTACCTTCAAGAAAACCCATCAAACGGGCACCACGAAGGGTGGGCAGTGCTTGAGTCTGCCAGGAGAGAAAATTGTCACGGGTGAGCTTCATCGTTGGAGGGGTGCCAACGGCGTCCACGGTTGTGGAGGATGAAGAGGGGGTCGTCATGGGTCCTGAAGGGGGGTTGGCGATCTAGGGTTTGGCCGAAGTGGCGTCCTTAGAAAAGAAATCGGGAAGGGTGTGAGAGTGTTTGGTTGGGATCAAGGTGATCGGGAATTTTTAGAGGGGAGAGAGGGATAGGTTTTGGTGTTTTGGAGGAGGGAAATCGTCAAGGAGAGCCTGGCGGCGAAGGTGGAGAAGACCGGAGGCGGCAGCATCTAGGAGAGGGAAGGGAGGGGGCCTGATACCATGTTGATTTTGGTGCTGGGAACGATACCCTCGTTAGAGGGTTCGGTTACGTGTTATATTGAGGTAGGAAGAGCCCCTACGGTGGCGTGGTATAAAGTCTGGATCGTGTACGAGTGGAGTACTACTCCATCTCGTACACGTACACATTACATCTAATAGAGACGAATCGGGGCAGCAAGCAAGGGCAGCACTCGTGTTAATGCAAATGTACATTTGCATTTCTCTCGATCTCTTTTCCGGTCTATTTTCCCCTCTCATGCTCTCTCTTGTCCACTCCAATCTATTTCCCCCTTACTCTCTTTGTCCACGTGAGGCAGTGGATAAGACATGCAACAAAGATGGTTGGTAGTGGATGGTTCATTTCAATGATTTCTGCATGTTGTAGAACCTCCATTACTCAGGGTTGATGATGCACAAAATTTAGAAGAAATTTGTTTATGTACTCCTTGCCCTTGCTAATCCTGGAAAAAATTCAAATGGATCCTATATTCCTCTAGCATTGCATAAGATTCAGGTAAAGAATGATTCTGTTTATATGTTCCAGGTTTAGGGAGGTACAAAGAAGCACCCACTTTCTGATAGTTAAGTTAAGGTCACGAATATGCCTCTCCTATAGACAACCGGAAATGCTATCTTATCCTGTTTGCAGAAGCACTACTCACCTTTTTTGGGGGTGGGTGGTGGTGGTGGTTTGGGGGGATGGATAATCAGCTGAAGTGTAAGTTTATATGTGTATCAGATTAGCAGTTGATAAATCTGGCGCATATGCATAGTCCCTCCGTCCCAAATTACTCTGTGTTTTAGGTTTGGTCAAAGTCAAACATGTTAAAACTTGACTAAACATCTCCGCACTACAGGATCAGATCGCTAGGCCGACGGCAAAATTCCCTCGGCGTAGGCCCTTTAGCCGTCGGCATACGGTACACTGAGGGCTGCCGTCGGCATAGCCTCCTCGGCGGAGCTCTCCTCGTGAACATAAAAGGCCGTCGCTTGTCCCTGCTTGCCGTCGGCGTAGCAACCGTCGTGACAGCGATGCTGCCGTTCTAACGACGCTGCAGCGGTATGCGGCTGGGCCCTCGGCGTAGCGGGGACACGTGGCCCGCGCTGGGCCTTCCCAGGAGGTGGGCTTGGCCGACGGCCACGACCCTCGGTGTAGGGACAGGCGTACGCCGACGGCCTAGCCCTCGGCGTACGAGCAACACGTGGCCGGTGCCTGGGCCTCCTCAGGCCAATACTAGGCCGACGGCTGCGGCCCTCGGCGTATGGACCACGCATACACCAACGGCAAGGCCCTCGGCGTATCAGTGACCAAATGGCACAGAGCAGGGCCTACGCCGACGGCATGGCCCTCGGCGTAGCCCTGCACAAATTTTTTTACAGTTTTGTTTCACAGTTTTGTTTCCTGCAGTTTTGTTTCATAGCAATATTGAACAAATTTCACAGCAATATGGGGACATATATTTCACAGCAATTCAAACAAGATCACATATGCCATACATGTATCAAACAAGATCACATCATTCATACATCATTCAAACATGTATCAAACAAGATCACATCATTCATACAAGGGTATCACCATCATCGCACATGCATAGACAATAAAAACCTACAACTCTGGAGGAGACGCGGTGTACCCGAGATCTCCCCTGGTGAAAATAGGTGACCTCTGGCAAGGGTTGCGTCCAGTAGAAGCAGCAGAAGAGCCACCTAGCGAGAGAGTAGAAGTGTGAATATCTGGAGAACCACCGGCAGAATGGCCAGGAGAAGGACCATTGACATGAAGCGGTGTGATCTGACGCCCATCCGGTGAGGCGTGGCCAAAATGCCGGTTCCCAGAAGCTCCCGTTCCCTACATGTTGCCTACATGTTAGCAACTTGCGAGCCAAAGTAAGCGATAACTAGTGGGTTAGCAAAGAACTTACCGGTGTTGATGCGTAGTATGTCCTAGCGAAGCTGTCCCTTGATGGCATGCATGGCGCCGGCCCTGGCATGGGAGGCACGTGCCCTAAATATGTATTCTGTCTAGTTTGAATATTTACCAACATGGCCTGCAAGATAGTTTATATATCATGCCGTAATACAACAAACTAGGGGAAGTGGGACTTGTATCTTTTGCAAAAATAAAGGTTCAGACTTACATTTATGTATTGCATGTAGATCGCATTCGCCTCCTGATTCTGCCGAAAGGCCACCTGATATTCATCATGAGCGGCATCGTAGGCCGCGTTGAACTCAGGCTACAATTTCAAATACAAGGAATCTCGTCAGCGGTTAGTCATGCAGGAACAAAAGTTATAAAGATGATAAAAACGAGTAAAACTTACATCATCTCTGGAGGTGGATCGACGAGGCTGGCCACGAGGCAGGGTAGGGGACCCGTCGGCGGGGTGGGTAGCCTTGAGACGGCCGAAGCTCGTGCTGAGGGTAGGCTTGACCTTCTTATTCAGAATCTTGAGACGTCTATGATGTAATCCGTGCCCTGACAGGACCAACGACTCCTCGTCGATCTCCGCGTGAATGGGGTCATCCACATGGGGGCGAAGAGCCTTCACCATCGTGCTGTAGTTCCCCAAGTCGTTCTGGGCAGTGCCGAAGTACACGGGAACCGAGGGCTGAGGCTCCGAGTAATCGGGCTTCTTTTGCCGCATCATCTCATAGACGACAACGTCATGAATCACCTCCTCGGGTTGTGCCTCGGCCACCTGCATCGCGAAAAGAAATATTATGCATATTAAGTACGAACATGACAAGAAATACACGCAGGTCGTTCCATGTATATATGTGCCACCTTCCCTTGAAGCGGTCAAAGTTGCGGTTTCTCGCGCAGTGTGTTCCACCATCGCCTCGACAAGGCTGCAAACTCCTCTTCTTCTCTGAGCCACCTCTTCCTAACCAGCTCCTCCCATGCAAGTCGATGCGGCTCAGCCCAATCGGGGATAACCTGAAAATTCAATACTCAACTCCAGATAATGCAATGGCAACTTAGCAGCAATGTAGAATCTCATTGACATTTTACTCACCGACATGTACTCTTCTGGTGTCATCAAGTACTCAGGATTAGGGTTCCTACCGACAATGTCTTCCTTCCCGACCCTCACGCCCCTGTCAGCCCAGAAGTGACTAGCGGCCATGACCTTCTGATTGTACCACACCTGGGGTGTCAACTTCACACAAGCCCCAAGCAAAGTCCTGTCCGCCTTCTCCTGGTCCTCCTCAGCCACACGATAAAAGCACTTCAATCATGCATAAAAAACAATTGTAAGAGTCATGAGTTAGCATGGTGGGGTCATCAAGTATGAACATAACTCGAGAAATATGCCTTACCCAAAACTTGGTGATGACAGCATCAGCAGCTGTCGAAAAGCCCAGGACACGGGTAGTTTGGTAGTCCGCCCAAGTAGTAGCTAGCTTCCTGACACCCTCGGGGGAAATGTGATAGGCCGGCCAGAACTCCCTAATCAGATCTCCAACCAGGCTGTTAGGAAAGCAGGGCTTGGTCCCTGGAGGAAATGTCCAATTGCTGCACAATAATAAACATTAGTACACATGCCAAATTATTTATGACCAACATGAAATAAAATGTTTTAAATTGCCAAATTAGTACACTTACTCAAGGCCATCTGGAATAATAAGGGCTTTAGCCTCCTAGGTCCTAGGCTCAAACTTCTTCTCAGGGACTCCCGATTCCCCATGATTCCGCAATTTCTTTGACCCCACCAACTCGTGGCTAGTGTCCGCCTCCGCCTCCTTCTCGGTCCCCGCCTCCCTCTTGGTCTCTGCCTCCCTCTTGGAATCTGCCTCCCTCTCGTGCCTGAAAGGCTGCTCTGCAGGAACAACTCAGGAGCCACGTCGCCAGAAGCGGAGGGTGGTGGGTCCACTGGTGGAAAAAGGGTCTGCAGTCCCGGGCTGCAACTGGCTTTAGTCCCGGTTTTGGGCCGAGGACTGCGAAAACGGGACTAGAGCCCCCCTCTAGTCCCGGCTCGCTACGGCCCGCGACTGATAACAGCCACGTGGCTGTTTCAGCGTCGCGGGGGGCGGAAACCCTCTAGTCCCGGGCCGTAACATCACCCGGGACTATAAGGTTTCCTGCCACGGCAGAGAATTATGTGTTTCTCTGTCGTGGCAGAGATTGTGTATTTCCTTTTTTTGCCATTTCATTCCTTTTTTCTTTTTGTGTGTCACTATAATTCAAACATATATTTCAGTATACATATTATACGCTACTACATACACACTACACGTCGATGCATTTATATAATTAATCGATCCCTTGCAAGCATACATATAATCAATCATATCAAAAGGAAAAAATGTTTTGAAATTACATGGTCATTGATGAATATATATATCATATCAGCTACATGGAGATGACTAAGGCAAATCGAGTTCCACGTCATCCACATAATGCTCTCCATGTACATCAAGGACTTCCTTCATCATAAATCCCGCCAGCTCCTCTTGAATTGCTCTTATGCGTTGGTATGGCTCTAGTTTCTCCCGCAAATCATAAATATAATGTGAGTAAACTTTCCGCTCACTGGTCAACTCACGGATGTACTCGCAGACGTAGTATCCACATAAATGAGTTCCCGGTGGCTGATGTTAACTCTTCACCATTTTATAATTTAACTCCTCTTTGAATGGACCTGGTATTTTCTGTCTGAACCGAGTCCAACACCTGCTCGGCAAAGAAAATGAACAAAGGAATTATTAGTTACTTGATATCGGGAAATGAATGAAAGAGGACGATATAATGCGATAATGATTGAAATTACTTATGGAGCATTGATTTTATGTCGCTCCACTGCTCTTGGTCCCAACTTAATGAGTCGTGGACTTCAACTAGGGAGTTGTCAACTTGAATGTTTAGCAAGATCCAGTGGAATCTGCGGATGTTTACATAAGCATACATGCATAGCTCATCCAGTAAGCAAAAATAAAATGTGTACAAGATATAAACACTCACTTGAAGTTGTAAGGAAATAGTATTTCCTTAACAAAATTATTCTCGGTTAAGAACCTGCACAGGTCTTCCTCCACGTCCTTGGGGTGATTCTTTAACGTATATTCATTAACGATATATGGGTCAATGAACCCAACGTCGTATCTTCTAGCTTTTTTGCATTCAAGCATCTTCATTCTGCATAATATAATATCATCATACAAAAGGATATATAGTTAGGATAATATATTAAATGCAATGAACGAGTTGAGCTACAAACTTAGTTATAGAAATAAATCACTTATAGACAGTAGCAACCAATGATAGATTTGTCGAGGGCGCGCTGGTTGTATAACTGGAATAGTTCGGTCATTTGAACCTGTATCGAGTATGGTTTGAAGTGATGCTCCTTTCTAACGTCCACCGGAAACCAATCTTTCTGATGCTTTTTTCTGCTTGCGACATGTACCATTCGTGCGTATTTCGCATATGTGTGGATAGACGCACGAGCTCCTCATTACTGACTAGAGGCTCCCCTTGGACATACTGCCGTACTATCTGACCCACTGGCGTATCTTCATAGCCTAAATATTGACCAAGAGACATATTTGCTTCGGTAGCAAGTGCTTTGGCCTGCGATACAGTGATTCCCATAAGTGCAACATTATTACAGGCTCTGGGGTCCATTATTTGCATGTCCATATCTATTTCAGCTCTGAAGGCCCTGTCAAGGTCTGAAATGACTTTGAGCGGGGCGACCGATTGATTCTTCTATGCTCCGACCTGGGCAACTTGCTTCCCGCTTTTTGCACTTGTGATTTTTTTCTTCTGTGCTTGCTTAATAATCTCCCGGTCATAGTCTGATTCCAGATTCATCGATATCTGGGATGGTTGCTCAAGAAAGGACTTAGCCCACTTTTTGGTTTTTTCATTATATACCGGCTTTGGCTTAGGATTTTTGGGTGCAAAATGCGCCTTAACTTGGGAAGCCATATCCGTGTTAGTTTCCTCATCGGTCTTGTCATAAGGTCTCTTTGGAAGAGCCGGCGGGATGTCAACTATCTTCGTCGTTTGACCTTTCTTCGATGTGGGGCGCGGGGGACCGTCGAACTTCCGTTTTTTCGATGAGGTAGTAGTATTGCACGGAGGCGGAGGCGGAGATCAAGTATTGCGCGGAGGCGGAGATCGAGTTGATGTACTCCTGCTGCGGCGATCGTCAGCGGGGCAGGGTGGACTTGGAGGTTGGCGATAATCGGCTTGGGGTGGACTTGGAGGTTGACGATATTCGATGCGGGATGGACTTGGATTCCTCAGAGTCAGTGGCCTTGGCACCGAGCCTAGAAACTTGATGTACTTCTTATTCCATAGAATGATGTTGCGCTTGACATCTCCTAGTTTCATAAGGCCTTCAGGCGTAGAGATTTCAATCTCTAGGTCCGCAAAATCCTCCACTATGTCATCCACCGTGACACGATCATAGCCTGGTGGAATCGGAAGTGAATGGTGGAGTGCTCCAGGTAGACAAAGTAAAGCAGTGTCGATCGCCACCTTGAAGGACATGTTGTTCATTGGCTGATGTAGCTCACATTGTGCCATCTCTCTGACATCATCCACGGGGTAGTGAGGATCCGGTGCATCATCAGCCCAGCCGGACCTCCGTGGAAGCCACGCTGCTTCTCTGCTGGCTAAGATCCAATGCAGGATCATCAGCCCGCGGGTGAGTTGACGACGGCGGCCTTTGGCTAATTTCATGCATGAGGTTCTTCAGATCAGCTAGGTCCGGATCTACCCTAGAGATCCGGTCTGCCTCCCGGTCCTTCTTTCTCTGACGTCTTCTGTAACTGACATCGTACAGAGGAAACCCTTTCTTCCACGAGACACCGACGCCTTTGCCTCGTGTTCGTACTCCCTTTTTAGGATTCCCTAGGGCGCGTGTTAGCTCGTCGTTCTCTCTCTCGGGACGGAACAATCCCAATTGAGCATTGTTCATTGCTTGAATAAGGTCTTGGGAGGGTTTTAGAATTTTATCATGAAATAATGTCTTCCCTGTTTCTGGGTCCAAGGATCCCCCGTGCCCGTACCACCAGTGCTTTGAACTCTCGGGCCATCCATCTGTACCAGGAGTGACGCCTCTAGCCCTCATGTTCTTCTCCATAGTTTCCCACTTAGGGACGACACTCCTGTAGCCACTTGTCCCCATTTTATGATGGTATTTCTTTTTGGTATCAGTTAATGCATTCTTTGCCGACTTTGACTTTGCTTTATCAGATTGCTTGTACTTTACAAAATCGGGCCACTGTTCTCTCAACTTCTCGTTTACTCCTTTGAAGTCTGTATTTTTCTTTTTCGCGACATATTTTGCGTATAAACTTTTGTTGTGGTTCCGGTACAGTTCAACCATCTTGCTCAGAGCCCACTCCTTCACTTTCTCTCTATTTTCAAGCCCACCCGGCCTTGGGGTAATACCATCTACCTCAAATTCTTCATACTCTCGAGGTAGTATGAAATACGCTATGAGCTTCTGCCAAAGGTCATCTTTGGCATCATCGATGACATAGCTGTTGGATTCTTCACCGGGTTTCTTTGACTGATTCCATTCTTGGATGGTGATCGGCAGGTTGTCCCTAACAAGCACCCCGCATTGATTTATAAACATCCTCCGGTGCTTCTTTGGAGCAATCGGTTCACCATCATCATCTATTTCTTCAATGGTGAACCTCTGATTACCATCCAACCTTTTGTTTGGCCCTTGTTTCGTTCGAGCTGTCGATTGCTTCGACCCGGTGGGTTAAAAGAAGAAGAGAGAGTGATTAATATATATCTAGATCATTTAATGAATATAGGTAACACGAGGCTTTATATATATATATATATATGTACCTCGCCGGATCCTGTCGAGGGGCCATCATTATTGTTGTTTTTTGTTTTCCCTTTGTCCATCTGGTCTTCCCCTTGGTACATTAGGTTTTTCTCTAGTCCATCACTGAATGGATTCAGATATGAGGATATCTCTTCCTCGAGCAAAATATCTTTGCCGGTAGTAATATTAAGAGGAATTTCACCCCTTATCATGCCCTGAAGAAAACCTTCACCGATGCGACCAGGATCTTCGGATGGATCCATGATTTAATTATCTATAACAAAAAGAGAGTTAAACAGGTTAGAAAAAACAATAACCCTAATACCTAAAACAAAAAAAAACAATAACCCTAATATTATTAGCGGTAAAACAATAATCTTAATAACTAAAACAAAAAAACCCTAATATAGAAAAACTATAAAAAAAACTGTAAAAAAACCCTAATAATCCTAATTATAATAATCCTAACTATAAAAAAATATAGAAAAAACTATAAAAAAACCCTAATAATCCTAATTATAATAATCCTAACAATAAAAAAACTATAACAAAAAACTCTAATAATCCTAATTATAATAATCCTAACTATAAAAAAACTATAGAAAAAAATATAACAAAAAACCCTAATAATCCTAATTATAATCCTATTTATAATAATCCTAACTATAAAAAACTATAGAAAAAACTATAACAAAATAATTATAATTAATCCTAACACTCTAGCTAATTATAATTAAAATAATTATAATTAATCCTAACTCTAGCTAGAAAAAAGTATAAAAAAATAATTATAATTAATCCTAACCCTAGATAACAATATAATCCTAATCCTAATAACAAAAACTATAATTCTAAATAACAAAAACTATAATCCTAACCCTAGCTAACTAATAATTAAAAAAAAAACCCTGCCTTATTCTCCCTCGAGCACTCGGCGACGCCCGTGGCGGCGTGTGGCCGACGCTGGCAGCTCGGGAGAAGGCTAGCGGCGAGGCAGGCAGAGGTAGACGGCAGACGCCGAGCACGACGGAGAGCACCTCCCTGCGTTCGTCTTATGCCTGGCGCGTGCTTCGTCTTCGTCGAGGAATGCCAAGTGCTGGGCAGCACCTCCTGGCGCGCAGAATATATTGGGACACACCCTTTAGTCCCGGGTTAAGCCGCCACCCGGGACTAAAGGGTCTTTAGTCCCGGGCCGTGGCTTAACCAGCGACTAAAGACCCCCCTTTAGTCGCGGGTTAAGCTACGATCCGGGACTAGTGTGTTTTTTCGGCCGCTTGGTTTTCACGCGCGCACGCACCCTCTAGTCCCGGGTCCAGCCACGACCCGTGACTAGTTTACTTTTTGTAAATTTCTTTTTTTAATTCAAATCAAATATAAAACTTTGGAAAATCATATCTTTTATTGTAAACATCCAAATAAAACAAATAATATGTCTATTATTATCAGAAAAATATAAAGAATCTTAATATAATATCCATGTATCTGTTTGCATCATTTATAAATTATTTCATTTGTAAATTTCTTTTTTAGTTCAAATAAAATATAAAACTTTGGAAAATCATATCTTTTATTGTAAAAATCCAAATAAAACAAATAATATGTCTATTATTATCATAAAAATATAAAGAATCTTAATATAATATCCATTTATCTGTTTGCATCATTTATAAATTATTTTATTTGTAAATTTCTTTTTTTAATTCAAATCAAATATAAAACTTTGGAAAATCATATCTTTTATTGTAAAAATCCAAATAAAACAAATAATATGTCTATTATTATCAGAAAAATATAAAGAATCTTAATATAATATCCATTTATCTGTTTACATCATTTATAAATTATTTCATTTGTAAATTTCTTTTTTTAATTCAAATCAAATATAAAGCTTTGGAAAATCATATCTTTTATTGTAAAAATCCAAATAAAACAAATAATATGTCTATTATTATCATAAAAATATAAAAAATCTTAATATAATAACCATTTAGTCCCGGTTGTAGTCACAAACCGAGACTAAATATATTTCCCGCCATTTTCCACCGCTTCCCGCCAAGTTTTCCCGCCCTTTCCTTTTTACGAGAGCTTTTAGCCCCGGTTGTAGTCACTAACCGGGACTAAAGATATTTCCCGCCATTTCCCAAATCTTCACGCCAAGTTTTCCCGCCTTTTCCCTCTATATCTAGGGCGATCGCGCCATGGCTATCCACACATCGACACCTTCCTCTCTTAGAACAATGGACAACGCCTACTGGGCCATTCTAACCCTCGAGAAGACCAAGGCGCTGTGCGCCTCCAACTACCCTTGTCCGCCGGGCTACCGGCCGCCCGCCGGCTGGATGCTGAGCGCTGGAGGGGTTCCTGTCCCTCCTGTCCCTCAAGGTTCCGCACACCAGACGGCCATCACGAACCACTTCTTCCACGAGCTCATGCCGGAGCAGCGGATGGATCCCCAGTGGGATCCCGACAACTACGACACCTGGAATGCCTTCTTCGCTAATAGGTGGGAAAGGGAGCTCGCCAGGTACGAGGGTGATGGCCCTCCCCCGGTGAACCACAACGAAGCCGGCCGTCGTCTGTGGTGGGTGAATCGTACTATCATCGGAGTGATGCGCTACATCGCCGGGGGAGACCATCCTCGCCTGCGGTGCCTACAAGTCCACCCGCCATAGAGCCACAAGAAGGCCCCACCCCCGCCCGGCGGTAGCGGCATCGTCTTCTAGGGGACCCCTCCCCCGCCCCTCGTGAATCCGAGGCCGGAATGGCCCCTGGTATATGCCATGGCTGGGCTGAGGATCCCCGGAGTGGCAGGTGACGATGACGATGATGATGACGATGACGAAGAAGACCCTGAAGCTACGTATTATAGGACTAGGCATGATTATGACTAAAGGGGGCGGCTTTAGTCCTGAGTGTTAGCTAGTCCCGGTTTGTCCTGATTTTTAATATTAATAAATGTCTCGAGTGTTACCTAAATATTAATATTAATAAAGGACTAGACATTTATTAATACTAATAAATGTCTTGGAGATGTCTCGAGTGTTACCTAAATAGGAAAAGGCCTATAAATAGAGCAGGCTGGATCGAGCAGCCTATAAATAGAGGGAAATGCCTATAAAGAGAGGGTTCATCTTTAGTCCCGGTTGGAGAAACCAACCGCGACTGAAGGGATTGCGGCAGACTGGGCCAGGCAGCACTAATAATAGGGGTGAGTGTCAACATTATGTCGTGCGGCTTGTACCTTGTCCCGGATGGTGTCACCAACCGAGACTAAAGATGAACATTTAGTCCCGATTGGAGACACCAACCAGGACAAAACATGAGTCAGCACTAATAATAGGGGTGAGTGTCGATATTATGTCGTGAGTGTCGACATTATGCCGAGCTGCTTGTACTATAAATAGGCATCCATGTGAGTCCAGTCCTCCGGCCAGTTTGAGGCATCTCCAAGATGGTTTTCGAGAGCGGGGACACCACTACAGCCAGTTTCAGGAGATGCCGCCGGAGCCCAGTTCTCCGGCATCTCCAAGAAACTGGTCATAGAGGAACTCCCTAATATGTGAAATTAGTTAGCTCCCAGGCGTATTGATCTAGTTAGAGAAGTTACAAGCTGCAAGATGGTTTTCGAGAGCAGGGACACCACTACGGCCAGGGGAAGTTGCCGGATCGATCCTCCGGCATCTCCAAGAAACTGGTCATAGAGGCACTCCCTAATATGTGACCTCACACGTTTGGAGATCAAATCTTAATGGTAAGTATGAATCGGGACTAAAGGCCCCCTTTAGTCCCGGTCCAGCCACAAAACGGGACTAACACACTCAAGATTGTTTGCAGACAACACTATAAAAATGGACACATGGAGCTTCTTCACTAAAATGTTACAATTATTACACATCATTTCTTCGCGTGTGTTCCTTTCTGATCCCGCCGTATCCATGGAGCATCTTCATTCATTAACATGATGCTTGGGTCATCCTTCACATGAAGGCGGAATTTCATGAAACTTATCACAATCTTCTGACATGTCCGTCTTGTCCTCCACTCCCACGATGTTTCTTTTTCCTGAAAGAACTATGTGGCGCTTTGGCTCATCGTCTGATGTATTCTTTTTCTTATTTTTTCTTTTTCTAGGTTTGGTAGACATGTCCTTCACATAGAAAACCTGAGCCACATCATTGGCTAGGACGAATGGTTCTTCTAAGTACCCAAGATTGTTGAGATCCAACGATGTCATTCCGTATTTCTTGTCTACCTCAACCCCTCCTCCTGTCAGCTTGACCCATTTGCACCAAAACAAGGGGACCTTAAAAGTAGGTCCATAGTCAAGTTCCCATATCTCCTCTATGTAACCATAATATGTGGTCTTTGACCGATTGTTGTCTATTGCATCAAAGCGGACACCACTGTTTTGGTTGGTGCTCTTTTTATCTTGGGCTATCGTGTAAAATGTATACCTATTTATCCCGTACCCTTGGAAAGTCGATATACTCGAAGATGGTGACCTAGACAACAAGTATAGCTGATCTCCAAGAGTGTTGTTTTTGATGAGATGTTGCAACCAACCGCCAAAACTCTTCATGTGTTCATCTCTAATCCAAGAGTCATTATTTCCAGGGTTGTTGGAGCGTAAGATTTTCTTGTGTTCCTCGATATATGGGGCTGCCAAGATAGAATTCTGTAGAACGGTGTAATGTGCTTCGGTGTAAGAATGTTCGTCCCTACGTATTATTGATTTCCTTCCTAGAGTACCCTTTACACTCAGTCTCCCCTCATACCGCGATTAAGGAAGACCAGTCGGCCTAAGGTCAGGAATGAAGTCAACACAAAATTCAATGACCTCCTCTATTCCATATCCCTTGGAGATGCTTCCTTCTGGCCTAGCACGGTTACGGACATATTTCTTTAAGATTCCCATGAACCTCTCAAAGGGAAACATATTGTGTAGAAATACAGGACCGAGAATGGAAATCTCTTCGACTAGGTGAACCAGCAGGTGCGTCATAATATTGAAGAAGGATGGTGGGAACACCAACTCAAAACTGACAAGACATTGGACCACATCATTCTGTAACCATGGTAGATCTTCATGATTGATTATCTTCTGAGAGATTGCATTTAAAAATGCACATAGCTTCACAATGGGTACTCAAACATTATCTGGTAGAAGCCCCCTCAATGCAATCGGAAGCATTTGTGTCATAATCACGTGGCAGTCATGAGACTTTAGGTTTAGGAACTTTTTTCTGCCATATTTATTATTCCCTTTATATTCGACGAGAAGCCAGACGGGACCTTAATACTGCTTAGGCATTCAAAAAATATTTCCTTCTCTTGTTTGGTAAGAGCATAGCAGGCATGACCTTGAAACCATTCTGGATGCAGTCCATCTGGGTCTTTCATACGTTCATGGTCCTTTCGTGCTTCCGGTGTATCTTTTGTCTTCCCATACACGCCCAAGAATCCTAGCAGGTTCACGCAAAGATTCTTCGTCACATGCATCACATCGATTGCAGAGCGGACCTCTAAGAATTTCCAATATGGTAGCTCCCAAAATATAGATTTCTTCTTCCACATGGGTGCGTGTCCTTCAGCGTCCTTCGGAACAGATTTTTTGCCAGGACCCTTTCCAGAGGTTACCATTTGATCCAAATCTTTGACCATATCAAATATATCAGCACCAGTACGCTCCTTAGGCTTCGTCTGGTGACATGCCAGACCGTTGAAATGCTTGCCTTTTTTTCTTAAGGGATGCTTGGCCAAAAGAAATCGACGATGTTCATTGTATACATTCTTCTTACAATGTTCCAAATATATACTTTCAGTCTCATCTAAATAGTGTATGCATGCATTGTATCTCTTGTTTGACTGTCCTGAAAGGTTACTAAGAGCAGGCCAATCATTGATTGTTATGAAAAGCAATGCTCGGAGGTTAAATTGTTCCTGCTTGTGCTCATCCCACACGCGTATCCCGGGTTCGTGCCACAACTGTAAAAGTTCTTCCACTAATGGCCTTAGGTACACATCAATATCGTTGCCGGGTTGCTTTGGACCTTGGATCAACACTGGCATCATAATAAACTTTCGCTTCATGCACAACCAAGGAGGAAGGTTATAGATGCATAGAGTCATGGGCCAGGTGCTGTGTGGCCTCGCTTCCCCAAAGGGATTCATGCCATCTGTACTTAGACCAAACCTTAAACTCCTTGCGTCATCTGCAAAGTCCGGATACTTTCTATCGATTTTTCTCCATTGCGACCCATCAGCGGGGTGTCTCAACATCACGTCTGACTTACGTTCCTCTTTATGCCATCGCAACAACTTGGCGTGCTCTTTGTTTCTGAATAAGCGTTTCAACCGTGGTATTATAGGAGCATACCACATCACCTTGGCAGGAACCCTCTTCCAGGGGGCTCGCCCTCAACGTCACCAGGGTCATCTTGTCTAATCTTATACCAAAGTGAAGTGCATACCGGGCATGCATCCAAATTCTCATACTCCTCACCGCGGTAGAGGATGCAGTCATTAGGGCATGCATGTATCTTCTGAACCTCTAAACCTAGAGGGCAGACAACCTTCTTTGCTTCGTACGTACTGGCGGGCAATACGTTATCTTTTGGAAGCATATTCTTCATCATTTTCAGCAACTTTTCAAATGAGGAGTCAGGTATAGCACACTCATCCTTCCATCGCAGCAATTCCAGTGTGCTGCCTAGCTTTTTCAGACCATTTTTGCAATTTGGGTACAACAACTTTTTGTGATCCTCTAACATGTGATTGGACTTCTTCCTATCCTTTTCAGTTTCATAATCTCTTCGTGCATTGGCAATGGTCCGACCAAGATCATCAGCGGGTTCATCATGTGTCTCTTCTTCATCCTCCCCTTCAGCATCCCCCATGAAAGTATCTCCGTACTCAGGGAAACCATGATAGTTGTCATTCTCCTCCTCTTCTTCATTGTCTTCCATTATAACCCCTCTCTCTCCGTGCTTGGTCCAACAATTATAACTGGGCATGAAGCCAGACTTCAACAGGTGGCTGTGAAGGGTTTTTGAGTCAGAGTAATCCTTCAGATTCCTACATCCATTACATGGACAGAATACAAAACCATTACGCTTGTTTGCATTAGCAACATGGATAAATTCATGCACGCCATTAATGAACTCGCCAGAGCGTCGGTCAGTACCGTACATCCATTTCCGGACCATCTGCATTATAGTAAAAGTATATCAAAAACCATTACACAACATGATAAAATTATTACAAGTTATATTGAGAGCTTCTAGAGCATTAATTTTGAATTTTGAAAAATTTACATGCACCAATTTGTGAATTGGATAAAACAATCAACATGATAAATGTGGAGTTTTTTATTATTGTTGTATCAGTGAAAACATCATTCCATTCTAAGCTCTAAAACTCTAAAATTACACATTTCAATTTTCAGTAACTATGTGCCTAATCAAAATTTGTTACACATATATATCAAAATCCTTCTAGCTACTTCTAGAGCATGCATGCATTGATCCATATCTCTATACTTCTAGAGCATTATAGAGCTAAAGTAGCAATAAGAGATGAAAGAATGAAGTTCTAACCTTTTAAAGCTTTGGATTTAGGTGTTGCAAACTAAATCTTGACAAATCTTGAGAAAAAATGGCATGAACTCTCTTGCTTCTTTGAGAAAAATGGCCACCATATGCTTTAGGGCAGCAGGACAGGAAGCAGAATATATAGTGGTGGACAACTAGTCCCGGGCCGTGATACGACCCGGGACTAATAGTCCACGAAAAGACCAGCTGGCCTGCTCCAGGTCATTAGGCCCGGTCCGTATAGTGACTACGGCCGTTTCTAGCCGTTAGAGGCCTCACGGCCCGGGACTAGTGCTCCCACTAGTCGCGGGCTGTGCCAGGCCGGGACTGCTGGCCTTGTTCACGTCGAACCGAAGATGGTTTTTCCAGTAGTGGTCAAAGTCCACGCCTCCTCCCGTGGCACCTCGTCCTCGTCTTCCTCGACCTTGGCCTCGACCCCGTCCTCCTCGACCTCGGCCTCGACCCCGTCCTCCTCGACTCGGCCTCGACAGAATAAGAATATTTATAATATCAATTGTATACAATATAAAGGTATGTTTTATAGCGAGTCTAACTATATTTATTACATATTTTAGATATTGATATTTTTTCTTATATTCGTAGTCAAAGTTTATGAAGTTTGACTTTGACTAAATCTAAAACGCAAAGTAATTTGAGACAGAAGAAGTATATTTCAAGAATAAAAAATGACTCATGTTCAGTTTAGTGTTGTACGAGTATTACCAGAGATAGTACTATCTTTTCGTTTCTACAACTTATTTTATGCAAGAGAAATAACACATTGGAGTGGAAAGAGGGATGCGTTTGGTGCATGCCACGTCCTTGCAGAGCATGGATGTGAGGAGAAACATATAGCTCATGGAAAATAGATTGGAGGAGTTGGGTGCATCGGTCGGCAGCTGATATATAGTGAGGGAAGCAAGGCATGACGCCGGTGGCGGAATATTACCGGTAAGAGTCACATCAATAATTACAATAGTATGGGAGTAGTTTTATTCCACCCCTCCGCACGTGCGTCGAAGACGATAAATCTTTCCATCCATCAATCATCATTATATATAATATTCAGTAAATGCTGATACATGGTAAATAGCAAATACTCTCTCCGTTTTAAAATATAAGATGTTTTAGCTTTGTGAAACAAATGTATCTAGATTACTTTTAGTATATAGGTTCACTCATGTTTGGAGTGAATCTACACACTAAAACAAGTCTAGATACATTCTCTTCATAAATCTAAAATATCTTATATTTTGAAACGGAGGAAGTACTAGATATCTCCGAGAAAATAACATAGCATATCAAGGTCCACTTGGGTAAAGAACCACGAGCGCCCAGGAGTGTGACCTTCACAATAGATCACGATTTACTTTTTAGTGTATATATCACAATTTAGTTATAGATACGATGCGGTTGCGGCTACAGAGGAACACTGATATACTGTCCCATCGTCCTTAAAACAGTGTGTACTTCAGTACAGTGATTCTCTAAACCGGCCTTAAACAGTGTGTCCTTAAATGACAAGAGCTAAAAATACGCCAATTTGAGAAAAAAAAAGGGAGTATATAGCATAAACTTTACTCGAATGTGAAATACTAGATCAGCTAATTAGTATAACCCGTACCTAGCTCGATTAGAATCTGGACATTAATTAAGATAAAAACGTACGGGGTATGTGTAGAACTGTAGCAAGATTGAAGTCAGAGAGCAAAGATGATCGCGGCCTGCTTCACATCAATAACTTGAACTAATGAACAATAATAATACAGATACGAACCGCTTGCAGTTCAAAACAAGACTGGTAATTAAACAACCGAACTCTCTATTGTGACATAAAATTATTATCGTAAAATCTAACGACAGTTCTGAACAATGTGTACGAGCACCCCCTACATATATGCCTATACGCCGAGACAGTCGAGGAAGTATGTGGCGACTGCGTCCTTGAGCCATGAGACGCCCCTCAGGTGACGAAGCTTGCACTGGTCATCCTTGCAGCGGCACACCGGGAGACCGACCAGCTGGCTCTTCACGACGGGCTTGTCAACGACGGCGATCTCGCAGCGCAGCACGAAGGAGTCGTCCCGGAGGTACTCGGGCGACTTCTCCAGCTCCTTCTCCCTGTTGGTCCCGTGAGCGAAATCCAGCACGCGGCGTTTCCCAGCAAACCGTACCGGTGCCGGTTCGGTGCCGCCGTGAGGCACGAGGCTGAACCCGACCTCGACGCGGACGTTCCCGTCGACGGCCAGCTTCCAGCCGTCGGCCATCTTCAGGGAGAAGCACATGGTGGTGCAGTCCTTCGCCTTGCCCCTGTTCGGGTAGTAGCGGATCGTCCAGGCGTGACCCGCCGCCATGAACTTGTGCGTGGAGATGTGCTCGCCGGGGGCGTAGAGCTTGGTCACGGAGTAGCCCTCCACCGTCACCTCGTGCGAGCCGTTGCTCGTCGTGGCCGTGATGGTCGACCGCGCGGAAGGCGGCGGAAACCGCGTGCTGCTCAGCGCCATGGCTGCTAGCTGCTGGTCGCCGATCTGAGGATCGAGGCGGAACGTGATTATTGGTGCGAGACCCTGGATGGATGGATCGATCGATGAGACGTTTCTGCTTGTTTGTTCTTCGTCCGTACGTGGGGCGTGTGCATCTTATACTACTCCTAGCTACGCCGTGCCCGTGGCCTAGTCGAACTGGTTCTTGTAACGAGATGCATCTTAATTTGTACGTAGTAGTATCATGGTCTATTTGTGCTGTCTAAACTCTAGAGTTGCTTATATGTGTTCGTCACGATCACGAGTATGGTAGGATGTTGGATTAGTTCTTCAGTATAATGATTCTCTGAACCGGCCTTAATTTCTTCCGTGGCATAACTTTTACGGGGGTAATTGACCAGCCCAATATTTTCGCTATCCAAACAGCCTTTTACATGACCAGCACAATAATATCGTCCATAATTATTTTCTTTTGCGTAAAAGGCCTACGCCATATTTTAACAAAAACCTGCTCTTACAAAAACACCATTTAAAAGAAACACAAACATACAAGTTCTTGAAAAGTTCAACACCATCTTCCCTCTGCATCTCTCGACTGCGCGCCGTGAGCAAAGATCGATGCCACCTCTATGCCTCCGACGTAGTAAAACTCGTGTTGGAGAAAGCTTAAAAAACCCGACGCTTGTAGAAGCAGCGTCCATGAAGTCGTTAGATGTAGAACAGAAGCGACCACCATCTTGAGAGGTCGTTGTCTCAGAAAAGCTAGTAGTTAAGGTCGGCCAAAAGATAATTCCAACTCTGTCTAGATAGAGATGAGGGACATAGAACTTGCAAGTTCTCCGATAGAGCCAGAACTTATTAAGCCTCGGACGAAGGCGGAAATTGAGGACACCTATATACGCCGTGACATCATCGGCAATATTGTCAATAACTAAATAAGGTGTATCCCGCACTGCAATTTAGCCTAACTTGGTGCTGGTGCCGATGATCAAGTCCTTGAAAAGTTCAACACCTGCATCGTTCTGCATCCCTCCACTGCGTGCCGTGAGCAAAGGTCGATGCCACCTCTAGGCCTCCGAGGTAGCAAAGCGTGTGTTAGAGAAAAAGCTTAAAAAACACGGCATTTGTAGCGGTCAAGAAATCGTTAGACATAGACCAGAAGCAACCATGATTTTGGGAGGTCGTCTTCTCAGAAAATATAGCGCCAATGTGGGCTAGGAGATAATCCCAACTCCGGCCAGACAGAGATGGAGGACACAAAACTTGCAAGTTTCCCTATTGAGCTTCATCAGACGGAGATGGAACTTGAGGACATCTATACGCCATAACATCACCGGCAATATTGTCAATAATTAATTAAGGTGTATCCCGCACTACAGTTTAGCCTAACTTGGTGGTCGTGGAGGATATCACACTGGTGTGAAGCTTGTTTCGGTTTTGGTGGTTCTCATATTCTGTTCTCCTCATTAGTATTTTCAGACAACTTGAGAACTCCTCTAGAGGAAGGGATCAAAATGTGTGACGGTTGCCTAGCTGCGGTGGCTGGTGACGAAGGACCCAAATGCTAGACTCATCTAGGGCAGTATGATAACTGGGACATCTTCTATATTTAAATAGGAGTCCCTCACTATCTATTTCTCTCAACATGCAAGCATGCCACATCATCAACATGTCACATCACCGTTCTGTTACTTTTTCGTTTATTTTCTTTTCAAGTTCCGTCCTCTTTTTGTTAGCGTACAAACCGGCACGCCATTCCTGTCTTTTTTTCTGACCAGATTACAAAATCATGCAGCCCAT
This sequence comes from Avena insularis, assembly GCA_023614405.1. NCBI lineage: Eukaryota > Viridiplantae > Streptophyta > Magnoliopsida > Poales > Poaceae > Avena > Avena insularis. Next base: position 39,218,230 of record CM042691.1, on the reverse strand, counting down.
CATCAGGCCATACTTAATGAAAGGAACCGATCCATTGCAATATAACTCATCTTCTCCACCGAGCAGTCATTAACATTAACGCTTCCTCCTCCAGATTAATCTCCACCCAATAAAACAGTGCTCTCTCTTCCTCTGCCCTCAATTCCTGCAAGGAAACAGATGCAGGCATACTAGAATGTACGCGATTTTTCCGGTTATAAAAAGCCATGACTTGCCCTATCATGCCCATGGGGAGGCCGATCGAACTGACCCTCGGGGCTATGCCCTTAGTATGCTCAAATTCGACAGTTTACATCTCTTCCGCATCCATGAATTTGTCCTACAAGGCTCTTGCTACTGATTTCTCATTCAGTCAGCAACAACCGCACCACTAGCCTAGCTTTCTTCTCTCGTGCGCCCGCTGGATTTTGACGGTCAGGGCCTCTCTAACAAGTAAGGGTTCATGGAATTTTGCCTTCCTTTCTCAATCTCTTTCGCAGTCTCTTGCCTTTTCTCTAAATTTCTACTAAAATTTTCCCCTAATTAGATCGGCAATATGTATACGTGTCTGTATCTGAGTGATCCCTCTATAGTTCCATTAGTAGATCTTTTCATCACTATTTTTCAGCATAAATCTATCAGACATCCCCACAGTTAATTTTGAAGTTAGATATTTTTTTGTTGCTGAAAAACTATATGAGTCTGAGATAGTATTATGCCTTGCTATTCAGATATTTATTACCATGCCGAGTCTCATATGGCCTGATTTGATGATACTAAGTACCGTGCCAATTGGATTTGGAATGAAAACAAAAAACCAGGCTAAGAAACTATATATGCCAAAAAGTAGCACTGCCATCTATGTAGTTGTGTATCAAAGCTCAGCAAATACTGAAGAGTTACCAACTTGCATCGATGTTGAAAGCTCCAAAAAGAAATCAAAAGACTGAATCCTCTTTGACCACCAGAAAAAGCTCATATTGGAAGCATCTTCAATATTTCTGGACTCTGGTACAGCTCGCGTAGAACGGAATAACACCTTCAGGATAATAGAATCGCATCCTCTCTAGCCCAATTTAATGTAATCTATCTGTTCCACTGGTCGTTTCATCTTACTGAGCCTACTAAGTTTTTCATGTCTGTCAGTGTTTCTCTCTGTACATTTTCAATAGTTGCATGCATAAATAAATGCATTCACAGATGACAAGATTTACAATTTCTTATTCTGTTTTTTGTTAGAAAGATGTCTGTGAGATGCTCGATACAATGGCTGGATCAGTTTACCAAGGAACTTTCAAAGGGGTTTCGTTTTGATGCTTACAACAACTTTATAGTATCATGCTGCACCGTATGGGTACTACTGCCTACCACATTGGTGTGGTCGTGTTGTTTTTGTTCTTTGTTATAAAATTACCAGGTGGTAAATCTACGATACACACTACCAGGTCTTATCCCCATTATTTTACCCTTCCAAATCTATAATTGTAGTACTCCCTCCGACCCATTTTAGTTGACTTGGATTTGTTAGAATTTGGATGAACCTATATACTAAATAGTATCTACATTCATCCAAATCTAGATAAATTTGAGTCAACTAATATGGGTCGGAGGGAGTAATTTTTTAATTACCTGTACTAATGTCATCTCTCTTTGAATCAGTATTCCTATGTCACATGCCATGCTCAAACTGTTTGTGGAACACCAAAGTGTACCAAACATTATATTTTTCTTTTTGTATCTAGTCTTTTAGGCCCGTAAAATCTTTGTATTATTTCGACAATTTTTTCTTGGTCAAGTCACTACAGGAGAAGCTGAATACGCCGACGGCCAGGTCCCGTCGGCATAGTCCCTAAATGCCGTCAGTGTAGGCTGGCCCGACGGCTACCGTCGGCGTATGGCCGTCGGCGTACAGTCCCGTAGGTGTAGCCTCTCCTCCCGTCGGCGTAGAAAAGCGTCGGCGTATATAGCTACGCCGACGGCAAAGCCGTCGGCGTAGACCATATGGGGCCCACCTAGATGACTAATGGCCGTTTGGCTACGCCGACGGCTTTACCGTCGGCCAAGATTTTTCGAAATTTTGTTTCCAACTTTTTTTCCAATTTTTTTTTCAATTTGTTTTTCATTTTTTTTATATTTTTGAATTGTTTAACTTGTTAATCTCACATGAACATTTTTAATTCTAAGTATACTTAGTCTTAAGTCAAATTGCATAATTAATCAAACTTCCCAACCAGTCACCTATCCTAATACTACTCCAGCCCGAGCACGCTTAACTTCTTCGTTCCTTTCACATGAGCTTCGGACAAAAACTCTAGAACTTGTTGTGAATATTATCATATCAAACCTATTAACCATTACACTATAATGTTAGACATATTTATCTTTTTACGTTCCATATAATTATTTGAGTAAACAACAATGAATAAGTAATAATAATCTTGAATTCAAATAAAAATAAAATAAATTTTATTTATTTTGCTTTTTTCATTTAAATTTGAATAATTCATATCTATAAATCCGTAAATCACAATTCGACAAGTAATATATCCAAATCGATTAGAAAAATGAGAGGAATCTAAATATGACATCCCTATCATCTATTTAATTATATATCGTAACTTTTAAATATTAGACCAACTGAAACTATGTCAAGATTCATGAAACACCCCGTTTTTGGCACTCGAAAAATAAAAAATGGCTTTTTAGTGCGACGAAAAGGAAAACTTCCTCCTGCAACATTGTTTGCCATCCCATGATATACACGAGTGCACAATATGGGTACATTATCGCAAACTATATCGTGATTCTAGCAATAACATTGGTCATTTGACCTGAAATCCAGAAAACCTCGATTGAGATAGGTCATTTTATGAAGGTTTTTTTGAGATACGATCAATATACCAAGTTTTGTATTTTTCCATGCAACTATGTCACATAATATGACACCACGCGAAGGTTTTGCATTGATTCGATCGTTTTTGAATTTTTTATGCTCGTTTCAAATTATCGTCAAACTTTCTAAATCGAGGGGCATGAAGATTCTTAGCTCGGGGCTGAGCCTCACTAAACTTGCATTAGATCTCTGATAAAATAGCATACTGTGAACCTAAAAATGATTTTTTCAAAAAATCATAAGCATCATATCATGTACCCGTAGTTCAAATCTAACTCATTTCCTACTGATTCGGCAGGAATTTGTCTTTTTCACGAGGGATGAACGGAAAGGTTTGAGATATCCCGGTTGGGAAATTGTCCATTCAATATGGTCTAGTATTTTTGAAAAATATGGTATTATCATTTTGACACTTTTATTTGATGGTTGTTTCAGAAAACGCCCCTTTTTTGCACTCGGAAAATAAAAATTGCCTTTTTGGTGCGACAAAAAGGAAAACATCCTCCTGCAACATTGTTCACCATCCCATGATACTCATGCCTGCATAATATGTGCACATTATTGCAAACTATACCGTGATTCTAGCAATAACATTGGTCATTTGACCTGAAATCCATAAAACCTCGATTGAGATAGGTCATTTTGTGAAGGTTTTTTTGAGACACAATCAATATACCAGGTTTGGTATTTTTCTATGCAACTGTGTCACATAATATGACACCACGCGAATGTTTTGTATTGTTTCGATCGTTTTTGAATTTTTTATGCCCGTTTCAAACTATCGTCAAACTTTGTAAATCGAGGGGCATGAAGATTCTTAGCTCGGGGCTGAGCCTCACTGAACTTGCATTATATATCTAATGAAATAGCATATTATGAACCTAAAAATGATTTTTGCAAAAAATTATGAGCATCATATCATGTACCTGTAGTTCAAATCTAACTCATTTCCTACCGATTCAGCAGGATTTTGTCTTTTTTACGAGGGGTGGACGAAAAGGTTTGAGATATCCAGGTTAGGAAATTGTGCATTCAATATGGTCTAATATTTTTAAAAAATATGGTATTATTATTTTGAAACTTTCATTTGGTGATTGCTTCACAAAACACCCAGTTTTTTGCACTCAAAAAATAAAAAATATGTTATACGAAAGTATTTATACATTATATATATTTTTGTAAACAAATATGTAATATTTGAGTTTATACAGATAGATCTTATTTTTCTGCAAATTTTGATATATTATATGTATTTTTCTAAATTTAAATGATTTAGTTATGATTTTTCTAAGATTAATAGGACAAAAAAGAAAAATGGCTGCCGTCGGCGTAGACTTGACGTCGTCGCTCTGCCGTTAGCCTAGTATGTTACGCCGACGGCCCCGTTTACGCCGACGGCTGCCGTTGGCCTATCTATCCTACGCCGACGGTAAAACTGGGCCGACGGCCCATCAAACTACGTCGACGGCCCCGACATATTGTCGTCGGCCTATAAAAGGACCGTCGACCTATATTGTTATTCCCGTAGTGAGTACCACCTTCATGATCTAGGTTTGATTTTCTCTTTATCAAGTAAAGTTATCATGCGTACCCTGCCTTTGTTTTACATGCCAACAAGTCAATAATAAAATGGAAAAATAATGGGAAACATTGGTTAATAGTGAAGTTTAATGAAACACCACTTAAATCAATGATATAGTACAATTGTTCTGTTAATTTGACAATATTTCTACTGAGTTTCGGAAGACATATTGCCGTTTGAATAACTTGAGTTGCAAATGATCATTGATGCAATTTACCTTCGTACATTTTACAATTGTTGTGAGAGCTCGGTGGGGAAAAATAGTTTTTCTTATCACTTAGTTCTTTCTTCATAAAAAATATCTCATATTTCTTAAGCTGTTTTTAACACACAAAGATCCCACAGCAACACACGGGATATCATCTAGTTATTTATAAAATTAAGCTTGGTCTCATGCAGCTTATTTTAGGCTACTTGCGACGCTAGCTGCTGCTGCTGCTTGTGGGCCTCTGCTGGTATATGTGCCGCTGTGTGAGGGCTGGGGACGTGTGATGCGCCTGGCCTCTCCATGTTGTCTCGGTAGTTTGGAAAAGAGAAGAAAAAACACACCTCTGGAATCCAGCCACATTGCTGCTAGGGTTTCCGGCCGGCGGCCGCCGCACAGCCCAAGGACCGTCGCTGCTCCATCATCTTCCTATTTCCCCTCTATTCACCCACTTCTCCCTTCCGGCGGAGCCGCGGAGCCAACTCTAGGAACCAGCCTCCTCGCGTCTGCATCCCTGACGCCAAGGACACCGTGCTCCACCCCTACCACCGCCGCACTCCATCACCATCGCCACCACTACGCTTCATCACTGTTGCTTTCGCGCCCCATCCCTGCCGCCGCTGCGCTCCATCACCCGCCACTGCGGCCGTGCTCCATCCTTGTCGAGGCCTTGCATAGCTGCTAGGTTCCTCCGAGGGAAGGGGGAGAATACTGTGGCGCGGGCTTAGTACTAGAAAACACCGAAGAACAATGCAAAAAGTGAGTGGAGCAGGTTTTGAAGATATGTCATGTTGGAGCCGAAGGAGGTCTTGAGGACGTCCATGCCAAAAAAATTGGTGCCATAAATCTACGATGTACAAGAGTTTGGGGTGACAATACTACATGGACCAACCCTCCGTTAACTGTAAAGATTTGATGTTTATTGCACTACTTCTCTTTGCATGTTCTTTCAAAAAAGTACCGACATTTTAATTGGTTCCTATTACACATGTAGAAATATATGTGTTCAAATTAACCTATTCTCTTAAAAAAATTGTACAAGTATTCAAAATATACAAGTGTTTATTGAGGCAGGGTTCCGGAGGCACCTCCTCCATCAAATCTTTACAGAATTAAAGTATTACACTCCTAGACACTTCCTCCATGAAAGTATGTACACCTCATCATAATATGCATCCAACAATCATAAGAAGCATCATAACTTCATATCACATATTCATACTTACAGTTGTATGCTTGATCATTAGGAAAATTGGATCACAAGTTTCTCCTTAACTCTATGGTGTTCATCCTACCACCACCAGTTCACCATCACATGAGGGGTTACCATACCACCTCATCAAAATATACAATTCATCAGAAGTTTTAGGATCCAGATACAACAAACTGAAATGACATAAATTATAAATAACTCATCACATATTTTCTTGATCCTCTTCAATTTATCCCTGTTAGCCTAACTAGGTGGTATACTTACAGTTGTATGCTTGATCATTAGAAAAATTGGATCACAAGTTTCTCCTTAATTCTATGGTGTTCATCATACCACCACCAGTTCACTATCACATGAGGGGTTAACATATACCACCTCATCAAAATATAAAATTCATCGGAAGTTTTAGAATCTAGATACAACAAACTGAAATGGCATAAATTATAAATAACTCATCACATATTTTCTTGATCCTCTTAAATTTATCCTTGTTAGCCTGACTAGGTTTGAGAATATCAAAGAGCATGTACTCAAGTTTCTTATTTTCCTCCTTCATAGCCCCCTTTCATCATCCATTTCTTCCGCCTGACATTCATTTATCTCTTCTTGAGATATCTGCACATGCTTCAGCATATCCATTTCATTCTTCAACACTTCTGTCTTCTGCAAATTCATATTCTTCTCCATCTCCACCAAATCCTTTTCAAATTAACGCTCGCATAGTTCTCCTTATTAATCCTCGCCAAATTCTCCTCTGCATCTGTTTTCTCAGCTTCATCCATGAATTTCTTCACATCAACTAAGATATTTGAGTACTTCTTCTCAATCTTGTTCTTCTTGTTTGCAAACTATTTCACCAACTTTGCATTCTCATTCTTCTTATCCATTCTTGCACTATTAATATCATGATACATCCTCTAGAGTCTTCCTAATGCATTTGTTTAGCTATTTTGGGCCCTTGTTGATCTAACCAACCACAAACCCGTAATTTGTGACTTGTTAAAAATACAACATCATATTGTTGTTAAAAATCACTAATAATAACAATAACTATGTTAAACAAACCAAAATTAAGTCTAACCATGGATGAGGTAATAAGTGACAAATCACAAGCATATAATTACATTTTGCACTGGACATAGGTAGAATTTGTAACTAGAGTTTCTTCCTTCAAATGCAACAAACTTGATAGGATCAAGCTTGTGGACACAACACACCTTGGGAAAATCCACAGATATGTCACAGAATGTAGGGTCTTTGATCCGGTATGGAGCATAATCAATGTTTGTGATGTCCTAAGACAAGAAATTTTGAAGAAATCGAGTTGAGTGGAGGCCACAATAGAAAAACCCAAATCAAAAGCAACCCTAACTCTAGAAAGGAATTTGGGAAATTAGAACTTACCCTTAGAAACGAAGGGCTCGAGATCTCGCCGTCATTCCAGCTCGACATGGCGATTCTGGCGGCTACATGGATGATTCAAGGAGGAGGATGCAACAGTATTGACGTGGACGCTACCGCTGATGGCTAGGTATAAGGGAGTTGATTGCTGCGGAGCGACCGAGGAAGAGAGCTCGATGGGGTGTGGCCGTTTGGGGGGTGGGGGGGTGGTCAATGGGGAGGGTAGAAATTAATGTGGGTTTTAGCAGGAGGTGACCAAATATCTCCTACCCCCTTTCTCTCTAGGATAGAAGCTCTTGCCAGCTCCATGGTTGGACATGCTCACACAGCGAGTGGTGCTTTTTTGCATCAGGTGAGCGCATGAAAGGGGGACTCCCTATAAACACCCAACGAGCTTTTTTTTACCGGAAGACAACCAATTACCACTACAAGAATCTGGACGGTTCATAATGTTTTTTATGACGCTCCGTAAAAATATCCTGGGTGCCTGACGTTCTTGGTCGTTCCGTCACAATGCGCTCGAAGGCCCTCCAACCCGGTTTTTTATGACGGTTCTTGGTTCGTCGTGGCAGATTTCGTCATAGATTTTGTCTCGGGCCCTGAAGCCCAGTTTTCCATTTCGTCTCCGGCTTAATTCGTCATGGATTCCGTCGTGGCCCATGGTCGACTTTTTTCCATCGACCGCATCATCTGTGCGTCAAACCCACATGTCAGATCGGTATGCACGATAGTCTCTCACGGTATTGCTGAGTTTAACGGTGCTTCCTAACGTTTTTGGCTGACCCCGACTGTTAGTACGGTTGGTAGAAATTAAGTCACAGAAAAATTGTATGTGCGTGAAGACGGAATCGAACCGACGACCGTGGTTTGGGACCATGCACATGTATTCGCTGCAGTTTTCCATTTGTTTGTTGCATATAAACTACTTCAGTCTAGATATTACAAACCAACTCTTAGTCACAAGAATTGAAAAAATTGAAAATAGAAAAATCAACACAATATATATTAAAAATAGACAATCAACACAATATGTACATTTCACACAACCATAAAAGAGAATACAACAGAGTACATTTTTAGATCATATTTTAAGAGTGCATAGAAAAGCAACAATATTCACACAATCAACCAAATATAGACATAACATATAGAGATAATATTATTTAGCATGTACAACATCAGGTTGACATCAAGTTCCTCACCAATACAAGTTCATTGACAACATATTACTTTAATGGTGCATCTAACACCATCATAAACAAAATACTTTTTAGCCTCACTACAAAATATTAACACAACTGAAGCCTGGTAGCCCCTCATTTAAAAAGCTAAATAGGAACACATTCCCCTTCCTGATGTGTCCCACGCGGACTGGATAACAGCACAACCACAAAAAGATCTTATGATCAGCCAATTTTGACAGACAGAATAACAACATAATGTTTTGGCTAATTGATCAGTTCAACATAGGCATGCACACACGATCACCAGTTAAACACAAGCATGCACGATGGCATGCACACAACCATCAGTTCAAGCATTCAATACAAAGCATGCAGACATAATCATCATTTCAACAGAAGCATGCACACAACCATCAGTTCAGACATGCAACACAAAGCATACACACACAATCATCAGTTCACCATAGGGTGGAACTACTTTTCATCAGTATCATCTTATACTTCATCTTTCTTGTCACTGCAGTACTCCTCAATTGTGTCGTCTACTTCATGCTCACTATCAACTTTCTCCTCTTCAACTGCTTTCCTTTTACCTCTGATACGCTTGAATGCTGATACATCTATGATGCGACCTTATTTGATAGAGGGTCGACGCTTCCTGAAAGGCAGAGCCTCGGATAAAGTCTTATCGTCAAAGCCTACAAACTCTTGGTATGCTACATCAGTATGCACCATCTCCCCCTCCTCTACTTCAGCAACATCAAACTTATGTATCTAAACTAATTTTTGAATCACCCGCCAGTTTTTGCCCTTGGATGTGTCTGGCACATAAAACACTTTTATAGCCTGGGTTGCCAAGATGTAACTGTCATCTTTGTACCAAAAATTGGTCATGTCGACACTCTAGAAGAGCTTATCATACACCATATATTCGTATCCTTGAGCACCTCAAGTTGATACCAATCGTTGTGGAATAACACAACTGATCGTTGGTGTTTCAAATCAGAGTTAAAATACGGAACCTTGATATCCTTGAGGCCACTATAAAAATGGATATCCTTCTCCAACTGATAACCTTCAGTCATTACTCCACTGTTTTGTGTTTTCTTTCCCTTCTCACAGTCAGCGGTGAGGAACTGAACACCATCCACAATACAAGCTGAATACGTTCTTACTCGGTGACATGGATATACCCTACAGGTGCCTCTCATTGGTATACCCGGTCCAGCCAAGAGAAGGCCCACATGAAGACTTGCTGCCCAAGGAAACTCTGGGTGGCCCAAGCCCAGTATAAGTTCGACTCCTTGGAGAACACAACCAAGCTAGAATATTCAAGGGTGAAACCCTAACTTCTAACCCACTCGGCCTACCCTAGGACCTAGCCTACGTATATAAATGCCAGGAGGGCACGGCGAGGAGGACCTAGACAACTCATACACACACCTCACGCCAGATCGCATCTGCGCACCCCTGTAACATTCGGTTCCGCCGTAATCAAGAACAGACAAGCAGGAGTAGGGTTTTCCTTCGGGGGCCTGAACCTGGGGAAACCTCGTGTCCCCTTGCTGCGTGTCTGTTAACCGTCTCGCGATCACCAGCATCCCCATCTTCTCCAAAACCCAAGTACATAGTAATGGGCATTGACGAGTCGAACCCTCGTCAATTGGTGTCGTCTGTGGGAATTGGGGACGCTAATCGTGAGGTCATGACGGTTTCATCCACCGCTATCTATGATTCCTTGGCGACAGAGAATCACCTTCTCTTCAGAGCTTTCGACTTCACCGCCCACTTGCCGGCCACCCGCAAAGATTTCGAGTCCGTAGGCGACAGAGTCGAGATGCTGTTCGGGGGCTTTCCAGGTGGGCAAAACCGGTACCCTACGCCTTCCAGAGTGGGTGCCACTGATGACCCACAAGTATAGGGGGTGTATCGTAGTACTTTCAATAAATAGGAGTGTCGATCGCAACGAGGAGCAGAAGGTGTTGACTAATGGTATGGAGCAGGAAATCTCTATAAATACTTAGCAAACGGATTTTTAGGGGTTTTATGATAAAGCAACAAAACAAAGTGCAAGTAATAAAGACGACGAACAACTGCAGCAAGTGGCCCAATCCTTTCTTAGCAAAGGACAAGCCGGTGGAAATACTTATAAGGACCAAACGTTTTCGTGGACACATGGGAATTCCGTCAAGTTCTTTCGCTTCAAATAGCTAAGTACTCTTCTTTGGTGTTGTAAGTGTTGTGTGGGTGAACCTGTGCTAATGTACCGACCTTACTTGGACTAATACATACTTGTGATTAAACCCCCTGTAAGCATCCGCAACTACAGGAAAATAATTAAGATATAAACCTAACCACAGTCTTAAACTCTGAGATCCTACGCTCCCTTGTGCAAAGGTGTCCTAACGGGGGTTCAGGTTTCTGCACTCCGGCAACCCCACAATTAGTAGCCAAATACACAATTCATTCCCCTAGGCCCATAAATGGTGAAGTATCATGTAGTCGACGTTCACATGACACCACTAGAAGAATTGCACCATAACTTAAATACTAAACCATTGAATAATAACTCAACACAAATCCACTACTAACAACATGACTTCTCCCATGTCCTCAAGAACTAGACGAACTACTCACAAGACATCATATGGATCAAGATCAAATATGATATGGTGATGAATAACAATCTGAACATAAACAATAATCCAATGGTTCCACTCACAAGCATCAACTACAATAGTAATTAACACCGGGAAAGTTTCCCCTATGAACTAAGCAAGTATCCAACACGATTGTTACAACGGTATGGAGTGGTGATGATGGTGCTGGTGGAGATGATGGCGTGGATGATGATGATCCTGATGAAGCCTAGCTTGATGATGGTGTTGATGGCGACGATCTCCCCTCTCCGGGAAGGAATTTCCCTAGCACAAATCTGTCTGCCGGAGAGATCTTTCTCTCTCTGTGTTTTCCGCCCCGCAGAGGCGGCGGAAATCTTTTTGTGGTCGCTCCCCTAGTGTTAGTGTTTAGTGAGGAATATATAGGCGAGAGGGCGGAGTCGGGAGCCGGCTAGGTGGGCCACACCTGCCCTAGGCACGGCCTAGGGGGGACCCGCACCTAGGGGTTGTGGGCCCCCTGTGGCCCAGCTACGCCTCCCCTTCTGGCTTCCTTCGTATTCTGGGAAAATATAATTTTCCAATATTTTCTGGTATTTTTCTGATCTTCGCGAAACTGCATCAAAACACCTCTTTTTCCATCAGAATCTAGACTCCGGCAGTCCATCCTCCAAGAATCATCCAACATGCAAAAATATTGGAAAAGACATAAGTAATCCGTCATAATAAGACATATAGCAATGAATAGAGGCAAATTATGATATAAAATGGTGATGCAAATTGGACGTATCAACTCCCCCAAGCTTAGACCTTCGCTTGTCCCCAAGCGAAAACTGATCTAAGTAAACATGTCCACAACTTTATGGAGTGAAGTCTTGATAAAAGAATACGGACAAGAGGCATCACACTTACCATTACACAACTCATAGAAGAAAGCAACTCACCATTATATAACTTAGCTTGCAACAAGTACATGAGTCACAATAGAGATGCATACAGATAAATCATAATTAGAATTGGCAAACTTTGTTCTTAGTTAGATAACAGCTAGCAAACAGTTTCACAAAAAGCTTTTTGTAGGAGTTTTATAATAGGAGCACTCTTTGCTCAAAAAGGTTTTTCAACGAAGGATTTCATAGTAATACTCAATAGATAAGAGTCTTGTGCAAACAAGGAAGATAAAGAACATGATTGAATAAATCACCATATGAATGCTTGCAACACAACAACTCAAATGCTTGCTGGAGATAGAGAGGAAGTAGGTTTACTGACTCAACTTAGAAAATAGGAGAAAGGTCCCTTCATAGAGGGAAGCAGGGATTTCAAGTCATAAAGAGCTTCCAAAAGATAATGGTACTTCCTAGCTTTGAGCCCTCATTGCCCCTATCATAGGCATCTTGAGATGATTAAGGTTAAAGTGCACAAGGATGGAGTATATGCTTGAAGAAATATAAGTTGGCAATCTCATGTCCCTTGAGTACGAGGGCCGCTCCTCATGCTACTCAACTTTGGTCACCGGTAAGTTCTTGTCATTGTAAGTACATGTGTATCATAAAGAACCTCCAACGGGGTACCCCTTGCACATGGTACATGAGCTATCCCATAACCAAAATGACAAGGCAAGCAGGCAATGGGCATCTCAGTGATATTTTTATTTACTATGTGCATAGCTTTTTATTGAGGATGCTTCACAGAATGATCACTATGGTGATGCTTCAAGTTTCCACCATGATTAGGCATGGCTTAGGCTAGCGGCCCAGGTGTTTATCTAACACACATACATCGCTCCATGGACTCACAAGCTCCCTCTTTATTTCACACCGTCAACATCTGCAAACAAAAGAGCATGATATCAAGTGTGTACAACATACATGTGCAATGTTGAAAGCGTTCCCCGTGACAGCACGGTTCTGCTAATTCCCCGTGACACAATGGTTCAAGTCTATTATGGGCCAAGAAAATAAGGTGTGCCATCAAGTTCGTGAGAGCTTTACTAACTAGTTTTCTCATAACAAAATACTTTTTAATTTGAAAGATAGATGAAGCTTGAGAATTTGCTTGGAATAGCAAATGCTAATAGGTAGATATGGTGGACACAAATGGCATAGGTTTTGGTTCAAAGGGGTTGGAAACATGAGAAGTATGTCTTCTCAAAACAGGTTTTTTGGCTAGCAAGGATGGGTAGCAAGCAAAAGAGTTGAAAGAAACAAGCAAACCTACAAGTGATAAAGCCAAACATGCAATCTTCCTTGAAGACACAAAAGACCTTAAATAAAGAATACTAAGCTTATGAGCCAACAAAAAAGAAAATAAATGATACAAAATAGCTGTAAGTTTTTTCTCATTTTCTTTCAAACCTCAAAAAGTGTTGCTACCGACCAGAACTTGGTTTGCCAAAACCAATTTTGATTTACTTGTTGCTCCCAAAGTGATGCCAATACTGATCAAAAAGATCCATCATATAATAGAGATTGCAAACTAAAATAAGAAGCGCAAAAAGTAAAAGATGAAACTTCTCATTAATATTCCATAAAGGCACTCACACCAAGGGATACATAGGTAATCAACTAAAAGATAGATACTTCCACATGCAAACCAACCTATAAGATAACCTCTCTACCAAATATATGAATCTACTAAAAAGTAAAAGATAAAAGATAATGATGTGATATCGCGGCACTCCCCCAAGCTTGGAACAAGCCAAGGGGATGCCAAATCTGATGACGAATTAATACTTTGATGGTGATGGTGTTCTCTTGATAAGATCTTCAATGAGTTTCTTCAAATCCTCAATCTCAAAGGTCAAAGTACGAATCAACTCTGAATTCTGCTCAATGCGGTTCATGATCATGTCGGGCTAAGAATTCCAGTCCTTGTTGTTCTTTTCCCACTCTTCCTTCTTAGTATGCTCCTTCCCTACTTGGTTAGAACGAGGCATATCCCACATCGAGGGCAAGTTCCCTTTGGGCACATGTTGATATTGACGCTCATGTGTAAGAGTATGGAAGGGTCTCTTGGTGCATGGAGGAGATGACCGTGGATTCTAGATAAGACGCGGAGGTTTCCCTCCTATAGACATCCGTGCTGTCATCCTAAGCTTGGTAGGTTTTGCCACCACTCCAATGCCTGCGACGGTAGTGTGGGTGTCCGGTTGCTTGTCCTCCTCCATGTCTTCTTCATCCCCTACAAAAATCTCCTCCTCCTTGGAATTTTGAGGATCATCTTCCTCGGGCTTCTTGCTTTTGTCCTTGGCGGAGACCATGGTGCTCTAAACTTGAGAAGTTTTCCTGACAGAAACAGATCAAAACGAAAACACGACGAGAACACGATACAAGAACCTTGGGTGATCCGGGGGTTATATATTACGAGGTTTCAAAGCATAAGGAATGTTCTGATACGAAAATGAGGCGGAGACGGAGCTCGGGGTGGTCTCACCCCCTCCAGGCGCGGCCAGCTGGGGCCCGTGCTTGGGGTGGGTTTGGCCACCCCGGCCTCCGGTTCCTCCTCTATTCCGTCTCGTAACTTCCCTTATGTATTAAAAACAACAAAAATATAAAAAGATTGAAGTTTCACGAACCTTCTGTTTTAACCAGTTTTACCTATTCAAAGACGAACTCTGCAGATTCCTTTTCTCCTTCTCCTGGAATTTCCTTTCCTACAAGGTCTCACACAAACCTAAATGGCAACATTAGTGTAAGCAAAAAGAATAAACCATTAGGTGCACACTTCAACTGAAATCCATCAAAACAAAGGCTTCCGTAACATGCAAATGCAAATGAAAACAGAAATTTGTCAAAATAGACCAGCAGGTAAAGATTGATTTTTTCAAAAACCTTCTGTTGCTCAAATCAAAAAGTGCAGAACTAATAAAAGTTGGGTAACAACCTGGAGAACAAGCTTAGAAAAATACAGCTCCATCCGACGTACTGAGATCCCTCAAGAGTTTTTTCAATGCAACACAAAAATCTGTCCCAGGACAACCATTTTTCACAACTCCTCTACTTCACAAAAGTAGTTGAACTTGACACAAAACCAAAACAAAAAGGATAAGGAGCGGTTATTACTGAGGTAATAACTTCCAACACTCAACCCAACTCTTGGGTTATCTCCCAACAAGTAATTTTCTTTAATGCCTTTAAGTTAGGCTTGAAACTTTCAAAGATGCTCACATAGGAGATATATATCTTGAGTGAAAAAGAGCATCAAGAAGAAAATAAAAAATACATTTGAGTCTAACCCACTTCCTATGCATGGGGGTATCATGAGAAAACAAATTGTTGAAACAAAAAGCCACTAGCATAGGAAGACAAAACAAATGCAACTTCAAAGCTTTCAACATAAAATGGGGACACTTAATATTATTGAGAAGCATAAAACCATGTTTCCGTCTCTCATAATAACTTTTAGTAGCACTTTGAATAAAGTTGACAATATAACTATCACTGGCAACAACTTTATCATCAGAATGAACATACTTACAGTCAGCAAAAAGAGGTCCAAGGTCATAAACTGGATCAATAGAAGCAAGTTGTTCCATCCTGAAATCTTCGTTAGGCAAACTATTTCCACAAGGATCTTTAGCAAATTTGGAAAACTTAAACTCATAAGAATCTCCATCAAACTTAGTTAAAACTTTTTCCTTTTTACAATCTATAATAGCTCCACAAGTGTTCAAGAAAGGTCTACCAAAAATGACAGGAAAAGTTTTACTAGCTGCTGAATTAAGTACTAGAAAATCAGCTGGATACTTAATCTTACCACAGAGAACCTCCACATCTCTTACAATACCAATGGGGTAAATGGTTTCCTTATTAGCAAGGTGAATAACCACATCAATGTCCTCAAGCTCACAAGGACCAATTTCATGCATAATTTCCCTATAAAGCTCATAAGGAATAGCACTAGCACTAGCACCAATATCACATAAACCATAGTAGCAATGATCACCAATTTTAACAGAAAGCACATGAACACTAGCTTTCCTAGATTTTCTAGGATGGAGATACTGTGCTCCAAGTCGTCCATAACCGCGGACACGACTTTCAGAAAGTTTTACCCTGCAGGGGGGGCACAAATAGCAACACACGCACGATCAACCTCAAAAAAACCAAATGAAAACCCAACGAGGCCTCACGACAAAGAAATCGCAAGATTCATATAATATTTCAGGGTGCCACCCCACCAAGCTACCCGCTACTAAGTTGGCCGGCTCCGAGACGGACCCAGAGGTTCATGACGACGGCTGTAAACGACTGGGAACCCAAAAGTGTGATTGGGCTTGTTGATACCGTGAAAACGTGGCTAGGGGTTCCAAAACAGCATAGGCGCTCCACGTGCAATAGTAAATAAAGCAGTAAAGCATGGCATAATCATGGCATAAGTACATGATAGTAATAAATCCCCAAAATACTTTGTGGCCCCAAGAAATAATATATAACTCAAGCTCATGCTAAGGGGATTCATGGTCCCACATGCGGATAGTGCGAATATTCAAAGAACAGGTATCAAGTACTCAGGGTCATACGAGACACAAGTGGACGGTTAAAAACCAAATAACATCTATTGTCCACCTGTGCCTCTGCATTATTTACCTACTTTCAATTTTAAACAGTAATTAAATCCATGATCATCTCCAACATTAAAAATGAGGCATTACTCCAACAACTGTGGAACATCGACGGTGCGACACATCACCTGCGCAAGCAACTACGACTCGCAAGGCCAACTATCTACCAAACAACAGGTGATAGGATGTGTCCATGGAAATATTGAGGTTGTAGGGGAGTATAAAAAGGTACGAAATCTATAGCATCACAACACAGATAGCAATAGATCAACAGGAGGAAATAAACACTAGAAATATAAAATAGGTAGAAAGAGGGAGAATGCTCGCCTAAAAAACATTGTCGAAGATTCATCCGAAGATCGGGTCGACACTCGCATCAACTCATCGGCCTAATCCGTGAAAAAGCAAAGCACTAGAAGAAACACCGGATGCACTATTTAATACTACGGCAAAAGATCAGGCATGATGCATATATGATGTATGACATGGTAAGGATACGATGCAATTAGGCAATATTAAGCGGAGCCAGGGTCCCGAAAATTTATTAGATGGTTCATGTTGTTTAGATACCCCGCAATTTAAATGTTGTCTTATCAAGGCAAAATATTTCACTGGTTCGATGCACAAATTTAAATGGGACCATTATTAGACTAGATTCGCCCGCATATGGGCCCCATATTTAATTATAAGGTGAATCGGTATAATGCCCCCATACCACATGATATGTATGCGACATGATCAATTTAATATGCAACAATTATATATCATTTATAAAATAGGGTTCGATAGGGTTATACACGGGGTTCGGCGATCTTGGGGTTCGGGGTTCGCGGGGGTTCGTTCTTCGGAGAGGAAGGAGAATGCGTCGAGGTTCGATCTTCGGCTCCGGGGAACGGTCTTGCGGTCCGTGAGGGAGATCTTGAGGTGCCCGCTTCACCGGGTCCGGCAGGAGTTCTTGGCATCCCATGATCTTCGAGTGGCGACGTGTAGAACTTGGATCGGCGCCAGGGTCTCCGAGTAGCAGTCCGTCTCCACAAGGCCAACACTGATAAAGGAGCTTGGAATCCAATCAAAACAGAGCCAACGCCTCTGAATTTGGGGTGGGAGGCAGAATCAGGACCTTTAGGTGGCGCTGCAGAGGTGGAACAAGGGAGGCCAGCAGGGTCACAGACGGCCTGGGCGACATGTATATGGAGTCACAAGCTGCTTCCTTGGGTGCTTGCGAGGTCACTGTAGAGAGGAGCACCATGGGACCTCGTCGGTGCGGGCGCGCTAGTGCGGTGACCCAGCATACCACTGCATGATGTAGTACACTATAGTCGTTGACATAACACCAATGAAACACCATTCACTAGTATTACATCCCTCAGAGTGGTATAACAGAAACACAACAGGTCCAAGACATGACTATAGGTTACAACTCAACTCTTTACACAAGATCCATAGAACACTCTAGGTTAAAGAGAGAGAAAGAAACTTCTTACAAAGAAGAATCAGAAATAAATAAATCAAAAACTATCATACTATTAAGACTAGTATCTTAACTAATGGTCTGGCATTGCTGCTATCACAATACACTACAAAAATAGGTTCTATGGCTAGAGATTATATTCCTATCTAATCAGTAACTTCGTCTTCACTTGAGTTGGTGTATATGTTGACCTTCTTGACTTTATTGAAGAGCTTTAGCTTTTGATGATGATTCCTGGAGCATAACTTGATGTAGACGTCGTCTTAATGGCTTAAGAATCTAGCAAGGGTTAAGAAGATACGTTCAAGTTCACTAGAAAAGGAGTGTTTGATGCACTATATCTACAGCCACAGACCATAGGTCGTAGGCAATGCAAGTTTTTGTAAACATTTCTTCAAAGGTTGCTTTTATTCTGAAAAGCTATGTCCGTCAGCCTTCACGGGTTTACCAGAACTTTCATGGAGTTCCTTTCCCGCAGAGTTCGCATCTCCTTCCCGGAACAGGGAGTAACAAGTTACAGTTCTTACACTCTACAGAGTGCGTTACTTTTCCCATGACAGATCTTAAGCTTTGTTGCACGGCCGGGAGTATGTTCCCGTTCAAACTTCCATGGTTTGAGGCCCAACCTAAGATCCAAGCCAATCACTGCCCTCTACGTGACCTCATATGTCTGCATGATCCTTCGGGGCCGGCTCACCTCCGTTAAACCCCCTTTCGGGCAGGCTAAAACCCTGATGAGTTCCCGAAGACTCTATGACCTGGTGATGCCCGGACAAGTAACTATACCCCTAAACACCATTCATATATAATCTAGACACCAAAAGTGTGGGGCGTAAGGGTGCCCACCCATATGTTGGATCTGCACAAGGAATCACAACGTCACGTTAAGGTCGTCTTGCCTCCATACGAGAGGAAAAGTATACAACTGACTTCTCCGTCCCATTCCAAATCTCATGGTTAACGCATTATATACGGCGCAAGAATCACTGGCGACATTGGTTGTTAAGTCCTAGATGATATATTCCCGAGTAGTGGTATTCCAACTACCAGGTTTAATAGATTAGCTGATCAACCTCGATCAGTAACCAATAGTTCACATTATTATCAAAAATAGTGTTTTTTGACCTTTTTGGAATGCAGGTGCTGACAACACTTTATTTGCAAAAATACTTTACAGAAAATAATCAAAGGACATGAGCAAGTGTGAACTTGCCTTTTGTGATTGCAAGATTATGCACTCACGGTCTTCAAGACAATATAAGATCCAATATCTGAAATCAGCATCATTGGTCCGGTAAGGACTAATGTTTAAAGAAGCAAGATGCTTTGATGCATAAGTATGTAATGCAAGTTGATAAACTCGAATCCCAGGAATAACGTTGATCTAGGTTTTGAATGCTAGGAATGGTTTCTTTAGAATGTGTTGCCCTTTTAGTTTAAGTTTCACACATGTGATTCTTATTAAGGCTTGTGAGTGTGTGTGAAACAACATGTAATTATAATACCATAAAAAAATGAGATACACACAAATGTTAAATGCTACTCAAGATTTCTTATACTATAATTGTTTATCTTCAATTTTTTTACTTTACAAGTAATGTCACTTATAAAGAACTTAAGTGTTATTAATCCTAAGTATACAAGTAAAGTATAAAGTAATGTGATTATGATTAATTGTCATCTATTGACTATGATGGGAGTCCTTGAGTTTAGTTGTTTAAGAGTTGGAGGTATTATTATAAGATTTGTTGTTTGGAGTGGCAAAAAGAATAACATTTGAAGAAAATATTTCTTTCCTACGGTCTAAACAATCTTTATGGTTAATAGAATGTGGTTGATGGTGTTTGTGCTTGCTTGAATAGTTTGGATTTGAAATGCTTTAGGTCTTAGTTAAAATAGATCAAAGTTAACTATAAAACACATAATAAGGTCTTTAGCATTATACTTAAAGTTTTGTAGACTAAAGTTAATTTTAAAAACATAGATGGACTTTAGGTGTAATGCTTATTATATTTATACTTTGTTCACTTCATAATGTTTCATTGAAGTTATTTAAGAATTGTATTACTTCTATTTGAGTAGTGGTTCCTTAATTTTATAATGGAATAGAGACTTTTATCTTTTTATAGATGAGTGGTTGTAGTTTGTAAACAATGGAGTAATGTTACTTAATGGCTTATGAGTTCACTATAGTGTTTTGGTATGTTGATAAACTTGTGGTTAAAGTAAAGGAATAGGGTTTATTTTACTACAAATTATTCTTGGAGATTTTAGATTGGATAAGGATCCTTTTATAAAATAATCTACACTTATGATTGAAGGATAATTCAATAAAATTGTATTTAAAGTGTGTTAAACCATTTTGACTTCATACTATCAATATTTAAGACTAGTATTACTTATTAGACTTTAATTGGTTAATTTTAGAATATTAGCAATTTTTATTTACCCTTATATGAATTATTAACTAAGGAAATAGGTTTAAATTCAATTTATTGAAGTGCTTAAATTTTTAGTTATCTCAAAAAGTGGAATATTATATTTTTAACATGTAGGGATTATTTTTGTGATTATTTTGGTATATTACATTTATTTTTGTGATTTATAAATAATAAGTATGATTTTTATAAGATTTATTACTTTATAAACATTTAATAAATACAAAATACTTAATTAGGTGAAATAATAATGTATGATTATAATTTTAAATTATAGTTCTTATTTTTCTAAGTTTTTTGGTATTTTAATTATATTTTTAACATTTACAAATATTAAAATATGGATTTTCAAAGTTTTATTACTTATAATTTATTTATTAAATAACAATTATTTAAATAATTAACATAATAATGTTTGATGATAAAGTTAAATTGTAGATTTTATTTTTCTAAACATTTTCATATATTATACATATTTTTCGAAACTATAAAACAAAAGTTATTGAATTTTTAAGATTTAATCATTTTATTTAATCTCTATAATTTATTTGTTTTTAGATGTATATTGTTTTTATTTATTTTCTAAACATGCACTGACTATTTACACCACATACACACCCAGCCCCAGTCACTAACCCGTGGGCCAGTGACCACGTCATCTGCCACGCGTGCAAGGACTTAGTCAAACGAACTGACTGGGCTGGGTTGACGAGAGCATGACGTCGGCATGACGTCACCTGAGCTGTTCTTCTTAGATCGATACTTGATCTCGCGATTTGGTGAGCGCGCGAGGAAGTGGATAGGCTTATCAGAAAGAGGGCGCGATGGTGAACCTGATAGTGGTGTCCCCGCTCAAGTTTGGTCACCGGAGCTACTCCGGCGACCACCTACTGCGCGGCCGATAGTGGACGACGGCACTATGACAATATACAGCGAGATAAAATGATTGGAGGTTACTGGAAGATCTAGGAGCTCACCCTGATGAAGATGGAGAGGTCGAGGAGGCGCGGGGAGGACCGGAGACGGTGTATTTCCGGCGATGGCTATGGTGGCCGACGAGAGTCCGACCTCGATTCCACACAA
Source organism: Avena insularis (assembly GCA_023614405.1). Lineage (NCBI taxonomy): Eukaryota > Viridiplantae > Streptophyta > Magnoliopsida > Poales > Poaceae > Avena > Avena insularis. The sequence goes on along the minus strand of CM042691.1, from coordinate 39,196,600 downwards.
ACGACAATGCCCCGACTTGCGTGACTCCACGAGAATGTTGAGCATGATGCGGGGCTTCTTCCAGGCATCATGGTAGGACAAGACGAGATCAAGAACAACGACGATTCGTCGGCCTTTGTAGCTAGGGTTCGGAACAGAGGAGGAAAATGGGAAAGAGAAGAAGATAAGGCTCTCCGGCATGACGGTGGTCTTCTTATAGGCAACGAACAGCGGCGGCACGGATCTTGGCGTCAGCGGGCATCGCGGCGACGGCGGACGACCGACGTGGTGCCAGGCAGCTGCTTCGCCTGCGTGCTTTCTAGCGAGAGGAAGAAGAAAGGAGGAAAAAGATCGAAGGGGTACGTGGGCTGGCTTTGGGCCGATGTGGGCTGCTGCAGAGCGAGCGGAAAGATTTGGCTGTGGCTCGCAAGCGACGAATAGAGCGAAGAGGAAATGGGCAATGGACCAGATCTGTTCTCTTTCTGTTTTTCCTGATTCTTTCCTTTTTCTATATATTGTTTTGTATTTTTAGATTTGTATTTTTCCTTTACTTTGGAATCTTTCTTCATAGAATTTATTTGTTAAACAATTGCAGCAACAATGAATACTATTTAAAGTCATTTTGTGAGCTTTTATTATATATTGTTTAAAGTTTCTTTATTTATTTAAATAAGTACTTATCCTTCTAATATTCTGTAATAAGTTTTGTGATGGATTTTCTCTTCATAATAAACCATAGATTTATATTAGGATATTCCCTTATTGATTTATTAAATTTGGTTTTAATTAACTTATTGTTTGGAGAAAATTTAATATAATAATCCTATATCAATACTTGATGCATGATATTCTAAGGAATTAATATGGCTAATATTATTCCCTTAAATCTAGAAAATTCCAAGGTATATATTTTATTATACCTAATATAGGAGTTAGGGTTTTAGGGATTGATTAATTATATTATACCTTTATAGAATGATTTTTACTTCCTCCTAAAGAATGTAATGATAATGGTTTAAGATAGCTAAATATATTCAAAGCATGTATCCATCTTTATTATTATATAACAATCATTATATAAGAGAATTTAATTATTAGGGTTCTCAAACTGGTGAATTCTATCATTCAAAACCTACTAACTGGTGAATCCTAACCACCCTTCTTATTTAAAATATGCATAGTTGTTTTCTGGAACTAGCTAATCATTACTTGCTTAAGTGTGATTAATATATGGATTTAATATTGGGCATAATGGTTTATAGTAATTTCCAATTAGAGGTTTGAAAGTGTCAAAGATATACTTGAGTGATTTTCTATAGGAAAATATTCCTATAAAGCTTTGTGTAAATAAGATGATAGATCAATCAGATGAAATGGACACTATGTTTGGCTAAAGATTTAGAGTTTAGTGTTTACCAAGAATTCCTATCTCCCATAATTCACAATCCTGGACTTCTAATTAAGGAATTCCATTCCTAGATATACTACTCCTTCATATCCATCATCATGTGTTAACATGATGAGCTTTACTTCACAAGAATACTCTTATCAATATTTTCTCCTCCTAAATCCTTTTGTAAATGTAATGAGTTTGACACCAAAGCTTTCATAATCTTTTTATATCTATACTTGGTTATATCAACTACTCTACTGCTGATAACCTCCAATCTAACAAGTAGTTAATTTTAACTCCATTCATACTCTTCCTTAATCATCCTTCACTAATATCACTTCAATAGATGTATACATCAAATCCTACTTCACCTCAAGTGCTTAGTATTTCCAAAGAGTAAAATACTACTTCTTTAATCCAATGTTGCTCTAACATCATCTTAATCATACTATCTTGTCTCCACTTGACTCCAGTATCTAATACTCCAACCTCACATTATATTAATATGACTTGTCATGGCTAACCTAGGATAACATATCTATACTAGGTTTCAATCATGTTTTATCCACCATTGTCACTTATAACTGATATAAGCATTCAATCTTGGTGAGTAAGGCATGATCATTATAATCCTTTGATCCTTTATGGTTTAGGTTTCTAGTTGGCTAATTAAGGCTTTCATTCATACAACACTATAGTTGTATTATAATTATGTTCTGTTTATCTCTATTGGACTAAGATATATTATTCATTGATTATACTTACTTGATCCAATAGGATTACTCCTAGTAACTTTCTTCAGGATTCATCCTTGTAATCTTTTTTATTACCATATAATTATGTATTCCAAATAACTCTTCTATCATTTCAGAAGTGAGTTAACTCCATCAATTATCACAATGGTCATATTTTCTTCCAACACTCCCATCCTATAGATGATACCTAAATCTAGCATTACTATTTACCCCTTCTTAGTTGTTTCTTTATAGGCACTTAAGTGAATGCTATGATATGGTCAGGAGTTGATAGATTAAGAATTGGTGAATCAATAGTTGATTACTCAACATTGATGAACAACAGATATTGAGATAGGATTCCATAAGGATTGATATGGAAAGAAAGATATATGGTGAATGATCTTGACTTGGTTTCTTTCCTACTCAATCTCACTAAAGAGTTAGGGTTAGGTATTACCATGATACTCATGGTAGAGATAAATAATAATAAAGTGGGTCAAGAGTTAGTTATTATATTCTTGTTACTTGAATTATATTCAAAGCTTGGTATTCATGGGTTGTTGTAATGAATACTATGATATGATCACCTAAGGATAAAATATAAATCATTAACTAATGTATTAGGGCTTAATTTTATTACATTTGATCTACCCTTAGATCAAATCATGTTTACCCAAAATAAGGTTTTAGCAAAGGTCATATTGAAACTTATCGCAGTCAACTTGATGATCTACTTCAATTCTAGCAAGTTGAGAGAAGCTTTAATCACTTTGACAAGTTTTGTTCAAAAGCGCGAAAATTATTCGGATTTTCTATGCATGAATGCAATGCACACATCTGCGTTCAACTTATTTCTAAGCTCTAATGCTGGGATGTTACAACCAGCATGTACACAACATGAAGGAGGGTGTCCCTGGGCGAAGCAGGGACTGCAGGAGCCAGCGGGTGCTCGTAGGAGGCGGGTAGCCTTGCGCAGGGGACACGACGGCATCGGCCTACGGATGAAGCGGGTGAGGGAGAGGCCTTGCGGGAGGGGACTCGCGCGAGGGGAGTGGGAGAGGCAGTGCCTCCTAGGGAACAAGGTGAGTGGGGCGCCTCGCTGGCGAGCGTCCCTGGCGGTAGGGTCAAAGGCGAAGGGGGGGCCGCCAGCGGAGAGGATGGCGTCGAGAGGAGGTTCCGTGTAAGGAACGCTGGGGCTCGAGGGGATTGCGGGATCATGGAGGCCAGGGATTGCGGGGCAAGAAGGTGGGGATAGGCACAGGACGTACATGGTGGGGCCTAGCGAGCAGTGTGCGTGCGTTGGATCCAGGAGAAGGGGTGGTGTATGGGGTACACAGCGGCAGGGGGTGGAAGGATGGTGAGGCGAGCAGCAGGGTGGGTAGGTGGTTAGGGTTTGGTTTAGGTGGGCCGAGTTGTAGGTAGTCTGGTCCGATTGGGTCTCTGGCCTGACCGACCGGACTGCCTCCCCGGACAAAAAACATTTTTTATTTGCTTTATTTAGTTTTAAATATCTTTTTGGCAAAATAGTTTAGTCAAACAAAAGATCCGGGCGGACCGAGGGTTTTACATTTGAAATAGAGAGGGGATATTTTAGAAAACAAACATGCTTTTAGCAAAATACTTTTAGGCAAAATAGATGCATGCTAAAGTTATGATGATGCACAAAGATAAGACACGCAATTTCTATTAGTGGTTTTACCTGGGGTGCTACAATTCGACACCACTAACAATGGATCTCGCCCTCGAGATCTGCCTCATGGTACGGGGAAGAAGACCGATGATCTGAATCTTCCCACTTCATGTAGATCCTCGCGACACCACTAACAAGGATTCTTTCTTCATCTTGAAATCGGCAACACCACCAACAAGGGTTGTTGGTCACGTTCGTCGAGAGAACACTCCGGTGAAACACGGACGAAGGAAGAGGTCTCTAAAGGTAAGGCCACCTCTAACTTTAGTGAAAGGAGTAAAATTGCATTGGTCCACCATTCAATGTACAAAAGCGAATGATAATAGTAGTAGAATGGTGATCAGTCCATCGCGCACCCAAATCATTACTCTGCACATGAATAGGAGAATTATGCAACCAACTCTCGGAATTCAGACTGAAGATCTTGACAAGCGATGTTTGGAAACAAAGGAATGATGCCGGCTCTTGATCAGATCTGACATAGATGATGTCGTTGCGTAGAAAACATCGGAAGATGCAAAGAAATTTTTTAGTGAACTTTTGGTCCACTATAAGATACAACCGAGGAAAGTTCCTCAGATAGCAAGAAGTCCGGATGTCGAAGCACTGTTACAAGAGGTCAGAAGCGAAACCCTGAAGGTATGACAGAAACCCAACCATGAGAATTCCTAGACTCGAAGAAAAGATAATAGCGCAGATTCAAATCACACAGAGGTGAGAGGAGAATAGCAGAGGGATAAGGAGTAAAAATAGACCTAATCAGATCTATCCAACCGATTTTCCAAAATAGTTTTGACACTCTACAATGTCCGTTAGCTAGGTTATCCTACAGGCTAGACCAATAGGGTATCGTAACTGCTGATATCTGATACCACTCTGTAACAACCTCAGATCGGCCCTATGCAAGTTTTAGCAATTCCCGCCAAACCCGCACAGAAACGATTCAAAGGCGCCCACCAGGCACTTTCATGTGGGTGGAAATCGAAGTAATATCATTACACAATAGTCCATGATGGAACCCACAAAACAGATATATACAAGAATGTCTCATCGAGTCAAGAATATAAATATACAATACAAAGGTCCAAATCACCTTTAAAACGATACAACGTCCGAGTACGGAAAAGATGCAAATTTGGCCAAGAGCCCTGAAGAATAACCAATGGCGTCCATAACCCTGCCCAGGCCAAGCCGAAAGGGTAACCCTGTTAACGACGTCGATCTCAAAACCTACTTAAACAAAAGGGGTGCCGAGAAAGGGCAAAGGGAAAAAGAGAGCGGTCAGTACTGAGGCCAGTACATGGCGAGTCTTAGAATTTGGCGGTCCTTGCCTACATCGGTATGGTGGACTGAAGAGACAGCATAGCATGCACTAAACAACCTATAGAGACTCGATTCAACTGACGGCTATCAGAGAGGGATAAGAAAAATCTATTCGGATCCAACCTGATTCTAACACCAAACATACCCATCCGGGCATTCCCCCTCGATACCAACCGAGAAAGTCATACCAAGGAAACTCACATAGTTGGCACTTTTATTCATTCCATTATAGTTGCAACAATTACTAGTCAGATATAGATAGCATGAGTCATCCTGATATAATAAGCAGTGGGCAGTTTTAGTTAAGCATTCTGTTGTAGTTGTGACACTTACTAGTCATATACATATACCATGAGATATTCAAAAACCTAGCAGTTGTTGGTACTTTTATTTAGCCAATCCGTTGTACTGAAGCTGACTACTAGTCATTTCATGGTCAAATTTATAGCACTACTTTAGTTATAGTTGTCTATGATCGAGATACTGTGCTCCAAGTTGTCCATAACCGCAGACACGGCTTTCAAAAAGTTTCACCCTACAGGGGGGCACAAATAGCAACACACGCACGATCAACCTCTAAAAAACCAAATGAAAACCCAACGAGGCCTCACGACAAAGAAATCGCAAGATTCATATAATATTTCAGGGGGCCACCCCACCAAGCTACCTGCTACGAAGTTGGACGGCTACGAGACGGACCCAGAGGTTTGTGACGACGACTGTAAATGAATGGGAACCCGAAAGTGTGACTGGGATTGTCGATACCGCGAAAACGTGGCACGGGGTTCCAAAACAGTATAGGCACTCCACGCGCAATAGTAAATGATGCAGTAAAGCATGGCATAATCATGGCATAAGTACAGGATAGTAATAAAGCCCCAAACTAATTTGTGGCCCCAAGAAATAAGATATGACTCAAGCTCATGCTAAGGGGATTCATGGTCCGACATGCGAATAGTGCGAATATTCAAAGAACAGGTATCAAGTACTCGGGGTCCTACGGGACACAAGTAGACGGTTAAAAACCAAATAACATGTATTGCCCACATGTGCCTCTGCATTATTTACCTACTTTCAATTTTAAACGGTAATTAAATCCATGATCATCTCCAACATTAAACATGAGGCATTACTCCAACAACTGTGGAACATCGACGTCACAACGCATCAGCTACGCAAGCAACTACGACTCGCAAGGCCGGAAATCTACCAAACAACAGGTGATAGGATGTGTCCATGGCAATATAGAGGCTGCAGGGGAGTATAAAAAGGTACAAAATCTATAGCATCGTAACACAGATAACAATAGATCAACAGGAGGAAATAAAGACTAGAAATATAAAATAGGTAGAAAGAGGGAGAATGCTCGCCTGAAAAACATTATCGAAGATTCATCCGAAGATTGGGTCGACACTCGCATAAACTCATCGGCCTAATCCGTGAAAAAGCAAAGCACTAGAAGAAACACCAGATGCACTATTTAATACTACGGCAAAAGATCGGGCATAATGCATATATGATGTATGACATGGCAAGGATGCGATGCAATTAGTAAATATTAAGTGGAACCGGGGTTCCAACAATTTATTAGATGTTTCATGTTGTTTAGGTACCCTGCAATTTAAATGTTGTCTTATCAAGGCAAAATATTTCACTGGTTTGATGCACAAATTTAAATGGGACCAATATTAGACTAGATTCGCCCGCATATGGGCCCCATATTTAATTATAAGGTGAATCAACATAATGCCCCCATACCACATGATATGTATGCGACATGATCAATTTAATATGCAACAATTATATATCATTTATAAAATAGGGTTCGGATAGGGTTATACACGGGGTTCGGCGATCTTGGGGTTCGGGGTTCGCCGGGGATCAGTCTTCGGAGAGGAAAGAGAATGCGTCGGGGTTCGATCTTCGGCTCCGGGGATCGGTCTTGCGGTCCGTGAGGGAGATCTTGAGGCGCCCGCTTCACAGGGTCCGGCAGGAGTTCTCGGCGTCCCATGATCTTCTAGTGGCGACATGTAGAACTTGGATCAGCGCCAGGGTCTCCGAGTAGCAGTCTGTCTCCACAAGGCCAACACTGATAAAGGAGCTTGGCATCCAACCAAAATAGAGCCAACGCCTCTGCACGTGGGGTGGGTGGCAGAATCAGGACCTGCAGGCGGCGCTGCAGAGGTGGAACAGGGGAGGCCGGCAGGGTCACGGACGACCTGGGTGACATGTATATGGAGGCACAAGCTGCTGCCTTGGGTGCTTGCGAGGTCACTGCAGAGAGGAGCAACATGGGGCCTCGTCGGTGCGGGAGCGCCAGCACGTCCACAACATGAAGGAGGGTGTCCCTGGGCGAAGAAGGGACTGCAGGAGCCGGCGGGAGCTCGCAGGAGGCGGGCAGCCCTGCGCAGGGGACACGACGACATCGGCCTACGGATGAAGTGGGTGAGGGAGAGGCCTTGCAGGAGGGGACTCGTGCGAGGGGAGTAGGAGAGGCGGTGCCTGCTAGGGAACAAGGTGAGTGGAGCAGCTCGCTGGCGAGCGTCCCTAGCAGCAGGGTCAAAGGAGAAGGGGAGGGCCGGCAGTGGAGAGGATGGCGTCGAGAGGAGGTTCCGTGGAAGGAACGCTGGGGCTCGAGGGGCTCACGGGATCGTGGAGGCCGGGGATTGCGGGGCAAGATGCAAGAAGGTGGGGATAGGCACGGGACATACATGGTGGGCCCAGCGAGTAGTTTGCGTGCGTTGGATCCAGGAAAAGGGGTGGTGTACGGGGTACACAGTGGCGGCGAGGTGGAGGGATGGTGAGGCGAGCGGCAGGGTGGGTAGGTGGTTAGGGTTTGGTTTTGGGGAATTACGGTTTGGTTTAGGTGGGCCGGGTTGTAGGTAGTCTGGTCCGATTGGGGCTCTGGCCTAACCGGTCGGACTGCCTCCCCGGACAAAAACGTTTTTTAGTTGTTTTATTTAGTTTTAAATATCTTTTTGGCAAAATAGTTTAGGCAAACAAAAGATCCGGGCGGGCCGAGGGTTTTACATTTGAAATAGAGAGGGGATATTTTAGAAAACAAAAACAGGCTTTTAGCAAAATACTTTTAGGCAAAATAGATGCATGCTAAAGTTATGATGATGCACAGAGATAAGACACGCGATTTCTATTAGTGGTTTTACCTGGGATGCTACACCACCTTAGAGGGAATTCAGTTCACCATCAGAGAGAACAATTGGCTCGATGGACTTGCCAGGGCCATGCAAGAAGCTCTTGCCCGTCTGTGTGGGCAAAGTATCAACCAGATCAAGGGTACCCGCTTTGAGTTCTGCCCAAGGCGTGATGCTATGGGACATCCACTGGAGGCACCATATCACCCCGAGCTGAAGAACCAAGTTGATCACCTTAGCTTCATGATGTATAACCGACGGAAGAAGTTGGACAACGTCAGTTCCTACGCCAACCACAAGTCCGCCATCGCCGCCTAGAAGGATCAGACCATTGCCATGCTAGTGAAGGATCGCCAGTCTCGTCGCTGTCAGCTCGACAAGAAGGAGCGCATCATTGCCCGTCTTTGCCACATGATTACAGAGTTGGAGGAGACCGTCCACGAGAGGGATATGCAGCTTGATGAGAGGGAGAATGCAGGGGAGGACATCTGTGGAGACCCCTAATCCTATCTCAGTGATGACAATGACTTCCTGGAGGATCAGGCCATGGACTTCTTCACCGATGAGGATGAATTCGCCTTCATTGATGATGATGATGATGAGGACACCGACTTCGAGGAGTAGTAGCACTTGAGCACTAGCGTATCCGGTCCCATTGTATCGTAGTTTCCCAGAATGGTTCTTAAAACCATCTGTTTTCTTTATTGTGGTGTGTGTTGTATGATGTGTTATGAATGAATGAAAATCAAGTTGCTAGAAAAATCTAAGTCAAACTTCAAAAACTTTTCAAAAACCCTGAACCTTATAAATTTCCCTCTTTTCTCATGATCTATCTCAATCTCCAGATGCCTCACGGAGGAACCACTTCATCCCCGGATCCAATGTTACAGATCTTGCAAATGTTGGTTTCTGACCGCGAAGCTGAAAGAGCCGAACGTCAAGACAACCTAGCCACCCTTCAGCATATAGCTTAGATGGACAACAACAATCAAGGCCATGGAAATCTGGACAACCATGGATCCAAGCTCAAGAATTTTCAGAACAACAATCCACCCATTTTCACGAAGTCTGAAAAGCCTCTCGATGCCTATGATTGGCTGCAAACCATGGAGAACAACTTAGAAGTTGCAAGAGTGGAAGCTAATGAGAAGGTACTGTTCGCCACCCACTATCTGGCCGGAGATGCAAGAGCTTGGTGGAATAGCGTTCGCGCCATGAATGGAGGACAGATGATGACTTGGGAGGAATTCAAAGTCAAGTTTAGTAGAACCCATGTACCACCGGGTTTGATCAAGAGGATGAGAGATGAATTCAGAGAACTGAAGCAGGGAAGGATGACCGTAGTTGAGTACCATGACAAAATTTTGTCATTGGCTAGGTATGCACCGGACAAGATTGATACCGAAGCCAAGAAGAAGGAGAGATTCTTGAATGGTCTGCATGATGAGATGCAGACAGTGTTAGTCAATATCCCATTTGCTGATATTGAAGCCTTAGTGGATTCTGCCATTTAGATGGAAGGCAAGATCAACCAAGTTAATGAGAACCGCAAGTGTCGCATGATGCATCAACCAGGAACCCACCATACCCCAAAGTATCGCTCCAACCCATCTCCAGGATTTTCCCCAAGAAACAATAGACCCCCGATGAACCGTCCAAACCTATCCCAACCGTGGAAACCCAATGCCCGGAGGAAATCACAACAACAACCCCGAGAACCCCAGCAATTTCAACCATGCACCACCCAAGTTCAACAAAAACAATGTCGCCACCAACACCCACACTGCCCCAAGAACCGGAAGCAATGTTGTGCCTGTTGCAGCAAAGGACAAGTCTGAGGTGACTTGTTATGAATGTGGAACCAAGGGTCACTATTCCAACAAGTGCCCCAAGAAGATTGCCACAACCACCAATGCAAATTCCCCAGCTCAGCAGCAGCGTCGTGTGCAGCCTGGAAGAAGGTTTGCCCTAGGGAATTCGCTCAACCGCAACGGCCGTTTGTTTCTCATGCATGCTGAAGAAGCCCAAGAAGCGCCAGATGTCGTGCTGGGTATGTTTTCTGTTAAATCAGTACTTGCAAGAGTGTTGTTTGATTCTGGAGCATCGCACACGTTTGTTACCAAAGAATTTGCATGCACTAGTAATATTCAAACAACCAAATTGAAGCATGTTATGATAGTTCAAATACCTGGTTTAACCACCAAAGCTAGACAAATTTGCAAGGCCGTACCTATCCGACTCCATTTCATAGATTTTTATGCTAATCTAATAGTACTCGGAACTAAAGGTTTGGAAGTAGTACTAGGAATGGATTGGATGTCAAAACATAAAGGATTAATCGACTATGCCAAGAAAGCCATAACCATGACCAGTACAGCTGGAATATCAGTAGAGCATGTATCTGAAACTTTGCCCCGTCAATTCAAGTGCAACAAGAGTCTAGCCCAACCAACCATTGACCAAGTAAGAATAGTCTGTGAATACCCCGATGTATTTCCAGATGTTTTGCCTGGTATGCCCGCAGATTGGGATATCGAGTTTATCATGGAACTAATCCCTGGAATCGGACCCATTGCCCAGATACCTTATAGTATGAACCTGTCTAAATTAGTGGAGCTAAAGAAGCAACTGGATGATATGCTAGAGATCGGACTGATTCAACCAAGTGCGTCTCCCTGGAGATCACCTGTCCTATATGTGGAAAAGAAAGATGGAGGTAACCGTTTGTGTACGGATTATCGGAAGTTGAATGATGTCACCATCAAGAACAAGTACCCACTACCAAAGATAGAAGACCTGTTTGATTAGTTGACTGGTGCCAAAGTGTTTTCTAAGATTGATCTTAGAACTGGCTATCATCAACTCAAGATTCGGGTAGAGGATATTCCAAAGACTTCCTTTACCACTAGATATGGATTATATGAGTATACTGTCATGTCTTTTGGATTAACCAATGCCCCGCTTATTTCATGAAGCTCATGAATAAGATTTTTATGGACTTCCTGGATATGTTTGTCATTGTTTTCCTCGATGACATTCTGATCTCTTCCAAATCAGAAGAAGAACATGAGCTACACCTAAGGACCATCCTTGGAACCTTTAGGGAGCATCAGTTTAATGCCAAGTTTAGCAAATGTGAATTCTGGTTACAGGAGGCAGGATTCCTCGGACATATTGTATCAGCCGGAGGAATTGCCGTTGACCCTGCAAAGGTGAAGGATGTTGAAGATTGGCAAGCCCCAACCACTGAAACCCAAGTTCGTGCATTTCTCGGATTAGCGGGATATTACCGCAAGTTCGTAGAAGGATTCTCAAGTATCACAAGACCCATGACCCAATTGTTGAAGAAGGATAAGAAGTTCGAATGGACGGACAAATGTGAAGTGAGTTTTCAAGAACTCAAGAGGAGATTGATTTCAGCCCCAATCTTGAACATGCCGGATATTACGAAGCCGTTTGATGTGTATTGTGATGCATCCAAAATCGGTCTCGGATGTGTGTTGATGCAAGAAGGCAAAGTAATATCTTATCTATCCCGACAACTGAAGTAGCATGAACAGAATTATCCTACTCATGATCTTGAATTAGCAGCTGTAGTTTTAGCCCTGAAAACGTGGAGGAATTACCTCATAGGAAACCGTTGTGAAATTTATTCGGATCACAAGAGCCTGAAGTATATATTCACTCAGAAGGAGCTGAATATGAGACAGAGAAGATGGATAGAGCTAATCAAGGACTATGATCTAGACATCCACTATCACCTCGGTAAAGCCAATGTGGTAGCAGATGCCCTTAGTATATTGTCGTGTCGCTTGAACTCTATGATTCTAAAGGAGCAACCAAGTTTGCACAAGGAGTTGGAAGATTTCAGAATGGAATTAGTAAGTGAAGGATTTTTGGCTAGCATAGAACTTCAACCCACTTTGATTAGTCAGATCAAGGAGGCGAAGAAAGGAAATGCTAGTATCAACAGAATCAAACGTCATATCGGTACATGCAAGGTACCCGGATTCACCGAAGACAAAGAAGGAGTTCTGTGGTACAAAGGACGTCTCTGTGTACCCGCAGATTCAGAGTTGAAGGAAGCTATTTTGAAAGAGGCCCATGATACTCTTTATTCTATCCACACCGGAGGAACAAAGATGTATCAAGATTTGAAGGAGCAATTTTGGTGGCATAAGATGAAGAGAGAAATTGGAAGCTACATCGCCAAGTGTGATATTTGTCAGAGAGTTAAGGCAGGACATCAGAGATCCGCAGGACTGTTGCAACCATTACAGATTCTGGAATGGAAATGGGATTCTGTTGGAATGGACTTTGTCACCGGTTTGCCTACTTATAGTAGGGGAAATAAACCTATAATATGCATCGAATATGTTACATATCAACCATCTGGTGGTGGTCCAGTGGTCGAGCGAAGTCTAGGAGGTCGCAAGGTTGGGAGTTTGACTCCCGTCGGCCCCATTTTTGATCTATATTTACGAAAATTCGAAGGCATATGCTAAATGGACCATACCGGGCCAGCCCGCGTGCCTGAGACCGCGGGCCAGGCACGAACCCGGCGTTTCACGGGCCAGCACGGGCCCGACACGCGGCAGGCCGTGCCGGGCTTGTGTTGGGCTTTTTTGCGTGCGCACGGGCCGACGCACGAAGAGGCGGCCCGTTGGCCAGGTTTGGGCAAGAAGGTGGGGATAGGCACGGGACATACATGGTGGGGCGCGGTGAGCATTGTGTGTGTGCGTTGGATCCAAGAGAAGGGGTGGTGTATGGGGTACACAGCGGCGGCGGGGTGGAGGGATAGTGAGGCGAGCGGCGGGGTGGGTAGGTGGTTAGGGTTTGGTTTTAGGGAATTAGGGTTTGGTTTAGGTGGGACGGGTTGTAGGTAGTCTGGTCCGATGAGGCCTCTGGCCTGACCGGTCGGACTGCCTCCCCGGACAAAAATGTTTTTTATTTGTTTTATTTAGTTTTAAATATCTTTTTGGCAAAATAGTTTAGGCAAACAAAAGATCCGGGCGGACTGAGGGTTTTACATTTGAAATACAGAGGGGATATTTTAGAAAACAAAAACAGGCTTTTAGCAAAATACCTTTAGGAAAAATAGATGCATGCTAAAGTTATGATGATGCACAGAGATAAGATACGCGATTTCTATTACTGGTTTTACCTGGGGTGCTACACCACCTCAGAGGGAATTCAGTTCACCATAAGATAGAACAATTTGCTCGATGGAATTGCCAGGGCCATGCAAGAAGCTCTTGCCCGTCTGTGTGGGCAGAGTATCAACCAGATCAAGGGTACCCGCTTTGAGTTCTTCCCAAGGCGTGATGCTATGGGACATCCACTCGAGGCACCATATCACCCCGAGCTGAAGAACCAAGTGGATCACCTCAGCTTCATGATGTATGACCGGCAGAATAAGTTGGACAACGCCCGTTCCTACGCCAACCACAAGTCCTCCATCGCCACCCAGAAGGATCAGACCATTGCCATGCTAGTGAAGGATCGCCAGTCTCGTCACCGTCAGCTCGACAAGAAGGAGCGCATTATTGCCCGTCTTTGCCACATGATTACAGAGTTGGAGGAGACCGTCCACGAGAGGTATATGCAGCTTGAGTAGAGGGAGAATGCATGGGAGGACATCTGTGGAGACCCCTACTCCTATCTCAGTGATGATGATGACTTCCGGAGGATCAGGCCATGGACATCTTCACCGATAAGGATGAATTCGCCTTCATTGATGATGATGAGGAGGATGAGGATGATGAGGACACCGACTACGAGGAGTAGTAGCACTTGAGCACTAGCGTTAGTGAGTTGTATCCGGTCCCACTGTATCATAGTTTCCCAGAATGGTTCTTAAAACCATCTGTTTTCTTTGTTGTGGTGTGTGTTTTATGATGTGTTATGAATGAATGAAAATCAAGTTGCTAGAAAAATCTAAGTCAAACTTCAAAAACTTTTCAAAAACCCTGAACCTTAGAAATTTCCATCTTTTCTCATGATCTATCTCAATCTTCAGATGCCTCACGGAGGAAGCACTTCATTCCCGGATCCAATGTTACATATCTTGCAAATGTTTGTTTCTGACCGCAAAGCTGAAAGAGCCGAACGTCAAGCCAACCTAGCCACCCTTCAGCACATAGCTCAGATGTCCAACAACAATCAAGGCCATGGAAATCAGGACAACCATGGATCCAATCTCAAGAATTTTCAGAACACCAATCCACCCATTTTCACTAAGTCTGAAGAGCCTCTCAATGCCTATGATTGGCTGCAAACCATGGAGAACAACTTAGAAGTTGCAGGAGTGGAAGCTAACGAGAAGGTACTGTTTGCCACCCACTATCTGGCCGGAGATGCAAGAGCTTGGTGGAATAGCGTCCGTGCCATGAATGGAGGACACATGATGACTTGTGAGGAATTCAAAGTCAAGGTTAGCAGAACCCATGTGCCACCGGGTTTGATCAAGAGGATGAGAGATGAATTCAGAGAACTGAAGCAGGGAAGGATGACCGTAGTTGAGTACCGTGACAAATTTTTGTCATTGGCTAGGTATGCACTGGACGAGATTGATACCGAAGCCAAGAAAAAGGAGAGATTCTTGAATGGTCTACATGATGATATGCAGACAATGTTAGTCAATATCCCATTTGCTGATATTAAAGCCTTAGTGGATTCCGCCATTCAAATGGAAGGCAAGATCAACCAATCTAATGAGAACCACAAGTGTCGCATGATGCATTAACCAGGAACACACCATACCCCAAAGTATCGCCCCAACCCATCTCCAGGATTTGCCCCAAGAAACAATAGACCCCCGACGAACCGTCCAAACCTATCCCAACCGTGGAAACCCAAGGCCCGGAGGAAATCACAACAACAACCCCGAGAACCCCAGCAATTTCAACCGTGCACCACCCAAGTTCAACAACAACAATGTCGCCACCAACACCAACACTGCCCCAAGAACTGGAAGCAATGTTGTGCCTGTTGCAGCAAAGGACAAGTCTCAGGTGACTTGTTATGAATGTGGAAACAAGGGTCACTATTCCAAAGAGTGCCCCAAGAAGATTGCCACAACCACCAATGCAAATGCCCCAGCTCAGCAGCAGCATCGTGTGCAGCCTGGAAGAAGGTTTGCCCCAGGGAATTCGCTCAACCGCAACGGCCGTTTGTTTCTCATGCATGCTGAAGAAGCCCAAGAAGCGCCAGATGTCGTGTTGGGTATGTTTTCTGTTAAATTAGTACTTGCAAGAGTGTTGTTTGATTCTGGAGCATCGCACACGTTTGTTACCGAAGAATTTGCATGCACTAGTAATATTCAAACAACCAAATTGAAGCATGTTATGATAGTTCAAATACCTGGTTTAACCACCAAAGCTAGACAAATTTGCAAGGCCGTACCTATCCGACTCCATGGCATAGATTTTTATGCTAATCTAATAGTACTCGGAACTAAAGGTTTGGAAGTAGTACTAGGAATGGATTGGATGTCAAAACATAAAGGATTAATCGACTATGCCAAGAAAGCCATAACCATGACCAGTACAGCTGGAATATCAGTAGAGCATGTATCTGAAACTTTGCCCCGTCAATTCAAGTGCAACAAGAGTCTAGCCCAACCAACCATTGACCAAGTCAGAATAGTCTGTGAATACCCCGATGTATTTCCAGATGTTTTGCCTGGTATGCCCGCAGATTGGGATATCGAGTTTATCATTGAACTAATCCCTGGAATCAGACCCATTGCCCAGATACCTTATAGTATGAACCTGTCTAAATTAGTGGAGCTAAAGAAGCAACTGGATGCTATGCTAGAGATCGGACTGATTCAACCAAGTGCGTCTCCCTGGAGATCACCTGTCCTATATGTGGAAAAGAAAGATGGAGGTAACCGTTTGTGTACGGATTATCGGAAGTTGAATGATGTCACCATCAAGAACAAGTACCCACTGCCAAAGATAGAAGACCTGTTTGATCAGTTGACTGGTGCCAAAGTGTTTTCTAAGATTGATCTTAGAACTGGCTATCATCAACTCAAGATTCGGGCAGAGGATATTCCAAAGACTTCCTTTACCACCAGATATGGATTATATGAGTATACTGTCATGTCTTTTGGATTAACCAATGCCCCCGCTTATTTCATGAAGCTCATGAATAAGATTTTTATGGACTTCCTGGATAAGTTTGTCATTGTTTTCCTTGATGACATTCTGATTTCTTCCAAATCAGAAGAAGAACATGAGCTACACCTAAGGACCATCCTTGGAACCTTTAGGGAGCATCAGTTGTATGCCAAGTTTAGCAAATGTGAATTCTGGTTACAGGAGGTAGGATTCCTCGAACATATTGTATCAGCCGGAGGAATTGCCTTTGACCCTGCAAAGGTGAAGGATTTTGACGATTGGCAAGCCCTAACCACTCAAACCCAAGTTCATGCATTTCTCGGATTAGCGGGATATTACCGCAAGTTCGTAGAAGGATTCTCAAGTATCGCAAGACCCATGACCCAATAGTTGAAGAAGGATAACAAGTTCGAATGGATGGACAAATGTGAAGCGAGTTTTCAAGAACTCAAGAGGAGATTGATTTCAGCCCCAATCTTGATCATGCCGGATATTACGAAGCCGTTTGATGTGTATTGTGATGCATCCAAGATCGGTCTCGGATGTGTGTTGATGCAAGAAGGCAAAGTAATATCTTATCTATCCTGACAACTGAAGCAGCATGAACAGAATTATCCTACTCATGATCTTGAATTAGCAGCTGTAGTTTTAGCCCTGAAGACATGGAGGCATTACCTCATGGGAAACCGTTGTGAAATTTATTCGGATCACAAGAGCCTGAAGTATATATTCACTCAGAAGGAGCTGAATATGAGACAGAGAAGATGGATAGAGCTAATCAAGGACTATGATCTGGACATCCACTATCACCCCGGTAAAGCCAATGTGATAGCAGATGCCCTTAGTAGATTGCCGTGCCGCTTGAACTCCATGATTCTAAAGGAGCAACCAAGTTTGCACAAGTAGTTGGAAGATTTCAGAATGGAATTAGTAAGTGAAGGATTTTTGGCTAGCATGGAACTTCAACCCACTTTAATCAGTCAGATCAAGGAGGCGCAGAAAGGAAATGCTAGTATCAACGGAATCAAACGTCGTATCGGTATAGGCAAGGTACCTGGATTCACAGATGACGAAGAAGGAGTTCTGTGGTACAAAGGACGTATCTATGTACCCGCAGATTCAGAGTTGAAGGAAGCTATTTTGAATGAGGCCCATGATACTCTTTATTCTATCCACACCGGAGGAACGAAGATGTATCAAGATTTGAAGGAGCAATTTTGGTGGCATAAGATGAAGAGATAAATTGGAAGCTACATCGCCAAGTGTGATATTTGTTAGAGAGTTAAGGCAGGACATCAGAGACCTGCAGGACTGTTGCAACCATTACAGATTCCATAGTGGAAATGGGATTCTGTTGGAATGGACTTTATCACCGGTTTGCCTACTTCTAGTAGGGGAAATGACTCTATTTGGGTCATAGTTGATAGATTGTCCAAAGTAGCCCATTTCTTACCCGTCAAGACCACTTACCAGAGCTCGAAGCTAGCGGAGTTGTACATCGCTAGAATCGTTAGTTTGCATGGAGTCCCCAATAACATCGTGTCAGATCAAGGAACTCAATTTACCTCGAGATTCTGGAGGTAAATGGGAAGACTGTCTGCCTTTCATAGAATTTTCATACAACAACAGTTATCAAGCCAGTTTGCAAATGGCCCCATTTGAATTCATGTATGGAAGGAAGTGCCGTACCCCTTTGAATTAGTCGGAAGTAGGAGAAAGTCAGATTTTCGGACCCGACATCCTACGAGAAGCAGAAGAGAAAGTTCACAAGATTCATGAGCACCTCAAGACCTCCCAATCTAGACAAAAGAGTTATGCCAACAAGATACTCGAGACCTAGCTTTCAATATCGGAGATTTTGTGTATCTCAAAGTGTCGCCTTTGAAAGGAATGCAACGTTTCCAGCCCAAAGCAAAGTTAGCCCCCAGATACATCGGACCCTTAAAGATTCTGAATCGTCGAGGAGAAGTATCGTATCAACTGGAACTGCCAGAGGAGATGTTAGCAGTACATAATGTGTTCCATATATCGTTGCTTCGCAAATTCCTTGAAGTCCCGGAGAAGACTGAAGTTTTCAAGAACATTGATCACCGCACGATAGAGATCAACGATGACCTGACGTATGCTGAAGTACCTATCCGTATTTTGGAGGAAGCTTTCAGAACCACCAGGACCCGAAGCATCAAGTTTCTCAAGATTCAGTAGAGCAACCACACTGAAGAACAAGCTACCTAGGAACGAGAAGACTATATCAAGACGGAGTTTCCCGATCTCTTTAAATTGAAGTTTTCTTTTTTATTCTTTCTCAAATGTCGGGACGAGATTTTGTTTAACAAGGGAAGGTTTGTAGCATCCCAAAAATATTGATCAAGGATTATCAAATTTCAATCACCAAAATTACGGTTAACAAAAACTTTTGTTAATTAAAATCTCTATGAATGCATGTGTGTATGTGATGATTGTATGAATGCATGAATGGATTTGTGTGATTGTTCTAAATAGCAAGGAATAGTTCAAAGATGAAAACAACATCATCTAGAACATTTCCAACCAGAAACAAATCAAGAGAAATTCAAAAACAAACAAAATAAGCAAATGGTCATTTTGCCAATCTTGTTCACTAGGCCACTGAGTGTTTCTAGTCCAAGATTTCAAACAGAAACAATTCCAATTCTTTTCACCCCTTGCTAGACCAAGTAAAAGTGAACCAAAGCCCACCTTTCAAACTTACAGAAACATTTGGCAACTTGATTCGAATGACAATACAAAATTGAATCTTTATCATATGTGAAGATCACCAATTCTCAACCACCAACCAAAACCAGTGCCCCTTGACAAAACCAACTAACCAAAGACTACCTAGTATGTAACTAATACACCCACCAAATTTGAACCAAAAATTCAAATTCAAATCTCTTTTGGCCATTTCATCAAACACCTGGCAAACACAAATCAAACAAACAACAAACACAATAGCGAGCAGTGTTTTGGGCCTAACTTGTTCCCTCTCTAGCTCACAGCATGCTATTAGTAGATCATCTAGCTTAGTTAACAAGCTTTAGCTCACTGTGAGCTTGCCATTGCCATTAATAGTGAGCATGTCGAGCCTCACTTTGCCACCCCATGGTCGACAGCAAGCTAGGAGCAGCACCAAGCCTAGCCACCTTCTCTAGGACATTCACCATCGTCCACCGCCACCCCCTGTCCAAGGCCAATGCCCTGCCAGCCACTGTACCACCCTAGAACCGCTGCGCCCTATGCATTTGTGCCATGCCGAGAGCGTGCCAGAGCGCCACACTCGACATGTGCCCACAGACCGCGTGCCGCCATCGCCGCTTGCGTGCGTGATCACCACCCTCCTAGGAACCACCAGGACATGCCTGTTCGTCGCCACGCGACCAGGAGAGCACGTGCGCCATTAAACCTTCCGTCGGACCCGCCCAGAGCATCGCAGCGTTCCAACCATCTCGCACCGCCCCACGCCTCGTGACCATGCCGTTGAGCTTTGCCAGGGAGTACAGTACCGCCCTACCGTCGCCCATGCCATTAGCCCACTGTGACGACGACCACGGCGATCTCCACCCGCGCCCGTCGGTCCCCTCTTGGCACTATAAATAGAGGCCTCCCCCGTTCGATTTCTTCACACCAACACACTCCCCTCTATCTCAGAACCACCCCACCTCATCCCCGGAGCAAGGAGAGCAGCAAGTCTCCGGAATTTGGCCGGAGTCTGTCGCGAAGGAGGAAGAAAGGAGCTAGCGATTGGAGCCGCCCCAGGAGAAGCCACCGGTACCAAGAGGTTTGCCGTCATCGACTTCGTCGTTCGCCCCCATCGCCGACCCTCGTCTGAGCCTCAGTGAGCCCCCGTAGACCTCCACTGGCCGCGCTAGGGTTCTTTCTTGCTGGAGTTGCCCGATGGAGACAATAAGTCACAGCCATTCGATTAGAAGTTGATCGTGTGGTTTAGATTGCCCCGTACCGCTTCGCACCCCCTGTATCACTGACTGGTGGGGACAACCACTTAAACTCACCTGCGCGCGCTGTGCACCGTGGGCCGGCCCATTTACATTCCCGCGTGACCCAGTAGTTTGAATTTAGGTTTATTCTTTTAGTTTCAAACATAGTTCTGTACTTAGATTTAAAAATCAACCTAGATCGATTCACTGATCCAAATTGCATGAAACCAATTTTGTTAGAAAGGTATTGGAATTCTTAATCCAATCCCATTGGATTCAAATCATTAGGAGTTGTAGATCACCTATAGTAAAAATAGTAAGGCAGAAGTTTTTCTGCATTCAAACATTTTTCAAAATTCAACCACAAAAGATTTTGAGTTGATTCCAACTCTCAAAAATCACATTTAACTAGACCTTTCTGAATATATAAAAATATCTAGGTTTACTTGTATAAATAATGAACAAGTAATAAAAGAATGCCTCATAGGCAATTCTAATCACTTTATTTAATTAAAATAAAAAGGTTAAACCTTATTAAATTGTGACACCAGTTTAAATCACATTCCGATGTACTGAAATATGTGGTGATGACATGTGTCAACATGATCCCATATTTTAGTTGGAGAATATTAAATCTTAAGTAGTTTTTCAATGAGTAGAAATTACTTCTCCAAAATAAAATTAATAAGACAAGTGCTTTGATGATTGTAATGTTTGTGATGATGCTAGATCATCTAGTGAAAACCTTGGTGTGATAAATAAAACTAGTTAAGTATTGTATGGTGATTGTGTACTTTGTATTTATTTATAGACGCTAGTACCGACCAAGGATACGAGGAGGAAAGAGAATACTACGAGGAAGAAGCCGAGGAGAACTTCAACCACTGCTCTGCACAAGGCAAGCCTCACTATACAAGTTGACTTAGCAAGCTAATCCTTGCAAGCTTATACTAATATCTTAGCAAGCTACTATCTTAACAAGCTACTATCTTAGCAAGCTAAGCTAAACCATGCAAGTTTTACTTGCAAGCTTACACCACTTGATACCCAATCCTAGTTTTACTTGCAAGCTTAGTATTTTATTTCTTTATCAAAGCTTTCTAGTTAAGTTTACTTGGTAAATTGTAGAGCTTAGGAAGATTTTTAAAGGTAGCATAAAGATCATAAAACTTGGCCTAATTTAGAGAAATCTTGATGGTATCCCGAGGCATGAGATTGAACTTAGATAAGATACACTTGTTTACCAACCATCATTAGTGTTTACCCCCACTTGTAGTTGCTAGTGCTAAGCATAAAACTTGATCACTTTAGATGGGAATACTTGCGTGAAAATGGTTATGAAAACCTTAGAATGATGAGTCATTCTACTGAAATGTTTTGACATGTGTTCTTGAATACCAGATTATTTTGATGATGAAAATTTTAAGGCATGAGCCTTAGCCCTTTACAAAACTGATGGTTGTCTGGATGCGATACCATTCCAATTTTAGCGTACAACCACAATACCCGAAATTTGGGTAGGGCTTGACTAGAAATTTATATACCTTAGTATGGGTTCCCTTGCGTCCAAGGTTTGAGCTGAGGCTACCTTGTAAAGATTGTCCACCTGTGCAGTTCCCAAGATGATAGTTGGTCATGGTTGGGACGCCAAACTCACAGGAGAGGTGCCTATACTAGGGCGTGTAATTAAAAGGTTAGGATTGATTATCCGCATACTAAGTATGGTGAATCCAGGATTGTTCCTGACGGATGTATCGAATGTTGTGGTGAAAGTGTACCACCTCTGTAGAGTGTCAAACTATTCAAATAGCCGCGTCCGTGGTTATGGACAGTTGGAGTGGCCATATTGTTCCGTCGTCAGATGTTTTCAAAATGACTTATGAAATGATTCATGAATTGACTTGACCACAACAGGGTTGGATATGAAATTCAAGTTCCCGCTTAGGTGTTATAAAACTTTCAACTAGCTTTCTTTGCTTCTAAACTTAGTTAAGGTAAATCTGGCTTTTTGCAAAACAACCTAGAGCTTAGTATTTCCTACTCAAAATCACTTCACTTGTTAGTCTTAGTTTGCGAGTACTTAAAGAGTACTCATGGCTTTGTCCCTGGCTATTCCCATGGCCAGACTTTGAAGAGGACTATCAGGAGGATGGACCGCATGAAGGTTACTACAACTAGGACCATCTCCCATCGTCAGCATTGCATGTGACTATGAAGATGTTGTCTCGCCTACGCTACCGTTATTATTACGTTATTCCGCTGCTTGATTTGTGTTAAGACTGGATCATGTGATCCTTTATTTGTTGTAATACCTTATGTATGGTTTGTAATGGATGATGTACTATGATATCCAATCTGTTATGTCTCACAAAAATGGTAATCTTGGGATTGCGATGTATGGCATAACAGTCATCTGGGATAAAAATACGGGTGTTGACAGTCTTCCTAGACGACGGTAGTGGCATCAACCTGATGTTCGCCAACACACTCGCAGCTATGCGGATCCCGCTATGCATCCTAGAGGAATCGTACACGACGTTCCACGATATCGTCCTAGGGAAGGGCATATACCCCCTGGGCAAAATATGGCTCGACATCATCTTCGGCAAGCCCGACAACTTCAGGCGTGACCGGATGGAGTTCGAAGTGGTGGACTGGCCCTCACAGTACCATGCCATCCTCTGGCGTGTGGCATTTGGAATATTCCTGGAAGTACCGCACTACGTGTACCTTCTACTGAAGATGCCAGGACCCAACAGTGTCATCACCATCCCAGGAAGCTTCACCAGGTCGGACAGCTGCGACAGGGACTTCAACAGAATCTCCCAATCGTTCGGCATGTAGGAGGAGCTCACAAGGCTAAAGGAGGTCACAGACAACGGTTTGCCCCTAGTCACCAGGAAAAACGCACCTGATATACCGTTCGACTCCATAGTCGACACTAAGAAGGTGCAGGTACACCCGACGGACGCCTCCAAGACGGTGTTGATCGCCAACAACCTGAGTCCCGCATAGGAAAGCATGCTCATCGAATTCCTCTGTGAGCGCTGTGAAATTTTCGCCTGGTGTCCTGCGGACATGCCAGGAGTTCCCAGGGAATTTGCCGAGCATGCACTCAATGTGTTTCTGGATGCAAAGCCAGTTAAGCAGTCGATGCACCGACTATCTGGGCCAAGAGCCGAAGCCGTTGGTATCAAAGTCAACAGACTCCTCGACGCCAACTTCATAAGGGAGATAAAGGAAAGCACCTTGGCAGCTAACCCCGTGCTGGTCCCCAAAAAGGACACAAACATCCTGCGGATGTGTGTTGACTTCATGTTGCTCAACAAGTACTGACCTAAGGACCACTTACCCCTACCACGGATCGACCAAATCATCGATTCAACTATAGGTTGCGACAAACTCTCCTTCCTCGACGCCTACTTAGGCTACCACCAAATTCAAATGAAGGTGGAAGATCAGGAAAAAAGGCGTTCATCACGCCGTTCGGGGTGTTCTTCTACAACACTATGCCCTTCGGGCTGAAGAACCCGGGCGCCACATATCAATGATGCATGCAGGTATGCCTAAAGAGCTAGATCGGTCACAATGTGCAAGTCTATGTCGACGACATAGTAGTCAAGACCAAGGAGGATAGAACACTCATCGACGATCTCCGCGAGACGTTCGACAACCTTGATTGCTACAAGATCAAGTTGAATCCAGACAAGTGCGCCTTCGACGTCTCGTCCTGCCAATTACTCGGGTACTTCATCTCTCAGCGTGGCATCAAGGCTAACCCGAAGAAAATCAGGGCAATACTAGCCATGGAGAAACCCAAGAACGTCAAAGGAGTCCAGCAACTGGTTGGGCGAATCGCGGCACTCAGCAGGTTCATCAGCCGCATGGGCGAAAAGGCCCTCCCTTTCTATCAGTTGCTACGCAAGGCCAAAAAATTCGAGTGGACAGCCGAGGCCGACGAAGCATTTGAAGACCTCAAGTGCCTGCTCTCCACATCTCCTGTACTAGTAACGCCAAAGGAGAGGGATCCTTTGCTGCTGTACAATGCAGCCATGCACCAGGTGGTCAGCACGGCACCTGTGGTCGAGCGACCCGAAGACGGTAAGACCCACGGGGTACAACGCCCAGTCTACTACCTCAGCGAGGTACTGACCCCAAGAAAGCAAAGGTATCCCCACTACTAGAAGCTCGCCTGTGGTGTATTCATGATGGCACGTCGATTGATCCACTACTTCCAAGAGCATCAGATCATAGTCGTCAATGACGTGCCACTATCGAACATCCTGAACGACCCCGAATCTACTAGGCGAGTAGCCCCGTGGAGCATCGAGCTGTCACCTCAGGACATCGTCTACGAGCATCGCACCGCCATCAAGTCTCAGGTGCTCCCTAACTTCTTCGTCCACTGGATGGAACTCCAGTTACCGGATACTCTGGACATGTCCCAGTCCTAGACAATGCACTTCGACGGCTCCAAGAGCAAGGCTGGAGCAGGAGCTGGAGTGATTCTGACGTCCCCTCAAGGAGACAAGATGAAATACGTCCTTCGGATGAAGTTCCGCGCATCCAACAACGAGGCGGAATACGAGGCACTCCTACATGGCATGAGGATGGCCAAGGTGTGCGGAGCCACATGCCTCATCATCTATGGTGACTCCAACCTCGTTGTCCAACAGACGATGAATGAGTGCGACGCTCATAGCGCCAACATGATCGCATATCGTGTGTTCTACAAATCAATCGAAGGGGACTTCAACGGCTGCGAACTTCAGAACGTTGGCAGGGAAAGCAATAAATAGGCCGATAAGCTCGCCAACATGGGCTCCACCTGCGCCCTAGTGCCACTAGGTGTGTTCCTCGAACAAATCTGTGTGCCCTCCATCAAGCAAAAATTCCCGAAGGAAATAGCCGAAGCCACAGGACACTCGGGGGCTGCGCTACCCGAGGAAGCCGAGGGACCCGAAGAGCTCGACACGGAGGTCGAACTAGTGAGCCTCATGCAAGTCATGGCGGTCGAATAGACATGGACCCAACCATACCTTCGCTACCTGATAAGCAAGCAGCTGCCTGAGGACCCAACTGATGCCCGTCGCATAGCTCGCCGATCAAATGCCTTCACTATCATAAATGGCGAGTTGTACAAGTGCAACATTTCGGGTGTGCTCCAGTGCTGTGTCACTAACAGTGACGGGAAAATCACCCTCCTCGACATCCATGAAGGTATATGCGTCCACCATGCAAGCAGCCACGCCCTTGTCGCAAAAGCTCTGTGAGCTGGCTTTTACTGGCCAACAGCGATGCACGATGCCAAGGATATCGTACAGAGATGCAACGCCTACCAAAGGTATGCCAACAAGATGCACGCGCCAGGCTTAGAGCTACGGCCCATACCATTGGCCTTGCCCTTCGCCCAATGGGGACTCGACATGATCGATAATTCTCAAAGTGGATTGAGGCTATGCCCGTCACTAACCAGTCTAGCGCCGTTGTCGTCAAGTTCTTCGAGTCCATCATCTACATATCCGGAGTGGCCCACAGCATTATCACCGACAATGGCTCGAACTTCACCTCAAAGGAGTTCCGAAGCTTCTGCGAAAACCTTGGGATCAACCTCACATACGCCTCCGTGTCAGATCTGCAGACCAACAGGCAGGTCCAAAAGGCTAACGGTCTCATCGTCACTGGCATCAAAAAGCGACTGCTACGCCCACTCGAAAAGCTTGCGGGAGCCTGGGCAGACAATCTACCCTCCGTTCTATGGAGCTTGTGCACAACGCCAAACGGGTCAAATGGCTACACGCCCTTCTTCATGGTGCACGGAGCCTAAGCCATGCTGCCTACTAAGGTACGCTACAAGGCCTCGCAGGTC
Source organism: Avena insularis (assembly GCA_023614405.1). Taxonomy (NCBI): domain Eukaryota; kingdom Viridiplantae; phylum Streptophyta; class Magnoliopsida; order Poales; family Poaceae; genus Avena; species Avena insularis. The sequence continues at coordinate 39,170,375 of CM042691.1, read as the reverse complement.
GTTGCCTATAGCGAGGCCGAATCATTGGCCACACTCGAAGATGCCGTTGACACACTGGATGAATCTCGCGACATCGCCATGGCCCGTTCGGCGGTATATCAACAAGGTCTCCACAACTACCATAGCCGTCGGCTACACCCAAGGTCCTTCGTCGAAGGAGACCTTGTTCCGCGACTCAAGCAAGAAGGGCACCTAAAGCTCGAGTCACCCTGGGAAGGACCTTATGTAGTCAGTGAAGTAATCCCAGGTGGCGCTTACCGCCTAAAGGAGGTCAAGCCAGGAGTAGAATACTCCAACCCCTAGAACGTTGCAAAACTGCGACGCTTATACCCTTAGTTGTCTTTTACTTTCAATAAGGCTATTCAACCAGGCTACTCGGCCGAACACTGTATCCTCTACATTACGATGAATAAAAGCTAAGTTCCTTGGCCCAAAATTTTGATTTTGCATAAATTTACATTATTAAAAACGCTCAGGGGCTGCGCTTCACCTTACGACTTCGTTGATTGACAACAACGCATATAACCTAAGTAGCTGACCACGTCAGGCTAACGAAAAGGACATGCGCACTCTATAATCAAACAATGCACTGCGTGCCAATACATACAAATTTACAAGGGCATTAAAAGCCCAGTAGACAATATACAGACTTTACATTGTTTCGTTTTCTATTTACAGGACTCAACCATGTTGGAGCAGTACGTACGTTCGCTCCTCGAAAACATCTACAATTTCTTCAGCATGTTGTGCCACTGCTGCGTAATGCGGACGCATTTCCATGCCATACCATCCGGGGGAGGAGGTAGCCCAGCTGCTATCTCCGCAAGGTTGACATCACGACAATGCAGCCAAACAAGTGATAGGGCTGCCTTCACACCAGCCACCAGCTGATGACGCACCAGTTCCTTCACGACGCACATGTCGTGGAATTTTCCAAGCAATCCCAAGAAGCTGGAGGGAGCCAAATCCAGAGGGAACATCGTGGCGCAGATCGCCACGAGTGATGACCTTGCACGCTTTAGCACCCGAAGAACTTAATGGATGCGGTCTTGCACTGTCGCAAGAACAATTGCTCAGTCATGGTCCATCCAGAAGAAGTCGCCGGCCTCCAACTCCTGTTGCGTCAAGCAATTCATTCGAATCGCAACACGCTCGTTCTCTTCCTTCGGAAGAAGATTAACAAATGCACAAAAAATCAGCAGGTGAGAAGACAAAAAAACATGGCACGGTCCAAAAAGGCTCATGGTGACTTACACTGGAGTTGCTCGCCAATCTGCCGAAACTTTTCAAGGAGAAATTCTTCCTTGACAACGGCCCGTTCGGCCTTGGATTTCCAAATGTCCGCATGACCACGGATCATGAGAATGTCCTTCTCCAATCTTCGAATGCGATCGCGCAGAAACAGCAATTGCGATGCCTCACTCGGCGATGGAGGAGCACCAAAAAAAGGAGGAGGAGTGACCACCAGTTCAGCACTCGAAGGACCCTAAGGGTGTACAAATAACAGAGCATAAAAATCAAGGCGACAACAGTCAAAAGAAGCAATTATATTTACATAAATTAACCACTACGTGGTAGAGTAAACTTGTCCAACATGAAGCATTACAGACGCAAGGGCAAAGAAAAATGAAAATATTGCTACAACTACGGGGAAGAAGACCTAGGCGGCAGCATCCGGAGCAACTTCAGACTCCGAATATCTAGCCCTGGCCGCCCGTTGCTGCTCCAGCGCATATGCGGCCAGGATGTCAATCAACTTTTTTTTGAGGGTAATAACAGTAGGAAAGGCTCCTACTGCCTCATTTTCATTAATAATAGGTCAGAGTCTATAAAGTTACATATTTACATAGAGACAGAGAGGGGGGGAAGTCTCTAAAAGTCAGAACAGATGAGTCTAGGATTACAAGAAGAATTACAAACTATGAATAATGCTCTTGATAAGTGGATGTAGCTCCTCTTTTGTCCTATGAATCAACAATGACAGGTCAGCAGCTAATCTTGACTTCCAAGCCTGAACTGAGGGTTGTATGTTATTAAACCAGAGGTTGTTTCTCTCTTTCCAGATGTTCCAAGAGCCCAGCAAGGTGATTTCCATAAATAGTTTTTTATTCCAGCTCTTTTTTCCTTGCTCAATGATCTGAAGTCTAGAATTGGTCATAGACCAAAAGATGTTAATTGAACTCCACCAAGCTTGGCTAAATGGGCAATGAAAAAGCAAGTGTTCAATTGTTTCCTCAGTATTATAATTACACATAAAACAATCATATCCAGTCCCCAATGCATAATGTCTTCTTCTTAACATATTTCTTGTATTCAATCTGTCAGACAGAATCAGCCACCCAAAGAACTTCACTTTTGCAGTGCACTTCGATTTCCACAGCCATTTAAAGGATATGTGTGGATTAATATTTCTGAAATTATATTGGTAATATTTGCTGGAAGTGTATTCTTTGGCCCCCCAAACATAGCTCCAAGTGTCATGTGAATGTTCTGTTAGTTGAATTTCTCTACAGCTGTTCTGAATGTCTCTCAATCCAGTTAGTGCTTCAGGTGATAAAGGGAGATAGAAAAGCTGTGTCAAACTATCAGCTGTAAGAAACTCCTATGTAGAGATATCTTCCTTCCTAGCATAGGAATAGATGGTTGGGTGACTCTCTTCTAAGATAGTTGCAGACCATTGATCCTTCCAAAACAGTGTGGTAGCCCCATTACCAATAGAGCTTTTAGCTACTCCTCTGAATAAATGTGAAAGTCTAGAAACATCTCTCCACCAGAAAGAGCCACAAGGTCCAGAAGCATGAGGAACATTGTTGCTGTAATATGCATTCCATACTAGGGAGACCCATGGTGTGTCATCCTTATTATAGAACTTATGCAGGAATTTAAGAAGCAGGCCTTCATTTTGAATCCTAAGGTTGAGAATGCCAACACCTCCTCTACATTTTGGCCTGCAAATCATATCCCAAGCAGCTAGAGAATTGCATTTTTCACCCTCTTCAGTTTTCTTGTTCCACAAACAGTGTCTCTGAATTTTTTCAATATGCCCCACTATTTTATCTGGCAATTTGATTGCACACATGGTGAAGGTTGCAATTGAGGCCACACTGTTTTGGACCAAAGTGCTTGCAGCAGGAGGCAAAGGGAGCAAATGCTACCTCGGTGCCATCCGCTGCCGTCGGCATCCTTGATGTGATCTGTTGCAGATCCAACTGTGCGCCAGACGCCACCGCCATCGCTAGCCCCATAGCGGCGCCCACCCCCCTTTTGTGTCCGCTTGTATCTCGCAGGAGCATCACCTGCCAAAGCTTCTGCGAGGGAGTCGACGTCTTCAAGGGCGACGCCCTTCGGATTGATCTCATTGTAGAAGCAGGCGAGGACCTCCTTGGCCTTGCCCAGCGACTCCACAGAGGAGCTGCAGCGATCTTCGATTGCCGCAACAGAGTCCGCTAGGGGATCCTCATGCTCGAGGATGCCGCGATCAAACGCAACACCAGTAGAATCTACAAGACAAGGAATTTTTTTCGAATGAGACAAAGGGAGCCACACCCGAAGAATAACAAACTCAAAAAGAGGAACATGGTGGCTTACCGGATATCACTTTGGCAGCATCCATAAGCTTTTCCACCATGGACTTTTCTCGCGATGCCGTGGCATCCGCAAGCTGCTGCACGCGGTCTTGAGCCTCCTGTTGCTGGCGTTGGAGGGCCTCTGCAGCATCCTTCGCCTTGGTCTGCGGCTGTCTGAGACTCTTTTCGAGTGCATTCAGCTTGCGGAGAGCTTCATTGTTTTCATCTGCAACATTCAACAAGGAAAAGTCAAAAACACACAATACTTAATAGGGCTCGCAATCAAATAAAAGGAGTCTACGAACCTTGGACCTGCTTGAGGTCGTCTGATATGTCATAAACGTATCTATAATTTTTTATGCTCCATGCTTGTTTTGAACCAACTATCTTATGTTTTATCTACACTTTGAGGGAATTTTATACATTTTCTCGAACTAACCTATTAACAAGATGCCATAGTGCCAGTTACCTGTTTTTTGCTATTTTTGGTTTCAGAAAAGCTAGTAAAGAAATATTCTCGGAATTGGACGGAACAAAGTAGAAGTTCCTATTTTTCCCGACACAAGACGAAGTCCAAAGCGGAGACGGAGAGCCACGAGGCGGCCAGACCACCCCTAGGCGCAGACCCACCCTTGGCTGAGCCTAGGCATGGTGTGGGCCTCTTGGGCGGCCACCGACCTTGCCTCTTCGCCTATATAAGCCACTCGAGGCAGAAACCCTAAGTACCCGATCAGAAATCCACGAAAAAGTCCATAGCCGCCGCCACCATCGTCCCTATATCGGGAGGGATCCGAAGCTCTTCCCGGCACCTGCCTTAGAGGGGAGATCACCCTGGAGGCCTTCTTCATCACCATGCCAGCCTCCGGAGTGATGCGTGAGTAGTTCATCCTTGGACTATGGGTCCATAGCAGTAGCTAGATGGCAGTTTATCCTCTTTGTGCTATCATGTTTAGTTCTTGTGAGGCGCCTATCATGATCAAGATCATCAATTTGTAATCCTATATGTTGTGTTTGTTGGGATCCGATGGATATTGAGTACTACGTCAAGATTGATTATTGACTCTATCAAGTCTATGTTGTTTGTGATCTTGCATGCTCTCCGTTGCTAGTAGCTACTCTAGCCAAGTACTTGCTTGTGACTCCGAGAGGGAGTATTTATGCTCGATAGTAGGTTCCAGCCTCTAGTTATCTAGGAGAGTGACAGAAACTTATAAGGTTGTATATGTGTTGTTGCTACTAGGGAGAAAACAACAATCCTTTGTACATGGGGCAATTGTATTGTTTACTTTACACACTTTGCGTAATGAAATTATCTGTTGCTTGCAACTTAATACTGGAGGGGGTTCATATATTAACCTGAACGTGGATTATTAGTCATAGATGCAGTTGGATTATGGTATATGTATTATGTTGTAATGCCCAAACGAATCTCATAGCAATCATCATGACATGTATATGCATTGTTATGCTTTCTCTATCATGTAAATTGCCCAACTGTAATTTGTTCACCCAACATGCTATTTATCTTATGGAGGAACACCTCTAGTGAACTATGGACCCCGGTCCATTCTTCCCACTGATATTCAATCTACTATCTACTGTTTACTTTCTGCAATTCCTACAAAGCAACTACTTTCTTCCACACTATACGTTTAATCCTTTGTTTTTAGAAAAACCAGTGAGCTTGACAACCTCACTGTAAGTTGGGGCAAAGTATTGTGGTTGTGATGTGCAGGTTCCACGTTGCTAGAAACACCTTGGGAGTTGGTTCTTTCTCCTACTGGTTTGATAACCTTGGTTTCATAACTGAGGGAAACTTGCTGCTATTCTCATCATACATTCCACTTGGGTTTCCCCAACGAGCTCTACATCATTTGAGCCATCAAGCAATTTTCTAGCGCCGTTGTCAGGGAGATACAAGATGGTTCCTTCCAGGGGAGTCTCTCACAACCAATCTCTTTACTTTGTTTTTGTTTTTCTTAGTTTAATTTGCTTTGTTTTGTTTACTTATTTTTATCAAAAACACAAAAAAATTAGTTCCTACTTTAGTTATTATTTTTGTTGGCTTGCTTTTCTCTTGCAGAAATGACTACTCCTGAAAACACTAAGTTGTGTGGCTTCACTAGCACAAACAACAATGATTTCATTTGCACACCTATTGCTCCACCTGTTCCTGAAGCTACTTTTTATGAAATTAAACCTGCTTTGCTGAATCTTGTTATGAAAGATCAATTTTCTGGTGCTAGTACTGATGATGCTGCTGCTCACCTTAATAATTTTGTTGAACTTTGTGAGATGCAAAAATATAAGGATGTATATGGAGATATTATCAAGCTTAAATTGTTCTCTTTCTCTTTAAGAGGAAGAGCTAAAGATTGGTTGCTATCTTTTTCCTAAAAATAGTATTGATTCTTGGATTAAATGCAAAGATGCTTTCATTGGAAAATATTATCCTCCTGCTAAGATTATATCCATGAGAAAGTGACATAATGAAATTTAAACAATTTGATAATGAACATGTTGCTCAAGCTTGGGAAAGAATGAAATCTTTAGTGAAGAATTGCCCCAGTCATGGACTGACTACTTGGATGATTATCCAAACCTTTTATGCAGGACTGGATTTTTGTTCAAGAAATCTATTGGATTCAACTGCTGGAGGTACCTTTATGACCATCACTTTGGGTGCTGCAATGAGGCTCCTTGATAATATAATGATAAACTATTCTGAATGGCACACTGAGAGATCTCCACAAGGAAAGAATGTAAATTCTATTGAAGAACCTCCTCTTTTAGTGATAAGATTGATACTATTATGTCTATGCTTGTTAGTGGAAAATCTCATATTGATCCAAATAACATTCCTTTAGCCTCTTTGGTTGCTCAAGAAGAGCAAGTTGATGTGAACTTCATTAGAATTAATAATTTTAGCAACAATGCTTATAGGAATAATTGTGGTAATAATAATTATAGGCCACACCCTTCTAATAATGGTAATTCTTATGGAAATTCCTACAACAACAATATAAGTGCACCCTCTAAACTTGAAGTCATGCTTAAGGATTTTATTAGTAAACAAACTGCTTTCAATAAACCTATTGAGGAAAAACTTGGAAAAATTGATGATCTTGCTTCTAAAGTTGATAGCCTTGCCCATGATGTTGAACTTCTTAAATTAAAGGTAGTGCCTCATGATGTTAAAGAAAGTAAGACATTGAATGCTATACAAGTTAGAAATGATGAAAATGTTAGGATGTTAGCTGAATTGCATGCTATGTGGGAAAGAGAAGATGAAATTGCTAGAAATAATAGTATGGCTAAAGTATGTACCATTACCACCACTAGTAATGTTGAAACTAGCAAACCACCTAAATTACCCACTCATTTTGCAACATTGACTAAACCCAATGGAACCTTTTCCAATAAAAATGCTGAAATTTTTAGAAATATGGGAGACAATAGTTCCACTACCTTGAATGATAATATTTATCTTGATATTGATGGTTGCAATATTTCTAAAGTAATTATTTTCTTAAAAAAGATTGCTAGAAGTCCTAATTCTAGTGCTATGAATATGGCTTTTACAAAACATATTACAAATGCTCTCATGAAAATTAAAGAAGAAAAGTTGAAACATGAAGCTTCTATTCCTAGGAAATTAAAAGATGGTTGGGAGCTCATCATTAATATGAAAGTGAATGATTTTTATTTCAAATCTTCATGTGATCTTTGTGCTAGTGTCTCTATTATGCCTAGAAAGATTTATAAAATTCTTGATTTACCACCATTGGAAGATTGTTATTTGGATGTCCATCTTGAAGATAATGCTAAAAAGAAACTTATGGGGAGAATCAATGATGTTATTATTATGGTCAACCATACCTTTGTCCCCGTTGATTTATATGTTTTGGATGTTGAATGCAATGCTTATTACCCAATTATTTTGGGAAGACCTTTTCTTAGAACTGTTGGTGCCATTATTGATATGAAGGAAGGAACCATTAAATATCAATTCCCACTCAAGAAAGGTATTGAACACTTCCCTAGAAAAAGAGAGAATATATATTTTGATTCTCTTAATAGAACAAAATTTGATGTTAATGCTTCTTCATTTGAAAATACTTGATTCTTGCTTTCTATGCCTAGCTAAAAGGAGTTAAAGAAAAGCATTCTTGGGAGATAACCCAATTTTTTTTATTTCAGTAAGTTTTTATTTTGTTGAGTCTTGGAAGTTATTGCCTCTATACTAACCTCTCCTTATCCTTTTTGTTTGGTTTTTGTGCCAAGAATAGCCTCTAATGAGAGAGAAGTAAGATTTGGGGAAGTTGCTGTCCCAAAACAGATTTTTGTGCTTCACTGTAAAACATCGTGAAAAATCCCCGTACGTTGGATTGAGATGAAATCTTTTGTGTGCATACCCCTGTTATTTTCCCAACTTTTGTTAGTTTTACACTTTTCGATTTGAGCAACCAAAGACTTTCGAAAAAATCGGTATTTACCTGATGGTCTGTTTTTACAGATTTCTGCCATTATGTGCATTGGCCTCTTAATCGGTTTATTTTTTAGTTCTCTTTGATCACTTGAGCTTTTAAAAGGAGTTGATACAATATATTATGTTTAATTGAAAGTTCTACTTGAGTTGAAACTGAACCCAAAGGCCTATTATCTTGAATACACTAATGTTGCTAATGAAGATTGTGTGAAGTTTTGTATGAAGGAAATTTTCAAGTGTAGGGAGAGAATGATATGATGAGATGAAATATGGACAAAAGCTCAAGCTTGGGGATGCCACCCGTGTCACCCCAAGAAATACTCAATAGGTACAAGCGTCAAAGCTTGGGGATGCGAGCTCTTCTTCCTTCGAGGAAGGTCGTGTTCCTCTTCCTCTTCGGATGAAGGGGTGGGGCTCCGGTCGTGCCTGGCCGGAGCTTTCTTCTTCGGCTCCGCGGGAGCGTCTTGGTGGAGCGCAGCTCCGACAAGTCCGAGTCCGGTGAGTGCGGACTTATGCATGGCTCTTTTCGGGTCCCCCTCCGGAGGTGGGTGGGCCACGAGATACGCAGTGGCTGCCATGATCACAGCTTGCGGTGTCTTCGGGATGACGTTGCCGTCGGCATCCATCTCCATGAACGATGTGTGGAGAGTTCGGGTCACATCACGGCGCTCCTTGGGATCCATGTTCTCCACCCGAGAGCGGTGCTTGTTTCCTTGGTTTCCGTTCGTGCTAGAGCCGGGGGCCATGGCGGAGAGCGCAGCTCGTCGCGCGCTGGACTCAGAGGCTGCTTGCTTGCGTTTGTCAAGTGTTTCCTGCATCTTGACTTGCTTCTTGTGCTCCTCGATGAGGAGGAAGTGGTATGCCATCAGTAGTTCACGTGAGGCGTCTGCAGGCAGGACTATGTCGCCTGCTACGGCGCGGCGTGCCTGGACCCATCCTTCTTTGCTGAGTTGGATGACGTGGCTGTTGTTTTCCTCGTCAGGTGGGGGGACTGGCTTCTTCTGTTCCCGCCGTTTCCGCCGTTTCTGTCCTGCAGGTTGGGGTTTGTGTTGGGAGGCGGGTTAGGCGTTTGCTGTTCCACATTGCTCTGGATGACTGGGGCGCATTGGTAGCGCTTGTAGATCGGTCCGCTGCTGCCACAACTTTCAGATCCGGAACCGTAGGTCCCTGCATCCGATGGCGGATCGCACAGATCGGAGTTGCAGCTGATGATGTTGTGCGTAGCACGGGGTGTGGGGCCCATGAGGCGGGCCTGATTGATGGTAGGGGCACCCACTCAGGAAGGCGGAGGGTGCCAGTTTGCCCCACCTGGAAGCAGAAGCTCCCGAACAAGATTTCGAGTCCGTCGCCTACGGGCTCGAAGTCCTTCATGGTGGCCGGCGAGTGGGCGGTGAAGTCGAAAGCACCGAAGAGGAGATGGCTCTCCATTTCCGCAGAGTTGTAGATCGATCGGGTCGGGACTGTCACGACCGCACAATCAGCAGCCCCAGTTCCCACAGACGGCGCCAATTGACGAGGTTTGATCTCATCAATGCCCATTGTTATGGACTTGGGTTTTGGAGAAGATGGGGATGCTGGAGATAGTGGAACGGTTAACAGACAAGCAACCAGGGGACACGAGATTTACCCAGGTTCAGGCCCCCGAAGGGAAAACCCTACTCCTGCTTGTCTGCTCTTGATTACGGCGGAACCGAAGATTACAGGGGTGCACAGATTCGATCTGGCGTGGAGGTGTGTATGCAAAAGTATGAGTCAAGCGATCTAGGTCGTGCCCTCCTGGCCTTTATATAGACTCAGGCAGGTCCCGGGCATAGTCCTAGTCGGTTACAGGTTCTAGGGTTTTACCCCTTTGAATTTCCTATCTACTCTAGTCTTGCTCTCCAAGGATCTGAAGGCGTCATGGGCCTGGGCCACCCGAAAGTCATCATGAGCCGGCGTACATCTGCCGTGGGCCTTCCTTGGGCTGGACCAGGTATGCGGAGATCATGTACCCGTAGGGTATAACCATGTCACCAAGGCATCCCCGTCTTCATCAACAAAAATCTCAGGTCTTCTTTCAAGACACTTTATTTTTATTGTTTCATGCACTATTGTGTTGTTCTTGGAGCGTATTTGTTTTTGCTTTTAGTTTTCTTTTGTTTTGTTTGATGTAATAAGTTGGTCGGATGATACATTGTAAACGTATCTATAATTTTTGATGTTCCATGCTTGTCTAGTATCAACTTTGCTATGCTTTATCTACACTTTGAGGTATTTTTATACATTTTTTGGGACTAACCTATTAACAAGATGCCGCAGTGCCAGTTGTCTGTTTTCTGTTGTTTTTGGTTTCAAAAAATCTAGGAAGGAAATATTCTCCAAATTGGACGGGACAAAAGCCAAAGTCAATATTTCACCGAGGAGAACAAAGAGACCGAAGGGCAACCGAAGGGGCGCCACAAGGCGGCCAGACCCTAGTGTCGTGCGGGCCCACCGTAGGGCGCGCCGCCCTATGGTGTGCGCCCCCTGGCCGCCCTCTTGTCTCGCCTCTTCGCCTATAAAAGCCCCTCGATGCCAAAACCCTAAGCACCCAAATAGATCTCCACGAAACAGATTGTAGCCGTCGCCACCATCGTCCCTAGATCGGGGGGATCTGAAGCTCTTCTCGGCACCCTGCCGGAGGGGAGAGATCATCCCGGAGGCCTTCTTCATCACCATGCCATCCTCCGGTATGATGCGTGAGTAGTTCACCCCTGGACTATGGGTCCATATAGTAGCTAGATGGTTGTTTCTCCTCCTTTGTGATATCATGTTTAGATCTTGTGAGCTCCGTTCATGATCAAGATCATATATTTGTAATCATATATGTTGTGTTTGCGGGGATCCGATGGATATTGATATACTATGTCAGATTGATTATTGATTCTATCATGTCTTATTGATTATTGATTCTATCATGTCTGTGTTGTTTGTGATCTTGCATGCTCTCCTTTTCTAGTAGATATCTTGGCCAAGTAGATTCTAGTGACTCCAAGAGGGAGTATTTATGCTCGATAGTGGGTTCATGCCTCTATTGAATCTGGGGAAGTGACAGAAATCTCTAAGGTTATAGATGTGACGTTGCTACTAGGGAGAAAACAACAATATTTTGTTCATGGAACAATTGTATTGTTTACTTTACACACATTGCTTAATGCAATTATCCGTTGCTTGCAACTTAATACTGGAGGGGGTCTGGATGATAACCTGAAGGTGGATTATTAGTCATAGTTGCAGTTGGATGGCGGTCTACTTATATTGTTGTAATGCCCAATCAAATCTCATAGGAATCATGAATGTCTAGTATTTGCATTGTTATGCCTTGCTCAGTTCCTGTCATTTGCCCCGCTGTAATTTGTTCACCCAGCATGTTATGTCATTTATCTTAAGGAGAATACCTCTAGTGAATTGTGGACCACGGTCCAATCTTTACCATTGTTACATCACCTATTGTTACCGTTTACTTTCTGCAAGCAACCATTACCTTCCACACTATACGTTTAATCCTTTGTTTTCAGCAAACCAGTGAGATTGACAACCTCACTGTAAGTTAGGGCAAAGTCTTGAGTTTGTGTTGTGCAGGATTCCAAGTTGCTAGCAACACCTTGGAGTTGTTTCCTTTCCCCTACTGGATCGATAACCTTGGTTTCATAACTGAGGGAAAATTTGTCGATGTGCTCGTCATACCTTCCTCTTGGGGTCTCCCAACGAAGATCTACAACTGAGCCGCGTCATCGGACCCCAACATTCTTATTTTGGAGAAGTCACACCTAGTTCTTCATTGCCTAGAACACTCTAGTTTCACTCTTATTGTTCTGTGAGTGTTCTCTTTTGCTAGTACCGCGTTTAGCTTTAGTTTTCTTATGCTTTTTGCTTAGAACTTTTTAGTTCTTCTTTGTAGTGAGGTGAGACAAGCCCTCTGATATTTATTGATTATTATCTTTGTGAGTTGTTTCAAATAAGTCGATTGGTGTTGTAAAATAGTAGAAAGTTGCGTGCTTATAGTGGTACAAAAGGAAGCTTGTTTTGACTGTGGCTTAGACTTTATCATGGCATGCTAGATGTTTCTTTGACCATATGCTTAGTGATTATTGTGTAGCATGACCTATTTCAAACAATTGAGATTGCTTAATGTGCCTTGAAATAATCATGCTTTGTTTTAGCATACAAAAGCATAATATTGTGTTATTCTCCTTTGATGCTTTATTTGGGTTGACTTGGAACATGCTTACACCATGTTATGACTATGAACCAGTCACCTTAGCCTCTATGATCATTTAGTTTTTGACTTGTGATATCACTTTATGCTTTGATTAATAATTTTTGTCGCTCTGCATGATTATGGCCATTATTGCTCTCTTAGTTGGTCGCTCCCAGTCTTTTGCTAGCCTCCACCTGTACTGAGTGTGAGCTCTACTCGTGCATCTAACTCCCAAGAAACCAAGTTATTCCAAAGAGTCCACAAATTCCTATGCATGGTGTGTTACACCATTCCAAGTATATTCATGTTTTTACCTATCTTCCAAATTAAGCTTTTGTCATTTTAAAATTAGTGATTAAAGCTCTCACAAACTTGATGGCACACTTTATTTCTTGTACTTAATAAACTTGAACCATTGTGCCCATCTATGTTGCTTATATGCTTGCAAATTATAAGTTGAGAGTTAGCAGATGGTGGCGCTGCGTCAACGTGGAGCGCTTCGTCGGGAAACCCCAAGAGCAAGGTATGATGCAGCATAGCAGCAAGTCTTCCCTCAGTAAGAAACCAAGGTTATCGAACCATTAGGAGGAAGGAAACGTCTCAAAGGTGTTGCAAGCAACGTGGAAACCTGCACAACACAAACTCAAGACTTTGCCCCAACTAACAGTGAGGTTGCCAATCTCACCGGTTGCTGTAAGTAAACAGTAACAATGGAATATGTATCAATGGTAAAGATTAGACCGGGGTCCATAGTTCACTAGAGGTGTTCTCCCTAGATAAACAAACATGGCATGCTGGGTAAACAAATTACAGCAGGGAAATTGACATGACTGAGCAAGGCATTACAATGCAATACTAGACATAAAGATCCTATGAGATTCGATTGGGCAATACAACAAGATACATAGACCGCCATCCAACTGCATCTATGACTAGAAGTACACCTTTGGGTTATCATCCGAACCCCCTCCAGTATTAAGTTGCAAGAAACAGACAACTGCTTTAAGCAAAGTGTATAAGATAAACAATCCACGTGTTCCATGAACAAGAGACCGTTGTTTTCTCCCTAGTGGCAACAACACATCTACAACCTTAGAGATTTCTGTCACTTCCCTTGATTAAATAGAGGCATGAACCCACTATCGAGCATAAATACCCCCTCTTGGAGTCACTAGCAACTACTTGGCCAAGATAGCTACTAACAGCAGAGAGCATGTAAGATCACAAACAACACAGACATGATAGAATCAATAAGACAAAACCATTAATCAATCTGACATAGTAATCTCAATATCCATCGAATCCCCGCAAACACAACATGCATGATTACAAATAAATGAGATTGTGATCATGAACGGAGCTCACAAGATCTAGACATGAAAGCACAAGGAGGAGATACAACCATCTAGCTACTACATGGACCCATAGTCCAAGGTGGAACTACTCACGCTTCATACCGGAGGCTGGCATGATGAAGAAGAAGGCCTCCGGGATGATCTCTCCTCCGGCAGGGTGCCGGGAAGAGCTTCAGATCTCCCCCGATCTAGGGACTATGGTGGCGGCAGCTACAGACGGTTTCGTGGAATATTGATCGGGTACTTAGGGTTTAGGCATCGGGGGCTTCTTATAGGCAAAGAGGCGAGCCTGGGAGGCATCCAGGGGGCCCACACCCTGCCAAAGCGTGACCTAGGATGGTCCCGTGCCTGGGGGGTGCAGCCGGCCTGTGGCGCCCCTCCGTCTCTCCTCTAGAATCCGTGTTCTCCTCGGTAAAATATTGACTTTGGCTTTTGTACCGTCCAATTCCGAGAATATTTCCTTACTAGCTTTTCTAGAACCAAAAATAGCAGAAAACAAGCAACTGGCACTGTGGCAACTTGTTAATAGGTTAGTACCAGAAAATATATGAAAAGCACCTCAAAGTATGGACAAAGCAAAGCAAAGTAGATACTAAACAAGCATGGAACATCAAAAATTATAGATACGTTTCCGACGTATCAAGAATCCCCAAGCTTAACTCCTGCTCGTCCTCGAGTAGGTAAGTGATAAAAGAATAATTTTTGAGGTGACATGCACCATCAAAACCAAGATCAAACCATTTGCAATCATTGAAAGATGGGATCAAAGAACTCTAAACATGTGCATGAAAGATGGAGTTATAACAATAATACAAAGTAACTATGCATGCAACATGAAAGGCTACAAACAAAGATCATGAATAACATGCATTGAAAAATGTTTGTTTGTTTCACATACAGAAAACATGGCATAGTGGCATTCAACTTGTCCCTCATGGAGTAGCAAATAGATGCATAGGACACCTTCAAAGTTCATAAGAGTGACTAGATAGAAATAGCACAAGAACAAGCAATATCAACAATATGAATCAATCAATAAGTTTTGGGACACTGCACAAAGAACTACGAATGGGAACTATGCTCTCTTAACTGGTGCCTAAAGGTAGAAGGTGGAGACTCAATATAATAGTGGAAGAAAGGCCCTTCATAAAGGGAAGCAGGGATTTCAAGTTTCAAAAAGAGCTTCCAAAAATTATGGTACTTGTTAGCTTTCAGCCCTCATTGCCCCTATCATAAGCATCTTGAAGTGATTAAGGTTCAAGTGAACAAACTATGGAGTATATGCTTGACCAAGTATAAGTTGGCAATCTCATGCCCTTTAATACAAGAACCGCACCTCATTCTACTCAACTTTAGTCACCTGTAACTTCTTGTCATAGTAAGTACATGTGTATCATAGAGAACCGCCAACGGGGTACCCCTTGCACATGGTACATGAGCTATCCCATAACCAAAATGACAAGGCAAGCAGACAATGAGCATCTCGGCGATCTTTTTATTTGCTATTTGCATAGGTTTTTATTGAGCATGCTTCACAGATTGCTCATTATGGTGATGCTGCAAGTTTCCACCATGATTAGGCTAGCGGCCCAGGCGTTTCTCTAACACAAAATACATAACTCCATGGACTTACAAGTTCCCTTTTTATTTCACACAGACGACATCCATAGACAAAATAGCATCATATCAACTGTGTACAAAGTACAAGTGCAATGTTGAAAATGTTACCCATGACAACATGGTTCTGCTAATTCCAACGTATAAGTGCAAGCATATACAACATAGATGACACAATGGTTCAAGTTTATCAGGGGCAAGGAATATAAAGTGTGCCATCAAGTTCGTGAGAGCTTTAATCACTAAGTTTTCACATAACAAAATACTTTTTAATTGGAAGATAGCTGAAAACAAGAATATACTTAGAATCGTGTAACACACCATGCATAGGAATTTATAGTGGACACTTTGGAATAACTTGGTTTCTTGGGAGTTGGAAGCATGAGTATAGCTTACTCATACAAGTGGAGGCTAGCAAAAGACTGGGAGCAACCAACTAAGAGAGAAATAATGGCCATAATCATGAAGAGCGACAAAACATTACTAACCAAATCATACAGTGGTACTACAAGTCAAGGAATAAATGATCATAGAGGCTATGGTGATTTGTTCATAGTCATAAAATAGTGTGAGAATGTGCCAAGTCAACCCAAACAAAACATCAAAGGAGAATACCATAATACTATGCTTTTGCATGCTAAAACAATGCATAATTCCTTCAAGGCACACTAAGCAATCCCAATTGTTTGGAACAAGTCATGCTACAACAATAAACACTAAGCATAAGGTCAAAACAACACCTAGCATGACATGCTAAAGTCTAAGTCACAGTCAATGCAAGCTCCTCTTGCACTTTCAAGCAAGAACTTTCTACTTCTTTCCAACACCAATCAACTTATTTGAAACAACATAACGAGAACGGGGGTCCAAACTACTCTATTAAAGCAAACTAAACAAACTAAGCAAAGAAAGCAAAAACTAAGATGCTCCAAGAACAACACAATAGTGCATGAAACAATAAAAACAAAGTGTCTAGAAAGACCTTAGCTTTTTATTGATGAAGAAGGGGATGCCTTGGGCATCCCCAAGCTTTGACGCTTGTACATCTTGGATAGTTCTTGGGGTGACACCAGGGTGGCATCCCGAAGATTGAGATTTTGTCCATTCTTCATCTCATTACATCATTCTCTCTCTACACCTGAAATTTTTCCTTCATACAAAACTTCACACAATCTTCATTAGCAACATTAGTGTATTCAAAAGATAATAGACCCTTGGGTTTAGCTTTAGAACAACAAAACTTTCAATAAACACATAAGCTACTGTAGCAACTCCTTCAAAAATCTCAATTTGCCAAAAAGAACCCAAAAAGAAATCAATAAGAAGCAAATGCAAATAATGGCAGAAATCTGTCAAAACAGACCAGCAGGTAGAAACCGATTTTTTGAAGACCTTCTGTTGATCAAATCAAAAAGTGTTGAACTAACGAAAGTTAGATAACATACTAGGGGATTTATTCAAATTGTTAGCTCAATCCGACTTACAGAGACTCATCATGAATTTTTATGGTGGAGGACATAAATCTGTTTCGGGACAGCAACTACCCAAATCTTACTTCCCTCTCATTAGAGGTCATTCTTGGCACAAAAAGCAAACAAAAAGGATAAGGAGAGGTCATTACTGAAGTAATAACTTCCAAGACTCAATAAAACTCTTGGGTTATCTCCCAAAAAGTACTTTTCTTTAAGGCCTTTAAGTTAGGCACAAGAAGCAAGAAATCAAGTATTTTGAAATGAAGAAGCATTAACATCAAACCTCTTGCTCCTACCTTTCTTACCTTTCTTCTTCTCTTTAGGGAAAATATGATTGCTTACTAGAGGAGCAAAATGCATAATGCCTTTTCCCACATCTATTATTGCTCCAAGGTGTTTCAGTAGGGATCTTCCGAGTGTAATCTGTCCTTTGCCTACAATTTAATAACAAGATAATCAGTAGACACCATTTTCCCTGAGATTTTTGTAAACACACTTTCAGCTATTCCAATGGGTAATAAAGTTGCATTATTGGTAAGAGATATTTCTTCTCCTCCTTTAGAAATTCCCCAAAGACTCAAAGACTCATAAATATCTTTAGGCATCACGCAAAATTCAGACATGAAATCACAGCGAGCATCAAAAGTTGCACTATTTATAGAGACTTTGAGTGTGGGAAACCACTTTGAAGGCTCATAATTTATTGGAACATAACCATGGTGCTCTCTAAGTGTGTGATAGCAATTGTTCAAAGCAGCAGTACTGGACTCAAGAGTGTTCAACCTAGCATAAATGTCTATAAAATAAGAATCAGACTTGCCAGGCATATTATAGATTATAATCAACCTATTTATAGCATCTAAAACTTCATTCTCAGTACAACGAAAAATATCTTTCTCAGCCACAGCATCCAAAGCATATCTATAACAAAGAGCAATACTATGGTAGAAACTATTAATAACCAAGCTAAGACTCATCTTAGGCTCAGTTTCCCTTTGTAAAGCAGAGATTCTAGACCAATCTTATTTGAAACTCTCTCCACTTCCTTGCTTGAAAGTAAAGATCCTTTCCATAGGTGACACAGGGATTGGACCGAAACTAGACATAGTAGAAACTAGAGGAAGAACTAATTTTTTTGTGTTTTTGATAAGAGAAACCAAACCAAACTAAACTATTTTTTTGGAGTTTTTGATAAAAAGAGGCAAACAAAACCAAGAAAAATAAACTAAGCAAACCAAAAACAGAGTAAAGAGAAAGGTTGAGGAGGACTCCCCTTGTGAAGACGTCCTTAGCCTCCCCGGCAACAGCGCCAGAAAATCTTGGTGGCGCTGCGTCAACGTGGAGCGCTTCGTCGGGAAACCCCAAGAGCAAGGTATGATGAAGCACAGCAGCAAGTCTTCCCTCAATAAGAAACCAAGGTTATCGAACCAGTAGGAGGAAGGAAACGTCTCAAAGGTGTTGCAAGCAATGTGGAAACCTGCACAACATAAACTCAAGACTTCGCCCCAACTAATGGTGAGGTTGTCAATCTCACCGGTTGCTGTAACAAAGGATTAACTCTATGGTGTGGAAGGTGATGATGGTTTGCAGCAAGTAAACAGTAACAGTGGAAGATGTATCAATGGTAAAGATTGGACCGGGGTCCATAGTTCACTAGAGGTGTTCTCCTTAGATAAACAAACATGGAATGCTGGGTAAACAAATTACAGCAGGGCAATTGACATGACTGAGCAAGGCATAACAATGGAATACTAGACATAAAGATCCTATGAGATTCGATTGGGCAATACAACAAGATACATAGACCGCCATCCAACTGCATCTATGAATAGAAGTCCACCTTTGGGTGATCATCTGAACCCCCTCCAGTATTAAGTTGCAAGCAATAGACAACTGCTTTAAGCAAAGTGTGTAAGGTAAACAATCCACTTTTTCCATGAACAAGAGACTGTTGTTTTCTCCCTAGTGGCAACATCACATCTACACCCTTAGAGATTTCTGTCACTTCCCTTGATTAAATAGAGGCATGAACCCAATATCAAGCATAAATACCCCCTCTTGGAGTCACTAGCAACTACTTGGCCAAGATAGCTACTAACAACGGAGAGCATGCAAGATCACAAACAACACAGACATGATAGAATCAATAAGACAAAACCATTAATCAATCTGACATAGTAATCTCAATATCCATCGGAACCCCGCAAACACAACATGCATGATTACAAATAGATGAGATCTTGATCATGAACGGAGCTCACAAGATCTAGACATCAAAGCACAAGGAGGAGATACAACCATCCAGCTACTACATGGACTCGTAGTCCAAGGTGGAACTACTCATGCTTCATACCAGAGGCTGGCATGATGAAGAAGAAGGCCTCCGGGATGATCTCCCCTCCGGAAGGGTGCCGGGAAGAGCTTCAGATCCCCCCGATCTAGGGACGATGGTGGCGGCGGCTACAGACGGTTTCGTGGAATATTGATCGGTACTTAGGGTTAGGCATCGGGGGCTTTTTATAGGCGAAGAGGCTAGGCTGGGAGGCGGCCAGTGGGGCCACACCTTGCCCAGGCGCGGCCTACGGTGGGCCCACGCCTAGGGGGTGCAGCCGACCTGTGGCGCCACTCCATCTCTCCTCTGGACTATGTGTTCTCCTCGGTGAAATATTGACTTTGGATTCTGTCCCGTCCAATTCCGAAAATATTTCCTTACTAGCTTTTCTGGAACCAAAAGTAGCAGAAAATAGGCAACTGGCACTGTGGCAACTTGTTAATATGTTAGTACCAGAAAACATATGAAAATCACCTCAAAGTGTGGACAAAGCAAAGCAAGGTAGATACTAAACAAGCATGGAGCATCAAAAATTATAGATACATTTCCAACGTATCAACAGAACCATGCTATCATGGGGAACGCTTTTGACATTGCACTTATTCTGTTCAGTTGATATCATTTTTTTTGTTTATGGATCCCAGTGGTGTGAAATAAAGGGGATCTTGTAAGCTCATGGAGTTTGTATATGTGTTAGAGAAATGCCTGGGCAGCTAGCCTAATCACGGTGGAAACTTATAGCGTAACCATAATGAGCATAAAAACCTATGCAAATAGCAAATAAAAAGATCGCTGAGATGCTCATTGTATGTTGCCTTGTCATTTTGGTATGAGATATCTCATGTGTCATGGGGCAAGGGGTACCCCGTTGGCGGTTCTCTATGATACACATATACTTACAATGACAAGAACTTGCTTGTGACCAAAGTTGAGTAGCATAAGGTTCGGTACTCCTACGCAAGGGGCATCAGATTTTCAACTTATGGTCTGTCAAGCATATACTCATATTTGTGTCACTTTAACCTTAAACACTTCAAGATGCCAATGATAGGGGAAATGAGAGCTCAAATCTAGTAAGTACCATAATTTTTGGAAGCTCTTTATGGCACTTGAAATCCCTACTTCCCTCTATAAAGGGCCTATCTTTTTACTTTTTGTTGAGTCTCCACTTTCTATCTTTATGCATCGGTTAAGAGAGCATAGTTGTCATTCTTAGTTCAATGTGCATTGTGCCAAAACTTGTTGATTGATTCATAATTTTGGTATTGCTTGTTGTATCTAGTCACCCTTATGAACTTTGAAGGTGTCATATGCATTTATGTTTTGCTATTCCACGAAGGACAAGATGATTACCATTCTTGCTATGTTTTCTGCATGTGAAACAAACAAATGTCTTTCAATGCATTGTTATTCATGATCTTTTGTTTGTACCTTTTCATGTTGCAACATAGTTGTTATGTCTTATTGTTATAAATATATCTTTCATGCTTATGATAGAGTACTTTGATCCCAGCTATCAATTCTTTACAATACCTTGAACAAGATTGTGATGGTGCATGTCACCTAAAAATTACTCTTTTATCACTTACATATTTGAGGACAATCAAGAGTTAAGCTTGGGGATTCTTGATACTTCGTAAACGTATCTAAATTTTTTGATGCTCCATGCTTGTTTTGAACCAACTATCTTATGTTTTATCTACACTTTGAGGCATTTTTATACATTTTATGGAACTAACCTATTAACAAGATGTCGTAGTGCCAGTTGCCTATTTTCTGCTATTTTTGGTTTCATAAAAGCTAGTAAAGAAAATATTATTAGAATTGGACGGAACAAAAGCAGAAGTTCCTATTTTCCCAACACAAGGCGGAGTCCAAAGCGGAGACGGAGGAGAGCCACGAGGCGGCCAGACCACCCCTAGGCACGGGCCCACCCCTGGTCGCGCCTAGGCATGGTGTGGGCCCCTTGGGCGGCCACCGACCTTGCCCCTTCGCCTATATAAGCCCCTCGAGGCAGAAACCCTAAGTACCCAAGCAGAAATCCACGAAAAAGTCCATAACCGCCGCCACCATCGTCATATCGGTAGGGATCCAAAGCTCTTCCGTCACCCTGCCAGAGAGGGGAGATCACCCTAGAGGCCTTCTTCATCACCATGTCAGCCTCTAGAGTGTTGCGTGAGTAGTTCATCCTTGGACTATGGGTCCATAGAAGTAGCTAGATGGTAGTTTCTCCTCTTTGTGCTATCATGTTTAGATCTTATGAGCTGCCTATCATGATCAAGATCATCTATTGGTAATCCTATATGTAGTGTTTGTTGGGATCCGATGGATATTGAGTACTACGTCAAGATTGATTATTGATTCTATCGTGTCTATGCTGGTTGTGATCTTGCATGCTTTCCGTTGCTAGTAGCTACTCTGGCCAAGTACTTGCTTGTGACTCCAAGAGGGAGTATTTATGCTCGATAGTAGGTTCATGTCTCTAGTAATCTGGGAGAGTGACAGAAACTTCTAAGGTTGTAGATGTGTTGTTGCTACTAGGGAGAAAACAACATTCCTTTGTCCATGGGGCAATTGTATTGTTTACTTTACACACTTTGCCTAATGCAATTATCTGTTGCTTGCAACTTAATACTGGAGGGGGTTTGGATGAGAACCTGAAGGTGGATTATTAGTCATAGATGCAGTTGGATTACGGTCTATGTATTATGTTGTAATGCCCAAACGAATATCATAGCGATCATCATGACATGTATATGCATTGTTATGCTTTCTCTATCCTATCAATTGCCCAACTGTAATTTGTTCACCCAACATGCTATTTATCTTATGGAGAAACACCTCTAGTAAACTATGGACCCCGGTCCATTCTTCCCACTGATATTCAATCTACTATCTATTGTTTACTTTCTGCAATTCCTACAAAGCAACTACTTTCTTCCACACTATATGTGTAATCCTTTGTTTTCAGCAAAACTAGTGAGCTTGACAACCTCACTGTAAGTTGGGGTTGAGTATTGTGGTTGTGTTGTGCAGGTTCCACGTTGCTAGCAACACCTTGGGAGTTGGTTCTTTCTCCTACTGGTTCGATAACCTTGGTTTCATAACTGAGAGAAACTTGCTGTTGTGCTCATCATACCTTCTGCTTGGGGTTCCCCAATGAGATCTACATCATTTGAGCCATCATCGCCCTCCAAAGCAAGGTGCTGCTGGCCCAAGCAATTGATGTCACGGATAAAGGGCTGCAAACAAAAATAGCACACCAGATGAATAAAGGACTCGGGGGCTCGTTCACAAGAAGAAATAGACTACTTACGTGGGTTCCTCCTAGCACATTCGACGAACCAAGTCAGCACCGAGCTAATACTTAGCATACCAAACAATAACTAGAGGGGATCAGGAACTCACGAGGGAATGTTGGATAAGTCGAAGACTGGCGCCTCCTTCTGCTCCTTCTTCTTCTTATTCTTGGCCGGCGGCTAAGGAGCCATGGTTCAAATAGGCACGGCAGGAATGGGTGACTCTATACCACCGTCCCCACCATGACGCTCGAGGAAGGCAGGACCCCTCGGCGTTGGCAGCGTCGCCCCATCTGAACTCTCAATCCGGGACCTCTTTCGAGATAGCCCCTCATAGGAGACTGAGAAGGGGGAGCTTGGAATCAGACTCCACCTCCCCACCATCTGGTGCAGCCTCGAAATGTTTAGGTAGAGGCGGCATCATGCCCGCTACCTTGAAGTCTTGCAAGTCAAAGACAAAATCAAACTTCAGTCAAACAAAAATAGCAAGCAATGAGCACACAAAAAGCATTACATGCAACCACAAGTTTCACCTGAGGGACTTCCTTCTTCGCATGAAAGGGGGAAGTCAGAGACTTCCCCGGCAGATCCTCCTCGTCCTTGTGCTTCAGCAGAGGTCAAAGCGGCCTGTCGAGGTCAGCCGAGGACATCTGCTCTGACAGAACTCTCGTCGGGTCGTTGGGGCCAGAGTATAAAAACATTGGATGTGCTCTCGCTTGGAGCGGCTGCACCCGATGCTTGAGGAAGGTGCGAAGAATATCAACACCATTAACCTCCTTGCCCGGAATCAGCTGGAGCGCCTCCACCTACTGATACAACTTCTCCACCTCTTTAGATTCACCATCCATGATGTCATTTGACCATGAACGCTTTTAGATGATCTTCTGAGTGGAGTCGAAGGGGGCAAGCCCATAATGTTGGCCATCCAACTTGACGTTACGGATATAGAACCATTTGTTCCGCCACTGCTGGACGGACTCACAGAGATAGAAGGATAAAAACTGGACAGCGGGGCGGATAGAAATCCCGCACCCACCAAGTGGATAGACACCACCAGTGCCAGATTGCCTCTTCACGGAGTAAAGTCTCCTGAAGAGGCCGAAGTGAGGCTCGATACCAAGCCAGCACTCGTAAAGCGTGATAAAACACGCGATGTGGAGAAGAGAGTTGGGCGACAAATAATGTAGTTGTACTCCATACAGAAAAAGAAGCCCACGAAGAAATTCGTGGGCAGACAAAGAAAGGCCGCGAACAACGAAAGTGTAAAAAATGGCTCGAAACCCTTCAGGTGGGCATGGGATTACCTCCTATCCAGGAAGGATAGCGTCGCCCTTGTCCTTGGAGATCAGGCCAGACTCATGCAGCTTGTGCAAGTCCTCATCCCTCATCTGGGTGCGCCGCCACCCACCATCGGTGGTACGGATGGGAGCAGCGACCTTCTTGGCGGTGCCAGCGATGCTCGACCCCGCTACAGCGGAGGAACTCTTCTTCGACTTGCCCATCTTGGTGGCACGAAGAGAACGACGATGAGAGCAGAGGAAACAAGAAGGGAAAATGCGAAGAATGTCCAGCGCGCAGCACGAGCTCTGGAAATAGCAGAAGCAAGAAGATGATGGCAAATGACGAAGGAGAAGATTACTCTGTTTTCACCATGGTATAAAAGGACGAGGAATATGAAGAGGAGCCGTTGATACAGAAGCCCTAACGTGTGCCCTTCATCTCACCGTACACATGTCACAGCCGCCCGAACCATCGTGAACACGCCGCCCACTACACATGTGAATCAAGGAGGCGCCATAATTTTCGCCAAAGTTACGCGTGACTAGTCAAATCCACCTCAGAAGGTGGGACCCACGGTCGTCCCGTCGCATCGTTTCTTCTACCGCAGACGGTTGAGCTCACCAAGCGTCAGCAATGAAGTCATCAAAGCAAAATCCAGCAACGGCTCGAAACTTTGGATTGAACAAAAGTACTTACTTGAGTCTATGACTCAACCAACTACTCGGGGGCTACTCCTATCAGGAGCGCTGGCCACGCACCTGAGAAATTACAATGGTGAAAATGCTTCGAACAAATCTTTGAGTCCTATGTCGAGTTTGCGACTCCACTACGGACTCGGGGCTACTCCCATAGGGAGTGCTGGTCGCGCATTCGAAAAAACTTTAGCATGAATAACATCCGCAGAATTAAATCTCCGCTCAAGTCTACGAATCGAATAGACACTCGGGGGCTACTCCCATAGGGAGCACTGGTCGTGCACCCTATGAATTATTCGAATGAGATCCTTCAGATCTTGTGTGACAAGAATCTTTTTGGCAACTTTGCCCAAATTAACCCTAAGTGAGAAACAGTCTCCTTAGTCACCCGAAATACTTTCGCGGTGATAAATTTTGGATGTTGCATCTATGGCGCAAAGATAAGACCTACAGATATCATCTGATGGCCTGGTATCGCACTTGACTGCGCTTTGTCAGCAATAAACTATGCCAGCAGGCACGATGAAAAATCCTGACGGACGCGTTGGGTATATCACTTAAAAACACTGGAATTCGACTTCTGTAAGACCTCAACGGCCTGGATCAAATTACACCAACATTGTTCTGGATTCGAGTCCGGGGACTAGAGTCTAAAAAAATCGTGTTGTTTTGTCCAATGACAATTAACTGACCCTAATCCGTCAAGCGAGTCAGGCACACGTATCAACAATCCCTATGAACTAACGTATTTATTCGGAAGACAGGTTCGAATGAGAAGCATCCGAAATATTATGGAGTCTCCAATCGAATCTATAATTCGAATGAACACTCGGGGGATACTGACATGGATATATCTTACGGGTGCCTATCATTGGTATACCAGGTCCAGCCTAGAGAAGGCCCACATAAAGACTTGCTGCCCAATCCCAGTAGAAGTTCGACTCCTTGGAGAACACAGCCAAGCTATGGATAGAATATTCAAGGGTGAAACCCTAACATGTAACCGACTCAGCCTACACCGGGACTTGGCCTATCTATATAAAGGCCAGGAGGGCACGACGACGAGGACCTAGACCTCATACACACACCTCACTCCAGATTGCATCTGCGCACCCCTGTAACCTTCGGTTCCGCCGTAATCAAGAACAGACAAGCAGGAATACGGTTTTCCCTTTGGGGCCTGAACCTGGGTAAACCTCGTGTCCCATTGCTGCGTGTCTGTTAACCGTCTCACGATCTGCAGCATCCCCATCTTCTTCAAAACCC
Source organism: Avena insularis (assembly GCA_023614405.1). Taxonomy (NCBI): domain Eukaryota; kingdom Viridiplantae; phylum Streptophyta; class Magnoliopsida; order Poales; family Poaceae; genus Avena; species Avena insularis. Next base: position 39,144,784 of record CM042691.1, on the reverse strand, counting down.
AAGTCCATAACAATGGGCATTGACAAGTCGATCCCTCGTCACTCGGAAGTCTGAGCCACACGCCAATGCAAAAAGAAATCATCCATGGCCTCTGGATTGTCCTGTTGCTTTTTCATGATTTGTATATACCATAGAAGAAAAACAATATGGTCAAATCATGCATTGAAATGCTATATACGAAGGACATGGATAAATGCAAAAGGAAACTAACATGGTCCTTGAACCATCTTTGAAATCCCCACTCTTAGTCCTTCTTTCCACATTGGGCATCCCATCGTTCACCAGCTGTTCTCGGTGAAGACTGTAATCCATAGAGTAACTCGGAATTAAAAACATTATGTGTATGGCAATTTTTTCTAAGTATGGCAGATCAGAACATACATGATATATGGCTTAACCTCCTCGCAGTTGTTTAGGACATACCAAGTCATCTTGTTAGGCTCACTTTCGAAGGTAAAATCAGTATCATCACTTCCTCCATAGCAGGTGACATGGCTTCCTCCAATCAAATTCACACCCGGGCCAAACACATCACAAGATGATTCATGTTGGTCACCTACATTTCTCGCTAGCCTATTGAATCTTATGACAATATCATCAAGGAATTTGGAGAATATGTTTATCTTTTCTATAAATTTCCTATAGATATGGACTGAGTGCATGTGTGGTTGCTTGTGTGTACCTTATGTGGATGCTTCTTATGTGATCCTTCGTGTTGCCATTTCTTGATGCATTTTGGTTCAACCTGATATCAATTATTTAGTTAATCATGTATTTTACTCTAGCCTATGCTGCCCTAGGAGACATACATTTATGGACTCTTGGTTTACTACCACTATCCAGTTATCTGCCGTACATGTTTTTCTTATGCTTCCTGAGTGTGGTGGAGATCTTTGGTTCAATATCAGTTATAGTGCTATGATCTTCATAATGACAGGTGTATGGTCACGTGTGCTTCCATGCAGTTTTAGTTAGTACTAACAAAGTGGTTATTCTCCTTGATATTATTCGTCTTGGTCACTTGATGCTTGCTTGGAATCCAGTAATAAAACAAAATTTCCAGGTCACTGCCTTGCTATTATTCACCTTGATGTTTTATTGGAGTCCTCTAATAATGTTTGGATTTCAGGTCACTTTCTGACTACCTCTTCCTTAGATTTGGTGAGACTTTTATCTTTTTTTGTTAAACTAGGTGAGAATTTGGTCCAGTCACTGGAATTGAGTAGGAATGTGTGATACAGTTGTGCTTGTTGTGTTAAAGTGAGTTTTCTTGCTTTTGCATGGAGTTGAGATGGTAAAACTAAAACATTGAGTAAATGAATGTTTCCGTGCAGACAAATTAATGAATTTTTAGGACTTAACATGTCTGATAAGTTTGGCTTGCAGTCTACTTGAAGCAAGCTCTGAAGTGCTATTAAGATTTTGAGTGTTTGCTAAGTTACATTGACAGACTTGGACTTATGCTCTCTTCCTTGAACAATTTGATTTCAATTTATGTGACCCCTGTTGTTTCAGTACAAACAGCTTTTGATGTTTTTGGGCATGTCATGATACTGATATTTGGACATGGAGCAGACGTTGGCAAAAAGTGTAGGTGATTGAATTTTATCTCAGCTCTATTCCATCATAGATTGACTTATTTAAGCCTGTGATTATCTTCTGTTTGCACCCAGTATTCATTAGTTGGTTCCACTGCTTTCTATTGTTTTATCCATTATACACATTAGGCACATATATAGGAGTTTTTTAGTCACCCCTTTAGGTTGATAGCTGGTTCGTCAACATTGTATGCTTTGAGACTTTAACATTGCTTAATAGATAGGAATTTCACATGGTCTCTCGAAAATAGATTTTATGCATACCATTTTCCTAAGCTGAACCTGACAACATCTGCCTCCTGCCATAAGACTCAATTCTTATTGCCACTCCTAATTAGATAACTAAGTCTGAATTGATACTGTGTATAATTTATTGTTGTCCCTTAATAGTGGCAGCTGCACAGATAATGGAAATTTGAACTTTCTCATACAATTATTTAATTAGATAGATCAACTAACATAGTAAGAGAAAATAAATTATAGACATGCATGGCCTACCTCCCATTTGTTCCAAGCCAAACCTATATACCCAGACTGCCTAGATGAAATAAGCTATGGGCAACTCACTTCCTTGTTACGTACAAGGAAATATGGCAGTTATTTCATATGGACATCATGCCTAGTGTCATTTTCCCTTGGCTAATCTGATATTTACTAGGTAATCTTTCGCGGCTACACGCCGTGCCCCTAGCAGCAAAGATATTTTTAGCTAAGTGTTTATTTGGATAATCGGTTAGTATATGATAATAGCAAGTATGAGGGGCAGTAAGTTGCAAATAGCGTAGCACCATACATGTATAATATATAATAAGGCTGTCTTCAGTAAAGCCATTAGGAATCAATAGAGGATGCTGCATAAAATTAATATAATACCAATGAGTCTTTTTGCACCAGAAAGTCGGGATTAGACATTGCAGTATACACCCCAAAAATATAGAATGGCAAACGGACAAAAATTGGCAGAGGTTTCGATCAGCCTAGATTGTTAAACATCATGAGTAATGAGATAAGTAGCTGGTGTACAACCATGCCAAACTATAGCAAACAGCAACATAATATACATGGCGAAAGGCAAAAGCCAGTTTTTCTCAACATGCAAGCCCCATGATATACAGACTGAAAATAACGAAGAGCAGTCAGATTATATGTATGCCCTAAAGATCAGCAAGTATTTCCTGGTAAACTATATTTCTCGTATTTGTTGTCGGTTCTCCATCCTCATTGAGTGCAAGTATATTTAGACCTTTTCTGAAAGTAACTCTTGATACAAAAACATAGAGTTGGCCATGAGAAAATACAGGTTTTGGCAAATAAACGCCAACCTTGTCTAGAGTCTGTTCCTGACTCTTATTGATTGTCATAGCGTAACAAAGACGCACAGGATATTGACGGCGTTGCAAAGTAAAAGGCCATTTTGTAGGTGCATGCAGCACAATTCTTGGTATACAAACATGCTCTCCTATGTTGCTCCCAGTAAAAAAAATTTGCCTCAAGAACCCACTCGCCCAATCTAGTTACTATCAGTCGAGTACCGTTGCAAAGTCCAATAGCCTGATTTATGTTGCGCAAAAGCATCACTGGAACTCCTATCTTCAGTGAAATACTATTCTTAGGGAAATTAGGAGGTTCAATCTTGTGAAGGAATTCAGGAGGATATAATAAAGCAGTATCTGCTATACCATCAGTTGATTTGCAAGTAGTATCGGAGCTTTCAAATATTGTTGCATCCCCAGGAACCATAGAAAAAAATAAGATCGTTGATTTCATCGGCAACCTTATTAGTAGGACATACAATTGCACATTGAGCCAAGTAGGAGACTTCAGAGAACTTCACACGGAATGAGTCATAGACTTCATTAATAATGGCTGAAACATAGTCGTCAGTTGGTAACATTGCAATATCAGTTGGTAACGAAAGCCAAAAAGGAACCATTTCATATCCTCCTGTCTCCATGGGAACTGTTCCATTACCAATACTAAGCACCCACTAGGCAAACAAATCTAGCTCAGTTGTTTCTTCAGCAGACAGTAGTGGATTAGATAATCTCATGTTTTCCCGTAGCTTAAGCAAAGTCACATGCTGCCATAAGGGTGATCTAATAAGATAAGAATTAACAATTTCGCTTCTCGCTGCACCTTCCAGCACAGGTAGAACTTGTCTAAAATCTCTGCCCAAAACTACTTTTTTGCCACCAAAAGGAATCAATTTCTTAGACTTGTCATCTATGGACAGAATATCTCTCATACTTCTATCCACTGCCTCGAAACAACGCCTATGCATCATTGGAGCTTCATCCCATAATATGAGAGACGATTTCTGTACTAATTCGGCCAAATTTGTTCCTCGTGATATGTTGCACATAGTGTGTTCGCCGATTTGAAGTGGTATTCTGAACCGTGAGTGAGCAGTCCTCCCTCCGGGAAGCAATAAAGATGCTACACATGATGAGGCGACAGAAAGAACAATATGATCATCAGCTCGTAAAGCCGTAATGATGACATTCCATAAAAATGTTTTTCCAGTACCGCCATGCCCAGCAACAAAAAATAGTTTGCCAACCGAATCATCAATTGCTACTTTGATCTGATCATAGATTTTCCGTCGGTCCTCATTTAATCTCTGATGTACAGAGGCTGCTCTATTTTTTAAATCGTCCTTGTCATACTGCATTTCCTCCAAAATCAATCTGTTTCCAAGTGATATTCCACTTAGCGAAGCATCTGTATTTATTCCAAAAGATGACAAAGAATATCCATTTCTAGCAAACACCAGCGATAAATCTTGTAGCAGATAGGAATATAAATAATCAGATGGAACTGCAAAACACATGTCGCCCATGGACTGAATAATCCGGGTAGACAGGTCGTCAGTCATATACGTCCAATAATTGTCAAGTATTTTCTGACCATCAGCGACATCACAAAATATGAGGACAATCATGAACAAATGTCTGAGCTGATAAGAAGATGCCCATTGAATGGATTCATCAAACAATAGAAACCACTCCTTGTCATCACCAACTAACCCACGGGCTTGGCAAGCTTCTTTAAATGAATCATATAGAATGCCATGGTATGACTTAAGATCATTAAAACACGTAGCACCCGGCACAATATTCAATAGCATCCACAGAAAATAAAGCTCCTTTGTGGTAGGATGACAATTATAAATCCATCCAATAGGAGGACCAAACTTTGGTTTCCGTTTGCTCTCTGGTTTTCTTCTTCTCCACTCTTTGCATGTACCATCCCAGATCCACTTTGACGGGAACTCCAGATATGTCAGAGACCGGGCATCACTATAGCGGAGGTTGGCAGTAAACCATTCAGTAAGCATAGTCTTGTACTTGTTGGGGTTGCTTATAACCTCTGCAAGATTGTCGTCTTCTGCGTAAATGATCCGGTTCATATTAGGTAGATGTACCACCAGTCTGTGAACAGAAGGCTCACGAACATGGATATCAGATGCAAATGTGCGCCAACACGCTTCACATGTAGATAAGTACCTACGTGTTGATATAGACTTTGTTAGCAGTTGGTCAGGAAAAAACACCTAAGGAGCAACAGCTGAAAACAATCTGAAGAGATACATTTTACTGAAAGCTGACAAAACATCTGCAGAATGCATGCAAATAATACCTGTACTTAGCATACTCATCGATTTCGTTGATTCCTGTTAACTCAGAGCCCGGAGTTTGGTACATAGAATGCAGAGGCGCACGGGTCATATCGTGCCCTTTAGCAAGATATTTAAACAGATACTTCAAAAGGTTTGTCTTATTACACCATTCTATATTGATGTGTGCCTGAAATTTTTTCAACAGTGATATCTTGTATGGCACAATCCACTTATTGTCAAGAGGAATTCCATTTTTCATTACAAAGCGGCCATTTTTTCGACGACGATACACGGGAAAACCAAGCCCATCAATCGTCATCTCTTCATTATATTCTTTAGGATAATGCTTAGAGCAAACTCCGTTCTTCATGCAAGGAGATTTTGAATTATATTCTCCACATGGACCGTGAACCATAAACTCCTCCACAAGTGCATACGCGAGTGGATCTATCTATCTCTGCAGATATGTAAGAATTTATAGTGTCTGGCGTGGGATCTTCAGTATCAACCTTTAACCACACAAGAGAATGTATGTGCGGCAAACCCCTTTCTGGAACTCGACAACATATAAATCTGCATAGTAACATGGAGGGAAAGATCACGAAAAGTAATAAAGAAGATTGTAAACATGGAATGGACAAAAAGAAAGAAGAAACTGAATAAGAAAAGAAGTAGTGTTTCATGCAAGCAAAAACCCAGGAAAGGAAAGTCAAGTACGTACATGCATTTAGAAGCCCGAAAGTTTTTCCTTTTCTAACATCCTTACTATACTCATTAATCTTCATCTTGAATACACGTGTTACAATATCTGGCCTATCAGGAGCAGTTTGGCTAGGTTCCATAAGAAGCGCATCAGATATTTCATCCCGCTTGGGATTGCATGTAAAAGTAACAAACAGGTCTAGAGCGCCGTGAACACGGCAAATAGCCATTCCATCTTGATAATTTTGGATCATATAACGGGGACTACCAGTGTAGCTAGAATGTAAAATATACTCGACCCCTACATTCTTTCTTGTGGAATTTCCTTCACCAACAGCGTCAGATATGCCTTGATAACTCTCTGACCGGAGACTATCTTGATTCCAAAAATGAAAACCGAGCCAACACGACATGACTCAACGCAAGAAAAGGAGTCAACCTTAAGCTGGTGAGATAGCCGGCCACATCAAGTAAATGGATTAGGTTCTCCTTTCCGATACTAAAATCTGTAACAATAATATTCTAGCATTGAAACATCCTGTCTTCCACGAACAGGAACACCATTCACGGACCGAAACTTGATACCAAGATGAAAGCCCATGGAAGCATGGGGGAACAAAAGTGGATATTGAAGGGCCATAAGGGAAGGATTAAGAGGAGAGACACGCTAAAAACATCCTGCTTCTTTCTATATAATAATATCAAATCTATTTACTTCTACAGAGAATTCGTCGACAATTAAAGCAGCCAATTCAGACGCAACTGGAAGAGAATACCGATTGCCATGTTCTGCTCCCTCATGTCCAAACAACTGGATGGCAACTTCAGGAGCATCAGGGGAGAACGTTTGAACCAAGGAATTATGAGTATTCAGCATTATTCTGAGAGCATCAACAACTTCACGATCAGGTTCTTCCCTCCGAGGCCGGGACCGGCGAACAAAACGGACACGCCTTTCACCCGATGACACATCAGGTTGTACATCTCTCTGGACACCGCGAGAACGCGATGAAGAGGAGAACTGATCAGTAGAGGCAAGAACTTCATCGACATCAGCATCGTCAGATGAAAATATACCCATCCTATGATCAAGTTCATTCTGTATATCGTAAATATAAAGCTGAGCAAACTTAGGGACAGGATTATCCTCGGGAGGAAGGAGTGAACCTATTTCATGACAAACCACTCCACATATTTTAAAAATATAAGGACCTCGTCCAATATTCACACTATTGTCGACCTAAACGCCAAGAGAAGTGAAAGCAAACATGGAGTTGTACTCACGAATCAAGCGAAGAAAACGACTACACTCAGTACCGCCATCGAACCGCAACAATTCAGCCAATGGAGACGGCCAGTCAGGATAAGCAGGAAGAGAAATTTTTCCACCGCGACAACAACGCGTATATACAGGTTTCTTTTTTGTACTAAGATGCTTGCAACGCTCTTGATACCAATAGCTAGCATCGCAATGCGGACACACATAGTGAGGACCACCATAATAGGACCTCTCTGGCCAAGAACCTGAAGGTATAAACAACCCATTAGAAATAAGGCAGCAAATGGATAAAAATCGGTAAATCTAAATATAAAAACAGAAAGGACATAAGGAAACTCACGTTTCAACAAGGTGATAAAGTCATTAGGAAGAGGAAGATCGACACTTCTAGGTCGAAAGCCTGCTCTAACCAACCGACGGTGACGACGGATGCCCATACGCATTTGCTGATTCGAGCTGATAGTATGCGTAGGAACAAAAGGTGTGGGGGTGACTGGAAAGGCAACAACACCAGAAAGAAATGTCAGCATTCGGATGAAAAGTACCAAATTAGAAAAGAAAAGATAAGCTACAAATAGAATTCTTACACCGAGACAGACCAACTGGCAATGCATCCGTAAGGTCGTCCAGATCAACATCAGATAAATCATTATCGGATAGAACATCCGGAGAAGCTGTGTAGAATTCAGAGGGAGCGCTGACGAAATCCCCATCCGGATGTGCTGAACTTGAAGAGAAGGCATGTGGAAAAGGAGCCCATGAAGCCGGAGCAGATTGACGCGAAGCAGAGCTAGGATTGATGCGTGGCCAATCACTAAGAGGAATATCGTTATCAATAAAGTCAACAAACATAGCCGACCAGCCGCCTGCAGAATCATCGTCGAAAGAATCCACACACGGCACTACAAAGAGCACAAAGCAGATAAAGGTAAAATAAAACATATGTAGACTGTATCCAACGTTCGTACATATGTAGACTGTATCCTGTATACACACCGACACACTGTATCATTTTCCAACTAATGGTAATTTTCAGAAACATGGAGAACAAATCTGCAAAATTAACTCTTAAGATATGCACAAATGAAGGCACAAGGCAGAATGCATAAAATCATCTGGCGAACCATATATAGAGTTGAAAACAGAAAGAACGGGTGATAGCATTTAAAGTAAATTCAAAGATGATAATGATGAAAATGAGATCGTAAAGGTATTCATAGTAAACACTATTCCCAAACTACGTGCAAATCACAACAGCGATAAGTAAGTACTATCCTCAGATTAGATACAAACTTGGAAAAGTGATAACTACAGAACATGCATGAAAGGCCACAGAACACGCAGGCATGCAGGTAAGAATGTAGTACAGAACAGAATCAGTCGAAATACATCTAGCAAAAAAGCTAGAAAACCATGACTGATTAGCAACAACAGGGACGTCAAACATGTTAGATGTATATATTTGTATATTGTAGTTTCCCCATATGTTAGGGGGCTTCCTGCATATTTGCACCTGTACCTGTACTATATATTGTGGCCTTTGGCCCCCAGAGGAATATATCTTGTCTATTCCTAACATGGTATCAGAGCAGGTTTTAGGGTTCTCGTACCCACCGGTCCCCTGCTTGTGATCGCCGCCGTCAGCTCGCCCCGGCCACGGCCGGTTCCTGTTTTGGCCGCGCGTGAAATCCTCTCGTTCTTCGCCAGTTTGTGGTCCTCTGCTTCTCAGATTGGATCTGTCCTGATCTGCCAAAACTCGATCGGATCTACACCCTCCAGCAATCTCCTACTGCCGATCGGCCCCCGCCACCGCCGGTCGGGCCCCGCCATCTCGTCTCGCACCCGCCGATCCTGCTGCACACGCGAGGGCCCCGCCACCTGCCCCGTTCCTGCGCGCATCACAGCATCGCCTCGCGTCCACCTCCTGTGCGTGCGTGGGCACCGCCACCTCCTGCGGGCCCCGCCTCCTCCTGCTGGCCCTGCACCCCGCGTCCACCTCCTGCGCACGCGCTGCTGGCCCCGTCACGTCCTGCTGGCCCTGCCACCTCCACGCGTGGGCACCGTTCACCTCCTGCTGGCCCCGCCACCTACTGGCCCCGCCACCTCCTGCTGGCCCTATTGCTCCCCTGCTGCACCGCCACCTGCCCCGCGTCTACTCGCCAGGCCCTCCACTGTCGGTGTCAGCCCCCGTCGGTCTTCTAGTTTACCAAAAAAATGTCTTCTGCATCGGGCTATGTCGCGATTCCTCGCTGCCCGGTGATTTTCGATGGCGCGAATTATCCTGATTTCGCTGCCTTTATGCGCGTTCACATGCGTGGTCTCCGTCTTTGGGGTGTGCTCTCCGGCGAGGTCTCTTGTCCACCATGCCCCCTGCTCCTGTGGCTCCTCTTCCGCCGACGCCGATTGTTCTCGACGCTGATGCTTCTCAGGAGGCCAAGGATGCTGCTCAGAGTGCTGATGATAGTGTTGTTGCTGCTTATGACCTGAAGTTCAAGCAGTACTCTGCTGATCTCGAGTCCTATCGCCACGATCTGACTGCCTACACTCAGTGGGTCGATGAGGATGCTCGTGCTGCTGCTGTTCTCGCCTCCAGTGTTCTGCCCCAGTATGTTGCTGAGTTCATGAGTCTCCCTACTGTTGCCGCTTAGTGGGCACATCTTCGTCAGCGCTATCAGCCGTCTGGGGATGCTCTTTACCTGTCTGTGGTTCGCCAGGAGCATGCTCTTTAGCAGGGTGATTCCACTATTGATGAGTTCTATACTCAGAGTGCTGCTATCTAGCGTCAACTTGATTCTCTCCGTACTGCTGTTTGTGGCACATGCTCGTGCTGCCAGATTGTGCGCTCGGATTTGGAGTTTCACTGCATCTATGAGTTTCTGTCTCGGCTCCGCCAGGAGTTTGAGCCCCGGCGTGCTCAGCTGAATGCTCGTGGTCGTGTTCCGCTCTCTGAGGTGTTGTCTGAGCTTCGGGCTGAGGAGATCCGTCTCCGTGGTGCTGGTCTTCTTGCGGTTCCATCTGTGCTTGCTACTCGTGGTTCTCCTATGTCGTCTGCTCCCTCGACTCAGCCACGGTCCTCTGTGCCACCGCCGATACTACCCACTCCTCCAGGCCAGGGTCAGCCTCAGACCAGTCCTGGTCGAGTCGACCACAGCAGCCTCGTGGTCGAGTCGGCACCTGTGGTCATGGTCAGGGTCGTCGTGGTTCTCTTCGCCACTGCTCTTACTGCAACAGGGATGGCCACACTTGGGCCACCTATTATACACGGGACCCCAGTTTACGTCAGCAGCACCTGGCTCGTGGGCAGTCGGCTCCTTCCGGGTCTTCAGCAGTTGCTGATGTGGACATCCCTACTATTGATACAACCGTTGTACCTACAACAACACACATACAAGGACCCATCACAAGATCTCGTGCCAAACAACTTAACTATCAGGTACTTTCGTTTCTTGGAACTATTCCTCACATACATGAGAATATGATGCTGCCTAAATCAGATGTATTTCTTACTCTTAGGAATGATGGACCAAGCATGGATGAGAGGGACAAGCATTGGAGCATGGCCATGCATGGAGATGGCAGCAAGCATGTGTTGATCCAAGAGAAGGCCACGGATGACGATTTCAGAACTTTGAGGCCTCCATAATGAAGAAAGAAGGCTTGGACGAAATATTCAAGATCAATACTTTACGAATTCGTCCATAGCTTAATATGGTGCTGCGACACCTTTATTTTGGGCCAGGCCCATGTAATTTTCGCAGGATTTTAATTAGCCACTTTTTAGAGTCCGTATTTGAGGGGAAAAGGACTTTTAGGGTTGGATTCGGCCACCACTTCCATGGCTGGCCGAAACCCCACCTTTTCGCCCTTAAATACTCCCCATAGTCGACCCCCTAGACTCGGATTTTGTTTAGACATTAAGTTAGCCATAGTCGCAACTTCGCCAAGGCTCGAGCGTCGCAGAGGCCTCTTGTACTTCGCACCTATTCAGGATCCCACCTCTTCAATAAAGCTTTCCTCTTAATCCGCAATATCTTGATTGCAATATTGGTTCTTACTTGTTCTCGATTTCAGGTAGGAATTAAGACCCTCGTTGGTCAGGCTGATCGTGTTCCCGCAGGATTGGTAACCTCCAGGAGATTGGCCTAGCGATTGCATTGGTGCTCGTGCTCGCACGTGTAGTCGGATCGTCAAGCCCGAACTCCACCAAATCGACTATCGCCTTCTCATCGAAAGATCGGACATCTTTTCCCTATCAGTTGCTCTCTTTGATCCGGACATTATCAGGAGTCTTCGCGGTCTGCTTGCTGCTACAGGCTCTTCTTCGACGGGCACTACTAGTTCTGTGACTGATTCTTCAGGCACTGCGCGACCACCACCTTCTACATAGTCAGGTACGTCTCCGTGGTATCTAGATTCTGGAGCTTCCTTTCATATGACCTCTGAGTCTTCTTTTCTGTCCACTCTTCATTCTCTCCCTTCTTCTGTCCGTGTTTTTACGGCTGATGGTACCTCTCTTCCTGTTTCTAGTCGAGGCACCCTCTCTACCTCTTCTTTATCTATTCCTGATATTTCTCATGTCCCTCTTCTTAGGATGAATTTGTTCTCTGCTAGCCAGCTTACTGACTCTGGTTGTCGCATCATTATTGATGTTGATTCTTGTGTTGTTCAGGATCGTCGCACACAGGCCCTGGTTGGAGCTGGCCCTCGCAGCCGTGACTCTTCAGGACTTTGGGAGTTAGACTGGCTTCGTGTTCCTTCCGCTGCCACTTCATCTGCCAGTTCTTCTCCGGTCGTCGCCTCTGCTACCAGCTCTTTTCAGTAGTGGCATCATCGTCTTGGTCACCTTTGTGACTCTCGTCTGTCGTCATTAGTTCATCGTGGTCTTATGGGGTCTGTCTCAGGAGATGGGTCTTTACATTGTCAGGGTTTTAGGTTGGGTAAACAGATTCAGCTTCCCTATCCTACTAGTGCGTCTGTATCTCAGCGACCTTTTGATTTAGTTCATTCCGATGTTTAGTCCGGCTCCTTTAAGCGAAAGGAGGCCATTGCTACTATATTTTATTCATCGATGATTTTTCTCGGTACACTTGGTTGTATTTTATGCGCTCTCGCATTGAAGTGCTCTCCATATATCAGCGTTTTGCGGCCATGGTCTGTACTCAATATTCTACCCCCATTCGTGTGTTTCGTGTTGATTCTACTGGTGAGTATATCTCCCAGATGTTGCGAGGTGTTCTTGCTGAGCAGGGCACCCTTGCTCAGTTCTCCTGTCCTGGCGCGCATGCCCAAAATGGCGTTGCTGAGCGTAAGCATCGCCATCTTCTTGAGACCACTCGTGCCATGATGATTGCTTCTTCTCTTCCGCCGCATTTCTGGGCTGAAATTGTCGCTTGGCTTACCTCATCAATATTCAGCCTTCTGCCGCTCTGCAGGGTGGTATCCCTCTTGAGCGCCTATCTGGACAGTCTCTAGATTACTCCATGCTTCGCTTGTTTGGTTGTGTTTGCTATGTTCTCCGTGCTCCTTGTGAACACACCAAACTGACTGCTCAGTCTGTTGAGTGTGTCTTCCTTGAATACAGTGATGAGCATAAGGGCTATCGCTGTTGGGACCCCGTTGGTCATCGGATGCGTATCTCTCATGATGTTATTTTTGATAAGACGCGTCCTTTCTATCCTCGTCCCACCGTTGGTACCTACCCAGTGGAAGATATCTCTTTTCTTCTCTTTCCTGACACACCTCCTTCTACTCCTATTGTGTCTTCTTCAAGATCTCCTCCCCCTGATGTATCTTATTCGACACCATCCTCCTCTGCTCCGTCTAGCTCTCCTAGTTCTCCTCGTTCTCCGGAGTCTTCCTCTGTTATTCCTTCTTCATCGTCGTCTCCTGAGTCGTCTTCCTCTAATGAGCTTCCCTCTACTCGTCCTATTCGTCAGTGTCGTGCCCCCAACCGTTACTCTCCTAGTCAGTATGGTCTTTCTGTTGCCTCCAAGCTGACTTCTTATCGGGATGCTGAGCATCATCCTGAATGGCAGCTGGCCATGGCTGAGGAGATTGCTGCGCTTGAGCGCACTGGCACCTGGGATCTTGTTTCTCCCCTCCCGGTGTTCGTCCTATCACGTGTAAGTGGGTCTATAAGATTAAGACCCGCTCTGATGGATCTCTTGAGCGCTATAAAGCGCGTCTTGTAGCTCGTGGTTTTCAGCAGGAGCATGGTCGTGACTATGATGAGAACTTTGCTCCTGTGGCTCATATGACCACTGTGCGTACTCTTCTGGCTATTGCTTCTGTTCGTCACTAGTCTGTGTCTTAGCTTGATGTTCAGAATGCTTTTCTCAATGGTGAGTTGAGTGAGCAGGTTTATATGCAGCCTCCTCCTGGGTATTCTGTTCCCGAGGGGATGGTTTGTCGTCTTTGACGTTCTCTTTATGGCCTCAAACAGGCCCCCCGTGCCTGGTTTGAGCACTTCGCTTCTGTCGTGACTGCTGTTGGATTCTCCCCTAGTGCTCATGATCCAGCGCTGTTTGTTCACACTTCTTCTCGTGGACGCACTCTTCTTCTTCTCTATGTTGATGATATGATCATTACTGGTGATGATCCTGAGTATATCGCCTTTGTTAAGGCTCGTCTCCGTGATCAGTTTCTTATGACTGATCTTGGTCCTCTTCGGTACTTTCTTGGGATTGAGGTCTCCTCCACTTCTAATGGCTTTTACATCTCCCAGTAAAAGTATATTCAGGATCTTCTTGCTCGTGCTGCTCTTGGGGATGAGCGCACTATTGAGACTCCTATGGAGCTTAATGTTAAGCTTCAACCTACTGATGGTGATATTCTTCCTGATCCGATGTGTTATCGTCATCTTGTTGGGAGTCTTGTTTATCTTGCTGTCACTCGTCCTGACATCTCTTATCCTGTTCATATTCTGAGTCAGTTTGTTTCTGCTCCTACCACCGTTAACTATAGTCATCTCCTCCGTGTTCTTCGTTATCTTTGGGGTACGATCACTCGTCGCCTTTTCTTTCCTCGTTCCAGCTCTCTCCAGCTCCAGTGCTATTCGTACGCTACGTGGGCGAGTGATCCTTCGGATCACCGTTCACTTTCTGCTTACTGTGTGTTTCTTGGTGGTTCGCTCATTGCTTGGAAGACGAAGAAACATACAGCGGTTTCCCGTTCGAGTGTTGAGGCTGAGTTGCGTGCTATGGCCTTGTTGACTGCTGAGGTGACCTAGTTACAGTGGTTACTTGCGGATTTTGGGGTCTCTATTACCACACCCACTCTAGTTTTGTCTAACAGTACAAGTGCTATTAGTGTTGCACGTGATCCGGTCAAGCATGAGCTTACCAAGCATATTGGTGTTGAAGCTTTCTATACACGTGCCCAGGTGCAGGCTCAGGTTGTTGCGCTCCAGTATGTGCCTTCAGATTTACAGTTGGCAGATTTCTTTACAAAGGCACAGACCAGAGCGCAGCATGATTTCTTACTCTCTAAACTTAGTGTTGTGGATCCACCATGAGTTTGAGGGGGGTGTTAGATGTATATATTTGTATATTGTAGTTTTTCCATATGTTAGGGGGCTTCCTGCATATTTGCACCTGTACCTGTACTATATATTGTGGCCTTTGGCCCTCAGAGGAATATATCTTGTCTATTACACCCACTCGAGGACATGCATTGGGACACAATCCTTAATGCATACTTTTGTAGTTCTGGATAATCTGCGCCATAGTGCATCCACCATGATGCTGCATTAAATAGATATAGTTTAGTAACAATTAGAAAAAAAAATATGGAACAATACTTGCCTAATTTACTTCATGACATACTAGGTGTAAGACTTTTAGCAGCCATACGAGCCTCCACGGTACCAAAAATTCCTCGACGGTTCTGGTACACATCAAATTGGCGGATTGCCTCCACGGTGCTCTGAGGTGAGGTTGAAATTCTGCGAATGCTTTCACTGAACTGTTTGACAAGCTCAAGCTGAGCGCTCATGTTGTAATCATAGTCTCCTGCTGGATCAAGTAAACCAGCTGCATTGCAATAAAAAAAATTAGTGCATGGACAATATTTCTTCATCAGAAGAGAGAGATTTTCAATTAGTACTCACCTGCAACCAAATGGGTGTCCATGCGCATCATCTCAAGCCTTTTTTGCAGTATATCAAAAAATCTTTTATAGTTGTAATCGTCCTTTTCTTTGAAAAGTGCAGACAAATCATGTGCACTTTGATATGATGTTGGTAGGAAACCTGAAATGGTTGCATTCTCTCTGTCCGCGTAGCGAAGTAGCTTATATATAGGTCTAACAGCATCTAACACCCATTCCATATCATTCCACCAGGTACGGCTTACCAAATTATCATATGTGTAGTCGTAGTGTGGAATGCTACTCCACTCGCTATTTTGCCAATCATCAGACACCATCCACTTCTGAAATGCATCCTTCTTGTCCATGAAACTTTGTAAAAATACAAGCAATGTTCCAAACCTTGTGGCATTAGGTTGTATGATCTCTCCTCCAACCCATTTCCTCATAGTTTCATGGAGCCTACTATGGCTATGGAGGAATTTGCTAATCCTCTTTGCACTAGTCACAATTTGCATTACCTGAGCGAACTTGGAAATATCCTTCAACATCAAATTGACAGAATGAGCACAACATGGTTGCCAGACAATAGATGGGAACTCCTCTACCACCATAGAACATGCTTTCTTGAAATTGGCTTCGTTGCCAGTGACTAGTTGGACAACAAATTCAGCACCCACTTCATCAACAACCACCTCTCGGATGATCTTGCATAGATATGTTGCATTCTGTATTTGCCCAGTTGCATTCACTGACTTATGAAAAAGCATGCGACCATTGTAAAATATCAGAAAGTTTATGATGATCGTATCCGTGGGGCCTGTCCATGCATCAGACATGATTGTGACGCCATATGTTTTCCAGTCTTCATTGAACTGTAGCACATACTCTTTAAGTTCATTATAGTTATAGTTTAAACATGGACCATCTATTATGGACCCCTTTGGGATAGGAACACCTTCACCAAGCTTCTGAGTTAACTTCATGGCTCATACAAAGTATGGGCAATCAACTTTGCGACCAGGGATATCTCTTGCATGGAACCACTTGGACCAAGCTAATGCCAACATCTCCTTGTTTTCTTTCTCGGACCAAATTGTGTCAATTCTTGTTTTCACTGGTGCCTTGGCACGTGCCAGGTCAGAATCAAAGCCTTTCAGCATACGTTTACCATCTCCCAACGCACCGCCACCACTTGAACCACCATGCTCGTACCCTTCCACCTCTCTGTTCAACTCTCTCCCTGTATTGGTACTCCAATAGTGATTCATTTATTGCCCGCTGAAAATCGTCATCCTCATCATCAAACATGCCTTCATGTGCACGGCCACGCGTCATCCTCATGAGGACATCACGTTCCACCGCTCGGTTCCTCCTTTCTTTTGCTCTTTTCTTCACCCTGAGTGCTGAAGCAGACTTGAGCATTGCTCGCCTAACTCTTGCAGGTACAACGGCACAAGGTCTGGCGTCTCCTTTGACCCCGGCTAAATGTACCTTTAGCCTTGTGACACCTCCACTCTTCAACCCGAGGCCACAATAGTTGCACTTGAAACCTCCATGACAAGGCTTTCCGTGGCTCCACGCATATGATACACCATCGTCGGCTGATCATGTAAATACAAGCCAATGTTACATTAAATATGAAATGGTTAACATACTATATTTATGTTACATGTGAAAAGACATACTAATCTTATGAGTTAACATAAGGCATCATGGTTTACTTCCATTTTATTATAAGAGCTCATTTATTTAATATATACATATTTTGTACTACACAGTATGACTAACATATAGGTATTTTACGGTGAGTTTAATTATTTGCATGGTCAGATTAATCAATGTTTGCCACATGTAATAATGTACTAAGAGCCGTACAACTAAAAGAGCTGAGATAGAATAAAGCAATAATTAAGCATAGTTCATTGATCTTCAGAGCATGATCTAGAGATTAACATGAAATTCTCAAATACAATTAGGTTCAAATTGTCACCAACCAACACTAGTAGATATTATAATATTAATTAAGCACCTGTATGTTTGTGCGTATTAACATACTGCTAACATCTTCTTTCTGTTCGTGTATTACAAATGATCTACACCGTAATAATCAGAAGCAATCAGAAGTTCTCTGATTCAGAACACACAGCTTAATTTAAATATCCTACACTAATCAGATAAAAATCATCCCACATGCAGCAGTTATCCTAGAGATTAAGAAGCAATATTCAGATACACTCCTAGAGATTAAGAAGCAACCTTCAGATACAGTTAGACACCAACAGGGTTCAGTTAATTATAATAATGAAGCCCCTTTACTATACAGGTTGTATGTGCATCTACGTGCAAGAACTAGAACAGGAAAAAAGATCAACACCTTGCTGCATCTCATAAACAGACGAACATAGTTGATCAAGCATACTACCTGAAGCACCGTTGCGCACATCATCTGCTGCAGCACTTCGGCCAGCGGCTATGCCGTCTCTGACATTGTCGCCGTCGTCCGGACGCGTCTTAGCACCCTCGTTCTGCTTGTCATCTACCTTCCCACTCCTTTTGTTTTCTTTGCTTTCACCGATTTTGCGTCCAGCTTCGTCGCCAGCCATGGTCTCACGCCAATGCGCCGCCAGATTGGATAGATTGGATTGACATGAAAACCTAGAGGAGCTAGGATGTGCTACACGACTTTGGTTGAGTATAAGTAACGTGGTACGGGGTTGCGGGCTAGACTGGGCCGAAATTTTTTAAAAAGCTCAAAAAATTCGACCGACATGGGCCTTTTCTCGCTCCTCGCCGAGAATCGTTAATTTCGTGAATTTCGATCGAAATTTCGTCGAAATTTTTTTCACTGGCAGCAGGACGCGGTGGACGGGAAGAACCAGCTGCCATTACAGAAGGCGCGACCGTGCGTGGCAGAATACGCAGCGTGGCATCGGCGCGGAAGTCCATGGACCGGCCGGAAGGAGGACGACCAGACCGCCGACCACGCTGTCAGCGCAGAGCAGCGGCCGAAGGCATAGCATCTTGGATGCCCCGGCGACAGCGTGGCACAGGAGGAGGCGAAGTAATAGCACGCCCTCGAACTGGTTACGGAGGATCAGTCATCCTAGAACTCAGCAAAAGGGAAAATCAGACATGGATAAAACCCAAAGAAAAGAAGTTCAGAGAGGAAGAAGAGCAGGACAGACCTAGTGGCTGATCGTGACGAAAGATTAAACAGGCAGACTAATCCAGAAGAAGAGAATGACACGTAGTTATCATAGAGAGAAACGTGGCACGGCAGCACCGCCGAAGGGAGGGCAACTGGCTCGTGGCGAAGCGGGGCGCGTCAAGAAGTTATTGGTAAAAACTGTTCATGAGCAGTAACCAAACGATGAAAGTCGTCGAAAGCTTCACGCCTTAATACATGGTTGTATTTTACTTTCTACCAGGTGTACACCAGGAACATGCGTCATGCTCGACTCCGTTGGATGAGCTGCAACTTCAGCTTGACATTACAGAACTGCAGCGTAGTTTTGAACACAAGTCTTCATTAGCTATCCATAAACCAGTACACCGGTTGCTGAGAGTACATGCAATATTTCCAGAAATGATACTCCCTCCGTCCTAAAATAGATGTCTTAGGTTTTTTAAAATTTAAATAAATCTATATACTAAATAGTGTCTAGATTCATACAAATTTTACAAATTTGAGACATCTATTTACAGACAGAGGGAGTACCAAAAGACTATATAACTATACTAGGCTGATTAGTTATAAACAATATTGTGTTATTTTTTAAGGATAGAGTCCTATGTGGTCTACTTACCACTTGCTTACTCTGAAGAGATTTTAGGTTTTCATGCACATTTAGTATAGCGATTTTCAAATCATTTATAATTGCGAATGCGGGAAAATGCACGCCCCTAACATCATTTAGCCTTATGCTCTTTACCATTTTTTGATTTATCTCACATGTAACTGTTGGTTCATTTATCTTTTCATTTGCAGTGGTGTTGGCTTTTGGCGATGCAAGTAGTTATGAAGTCTCCATTTCATGTCAGCTGTGACGTGCCATCTAAAGACAACTAGGGAATTTGGGCGCGGCGTGGAGTTATATCGTTTGCTAAGTTATATCTATTGTTGTGGCCGGCTAATTTTTGGTTTACAAAATTTTGAAACATGCACGGGTCACCCATGAGAAAGAAATAAAACTCTTGAAGGTCGAACACAAAAGTACTTCAATTTATATATAGCTAAGAACAATTTTTTGTCTAGGACTATATCTAGAAAGACTCAATCTTAAGCCTTTCTACTTGCAATATTTACTTTACATCAAATAAAGCAAGACTCCTGGCAAAGCACAACTACTACTATTCAGATCTCAGTTTTAGATATACTTTTTAAAGCACTTGGTTCTCGCATCAGATATTTCACAGAACAACTGTGTAAAGAAAATGTTACACCTCGTTAATTTTTTGCAATCTTTAGTGCTAACAGAATTACATAAATTGTAATATTTATTAATACAATTAGAGTAGAAGATCCATCTAGCTCACCATCCATTCGCTGCCTAAAGTGGAACGCCTGTAGTGCAACACGGGAAGAAGAAGGCAACCCATGAATCATTCCCACCTGAATGAGAGGCTACACTTGAATCAAATAAGAGAAAATTCCACATGATAGTAGTCACTGTTTCCATTCTCCTTGCAGCAAATATCATCATTCCATCATCAGAGTATGTATTAACACAAATGGTCTATTAATTTGCCCAGCTATTAACTCATTGATCTCATTTTAACACTGAAGAGATAAGACCTGCCATGCACAAATGGCATTGTTGTCCCAAATTCAGAAAAATAGCCAAAATTAGCTTCTGATCAAATTAAATTAGTAATCCACTGGTTATGGAATCTGATGTAGCAATTTCTTAGAACTTACTTTCTTTTCTTCCATTATTTAACATGTATTTTAGAGTATAACACCAATGTTGCTTTTAGTGTACACAGCTCACTATATCATAATGGAAATACATAGGTCCATATTTTCTACTTTTAGGAGATTGAACTATTTTATCTTCTCAAGATGTATGCCTACTAATGCCTGGTTCATGTATGTATGGTATATACATCAACCACTGCACATTGTCACAGAATCAATCACAACATATAAGATTCTTGGAAAATTTATACTTCTGTTGGTTCAGCTCTTGATTTAGCTCCTCTTACTAAGCAGACTTCAGCATGGAACATGAAACATAAAGTATACAAAACTTAACTTTCATAGGCGTGTAATTATTTAGGACATCAATGAAAAAATAAAGGAAGGACAACAAAACTGAGCAAGGAGGAAAAATGAGGAAGAAACAGTAAAAGAGGTTACCTGACCATGACAATCAGTTTGTTGCTCTCAAGTAATACAGCTAGAGGCAAATCTTGATCTCCTGAATGCATACACACTACACCTATGGGTACTGCAATATCAAGGAAAAATACATCAGGATAGAGCTTAGTTTGTGCTTCTAAGACGTGCATTTCGATTCGACCCACTGGGTGAGAGTAAAACGGACTAACCAGAACTGAAGATTTTTACTTCGAAGAAACAGAGAGAAGCAAAGCAAACTGAACTCATAACCATGTAATACTCCAAAATAACTTAGCCACTTTACAAATATCTAAATCCAACCAAAATATAAATCAGTATACTAATTGCTACTGGCAAGTTTCAACTGATCTATACGCCTGGCTAGCACACATACCTCCATTGTGCTTCCCTGAAACCAAAATGGAACTCGAATATTGCTTTGTGCAGAATAGTAAGAAGAGAATTTTATATGTCTCGGTAGTGAGAAGCATATTTGGAAATACAACTACAATAACACGAGTCATTTTGCTTTGTAGAATTGCCTCGTTTATGTCAGCAGGTATGAGATCAGAATATTGTGCTCTGGAGATAACTGAAGATCTTTGCAGGTATATATTCTGCATTATGTTAGTAGGATAAATTATTAATTCCTGGTTAGCAGGTTTTTTCAGATTAACTCTTTTATATAGGTAGAAAGATAAACGAATATTAATTCAGTTGTGGTTGGATGGTAATAGAATCAAGCATTTGTAAAAAAAATGGTATCATTAGTGATGTAAAGCAGAGGATAACAGTATGTGTATCGGGAGAAGACACTTAGTGTTCCGTTTATTTATGAGCGTGTCATCGTGTTCGCATGGGCTGCATCTTCATTTTCAGTTTCATTGTCTGTCAAACTCTACCTGAGGTGGGGAAAATGGAAACTGCAGCAAAACTCCATTGTGTCTGGCTTGCTATTAGGACACACTAATTAATGACAAATATGATGCAATTCCTTTACTTTATGCTTTGGAGAAGCGAAGCAATGCAACTGATCCTCTTCACGTTTTAATAATTCTACAATGACAAAAGAAACAACAGATCCCGTAAATATTTCTTGTTTACATTTAATGAAATTTCTTGAGTCTTAAGAAAAATAAATTCATTCGATGGGTTGCTTTCACCGGGCAATGTTTGTTGAGATCCTTTAATGCACAATTACATCTTGTACTCCCCATAGATCGTGCGTAATTGGCCTCTAGATGGTGCTTTAGTGACTGCAGCATCCTAATGTGATAGTGCGTAATTGGCCTCTGGATGGTGCTTTAGTGACTGTAGCCTCCTAATGTGATATTCGTAAGAAAAATCCTTTGTGCTAAAGAATATAAACTATTGTACATATTTTAATTGTGATGCTAAAGCAGTAGCCTCCTACTGTGATATTCGTAAGAAAAAACATCTGTGTAAAAAAATTAATTCCTTTGGCAAGCGGGATGAAAAGGAAGGAAATATTAGATTAAGCTTCAGATGTACTCTTCCAAAAAAAATTCACATAAAAAATGAAACTTACATCATAGCAAACTTGTTCCCCAGTGTTTGAATTATCGATATAGCATCCCTCCATGCTGTGAAGACAATGCAAACCACCACAGCAGGATCTCCTCAGCTATCTACACCACATAATCAGGCGTAGGGAAGTCCCATGGGTAGGCATGTACACTACAAATTTCTTCTTCACCTGTCATTGAGGATCAAAATAATTTACTATGGTTCAACATGAATTCAGCTGGCTGAAAACCAAGAAGGAACTTCAAAGAATTTTAGAATATATAGGGTTACTTGCCTCCGAAGCCTCACCAGCAATCCGCCATATGTTCTCCAATCGGTAGGTACCAACTCTGCGTTAAACTACCTACCGGTGCACCCCTTCCTCTAATGCATCAAGAAATCAACCATCTATATATTGTATCATGGTCGGAACAGGAAACCCAAGAACACTAAAAAAGCTGAATGGAAAAGGGATCAAGAGATATGTTTTTGTTGGATTGGGAGCAGACCTAGCGACGGGAAGAAACGCCCAGCCTGCGTGCGCGGTCCCCAGAGCCCCCAACCGCCGCATTCAACGGGGATGACGCCACGGCGGCGGCCTGAGCAGGGGCTCCATACCAGTGGCGCCACGGAGCTTGCGGACGGGAGGGTTGCGGCGCTCCGCCGGCGACCACACGCACGCGCGTACGCCGCGAGGAACCACGAGGCAGCGAGAAGCGGCCACCGCTCTGCAATCGACCATGCGCACGTCCTCTCCTCCACCACCTCGACGTCCTGCACTCCACTTCTTCCCCGTGAGCATGGCCGGCAGCACGGGATGGTGCGTTGAAGGAGAAACAGTGGAGCCAGCGAGCACGTGAAGGCCGGCGGCCCAGCGAGCGTACCCATCACCGCCTCTTTGGCCGCGGCGACGACGGAGGCGGTTCAACCGCGGATGGGGCGGTTGCAGAGGGGGATGTGGAGGGAGCGGTGAGAAGGGGGAGGGCGGCGCAAGCCAAGGTGGGCGGCGGTGGTGGAGGAGGATGTTGGGGCGGCGGTGATAGGATTGGAGGAAGACAGGGTGGAGAATCCCACCGCTTTGAGCAATCCGCGAAGAGGCATCAAGAAAAAATAGGAAGACAAAAGAAAAGACACTGTAGACACTCGGTACTGTAGATATCTACAGTGCTTTCGCTGATTTGGGGGGCTGATGGTTCGCTAAGCCTGCGGGCCTTTAATTATAGTTATGTATGTATACTAGCTAATTGCCTGTGCGTTGCTACGGCTCTTAATTTATTGGCTACGCTAGGCAGGCGATCTAACCCTGCCTTATGCCTGCATGACCCCAACTGCGTGCAGCCTTCTCCCTCGACTTGCATCGCTAGCATCTCGCTACCCTATATGCCTCGCTATTTCCCTCCCACTCTCTCTCGGTGCACGCGACATTAATGTTGCCTTGTCGATGGCCTTCTTCACCGTGAGGTTCTCTGCCTCGCTATTTCCCTCCCCCTCTCTACTCGATGCACGCGGTATTAATGTTGCCTTGTCGATGGCCTTCTTCACCGTGAGGTTCTGTTCCATGTCTCGCGCTTGCGAGACTGCCGCTTTAACGACTCGAGGTGAGCTCTGCGTCATCAACTTCTACATGTTGCCCATGATGATGATTTTTGCCAGAAATTTAATTTTTTGGGATGGAGTTTTTTGGACAATCGGTCCGTGTTGATTGTACTGGATTTGGCCGAGAGGGTTGCAACTTTGTAAGAGGGGAGGCAGCCAGCAAGCTAGATGCAAGGGAGAAACAAATTCTCACACGTCCTAGCGACCCAAGCATGAGTTGCTACGGGTTAGACGACGATAAATATTATCATTTGCGTATTTATTAAGTATATATCTTTTTAAATGAAGAGAGGGTGTGCTCGGAAGCAAAGATACTTTTTGGCCTATTCTAAGTCATGCAAAGGGATCACTTGCCACCCGCTGCTTCACTTCGTTCAGAAACAAAAGCAGAAGTTGATAGATAGCAATGTAGTGTAGTATCATTTACTTCGGGCCTTCAATTTTTGGAACACGTCTATTTTCTCATGTTTAGTTGAGTGCCTTTATTTCACGGTGAATGACGGGGCAACTCGAATTTCGTGTTCAGATTATGTCCCTCTTTCGAAAACTAATTTTATTTACAATAACAATGAAAGTACCAAGTTTATATCAAACATCCACCTGAAACCATTAGGCGGATTCTTAGAATAATTAATCAGCTTGGACAGGCTAGCTGATAAGTGCTTTTCCGAATATATAAACCGAATTAACTCCTTCAGATGGGTATGGATTCTAATTAAATAGGATACTACTTGCCAATCCGTAGAACCTGTATGGAGCAAGGACTGAGCCCAACGTGTGGACTTTGAGGCTGTTGTTTACAACTACAGAGGACACAACCTGTACAGGAAGTCAAAGGAATGTTACGTGAAAAAAAATCTACTCCGTAAGTGATTTAGTGCATACTGTAATAATACTGAAATCAGTGTGGACAAATGTAGGAGCTTTATGAAAGAAGTACCGAAACAAGTATGAGTGAGCCTGTTGTAGTAAGCCTGAAGGCTAAACAAATAACTATAGGAGTTTAACATAATTTTATAAATTGGAAGAAGTACAATGAGAAATTACCAAAGAGATAAGGTTCTTCTCCCCGTGCTGTTTGAGATCGAGAGATGGTAGTCGTTTTTCCCCAAATCACCGCATCTCTGCTGGCCCGGGAGAGAGCGGTCCTTGCCGATCGGTCGGAGGTTTTTTCCGCGCCGAGGCACGCCACGACTGCTGCTCAATGGCGTGGGGAGCTGCACCAGTAGTAAGTTCTCACCGGCGGCGTCGCGACATTGCTTTTCAAGAACCGCATCGCGAGCCGCCCAACAGAGCCACGTTCTTCTACAGAAGCTCCACGGTGAGTCGTGTGCTGGTGGCGAGGGAGAACGGCGGAGAGGCGCAGAAGAATACGCGGCGGGACGGGGCCGTCAGGTGAGCTCGATGCGGATGGGATCGGAGTAATGGAAGGAGCTCCAATGCGGCTTTAGTCTCAGCTGCTTCCGCTGCTTATTGGGCACTGTATGAATTCACCCTGGACGTCTGCCCCCTAGCGATGCCCACTTGCCTGGTTCCCAGAGGCGCGAAGGCGTGTGCTTGCGTGGTCGGGCCGCCATGGTTCCCAGAGGCGTGTGCTCGCGCCGAAGGTGGAGCGTGGAGGAACAACAGAGGATGGGCGACTTGTAACAGTCGAGGGTGTGACAAGGTGGAACCGCAACCGTTCAGTTTATGACTCGGCGGTGGCACACCTTGTAAAATCCCCAAATAGCTAAGGGCAAAATCGTCCAAACAAAAATCAGAACTAAAACCGGTGCAGACGAAACTACCTCTGTGTATAAATTAGTAGATAGATATATATATATATATCTACAGTGCTTTCGCTGATTTGGGGCGCTGATGGTTCGCTAAGCCTGCGGGCCTTTAATTATAGTTATATATTATGTTGCGACAATGCCATTGTAGATATTGCTTTTGATGTTACTTTCCTTGCTTTTGCACATTGTACTATGAAGTGTGCTTGGGTCCCCCTAAACTTAAGTTGTATGGGCCTTTTTTTTACCCGTCGAAACCCATATCGAGGCCACGCATATCTTTTATATGTGTTCTCGGTTGAACTGGGTATAATCCACGTTTCGGTCAGCTGATCACACCTCCCATTATCGTGATCTACGTCTTTGCATGTCATATTTTAAATTTTTTGTTACTGTTATATAACTTCCAATTTTCGCCTTCCGCAGGCACATGAGTATACGTATACGGTGAGTATGCGACGTCTAAAAGGACCATATAGACTTCGGGTGGGTTTATACGGTTCTCTAAACAATCGGTATCGAGTTTTTTGTTTGTCAAAGTTTGAAAGAAGGGGGGAGGGGACCGAAGCAAAAGTGTTGTGCTAGAACAATATATTTAGTAAGATATATTTCTTTGTTCACTGTTGCTTATCACGATTGCATAACACAATTGAATTTTATCATAATTATACAAAATGTAAATCGGTCTAATTTTTACGGGGTTATGCGCCAAGGCACACCCCTAAATCTAGTATATATAGAGACATGAGGACTACATGCTGGCTAGCCCATATGAAACACGAGAAATGTAACGCGCGGCAATCACCTTTTTTAGGAATCATACCGATCGGAAACATTTACATGACCGGGACAACGGCTCCCCCGATATCCTGGATGACACCGGATAAACACGTTGTTGCACAGCGGAGCTCAAATTGTCAATTTCACGGTGCTACACCTCATGCAATACACCTCATACCCTGATCCCCGTACGAATATTAAAGGGCTCTCACCCTCCTAGGCGCCCCTTTCCAAGAGACTTGGGCTCGTTTCATCACTAAGGACGCCTCTCTAGACTATAATTCAAACGACATGACCGCCCATTCTCAAGCTGGGCTATTCCCGGTTCGCTCGTCGTTACTAGGGGAATCCTTGTAAGTTTCTTCTCCTCCGCTTATTTATATGCTTAAATTCAGCGGATAGTCCCGCCTGACCTGGGGTCGCGGTCGGAGCGTCATGCGCATCGTTATAAGGGTCTTTCGAGGCCATCACGCCGGCTACGTTTCAGAGACACTACGGTAAGTATAGCGAGGTCGCTCACCACACGCTGTGTAAGACAAGATGTGCCTAGCTTGGGGACACGACTGGCTTGTTGGCCGCTCCCCTTGCTGCAAAGCTATTTAATCCACACGACTCTCGGCAACGGATATCTCGGCTCTCGCATCGATGAAGAACGTAGCGAAATGCGATACTTGGTGTGAATTACAGAATTTTGCGAACCATCGAGTCTTTAACACAAGTTGCGCCTGAGGCCATTTGGCCGCGAGCACAGTGTTCCTTGATGCCTTCGGCGCTGTGGGTTGTTTTACCCCAAGCCCCCACTCCAAGGAGAGGAGGTTATCGAGGATTTGGCTGAGCGAACATCGGTGCCGCCACTCAGCAGGAATAGATAACGCGTGCTCGGTCTGTTTTGGTCAGGGTCACTATAATGATCCTTCCGCAGGTTCACCTACGGAAACCTTATTACGACTTCTCCTTCCTCTAAATGATAAGGTTCAATGGACTTCTCGCGACGTCGGGGGCGGCGAACCGCCCCGTCGCGACGATCCGAACACTTCACCGGACCATTCAATCGGTAGGAGCGACGGGCGATGGTGTACAAAGGGCAGGGACGTAGTCAACGCGAGCTCGTGACTCGCGCTTACTAGGCATTCCTCGTTGAAGACCAACAATTGCAATGATCTATCTCCATCATAATGAAATTTCCCAAGATTACCCGGGCCTGTCGGCCAAGCCTATATACTCGTTGAATACATCAGTGTAGCGCGTGTGCGGCCTAGAACATCTAAAGACATTACAGACTTGTTATTGCCTCAAACTTTCATCGCCGAGATCTTTCAAATACTACCTCCGTTACTTTTTAGGGATTCAATTTGTACTGTTAGAAATGTTTATATTATAAAACCGAGGTAGTATTTAGGAGGGAGAGACAGGAGCATGCATGATTCATGATAGCTACGGAACCTGGTCTACCATATGACCAGATGATATAATCTAACACTGCAGGTCTGCAGCCAACCAAAGGCCCCTAGTGTCCGGCGGCTCGTGGCCACAAACAACATCCAACACGACGGCAGCCGCCGCCGCCAAGTTCGCAGCAGGATGAATCGATAATAGGAGTATATGCAATCAGTACTAGGTCAGGTTTATTAGGCTAACAGCAGAGTATATGCAATCAGTATCACAACTGAAATAACTTCTGCATGCAAATAGGAGTAATATTTAACAATTTAAAATTGTCATTCTCTGGGCTCCTTAATTACAAGATGTTACTACAATGACTATATGATCATATTGTTTTTTCACAAAGAAATATATTAATATCGAACTAATACCAATTACATAGTATCAAGCGCCTAGACATCAAGAATGCGCATAGCATGAAAAAATGTGCCCACCGATGCAATCAGACTCCACAGCACCATAAACAAACCACACCCCAATTTGCATTATGAATATATTGATGTAATAACATCTTATATTATAGACCGGAGGGAGTAAATATGAAGAGTAAAACCATCAGCATAAACAAACCACCAACATTGGCAATATGATTATATTGATAAAATAACATCATATATTATAGAACGAATGGAGTAAATATGACGAGTGAAACTAATTATCTAGCTAGCTGCCCATAGTATGTTTCTGTAGGTAAGTGATTATTATTGTATATATACACTACTGATACCGATTACATCAATCGGTATCACAATTCAGTATATATGCAATCAGTATCACAATTCCGATTATTATTGTATTCGGTATATATGTAATCAGAAGTTATTTGTCTTCTTTATTGCATATATACGTATCCCCAATTTGCATTATGAAGTTATTTGAATTGTGATACTGATTGCATATATACGTATACTAAAATTGTGATACTGATACCGATTACATAGACATCAATAATACACTTATAGCATGAAAAAAGGGTGCCCCTTCGACGCGATCAAAGACTCCACAACAGCATAAAAAACCCACCACCATTGGCAATATGATTACATTGATGTAATAACATCTTATATTATAGAACGAAAGCAGTAAATATAAAGAGTAAAACCAGCAATACGATTATATTGTTGCAATAACATCTTATATTATAGAATTAATGAAGGTAGCAAATAAATACGAAGATTAAAACTAATTATCTAGGTAGCTGTAGCATTACTCGATAGTACCTTTCTGTAGGTATAATATATAAGTGACTAGATGGTGCCACCTAGATGGACCAAGGCAATCTGCTTGGCCATGAGATCGACGAGAGCAGGGGGACAATCTGTCTTGAGCTGCTCAAAACCATCGGTTGCGACGACTGCCCCCAGGTTACCAGGAGACGATATTATAGAACGGAGGGAGTAATAACTTGTGCATGCAGATAGGAGTAATATTCAATAACAATTTAAAATAGCCATTCTCTCCGCTCCTTAATGCAAGATGTTACTACAACGGATACATGATCGTATTGTTTTTTCATAAAGAAATATATTAATATCAAACTAATACCAATTACTCCCTCAGTCTCAAAATAGAGTCTCAGAGTTGTTAAAATTTGGATGAATCCAGACACTATTTAGTATATAGGTTAATTCAAATTTTGACAAATCTAAGATATCTATTTTGAGACGGAGGAAGTACATAGTATCAAGGGCCTAGACATCAAGAATGCGCATAGCAGAAAAAAAAGGTGCCCACCAACACGATCAGAGACTCCACATCAGCATAAACAAACCATCAGCATTTGCAGTATGAAATATTGATGTAATAACATCTTATATTATAGAACGGAGGGAGTAAATATAAAGAGTAAAACCATCAGCATAAACAAACCACTAACATTGTCAATATGATTATATTGATTGATGCAATACCATCATATATTATAGAACGAAATGTAGTAAATATGACGAGTGAAACTAATTATCTAGCTAGCTGATAGTATATATGTTTCTGTAGGTAAGTGATTATTGTATATATACAAGTACTAGTATACGGTACAGAAATTTTTTAGTATATGCAATCAGTATCACAATTCAAATAACTGCTGCATGCAAATAGGAGTAATATTTAACAATTTAAAATAATTTTCTCTCCACTCCAATTAAAATCATATGAAAGTGTTACCATTAAAATCATATGACTATTTTACAATTTCAAATAGGCATTCTCTCCACTCCAAGTCGACTATATGATCATATTCTTTAATAAAGGAAATATATTAATATTGAACTGATACGGGTTGACCCATCGACGCGATCAAAGACTCCACAGCAGCATAAAAAAAACTACCACCATTGGCAATATGCATGATTACATTGATGTAATAACATCTTATATTATAGGACGAAAGGAGTAAATATAAAGAGTAAAACCAGCAATACGATTATATATATTGTTGCAATAACATCTTATATTATAGAAGGAAGGTAGCAAATACGAAGAGTAAAACTAATAATTAAAAAGGTAGCTGATAGTATCTTTGTGTAGGTAATATAAGGAGTGACTAGCTTAGATGGTGCCACCTAGATGGACCAAGGCTATCTGCTTGGCCATGAGGTCGACGAGAGCAGGGGGACAACCTGTCTTGAGCTGCTCAAAACCATCGGTTGCGACGACTGCCCCCAGGTTACCAGGAGACGAAATAAACTGCATGCACGCCTCTTTCAGCACGGGGCAACCATGTCGCTCGGCCAGCGCTAGGGTGTCGGCCACCGAGCTCATCCCGATGTGCTTGCACAGCGCCTCCTCGCAGACCCGCTTCAGCTTCTGGAGATCATACCTGTCCGCCGCCACGAGTAGACGCTCCGCCATGGCCGTCGTCTCTATTACTGCACGCGTCTTCTCTGGCAGCGTGCTTTTGTAGATGAACTCGAGCAGAGTCCTGACGACTTCAGCATCCATGTCCTCGATCTGTAGCTGCACAGTGGTGTTCTTGCCGCCGGTTGCGAAGGCGAGCGAGAGATCCGCCTCGAAGACGGTGGATCGGGGAGCGAGCATCCACCGGTGCGCCGCCAGCGTCTCCCCGCCGCCGACTTTGATCTCCACGTCCGCCCTTTCCTTCTCCCAGATGGTCTTGGTCAGTTCATCGTCGATCTCGAACGGCGGGGCCGGCGCCTCGCCTGCAGGTTCCGGCACGGCGGCAGATGTGTAGAGGCAGGCCTCGGTGCACATCCCGAGGTCGACGGTGACGTCGCAGAGGACTATGAGACAGTTTCCCTTGAGAAGCTTCTCCTTGTCCAGCTCCAGATCGTAGTGGCTAATGAAGTCCGGCCAGCCCCAGTCTTCGCCGGTCGAGAAGGAGCGGCGCGGCCAGGTCTTAGTACGCCACGGGTTCCCGTACTGGTCCAGCACGCTGAACCTGACAGATGCGATGGCCACGCCGCCTCCCTTGGCGCTGGTACGCCGGAGGAAGAGCGACATGCAGCCGTTGGGCCGCCACGAGCACCCGTTTGGGTAGCAGTCGATTCGCCACTCGTGGCCGCCGACGGTGAAAGTGCTCGATTCCATGTGCTCCCGATGCGCCATCGTCCCCTTCACGTGCCTGTACTCCTCGATCTTGAACACGTGGGACCCGATCTCCTCCCTCGGGGCGACGGTGGAGGCCGAGAGAAGCTTCCGGCCGCCGGCGCGGAGGGCGGACAGAAGATCGGATGTCGACATGATGATGATCGGAGCGAGATCCACAGGTAGCAGCTAGGGTTCACCAACGATCGGCTTTGATTTCGCGTACTTATTTATTACGTGTGCCCGTGCGTGCGCATACCATGGAAACTGGACGTACGTTTATACACTTCTATCCCTAGGAATTGTAGTTTGTATCCGTCTATGTTCCTTGGACAAGAAGTTGTAAATAGATTTTTTTTTCCAGAGGAGAAGTTGTAAATAGAATCGATCCTCTAATCTCAACCCTAGTCACGCACTAAACAATGTCTCTTACAATTTTTTTACTCCAACTTTGATTTGATGAATCTTGTAATAGCATAATTACTTAGTAGAAATCATTATTAATAGATTGGTGAAATTTCACAAAAATAAAAAAAGTACTATGGAACTCATAACTAACATAATTGATCATAGACAAGAAGAAATTTCAATGAAAAGTGTTGGCAATTTTTTTTGCGATGTTTTAAATTTGTATTATTTTGACATATTATGGGAATAATGATGCGACGATCACTACGGGGAAAATGTTCGCGTCGTCGACCCCACTCTTTGCCGTGTGCCGAAAGGCCCGGAACACGGCAAATATAATCTTTGTTGTGTGTAAACCAAGAAGAACACGGCAAAGAATAGGTGCACGGCAAACTGCAGAATAAGAACACGGCAAAGAAACACACACGACAATAGACAGACGAAGGCACACGGCAAAAAAAATCATCACGGCAAACAAAACGTAGACACACGACAAAGATATATTCACGGCAAATAAGTGGGCCCCGTGGCCTCGCAGGGTCCCTCGCCGGCAGGGGCTGACAAAGATAAGCTTTGCCATGTGTCCATGCCGTCAGGTACACGACAAAGATAAGCTTTGCCGTATGTATTCTTCTGCATACACGGCAAATCATTTTTTTCACTTTTTTCATTCATTTACTTAGCATATATGTTAGGTGATATTATTTCATAGGATCATGAGCACACACATATATGATCATAGGTTATTGTGGTCTTGATCACTACATGCACCTGCCCTTATACGATCTGGTTTCACCGGAACAGGGAGATTCCCCCTTATACAGGTCCAGAACCTTTCGTTTCTAGGTTAGAGCGCATGCATGAGAGGGGGGACACATGCAATCACCTATACCAACCTTGCACCACACAAACACACATATGCTACGGACACATGCAAGTTTTCATCTGATTCCGACGTTCTCGTGGTATTCCTCCGGCGAAACCCTGATCTGCGGGGCTCGGATCGTCTACCCCCTAGACATTCTTATGACAGGGGTAGCCTGGTGTAGCTCTCTCTTGTTTTGTGTTTAATTAGGTCATAGGATGATGTAAAACCATGTTGGTTCACAAGTTGGGGCACTATCCTACCCGGTTTCACCGGAACAGGGAGATTCCCCCTTATATAGGTCCAGAACCTTTCGTTTCTAGGTTAGAGCGCATGCATGCGAGGGGGGACACATGCAAGCACCTATACCAACCTTGCACCACACTCACACACATATGCTAGGGACACATGCAAGTTTTCATCTGATTCCGACGTTCTCGTGGTCTTCCTCCGGCGAAACCCTGATCTACGGGGATCGGATCGTCTACCCCCTAGACATTCTTCTGACAGGGGTAGCCCGACGTAGATCTCTCTTGTTTTGTGTTTGACTAGGTCATAGGATGATGTAAAACCATGTTGGTTCACAAGTTGTGGCACTATCCTACCCGGTTTCACCGGAACGGGGAGATTCCCCCTTATATAGGTTCAGAACCTTTTGCTTCTAGGTTAAAGTGCATGCATATGAGGGAGGACACATGCAAGCACCTATACCAACCATGCACCACACTCACACACACATATGCTAGGGACACATGCAAGTTTTCATCTGATTCCGACGTTCTCGTGGTCTTCCTCCGGCGAAACCCTGATCTGCGGGGCCCGGGTCGTCTACCCCCCTAGACATTCTTCTGACAGGGATAGCCCGGCGTAGCTCTCTCTTGTTTTGTGTTTGACTAGTTCATAGGATGATGTAAAACCATGTTGGTTCACAAGTTGGGGCACTATCCTACCCGGTTTCACCGGAATGCGGAGATTCCCCCTTATACAGGTCCAGAACCTTTCGCTTCTAGGTTAGAGCGCATGCATGCGAGGGGGAACACATGCAAGCACCCAAAGACTAGTAGTTTTTGTATGTTCCAACATAGCACCACACTTTCATGCATGTGCTAGGGCACATGCACGCAGGTCCTCGAGGTAGTCAAAAATTGAGAACAATCTATAAAGGATGTCAAACAACAAATTTCATATACTTTGTCGTGAAATCCTCTCATCTTGGTCTTTTGATTGACCCAAAGAGTGACCTTGAAAAATTCAAAAGTAGTCCAACAGCTTGCTTGGTTTTGTTGGTCAGCACCTCTACCGTGAGGGGAAATTCTACTCTTCACGATTGCTTGAGGATTATTTCTCAAAGTTTGTGACTAGGCACCCACCTAATGGAAATGAAGTTCAGCATCCTCCAGAAGCTTATGGTCAAGTGCAAAGTTCATATTTCCATGGTCTCAATCCTTATGAAGAGCTGGTACATGTTATATCTACAAGAGAAACTATCGTCCGCTCCTCAAGAGGGTTGACAGAACCAGTGGCGGGAGTTTCCACATATATATCCAGGATTTTACTAAGTATTACCGCATGTCTACAAAGGGGATCACACTTGGGACTTACACATGGGACCTACCAACCTTGCACCACACTCACACACATATGCTAGGGACAAATGCAAGTTTTCATCTGATTCTGACGTTCTCGTGGTCTTCCTCCGGCGAAACCCTGATCTGTGGGGCTCGGATCGTCTACCCCCTAGACATTCTTCTGACAGGGGTAGCCCGGCGTAGCTCTCTCTTGTTTTGTGTTTGACTAGGTCATAGGATGATGTAAAACCATGCTGGTTCACAAGTTGGGGCACTATCCTACCCGGTTTCACCGGAATGGGGAGATTCCCCCTTATACAGGTCCAGAACCTTTCGCTTCTAGGTTAGAGCGCATGCATGCGAGGGGGAACACATGCAAGCACCCAAAGACTAGTAGTTTTTGTATGTTCCAACATAGCACCACACTTTCATGCATGTGCTAGGGCACATGCACGCAGGTCCTCGAGGTAGTCAAAATTGAGAACAATCTATAAAGGATGTCAAACAACAAATTTCATATACTTTGTCGTGAAATCCTCTCATCTTGGTCTTTTGATTGACCCAAAGAGTGACCTTGAAAGATTCAAAAGTAGTCCAACAGCTTGCTTGGTTTTTTTGGTCAGCACCTCTACCGTGAGGGGAAATTCTACTCTTCATGATTGCTTGAGGATTATTTCTCAAAGTTTGTGACTAGGCACCCACCTAATGGAAATGAAGTTCAGCATCCTCCAGAAGCTTATGGTCAAGTGCAAAGTTCATATCTCCATGGTCTCAATCCTTATGAAGAGCTGGTACATGTTATATCTACAAGAGAAACTATTGTCCGCTCCTCAAGAGGGTTGACAGAACCAGTGGCGGGAGTTTCCACGTATATATCCAGGATTTTACTAAGTATTACCGCATGTCTACAAAGGGGATCACACTTGGGACTTACACATGGGACCTACCAACCTTGCACCACACTCACACACATATGCTAGGGACAAATGCAAGTTTTCATCATATTCTGACGTTCTCGTGGTCTTCCTCCGGCGAAACCCTGATCTGTGGGGCTCGGATCGTCTACCCCCCTAGACATTCTTCTGACAGGGTAGTGGCATGTAGCTCTCTTGTTTTGTGTTTGACTAGGTCATAGGATGATGTAAAACCATGTTGGTTCACAAGTTGGGGCACTATCCTACCCGGTTTCACCGGAATGGGGAGATTCCCCCTTATACAGGTCCAGGACCTTTCGCTTCTAGGTTAGAGCGCATGCATGCGAGGGGGAACACATGCAAGCACCCAAAGACTAGTAGTTTTTGTATGTTCCAACATAGCACCACACTTTCATGCATGTGCTAGGGCACATGCACGCAGGTCCTCGAGGTAGTCAAAATTGAGAACAATCTATAAAGGATGTCAAACAACAAATTTCATATACTTTGTCGTGAAATCCTCTCATCTTGGTCTTTTGATTGACCCAAAGAGTGACCTTGAAAGATTCAAAAGTAGTCCAACAGCTTGCTTGGTTTTGTTGGTCAGCACCTCTACCGTGAGGGGAAATTCTACTCTTCACGATTGCTTGAGGAATGTTTCTCAAAGTTTGTGACTAGGCACCCACCTAATGGAAATGAAGTTCAGCATCCTCCAGAAGCTTATGGTCAAGTGCAAAGTTCATATTTCCATGGTCTCAATCCTTATGAAGAGCTGGTACATGTTATATCTACAAGAGAAACTATCGTCCTCTCCTCAAGAGGGTTGACAGAACCAGTGGCGGGAGTTTCTACGTATATATCCAGGATTTTACTAAGTATTACCGCATGTCTACAAAGGGGATCACACTTGGGACTTACACATGGGACCTACCAACCTTGCACCACACTCACACACATATGCTAGGGACAAATGCAAGTTTTCATCTGATTCTGACGTTCTCGTGGTCTTCCTCCGGCGAAACCCTGATATGCGGGGCTCGGATCGTCTACCCCCCTATACATTCTTCTGACAGGGGTAGCCCAGCGTAGCTCTCTCTTGTTTTGTGTTTGACTAGGTCATAGGATGATGTAAAACCATGTTGGTTCACAAGTTGGGGCACTAGACATTCTTCTGACAGGGGTAGCCCGGCGTAGCTCTCTATTTGTTTTGTGTTTGACTAGGTCATAGGATGATGTAAAACCATGTTGGTTCACAAGTTGGGGCACTATCCTACCCGGTTTCACCGGAACTGCTGGGTTGGGATATCTCATGCTAATTGTATCTGACTAGTAAGTGTCCACTAGTGGAAAAAGGGCTATCCGTTCGCGACCCCTCAGAGCATTTGTCCCGGTTGCGCCACCAACCGGGACTAATGCTGGCACGCGTCCCGGTTGGAGCGGGCACGGGGCCAGGGGGCATGCGTCCCGGTTGGTAAGGGGGAATACGTCCCGGCTGGAGCCACCAACCGGGACTAAAAATTTGGCCACAGCCACGTGGCGTGGCACGCACCTTTAGTCCCGGTTGCTGGCTCCAACCGGGACTAAAGACCCCCTACCCTCTATAAATGCAACGCCCCCTCCCTCCACTGCTTTTTTTGAATGGTGGAAGGTGTGAGGGGGTGTGCTAGTTTTTTCTCATGCATGCATTGAAGGTGTTTGTTGAAATGTTTGAGTGAATAATCCCGTTGAATTTCTCATAGAACAAAAATATAGAAGGTGTCCGAGACGCACTTGAGCTTTCTCCTCTTTATTTCCCTCGATCGAGGTTAGCAATCTTTTCTTTTCTAGGTCATTGATACAATTCATGTGTCGGTGTGAATTGGTTATTTCACTATTTATGATGTCCTTTTTTTGATAAACTTACTTATATGATGCAGATGAACGGTGGGGAATGGATGTACGGTGACCGCCGCGTAGCCGGGTATATCAAAGGCGTGGATAAATTTATCGATGTGGCTACGGCAAACAAAGAGAATGGATTTATACGTTGTCCATGTGTTCAATGTCGGAACAACAAGGAGTACTCTTCCTCGAAAATCATTCGCCACGATTATGCAAGGTTTCATGCCCAACTATAATTGCTGGACCAAGCACGGGGAAAGAGGGGTTATGATGGAAGATGGTGAAGAAGAAGATGATGATAACAACTATCATCATATGTTTCCTGAATACAGTGATACTGCAATAGAAGACAATGGAGAGGAAAGAGGTGAAGAACGGGCATCAGATGAGCCGGCTGATGAACTTGGTAGGGTAATTTATGATGCAAAGCGAGACTGTGAAACAGAAAATGAGAAGTTGAAGTTAGAGGGCATGTTAGAAGATCACAAGAAATTGTTGTACCCAAATTGTGAAGATGGCAGCACAAAGCTCGGTACCACACTGGAATTGTTGCGATGGAAGGCAGAGTGTGGTCTAACTGACTCCTCATTTGAAAAGATGCTGAAAATAATGAAGTCAAGTTTCCAAAACATAACGAACTTCCCGAGAGTACCTCTGAAGCAAAGAAGACTCTCGTCCTTCCGGGATTAGATGTGCAAAAGATACATGCATGCATTAATGATTGCATCCTCTACATGTAAGGAGTATGAGAATTTAGATAAATGCCCGGTATGCAACGCGTTGCGGTATAAGATCAGACGAGATGACCCTGGTGATGTTGAGGGAGAGCCCCTCCGGAAGAGGGTTCCTACTAAGGTTATGTGGTATGCTCCTATAATACCAAGGTTGAAACGCATGTTCAGAAACAAAGAGCATGCCAGGTTGTTGCGATGGCACAAAGAAGACCGTAAGAAAGACGGGAAGTTGAGACACCTGGCGATGGGTCACAGTGGAGAAAAATTGAGAGAGACTTCCCAGACTTTGCAGGTGACGCAAGGAACTTATGGTTTGGTCTAAGTACGGATGGCATGAATCCTTTTGGGGAGCAGAGCTGCAGTCACAGCACCTGGCCCGTGACTCTATGTATCTACAACCTGCCTCCTTGGTTGTGCATGAAGCGTAAATTCATTATGATGCCAGTGCTCATCCAAGGCCCGAAGCAACCGGGTGTAACTACCTCGGTGAATTATGCTCCTAGTTACAAGCCTGGATGAGCGGAAATGGTTAAAATAGTACGGTGGGGCCCAAATGCCACTCACGGGTAGACCTTTCGGCCGTCCTAACCATTTCCAAACATCGGGACAAGAACGGGCGGCGTAATCGGCAGGCGAAGGGATCAACTACATACACAAATGAGTATGTATGCAAGCCACCATACAATGGTTCTCAGAGTCATTCCATCTAAAAAGAAAGGAAATATAGCAACGCCATACGGCAAGATCCAAATATCCTAGATAGATATAATAGTTTAGGATATCTCCTCATACATCAAACATCAGAGTATCAGGCGGAAGTGGAAAACAAGATCCGAGTACGGATAAGAAGCAAATCGGCATAAGATGCCCCATAAATAAACACATCCCGCCCACAGATCTCACGGATCCCCATTCCCGGAATCTCTACACCGAATGATCGTTGCCCACATCGTCCGTCTCCTCCACCCAGTATCCATCTTGCGAGCTTACCTATTCATCTGAATCAAACAATTTATCGTGTGAGACCCTAGGGGTACTCAGCAAGTCTTTATGCCTCTAAAGGGGACACAACTGGGTGACGAATTTGCAAAAGATAAACCCTAACAATTCTATAGATACTCGCTAACCATCCGCCTAACCAGAGATAGACGGATGTCCGTGAATTAATAACAACAGTTATAACAGTAATATTAATAGATCCATCCTCCTCCTCGCTTACCGACGAGGAAGCGGACGGACAACCCCCCATCCGTTGGCAGTTTTATTATCCATTCCATGAGTGTTGCACTATTTACTAGTCAGGTACTTAGTCAGATTAAAAGCGATACTTTAGTTATGCTTGTCTATGATCGAGAAACTGTGCTCCAAGTCGTCCATAACCGCGGACACGGCTTTCAGAAAGTTTTACCCTGCAGGGGTGCACAAATAGCAACACACACTCGATCAACCTCGGAAAAAACCAAATCAAAACCCAACGAGGCAACACAAAGCGATCACAGATTCAGAAATATTTCAGGGGCCACCCCATTAAGCTACCATGACAAAGTTGGCCGACTCAGACGGACTCAAGGTTTGCGCCAATGGTCAAAACGACTGGGAACCCGAAAATGTGACTGGCTTGTCGACACTCAAAACACTCCGCTTACCTAAATAAAGTGCAAAAGACTGCACAATTTTAAATAAAACAGTAAAGCATGGCATAAGTACAGGATAGTAAATAAAACCTCAAACTAGTTGTGGCCCCAAGAAATAAGAATGAATCAAGCTCTGGCTCAGGGGGGTCCATAAGGCCTCCCGGATGTGGATAGCGCGAATATTTAAGGAACAGGAATCAAGTACTCGGGGTCCTACGGGACACAAGTGAGCCTAAAAACCAAATAGCGAATATGGCTCACCGATGCCACTTTCATTAGTTATCCCATTACTACTCAGATTAAGTTGTATAGGTACCTCGTTATCCATCAGACACTCACATACCCTACACATGTTGTTTCACGACTGCATGGCTCAAACAACTCCTGTAGTAAAGGCTCATGGGATGGAGGAACAAGCTTCGTGGGTTTAAAAGTAAAGGCTATGCAATACTTGGGATTCAGTTTAATGCAATCGACTCAATGATGCAAGAATAAGAAAGAGGAAATAGGTACTATATGTATGCAAGCATGTGGTAGTGCTTGCTGGCAGCTCGTTGAAGCGAGAGAGAAGGATCCGGTAGTGCTCCGGGTATCTTGATATATCCCACCATTCGTCATCGAAGAAGAACCAAACAAACAAGGTCCAACATAAATAAAGTGCACAAGCATATGAATAAATGCATCAAGCAAACAATCATGCCATGATGAATGATGCACATTTTGCATGGCAATAAGGTAGCATGGCATGGGTGAGGTGTGGAATACAAGGAATAATCATTTTGTGGAGTTTTAATCACATTTTAGCCTCATATTAGTTGCTGTACACATTATATTTATATGATGCATGCTGCAAAACAGAACAAGGAATGCATAAACAGAAAGGTCTCGTCGAGCTAATCATTTTAGACATATCATTTGTTAAATTTGGAGTTATAAAACAAAAGTTATTAATTAATTAAGGCAAAAGGGCATTTTATTGTAATTTTAATCAACTTGCAATTTTAAATGTCCAAAATATATTTTGAAGGGCATATTTGAATTCCTCACATTTTTCTGATCTCAAAACATATATCATTTGTATTATTTGGATTTATATTTTAAAAGTTATTTGAAAACAGATTTAAATTTGAATTTGAATTAATTTGAAAAAAAAGATTTAAATTAAAACAGAAATTAACAGAAACTTTTTGTACTCAGGCAGATCTAGACCCAGCCGCTGACGGGTGGGCCACCACGATCGGGACAGATCACAGCAAAAAGCTTTTCACACCGGGGCTTGACCTAGCCACAGCGGATGACAGGTGGGGCCAAGGCAGACTCAGGGCCACACGGGGGCGAGCCAGCGGTGACGCGACACGTGGGAGATCCAGGTAGTGCGGGTTGAGGCGGAAGAAACAGGGGGGTCTAACTGCAAAGCTTCCGCGGAGGCAGACAGGTGGGACCAAGAGGAGCGCGGGTTACAGGAGTCAAAAAGGTGGGGGGGTAAGCGCAAAAGTGTCCACGCGTGCACTGTTTCTCTTCTCTGCATCGCGCGACAGATCGGTGCGCGGCACGGACGGGGGATCGAACCCGCGACCTGGGGCTCGCGCTCGGCGGCGGTTACTGCTGCGGCTAACGGGGGTTGATGCTAGGGAACTACTGCGTGGCCAGATGAGGTTCCTCGACGCGATGAGCGAGCAGACGCACGCGCTCGCCGGTGCACAGAGGGTGCTCGACGGAACGTACGTCGCGGCCAGGACACGAAGACGATGGCGAGGGTGTCTAGGAGGTGGGTTAGCTCACCAGGAGGTGGTGGATCGGGCAGACGTGCAGCGGATCGACGACGAGGCAGAGGCCGGCGGAGCTAGGGTTTCGCGTCGGAGCGGCGTCGGCCTGGTGGCTCTGGTCCTCCTCCTCCTCGACGGCGTGTACAGGACGATGCAGGGGAACCTCCTCGATCTCCCAGGCCACTTCGCGGATGCTCCGCACGACTGGATCAACGGGACATGGTGGAGGCCGACGGTGGCCGGCTAGAGAGGGTGGTCGGTGGTGGAGAGGAAGGAGAGGAGAGGCAGGTCCTGGGGTAGATCTGGGCGAGGCAGTGGTGCCGTGAGGTGGTGTGAAAAGGAGGGAGGGGAGAGGAGGTGTCGTGGGGGAGTGGGTAGGGTTAAAGGTGGCTCGGCCACCTTTTTCCCCCTCCTTCACGTGCTCGAGCTGGGGGCCAGGGCAGGCACGGGCAGGGCTTCCAGGTGGGGCAGGGTGAGGCCAAGGAGGTAGGCTTGGTGTGGGGCACGCCAGGCAGAGAGGGAAAAGAGAGAGGGAGGGAGAGAGGGAGCTCGGGTTGGAGCTAGGGTTGGGTAGTGGGAGGCTCGGGCTAGGGTTTCTGCGGGGGATGGGGTAGCTAGGTGGGGCCAGGGTGACCAGGTGGGGCCGAGCTAGGTGAGAGAGAGAGGCCAAGAGAGAGGGTGAGATCTAGGG
This sequence comes from Avena insularis, assembly GCA_023614405.1. Taxonomy (NCBI): domain Eukaryota; kingdom Viridiplantae; phylum Streptophyta; class Magnoliopsida; order Poales; family Poaceae; genus Avena; species Avena insularis. The sequence continues at coordinate 39,103,035 of CM042691.1, read as the reverse complement.
AGGCTCGGTTTAGGGTTTAGGAGAGAGGGGGTATGGTGATGATGGGGTAGGTGATTAGGGAGGATCTAGATAGAGGATAAGAGAGGGAGGTGATGGGTTAGGGTTTTAGACATGATCCACATGACCATGCAAAGAAGGAGGTGAAAAGGAGAGGAAGGTGAGGAATAGAGAGAGATGAGGTAGGGTGGTGGATTTTTGGCAAGACCAATCTAGATCAAGCCAAAAGAGAGGGAGAGAGGAAGGTGGAAGATGAGCCACTCAAAAAGACCAAATAAAAACAAAGGAGGCAAAAAATATAGAGATGGTTGCATGGCCCATGCATAATATTTATGCTAGGTTTCATCTTGTGAAAACAAAGTAATATCCATAGCATTTATACATATGCATTCCCAAAATATGGAATAAGCCAAACTAGAAGAAGTGAAAGGATGCCCCATGTGCAGTAGTTGGAGATGACCATATTTGAATAAAAATGGGACATGCTAGTGTGTATGTGCCACTAGATTCTCAATAGTCCCAAAAATATCCCAACATGAGCATAATTCCATAATAATCCATATGGAAGCTAGGAGAAAGGGTCCCACTCACAAGGCATGCAAAGGTGGCCATGTGGCTCTCCTAAACCAATAATGTGAAAACAATATGGTGCATATATGAGAGCATGTGGAGATAGAATGGATCCACACCAACACATATGAGCTAGAGGTAAAACCAAATAAGTTGCAATGCTCATATATGGTGGAATGGTGGAATGATGGGTGATGACAAGCAAGGTGGTGGAGTTAACAAAAGATATGCCCCCAACTCAACTTGGGCATTTAAACAATATATCAAGAACCAAATACAATATCAAGAGGCAAATACAATTAATGATGCATATGAGATAATAACCAAATGAAAAGGGTTTTATATGATGCTCAAATGCAAGGTGGCATGATGACATGAGCATGATATAATGGTGATGCAACAATTTTATATATGAAGTAGCCATTATATTACTAGACCAAGTAGCATTACAATTGTTAGACAATTGGGATGCTACAACTCTCCCCCACTAAACAGGAATCTCTTGAGATTCTAGGAAGAAGAAGAAGACACAAAGAGGGTAGGATACTTGGCACGGAGATCATCTTCACGTTCCCAAGTGGCTTCATCAACAGAATGGTGCGACCACTGCACCTTGCAGAACTTGATGGACTTGTTGCGAGTCCTTCTTTCTGCGACTTCAAGGATTTTTGTGGGGTGTTCTTGATAAGACAGGTCTTCTTGGAGATTGATAAGCTCGTGGTCCACGGTCCTGCCGGGATCCTTGAAGCACTTCTTGAGCTGAGAGATGTGGAAAACATCATGGACTTTGAGTTTTTCCGGGAGCTCAAGAGCATAAGCAACTTCTCCTCTTCTTCCACGAATTTTGAATGGACCGATGTATCTAGGAGCCAGCTTTCCTTTGATACCAAAACGGTGCGTGCCTCTCATGGGAGTGACACGAAGGTAAACGAGATCACCAGGGACATACTCCATGTCCGTGTGCTTCCTGTCATAATTGCTCTTCTGGCGACTTTGAGCAATCCTCAGATTTTCAAGAATGATATGAACCTTCTCCTCCGCTTGAGTCACAATGTCAGGGCCAAACAAGATTCCTTCTCCTGCACCCGACCAACCAATCGGAGTTCTGCATTTGCGACCATAGAGAGCCTCAAATGGTGCCATCTTCAGACTTTTCTGGAAGCTGTTGTTGTAAGAGAATTCAGCATAAGGAAGACATTCTTCCCACTTCATGCCAAAAGAGATGACGCAAGCACGAAGCATATCCTCCAGAATCTGATTGATCCTTTCAACTTGTCCTTGCGACTGAGGGTGGTAAGCTGTGCTGAAGTTCAACTTTGTTCCCAAAGCATTTTGGAAACTTTCCCAGAACTTGGAAGTGAAGATGCTTCCACGGTCTGAACTGATCTCAAGCGGAACCCCATACAGAGAGACAATTCTGTTGATATAGAGCTCAGCCAACTGAATTGCAGAAATGGTTTCCTTGACGGGGAAGAAGTGAGCCACTTTAGAAAGCCTGTCAATGACAACAAAGATTGCATTGTTGCCCTTCTGCGACCTTGGGAAACCAGTGATGAAGTCCATCTCTACTTTCTCCCATTTCCATTCCGGGGGTTTCAATGGCTGTAGAAGACCGGAAGGTTTCTGATGGACAGCTTTAACTCTGCGGCAGACATCACACTCCGAGACATACTTGGCACAATATCGTTTCAAACCAGGCCACCAATATTGTGTTTTCAAGTCCATGTACATCTTTGTGCTGCCAGGGTGGATAGAAAGAACAGAATCATGCGCCTCCTTGAGAACTTGCTCTCTCAAACCCGGGTAGTTCGGAACAAACATCCGGTGTTCAAAGAAAAGCGTGCCTTGATCATCGACGTGGAAGGACTCATACTTCGGAAGCTGGAGTTTGGAGATGATCTTTCTGGTGTACGGATCACCAAGCTGAAAGGAACGAACCTTTTCTTCCAAGAGAGGAGTTGCTAGAAGGTTTAGGAGATACCCTTGATCCACAATTTCAAGGTTGAGCTTACGGAATTCCTCGCACAAGAGAGGCTGTTGTTCTTCCATCATGAGGTTGTTGACATAAGCTTTGAGGCTGAGAGCATCGGCCATGACATTAGCTTTGCCCGGAGTGTAGTTGATGGTCAAATCGAAGTCATTGATTGCTTCAATCCATCTCCTCTGCCGAAGGTTGAGATCAGGCTGAGTGAAGATATACTTCAAACTCTTGTGATCAGAAAAGATTTCACAACGGTTACCAAGCAAGTAGTGCCTCCATACTTTCAAAGCAAAGACAACTGCTGCGAGCTCGAGGTCATGTGTAGGATAGTTGCTCTCATGCGTCTTCAACTGTCGAGAGGCATAAGCAACAACTTGTTTTTCTTGCATGAGGACCGCACCCAATCCATGCAAAGAGGCGTCACAGAAAATCTGGAAAGGCTTGGATGTATCCGGAGGAACCAAGACTGGTGTGGAAGTGAGCTTCTCTTTGAGTATCTCAAAGCTTGCTTGACATGCAGGAGTCCAAAGGTATTTCTTGCCTTTCTTGAGGAGATCGATAAGAGGCTTCGCTATCTTCGAAAAGTTCTGAACGAAGCGACGGCAATAACTAGCCAAACCAAGGAAACTCCGCACTTCTTTGACATCTACAGGAGGAAGCCATTCAACAATTGTCTTCACAGTTTCCGGGTTGACTGCAATGCCCTTGGAAGAGATGACGTGACCAAGATAGGTAACTTGAGGCAGCCAAAACTCACACTTGGAGAACTTTGCATACAGGCGGTTCTCACGAAGCTTGTTTAGGACACACCGGAGGTGTTCTTCATGCTCTTCCTGTGACTTAGAATAGACTAGGATGTCATCCAGATAGACCACAACGAACTTATCAAGATACTCCATGAAAACCGAGTTCATGAGCCTCGAGAAGGTGGCAGGTGCGTTGGTGAGACCGAAAGACATGACCGTGTACTCATACAGGCCATAGCGGGTGGTGAAAGCTGTTTTAGGAACATCTTCCTTGCGAATCTTGATTTGGTGATAACCACTTCTCAAGTCAAGCTTAGAGAATACCACAGCTCCAGCTAGCTGATCGAAGAGATCATTAATCCGCGGAAGGGGATATTTATTCTTGATGGTTTTAGCATTGAGAGCCCGATAGTCAACACAAAGTCTATCGGTCTTGTCTTGCTTCTTCACAAAGATTGTTGGGCTACCCCAAGAAGAAGTACTGTGTTGAATGAAACCCAACTTCTCTTGTTCATCAAGCTGACGTTTGAGTTTAGCCAACTCAGCAGGACCCATTTTATAAGGTCGCTTGGAGATAGGAGCCGTTCCAGGTTCAAGCTCAATTACAAACTCAACCTCACGATCCGGAGGCATACCTGGCAACTCTTCAGGAAAGACATCCGGAACTCACGGACCACGGAACACTCGAATAGCTTCCATAGCATCATCATTCAGAGCCGCCAAAGAGAAAAGCTGGATAGCAGAGTCGACTTGGAGAATAGACTATATGGCCTTCGTGAATCTTGAGAGAAACCGTGCTCAAAGACAATCAATCACAGCTGCATTTGCTGTCAACCAATCCATGCCCAAGATGACATCAATGTCGAATTGCCTGAATGATTAAGGAAGCCGAGAACGAAGAGCCACCAATCTCAATTTGATTGCCATGGCTGATTTTAGAAGCTGCCATTGTTGCTCCAGGAGAAAGGACCATTAACCGCTTAAGGAGAGGATCCATAGCTAACCCATTCTCATCTGCAAACTTGTGAGAAACAAAAGAATGCGATGCACCGTAATCAAACAAAACTCTTGCAGAGGCGAGTTAACGGAAGCATACCCATCACAACTGTGTGCATGCTCAGCTTGAGCGGTGTTGACACAGTTGGCACGAGCAAGTGAGACCCGGGCTTGGTGTTGATGTTGAGAGCCGAGGTGGTGGTGCACGAACCAAAGGAGAGCTTGCCGCAGATCTTGGAGGTGGTGGAGGAAGAGCCTTGTTTTCATCCAGACAGTTCCGATGTTGATGCCCAATGTCTCCACAAGTGTAACAAGCACCGTGGACGAGGAGCAACGTGGCAGGACTCCACAGCGCTCAGGGTAGTGGTGGTTGTAGCCCCGGAGCAGCAATGAGGAAGTTTGGTGGCCTTGCCGCGAAGCTTGAAGGTCTTGGTGTGGCCGGAGCTTACGGTGGGGTGTTAGGAACCCAGACACGGCTTAGAAGGAGTTGACATATGAAGAGCTTCTGCATCACGGCTGTGTTTCTTTGACTCCTCAAACACTTGCCTACTTGCTTCTTCCTACAGTTGTATGCTGAAGTTCCAAAAAAGACGTCGGCCTTGCATGTGTGATTGCATATTTAATCGATGCATTGAGCCCTTGCGGAACCTCTTTTGCTTCTTCTTGTCGAGATCTCATCGCCACCATAACGAAAGGTTCATGAAGTTCTGATGTAGGTATTGACATTGTCATTGCCACCTTGAGGTTGAGAAACACTTCCTTCATCCTCTCCATGACAATTTCTCGAGAATCGCTCTTTGAAAGCTCCGTGAATTGTCCCCAAGTAGGCTGAAAACCGGTCAGGTTGCCTTGTGTAATTCTCCCACCACGAGCTGCATCTCCCTTGAAGGTGAGTAGCACACTTTACCCATTCTTGCTCAGAACATCAGCGATGCCAAGAACCTTGACATCTCACGCAACCAATCATCAGCATTAAGTGGTTGATCAGAAACATCAAACTGGCGTGGGTTGAACTTCAGGAAGCTTTTGATGTCTCCTCGCTTGGGAGGTGGAGGTAGCGGAACAAACTCATTCCTCCTGACACTTTCTTCAAAACGCTGCTGGTTCTGCTGCATTGCTGCCAAGGCATTGGCGATGCTTGACAACGCTGCCCCCAGTTCAGGTTGTATGTCCTCCTCAGAACGGCGTGGTCGTGCCATCCTGTTATTGATATAAAACACAAGTCAGTACTTTGATGGAGAATAATAATAATCCAAAATAGTACCAAGATGGAATTAATCAAGATTAAAGGATACAATTTACTAAGATGATATTAAAATATCAACGAAGTTCAAAGCACCTAGAAGATATTAAGCATATCACACATGACTGAAAAGGAGTGTGGTACACAGATATATCAAAGAAAAAAAATTCCGCAAATTTCGGCATTAAAATACCACTAGATGCGCAAAATCCCTTAACGAATCAAGATTAGTGACTCTACCCATTCAATATACAAGAGCGAATGATAAGAGTAGTGGTATGGTCGCGACTCCATCCCGCACTCAAATCATTACTCCGCACATGAATAAGTAAAACACATATCCCAACACCTTCTTCTCACGATGAACCTAAAGATTAGCAACTACGGAAACGAACACCCCAAACAAGATAACGTCGGGTAACAAAGAGTAAGACAGATCGCGGCGGTATACAACGAATCAGATAGATCGCGTCGGTTTGCAAAAGCCTGTCGATATGGAATGTACCAACAGTTGATAACCAAAGGCAGATAAAGATAACATGTTGGATGCAACAGATAGACAAAGAATTACACACACACACACACAGACTCAACCTATGGTACTACGGAAACCCAGAACACGTGAATCCTAGTTTGAATTTTAAGAAGAGGATTGAAAACGTTACACTTCCTTACCAGAAAAGGGTGGGTGGTTGGGTAAGAAGAAAAGTGGAAGCAGTCCTACTCTCGCGTTTTGTTTTTCCCTAGTATACATAACTACCAAAAATATTTGCTAGACCGACAACGACCATTTGGCTGAGACCCTGAAGGGCGGGATGGCTCTGATACCAATTGTAACTACCTCGGTGAATTACGCTCCTAGTTACAAGCCTGGATGAGCGGAAATGGTTAAAATAGTACGGTGGGGCCCAAATGCCACTCACGGGTAGATAAATGCCCGGTATGCAACGCGTTGCGGTATAAGATCAGACGAGATGACCCTGGTGATGTTGAGGGAGAGCCCCTCCGGAAGAGGGTTCCTGCTAAGGTTATGTGGTATGCTCCTATAATACCAAGGTTGAAACGCATGTTCAGAAACAAAGAGCATGCCAGGTTGTTGCGATGGCACAAAGAAGACCGTAAGAAAGACGGGAAGTTGAGACACCTCGATGGGTCACAGTGGAGAAAATCGAGAGACTTCCTGACTTTGCGGTGACGCAAGGAACTTATGGTTTGGTCTAAAATACGGATGGCATGAATTCTTTTGGGGAGCAGAGCTGCACACAGACTGGCCCGTGACTCTGTGACTCTATGTATCTACAACCTGCCTCCTTGGTTGTGCATGAAGCGTAAATTCATTATGATGCCAGTGCTCATCCAAGGCCCGAAGCAACCGGGTGTAACTACCTCGGTGAATTACGCTCCTAGTTACAAGCCTGGATGAGCGGAAATGGTTAAAATAGTACGGTCGGTGGGGCCCAAATGCCACTCACGGGTAGACCTTTACCGTCCTAACCATTTCCAAACATCGGGACAAGAACGGGCGTAATCGTGCGGCGAAGGATCAACTACATACACAAATGAGTATGTATGCAAGCCACCATACAATGGTTCTCGAGTCATTCCATCTAAAAGAAAGGAAATATATAGCATACGGCAAGATCCAAATATCCTAGATAGATATAATAGTTTAGGATATCTCCTCATACATCAAACATCGAGTATCGGTGAGCGGAAAACAAGATCCGATACGGATAAGAAGCAAATCGGCATAAGATGCCCCATAAATAAACACATCCCCACAGATCTCACGGATCCCGTTCGGAATCTCTACACCGAATGATCGTTGCCACATCGTCTCCTCCACCCAGTATCCATCTTGCGCTTACTGTTCATCCGAATCAAACAATTTATCGTGTGAGACCCTAGGGTACTCGGCAAGTCTTTATGCCTCTAAAGGGACACAACACAGGGTGACGAATTGCAGCAAAAGATAAACCCTAACAATTCTATAGATACGCTAACCATCCGCCTAACCAGAGATAGGCGGATGTCCGTGAATTAATAACAACAGTATTATAATGATATCAGATCCATCCTCCTCCTCGCCATCGACGAGGAAGCTTGACAACCCCCATCTGTGGCAGTTTTATTATCCATTCCATGAGTGTTACACTATTTACTAGTCAGTACTTAGTCGATTAAAAGCGGTACTTTAGTTATGCTTGTCTATGATCGAGAACTGTGCTCCAAGTCGTCCATAATCGCGGACACGGCTTCGAGGGAAGTTTTACCTGCAGGGTGCACAAATAGCAACACACACTCGATCAACCTCGGAAAAACCAAATCAAAACCCAACGAGGCGATCACGACAAAGCGATCACAGATTCAGAAATATTTGAGGGGCCACCCATTAAGCTACCAGCGACGAAGTTGGCCGACTCGAGACGGACTCAAGGTTTTGCTTAATGGTAAAACGATCGGGAACCCGAAAATGTGGTAGGCTTGTCGATACATCGAAAAACACCCGCTTACCAAAGACAATGCAGTACCTCGCACAATTTTAAATAAAACAGTAAAGCATGGCATAAGTACAGGATAGTAAATAAAACCTCAAACTAGTTGTGGCCCCAAGAAATAAGAATGAATCAAGCTCTGGCTCAGGGGGGTCCATAAGGCCTCCCGGATGTGGATAGCGCGAATATTCAAGGAACAGGAATCAAGTACTCGGTCCCACGGACACAAGTGAGCCTAAAAACCAAATAGCGAATATGGCTCACCGATGCCACTTTCATTAGTTATACCATTACTACTCAGATTAAGTTGTATAGGTACCTCGTTATCCATCAGACACTCACATACACTACACATGCTGTTCTACGACTCGCATGGCTCAAACAACTCCTGTAGTAAAGGCTCATGGGATGGAGGAACAAGCTTCGGTGGGGTTTAAAAGTAAAGGCTATGCAATACTTGGGATTCAGTTTAATGCAATCGCGACTCAATGATGCAAGAATAAGAAATAGGCAATAGGTACTATATGTATGCAAGCATGTGGTAGTGCTTGGCAGCTTCGATTGAAGCGAGAGAAGGATCTGGGTAGTGCTCCCGGGTATCTTGATATATCCCCTGCTCAGCGTCTATCGAAGAAGAACCAAACAAACAAGGTCCAACATAAATAAAGTGCACAAGCATATGAATAAATGCATCAAGCAAACAATCATGCCATGATGAATGATGCACATTTTGCATGGCAATAAGGTAGCATGGCATGGGTGAGGTGTGGAATACAAGGAATAATCATTTTGTGGAGTTTTAATCACATTTTAGCCTCATATTAGTTGCTGTACACATTATATTTATATGATGCATGCTGCAAAACAGAACAAGGAATGCATAAACAGAAAGGTCTCGTCGAGCTAATCATTTTAGACATATCATTTGTTAAATTTGGAGTTATAAAACAAAAGTTATTAATTAATTAAGGCAAAAGGGCATTTTATTGTAATTTTAATCAACTTGCAATTTTAAATGTCCAAAATATATTTTGAAGGGCATATTTGAATTCCTCACATTTTTCTGATCTCAAAACATATATCATTTGTATTATTTGGATTTATATTTTAAAAGTTATTTGAAAACAGATTTAAATTTGAATTTGAATTAATTTGAAAAAAAAGATTTAAATTAAAACAGAAATTAACAGAAAATTTTTGTACTCAGGCAGATCTAGACCCAGCCGCTGACGGGTGGGCCAGCCCAGAGACAGACTACAAGAAAAGCTTTTCACAGGGCTTGACCTAGCCACGGCGGATGTGGTCACGGCCAAAGCGGACTCGAGGCCACACGGGCGAGCAGTGATGGCCGACACGTGGGAGATCCAGGTAGTGGGTTGAGGCGGAAGAAACAGGGTCTAACTGCAAAGCTTCCGGAGGCGCATGTGTGGGACCAAGAGGCCTTGGGTTCTGAGTCAAAAAGGTGGTGGGGTAAGCGCAAAAGTGTCCACGCGTGCACTGTTTCTCTTCTCTGCATCGCGCGACAGATCGGTGCGCGGCGCGGACGGGGGATCGAACCCGCGACCTGGGGCTCGCGCTCGGCGGCGGTTACCGCTGCGACTAACGGGGGTTGATGCTAGGGAACTACTGCGTGGCCAGATGAGGTTCCTCGACGCGATGACACGCTTCGCCCGGTGCACGAGAGGGTGTCTAGGAGGTGGGTTAGCTCACCAGGAGGTGGTGGATCGGGCAGACGTGCAGCGGATCGACGACGAGGTAGAGGCCGGCGGAGCTAGGGTTTCGCGTCGGAGCGGCGTCGGCCTGGTGGCTCTGGTCCTCCTCCTCCTCGACGGCGTGTACATGACGATGCAGGGGAACCTCCTCGATCTCCCAGGCCACTTCGCGGATGCTCCACACGACTGGATCAACGAGACATGGTGGAGGCCGACGGTGGCCGGCTAGAGAGGGTGGTCGATGGTGGAGAGGAAGGAGAGGAGAGGCAGGTCCTGGGGTAGATCTGGGTGAGGCAGTGGTGCCATGAGGTGGTGGGAAAAGGAGGGAGGGGAGAGGAGGTGCCGTGGGGGAGTGGGTAGGGTTAAAGGTGGCTCGGCCACCTTTTTCCCCCTCCTTCACGTGCTCGAGCTGGGGGCCAGGGCAGGCACGGGCAGGGCTTCCAGGTGGGGCAGGGTGAGGCCAAGGAGGTAGGCTCGGTGTGGGGCATGCCAGGCAGAGAGGGAAAAGAGAGAGGAAGGGAGAGAGGGAGCTCGGGTTGGAGCTAGGGTTGGGTAGTGGGAGGCTCGGGCTAGGGTTTCTGCGGGGGATGGGGTAGCTAGGCGGGGCCAGGGTGACCAGGTGGGGCCGAGCTAGGTGAGAGAGAGAGGGTGCAAAGGTGGCCATGTGGCTCTCCTAAACCAATAATGTGAAAACAATATGGTGCATATATGAGAGCATGTGGAGATAGAATGGATCCACACCAACACATATGAGCTAGAGGTAAAACCAAATAAGTTGCAATGCTCTTATATGGTGGAATGGTGGAATGATGGGTGATGACAAGCAAGGTGGTGGAGTTAACAAAAGATATGCCCCCAACTCAACTTGGGCATTTAAACAATATATCAAGAACCAAATACAATATCAAGAGGCAAATACAATTAATGATGCATATGAGATAATAACCAAATGAAAAGGGTTTTATATGATGCTCAAATGGAAGGTGGCATGATGACATGAGCATGATATAATGGTGATGCAACAATTTTATATATGAAGTAGCCATCATATTACTAGACCAAGTAGCATTACAATTGTTAGACAATTGGGATGCTACACCGGGCAACGACATTGATGTGTACCTTAGGCCATTAGTTGAAGAACTCTTACAGTTGTGGGGCAAACCAGGTGTACGTGCGTGGGATGAGAACAAACAGGAGCCATTTGATCTACGAGGGTTGTTATTCGTAACCATCAATGATTGGCCTGCTCTTAGTAACCTTCGTGACAGACAAACAAGGGATATAAGGCATGCACCTTTGTTTAGATAAGACCGAAGGTACATATTTGCATAAATGCAAGAAGGTTGTGTACTGGCGAATCGGCGATTTCTTCCGACCAATCATCCGTAAGAAAGAAAGGCAAGCATTTCAAAGGTGAGGCGGATCACCGGAAGAAGCCTGAACTCCTGCTGGTGATGATGTATTTGGTATGGTCAAGGACATAGAAGTAATCTTTGGAAAGGGTCGGCGGTCAATCAGTTCGAGCAGCGTCGCTCTGACACGCACCCATGTGGAAGAAGAAATCTATATTTTGGGAGCTGCCATATTGGAAAGTCTGCGTGTCCGCTCTTCAATCGACGTGATGCACGTGACGAAGAATCTCTGCGTGAACTGCTAGGATTCCTAGTGTATGGAAGACAAAAGATACACACAAGCAGGAGGACCAACAAATTATGAAAGACCCAAAGAACATGCATACACATAACAAGGCGGATAAAGGCGTCACTTAAGTCGTGGCTATGCTCTTACCAAAGCAGAGAAGGAAATCTTTTTGAAGTCCTTTACGGTATCAAGGTGCCGTCAGCTTCTCATCTAATATAAAGGGATAATAAATATGGCGGAGAAAAAGTTCCAAAACCTAAAGTCTCATGATGTCATGTGATTATGACGTGATTGCTTCCGATTGCATTGAGGGGCTTCTACCGGAAAATGTTAAGTACCCATTGTGAAGTGTGTGCATTCCTCAATGCAATATCTCGAAGGTAATCAATCCAGATATTCATCAAGGTTCTGAAGGATGTGGTACAATGTGTTGTTAGTTTTGAATTGGTGTTCCACCATCCTTCTTCAATATTATGATGCATCTCCTAGTTCATCTAGTGGAAGAGATTGCCATTCTCGGTCCGTATTTCTGCACAATATGTTCCCCTTTGAGAGGTTCATGGAGTCTTAAAGAAATATGTTCATAACCGTGCTAGACTGAAGGAAGCATCTCAAGGGATATGGAGCAGAGGAGGTCATTGAGTTTTGTGTTGACTTTATTCGACCTTAAGCGATTGGTGTTTCGACTTGCGGCATGAGGGAAGACTAAGTGGAAAAAACCTGGGAAAGAAAGCAATGATATGTAGGGACGGATTCTTTCACTAAAGCACACTACGATTCTACATAATTCCACCTTGGCAGCTCAGTATATCGAGGAACACAAGAATATTGCGCTCCAAAAACCGGGAAGCCTGAATCATGGATTACAGATGAACACATGAAGTCTTTCGGTGGTTGGATGCGGACACATCTCTTGAATGACACCCTTTGTTGGAGATCAGCTATACTTGTTGGCAGCGTCACCATCTTCTCTTGTATTGAATTTCCAAGGCTCTGAAATAAATGGGAATACATTCTACACGATCGCCCAAGATAAAAAGAGCACCAACCAAAATAGTGGTGTCCGCTTTGATGCAATAGACGAGAATGGACAAAAGGACACATATTATGGTTACATAGAGGAGATATGGGAACTAGACTATGGAGTCTCTTTTAAGGTCCCTTTGTTTATTTGCAAATGGGTCAACTGAATGGGGAAGGGTAAAGATAGACCGGTTGTATGGAATGACAACAGTGGATCTCAACAATCTTGGTTATAGAGATGAACCATTCGTCCTAGCCAATGATGTGTCTCGGGTTTTCTATGTGAAGGACATGTCCTCGGACCAAAAAAAAGAAAAAATATGCAAACGAATACATCATATGATGAGCCAAAGCGTCACATAGTTCTTTCAGGAAAAGAAACATCATGGGAATCGAGGACAAGATGACATGTCAAGATTATAATAAGTTTGATGAAATTCCGCCCTTCACAGTGAAAACTGACCCAAGCATTCCGTTAAGTAAAGAAGATGCTCCATGGTTACGTCTGAAGCGGTCATAAGGAATGACATATGCCAAGAAGTTCATGCTCATATTATGTAACTCTAGTTCATGTCTTTCGCGGTTTGTGGCTTGACCGAAGGATATCTTTCGCGGTTTGTGGCCTTTAGTCCCGGTTTTGTAGTCTCGGTTTTTAATATTAATAAATGTCTTGAGTGTTAGTCCCGTTTTGTGGCTGGACCGGGAGTGCCTCTATGACCAGTTTCTTGGAGATCCCGGAGGACTGGGCTCCATCGGCATCTCCCTGAAACTGGTCGTAGTGGTGTCCCTGCTCTCGAAAACCATCTTGCAGCTTGTAACTTCACTAACTAGATCAATACGCCTCGGAGCTAACTAATTTCACATATTAGGGAGTGCCTCTATGACCAGTTTCTCGGAGATGCGGAGGCTGGCTCCGTCGGCATCTCTCGAACTGGCCTTGATGGTGTCCCTGTTCTCGAAAACCATCTTGCAGCTTGTAACTTCACTAACTAGATCAATACGCCTGAGCTAACTAATTTCACATATTAGGAGTGCCTCTATGACCAGTTCTCGGAGATGCCGGAGGACCAGGCTCGTCGGCATCTCCTGAACTGGCCGTAGTGGTGTCCTCGCTCTCTAAAACCATCTTGGAGATGCCTCAAACTGGTGGAGGACTGGACTCACAAGGATGCCTATTTATAGTACAAGCAGCTCGGCATAATGTCGACACTCACGACATAATGTCGACACTCACCCTATTATTAGTCTGACTCATCTTTAGTCGGTTGGTGTCTCCAACCGGGACTAAAGTTCATCTTTAGTCCGGTTGGTGACACCATCCGGGACAAGGTATGCCATGCGACATAATGTCGACACTCACCCCTATTATTAGTGTTGCTCGCCCACTCTGCCGAATCCCTTGATCGCGGTTGGTTTCTCCAACCGGACTAAAGATGAACCCTCTCTTTATATAGGCATTTCCCTCTATTTATTAGGTAACACTCAAGACATTTATTAATATTAAAAACCGGGACAAGCGGGACTAGCTAACACCTGTGACTAAAGCCGCCTTTAGTCATAATCATGCCTAGTCCTATAGTACGCAGCTTGTGGTCTTCATCGTCGTCGTCATCATCGCCATCGTCACCGCCACTCCGGGATCCTCAGCCCATCCATGGCATATACCAGGCCATTCCAGCCTCGGATTCACGGCGGCGGAGAGGGGTCTCTGGAAGACGATGCCGCCCCGAGACGAGTGTGGGGCCTGTGGCGGGTGGACTCGTGGGCACCGTGGCGAGATGGCCTCCCGGTGATGTAGCGCATCACTCCGATGATAGTACGGTTCGCCCACCACGCACGGCGGCGGCCGTTGTGGTTCACCGGTGGCGGTCCATCACCCTCGTACCTGGCGAGCTCCCTTTCCCGCCTATTAGCGAAGAAGGCATTCCAGGTGTCGTAGTTGTCGGGATCCCACTAGGGATCCATCTGCTGCTCCGGCGTGAGCTCGTGGTAGAAGTGGTTTGTGATGGCCGCTTTGGCGTGCGGAACCTTGAGGACGGAGGGACAGAACCCCTCGGCGCTCAGCATCCAATGGCCCGGCGGACAGGGTAGTTGAGGTTAGGCGCAGCGCCTCGGTCTCCTCGGTCGAATGGCCCGATGGCGTGTCCATTGTTCTAAGAGAGGAAGGTGTGGATGTGTGGATAGCCATGACACGATCACCCTAAATATAGAGGAAAAGGGCGGGAAAACTTGGCGTGAAGCTTTGGGAAATGGCGGGAAATATCTTTAGTCCCGGTTAGTGACTACATCCGGGACTAAAAGCTCTAGTAGAAAGGAAAGGGCGGAAAAACTTGGCAGGAAGAGGTGGGAAATGGCGGAAAATATTTTTAGTCCTGGTTTGTGACTACATCCGGGACTAAATGTAAATCCTTCGCGTGTTCGACCATAGTTAGAAATTCAGATAATTCAAAACGGTCATAATAAATTCAAAAAAAAAACCGAACAATGAAAATCCTTCGCGTGGTGTCATATTTTGTTACATAGTTGAAAGGAAAAATACCAGACTTGGTATATTAATCATGTTTTGAAAAAACCTTTACAAAATGACCTATCATGTTCGAGGTTTCATGGCTTTCGGTCCAAATGACCGATGTTATGTGCTGAATCATGGCATAGTTTGTGATGTTGTGCCCATATTATGCATGTGTGTGGACATTGGTATGGAGAATAATGTTTCAGGAGGAAGTTTTCCTTTTTGTCGCACGGAAAAGCCCTTTTCCATTTTCCGAGCGCAAAAAACGGGTCGTTTTGTGAAGTAACCACCAAAATGCCGTTTCAGAATGCTACCGTCCCATTTTCCTAAAATACTAGACCACCTTACATGGACTATCTCCCAACCGGTACATCTCAAACCTTTTCGTCCATCCTGGGTAAAAAGGACAAATGTCTGCCGAATCGGTAGGAAGTGGGTCCTGTTTGTACTACAGGTACATGATCTATCGCCCGTGATTTTTTGAAAAAATCATTTTAGACTATAATATGTGGTTTCTTCAGAGATCCAATGCAAGTTCTAACGATGCTCGTCCCCTATCTTCATGCACACGGTTCGACCATAGTTAGAAATTCGATAATTCAAAGCGGGCATAATAAATTCAAAAAACCGAACAATGAAAATCCTTCGCGTGGTGTCATATTTTGTTACATAGTTGAAAGGAAAAATACCAGACTTGGTATATTGATCATGTTTCGAAAAAACCTTCACAAAATGATCTATCATGTTCGAGGTTTCATGGCTTTCGGTCCAAATGACCGATGTTATGTGCTGAATCATGGCATAGTTTGTGATGTTGTGCCCACATTATGCATGTGTGTGGACATTGGTATGGAGAACAATGTTGCAGGAGGAAGTTTTCCTTTTTATGCGGAAAAGCCCTTTTCCATTTTCGGCGCATAAAAACGGGTCGTTTTGTGAAGTAACCACCAAAATGCCGTTTGAATGCTACCGTCCCATTTTCCTAAAATACTAGACCACCTTACATGGACTATCTCCCAACGGTACATCTCAAACCTTTTTCCATCCGGGTAAAAGGACAAATGTTTGCCGAATCGCAGGAAGTGGGTCCGGTTTGTACTCTGTACATGATCTATCGCCCGTGATTTTTTGAAAAAATCATTTTTAGACTCGCAATATGTGGTTTCTTCAGAGATCCAATGCAAGTTCTAACGATGCTCGTCCCCTATCTTCATGCACACCGGTTCGACCATAGTTAGAAATTCAGATAATTCAAAACGGGCATAATAAATTCAAAAAAAAACCGAACAATGAAAATCCTTCGCGTGGTGTCATATTTTTTTACATAGTTAAAAGGAAAAATGGTTTTGAATTATTTATTCAAATCCAAACACTTTTTATGTTTAAAGTTTTTCTAAATTCCAAATTAATATTTAAAAATATAAGTTAATTCATTTTAAAAGGTTACATTAATTATTTTTTAAAAATAGAAAATGGTTTTGGATTATTTATTCAAATCCATACACTTCTTATGTTTAAAGTTTTTCTAAATTCCAAATTGATATTAAAATAATATAAGTTAATTCATTTTTAATTGTAAATGGTTCATATTTTAAATGGTTACATTAATTATTTTTTAAAACAGAAAATGGTTTTGAATTATTTATTCAAATCCAAACACTTTTTATGTTTAAAGTTTTCTAAATTCAAATTAATATTCAAAATATAAGTTAATTCATTTTAAAAGGTTACATTAATTATTTTTAAAAATAGAAAATGGTTTTGGATTATTTATTCAAATCCATACACTTCTTATGTTTAAAGTTTTCTAAATTCCAAATTAATATTAAAAATATAAGTTAATTCATTTTTAATTGTAAATGGTTCATATTTTAAATGGTTACATTAATTATTTTTTAAAATAGAAAATGGTTTTGAATTATTTATTCAAATCCAAACACTTTTTATGTTTAAAGTTTTTCTAAATTCCAAATTAATTATCATTTAAAAAACAATACAAATTTAAACCCCAAAATAAAAAATAAGGCGGGAACAGAGAGAAAATACCTGAAATTTTTTGAAAACAGGGGAATATGTCCCGGTTGGAGCCACCTACCGGGACTAAAGACCCCCTGCGCGCCAACCCTTGGTCTGCTAAAAATATTGGAGTATACGTCCCGGTTGGTGGCTCCAACCAGGACGTATAACCCTTTTAGTCCCGGTTGGAGGGACTAAAGGTCCCCTACTAGTTAACCATGCCCCTTCTCCTTCTTCTCCGTTCCTCTTTCTCACTCACCAAGCAGAGACCGGCCGCCCTTGAGACAACCGCTTCGACGTCGTCAGATGCCCAACCATCGTCTCTGTCGGCCTCCACCTTGGCCTCTGTGCTTATCCTCCTTGAAGGAATCAAGCCGCCTTTTGGAATCGACTGTCTTCCCGTCACCGACGAGCTCCGCCATTGCCATCACCGTTGCTGCCGATCTCCTCCGTCCCCGCCAAGGCTACACACGCGTCGAGGGTGAGCTTGTAACTCTCTGGGACCCCTTCTTTCCTCCCCTCGCGCTCTGTCCTTCTCCCGCGCCGTCCGCCGCCATCCGCCGCCGCTGCATGTCGTCGTGTGCCCTATTCCGGTGACCAAATCCGGGCGGTGCCCTACTAGTTAGGTTCGCCTCGACGCCCTCTTTCGAACAAACCCGCGCACGCCCCCTCCCGAGCCCTCTAGCAACGTCGCCGGCCACCGCACAGTGCTCACCGGCGAGCCGAGCGGGCGCCGAGGTGGCCATGGCCCTGGCCCACCGGCCAGCCCCAGTGGGTAGAGTGTGAACTGGTGAAAAATAACCAGGGTTCGGTGGGGCCTGCTTGCTTGCGTGGAGGCTGAGTTGGCACTAGGGCCCATCTGTCAGTCTCACTGGCTAGGGGTCGCCCCGGTGTAAAAACTATTTGCCTTTTTTTTAATTCCAGAAAATGATTTAATATTCTAAAATCAATAACTTATTGTTTATAAGTCAGAAAAATACAAATAATATATCAAATTGTTCAGAAAAATGAAACCTATCTATTTAACCTATAATCATGCATTGTTCAACAACTTAAATGACAAGTATAATTAGAAGAACAAATGCACCCCTCTCATATGTTCCGGAGTTTCCCCGAGTTAGGGTTTTCACCCCTCGAAACCCCGATTAAATCGTCGAGCATGTCTTAGGGTTACATTCCAATGCAAATTAACTTGTCATATCATCATACTTGCTTGAGCATTGCATCGATGCCATGTGTTGATTGTTTCCCTTTCTTTTTGGTGTTTCGATTATTAGGTTTATTATTAGTTAGGTATTATTAGGTTTATTAATTAGTTTGGTATTATTGGTCTTATTTACTGGTGTCATCCTTGTGGGTAGCCCAGACCGATTCACATTGTCAAGCAACTTAAAGCCCTATCTTAGATAATCTAATCATTAATACCCTTAGGTGCATGTGGGTTCGACGATGTGCCTATCTACTACACGGTTTCCTTTTTGTAGCTAGGTTTAGGGTTTAGGGTTTCTCTTCATTTTTATTATTGTGTATGTATATATTAGGGTTTCTCTGAATTAGGGTTTATATCTCTCAACACCGTACTTAACTTTCTCCTTTAGCCGCTTTGACTTATTCGTTTTTCCACCTATGCGTAAAATATGGACCCACACGTCGAGACGAAGAAAAGGAAGAGTTGATCCAAGGTGTGATCCGTGGGAAGATAATTTAGACATATCAACGTTTACGAACAACTCCGGTGAGGTGATCCTCTTTACCGGAATAGACAACTTGTTTGAGGTTGAAGGTGTTGCCTTCATGAGGAGAAAGGCGATGCCTTGTAATGTCGAAGGCGACGCTCGGCGAGGTTGCATGTAATATAAATCAATTCATTAATTAATCATCTGCTATCTATATATAAATAGTAACGATGATCTTTCTTCTTTAGCCCTCGGATCGAAGGAATCTCTTGAAAAGAGCGACGAGGCCCAACCAAAAAGTTGCAAGACCATGAGAGGTTCAGGATCGAAGATGTCTGAAGGCAAGCAAACCGGCTCGAAGTTGTCGCAACCAAATTTGTGGCACAATGCAGTAATGTCGTTAGGGACTTAATCCCGATCACCATTAGAAATTGGAATAGGCCTGCTAATGCGGATGAAGAGGGAACATGTTTATTTATCCCTAACCACGCCAAAGATTTACTGTGGAAGAGGCTCAAGGTTAATTTCAAACTACCGAAGATAGGGCTGGATCCAAATGTGGAGGATCCAGTTGAGGACGCCTTACAACATGGGAGAGCCATGGAGGCTAAGGTCAGGGAGTGGGCTTTGAAGAATATGGACCAGTGTTTCACCAACTGGAAGAAAAGATTGCACCTTGACTATGTCGTGAAAAAGAAGACTCCCGATTTCAAGAATATTCAGTTTGAGAAGATAAAACCATTCTAGGCTGAGTTTGTGGAATACAAGAAATCAGAAAAAGCTAAGAAAATGTATGAAACGAATAAGTGAATCTTGCTAACAAGAAGTATCACCATACTATGGGGCAAGGTGGCTCTGTGGCATTCCTAAGTGGGATAAACTTGAGAATGAGCTGCGTGATAAAAGATCACCCAGAGGCAGACGATTGGGTAGAACGTGCAAGGAATTGGTTTTACGGGCATGGGGGCACGTTGGACTCGGAAGGGAGGTGTATATATAACATACGACATAAAGAAGACCCCTTGCCAATCGAGAGGATCAGAAAAGCAGTAAAGGCTGTTAAAGATGGGGACTTCATTCCCGATAGAGAGAATGATGAGCTCACACTCGCCCTTGGAAATAAGGAACATGATGGACGAACACGAGGCACAAGAGGCTCCCAACCATGGAGGACTGGGTTTCCCGAAGAAAGGAAGAAATATCTGATAGAAGCCATCGAGGAGAAAGGGCAGGCGGAAGTTGAAGCAGATAGTCGAAAAAGCGTTTAATTGAAGAACGATTAAAGCAACAACAAGATGAAATTAACGCACTTAAAGAGCAAAGTACTACCGGCCCATCTCAGCAGCACACTGCATTCGATGCTACCGGCCTATCGAATAATCGAAAAAGCAGTGTGGCTTCCACCAAGGTCCCGGGTGATGACAATGGCGATGGCGATGATGCAAGCGATGGCTCCTGTTGGCTACCCAGTGGATGATATCACAGAGATGACACACTGCGAGCTACATGTCAAAGTTGTGAACATATCAATGAAGGTGGCGGTCGGCTATGCCTTACCAATTGGACCCACACCAAATTACCACTGTTGTCCGGTTCCAGAGGGCTACGCTGTTGTCGGCGTGGATGAAATCATGCCCACCTTTGAGGTTTTGGATCTTCACTACCCTGCAAGTGAAGGGGATGTGATCTTTGGGAGGCATAAAACGTCACCATTCTATGGCCGAAGGAATGTATCGTGCTTCGAAATCACACGCCAAGGCCATCTTCGCCGCCGCCTCACCCGTCTCCAGCGAGGTCGTCGCCGCCGTGGCAGCCGTCTTCGTCGCCTCACCCGGCTCTGTCACCTCACCAATATCCGGTGCAGCCATCGCCGCGGGAGCCATCGCCAGCGCCTCAGGATAAAAAGCGTAAGCGTACCGCTACTGTGCATCGTAAGCGATCGCCGAAACGTAAACAAGAGCCTCTTCCAAAAGTACCAAAGGTTCCTCCCAAGAGAGCTTATGACTGTACTGAAGAGGAGACTACGGCGATCGTTGATGCGGAAACGATAGCGTTTTAAGCTAGGCGGCCGAAAGAGCGAGTTCCCCAAAGAAGAAAAAGCCAAAGTGTTGAAAATGCTAAAGAATCTTCATCAACCCGAGCCAAAGCTGTCATCAGACTATGAGCGTTCTATTCTCAAGTCACATGCGGCACAAAAAGCCTCGAAGAGCAGTATTGATGCAAGCGGGAAATCTGTTGCCCAGCTCGGAGAACAAGCAAAACAGACTTGCGCCCCTCTCAAGGTGATTTCTCAAACCAATGTGGGGTCGAGCAAATATGGGGCCGAAGAGCAGTATGATCCAGAGGTAGTCTGCACGAGAAGCTGCTCAAGGTATGAGTATTGCCCGATACTTATCGATTAGAGTTCTTCCCGTGAGTGAAGTAGCATACAAATACCGATCGACAAACCTCTCGTCAAACTGAGGAGGTAAACAATCTTTCAACAAAAATGCGAAGATTGCATAAGCGGTACATGCATGCCACAAGGGCCGGGCTAATCGGATAGTCTTGAGGGTTACAAAAAGCATCATGGGAAAGAAAAGGATGACATGATATCCATTGAATTTGATGAACTATTTCAATTATTCAATCACGACGCCTTGGCCACATCGATCAGCAGTGCCTATTGTCTGTAAGTACTAATTCTGTAATTAATTTAGTCTCTAGCTATATTATTTTGTTTATTGCATGTATATAATCATACTGTAGTATGCAGAATGAAGATTCTCGAATGCAGTAGAGGAAAAATCTATGACATTGGCTTCATTGACTCCTATTGGGTTCATGAAGCTAATCTCAAAATAAGCCCCCAGGATACGGAGGATAATATAGTACACGCGTTAAGGTTTCAAGAAACCAAAAGGGAAATACTATTTCCTTACAACTTCTAGTGAGTGTTATTGTCTTGTATACACTTTCTATTTCGCTTACTCGATGTTAAGTATATAATTGATTAGTTATGCATTCGCAGGTACCACTATATTCTGTTAATCATTCAACTTGACAAAGGGCGTATACTAGTCATGGACTCGAAACATAAACCCCTTGAGACGTGGAAGGACATGCAGATACTTCTCCAGCGGTAATTCTAATCATTACGACACTATATCGGCAACGTTCGTGAATTTTATGATATCAAGTACTTAATAACTTATTTTATTCGTTTTCTACGCCGGGCAGCGTTTGGAAACGGTTCACCAACAAGGCTAGGGGTGTTTGGAAAGAGGAGCTTACATTTCAACCACTAGATGTAAGCACCACTAGCTATATTCGCGCATCTCTTTGATTCTAGTTTTGATACAGTTATTATCATGCTTGATTATTATTTTGATTGAACTCTGTTCTCGTAAAGTGCCTGACGCAGGGACCAAGTAACAATCTATGTGGATACTATGTTTACGAGTTCATCCGGCAAACGTGCGATGAGAAGTGCAGAAATTTAGAGCAACTCCACGTACGTAAACAATTTCTATAGTTTTTAATTACAATCAAATTGTGTTTAGTTTCATTCATATAGGCTGACTCCTTTTTTAAATCAGATCGAACGTCTACGGGACGGTCTTCTGCCAAAGGATCGCGTACGAGCAATTCAGGAGGAATTGGCGGGATTCTTGGATGCAGAAGTCCTAGACCCAAAAGGGGAATACTACTCGGCTGTGTATAGACAGGGATTGTAAAAATAGCAACTTTAAAGGAATTGGCCGGTAGCATCGAATAACAACTTTTGTATGTAGTGCATGAACTCGATCCGTGTATTGAATGTAATATTGTCATGATATTCATGATGTAATATAAGGTTCCTTCATTGATAAGTGCAAATCACTAAATAAACAATAAAACAACCTAAATGAATTCTCTGCCGCGGCACAAAAAGTGGCGAAAATGCTGTCGCGGCAACAAAATGTGCCAAAATGAATTCTCTGCCGCGGCAGAGAAGGTTATTAGTCCCGGTTCGTGTTACGAACCGGGACTAATGCTCCACCCTCCCTCGCCCTCTGCCGCTGCCACGTGTGCACCCTTTAGTCCCGGTTGGTGGGGAAACCGGGACTAAAGGTTAGAGCTTTAGTCCCGATTGCCCCGTCCCGGTTGGGCAACCGGGACTAAAGCCCCGTACCAACCGGGACCTATAGGGCTGTTTCCACCAGTGGTCGCAACTACAACGGAATGTTTAACTAAAAGTGCCCACTGCTTATTATATCAGGATGACTATCTATACCTGACTAGTAATTGCTGCAACGATAACTGAATAAATAAAACTGCCAACTGTGTGAGTTTCTCGGTTGACTTCCTCGTTTGGTCTCGAGGGGGAAATACTAGGATGAGTATGCTTGGTGATAGTTTCAGGTTGGATCCGAATAGGTCTTTCTTACCCCTCTCTAATAGCCGCAAGTTGTACCGAGTCTCTATAGGTTGTTTAGTGCATGCTTTGCTGCCGCTTCAGTCCACCATACCTATGTAGGCGAGGACCGCCGAATTCTAGTCTCGCGTGTCTTGGCCTCGATCGACGCTTCTTTTTCCTTTGCCCTTTGTCGGCACCCTTTTGTTTTAGCAGTTTTGAGATCAACGTCGTTAGCGTGGTTACCCTTTCCGGCTTGGCTCAGGGTTATGGACGCCATTGGTTATTCTTCAGGGCTCTTAGCCCCATTTGCATCTTGTCCGTAGTCAGACGCTGTATCGTTTTCAAGGTGATTTGGATCTTTGTATTGTATATCTGTATTCTTGACTCATGGAGTCGTGTTGTATATATATGTTCTGTGGGTTCCATCAAGGACTATTGTGTAATGATATTACTTTGTTTTCCACCCGCACGCAAGTGCCTGGTGGGCACCTTTGAATCGTTTCTATGCGGGTTTGGCGGGAATCGCTAAGACTTGCATAGGGTCGATTCGGAGGGTGTTACAGAGTGGTATCAGAGCTCAGCAGTTACGATACCCCACTGGTCCAGCCTGTAGGATAACCTAGCTAACAGCCGCTGTAGAGTGTCAAAGCTATTTTGGAAAAATCGGTTGGATAGATCTGATTAGGTCTGCTTTTACTTCTTACCCCTCTGCTATTCTCCTCTTATCTCGACGTGTTTTGAATATGCTCTCTTATCTTTTCTTCGAGTCCAGGATTTCTCGTGGTTGGGTTTCTGTCGTACCTTTAGGGTTTCGCTTCCATCCTCTTGTAACGGTGCTTCAACATCTGACATTCATGCCATCAGATGAATCTTTCATTTGTTGTACCTTTCAACGGACCGAAAATTCACTAAATTTTTTTCTTTCTATCCTTCGGTGTTTTCTGATACGACGAAGTCATCTACATCAGATCTGATGGGAATCTCCATCCGTCCTTAGTTTCCGAACCTCGCTTGTCGAGATCTTCAGTCTGAATTCCGAGAGTTGGTTGCATAATTCCCCTATTCATGTGCAGAGTAATGCTTTGGATGCGCGATAGACTGATCACCATCCGACTACTCTTATCATTTGCTCTTGTACATTGAATCGGTGGATCAAGCAGTTGTACTCCTTCCACAGAAGTTAGAGGTGGCCTTACCTTTTGAGACCTCTACCTTGGTCCTTTGTTTTCCCGAGTGTTCTCCCAACGAACGTGAGCCACACCCTTTGTTGGTGGTGTCGCCAATTTCAAGACGGATGAAGAATCTTTATAGTGGTGTCGTGAAGATCTACCTGTGGCGAGAAGATTTAGATCGGCGGCCTTCTTCCCCGTACCAGGAGGCGGATCTCGAGGGCGAGATTCATTGTTAGTGGTGTCGAATTATAGCACCCTGGAGAAAACCACTACTAGAATATTGCATGTTGTTTTTATTTTTGCATCATCATAACACCATCATGCATATTTTCCTTACATTTTTCTAAACTTAAAAGTAGTTTTTTTCAACATCGTATTTTATTTGTACGATTCAATATATATAAAGTCTTATCCTTTCTTTTATTTTAAATAAAATATATAATATGTTTTTGGCTCGTTATGTGCCCACAAAAGGTTTTGTTATTTGTTTCTAAAAATAATGGTAAATGCCCGTCTAAATTTTGGTCTAAAATTAGTCCCATCTAGTCTATTTTAGACTATATAAATAGTCTATTCCTTTGTTCCACCAAACCCTAGCCCCAAATTTCCTAAATCTGGGATCTAAAATTCTCTCTCTATGCATTTTGTCCTCGGCGCCGCCGGCGTGCTCCTGTACTCTCTGTTTTTCCTCCGTTCTTCCTGCTGTCTTCAATCCTAGTCGACGCGCGTGCAGAGCGGTGAAGCTGACCATTTGGATTCCGGTGCAGTTTCTCACTAGTGTCCAGTTTCCAAATCCATGTTCTTTTGATTGTCATATGCCTAGCAAAGATCCCATCGATGGTCTCTATGTCCTTTGAGCTAGCAACTTGATTCACTTCACTGCCTGATTGATCTCTACCAACGCCAAATCCACACACCAGTACAGCTTGCATCAAATCGCCATGAGCAGAGCGGCTCCGCTAGATCCCCTGCCTTGGAATTGTTTCCGTACGCCATCGCTGTATTTCCCCTCCCTATATTTTCTTTTCCTTGGTCGATCCACACACTCCAGCCAGTTGCATCTAGTTTTCACATCGCTGCAATCCAGCAGCTCAAGCTAAATCGGCACCCCAGCGTGCACGAGTCAGCGGCCGCCCTTGCTCCTGGCCGCACAGCATCGCATCTGACAATAGCAGCAGCAAACGCGCACGCGGCCTCGATCCTCTCCCGTTGAGCGTACCCCTTCAGGCGCACAACAACAACTTCCCCGTTGTTCTTTTTGGTCGCCGGCTTGTCTCAGATATGCAGCTGCGGCGTTGACACGCTTGTTCGGTGTCTGTTCGACAAAATGCTCGCAAAAGTGTTGGCTTGGTTTTTCTTTGATCCGGTGTGCTTATCAATTCGGTACCGATTTGTGGGCTTTCTACTTGACATTATCGGAGACCACTTTGACTTCGACTAATTCCATGACAACGCCTACTTCCTCTACTTCAATCAGAATAGAAGGTCGTTTCTCTGCGTCTTTCCAATCGGAGTCGTGAGACCTCAAACCTACTTTCATTTTTGTATAAACATAACATATCTTGTCTCGTTAAATCATCATGCTTGCATACATACTACCATGTGGTTTGGAGCATTATGCCAATTCACCTAATAATTAAATATGGAGATTAAATGCGGGTCTTTTTAGTCTAATATTGGCTCCATTTAAATTTGTGTAGCGAATCGATTATATATTTTGCCTTGATAAGCCAACATTTAAATTGCGGGGTATCTAAACAACATGAACTTAATAATTGTCGGGACCCCGGTTTCGCTTAATATGGCCTAATTGCATCGCATCTTTGTCATGTCATACATCATACATGCATCATGCCCGATCTTCTTCCGTCGTATTAAATAGTGCATCCGGTGTTTCTTCTAGTGCTTTGCTTCTTCACGGATTAGGCTGATGAGTGGATACGAGTGTCGACCCGATCTTCGGATGAACCTTCGGCAATGTTTTCAGACGAGCATTCTCCCCCTTTCTACCTATTTTACATTTCTAGTCTTTATTTTCTCTTGTTGATCTATTGCTATCTGTGTTGCGATGCTCTAGTTTTCGTACCCGTGATATCCATTGCAGCCTTATATTGCCTTGGACACATCCTATTACCTGTTGTTTGGTAGATAGATGGACTTACGTGTCGTAGTTGCTTGCTCAAGTCTGTTGCGTGTCGTCAAGTACCACAGTTATTGGAAAACTGCCATATGCTTTATGTGGGAGATGATCATGGCTTTAATTACTGTTTAATAACTAAAATTGAAAGTAGGTAAATGCAGAGGCACCGGTGGGTAATAGACAGTATTTGGTTTTTAATCGCTCACTGGTGTTCCGTAGGACCCCGAGTTCTTGACACCTATTCCGAGATCGAACGCGCTAACCACAGGTGGGGTGAGTGGGCACCCCCATCGATTAGTACCTGATTTCAAAGTACTATACCGAGGGCCACAAAGTAGTTTGGGGCTTTATTACTATCCTGTACTTATGCCATGCTTTACTGCTTTATTTACGATTGCGCGTGGAGCGCCTGTACTGTTTTGGATCGCGGCACGATTTCGCGGTATCGACAAGCGATCCACACTTCGCTTCCCATTCGCTTACGTACTGCTCGCAAACCCTGGGTCCGTTTCGGAGACCGGACGACTTTGTTACGGGTAGCTTAGTGGGGTGCCCTCCCATGTGCTTGCTTTGGGTCTAGGAAACGTCGTGTCCGAAACCCCGTCGACATACCGTTGGGTGTATGTTTTGTGATCTTGTACCTACCTGATCTTACAACAAGGGTGTAGGTGCGTGTGGAAACTTTGGTGCACCCCTGCAGGGTTAAATCTTTTCGAGAAGCCGTGTCCGCAGTTATGGACGACTTGGAGCACATTTCTCGATCATAGACAACTATAACTAAAGTTTACTGTTATAACTTGACTTGTATCCGATATGACTAGTAATCAGCTTCTCTATAATGGAATGGCTAAATAAAAGTACCAAAAACTGCTGGGTTGGGATATCTCATGCTAATTGTATCTGACTAGTAAGTGTCGCAACTACAACGGAATGGTTAACTAAAAGTGCCCACTGCTTATTATATCAGGATGACTATCTATACCTGACTAGTAATTGCTGCAACGATAACTGAATAAATAAAACTGCCAACTGTGTGAGTTTCTCGGTTGACTTCCTCGTTTGGTCTCGAGGGGGAAAATACTAGGATGGTATGCTTGGTGATAGTTTCAGGTTGGATCCGAATAGGTCTTTCTTACCCCTCTCTAATAGCCGCCAGTTGTACCGAGTCTCTATAGGTTGTTTAGTGCATGCTTTGCTACCGCTTCAGTCCACCATACCTATGTAGGCGAGGACCGCTGAATTCTAGTCTCGCCGTGTACTGGCCTCAGTACTGACCGCTCTCTTTTTCCTTTGCCCTTTGTCGGCACCCCTTTTGTTTTAGCAGGTTTTGAGATCGACGTCGTTAGCAGGGTTACCCTTCCGGCTTGGCCTGGGCAGGGTTATGGACGCCATTGGTTATTCTTCAGGGCTCTTAGCCCCATTTGCATCTTGTCCGTAGTCAGACGCTGTATCGTTTTCAAGGTGATTTGGATCTTTGTATTGTATATCTGTATTCTTGACTCATGGAGTCGTGTTGTATATATATGTTCTGTGGGTTCCATCGAGGACTATTGTGTAATGATATTACTTTGTTTTTCACCCGCACGCAAGTGCCTGGTGGGCACCTTTGAATCGTTTCTATGCGGGTTTGGCGGGAATCGCTAAGACTTGCATAGGGTCGATTCGGAGGGTGTTATAGTAGCTCTCTCTTGTTTTGTGTTTGACTAGTTCATAGGATGATGTAAAACCATGTTGGTTCACAAGTTGGGGCACTATCCTACCCGGTTTCACCGGAACAGGGAGATTCCCCCTTATACAGGTCCAGAACCTTTCACTTCTAGGTTAGAGGGCATGCATGCGAGGGGAACACATGCAAGCAACCAGAGACTAGTAGTTTTTGTATGTTCCAACATAGCACCACACTTTCATGCATGTGCTAGGGCACATGCACGCAGGTCCTCGAGGTAGTCAAAATTGAGAACAATCTATAAAGGATGTCAAACAACAAATTTCATATACTTTGTCGTGAAATCCTCTCATCTTGGTCTTTTGATTGACCCAAAGAGTGACCTTGAAAGATTCAAAAGTAGTCCAACAGCTTGCTTGGTTTTGTTGGTCAGCATCTCTATCGTGAGGGGAAATTCTACTCTTGACGATTGCTTGAGGATTATTTCTCAAAGTTCGTGACTAGGCACCCACCTAATGGAAATGAAGTTCAGCATCCTCCAGAAGATTATGGTCAAGTTCAAAGTTCATATTTCCATGGTCTCAATACTTATGAAGAGCTGGTACATGCTATATCTACAAGAGAAATTATCGTCCGCTCCTTAAGAGGGTTGACAGAACCAGTGGCGGGAGTTTCCACGTATATATCTAGGATTTTACTAAGTATTACCGCATGTCTACAAAGGGGGTCACACTTGGGACTTACACATGGGACTTACCAACCTTGCACCACACTCACACACATATGCTAGGGACACATGCAAGTTTTCATCTGATTCCGACGTTCTCGTGGTCTTCCTCCGGCGAAACCCTGATCTGCGGGGCTTGGATCATCTACCCCCTAAACATTCTTCTGACAGGGGTAGCCCGGCGTATCTCTCTTGTTTTGTGTTTGACTAGGTCATAGGATGATGTAAAACCATGTTGGTTCACAAGTTGGGGCACTATCCTACCCGGTTTCACCGTAACGGGGAGATTCCCCCTTATACAGTTCCAGAACCTTTCGCTTCTAGGTTAGAGCGCATGCATGCGAGGGGGGACACATGCAAGCACCTATACCAACCTTGCACCACACTCACACACATATGCCAGGGACACATGCAAGTTTTCATCTGATTCTGACGTTCTCGTGGTCTTCCTCCGGCAAAACCGTGATCTACGGGGCTCGGATCGTCTACCCCCCTAGACATTCTTCTGACAGGGGTAGCCTGGCGTATCTCTCTCTTGTTTTGTGTTTCACTAGGTCATAGGATGATGTAAAACCATGTTGGTTCACAAGTTGGGGCAGTATCCTACCCGGTTTCACCGGAACGGGGAGATTCCCCCTTATACAGGTCTAGAACCTTTCGCTTCTAGGTTAGAGCGCATGCATGCGAGGGGGAACACATGCAAGCACCTATACCAACCTTGCACCACACTCACACACATATGTTAGGGACACATGCAAGTTTTCATCTGATTCCGACGTTCTCGTGGTCTTCCTCCGGCGAAACCCTTATCTGCGAGGCTCGGATCGTCTACCCCCCTAGACATTCTTCTGACAGGGGTAGCCCGACGTAGATCTCTCTTGTTTTGTGTTTGATTAGGTCATAGGATGATGTAAAACTATGTTGGTTCACAAGTTGGGGCACTATCCTACCGGGTTTCACCGGAACAGGGAGATTCCCCCTTATACAGATCCAGAACCTTTCGCTTCTAGGTTAGAGCGCATGCATGCGAGGGAGGAAACATGCAATCACCTATACCAACATAGCACCACACTTTCATGCATGTGCTAGGGCACATGCATGTAGGTCCTTGAGGTAGTCAAAATTGAGAACAATCTAAAGGATGTCAAACAAAAAAATTCAGACTTTGTCGTGAAATCCTCCCATCTTGGTCTTTTGATTGACCCAAAGAGTGACCTTGAAAGATTCAAAAGTAGTTCAACAACTTGCTTGGTTTTGTTGGTCAGTAGCTCTACCGTGAGGGGAAATAAATATAATTGAAATAAAAAATGGAAAGAAAAATATAATTGAAAGAGAAATGGAAAGAAAAATATATAAAAAAGCAAAAGGCACACGACAAAGGATAAAACACACGGCAAAGGTTCTTTGCCGTGTGCCCTCGCCGTCAGGCACACGACAAAGGTCCTTTGCCGTGTGTTTTCCTGCGGCACACGACAAAGGTTTGCGACCATTATTTGCTATGGGCCCGCGCGAGCAGCTAACCCTATCCACTCCCCGCCCACCCGACACCGACCCCGCCTCTCACGCTCGACCCCTCCCAGCACAGCGCCGCCGCCACTCCCTAGCCCCGCCGCCCGACCCTGCCTCCTCACATCCTTGGCCGCCACGCCGCTAGCCTCCCGTCCCACCCGACCACGACCCGCCCGTGTTGCCCTCCACCGCCCCTCCCCTGCCCCCACCCCGGAGAGCCCCCTCCCCACCCGTGTGCCGCCCTTCTGTGATGGGCAAGACTGCTCAGCGGGAGGAGCTCCGCCCGTCAGCTCCCTCCTACACCAAGCATCTCCCTCGCGCCCCCACCTTGTCGCCCCATCTCCTCCAATGACGGCAGCGGACAAGGTAAGCCATTTTTTTCCAGTTTGTCATATATTGCTAGTATGATATATGTAGTGGTAGTTCTAGTGTTGTAGTAAGTTATTAGTAAATTGTATTTAGTGATAGTTTTATTGTCATATATTACATTAGGGTAGTTTTAGTGGTAGATTTAGCAAAATGGACAAGTTACTAATATGTTGGATTTAGTGGTAGTATTTTCTAGTATGTTGTTTCATATATGCATGTGTATAGTAGTAATTTAGGAATTATATGTGTAAAATTTTGGCTTGTATTTTGGCATATATAAATACATGTGTATATTACTAATTTTTCTTCGTGCAGGATATGTGTCGAGTCTGAGGGTGGGGCTGTCGACGGCGTAGGTCATTTTGCGGGAGGGTCGCTGATCTTCTTCACCTCTCGATCACGCTTCGAGGGTAAAAATCTTTTCTCCTATCTTGTACCTATGGTTATTTTCGTGTGTAGATCACCAAGTCTGTCGCATTACCTAGGCATCTCTTCCCGGCCGTAAGGGTTACGTGGATAATTATGCATTAGTGGTCTCGCATATTATGAAACGTTACTCTTACGGCATTTATCGGGACAGCCGCCGGATGCGTAGTTTGGTATGTTTTCCTTGTTCTACTCCGGTCCGAGATAGGATTTCGGCAGTGTCTCCCTGTTGTTCTCCGGATGCACATCCCTCTTGGCTTTTTACCGAGACGTGTATGGGGAGAGCAACTGGGAGGTGCTGCCGAAATTTTGTGTTGGATCGGGGTAGAGCAGGGAGAACATACTCAATCTACGGATCCGATGATTGATAGGACCCTCTTTACCTATTAGAGAGATAGGTGGATATATGTATGGCGTAAAATATATGTTTGCTAAAATTAACCGAACTAATACCAGATTTATTTATAAGGCATGATTAATTGAAAGCATTATATATGTCGTTTTTGGTACTGATTAGAGGATGGAGAATCATGACTGGATGTATGATGGCTATGTCAGTAAGTGGGACTTTACCTCAGAATGGCAAGAAAAGGCCGAGGACTTTGTGAACCGGACATTTGCTGTCCCCAGCAGACCCAAAAGAATAAAGAATTTCCTGCCCCTGTGAAAGATGCAAGAACCTGAATACACATTCGAAGGATGATGTGAGTACTCACCTGCTCAATTACGGCTTCACACCATCCTACAAGACTTGGACATTCCATGGTGCAAACTTAGCGAAACATGCTAGGAGGGAGTCACGGCAGGGTCAGCAGTAGAGTCAGCCAAGGGGAGAATTTGATGCTGGTTTTGATAGGTGCATAGACAACTTTGTGAATGCTAATGCGCCTGAAATCCCTCATGTAGAGGCGAAGACACCTCAGGAGGCGGAGACAAGTGAGGAGCCGGAGGAAAACACGACAAAGTACTAGGAGACTTTGTTTGCCTCACAGAGACCCCTTCATGCACATACAGATGTTACCCAATTGGATGCCATAGCTCGCCTTTTGGCCTTCAAGAGCCACATGAACTTGACTAGAGAGGACTTTGATGATATGCTTGCCGTTGTTGGCAGCATTCTGCCGAAAGGGCACCTCTTGCCGGAGAACTTCTACTATTCGACCAAACTCCTCCGTGACCTTAAGATGTAATATGAGCCGATACACGCTTGTCCGAAGGGATGCATGCTATTCACAAAGGAGCATGCTAAGACAAATTATTGTATTCGCTGCAAATCCTCTAGGTACTTTGAGGTCGATCCCAATGGTGATGGTCAGAAGAGCCATACCGGGGTTGCCCAAAACATTCTTCGGTATCTTTCGAGGAAAGGATTCTTGATCCACGACAACGATTCCTTTCGAGGAGTCGTTGCCATGGAGACCGAACCTTTCCTTGGCTTGCCGCGTCTCATACCCATGCTATATGGATCATGGAAGTATTTCTCTTCTTTCGTATTTGCTGATACGAATAGACTAGCTAGCGTGACTTAAATGGAATAGATTAGATAGCCCTAAATTCGAAAGGAAAGAAATCACTTCACTATTCGTATAGCATGGGCGACATTGTTATATTAATCGTGAAATGGTTTCTTTCCTTTCGTCTTTGGAGAAACACAAGGAAGGCTTCATCTCGTAGCCCCAAAGTCGAGAGAGGACAGGTATTTTCGAGATTCATATAGCATGGGGATGTGACAGTGGCAAGCCCAGGAAAGGATTCTCGATCCATGACAATGATTCCTTTCGAGGAGTCGTTGCCGTGGAGACCGAATCCTTTCCTTGGCTTGCCGCGTCTCATACCCATGCTATATGGATCATGGAAGTATTTCTCTTCTTTCGTCTTCGCTGATACGAATAGATTAGCTAGCGTGACTTAAATGGAATAGATTAGATAGCCCTAAAGTCAAAAGGAAAGACATTACTTCACTATTCATATAGCATGGGCGACATTGTTATATGAATCGTGAAATGGTTTCGTTCATTTCTTCTTTGGAGAAACACAAGGAAGGCTTCATCTCGTAGCCCCAAAGTCGAGAGAGGACAAGTATTTTCGAGATTCATATAGCATGGGGATGTGATGGTGGCAAGCCCAGGAAAGTATTCTCGATCCACGACAATGATTCCTTTCGAGGAGTCGTTGCCGTGGAGACTGAATCCTTTCCTTGGCTTGCCGCGTCTCATACCCATGCTATATGGATCATGGAAGTATTTCTCTTCTTTCGTCTTTGCTAATACGAATATAGTGTGTGTTTAAAACTTATTGTACTATTATGAATCTTGTGTCACTGATGTGTACTAATAAACTACTCTTTTCACTCTGTTTTGCAGGTGATTGAAAGATGCCAGGGGGAAAGGGAGTTACAAGAAAGCTGAAAAGCTTGGCAAAACTTGTGACTGATGGTTCAAAAGATGCCAGGGGAAGCAGCCTGGTAGTGCTAGTGCTAGTGCTCCACCGCGCACTTCACAACGGCAGGGGCGTGGGAGGTGTGTGAGGACTCCTAGTCCCCCTCCGGTCTTCGAGGAGGACGAGCAGGAGCAGGAGCAGGAGGGGGAGGACGAGGAGGAGGAGCCAGTTCGCCGTCAGGAGGATGAGGGGACACACTCGGATTCTGACGAGGAGGAGCAGGAGCAGGAGCAGCAGCAGGAGGAGGAGGATGAGGGGTTGGGGTCTTTACCCTACGATCTTGACACGTCCTTGAGGTGGGCGCCTCTGGAGGATGAGACACAGTACCTTGAGGACTACGCGGCCATGGACCCGAGCCTGGTGCCGCGGGAGAAGGCTCCATATCGGCGTGGGGTCTCGAGACTCCCTGACCTACCTTATCCCTATGCGGACAAGGTAATCGTGCCCGCTGGGTCGAGGTACATGATTTGACCCTAAACCATACATTGTAATTTTTATCACATACTGACCTTGTCTTTTCATTTTGCAGTGCCTTTCTATATCAGGATGGGATCAAGCCATATCGTGGCTACTCAAGCATCCTTGGAGCCTTGGTTAGAAAGTATTTTCCTGGGATTGTCACTCTCCCAAATGGTTCAAAGGATGTGGCTTGGACTTGGAAGCATTACCACTATCCCGAAGATCCCGAAAAAAAGTACACCGCCATCACAGAGAAGGTTCAGGTTTTGTTCTGGGTAAGTTTGTTTCCCTTGTCATAATTTAATCGCCTTTAAGATGAAATATACTTGTACTCGTGGCTTTGACCCCCCTTTTTTTTTCCCTATGTGCATACTTGTAGAAGTTCTTCGACATGGACAAGGCGCACAAAAGGGAGTGTTTGATGATTGTTCACGAGCTTGCCAAAAGGAAGGTGCAAGACATGCACTACGAGGCACGCATGAACTGCGTCCGCAACTGGTTCGGCAATCGCAAGATTTGGATGAACAAGAGCCAAGCCCGGGAGATGCTCTTCGAGCCGTGGCAGTACCTGCAGGTAGTTGCATTTTTGTTTTATTGATTTCTTGACCTTATTCTATTTTCTATTGTACTAATACGTGTGTCTTGTGGATGTAGAACCCTCCTGAGTTCGTGGGTAATGACGAGCGGTGCTTCACGACAATGGTAGCATTGTGGACACACCCTATTTACCTCCAGAAACATGCCGATGCAAAGAAGCGGCGAGAGGAGATGGGGTTGGATCACACCGCCAAGGCAGCATCCCCCTCGCCCTTCTTAGGCAAAAATAGGTGAGAAAATGCTTTATTTGTTCTTGCTTGTAATGTTATTCTTTACTTCGCCCTTTGGAGTCCCCCTTCACTTAACTTCATGCTCTTTTGTGCAGAAAATAAAGACAGGTCAAGAGCCGTCCGTGTTTGCCATTTAGAAGAAGACACACACGTTGGACGAGCCTAGGAACAGGAGCCTATGGATGAACGAGGGAGCCAGGCTCCGGGGTGAGAAGTACCCTAAGAAGTACAAGGAGGTGCATGGAGAAGATTCTAACCCTGAGACCGCCCCCTTTGACCCCGAGGTCACCGTGCTGGCGGGAGAAGGCCATAAGAATGGTCTCCTATGGATCGGTCACGGGTCTGTCGCCCTAGGACCATTCCATCTATGCGCCAGGTCCGGCGTGGTAGGACGAGCGACCAGCCTGCTATAGAGACCCGCCCACGTCCTTCGGTTGTAGCTCTGGACCATTTACGGGTATGTTCTTCCTCGGTCATCTATGTTTTACTACATGTTTTGTGTTGCAATGTTCATCTAATCATGGCGACACGACGTAGGAGGAGATGGCCGCTGATAGGGCACGCAGAGAGGCGGCGATGGCAAAGCAGCGATGGCTGGAGCAGCAGATGGCCCATCAGCAGGGGTTGCTGGAGCAACAGGGGCATATGATGCGGTGGATGACACAGCAAATGCTCATCAATTCTCAACCAGGGACTCTTTCCACTCCTCCTTTTGCCTTCTCGTGGGTAAGTGATCAAGTGTCTTATTGTCCAATGCTCGCAATTTTCAATCTTGCCTTATTGTCTAATGCTCACAATTTTCAATGCTGCAGATGGACAATGCGATGCCACCGCCTGGTGGGTCCACGGGTGGATCGAACAACCAGGCGCCGCCGTCTTTCACCGTCAACAATCCGTCGGTCGTCCGGAGGCTGAATCAGAGTCCTCCAGGTTTGTTTTCTTATACTTGTCAAATTTAGCCATGCCATCGCATTTGTATAAATTTTAGCCTTGACATGATACTTATAGAAAATTTAGCAATTCCATGACACTTGTAGGAAATTTAGCCTTGCCATGATACTTATAGCAAATTTAGCAATTCCATGGCACTTGTAGATAATTCTATGCCATTGTCAAACTTTTAGCCATGCTATGACACTTGTAGAAATTTTAGCCTTGCCATGACACTTATAGAAATTTTAGCCTTGCCATGGGACTTGTAGATATTCTTGATTTTACTTTTCATATTGATGTAATTTTCCATGAGACTCGTCAAAATCCCATGTTATTGCCATGGCAATCAACTTGCCTAGAAACTTGTACATATTAATGATTTTACTTGTCATATATATGTACTTGTCTTGAACTTGTAGGATCTCACGATGGAGCATGATCTTGTGGAGCACTCGGCGTTGATGGTCTTGTGGGTGGCAAGAATAAACTTGTAATATTTGTGTAGTTTAGGGATTGTGCACTTGTTGGTTATGCACTTGTATAATAAACTTGGTCTTATGTGATATTTGGTAGTGTTTGTGATGATATTATGATCATACTTGTGATATTTTGGTGTTGGCGATGCATTTTGGTGTTGGTGATGATTATATTATTGTTGTTCGATGCAATTTGGTGTTGCTGATGATCTTTATGATTATATATATATATTCTATGTTTTGAATTGCAGGAAATGAATGGAAACATTTTTTTTGAAAAAACAGGGCTGCGCAAAGTGCCAAATGGTCACTTTGGCAAAGAAGCCACGTGTAGACCACCTGTGTCCTGCTGAGGTTATACACAGGGCCTTTGCCGTGTGCGATATGCCCAAGGCACACGGAAAAGGATGGACGTTGTCGTGTGTCACCCTGAGATGCACACAGCAAAGGAAAAGACACAGCAAACGAGAACACACACGGCAAACGAGTGACACACGACAAACTGCAATGCACACGGCAAAGGACACACACACGACAACGGCAAGACACACGACAACGGGAGGACACGCGGCAAAGAACAATTGCACACGACAAAGGGAAAACACGGCACCCATCTGTTGGCTCCGTCAGACGGACGGAACCATCAACTACTTTAGTGTGCCGTGTCTGATCAGAAAACACACGGCAAAGCATTTGCCGTGTTCCGGGCGTGAAGACACACGGCAAAGAGCCTTTGCCGTCCCGATCGTTGCCGTGTGGGTTTTGCCGTGTGTTTACACACGGCAAAGGATTTGCCGTGTTCCGAGGTATCGTCCAATGAACAAATGACGCACGATCATAGTTTCAAATGTAAGATTAGAAAATAAGACAAGCCATTAGATATTATTAGTGTAAATCTAATATATTTTCAATTCCCCTGTCAAAAACATTGTTAGTGTAAATCTAGAACAAAACTAAACACAACGCACAGAAAGAAATAAAAGTGTCTATCACATGGTATAGATAAAAACAAATATCTGAAATAAACCCGCAACCCTCAGTGGTCCTGGAAAAGAAAACCAGTAACCAAAAAAGAAAGCAAGGCAATACTGGAAGGACGATCCAACGGATGAAGAAATTGATTTTGATAAAAACAAAGGAAGTGTAAAAAATGGGGAATATAGTGCCATGTACCATCACCAAATGAGGTGCACTGGAGCACTAAAATAATACAAGGCCAAACAATATTGAGGAGTTCTGAAATTAACTAAAAGAATAGAGATGATTCATAGCTTGTATTCTTTTCTCGAGATGGAGGTGATACTCCAGCCTATGCATTAAAAAGATGCACATAGTTTTCATTATTTATTATTCAATAAAGTCTTACGAAAGAAATACACATATCAACCTAAGCCACCTCACTAACGACACCAATCGCAACACCTACAACGTTGATGCAACGGGTGGCCATGTTAGAACTAGTGCCCTGACTTCACACCTTCCCACTAACATGAGTTACAAACCGGTCCGGCAGACCCTCAGCTCGCACAAATGCACGCGCTCCAGAAGTCACCGCCGCAGTTTTTCGATGACCCATCTTCGTGACAGGTAAGACATTGACCTTGTTAGGTTTGTCGTCGATGTCACGACGACGCCAGACAATGCCACCACTCTGCAGACGCCCATCACACGCATCTGGCACTAAGACCCCGCCACTCCACGCCGCCGACAATGCAGTATCGAGACGCCGCTCCATCATGGCCAACCGCGATGACATGCAAGTCCACAACTGGGAAAGCACCCAGGGTCACAATCTTCAATACGACACCCACATCCTGTAATCTCAACCCTAGTCACTAAACGGTGTTTCTTACAAATCTTTTACTCCAACTTTTTTTTTGACGGGAAAGTAACCTTTATTACTCAACAATAGTTAGATCAATTACAAGCTGAGGCTTAAGGAAAAGAGGAGGTTCATCGTACCAATGTCCCAGAATGGAACAGTTGGCTTGCCTAGCTAGTTCATCTGCTGCCCCATTAGATTCTGTGGGACAGTGTTGAAAGGTTACATTTACAAACTCTTTAGCTAACTTCTTGCATTCATGGATGATCGCTGCTGCAGAGCCTTTGAATGGGTCATGGTTATTCATGGCATCCATGACTATTGAACTGTCCGTGTTGACGACGACCCGCTCACAGCCCCAGTGAATCGCTAGCTCCAGGCCATGTTGTAGTGCTAGTGCTTCTGTGTCTTCTACTCCTTCGGTATGAATAATCAGCTGGTTGTTGCATGCTAAGAAAGCTCCTGTTTAGTCTTGAAGGATAGCTCCGGTAGCACCTGTTTTTGTTCGTTCGTCAAAGGCTGCATCAACATTTAGCTTGATTACTCCTTTCAACGGTTTCTCCCAGCCATGTCGTCGTACTCCATTCCCAACTCCTGGTTTTGCTGCGGCTAGGTAGTTTGAAGCTAGAACGGTTATAGACACAGCCGTTCTTTAGGGAGACTGTAGATTTTCCCCTATCACAGCTTGTCGTCGTTCCCACCATATGTACCAGGTGGCCATCACAAACGTCGTTACCACCGTCGCACCAATTCTTCGTCCCATTGCAGTTTGACCGGATCAATTAATTCATTCACATGAGATAATAGACAATTACCTCGTGCGGTGAGCAATGTTGTTGAGTAGCTACTCAGGAGGCAAGCATCCTCCCAAATCCTCACCCTACGTCCATCTCCAATTCTCCATACTGCTCCTTTCCTCAAGCATTGCACCACTCTGCCAGGTAACGGATGCTCCTTTTTTCAGTTTAGCGAAAGTAATTCTTCATTCGGGTAGTACTTGGCCTTCAAGATTGTTGCACATAGGGAGTTCGGATTTGAAACTAATCTCCAAGCCTGTTTGGCGAGCATTGCTAAGTTAAAACAGTGAATATCTCTGAATCCCATCCCTCCTTTATCCTTTGGTACACACATCTTCCACCAGGCAAACCAGTGCATCCTCTTTTGGTTCTCCTCGTCACCCCACTAGTATTGAGACATCGCATCTAAGATTCCCTTAATTGTTTTAGGGATTTTGAAGACCGACATCGCATAGGACACTACAGGAATAACTAAATAGGCCGATGGCCTTTTTATACGCCGACGGCAAAATGTCGGGGCCGTCGGCGTAGCTTGACGGGCCGTCGGCCCAGTTTTGCCGTCGGCGTAGAATAAATAGGCGTAGCCCATTGGGCTAACGGCAGAGCAACGGCGTCAAGTCTACGCCGACGGCTTCAGACCTATGCCGACGGCTTTGCCGTCGGCGTAGCTATTTTTCTTTTCTTGCCACATTAATCTTAGAAAAATCATAACTAAATCATTTAAATTCTGAAAAATACATATAATATATCAAAATTTGCAAAAAAATAAGATATATCTATATAAACTCAAATATTATATATTTTTATTCAAAAAAATACATAAAAAATACAAATACTTTCGTATAACATATTTTTTATTTTCCGAGTGCAAAAAACGGGGTGTTTTTGTGAAGCAACCATCAAATGAAAGTTTCAAAATGATAATACCACATTTTTTAAAAATACTAGACCATATTGAATGGACAATTTCCCAACCTAGGAATCTCAAACCTTTCCGTTCACCTCTCGTGAAAAAAACAAATTCCTCCTGAATCGGCAGGAAATGAGTTAGATTTGAACTACAGGTACATGATATATTGCTCATGATTTTTTGTAAAAATCATTTTTAGGTTCACAATATGCTATTTCATCAGAGATCTAATGCAAGTTTAGTGATACTCGTCCCCGAGCTAAGAATCAGCATGCCCCTTGATTTAGGAAGTTTGACGATAGTTTGAAATAGGCATAAAAAAATTAAAAAACGATCGAAATAATTCAAAACCTTCGCATGGTGTCATATTATATGACATAGTTCCATGGAAAAATATCAGACTTGGTATATTCATTGAGTCTTAAAAAACCCTTCACAAAATGGCCTATCTCAATCGAGGTTTTCTAGATTTCAGGTCAAATGACCAATGTTATTGCTATAATCACGGTATAGTTTGCGATAATGTGTCCATATTGTGCACACATGTGTATCATGGGATGGTGAACAATGTTGCAGGAGAAAGTTTTCCTTTTCGTCGCATCGAAAAGCCATTTTTCATTTTCCGAGTGCAAAAAACTGGGTGTTTTTGTGAAGCAACCACCAAATGAAAGTTTTAAAATGATAATACCACATTTTTAAAAAATACTAGACCATATTGAATGAACAATTTCTCAACCTAGGAATCTCAAACCTTTCCGTTCACCTCTCGTGAAAAAGACAAATTCCTGCTGAATCGGTAGGAAATGAGTTAGATTTGAACTACAGGTACATGATATATTGCTCATGATTTTTTGTAAAAATTATTTTAGGTTCACAATATGCTATTTCATCAGAGATCTAATGCAAGTTTAGTGAGACTTGTCCCCGAGCTAAGAATCATCATGCCCCTCGATTTAGGAAGTTTGACGATAATTTGAAATGGGCATAAAAAATTAAAAAACGATCGAAACAATGCAAAACCTTCGCGTGGTGTCATATTATATTACATAGTTCTATGGAAAAATACCAGACTTGGTATATTCATTGAGTCTTAAAAAAACCTTCACAAAATGTCCTATCTCAATCGAGGTTTTCTGGATTTCAGGTCAAATGACCAATGTTATTGCTATAATTGCGGTATAGTTTGCGATAATGTGTCCATATTGTGCACACATGTGTATCATGGGATGGCGAACAATGTTGCAGGCGGAAGTTTTCCTTTTCGTCGCACCAAAAAACCATTTTTTATTTTTCGAGTGCCAAAAACGGAGTGTTTTATGAATCTTGACATAGTTTCAGTTGGTCTAATATTTAAAATTTATGATATATAATTAAATATATGATAGGGATGTCATATTTGGATTCCTCTCATTTTTTGATCGATTTGGATATATTATTTGTCGAATTGTGATTTACGGATTTGTAGATATGAATTATTCAAATTTAAATAAAAAAAGCAAAATAAATAAAATTTATTTTATTTTTATTTGAATTTAAGATTATTATTACTTATTTATTGTTGTTTACTCAAAAAAATTGTATGGAATGTAAAAAAACAAATATGTCTAACATTATAGTGTAATGGTTAATAGGTTTGATATGATAATATTCACAACAAGTCTAGTTTCTTTGTCGGAAGCTCATGTGGAAGGAACGAAGAAGTTAAGCATGCTGGGGCTGGAGTAGTATTAGGATGGGTGACCGGTTGGGAAGTTTGACTAATTGTGTAATTTGACTTGAGACTAAGTATACTTAGAATAAAAAGTGTGAGATTAACAAGTTAAACAATACAAAAATGTTAAAAAAAATTTAAAAAAAATTTGAAAAAAAAATTGAAAAATCTAGGCCGACGGTAAAGCCGTCGGCGTAGCCAAACGGCCGTTAGTCATTTAGATGGGCCCCATATGGTCTACGCCGACGGCCATACGCCGACGGCAGCCGTCGAGCCAGCCTACGCCGACGACATTTAGGGCCTACGTCGACGGGACCCGGCCGTCGGCGTATTCAGCTTCTCCTGTAGTTTGATGGTATGGCTTGTATAACCGCTTTAAGAAGTGCCTCTTTGCCTCCTAGTGATAACAATTTCTCCTTCCAACCTTCAATACGCTGGC
This sequence comes from Avena insularis, assembly GCA_023614405.1. NCBI lineage: Eukaryota > Viridiplantae > Streptophyta > Magnoliopsida > Poales > Poaceae > Avena > Avena insularis. The sequence continues at coordinate 39,061,224 of CM042691.1, read as the reverse complement.
ATATCCGTTCCATCAGATACTTAAAACAATCACTTCTTTCTGCACTCACGTGAGTTGGCAAGCCAAGATACTTGTTAGATAATGATTCAGTGAGAATATTAAGGATTGTGCACACCCTGGCTCGCATCTCTACCCTCGTGTTTGGGCTAAAAAAGATGCATGACTTTGCATCACTAACCAACTGTCCCGATGCGCCACAATATTCATTTAGGATCCTCTTTAGACAGTTCGCATTCTCCTCATTTGTCTGCATCAACATGAGTGAATCAGCTGCGAATAACAGGTTAGATACCACATGGGCTCCTCGACATACCCGCACCCCTTGTAGCTCACCCGCCTCCTCAACATGATTGATTAAACTTGTCAGTCCTTCTGCACATAGCAGGAACATGTAGGGGGACAGTGGAGCCCCGTGCCTCAGCCCCCTTTTAGGCTTAATCGTATCCGTCTCATGTGAATTAAAACAGACACGATATTCCACGGTATTAACACATGACATGATCATTTGCACCCATCGCTGTTGGAATCCCACCTTGAGTAACATTTTCTCCATAAAAGACCATTCAATGCGGTCATAGGCTTTATGCATATCCAGCTTTATCGCACCTAGACCCACTTTCCCTTCTCTTTGGTTTTTGATGGTGTGAAAAATATCATAGGCTACCAGGACATTATCCGTAATATTATCCGTAATGAGGCGTCCAAGCACAAATGCACTCTGGGTGGGACTGATAATGTCTGGAGTCAAAATAATTTGGTTCTTGCTAATATCAGGAACATGAAGGATATTTTTAAGAGCGAGAGAATGCATAGGACCAGCTAAACGAGAGTGACCAATGTGCGAGATAGACAGACCTGCACCGTTGGCGACTTGAACTTGATCCCTGCCGTGGTATGGCTCGTGAATATGAAGCTGCTCCAAGTTGTTGGTGAGGTGGTCGGTGGCGCCGGTATCCATCAACCAATGAGGTGGATGATCGTTGTGGCTCTATCTTGAGGAGGCGACATTGCCGAAGCGAATGTCATAGGCCTGAAACACCTGGTTGAAACGGTTGCGACATGTTAAGGCCTCATGTCCCCATATGGCACAAATTTGGCAGCGTGTGCGAGGACGACGCCCACCACCGTTGTTGCGGCCATTGTTTTGGCCGCCACCGCCTTTGGCCGCCGCTATTGCGGCTGCCGTTGCGTGCACCTTGCTGGCCACCACCTTGGACGTTATAGCCACCACCATGGTAGCCACCGTCCTGGTAGCCGCCACCACCTTGCCCTTGATAGCCACCGCCCTGGTAGCCACCGCCTCCTTGGCGAACTCCACCTTGCTGCGTGCCGATCTGGCCGCCACCGGGACGACCACCATTGGGGCGACCGTAGTCACCGCGACGAGCTATGTTGGCGGAGGAGGAGAAGTCGAGCTCATGCGTGTTCTGTTCCTGCATGGCCTCATGAGAAACGAGCATGGAGTAGAAATCAGTGAGTTGGATGACAGCATCAGGATTGGCGTTGGAGAAGACATTCAGCGATGCCTGGAGAGGAGCAAACGCACTGCCGAGGCCGGCAAGGATGTAGTCCACCAACTCGTCGTCGGGCAAGGGAGCACCGACGGTCGCCATGGCATCGGCGAACCCCTTCATTAGGTGGTAGTAGTCAGCCACCCGCATGTCGTTCCGCTTCGTCGTCGCCAACTTGCGATGGTAGGCGCGGATGCTCGCTCGTCCTTGGGCGCAAAACATGGAGCAGAGGCAGCTCCATACAGAGGCGGAGGTCGTTCGCCCGATCATCTAGGCGAGGACGTCTTCAGTCATGGATCCGAGCAAGACGCTCAGGACGCGTTGGTCGGTCTGCGACCACGTAGTGTACTCGGGGTTGACGATGGTGACCGCATCCTTGCCGGTGCCGGTGGTGAGAGTCTTCGGCGGCGCGGGGAAACTTTCGTCGAGGTAGCCTAGATGGCCCTGTCCGGAGAGGTTGGGGATGACCTGGGTTTTCCAGAGGAGAAAGTTCGTCCGATCTAGACGGACGATGATGGTGTTGGAGGAGCCTCCGGCCATGGGGATTGAACCGGTGACAGAGGAGGTTTGTGCGTAGGAGGTGATCAGCGCCATGGCACGATCGACTTGTGCGGCAGCGAAACAAGAACCGTAGACGTTTGGCTCTGATACCAAGTCAAAATAATTTGGTTGCCGTAGTTAGCCCACAAGGCTGGCTCCTCTTTATTGAACAATCAACGTGTACAACACGATACAAGTTTGAATAGGATCCGGTCATATCTCTATACAAGGAAACCGTCTAATACGGCTGGATATGTCGGTGATTCTAATATCTGGTAGGATCAGCTTTAGCCTAGCTGCAATTATCTTGGAGATGATCTTGTCAACCACATTGCAGAGAATAATTGGTCTGAATTGAGAGGCAGTTTCTGGATTTTGTACCTTTGGGATCATAACAATAATGGTGTTATTCCATCCCTCTGGGATCACTCCAGAATTTATTGCATTCAGCACTTCATGCACCAATTCATCCTCCAACATAGTCCAAAACCTTTTAAAGAAGATATCATGTAATCCATCATGTTAGGAATAAGCACGTCGTAGTACGGGGGAGTAGACCGGGTAGCCGAATAGAATAGGAATTAGATGTCATAATCCTACTAGGTTAGCTATACTAAATCTGCTATATATACGTGTGTAAGGCCCCTGTAAAAACAACACCATGAGCGACCAGAGAAATAAAGAAAGAAGACGCACGATATGTGCGTTTAGCTATCTAATTGATTCTGTGTGCGTTCAAGCGATTCGTGTTGTGTGCGTGAGCTGTCAGCTAGGAAAGTAATCTAGCTAGGCTAGCTACGTATGTGTGCACTTGTCCGTCTCACCGGAAATCGTCTCGTCGGAGATTTGCTTGTACGTGCGTATACTGTCGGAAAGCACTCGGTGTATTGGAGCATACAAGTCGGGCAATTCCAACAATTGGTATCAGAGCCAAGGTCGTCGTTCGTGATCTGCTGAAAGTACTAGGAGGTCATGGTGACGGTGAAGTTTGGTGAGAGCTCGGCATCGGCACCGGTGACAGAGACGGTGGGGCGGCTTTGTATCCGCGCCTCGATCGCAAGGACTACGGGCTATGAGCACTCAACATGGAGGTGGCCATGGAGGCTCAGGAGGTTTGGGAGGCCGTCGATCCAGGAGGCGACGAGTATGTCAAGGGAGACACGAAGTACCGGAAGGATCGCCAAGTGTTAACGGCGCTCTATTCCGTCGTGACGAAGGACGTGATGCAGCACCTCGTCGGAAAGAAATCGGCGAAGGATGCATGGGAGACGATCAAGATCTTGCACCAAGGTCATGCCCGCGTGAAGGAAGCGCATCTTCAAACTTTGACAAAAAGCTATGAAGATCTGAAGATGGAGGAGAGCGAGACGGTTGATCAGTTTGCCGCCCGTTTCGTTACCCTTGTCAACGCAATCAGGGGATATGGCGAGAAATTGGATGAGATCAAGAACGTCAGAAGGTTTCTACGTGCGGCGCCGGCGCGCTACATGCAGATCGTTACATCGATCGAACAATGTCTCGACCTTAATACATTGACGGTTGAGGATCTCGTCGGAAGATTCAAGGCACACGATGAGAGAATCCGGATCAGCTTTGGTGATCCAGAACAGGCTGAGAACCTGATGCTCACAAAGCAGCAGTGAATGACTCTTTCAAAAGAAAAGCAAGGAGGCTCCACGATCGGCAAGGAGAAGCAACGCCCAGCGAAAAAGAACATCGCGAGGCAGGAGGATGAAGATGACGCCCCGCCGCGGAGGAAGTTTGACATAAAGAAAGTAAGGTGTCATAACTGCGGTGAGCTCGGTCACTTCAAGGCTGATTGCCGAAAACCACCAAAGGAAAAGGAGAGGGCTCTCATCGCCCAGGAAGGAGATGATGGACCGATGATGCTGATGCTCGAAGTAACTGAGTTGAAGGATGAGGAGGATCCTCCATCACCGGCTACAGAGATTATGGCGCAAGTGGATCACGATCTACCGTGTGTGCATCATGAGGAACAGAGTGCCCCGTTCCCATGTGAAGCCACGTTTGAGGCAAGTGAAGCCTCGGAACTTGTTCATGGCGATCTATGCATTGGAATCTCACCCGCAACTCCGTCTGGCAATAAGTTCTTCATGCTTGTGGTAGATGATCATAGTAAATACATGTGGATTGTGTTGCTGAAAACTAAGGATCAAGCTCAACAAGCATTCGAGAAGATCAAGGAAGCCGAAGAGTTCAAGGTGGAGGCAAAGATAAGAGCCCTACACATTGATGAGGGGGTGAGCTGCATCAAACTGTGTTGACCATGGCACGGAGCATGATGAAGAGTAAAGGCTTGCCAGGAAAATTCTGGGGTGAGGCAGTCAATACGGCTGTGTATTTGCTGAACATGGAATCTACTGAGAGTGGAGTTGGTATAACACCGTACGAAGCATGGTACGGATGGAAGCCCTCGGTTGATCATCTTCGTACTTTTGAATGTGTGGCGCATGTAAAGGAGGAATTGGCGGAGCAACGCATTCCAATAATCATGACAGGCTATGAAGGCTCAAAGACATACCGCTTGTGCAATCCTTATACCAATAAGGTGGTTTTCAAGGGAGACGTAATCTTTAAGGAAGGCAAGTCATGGAATTGGGGCTACAACGACCAGAATATTCAACTTTTCACGTCACGTGGGATCTTGAGTATGAAGAAAATATGGATCAATCGAGCTTATCCTTGTTAGCAAGTTCGGGCCCAGAAGACATTGAACGCATAGGGAAAGCTCCATGCGTGGACACCATGCCAGAAGCACTAGGGATTCTCCCAGAAGACAAAGAGTTTGAAGAAAAGGCTAGTTTGTGGCCAGAAGATATGGAACTGGAAGGGTGCACAGATGCATGCGTAGCGATACTTGCACTTGTTTGCCCAGCAATTATAAGAAAAGAAGGGCGAGCTGAAGCTAGCCCAGGAAACAAGCCAGAAACGCCAGAAGGCGATGGTCCAAGAGTGTGGACTAGTGGCCAGACAGATAAAGGAGACCCAACAATAGGGGGTGCAGATCCATCAAAAGGCTTTTCACGTGGTATAGAGAAGCTAGAAGAAAACCAATTTGATCTACCTCCTACATATTTGTTCTATTGCATCCAAGAGAATCGGCAAGCAGTAGATCAAATATGCGACGCATCGATGAGAAAGTATTTCATCGAACCAATTATAATGTCTCAAGGCGCGGACAAAAAGGACAGTCGGCGTGAAGGCATGGAGAAGGGCGCAGACAAAAATGATTGTTGGCATGAAGTCATGGAGAAACCGACAAGAGAAAAGAAGGCGACATGGGTGCCACAAGAGACGACGAAAGCACTGTCGAAGATGATGGTTAAAGTGGCGAAAGTAAAGCCAACAGTAACGCCTACGCGAAGTAGCTGGCGTATTTGGAATCTAGGTCGGTATAGAAGAGAGCACGTCGTGCTTAGGGGGTGATTGTTAGGAATAAGCACGTCATAGTACGGGGTACGTATCCGAGTAGACCTGGTAGCCGAATAGAATAGGAATTAGATGTCCTAATCCTACTAGGTTAGCTATACTAAATCTGCTATATATACGTGTGTAAGGCCCTGTAAAAACAACACCGTGAGCTATCAGAGAAATAAAGAAAGAAGACGGAGGATATGTGCGTTTAGCTATCTAATTGATTCTGTGTGCGTTCAAGTGATTCGTGTTGTGTGCGTGCTAGCTACGTACGTGTGCACTTGTCCGTCTCACCGGAAATCGTCTTGTCGAAGATTTGCTTGTATCGTGCGTATACTGTCGGAAAACACTCGGTGTATTGGAGACGTACAAGTCGGACAATTCCAACACATCAGGATTTGGAGCCTTGAGGTCACCAATGCTAAAAAGGGCCTCTCATATATCGTCCTCCTTGTAAGGTGCCAGCAGGGCGGCGTTCATCTCCCGAGTCACACGTCCATGCACCTTGTTTAGAACCTCAGGGTCTGGTTCCTCAAATTCTAAGTGGAAAAGGCCGGCAAAGTAGTCCGACACCAGTTTATTCAGCTCATCCGCTCCTTTCTTCTAGGCTCCGCTGCCGTCCTTTAGTTTTTTAATATTACTAGAAAAATTGCCCATGCGTTGCACCGGGAGCTCTAGGAAACCATCCAGGTTGATACTTCTTCTCTTTGTCAACATCGTAGATGGTGTTCATGATTTCTTCTTATTCATGGTAAACATATAAACATACGTAAGAAGCTTATATTTGAAGCTCTGTGTTTCTACAGCCCCACTACCGCTGATCGAGGGATTTGAGACCCTTTTTATACCCGTCTTTGGCTTGTCGAACGAGCAAATGAATTCATGTCGACGACCCCATGGGCGCGTCCTCGAGCATAATTCTTGTTTCAGTAGGCTATACATGCACCAGCAAGGCGGTGCAGAGAGAGATCAGATGGACGTCGAAGATCGCACGGAGGGTGGCAGGGGTCATGTCTTGTGAAGGAGGAGGACGTGAGAGCGGTATCGATAGAATCTGAATCGAGTCCCGTCGGTAGTGGGGTGGCCGGGAAGAGCGAGAGAGGTGGATTGGTGGGTCAGGGCCAATCTAAGTAGCCGGAACAACGTTTCATGAGCATCTCGAACCGAGGAAAATACATCAGCCATGAAAGCTCGATTCTGAATATATTCAACACAAAAATCCTACAAGAATATTGAGTTCACGTCTAGAAATAATTGGAAAAATAGGGACCAAGAAAAACATCACAAATTAGCCGCCGTGTTTTTTTGACAATGAATTGAGCCCAAGATATCAAATCCTTGCCAAGCCTTTGGAGAGTTGGAGATAGTTAAGATCCAGAAGGATGGCTCGGGTTGAGGACGTTGGATATACGAAACCAACTCCATATTCCTCCTCGATCAAACAAAACCAATACTCCCTCCGACCTATATTAATTGACTTAAATTTATCTAAATACAAATATATCTAAAAGTTTTAGTGCTAAATATATCTAAATTTAGCCAAATTTGAATCAACTAATATGGGTCAAAAGAAGTATAAAATTCTCTACTTTGGCAACCACACGCCTACCACTGCCTGTTGTTAACTACGGAGCCAAGATGCAACATGTAAATGCGAATCTGCAGTTGCTCACATCCTTATCTAGTCGTGCCTTGCTCTCAGGCTGTCACACTCGTACTGCCAAATTAAACACCGCATCTAGCCATCACCCATCAGGTCACATCCCAACGGCCCCTTCCCATGGCTCCGGCCAGGCCATTAGACTCTATAGGGACGAGGCACTTCAGAAGCTGGCTGTACCCCAATCGGCTAGGGATCGAGAGGAGCAGTCGGTCGTCTTCGTCCTGCTCTTTCGTTGGTGCCACTCTGCTGGAGATTCGTGGAGCCAGGCCCAGGCCGGTAGTGAGAGGAACTGGGGGAGTCCGCGTGGAGCTAGAAGAGGGATCCGCGCGGCAGCGTCGCTGCAGAAAGGACGGACGCGACGCAGTCGCCTGGCGGCTGGTGACGGGGATCTAGGAGATCGGGTGGGGGGAGGAGGCAGACGGCAGGGGAACCAGGCAGTGGTGCGGCGGCGTAGAGATTCATGCTGGAGCAGATCGGAGGCGGGCTTGACTGGGAGATTTTGACGACAGGGGAAGCAGCAGGTGGGAGATGGGTTTGACCGAGTGACTCCGGCGACGGGGAAGGGAGCAGGTCGGGGCTTTTTTTTTCTATAAAGGAACCGTTTAGTTCACTCAGCGGTGGCTGTGGTGGGTAATTTTCATTAAGTCTAGGGGTATAGTCGTTCAAAAAAGTGTAGGTACTACAAGAAACACTCCTTCCTTTATTATTACTAGGAAACATGCCCGTGCGTTGCAACGGGAGATCAAAATTGATAAACACAGGAAAAAACGTAAAATCATCTTCCTTCGACTTTGCTAGCTCCCTTCTTACTTGTATCTCGGCTTTTCAGCTATGACCCCATGAGAATTAGGCATATCTCTTTCATGATTCAGTGACCATGCTTTATTGAGAACTTTCATGTCACCATCGCTTGGAGAAAATAGATAAAGAGTTGAAACCTACGCTAATTATGGAACTTGAAGATATATACGTGATATGTTTTATAATGCTCTAAAATAAGGAAACTTCATCTAAATTTGAAACCAAAGCTTAGCTAGCTTCTACGCTTGCAACTCTACAAAAAAATATCTCGAACATATAATACTCCATGTACTACACACACGAAGGGCTAGCTTATGATCCATAAGTTGTACGTAGCTTGTTCCAAGGAGGACTTGAACTACCAAAGGAGGCTACTTCATTACACACGTGTAGTAGCAGAAGTGAAGATCACCAATCACATTGGTGGCACCCTGTATATGCACGATCCTCGTGATGCACTCAGACAGCTTCGAGCCTTATATACACACATCGCGTCCACTTCATTATTACTCCGTATCATGCAACAATTGTCATCTCATACTCAAACAGGACACCGAGCAAAGAAACCAAGAAAAAACCATCTGGACATAGGAAAGAATTGCAAGCTTGAATCCAATCAAACTTAGTGATGCACTTACTTCATCCACACGCGTGTTCCAATGCTCATGGATCAATTTCTTTTTATCTTGCTCATGATGGAAAGTACCGTAGGATACAGAACACGTGACACATTTTATTCATTTAAACAAATCTCATGCACGTGTTGCATCAGTTCAGTTCAGCCTTGACTTGTACTGTTGTACATGTTGCAGCGCTTGCGTTTTTGTACGCACGCATCTGCCTAGCACGGCAGTACCGCGCCACCAAGCCTGCATGGGCCTTGGTCTTTGTGGCGCCGCTGCTAGGACTCCTCTTCTAGGCCGCTTCAGCCATGGGCTTCGCCAGTGATTTGTAGCACCGCACACCCCATCGCAGCACCGCCATCGATTGGATCGATCTCGCCGAGTTTCATAACACCTCTGCTTCCGTGTGTCGTTGCCTCCTGATTTTCTCCAGTTCTGCATCAGCTTCCGTGTGCAAACACTCCATGCAATAGCTTGCAGCGCACACCGAACTCGTCGATACTCTGACGTGGAGATCGGCCCCAGTGACAGCTCCATGCGATCTGACCTCACTGTTTTCATGCATGTTACATGAACTCAATGACTTAGTGGCGGCGTCATGCCAAGATGGCGAAGCCCGTTCACCGTTGTCAGACTGCCTCGCCGCGTGGTTTGGGTGTTCCGGCGATGGTTTGCTGCCTCAGGTCTTGGTCCGACATGGGGGGCGACAGTGGCCAGTAGTCCGGGCCATATCGCCGATGTCAGCGGGAAGACGCTCATGATGAAGTTTGTACGACCATGGTGATCGGCGGAGCTACGGCGCTGACATGGTCCTCGTTTTGTTTCTTGTTCTCTCACATCATGGAGACTAAAATAGCCAAGCTCTATGTTTATACATGATGGCACCACGAGTCCTTGTACACGGCGACTCCACCAGGCCACAATTCAGAAGTCCGTGATGTGCACGACTCATAGTCCGTTACTACTAAGATGTAGAAAGTTCTTGATTTAACGTTCGAACAGAACAAGAGGACGTACGTGTAAGTTTGAGACAATGACCAAATAGATCATAAGTGTACGAGAAGTACATATAGATTGGCCAGGACCCATCGAGAGTTGCCTACTGCGAGTTGTTCTATACTTATGGGTGGCATAGTGGGTAATATCCTTTATTATTAGGTATAGATTCATTTTTTACGCTGCATGGCTGAGTGATGAAAAAACGCCGTGTTCCTATTCCCATGTCGCAGCCAATTTTCCCTGCCTCTCGGCAGCCAGAAGATCTCCTCCTGATCAAGGAGGTTTTCAATTACCAACTGTATCTCTTTCTGCCGTGCTAGCGAATCCGCTGTCATTGGTCCCTTCTTTAGATCGTCTAGCTCCTATTGTAGCTTACGGATCCAGTGCCTAGGACCTTTCAACTCCTTCCGATCCCATTCATGGAGCTCACTGTACCAACGCCGTACTCCAACATGCCATATAATCTTCTTGCTTTTGCTTTCATCCAAGCAGTTTTAACAATTTCTTCCACTATCTCTTCTATCAGCCAACGTGCCTCAAACTGACGAGTGGATCGCCTCGCTTGACACATGCCTTGATGGTACTCCGTGTCCACCACAATCGGTCTATGATCAGATCGTACATGTTCCTCATTTATCATAGCCGCATATGGAAACATGGTTGACCAGCGTTCATTCCCCACTGCTCGGTCCAACCTTTCTCTTATCGCTCCACGCCTCCAAGTAAATATGTCTCCGATATATCCCAGATCTTCGAGACCACAATCAGAAAGGCAGTCACGAAATTTTTGCATCATACCTTGGGATCGTGTGGGTTCCCTCCTTCCTTCTCATGTGAATACAGAATCTCATTGAAGTCGCCCATAACAAGCCATGGGAGATCAAACTCAATATTTAGTTGCCGAAGGTAATCCCGGGATTTATCTCTCTGTTCCCAGTTTGGCTATCCATAGAACCCTGTTAATCGCCATTGGTCTATTCCCACCCCCACGGCAACATCAATAAAGTTGGGACCAGTGTAATGAGAAACCACATTATTTTCTTTATTATGGAAAAGAACAAGACCTCCACTTCTACCATCACTCTCCTTAATGAATTTTTTCACATTTGCCACACTTTTTATCTGAAATTTGCATATTTGCCACATGACCACCACATATCAGTGACACAGAAAATGGCAAATATGCAAAACGAATTAAAACCTAATCTTCGACGAACTTTATTGGCTCCTTCCCTACTAAGGTGTGATTCTGAAATAAAAATCATATCCGCTCTCACTCTTCCCTGGATATCTAGGAGTTCAAGAACTGCCGCATCCGAGGCTAGACTGCGGAAGTTCCATCCTAAGAGTTTCATTGCTCCTGGCAGTAACCTGCACTAGGGCCTTCCAATAAATCATCAATGGTAGGTTCTCCATCATCTCTAGCCTTCTTCATCCTTTTTTTGTCCCGTGTTTTCACCGGGGACTCCTGGACCTTGCTGATGCCTTCATCTTCTGACATAACTTCGTCTATAGGCTCCTTTGCATGTTCCACCATAGCTAAGGTGGACTCAACAATAGGCAGTGTGCACCCATCGTCCCCTAGATACAGACGTTTGCGCACTGATTTTTCCGCCCCTTCATATGGTGCCTGATTCTCAGTCTCCATCCAAGCATCGTTCGTTCTCCTGTTAGGATGATCACTCGTGTCATAGCTAGTGTAGCAGCATGTTTGTTTTGTTTCTTCTGTGCACGCATCTGCCGTCAGCAGATTGCACCGCTGCATGTGTGCGTGTGTGAGCATGCCCGGGTCGTGCGCTAGGCCGCCGGGCACTCAGCCACTTCTAGCTCAACGTGGGATGGCACGTTGGCGTGTGTTAGGCGTGACTTGAGTTTAGGATCGAGGAGCGATCCTCACTGCATGTGCTCGATATACAAGGAGAATGAGAAAAACAGAAAAGCCGCAGGAAGTGTGCGCGGCACAAAATTCATCGCTGTCCAAATTTATCTGAATCTTACAGTTGTAGTTTTTCGTCAGGTTAGCTGCTAGTCGCGACCCGGCGATGACAAGTGGTATCAGAGCCACATCGATCGGGAGCCATGGCAGGATCGAGTGATCCAGCGGTCCGGCGGGACGGTGCTGTGGGCGGGTCAGGGACGGCGCCGGCAAGCGTCGCGCGGTTGCGGTCACCGTCAAGATCTCCACCTCCCAGGCCACGCGGACAGAGCTGTACGGTGCGTCGTGGGCGCGAGGTGGTTCCAGCGGTCGTGCAGCGCACGATTAGGGACTCCGGATCGGCGCAGTGGCCGATGCTAACCAAGACAAACTACGGCGATTGGGCTGTGTTGATGTAGGTGATGATGGAGTCCAGATTCATGGGACGCCGTCGATCACGGCGAGGTCGAGCTCGCTGGCCGTGAAGCCAACGGCGAAGGCGGCATGGGATGCCATCAAGACGAAGCGCCTAGGAAGCGAAGGCGTACGTCAGGCCCGACGTCAGTCCTTGATGAAGGAATTCGAGAATATCGAGTTCAAAGCCGGAGAATCGGTCGATGATTTCTCCACCAGGATCGAGAGCCTGGTCACAAACCTCAAGTCCCTCGGCGGCAAGGTCGACGAGGAGGATGCTGTCCGCAAGTTTCTGCGCGTGGTGCCACCAAGGTACTCGCAGATCGTGCTCTCCATCGAGACGCTGGTTGATCTCTCCACCCTCAGCATCAAGGATCTCACCGGGCGGATTATCGCCGCCGAGAACCGGTACGAGAAGGACGTCGCCAGCGGCGCCGGTGGAAGTCTACTACTCACGGAGGAGGAGTGGATGGCGCGCGCCAAGCTCCGGGAGCAAGGCGAGGGATCGGCGCGGCCCAAGTCTTCGGACAAGGGCAGCAAGTACGGCGACAAGCGCCAGAACAAGGACGGCAAGAAAAAGGGCGACGCGTCCAGGGAGAGCGCGCCTAGCGGCGGCCGCGGTCCGTCAGGCGGCAAGGGCGCCTGCCACAACCGCGGCATCGTCGGGCACTACGCTCGCGACTGCCACAAGCCACGCAAGGAGCGGAAGCAGGAGGCCCACCTGTCGCAAGCAAACGAGGAGCAGCCTGCACTGCTAATGGCAGTGTGTGCCGGTCTGGTTCAGATCGCCGACGCACCGGCCCACGAGCAGGTGTTCCTGAACGAGGAGAAGGTGATCCCCAAGGTGAGCACGCCGTACATCTGGTACCTGGATATGGGGGCCAGCAACCACATGACTGGCGACCGACGCATGTTCTCCGTGCTCGACGAGACGGTCACTGGCACCGTCAAGTTTGGGGATGGTTCAGTCGTGGAAATCTGCGGAAAGGGCTCCGTCATGTTCATGTGCAAGAACCAGGGGCACCGTGTCCTCACAGAGGTATATCTGATCCCTTGTTTGCGCAGTAACATCATCAGCATTGGGCAACTTGATGAGGCAGGCTGCAATACCGTCGTAGAGGACAGAGAGATGAGCATCTTCGACACGGAGCGTCTCCTCCTGGCGAGGGTGCGGCGATCGCCCAATCGACTGTACAAGCTGCTGCTGGACATCACCTCTCCGGTCTGTCTCCTGGCGAAAGGGGATGATGTGGCGTGGTGCTGGCACGCACGCTACGGACATCTCCACTTCCGAGCCCTGCATGACCTGGCGGCGAAGAACATGTTGACTGGGATGCCCGCGATCGACCGCGAGTAGCAGCTGTGCGACGGCTGTGCCATCACCAAGATGCATAGCGCGCCGTTCCCACGTGCATCGGCATACCGCGCGGAGCATGGGCTGGAGCTCGTCCACGGGGACCTCTGTGGTCCCATATCGCCGGCGACACCAAGAGGGAACCGCTTATTTTTGCTGATCGTGGACGACTACAACAGGTTCATGTGGGTGGAGATGCTGCGCACGAAGGACGAGGCGTTCCGCTTCTTCCGTAAGATCAAGGCCTTCGCAGAGACGGAGCGCCAGGTGAAGATGAGGGTGTTCCGCAGCGACCGCGGCGGTGAGTTCAACTCGTTGGAGTTCAAGAGCTACTACGACGAGCACGGCATCAAGCGGTACACGACGGCGCCGTACTCTCCGCAGCAAAACGGAGTGGTCGAGCGCCGAAACCAGACGGTCGTCGAAATGGCGCGAAGCTTGCTGAAATCGATGTAGGTGCCGGCGCGTTTCTGGGGCGAGGCGGTCAAGACCGCCGTTCACATTCTGAACCGGGCGCCAACGCGCGCACTGAGAGGCGTCATGCCATATGAGGCGTGGCATGGGAGGCGCCCTGGTGTCTCATACCTGAGGACGTTCGGGTGCACGGCGTTCGTCAAAAAGGTTGGGCCTGGTGTCACCAAACTCTCGGACAGAGCAACGCCCATGGTGCTCATGGGGTACGAGGACGGCAGCAAAGCGTACCGTGTCTATGATCCGGTGGCGCACAAGCTGCATGTCACTCGCGACGTCGTCTTCGACGAGGGCAGGCCGCGGAGTTGGGACTCCGCCCCTACAAACGCGACCACAACAACGGCGCACGCCGCGCCGAGCACGTTCACCATGGAGTACGAGGTGGACGACACCGCCAGTGCAGCTGGGGCGTCAGAAGCTGGCGCTGCGACACCAGCAGCACGAAGGGCGCCGAGCGCGGCGCCCATGCCCGAGCCGGTGACACCGGCAGCACCGACGACCACGCCGAGCCAGTGACACCTGCGGCGCCGGTCTTTGTCACACCGCCCACTGGGGGGTCACACGACTCCGAGGGAGCGCCGCTCCGCTATCGCAAGTACGAGGAGCTGATCGACACCACTGAGCTGCACGAGCTAGAGTACAGCGGTCTCTGCCTTGTGGCTGCTGAGGAACCAGCCAGCGTCGAGCACGCGCTGAAGGAGGCATGCTGGAAGCGTGCCATGGACAAGGAGATGAGCTCCATCCACGACAACCACACATGGGAGCTGGCTGATCTTCCTCCTGGACACCGCGCGATCGGGCTAAAATGGGTCTTCAAGGTAAAAAAGGCCCCGCAAGGTAATGTGATCAAGCACAAAGCTCGATTAGTCGCCAAAAGCTATGCGCAGAGACAGGGCATCGACTTCGATGAGGTGTTCGCCCCGGTGGCGTGCATGGAGACGGTGCGGGTGCTCGTCGCACTCGCGGCTCACGACGGCTGGGAGGTCCATCACATGGACGTCAAGTCCACTTTCTTGAACGGGGACCTCGCCGAGGAGGTGTACGTTCGGCAGCCACCTGGCTTCATCGACGACGCCAACGACGGAAGGCGCTTTATGGGCTTCGACAAGCCCCGCGCGCCTGGAATTCCAAGCTGGACAGCTCACTGGTCGAGCTGGGGTTCAAGCGCAGCCCACTCGAGCACGCCGTCTACCGGAGGATGAAGAAGGGTGCATCCCTGCTTGTGGGGGTGTACGTTGATGATCTAATCATCACCGGCTCACGCACCGCTGACATCGTCGAGTTCAAGGACCAGATGATGAAGATGTACAGCATGAGCGATCCGGGCCTCCTTTCGTACTACCTCGGTATCGAGGTGAACCAGACGGCGGAGGCGATCACACTATGCCAGAGCAGCTACGCGTGCAAGATCGTCGATGCCATGGGCCTGGAGTGCTGCAACCCACGACAGACGCCGATGGAGAACAGACTGAAGCTGACAAGGAATGACGGCAGCACCGCTGTCGATCCCACGGAGTACAGGAGCATTGTCGGGAGCCTGCGTTACTTGGTGAACACGCGCCCAGACATTAGCTATGCTGTGGGCATCGTCAGCATGTACATGGAGGCACCAACGGTGCAACATTTGGAAGCCGTGAAGCACATCTTGAGGTATGTCAGTGGCACGGCTGGCCACGGATGTCTCTACGAGCGGCATGGATCATCGGAGCCCAAGCTGGTGGGCTACTCCGACAGCGATCTTGCCGGAGACACGGATGATCGTAAGAGCACAAGCGGCATGGCGTTCTTCTTCGGATCCAGCTGTGTGACCTAGGCGTCGCAGAAGCAAAAGATCGTCGCCTTGTCGTCCTGTGAGGCAGAATATATCGCGGCGGCAACGGCCGCCTGCCAGGGCGTCTGGCTCAACCGGCTGATCGGAGAACTCAGCGGCAGGGCGCCCATGAAGGTCAAGCTCCTCGTCGACAACAAGTCTGCAATCGCCCTGTGCAGGAATCTAGTACACCACGATCGCAGCAAGCACATCGACACACGATATCATTACATCAGAGAGTGTGTCGAGGAGGGGAAGATCGATGTTCAGCATGTGAGCACTGAAGGACAAGTTGCTGACATACTGACGAAGTCACTCGGGAGGGTGAAATTCATCGAGTTCAGAGAGAAGCTCGGCGTGGTGGATGTGAAGAAGGGATGCCACGACTGAGGGGGTGATTTGTTAGGATGATCACTCGTGTCATAGCTAGTGTAGCAGCATGTTTGTTTTGTTTCTTCTGTGCACGCATCTGCCGTCAGCAGATTGCATCGCTGCATGTGTGCGTGTGTGAGCATGCCCGGGTCGTGCGCTAGGCCGCCGGGCACTCAGCCACTTCTAGCTCAACGTGGGATGGCACGTTGGCGTGTGTTAGGCATGGCATGAGTTTAGGATCGAGGAGCGATCCTCACTGCATGTAGCTCGATATACAAGGAGAATGAGAAAAACAGAAAAGCCGCAGGAAGTGTGCGCGGCACAAAATTCATCGCTGTCCAATTTTATCTGAATCTTACAGTTGTAGTTTTTCGTCAGGTTAGCTGCTAGTCGCGATCCGGCGACGACATCTCCTTCCTCTGTCGTAACTTGATGGAAAGCCTCTGCCCCATCTCGGCGCTTGTCCCGAGCCACGGGCATGATGTGGCTGTTCTGCTATCATCCAGTCACCATAGACGAGTGTTGCCGGTTCATGGAACCCATTGCCGCACTCGAGATATTCATGACCGAGGCGGCCACACACCTCGCATAAGTTCGGAACTTTCTCATATTTCACCAGGTAAACCTCCCGAGCTCCCTTGCAGATGATCGACGAAAATCTCGCCAAGGGTTTGTTCACGTCCAGTTGAACACACACTCGCACAAAATTTCCTCCTCCCATCCCCTCGCTGTCAATCTTCACGAACTTTCCAATTCGACCAGCTAGGTTTTGGATGATCTCCTTCTTCTTCAAATATGCCTCCGGAATATCATGTATTTGGATCCAAATTAGAAGCCTATCTAAAACTAGCGTTGATGGTTTTGTATACCTGTCATAAGATTGGATCACGATCCCCCAATTCCTGAATAGACATGGTCCTTCCTCAACCGCCTTAGTCCAATCCCCTAAGCAAAAGAACTGTATGATGACGGTGTTGTTTCTGATGGCTCGGAATAGAACTTTTTGTGCCGGATTCCGTGCAAAGCGCATAGTATCTTCAAATGCCGCTACACTAAAGGATTTATCTGCCAGGACCCGAGGAACAACGAGTAGATCAGGCCCTTCTTCCTCCGCGATCTCATCTTAAATGATCAGATCATCAAAATCCTCGTCTCTGATCTACAGGTCACGCAGTAGTGCCTCCACATCCGCCAGTTTTCCGGGGCCCTTCGACCTGGCCCTTGCCTCGCCTCCCGTCACCGCCATGGAGGTTATGAGTCTCCGATGAGGGGGATACACTCGGTCCCACTAGTGGTACAAGATCCGGCCACGGCCGGAGAGTAGAAATCGCGATCGCCTTGAGGGACGCCGCCGAGTAGGGAAACCCTAGTTAGGGTATAGAACCCATCCAGCTACATCTTCTACTCCAACTTAGATTTGATGAATCTATACCTAATAATAAAAAAAGCAGCAACGCTTCTGTCAACCAGCTTTTTTTAGACCATTTTCCCTCCCACCAATTCACATACTACCCACCAATGCCACTAGTAAGTGAAAATAACGTTTCAATTCTCTTTTTGCGCCATGTCCTTCATGGTCAAAAAAATCGGTTTGTTTCTCTCTCTCTACCTGTCCAGCCGCCTCCCCCACCCGCGGAATCCCTACGTGCTCCGCCACGCATAGAGTACGATGTGCAAGAGGAACGGGAGCAGAGGGAGAGACGGAAGCTCTCCCTCATTCCTGGAACCCGCGTCACCTCACCACCAAGAACCCGCACCCCCTGATGGTTGTGAAATATAGCCATCCACGTCCGCATTTAAATTAGATATTATTCATATATTTGATGAAATATCTCTCTAAAAACCTACCACTAACGCCTAATGATCAAAGGGGTATGCAATCCTTTTTTGCTGCCTGCGTAGATAATGATATATGATGATGGGAATCACTATATAAATACCGAAGTTACGAGATTTCCAACACGCCAAAGAAACCAAAAGCCGTGAAGATATTACTGCAAGCTTAACGACCAACTATACGGGCCGCGGCCATATAGTTGTCGCCGTATAGTTTGCACCGCCTTCATTAGGTCAAACAGAACAACTTTCCTGAAGAGATCTCTATGTAAAGAGGCTTTTGGCGATGGGAAACAACGGCTTCTCTTTCGACCTCAACTCTCCCTGCTATAAGAAGCCGCCACGCCGGAAGAATAGATCTAGATCTATACCTCTAAACCTTTCTCCACCACCATAGCCATCTTCCATCACTTGTAATATTAGATCTCTTCTCTAATTGGCGACATTGTAAGACTATTTACTATCGATCTTATGATCTCTATTATAATGTTTATGATTGTCGATTTTATCTCTATGTGTGAGTAATTCTCCTTGGGCTACTAAGGGCTTCGGCCTAGACATGTAGCTTTTGTGCATGTTATTTTTCATAGATGGGATCATGTATTAGTTTGTATGACATTATGATTGTAGTACCCTCTCTTGCCTCAATCTAAGGACTTGTCAGGTACCCAAGACCCCAAGGATTGATCCAAATAAAGGAAGTGTGAGTAACGACTGATCTGCAGGATAGGAACCCCGAGGATTGTTAATTACAACACAATCAACCATTGGACAGTGCAAATACAATCCTCAACTACTTGGTCTATGAGTTATTCCTTCAACATTTCTTCGAGGGAGATGAACAAGGGAACTTGGAGCTATGCTATGCGTTTTGAGTTATCTCTCTATAGCAGAATGATTTTTAGTCTGTTACTATGGCTGGTCTACTACACTCTTAAGTTGGTTAATCAAACAACATGTGTGCATTTATAGCACCCCGGGTAAAACCACTACTAGAAAATCGATGTGCATTTTTTGACTATCTTGATGTTTGCATGCATATAATTTTCCTAAAACTATTTTGCTAAAAGCCCTATTTTTTGTTTTCTAGATGTTCCCCTCTCTATTTCAAATCAAAACGCTAGTTCCGCCCGGATCTTTTATTTTTCTAAAAACTATTTGCAAAAGCGTTTTTTGAAAATAAAATATATAACATGTTTTTTTGGGCGGGGGGGGGGGGGGGGGGCAGGCAACCAATGTCCAGGCCCAAAGGCCCAACCGGAGGCCACCCAGCCCACAGACACCAGAAACCCTAACCCTAAATGCCCTCATCCAACCCTACCTAATCCTACTCCCTACTCCCTCCCGCCGATGCCAACCACCCACACACATACACGCTACACAAACACACACCCCAAACCCTGCCCGATCAATGCGACTCACCGCCCGCATGACTCTGGCCCTACCCCGACAAGTACATGCCCACGCGCGCGAGACGCGCTCGCCTCGTCACCGCTTGATACGTCCAAAACGTATCTACTTTACCGAACACTTTTGCTATTGTTTCTCCTCTAAACTTGTGTGATTTGGATACAACTAACACGGACTGACGCTTACCTTGGTGCCTAGTTTTTGTGTATAAAATAAACTATCAGAAAAAATCCCGAAAAATATACCAAAAATCCTATTTCACCAGAAGATCCATAGAGCCAGAGTACGAGACAGAGTGAATGCCTGGGGGGCCCACAGCCCTGCCAGGCGCGGGCTAGCCCTGGCCGCACCTAGGGAGGATTAGGGATGTAAACGGATCGGGCGGATCGGATATTTCTATTACAATATCCTTTACCATATTTTTTTGGAGGATTCGGATCGGAGGATAATAGCCGGATATGGATTCGAATGCACATTATATCAGATTGCGGATACGGAGCGGATTCGGAGCAGACTCAGATCGGAAAAGGATAATCGAACAAATACACATAGAAAATTAAAATTTTATTTAGTTTATGCAAAAGAAATGAAAAGAAAGCGTGCAACACTAGATAACAGTAGTATGAAATTTCAAGATTGATAATAACATAGTATAACATGTATATATAGCATGCATAGCTAGTCGATACACTTATTACATTGTCTAGAAATTGGGATTGTGCTAAATTTATTGGATTATCCTATTTGAGTACCTCGGATAATCCGCATAAAATGTCAGATTATCTTTATCCGTAGGATATCATCAATACCATATCCGCTACCATATTCTTTGTATATCCGCTCGATAAATATCCGTATCCATATTCGCCGGATATCTAAAAATACATACCATATCCTAAAAAATGGACGCAGATGCGGTTCGGAGCAGAAATTATCTGTACCATTTGCATCCCTAGGGAGGGTGCAGCCACCCCCTCGGCCTCCCTCTACGCCTATAAGTTACCCCTTGACCTAAAACCGAGGGGGGTTCGATGTTTTCTAGAAAGAGTTCCGCTACGCCGCTACCACCAGAAATCAAGATTCGGATCTAGAAACTCCGTTCTGGCACCCTGTCGAGATGGGGAATTTGGAGAGGATCATCGCCATCGTCATCACCAACGCCTCTCCATCAACCATCCATGTTTCCCTCATCAATGAGTGAGTAATCCCCTGAAGTAGGCTATGGGGATGGTAGGGATTGGATGGGTTCTATCATGTAATCGAATAAGATTGTTAGGGAATAGTGCCTAGTATCTCCATTAGTGCTATTTGACTTTGTTGCAACTTGTTATGCTTAATGCTTGTCACTAGGGCCCGAGTGCCATGATCTCAGATCTGAACTTATTATTGAATAATTTTGATAGTATTGTTTGTGATCTTATCTGCAAGTTGTGTACACATATCATTATCCGGATCCAAAGGCCCCGAAGTGACAGAAATTAGGACAACCAGAGGGGATGGTTGTGGTGTGAGGATCACATGTGTTCATAGAGTGTTAATTCTTTGCTTTGGTGCTCTATTAAAAGGAGCACCTTAATTGACAGTAGTTCCCTTGAGGCCCCGCTGCAATGGTCTAGCTGGACAGCAAATGTTGTGCAAGTTCTCATTGCGAGCACGTATGACTATATATAGAGCATATGCCTAGGATTGTTTAGTACTTGGATGCTTATTATTATTTATCTGCAATGCCCTAGATCTTGAAGTTACATGTTTAGACTCATTCATGCAACGCCCGACCATCCATTCCTATGCCTACCGCACTCGAATTTTACTGTTTACTGTTACTATTGCTCTTGTTTTACTGCTGCTGTTACTTTGCTATTGCTACTACAAAACTGTTGCTACTGGTAAACTGCTGTGAGCAAGACTATTTCAGGTGCAGTAGAATTAACAATTCAGTTGTTAAGGCTTGCAAGTATTCTTTGGCTCCCCTTGTGTCGAATCAATAAATTGGGTAATACTACCCTCGAAGACTGTTGCGATCCTCTATACTTGTGGGTCATCAAGACTATTTTCTTTCGTCGTTGTCGGGGAGCATAGCTTTATTTGTAAGTTCACTTGGATCTATTATTACTTACGGATACTCCTTTCATCATGGGTAAGTCTCATGATGGAAATTTTCCTATTTTACCATCCACTACAAGAAGAGGTATAGTCCTAAACATCTCTTCTGCTCTTGATTCACCATCTGTTATAAGTAAGCTTGTTACACCACCACCACATACTCATGCTACACACACTGCTACTACTACTGAATCTGAAACTGCTTTTGATACTCATGATGTTACTTCTACTGTGCTTGATGCGAGTGGTTCATTAGGTCCTTTCCTAGATGCTACTATGGCTAGTCTAGGGAATACTGAAACTCCTAGTGAAAACACTGTTACACTTGTTAGCTCACCTGAGTCTAGAGAGAGATATGATATTAATGATGGTTACATTGAGCTCACTGATGAATTTGTTGAAGAGTGCCAAAACACACATGGTACTAGTGCTATTAAGAGCCTCCAAGCGAGACGCACCATTATTCCTAAGTTTTCCTCTGATCCTAAGTTTGCCACCTCTCCCATAGATATTAAGGATAAAGATTATGATTATGATTTTTCTCTTGATTTATCCTATTTGGACATTGTTGAGAAAGAACCTTTTTGTGGGACTGAAAATGAGAGTGCTGTGGCTCATATGAATGAGATTTCTACTATGAGTGCTTTATTCTCTGATGATTTTAAGATGCACAAGTACTTTGTTACTAAGATCTTCCCTTTTTCACTAAAAGGATAAGCTAGGGCTTGGTTTAAGAGATTACCTCCTGGTTCCATTGATAGCCCTGATTATTTGATTGCTTCTTTATTCCATAAATATTTTCCTCCCAGTGCTAGACATGCTTCTTTGCAAAGACTTTTTGATTTTAAAAAGGGAAAAGAAGAGAAATTGCCTGAGTTATGAACAAGGTTCTATGCCTTGATTCATGCATATCCTGGATGTCCATTACCTAAAAATGAGCTTCTTGATATTTATTATAATGGACTAACTGATGATTCTAGGACATACCTAGATAGCTTTGCTGATTGTGTTTTCAGGAAAAGAATTCCTACAGATGCTGAAGAAGTAATGGCTAAAATAAGCAAGAATTATGATGATTGGACTTCAACTAAGCTAAATACACCTGAGCCTATTACTCCTGAACCAGTTGTGCGTGTACCAGTTCCAATACCAACACCAAAGAAGAGGGGAGTTATTGTTAAATGATGAAGTGATGAAGGAAGCTAAGAAGTGTCTAAAGGAGAAAGGTATTAGACCTAAAGATGTGAAGAATCTACCTCCTATATAAGAATTATGCAAGCCAATTCCTCACTCATCCACTATTGAGGTACACTCTCTCCAACACTTTGATGAAGGTGATATTCCTTATGGTAAGCCTCCTGATCAATGCTTAGAGGAACTTGACATTTTTATTGTTAAGCAAGGTAATTTTAATAAACAAGTTCAGAATCATTTATTGGTAAACTATAGAGCTATTAAAGAGTTGAAAGATATTGTGGAAAGAACTTCAAATGATATTAAAATGCTTTGTAAACACTTCCAAATGGTTCAAACCCAACTTGCTAAGGTATAAAAGGATATGCTAGTTAATGCCTCAGGAGATAAACATGCTTATGGAATTAGAACTAGGAGTGCTATAGCTACTCAAAATCCTTTATATCCTGAAGGACACCCTAAAAGAATTGAGTAGGACTCTCAGCAAGGTGAAAGTAGTGGTAGTCCTCGTAAGAGAAAGAAAAATAAATATAGAATAGTTGAGGAACCCCTTGAACCTGCTGTAGATCCTAATAGTATATCTGTCTCTGATGCTGAAACTGAGAGTGGTAATGATAAAAATGATGCTCCTGATAAGTAGGAAGTTGAGGAAGAACCTGAGAAGCACAATAAGAACACTAGGTACACTAAGGAAGACTTTATTGCTAATAAACATGGTAAAGAGAGAGAACCTTGGATGCAGAAACCTATGCCTTTTCCAGGTAAGAAACACAAGTCAAAGGAGGAAGAACACTACAAGTTTATGAGTGGATGAAACCTTTATTTGTGCAAATTCCTTTGACTGATGCTATTAAGTTGCCTCCTTATTCAAAGTATATGAAGGATATTTGTAGCACCCCGGGTAAACCACTAGTAGAAAATCGCTTAGTATTTTTGTTGTGTGCATCATCATGACATCATCATGCATATGTTTGTCTAAAACTATTTTTTCAAAAGGCCTAGGTTGTTTTCTAAATTAGCCCTCCTTCATTTTCAAATCAAATCTCTCGGTCCGTTCGGATCTTGTATTTTTTTAAACTATTTACAAAATCTATTAAAACAAATAATTAAAACCAAAACTATTTTTTTTGGGGGGCCAGGCAGCCCAGTCGGCCAGGCCCAAAGGCCCAGCCAACAGGCCACCTACTACCCCACTAGACCAAACCCTAACCAGAACCTACCCCATCCTTCCACCCCACCCGCCGCCGCCACACCGTGCACGCGCACACCACACCGTACACAACCCTGCAAAGCCAGCGAGTGCCCACCCCGTGAGTAGACCCCTGCGACCGTTCCTGGTCCAACCCCTGGTCCTACCCCGCTACCGATGGAACCCCACTCCCGCCTAGCCACCCCACCTCTCTCATCGCATGACCCTAGCCCCACCCCTCGCGAGCGATAGGCAACACCGCGAGCGGCCCGTCTCTCTTGCCCCGCTCCCTGATCCTCTTTCTCTCGAGCGCCCCCCCTCTAACTTCAACCTCGTGTAACCCCCGCCTTTGATTCTGCTCGGCCGTGCCACCGCCGTGGCCTCTTCTCTGAACCCTGCCGCCTCACGGAGCTCGCGGCCGCGCGTCGCTGATCCACTCCTCTGCCAGAGTCGGACCGCATCTCGTCTACCTTGCCTCCTCGCCGTTAGGAGCACCTCTCCTTCCTCTGTCGGTCGTGCCTCCCTATCACCGACGCCTTCCGCGACCCCGCCATTGGCCGTTGCCCGCTATCCCTCGTCCGCGTCCAGGGCGCCGCTGTCGCCACCTCTCCCCAAGCGCCGGCACCATCGCCGCTCCCCAGCGTGACCTTCCTCCTCCCACTCAGGTCGCCGCCATCTCCGCTGCTTCCTTCCCTCTGCACCGACCACCTCCGGTGTGCTCCGCCTGGCCGGTGTCGCGCGCTTCGCCTCTGTCGCCCTGCAAGCCACTGCCCTCCCTCCGCTCGACCCCACGGCCATGCCTCACCAAGTCGTCGCTGCCGTGGTGCTCTGCCGCCCGCCTCCGGCCAGCGCCGACCCCACCTCTCTGGATCCGCGCCCGCGCCTCCGTGCTTGCGCCTCTGCCTCTCGCCGAGCTCGCCACGTCCGACGCCCCTGGTCTTCGTTCAAGCTAGGCACTGCCTCGTGCCCTCTGTTTGTCTTGTGCTGTTACCTGTTTGGATATGGCACAACTTGACATGTGTACCTTTTTGTCGTGTTTGTTATCTTGGAATTGTGTCAAGATCTCTTTCATGGGTACTAGACAAGATCGACCCTGTTTTGGTGTGACCCGAAGACCATCGACCAAGTTCGCCCCAAACGCCCAGATCACCCACACGGAGACCGATCCATCGGAACGATAAGATCACCTTCCCGGATCCAAAGCCCGATCTTGGAGTCCGAAGACTGAACCAAACCCCTTCGAACCCCCAAGATCGTCAGAACCATGTGTGACCCCCATATTTTTGTAATATATATAATATACTTGTTCCATATTAAATTGCCATGATTGCACACATATAATATGGTTTGGGGACATTATGCTGATTCACCGCATAATTAAATATGGACACCATATGCAGGCAAATCCAGTCTAATATTGGTCTCATTTAAATTTATATAGTGAACCGATGCCATGTTTCGACTTGTTAAGACAACATTTAAATTGCGGGGTATCTAAACAACACAAACCACCTAAATAATTGTCGGGACCCTGGTTCCGCTTAATATTGCCTAATTGCATCGCATCCTTGCCATGCCATACATCATACATGCATCATGCCCGATCTTTTGCCGTAGTATTAAACAGTGCATCCGGTGTTCCTTCTAGTGCTTTGCTTCTTCACGGATTAGGCCGATGAGTTGATGCGAGAGTCGACCCGATCTTCGGATGAACCTTCGACAATGTTTTCAGGCGAGCAATCTCCCCCTTTCTACCTATCTTACTTTTATAGTATTTATTCCCTCATGTTGATCTATTGCTATCTGTGTTGTGATGCTCTAGTTTTCGTACCCGTGATATCCCTTGCAGCCTTATATTGCCTTGGACACATCCTATTACCTGTTGTTTGGTAGATAGCTGGACTTGTGAGTCGTAGTCGCTTGCTCAAGTGCTGTTGCATGTCGTCCAGTATCACAGTTGTTGGAAGGCTGCCATATGCTTTATGTTGGAGATGATCATGGCTTTAATTATTGCTTAACAACTAAAATTGAAGTAGGTAAATAATGCAGAGGCACAGGTGGGAAATAGATGTTATTTGGTTTTTAACCGTCCACTTGTGTCCCGTAGGACCCCGAGTACTTGATACATGTTCTTTGGATATTCGCACTATCCGCATGTGGGACCATGAATCCCCCTAGCCAGAGCTTGAGTCATACATTATTTCTTGGGGCCACAAACTAGTTTGGGGCTTTATTACTATCATGTACTTATGCCATGCTTTACTGCTTTATTTACGATTGCGCGTGGAGCGCCTGTACTGTTTAGGAACCCGGTGCCACGTTTTCGCTGTATCGACAAGCCCAGTCACACTTTTGGGTTCCCGGTCGTTTACAGCCGTCGCCACACACTCTGGGTCCGTATCAGAGACGGCCGACTTCCTTGCGGGTAGCTTAGTGGGGTGGCCCCCTGAAATTTATATGAATCTTGAAATTGCTCTGTCGTGATGCCTCGTTGGGTTTTCATTTGGTTTTTCTCGAGGTTGATCGTGCGTGTGTTGCTATTTGTGCCCCCCTGCAGGGTAAAACTTTATGAAAGCCGTGTCCGCGGTTATGGACGACTTGGAGCACAGTATCTCGATCATAGACAACTATAACTAAAGTAGTGCTATAAATTTGACTTTATAATGACTAGTAATCATCTTCACTATAATGGAATGGCTAAATAAAAGTGCCAATAATTGCTGGTTTGGGTTGTCACTTGTTACCATTGTATCTGACTAGTAAGTATTGCAACTACAACGGAATGGCTAAATAAAAGTACCAACAACTGCTGGGTTTTGGGATGCCTCATGCTATATGTATCTGACTTGTAAGTACTATAACTACAACGGAATGGTTAACTAAAACTTCCCACTGTTCATTATATCAGGATGACTCATGCTATCTATATCTGACTAGTAATTGCCGCAACTATAACAGAATAAATAAAACTGCCAACTGT
Source organism: Avena insularis (assembly GCA_023614405.1). Lineage (NCBI taxonomy): Eukaryota > Viridiplantae > Streptophyta > Magnoliopsida > Poales > Poaceae > Avena > Avena insularis. The sequence continues at coordinate 39,034,604 of CM042691.1, read as the reverse complement.
GTGAGTTCCTCGGTTGACTTCCTCGTTTTGTCTCGAGGGTGAAATACCAGGATGGGTATGCTTGGTGATAGTTTCAGGTTGGATCCGAATAGATCTTTCTTATCCTTATCTGATAGCCGCCAATTGTATTGAGTCTCTATAGGTTGTTTAGTGCACGTTGCGCTGCCGCTTCAGTCCACCATACCTATGTAGGCGAGGACCGCCGAATTCTAGTCTCGCCGTGTACTGGCATCATTACTGACGGCTCTCTATTTCCTTTGCCCTTTGTCAGCATCCCTTTTGTTTAAACAGGTTTTGAGATCGATGTTGTTAGCAGGGTTACCCTTTCGGCTTGGCCTGGGCAGGGCTATGGACACCATTGGTTATCCTTCAGGGCTCTTAGCCTAATTTGCATCTTGTCCGTACTCGGACGCTGTATCGTTTTCAAGGTGATTTGGATCTTTGTACTGAATATTGTATTCTTGACTCGATGAGTCATTGTTGTATATATCTGTTCTGCGGGTTCCATCGTGGACTATTGTGTAATGGTATTACTTCGTTTTCCACCCGCACGAGAGTGCCTGGTGGGCACCTTTGAATCGTTTCTATGTAGGTTTGGCAGGAATTGCTAAAACTTGCATAGGGCCGATTCTGAGGGTGTTACAGAGTGGTATCAGAGCTCAGCAGTTGCGATACCCCAATGGTCCAGCCTGTAGGATAACCTAGCTAACGGACGTCGTAGAGTGTCAAAACTAGTTTGGAAAATCGGTTGGATAGATCTGATTAGGTCTGCTTTTACTTCTTACCCCTCTGCTATTCTCCTCTTATCTCGACGTGTTTTGAATCTACTTTCTTATCTTTTCTTCGAGTCTAGGATTTCTCGTGGTTGGGTTTTCGTCGTACCTTCAGGGTTTCGCTTCCATCCTCTTGTAATGGTGATTCAACATCCGACATTCATGCTATATGATGAATCTTTCATCTGTTGTACCTTTCTGTGGACCAAAAGTTCACTAATTTTTTTCTTTCTATCCTCCGGTGTTTTCTGATACCACGAAGTCATCTACATCAGATCTGATGAGAATCTCCATCCCTCCTTTGTTTTTGAACCTTGTTTGTCGAGATCTTTAGTCGGAATTCCGAGAGTTGGTTGCATAATTCTTTTATTCATGTGCAGAGTAATGCTTTGGGTGCGCGATGTAATGATCACCATTCGACTACTCTTATCATTCGCTTTTGTACATTGAATGGTGGATCGATGCAATTATACTCCTTCCGTGGAAGTTAGAGGTGGCCTTACCCTTTTGAAACCTTTACCTTCGTCTTTTGTTTATCCGGAGTGCTCTCTCGACGAACGTGAGAAACAACCCTTGTTAGTGGTGTCGCGAAGATCTACACGAAGCGAGAAGATTTAGATCGTCGGCCTTCTTCCCGGTACCAGGAGGCGGATCTCGAGGGCGAGATCCATTGTTAGTGGTGTCGAATTGTAGCACCCCGGGTAAACCACTACTAGAAAATCACTTGGTATTTTTGTTTTGTGCATCATCATGCATATGTTTGTCTAAAACTATTTTTTCGAAAGGCCTATGTTGTTTTCTAAATTAGCCCTCCTTCATTTTCAAATCAAATCTCTCGGTCCGTTCGGATCTTGTATTTTTTAAAACTATTTACAAAATCTATTAAAACAAATAAATAAACCAAAACTATTTTTTTGGGGGGGCCAGGCAGCCTAGTCGGCCAGGCCCAAAGGCCCAGCCAACAGGCCAACTACTACCCCACTAGACCAAACCCTAACCAGAACCTACCCCATCCTTCCACCCCACCCGCCGCCGCCGCCAGGAACCCACCATGCACGTGCACACCACACCGTACACAACCCTGCAAAGCCAGCGCGCGCCCACCCCGTGAGTAGCCCCCAGCGACCGTTCCTGGTCCAACCCCTGGTCCTACCCCGCTACCGACGGAACCCCACTCCCGCCTAGCCACCCCACCTCTCTCACCGCATGACCCCGGCCCCACCCCTCGCGAGCGACAGGCAACACCGCGAGCGGCCCGTCTCTCTCGCCCCGCTCCCTGATCCTCTTCCTCTTGAGCGTCCCCCCTCTGCCTTCAACCTTGCGTAACCCCCGCCTTTGATTTTGCTTGGCCGCGCCACCGCCGTGGCCTCTTCTCTGAACCCCGCCGCCTCACGGAGCTCGCGGCCGCGCGTCGCCGATCCACTCCTCCGCCAGAGTCGGACCGCATCTCGTCTACCTTGCCTCCTCGCCGTTAGGAGCACCTCTCCTTCCTCTGCCGGCCGTGCCTTCCTATCACCGACGCCTTTCGCGACCCCCCACCATCGGCCGTTGCCCGCTATCCCTCGTCCGCGTCCAGAGCGCCGCTGTCGCCACCTCTTCCCAGGCGCCGGCACCATCACCCCTCCCCAGGGCGACCTTCCTCCTCCCACTCAGGTCGCCGCCATCTCCGCTGCTTCCTTCCCTCTGCACCGACCACCTCGAGTGAGCTCCGCCAAGCCGGTGTCCCGCGCTTCCCCTCTGTCGCCCTGCAAGCCACTGCCCTCCCTCCGCTCGACCCCATGGCCATGCCTCACCAATTCGTCGCTGCTGTGGTGCTCCGCCGCCCGCCTCCAGCCAATGCCGACCCCACCTCTTTGGATCCGCGCTCGAGCCTCCGTGCTCGTGCCTCTGCCTCTCGCCGAGCTCGCCACGTCTGACGCCCCTGGTCGTCGTTCAAGCTAGGCACTGCCTCGTGCCCTCTATTTGTCTTGTGTTGTTACCTGTTTGGATATGGCACAACTTGACATGTGTACCTTTTTGTCGTGTTTGTTATCTTGGAATTGTGCCAAGATCTCTTTCATTGGTACTAGACAAGATCGACCCTGTTTTGGTGTGACCCGAAGACCATCGACCAAGTTCGCCCCAAACGCCAAGATCGCCCACACGGAGACCGATCCATGGGAACGACAAGATCACCTTCCCGGATCCGAAGCCCGATCTTGGAGTCCGAAGACTGAACCAAACCCCTTCGAACCCTCAAGATCGCTGGAACCATCTGTGACCCCTTACGTGAGACCCCCATATTTTTGTAATATATATAATATACTTGTTGTATATTAAATTTCCATGCTTGCACACATATAATATGGTTTGGGGGCATTATGCCGATTCACCGCATAATTAAATATGGAGACCATATGCAGGCAAATCCAGTCTAATATTGGTCTCATTTAAATTTGTGTAGTGAACCGATGCCATGTTTCGACTTGTTAAGACAACATTCAAATTGCGGGGTATCTAAACGACACAAACCACCTAAATAATTGTCGGGACCCTGGTTCCGCTTAATATTGCCTAATTGCATCGCATCCTTGCCATGCCATACATCATACATGCATCATGCCCGATCTTTTGCCCTAGTATTAAATAGTGCATCCGGTGTTCCTTCTAGTGCTTTACTTCTTCACGGATTAGGCCGATGAATTGATGCGAGAGTCGACCCGATCTTTGGATGAACCTTCGACAATGTTTTCAGGCGAGCAATCTCCCCCTTTCTACCTATCTTACTTTTATAGTATTTATTCCCTCATGTTGATCTATTGATATCTGTGTTGCGATGCTCTAGTTTTCGTACCCGTGATATCCCTTGCAGCCTTATATTGCCTTGGACACATCCTATTACCTTTTGTTTGGTAGATAGCTGGACTTGCGCGTCGTAGTCGCTTGCTCAAGTGCTGTTGCGTGTCGTCCAGAACCACAGTTGTCAGAAGGCTGCCATACGCTTTATGTTGGAGATGATCATGGCTTTAATTATTGCTTACCAACTAAAATTGAAGTAAGTAAATAATGCAGAGGCACAGGTGGGCAATAGATGTTATTTGGTTTTTAACCGTCCACTTGTGTCCCGTAGGACCCCGAGTACTTGATACCTGTTCTTTGGATATTCGCAGTATCCGCATGTGGGACCTTGAATCCCCCTAGCCAGAGCTTGAGTCATACATTATTTCTTGGGGCCACAAACTAGTTTGGGGCTTTATTACTATCATGTACTTATGCCATGCTTTACTGCTTTATTTACGAGCGCGTGGAGCGCCTGTCTTGTTAGGAACCCGTGCTGCCGTTTTGCTGTATCGACAAGCCCAGTCATACTTTTGGGTTCCCAGTCGTTTACAGCCATCGCCACACACCCTGGGTCCGTATCAGAGACGGCCGACTTTGTTGCGGGTAGCTTAGTGGGGTGGCCCCCTGAAATTTATATGAATCTTGAAATTGCTCTGTCGTGATGCCTCGTTGGGTTTTCATTTGGTTTTTCTCGAGGTTGATCGTGCGTGTGTTGCTATTTGTGCCCCCCTGCAAGGTAAAACTTTCTGAAAGCCGTGTCCGCGGTTATGGACGACTTGGAGCACAGTATCTCGATCATAGACAACTATAACTAAAGTAGTGCTATAAATTTGACTTTATAATGACTAGTAATCAGCTTCACTATAATGGAATGGCTAAATAAAAGTGCCAACAATTGCTGGTTTGGGTTGTCACTTGTTACCATTGTATCTGACTAGTAAGTATTGCAACTACAATGGAATGGCTAAATAAAAGTACCAACAACTGCTGGGTTTTGGGATGCATCATGCTATATGTATCTGACTAGTAAGTACTACAACTACAACGGAATGGTTAACTAAAACTACCCACTGTTCATTATATCAGGATGACTCATGCTATCTATATCTGACTCGTAATTGCCGCAACTATAACGGAATGAATAAAACTGCCAACTGTGTGAGTTCCTCGGTTGACTTCCTTGTTTTGTCTCGAGGGGGAAATACCAGGATGGGTATGCTTGGTGATAGTTTCAGGTTGGATCCGAATAGATCTTTCTTATCCCTATCTGATAGCCGCCAGTTGTATTGAGTCTCTATAGGTTGTTTAGTGCATGTTGCGTTGCTGCTTCAGTCCATCATACCTATGTAGGCGAGGACCGCCGAATTCTAGTCTCGCTCTTGGCCTTCTCGCATCGGCTCTCTTTTTCCTTTGCCCTTTGTCGGCACCCCTTTTGTTTAAACAGGTTTTGAGATCGACGTTGTTAGCAGGGTTACCCTTCCGGCTTGGCCTGGGCAGGGTTATGGACGCCATTGGTTATCCTTCAGGGCTCTTAGTCTAATTTGCATCTTGTCCGTACTCGGACGCTGTATCGTTTTCAAGGTGATTTGGATCTTTGTACTGAATATTGTATTCTTGACTCGATGAGTCATTGTTGTATATATCTGTTCTGCGGGTTCCATCGTGGACTATTGTGTAATGGTATTACTTTGTTTTCCACCCGCACGAGAGTGCCTGGTGGGCACCTTTGAATCGTTTCTATGCGGGTTTGGCAGGAATTGCTAAAACTTGCATAGGGCTGATTCTGAGGGTGTTACAATATTGTCTCTAATAAAACGAAGATTCCTAATGAGGAGATTTCTACTTTGCTTGCTAATTATTCCTTCAATGGTAAGGTTCCAAAGAAACTTGGTGATCCAGGTATACCAACTATTCCTTGCTTTATTAAGAATAATTATGTTAGAACTTCTTTATGTGATTTGGGAGCTGGAGTTAGTGTTATGCATTTTTCTCTCTACAAAACGCTGTTGCTAGAAAAGTTGATACCAACTGATATATCTTTGCAAATGCCTGATAAGTCAACTACTATTCATGTTGGTATATGTGAGGATGTTCCTGTTCAAGTGGCTCATAATTGCTTGGTTTTAACTGATTTTGTTGTGCTTGAAATGCCTGAAGATGATAATATGTCTATTATACTTGGGAGACCTTTTCTTAATACTGCAGGTACTTTCATCAATTGTAATCAAGGAAAAGTAACATTCAATATTAATGACAAAGCGCATACTGTTTATTCCCCAAGAAGGTAGCTAAGAGATATTGCCTGAATTCCATTGAAAATGTTGAGAGCATTAAGGTTGGAGAAATATATTGTCCCATTCCACGATAAATTTTTGAAACAATTATGATTGGGACTATTACTATCAAGCTTGAGGTAACATAATCACTTTCTTGAATACAAAGTTTAGTTTCATATAAGATAGTTTTGGTAACAAGACTTGATCAACCTTGTTAACAAAAGGATTTTAATGAACAAAATAATGTTTTCACCGTGGTTATTGTTTCTCCTTCTAATTTCCTCCTTCCTAGTCTTTTCCTTTTGTCTTGTTAGCCTTGGTTTTGCTAGTTGCTTGCATTTTAGAGTGTCTTAAAACTTTTGTAGCTTGGTTTTTGTTTGCCTTTCCTTCTTCTAAAAAAACTGTTTCTGCGAGAAAATCAATTTTCATACCCTGAAAATTGGCCAAAAATAAAGTTTCCCGAAACATTCCAAAAAATTCAAAATAATTTTTTCCTCGAAAAAAGGGGCAGAGGGACACCTGGAGTGGCCTAGGGGGCCACCCCAGGCACCCACACCCCTAGTGGGTGCGACCTCCCTACAAGTGGCGCCTGGGTGGGGTGTGGCCCACCTGGGCCCCTCTAAGGTGCCTCCTCCCAGCAATATTATTTATCTCTCCCGGAAAACACCGGAAAACCTTCTCAAGCTAGAGTTCTTGTTGTTCTTGCTCGCGATTTTCTATCTTCTTGGTCAACCCATCTTTGCTGCTGACTTTTGGAGGGATTGCTCCTTGGTATGTGCCTCCTCCGCTTGTCCAATTAGATTTGTGATTGGTAGATTGTATCTTGAGTATTTTGATGCTATAGGTGTCAGGTTGTGTGAGCTTGCATGCTTTTTCTATGCTTAGAGATTTCATTTTGATGCATGTGTATCCCTCTAGCAAGTTCCTATAGTAGTTTCTCTTCATTTATCAACTTGGAAATCACTTGGTTTGATGTTTGTCTAAAAATTTCAGCAAGGAAGATGAGTGCATATCCACTGAATCAATATGACTCGATGGTACCTGAGTCCATGAAAGTTCATCGTGAGGAAGGAGTCTTCCCTTCCATATATCCATGCTAGGAATTTATAAGAACCGCGAGAATCCTCCTAGATTTCCAAACCATGATTACCAATGCAGGGTTGGAATACTTTGTTGAAGGTGAACCATTTCAATTTGTTAAGCTAACCATGGCTATGGTGTAGGACTTCCGGTTCACTTGGTCTTCATCTAATCCCATGGTCCATTACAAAATATATAATATAGCTGCCGACCTGCCGTTTGCTTATTTCTATGCAGCTATTAGAGTGCCTTGTTGGGGATCTCGTGAGAAGATCAAGGAGAGGCCTAAGCAACTTATGGACTTATATGCTGAAATTGCCAAGGTTTCGACTTCTCAAAGGGAAGTGGTAAAATTCGGAACATTTAGTTCCCATCTATAAGATATTTTGCTTATTTCATTACCAAGTGTGTTCTTGCTAGAAAGATTGCTAGAAAGTTATCTTCTTTTGATCTAGCTTTTATTGCAGCTTCTTTGAATAGGGATAGATCTTATAACCTGGGTGCTTTGATAGCTTACCATCTTACTACTAACCGCGAGAAAGGTGGAGTTTGTGGGGGTCTCATCGCCTCTAGGTTGCTAGCTTTCCATGGTTTAGAGCTTCACCATTCAGATTATCAGTTCCCCATTGAGAGACTTGATCTTGATTCCATGGTTCAGCATAATTTTGTTTCTTTGGGGGCTACTGTGAGAAGTTTACCGTATGAATTATCTTTTGCCAAGCGTGGTTGGAGAGGGGGTAGGACTGAGAAAGTAGTTTATTTGCTTGCACCTGCTTTGTTTAATTTTGATAACAGGCAAGGATGGTCGCTCACGGAGGAGGAGTTTGACACATATATGGCAGAGCTCTCCCAGCAAGAGGAGAATGTTGGAGAGGATGTCGGAGATGACTTGGTTCAGCCCTCCAACTCGGGAGAGTCTTCATACCAGCATCTCTCCTATGATTGGGGCACGTCTTCTTATTCATCGCAAGCGCCTAACTATGATCATTCCTATGATGACCCACCAGCTTGGGGTTAGTAACCGCGCTATTGAGCCCCACTTAGGCCAAAAACCTAAGCTTGGGGGGAGGTATATCGACATCACACTCATCTATATATCATGTTTTGTCGGTTCTTTGTATATATCCGTTGTTTTGCTTTCTTTCTGGTTCTTGTTGCTGCTTTCTCAAAAACATAAAAATACCAAAAATATTTTCATTGTTTCTCTTGGTTTGTTTCTTTGCCTTTTGGTTTTGGTTTGCCTTAAAAGAAAAACCCAAAAATATTTTCCTTTGTTTGTTTCTTCGAGTTTGTTTTGCTTTGTTTGGTTTTGTTTTGTTTGCTTGTTTTTAAAATCGAAAACACCAAAAATATTTGTTGTTCTTCTTTGGTTTTGTGAGTTCTTTGCAGGGTTCGGCCGTCCTCAGTGGAGTTTGGTTTCATGTTATTATTCAACTCACACAAGTGAAGGGCAATAATGAAGATTAAGACAACTTGAGGAGTGGTAAGAGGCTGGTAACAAACTCTATTTTCTTTCATTTTTGTACATATACTCATCATTGTGAGCATGCCTAGCATGTTCGTGTAAGGTGTATGTTATTATGAATGCTTAGTAGTTCTTACTTGCTTGTGATTAGCTCCAGCTTGCTAATAGTTTATAGCATGTCATATGAATGTTTGCTTGCATTGTTTTATTCATACTTTGGTATGATATTGTGGTATCCTCCTATGAATGTTTCATGTGAATCGACTTGGCACATGCTCACACATGCATATGACTAAACAATAGTCAGCAAGCCTCGATGATTTATTTTGCCTCAGAGTTCTTGTATCACTTTCTTGCCATAATTAGTCATGTTTTGTTGCAAGCATGATTATGACAGTTTTTGCTCTCTCATTTGTTGCTCCCTCTCTATTTCTAGCCTTCACTTGCACCGAGTATGAGCTCTACTTGTGCATCCAACTCCCAAAAACCAATATTGCCGAAAGTGTCCACCATACCTACCTATTAGCATCATTTGCTATTTCAGTGCATATTCAATATGCCTTGTTTTCTTCCAAATAAAATGTTTGATTGCTTTGAGAAAGTTAGTTAGTAAAGCTCTCACGAACTTGATGGCACGCTTTATTCTTTGCACTTAATAATCCAGAACCATTGTGACCTGTCCATGAAAGTTATATGCTTGCAAATTATATGCTGGGAGTCAGCAGAACCGTGTTGTCACGGGGAATGCTTTCAACATTTTTTGGATACATATCCAGTTGATACCTTGCTCTTTTGTTTGCGGATGTCGTCGGTGTGAAATAAAAGAGGAGCTTCTGAGTTCATGGAGTCTATACATTGTGTTAGAGAAACGCCTGGGCCGCTAGCCTAAGCCATGCCTAATCATGGTGGAAACTTGCAGCATCACCATAATGAGCATTTATGAAGCATCCTCAATAAAAAGCTATGCACATAGTAAATAAAAAGATTGCTGAGATGCTCATTGTCTGCTTGCCTTCTCATTTTGATCACGGGATAGCTCCTGTATCATGTGCAAGGGGTACCCCATTGGCGGTTTTCTATGATATGCATGTATTTACAATGACAAGAACTTACAGGTAACCAAAGTTGAGTAGCATGCGGAGTGGCCCTCGTACTCAAGGGACATGGGATTTCCAGTTTATGGTTTGTCAAGCATATAACTCAGAGTGGACCTCACTTTCACCTTAACCACATGAAGATGCCTATGATAGGGGCAATGAGAGCTCAAAGCTAACGAGTACTTTTCTTTCAGCATTTGGAAGCCTTTCAAACTTTTCAAAACCTTTTCACTTCCTTGTTGAGTCACGACTTATTCTTTGAGCACTTTCTTGAGAGAATAGTTGTCATTCTTGTGTTTGTTCCAAAACTTGGTTAACTATGTCATGACTTTGATGCTTGTATCTCTGATATCTTTATCTCTAGTCTTCACATGAACTTTAGAGGTGCCTTGGAATTTAAATTGTGCTCTTCAAACAAAGGCAAGCGAAATACCACTCTATCATACCTTATTATGAGCATTTCAATGTTGCTTATGATTATGTTTCATGCTACTTATTATTATTGAGTTGGTTTCTCTTCATAGCTTGCAATGACTATTGAGTGGACTTAGTTGCATACTATTTATTATGAATGGTTTAAGCATCTACTCCTGTGCTGAGAATATATACATCATATGAATCAAATGTGTTTGTGAAAGTTCTTTTATCGCACTCAGTTTTCAACTGAATTGCTTGAGGACAAGCAATAAGCTAAGCTTGGGGGGGAGTTGATACGTCCAAAACGTATCTACTTTTCCGAACACTTTTGCTATTGTTTCTCCTCTAAACTTGTGTGATTTGGATACAACTAACACAGACTGACGCTGTTTTCACCAGAATTACCTTGGTGTCTAGTGTTTGTGCAGAAAATCAACCATCAGGAAAAATCCCGAAAAATATGCCAAAAATCCTATTTCACCAGAAGATCCACAGATCCAGAGTACGAAACAGAGTGGATGCCTGGGGGGCCCACACCCTAGCAAGGCGCGGGCCAGCCCTGGTCGTGCCTTGGGGGTGCAGCCACCCGGGCACCCCCTCGACCTCCCTCTGCGCCTATAAGTAACCCCTTGACCTAAATACCGAGGGGGGTTCGACGTTTTTCCAGAAAGAGTTCCGCTGCACCGCCACCACCAGAAACCAAGATTCGGATCCAGAAACTCCGTTCTGGCACCCTGCCGGGACAGGGAATTTGGAGAGGATCATCGCCATCATCATCACCAACGCCTCTCCATCAACCATCTATGTTTCCCTCATCCATGAGTGAGTAATCCCCTACAGTAGGCTATGGGGATGGTAGGGATTGGATGAGTTCTATCATGTAATCGAATAAGATCTGTTAGGGCATAGTGCCTAGTATCTCTATTAGTGCTATTTGACTTTGTTGCAACTTGTTGTGCTTAATGATTATCACTGGGGACCGAGTGCCATGATCTTAGATCTGAACTTATTATTGAATCATTATGATAGTATTGTTAGTGATCTTATATGCAAGTTGTGTACATATATCATTGTCCGGATCCAAAGGCCTCGAAGTGACAGAAATCGAGACAACCGAAGGGGATGGCTGTGGTGTGAGGATCACATGTGTTCACGGAGTGTTAATGTTTTGCTCCGGTGCTCTATTAAAAGGAGCACCTTAATTGCCAGTAGTTTCCTTGAGGCCCCGCTGCAACGGGCTGGCTGAACAGAAGATGTTGTGCAAGTTCTCATTGTGAGCACGTATGACTATATATGGAGCACATGCCTAGGATTGTTTAGTACTTGGACGCTTGTTATTATTTATCTGCAATGCCCTAGATCTTGAAGTTACATGTTTAGACTCGTTCATGCAACGCCCGTCCATCCATCCCTATGAGTACTGCACTCGAATCCCACTGTTTACTGTTACTGTTACTATTGCTCTTGTTTTACTGCTGCTGTTACTTTGCTATTGCTACTACAAAACTGTTGCTATTGATAAACTGCTGTGAGCAAGACTATTTCTTGGTGCAGCTGAATTGAAAACTCAGTTGTTAAGGCTTGCAAGTATTCTTTGGCTCCCCTTGTGTCGAATCAATAAATTGGGTAATACTACCCTCGAAGACTGTTACGATCACCTATATTTGTGGGTCATCACCGCTCGCTCTCTCTCCCTATCGTAACCACCCGGCCCCACCACGACGCACTTGACCCCCACCGACACCATCCCAAATGCTCCTCTCCCTATCACGAGCCCTACCCTCGACCCCTATTTCCAACCCTCCTCTCTCCTCCTCTTCCTCCCGCAGGGCAACCGTCACCACCTGCGCGAACCCAGCGCTTGTCGCCCTCTTTGCAGCGCCCTACGCCGCTCCTCACCCTCACAGAGCCCCGCCACCGCCATCTCTCTACCTCTCCTCGCGCGCGACCAGCCGCCACTACCCCGCTGGTGTCCTACCGCGCAAGTCCGCCTTCCGCTCGACCCGACGCCTCCCCACCGACCTCTACAGCACTGCCCGCAGCCCCTTGCTCCGTCCCGCGCCTGCCCACGAATATCCTCTGGCCCGACCCCCTCCCGAGCCGCCCCATGCCCCTGCCTTGCCGCTTGCGAGTTCCCTCACGTGGTGTTGTAGTCAGCTACCTCATCCGCTGTTGCTTCAGTCCCCGGCCACCTTCCGCCTCCTCCTGCTCCGCCCCGCCGCCACCTGCCGGAGTGAGCCCCCGTGCCACCGGTCGCCCTCATGTGCTCTGCTACCTCCTTGTTGTGCGGCCGGGACCTCCTTTGCGTGTTCCCGTTGTTGCTTGCCTCTCCCCTATTCAAGTTGTCGCCGCCCGTGTGGCCTCCCTCTGTCGTTGTCTCTGGAAGCCAAGTAACTTTGTCCCTTCTGAGCTGCATTACACCCTGCTATCACGCGCATATGCTCTTTGTGGGACCTTTGTTTTCCCATTCTGTTGAGTCAAGATATCCACGGCTACGGGACTCGGGAGAATGGTTTCAACAAGTGGTGTGCATTGTCGTCAATATCTTCTCGAGGCCAATCCAATCCAAGACCGACCACCGAAGGCGGCACGCCAAGCTCTACTTCATGGATCTGCAAGCCGCCGAAGCCTAAGTACTCGGTCATGGACTCCAAGCCTTCGATATGGAACCCAAGATACGATGCCAAGATCTTCGGATGACCGATGCGAGAAGCCGAGCCCGGAGAACCGCAACTGGTGCCACTCGAAGATCACCAACAATATCTCCTTCACGGACCCTCGAAGCCCGAACCACAAGATCGCCTTTCCGGCTCCGGCTGCCGAGACCTCGAAGACCGAACTGAACCCTCGAAGCCCAAGACCTTTAGACCGCCATGTGTGACCCCTTTTTCGAGCCCCCTATTTTATAATGACATATACTTGTTGCATATCAATTGAAAATGTTTGCATACATATTGTGGGTGTTTGGGGTTATTTAGATGGTTCACCAAATTAAATATGGAGACCATATGCGGGCTTTTCTAGTCTTATTTTGGCTCCATTTAAATTAGTTTAGCAAACCGATGATATATTTTTCCTTGTTAATATAAAATTTTAATTGCGGGGTATCTAAACCACTTGAACCATCTAAGTAATTGTTAGGACTCTGGTTCCGCTTAATATTGCCTAATTGCATTGCACATTTTCCATGCCATGCATCATACATGCATCATGCCCGATTTTCTGTCGTAGTATTAAGTGCATCCGGTGTTTCTTCTAGTTCTTTGCTTCTTCACGGATCAGGCTAATGAGTTGATGTGAGTGTCGACTCGATCTTCAGATGAATCTTCGACAGTGTTTTCAGGCGAGCATTCTCCCCCTTTATACCTATTTTACCTTTCTAGTCTTTATTTCCTCCTGTTGATCTATTGCTATATGTGTTGCGATGGTTTAGTTTTCGTAACTGAGAAATCCCTTGCAGCCTCTATATTGCCTTGGACACCTCCAATTACCTGTTATTTGGTAGATAGTCGGCCTTGCGTGTCATAGTCGCTTGCTCTGGTGCTGCTTCATGACATCAAGTACCACAGTTGTTGAAAGGTTGCCATATGATTTATGTTGGAGATGATCATGGCTTAAATTACAATTATATTAAAATGCTGGTAATAGTTATAACTAATGCAGAGGCACCGGTGGGCAACAAAAGTTATTTGTCTTTAACCGCTCACTGGTGTCGCGTAGGACCCTGAGTACTTGATACCTGTTTCTTGACTATTCGCACTATCCACATGTGGGATCAAGAATCCCCTTAGCGAGATCTTGAATCATATCTTATTTCTTGGGGCCACAAAGTAGTTTTGGGCTTTATTACTATCATGTACTTATGCCTTGCTATTTATTTATTTACTACTGTTGCTCGAGGAGTGTTTACTACTGTACTGTTTTGGAACCCCGTGCCACGTTTCGCGATATCGATAAGCCAGTCACACTTTCGGGTTCCCAGTCATTTATAGCCGTCGTCGCAAACCTCTGGGTCCATCTCGAAGCCGTCTAACTTCGTCGCGGGTAGCTTAGTGGGGTGGCCCCCTAAAATATTATATGAATCTTGTGATTGCTTTATCGTGATGCCTCGTTGGGTTTTCATGTGGTTTTTTCGAGGTTGATCATGCGTGTGTTGTTATTTGTGCCCCGCTACAAGGTAAAAATTTCTGAAAGTCGTGTCCGCAGATATGGACGACCTAGAGCACAATACCTCCATCATAGACAACTATAACTAAAGTAGTGCTATAAATATGACTTTGACTTGTCTAGTAATCAGATTCACTACAACGGAATGGCTAAATAAAAGTACCAACAACTGCTGGGTTTGGAATGTCTCATGCTATATGAATCTGACTAGTAAGTCTTGCAACTACAACAGAATGGTTAACTAAAAATGCCCACTGCTTATGATATCAGGATGACTCATGCTATTGATACGTCCAAAACGTATCTACTTTCTCGAACACTTTGCTATTGTTTCTCCTCTAAACTTGTGTGATTTGGATGCAACTAACATGGACTGACGCTGTTTTCAGCAGAATTACTTTGGTGTCTTGTTTTTGTGCAGAAAATCAACTATCAGGAAATATCCCGGAAAATATGCCAAAAACTATATTTCACCAGAAGATCCACGGAGCCAGAAGGAGAGACGGAGAGGGGGCCTGGGGGGCCCAGACCCACCCCAGGCGCGGGCGCACCACTGGTCATGCCTGGTGGGGGTGCAACTTCCCCAGGAAGCTCCTCGGCCTCCCTCTGCGCCTATAAGTTCCCTTTCGACCCAAAAACAATGGGGGGTTCGATAGTTTTTCTAGAAAGAGTTCCTCTCCGCCGCCGCCACCAGAAACCAAGATTCAGATCCAGAAACTCCGTTCTGGCACCCTGCTGGGACGGGGAATTTGGAGAGGATCATCACCATCATCATCACCAACACATCTCCATCAACCACTGATGTTTCCCTCATCCATGAGTGAATAATCCCCCACTGTAGGCTTGGGGATGGTAGGGATTGGATGAGCTCTATCATGTAATCGAATATGATTGTTAGGGCATAGTGCCTAGTATCTCTTGTGCTATTTGACTTTGTTGCAACTTGTTGTTCTTAATGCTTGTCACTAGGGCCCGAGTGCCATGATCTCAGATCTAAACTTATTATTGAATCATTATGATAGTATTGTTTGTGATCTTATCTGCAAGTTGTGTACACATATCATTGTCCGGATCCAAAGGCCCCAAAGTGACAATAATTGGGACAACCGGAGGGGATGGATGTGGTGTGAGGATCACATGTGTTCACGGAGTGTTAATGCTTTGCTCCAGTGCTCTATTAAAAGGAGCACCTTAATTTTCAGTAGTTCCCTAGAGGACTCGCTACCACGGGCTGGCTGGACAGAAGATGTTGTGCAATTTCTCACTGCGAGCATGTTTGACTATATATGGAGCACATGCCTAGGATTGTTTAGTACTTGGATGCTTGTTATTATTTATCTGCAATGCCCTAGATCTTGAAGTTACATGTTTAGACTCGTCCATGCAATGCCCATCCACCCATACCTATGCCTACCACACTCGAATCCTACTGTTACCGTTACTGTTACTATTGCTCTTGTTTCACTGTTGCTGTTACTGTTGTTTTTGCTACTACCAAACTGTTGCTACTGATAAACTTCTGTGAGCAAGAACTATTTCCAGGTGCAGCTAAATTGACAACTCAGTTGTTAAGGATTGCAAGTATTCGTTGGCTCCCCTTGTGTCAAATCAATAAATTGGGTAATACTACCCGCGAAGACTGTTGCGATCCCCTACACTTGTGGGTCATCAAGACTATGTTCTGGCGCCGTTGCCGGGTAGCATAGCTTTATTTGTAAGTTCACTTGGATCTATTATTGTTCACTGCTACTCCTTTCATCATGGGGAAGACTCGTGATGGAAAGTTCCCTATTTTACCATCCACTACAAGAAGAGGTACAATCCTAAACACCTCTGCTGCTCTTGATTCACCGTCTGTTATAAGTAAGCTTGTTACACCACCACCACATACTCATGCTACACACACTGCTACTACTACTGAATCTGAAACTTCTTTTGATACTCATGATGTTACTTCTACTGTGCTTGATGCGAGTGGTTCATTAGGTCCTTTCCTAGATGCTACTATGGCTAGTCTAGGGAATACTGAAACTCCTAGTGAAAACACTGTTACACCTGTTAGCTCACCTGAGTCTAGAGAGAGATATGATATTAATGATGGTTACATTGAGCTCACTGATGAATTTGTTGAAGAGTGCCAAAACACACATGGTACTAGTGCTATTAAGAGCCTCCAAGCGAGACGCACCATTATTCCTAAGTTGTCCTCTGATCCTAAGTTTGCCACCTCTCATATAGACATTAAAGATAAAGATTATGATTTCTCTCTTGATTTGTCTTATTTAGATATTGTTGAGAAAGAAACTTTCTGTGGGACTGAAAATGAGAGTGTTGTGGCTCATATGAATGAGCTTTCTACTATGAGTGCTTTATTCTCTGATGATTTTAAGATGCACAAGTACTTTGTTGCTAAGATCTTCCCTTTTTCACTAAAATGAGAAGCTAGGGCTCGGTTTAATAGATTACCTCCTGGTTCCATTGATAGCCCTAATTGTTTGATTGCATATTACTTTCAGAAATATTTTCCGCCTAGTGCCAGACATGCTGCTTTGCAGAGACTTTTTGATTTTCAACAGGGAGAGGAAGAGAAATTGCCTGAGTCATGGACAAGGTTCTGTGCCTTGATTCATGCATATCCTAGATGTCCATTACCTAAGAATGAGTTGCTTGATATTTATTATAATGGACTAACTGATGATTCTAGGACCTACCTAGATAGTTTTGCTGATTGTGTTTTCAGGAAAAGAACTCCTACAGATGCTAAAGAATTAATGGCTAAAATAAGCAAGAATTATGATGATTGGACTGCAACTGAGCTGAATACACCTGAGCCTATTACTAAGCTAGATGTTCCTGAACCAATTCCAACACCAACACCAAAGAAGAGAGGAATTATTGCATTAAATGATGAAGTGATGAAGGAAGCTAAGAAGTGTCTAAAGGAGAAAGGTATTAGAGCTGAAGATGTGAAGAATCTACCTCATATAGAGGAATTATGTTTGCCAATTCCCCACTCATCTACTATTGAGGTACACTCTCTCCAACACTTTGATGAAGGTGATATTCCCTATAGTAAGCCTCCTGATCAATTCTTAGAGGAACTTGACATTTTTATTGTTAAGCAAGGTAATTTTAATAAACAAGTTCAGAATCATTTATTGGAAAACTCTAGAGCTATCAATGAGTTGAAAGATATTGTGGAAAGAACTTCAAATGATATTAAAATGCTTTGTAAACACTTTCAAATGGTTCAAACCCAACTTGATCAACTTGCTAAGGTACAAAAGGATATGTTAGTTAATGCTTCAAGAGATAAACATGCTTATGGAACTAGAACTAGGAGTGGTATGGCTACTCAAGATCCTTTATATCCTAAAGGACACTCTAAAAGAATTGAGCAGGATTCCCAACAAGTAGATAGTGGTAGCCCCCATAAGAGAAAGAAAAAGAAACATAAGATAGTTGAGGAACCACCTGAACCTGCTGTAGATCCTAATAGTATATCTGTCTCTGACGCTGAAACTGAGAGTGGTAATGATAAAAATGATGCTCCTGATAATGAGGAAGTTGAGGAAGAACCTGAGAAGCACACTAAGAACACTAGGTACACTAAGGAAGATTTTATTGCTAATAAAACTGGTAAAGAGAGAGAACCTTGGGTGCAAAAACCTATGCCTTTTCCAGGTAAGAAACACAAGTCAAAGGAGGAAGAACACTATAACAAGTTTTGTGAGTGGATGAAGCCTTTATTTTTGCAAATTCCTTTGACTGATGCTATTAAGTTGCCTCCTTATTCAAAGTATATGAAGGATATTGTCTCCAATAAAAGGAAAATTCCTAATGAGGAGATTTCTACTTTGCTTGCTAATTGTTCCTTTAATGGTAAGGTTCCAAAGAAACTTGGTGATCCAGGTATACCAACTATTCCTTGCTCCATTAAGAATAATTATGTTAGAACTGCTTTATGTGATCTGGGAGCTGGAGTTAGTGTTATGCCTTTTTCTCTCTACAAGAGACTCCAGCTAGAAAAGTTGATACCAACTGATATATCTTTGCAAATGGCTGATAAGTCAACTACTATTCCTGTTGGTATATGTGAGGATGTTCCTGTTCAAGTAGCTCATAATTGCATGGTTTTAACCGATTTTGTTGTGCTTGAAATGCCTGAAGATGATAATATGTCTATTATTCTTGGGAGACCTTTTCTTAATACTGTAGGTGCTGTCATCAATTGTAATCAAGGAAAAGTAACATTCAATATTAATGACAAATAGCACACTGTCTATTTCCCCAAGAAGGTTGCCAAAATCTATTGCCTAAACTCCATTAAAAATATTGAGAGCATCAAGGTTGGAGAAATATATTGTCCCATTCCACAAGAAAATTTTGAAACTATTATGATTGGGACCATTGCTATCAATCTTGAGGTAACATAATCACTTGGTGGAATACAAAGTTTTGCTTCATCTAAGATTGTTTTGGTAACAAGACTTGATCAACCTTGTTAACAAAAAGATTTTAATGAACAAAATAATGTTTTCATTGTGGTTACTTCTTTCTTTCTTTTTACTTTTCTCCTTCCTAGTCTTTGTTTTAGCTTTAGTTTTGCTAGTTGTTTGCTTGTTTGAGTATGTTAGAGCTCCTATAGTTTGGGTTTTGGTTTTATTTTGCTTCTTCTGAAAAAAACTATTTCTGCGAGAAAATCAATTTTCATATCCTAAAAATTGGCCAAAAATAAAGTTTCCCGAATTATCCCAGAAAATTCAAAATAATTTTTCCTCGAAAAAAGGGGCAGAGAGGTACCTGAAGTGACCCAGGGGGCCACCCCAGGGCGCCACACCCATGGTAGGCACGGCCTACCAGGAGGTGGCGCCTTGGGGGGGGGGGGGGTCTGGCCCACCTGGGCCCCTCCAGGCTGCCTCCTCAAAGCTACCTTCTTTCTCTCTCCCGAAAAACACCGGAAAACTTGCTCAAGCTCGAGTTCTTGCTGTTCTTGCTCGCGATTTTCGATCTCCTTATTCAGCCCATCTCAAGTGCTGATTTTTGGAGGGATTGCTCCTTGGTATGTGCCTCCTCCACTTGTCCAATTAGATTTGTGATTGGTAGATTGTATCTTGAGTATTTTGCTGCTATAGGTGTCAGGTTGTTTGAGCTTGCATGATTGTTCTATGCTTAGAAACTTTATTTTGATGCATGTGTAGTCCTCTAGCAAGTTCCTATAGTGGTTGCTCATTATTTATCAACTTAGAAATCACTTGGTTTGATGGTTGTTTAAAATTTTAGAAAAGGGAAGTCATGGACCACCACACATTTGGTGATATATTTGAGAGTAATGCACCTAGAAGAGCAAGGCTTCCAAGGTCATCTACCAGCTCTAGACCCTCATACAATGAGGATCTCATCACTCCATGATTTGGTGACGAGGGAGATGAAGGGGATACGCATCCCTCCGCCTTTCCTTGCCAAACTTTCTTGCGAGCTGCTGGGATTCTTAATGATTTCATGACCTTGGTACAGAGGGCTGGGCTAACAAGTTACATGCAGGATGAGAGCGCACAATATGCTTTGCTTACTAAAACATTTGTGGAGATTTTCTCCTTTACTAATAGTTTGTTCAAGCCTACCATGTCTTTCAAAATCTATGGCAGGGCTCTATGACTTTTAAGCAATTTTGCAAGGCCCTGGGACTTGGTACAACTAGATCATCAAAGAAGATTACAGCTCTACCCGTTGATTTGTTAGATCTTTACCGAGGAATAACCAATGATGATGACCGTAGAGCTCAGCAAGGGAAGATAAAGAACATTCAACTTCCAGCCATCAGGTACTTTGCCTACTATCTTGCCACTAATGTTCTTGGTAGGGAGAACACTAGTAATATCTCCAACTATCATTTGTCCTTCTTATCTGTTGCGCTTAACAATAAGGATAAGTATAATCTTGGTTCTCTCATTGCCCATCGTTTTAGCTGCTAGGGGACCCATTTATGGGGGAATTATTGCTACTCGTATTGTTGCTGCCTTGAATATTGCTGTTGATCCACATGATATAGTTTTGACTCCTCAGAGGCTTGATCTTGCTACCATGAAGGCACACCATTTTTTCACCACTAGCTCTACCCTTGAGAACTTGGTTTATAGAATGTTGTTTACTGGCGGGGAAGAGAGAGAGATCCCTCTACCCCAAACTACTTTGCTCAGTATTTCTCAGGGAACTTTGTCACGCTCGAAGGCGGAGATGGAAGACACGCTGCGCTCTCTTAACTTCCACGGGCACTATCAGGAGGAAGCACCATCATACGACCCCTCTATGTATTACACGGAGGAGGCCTCGAGCTCATACCAGTACGAGAGCTTCCTCGACATACTACGGAGGTGCATCCTCTTGGACACCATGGGATTGAGCCCCACTAAGGCAAAAAGCCTAAGCTTGGGGGGAGGTATACCGACATCACACTCATATATATATCATGTTCGGTCGGTTCTTTGTATGTCCACTATTTTCGCTTTCTTTTTGGTTCTTGTTGCTTCTTTCTCAAAACACAAAAATAACAAAAATATTTTCGTTGTTTCTCTTGGTTTGTTTATTTGATTTTTTGCTTTGGTTTGCCTTAAAAGAAAAATCCAAAAAGATTTTGCTTTGTTTGCTTTGTTTTGTTTGCTTCTTGTTTGCTTGTTTCTAAAAAAAATCGAAAACACCAAAAATATTTGTTGTTCTTCTTTGGTTTTATGAGTTCTTTGCAGGGTTCAACCGCTCTTAGTGGATTTTGGTTTCATGTTATCATTCAAGTCACACAAGTGAAGAGCAATAATGAAGATTAAGACAACTCGAGGAGTGGTAAGAGGCTGGTATGAACTCTATTTATTTCATTTTTGTACATATATTCATCATTGTGAGCATGCTTAGCCTGTTTGTGTAAGATGTATGTCATTATGGATGCTTAGTAGTTCTTGCTTGTCTATGATTAGCTCTAGCTTGCTAATAGTTTCTAGCATGTCATATGAATGTTTGCTTGCATTGTTTTATTCATACTTTGGTATGATATTGTGGTATCCTCCTCTAACTGTTCATGTGAATCGACTTGGCACATGCTCACTCATGCACATGACTAATCAATAGTCAATAAGCCTCGATGATTTATTTTGCCTTAGAGTTCATGTATCACTTTCATGCCATAATTAGTCCTGTTTCATTGCAAGCATGATTATGGCAGCTATTGCTCTCTCGTTTGTCGCTCCCTTTCTACTTCTAGCCTTCACTTGCACTGAGTATGTGCTCTACCTATGCTTCCAACTCCCCAAAACCAATATTGCCAGCTGTGTCCACCATACCTACCTATTAGCATCATTTGCTATTTCAGTGCATATTCTATATGTCGTGTTTTCTTCCAAAATAAAATGTTTGTCTGTGTTGAGAAAGTTAGTTAGTAAAGCTCCCACGAACTTGATGACACACTTTATTATGTGCACTTAATAATACTGAACCATTGTGACTAGTCCATGAAAGTTATATGCTTGCAAATTATATGTTGGAAGTCAGCAGAACCGTGCTGTCACGGGGAACGTTTTCAACACCTTTTAGATTCATATCTAGTTGATACTTTGCTCTTTTGTTTGCGGATGTCAACGATGCAAAATGAAGGGGGGACTTGTGAGTCCATGGAGTTTGTATTCTGTGTCAGAGAAACGCCTGGGCCGCTAGCCTAATCCATGCCTAATCATGGTGGAAACTTGCAGCATCACCATAGTGAGTCATTTATGAAGCATCCTCAATAAAAAACTATGCATATAGTAAATAAAAAGATTGCTGAGATGCTCATTGTCTGCTTTCCTTGTCATTTTGGTTATGGGAAAGCTCCTGTACCATGTGCAAGGGGTACCTCGTTGGTGGTTCTCGATGATATGCAAATACTTACAATGACAAGAACTTGCCTGGACCCAAAGTTGAGTAGTATGCGGAGTGGCCCTCACACTCAAGGGACTTGGGATTTCCAGTCTATGGTCTGTCAAGCATATAATTCAGAGTGGACCTCACTTTCACCTTAACCACATAAAGATGCTTATGATAGGGGCAATGAGAGCTCAAAGCTAATGAGTACCTTCCTTTCAGCATTTGGAAGCCTTTCAAACTTTCCAAAACCGTTTTCACAACCTTGTTGAGTCACCACCTATTCTATGAGCACCTTCTTGAGAGCATACTTGTCATTCTTGTGTTTGTCTCAAAACTTGGTTAATTATGTCATGACTTTGATGCTTGTATCTCTAATATCTTTATCTCTAGTCTTCATGTGAACTTCAGAGGTGCCTTGGCATTTATTGTGCTCTTCAAGCAAAGTCAAGCGAGATACCACCCTATCATACCTTACTATGAGCATTGCAATGTTGCTTATGTTTATGTTTCATGCTACTTATTATTATTGAGTTGGTTTCTCTTTATAGCTTGAATTGACTATTGAGTATACTTAGTTGCATACTCTTTATTATGAATTGTCTAAGCATCTACTCCTGTGCTGAGAATATTTACATCATATGAAGCAATGTGTTCGTGAAAGTTCTTTTATCGCACTCAGTTTTCAACTGAATTGCTTGAGGACAAGCAATAAGCTAAGCTTGGGGAAGTTGATACGTCCAAAACGTATCTACTTTCTCGAACACTTTGCTATTATTTCTCCTCTAAACTTATGTGATTTGGATGCAACTAACACGGACTGACGCTGTTTTCAGCAGAATTACTTTGGTGTCTTTGTTTTTGTGCAGAAAATCAACTATCAGGAAAAATCCCGGAAAATATGCCAAAAACTATATTTCACCAGAAGATCCACGGAGCCAGAAGGAGAGACGGAGAGGGGGCCCAGACCCACCCCAGGCACGGGCCCACCACTGGTCATGCCTGGTGGGGGTGCAACCTCCCCAGGCAGCTCCTCGGCCTCCCTCTGCGCCTATAAGTTCCCTTTCGACCCAAAAACAATGGGGGGTTCGATAGTTTTTCCAGAAAGAGTTCCGCTCCGCCGCCGCCACCAGAAACCAAGATTCAGATCCAGAAACTCCGTTCTGGCACCCTGCTGGGACGGGGAATTTGGAGAGGATCATCGCCATCGTCATCACCAACGCATCTGCATCAACCACCGATGTTTCCCTCATCCATGAGTGAGTAATCCCCCGCTGTAGGCTTGGGGATGGTAGGGATTGGATGAGTTCTATCATGTAATCGAATATGATTGTTAGGGCATAATGCCTAGTATCTCTTGTGCTATTTGACTTTGTTGCAATTTGTTGTGCTTAATGCTTGTCACTAGGGTCCGAGTGCCATGATCTCAGATCTGAACTTATTATTGAATCATTATGATAGTATTGTTTGTGATCTTATATGCAAGTTGTGTACACATATCATTGTCCAGATCCGAAGGCCCCAAAGTGACAATAATTGGGACAACCCCGGAGGGGATGGTTGTGGTGTGAGGATCACATGTGTTCACAGAGTGTTAATGCTTTGCTCCGGTGCTCTATTAAAAAGAGCACCTTAATTGCCAGTAGTTCCCTAGAGGCCCCGCTGCCACGGGCTGGCTGGACAGAAGATGTTGTGCAAGTTCTCATTGCGAGCACGTATGACTATATATGGAGCACATGCCTAGGATTGTTTAGTACTTGGATGCTTGTTATTATTTATCTGCAATGCCCTAGTTCTTGAAGTTACATGTTTAGACTCGTCCATGCAACGCCCGTCCATCCATCTCTATGCCTACCGCACTCGAATCCTACTATTACCGTTACTGTTACTATTGCTCTTGTTTCACTGTTTCTGTTACTGTTGTTGTTGCTTTGCTGTTGCTACTACCAAACTGTTACTACTGATAAACTTCTATGAGCAAGAACTATTTCCAGGTGCAGCTGAATTGACAACTTAGTTGTTAAGGCTTGCAAGTATTCTTTGGCTCCCCTTGTGTCGAATCAATAAATTGGGTAATACTACTCGCGAAGGCTGTTGCGATCCCCTACGCTTGTGGGTCATCAGCTATCTATATCTGACTAGTAATCGTTGCAAATTTAATTGAATGATAAAATTGCCAACTGTGTGAGTTTCCTTGGTATGACTTTCTCGTTTGGTTTCGAGGGGGGATACCAGGGTGGGTATGCTTGGTGATAGTATCAGGTTTGATCCGAATAGGTCTTTCTTATCCCTCTCTGATAGTCGCCAGATATATCGAGTTTCTATAGATTGTTTAGTGCATGACGCGCTGCCAGTTCAGTCCACCATACCTATGTAGGCGAGGACTGCCAAATTCTAAGACTCACCATGTACTAGCCTCAGTACTGACCAGTCTCTTTTTCCTTTTCCCTTGTCGGCACCCCTTTTGTTTAAGCAAGTTTTGAGATCGACGTCATAAGCAGGGTTATCCTTCCGGTTTGGCCTGGGCAGGGTTATGGACGCCATTGATTATTGTTCAGGGCTCTTAGCCCAATTTGCATCTTATCCATACTTGGATGTGTATCGTTTTCAAGATGATTTGGATCTTTGCTCTTTGAGTCGTTGGTGTATATATCTGTTCTTTGGGTTCCATCGTAGACTATTGTGTAATGATATTACTTCATTTTCCACCTGTACGCAAGTGCCTGATGGGCACCTTTGAATCGTTTCTATACGGGTTTGGCGGAAATCGCTAAAACTTGCATATGGTCGATCTGAGGGTGCTACAACATTGTTCTCATGGGCAGCCACCGACATAGGGAAAATTTAGGAGTCTTAAATATCTTCACCACATGAATGTAATCAACGTCTAAGCCAAACATCTCATTTTTCTTCCTTTTTGAGTTTCGAATGTACTTCTGAGGTCTCCACACAATTAAGAAGGCAGTGATGGGCATATTACTACAGTGGTAGGTTCTCACATTGAACTACATTCAAGGCCTTTGGTCTATAGATATAAGGTGGTCGGACCGAAGAGCTATGGGATGAATTGGCCAATAATTCATCAAGTTACATATAGGTTTCTCTAAGGCTTTTGCTTCTAGGGACCGGAAGAGTATATGTCCATTACTAGGAAAAGGCAACTCCATATGGCTACCTAGAGTTGTGAGGCATCAAGATTTCTTTTTGAACAGATAAGTTGTGTTAAGCTGTTTGGGTCCTAGTCTACGTTCTAATGCTATGGAGATGGACCTCTGATGGTGTCTGTTCTTCCATCACCACTTACGCCAGACAGTTCATCCGAGAGAAATAGCCACATCTTTCAGAACCATACCGCATCGTCCCAGAGAGCCAAATTAACCTAATGTTGGCTTAGACTATGGATGTAACTCGTTTTACTTTTTCTTCTCTTTACGAACTCATGGTTTAAGCTTTTTTCAATAAAGCAACTCCTAGTTTAAGCTTTGTACATGCTCTTTTCCTGTTCTCTCTCTCTATAATCAATGAAAAAGCAGCTTTGCGCTGCGTTTTATGTAAAAAAAGAACAGTTGACCCTGAAGTAGAACCATTTTAGTTTCTAAGCCCCGTGCACCATTTAGAGCATCTCTAACCCATCTCTAAAAATTCAACGCCGCGGAACCAATTCCCACTAATTTAGAGGAGTAAATTTTTTTTGAATGAAGTTTGCAAAATTTAAGCACATGAATACATGGAAACATATCACATAAAGATTCATAGTTCATCACATAAAAATTCATAATTCATATATATCGATAAATTAGTCATACGTAGTGATAGCATCATCCTAACTCGCAAGCCCAATGTTCATGCACCATTATTCATACTAGCAAGCTCCATTTATTCATAGATTCTAGTCGGCCGCATTGGAGTCTTTACTAGCAAGGTCCACCTATTCACAAGTGATGCTAATGCTCTAGCATCTCCACTAGTTCTTTGATTAAAATTGACATGTATTTATTTCTAAAATTGTACCTGCGGTTGGTCGGCTTCAACAATTGTTTGTTGATGCCACACAAAATACAAATCATTATCCTCATCCTCCGACCATGTAAATTTTTTCTTCTTCACTTTTCTACAAAGAATCATCTAGATTAGAAATTTGACGTGTTTTAAACAAAATGCTACGAAGAACCATGAAGCTTATCTCTTCCACACCTTGTTCCGGCGGCGCCGGTATGGGAAGGTGTTGGTGCGGGTCCAAGGGCTGGTGTGGCTGCTGGTGTCCGTGCGGGTCCAAGGGGGGCGGACCAAGTGGCGGTGCGGGTGCTCGCGGTAGCGCTCCTGCAAGTTCGGACAGGGAGTTGCAGCAGCGGGTAGTCATGCCAGAAGGTGCTTGGCCTTGAGGATCCGGCCGTTTCCCGACGAATCCTGGCCACGGTGCGTCGAATCCGGCGAAACTCGGCGGCAGATTTGAGTCCGGGGAAAATGGCTCGTGGCGGATGATTCTAGCGATGTAGGCTACCCGGAGAAGCATAGAGGGTAGTTGGCCGTCGGCGGAGGACAGATCCGGCAAAGGGCGACGGGGAGGGCAACTGGCCGGCGGCGGGGAGGGAAGCTTGCCGGCGGCGAAGGACAGGGTGGGGAGGAGAAAATATTAACAAGTCGAGGTCGCAGCCGCCTAAATATAGGAGTCGAAAACGGCGACTCCTATATTTATTCTCCTCTAAACGGCAATAGGAGTTCGGTTCGGTGCGGCTTCGGCCGTTAGAGGAGTAAATTTACTCCTCTATAGCCGTTTTGAGGATGGGTTAGAGATGCTCTTAGATCGAAACCCAATACCCAGAAGTTTTAGTTAGTGCCAACTATTGCATTATGCTGCACACTCACGATTACAAGTTTAGGACGTTATTTTCCTTACTTTCTTGCCCACTGAAACATAGTACTCTAATGTGTTCAAATGTGTTTATGAGTATACACATTTGAACACAGAAGGGGGTGGGGAATAAAACTGATCTTGGTGAAGAGTTAGCCTCTTATCCAATAGTGGGCCAGGAGTTTGTTAGAAATATTCACAAGTTTGTAATGTACATGTTGTGGGCTGTCACGATATGTAGTTAGGATTAGATGGACTTGTTCTAGAGGGAATACTGTAACGATCTCATCGTGACTATAAGGATGAGATCGATTTCCCGGCTTGTCGCTAACCATATAAAACCTCCTATGTACTTATCCAGCCAAGTGCGGCACATATAAACACCGAACGAGCCCGAGGCCAAGGGCATCGTTCCACCCAAAATTATCATATGGTATCAGAGCTAAGAGGTCTCAAGTTTAAGACTCTGCTCACGCAGTTTAAAAAAAAGATTCTGCGGCCTGCACCAAACTCTAAAATAGCCTAGACGTGAGGGATGTGTTAATAATATAATAAACGTATAGCCATTTCCATCAGTTCGGACTTTTGGTTTAGATGACTAGTGCATTAATTCAATAGAGTTTACCTTGTTGCCTTCTCACACCATTAAATTGAATGTTGATAATCCATGTAGGATCGGGTTATTTTGAAAGTTAGATTACCATCGACTCGCATGGATACTCTAAAATGTCAATAACTCACTCCGATTCTTGTGGCTGCCCTTAGAAAATATGCCAAAGGACAGGACATAAAGATCTAGCCGTTGATTTGCACTGATCTAACGGCTGGGGACCTGGGATGAAAGTTTCTATCCTGGTGACGGCTAGCACCTCCCTCATCTCAACCCTGCAAAACACGACCACGTTCCCATCGTACGTGTTGGCTAGCTAGCTCTTTCATAAATATACGCTGCGATCTAGGTCTGACGTAATCAACTCTAGATTCATCTATCCTTTAGATCAATCCACAATGTCTGCCGCCGCCAGGGAGCTGATGCTGCCGGCCCTCCGCGGCGCCATCCGGCGCGTGGCGGGCTCCTTCTCCTCCGCTCGCGCGCGGCCGATTACCGGATCCCACCTCTTCCGGATCGACGGCTTCAAACTGGTCCACATGATGGTTCCCATGGACAGCGCCGTGATGTCCGACAAGTTCCACATCGCCGGCCTCGACTGGCAGCTCTCCTACTACCCCAACGGCCTCGACAGGTACAGCTCCTTCGTCGGCATCGGCCTCCACGCCACCGAGAGCCACCCCGACAGCATGGCGGCCGCCGCGGCCCAGGTGAGCGTAGTCGACCGTGCGGGTGTGCTCGCATTCAGCCGGGACATCCAGCCAAAGGATCTGGCTCCAATGGGTCGGTTCTTTGGATCGCGGTTCGGTTACAAGGGCAACTTTGTGGACAAGGAAGTGCTCACCAAGTGGGCGGAGCACCACATGGACGACGACGACCGCCTCCACATCCGGTGCGACCTTGTTGTGCTGCAGACGAACACGGAGTCTCGTATCGGGAGCTACTTGAAAGACTTTTGGAGGGCACGCCCTTCGTTAGAAAGGACCAACTAACTAGTAATTGTTTATCCTCCTTTACTAGTCTAGGATATATAATGGAGTATATCTCGGAAACAAAAAGAAATATGCTTATGATCTTTATTATCCGATTTCATATACTGCGATACTATATATGCAGTTCATACTTGTATTTGATCTATCCATCGCTTTATCTGTCTTTTTTTGCTTATCAAGTTGTGATTTCAAATTTAGATATGAATTTGAACACCCAAGGTTCCGCCGCCACCAACATCCTCCGGCCCTCCCCTTCTTACCCGCCGCCATCGGAGGAGCCCACCGGGATGGGTATCCTTGTGCGCGGTGACTCTGGTTGCCAGCGTTGGCCCGTGGTGGATGGTTGTTATCCTCGGTGACTCCGGCTAGTGAGCCGGCGGTCTAGCTCGGTGTCCTCGTCACGGTGGCTATCAGTACGTGCCTTAGTGTGTTGGCGGCTCGAGCTCCAACTCTTCGAGGGGTAGCATCGCCCCTCCCTGATCCAGTTCATCATCACTGGTCACACTGCAACGTTGGTGGCAGTGTTTCTAAGGAGTAAGATCTAGCCTGATCCGGCTGGTTAGCTTTTCCAAAGGCAAGCCCGGTGGTTCCTGCGTGATGGCGGTGCCCTCGCTGCATAGAAGGTGTTTGTTCTAGGGGTTTGCCAACTGGAAGCATTACGGGTCTTCCCGCCTTTGTCTGGCAGTGTGTAAGTGTCGAGAAAGATTTGACAAAAGCCGACGACGCGGCGTCCACTCGCATCACTATTCTAGGGGTCATCGTGGAGCTTTTCGACCTCCCTCAGCTCTCGAGTCACATCGTCAGATCAAGATCTAGACTTTATGGTGCAAGGTGGGACGACGGCCTCAATCTCATGTCGCTTTACCTCATGAGGGTGTCGTCTCGAAGATTGTGACCCTAGGTGCTTTCCTATTATGGACTTGCGTGTCATTGCGGTTGGCCATGATGAAGCGGCGTCTCAATATTGCATTGTTGGCAGTGAGTCTCGGCGGCGTTGCGTGACGAGGTCCCAGTGGCAGATGCATGTGATGAATGTCTGCAGGGTGGTGGCATTGTCTGGCGTCATGGTGACATTGATGATAAACCTAACAAGGTCAATGTCTTAACTGTCACAAAGATGGGTCAGCGAAAGATTGCGGCACTGAGACTTCTGGAGCGTGTGCGGTGCTGCGTGCCGAGGGTCCACCGGGCTGGTTTGTAACCCCTGTTAGTGCGTAGGTGTGAAACCAGGGCACTAATTCTAACATGACCACCCCTTGCATCAACGTTGTAGGTGTTGCAACTGTTTTCATTAGTGAGGTGGCTCAGATTAATCTGTGTATTCTCTTTGTAAGACTTTGTTGAATAATAAATAATGAAAACTATGTGCATTTTTTTAATGCATAGGCTGGAGTATCAGCTCCATCTCGAGAAAAGAATATAAGATATGAATCATCTCTATTCTTTTAATTGATTTCAGAACTAACTCCCCGATATTGTTTGGCCTTCTTGTATTATTTTAGTGCTCCAGTGCACCTCATGGGTACTGGTACATTGTACTATATTCCCCATATTCTATATTTCCTTTGTTTTTATCAAAATCAATTTCTTCATTCGTTGGATCGTCTTTCTAGTATTGACTTGCTTTTTTTTGGTTCGTGCTTTTCTTTTCCAGAACCACCCAGCATTGCGGTTTTTTTCAGGTATTTTTTTATCTATACCATGTGATAGACACTTTAATATCTTTATGTGCGGTGGGTTTAGTTTTCTTATAGATTTACACGAATAATGTTTTTGACAGAGGGATTGAAAATATATTAGATTTACACTAATAATATCTAATGGTGTGTCTTCTTTTCTAAATTTACATTTGAAAGTATGATCGCGAGTCATTTGATCATTGGACGATACCTCTATCTTCTCAACATGTGCTACATTTTATTTGTATGTTTACAACATCGCCGTGTCATTATTCCCATAATATAACAGAATAATACAAAGACATCCCCCAAAAAAATTGCCAACACTTTTCATTAAAATTCATTCTTATCGATGATCAATAACGTGAGTCACTAGTAAAAACAGGACTTCTGTTGATGCCAGCCGGAGCGATTAATCCCGGTTGCTTCATGAATCAGAACTACGGCTCACAACAGTCCCGATTCGTAAGGCCAGGACGACGTATGGGGCAGGGCAACGAACGGTCTTGGT
The DNA here is from genome assembly GCA_023614405.1 of Avena insularis. Taxonomy (NCBI): domain Eukaryota; kingdom Viridiplantae; phylum Streptophyta; class Magnoliopsida; order Poales; family Poaceae; genus Avena; species Avena insularis. The sequence continues at coordinate 39,003,978 of CM042691.1, read as the reverse complement.
TCATGAGGGACCTTTATTTCTGTTCGTAGCAGAAATCGGGACTAAAAAGGTTTGGCCACACGTGGCAGCTGCTGCACATATTTAGTTCCGGTTTTTGGTAGGAAGCAGGACTAAAGGTCCATGTACCTGTATATATACCCCCCATCTCCACATGCTTGTGTGAGCTGGTTTGTTTTTCCCCTCTCTTGCACAAGTGGTGTATGTTGCTTAGTTTTTCCCCTCTATACACAAGAGGTGCTTGATAAATTGCGTGAGAGCATGATGCCACTTGATTTCATACAAAACAAAGATGATATGAAGTGCCTGAGCCACGCTGAAGTTTTCTCCTCTTTCTTTCCTCCTCGATCGAGGCTAGCATGCAACTTAATCCTTTCATCTATCATTGATACAATGTATGTGTCGATACGTAGTGGTCTTTTCTCTAGATGTTCTATAACGGTTTTTCATAAACTTAATTATATAATGCATATGAGCCGGCAATGGATCTGCGGTGACCGACGCACCGTCGAGTTCATTACGGGCCTTCATAATTTTATCGGTGTGGCTGAGGCAGACAGCCTGAATGGTTTTATATGTTGTCCATGTGTTGACTATCAGAATCAGAAGGATTACTCTTCCTCGAGAACCCTTCACACCCACCCGCTTCGGTACGGTTTCATGCCTAGCTACAATTGTGGGACCAAGCACGAAAAAAGAGGGGTTATGATGGAAGACAATGAAAAATAAATGATGATGAAAACTATCCTATGTTTCCTGAATATGGTGATACTACAACGGGTGAAGCCGAAGATGAAGAGGCACTAGATGATCTTGTTGACGATCTTCACCAGGCCATTGTTGATGCACATAGAGAATGTGAAAGTGAAAATAAGAAGTTGAAGTTGAAGCGCATGTTAAAGGATCACAAAAAATTGTTGTACCCAAATTGCGAAGATGACAACACAAAACTCGCTACCACACTAGAAGTGCTATAATGGAAGACAGCGAATGGTTTATCTGACAAGGGATTTGAGAAGCTACTGAAAATAATGAAGAAGAATCTTCCAAAGGATAACGAATGGCTTGGCAGTACGTATCAAGCAAAGAAGGTTGTATGCTCGTTAGGATTAGAGGTGCAGAAGATACATGCATGCATTAATGACTGTATCCTCTACCGCGGTGAGGAGTACGATAATAAGAATGAATGTCCGGTATGCAGTGCGTTGCGGTATAAGATCAGATGAGATGACCCTGGTGATGTTGAGGGCGAGCGTCCTAGGAAGAGGGTTCCTGCCAAGGTTATGTGATATGCTCCTATAATACCACGGTTGAAATGTTTGTTCAGAAACAAAGAGCATGCCAAGTTGTTGTGATGGCACAAAGAAGACCGCAAGAGAGCTCGATGTTGAGACGCCCTGCTCATGGGTCACGATGGAGAAAAATCAAGAGAGATTACCCGGGCTTTGAAGATGACGCAAGAAACTTAAGGTTCGGTCTAAGTATAGATAGCATGAATCCTTTTGGGGAGCAGAGTTGCAGTCATAGCACCTGGCATGTAACTCTATGTATCTATAACCTTACTCCTTGGCTGTGCATGAAGCGGAAGTTCATTATGATGGCAGTGCTCATCCAATGCCTGAAGCAACCCAGTAACAACATTGATGTGTACCTAAGGCCATTTGTTGAAGAACTTTTACAGTTATGGCGCGAACCCAGCGTACATGTGTGGGATGAACACAAGTAGGAGGAATTTGACCTACGAGTGTTGCTTTTTGTAACAATCAATGTTTGTCCTGCTCTTAGTAACCTTTTAGTACAGACAAATAAGGGATAGAATGCATGTACACACTGTTTAGATGAGACTGAAAGTGTACATTTAGATAAATGTAAGAAGGTTGTGTACCTAGGGCATCGTTGATTTCTTACGACCAAGCATCATGAAATAAAGAAAGGCAAGCATTTCAAAGGTGAGGCATATCACCAGAAGAAGCATGTCCACCATACTGGTGATGATATATTAGGTACGGTTAAGGATCTAGAAGTAATCTATGGAAAGGGTCATGGCGGTCAATCTGTTCCGAATGACGCTGTCGGACATGCGCCCATGTGGAAGAAGAAATCTATATTTTGGGAGCTACCCTATTAGAAAGTCCTAGAGGTCCTCTCTTCAATCGACGTGATGCACATGACGAAGAATCTCTACGTGAACCTGCTAGGCTTTCTAGGATTGTATGGGAAGACAAAAGATACACCAGAAGCACGGAAGGACCTGCGACATATGAAAGAACATCGCAATATGCATCGAGAGAACGCGACGGATAAAGGACGTCGTCTTGCCATCTACGCTCTTACCAAATCAAAGAAAGAAATACTTTTTGAATGCCTGAGCAGTATCAAGGTCCCGTCTGGCTTCTCTTTGAATATAAAAGGGAATAATAAATATGGCAGAGAAAAAATTCCAGAACCTGAAGTCTCATAGCTGCCACGTGATTATGACGCAATTTCTTCCAATTGCATTGAGAGGGCTTCTACCATAAAATGTTCGACTACCCATTGTGAATATTTGTGCATTCCTCAATGCAATTTCTCAAGAGGTAATCGATCCATAAATTCTACCAAAGTTACAGAATGATGTGGTCCAATGTCTTATTAGTTTTGAGTTGGTGTTTCCACCATCCTTCTTCAATATTATGACGCATATCCTGGTTCACCTAGTCGAAGAGATTGCCATTATTGGTCTTGTATTTCTTTACAATATGTTCCCTTTGAGGGGTTAATGGGAGTCTTAAAGAAATATGTCCCTATCCGTGCTAGGCCAGAAGGAAGCATCTCCAAGGGCTATGTAACAGAGGAGGTCACTGAGTTCTCTATTGACTTTATTCCTGACCTTAAGATGATTGGTGTTCCTCAATCGCGACACGAGGGGATACTGAGTGGAAAAGGCACGCTAGGAAAGAAAGCAATAATAAGTAGAGACGGGCATTATTTCACTCAAGCACTGAAAATGGGTTCGACTCGTCAATGCCCATTGTTATGGACTTGGGTTTTGGAGAAGGAGGGGATGCTGGACATCATGGAACGGCTAGCAGATTCACAACACGGGGACATGGTGTTTACCCAGGTTTAGGCCCCCAGAGAGAAAACCCTACACCTGCTTGTCTGCTCTTTGTTAATGGCGATGTCGAAGGTTACAGGGGTGCGCAGATGAGATCTGACGAGGTGTATTCTAGGTATCAGGTAAGGTCCTCCTTGCCGCGCCCTCCTGGCCTTTATATAGAAAGGCCAAGTCACGGGGATAGGTCGAGTTGGTTACAGTGTTAGGGTTTGCACCTTCAAGTTTCTATCCGAATAAGACGTATCCGCCAAGGAGTCGAATCTTCACTAGTCTTGGGTCACCCGAAATCCTCCTGGGCTTTACAATTGAGATACACCTTCTTCATGGGCTCATGTTGGTCTGTACCGGGTAGGCTAACATCGGGCACCCGTAGGGTATATCCATGTCAGTAGCCCCCGAGTGTCCAGTCGAATCATATATTCGACTGGAGACTCTCAAGTCCTTAAAGTTCTTTTTCATCCGAATATGTTTCGGGTCAGCGCGCGGGTTCATAGGGATAGTTGATATGTATGCCTGACTCTCCTGGCTGATCGGGGCCAGTTAATTGTATTTGGACAAAACAACACTATCTACTCAGACTCGAGTCCCCGGACTTGAATCTAGAAAATTGTTGGTATAATTCGACTCAGGCCACAAATGTCTTATAGTGTTTAAGTTATGTATCCAACGCGTCCGTTAGGGTTTTTCATCATTCCTGCTATTACAGGATATTAGTGGTAGAGCGCAGTCTGATGCGTTACCAGACCATCAGATTGTATCTGTAGGTCTTATCTTTGCATCGTAGACGCAACATCCGAAAATTTATCGTGTTGGAGGCGTTTCTGGTGACTAAGGAGACGTCATCTCTCTCAGTGTTGTTTTGGGCGGAGTTGCCAGTTTTGTAAGTTATGCTTGTCATAGTCATGAAGGATCTGAAGGAACACAATTAATTGATTCGTAGGGTGTGCGACATAGCTCCCCATGGGAGTAGCCCCCAAGTGTCTGCTCGAGTCGTAGAGTCGAGTAGAAACTTATAAACATCAATCACGTGATACAACGATCTGAATCATTCGGATTACCAACGCTCCCTATGGAGTAGTACCCGAGTCCGTAGGGGAGTCGTAGACTCGAAGGAGGACTCGGAGCTTGTGAACTTCATCGATTGACCTAGGGATCTTACCAAATTTTTAGGTGCGCGACCAGCATTCCTAATAGGAGTATCCCCCGAGTATTTGGTCGATTCGCGGACTCGGGTAAGTACTGTTAGCCTTGAATTGAAATTTTATAGTCGTTGCTGGCTTTTTCTTTTTGCGAGTTGTTGACGTCATTGTTGACGCTCGGTGAGCTCAACTGTCTGCGGTATCAGAGATGATATGACGAGACGATTGTGGGTCCCATTTTATGACTGAGATTTGACTAGTCACGTGTAGTTTACGCGAAAGTTACTGCGTCGCCTCGATTTCCTCGTGTAGTGGATGGCATGCTCGCGACGGTTCGAGTGGTACCCGCCACGTGTACAATGAAATGAAGGACACGTGTTAGGTTTAGTGAATCAATGGTTCCGTGTCATCGTCTTCATCCCTTTTATACCTCTAGGGGCTATGGTAAATTTTCCCTTCGCCATTTGCTATTCTTTGCCTTTGTCAATCTTGCCTCCTCTATTTCTAGAGATTGTGCGCCCTTTTGCACTGGATGTTCTTCGCGTATTTCCATTCTATTTCCTCCGTGCTCACCGCGGCACCGCGCCATGCTAGCAAGATGGGCAAGCCGAAGAAAACTTCTTCCGCCGCTGGGACGAGCGCCACTAGCGCCACCAAGAAGACCACCAACGCTAGCCGCATCACGAATGATAGCTGGCGACGGTCCATGATGAGGGAGATAGACCTGTGCCGCCTCCACGAGGTGCATCTGTGTAAACATCCCAGCATTTAGGAAATTGTGCATATGCATGCATTCATCTGCAAAATGTGGGTAAATTTTTCGTCAAATAAAAACTTAAAGTGATGAAAGTTTCTTTCACTCTCTAAGTGTAGGAATAGCTCGGGAGAGTGATCGCTATAAATTTTGACATGACCTTTATGAATTAATGTGTTTCGGGGAGAGCTTGAATTCAAATTTGAAAATTTGAGTTTATATTTTTCAAACTAAGAATTATGATTTAATAGTATTATTTAAGAAATAATATATAATAATAGAAATTAAATAAGAAATACAATTAAGCAAATGAATATTTATTCCATATTTTTATTCCATAAACAAGTTACAAAAAGTAACTTATTAAGACAATAAAGAATCTTTACATAAGTGAAATTACAAAAAGAGGAACATATATTTATTATTAAACCTATTACATATTTCTTACAAAAGAATAAAAATAAAAAGTACAAAGGATTTATTCCATCTAAAAGTAAACCTATTCTAATCTTGAATCTTCAAATCTTGTACCTGCAAAACAAAGAGCAAACAAAAAGGAAAATAAAGGTTAAGTTATTAATTTTTACTCTCTGTAGAGAGCGGTGAGTTCCACCGCTCAATTTAACATCATTGAGTAAATCTTATAGGGGCAAGTTTCACCAATATGAAAGAATTCAATCTTTCATAACAAGTAAGACATAAGTCAAATGATCCCAATCAGTAAAAAGGGGCAAGTTTCACCAGGCAGATTAATGGTAACAAGATAAAATGGTAGAACACCTCATTGATCATATCCACAACTATGCAGCAAACACACACACAGCTCAGTCACCTAATTGCATGTGTGTGCCGTCGACACAGCCAGCAGTTCAAACCAACAAAAGGACCAAGCACAACCGTGGGCAAGCACTAGTGCATATGTCCATTGCTCACACCACACTAGAACAAGCAGATTAGCCAAAGCCAAGCAAAGCAGCCAACAAAACTTCACACCAGATCAACCAAACATCACCAGATGGTGACATAGGAGGGGGAAGAATCAGGTGGATAGCAAGGCCAAGCCACAAGAGCTAGGAGGAGCAGACTGGATCAAGGCCAAGAACAGGAACTAGGGGAACAAGAACAACATCAAGAGGTGAAGGAAAGGATCCAACCAGCAACACCAACATCACAACAAACCACTAGAATCATCAGTTCTGTGGTGAGTGTCATAAACAACCACATGATTTATTCATCTTATCCACACAGAACCATGTGTTATTTCACAAAACAACCTCTCAATGATCACCCTGGTGGGGTGAATCTATCCTATAGGTTTTAAATATAAAGATCAGAATTAAACTCTATCAAAAACACCAAATTCTCATACCAGCCTCACAGAATTGGTGATACCATAGACAACTTCTATATTCTATCATTTGTTCTTACAAGATCTGGGCACATATCCTAGGAGTAGCACCTCAGATCTTATAAGTTACAAACAAAACCATTAACTTAGCCAACTAGGATCCAAGATCTAGTAAGCAACTATGATGCCTTCGCAAATTTTGAAAGTGACAGCAACAAAGGAACTCAGTTCCTAGAGCCTCAGACCAGCATCATAGGCATGAACAATAAGTGAACCTTTCAACTTATTATTAAGCATTTATCCATATCAAGTATTGTCCATAAGTAAAGCCAACAACCAGATCCACTTGTGTACCATTCTAAGATGGTTTCACAAGAAATGATCTTACAACTAAGCCAACCAGATAGTCTAGTTTTTATAAATCAATTAGCAAATTAATACATATCATTTCCCTGAGACCAGACTCAGAGATCATACAATATATATCCATTCATTTTCAAAGAATCATCAGACTCTATTGAATAAAATTCAGACTAAGGATAAACAGGCAAGCCAACAAACACTAATGAAGTGAATCATCACTGATAGGGTTACTGTCAGTATCAAGATACTGATAAAAGATGAACACACTAAGCCACCATAGTATCAACCAGAGGCAACACTATGAAACATTAGCATCTGATCCAGCATTAGCCTCAGACCAACAACAGCACCACTTAATCAAAGGATGACAACATGCACTAAGGTGCCGAGAACACAAATTCTCACTAAGCAACATTACCAGACCATAGTATCATCTTACAAGCACCAGGGATAAACCCTAATATCAGTGCAAACAAGGAGTATAGGTTGTACACTAAATACACACAGAGGGACTCGAGGTAGCTAGATGCACTAGAGTTCACAGAGGCACAACTCACCGGAGGTCCTCGGTGACGAATTGAAGAGGAAGCAAAAGGGCCGACGAGCTCGTGGCGGCACTGGGAGCACCCTAGGGGGCGCTGCAACCCGCACCAGCCATGGCGGCAGCCATAGCAGCGCACAAGCACCACACACCACCATGGGGGAATCAGCAGCGGCAGTAGCAGCACCATCCCCAAACCCTAGGGTTCGGGAACAGGGCTAGCATGGCCACAGGAGAGCTCCGACGTTAAATCGAGGCAGAGAAGATGGACAAGCATGGTCGACAACCTCGCCCCACACCACGGCAGTGGCCAGGGAGGGCCACGGCGGCGAGAATCGCACGACGGTGGCGCCAACACCCCACATGGTCGAGGAGGAGAGGAGATGAGGACGAGTGAGAGAGGGAGACGGAAGGGGTGGGCCAATAGGTCTAGAGCCCTTCGGGGTGTCCTTTTGTCAAAGTCATTTGGCCCAAATTGGCCCAATAAGCCTAATAGAATGAGCCCAAAAAGTTGAAAGAAGTTTTAATAATCAATAAAAGACCAAAATACCCTTAGAATTAAATAAAAGTCGAAAAATAAAATAGAAGGTTAAAAATTACAAATAATATATTTTTGGATTCATAATAATCCAACCTATTTAAGTAAATTAAGAAATAAATATCTATGTATATAATTTTTGTTCAAGAATTTTATAGGATATTTATTCCTTATAGAATTTTATAAAATGAAAGAAAGAGGATAAAAATAAATAAAAATCACTTTTATTATATATCATTATCATAGTATTTTATAAAAATACTAAACAAATGTTTTGGGTCATCAAAATAAATTATTTTATTTCAATGATAATTATTAAACGAATTATTAAATGTATAAATATAGGAATTAATATTAAATTTTAATTCTAAAAAAATTTTATTACCTTATAAAATGGCAAATATAATATTCAATAAATATTAAAGATTATTTTTTTATGAAATCCTTTATTACTTAAAGGAATTCTTAGAACTAAAATAATGAGCAAAACAAACAAAACAAATGATAAATAATGCATTATATTACTATGCATATGCATTTTGATCTTTAAATATTGTCCTTATCGGGCAATAATGATGTTTTGTAGACATAGAAGCTCAAGGTCCAGTGCAAGCATCCGAATTCACTACCTTGCAATCACAAGGCAAGTTCATCACTTGCTCATGTCCTTTGAAGAGTCTTTACCAAAGTAATTACAAATTGTGTGTTATCATCTATGTTTAAAGAAAAGAAAATATTATTTTCACAAATAAATAAATTGTAGATATCATCCTAAGTGATGATATAATGGAGCAATAGAACTTAGGGTTCTATTTGCAATAATGATGATCAACTAGGAACTTAATAACCCATGACATCAGTGATTCTAGCGCCGTATATCATGCGTTAACCATGAGATTTGGAATGGGAGAAAGAAGTTAGCTTTATCTTCTTCCTCTCGCATGTAGCCGGATGTGCAGGTCGTGGTTGTAATCACTCGTAGCATGCATATTAATTGGTAATTCATAGAGGATATGCAGCATATGGATGGGAACCCTCATCTTCCCATGATAGTTCTGGCATCTAACGGTCTGTACAAACCATTACCGTAATTCAATGGGTCGGCATGGTGTACACCAAGGAGGCATGCAAGGTCGCGAAGGGTCAGTGATTGGCTTGGATCACCTACTGGGACCCACATCATGGAATTGTGGACAGGAAAATAAGCCCGGTTGTGCAACAAGGAGTTGATCTCTCATGGGTAAAGTAACGCACCTCTGCAGAGTGTAAAAAACTGTAACTTGTTACTCCCTGTTCCGAGAAGGAGCTACGAACGCGATAGGAAAGGAACTCCATGAAATTTCTGGTAGACCTATGAAGGCTGATGGGCATAGATTTTAATAATAAAATAAATCTTTGAAGAAAGATTTACAAAAACTACATAGTGCCAAGGACTTATAGTCCGAGGTGGTAGATAGAGCATCAAACTTCCCACCTGACATACAATGAACTTGCTAGGTAACGCTGTTACTCACCTTTTCCTTTGGTCCCCTGCTTAGACTCTGAGGATCCCGAAGATACTCCAATGTATGCAGCAGAATGCCAAGAAGATGTCTTCTACGAGGAGCCTGACCTGTTAGGAGGTGTTGAAGGAGTGGATTACGAGATCCAATATGGAGTATATGGCAATGAGTCAGCTTAGTTGCCTAGTTATTAGTAACCCACGGAGCCGAGCAGCATGAACCTTATATAATAGGCTGCTGAGCTCAACCCTTAGTTGGAGTTGTTACTTTTAACTTCCACTGAAACACATTATAATTTGGTTTGTAAGTTGAATCTTTTTAAGTCTTGAACTTCTGGTATTATAATAATAATAATGTGTGTATGTTTATAATATGGACCCGCAATGTTTCTGTTGTACCACTCTGAGGGATGTGATATTTACAGAATAGTGTTCTGTCGATGTCATGTCAAGTACTATAGTGTACTACACATGCAGTGGTATGCTGGGTCACCGCAATTGGTATCAGAGCAAATTGCTTTGACCTTAGGTTGGAAACCTAGTAAAGGGTATTATCTGTAGGAGTGTTGAGCAAGGATAAAGAATTCTCTAAAAAGGTATAATGGGTATTCAAATGAGAATATTCTGTTATATGTTTTAGTGCGATAATACTTTGTTATGATGAAATATATTATCTATTACTAATCAAAATATTTTTGAATATACAGAATTATGGCACCAAAGTTTCCAAAACAAACTTTGGTACGGAAAGAGGAGACTCTTGATGATTACCAAGGATCATTCACGGATCAGCTTCGTCAACTTTTAAAGATTTTTAGTTGTCCAACTAAAATTCCGGTGAATACCATAACCTATTATGATGGTTGAATGTTATCCAAGTATCGTGTGAGTATCCAACTTCCAGAGGAGCTTGGATTATATCACGATCTGAAGGTAGGAGTCACTTAGCAGCATATCATGTTGCTGTTGTGGAGGTGATAGCTAATATCCGGGAGCATAAAGACAAGGAGTTAGAAGGGAGCACATTTTCTATGATTCTTCATGATTCCATATACTCGGAGCCTATACCGGATCATCTTAATTTGGTAAAGAAGCATCCTAAGTTAGCTTCCAAGTTTATGGATCGATACCTAACACTTGTTGCGTCTTTTTATAAGACACATCAAGTTATTTTTGAAGATAAAAATGAAATGTTAGAGGATCTAACTGGTCTGGAAAGAAGGAATCAGTTAGCATTCCAGTTGGAGAAGGAAGCAAGCCATAGTACGAAACCAATCTTTAAGGACATACCCATAGATCCCGAATCTTTTACACTATATCCTTATTCACCTAGACCTGAACCTATCTATGATCCTACTTTAGATATGAGGTATGCTGTACCATAGGTTTCAGAGGAAGGCTCTGATTCAGAACTTCCTATCGAGAATTCTGATGGTTGGAGGATGGGATCATTTGAAGGATCCCAAGGAACTCAAATGTCCATAAATGGGTCTGACAGAAATGTTGGACAATCTAGTTGGATGGGTGCAAGAACCAATCCTAGTAATAGTAGTAGGAATACTATATTCGTAGATGACCAGGATGAGGAAGAAGATCCTGAGGAGAGAGTGTTTGAATCATCAACATCTTCTCAAAACCCAGGGAATATACATTATCCGGTGTTTAACTATCTTGTCCAACAGAGCACCTGGGGAGCAGCAGAATCTATGTATTCTGTTGACAACTCAAGGAATGAAGCTCAGGAGATGCAAGTGGGTGATAATGTTGAACATGTTTCTGAAGTTTTTTCAACTGAGCTAGAGGGAGTCAATGCGCTCAAGTTGAGTAACGACTCAAGTCCTGACACTTCAGATACTAAGTATGTTCCTTCTGGAAGGCCATTTGTTCCACAAACTGTGCGACGGACGTTACGTCATCACGGTTGGACTTCAGGCATGTATGATGAGCGTCGTGGATACTAGAAGCAGGCGGCTTATTAGGAAGTATCGTTTATTGCGTATTGTAATCCGAGAGAATGATGTAGATAGATAAATAAGGAAGTGTTGTTAAGTTGTTATTGTACTTATATGGTACAAGTATAATGACTTTGTACTTTGTTATGAGATTTGTAATGTATAATATGTGAAATGCATATTTGGATTTTATTTGGATTTTCATTGTGTGACTAGTTCTATGCGTAAAGTTGAGCTCAGAACACATGTGCATGATGTAATTATGAGTATTCGCTTTATGTTGCAGGACTAGGGGGTCATGGATATGGGTGTAGAAACCGAATCTGAGCAGCAGCGAATGGAGCGCGAGGCTAAGGAGAAGGCCGATGCAGATGTCGGAGATTAGGGAACATTACCACCACCACCAATAAGGTCGTTAATGGAGCAGAATTTTATGTAGTATATGCAAATGATGCAAGAAAACCAAAACAAGTTCATGGAAGAGTTGTTGGGATGAGCTGGAAACCAGAGAGCACCTGAAGGTGGAGGAATGAGTCTTTCTGACTTCCAGAATGCAAGGCCGTTACCTTTTGCATCAGCTCCTGAACCAATGGATGCAGAATATTGGCTAGCAGATACAGAGAGAAAGCTAAAGACTGTAGGTTGTAATGAGGAGGAAAAGATGAGGTATGCAACTCATCTTCTGATAGGACCTGCAGCATCATGGTGGGAAAATCAGTTAGCCATGCAACAGCCAGGAAGAGAGTATACTTGGGAAGAGTTCAAGCAGAGGTTTCGTGAATATCATGTTCCAGAGAGTGTTATGGAGTTGAAGCAGAGAGAGTTTAAGGAGCTTCAGCAAGGTTATACTAGTGTCATGAAGTACATCCGGGAGTTTAGCCAACTATCTCGTTATGCCGAGGTCGAAGTGAGCACTGAAGATAAGAGAAAGAAGCGTTTCCTGCGAGGGTTAAATCCATTTATGAAGATGCAGTTAAGGTTGGCCAATAAGCAAACTTTTCAGTAGTTACAGGATGCAGCCATCACTTTTGAAGATGACTACAAGAATGTCCAAGAGGATAGGAGGAAGAGAGCCAAGAAGGAAACTAAGAGGATTCAAGCAAGTAAACCTAAACCCAGTCTGGAGTTTAAACCTAGGAACAAAGCCTACATTAACAATAACAATAACAAGGGCAATGGTGGAAATCAATCCAATCCTCGGAGAAATGTTATCTACAACAATTGTGGACTACCAGGGCATTTCCAGAGAGAATGCAAAAAGCCAGTAGTTATTTGTTACGGTTGTGACCATAAGGGCCATGTCAAGCCTGACTGTCCGAGTAAACCACCGGGTGGTTGGCCTACCAAGGGTGGAGAACAAGCTAGTGGAGGTAATGGATAGCCCAATCGAGGAGGAAATAATGTCAAGAACAATAATGGCAAGAGGAATAGACCTACCGGGAAGCTGAATTGCGCAACCCTGGAGGAGGTGGATAACTCCGAGCATGTCGTAATAGGTACGCTCAATATCCTTACCAATCCCAGAAAATTTCTATTTGATACTGGTGCAACTACTTCATTCATTTCTGAAGAATTCTATGATAAATTCGGGATTAGAAGGGCAACGTTAGAAAAACCTATGACCATAGTGACGGCAGGGGGAAATGTAGTTGTACACCACATTAAACAAGATCAGGTTATCTTGATATGTGGTTGTACCTACTTTGCGGACCTTTATGTGATTCCTTTGAAGGGAATTGCAGTAGTGCTGGGTATGGATTGGATGACTGAACATGGAGCCCAGATTAATTGTGAGGATAAAACTGTCTCAATCAAGACTCCAAGTGGAGCAAGGATAGTTTATCAGGCAGATAAACACAGTCATATCATGGTGGATCTGCAGTTGAACTCAATGAAGGAGGTCAAGTTGAAAGATATTCCTGTAGTAAAAGAGTTTCAAGATGTTTTTCCAGCAGAGTTACCGGGAATGCCACCGGATCGGGAAATAGAGTTCACTATTGATCTAATTTCGGGTACCGCACCAATAGCTCAAGCACCAAACAAGATGGGTCCAAAAGAATTAAAAGAACTCAAAGAGCAAAATGATGAGTTAGCCAGAAAAGGGTTTATTCAAGAAAGTGATATCCATGGGGAACACCGGTGATCTTTGTGGATAAAACGGATAGAGGAAGAAGGATGTGTGGAGACTATAGAAATCTCAATAATGTTACCATCAAGAATAAGTATCCTTTACCTAGAACCCAGGATCTGTTTGATCAAGTTAAAGGAGCTGGAGTATTTTCCAAGATTGATCTAAGATCTGGATACCATTAGATAAAAATCAAACTGGAAGATGTTCCAAAGACCGCATTTGTCTCAAGGTATGGACATCATGAGTATCTTGTTGTACCATTTGGTTTGACCAATGCACCAGCAATATTCATGAATCCGATGAACAAAATTTCCATGCCGTACTTGGACAAGTTTGTCATAGTCTTTATTGATGATATTCTGATATATTCCAAGGATAAGGAAGAGCATGCTGATCATTTGAGAATAGCATTGCAGATCCTAAGAGAACATAAGCTTTATGCTAAGTTCAGCAAGTGTGAATTCTGGCTAGATGAGGTTGAATTCCTCGGTCATGTGATCATTAAAGATGGAATTGATGTAAATCCATCTAAAGTTCAATCAGTATTAGAATGGACTGCACCAGCCAATGTGAAACAAATTAGAGGTTTCTTGGGAATGGTTGGTTACTATCGAAGGTTCATTGAAGGTTTCTCTAAAATAGCTGGACCAATGACCAAACTGTTGAGAAATAACACACCATTCATCTGGGATGAGAAGTGTGAAGCCATTTTTTAGGCTCCAATCTTAGCAGTTCCTGAAACAGGGAAAGACTTTACAGTATATTGTGATGCATCTAAAGAAGGCTTGGGTTGTGTGTTAATGCAAGATTGGAAGGTAATTGCTTATGGATCAAGACAACTAAAACCACATGAAGTCAATTATCCAACTCATGACTTGGAACTAGCAGCAGTAGTCTTTGCTCTGAAGGGATGGAGGCATTTTATTTATGGAGCCAGATGTGAGTTATACACTGACCACAAAAGTATCAAATATTTCTTCACTCAAAAGGAATTGAATATGACACAGAAGCGTTGTTTAGAGCTAATCAAATATTATGATTTAACAATCAACTATACCCATGGAAAAGCAAATGTTGTAGCAGATGCTTTAAGTCATAAAAGTGCAGATATTCAGCCAAGCAATATGGAGCTACCAAAAGAGTTACAGATGTATTTGGAAAGATTAGAGCTTCAATTCATAAGAACAGAGACTCTGGGAGGATTAGCTATTATGCAAGTAGTTGCAGAACAGAATAGTGATCTTAAGCAAGAAATTTTTAGGCATCAAGCAGAAGATCCTTTTATTGTTGAGGAAATTTGAAGGATATCTCAAGGACAAACATCAGTTTTTCGCTTAGGAGATTATGGGCCTTTATGGTTCCAAGATCGTATTTGTGTTCCAGATGTACCAGAGATTCGTGAAGCAATACTTTGAGAGGCACATGAGACACCATATTCCATTCATCCAGGAAGTACTAAGATGTACATGGATTTGAAAGAATTATTCTAGTGGAACAACATGAAGAGAGACATTGCAAGATATGTGTCAGAATGCCATACTTGCCAAAGGGTAAAAGCTGAACATCAAAGTCCAGCAGGACCACTGCAACCTTTGGAAATTCCCGAATGGAAATGGGAGGAAATTGGTATGGACTTCACCACAGGATTTCCCATGACACCTAAACGGAAGGATATGATATGGGTAATTGTTGATAGACTCACTAAAAGTGCACATTTTATTCTGGTGAATCAGAAGGATAATGTCGAGAAGTTAGTAGAAGTTTACATCAAGGAGATAGTACGTAAGCACGGAGTGCCCAAGAAGATCGTAACTGATAGAGGATCAGTGTTTACTTCGGCATTTTGGAAGAAACTACATGAAACACTTGGTTCAAAGTTAGATTTTAGCACCGCTTATCATCCAGAGACGGGGGGGTCAAACTAAAAGAACAAATCAAATACTGGAAGACATGCTTAGGGCTTGTGCATTAGATTTTGGAGGTTTGTGTGAAGATCATCTACCATTGGCAGAATTTTCCTACAATAACAACTATCAGAGTAGTCTAAAGGCACCTCCACATCAAGTACTCTATGGAAGGAAATGTAGATCACAAATATGCTGGTATGAGCCTAGGAGTAGCAAAGAATTTGCGCCCGACTATATCAAAGAAAGGCAAGATATCATTGATATAATCAAGGATAGATTAAAGATAGCCCAAAGTAGACAGAAAAGTTATGCTGACCAAAGTCGAAGATCATGGCATCCTGAAGTAGGAGACATGGTATATCTAAAAGTAAGCCCAATGAAAGGAGTTAAGAGGTTTGGAGTTAAAGGAAAATTAAGTCCAAGATACATAGGACCATTCAAAAAACTGAGTAAGAATAGGACAATAGCTTATTCTTTAGAGCTACCCTCAAGATTGGCTCAAGTTCATAATGTTTTCCATGTGTCACCACTCCGAAAATGTCTTAAAGTTCCTGATGATGAAATCACACATCAAGAGATAGAGTTACAAGCAGACCTGACTTATGTTGAGCAACCCTATAAAATTCTGGAGGAAAACTGGAAAATGTTAAGAAACAGGGCAATCAAGTACTGCAAGGTACAGTGGGAACATCATCTTGAGAGAGAAACCACATGGGAGAAAGAAGATGATTTAAGAAAAGCCTATCTAGAACTATTCAGGTACACCTCAGCAAACTTCGGGACGAATTTTAATTTAAGGGGGGGGGGAGTCCGTAACATCCCAACATTTAGGAACCAACGAAGGGTAGATTTAGGAAATTGTGCATATGCATGCATTCATCTACAAAATGTGGGTAAATTTTTTTGCCAAATAAAAACTTAGAGTGATCAAGTTTCTTTCACTCTCTAAGTTTAGGAATAGCTCGGGAGACTGATCGTTATAAATTTTTACATGAACTTTCTGAATTAATGTGTTTTGGGGAGAGTTTGAATTCAAATTTGAAAATTTGAGTTTATATTTTTTAAAATAAGAATTATGATTTAGTAGTATTATTTAAGACATAATATATAATAGAAATTAAATAAGAAATACAATTAAGCAAATGAATATTTATTCCAGATTTTTATTCCATAAACAAGTTACAAAAAGTAACTTATTAAGATAATAAAGAATCTTTACAGGAGTGAAATTACAAAAAGAGGAACATATATTTATTATTAAACCTATTACACATTTCTTAAAAAAGAATAAAATAAAAAGTACAAAGGATTTATTCCATCTAAAAGTAAACCTATTCTAACCTTGAATCTTCAAATCTTGTACCTGCAAAACAAAGAACAAACAAAAAGGAAAATAAAGGTTAAGTTATTAATTTTTACTCTCAGTAGAGAGCGGTGAGTTGCACTGCTCAATTTAACATCATTGAGTAAATATTTTAGGGGCAAGTTTCACCAATATGAAAGAATTCAATCTTTCATAACAAGTAAGCCATAAGTCAAATGATCACAATCAATAAAAAGGGGCAAGTTTCACCAGGCAGATTAATGGTAACAATATAAAAGGGTAGACCACCTCATTGAGCATATCCACAACTATGCAGCAAATACACACACAACTTAGTCACCTAATTGCATGTGTGTGCTGTCGACACAGCCCAGCAGTTCAACCCAATAAAAGGACCAAGCACAGCCGTGGGCAAGCACTAGTGCATATCTCCATTGCTCACACCACACTATAACAAGCAGCTTAGCCAAAGCCAAGCAAAGCAGCCAACAAAACTTCACACCAGATCAACCAAACAGCACCAGATGGTGACATAGGAGGGGGAAGAATCAGGTGGACAGCAAGGCCAGGCCACATGAGCTAGGAGGAGCAGGATAGATAAAGGCCAAGTAGGAACCAGGGGAACAAGAACAACATCAGGAGGTGAAGGATAGGATCCAACCAGCAACACTAACATCACAACAAACCACTACAATCATCAGTTCTGTGGTGAGTGTCATAAACAACCACATGATTTATTCATCTTATCCACATAGAACCATGTGTTGTTTCACAAAACAACCTCTCAATGATCACCCTGGTGGGGTGAATCTATCCTAGAGGTTTTAAATATAAAGATTAGAATTAAACTCTAGAAAAAACACCAAATTATCAGACCAGCCTCACAGAATTGGTGATACCAAAGGCAACTTGTATATTCTATCATTTGTTCTTACAAGATGTTGGCACATATCCTAGAAGGAGTAGCACATCAGATCTTATAAGTTACAAACAAAACCATTAACTTAGCCAACTAGGATCCAAGATCTAGTAAGCAACTATGATGCCTTAGCAAATTTTGGAAGTGATAGCAAAAAAGGAACTCAGTTCCTAGAGCCTCAGACCATCATCATAGGCATGAACAATAAGTGAACCTTTCAACTTACTATTAAGCATTTATCCATATCAAGTATTGTCCATAAGTAAAGCCAACAACCAGATCCACTTGTGTACCATTCTAAGATGGTTTCACAAGAAATGATCTTAAAACTAAGCCAACCAGATAGTCTAGTTTTTATAAATCAATTAGCAAATCAATACATATCATTTCCCTGAGACCAGACTCAGAGATCATACAATATATATCCATTCATTTTCAAAGAATCATCGGACTCTATTGAATAAAATTCAGACTAAGGATAAACAGGCAAGCCAAAAAACACTAATGCAGTGAATCATCACTGACAGGGTTACTGTCAATATCAAGATACTCACAACAGATGAACACACTAATCCACCATAGTATCAATCAGAGGCAACAGTATGAAACACTAGCATCTGATCCAACATTAGCCTCAGACCAACAACACCAACAACTGCACCACTTAATCAAAGGATGACAACAGGCATAGAGGTGCCGAGAACACAAATTCTCACTAAGCAACAGTACTAGACCATAGTATCATCTTACAAGCACCAGGGATGAACCCTAATATCAGTGCAAAATAGAGTATAGGTTGGCCACTAGATACACACAGAGGGACTCGAGGTAGCTAGATGCACTAGAGTTCACAGAGGCACAACTCACCGGAGGTCCTCGGTGACGAATTGAAGAGGAAGCAGAAGGGCCGACGAGCTCGTGGCGGCACGGGGAGCACCCCAGGGGGCGCTGCAACCCGCACCAGCCACGGCGGCGGCCACACAAGTGCACAAGCACCACACACCATCGTGGGGGGAATCAACATCATTAGCAGCACCATCCCCAAACCCTAGGGTTCGGGAACGGGGATAGCATGGACACAGGAGAGCTCCGATGTCAAATCGAAGAGGAGGAGATGGAAAACTATGGTCGACAACATCGCCCTGCACCACGGCAGTGGAAAGGGAGGGCCACGACGGCGACCATCGCACGGCGGTGGCGCCAGCACCCCACATGGCCGAGGAGGAGAGGAGATGAGGACGAGTGAGAGAGGGAGATAGAAGGGGTGGGCCAATAGGGCCAGAGCCCTTCGGGGCTTCCTTTTGTCAAAGTCATTTGGGCCAAATTGGCCCAATAAGCCTAATAGAATGATCCCAAAAAGTTGAAAGAAGTTTTAATAATTAATAAAAGACCAAAATACCCCTAGAATAAATAAAATTCTAAAAATAAAATAGAAGGTTAAAAATTAAAAATAATATATTTTTGGATTCATAATAATCCAACCTATTAAAGTAAATTAAGAAATAAACATTTATGTATATAATTTTTGGTCAAGAATTTTATAGTATATTTATTCCTTATAGAATTTTATAAAATTAAAGAAAGAGGATAAAAATAAATAAAAATCACTTTTATTATATATTATTATCATAGTATTTTAGAAAAGTACTAAATAAATGTTTTGGGTCATCAAAATAAATTCTTTTATTTAAATGATAATTCTCAAAAGAATTATTAAATGTATAAATATAGGAATTAATATTTAATTTTAATTCTAAAAATAGATAAATTATTACCTTATAAAATGGCAAATATAATATTCAATAAATATTAAAGATTATTTTTTTATGAAATCCTTTATTACTTAAAGGAATTCTTAGAACTAAAATAATGAGCAAAACAAAGAAAACAAATGATAAATAATGCATTACATTACTATGCATATGCATTTTGCTTCTTTAAATATTGTCCTTACTGGGCAATAATGATGTTTTGTAGACATAGAAGCTCAAGGTCTAGTGCAAGCATCCAACTTCACTACCTTGCAATCACAAGGCAAGTTCATCACTTGCTCATGTCCTTTGATGAGTCTTTATCAAAGTAATACAAATTGTGTGTTAGCATCTATGTTCACAAATAATAAATTGTATATATCATCCTAAGTGATGATATAATGGAGCAAAATAGAACTTAGGGTTCTATTTGCAACAATGATGATCAACTAGGAACTTAACAACCCATGACATCAATGATTCTAGCGCCGTATATCACGCGTTAACCATGAGATTTGAAATGGGACAGAGAAGTCAGATGTATCTTCTTCCTCTCGCATGTAGCCGGATGTGCAGGTCGTGGCTATTATCACTCGTAGCATTCATATTAATTGGTAATTCATAGAGGATATGCAGCATATGGTTGGGAACCCTCATCATCCGACGATAGTTCTAGCATCTAACGGTCTGTACAAACCATTGCCGTAATTCAATGGGTGGGAATGGTGTACACCAAGGTGGCATGCAAGGTCTCGAAGGGGCAGTGATTGGCTTGTATCACCTACTGGGCCCCACATCATGGAATTGTGGACGGGAAAGTACGCCCGGTTGTGCAACAAGGAGTTGATCTCTCATGGGTAAAGTAACGCACCTCTGTAGAGTGTAAAAACTGTAACTTGTTACTCCCTGTTCCGAGAAGGAGCTACGAACGCGACAGGAAAGGAACTCCATGAAATTTCTGGTAAACCTATGAAGGCTGATGGGCATAGATTTTAATAATAAAATAAATCTTTGAAGAAAGATTTACAAAAACTACATAGTGCCAAGGACTTATAGTCCGAGGTGGTAGATAGAGCATCAAACTTCCCACCTGACATACAATGAACTTGCTAGGTAACGCTGTTACTCACCTTTTCCTTTGGTCCCCTGCTTAGACTCTGAGGATCCCGAAGATACTCCAATGTATGCAGCAGAATGCCAAGAATATGTCTTCTACGAGGAGCCTGACCTGTTAGGAGGTGTTGAAGGAGTGGATTACGAGATCCAATATGGAGTAGATGGCAACGAGTCAGCTTAGTTGCCTAGTTATTAGTAACCCATGGAGCCGAGCAACATGAACCTTATATAATAAGCTGTTGAGCTCAACTCTTAGTTGGAGTTGTTACTTTTAACTTCCGCTGAAACACATTATAATTTGGTTTGTAAGTTGAATCTTTTGAAGTCTTGAACTTCTGGTATTGTAATAATAATAATAATAATGTGTATGTTTGTAATATGGACCCGCAATGTTTCTGTTGTACCACTCTGAGGGATGTGATATTTACGGAACGGTGTTCTGTGGATGTCATGTCAACGACTATAGTGTACTACACATGCAGTGGTATGCTGGGTCACCGCAATTATATCCCGTAGTAAAAGGGTGACACCAAACTTCCGACCTCGGAGGTAATCCCTGATCAACCCGAGCGTTTTGTTGTAATTTTCTATGCCTTCATCATTCGCGTCTTGTCTCTTTTGAAATTCGTGGGATCCTTTTTCTTTATCGTCTTCAACTTCACCAGTTGTCTCCCAATTCTATTTTTCACATCGCGTGCTTCATCACGCTATGTGAGTGCTGGATCGGGATCAAGCCGCACTTTGGCCTCTTCAGGAAACTCTATTCCATGAAGATGAAATCTAGCACTGGCGGGGTGTACACGTTGGGTGCGTGCGGAATATCCATCTGCCCCAACCTTCAATACTTCTCCTTCCACCTTTGTGAATCTGTCCAAGGATGGAGGAACAAGTGGTTCTACATCCGCAACTCCAAACTAGACAGCCAGCATTAAAAATTGACCCCCTTCGACTCCAGCAAGGTAATCTCCCGTAAGCGCTCGTGGTAAAAAGAGGTTCTTGCTGGTGAAACTGAAGTGGTAAAGAATCTATACAAGCGCGTGGAGGATCTCTAGTTGGTAAGAGGCAAGGAGGTCACCGGTGTTGACATCATCCGAACATTTCTCAAGCGTCAGGTGCAGCCTCTCCAAGCGAGGGAACACCCGATGTTTCTGTACTCAGGTGTTAACGGCCCTACGAGGGTGGCGAGTGAGGAACTCTCCTTGTCGGACCTTGATAGAGCAATTAGGCCACTACTCAAGTTCAAGGCCGACGAGGCTTTGCCAGTGGAGTCATCAACTGCTCCCTTCAGTGCGCTGAACAAGGTCCCTGAGGTATGTGTTTTTTATGTGTGATGTATTGTAGCTGTTTCTAGCCTTTACTTGAACCTATGTAGGATGCAAATTCCTTTGAGTGTGTAGGATCTCAAGGTAGAGGGCATGTTGCCTCCTCTTCCTGAGAACTACTCGAAGGCACCAGATGGTGGGGACATGGATTCCGAGTCCACCATCCCCGCTGCCTAGTCTCCTGCTCGTGATGAAGCCCCCGAGTCTAGCAATGTTCCTTCTCTAAAGAGAACCTGAAGTGAAGGCTTGGATGCTTCGACGCTGCTGACTCTGCATGGGGTGTAACATCCCAAAAATATTAAACTTGGATCAACAAACTCTAATTATCAAAATTAGGGTTAACAAAAAAATTCCAAATTAAAAATATGAAAGCATGCATATGTGTAAGCATTACAATTTGGATTCTTTTGAATTGCCATGCTTGTGTGTTTATTTTCTCGTAAAATGATTCTTAGGTGAAATAAACATCATCTAAACAATCCCCACACTTTTCCCAAAGACAAACAAATCAAAACAAACAAAATGAGTGAATGGTCACTTTGGCCAAATTAACTCCCATGCCTAATTTGGCTATCCCTAACTTTCAGAACTTAACAGAAACATGTTTGGATCTTTGCACCCCTTGATAGTACTCATAACAAAGTACCAAGGCCCACTTTGTGATCATCCAAAATCATTCAAATGTATAGTTTAAATGACAGTTTAAAATTGAATCTATATCATATGGAAAGATCCCACTTTTTCAAAAACCACTCAAACAAGCTCAACTTTCAAAACCCAAGCATACACAGTATCACCGGTACATGCCTAGCACACCCACCAAAAAACTTTTCAAAATTCAAAACTTGAGTTCATGCGGCCATTTCATCAAACACCTTGCAGATGCAAATCAAATAAATCCTAAACACTATAGTGTGCAGTGATTCTGGCCCAACTTGTTCCCTCTCTGGACACCACTATCCTTAGTAGATCATCTAACAACACTAACTAATCACTAGCACCACTGTAAGCTGGCCATTGTCATCAATGGTGAACAGGCCGAGAGCACCATTGTCACCCCAGTGTGGACAGCAAGCTACGAACAGCACTAGCCTCGCCAACCTTGTCTGGGAGCAAGCTAGCACTCCACCGCCACGGCCCCTTGAGCAATGCCAGCCATCGGACCACACACCGAGCCATGCCTGCGGAGCATGCCGAGAGCGCCGTCAGCACCCACATACCGCGCGCCGCCCTCGCCGCGTGCACGCGTGATCACCACCGTCCCAGCAACCCCGCAGATACGCCCGTTCGCCGCCGTGCAGACCACGCGCGTTGTGCGCCATTAAAACTTCCGTCGGGCACGAGCAGAGCACCGCAGTGTTCTGACCAATCCGCACCGCACCGCCCCACGCCTTGCCACCATGCCGTGGAGCTTCGCCAGGGAGCACAGCACCGCCCCCTACCGTCGCCCATGCCGATAGCCCTCTGTGCCGTCGACCACGACGAGCTCAGCTTGCGCCCGTCGGTCCCCTCTCGCCACTATAAATAGAGGCATCCCCCGCTCGAATTCTTCACACCATTCTACTCCCCTCTCACCCAGAACCACCCCACTCCATTCCTGGAGCAAGGCGAGCAGCGCATCACCGGAATTTCACCGGAGCATGCTTCTGCTGGAGAAGAAGGAAGCCATCGATTGGAGCCGCCCCAGGAGGAGCTGCCGGTACCAGGAGGTACGCCGTCGTCGACTTCGTCGTTCGCCCGCATCGCCGACCCTCGCCTGAACCCTGGTGAGCCTCCCACGACCCCCACCTGCTGTGTTAGGGTTCTGTCTCGCCGGCGCTGCTCGACGTGGACGATGAACCAGAGCCATTAGATTAGAACTAGATCCCACGGTCCACGTTGCCCCGTATCGCTTCGCACCTCCCCGTCTCACTGACGCGTGGGGACATCCACTTAACCAGCCCGCGTAAGCGCTGTGCATAGAGGGCCGACCCATTATCGTCTCGCGTGCGACCCAGCCGTTTGAATTTAGATTTTTCTATTTTCATTCAAACTCAGTTCTGTACCTAGTTTCAAAAATCAACCCAGCTCGTTTCAGTAAACCAAATTGAATGAAACCAGTTTTGTTAGAAAGTTCTTGAAATGCTTAATCCAAGCCCATTGGATTCAAACCATTTGGATCTGTAGATCAACCTTGATAAAAATGACAAGGCAGAAGCTTTTCTGCATTCAAACATTTTTCAAATTTAAACCATAATAGCTTTTGAGTTGATTCCAACTCTCAAAAATCACATTTAACCATACCTTTCTGAATATATAAAAATATATGGGTTTACCTACAGAAATATTGTCCAAGTAATAAAAGAATGCCACATAGGCATTTCTAGTCACTTTATTTATTTAAAATAAAAGGGTTAAACCTTATTAAATTGTGACACCACTTTAAATCACATTCCCATGTACTGAAATATGTGGTGATGACATGTGTCAACATGATCCCATGTTTGGTTTGGAGAATATTATATCTTAAGTAGTTTTTCAATGAGTAGAAATTACTTTTCTAAAAATAAAATCAATAAGACAAATGCTTTAGTCTTGTAATGTTAGTGATGATGCTAGATCATCTATAGAACCCCTTGGTGTGATGATTGAAAGTAGTTAAGTATTGTTTTGGTGATTGTGTACCTCGTACTTATTTATAGACGCTAGTACCGACCAAGGATACGAGGAGGAAGGAGGATACTACGAAGAAGAAGCCGAGGAGAACTTCAACCACTGCTTTGCACAAGGCAAGCCTAATACTACTAGTTGGATGGGCAAGCTAACACTTTCAATTATGAAAGTATATAACCTATGTAATGCCCTAAGCATGCTTGGTTGGGCACATTTGATGATACCCCCTCCTAGTTTTACTTGCAAGCTTTCTACTATATTTCTTTATCAAAGCTATTACTTAGAGTTTACATAAGTAAATTGTAGATACTAGAAAGATAATTGAAGATTGCATAAAGAGCATAAATTTTGGCCTAAGCTAGATAATCTTGATGTCATCCTAAGACATGAGATTGAATTTAGTTAAAACTCCACTAGTTTATCACCCCTCATTAGTAGATTCTAGTGCTAATACCTTGGAATGATGAGTCATTCTACTGAGATGTTTTGACATGTGTTTCCAAACACCAGATGATTTTGGTGATGAAAATGTTGAGGCATGAGCCTTAGCCCTTTTATAAAACTGATGGTTGTCTGTATGCGATACCATTCCAATTTTACCGTACAACCACAATACCCGAAGATTGGGTAGGGCTTGACTGGAAACTTATATACCTTAGTATTGGTTCCCTCACGGCCAAGGTCTGAGCTGAGGCTACCTTGTGAAGATTGTCCACCTGTGCAGTACCCAAGATGACAGTTGGTCATGGTTGGGAGGCCAAACTCACAGGAGAGGTGCCTATACTAGGGCGTGTAATTGAAAGGTTAGGATTGATTATCCGCATACTGAGTATGGTGAATTCAGGATTTGTTCCTAACGGATGTATCGAATGTTGTGGTGAAAGTGTACAATCTCTGCAGAGTGTCAAACTATTCGAATAGCCGCGTCCGCGGTTATGGAAAGTTGGAGTGGCCATATTGTTCCCCCGTCAGATGTTTTCAAAAGGACTTGTGAAATGAATTGAGATTTTGACTTGACCACAACAGAGTGGTGACATGAGATACAAGTTCCCACTTAGGTGTTATAAAATTTGACTAGCTTTCTCTTGCTTCTGAACTTAGTAGAGGTAAATCTGGCTTTTTGCAAAACAACCCTAGAGCTTAGTGTCCTATTACAAAAAAACCTTCCCTTGTTAGTATTAGTTTGCGAGTACTTAAAGAGTACTCATGGCTTTGTCCCTGGCTATTCCCGTGGCCAGACTATGAAGAGGAGTACCAGGATGATGGACCCTAGGAAGGTTACGACAACTAGGATCATCTCCCATCACAAGATTACTGTGACCTCAAGATGGAGCTTCGCCTATGCTACCTTTATTATTACGTATTTCCGCTGCCTGAGTTGTATTAAGAACTGGATCATGAGATCCTTATTTGTGTAAGACCTTATGTATGGTTTGTAATGGATGATGTACTGTGGTATCCAATTCTGTTATGTCTCGCAAAAATGATAATCCTGGGATTGCGATGTATGGCATAACAGGCATCCGGGATTAAAAATCCGGGTGTTGACAAGTTGGTATCAGAGCCATCCTGACTATAGGAGACCCTAGTTAGACTGGACGTTTGAATCAAAAACTTAGTTTCAAAACCAAAGGAAGCAAATATTTACAAAAACTTATTCCCATTCTTATCACTTTGCTTCTTTCATGAAAATTCATGTTCCTCAAAAACTCTTGCAAAATACATAAATTTTGACACACTTGATCACTCTACTAACTTACTCATCCTATATTTTTATAGATGGACATGAAGTATAGCAAGTTTTATCAGTTGGGGAATGGAGGAGACCTTATCTTTGAGAGGGATTTGGACCAGCTTTCGGAACTTCTGGAGCGTCCGCACCCCGAGTTCTTCGGAGCTCATCTCAATGATCAAGGAGGAGAAGATCTGTAGTGGCTAATTGTTGCAAGTCTCCGAGGAGCCTCCCACTGCTGAGGGAATTCAGTTCACCTTAAGAGAGAACAACTGGCTTGATGGACTTGCCAGGGCCATGCAGGAAGCTCTTGCTCGTCTGTGTGGGAAGAGTATCAACCAGATCAAGGGTACCCGCTTTGAGTTTTGCCCAAGGCGTGTTGCAAATGGACAACCACTGGAAGCCCCATACCACCCCGGGTTGAAGACTCAGTTGGACCACCTTAGCTTCATGATGTACGATCGTCAGCAGGAATTGGACAATTGCCGTGACTACTCCAACCACAAGTCCGCCATCATCAAGACGAAGGATCAGACCATTGCCATGCTAGCAAAGGATCGTAAGTCTCGCCGCCGTCAGCTCGACAAGAAGGAGCACATCATTGCCCGTCTTCGCCACCATATGTCAGATTTGGGGGAGACCATCCACGAGAGAGACATGTAGTTGGAAGAAAGAGAGAATGCCGGAGAGGATCTTCGTGGAGACCCCTACTCCTATCTCAGCGATGATGAGGATTTACTAGAGGATCAGGCTATGTACTTCTTCACCGACGAGGATGATTTTGCCTTCATCGATGATGATGAGGATGATGAGGATGACGACTACACTGACTCTGAGGAGTAGTAGCACTTGAGCACTAGCGTAGTGAGTTGTATTCAGTCCCACTGTATCGTAGTTTCCAGAATGGTTCTTAAAACCATCTATTTGTCTTGTTTTGTGGTGTGTGTTTGTATCGTGTGCTATGAATGAATGAATGAATGAATGAATGAAAAACAAGTTGCTAGAAAATCTGAGTCAAACTTTAAAAACTTTTCAAAGTCTCGAAACCTTAGAAATTTCCCTCTTTTCTCATGATCTATCTCAATCTTCAGATGCCACGCGGAGGAAGTGGTTCATCCCCGGACCCGATGTTGCAGATCCTGCAAATGTTGGTGTCTGACCGCGAAGCCGAAAGAGCCGAACGTCAAGCCAACCTAGCCACCCTTCAGCAGATAGCTCAGCTAGCCCACAACAATCAAGGCCAAGGAAATCGGGATAACCATGGATCTAAGCTCAAAAATTTCCAGAACATCAACCCACCTGTTTTCACTAAGTCGGAAGAGCCCCTAGACGCAGACGATTGGCTGTAAACCATGGAGAATAACCTGGAAGTCGCCGGAGTGGAAGCTAACGAGAAAGTTCTGTTCGCCACCCACTATCTAGCTGGAGATGCAAGAGCGTGGTGGAACAGTGTTCGTGCCATGACCGGAGGACAGATGATGACCTGGGAGGAATTCAAGGTCAAGTTCAGCATAACCCATGTGCCACCAGGTTTGATCAAGAGAATGAGAGATGAGTTCAGAGAACTAAAACAAGGAAGGATGACCGTAGTAGAATACCGTGAAAAATTCTTGTCATTATCTAGGTATGCCCCGGATGAGATCGACACTGAAGCCAAGAAGAAAGAGAGATTCCTGAATGGTCTGCATGATGAGATGCAGACTGTGTTAGTCAATATCCCCTTTGCTGATATCGAAGCCCTTGTCGACTATGCCATCCAGATGGAAGGAAAGATCAACCAAGCCAATGAGAACCGCAAGCGTCGCATGATGCATCAGCCAGGAACCCATCAGACCCCAAAGTATCGCCCTAACCCATCTCCAGGATTTGCCCTGAGAACCAACAGACCCCCGATGAACCATCCGACCTATCCCAACCGTGGAAACCCAAGGCCTGGAGGAAACCACAACAACCCCGGCAACTCTAACAATTTCAACCGTGCACCACCCAAGTTCAACAACAACAATGCTGCCGCCAACACCAACATTGCCTCGAGGACTGGAAGCAATGATGTGCCTATTGCAGCAAAGGACAAGTCGCAACTGACTTGTTATGACTGTGGAAATAAGGGTCACTACTCCAACGAGTGCCCAAACAAGAAGAATATCACAGCCCCCAATGCAAATGCCCCATCTCAGCAGCAGCATCGTGTTCAGCCAGGAAGAAGGTTTGCCCTAGGGAATTCGTTCAACCGCAACGGCCATCTTTTTCTCATGCATGCTGAAGAAGCCCAGGAAGCGCCAGGCGTCGTGCTGGGTATGTTTTATGTTAATTCAGTACTAGCTAGAGTGTTGTTTGATTCTGGTGCATCGCATTCATTTGTCACCGAAGAATTTGCATGCACTAGTAAGATTCAACCAACCAAACTGAAGCATGTTATGATTGTTCCCGGTTCAACCACCAAAGCTAGGCAAATTTGCAAAGTCGTCCCTATCCGAATCCATGGCATAGATTTTTATGCTAATCTGATAGTACTCGGAACTAAAGGTTTGGACATAGTACTAGGAATGGATTGGATGTCCAAACATAAGGGATTGATTGACTATGCCAAGAAATCCATAACCATGACCAGTACAGCCGGAATATCAGTCGAGCATATATCTGAAACCTTACCTCATCAATTCAAGTGCAACAAGAGTATAGCCCAACCTACCCTTGACCAAGTCCGGATAGTCTGTGAATACCCCGATGTATTTCCAGATGTTTTACCCGGTATGCCCCTAGATCGGGATATCGAGTTTATCATTGAACTAATCCCTGGAACAGGACCCATAGCTCAGAGACCCTATAGTATGTACCCGTCTGAACTGGAAGAACTGAAGAAGCAACTGGATGCCATGTTGGAGATTGGATTGATTCAACCAAGTGCGTCACCATGGAGATCACCTGTCTTATTTGTGGATAAGAAGGATGGAGGTAACCGTTTGTGTACGGATTATCGAAAGTTGAATGATGTCACTATCAAGTACAAATACCCGTTACCCAAGATAGAAGATTTGTTTGATCAGTTGACCAGTGCCAAAGTGTTTTCTAAGATTGATCTTAGAACTGGCTATCATCAACTCAAGATTCGTGCAGAGGATATTCCCAAGACTGCCTTTACCACCAGATATGGATTATACGAGTATACTGTCATGTCTTTTGGATTAACCAATGCCCCCGCTTATTTCATGAATCTCATGAATAAGATTTTTATGGTCTTCCTGGATAAGTTTGTCTTTGTTTTCATTGATGACATTCTGATTTATTCCAAATCGGAAGAAGAACATGAGCTACACCTAAGGACCATTCTTGGAACCCTTAGAGAGCATCAGTTGTATGCCAAGTTTAGCAAATGTGAATTCTGGTCACAGAAGGTAGGATTCCTCGGTCACATTGTATCAGCCGGAGGAATTGCCGTTGACCCTGCAAAAGTGAAAGATGTCGAAGATTGGCAAGCCCCAACCACTCAAACCCAAGTTCGTGCATTTCTCGGATTGGCAGGATACTACCACAATTTCGTAGAAGGATTCTCGAATATTGCCAGACCCATGACCCAATTGCTGAAGAAGGACAAGAAGTTTGAATGGATAGACAAATGTGAAGCGAGTTTTCAAGAACTCAAGAGAAGATTGATTTCAGCCCCAATCTTAATCATGCCGGATATCACGAACCCCTTCGACGTGTATTGTGATGCATCCAAGATCGGTCTCGGATGTGTGCTAATGCAAGAAGGCAAAGTCATATCTTATCTATCTCGAAAACTGAAACAACATGAGCAAAATTACCCAACCCATGACCTCGAACTCGCAGCCGTAGTTCTAGCCCTGAAGACATGGAGGCATTACCTGATGGGAAATCGTTGTGAGATTTATTTGGATCACAAGAGCCTGAAGTATATATTCACTCAGAAGGAGCTGAATATGAGGCAGAGAAGATGGATTGAGCTAATCAAGGATTACGATCTGGACATTCACTATCACCCCGGTAAAGCCAATGTGGTAGCAGATGCCCTTAGACGATTGTCATGCCGCTTGAACTCCATGATTTTTAAGGAGAAACCAAGCTTGCACAAAGAGATGGAAGATTTTTGAATGGAATTAGTAAGTGAAGGATTTTTGGCTAGCATATAACTTCAACCAACTTTGATCAGCCAGATCAAAGAGGCGCAGAAAGGAAATGCTAGTATCGACGGAATCAAGCGTCGTATCGGTATAGGCAAAGTACCCAGCTTCACCGAAGACGAAGAAGGAGTTCTGTGGTACAAAGGACGCCTTTGTGTACCAGCAGATTCTGAGTTGAAACAAGTGATTCTGAAGGAAGCTCATGATACTCTTTATTCTATCCACCCCGGAGGGACTAAGATGTATCAAGATTTGAAAGAGCAATTTTGGTGGCATAAGATGAAGAGAGAAATCGGAATCTATATCGCCAAGTGTGATATATGTCAGCGAGTCAAGGCAGGACATCAAAGACCCGCTGGATTGTTGCAACCATTGCAGATTCTGGAATGGAAATGGGATTCCGTTGGAATGGACTTTATCACCGGATTACCTACTTCTAGTAGGGGAAATGACTCTATCTGGGTCATAGTGGACAGATTGTCAAAAGTCGCCCATTTCTTACCCGTCAAGACCACATATCAGAGTTCGAAGCTAGCGGAGTTATATATCGCTAGAATCGTCAGTTTGCATAGAGTCCCCAAGAACATTGTATCGGATCGAGGAACTCAATTTACCTCGAGATTCTGGAAGAAGGTCCAAGAAGGTTTAGGAACCCGCCTAGATTTCAGCACCACGTATCACCCTCAGACCGATGGACAGACGGAGCGAGTAAATCAAATACTCGAAGATATGCCGAGAGCATGTGTGTGAGAATATAGATCTAAGTGGGAAGACTGTCTGCCTTTTGCAGAATTTTCATACAACAATAGTTATCAAGCTAGTTTACAAATGGCCCCATTTGAATTCATGTATGGAAGGAATTGCTGCACCCCTTTGAACTGGTCAGAAGTAGGAGAGAGTCAGATTTTCGGACCCGACATCCTACGAGAAGCAGAAGAGAAGGTTCACAAGATTCGTGAGAACCTCAAGACAGCCCGATCGCATGGAAAGAGTTACTACGACAAGAGACGTCGAGACCTCGCCTTCAACATCGGAGATTTTGTGTATCTGAAAGTGTCGCCATTGAAAGGAATGCAGCGTTTCCAACTCAAAGGAAAGTTAGCCCCCAGATATATCGGACCCTTCAAGATTCTGAACCGTCGAGGAGAAGTGTCGTATCAATTGGAACTGCCCGAAGAGATGTCAGCCATGCACATTGTGTTCCATATCTCATTACTTCGCAAGTGCCTCGAAGTTCCAGAGAAGACCGAAGTGTTCAAGAATATCGATCACCAGACCATAGAGATCAACAATGACCTGACCTATCCTGAAGTACCCATCCGTATTTTGGAAGAAGCTTTCAGAACTACCAGAACCCGAAGCATCAAGTTTCTCAAGATTCAGTGGAGCAACCACACAGAAGAGGAAGCTACCTAGGAGCACGAAGATCACATCAGGACGGAGTTTCCCTATCTCTTCAAATCCTAGGTAATCTTTTTCGTCCTTTTTAAAATCTCGGGACGAGATTTTGTTTAGGGGGGGGAGGTTTGTAACATCCCAAAAATATTAAACTTGGATCATCAAACTCTAATTATCAAAATTAGGGTTAACAAAAAAATTCCAAATTAAAAATATGAAAGCATGCATATGTGTAAGCTTTACAATTTGGATTCTTTTGAATTGCCATGCTTGTGTGTTTATTTGCTTGTAAAATGATTCTTAGGTGAAATAAAAATCATCTAAACAATCCCCACACTTTTCCCAAAGACAAACAAATCAAAACAAACAAAATGAGTGAATGGTCACTTTGGCCAAATTAACTCCCATGCCTACTTTGGCTATCCCTAACTTTCAGAACTTAACAGAAACATGTTTGGATCTTTGCACCCTTTGATAGTACTCATAACAAAGTACCAAGGCCCACTTTGTGATCATCCAAAATCATTCAAATGCATAGTTTAAATGATAGTTTAAAATTGAATCTATATCATATGGGAAGATCCCACTTTTTCAAAAACCACTCAAACAAGCTCAACTTTCAAAACCCAAGAATGCATAGTATCACCAGTACATGCCTAGCACACCCACCAAAAATCTTTTCAAAATTCAAAACTTGAGTTCATGCGGCCATTTCATCAAACACCTTGTAGATGCAAATCAAACAAATTCTAAACACTATAGTGTGCAGTGATTCTGGCCTAACTTGTTCCCTCTCTGGACACCACTATCCTTAGTAGATCATCTAACAACACTACCTAATCACTAGCACCACTGTAAGCTGGCCATTGTCATCAATGGTGAACAGGGCGAGAGCACAATTGTGACCCCAGTGTGGACAGCAAGCTACGAACAACACTAGCCTCGCCAACCTTGTCTGGGAGCAATCTAGCACTCCACCGCCACTCCCTGTCCTAGCCACGAGCAATGCCAGCCACTGGACCACACACCCGAGCCATGCCAAGCCGCTCTACGAGCATGCGGAGAGCGTGCCCCATGCGCCACGCTCGACCAGCACCCACAGACCGCACGTCGCCCTCGCCGCGTGCACACGTGATCACCACCGTCCTAGCAACCCTGCAGACACGCCCGTTCGCCGTCGCGCGGACCAAGCGTGTTATACGCCATTAAAACTTCTGTCGGGCACGCGCAGAGCACCGCAGCGTTCCGACCAATCCGCACCGCCCCACGCCTCGCCACCACACCGTGGAGCTTCGCTAGGGAGCACATCACCGCCCCTATCATCGCCCACGCCGATAGCCCTCTGTGCCGTCGACCACAACGAGCTCAGCTTGCGCCCGTCGGTCCCCTCTCGCCACTATAAATAGAAGCATCCCCCGCTTGAATTCTTCACACCATTCTACTCCCCTCTCACCCAGAACCACCCCACCCTATTCCCAGAGCAAGGCGAGAAGCGCATTGCCGAAATTTCACCGGAGCCTGCCGCTGTTGGAGAAGAAGGAAGCCATCGATTAGAGCCGCCCCAGGAGGAGCTGCCGGTACCAGGAGGTTCGCCGTCGTCGACTTCGTCGTTCGCCCGCATCGCCGACCCTCGCCTGAGCCCTGGTGAGCCTCTCACGACCCCCACCTGCCGCGTTATGGTTCTGTCTCGCCGACGCTGCTCGACGTGGACGATGAACCAGAGCCGTTAGATTAGAACTAGATCCCACGATCCACGTTGCCCCGTACCGCTTCGCACCTCCCCGTCTCACTAACACGTGGGGACAGCGACTTAACCAGCCCGCGTAAGCGCTCTGCGTAGAGGGCTGGCCCATTATCGTCTCCCGCGCGACCCAGCCGTTTGAATTTAGATTTTTCTATTTTCATTCAAACTCAGTTCTGGACCTAGTTTCAAAAATCAACCCAGCTCGTTTCAGTAAACCAAATTGAATGAAACCAGTTTTGTAAGAAAGGTCTTGAAATGCTTAATCCAAGCCCGTTGTATTCAAATCATTTGGATATGTAGATCAACCTTGATAAAAATGACAAGGCAAAAGCTTTTCTGCATTCAAACATTTTTCAAATTTAAACCATAATAGCTTTTGAGTTGATTCCAACTCTCAAAAATCACATTTGACCATAACTTTTAGAATATATAAAAATATATGGGTTTACCTACCGAAATATTGTCCAAGTAATAAAAGAATGCCACATAGGCATTTCTAGTCACTTTATTTATTTAAAATAAAAGGGTTAAACCTTATTAAATTGTGACACCACTTTAAATCACATTCCCATGTACTGAAATATGTGGTGATGACATGTGTCAACATGATCCCATGTTTGGTTTGGAGAATATTAAATCTTAAGTAGTTTTTCAATGAGTAGAAATTACTTTTCTAAAAATAAAATCAATAAGACAAATGCTTTAGTCTTGTAATGTTAGTGATGATGCTAGATCATCTATAGAACCCCTTGGTGTGATGATTGAAAGTAGTTAAGTATTGTTTTGGTGATTGTGTACCTCGTACTTATTTATAGACGCTAGTACCGACCAAGGATACGAGGAGGAAGGAGGATACTACGAAGAAGAAGCCGAGGAGAACTTCAACCACTGCTTTGCACAAGGCAAGCCTAATACTACTAGTTGGATGGGCAAGCTAACACTTGCAATTATGAAAGTATATAACCTATGCAATGCCCTAAGCATGCTTGGTTGGGCACATTTGATGATACCCCCTCCTAGTTTTACTTGCAAGCTTTCTACTTTATTTCTTTATCAAAGCTATTACTTAGAGTTTACTTAAGTAAATTGTAGATACTAGAAAGATAATTGAAGATTGCATAAAGAGCATAAAATTTTGCCTAAGCTAGACAATCTTGATGTCATCCTAAGACATGAGATTGAACTTAGTTAAAACTCCACTAGTTTATCACCCCTCATTAGTAGATGCTAGTTCTAAGCATAAAACTTGATCAACTTTAGATGGGAATACTTGGTGGAAAGTGGTTATGAAAACCTTGGAATGATGAGTCATTCTACTGAGATGTTTTGACATGTGTTTCCAAACACCAGATGATTTTGGTGATGAAAATGTTGAGGCATGAGCCTTAGCCCTTTTATAAAACTGATGGTTGTCTGTATGCGATACCATTCCAATTTTACCGTACAACCACAATACCCGAAGATTGGGTAGGGCTTGACTGGAAACTTATATACCTTAGTATTCGTTCCCTCATAGCCAAGGTCTAAGTTGAGGCTACCTTGTGAATATTGTCCACCTGTGCAGTACCCAAGATGACAGTTGGTCATGGTTGGGAGGCCAAACTCACAGGAGAGGTGCCTATACTAGGGCGTGTAATTGAAAGGTTAGGATTGATTATCCGCATACTGAGTATGGTGAATTCAGGATTTGTTCCTGACGGATGTATCGAATGTTGTGGTGAAAGTATACAATCTCTACATAGTGTCAAACTATTCGAATAGCCGCGTCCACGGTTATGGACAGTTGGAGTGGCCATAATGTTCCCCCGTCAGATGTTTTCAAAAGGACTTGTGAAATGAATTGAGATTTTGACTTGACCACAACAGAGTGGTGACATGAGATACAAGTTCCCACTTACGTGTTATAAAATTTGACTAGCTTTGTCTTGCTTCTGAACTTAGTAGAGGTAAATCTGGCTTTTTGCAAAACAACCCTAGAGCTTAGTGTCCTATTACAAAAGAAACCTTCCCTTGTTAGTATTAGTTTGCGAGTACTTAAAGAGTACTCATGGCTTTGTCCCTGGCTATTCCCGTGGCCAGACTATGAAGAGGAGTACCAGGATGATGGACCCTAGGAAGGTTACGACAACTAGGATCATATCCCATCGTCAGCATTGCCTGTGACCCCGAAGATGGAGCTTTGCCTACGCTACCTTTATTATTACGTATTTCCGTTGCCTGAGTTGTATTAAGAACTGGATCATGAGATCCTTATTTGTGTAAGACCTTATGTATGGTTTGTAATGGATGATGTACTGTGGTATCCAATTCTGTTATGTCTCGCAAAATGGTAATCCTAGGATTGCGATGTATGGCATAGCAGGCATCTGGGATTAAAAATCCAGGTGTTGACATGGGGCCTGCTTACTTGGAGAAGCATGCTCTGGGTGAGGGTGATACCGCCCCGATTCCTATGGTACCCATCCGGGCGGTGGCTCCTCAGCCGCATGCCAAGAAGAAAAGGAAGACGATGCTACTCGTGAACCTCTCTAACATCCCCTCATGAGTATCTGATGCTTCTCCACTTTGATTTTGTTAAGTTTTCCTTGCATGGTGCTTTATGTTACTCTCCTGCTCTGTTATACTAGGGGTCCTTTTTAGGTGAATCCATGAAGGATAAGAATGAGGAGATGGCGACGGAGTCGAAAGCAGTGAGTGCCAAAGCTGCGATGCCCTCCCCGAAGATACTGAGTTCTTCGAGGCCGAGAAATCATGCGGTTGTCACCCGGAAGACCCAAGTTGTACCTTCGGATTCTTTGGGTGGCCATGTAAGTGTGTTTGAGAATGGTGCGAATGAGCCCCTGAGCCCTTTATATTTCTGCAGCCCTTCGTCCGCGACCTACATTGTCTTGGGAAGTAGTATCTTTCCTTAGAGGAAAACTTTTAGCAGCTCCAAGGTAAGTATTATACCATTTGTATATTGCGGATGTATGTTCTATAGTTTGTCTTATGACTCTTTTCCCTTTTGGTTTGCATATGAGAACAGAAGGCTCTCCGCAAGCTAGACTCTCTCAGAAAGAGTCGAGGCCAGGTGGAGGCCAAGGCCAAATATGCTGTGGAGGCCCTCGAGCGCTTCAAGAAGGAGGCCAAGGAGCATGAGGAAAAACTTGCGGCTGACGCTGCCTCGTGGGAGAAGGCGATGATGGAGCAGCTGATGATTGTTGCCAAAGCATTGCCTGGTAGGTCACTCGAACTAATTTTTCCTTCAAGCTTTTGATGCTTTATCTTCCTGTGATCTTAACCTGCTCTTGTCGCATCTGTAGATGCCAATGGCACTGCGTTTGACCGCGATGTCTTGGATCACGGGGCCCCCCTTCGCGGATGTGGTTTCTACGGTCGAAGACCGTTGCAGCTCCACCGTCGAGACATTGGCTAAGGAAAAAGAGGTCCTCGGCCGGTTCTACTGGGAGATCTTTCCAAAGGGCGTAGCCCTTGACGAGATCGACTCCTTGGCGAAGGCCTTGGCAGGGGATACACCTGCGAAGTATAAGAATGCCCAGAAAAACATGGGAACCATTCTTGGCCTAGAGATGGCGCTGGCGTTTGACGCACAGCTGAACCTGAGCAGGCCACCTCCAAGATGTCATTGGTGGCGGATGGCACTGAGGTAGCCTTCGCCCCCTTCGCCTCACGCTGCAAGCGTTATGGACCATGCCTAGTTGAGCTTCTAGCCACCTATGTGTTAGAGAAGTGGCGGGTGGTTGCAACGCAAGCCTCAGAGCCTAAAACTACTTCAGATGCAGCTAATCCTTAGGGTCCTTCTACTTCGTATTTGCTTACATAGGACTGTTATTCTTTTGCTACATGTCTTGTAATATTTTGTACTATGACTTTCGGGCCTATCACGTAGTCGTCCTTATGTGAATATATGATTTTGTCCTTTTTATGTTGTGAGCTATTTATTTTTTCCTTATACATTGTCGTTTGTGCACCTCTTACGACCCTTCAGATGTTGATCCGACGATTCTATCAGCTCCTTTAGTCGCTACTCGCTCAAAAGCAAGTGAAGCATCTCAGTTGCTGCTGCTTCCTGATCGCATTCAAAGTTTGGCGAGGGACGTCCTTGTCATCCATGGCCATGCCGATGTTTGGAAGTCCAAAACAGAGTTGGCTGTTGCTAGGGAGGAGTATTTGCTCGAAGAGTTTTGGCAGATTGGCGAACAACTTTAGTGTAAGTGTCCACCAAGTTCTTCTTATGGTCTTTGCAGATGCGCCCGATGTTTCTGTTTTTTGAGTTGTTGCTCTTTTTGTAGTTGTCAATATTCTTCTGCAGGAAGAGAAAGAGCGTGTTACTATTCGACTCAACTGCCTCACCCAACAGGAGTTGGAGGCTGGGGGGCTCTTTTGGATGGACCGTGATCGAGCAACCGTGAAGCGACGGTACAGGATCGTGTCCATCAGGTGTTACAGGTGTTGAAGCATATGAGGTCGTCATTCGCGTCTATTTGGTCTGCCATGTTCCCTTTGGATGCGGCTCCGTCCAATTTTCTAGGGGTTATTGGGGAAGTTTTGGAGCGTAGATGCCGTGAAGGGGCTTGTGCACCAGCAGCTTATTGCGGGTGCAAAGGCAGCACTGGCCCTTGTTCGGCTGCATCGCCGGGATGTGGACTTGGTAGATATAGCAGCAGGGCCGCCCGTTCTGCCGGATGGTATGGTGTGGAACATGCGCGCTCACTATGAGGCGGTGGCTCGCCATGCCGAAGACATCGTGCAGCTCTTCGGCGATCATCCAACGTTCTTCTTCGGCGTGGATGACTGCTTTTTTCCTGTAAAGTTGTTCAGGGCAATGTAAAATTTGTATAGTTTCTGTTGGGCTGTTACTACCCTTGTAAAATTTGTAAAATGAGTTTGCATGTAATGCATTGTTGTTGTAAAATTTGCATGTCCTTTTCGTTATCCTGACGTGGTCAGCTACTCAGGTGGATGTGTTAGTGTAAGAGTCGACGAAGTCATTGGGTGGGGCGCAACCCCCAAGCGTGTTGTATGAATGTAAATTTTCATGAGGAAAATTGTATTGGCCAAGGAACTTAGCTTTTATTCATCACATAGTAGGGGATATAGGGTTCGGCTGAGTACCCTGGCTGAAGAGTCTTATTGTAAGTAAAACCAGCTAAGGGTAGAAGCATCGCAGTTCCGTGACGTTCCAAGGGTTGGAGTATGATACTCTGGATTCCACGTCCTTAAGGTGGTAGGCGCCACCTGGAATGACTTCGGTGCCCACGTAGGGGCCTTCCCATAGTGACGCGAGCTTCAGGTGCCCCTTTTGCTTGAGCCACAAGATGAGGTCTCCTTCGATGAAGGATCTTGGACGCAGTCGTTGGCTATGATAGTGCGGAGGCTCTGCTGATACACCATCAAACGAGTAGCGGCAATGTCGCGTGCTTCGTCCAGCAGATCGACGGCGTCTTCAAGTGCGGCTGTTGATTCAGCCTCATTGTATGTGTCGACCCATGGGGCCTTGTGGCGTACTTCGGTTGGTAGCACTGCTTCGACTCTATGCACCATGAATAAGGGCATGTAGCCAGTGGCGCTGTTTGGCATCGTATGGAGGCTCCAAAGGACAGCGGGTAGCTCATGTGCCCAGGCTCCTGCTAGTCGTTTGAGAGGGTGCAAGAGTCACTTCTCGATCCCGTTACAGACGAGGTCGTTGGCCTTTTAGACATTGCCGTTTGTATGTGGGTGTTCCACTAAGGCATACGTGATGTTGATGCCGAGCCCTTCGTAGAACTCCTGGAACTCCTTTGAGGTGAAGTTCGTTTCGCTGCCGGTGATGATGCTATGGGGCACCCTGAACCTATAGACAATAGATTGGAAGAACTTGACAATGGTGTCACCAGTTTGGTTGGTGACGGGCGTAGCCTCGATCCACTTGGTGAACTTTTTGACTGCTACCATGTTGAGGATTTTTGCAGTTTGCCGACCATGTTGAGTCCCCATTGGGTGAAGGGCCATGACAGTGGTATGGGCTGTAGCTTTGAGCCTGGTGCATGTGGTTCGTCGGTGAACCTCTGGTGGGCGTTGCACTTCTCGATGATGTCCTTGGTGTCACGCATCGCAGTTGCCCAGTAGAAGCCAACTCATAGAACCTTGGCCATTAGGACGCGGCTGCCGGCGTGGTGGCCACATATTCCTTCATGGATGTCTAGGAGAATTATTTTCCCATCGTTGTTGGTGACACATCGCTGGAGTACCCTGTTAGCTGTGCATGCTGCACTTCGTTGGAAACCCCAACAGTAAGATGTGATGAGCACAGCAGCAAGTTTTCCCTCAGTAGAGACCGAGGTTATCGAACCAGAAGGAGGAAAGAAACATCCCAAAGGTGTTGCAAGCAACGTGGAAACCTGCACAACACAAACTCAAGACTTTGTCCCAACGAACAATGAGGTTGTCAAGCTCACCGGTTTGCTGTAACAAAGGATTCACAGTATGGTGTGGAAGGTAATGGTGGTTTACAACAATTATACAGTAATAGTGGAAGATGTATCAATGGTAAAGATTGGACCGGGGTCCATAGTTAACTAGAGGTGCTCTCCTTAGATAAACAACATGGCATGAAGGGTAAACAAATTACAGCAGGGCAATTGACAGGAACTGAGAAAGGCATAACAATGCAATTACTAGTCAGAAAGATCCTATGAGATTCGATTGGGCAATACAACAAGATACATAGACCACCATCCAACTGCGTCTATGACTAGTAGTCCACCTTCAGGATATCATCCAAACCCCCTCTAGTATTAAGTTGCAAGCAACATACAACTACTTTAAGCAAAGTGTGTAAGGTAAACAATCCACTTGTTCCATGAACAAGAAACCGTTGTTTTCTCCCTAGTGGCAACAACACATCTACAACCGAAGAGATTTCTGTCACTTCCCTTGGAAACTAGAGGCATGAACCCACTATCGAGCATAAATACCCCCTCTTGGAGTCACTAGCAACTACTTGGCTAGGATAGTTACTAACAACAGAGAGCATGCAAGATCACAAACAACACAGACATGATAGAATCAAATAGACAAAACCATTAACCAAACTAACATAATAATCTCAATATCCATCGGATCCCCGTAAACACAACATGCATGATTACAAATAGATTAGATCTTGATCATGAACGGAGCTCA
Organism: Avena insularis; assembly: GCA_023614405.1. Lineage (NCBI taxonomy): Eukaryota > Viridiplantae > Streptophyta > Magnoliopsida > Poales > Poaceae > Avena > Avena insularis. The sequence continues at coordinate 38,963,446 of CM042691.1, read as the reverse complement.
TAAGATCTATACATGAAAGCACAAGGAGGAGATACAATCATCTAGCTACTACATGGACCCGTAGACCAAGGTGGAACTACTCACGCATCATAACGGAGAAGAAGGCCTCTGGGATGATCTCCCCTCCGGCAGGGTGCTGGGAAGAACTTTAGATCCTCCCGATCTAGGGAAGATGATGGCGGCATCCATAGACGGTTTCGTGGAGTTTTGATCGGGTGCCTAGGGTTTCTGCATCGGGGGCTTCTTATAGGCAAAGAGGCGAGGCAGGGGGTACACCTTGGTATGAGCAGGCTTGGGCGCACAATAACCACCGTGGAACTTCTCCGTCTCGTCTTCTGGATTCATGTCGCCCACGGTAAAATATTGACTTTGGATTTTGTCCCGTCCAATTCCGAGAATATTGATTTTATGCATTTCTGGAACCAAAAACAGAAGAAAACAGGCAACTGGCACTATGGCAACTTGTTAATGGGTTAGTTCTAGAAAAGATATAAAAACACCTCAAAGTGTAGACAAAGCAAATCAAAGAAGATAATAAACAAGCATGGAACATCAAAAATTATAGATACGTTTCCGACATATCATACCCCGATGATATTTCGCTTGTATAGCTCGATGTTGATGATGGTGAAGGCTATTGAACAGCGGGCGATCTGCCTGGCGTTAGTAGGGTCGTCCGGCAGTTGCTTGCTCAGCAGATACTTGACATATGGTTGAGTCCATGTTTGCTCGATTGCAAGGACTTGCATGAGGCTCACCAGCTCGACATCTGTCTCCAGCTCTTCAGATGCCTCCATTTTCTCGGGTGGCGTAGCCCCCGCATGTCCCGCAGCATCGGTTGTGCCCTTGGGAGTTTGGCGCTTAACAGAGCGCTCGCAGATTTGCTCGAGGAAAAAGCCCGGTGGTACTGGAGCGCATGTGGAGCAAATGTTGGTGAGCTTGTCAGACTCCTCATTGCTTTCCTGGCCGACATGCCAGAGTTCACAGCTATCGAAGTCTCCTTCGAGTGAGTTATAGAGGTCAAGGTAAGCAACCATGTTGTCACTGACGGCATCGCACTGGTTCATCGTCTACTGGAAGATGAGGTTGGAGTCACCATAGATAACTACTCGCGTGGCACCGCAGATTGTAGACATTTGAATGCCATGGATCAGTGCCTCGTATTCAGCCTTGTTGTTGGATGCGTGGAACCTCATCCGCAGCACATATCACATCTTGTCCCCTTGTGGGATATCAAGATTACTCAGGCTCCGGTTCCGGCGTCACGTTTGGATCTGTCGAAATGCATCGTCCAGAGCTGGGACATGTCCAAAGTGTCTGGCAGGTGCAGATCCATCCAATGTATGAGGAAGTCAGGGAGCACCTGCGATTTGATGGCGGTGCTCCTTTCGTAGATGATGTCCCATGGGGACAGCTCTATGCCCCACAGGGCTACTCGCCCTCTGGCTTCGGGGTTGTTGAGGATGTGTGATAGTGGTGCGTCGTTGACAACCACAATCTGATGCTCTTGGAAGTAGTGGCGCAATCGACGTGCTGTCAGGAATACATCGTAGGCGAGCTTCTGGTAGTGGGGATACCTTTGCTTTGTAGGTGTCAGTACCTTGCTGAGGTAATATACTGGGCGTTGTACACTGTGGGTTTTTCCTTCTTCGAGTCGTTCGACCACAAGGGTTGTGCTGACCACTTGGTGAGTTGCAGCAATGTAGAGAAGCATGAGCTCTCTCTCCGCTGGCGTCACCAGTACGGGAGATGTAGAGAGTAGGCGTTTGAGGCCTTCGACTGCCTCGTCTGCTTCAGCCGTCCACTCAAATTTGTCAGCCTTGCGGAGCAGCTGGTAGAAAGGAAGAGCCTTTTTCCCATGCGGATGATGAACCTACTGAGCGTTGTGATTTGCCGAGCTAGCTGCTGGACTCCGTTGACGTTCTTCTGCTTCTCCATGTCTAGTATAGCCTTGATTTTCTTCGGGTTGGCCTCGATGCCCCTCTCGGAGATAAAGTACCCGAGCAGTTGTCTGGATGGGACGCCGAAGGCGCATTTTTCCGGGTTCGGCTTGATCCTGAACCGATCGAGGTTGTCAAACATCTCGCGGAGATCGTCTATCAATGCACTTCTCTCCTTGGTCTTTAGCACTATGCCATTGACATAGACCTGGATGTTCCGACTGATTTGGTTCTTTAGGCAAGCTTGCATGCACCTTTGATAGGTTGCACCTACGTATTTTAGCCCGAAAGGAACTATATTGTAACAAAAGACCCCGAACAGCATAATGAATGTCGTCTTCTATTGATCCTTGACCTTCAGTCGAATCTGATGGTAGTCTGAGAAGGTGTCGAGAAACGAACTCGCACCCCACGGTGGAGTCGATGATTTGATCAATCTGTGGCAGGGGAAGTGGTCCTTTAGGAAATGCTTGTTGAGGGTCGTAAAATCCATGCACATTCGCAGGATGTCCGTGTCCTTGTTCGGTACTATCACAGGGTTAGCTACCCATGTGCTCTCTTTAATCTCTCTTATGAAGTTAGCATCGAGGAATTTGTTGACTTTGATGCCAATTGTTTCAGCTCTGACTTCGAACAGTCGATGCATTGTCTGCTTGACCGGTCGTGCATCTAGATAAACATTGAGTGCATGCTCGGCAAATTCCCTGGGAACTCCTGGCATGCTCGCAGGACACCAGGCGAAGATTTCCCAGCACTCATGGAGGAATTTGACGAGTGTGAGTTCCTATGCGGAACTAAGGTTATTAGCGATGAGGGTCACCTTGGCGGGGTCCGTCGGGTGGACCTGCACCGCCTTGGTGTTGGCTGCGAAGTCAAAGGATAAGTCAGGTGCATTCTTCTTGGTCACAGGGGGCAGATTGTTGTATGTCGACTCCTTCAACCTTGCGAGCTCCTCTTGCATGCCGAAGGACTGGGAGATTATGTTTAAGTCTCCATCGCAGTTATCAGAGCTCCCTGGGATGATGATGGCACCGTTGGGTCCTGGCATCTTCAGCAGTAGATACGCGTAGTGCGGTACCGCCAAGAATCTTGCGAATCCCACGCAGCCAAGGATGGCATGATATTGTGAGGGCTAGTCGACCACCTCGAACTCAAGACGCTCGTGTCTGAAATTCTTGGGGGTGCTAAAGATGATGTCGAGCCATATTTTGCCCAGGGGGCACACTCCTTTCCGTGGGATGATGTCGTGGAAGGTTGTATCTGAAGCCTCCAGACTGCATAGCGGGATTCGCATAGCTTCGAGTGTGCTGGCGACCATGAGGTTTATGCTGCTACCACCGTCCATGAACAAACGACTCATCTCAAATCCACCAATATGAGACTCGAGCACCAGGGCGGAGTGGTCGGGGCGAGGAATTTGGCGAGGGTGGTCGGATCGGTCTAAGGTGATGCAAGGCTCCGAGCCACAGAGGTACTCAGGTATGGCCGACGGAGAAGTGACGGCCAGATTTATCTAGCGAGTGATCGTCTTCTGTATCATGTTGGATGGACGCCCCTTTTGTATCATCATGGTAGCCAGCGGTCGTGGATACTATTCTACTGCATTGTTTTGGGCCGACACAGCCACATGCTATGCGGGTGCTCCGGGTGGTGGCGGTGGAGCTCCATATGCGATGGTTCCAGGGGCAGAGTCGAACCCCTTGTTCATTGTGTTGCGTCGTAACTGGGCGTAGCTCTCGTGGAGCTTCTGGAACTCCCTACAGTCCTTGAGCAGGTGGCTAGCTTTCTTCTTGCTATCATGCTTGTCGATGTAGAAGTGGATGGTGTAGGGACCCGACAGTTTGTCGAACGCGGATGGTTCTTCATCGCGAGTGTGGCGTTGCCATGTTTGGGTGGTTTTCCCACTATCAGGGTAGCTGCTGCTCCGGTAGCCGCTGTTGCGGTTTCCATCGTCATGTCGGTCGGCGTAGCCAGCCGCGAGCATGTCAACTTCCTCGCGATCTTCGTAGACATGCGCTCTTATTTTTCCGCGATGGTCGCGGCTGCTATCGAGGTCATCTTCATCATTCGAACGTGTTCGGTTGACGACATCCTCACCATCAGCCTAGTGATTGGTGATATCCATCAGATGGTCGATGGTTTTGGGCTTGATGCGGCCTAGCTCCTCTCTGTGTTCGCGGCGCCTCACGCCACTATTAAAGGCGCCTATTTCTCTTTCCTCCGAGATGTCCTCGACGGAGTTCTTTATGAAGGACCAACGTTAGACGTAGGAGCGGATGGACTTGTTGGACCGTTGACAGCAGGCACACAGCTCTTCGATTGAGGATGGTCTCTTGCAGGTGACCTTGAAGTTGCGAATGAAGCAGTAGACTAAATCTTTCCAACTGCGAATGGATCCAGAGGGGAGGTTATTGAGCCAGGCTCTGGCCGCGCCTGTCAACTGAAGTTGGAGGCCCTGCATGGCCGTGTTCTTGCTCCCTCCGTATAGCTTGACTGATGATATGTGACCGTCCAGCCAGATCTTTGGCTCCTGCAGGCCGTCGAACTTTGGATTGTACGAAGGCAGTTTGAAGCCCTTAGGCATTCACGATTGCCGTATGGCTCGTCTGAAGCACCTGGAGCCATAGAGCTCTATGTATTCATCTTCCCACTCCATGGAGCACGCGCATTTAGCACGCTATTTGTCGATCTTGTGTTGGGTGAGCTCGTTACGGGCGTCGTAGTTGTAGCTCCTTCGCCGCGGGCTGTGGCATCGCCGCAACAGGTCGTGATCTTTCTCGTCATATGAGGGTGTGCAGCTCCTTGTGAACTTGACTGTAGCCTTTTTCTTTGGCTTCGGAGTCTCCTCTCCGGTTAGCATGGCTCCGACGAGGCCGAGGCCTATGATTGCGGACTTGTGGATGGCGGATCGTGGATCCTCAACTGGTGGTTGGTTGCCGAGCAGGTACGTAGTAGCTGCTATGACCGCGGCCTATGGCGTCTTAGGCATCATGTTGCCTTGGGACTCCATCGACATAAAGGATAAGTCGAGTGCCTTGGTGGCCTCGTGTCTAGCGCTAGGGTCCATGGGCTCTAGTCGAGAGCGACTCTTGTAGGTGTCGTTGTCATCGTTTCCTTTCGAGGAGGATCCATGGATGGAGGAGAACGCGGCTCGTCGAGCACTTGACTCATCGGCTACTCGCCGGCGCTACTCGAGCTCTCTATTCTGCTCGACTTGCCGATTGTGATCCTTTATGAGGATCCAGTGGTATCCCATCAGCATGTCGCGAGAGGCGTAGATTGGCAGAGGGTTGGTACCTCGCACGGCCTCTCAAACTCTTTCCCATTGGGCATCATTGAGATGGATCTTCTGGCGAGCATGATCGCCACTGTTGGCCGCTTCAGATGGCCTGTTCCTGTTGGGATTTGGTGGGGGTGCGCCATTGGCGTTGAGGTTGGGAGGGTGTGTCCCATATGCAGCGTTGGGAGCCTACGGATCGGTTCCATTCACAATGATGGGGGAATTGACCCCGTTGTCGACGTGAGCATCGATGACGACTGCATACATGTAGCGGTGGGGGACATCGTTACTCCCGCAGCTCTCAAATCCGGAATCATAGGTTCCTTCCTCTATAGGAGGGTTCCATAGATCGGAATTGCAGCAGCTACTGTCATCCAAACCATACGTCATCGAGGGCGTGCTTAGGACACCGATTGGCGGAACACACGAGGCATGTGCGATTGCCGGAGGCGCCACCCGCTCAGGGAGACGAAGGGTGCCGATCTATCCCACCAGGAAGCAGAGGCTCCCGAGCATCATATCGACTCCGTATCCTATGGAATCGAAGTTGTGGTAGGTCGCCAGCGAGTGGACGGTGAAGTCGATGGTGCTGAAGAGGAGGTGGTTCCTCATTGTAGAAGAGTCGAAGATTGCGGTGGATGGGGCCATCACGGCCGCTACATCAGCATCCCTAGCTCCCACAGACGGCACCAATTGACGAGGTTTCGACTCGTAAATGCCCATTTTTATGAACTTGGGTTTTGGATAAGGAGGGGACGCCGGAGATCATGGAATGGCTAGCAGATTCACAACACGAGGACACGGTATTTACCCAAGTTCAGGTCCCTGGAGGGAAAACCCTACTCCTGCGTGTCTGCTCTTAGTTAATGGCGATGACGAAGGTTATAGGGGTGCGCAGATGATATCTGGCAAGGTGTATCCTAGGTATCAGGTAAGGTCCTCCTCGATGTGCCTTCCTAGACATTATATAGATAGGATAGGTTTCGGGGATAGGTCGAGTCGGTTACAATTTTAGGGTTTCTCCCTTCAAGTTTCTATCCGAAGAAGACGTATCCGCCAAGGAGTCGAATCTTCACTGGGCTTGGGTGACCCGAAATCCTCCTAGGCTTTACAATTGAGATACACCTTCTTCATGGGCTCCTGTTGGGCTGTACCAGGTAGGCCAACATCGGGCACCCGTAGGGTATATCCATGTTAAGCACACTATATAATACTACAAAGTTCCACCTTGGTGTCTCCATATATCAATGAAGAACAATGGGCAAAAAGACACATATTATGGTTACATAGAGGAGATATGGTAACTTGATTATGTACCTTCTTTTAAGGTCCCTTTGACGGGAGGAGGGGTTGAGCTAGACAAGAAGTACGGAATGTCAACAGTGGATATCAACAATCATGGGTACACAGATGAACCATTCGTCCTAGCTAATGATGTAGCTCAGGTTTTCTATTTCAAGGACATGTCTACCAAACAAAAATAAATAAAAAATAAGTAAACGAATACATCAAACAATGAGCCAAAGTGACACAAACATCATGGGAATGGAGGACTGATATGTCGGAAACGTATCTATAATTTTTGATGTTCCATGCTTGTTTAGTATCCACTTTGCTTTGCTTTGTCTACACTTTGAGGTGTTTTATATGTTTTCTGGTACTAACCTATTAACAAGATGCCATAGCGCTTGTTGCCTGTTTTCTTCTGGTTTTGGTTCCAGAAAATCTAGTACGAAAATATTGCCGGAATTGGACGGGACAAAAGCCAAAGTCAATATTTCACCGAGGAGATCACGGAGTCCAGAGGAGAGACGGAGGGGAGCCATAGGGCGGATGCACCCCCCAGGCGTGGGCCCACACTAGGCCACGCCTAGGAAGGGTGTGGCCCCCTGGTCGCCCTCCTGCCTCGCCTCTTCGCCTATAAGAAGCCCCCGATGCCTAAACCCTAAGTACCGATCAATATTCCACGAAACCGTCTATAGCCGCCGCCACCATCATCCCTAGATCGGGGGGTCTGAAGCTCTTCTCGGCACCCTGCCGAAGGGGAGATCATCCCGGAGGCCTTCTTCTTCATCATGCCAGCCTCCGGTATGAAGCATGAGTAGTTCCACCTAGGACTACGGGTCCATGTAGTAGCTAGATGGTTGTATCTCCTCCTTTGTGCTTTCATGTCTAGATCTTGTGAGCTCCGTTCATGATCAAGATCTCATCTATTTGTAATCATGCATGTTGTGTTTGCGGGGATCCGATGGATATTGAGATTACTATGTTAGATTGATTAATGGTTTTGTCTTATTGATTATATCATGTCTGTGTTGTTTGTGATCTTGCATGCTCTCCGTTGTTAGTAGCTATCTTGGCCAAGTAGTTTCTAGTGAATCCAAGAGGGGGTATGCATGCTTGATAGTGGGTTCATGCCTCTATTTAATCTAAGGGAAGTGACCGAAATATCTAAGGTTGTAGATGTGTTGTTGCTACTAGGGAGAAAACAACGGTCTCTTGTTCATGGAACAAGTGGATTATTTACCTTACACACTTTGCTTAAAGAAGTTGTCTGTTGCTTGCAACTTAATACTGGAGGGGGTTCAGATGGTAACCCAAAGGTGGACTTCTAGTCATAGATGCAGTTGGATGGCGGTCTATGTATCTTGTTGTATTGCCCAATCGAATCCCATAGGATCTTGATGTCTAGTATTGCATTGTTATGCCTTGCTCAACCATGTCAATTGCCATGCTGTAATTTGTTTACCCAGCATGCCATGTTTGTTTATCTAAGGAGAACACCTCTAGTGAACTATGGACCCCGGTCCAATCTTTACCATTGATACATCTTCCACTATTACAGTTTACTTTGTGCCAAGCTACTATTTCCTTCCACACCATATAGTTAATCCTTTGTTACCGCAAACCGATGAGATTGACAACCTCACTGGGCAAATTCTTGAGTTTGTGTTGTGCAGGTCTCCACGTTGCTAGCAACACCTTTGAGTCGTTTCCTTCCTCCTACTGGTTCGATAACCTCGGTTTCTTACTAAGGGAAACTTGTTGCTTTGCTCATCATACCTTGCTCTTGGGGTCTTCCAATGAAGCGCCCATGATAATACCGTGAGCTTCATCAACCTATTTTTGGCGCCATTGCCGGGGAGGATAAGGACGTCTTCATGATGACCCACAAGTATAGGGGATCGCAAGAGTCTTCACGGGTATTATTACTTGCAAGGGGAGCCAAAGAATACTTGCAAGCCTTAACAACTGAGTTTTCAATTCAGCTGCACCTAGAAATAGTTCTTGCTCACAGAAGTTTATCAGTAGCAACAGTTTGGTAGTAGAAACAGCAAAATAACACCAATAGTAGAACAAGAGTAATAGTAACAGTAACATAAACAGTAGGATTTGAGTGTGGTAGGCATAGGGATGGATGGACGGGCGTTGCATGGACAAGTCTAAACATGTAACTTCAAGATCTAGGGCATTGCAGATAAATAAGAATAAGCATCCAAGTACTAAAAAATCCTAGGCATGTGCTCCATATATAGTCATACGTGCTCGCAATGAGAACTTGCACAACATCTTCTCTCCAGCCAACCCGTTGCAGCGGGGCCTCTAGGGAACTACTGGCATTAAGGTGCTCCATTTAAGAGAGCACCAGATCAAAGCATTAACACTCCATGAACACATGTGATCCTCACATCACAGCCATCCCCTCCGGTTGTCCCAATTTCTATCACTTCGGGGCCTTTGGATCCGGACAATGATATGTGTACACAACTTGCATATAAGATCACAAACAATACTATCATAATGATTCAATAATAAGTTCAGATCTGAGATCATGGTACTCGGGCCCTAGTGACAAGCATTAAGCATAACAAGTTGCAACAAAGTCAAATAGCACTAATAGAGATACTAAGCACTATGCCCTAACAATCTTATTCAATTACATGATAGAACTCATCCAATCCCTACCATCCCCATAGCCTACTACAGGGGATTACTCACTCATGGATGAGGGAAACATGGATGGTTGATGGAGAGGCGCTGGTGATGATGATGGTGATGATCCTCTCCAAATTCCCTGTCTCGATAGGGTGCCAGAACGGATTTTCTAGATCCGAACCTTTGTTTCTGGTGGTGGCGGCGCAGCGGAACTCTCTTTGGAAAAACGTCGAACCCCCCTCGGTTTTTAGGTCCAGGGGTAACTTATAGGTGAAGAGGGAGCCCGAGGGGGTGCCTGGGGTGGCCGCACCCCCCTAGGCGCGGGCTAGGCCCACCCGCGCTTGGCAGGGGTGTGGGCCCCCCAGGCATCCACTCTGTCTCGTACTCTGGCTCAGTGGATCTTCTGGTGAAATAGGATTTTTGGCATATTTTCCAGGATTTTTCCTGATAGTTGATTTTTTGCACAAAAACTGGACACCAAGGTAATTCTGCTAAAAACAACGTTAGTCTGTGTTAGTTGTATCCAAATCACACAAGTTTAGAGGAGAAACAATAGCAAAAGTGTTCGGGAAAGTAGATACGTTTTGGACGTATCAACTCCCCCAAGCTTAGCTTATTGCTTGTCCTCAAGCAATTCAGTTGACAAATGAGTGCGATAAAAGAACTTTCACGAACACATTTACTTCATATGATGTATATATTCTCAGCACAGGAGTAGATGCTTATACAATTCATAATAAGAAGTATGCAACTAAGTCTACTCAATAGTCATTGCAAGCTATGAAGAGAAACCAACTCAATAATAATAAGTAGCATGAAACATAAACATAAGCAACATTGCAATGCTCATAATAAGGTATGATAGAGTGGTATCTCACTTGCCTTTGTTTGGAGAGAACAATATAAATGCCAAGGCACCTCTGAAGTTCAAGTGAAGACTAGAAGTAAAGATATCAGAGATACAAGCATCAAAGATGTGACATAATTAACCTAGTTTTGAGACAAACACAAGAATGACAACTATGCTCTCAAGAAGGTGCTCATAGAATAAGTGGTGACTCAACAAGGTTGTGAATAGGTTTTGAAAGGCTTCCCAATGCTGAAAGTAAGGTACTCATTAGCTTTGAGCTCTCATTTCCCCTATCATAGGCATCTTTATATGGTTAAAGTGAAAGTGAGGTCCAATCTGAGTTATATGCTTAACAGACCATAAACAAGAAATCCCATGTCCCTTGAGTACGAGGGCCGCTCCGCGTGCTACTCAACTTTGGTTACCTGTAAGTTCTTGTCATTGTAATTGCATGCATATCATAGAGAACCGCCAACGGGGTACCCCTTGCACATGATACATGAGCTATCCCGTGATCAAAATGACACAGCAAGTAGACAATGAGCATCTCAGCGATCTTTTTATTTACTATGTGCATAGCTTTTTTATTGAGGATGCTTCATAAATGCTCATTATGGTGATGCTGCAAGTTTCCACCATGATTAGGCATGGCTTAGGCTAGCGGCCCAGGCGTTTCTCTAACACAATGTATAGACTCCATGAACTCACAAGATCCCCTTTTATTTCACACCGACGACATCCGCAAACAAAAGAGAAAGGTATCAACTGGATATGTATCCATAAGTGTTGAAAGCGTTCCCCGTGACAACACGGTTCTACTAACTCCCAGCCTATAATTTGCAAGCATATAACTTTCATGGACAAGTCACAATGGTTCAGGATTATTAAATGCAAGGAATAAAGTGTGCCATCAAGTTCGTGAGAGCTTTACTAACTAACTTTCTCAAAACAGACAAACATTTTATTTGGAAGAAAAAAGGCATATAAAACATGCACTGAAATAGCAAATGATGCTAATAGGAGGGTATGGTGGGCACTGTTGGCAATATTGGTTTTGGGGAGTTGGATGCACAAGTAGAACTCATACTCAGTGCAAGTGAAGGCTACAAATAGAGAGGGAGCGACAAACGAGAGAGCAATAACTGCCATAATCATGCTTGCAACGAAATAGGACTAATTATGGCATGAAAGTGATACTAGAACTCTGAGGCAAAATAAATCATCGAGGCTTACTGACTATTGTTTAGTCATATGCTTGCGTGAGCATGTGCCAAGTCGATTCACATGAAACTTTCAGAGGAGGATACCACAATATCATACCAAAATATGAATAAAACAATGCAAGCAAACATTCATATGACATGCTAAAAACTATTAGCAAGTTGGACCTAATCATAAGAAAGCAAGAACTACCAAGCATCCATAATAACATACACCTTACACGAATAGGCTAAGCATGCTCATAATGCTGAGTATATGTAGAAAAACGAAAACAAATAGAGTTCGTTACCAGCCTCTTATCACACCTCAAGTTTTCTTAATCTTCATTATTGCCCTTCACTCGTGTGACTTGAATAATAACATGAAACCAAAATCCACTAAGGACGGCTGAACCCTGCAAAGAACTCACAAAACCAAAGAAGAACAACAAATATTTTTGGTGTTTTCGATTTTTTTCAAACAAGCAAACAAAACAAGAACAAACCAAGCAAAAACAAACCAAACAAGAGGCGAACAAAGCAAAATATTTTTGGATTTTTCTTTTAAGGCAAACCAAAACTAAAAATCAAAGAAACAAACCAAGAGAAACAACAAAAATATTTTTGGTATTTTTGTGTTTTGAGAAAGCAGCAACAAGAACCAAAAATAGAGGGAAACAATGGATATACAAAGAACCGACAAAACATGATATGTAGATGAGTGTGATTTCGGTGTACCTCCCCCCAATCTTAGGCTTTTGGCCTAAGTGGGGCTCAATCTCATGGTGCCCAAGAAGGTGCACCTCCGTAGTATGTCGAGGAGGCTCCCTCATCCTGGTATGAGCTCGAGGACTCCCCTGTGTAGTACACAGAGGGGTCGTATGAGGGTGCTTCCCCCTGATAGTGTCCATGGAAGCCAAGAACACGCATCTTGTCATCCATATCCTCCTTGGAGCGTGAAAAAGGTCCCTGAGAAATACTGAACAAAGTGGTTTGGGGTAGAGGGATCTCTCTCTCTTCCCCATCAATAAAAAGCATTCTATAAACCAAGCTCTCAAGGGTAGAGCTAGTGGTGACAAAGTGATGCGCTTTCATAGCAGCAAGATCAAGCCTCTAAGGAGCCTTTATTCAATGTCATATCATAAGACCTGCCATAAATTTTGAAAGACACAACTGGCTTGAACATGTTGTTAGTAAAAGAAAATCTCTCCACAAATGTTTTAGTGAGCGTAGCATATTGAACGCTCTCATCCTGCATATAGCTTGTTAGACCAACCCTCTGAACCAAGGTTAAGAAATCATTGTGAATCCTAGCAGCCCGCAAGAAGGTTTGGCAAGGAAAGGTAGAAGGGTGTGCATCCCCCTCATATCCCTCGTCGCCAAATCACGGAGTAATGAGATCCTCATTGTATGGAGGCCTGGCTCAGGAGGATGATCTTGAAGGCCTTGTCCTTATAGGTGCATCACTCTCAAATATTTCACCAAAGGTGTGGTTGTCCATGACCACATTTTTTCTGAAATTTTTATCCAAACATCAAACCAAGTGATTACCAAGTTGATAAATGATGAGCAAATACTATAGGAACTTGCTAGAGGGGTACACATGCATCAAAATGAAATCTCTAAGCATATAACAAGCATGCAAGCTCACACAACCTATCACTTATAGCAGTAAAATACTCAAGATACAATCTACCAATCACAAATCTAATTGGACAAGCGGAGGAGGCACATACCAAGGAGCAATCCCTCCAAAAATTAGCATCAAAGATGGGCTGAGCAAGGAGATCGAAAATCACGAGCAAGAACAGCATGAACTCGAGCTTGAGAAAGTTTTCCGGTGTTTTTCGGGATAGATAAAGAAGATGGCTGGGAGGAGGCACCTTGAAGGGGCCCAGGTGGGCAACACTCCACCTAGGCGCCACCTGTAGGGAGGCCGCGCCTACCAGGGGTTTGGGTGCCTGGGGTGGCCCCCTGGGTCACTCCAGGTGTCCCTCTGCCCCTTTTTTTGAGGAAACATTTATTTTGAGTTTTATGGAATTTTTTGGGAAACTTTATTTTTGGCCAATTTTCAGGGTATGAAAATTGATTTTCTCGCAGAAAAATAGTTTTTTTAGAAGAAGCAAAAGCAAACAAAAACAAAACTACATAAGTTCTAAGACACTCTAACAAGCAAGAAACTAGCAAAACTAAATCTAACAAGAGAAAGAACAAAGACTAGGAAGGAGAAAAGTAAAAGAAAGCAAGAATAACCATAGTGAAAACATTATTTTGTTCATTAAAATCCTTTTGTTAACAAGGTTGATTAAGTCTTGTTACCAAAACAATCGTATATGAGACAAAACTTTATATTCCACCAAGTGATTATGTTACCTCAAGCTTGATACCAATGGTCCCAATCATAATAGTTTGAAAATTTTCTTGTGGAATGGGACAATATATTTCTCCAACCTTGATGCTCTCAATATTTTCAATGGAATTCAGGAAATAGCTCTTAGCAACCTTCTTGGGGAAATAGATAGTATGCTCTTTGTCATTAATATTGAATGTTACTTTTCCTTCATTATAATTGATGACAGCACCTGTAGTGTTAAGAAAAGGTCTCCCAAGAATAATAGACATATTATCATCTTTAGGCATTTCAAGCACAACAAAATCAGTTAAAACCAAGCAATTATGAGCCACATCCTCACATATACCAATAGGAATAGTAGTTGACTTATCAGCCATTTGCAAAGATATACCAGTTGGTATCAACTTTTCTAGCTAGAGTCTCTTGTAGAGAGAAAAAGGCATAACACTAACTCCAGCTCCCAAATCACATAAAGCAGTTCTAACATAATTGTTCTTAACGGAGCAAGGAATAGTTGGTATACCTGGATCACCAAGTTTCTTTGGAACCTTACCATTGAAGGAATAATTAGAAAGCAAAGTAGAAATCTCCTCATTAGGAATCTTCCTTTTATTAGAGATAATATCCTTCATATACTTTGAATAAGGAGGCAACTTAATAGCATCAGTCAAAGGAATTTTCAAGAATAAAGGTTTCATCCACTCACAAAACTTGTTGTAGTGTTCTTCCTCCTTTGACTTGTGTTTCTTACCTGGAAAAGGCATAGGTTTCTGCACCCAAGGTTCTCTCTCTTTACCATGTTTATTAGCAATAAATTCTTCCTTAGTTTACATAGTGTTCTTAGTGTGCTTCTCAGGTTCTTCCTCAACTTCCTCCTTATCAGGAGCATCATTTTTATCATTACCACTCTCAGTTTCAACATCAGAGACAGATATACTATTAGGATCTACAGCAGGTTCATATGGTTCCTCAACTTTCTTATTTTCTTTTTCTTTCTCTTACGAGGACTACCACTACTTTCACCTTGTTGAGAATCCTGCTCAATTCTTTTAGGGTTACCTTCAAGATATAAAGGATCTTTTAGGGTCTACTGATGAATCCTTTGGCTCTTCTTCTGATAGTGAAAAAAAGGGATTGATGGAGGGTCTGTGATGGAGGGAGCTCAAGATATGGAGGTTGTCAATCAAGACCAGGAAGTGGTGGCTGTTGACCTGTCTCAACCTGATGTTTCTACTCAGGAAAGTGTGGGTTATCAGTCTGAGCATGTGGCTGGTGTAGAAGAACAAGTTATAAGGATGAGTTCAAGGGTGGCTGATCAAGGTGGGGCTAGAAACATGGCTGAAAGGCATTTGGCTCAACAACCTCCTAGAGATTTATTAGGTACACAAATTTAACTTTACATAATTCTTTTGATGCATTGGATGATGATATCATTATGCATAGAGCTTTGGAGATGGGGATAGATGCTTCTTCTATATCTTTGGATCATATTAATTCTCTGAAAGAATTAGAAATTGCTAGGCATAGTTTGCAGGATAGGAGACAGGTAGAGAATGAGGTTGAGGTTGATTTGAATGAGAAGGTCTTGTTTTTGGACTGGAAGGGTGATAGTAATGATGAGGATGATTTTACTCCTGTGGTTTCTAGGAAAAAAAAGAAAAAGTTGAGAGCTGGTTCTGGTATGAAGGATAGAAAGTTAAAAGCTGCTGCTGTGAAGGTTCACAACTATCACCCTATGAGTGGTGTTGTGACTGGAACAAGAGAGAGAAAATTTGTATTATGATAGGTGTTATTTTGAATATTATAGGTGTGGGGAAGAAGGGTGTGAGTGCTTATTTGAATAATTTGTTGAGACAGGAGAGAGTGGATTTCATTGGTTTGCAAGAAACTATTAAGAAGGATTATTCTGATGATTTTTTTAGGAGAATTGATTCTATGAATCAATTCTCTTAGAGTTGGCTCCCTTCTGTGGGAAGATCTGGGGGCATTTTGGGGGGCCTACGTTCCTCTAAACTGACTCAGCTTGATGTGTCTATGGGTAGATTCCATGTTAAGATGAAGGTGTTTGATGTTTTGAAACAAATTCGGTGGCATTTGGTGGTAGTATATGGGGCTGCTCAAGAGGAGAATAAAGAGGAGTTTTTATTAGAGTTAGCTGATGTTTGTCAGGATCAATCTATTCCTTTGTTGGTGGGTGGTGATTTTAATATGATCAGGTGTGTTTCTAATAAAAATAAGGGTCATTCTTTGAATAGGTGGAGGCACATGTTTAATTCGATTATTAATGCATATGGTTTAAGGGAGATTCTCATGTCTGGAGGGCAGTTTACATGGTCCAACAACCAGAAAAATCCTACTTTGGAGAAGTTGGATAGAATATTAGTTTGTAAGGAATGGGAGAAGTTGTTTCCTCTTACTACAGTGCACAAGTTGTCTAGAGAAGTTTATGATCATAGTCCTTTGATCCTGGATACTATGGAAGGGCAGGAAAATGGTGGTAGGGAATTCAAATTTGAAAAAAGCTGGTTACAGTGTGATGATTTTTTGATCAGGGTGGAGAAAGTTTGGAAAAAACGTGTGAATGGTAAAAACAGTCTTGATATGCTGCAGAAGAAACTTAAGAATGTCATAAATGACCTGAAAGGATGGGGTGCTCATATAAGGGGTGAGGATAAAAAAAGAAGAAGAGATTGGTGGAGGAGCTTCAGGAATTGGAAAGAATTGAGGAGTTGATTTTGCTTACTGCTGAACAACTTAAATGAAAAGCAGTTATTCAGAAAGAATTGCTAGAGGTGTATGAGAATGAGGAGAGATTTTGGCAGCAGAGATCCAGGGATAATTAGTTGCTAAAAGGTGATAATAACACTGAGTATTTTCACAGGATTGCTAATTGGGTGAGAAGAAAGAAAATGATCTTTTCTATGAAAGATGGGGAGAATGAGATTCAGGGGACTCATGATCTCCTGCAGCATGCCACTAATTATTATAAAACTTTGTTTGGTCCTGCTGGTGGGTTTTCTATTAGGCTTGCAGATGACAATTGGCAAGATTGGGAGAAGCTTAATGATGAGGATAGGGAAAAGATGGGGGTACCATTTACTGAGAAAGAGGTTAAGGAGGTTATTGATCAGATGGAGAAAAATAAAGCTGCTGGCCCTGATGGGATTCCTATTGAATTCTATCAACATTGTTGGATGATTATAAAAACAGATGTTATGGCTGTATTTGAAGATTTTTTGCTCATAAGATTGATTTGAGGAGCATTAACTATGGTGTGATTACTCTGTTGCCCAAAGGTGATGATGTTGATAGAATCCAGAAATATAGACCTATTTGTCTGCTCCAAGTGTTGTTTAAGATTTTTACTAAGACTCTGACAGTTAGAACTGAGCCTGTAATGGGGAAATTAATTGACACATGTCAGACTGCTTTTATTAAAGGGAGGTTTATTGCATATGGAGTGACTTTGTTACATGAGATCTTGAAAGAATCGAAAATGCAGAAGCAGCAGGGTGTGGTGTTGAAAATTGACTTTGAGAAGTCTTATGACAAGGTCAATTGGGATTTTTTGTTTTATTGTTGTAAGAAGAAAGGTTTCAGTGAGGATTGGATGATTTGGTTCAAAAGTGTTGTGACTCAGGGTACTCTCAGTGTTAAAGTGAATGGGGAAACTGGCCCTTACTTTGGCAGTTATAAAGGGGTCAGACAAGGAGATCCTTTTTCTCCATTCTTATTCAATTTGGCTGGGGAATGTTTGGCTAAGATGGTTCTTAATGCACAGGCTGGTGGGTTGTTTACATGGTTGCTTGATAATCTGTTCGATAAAGGGATTGCTATTTTGCAATATGCTGATGATACCATCCTTTTTATTAAAGATGATCCTGAGGGGGCTAGAAACTTGAAGTTGCTGTTGTATTTGTTTGAATCCATGTCTGGTCTCAAGATTAATTTTGAGAAGAGTGAGGTGATGATGGTGTTGGATGATGAGGAGAAACTTTCCAATTATGATGAAATGTTCAACTGTCAGAAATGTAGTTGGCCAATTAAATATTTGGGGTTGCCGGTTTGTAGAAGGAGATGCACAGTGGCTGAGATGAGTTTTATTGGAGACAGGTTGAAGAAAAAGTTAGATGGATGGATGGGGGGTGCTTTATCTCTGGGAGGGAGGCATGTTAAAATCACTGCTTGTGTTTCCAGTGTGGCTGTTTATCCCATGACTATGTTTCTTTTACACAAAACAAATGTGGAAGAAATTGAGAAACAAACTAGAGCCTTCTTTTGGTATGGGAAGGTGGGAAAAAGAAAATATCATCTGGTTAAATGGAAATTTGTGTGTAGACCCAGGAAAAAAGGAGGACTGGGGATTAAAAACATTAGACTTTTTAACATTTGCTTGCTTTGTAAGTGGTGGTGGCGCCTTGAAGCTGAGGAGGGTCCATGGCAAGTTTTTGTGAGAAAGAAGTATTTGAAGAGAGGAGGGATCAGTGCTGTGAAACACAGACAGAATGATTCTCCATGTTGGAATGATTTGATTAAGATTAGGGATCTTTATTTGGCTGGTAGGAAAATGAAAATTGGTAATGGGGAGTTGACTGATTTCTGGCATAATGCTTGGTGTCTGGATATGCCTTTGAAGGATAAGTTCCCTGACTTGTTTGATATTTGCCAGAATCAAACGATCACTGTGGCTGATATGGCAATAAAAAGGTGGAGATGCTCTTTTAGAAGGTGGTTGGATGTTGATGGGTTGAATCATCAGGAACAATTGAAAAATCTGTTGTCTGGGGTAAGTTTGAATCAGGAAAAAGACAGGCCAGTGTGGATGTGGAATAAATCTGGCAAGTTTTCTGTTAAGTCGATGTACACACATTTGTCGAATATAGGGATTGATAGAAGTTTCAAACATCTGTGGAAAGCTAAAATCCCTCTGAAGATTAAAATTTGGTTGTGGCTTATCTGGCACAATGCTATTCTCACCAAAGATAACATGAGGAAGAAGAATTTAGTAGGAGATTTTACTTGTAGATTTTGTAGTGAGGATGAAAACATTGGGCATTTGTTCTTTTCTTGTGTGGCAGCCAGATATGTTTGGGGGGTGGTTGCCAGAGCTATTGGTGTTGCGAATAGGCCTGGGTCCTTTTCTCGGTACTTTTGGTGGGCTTCACAGTTTTTGGGCGTCAGCAGGAATGTGCAGATTACGGTGGTGGCGGCAATTTGTTGGGCTATTTGGAAGCTCAGGAATATGGCTTGTTTTGAAAAAAAGCTTATTAATTCGCCTGTTGATTTGGTTATATATGCCTGTGTGTTCATTCGTTATTGGGCAGGGCTGCATGGGGAGGAAGACCGGGCGGTGTTGTAAGCTGGAGCGGATACTCTGCAACAGAATGCGCTGGCTGATGCGGCAGCTATGGATGTGGCTCCTGTTCCTTTTCTTGGACTGCCAGCAATCCCTGAAGATCGTACTCATGAAGCTCCGGAACTGGAAAGGGGGCGGGAGAAAAGAAGGAGAACCTGAAAAAGCTGGTTTGTGAGAAGATTGTGTTGGCGTCCACATGGCTTTCTTCGCTTGGTCTGATAGCTCCTCGTTGTGTTTGATAATACTGTTCCCCACTAGCCTGAGGGCGATGTTCTTGCATCTCCAGCCTTCTCCCTTTTGTCTGTTTAGCTTGTTTGGTTTGCAATATGGATTCCTTAAGTCGTTTTGACCCCCTAGGTGGGTCAGTACTACGTTTGTGTGTTTGTGGTTGTTGTTATGTTGTCTGATGATAATGGAACCCGATCCCTCTTTTTGGGGGATTGTATGGAAAAAAATAAAGGATCTTGAGTAGCCATACCACTCCTAGTTCTAATTCCATAAGCATGTTTATCTCTTGAGGCATTAACTAGCATATCCTTTTGTACCTTAGCAAGTTGATCAAGTAGGTTTTGAACCATCTGAAAGTGTTTACAAAGCATTTTTAATATCATTTGAAGTTCTTTCCACAATATCTTTCAACTCTTTAATAGCTCTAGAGTTTTCCAATAAATGATTCTAAACTTGTTTATTAAAATTACCTTGCTTAACAATAAAAATGTCAAGTTACTCTAAACATTGATCAGGAGGCTTACCATAAGGAATATCACCTTCATCAAAGTGTTGGAGAGAGTTTACCTCAATAGTGGATGAGTGAGGAATTGGCTTGCATAATTCTTCTATAGGAGGTAGATTCTTCACATCTTCAGCTCTAATACCTTTCTCCTTTAGACACTTCTTAGCTTCCTTCATCACTTCATCATTTAATGCAATAACTCCCCTCTTCTTTGGTGTTGGTGTTGAAACTGGTTTAGGCACAACTGGTTTAGGAGTAATAGGCTTAGGTGTATTTAGCTTAGTTGAAGTCCAATCATCATACTTCTTGCTTATTTTAGCCATTAGTTCTTCAGCATCTGTAGGAGTTCTTTTCCTGAAAACACAATCAGCAAAGCTATAAGGTATGTCCTAGAATCATCAGTTAGTCCATTATAATAAATATCAAGAAGCTCATTCTTAGGTAATGGACATCCAGGATGTGCATGAATCAAGGCACATAACCTTGTCCATGACTCAAGAAATTTCTCTTCTTATCCCTGTTTAAAATCAAAAAGTCTCTGCAGAGAAGCATGTCTAACACTAGGAGGAAAATATTTCTGGAAGAAAGAAGCAATCAAACAATCAGCGCTATCAATGGAACAAGGAGGTAATATATTAAACCAATCCCTAGCTTTCCTTTTAGTGAAAAGGGGAAGATCTTAGTATTAAAGTACTTGCGCATCTTAAAATCATCAGAAAATAAAGCACTCATAGTAGAAAGCTCATTCATATGAGCCACAACACTCTCAGTTTCAATCCCACAAAAAGGTTCTTTCTCAACATTGTCCAAATAGGATAAATCAAGACAAAAATCATAATCTTTATCTTTAATATCTATGGGAGAAGTGGCAAACTTAGGATCAGAGGACAGCTTAGGAATAATGGTGTGTCTAGCTAGGAGGCTCTTAATAGAACTAGTACCATGTGTGTTTTGGCACTCTTCAATAAATTCATCAGTAAACTCAATGTAACCATCATTAATATCATAACTCTCTCTAGACTCAGGTGAGATAACAAGTGTAACAGTGTCTTCACTAGGAGTTTTGGTATTTCCTAGACTAGCCATAGTAGCATCTAGGAAAGGACCTAATGAACCACTCGCATGAAGCACAGTAGAAGTAACATCATGAGTATCAAAAGTAGTTTCAGACTCAGCAGTAGTAGCAGTGTGTGTAGCATGTGTATGTGGTGGTAGAGTAGCAAGCTTACTTATAACAGACGGTGAATCAAGAGCAGCAGAGGTGTTTAGGACTATACCTCTTCTTGTAGTGCATGGTAAAATAGGAAACTTTCCATCATGAGACTTCCCTATGATGAAAGGAGTAGCAGTGAACAATAATAGATCCAAGTGAACTTACAAATAAAGCTATGCTCTCCGAAAACGGCGCCAGAAATAGTCTTGATGACCCACAAGTATAGGGGATTGCAACAGTCTTCGCGGGTAGTATTACCCAATTTATAGATTCGGCACAAGGGGAGCCAAAGAATACTTGAAAGCCTTAACAACTGAGTTGTCAATTCAGCTGCACCTGGAAATAGTTCTTGCTCACAGAAGTTTATCAGTAGCAACAGTTTGGTAGTAGCAACAGCAACAGTAGAACAAGAGTAATAGTAACAGTAACATCAACAGTAGGATTCGAGTGCGGTAGGCATAGGGATGGATGGACGGGCGTTGCATGGACGAGTCTAAACATGTAACTTCAAGATCTAAGGAATTGCAGATAAATAAGAATAAGCATCCAAGTACTAAACAATCCTAGGCATGTGCTCCATATATAGTCATATGTGCTTGCAATGAGAACTTGCACAACATCTTCTGTCCAGCCAGCCCATTGCAACGGGGCCTCTAGGGAACTACTGGCAATTAAGGTGCTACTTTTAATAGAGCATCGGAGCAAAGCATTAACACTCCATGAACACATGTGATCCTCACATCACAGCCATCCCCTCCGGTTGTCCCAATTTCTATCACTTCGGGGCCTTTGGATCCGGACAATCATATGTGTACACAACTTGCAGATAAGATTATAAACAATACTATCATAATGATTCAATAATAAGTTCAGATCTGAGATCATGGCACTCGGGCCCTGGTGACAAGAATTAAGCACAACAAGTTGCAACAAAGTCAAATAGCACTAATAAAGATACTAAGCACTATGCCCTAATAATCTTATTTGATTACATGATAGAACTCATCCAATCCCTACCATCCCCATAGCCTACTGCGGGGGATTACTCACTCATGGATGAGGGAAACATGGATGGTTGATGGAGAGGCGTTGGTGATGACGATGGCGATGATCCTCTCCAAATTCCCCGTCCCGGCAGGGTGCCAGAACATAGTTTCTGGATCCAACCTTGGTTTCTGGTGGTGGTGGCACAGCGGAACTCTCTTTGGAAAAACGTCAAATCCCCCTCGGTTTTTAAGTCAAGGGATAACTTATAGGCGAAGAGGGAGCCCAAGGGGGTGCCTGGGGTGGCCGCACCCCTCCTAGGCATGGGCTAGGCCCACCCGCGCCTGGCAGGGATGTGGCCCCCCCCCCCAGGCATCCACTCCGTCTCGTACTCTGGATTCGTGGATCTTCTGGTGAAATAGAATTTTTGGCATATTTTCCGGGATTTTTCCTGATAGTTGATTTTCTGCACAAAAACTGGACACCAAGGTAATTCTGCTTAAAACAGCGTTAGTCCGTGTTAGTTGTATCTAAATCACACAAGTTTAGAGGAGAAACAATAGCAAAAGTGTTCGGGAAAGTAGATACGTTTTGGACGTACCACTTCACAAGGGGAGTCATTCTCAAACTTTCTCTTTACTTTGTTTTTGGTTTGCTTAGTTTCTTTTTCTTAGTTTTGTTTGCCTCTTTTTATCAAAAACTCCAAAAAAAATAGTTTAGTTTGGTTTGCTTTCTCTTATCAAAAACACAAAAAAATAGTTCCCACTCTAGTTGTCGCCTTGCTCTAGATCACCATGTTGTTCCCCAAGTTCACCCTGAAGGACCTTTCGATAGGTAGTGGCTCCATAATTGGGAAAGAAAATATTGAAGAGTTCTTTAATCATGTTAGCAAGAATGAGGATATTGAGGATAGACCTATAGAAGAACTTGCTCCTAATTATGAAACTGCTACAGCTTCTTTAGTTCATATGTTGGAGGCTAGGTTTGTTAGCCTTAACCCCATGATGCAAATTGTGTTCCTTAAACTAATAGAAGAAAAGAATACGTAAAAGAGAGAATTTATCCTTGAAACTTTACTAAAAGAGTTCCATGATGTTGCTAAGGAAGCCAAAAAAGTGTTTGAGCATTTTAATATGCTAGGCTCATGTGTAGATGTTGTGGGTACTTCAGATAAAACCAAACCTAGAGAGGAAATTAAGATACCCATACCCTTTAAGCTTGTTGGGATGCATGAAGCTTTTGAAAATAATTTTGATTGGATTGTTTCTAAAAATCCTTTTGATGAAAGTAGTGAACCAAAGAGAGATGAGAAGGGATCGTCCAAAACTCATTTGTATGAGATACCCTTCATAGTTGAAGAGTTTGCAAGTATTGATGTTAATGCTTCTTCATTTGAAAATACTTGATTTCTTGCTTCTTGTGCCTAACTTAAAGGCGTAAAAGAAAAGAACTTGTTGGGAGATAACCCAAAAGTTTTCTTGAGTATTGGAAGTTATTACTTCAGTAATGTCCTCTCCTTATCCTTTTTGTTTGCTTTTTGTGACAAGAATGACCTCTAATGAGAAGGAAGTAAGATTTGGGGAGTTGTTGTCCCGAAATAGATTTTTGTGCTCCACCATCAAAATTCGTGAGGAATATTTGTAAGTAGGATTGAGCTGAAAATTTACTAATAGATCCCCCAGTATATGTTAGCTAACTTTTGTTAGTTCAACACTTTTTTATTTGAGCAACAGAAGGTCTTCGAAAAAATTGGTTTCTACCTGCTAGTCTGTTTTGACAGATTTCTGCCATTATTTGCATTTGCTTCTTATTGATTCCTTTTTGAGTTCTCTTTTTGGGAATTGAGATTTTTGAGGGAATTGCTACAGTATCTTGTGTTTTTAGTGAAAAGTTTTGCTGTTCTAAAGCTAAACCCAAGGGTCTATTATCTTTTGAATACACTAATGTTGCTAATGAAGATTGTGTGAAGTTTTGTATGAAGGAAAAATTTCAAGTGTAGAGAGAGAATGATGTAATGAGATGAAGAATGGACAAACGCTCAAGCTTGGGGATGACACCCCGGTGTCACCCCAAGAAATATCCAAGAGGTACAAGCGTCAAAGCTTGGGGATGCCTTGGGCATCCCTTTCTTCATCAATAAAAAGCTCAGGTCTTTCTAGACACTTCGTGTTTTATTGTTTCATGCATTGTTGTGTTGTTCTTGGGGCGTCTTAGTTTTCGTTTGCTTTGCTTAGTTTGTTTAGTTTGCTTGAATAAAGTAGTTTGGACCCTATTCTCGCTGTGTTGTTTTAAATAAGTTGATTGGTGTTGGAAAGGAGTAGAAAGTTCTTGCTTGAATAGTGCAAGAGGAGCTTGCTTTGACTGTGACTTAGACTTTAGCTTGTCATGCTAGGTGTTGTTTTGACCTTATGCTTAGCGATTATTGCTGTAGCATGACTTGTTCCAAACAATTGTGATTGCTTAGTGTGCCTTGAAGAAATCATGCGTTGTTTTAGCATGCAAGAGCATAGTATTGTGGTATTCTCCTTTGATGTTTTGTTTGGGTTGACTTGGCACATGCTCACACCATGTTATGACTATGAACAAGTCACCATAGCCTCTATGATCATTTAGTCCTTGACTTGTAGTACCACTTTATGCTTTGATTAGTAATGGTTTGTCGCTCTGCATGATTATGGCCATTATTTCTCTCTTAGTTGGTCGCTCCCAGTCTTTTGCTAGCCTCCACTTGTATGAGTAAGCTCTACTCATGCTTCTAACTCCCAAGAAACCAAGTTATTCCATGTGTCCACTATAAATTCCTATGCTTGGTGTGTTACACCATTCCAAGTATATTCTTGATTTCAGTTATCTTCCAAGTAAAAAGTATTTTGTTATGTGAAAACTTAGTGATTAAAGCTCTCACGAACTTGATGGCACACTTTATTTTTCTTGCCCCTAATAAACTTGAACCATTGTTGTATATGCTTGAAATTATACGTTGGAATTAGCAGAACCATGTTGTCATGGGGAACGCTTTCAACATTGCACTTGTAGTTTGTACACAGTTGATATCATGCTCTTTTGTCTATGGATGTCGTCAGTGTGAAATGAAAGGGGATCTTGTAAGTCCATGGAGTTATGTATGTGTGTTAGATAAACACTTGGGCCGCTAGCCTAAGCCATGCCTAATCATGGTGGAAACATGCAGCATCACCATAGTGACATCTATGAAGCATTCTTCTTATAAAAAAAGAGATTGAGAAAAGAGACAAATGAGAAAAGAGGAAAGAGAGAAAAAAGCACCGTATTCCCATGGTAAATAAGAAGAATGCTGAGATGCTCATTGTCTGCTTGCCTTGTCATTTTGGTTATGGGAAAGCTCATGTACCATGTGCAAGGGGTACCCCGTTGGCGGTTCTCTATGATACGCATATACTTACTATGACAAGAACTTGCAAGTAACTAAACTTGAGTAGCATGAGGAGCGGACCTCATATTCAAGGGACATGAGATTGCCAACTTATACTTTGTCAAGCATATACTCCATAGTTTGTTCACTTTAAACTTAATCACTTCAAGATTCTTATGATAGGGGCAATGAGGATGAAAGCTAACAAGTACCATAATTTTTGGAAGCTCTTTTTGAAACTTGAGATCCCTGCTTCCCTTTATGAAGGGCCTTTCTTCCACTATTATATTGAGTCTCCACCTTCTACCTTTAAGCACCAGTTAAGAGAGCATAGTTTCCATTCTTAGTTCTATGTGCACAGGTCCCAAAACTTACTGATTGATGCATATTGTTGATATTACTTGTTCTTGTGCTATTTGTATCTAGTCACTCTTATGAACTTTGAAGGTGTCCTATGCATCTAATTGCTACTCTATGAGGGACAAGCTGATTGCCACTATGCTATGTTTTCTGTATGTGAAACAAACAAACGTTTTTCAATGCATGTTATTCATGATCTTTGTTTGTAGCCTTTCATGTTGCATGCATATTTGCTTTGTGTTACTGTTAGAACTCCATCTTTCATGCACATGTTTAGACTTCTTTGATCCCAGCTTTCAATGCTTGCAAATGGTTTGATCTTGGTTTTGATGGTGCATGTCACCTCAAAAATTATTCTTTTTATCACTTACCTACTCGAGGACGAGCAGGAGTTAAGCTTGGGGATTCTTGATACGTCGGAAACGTATCTATAATTTTTGATGTTCCATGCTTGTTTAGTATCCACTTTGCTTTGCTTTGTCTACACTTTGAGGTGTTTTTATATGTTTTCTGGTACTAACCTATTAACAAGATGCCACAGTGCCAGTTGCCTATTTTCTTCTGTTTTTGGTTCTAGAAAAGCTAGTAAGAAAATATTCTCGGAATTGGACGAGACAAAAGCCAAAGTCAATATTTCACTCAGGAGAACACGGAGTCCAGAGGAGAGACGGAAGGGGCCACATGGCGGCTGCACCCCCCAGGAGCGGGCCCACCCTCGTCCGCGCCTGGGAAGCATGTGGGCCCCCTGGCCGCCCTCCTTCCTCGCCTCTTCGCCTATAAGAAGCCCCTGATGCCTAAACCCTAAGTACCCGATCAATATTCCACGAAACCGTTTGTAGCCACCGCCAGCATCGTCCCTAGATTGCGGGGTCTGAAGATCTTCCCGGCACCCTGTTGGAGGGGAGATCATCCCGAAAGCCTTCTTCTTCATCATTCTTGTAAGATCCCTCCTTTATAAAGGAAAAAGGATCCCTGTGATTTCAATGCTAGTCCCTGGATCATTGCTAGCATCCACAGTTTAAGATGAAGTACACAGATACAAAGGTCATTTATTACATCCATTCCAGAGATAAACATAGTCTTTTACAACTCCAAGGCCACAGGCCTAATACAAGAGTTTGATTAAGTAAATAAACAAAAGTCTTCATCTTCATGTGCCACAGGAAAACATGTTGAGTGTAGACTCATGACACCTAATCCTCATCAGAGTAACCCGCAACATCACAAGTTACAGCCACAGTGGGTCAATACTTTGGAATAGTATTGGCAAGTGATACCTTAGTAAAATTTTAAGTGGACTAGATACTATATGCAATTTGGCTAAGTGTAGCTTGGCTTGCTTTGCTCAAAATAGGTTTTGCCTATTAGTTGAAATCACTAAGTTTTTCTTTGTCAAAACTTTTCCCAAGGAACCACCAATAGACATTGAGGTCCTTCACCCTTGTTCACCCATAAATTTTTACTTAGAAATTGGGATGAGGAGATTCTTGATAGCTTCCATGTCTTGATGCTCAAGTTGTCCATTGCCATGGACTTGGCTAAGTACTTAGATTTTTCCATTTGCAGAGGTTGTGCACTTTCCCCACTAGACTTGGTTTCACCAAGACAGGACCTTTCAGAAGCCTTCCCTTAGACCAAATGGACGCGTTCCAACCTATCATCCCACTACCACCAACTGTCCAAATGGCTAAGTTCTAGCAACTTATGTGATCCAGGCAGAGCCCATATTGCCAAGTGGCTGCACTAGAAGCTTCTTAACACTTGGCCACTAAAATCTCTTTGTTCCTGGGTGGCTTACCACAAGTGAGATACACAAGGTAAACCATAAAAATGGGCCTTGTGTAACCACTCAACATAAACCAAGCCTTCCATTCCACCCAGGTGTTTCATTAACTTAGTTGTTTTATTTGGCAAAACACAAGTCCAAAAGACTTAGAAATATTTTCATCATAGCATGTATATTTCACCAACCCTTGTTTGCTACTAGCTAGGCTAAGCATGGCATAGATAGTAACTTAACTTAGAAATTCCCTAGCATTTCTACAACTACTTAGGATTTCCCAACATGGCATATAGGCAAAAATATTTACATGCAAGACTTAGCAAAATATTTCTAATGCTTAGTATAAAACATAGGGATAGAAATATTCATGAAGTACCACTTGCCTTGGTAGTTGGGAGAGTAGCACTCCTCACAATCACAATCACTAGCACCAAAATCTACACAAAGATTGGTAGCAACAAATTACACACAAAACATATACAAACAAAAATATATGCATGCATGCAAAATGCTAAGTGATGATTTTTAAAACTCAACCAAGCAAGTGCATAGTACTGAATCCTAAACAAGTCAAAAACTTTCCAAACCAAATTTATTTAACACTAAAAACAATTCCTAAACATTTCATATACTCAAATAAGCCCTACACATGTTTCTGCAAATAAAACCTTTTTAACAGAAGCAAATCTTTAAACACATTGCATAATCAGAAAGAGCTTGCTCTCCGGATTCCAACGGTATAAAATTTGTCAAATTCTAACGTGGGGATCAAAAGTTATAGCCAAATCAAATTTGAATAACAATCAGATTCAAATCCAGTTTTAAATCTAAACCCTAGCCACGCGTCACGCTCTGATTGGCGCGTACCGTTTCGCGTCGGATCACGCTTCTGTTCCGCTGGATCTAACTTAACCGCGCGGCTCAGATCTAATCTTACCGCTTTGCTCGCGTTCTATCCTATCCGCACGATCTGCATCTAACGATCCTGAGCAGCCTGACCATCTAGTGGCGGCGCTAGAGGCGGCGACAGGCGGCGCCAGGTCACGCAAGGAGAGAGAAGGGCTTACCGAGCTCGCCGTGCGATGCTGATGCTCAAGGTGGTGATGGCTGGTCAAGGGGCGCGCTGTAGTGGCTGAGGGAGCTCGTCGGAGTTGTGCACGGCGTCGGGTGGTTGCAAACAAAGTTGTTGTCGATGCTCTGGGCCTTCCTAACACCAACCAGAGGCATCAGTAGGTGCGCAAGGACAAGGCGAACCTAGTCGTATGCGAGAGAGGTCAAGGGGCACGCAGTGCTTACCGCAATCGATCGCCGGAGAAGAAGAAGGCGTCGGGTGCTGCGGTGCTAATGCGTCGTCGTTAGATCTCGGATGGTCCTAGCATGCACCAATAGGTTGAGAAGATGCGCATCGATGTTGTGTCATTCTGGACAACTTAGACAGCAAGGGGCGACGGGGTCTTACCGGAATCGCACGCCGGAGGTCGCTTGGCCGTGCGGCGGTGTTTGAAGCGAAAGCCTGGTGGCGTGGAGAGAAAATTGAGTGAGGGGAAATGGCCGCGGTGCAGAGGAGTTTAAGTAGGCAAGGGCTCGACAAGAAACGCCTGCAGAATCAATGGCAATTATGCCGCGGAATCAACGCCAGAAACGGCCAGTGCGACGTGTTCTTAGCGAGATTTGGGGAAGACGACGGTGACGTGGACGGGGCCCAGTTGTCTACGAGAGAAACAGAGTGGGGGTGGGGTCCTGGCGTCAGCGACTCTGTGGGTGAGTCTGCGAGTGAAAGAGAGAGAGAGGGAACCCGGGTGGGCTATATGGGCTGGTTTCTCTGTTGGGCTAGAATAGTAGCGCCGGCCCTTTTTCTTTTCTTTATTCCTTTTCTATTTCTGTTTTGATTTTCTGGAATGATTTTCAAATGATTTCAAAAGCTTTTGAATTCAAACTTTTTCCAGGATTTTGTAGGCTGCAACATTCACACTTCTGGGCATAAAATCAAGTGGTCACTTTGAATTGGCTTGGTCATTTGGAATAAAATAAAATAAACAGTGTCATAACACTTGTTTAATATTGGTTTTGAAATTGGTTTTCAAATTGTATTTGCTTTGGAATTTTTGGTTTGAACCTTAGTAATCTAGCAAAGCAACCTGAGAGTAATAAGACAACAAAGTTTGGTTTCATGAACAACAATCTCTCATTAGAGAGTAGCATTTGCTTCAAATGCTGATCACATAAAATAATGAGCTCATATGCTCCTGTTTTGAAATGGTTTTCTGAAATGAAGCCCTAAATGATTATGGATGCATGGATGATATGCATAAGTTTGAAATGTGATTTTAGGGATGTTACAAATCTAACCCCCTTAAGGTGAATCTCGCCCTCGAGATTCGGATTGTCTAGCAAATAAGTGAGGGTGGTCTTTCCGAAGATCATCTTCTCTTTCCCATGTTGCTTCCTCTTCGGAATGATGATTCCACTGCACTTTGCAGAACTTGATAGTCTTAGTCCGTGTGACTCTTTCTGCAGTTTCAAGAATCTTGATAGGTTTCTCTTCATAGGTGAGATCACTTTCCAGTTGAACCTCCTCCAAAGGTATAGTATCCTTCAAAGAAGTTTCTTCCATTTCTGGATGACATTTCTTGAGTTTACTCACATGAAACACATTATGGACAGCTGATAGAGATTCTGGCAGTTCTATTTCATAGGAAACTTCTCCTTTACGACTCAGAATCTTAAATGGTCCAACATATCTTGGTGCCAATTTTCCTTTGACTCCGAATCTCTTCACTCCACGAAGTGGTGACACTCTAAGATAAGCCCTATCACCAACTTCGTAGGTGACTTCTCTACGCTTAGGATCTGCGTAGCTTTTCTGTCGGGACTGTGCTATCTTCAACCTGTCCTTAACCAACTTGACCTTCTCTTCGGCTTCTTTGATAAGATCTGGCCTGAATAAACTTCTTTCTCCCACACCATTCCATAACAATGGGGTGGTACATTTTCTTCCGTAGAGAAACTCAAATGGTGCCATCTCAATGCTGGCTTGATAGCTGTTGTTATAAGAAAATTCTGCGTAAGGCAGACTTTCATCCCAACTGGCTCCATAGTCTAAGGCACATGCCCTTAACATGTCTTCAAGAATCTGATTAGTCCTTTCTGTTTGTCCATCAGTTTGAGGATGAAAAGAGGTACTGAATTCCAACCTCGTTCCCAATGACTCATGTAACTGTCTCCAAAAATGGGAAGTGAATTGAGTTCCCCTATCAGACACAATACTCTTGGGCAATCCATGTAGACATACAATTCTACTCATGTAGATTTTGGCTAACTTAGCACTTGTATAGGTTTTCTTCACGGGTATGAAATGAGCCACTTTAGTTAGGCGATCCACTACTACCCAAATAGAATCGTATCCTGACCGGGTACTTGGTAATCTGGTAATGAAATCCATACCAATCTTTTCCCACTTCCAATCAGGAATGGGTAGTGGTTGAAGTAAACCTGTTGGTTTCTGATGTTCCGCCTTCACTCTACTACACACATCACACAAAGCAATATGCTCGGCGATGTCCTTCTTGAGATTATTCCACCAAAATCTTTCTTTCATGTCCATGTACATGTACATTTTGGTGTTACCCGGATGAATGGAATACGGTGAGTTGTGTGCTTCTTGCAAAATCAGTTTCCGAAGCTCCGGATCTTGTGGAACACAGATACGTTTCCCATGCCATAAAGTACCTTGTTCGTCTTCATGGAATCCTTTGGCTTTTCCTTTGTCAATCTTTTCTTTAATCTCTTCGATTTCCTTATCAATCTTCTGGGCTTCTTTAATCTTGTCCAACAAAGTGGGTTGAACATCCAAAGACATGAGATGTCCTTCAGGCACAATCTCCAATCTGAGTTTTCTAAATTGGGTACACAGATCATCTGGCAATTCTCCTTTGGTAAGGCCATTCACAAAAACCTTACGACTTAGAGCATCTGCTACAACATTTGCTTTACCGGGGTGGTATTGCAAACTTAAGTCGTAATCCTTAATAAGTTCTAGCCATCTTCTTTGTCTCATATTAATTTCCTTCTGGGTGAAGATATACTTCAAACTCTTGTGATCTGTGAACACTTCACAACGCTTTCCCAAAAGATAGTGTCTCCATGTTTTGAGTGCATGGACAATAGAGGCTAACTCTAAATCATGAGTAGGATAGTTCACTTCATGAGTTTTGAGTTGTCTCGAGGCATAAGCCACAACTTTACCGTCTTGCATAAGTACTGCACCCAAACCCTGATGAGATGCATCACAATATACTTGGAAATCTGTTTCCAAATCTGGCAGACATAAGACTGGTGTTGTCACAAGTCTCTTCTTCAATTCCTGAAAGCTGAGTTCACAACCTTCAGACCAAGCAAACTTCTTGTCTTTCTTTAGCAATTCAGTCATAGGCTTAGCTACCTTGGAGAAATTTTCAATGAACCTTCTGTAGTAACCTGCTAAGCCAAGGAAACTACGAACTTCTTTCACAGACTTGGGAGATTCCCATTCAGTTACAGCTGAAACTTTAGCAGGATCAACTGCAACACCATCCTTTGTCATAACATGACCAAGAAATCCAACTTCATTCAACCAGAATTCACACTTGCTAAATTTGGCATAAAGTTTATGTTCTCTTAACTTCTCAAGTATCAAACGCAAATGTCCTTCATGCTCCTCTTTGCTCTTGGAGTAGACTAAAATGTCATCGATGAAAACGACAAAAAATTTGTCAAGGAATTCCATGAACACCTTGTTCATCATATTCATGAAGTATGCTGGAGCATTGGTCAAACCAAAAGGCATTACGGTATACTCATACAATCCATACCTTGTAGTGAAAGTTGTTTTAGGTATGTCTTGTTCCCTTATCTTGAGTTGAAAATAACCTGACCGGAGATCAATCTTTGAGAACACACATGCTCCTTCCAGTTGATCAAACAAGTCATTGATTCTAGGCAAAGGGTATTTGTTCTTGATAGTCACCTCGTTGAGTGAACGGTAATCTATGCATAACCTTTGACTTCTATCTTTCTTCTCCAGGAACAAAACTAGGGCTCCCCAAGATGAAGAACTTGGTTGATTAAATCCTTTCTGTAACTGTTCTCCAAGTTATTTCTTGAGTTCTTTCAGTTCATCAATTGGTATTTTATAAGGTCTCTTTGCTATTGGTCCAGATCCTGGTACCAAATCTATAAGAAACTCCACATCTCTATCCGGTGGCATTCCCGGTAATTCTTCCGGAAACACATCCGAATATTCACTCACAATTGGCACACTGTCTATGCTAACCCCCTTAAGAGAATTTAGCATACTCCTTTTTGCTTCAAAGTTGGTCTTAAATCTTATCCTTTTATTTTCTGGAGTTGTGAGTGAGACAGTATGGTTGGCACAATCTATCACTCCCTTGTGCTTAGTCATCCAGTCCATTCCCAAAATGACATCCAATCCTTGGGAGTTTAGAATTATCAAGTTAACGGGAAACTTATACTTCCCAAATTCTATGACTAGATCATGACATCCTAAATTCACTATCATTTCTCCACCAGGAGAACTTACTTTTATAGGACACCCAATAGTCTCTACTGGCAGTTCATTTCTTTCAACAAATGCTCTTGATATGAATGAATGAGATGCACCAGTATCAAAGAGAACAAATGCTGGAACAGAATTGAGTTTGAACTTACGAGCAATAGCATCAGGCTCCTCATAGATTTCCTCCACATTGATGTGGTTCACTTGTCCCTTCTGAAAAGGGTTGGGCTTGTTGGGTCCTTCAACTTTCTTTTCTAGGCATTCATTTGCATAATTCCCCATCTTCTTGCACTTGAAGCATTCAACCTGACTTATGTCTTTCTTGACAGGCTGGCTTCCACTTCCACTTCCATTACCACTGTGGTGGCTCTTGTATCCACCCTTGTGGTTCTTGTACTTGTCATTGTCATGACTACGGTGATGCTTGTTGTCATGACGGTTGTGGTTGTGGTGCTTGTTGAATTTCCCATGCTTGTGGGATCTGGCGTCCTTGTCATCATAATGGGAACGTTTGTGTGGCGATCCAGCTGCTTGTCTGAGTGCTTTCTCTTTCTGCTTTCAACTTGCTTTATTTTGTTCTCCAAAATAGCAGCCTTGTCAGAGAGAGACTGATAAGTGGGAACATAGGCCACAGCCAGCTGCAGATTTAGTTCATCATTTAACCCTTCGAGGAACTTTTCCTTCCTCTTAGCATCTGTGTCAACTTCATCTGGTGCATATCGCGCCAGATTGTTGAACTCCTCAATATATTCAGCCACGCTGCGGTGGCGCTGCTTCAGGTTATGGAACTCCTTCTTTTTCAGACTCATCACTCCAGATGAGATATGAGCAGTGCAAAAGCCATCCTCAAAGATATCCCATGTCACATCTTCTATGGGAGTGGTGATCTGGAAGTTGTCCCACCAAGTGGCGGCTGGTCCCTCTAGCATATGTGCTGCAAATCTGACTTTTTCAGCATCAGTACAGCCCATGGTTACCAAGTCCTTGTTTACCGAGCGTAGCCAATCATTGGGCCACCATGGGATCAGTTGTTCCTGAGAACTTTGCTGGCCTCAATCTCAAGAACCTGGTAAGCATGTCAAAACCCGGAGGGTTGTTGTTGTTGTTATTGTTGTTATTGTTGTTGTTTTGGTTCTGGATGAACGTCGTCATCATCTGCATTAGCTGTGTTTGAGCGGTCATCATTTGCTGCATTTCTGGAGTGATTTTGTTGTTGTTGGGGTTGGGGTTTGCATGACGGGGAGGCATCTGTGGTTTGTTCAATAGAGATAAGAATGAGATACCCATAGATGCTTTCGTGCACATTACATCACATAAACAAACACAAAGCATGCAACATAAAGATAAAAGTTCAACAACAAGATAACAAATTCGCAAAGTAAAACACACAAGTAGCAAGCCATCCACATGTCGGATCGTCAATAACAAGTTCTCAAACAACAAGTATGATAATAAAAGATAAATGAGTAGTCAAATCTACTCCTCAGCATCGACCTCCTCCTCGACAAAGGTAAGACCTGCGTTCTCCATCGCGGTCTTGTATTCCTCGACACTAGTGGTCAAGGTCTCTATCTTGGCCTTGAGAGCCCTCTTCTGGGAACGAAGCCTCTCAATCACCGTCTGCTGCTGCTCGAGCTCGAAGTCCTTGGTCTGTAGTTCTTCAGTCATGTCCCAGATCTTCTTGTTCCTATCCTGGACTCGCTTCTCCTGACTCTTGAACTTCCTGTCCTGGCTCTCGAACTTCGCCTCCATCTCCTTGACTATCTCATCTTGCTCCACGAAGAGCTTGTCCTTCTCGCGAAGCTGCACCTAGAGTTCGTCATTGTTGAGCATGACGTTGGTCCTATCAGTGTCCACGTGCCTAATGAGAGGCTCTAAGTCCTGGAGGCTGCATTTAATCGGCTCTGCTGTGTCCCTCGAATCGTCCTCAAAGTCGATGGACTCTCCATCCTCATCACGTCTACCGAAGACGTGGAAGTGAGTACCTCTAACCTATCGGGAGTGTCTCCCTAGCAGACGTCCTATCAGATCCTGCATAACTACCTCAAGGCCTCTCTCCTTGTCATCGTGCATGAGCTTGAAGACAATGGCCTCCGTGGTAGGCTCAGTCTGGCATCCAGGCTGGTTGACCTTGAATCCCCAGAGGTCCTTCCTCTCAAACTTGGTGAGGGGAAGCACCATGATGGTAGGAAGAGGGAGATTGAGCAAAGTAGTAAGCTCAACGATACGAGGACCAAAACGGGTAACCTGGAACTCCTCAACAGTGCTGATGGTAACAGTAGGTATCTATTTATAAGATAGAGAAGTTAGAACAACACAATTCAAGATAAAACAAAAGACAAAACATCACATACATATCCTTGGAAATCAAAACACACAAGTCATGGCATACATGGATCCATTACAACAACCAAGGTTCAACTTATTTTAAAGCAACATTTTGGAAAATAAGGTGATAGGTGGTGGTCCAACTAACGAAGTACGTTTACAATCCTATCTCACTGGATCTGTTGGCTAACACAATG
The DNA here is from genome assembly GCA_023614405.1 of Avena insularis. Classification (NCBI taxonomy): domain Eukaryota; kingdom Viridiplantae; phylum Streptophyta; class Magnoliopsida; order Poales; family Poaceae; genus Avena; species Avena insularis. Next base: position 38,927,989 of record CM042691.1, on the reverse strand, counting down.
TTTTTAGAAGCAATCAGCCTATCTTGCTCACATGACTCCATCACTAAGTCTATTATGTCTCCTCTTAAGGTTTGGTTGGTAGCTTCCAACTCTTGGGTATGTTCCTTCTCTTTCTTGAGATCATTTTGGAGGTTGAGCATTCTGCACTTGACTCTATCACCAAGTTCTTTGATGGTCTTCCAAGCTGCATCCCTTGCTGATTCAAAGAATGTAGTGTGCACCACTGAATTGGTGAACATGCAGAATCCTTTTTCCTGATGGCTGTCTTCCTTGTTTTTATACAAGTGAAATTGCACCCACCAGTATTCCACTCCTTCATCCATCACAGGAAAACCCTTGTACACAGCTGCACCTTGTATTTCTAATTCAACCATGAGGTCCTTGAGAGCCTTGGGGAATTCTGTCTCACACTCCAAAGTCATTGTCATGAGTGGTCCTTTCCTTACGGCTTCGTTGATGGAGTTCATCTACAAATAGAGATGAGAAAGAAGATTAGAAAATTTTACGAGAAGAATAGACAAGTGTAAAAGTTGTTGAAAATTTTTCCTTACTGGTTTCCAATCCTAGGGTCATAATCCTACAGGCAACACAGTGCTCTGATACCATCTGTAAGATCCATCCTTTATAAAGGAAAAAAGGATCCCTGTGATTGCAATGCTAGTCCCTGGATCATTGCTAGCATCCACAGTTTAAGATGAAGTACACAGATACAAAGGTCATTTATTACATCCATTCCAGAGATAAACATAGTCTTTTACAACTCCAAGGCCACAGGCCTAATACAAGAGTTTGATTAAGTAAATAAACAAAAGTCTTCATCTTCATGTGCCACGGGCAAACATGTTGAGTGTAGACTCATGACACCTATTCCTCATCAGAGTAACCTGCAACATCACAAGTTACAGCCACAGTGGGTCAATACTTTGGAATAGTATTGGCAAGTGATACCTTAGTAAAATTTTAAGTGGACTAGATACTATATGCAATTTGGCTAAGTGTAGCTTGGCTTGCTTTGCTCAAAATTGGTTTTGCCTATTAGTTGAAATCACTAAGTTTTTCTTTGTCAAAACTTTTCCCAAGGAACCACCAATAGACATTGAGGTCCTTCACCCTTGTTCACCCACAAATTTTTACTTAGAAATTGGGATGAGGAGATTCTTGATAGCTTCCATGTCTTGATGCTCAAGTTGTCCATTGCCATGGACTTGGCTAAGTACTTAGATTTTTCCATCTGCAGAGGTTGTGCACTTTCCCCACCAGACTTGGTTTCACCAAGACAGGACCTTTCAGAAGCCTTCCCTTAGACCAAATGGACGCGTTCCAACCTATCATCCCACTACCACCAACTGTCCAAATGGCTAAGTTCTAGCAACTTATGTGATCCAGGCAGAGCCCATATTGCCAAGTGGCTGCACTAGAAGCTTCTTAACACTTGGCCACTAAAATCTCTTTGTTCCTGGGTGGCTTACCACAAGTGAGATACACAAGGTAAACCATAAAAATGGGCCTTGTGTAACCACTCAACATAAACCAAGCCTTCCATTCCACCCAGGTGTTTCATTAACTTAGTTGTTTTATTAGGCAAAACACAAGTCCAAAAGACTTAGAAATATTTTCATCATAGCATGTATATTTCACCAACCCTTGTTTGCTACTAGCTAGGCTAAGCATGGCATATATAGTAACTTAACTTAGAAATTCCCTAGCATTTCTACAACTACTTAGGATTTCCCAACATGGCATATAGGCAAAAATATTTACATGCAAGACTTAGCAAAATATTTCTAATGCTTAGTATAAAACATAGGGATAGAAATATTCATGAAGTACCACTTGCCTTGGTAGTTGGGAGAGTAGCACTCCTCACAATCACAATCACTAGCACCAAAATCTACACAAAGATTGGTAGCAACAAATTACACACAAAACATATACAAACAAAAATATATGCATGCATGCAAAATGCTAAGTGATGATTTTTAAAACTCAACCAAGCAAGTGCATAGTACTGAATCCTAAACAAGTCAAAAACTTGCCAAACCAAATTTATTTAACACTAAAAACAATTCCTAAACATTTCATATACTCAAATAAGCCCTACACATGTTTCTGCAAATAAAACCTTTTTAACAGAAGCAAATCTTTAAACACATTGCATAATCAGAAAGAGCTTGCTCTCCTGATTCCAACGGTATAAAATTTGTCAAATTCTAACGTGGGGATCAAAAGTTATAGCCAAATCAAATTTGAATAACAATCAGTTTCAAATCCAGTTTTAAATATAAACCCTAGCCACGCGTCACGCTCTGATTGGCGCATACCGTTTCACGTCGGATCACGCTTCTGAGCTGCTGGATCTAACTTAATCGCGCGGCTCAGATCTAATCTTACCGCTTCGCTCGCGTTCTATCCTATCCGCACGATCTGGATCTAACGATCATGAGCAGCCTGACCATCTAGTGGTGGCGCTAGCGGCGGCGACAGGCGGCGGCGCCTCTGTCAGAACTGCTACCGGCATTCCAGGTCACGCGGGAGAGGGGGAAGGGGCTTACTGAGCTCGCCGTGCGATGCTGATGCTCAAGGTGGTGATGGCTGGTCAAGGGGCACGATGTAGTGGCTGAGGGAGCTCGTCGGAGTTGTGCACGGCGTCGGGTGGTTGCAGACGAAGTTGTTGCCGATGCTCTGGGCCTTCCTAGCACCAACCAGAGGCATCAGTAGCTGCGCAAGGACAAGGCGAACCTAGTCGTATGCGAGAGAGGTCAAGGGGCGCGCAGTGCTTACCACAATCGATCGCCGGAGAAGAAGAAGGCGTCAGGTGCTTGCAGTCGTCGTCGTTGGCGAGTCTCCAGATGGTCCTAGCATGCACCAATAGGTTGAGAAGATGCGCATGGATGTTGTGATCATTCTGGCCAACTTAGACAGCAAGGGGCGACGGGGTCTTACCAGAATCGCACGCCGGAGGTCATCGGAGATGCGGCGGTGTTTGGCGAGTTGTGAGCAGCCTGGTGGCGTGGAGAGAAAATTGAGTGAGGGGAAATGGCCGCGGTGCAGAGGAGTTTAAGTAGGCAAGGGCTCGACAAGAAACGCCTGCAGAATCAATGGCAATTATGCTGAATCAACGCCAAAGAACGCCGCGGCGGCGTGTTCTTTGCGAGATTTGGGGAAGACGACGGTGACGTGGACGGGGCCCAGTTGTCTGCGAGAGAAACAGAGCGGAGGTGGGGTCCTAGCGTCAGCGACTCTGTGGGTGCGTCTGCGAGTGAAAGAGAGAGAGAGGGGACCCGGGTGGGCTATATGGGCTGGTTTCTCTGTTGGGCTAGAATAGTAGCGCCGACCCTTTTTCTTTTCTTTATTCCTTTTCTATTTCTGTTTTGATTTTCTGGAATGATTTTCAAATGATTTCAAAAGCTTTTGAATTCAAACTTTTTCCAAGATTTTGTAGGGTGCAACATTCACACTTCTGGGCATAAAATCAAGTGGTCACTTTGAATTGGCTTGGTCATTTGGAATAAAATAAAATAAACAGTGTCATAGCACTTGTTTAATATTGGTTTTGAAATTGGTTTTCAAATTGTATTTGCTTTGGAATTTTTGGTTTGAACCTTAGCAATCTAGCAAAGCAACCTGAGAGTAATAAGACAAAAAAGTTTGGTTTCATGAACAACAATCTCTCATTAGAGAGTAGCATTTGCTTCAAATGCTGATCACATAAAATAATGATCTCATATGCTCCTGTTTTGAAATGGTTTTCTGAAATGAAGCCCTAAATGATTATGGATGCATGGATGATATGCATAAGTTTGAAATGTGATTTTAGGGATGTTACAATTCTAGCCTCCGGTATGAAGCGTGAGTAGTTCCACCTTGGACTACGGGTCCATGTAGTAGCTAGATGGTTGTATCTCCTCCTTTTTGCTTTCATGTCTAGATATTGTGAGCTCCGTTCATGATCAAGATCTCATCTATTTATAATCATGCATGTTGTGTTTGCGGGGATCCAATGGATATTGAGATTACTATGTCAGATTGATTAATGGTTTTGTCTTATTGATTCTATCAAGTCTGTGTTGTTTGTGATCTTGCATGCTCTCCGTTGTTAGTATCTATATTTTCCAAGTAGTTGCTAGTGACTCCAGGAGGGGGCATTTATGCTCGATAGTGGGTTCATGCCTCTATTTAATCTAAGGGAAGTGATAAAAATCTCTAAGGTTGTTGATGTGTTGTTGCTACTAGGGAGAAAACAATGGTCTCTTGTTCATGGAACAATTGGATTGTTTACCTTACACACTTTGCATAAATCATTTGTCTATTGCTTGCAACATAATACTAGAGGGGGTTCGGATGATAACCCAAAGGTGGACTTCTAGTCATAGATGCAGCTGGACGGAGGTCTATGTATCTTGTTGTATTGCCCAATCGAATCTCATAGGATCTTGATGTCTATCATTGCATTATTATGCCTTGCTCAATCCTGTCAATTGCCCTGCTGTAATTTGTTTACCTAGCATGCCATGTTTGTTTATCTAAGGAGAACACCTCTAGTGAACTATGGACCCCGGTCCAATCTTTACCATTGATACATCTACTCTGTTACTATTTACTTTGTGCCAAGCTACTATTTCCTTCCACACCATATAGTTAATCCTTTGTTACCGCAAACCGGTGAGATTGACAACCTCACTGTTCGTTGGGGCAAAGTCTTGAGTTTGTGTTGTGCAGGTATCCACGTTGCTAGCAACACCTTTGAGTCATTTCCTTCCTCTTACTAGTTCTATAACCTCAGTTTCTTACTAAGGGAAACTTGTTGTTCTGCTCATCATACCTTGCTCTTGGGGTCTTCCAACGAAGCGCCCACGACAACCATGAGCGTCATCAAGGATAAGAGAGACATGTCAGAATATTATAATAAGTTTGATGAAATTCCGCCCTTCACACTGAACACTGATTTAAGAATCATGTTAAATGATGAAGATACTCCATGGTTGATACGTCGTAAACGTATCTATAATTTTTGATGTTCCATGCTTGTTTAGTATCAACTTTGCTTTGATTTGCCTTTACTTTGAGGTGTTTTTATATGCTTTCTAGGACTAACCTATTAACAAGATGCCACAGTGCTAGTTGTCTGTTTTCTTCTGTTTTTGCTTCCAGAAAACCCATAAAATGAATATTCTCGGAATTGGACGAGACAAAAGCCAAAGTCAATATTTCACCGAGGGGAACACGGAGCCAAAATACGAGATGAAGGGGAGCTACGAGGTCACCACACCCTAGGGTGGCATGGGCCCCCCTGGGCAAGCCGCCACCAGGTGTGGCCGCCTCGGGTGCCCCCTGCCTCGCCTCTTCGCCTATAAAGACCCGCCGATACCAAAACCCTAAGGACCCGATTAATCTTCCACGAAACAGTCTGTAGCCGCCGCCACCACCATCCCTAGATCGGGGGGATCTAAAGCTCTTCCTAGCACCCTGTCGGAGGGGAGAGATCATCCCGGAGGCCTTCTTCATCACCATGCCAGACTCCGGTATGATGCGTGAGTAGTTCCACCTTGGACTATGGGTCCACACAGTAGCTAGATGGTTGTATCTCCTCCTTGTGCTTTCATGTTTAGATCTTGTGAGCTCCATTCATGATCAAGATCATCTTTGTAATCATTCATGTTGTGTTTGTGGGGATCCGATGGATATTGAGATTACTATGTCAGATTGATTAATGGTTCTATCTTATTGATTATATCATGTATGTGTTCTTTGAGATCTTGCATGCTCTCCGTTTCTAGTAGCTATCTTGGCCAAGTAGATGCTAGTGACTCCAAGAGGGAGTATTTATGGTCGATAGTGGGTTCATGCCTCTATTGAATCTGGGGAAGTGACAGAAATCTCTAAGGTTGTAGATGTGTTGTTGCTACTAGGGAGAAAACAGTGATCTTTTGTTCATGGAACAATTGTATTGTTTACCTTACACACTTTGCTTAAAGCAGTAATATGTTGCTTGCAACTTAATACCGGAGAGGGTTCGGATGATAACCTGAATGTGGATTACTAGTCATAGATGTAGTTGGATGGCGGTCTATGTATATTGTTGTATTGCCCAATCAAGTCTCATAGGATCATGAATGACTAGTATTGCATTGTTATGCCTTGTTCAGTCCTGTCAATTGCCCTGATATAATTTGTTTACCCAGCATGTTTTGTTATCTATCTTAAGGAGACCACCTCTAGTGAACTGGGGACCCCGGTCCAATCTTTACCATTGATACATCGTCCACTGTTACTATTTACTTTCTTCAAGCCACCATTACTTTCCACACCATACGTTTAATCCTTTGTTTTCAGCAAACCAGTGAGATTGACAACCTCATTGTAAGTTGGGGCAAAGTCTTGAGTTTGTGTTGTGCAGGATTCCAAGTTGTTAAAAAACACCTTTTGGGTTATTTCCTTCCTCCTACTGGTTCGATAATCTTGGTTTCATCGCCGAGGGAAAACTTGGTGTTGTGCTCATCATACCTTCCTCTTGGGGTTTCCCAATGAAGCTCTACAGTGATTTGAGCTCATCAAGCTATTTTTGGCGTTGTTGCCAGGGAGTAAGGACAGCTTCATAAGGGGAATCTTTCACAACCACTTTCTTTACTTTGTTTTTGTTTTGGTTTGTTTCTTTTGACTTGTTTTGTTTGCTTCTTTTATTAAAAATTACTAAAAAAATAGTTCCCTTTGGTTTGCCTTTTCTTTTCAAAAACACAAAAAATTAGTTCTTGCTCTAGTTGCTGCTGTTGTTTGCCTGCTACACCTTTGCAAAAATGAATTCTACTGAGAATACCAAGTTGTGTGACTTCACTAGCACCAACAACAATGATTTCCTGAGCACTCATATTGCTCCACCTGCTCCTGGTGCTACCTTTTATGAAATTAAGCCTGCTTTGTTGAATCTTGTGATGAGAGAGCAATTTTCTGGTATTAGTTCTGATGATGCTGCTGCCCACCTTAATAGCTTTGTTAAACTCTGTAAGATGCAAAAGTATAAGGATGTAGATGGAGATATTATTAAGCTCAAGTTGTTTCCTTTTTCCTTGAGAGGAAAAGCTAAATAATAGTTGCTATCTTTGCCTAGAAATAGTATTGATTCTCATATTAAGTGCAAAGATGCTTTTATTGGAAAATACTATCCTCCTGCTAAGATTATATCTATGAGAAGTGAGATAATGAAATTTAAACAACTTGATAATGAACATGTTGCTCAAGCTTGGGAAAGAATGAAATCTTTGGTAAAGAATTGTCCCATTCATGGACTGACTGCTTGGATGATTATCCGAGCTTTTTATGCAGGTTTAAACTTCTCTTCAAGAAATCTATTGGATTCTGCTACTGGAGGTACCTTTATGACCATTACTTTGGGTGCTGCAATAAAGATCCTTGATAATATGATGGTTAATTATTCTGAATGGCACACTGAGAGAGCTCCACATGGTAAGAAGGTAAATTCTCTTGAAGAAACCTCCTCTTTGAGTGATAAAATTGATGTTATTATGGCCATGCTTGTTAATGGAAAAGCTCATATAGATCCAAATAATGTTCCTTTAGCCTCTTTGGTATCTCAACAAGAGCAAGTTGATGTGAACTTTATTAGGAATAATAATTTTGGCAACAACACTTATGGTAATAACTATAGGCCTTATCCTCCTAATAATAACAATACTTATCATGGTAGATCTGGAATGCCTAGTGAAGATAGGATTCTAGAAATTGAGAGATCCACTAAAAACTTCATGCAAATGCAATATGAGCAGAACAAAATATTCACTAAAAATATTGAGGAACAATCTGCTATTTTGAAAAATATTAGTCATCAACTTGAGAATTTGAATAGGGAAATTCCTAGTTTACAGTCAAAAAATTTGAATGCTGAGAAAATATATCATATTTGTCTGAAGCTCAATCCTCTTTGATCAATAAGATGGCTGCTAAACCTAAAACTTTGGAAAGTACCTTTGCTTCTACTCATGCCATACAAGTTACTATTGATGAAAATGTTAGATTGTTAGGTAAACTACATGCTAAGTGGGAAAGAGAAGCTAAAATTGCTAGACACAATAGTGTTTATACTATTACACCCACCAATATGGATGTTACCAAACCACAAGAAGTCCCCATTCCTCCTACAACAATACCTGAGTCTATTACCTGTGATGCTAATATTGATTTTGATCTTGATGGTTGCAATATTTCTGAAGTGATTATGTTCCTACAAAATCTTTCTAGAAGTCCTAATGCTAGTGATATGAATATGGCTTCACCAAACATATTACAGATGCTCTCATTAAAATTAAGGAAGAAAAATTGAAACACAAAGCTTCTATTCCTAGGAAAGTAGAAGATAGTTGGGAACCCATCATTAATATACAAGTGAATGACTTTGATCTCAAAGCTTCATGTGACCTTGGTTCTAGTGTCTCTATTATGCCTAGAAAATTTATGAAATGCTTGATTTATCACCTTTGGAACGTGTCATCTTTGGAAGATTGTTATTTAGATGTCCCACTTGATGATAATGCTAAGAAGAAACTTATGGGGAGTGTTAATGATGTCCTTATTATGGTTAATAATTCTTATGTCCCTGTTGACTTCTATGTTTTGGATGTTGAATACATTGCTTCTTGTTCTATTACTTCGGGAAGACCTTTTCTTAGAAATGTTGGTGTCGTTATTGATATGAAAGAAGGCACCATTAAATATCAATTTCCATTCAAGAAAGGTATTGAACACTTCCCTATGAGGAGATAAAAGTTACCTTTTGCTCCTCCTTTGAAAGCAAGGTTTGATGTTAATGCTTCTTCATTTGAAAATACTTGATTCTTGCTTCTTGTGCCTAACTTAAAGGCGTTAAAGAAAAGTACTTCTTGAGAGATAATACAATAGTTTTCTTAAGTCTTGGAAGTTATTACTTCTGTAATAACCGCTCCTTATCCTTTTTATTTGATTTTTGTGCCAGGAATAACCTCTAATAAGAGGGAAGTAAGATTTGAGGAAGTTGTTGTCCCAAAACAGATTTTTGTGCTTCACCATAAAAATTCATGAAAAATATCTCTATGTCGGATTTATCTGTAATTTTTTGAGTAAATACCCCTGGTTGTTACATAACTTTCATTAGTTTGGCACTTTTTGATTTGAGCAAGAGAAGGTCTTCGAACAAATCGATTTGCACTTGCTAGTCCGTTTTGAAAGATTTCTACCATTATTTGCATTTGCTACTTATTGATTTCTTTTTGGGAAATTGAGCTTTTTAAAAGAAGTTGCTACTGTAGCTTGTGTTCTTATTGGAAGTTTTGCTCTTTTGAACAAAACTCCAAAGGTTTTATTATCTTTTGAATGCACTAATGTTGCTAATGAAGATTGTGTGAAGTTTTGTATGAAGGAAAATTTTCAGGTGTAGGGAAAGAATGATGTGATGAGATGAAGAAGGGACAAAAGCTCAAGCATGGGTATGACACCCCGTGTCACCCCAAGAAATAATCAAGAGGTACAAGCGTCAAAGCTTGGGGATGCCCAAGGCATCCCCTTCTTCATCAATAAAAAGCTCAGGTCTCTTTATAGACACTTCGTTTTTATTGTTTCATGCACAGTTGTGTTGTTCTTGGAGCATCTTAGTTTTTGTTCTTGGTTTTCGTTTGCTTAGTTTGCTTGAATAAAGTTGTTGGACCCCCTCTTTCTCTGTGATGTGTTCAAATAAGTTAATTGGTGTTGGAGAAGAGTAGAAAGTTTCATGCTTATAGTGGTACAAAAGTGAGCTTGCTTTGACTATGGCTTAGACTTTAGCATGTCATGCTAGATGTTGTTTTGACCTTATGCTTAGTGATTATTGATGTAACATGACTTGCTCCAAACCATTGAGATTGCTTAGTGTGCCTTGAAATAATCATGTGTTGTTTTAGCATACAAAAGCATAGTATTGTGGTATTTTCCTTTGATGCTTTGTTTGGGTTGACTTGGCGCGTGCTCACATCATGTTATGACTTTAACCAGTCACCATTAGACTCTATGATAATTTTGTTTTTGACTTGTGGTACCACTTTATGCTTTAGTTGATAATGTTTTGTCGCTCTGCATGATTATGGCCATTATTGCTCTCTTAATTGGTCGATCCCAGTATTTTGCTAGCATCCACTTGTATTGAGTAAGATCTACTCATGCATCCAACTCCCAAGAAACCAAGTTATTCCAAAGTGTCCACTATAAATTCCTCCGCATGGTGTGTTACACCATTTCAAGTAAATTCTTGTTTTGATCTACCTTCCAATTAAAAAGTATTTTGTTATGAGAAAAACTAGTGATTAACGCTCTCACGAACTTGATGGCACACTTTATTTTTCTTGCCCCTAATAAACTTGAACCATTGTGTCATCTATGTTGTATATCCTTGCACTTATACATTGGGATTAGCAGAACCGTGTTGTCACGAGGAATGCTTTCAACACCTGTAAATATCTACCCCGTTGATATCATGCTCTTTTGTTTACGGATGTAGTCGGTGTGAAATAAAAGGGGACATTGTAAGTCCATGGAGTTATGTATGTGTGTTAGAGAAACGTCTGGGCCGCTAGCCTAAGCCATGCCTAATCATGGTGGAAACTTGCAGCATCACCATAGTGAGCAATCTATGAATCACTCTTCTTATAAAAAAAGAGATATGAGATACAGAAAAAAGAAAAAAAGAGGAAAGAGATAAAAAGCACCATATTCCCATGGTAAATAAGAATATTTCTGAGATGCTCATTGTCTGCTTGCCTTGTCATTGTGATATGGGAAAGCTCTTGTGTCATGTGCAAGGGGTACCACGTTGGCGTTTCTCTATGATACACATATATTTACTATGACAAGAACTTGCAAGTAACTAAAGCTGAGTAGCATGAGGAGCGGCTCTCGTACTCAAGGGACATGAGATTGCCAACTTATACTTTGTCAAGCATATACTCCATAGTTTGTTCACTTTAACCTTAATCACTTCAAGATGCTTATGATAGGGGCAATGAGAGATGAAAGCTAACAAGTACCATAATTTTTGGAAGCTCTTTTTGAAACTTGAAATCCCTGCTTTCCTTTGAAGGGCCTTTCTTCCACTATATTGAATCTCCACCTTCTATCCTTAGGCACCAATTAAGAGAGCATAGTTGCCATTCTTAGTTCTATGTGGATTGTCCCAAAACTTATTGATTGATTCATATTGTTGATATTGCTTGCTCTTGAATTATTTGTATCTAGTCTCCCTTATGAACTTTGAAGGTGTCCTATGAATTTATGTTTTGCTACTCCATGAGGGACAAGATGAATGCCACTATGCTATGTTTTCTATATGTGAAACAAACAAACGATTTTCAATGCATGTTATTCATGATCTTTGTTTGTATACTTTCATGTTGCAACAATAGTTGCTTTGTCTTATTGTTAGAACTCCATTTTTCATGCTCATGTTTAGAGTACTTTGATCCCAGCTTTCAATGATAACCTAATACTGGAGGGGGTTAGGATGATAACCTAAAGGTGGATGATACGTCCAATTTGCATCACCATTCTATATCATAATTTGCCTCTATTCATTGATATATTTCATATTAAGAGGTGTTACTTATGTCTTTTCATCTATTTTTGCATGTTGGATGATTCTTGGAGGATAAACTGCCGGAGTCAGAATTCTGATGAGAAAAGAGGTGTTTTGATGCAATTTCACGAAGATCATAAAAATACCAGAAAAATTATGGAAAATCATATTTTCCTAGAAGACGAAGGAAGCCAGAAGGGGAGGCGGAGATGGGCCACATGGGGCCCACACCCCCTAGGCGCGGGCCACCCCTGGCGCGCCTACAGGGGTGTGGCCCACCTGGCCCACCTCCGGTTCTGCCCTCTCGCCTATATCTTCTCCTCGGAACCCTAATAAACACGGAGCAACCATAGAAAGATTACGCCGCCTCTGCGGGGCGGACAACACCGAGAGAGAAAGAGCTCTCCGGCAGACGGATTTTGGCCAGGGAAATTCCTTCCTGGAGAGGGGAGATCGTCACCATCAACACCATCGTCAAGCTAGACTTCATCGGGATCATCATCATCCACACCATCATCTCCACCACCACCACTCCATCCTCCTACTTCACCAATATGGGCCTAGGGGAATGCATTGTGTATTTGGCTACTAATTGTGGGGTTGCCAGAGTGATAGAAACCTGAACCCCAGTTAGGACACCTTTGCACAAGGGAGTGTAGGATCTCAGAGTTTAAGGCTATGGTTAGGTTTATATCTTAATTTCTTTACTGTAGTTGTGAATGCTTGCAGGGGGTTTAATCACAACTATGTATTAGTCCAAGTAAGGTCGGTACATTAGCACAGGTTCACCCACACAACACTTACAACACCAAAGAAGGGTACTCAGCTATTTGAAGCGAAAGCACTTGACAGAATTCCCATGTGTCATCGAGAATGTTTGGTCCTTATAAGTATTTCCACCGGCTTGTCCTTTGCTAAGAAAGGATTTGGCAACTTGCTACAATTGTTCGTTGTCTTTATTACTTGCACTTTATTTCTTTGCTTTATCAGAAAACCCCTAAAAATCCATTTGCTAAGTATTTACAGAGATTTCCCGCTCCATACCACTAGTCAACACCTTCTGCTCCTCGTTGGGATCGACACTCCTATTTATATAAAGTACTATGATATACCCCTTATACTTGTGGGTCATCAAGACTATTTTCTGGCGCCGTTGCCGGGGAGTGAAGCGCTATTGAAGAGTGGAACTAGTAAAGGAAACTTCTACTGTGAGTATTTATTTTTATTTCTATTTGTTACTTTGTTTCCAATATGGATAACCCACTTGGTTTTCTGTTTGGGAAAGCTACTACCACTGTTAGGGTAGTAGATGAACCACCACCTGTTGAGATAGATCCTTTTAAGATACCTACAAGTATTGTTGATCATGTTATGGATAATTATTATTTAGGCGATGGAACTGTCCACCTTGGTGATCATTTGATTTTTATCCATGAATTATGCGGGTTGTCTAAGTGTGCAGGTATCACAACTGAACAGGTGAATAAGAAGTTACTCTCTATATCCTTGAAAGGGAGAGCTGAAGAATGGTATAAGCTGCTAAAGAATGGGCAATCCATGGAATGGGAGGAAATAGTACCTCAAGAACTCTCAGCTCACCTAAAGGAAATGAAATTGCGATTCCTATTCCGGCGCTCCTCCGAGACAAGATGTGGAGTACTGGCGGAGCACATGAGTTCGATTCGATAAGGTTTGGGTATGTTGGTACATACAAAAATAACAAACATTGCACATGCTCATAATTGATTCTCCATAGAGCCAAGGTTATGCCTCGTTCAGTCTGCAATGCTAGAAGCAAAACCGATGATAGAAATGATCCTGCAGAGGTTCCTCTAGGCTCTTTCACCAAAGTACTAATAAACGATGTTCCATCGTGAGGATAAACGAAACAGCAACACAGTCTCAGACACATGAGTCTCATTTCAGGATAGCTAGCTCATCATCTCCAGAAAGATTGAATCGCTTCTCCCGGATCACACCTCCACTTCCTATCATCTATTTATGGTCAAGATAAGAAAGAGAAAAGGAGACTATGTACATCATGCATAACATTAATTACATTATTTTTGGAAAGGTAAATCAATTACTACTTGTACACCGTACAATTATTCATCGCTTGCAATCCGGCTCAATCCGCACCCATCACTATAGTCTTTCGCTCGCTTGGCTCACATAAAAAATAAAATCCAAATCATCAAGGATACAAAGGACACTAGTACTTCCACTAGTGTAGACCCCTCTCTTTAACTCCGGTTGGGAGGGCCCTCTAACAGCGGTTCTACAACCGCTGCTGAGGGTTCGGTGTTAGAGGGGGGCCCCTTTAACACCGGTTCTTATACGAACCGGTGTTAAAGGGTGGCGCGATAAGGGCTGCCGCGAAATCAGCCCCTTTAACACCGGTTCGGGGCTGGAACCGGTGTTAAAGGTTCTTCTGCGGCAGATTTGAAACGTTTTCTGCGCGGCAGTTACGCGGCGAAAGCTTCATCTGCAACAATGCCCTCTGCCCGTTACGGCGTATTTACGGGAGGGGAAGGGGAATCGATCGGGAGCGGTATACACATACATCGTCATCGGTACATACGAGTACATGAATAATTAAGCAACTATTATTATACACAAACATCGTCATCGGCACATCCATCATCATCATCGGCACATACATCGTCATCGTTCATTTTGGTGGATATCTAAAGAGTTCTCCGCCAGGCGTGACGACCTCATCAAGTATGAACCCCGCCAATTCCTCTTGAATGGCTCGTATGCGTTCAAATGGTAGGAGTTGGTCCCGCATCCGTTCGATCTGAATATATATGAAGAATGGGTCGTCAATATATATATAAGAATAAAACTCAACACAATTGATGGTAATAAAATAATGTTGTGGACTTTGTTTACTTACTCTAAGTTGTTCTAGTGCGGCTTGGCCCGTCGCACATATCGTGTCGCGAATGAACTCGCAAACATAGTACCCCCATAAGTTATTGCCGTGTCTCTGATGCGCGCACTTTACGAGAATAGAGAGTTCAATCAAAATAATAATCAATAAAGCATGATATAATGGAATTGGAAGCAGAATCAAAGAGATACGCAGACCTAGCTAGCTAGTATTACTTACATTTTGGTCTACAAATTTTAGTTCTTCTAACCATTCACCCACGGCCCTGCCCGTGAACCTTTTCCAAACCCTGTCCGGCAAAGAAAATGGATAAAGGAGTAATTAATTACTTGTTGTCACGAAAGTTGTCGATCTAGTGCGATAATATGATTGAAATTACCTCTGGAGCATCTCTCTAAAGTCTGCCCATATCTCTTTTTCTTTTTAAATGAGTCCATGACAAGGACTTTTCTGAGTCGGGTTGAATGACTAGCAGAATAAAGTGGAACCTACGCATAACTCATCATCAGTTACACTTAACATCGAGTAAGCGAAATAGAATGTGTACAAGAGAGAGGGTTGATACTCACGAGAAGTTGTAAGGCAATAGTATTTCCCTTTTGGTTTGTTGTCTCAGTAAAGACCTTAGCAAGTAATCTTCTGTTTGCCCGGGTTTGGTTCTTACCACTTCTTCATGAACTCTATTTGGGTCAACGAACCCAATGCCAAAAGGGCCTCCTTTCCTGCATTCCAAAACTTTTTTCCTGCATAATAGTATATACATATATGGTGAGCATATATATATACATGCAATTAATAAAGTGAATGAGATGAGATATAAATTACAGAAATAGTACTTACACACAATAAAGGCTGATGGCAGCTTTGTCGAGTTCCTTCTGATTGAATAGAAAATGCAAGTCTTGAATGTTGAAGTCGATCCCGTCGTCTCCGCACAAGAAAATCTCATCTCTTATATGCGCCGTGATCCATTCTTCCTTTCTCGTCTTGCATAAATCAAGGGACCACTTGTGCAATTTTTGCATCTTTGTTGGTAGATTCTTGAGCTCCTCTTTCTTGACGAGATTCTTCCCATACTTCCATGGCTGTATGGGGTTGGCATCGCATTTGGGCAAGTTGTCTCCCATGATGTTCAAGTATGCAATGTAACTCATCCCCATCTCATTGGCCTTTCTTTGTAGCTCTACCTCGTAATCATTTACGGAGGAGGCGTCCGATGTGTCGAACATTTGGGCGGGCGCATGATTAGTTTTCCTGCTCTCCGAGCATGGGAACTGTTTTCTGGGGTGCCTCACGACTGCTACTTTCAGTCTCCCTACGGCGCCTTGCATCCGCCTTCAAAATCTGGCGCTCGTAGTCCGGCACAAGTGGGGTTTCAGGTTTCAAAAGATTTTTGTAAAACTTCTCCACCACCGCCGGATCTATTTTCTCCTTTGGCTCGGCCCGTCTAGGTGCAAAGAATTTGTTGACCTCTTCTTCCGAGATCCTATTGGTCTCCTCGTCGCTGTGATTCCACGGTAAAACCGGCAATGGCTTGGCGGAAGGCTGCGGGACGTAGTTTTTTGAACTCTTTGGCGTACGGTTTCCTGCGGATTTCTTTGTGGCAGTGCTAGTGATGCTCTTTGTGGCAGTGCTCTTCCACTTACGCTGAGGAGACGGCGGGGGTTCCAGTGGCCTCCAATTTGGAAGCACGATGTGTTCCTTCTTCCAAAGAATGGTTGTTTTCACTGCAAATTTGAGTTGAGTTTCCCCTTCACCTGTAGCATGGTCAAGTTGTGCTTCCCCATATTCCTTCACAACCTCATCCACCCCGACAATAGCATAGCCATCTGGAATCGGTCGGCAGTGGTAAGATCCACCAGCTATAGGAGGTAAGGCATAGCCGACATCCACCTTAATGGATAAGCCCATTAATCTCACATGTAGCTCAACGTGTTAGCTCTCCGTGATCTCATCCACGGGGTATCGAGGACCCGCCATTTCAAGCGTGGGCTGCACGTTCTCCGTGGAAGCCATGCTGCTTTTCCGCGTAGAGTCTAGGCCGTCGGCAGCTTCCAATATAGGCTCTTCGTGCCGCTGAGATGGGCCGGTAGCTTGATGGCTCTGTCGTGCATTCACTTGCGCCTGCAGCGCCACAAGTGCATGTTCTATCTGTGTCATCCGCTCTGTACGCTCTTTTCCTTTTCTGCCGCGCCATCTGTAAGAGTCGCTCCACTCGGCAAACCCATCCTTCCACGTCATACCCCCTGTGCCTCGTGCATGTCCAGGGTGTTCTTTTTTACCGATGGCGCGTGTGAGCTGGTCATTCTCTCTGTCGGTATGGAAGGTCCTGGCGGCTATTTCCTCGTATGCTGTGATGAGTTCAGTGACGGGTTTGGCAAGGAGGGTTGGGAAGATACACAATCCTGTTTCTGGGTCCAACCTTGCCCCGATTCCGTAGAACCAAGTCTTTGCACGTAGGTCCCACCCATCTGTCTGGGGTGTGATCCCTCTAGCCTTGAGGCCTTCTCAGCTTCCTCCCACTTAGGCCTCTGAGATATGTAGCCACCTGACCCCGTCCTCTGGTGATATTCCTTCTTCTGGGCATTTAGCGTATTGGTTTCTGAACTCTTTTTAGCTATAGCACCTTTTTTATATGCCACAAATTCGGGCCAGTGAGATCTTATCTTTGCATAATATGCGTCTTCGAAATCTGGAGTCTCGCGAGCTTTGACAAATTTGTTCAATTTTGTCTTCGATTCTTGAGCGTCGACCATCTTCTTTAGAGTCCACTCTTTGACCTTTTCCTTTATAACCGGGTTGTTTTCATCCTCCTCTGGCGGAAGGGTGAAATTTACCAACAACGAATTCCAAAGCGTTTCTTTGGATCTATCATCGACAAAGGTACCGTCGCCCTTCTTTGGCTTATTCCAATATTCAATTATGATTGGGATTTGGTCCCTAATAATAACTCCAGCCTGACATACAAATTTGTCTGCGGCCTTCTTGGGCTCCATCGGCCTGCCATCAACACGGACTGCTTCGATCCTGAACTTTGCACGATCTTTCAACCGATGGCTCGCGCCTCGCTTGCTCTTTTTCGTAGAATAAGATGGTTGCTGGCTGGTCGATCCAGATGGCTAATAGAAGAAAGAAGCGTTAATTAATACATGTAGAAGAAGATTGTTGGTGGAAGTCAGCAGAGGCTTAATCAATGCATATACCTCGCCGGACTTTGTAATCACTAAATTGCGTTCACCGGAGTCTTCATCTTCTCCATGACTACTTGAGCTGTCATCATGTCCCTCCAAGTTCAGATATTGTGAGGTGTCCTCATCAATAATGTTCTCCATTATTTCTTCTTCTTCAAGGTTTCTACTAAGTGGATCCATAGTTTCTAAAACAATAATATTATCTAGAGTAAGAGTGTAAACATTCAAGTGGACTTGGATTCATACACAAATATACATATTATTCATACAAAAATACACAAATAAATACACAAATGAAATTAAAACCCTAAGGATGCTTGATCATTTTAAACGAGTTCCGAGGGGTCCAAACCCTAATCAGGATGAGTCGAGCTCCTGGACACCCCCAAGAGGGTAACGTTGGCGGGATGCAAGTTGTATACAAGTGGGCGGGTTTGCGGACAATTATTTAGTCTCAGACAGCTACACCTACATGATCAATTTGTATACAAGTTTTAATCTATGCATGTAGTACAATTTATATTAGCCGATGAAACTATGTTGCCCGCGAACCCGCCCCGCTTGACACCCTATCTATACCACTACTCCCTCCATAATTACATGCCATCTTAGTTTTGAGTTTCCCGATTTTGACCATCAAGTTCACCACCAACACTAAGTAAACAATATTATCGATGTTACAACATCAGAAACTTTACTCAAATATGAATACACGACTATATCTTTTAGACATCACACATATTCCCCACATTGTTCACCAAATGATGGTCAATATTTGTGGACGGATGGAGTACAAATGTAGTATTTGAGATAAATATATGCCCATGGTTTATTTCTCTATTTCTAATCGGATTGATTCAAAGTCTATTCATCTTGTTTTAATGTCATTTCTTTCTACAAAGTTTCACTACAAATAAGTAACAAAGACCTGTAAAAAAAGAGACACGCTTGTCTGCAGGCTCATAAGGCGCCACGACGGCCACCGCTTTGCTTCCTCGAGCATCGGCCTTTGCTTCAGAGTGCCGCCGCCGACTGCCGGGGCTTGAGCGTGGGCGGAGTGGCGCCACCATGACTCCACTGAGTGCGGTCGGCGATGCCACCTTGTAGCTCCACACTGCCGCCAAAGGAGAAGCAGAGGGAGAAAGCAGGAGAAGCAGGCTCCTCACCACGAGCACGCAGGCGTCGGTGCGGTTCTTGTAGGCGCCAGCGTCGTTGTCGGCTTGGTGGAAGCCTTGATGGCGGTGGCGGTCTTAAGCTTGGCAATGACGGCTCGGCGAGGCGGCGGTGACTCCGGCAGCGAGGCTGGGCCTGGCGCCGTGGCTGCTCTGCTCTCTGCGGGGTGGGCGGTTCGATCTGGCTCTGGGGGAAGAAAGGAAGGGGAAGGCGCATTTAATACCCCCCCTTTAACACCGGTTCGGGGCTGGAACCGGTGTTAAAGGGGGGAATTCGTTTCGCGCGCGCATTTAACACCCCCCCTTTAACACCGGTTCCAGCCCCGAACCGGTGTTAAAGGGGGGGGGTGTGCGTGCGAAACGAAATAAATGTGCCCCCCCCCTTTAACACCGGTTCGTGTCTGGAACCGGTGTTAAAGGGGGGGCATTTATTTCATGCATTAAAGGGGCATTTTTAATTCAAAAAATAGTATATGAATTTAGAAAAATCATATCTTTTTCATTTCAACTCAGAAAAATATGAATAATATATCATAATTTTTAGAAAAATAATATCTATCCATTCATGTAAAAACATTTTATATTTACTTTACATGAAAATTTTCAAAATGATTAAAACACTTACATATAAATTTTGATTATTCAATTCAAACAAAAATAAATTGTTAAATCCTAAAACTTTGAACATAAGAAATATTAAGCATCTAAAAAGGAATCTAACCCTATTTTATTAGAGCAAATCATATTTTAATGCCGCATCTTTTGTATTAACATTTTTGAATTGATTGGATATTTAAATGCCGCATCTTTTGTATACACTTGAATCTGACCAAGCCTCGCTCAACTTGCATTGTTTTTTTGATAAAATAGCATATTGTGAACCTAAAAATGATTTTTGTAAAAAATCATGAGCATCGTATCATGTACCTGTAGTTCATATCTGACCCACTTCCTACCGATTCGGCAGGAATTTGTCTTTTTCACCAGAGGTGGAAGGAAAGGTTTCAGATCCCTCTGTTGGTACATTGTCCATATAAGGTGGTCTAGTATTTTTGTAAAATGTGTTGGTGGTTTTTTGAATTAGCCATTTGGTGGTTTCTTCACAAAACCGTCCGTTTTTTATGCTCGGAAAATGGAAAATGCCTTTTTGGTGCGATAAAAAGGAAAACTTCCTCTTGCAACATTGTTTGCCATGGCATGATGCACATGTATGCACAATATGGCCATATTATCACAAACTATGCCTTGATTCTAGCCATAACATTGGTCATTTGACCCGAAAGCCAAGAAACCTCGAATGAGATAGGCCATTTTGTGAAGGTTTTTTTGAGACATAATCAATATACCAAGTTTGAGATTTTTCCTTCTAAGTATGTCACATAATATAACACCACGCGAAGGTTTACCTTTTGATCTTTTTTATTTTTATCCCCGTTTTAAACTATCGACAAACTTTGTCGAACAACGGGCATGATGATTCTTAGCTCGGGGCCAAGCCTCGCTCAACTTGCATTGTTTTTTTTGATAAAATAGCATATTGTGAACCTAAAAATGATTTTTGTAAAAAATCATGAGCATCGTATCATGTACCTGTAGTTCATATCTGACCCACTTCCTACCGATTCGGCAGGAATTTGTCTTTTTCACCAGAGGTGGACGGAAAGGTTTCAGATCCCCCTGTTGGTACATTGTCCATATAAGGTGGTCTAGTATTTTTGTAAAATGTGTTGGTGGTTTTTTGAATTAGCCATTTGGTGGTTGCTTCACAAAACCGTCCGTTTTTTATGCTCGGAAAATGGAAAATGCCTTTTTGGTGCGATAAAAAGGAAAACTTCCTCTTGCAACATTGTTTGCCATGCCATGATGCACATGTATGCACAATATGGCCATATTATCACAAACTATGCCTTGATTCTAGCCATAACATTGGTCATTTGACCCGAAAGCCAAGAAACCTCGAATGAGAATGCAACTAATAGTAAGTTACATAAAGCCGAACTGAAACTGAAAATTAAGATACATAAAAGAACTAAAAATTAAGATACATGGCCAGATTAAGTAACAATCGGCCGAACTTGTTTCGGAATGTTGGAGTGATTCAGTCATGCTCCTGCCTACACCTGTAATACTCGCCAATGTAGTCGTCGTACTCGCCGTCGCCGTCATCGCTGTCATCGTCGGGGTCGCCGTAATTGAACCTTGAAGGCTGAGTACGCGTGGGCTGGACTTGAGGGTAGCGCAGATGGGGGTTAGAGTCGGCGGCAGTGTCATAGGCCATGACGCTCTGGAGAGTCCGACCGCGCCACCATAGCCGACGGCCGGCCTCGTTGAAGTTAGGAGGAGGTGGGTCGTCCTCCTCGTGCCTGGCGAGCGCCCTCTCACGCCGATCCACGAAGAAGGCTTCCCAAGTAGGGAAATGGTCGGGATGCCATCTGGGATTCCTCCGCTGCTCCGGCGTGAGCTCGAAGTAGTAGTGGTTCGTGATGGCCATCCGGCGCGCCACACCTAGAGGGACATGAGGAACCGGCATGCCTCCGATGCTCAGCATCCAGCCAGGGGACGATGGAGTGGCGAGGTGGGTAGTTCGGCAAAGCGCCTCCGCCTCCCTGGGGGTTAGTGCTACGGTGGAAGCCATGGGAAAGAGTGATGAGGTTGCAGATATGAGTCTAGAGATGTGCAATGACAATGGAGGCCAACCCTACATATATATATAGTGAACTGGCGGGAAGAACTGGAGGGAAGAACTGGCGGGAAGAAAAATGGCAGGAAGAAAAATGGCGAGAAGAAAAATGGCGGGAAAAAATGGCGGGACATTATTCTAAAAATGGGACGATTGGAGGGATTTCAGGCTGGGCCAGGCAGCACTAATGATAGGGGTGAGTGTCGACATTATGTCGTGCGGCGTGTACCTTGTCCCGGATGGTGTCACCAACCGGGACTAAAGATGAACCTTTAGTCCCGGTTGGAGACACCAACCGGGACAAAACAATCGACACTAATAATAGGGGTGAGTGTCGACATTATGTCGTGCGGCGTGTACCTTGTCCCGGATGGTGTTACCAACCGGGACTAAAGATGAACCTTTAGTCCCGGTTGGAGACACCAACCAGGACTAAAGATGAACCTTTAGTCCCGGTTGGAGACACCAACCGGGACAAAACACGAGTCAGCACTAATAATAGGGGTGAGTGTCGACATTATGTCGTGCGGCGTGTACCTTGTCCCGGATGGTATCACCAACCGGGACTAAAGATGAACCTTTAGTCCCGGTTGGAGACACCAATCGGGACTAAACACGAGTCAGCACTAATAATAGGGGTGAGTGTCGACATTATTTCGTAAGTGTCGACACTATGTCGAGCTACTTGTACTATAAATAGGCATCCTTGTGAGTCCAGTCCTCCAGCCAGTTTGAGGCATCTCCAAGATGGTTTTCGAGCGAGGACACCACTACGGCCAGTTCGGGGAGATGCCGACGAGCCGATCCTCCGGCATCTCCGAAACTGGTCATAGACACTCCTAATATGTGAAATTAGTTAGCTCGGTGTACTGATCTAGTTAGAAGTTACAAAGCTGCAAGATGGTTTTCGAGAGCAGGACACCACTACGGCTAGTTTGGGGAGATGCCGTGAGCCCATCCTCCAAAGCATCTCCAAGAAACTGGTCATAGAGGCACTCCCTAATATGTGACCGCGCGCATTTGGAGATCAGATCTTAATGGTAAGTACGAATCGGGACAACTTCTTCTCATAGTCCCGGTTCATCCACAAAACAAGACTAACACTCAAGACATGTATGAGCATGAACTAGAGTTACATAATATGAGCATGAACTTCTTGGAATATGTCCTTCCTTATGATCGCTTCAGACGTAACCATGGAGAATCTTCTTTACTTAACGGAATGCTTGGGTCAGTTTTCACTGTGAAGGGCGGAATTTCATCAAACTTATTATAATCTTGACATATACATCTTGTCCTCGATTCCCACGATGTTTCTTTTCCCTAAAAGAACTATGTGACGCTTTGGCTCATCATATGATGTATTCGTTTGCATATTTTTTCTTTTTTTTTTTTGGTCTGGAGGACATGTCCTTCACATAGAAAACCTGAGCCACATCATTGGCTAGGACGAATGGTTCGTCTAAGTTCTTGTCTACCTTCATAAGATTGTTGAGATCCACCGTTGTAATTCCGTACTTCTTGTCTACCTCAACCCCTCCTCCTGTTAGCTTGACCCATTTGCATCGAAACAAGGGGACCTTAAAATTAGGTCCATAGTCAAGTTCCCATATCTCCTCTATGAACCCATAATACGTGGTCTTCTGCCCATTGTCTTCTGCTGCATCGAAGCGGACACCACTATTTTGGTTGGTGCTCTTTTTATCTTGGCCTATCGTGTAAAATGTATTCCCATTTATCTCGTACCCTGGCCAACAAGTACAGCTGATCCCCAACAGTGGTGTTATTCGTGAGAAGTCTTTGCAGCCAACCGCCAAAACTCGCCATGTGTTCACTTATAATCCATTCATCAGACTGGCCCGGGTGTTTGAGGCGTATTAAATTCTTGTGTTCATTGATATACGGGGCAACCAAGATAGATCTTTGTAAAACCGTGTAGTGTGCTTGATTGAGAGAATGCCCGTCCCTACATATCATTGCTTTACATCCTAGGGTGCCTTTTCCACGAAGTCTCCCCTCATGTCGTGATTCTGGAACACCAATCGCCTTAAGGTCAGGAATAGAATCAACACAGAACTCAGTGACCTCCTCTGTTACATAGCCCTTGGAGATGCTTCCTTCTGGCCTAGCACGATTATGAACATATTTCTTTAAGACTCCCATGTACCTCTCAAAGGGGAACATATTGTGTAGAAATACAGGACCGAGAATGGCAATCTCTTCTACTAGGTGAACCAGGAGATGCGTCATAATATTGAAGAAGCTGACAAGACATTGGGCCACATCTGTTTGTAACCCTGGTAGGATTTCTGGATCGATTACCTTCTGAGATATTGCATTGAGGAATGCACATAGCTTCACAATGGGTACTCGAACATTTTCAGGTAGAAGCCCCCTCAATGCAATCGGAAGCAATTGTGTCATAATCACGTGGCAGTCATGAGACTTCAGGTTTTGGAATTTTTCTACGCCATATTTATTATTCCCTTTATATTCGACGAGAAGCCAGACGGGACCTTGATACTGCTCAGACATTCAAAAAAGATTTCCTTCTCTGCTTTGGTAAGAGCGTAGCTGGCAGGAGTTAAGTGGCATCGTTTACCCTTCTCGTTCTCAGGATGCATAGGCTCTTCAGGGGCTTTCAGACGTTGCTGGTCTTGTCGTGCTTCCGGTGTATCTTTTGTCTTCCCATACACTCCTAGAAAGCCTAGCAGGTTCACGCAAACATTCTTCGTCACGTGCATCACGTCGATTGAAGAGCGGACCTCTAAGACTTTCCAATAGGGTAGGTCCCAAAATATAGATTGCTTCTTCCACATGGGCGTGTCGGCATCGTCATTGAACAGATAGATGCCGGGACATTTTCCAAAGATTACTTCTAGGTCCTTGACCATACCAAATACCTCCTCACCGCACGGAGGAGGCTTCCTCCGGGTTACGCGACGTTTGAAATGCTTGCCTTTCTTTCTTCTTGGATGCAGTTGGAAGAAATCGGCGATACCCTAGGTACACAACCTTCTTACATTTATCCAAATATACACTTTCAGTCTCATCTAAACAGTGTGTGCATGCATTGTATCCCTTGTTTATGCCTGAAATGTTACTAAGAGCAGGCCAATCATTGATGGTTACGAAAAGCAATGCTCGTAGGTCAAATGGCTCCCCTTTGTGCTC
The DNA here is from genome assembly GCA_023614405.1 of Avena insularis. Lineage (NCBI taxonomy): Eukaryota > Viridiplantae > Streptophyta > Magnoliopsida > Poales > Poaceae > Avena > Avena insularis. The sequence continues at coordinate 38,903,289 of CM042691.1, read as the reverse complement.
ATACCACATACGTACACCTGGTTTGGCCCACAGCTGTAAAAGTTCTTCAACTAATGGCCTTAGGTACACATCAATGTCGTTGCCGGGTTTCCTCGGGCCTTGGATGAGCACTGGCATCATAATGAACTTCCTCTTCATACACAACCAAGGAGGAAGGTTATAGATACATAGAGTCACAGGCAGTCTTTGCGTGGCAGCTTAACTCACCAAAAGGATTCATGCTGCGTACTTAGACCAAACCTTAAGTTCCTTGCGTCACGTGCGAAGTCCGGGTACTCTCGCTCGAATTTTCTCCACTGTGACCCATCAGCGGGGTGTCTCAACATCGCGTCTTTCTTACGGTCTTCCATGTGCCATCGCAACAACTTGGCATGCTCTTTATTTCTGAAGAGACGTTTTAACCGTGGTATTATAGGAGCATACCACATAACCTTGGCGGTAACCTTCTTCCTAGGGGCCTCGCCCTCAACATCGCTAGGATCGTCTCGTCTGATCTCATACATGATGCGATTGCATACGGGCATGCATCCAAATTCTCGTACTTCTCACATGGTAGAGGATGCGATCATTAATGCAGGCATGTATCTTCTGCGTCTAATCCTAGAGGGCGGACAACCTTCTTTGCTTGGTATGTCTTGTCAGGCAACTCATTATTTCTTGGAAGAAGATTCTTCATTTTTACCAACAACTTTGAAAATGTTGTCGATCACGTTCTCTGCCTTCCATTGCAGCAAATCCGATGTGGTACCTAGCTTTTTGTGGCCATCTTCGCAAGTTGGATACAACAATGTTTTGTGATCCTTTAACATCTGCTCCAGCTTCTCCTTCTCCTTTTAAGTTTCACATTCTTCCTTTGCATCAGTAATAGCCCGACCAAGGTCGTCATCGGGCCCATCTGCTCCCTCTTGATCTTCATTATCTACCCCGTTGCTTTATCATCATATTCAGGATACATATTATGATAGTTGTCATCATCCTCTTCTTCTTCGTTGTCTTCCATCACAACCCCTTTTCTCCGTGCTTGGTCCAACAATTATAGCTGGGCATGAAACCGGATCGAAGTGGGCGTGAATGGTTACGGTATTTGAGTAGTCTTTCTTGTTACGACGGTGAACACACGGACTGACATAAAACCATTGTGACCACGGTTTGCATTAGCCACAACGATGAAATTTTGGAGGCCCGTAATGTACTCGGAAGTCTGGCGGTCACCGTACATCCATTGCGGTTCATCTGCATTAATATGTAGTATATATCAAAATTAATAGGAGATGACCATTTATATATATAGTACATCAATGGCACATGAAAGGATAGTTGTCGACCTCGGCCGAGACGGAAAGAACAGCGAAAACTTATTTTGAGCTCTCGGGCATTTCACCGAACACCTCTTGTGCATATGAAAAAAACACAAACTAGCACTCTTCACATCCTCTTGCTAGGCTCCAAAATGAGATAGTGAAAAAATGGAAGAGTGGGGTGTGTGGGTTGCGGTGGTGTCTTATATAGCCCCCCCCCCTTTAACACCGGTTCATGCCACGAACCGGTGTTAAAGGGAATTCTGTAAAACATTCAGAGGTCCTTTAACATCGGTTCGTGGCACGAACCGGTGTTAAAGGGGCTCTTTTGCACACGGCGTGCTTCCCCCTTTTTAACATTCGTAGAAGAACTGGTGTTAAAGCCCTTTTCCAAGATCAACGAAAATCCTCGTTTCCACTAGTGTTTGTTTCGGACCAAAAAGCAAAGCAAGATAACTCCCCATAGATAATTGTCAGTGTTGAAATAACATCTATATACGTGTTTATGTAACTTGTAATCTGTTTGGTTTTTCTGATCGTTTGGTTTCAGCGGAAGCGTTGCGAAGCTCTGCTGTTTGTTTCTACCTAGTACCATTCATCGAGCCATGGTGAAGTTAGATGAGCCAGCCGCGGCGCTCCGCCCTGCCGCATGTCGCCATTTCTACTCCGCGCGTTCCCCCATCCACCGCTCTCCATTGCTACGCCAAGGGAAGGCAATCTTCTCCCTTTCCGTTTTCTGTCGATTTGTTTGGTTCCTCTGGTACAGTCGTCTAAATCCTTGAAACCCTAGGTCTTCAGCGATACCTCTCCCTCCCTCGTCGCCCCTGCGTGGTGATAGGGGGAACCCTAGATTCGGGCGCCGCCGCCACCCTCCCCTGCCTCCCCCTTCCTCCCTCGCAGCCGCCAGGAAGGCGCGGCTGAGCAAAGCTCGGCCGGCTTGGCGCCCGGCAGCGGGCCTCCTCTCTTCCTTCCAGGGTTGCTTTGAGGTGGAACCACTGGGCTTGGACGTGGCTCTGGCGCTGGGAGCTTCGGCGACGGCGCGGGGCTTGCCCTGCTGTGGGTCGCGGCGGGCGGTGCAAGGCAAGGGGATGGCACATCGTGCTTCGGGGATGGCGGACGACGACGGCCAGTGGCCTAGGCAGTCGGCGGTGGGAGGTCATAGGCAGGGGCGGCGCTGTCCTCCTGGCCTCAGCCTCCGGATGGTGATGGCAGGAGCGTGTCAAGCCCGATCTCGATCGTTTCCTGTTGGATCTGTTGCAGCCGGCAGCGGGATGACTTCTAGGTTCGTCCGGCTTCACGAGGTCACCTAGGGCTGCGAGCCCGGGCATGGTGGTGGTGGCCTTTCTCCCCCGTCGGAGTTGGTTGGCCGGTCGAATAAAGGTGGATCGGCCTAGGGTCCCTCTTGTGTGGAGATGATCACCTTCCTGAGGATGGTTCTTGATTTTGCCAGAATGGGGAGTTCCGGAAGGCTCCGCCGGCGAATGTACCAGCGCTTCTATGCCTGTAGTTCGCTGGATCGGATGGTATTCGGTCGTGTGCACCCATGTTTTATTCTGACCGTTTGGATCAGGAGGGAGCGCCGCGAAGCTCTGTCCTTTGTTGCCACCAGGCGACTATCGTTCCATGGTGAAGTCAGAGGTGGAGAATTCATGAAGGCCAGGTTTGGAGATCTATCTATGGAGGTTTGAGTCGCCGTACAGTTGAGGGACTTGCTTGGTGTTCTGGGCTAAACAACAGCCGTATGTAAGGGGGGGGCGGCAACACAAGTGAATTTCAGAATCTTACCTTTCAGGGTGAAAACCCAAGGTCTGTCCTTAGCTGGTTGTGCCTGACAATGGCCTTGTTGAAGGCATTGTTTTGAGAGTGAGGATTATCTTCAGGGTGAAAACCTAGATCTTTGATCGGGCGATGACAGTGCTTGTGCACTGTTTCCTTCTTGGAGGCGTCGCTTTTTAAGAGCCTGGAGTTTAGGTGTTGTAATGGTGGTGGTTGTACTGTTGCTGTTAGGACCGGAACACTGTAGCGGGTCTTTTATTTTCTTAGTTTTCTTTATCTTTTGTTGGCCGTGTGCATCCGTAATGCCAATAGGGTATTGCGTTGTTGCAGAGGCCGGGTGTAATTGGTATCTCTTGATATTAATATATGCTCCTTTCCAAAAAAAAATGGTGAAGTTAGATGCGAAGAATGTCAGGAAAGCGGAAATATGAGGGTAGCGATGGTGATTTCAGTTTTTATGACGACGGAGAACTGGCTGCGTGATCAGTGACTCACAGCAGCGACTATTTGTGGAGGGAAGACAACACATGAGGAGTTCCTAGTCTTATCTTGCAGGGTGAAAATCTAAGGTCTGGCCTTAACTGATTGTGTCTGACAATGACCTTGTTGAAGGCATTGTTTTGCTAGCAAGGACTTTTCTCTAGGGTGAAAACCTCTAATCTTTGATCGAGCAACGGTGCTTGGGCATTGTTTCCGCTAATTTTTGCAGAGGCTTGGTGTAATTGGTACAACCATGATATTAATATATACTTTTTTCCAAACAAAAAAGTTAGTTTGCATGGTGTAGATATTTATGACCCACAAGTATAGGGATCACAACAGTCTTCGAGGGTAGTATTACCCAATTTATTGATTCGACACAAGAGGTGCCAAAAAAATACTTGCAAGCCTTAACAACTAAGTTGTCAATTTAGCTGCACCTTGAAATAGTTCTTGCTCACAGAAGTTTATCAGTAGCAACAGTTTGGTAGTAGCAACATCAAAGTAACAGCAGCAGTAGAACAAAAGCAATAGTAACAGTATAACAAGTGGAGGAGGCACATACCAAGGATTAATCCCTACAAAAATCAGCATCAAAGATGGGCTAAGCAAGGAGATAAAAATTGGGAGCAAGAACAGAAAGAACTCGAGCTTGAGAAAGTTTTCTAGTGTTTTTCGGGAGAGAGAAAGAAGATGGCTGGGAGGAGGCACTTTGGAGGGCCACAGGTGGGACACACCCCTGCCAGGCGCCACCAGGGGGTGTGCTGACCATGGGTGGCCCCATGGGTCACTCCAGGTGTCCCTCTGCCCCTTTTTCGAGGAAAAATTTATTATGAATTTTTTGGGATTTTTCGGGAAAATTTATTTTTGGCCAATTTTCAGGGTATGAAAATACATTTTCTCGTAGAAAATATTTTTTTTAGAAAAAGCAAAAGGCAAACAAAAACCAAACTGCAGAAGCTCTAAGACACTCTAACAAGCAAACAACTAGCAAAACCAAAGCTAACTAGAGGAAAAACAAAGACTAGGAATGAGAAAAGTAAAAGTGAGCAAGTATAACCATAGTGAAAACATTATTTTGTTCATTAAAATCCTTTTGTTAACAAGGTTGATCAAGTCTTGTTACCAAAACAATCTTATATGAAACAAAACTTTGTATTCCACAAAGTGATTATGATACCTCAAACTTGATAGCAATGGTCCCAATCATAATAGTTTCAAAACTTTCTTGTGAAATGGGACAATATATTTCTCCAACCTTGATGCTCTCAAGATTTTCAATGGAGTTCAGGCAATAGCTTTTAGCAACATTCTTGGAGAAATAGACAGTATGCTCTTTGTCTTTAATATTAAAAGTTACTTTTCCTTGATTACAATTGATGTCAACACTTGTAGTATTAAACAGGTCTCCTAAGAATAATAGACATATTATCATCTTGAGGCATTTCAAGCACAACAAAACCAGTTAAAACCAAGCAATTATGAGCCACCTGAACAGGAACATCCTCACATATACCAACAGGAATAGTAGTTGACTTATCAGCCATTTGCAAAGATATATCAGTTGGTATCAACTTTTCTAGCTGGATCCTCTTATAGAGAGAAAAAGACATAACACTAACTCCAGCTCCCAAATTACATAAAGCAGTTCTAACATAATTATTCTTAATAGAGCAAGGAATAGTTGGTATACCTGGATCACCAAGTTTCTTTGGAACCTTACCATTGAAGGAATAATTAGCAAGCAAAGTAGAAATTTCCTCAATAGGAATCTTCCTTTTATTAGAGACAATATCCTTCATATAATTTGAATAAGGAGGCAACTTAATAGCATCAGTCAAAGGAATTTGCAAAAATAAAGGTTTCATCCACTCACAAAACTTGTTGTAGTGTTCTTCCTCCTTTGACTTGTGTTTCTTATTGGGAAAAGGCATAGGTTTCTACACCCAAGGTTCTCTCTCTTTACCATGTTTATTAGCAATAAAATCTTCCTTAGTGTACCTAGTGTTCTTAGTGTGCTTCTCAGGTTCTTCCTCAACTTCCTCCTTATCAGGAGCATCATTTTTATCATTACCACTCTCAATTTCAGCATCAGAGACTGATATACTATTAGTATCTACAGCAGGTTCAAGTGGTTCCTCAACTATTTTATGTTTATTTTTCTTTCTCTTACGAGAACTACCACTACTTTCACCTTGTTGAGAATCCCGCTCAATTCTTTTAGGGTGTCCTTTAGGATATAAAGGATCTTGAGTAGCTATACCACTCCTAGTTCTAATTCCATAAGCATGTTTATCTCCTGAGGCATTAACTAGCATATCCTTTTGTACCTTAGCAAGTTGATCAATTTGAGTTTGAACCATTTGAAAGTGTTTACAAAGCATTTTAATATCATTAGCAGTTCTTTCCACAATATCTTTCAACTCATTAATAGCTCTAGAGTTTTCCAATAAATGATTCTGAACTTGTTTATTAAAATTACCTTGTTTAACAATAAATGTGTCAAGTTCATCTAAGCATTGATCAGGAGGCTTACCATAGGAATATCACCTTCATCAAAGTGGAGAGAGTGTACCTCAATAGTATATGTGTGGGGAATTGGCTTACATAATTCTTCTATAGGAGGTAGATTCTTCACATCTTCAGCTCTAATACATTTCTCCTTAAGACATTTCTTAGCTTCCTTCATCACTTCATCATTTAATGAAATAACTCCCCTCTTCTTTGGTGTTGGTATTGGATCTGGTTCAGGAGTAATAGGCTCAGGTGTATTTAGCTCAGCTGAAGTCCAACCATCATAATTCTTGCTTATTTTAGCCATTAATTCTTCAGCAAAGCGATCTAGGTATGTCCTAGAATCATGAGTTAGTCCATTATAATAAATATCAAGAAGCTCATCTTTAGGCAATGGACATCCAGGATGTGCATGAATCAAGGCACAGAACCTTGTCAATGACTCAGGCAATTTCTCTTCTTCTCCCTGTTTAAAATCAAAAAGTCTCTGCAAAGAAGCATGTCTAGCACTAGGAGGAAAATATTTCTAGAAGAAAGAAGCAATCAAACAATTAGGACTATCAATGGATCCAGGAGGTAATCTATTAAACCAAGCCCTAGCTTCTCCTTTTAGTGAAAAAGGGAAGATCTTAGTAACAAAGTACTTGTGCATCTTAAAATCATTAGAGAATAAAGCACTCATAGTAGAAAGCTCATTCATATGTGCTACAGCACTCTCACTCTCAGTCCCACAAAAAGGTTCTTTCTCAACAATGTCTAAATAGGATTAATCAAGAGAGAAATCATAATCTTTATCTTTAATATCTATGGGAGAGGTGGCAAACTTAGGGTCAGAGGACAGTTTAGGAATAATGGTACATCTCTCAAGGAGACCCTTAATAGCACTAGCACCATGTGTGTTTTGGCACTCTTCAATAAATTCATCAGTAAACTCAGTGTAACCATCTTTAATATTGTATCTCTCTCTAGACTCAGGTGAGCTAACGGGTGTAATAGTGCCTTCACTAGGAGTTTTAGTATTTCCTCGACTAGCCATAGTATCATCTAGGAAAGGACCTTATGAACCACTCACATCAAGCACAGTAGAAGTAACATCATGAGTATCAGAAGCAATTTCTAATTCAGCAGTAGTAGTGTGTGTAGCATGAGTATGTGGTGGTGGAGTAACAAGCTTACTTATAACAGAGGATGAATCAAGAGCAGTAGAGGTGTTTAGGACCGTAACTCTTCTTGTAGTGGATGGTAAAATAGGAAACTTTCCATCACGAGACTTCCCCATGATGAAAGAAGTAGCAGTGAACAATAATAGAACCAAGTGAACTTATAAATAAAGCTATGCTCCCCAACAACGGAGCCAGAAAATAGTCTTGATGACCCACAAGTATACGGGATGTAGCAGGTCTTGAGGTAGTATTACCCAATTTATTGATTTGACACAAGGGGAGCCAAAGAATACTTGCAAGCCTTAATAACTGAGTTGTCAATTCAGCTGCACCTGGAAATAGTTCTTGCTCACAAAAGTTTATCAGTAGCAACAGTTTGGTAGTAGCAACAAAATATGACACCAGAGAACAAGAGAAATAATGTGATAAGTAAACAGTAGGATATGAGTGCGGTAAGCATAGGGATGGATGGACGGGTGTTGCATGGACGAGTCTAAACATGTAACTTCAAGATCTAGGGCATTGCAGATAAATAAGAATAAGCATCCAAGTACTAAACAATCATAGGCATGTGATCCATATATAGTCATGCGTGCTCGCAATGAGAACTTGCATAACATCTTTTGTCCTGTCAGCCCGTTGCAGCGAGGCCTCAAGGGAACTACTGGCAATTAAGGTGATCCTGTTAATAGAGAACCGAAGCAAAGCATTAACACTCCATGAACACATGTGATCCTCACATCACAGCCATCCCCTCCGGTTATCCCAATTTCTGTCACTTCGGGGCCTTTGGATCTGGACAATGATATGTGTACACAACTTGCAGATAAGATCACAAACAATACTATCATAATGACTTAATAATAAGTTCAGATCTGAGATCATGGCACTCGGGCCCTAGTGACAAGCATTAAGCACAACAAGTTGCAACAAAGTCAAATAGCACTAATAGAGATACTAGGCACCATGCCCTAACAATATTATTCGATTACATGATAGAAATCATCCAATCCCTACCATCCCCATAGCCTACAACGGGGGATTACTCACTCATGGATGAGGGAAACATGGATGGTTGATGGAGAGGCATTGGTGATGACGATGGTGATGATCCTCTCCAAATTCCCCGTCCAGGCAGGGTGCCAAAACGGAGTTTCTAGTTCCAAATCACGGTTTCTGGTGGTGGCGGCACAGCGGAACTCTTTCTGGAAAAACGTCGAACCTCCCTCGGTTTTTAGGTCAAGTGGCAACTAATAGGCGAATAGGGAGGACGAGGGGGTGCCTGGGGTGGCCACACCCCCTCCAGGCACGGCCAAGCCTGACCCGCATGGCTGGGGGGTGTGGGCCCCCAGGGCCCCACTCCGCCTCGTCTTCTGGCACCATGAGTCTTTTGGTGAAATCGTATTTTTGGCATATTTTCCGAGATTTTTCCTGATAGTTGATTTTCTGCACAAAAACTAGACGCCAAGGTAATTCTGCTAAAAACAGCGTCAATCTGTGTTAGTTGTATCCAAATCACACGAGTTTAGAGGAGAAACAATAGCAAAAGTGGTCGAGAAAGTAGATACGTTTTGGACATATCAACTCCCCCCAAGCTTAGCTTATTGCTTGTCCTCAAGCAATTCATGTAATATCCCAATTTCGGCAACCTTGATTAAATGTCAAAAAGGCAAAAATCAGGGGGAACAAAAACTTTTTCTTGTAATGTGTGTTTACTTGTTTGCTTGTGCCCCAGGCCACTGCTTGTGGATTGGTTGTATACTCCTCATCTCAACACTAGTTTATAAAAAGTATTTTACAAAAGAGATGTCTTGGCTCATCTTTCATATTCTCAAATGTTCTGACATTTCAAAAACCTGAGCCAAGATGACTATGACACAACCAAATACTTTACTAGTCTCTATTGCCAACACTATGGAGACAGATATATAATCTCCATATGTTTTCAAGACAGAACCTTCAACTACCCTTATCCCTAGGTGTTCCAAAAACCTTTATCAAAACCTTTTCATCTCCATCTTGGTAGAGATACCAAGATGGTACTTATCTCACTTCAAAGCAAAACCCCTTTTCAACATACCCATACTTACCTCAAGCTAGGCTTGATGGTAACCCTATTACTAGTTGGATAAGTAATAAGATGAATTGCCTTGATCTGCTGTCGGATGAATTGCCTTGATCTGCTGATTTCCTTGTTTGCTTAGGAACTAGATTGAGCTAATCTAGTAGCTCATCCCTTAGGACCCAATCCAAGTTTGGATCCCCTCTCTTAAATATATACCCCAACCTCATATCCTTGATCATGAGTTTGAAACCTAGCATCCTCTCAAAATCATCTACACTTTCACTCTAGTCTAAAACCCCAAATCTTCCAAAATGGCTAAGTCTGGATTTCTTATCTAGATACCATCTTTGGAGCTCTAAATTTTTCCAATCCATGTGCATTCTAGGGAATGCACTTGAACCATCTTGTAATACATCTTTAGTAATACCAAAGCCCACTCTTTCCCTTGGCTAAGCCATTCTATTTCACACTCACCCATGAAGGTTTTGTAGTCAAGAGACTAATCTTTTCTGCAAATCTTATCAACTTACCTACTTTGAAAGACGCCCACATCTATATGCCACCTCCCCTTGACCAACTCCTTACATGGTTATGATCTACTAACCATGATCTATAAACCCCCATTTCACTTGTTTCCATTGGAGCCTTGTGCTTCTTAAACCCACATGGTTTAGGAGGCTAACTGATGTGTCTGTTATGGCAGCCTTATTTTCAACGAAGTTTGCCATCACTCCAAAACCACCTCAAATCCAACCAAGCGCAACTCTTGCTTCAATGATCATCTACATGACATGTTCTATCCACCCATATACCCCTTGTACCAAGGTGAGCTCTGAGCTCCCTAGTCCAACCATGTTTAGATGGCATCAGAATAACAAAACCCTAGATTCTCCCTTATCTAGTTTCCCCCTTTCACTACTTTTCTTCAAAACCAAGGTTGATCTTGATGCCTAAATAAAGTGTACATCATCTAACTTGGATATAAGCATCCCCAAATAATTCCCACAATTATTTGGATTATTAAACTATTTTATTTCCTTTACTTACCAAATTCCCAAAACCCTTGTCTTTAAAGACAAGTTTGTTTTTCTCCAAACCACCTTGCCAACTCAGTGCATATTTGAGCTCTCCATATCATACCCCATCTTCCCAAATCAAGAATAAATATTTTTGAGATCCTTTATTATTTCTTTTTGCCCTTTTTTCCTAAATGGCAGAAAAAAGAAATAATTTCCTAAAAATACTTTTCCAACTCAATAAATCCCAAGAAAATTCCCCAATGTGTGCTATGGTATTTAGGATCATATCACATCAAATACCAATCTTGCCCAATGTAAAATTCTCATCCTTGCTTCCATAATCTACATCAGCACTTTTTGAAGAAGTGCATTTAAATGGGATTATAATCATCAGAAAAATCCCATTTAAATCATGAGGTTATTATTTGACCTATTCCACCTACCAGTACCATTTCCACACTTTGTCCACTGCAATTTTTTTGCAACTTCCTTCACAAAGCCTTCATTTTATCAATTTTGGCAAACTAGTCCAATCTTGATTCAAACCAATTCCAAACACCACTAAACCTTGTCAAACACTCCATCCTAGCAGCACACACCTCTCTGGTCGACAATCACTGTAGCTTGCCCCCACCACCCCTCTTGTCCTTTGTGTTTGTTTAAAAGAGAGACAAAGGCCATGTCTTGTCCATATATTTCTTTACTTATTGCAGCACCCCACTCCCTCTCAGCTCTGTGCACAACCCTAAGAACACCCCACACTCTCCCCACCGCCCCTAGCCACCAATGGGAAGCCCATAGACCAAGCCCTAGATCCTCCATGATCTATGACCACCATGGACCTCCCCCTCTCGCTATATAATGCCCAAAGGCCACCCAGCACCCTCTCTTCAGCCCATTTTCCCCCAGCACACCTTCCTCACCTCCCCAGAGCACCCTTCCCTCTCCCCGTGCTCTGCCTTGCCCTAGAGAAGAAGATCAAAGGATTTTCGGACTCCTGCCCCTTGCATGCTCTACTCCCCTCCCCCGAGCTCAACTCCTTCTGCGTGTGACCCTTCTAGCTCAACCCCTCCGGTGAGCTCCCGACAAGCATCCACGGTCATCCTCGCGCGAGGCCACTTCCGATGCCGAACCCTGGCGTGCCGCCCCTCACCCGGCTCTCCTTCGGACGCCGCTTCGCCTTCGACCTTCCCTGATGCTCCTAGGAGCCCTAGTAAGCCTCCCTGAGCCTCGTCGTCTGCCCCGGCGACCCTGACCTGAGGAGGAAGACGATCCGGGGCCGTCAGATCCCCTTTAGATCGAAGGCCCGGATCGCCTATTACCCCTTTGCCGCGCCTAGTCATCGACGAACGGGCCCCCTTCCTGCGCTCCAGATACTCCCTCCCCCGCGCGTGTGCATTTTCCCCTTGATCGCCAGGCCCATAGGCCCCGAGCCCCTTCTTCTTTTCTTTTAGATTTTAGATCTGAAAATCAGCAGTTTGTTTTAAATGCAAACATAAACGGAAAACCCTTCCAATTGCCCGGATCTAAATTTTATTGGATGCACACATGTTTTCCCTAACATGCAGACCAAGTCTTGCACTAAAAGGATGATTAGAATAAATATGATAAATCATTTCCTAAGATCTATCTTCCTCACTAAAGAATTTCTCCAGAAAGATTTAACCCTCAAATTAGAGTAAATCCAACTTGTACTAAAAGGTATACTTCCTACCTTTCATACCCCACTGGCCCCACACTAAATTGCTTCCTAGTTTTCCCATAGCAAAATTATCAAAAACTAAGACTTTCTGTATTTAGGAATTTCTCTAGGTCAAACCAAGTAAGGCTTTGACCTAAATCCAACTCTCAGTAGACACACATAACCGTACCTCAATAAATCCAGCAGCTCCTAATTTTATGAGTCTCCATTGAATTTTAGTGAATTAAACTTTTCTGTGCATGGTTTATTCACTAATAAAAACATTGCAATAGTTCTGTAAATCCAAAAGAGTTGATTCCAAATTCTACAGAAAGTTATCCTCAGTACCTAACATGTGTCCTTGGAATCAACTAAAAAGCTCCTGTATACTAAACCTGATGAAAAAGAGAAATCCCATCCAGTACTGCCTTTTGGAATTTCTCAAGGGCATTCTGGTAATTGTTGTGAGGTGATTCCAACTACTCTTGAACCAGTCCACCAAATCCTACCTAATCACCCAAGGAAATAATTTTTGGAACTCCATAGAAGTTCTGGTGAATTATTTCCTAAAACTAGAGCTTTAACCACTATAAAATCCATTATAAATCAAGGGAAATTGATAAAATAGTGAAACCACTTTTGTTGGCTTCATTTTATCAATACCTATCTGATGGTATCATTTTGTACAATGGTATCATACATATCAAGTCCTTGATCAAAACCCCTCCCTTAGGTAGTTCCTAGAATTCAAATCCAAAGGCATCTTTTCCCTAATATCTACAACTCTTCTCCCAATCCAATCAAATCAAACCTCCAACATCCTACTGATGTTTATCATATGTTTATTCTTTGTTTGCTATATGGTTTGATGCTTGTATTGATTGGTGTATTGTTTGCTCGCATGTATGCTCGATAACGGCGATAGTTGCGATTGTGTGAAGCCGAGAAGAAGGAAGGATCGGGATTTTCTTATTATTGTTATTATTGGTATTCTGGTTATATAACGCCGTCCAGGGACATCTCCCTGGTCACAGGAAAGCCACCCTTCCTGAATTCCCTTATTAACCTACTTCTGTTTATCAATTGTGCTATATCTCGTTTATAAATTGCATGATAAAAAGGCATGGTTTGTTTCAAATAAAAACACATGAGTAACTTGGCTCTTCCAAGTTATGGATGGATGTCCACTAGGACACCTACCCTATTTGCACCTATCTTTACCCCTTTAGATTGAGGCTAAGATGATTAGCATCTTCCCTCTTGGAACCCTCGGATCTTCAAAGATAAAACTATTTTGGGTTTTACCCTACTACAAAGTTTTCAAAATAAAACCCTTGGAAAGAGGCATCGTTCCGAGTGGAGTTTTCACTAAAGGAGATATGAGGAGGATAAAGAGAAAGTCGAACAAAGGAAAGAAAAGGAAAGGGGTACTCGAGTCTTTTACCGGAACAATTTTATCCGTGCAACCACATTACCCTGGGTGGGACTCGGGGCTAGCTCGTAGTTTGTCCTCCTTAGTATGGGCTACGCCATAACGCGTAGAAAGGGGTTAGAGTCCCCGGAAGCCGGTTCCTTTCCACTTAGGGGGTCGTCGTGCCCGGAGAGGTTCCATTCAACTCCACGGAGTCGGCTGAAACTATGGAGCTCCCAAGGACGGTACCAGGTTAAGGCAGTACGGCTGGAAGTGGATACAGGATGCGCAGGAAGGGAGATTTGGACTTGGGAAGTCAGGTACACGTCCCGGGGGAACTAAGCAACCATAGGGAAAGTACCTATACTAGGGACAACAAATGAAAGGTTAGGTTCGATTATCCGGAAGCCCGTCTACAGTATGTAGAGGGTCGTGGTTTTATCCCGGCAGATGTATTGATTCCTGTGGGTAAAGTGCACAAACTCTATAGAGTCTAATCTATTCAAATAGCCGTGTCCACGGTCAAGGACGGTTGGAAAGGTGATTACTATGAGTACTGGGAGATATGTTGAGATGGATGAAAAGGATGTGACTTGGTCGCGAGGAAGGACAAGGAATGAGATTGGTTTTGACCAGTGATGGTCGAAGACGTTTTAAAAAGGGTTTTATTACCAAAACTGTTTTAAATCTTTTTAACAAGGATGTGGAAATGTTCAGGTTTTCAAAAAGGAGGCATACTTTACAAAAACTCTTTTTCAACCAAGATATAGATATGCCAATGTAGGTCTTTCAGAAAAAACAACTTAGTATAGAGCTATCTCGCCACAGCCAAAATATGCATTATCTTCTTACCCTTGACTCGGTGGTTTGCGAGTACATTCAAAGTACTCATCGGCATTGTCCCTGGCTATTTACTTGGCCAGGTTGCAGATGTTAAGAAGGAATGAAGGTGCTGACGTCTATGCAAGCTAGGCCGTCTTTCCAGTCAGTTGCCTGTAGGTTAAGGCACGGGCTCTGCGCTGAAGACTTTCGCTACTTGTGTTGTAATCGCCATAATGGCCCCTTTGTAAGTTTCGTACTTGTTAATGTAAGTATGATGTAATGATACTAGTCGGTGAAGGGTTTCGCGGCATAGTAAATCAAAATTTTCTACGGATGCGAACAGAGGGAAGCCAAGATCTAATCTAGGAGATGCAAACAACGAGAGAGATTGGATTAGATCTTCATACCCTTGAAGATTCGCACAACGGAACGTTCGTCGGAACGTGGGTGATGTAGTCGTACTCGCTTCTCCTCCTCGCGATCCGATCCGAGCTAGCACCACAAGTGGTGGTGCCTCCGTGAGATGCACACGTGCAGCACCTCGACGTCTCCTCCTTCCTTGGACCAGAAAGTATGGTGGAGATACGGATTGGATCTACAACACGACGGCGTGGTGTATATGGTGGAGAATTTCTGCAGCAGGGCTTCGCCTACAAGCAGTCGGGAGGGAGAGAGGAGGGCAGCAGGGCGGCTAGGGTTGGAGGGGAAGGTGTGTGGGGGGTGGTGCGCCCCCAGCCCTCTTTATATAGAGGGGTGGGCGGCTTCCCTAGCCCCTCCCGCAAGTCCAAACCGGCGGCCCAAAGGAGGAGGAGTGGGGGGCAAGGAACCCCCCCCCCTTCTAGAAGGTCTAGTTAGGGTTTTACCCTAGCTGGCTGGTTGGGCCCTATGGGGCCTTGTGCCCCTGGCCCAATGCGGCCAGGGCACTCCCTCATAGGCCCATTCCCCCTCCTGGAAGGTGTGGCCACGTTGGTCCCCTTCCGGAAGGTTCTAGAAGCTTCCGGTACAATACCGATTAACCCGGAACAATTCCGAACTCCAAAAAACTGCACTGCCTTATATGAATCTTATTCTCCGGACCACTCCATAACCTCTCGTGATGTCCCGGATCCCATCCGAGACTCCGAACAAAAACTCATAATCCAATTATCCAATCTATCCTAGCGTCGAGACACGTTAAGTGTGTGACCCTGCGGGTTCGAGAATATGCAGACATGATCTTCTATCAATAATCAACAATGGGTCCGAAACCCATATTGACTCCCACACATTCATCGATGATCATATCGGATGAACCACGATGCCAGGATTCAATCAATCCCATATATATATTCCCTTCGTCTCGCGATATTTTACTTGCCCGAGATTCGATCGTCGGTACCGTCATACCTAGTTCAATCTCGTTCATAGCAAGTACTTTACTCGTTCCGTAATCCGATATCACTTTGTGATTAACTCCTTAACCACATGCTTGCAAGAGGTGTTGATATCGATTACCGAGTGGGCCTGAAGTATATCTCTCCGACTTGGGAGGGACAAATCCCATCTCGATACATACAACCCAACAGATACTTTCCGATCACCTGAGAGACACCTTTATGATCACCCTCTCATAGGATGACGTTTGATGACCTCAAAGCTTTCTTCCGATACCAGGGAGTTGTATTATCTCATGGTCTAAGGAATACAATATTTGACATAAGAAAAGCTTCGCAAAGACGAACACGATGACACGATCTAATTGCTTCGCTTAGTTTGGGTCTGTCCACCATATCATTCTCCCAATGATATGATCTCATTCTTAATCGACAACTCATGTCCATGGTTAGGAAACCTTAACCATCATTAATCAATGAGCTAGTCCATAGAGGCGTACTAGGGACACGGTGTTGTTCACAAACCACACAAGTATTAAAGTTTCCGCTTAATACAATTCTAGCATGGAATATAAACATTATCATGAACAAGAATTATAATAATAACATCTTTATTATTGCCTCTAGGGCATAATTCCAACAGTCTCCCACTTGCACTAGAGTCAATAATCTAGTTTACATTTGGCAACAATCTCACACCCATGGCACTGAGGTGCTGATCATGTTTTACACGTGGAAGAGGTTTAGTCAATGGATCTGCGACATTCAGATTTGTATGTACTTTGCTGATCTTTAGATCTCCATCTGCTATATAATCTCAGATTATATGAAACTTGCGGTTGATATGCTTGGTCTTTGGATGATATCTTGGTTCCTTAGCGAGTGCTATGGCTCCAGTGTTTTCACACAATATCTCCAGTGGGTCCAATGCACTTGGAACCACGCCAAGCTCAGTGATGAAGTTCCTGATCCAAACTCCTTCACTTGACGCTTCTGCAGCAGCCATGTATTCCGCTTCTACTGTAGATCCCGTGATCACGCTTTGCTTGCAGCTTCTCCAGCTCACAGCTCCTCCATTCAAAATATACACGTATCACATGCGAGATTTAGAATCATCCTTGTCGGTGTCAAAACTAGCGTCGACGTAACCTTTTACGACAAGCTGTTCATCACCCCCATAGACTAAGAACATTTCTTTAGTCCTATTTAGGTACTTTAGGATGTTCTTCACGACTATCCAGTGTTCCACTCCTGAATCACTTTGATATCTGCTCGTCAAACTAAGAGCGTTGGACACATCCGGTCTAGTACACAGCATGGCATACATGATGGAACCTATGGCCGAGGCATAAGGCACTTTGCTCATAGCTTCCCTATCATTTACCGTAGTTGGACACTGAGCCTTGCTCAATATCTTACCTGACAACATAGGCACTGAACCTTTCTTTGCCTTATCCATTCTGAACCTTTTTAGAACTTTGTCTAGGTATGTACTCGCTTAAAGCTATCAGTCTTTGTCTATCTCTATAGATTTTGATGCCCAATATATAAGCAGCTTCACCTAGGTCTTTCATTGAAAAACACTTGTTCAAATAACTCTTCACATCGTTAAGCATGTTGATGTCATTTCCAATAATCAATATGTCATCCACATATAGTACCAGAAACGTCACCGAGCTCCCACTCACTTTCTTGTAGATACAAGCTTCGTAGCAATTTGGAACAAATCCAAAGCTCTTGATCACTTGATCAAAACGAAGGTTCCAACTCCGAGATGCTTGCTTCAGTCCATAAATGGAACGCTGAAGTTTGCATACTTTATCAGCATCCTTAGGATCGACAAAACCTTTGGGTTGCATCATATACAACTCTTCATCAATGTTGCCATTGAGGAACGCAGTCTTGACATCCATCTGCCATACTTGGTTTTCGCTCATGGATCCCAATTCGCATTTCATGGCTTCTAGCCATTTCTCAGAGTCTGGGCTCATCATCGCTTCCTCATAGTTCGTAGGTTCACTGTCTTCTACTAACAAGACAGTCAAGACAGGGTTGCCGTACCACTCAGGAGGGGCACGCGACCTTGTCGACCTGCGACGTTCAGTAGCAGCATCATCCGAAGCTTCATGATCCTTGTCATTAGCTTCCTCTATTGTTGGTGCAGGCGGCACTGGAACAATTTCAGGTGTTGCGCTACTCTCCAACTCAAGAGAAGGTTCAATAACCTCGTCTAGCTCTACTTTCCTCCCACTCACTTCTTTCGAGAGAAACTCCTTCTCAAGAAAGGAACCGTTCTTTGCGACAAACACTTTGCCTTCGGTTCTGTGATAGAAGGTATACCCAACAGTTTCCTTAGGGTATCCTATGAAGACGCATTTCTCCGCTTTGGGTTCGAGCTTGTCCGGCATCAACTTCTTGACGTAAGCTTCGCATCCCCAAACTTTAAGAAACGACAACTTAGGTTTATCACCAAACCACAGTTCATACGGTGTCATCTCAATGGATTTAGATGGTGCCCTATTTAAAGTGAATGCGGCTGTTTCTAATGCATAACCCCAAAATGATAACGGCAAATCAGTAAGAGACATCATCGATCGGACCATATCTAATAGGGTTCGGTTCCGGCGTTCAGACACACCATTGCGCTGTGGTGTTCCGGGTGGCGTGAGTTGCGAAACAATTCCGCTTGCTTTAAGATGCGTGAGAAAATCATAACTCAAATATTCGCCCCCACGATCGGATCGTAGAAACTTAATCTTTCTGTTACGATGGTTCTCCACTTCATTCTGAAATTCCTTGAACTTTTCAAACGTTTCAGATTTATGTTTCATTAAATAGATATACCCATATCTACTTAAGTCATCGGTAAAAGTGAGAAAATAGCGATATCCACCGCGCGTCGAAACACTCATCGGTCCGCATACATCGGTATGTATGATTTCCAACAAGTCCGTTGCTCGCTCCATCATACCGGAGAACGGGTTTTGATCATCTTGCCCATGAGGCATGGTTCGCATGTGTCAAATGATTCAAAATCAAGAGACTCCAAAAGTCCATCAGAATGGAGTTTCTTCATGCGCTTTACACCAATATGACCTAGACGACGGTGCCACAAATAAGTAGTATTATCACTATCTACTTTGCATCTCTTAGCCTCAATGTTATGGATGTGTGTTTCATCCCTTTCGAGATTTAGAAGAAATAAACCATTCACAATAGGTGCATGACCATAAAAGATGTTACTCATATAAATGGAACAACCATTATTCTCCGATTTAAATGAATAACCGTCTTGCAATAAACAAGATCTAGAAATAATGTTCATGCTCAACGCAGGCACATAATAACACTTATTAAGGTTTAAAACTAATCTCAAGGTAAAACTAAGGAGAGCGTCTGACGGCCATCACATCAACTCTTGATCCGTTGCCAGCACGCATCGTCACCTCATCCCTCGCAAGCCGCGTCATTCCGTAGCTCCTTTGAGTTACAAATATTAGCAACTGAACTAGTATCAAATACCCAGGCACTACAACGAGGGCTAGTAAGGAAAACATCAATAACATGTATATCAAATATACCTTTGATGGTGCCAGCCTTCTTGTCCGCTAAGTACTTCAGACAGTTGCGCTTCCAGTGACCCTTGTCCTTGCAATAGAAGCACTCAGTGTCCGGCTTAGGACCAGACTTGAGCTTCTTCTCAGCAGGGGCAGTGCGCTTGCCGCCGCCCTTCTTGAAGGGCTTCTTTGCTCCCTTACCTTTCTTGAAGGTGGGGGGCTTGTTGACCATCAACACATGATTATCCTTTTTGATGTCCACTTCTGCGGCCTTCAGCTTTGCGAAGAGCTCGGTGATCGTATCAGTGGAACCAATCTGATTATGAGTCACTACAAAACTTTTGTAGCTGGGAGGGAGTTATTGCAGAACCTTATCAATCTTGAGCTCCTCCGGAATCTTGCAGTCCAGTTGCTCAAGGCGTTGAGTGTAGCCCGACATCTTAATGGCGTGCTCACTAACGGAACTCCCTTCCTCCATCTTGCAGTTAAAGAATTTCTCAGAGATCTCATATCTCTCAGAATGGGCTTGAGTCTGAAACATGGTTTTCAGCTCCTCGAGAATCTCAAAGGGCCCGGGATAGTCTTCTAAACAATTTTGAAGGTCCGATTCCATAGCAAACAACATGGTGCTCTTAATCACACCATAATCATCTCTACGCGACTGATAGACAGCTTTCTCATCGGCCGGCGCAGTAGCAGCAGGGGCGTCACCTAACGCACTCTCAAGAACATAGTCCTTTTGACCGCCAGAGAGAATGATTCTCAGATTGCGGAACCAATTGGTGAAGTTAGACCCATTGTTTCTAAGCTTTTCCTTCTCAGCAAAAACGTTGAAGTTGAAGTTGGACTTAGCCATTTGATCTACAGTATTTGCAAGTACAAATTAGACTATGTTCATGATAACTAGTTCAACTTTTAATCAAATTACTAGATGAACTCCCACTAAATTCAACATCCCTCAAGTTGTTTAGTGAACATGATCCAAATTCACCACACCTAATTGGATCATCACGAGAAGAGATGTGGTTTCAATGGTGGACAACGAAATGTCGATCATATCATTCATATGACTCATGCTTAACCTTTCGGTTCATGTGTTCCGAGGCCATGTCTGTACATGCTAGGCTCGTCAAGTTAGAACGAAGTATTTCCGCGTGTGCAAAACTGGCTTGCACCCGTTGTATGTGAGCGTAGAGTCTATAGCACCCGATCATCACGTGATGCTTGGACACGACGAACTTTCGCAATGGTGCATACTTGGGGAGAACACAGTTTTTATCTTGATCTTTAAGTGAGGAATCATCTTATAATGCTACCGTCGCGATCTAAGCATGATAAGATACAAAAAGGATAAACATCACATGCATACAACTTTAATGTGACATGGTATAGCCAATCCTCGCGCAATGACCTCCATCTTGTGCGTGCCGGCATGATCTCCATCACTCCATCATGATTGCCTCCACCACGAATAGCAACTACAACTATTGCTAACTACTTAGCGATGAAGTGAAACTATTACATGGCGTATAAGAAGTTGACACACAGGTCATACACAATTATAAAGACGACCATATGGCTCCTGTCGGTTGTGTACTCATCGACATGCAAGTCGTGAAACATTACAAAACATGATCATCGCATACATTATACACATCACATCTTGGGCCATACCATATCACAGAAAACACTCCCTGCAAAAACAAGTTAGAGGCCTCTACTTTGTTGTTGCATGTTTTACGTGGCTTTATGGGAGTAGATGCTAAGAATGATTTGTAGGGGTTCGTAGCATGGAAAACAAAAATTTCTACCGCATGAACACACAATCAAGATCTAATCTATGATCAAGCCAAGATCTATCTACTAGATTGTAGCAACGAGTCGATAGAGGAACTCACCCTCGAAGATTCCAAAGCGGTTAACGAGAGCAGATTCTCATGGGTGATGTAGTCGTACACTTGCCGATCTCAAGATCGCGTAGACGATCCTTCCGGCGCTGTGTTCCGGCAGCGCTCCATGATCGGTCACTGCGTTGATTTTCGATGAAGACCTTCCTCTCCCTTGTTCCAGTGAGCGGAGGTTGTAGCACTCTCCTCGCGATTCCGTGACCTGACGGCGTGGTACCCGAAGTAGAGGGAGATCTCATGAGCTTAAGCCGGAGCGAGTATGGTGGAGTATGAGAGAGTCCTTGGTGATCTCTGATTTAGGGCACCAAGGGAGGACTTGTCGTGGCTAGGGTTTGGGGAACCCTAACTCGCCGAGTTAGAGGAGCTCTAGGCGGCGGCGACTTGGAGGAGGCCGGCGGCTAGGAGGCTAGGGTTTGGGGTGTAGGAGGTGTGTCTAGGAGGGGCAGCCCTGCCCCACACTTTATAGGTGGAGGGAGGCGCGCCAGGGGAGGGGAGTCCCTCCCCAACTCAGACCCAAGGTGGGCCGGCGGTGGAGGAGGAGGGACTCCTCCCCAACTCGGTTTCCTCCTCTTTCTCCACTTCCCAAAAATAGCCGTTTGACTTTCAAACTTGGCGTTTGACTTTTCAAACAAGGATTTGATTAATCCCTCTATTTTGTTCAGCGATGACACTTAGTACATGATGCAATCATACCAACTTGATATAACACATCCATGTACCCTTCCCCCCTGGAGTGCCGGACATTCCGGAACCTCCTAGAACATTCCCGATGAAAAACACCGGAATCATTCCCCAACTCCGAAACGAGACTTTCCTTATATGAATCTTATTCTTCAGACCATTCCTGATCTCCTCGTGATATCCCGGATCCCATCCGAGACTCCGAACAACATTCGGTCTCTTACTCATCATTCCATAACTACTCAACAACATCGAATCCTTAAGTGTGTCTCCCTACGGTTCGTGAATTATGCGGACATGATCGAGACACTTCTCCGATCAATAACCAATAGAGGAATCTGGAAATTCATATGGCTCCCACATATTTCTACGATTACTTTGCGATCGAATGAACCACTTACATACAATACCAATTTCCCTTTGTCTCACGATATTTTACTTATCCGAGGTTATGATCGTCGGTATCTCTGCATACCTAGTTCAACCTCGTTACTGATAAGTACTCTTTTCTCGTTCCCGTGGTATGTGATCCCTTGTGAGCTAGTCACATGCTTGCAAGCTAATTGGATGACATTCCACCGAGAGGGCCCAGAGTATATCTATCCGTCATATGGATGGACAAATCCCACTCTTGATCCATGTGTCTCAACCAATACTTTCTGAACACTCAATGCCACCTTTATAGCCACCACATTACGGTGTGGTGTTTGATGTCATCAAAGCATCCTTAGGAAAAGGTGATATGCATGATCTCATGGTCGAAGGAATAGGTTACTATGTATTAGAAAGCTTATAGCAAATGAACTATATTAAATGACTTGATCTTTATGCTATGCTTAACTATAGGAGTATGTCCATCACATCATTCTCCTAATGATATGACCTGTTGTTAATAACATCTCTATGTTCATGATCAGGAAACCATGATCATATATTAACCAACAAGCTAGTTTAACAAGAGGCTTTACTAGGGACTCTTTTATGTTTACAAATCACACAAGTATTAATGTTTCCGGTTAATACAATTATAGCATGGTATGTAAACATTTATCATAAGTATGAAGATATGATAATAACCACTTTATTATTGCCTCTTGGGCATATCTCCAACAGTCTCCCACTTGCACTAGAGTCAATAATCTAGTTTCAAACCTTTGTGTATTCAACACCTATGGCTTTCCGGTGTTGTATGTGCACGATTGCTAGTGGTCAACTGATCTCCGGATCTGAAACTTTCAGGTCCGTGTGTAATTGCATGTCTTTGCGTCTCTACGCATCACTCATTCTCTAATGAGATGGCTTTGTATAAATTTGGTCCTTCGGTAAGACCTTTAGTTCTTTGGGGTTAAAACATGTTGATAATACTGTCGTACAATATATCTTCATAGTATTATCCCACTGTGAACTACACCTAGTTTGATAACAAACTACTTGACACAAATGCCCTCTTTAGCTGCTATAACAGCAGTTATATACTTAGCCTTTTGTTGTAGTATCTGTCACAATGTCTTAACTTTGGAACTCATCCAAATCCATTATGGAACTTACTTTCCATTATATTGTGCCACCCTTAGTTTAGATTGAGATAAACTTAATTTGTACTTCGTGACAAAACTAGTATCAATGTAATACTTTTACAATGAACTAACCATCTATTTGCCACTTCTACAAAATAATATACTCTTAGTTCTTCCAAAAGATCATAAGAATATCCTTACTATCGTCCAATGATCATCTTATGAATCATTCTGGTATATGCTCATAACATTTAGAGCATAGGACATATCTGGATTTGTACATATCACAGTATGATTGATATAAATACTCTTTTTGATTTCATACATCAAGTATCAATCTATACTTGAATCTTTGTTTCACTTACCAAGTGTCAATACACTTGAATATATCATCAATATTGAACTCATTCAATCCTTTCTGTGTGACAAGAACCTTTCTTGTAGTTTCTATATTGAACTCATTCAATACATCATCTATGTACTTTCGGCACAACCATATTAGCGTCTATTGATGCCAAATATTTGGGTTTTGCCTAAGTCTTTCATCAGGATGAAATTCTTAATATGTGTTAATAAAAGATACATCATTTCTAATCAACAATATGTCCTCCACATAATGTATTAGAAATATGTCTTAGCGCTCCCACTTAATTTCTTGCAAATGCAAGCATCTTCATTGTCTCCGATGAAATTAAACTCTTTTAACAGTTTCATCATAGTGAAGATTCCAACTCCGCTATGCTTACTTCAACCATTGAAGTTCGCATATGCATTTAGCATCCTTTGAATTAACAAAACCCTTTGGACCGTGTCATGCACACGTCCTAGGTAACCCTTCTATTAGAAGAACTTGTTTTGTTTATTCAACTACCACATAACAAAAATTATATGTAGTGGTTGCTACATTAATCCATCTAGACTAAATATCGCTATGAAAGATCAAAATCTTGTCATAGTCAACCTTTGAACATTTTTGTGAACTCTTTCCCAACATGTCGACTATTTCATAGATGCGAAACATCCATGTCTACTTCTTTATAGATCCAAACACAACGGTAAGGTCTTACACCTTTCTCGAGGGTCCTTCAAGTTCAAAACTTGATTTCTCATGTATGGAACTATCACGGATTTTATGGCTTCAAGCCATTTGACGGAGTCAGGGCCCATCATCGCTTCTTTGCATGTAGTCAGATCATTATTGTCAAATAATTATTTAACTCTCAAATCTTGGTATTTGATTGTTTACCCGACCTACTTATTTTAATAGGAACTTAGATCTCTGTGACCACAACCTTTGAGGCACGTGAGCCATGAGCATTATTGCTGCCTCCGGAACACTTTTATTGCTACGCAACTCTGCACATATAGCTAAGGTTCCTTTAACCTTATCAAAGTTCTATTGTCCTCCCACTTATCTTTTCACGAAAAATTCCTTCTCAAAGAAACTTGACGTTCTAAGCGACAAACACTTTTGTCTCCGGTGTTTATGGAGGAATACTTAACAGTAATACAAAGACAGGTTTATCCGACTTTGGTTGCAAACATCTTTCTTATGCATAGCATACCAATGTTTAAGAAATGACTACTTGGGTTTTATCCCAAACCATAACTTTATATGGTGTCATTTCAGCGGATTATGATGGAGCTCTTTTCAGTGGAAAACGGTAGTCTCTAAAGCTTTTAATCTTTAAAATATAATGGCAGTTCTATGAATTACACCTTTGATCTTACCATGTCAAACAAGGTTTTAATTACATATCTCGAACGCTCCATACTCTTATGGTGTTTCGGGAAATGCAAATCGTCTGTACGATTCCTTAAATCTTAGGTATTATGCTAAACTTGTAACTCAAATATCTTCCTTTATGATCTTTATCATAAACTATTTATATTCTTATTACAATGATTTTGCACTTCATCTTGAAAGACTTTGAACTTTTTCAAATGTTTCATACTTCATCCTTATTAAGTAAATATTCATATATTCACTCAAATTTTCGGAGAAAGCATATGAAGTTGAAATCCATCGCTCTTGACTACATATAATGGATTTCATACAACAATATGTACAATTTCCAATAAGCTAGTCATTCGTTCCCTTTTGGCCTATGAACGAAGTTTTAATTATCTCTAGGAAAGTTTCACAAGCGTCATGTGATCAAAAATCAAAAGACTCCAAAATTCCATCCACATGGAGTTTCTTCATGTTTTCTTTCCAATATAACTTAAACGGCGATGTCACTTCCTAAGTGATCTTTCAATCAATTTGTCTTTCGACATTTTTAGCACTAGTTTTATGGATGTGATTTCTCCAACGAGATTTGTGAATCATCCATCTTTTTATGGATTATGGCAATTATTTTAACAACCCTTTTGTTCTCATAATACCTGATAAAACAAATCTTGAAGGCAAGCTTTGATGTTTAACGAGCAACACAATAACCCTTTATTTGTTCTTGATGAACATCATCACATATTCTTTTGCTAGTCACTTAGGCCATTGTAGTTCATGAATTGTGTTGTTTCGTATGACGATTCACACCAACAAATTCAGTATCAAATACTTAAGAACCACATTGTTTAATAAGCAAAGAATATAGCCATAACATGTATATCATCTATATACTTAAACTGAACAATTCTAGTCTTTTCTTTTCTGCCATATATTTATGAGATTCTCTTTCAGTATTTATTTTCTGTTTGAAAGAATCTATCAACATCAACAGTGGAGTCATACATATGACACATAGTCCAAAGCGTGTATAATTAAATACCAATGTCTTTGGACTTGCACTTTGAAGTAGATCACCATCATCAAATGTTTGGTGTTCTTTCAAATTCCTTTCTTTAGTAATCTATTGGTGTAGTAAACACTTTACCTACATCAAATATTCACCCTTATCATGGAATTATCCATGATCAAGCTACTTTAGCTTATAACGGTGAAGCTATGAGTATAATGTTGCTCTCCAAAACATTTTGGAGGATTAGGACAACTAGTGTCTTCAACCTTTTGCATATTCTCATCAAATACGAGAACATGACTTTTGCCATATTATACTCTATCATGTTGCAACCAAAACTTTGTTTCAGATATCACAATATCTTCCACACATCATGATTTCTGAAACAACTCTTTCAGATCCTAGATAACCTTGATATTAAGACAATCCTTTGAATATCAAGAATCATGGAGACAAACATGATACTCATACACTAACACTTGGAATTGTCACTCTTGTTTTTAATACCAATTATTAAACTTCATGGAGTAACCGGAACTTTACTGAAAGTTTGCAATATGACTTTTAAACTTTAGATTAACACTTCAAAACAATATGATACCAGTTCGTAAAGTAACTAACCAGAATTCTATAGTTCTATCATCTCAACTAAAACTAAGCGCAAGGTGGTAAACGGATGCCAATGACTACAACAACTATGCAAATTCACTTTGATTTAATTTATGATAAATAGTGTTCAACTTTTAATCATATTGTCGTTGAACTCCCACTCAAAACAATATCCCTCACATTGTTTTAGTGATCACATGAACCAAATTCACCACATCAAAACCGATCATCACGAGAGTTGATGTAGCTTCAATGGCGAACAATCAACATGTTCATCATATCTACTATATGACTCATGCTTTACCTTTCGGTGATCCATGTTCCGAGACCATGTCTGTACATGCTAGGCTCGTCAAGATCAACCTTAGCTTCCGCATGAGCAAATCTGGCTTGCTCACGTTGTATACACTCGCAGAATCTAACACACCCGATCATCACGTGGTGCTTTGAAACAACGAGCTTTAGCAATGGTGCTTACTAAGGATGAACACTTTAAAACTTGAAATTGTGTGCTTGAGGGATCATCTTATAATGCTACCGTCGTTAACTAAGCAATACAAGATGCATAAAAGGATTAACATCACATGCAATTCATAATATGTGATATGATATGGCCTTTCTTCTTGTGCTTCCGATCTCCATCTTCAAGCACGAACATGATCTCCATCATCACCGGCATTGCATCAAGGTCAATGACGCCGCTCCATGGTTGTCGTCCACCAGCTTCAACTATTACAACTACTTTGAACAGACAAGCGGGTCTTTAACAGAATTTAAAGACAACCATATGGCTCCTGCCGGTTGCCAACTTACAATAAGGAACATTGCATACATCATATATAATCACAATCATGGCCATATCACATCACAGCACACCCCTGCAAAACAAAGTTAGACGCTTCTAATTTTCTTTGCATGTTTTACGTGGTTTGGGGCTTTCAATAAGTGTCGTTCTAACTTACGAACAAGAACCACAACATTGATACTAGTATTGTCAATCACCCGTTGTAAATTGAATCTTAACTATGTTGGGAGAAACAGACACCCGCAAAGCCACTTATGCAATACAAGTTGCATGTCAAGCGTGGAGCAAGTCTCATGAACAATGTCATGTAAGGTTAGCCCGGGCCGCTTCATCCCACCATCCCGCAAGATGCAAAGTACACAAGAAGCAATCGACAACAAAAGCATCAACGCCCACAATGACCATTGTGTTCTACTCGTGCAACAGATCTACATATAGACACGGCTCTGATACCACTGTAGGGGTTCGTAGCATGGAAAACAAATTTTCTACCGCATGAACACACAATCAAGATCTAATCTATGATCAAGCCAAGATCTATCTACTAGATTGTAGCAACGAGTCGATAGAGGAACTCACCCTCGAAGATTCCAAAGCGGTTAACGAGAGCAGATTCTCGTGGGTGATATAGTTGTACACTTGCCGATCTCAAGATCGCGTAGACGATCCTTCCGGCGCTGCGTTCTGGCAGCGCTCCCGCAGTCGGTCACACGTTTGGTACTCGATGAAGACCTTCCTCTCCCTTGTTCCAGCAGGCAGCGGAGGTTGTAGCACTCTCCTCGCGATTCCGGCAGCACGACGACGTGGTACCAGAACTAGAGGGGAGATCTCGCAGGGCTTCGCCTTAAGCCGGAGCGAGTATGGTGGAGTATGAGAGAGGCCTTGGTGATCTATGATTTAGAGGGCACCAAGGGGAGGACTTGGTCGGCGGCTAGGGTTTGGGGAAACCCTAACTCGCCGAGTTAGAGGAGCTCTAGGCGGCGGCGACTTGGAGGAGGCCGGCGGCTAGGAGGCTAGGGTTTGGGGTGTAGGAGGTGTGTCTAGGAGGGGCAGCCCTGCCCCTCACTTTATAGGTGGAGGGAGGCGCGCCAGGGAGGATTCCCTCCCAACTCGGACAAGGTGGGCGGCGGTGGAGGAGGAGGACTCCTCCCAACTCGATTCCTCCTCTTTCTCCACTTCCCAAAAATAGCCGTTTGACTTTCAAACTTGGCGTTTGACTTTTCAAACAAGGATTTGATTAATCCCTCTATTTTGTTCAGAGATGACACTTAGTACATGATGCAATCATACCAACTTGATATAACACATCCATGTACCCTTCCCCCCGGAGTGCCGGACATTCCGGAACCTCCTAGAACATTCCCGATGAAAAACACCGGAATCATTCCCCAACTCCGAAACGGGACTTTCCTTATATGAATCTTATTCTCCGGACCATTCCGGATCTCCTCGTGATATCCCGGATCCCATCCGAGACTCCGAACAACATTCGGTCTCTTACTCATCATTCCATAACTACTCAACAACATTGAATCCTTAAGTGTGTCTCCCTATGGTTCGTGAATTATGCGGACATGATCGAGACACTTCTCCGATCAATAACCAATAGAGGAATCTGGAAATTCATATGGCTCCCACATATTTCTACGATTACTTTGCGATCGAATGAACCACTTACATACGATACCAATTTCCCTTTGTCTCACGATATTTTACTTATCCGTGGTTATGATCGTCGGTATCTCTGCATACCTAGTTCAACCTCGTTACTGATAAGTACTCTTTTCTTGTTCCCGTGGTATGTGATCCCTTGTGAGCTAGTCACATGCTTGCAAGCTAATTGGATGACATTCCACCGAGAGGGCCCAGAGTATATCTATCCATCATATGGATGGACAAATCCCACTCTTGATCCATGTGTCTCAACCAATACTTTCTGAACACTCAATGCCACCTTTATAGCCACCCTGTTACGGTGTGGTGTTTGATGTCATCAAAGCATCCTTCCGGAAAAGGTGATATGCATGATCTCATGGTCGAAGGAATTAGGTTACTATGTATCAGAAAGCTTATAGCAAATGAACTATATTAAATGACTTGATCTTTATGCTACGCTTAACTATAGGAGTATGTCCATCACATCATTCTCCTAATGATATGACCCTGTTGTTAATAACATCTCTATGTTCATGATCAGGAAACCATGATCATATATTAACCAACAAGCTAGTTTAACAAGAGGCTTTACTAGGGACTCTTTTATGTTTACAAATCACACAAGTATTAATGTTTCCGGTTAATACAATTATAGCATGGTATGTAAACATTTATCATAAGTATGAAGATATGATAATAACCACTTTATTATTGCCTCTTGGGCATATCTCCAACACGATTCTTACCTACGGAAAGCCACAACGGTGATATTATGGTTGCCAAACTCCGGTGTTAATCCCATGACAACTATAGTGAGAGAAACTGGCATCCACCAGCCGTATGTGTAGAACAAGCCACACGTCAAGTGCGGAGCCGGTCTCGCGAACGACGTCGCGTAAGGTTGGCTTGGACCGCTTCAATCTCACTATCCCGCGTCATAAGAAGAACACAAACAAGAGGCTTGCAACAGAAAACATCAACGCCCGTAACAACCATGTTGCGTTCTACTCGTGAAACACATCTACGCATAGATCTAGCTCTGATACCACTGAAGGGTTTCGCGGCATAGTAAATCAAAAATTTCTACGGATGCGAACAGAGGGAAGCCAAGATCTAATCTAGGAGATGCAAACAACGAGAGAGATTGGATTAGATCTTCATACCCTTGAAGATTCGCACAGCGGAACGTTCGTCGGAACGTGGGTGATGTAGTCGTACTCGCTTCTCCTCCTCGCGATCCGATCCGATCTAGCACCACAAGTGGCGGTGCCTCCGTGAGATGCACGCGTGCAGCACCTCGACGTCTCCTCCTTCCTCGGACCAGCAAGTATGGTGGAGATACGGATTGGATCTACAACACGACGGCGTGGTGTATATGGTGGAGAATTTCTGCAGCAGGGCTTCGCCTACAAGCAGTCGGGAGGGAGAGAGGAGGGCAGCAGGGCGGCTAGGGTTGGAGGGGAAGGTGTGTGGGGGGTGGTGCACCCCCAGCCTCTTTATATAGAGGGGTGGGCGGCTTCCCTAGCCCCTCCCCCAAGTCCAAACCGGCGGCCCAAAGGAGGAGGAGTGGGGGGCAAGGAAACCCCCCCCCCTTCTAGAAGGTCTAGTTAGGGTTTTACCCTAGCTGGCCGGTTGGGCCCTATGGGGCCTTGTGCCCCTGGCCCAATGCGGCCAGGGCACTCCCTCATAGGCCCATGCCCCCTCCCGGAAGGTGTGGCCACGTTGGTCCCCTTCCGGAAGGTTCTAGAAGCTTCCGGTACAATACCGATTAACCCGGAACAATTCCGAACTCCAAAAACTGCACTGCCTTATATGAATCTTATTCTCCGACCACTCCGGAACCTCTCGTGATGTCCCGGATCCCATCCGAGACTCGAACAAAAACTCATAATCCAATTATCCAATCTATCCTAGCCGAGACACGTTAAGTGTGTGACCTCGGGTTCGAGAATATGCGACATGATCTTCTATCAATAATCAACGGGTCTGAAACCCATATTGACTCCCACACATTCATCGATGATCATATCGGATGAACCACGATGCCAGGATTCAATCAATCCCATATATATATTCCCTTCGTCTCGCGATATTTTACTTGCCCAAGATTCGATCGTCGGTACCGGCATACCTAGTTCAATCTCGTTCATAGCAAGTACTTTACTCGTTCCGTAATCCGATATCACTTTGTGATTAACTCCTTAACCACATGCTTGCAAGCGGTGTTGATATCGATTACCGAGTGGGCCCAAAGTATATCTCTCCGACTTGGGAGGGACAAATCCCATCTCGATACATACATCCCAACAGATACTTTCCGATCACCTGAGAGACACCTTTATGATCACCCTCTCATAGGATGACGTTTGATGACCTCAAAGCTTTCTTCCGATACGTGGAGTTGTATTATCTCATGGTCTAAGGAATACAATATTTGACATAAGAAAAGCTTCGCAAAGACGAACACGATGACACGATCTAATTGCTTCGCTTAGTTTGGTCATCCACCATATCATTCTCCCAATGATATGATCTCATTATTAATCGACAACTCATGTCCATGGTTAGGAAACCTTAACCATCATTAATCAATGAGCTAGTCCATAGAGGCGTACTAGGGACACGGTGTTGTTCACAAACCACACAAGTATTAAAGTTTCCGCTTAATACAATTCTAGCATGGAATATAAACATTATCATGAACAAGAATTATAATAATAACATCTTTATTATTGCCTCTAGGGCATAATTCCAACAGTCTCCCACTTGCACTAGAGTCAATAATCTAGTTTACATTTGGCAACAATCTCACACCCATGGCACTGAGGTGCTGATCATGTTTTACACGTGGAAGAGGTTTAGTCAATGGATCTGCGACATTCAGAGCTGTATGTACTTTGCTGATCTTCAGATCTCCATCTGCTATATAATCTCAGATTATATGAAACTTGCGGTTGATATGCTTGGTCTTTGGATGATATCTTGGTTCCTTAGCGAGTGCTATGGCGCCAGTGTTTTCACACAATATCTCCAGTGGGTCCAATGCACTTGGAACCACGCCAAGCTTCGATGATGAAGTTTCTGATCCAAACTCCTTCACTTGACGCTTATGCAGCAGCCATGTATTCCGCTTCTACTGTAGATCCCGCGATCACGCTTTGCTTGCAGCTTCTCCAGCTCACAGCTCCATTCAAAATATACACGTATCCTGTCTGAGATTTAGAATCATCCTTGTCGGTGTCAAAACTAGCGTCAACGTAACCTTTTGCGACAAGCTGTTCATCACCCCCATAGACTAAGAACATTTCTTTAGTCCTATTTAGGTACTTTAGGATGTTCTTCACGACTGTCCAGTGTTCCACTCCTGAATCACTTTTATATCTGCTCGTCAAACTAAGAGCGTTGGACACATCCGGTCTAGTACACAGCATGGCATACATGATGGAACCTATGGCCGAGGCATAAGGCACTTTGCTCATAGCTTCCCTATCATTTACCGTAGCTGGACACTGAGCCTTGCTCAATATCTTACCTGACAACATAGGCACTGAACCTTTCTTTGCCTTATCCATTCTGAACCTTTTCAGAACTTTGTCTAGGTATGTACTCTGGCTTAAAGCTATCAGGCGTCTTTGTCTATCTCTATAGATTTTGATGCCCAATATATAAGCAGCTTCACCTAGGTCTTTCATTGAAAAACACTTGTTCAAATAACTCTTCACATCGTTAAGCATGTTGATGTCATTTCCAATAATCAATATGTCATCCACATATAGTACCAGAAACGTCACCGAGCTCCCACTCACTTTCTTGTAGATACAAGCTTCGTAGCAATTTGGAACAAATCCAAAGCTCTTGATCACTTGATCAAAACGAAGGTTCCAACTCCGAGATGCTTGCTTCAGTCCATAAATGGAACGCTGAAGTTTGCATACTTTATCAGCATCCTTAGGATCGACAAAACCTTCGGGTTGCATCATATACAACTCTTCATCAATGTTGCCATTGAGGAACGCAGTCTTGACATCCATCTGCTCACTGATAATCGAAATGTGAATTGTATGCATAACGGGTATTCTCGGACCGTAAATCCGGGGTGCCACAATTCAGTTGAAAACTGAGTGCGATAAAAGAACTTTCACGAACACATTTGCTTCATATGATGTATATATTCTCAGCACAGGAGTAGATACTTAAACCATTCATAATAAAGAGTACGCAACTAAGTCTACTCAATAGTCATTGCAAGCTATGAAGAGATTCCAACTCAATAATAATAAGTAGCATGAAACATAAACATAAGTAACATTGCAATGCTCATAAAAAGGTATGATAGAGTGGTATCTCGCTTGCCTTTGTTTGTAGAGCACAACATAAATGCCAATGCACCTCTGAACTTCAAGTGAAGACTAGAAATAAAGATATAAGAGATACAAGCATCAAAGTAATGATATAATTAACCAAGGTTTGGAACAAACACAAGAATGACAACTATGCTCTCAAGAAGGTGCTCATAGAATAAGTGGTGACTCAACAAGGAAGTGAAAAGGTTTTGAAAAGTTTGAAAGGCTTGCAAATGCTGAAAGTAAGGTACTCACTAGCTTTGAGCTCTCATTGCCCCTATCATAGGCATATTTATATGATTAAGGTGAAAGTGAGGTCCAATCTGAGTTATATGCTTGATAGACCATAAACTGGAAATATCATGTCCCTTGAGTACGAAGGCTGCTCCTCATGCTACTCAACTTTAGTTACCTGTAAGTTCTTGTCATTGAAAATACATGCATATCATAGAGAACCGCCAACGGGGTACCCCTTGCACATGATACAGGAGTTATCCCATAATCAAAATGACAAGGCAAGTAGACAATGAGCATCTCAGCGATCTTTTTATTTGCTATTTGCATAGGTTTTTATTGAGGATGCTTCACAGATTTCTCATTATGGTTATGCTGCAAGTTTCCACCATGATTAGGCATGGCTTAGTCTAGCGGCCCAGGCGTTTCTCTAGCACATATATATAACTCCATGAACTCACAAGCTCCCCTTTTATTTCACACCGATGACATCCGCAAACAAAAGAGCATGATATCAACTGTATATATCCATAAGTGTTGAAAGCGTTCCCCGTGACAGCACGGTTCTGCTAACTCCCAACCTATAATTTTCAAGCATATAACTTTCATGGACAGGTCACAATGGTTCAGGTTTATTAAGTGCAAGAAATAAAGTGTGCCATCAAGTTCGTGAGAGCTTTACTAACTAACTTTCTCAAAACAGACAAACATTTTATTTGGAAGAAAACAAAGCATAATGAATATGCATGGAGTAGCAAATGATGCTAGTAGGTAGGTATGGTGGACACTGTTGGCAATATTGGTTTTGGGGAGTTGGATGCACAAGTAGAGCTCATACTCAGTGCAAGTGAAGGCTAGAAATAGAGAGGGATCGACAAATGAGAGAGCAATAACTATCATAATCATGCTTGCAACAAAACAGGACTAATTATGGCATGAAAGTGATACAAGAACTCTGAGGCAAAATAAATCATCGAGGCTTACTGACTATTGTTTAGTCATATGCATGCATGAGCATGTTCCAAGTCGATTCACATGAAACATTCAGAGGGGGATACCACAACATCATACCAAGTTATGAATAAAACAATGCAAGCAAGCATTCATATGACATGCTACAAACTATTAGCAAGATGGAGCTAATCACAAGCAAGCAAGAACTACTAAGCATCCATAAATAACATACACCTTACAAGAACAGACTAAGCATGCTCACCATGATGAGTATATGTACAAAAATGAAAGCAAATGGAGTTTGTTACCAGCCTCTTACCACACCTCAAGTTGTCTTAATCTTCATTATTGCCCTTCACTTGTGTGACTTGAATAATAACATGAAACCAAAATCCACTGAGGACGGCTGAACCCTGTAAAGAACTTCACAAAACCAAAGAAGAACAACAAATATTTTTGGTTTTTTCAATTTTTTTAAAGCAAGCAAACAAAGCAAAACCCAACAAAGCAAAAACGCACAAAGCAAAATATTTTTGGATTTTCTTTAAGGTAAACCGAAGCTAAAATCAAAGAAACAAAGAAAATATTTTTGGTATTTTTGTGTTTTGAGAAAGCAGAAACAAAAACCAAAAAGAAAGCGAAACAATGGATATAAAAAGAACCGACGAAACATGATATACAGATGAGTGTGATGTCGGTATACCTCCCCCCAAGCTTAGGCTTTTGGCCTAAGTGGGGCTCAATAGAGCGGGTAGTAACCCCAAGCTGGTGGGTCATCATAGGAATAATCATAGTCAGGCGCTTGCGATGAAGAAGAAGACGCGCCCCAATCATAAGAGGGTTGCTGGTATGAAGACTCTCCCAAGTTGGAGGGCTGAACCGAATCATCTTCGGCATCCTCTCCAACATTCTCCTCTTGCTGGGAGAGATCCGCCACGTATGTGTCAAACTCCTCCTTCGTGAGCGACCAACCTTGCATGTTATCAAAATTAAACAAAACAGGTGCAGGCAAATAAACTACTTTCTCAGTCCTACCCCCTCTCCAACCACGCTTGGCAAAAGATAATTCATACGGTAAACTTATCACAGTAGGCCCTAAAGAAACAAAATTATGTTGAACCATGGAGTCAAGATCAAACCTCTCTATGGGGAACCGATAATCTGAATGGTGAGGCTCTAAATCATGGAAAGCTAGCAACCTAGAGGCGATGAGACCTCCACGAATTCCACCTTTCTCGCGGTTAGTGGTAACACGGTAAGCTATCAACGCACCCAGATTATAAGATCTATCCCTATTCAAAGCAGCTGCGATAAAAGCTAGATCAAAAGAAGATAACTTTCTAGCAATCTTTCTAGCAAGAACACACTTGGTAATGAAATAGGCAAAATATCTAATGGATGGGAACTAAATGTTCTGAATTTTACCACTTTCCTTCGAGAGGTCGAAACCTTGGCAAATTTCAGCATATAAATCAATAAGTGACTTGGGCCTCTCCTTGATCTTCTCACAAGATCCCCAATGAGGTACTCTAATTGCTGCACAGAAATCAGCAAACGGAAGGTCGACAGCTAGATTGTATATTTTATAATGGACCATGGGATTAGATGAGGACCAAGTAAACCGGAAGTCCTGCACCACAGCCATGGTTAGCTTAACATATTGAAAAGGTTCCCCTTCAACAAAGTGTTCCAGCCCTGCATTTGTAATCATATTTTGGAAATCATGGAAGATCCCCGCGGATCTCATAAACTCAGGGCATGGATATATGGAAGGGAAGAATCCTTCCTCACGATGAACTTTCATTGGCTCAGGTACCATCAAATCATACTGATTTATTGGGTATGCGCTCATCTTCCTTTCTTAATTTTTTAGACAAAAAAATCAAACCAAGTGATTTCCAAATTGATAAATGATGAGAAACTACTATAGGAACTTGCTAGAGGGATACACATGCATCAAAATGAAATCTATACGCATAGAAAAAGCATGCAAGCTCACACAACCTGACACCTATAGAAGCAAAATAATCAATATACAATCTATCAATCACAAATCTAATTGGACTAGTGGAGGAGGCACATACCAAGGAGCAATCCCTCCAAAAATTAGCAGCAAAGATGGGTTGAGCAAGGAGATCAAAAAATCGGGAGCAAGAATAGCAAGAACTCGAGCTTAAGAAATGTTTCCGGTGTTTTTCGGGAGAGAGAAAGAAGATGGCTGGGAGGAGGCACTTTGGAGGGCCACAGGTGGGACACACCCCTGTCAGGCGCGCCCCTGGGGCTGGCCGCGCCACCAGGGGGTGTGCTGGCCAGGGGTGGCCCCATGGGTCACTCCAGGTGCCCTCTGCCCCTTTTTTCAAGGAAAATTTTATTATGAATTTTCTGGGATTTTTCGGGAAAATTTATTTTTGGCCAATTTTCAGGGTATGAAAATAGATTTTCTCGCAGAAAAGATTTTTTTAGAAGAAGCAAAAGGCAAACAAAAACCAAACTACATAAGCTCTAAGACACTCTAACAAGAAAACAACTAGCAAAACCAAAGCTAACTAGAGGAAAAACAAAGACTAGGAATGAAAAAAGTAAAAGTGAGCAAGTATAACCATAGTGAAAACATTATTTTGTTCATTAAAATCCTTTTGTTAACAAGGTTGGTCAAGTCTTGTTACCAAAACAACCTTATTTGAAACCAAACTTTGTATTCCACAAAGTGATTATGATATCTCAAACTTGATATCAATGGTCCCAATCATAATAGTTTCAAAACTTTCTTGTGGAATAGGACAATATATTTATCCAACCTTGATGCTCTCAAGATTTTCAATGGAGTTCGGGCAATAGCTTTTAGCAACATTCTTGGGGAAATAGACAGTATGCTCTTTGTCATTAATATTAAAAGTTACTTTTCCTTTATTACAATTTATGACAACACTTGCAGTATTAAAAAGGTCTCCCAAGAATAATAGACATATTATGATCTTCAGGCATTTCAAGCACAAAAAAATCAGTTAAAACCAAGCAATTATGAGCCACCTGAATAGGAACATCCTCACATATACCAACAGGAATAGTAGTTGACTTATCAGCCATTTGCAAATATATATCAGTTGGTATCAAGTTTTCTAGCTGGAGCCTCTTATAGAGAGAAAAAGACATAACACTAACTCCAGCTCCCAAATCACATAAAGTAGTTCTAACATAATTATTCTTAATAAAGCAAGGAATAGTTGGTATACCTGGATCACCAAGTTTCTTTGGAACCTTACCATTGAAGGAATAATTAGCAAGCAAAGTAGAAATTTCCTCATTAGGAATCTTCCTTTTATTAGAGACAATATCCTTCATATACTTTGAATAAGGAGGCAACTTAATAGCATCAGTCAAAGGAATTTGCAAAAATAAAGGTTTCATCCACTCATAAAACTTGTTGTAGTGTTCTTCCTCCTTTGACTTGTGTTTCTTATTGGGAAAAGGCATAGGTTTCTACACCCAGGGTTCTCTCTCTTTACCATGTTTATTAGCAATAAAATATTCCTTAGTGTACCTAGTGTTCTTAGTGTGATTCTTAGGTTCTTCCTCAACTTCCTCCTTATCAGGAGCATCATTTTTATCAGTACCACTCTCAATTTCAGCATCAGAGACAGATATATTATTAGTATCTACAGCAGGTTCAAGTGGTTCCTCAACTATTTTATGTTTATTTTTCTTTCTCTTACGAGAACTACCACTACTTTCACCTTGTTGAGAATCCTGCTCAATTCTTTTAGGGTGTCCTTCAGGATATAAAGGATCTTGAGTAGCTATACCACTCCTAGTTCTAATTCCATAAGCATGTTTATCTCCTAAGGCATTAACTAGCATATCCTTTTGTACCTTAGCAAGTTGATCAATTTGAGTTTGAACCATTTGAAAGTGTTTACAAAGCATTTTAATATCATTAGCAGTTCTTTCCACAATATCTTTCAACTCATTAATAGCTCTAGAGTTTTCCAATAAATGATTCTGAACTTGTTTACTAAAATTACCTTGTTTAACAATAAATGTGTCAAGTTCATCTAAGCATTGATTAGGAGGCTTACCATAGGAATATCACCTTCATCAAAGTGGAGAGAGTGTACCTCAATAGTATATGAGTGGGGAATTGGCTTACATAATTCTTCTATAGGAGGTAGATTCTTCACATCTTCAGCTCTAATACCTTTCTCCTTAAGACAATTCTTAGCTTCCTTCATCACTTCATCATTTAATGAAATAACTCCCCTCTTCTTTGGTGTTGGTATTGGATCTGGTTCAGGAGTAATAGGCTCAGGTGTATTTAGCTCAGCTGAAGCCCAATCATCATAATTCTTAATTATTTTAGCCATTAATTCTTCAGCAAAGCTATCTAGGTATGTCATAGAATCATCAGTTAGTACATTATAATAAATATCAAGAAGCTCATCTTTAGGCAATGGACATCCAGGATGTGCATGAATCAAGGCACAGAACCTTGTCAATGACTCAGGCAATTTCTCTTCTTCTCCCTATTTAAAATCAAACAGTCTCTGTAAAGAAGCATGTCTAGCACTAGGAGGAAAATATTTCTGGAAGATAGAAGCAATCAAACAATCAGGACTATCAATGGATCCAAGAGGTAATCTATTAAACCAAGCCCTAGCTTCTCCTTTTAGTGAAAAAGGGAAGATCTTAGTAACAAAGTACTTGTGCATCTTAAAATCATCAGAGAATAAAGCACTCATAGTAGAAAGCTCATTCATATGTGCTACGGCACTCTCACTCTCAGTCCCACAAAAAGGTTCTTTCTCAACAATGTCTAAATAGGATAAATCAAGAGAAAAATCATAATCTTTATCTTTAATATCTATGAGAGAGGTGGCAAACTTAGGATCAGAGGACAGTTTAGGAATAATGGTACGTCTCTCAAGGAGACTCTTAATAGCACTACCACCATGTGTGTTTTGGCACTCTTCAATAAATTCATCAGTAACTCAATGTAACCATCATTAATATCTTATCTCTCTCTAGACTCAGGTGAGCTAACGGGTGTAATAGTGCCTTCACTAGGAGTTTTAGTATTTCCTGGACTAGCCATAGTAGCATCTAGGAAAGGACCTTATGAACCACTCGCATCAAGCACAGTAGAAGTAACATCATGAGTATCAGAAGGAATTTCAGATTCAGCAGTAGTACCAGTGTGTGTAGCATGAGTATGTGGTGGTGGAGTAACAATCTTACTTATAACAGACGGTGAATCAAGAGCAGCAGAGGTGTTTAGGACCGACCTCTTCTTGTAGTGGATGGTAAAATAGGAAACTTTCATCACGAGACTTCCCCATGATGAAAGAAGTAGAAGTGAACAATAATAGAACCAAGTGAACTTACAAATAAAGTTATGCTCCCGAGCAACGGCGCCATAAAATAGTCTTGATGACCCACAAGTATACGGGATCGCAACTGTCTTCGAGGGTAGTATTACTTGCAAAAGAATACTTGCAAGCCTTAACAACTGAGTTGTCCATTCAGCTGTACTTGGAAATAGTTCTTGCTCACAAAAGTTTATCAGTAGCAACAGTTTGGTAGTAGCAACAAAATAACAATGACGATAGAACAAAACAATAATGTGATAGTAGCAAACAGTAGGATATGAGCGCGGTAAGCATAGGGATGGATGGACGGGTGTTGCATGGACGAGTCTAAACATGTAACTTCAAGATCTAGGGCATTGTAGATAAATAAGAATAAGCATCCAAGTACTAAACAATCATAGGCATGTGATCCATATATAGTCATGCGTGCTCGCAATGAGAACTTGCACAACATCTTTTGCCCCGTCAGCCCGTTGCAGCGGGGCCTCAAGGGAACTACTGGCAATTAAGGTGCTCCTTTTAATAGAGCACAGGAGCAAAGCATTAACACTCAGTGAACACATGTGATCCTCACATCACAGTCATCCCCTCCGGTTATCCAATTTCTGTCACTTCGGGGCCTTTGGATCCGGACAATGATATGTGTACACAACTTTCAGATAAGATCACAAACAATACTATCATAATGACTTAATAATAAGTTCAGATCTGAGATCATGGCACTCGGGCCCTAGTGACAAGCATTAAGCACAACAAGTTGCAACAAAGTCAAATAACACTAATAGAGATACTAGACACCATGCCCTAACAATCTTATTCGCTTACATGATAGAACTCATCCAATCCCTACCATCCCCATAGCCTACAGCGGGGGATTACTCACTTATGGATGAGGGAAACATGGATGGTTGATGGAGAGGCGTCGGTGATGACGATGGCGATGATCCTCTCCAAATTCCCCGTCCGGCGAGTGCCGACGGAGTTTCGGTTCCGAATCCGCAGTTTACGGTGGTGGCGGCGCGAGAACTCTTTCTAGAAAAGCGTGAACCCCCACACACACACACACTGCCGCCTTACATCCGTGAGTCTTCTGGTGAAATATAATTTTTCGCATATTTTCCGGGATTTTTCCTAATAGTTGATTTTCTGCACAAAAACTAGACACCAAGGTAATTCTGCTGAAAACAGCATCAGTTTGTGTTAGTTGTATCCAAATCACACGAGTTGAGAGGAGAAACAATAGCAAAAGTGT
Source organism: Avena insularis (assembly GCA_023614405.1). Lineage (NCBI taxonomy): Eukaryota > Viridiplantae > Streptophyta > Magnoliopsida > Poales > Poaceae > Avena > Avena insularis. Next base: position 38,862,065 of record CM042691.1, on the reverse strand, counting down.
TCGCGAAAGTAGATACGTTTTGGACGTATCAGATATAAACCGATTCTTATTTTTTCCCTTCGCAATCAACTCCTAGTTGTTGTAACCGTGGTGTACACTACAAGACGCGCGCGATACGCTGGCGTAGGCAAAAAAGCTGTCGACGTAGGCTACGCCGATGGCTGCCCTCGGCATAGACTTCTCGGCAAAGATCTCCCTCGATGAAGCGCACTGAGGCCATCGGCGTATCGAATAGTCGTCGGCGTAGGCTACGCCGACGGTTACCCTCAGCATAGCGGTCGTCGGCATATTCTAACGGCTAGTTGCAAAAATAATTTCAAAAAGAAAAATTCAAAAAAAAATCTCAACTTTTTTAATCTTTGAATTGTTTGACTTGTTAATCTATCACTTTGACCATTTTTAACACTAATTACACTTAATCTTTGATCAAATTATAGTCTTGGTCAAACTTTCTGGTTGGTCACCCATCCTCACTACTCCACCCCTAGCAAGCTTAACTTTCGCGTTCCTTCAGAATTTGTTTCCACAAAGCAATTTATATCTTGTTGCCAATACTATGATATCAATCCTATTATCTCTTATATCATCATGTCACATGTTTGTATTTTTTGAAATTACAAACAATTATTTAAGTAAACAACAATTAATAAGTACAAATATTATTGAATTCAAATAAAAATATAATGATTTATTTTTTTGTTTTTTCTATTTAATATGGAATAATTAATATCTTTAAATCCGTAAATCAGAATTCGACAAATAATATGTATAAATTGATCAGAAAAATGATAGGAATCCAAGTATGATATCCATATCAATTTATCATAAACTGTGTCGTTATTCTAGCCATAATATTGGTCATTTGACTTAAAAGTCAGAAAACATCGAATGAGATAGGTCATTTTGTGAAGGTTTATTAGACATAATCAATATACCAAGTTTGGTTTTTTTTCTTCCAACTATGTCACATAATAAGACACCACGTTAAGGTTTCACATTGTTTGGATCGTTTTTGAATTTCTTATGCCCGTTTTAAACTATCGTCAAACTTTGTCGAATGGCGGGCATGAAGATTCTTAGCTCGGGGTTGAGCCTCGTTAAAATTGAAGTGGATCTCTGATGAAATAGCATATTGTGAACCTAAAAATTATTTTTGTACAAAATCATGAGCATCATATCATGTACATGTAGTTCATATCTGACCCACTTCCAACCGATTTGGCAAGAATTTATATTTTTCACCAGGGATGTACGAAAAGGTTTGATATCCCCTGTTAGGATATTGTCCATGTAAGATGGTCTAGTATTTTTAAATAATGTGGTGATAGCATTTTAAATTAGTCATTTGGTAGTTGCTTCATAAAACCACTCATTTTTTGCACTCGGAAAATGGAAAATGGCTTTTTTGGTGCGACGAAAAGGAAAACTTCCTCCTGCAACATTGTTTGACATGCCATGATGAACATGTATGCATAATATGGACACATTATCACAAACTATACCTTAATTCTAGCCATAACATTGGTCATTTGATCCAAAAGCCAGGAAACCTCGAATGAGATAGGTCATTTTGTGAAGGTTTTTTGAGACATAATCAATATATCATATGTCACATAATATTACACCACACGAAGTTTTCTCATTGTTTAGATCGTTTTTAAATTTCTTATGCCCGTTTTGAACTATCGTCAAACTTTGTCGAAAGGTGGGCATGAAGATTCCTAGCTCGGGGCTTCGAAGTGGATCTCTGATGAAATATCATATTTTGAACCTAAAAAATATTTTTGTAAAAATCATAAGCACCAGATCATGTACATATAGTTCATATCTGACCCACTTCCTACCGATTCGGCAGGAATTTGACTTTTTCACCGGGGATGGACGAAAAGGTTTGAGATCCTCCTGTTAGTACATTGTCCATGTAAGTTGGTCAAGTATTTTTTTTTAAATGTGGTGATAGCATTTAAAATTAGCCATTTGGTGGTTGCTTCATAAAACCGCCCTTTTTTGCACTCAAAAAATGCAAAATGCCTTTTTGGTGCGATAAAAAGGAAGACTTCATCCTACAACATTGTTCACCATCCCATGATGCACATGTATGCACAATATGGACACATTATCACAAATTATACCTTGATTCTAGCCATAACATTGGTCATTTGATCCGAAAGCCAGGAAACCTCGAATGAGATAGGTCATTTTGTGAAGGTTTCTCTGAGACATAAGCAATATACCAAGTTTGATATTTTTGCTTCCAACTATGTCACATAATATGACACCACGCGAAGGTTTCGCATTGTTTGGATTGTTTTTTAATTTCTTATGCCTGTTTTAAACTATCGTCAAACTTTGTCGAAAGGCGGGCATGAAGATTCTTAGCTCGGTGCTGAGTCTCGATAAACTTGAAGTGGATCTTTGATGAAATATCATATTTTGAACCTAAAAATATTTTTGTAAAAAATAATAAGCATCAGATCATGTACATGTAGTTCATATCTGACCCACTTCCTACCTATTTGGCAGGAATTTGTCTTTTTCACCAGGGATGGATGGAAAAGTTTGAGATCCCCCTGTTAGGATATTGTCCATGTAAGGTGGTCTAGTATTTTGAAAAATGTGGTGGTAGCATTTTGAATTAGCCATTTGGTGGCTGCTTCACAAAACCGCCCTTTTTTGTACTTAAAAAATATAAAATGGCTTTTTGGTGCGACAAAAATCAAAACTTCCTCTTGCAACATTATTTGCCATCCCATGATGCACATGCATGCACAATATGGACATATTATCACAAACTATGCCTTGATTCTAGCCATAACATTGGTCATTTGGCTCAAAATCCTAAAAACCTCGAATGAAATAGGTCATTTTGTGAATCTTTTTGAGACATAATTAATATACCAAGTTTTATATTTTTCCTTCTAACTATGTCACATAATATGACACCACGCGAAGGTTTCGCATTGTTTGGATCATTTTTGAATTTCTTATGCCCGTTTTAAACTATATAATGTTTTATGTTTCACTTAATTTTTATTTACAAATTTCATTTTAGTGTAGATAGATAGATCTTATTTCTCTTCAAATTTTGATATATTATTTGTATTTTTCTGAATTAGAATGATTTAGTTATGATTTTTAAAAGATCAATAAGGTAAAAGGAAAAATAGCTACGCCGAGGGCAGCCGTCGGCGTAGCCTATTCTACACCGAGGGAAATTCTACGCCAACGGCTGCTTGGGAGGCGTTGTCCTGGTCACGGTCTACGACGATGGCCCCGAAGTTTGGCCGTAGATGTAGCGCCCGACCGTCGGCATCTCTGTCCATTCCTGTAGTGGTAGACTAGTCATAGTCGGAAGTAACATATGATAGTTTCATGCATATGTTACTATCACATGTTATCATCTTCATAGTGGGTAGTATTCATAGTGGGTAGTAGTAACTTATCTAGTATCATGCAAGTTCTCATTAATTAGGCTGCAGACTCGTCTTGTATTGGGGTGTGTGATGTTATAGTAACATAGCTAGGTATCACAAACCTCTCTTTCATCATTTAATGACATACCATGTCACGAAAATGTCTAGTTGGCACGTTCATGTTACCACCTATGTTACTTCCACTATGACTAGCCTAAAGATCCTCTGGCCAGGTCTGGCTATATCAACACATAGGCTACTGAGTTCCAAGGAAACCTTCCCAAATTATGTCGTATCAGAGTCATCTCTTCCAAACTTCACAATGTAGCAAGCTCCGTCTTCATTATTTTCAAAAATCTGGCTCTCTAAAACACCCTATCACCGAGAAGTTGACTCGGGACAACTTCCCGGTGTGGAGTGGAAGGCCCCGGTTCTGCCAACGATCTGGGGAGCCCGGCTCATGGGCTACCTCAATGGCAGGACTCCGACGCCAGAAAAGGAGGTAGAGCCGCTGGGCGCGACGGCAAAACCATCAAAGTTGCCAACCACACCTATGGTTTGTGGATCGCCTAGGATCAGTAGATTCTGGGCTACCTAATGTCCTCACTTTCTCGAGAGGTTCTTGCGCAGGTCTCGGAGATCACCTCATGCGATCCTTGCGTAGGAATTTGTTGAACTTATGCGAAATTAAACATGATGCCTAGTTCCTTTTGAAAAAGGGAGTAATGTGATTTATTGCAAATGGGTGTACAAAATCAAAAAGAAATCTAATGTCACTATTGATAGCTATAATGCTAGACTTGTAGAAAATGGCTTCAAGCAAAGGTATGAGATATACTACGAGGACACTTTGAGTCTTGTGGTTAAGGCAACAACTATTAGATTAATTCTATCAATGGTTGTATCAATAAATTGGTGTATGTGTCAGTCTTTGTGGCATCCTGGAAGACAAGGTCTTTATGAGGCAACCACCGGGGTATGAGGATCCAGAGAAACCTGGTTTTTTTAGGTTGGATAAAGCTTTGTATGGTTGGAAGCAAGTTCCTCGTGCATGGTACTCATAGTTGTCCTCCAAACTTTAATTCCTTGGTTTTTTCATTCAAATTCTAACACTTATTTATTCTTTTATAATAGAGGTGCTATAGTCATGGTTATGCTCATTTATGTGGATGATATAATTGCGATAAGTTCATCAACTGAGGTAGTTGAAGCATTGTTGCATGATCTACGGACAGATTTTTTTTGAAGGATCTTGGCAATCTATATTATTTCTTAGGGATTGAGGTAAAACATATGAGTAATGGAATTATCTTGACTCAAGAAATATATGTTGCAGATTTGGTTAAGAAAGCTGGCATGAAAGGATGTAAGCCCATTACTATTGCAATGTCAACTTTAGAAAAATTATCTTTGATAGAAGGTGTGCCGCTTGGTGGCGAGGATTCTAATAGATATAGAAGTGATGTTGGTACATTGCAATTCATGACTCTTACTAGATCCGGTATATTATTATCTGTTAACAAAGTTTGTCAATTTCTACATGCGCCTACTACTTTACATTGGTAAGCTATGAAGAACATTCAGAGGTATCGTCCGTTTACATCTTCCTTTGGTTTGAAATTTTGTTAAGTCGGATTCTACTGTTGTTAGTGCTTTCTATGATCTAGATATAGGGGCGGGAGCAAGTGAGGAGAGGCGTTGAAAACGACGGGAGCGGTGTAGCGTTGGCGCATAATATACACGGCCACGTGCCTGGCGGCTATCCACCACCACTACTGCTCACTGCGGCGTAACGCTCGGACGGCGTGTGATCTCGACGAGATAGAGAAGAAATACAAGAGTAGCTTGTGATCACATGTTGGATGCAGTCAGCTTTTGATTAAAAAAACACCCGCGAAATTTGCAACACAGTCTTAGAAAAGTGAGTCTCGCTTCAGAAGAGCTAGCTCATCATGTCGCTCGGGGGATGTAGATATGGAACCGGGGCCATTGCCATCTCAGACTCACTTAAATATGTTTTGTCTAGAAAAATTGGTGCTAACATCAGAGCTTTGACTAACCCCTGGGCTCCTCAATCGGCTGACACTGGCCTCGATGAGATGCAGCACCTGAGTGGTCAGCAGCAGCGATCAAATACTGGGCAATTGCTGAAACAGACTTGCTGGCCGAGTTTTTCAGGGATTCAGTTACATTACAGATCCTGACGCCTCCTATGTCTACAATGGTCGTTGAGACTAATTTTACGGCCCACATTAAACATCTGCACCAATAGTCATGGTAAATACAAACCAACTTACACGACCCTATGCATCGCTTCTCCCAACTCACCCCTCCTCTTCCTATCATCATCATCTATTTATGATCAAAAGAAGAAGGAAATGGAGAAGAAAAGGAGACTATGTACGTCATACATAACATTAATTACATTATTTTTAGAAATGTAAATCAATTACTTGTACACCGTGCGAGATTATTCATTGCTTGCAAATCCGGCTCAATCCGCACCCACCACTATAGTCTTTCGCTCGCTCGGCTCACATAAAAAATAAAATCCAAATCATCAAGGATACAAAGGACATTAGTACTTCGTTTCAGACCCAACAACAAAGCAGCATAACTGCTCGGAGATCATTGTCGGAAGAATCAAGGAAGCAGATGTTTTTGGGGGGATTTGATCATTTAGTAGTTACCTAGAGCAATACGCTTAGTTAACAATATAAACGTAATTCAGGAGTTAAAGAGAAACGTACCAACATGCCAGGTCCCTCCTGCACGAATCGAGAGGCACTTTGAGAGTCTCTTCCTCCTTCTCAGGCCTCTCCCATGCCTCCCTCGCTGGACTAGCCGGTGAGTGGCGGCGGGAGGTTGGCACTGGCGTAGCTTTAGGTTTTTGTAGAGGTCATAGATGTAGGGTTTGGCTATATGCCGTGTGTTGGCGTTATGCCCAGAAGAAGAAGCTTCTAGACCCTTTCGGCTGGATCTGGAGCTGCCTCCTCCTTTGGTCCCTTGCGGTATTCCACACCCACCACTATAGTCTCTCGCTCCCTCGGCTCACATAAAAAATAAAACCCAAATTAATCATCAAGGATACAAAGGACACTTTTCAGACCCAACAGCAAAGCAGCATTACTCCCCATAGATCATTGCCGGTGTCAAAATAACAACTATGTAGTACATGGTTATGTAACTTGTCATCTGTCACGTTATAGCTAGGAGATAGGCTTGTATCCTGTTAGGTAGTTTGCATCGGTGTACATTTAGTAGTTACCTAGAGCAATACGACGGAATTTAGGAGTTAAAAGAGAAACGTACCAACAGGCCAGGTCCCTCCTGCACGAATCGAGAGGCACTTTGAGAGTCTCCTCCTCCTTCCTGGGCCTCTCCCATGCCTCCCTCGTCGGACTAGCCGGTGAGTGGCGGCGGGAGGTTGGCACCGACGTAGCTTTAGGTTTTTGTAGAGGTCGTAGATGTAGGGTTTGGCTATATGCCGTGTGTTGGCGTTATGCCTAGAAGAAGAAGCTTCTAGACCCTTTCGGTTGGATCTGGAGCTGCCTCCTCCTTCGGTCCCTTGCGGTGGTGCTCCGGCGGTCGGAGCCAGTTGCTGCGGCGGGCGGTGCGGGGGGGGGGGGGGGGGGCGGGGGGCTTCTTCGTCAATAAAGCCGTTTTGCTCCATCGGCGCGGTGGAGGGGTGGGTGATGTGGCACTCCTAGCCAGCCAAGGTGGCAAGGGGGAGCGGTGTGGTGCCCAGTGTTAGCATTAATTTTGATTAGGAAAGTGTCGGTCTCGAGTTTCCTTGTGTGGCAGCTGTATACACCAAGTTTGAGTCTGTTTAGGACTTTGAGTTGTTGTGTACGAGTCAGTCTAGGATAGTAGTCAAGCTAGTTTGACTAAAGAAGGAAGTTTAAGGTAGTTTTAGTCTAGGTAGGATTAGTAGTTAGTCTCGTGTGTGTCCTTGTATTAGAGTTGGACTAGGACATTGGGTCGGTGAGCTGCTCGTGTATATATACACGGCAGTACGTGAGTTTTGTATTGAAAGTTGTACCGTGAGATATTGAGAAAATAAAGAAAAGAACGGGCACGACATGTGCCCTTGGCCATAAGATTTTTTCGAGCGTGGTTGTTTGTCTAGTTTGATATAGTCGATCTGTGGGCAAATTCTAACAATTGGTATCAGAGCGAGGTCGAAGATTTAAAGACACGCTTGCCCCGGGGAGGCGACCCTACTAGCGCCTTGGGGCGGGCAACCTGGTGGAGGCGGCGAGCATGCCGTCATCGGTGAGGCGGCGAGCGATCATCGCTCAGAGGAGCGACAAGGAAGAAGAAGGCGGGCGAGGAGTCCTCGGCAAGGTGGTGGATGGGGATGATCATTGATGAGTGCGGTGGTACCGTGGTGCGGTGCTGGAGAATCTTGTCAAGATCGTCGTCCGGGAGAGTATGAGTCAAGGAGTCATGGTCGTGCGGGTTAGCACATTAAGTCGGCGTCGTGTTTGTGACTCGTTGTCGTGTCCAAATGCTTGTCTCTGTGAGGATTCGTTGCAGTTGAAGCGAGTGAAGGTTGAGGGACTGTTCATCCTATGGACGAAGATGCAATTTGCGTGCCTCGATCATGTCGTCTATGTGTCTCGACGAGAGGATCAAGTTCAAGTGTGAATGGGGCGGTAAACCAGTGAAGGTGAGTCTCTTCAATGAGGCCATGTCTCTACATGAGGCCGAAGTGGATGGTCTAGTCCACGCCAGGAGGTCGGCATGTATTGCGCTAGGATGGACGGTGTGTTCCACGGGTGGTGCGATTCCACAATGTTTGCTAGCGTGGCTGGGTAGTCCAGATTATACTTAAGTTGTTCCGTAAATTCGCCAAGTCGAAATTGGGGAGAGCCAATTAGACTTGTCGTGGTGCGAGACCTAGACAAGACGCAGATCTACAAGGATTCAAGATCAAATGAGCATAGAAGACAAGAGTAGTCAATCAAGATTAGGGAGAGATTGTTAGCATTAATTTTGATTAGGAAAGTGTCGGTCTCGAGTTTCCTTGTGTGGCAGTTGTATACACCAAGGAGTCTGTTTAGGACTTTGAGTTGTTGTGTACGAGTCAGTCTAGGATAGTAGTCAAGCTAGTTTGACTAAAGAAGGAAGTTTAAGATAGTTTTAGTCCAGGTAGGATTAGTAGTTAGTCTCGTGTGTGTCCTGGTATTAGAGTTGGACTAGGACATTGGGTCGGTGAGCTGCTCGTGTATATATACACGGCAGTACGTGAGTTTTGTATTGAAAGTTATACCATGAGATATTGAGAAAATAAAGAAAAGAACGGGCACGACACGTGCCCTTGGCCATAAGATTTTTTCGAGCATGGTTGTTTGTCTAATTTGATATAGTCGATCTGTGGGCAAATTCTAACACCCAGAGGGTGGTTGGTGCGATGTTCCCTACGGCCGGTCGACGGCGAGGATGGGGGATGCGTCCGTGAGCCAGCCCGTCCTTCATTCATGCGGTGGATCTTCACCTTTCCCGTGGGGAAGGTCGTCTTCTTGGAGAAGTGGTGCGGGCGGATGGTGGGGTCGTCGAGACAGAACCACCGTGGTGGTGGCTCCTGGAGGGTGGCAAGCCAGCACCGGCCTTCTTCTGCTTCTCCGTTGGCTTCTCCTTTAGATGTTCATCCGTAGTGGCCTGTGGATGGCGGCGACCGCCGCCGGGCTGCTGCCTATTCTGGTCGAATGGCGACCGATAAGTGTTTACATTATTTTTTAAACCGTTAATCTGATTGATGATCCGTGTTTACCACTGGGTTCGTCTCGACGAGTACTTTAAAACAAGATCCCATCATAATATATTTTGATGAAATATTTTTTTCGTTGTTAGTTGCCAGATTATTATGGCATAGCTACCAGCTTACTAGTCAATAGTTACCAAATAAATTGTATATGTATTTTTATATAGAAATGATCTATATATCTAGAAAGTGAATATTTGGATCCACGGATTTTTTGTTTGGGAACCTAATAATTTTATCCTGGTAACCTAGTTGACTTTAACCGGTGACTAATGACAATAATTTGTCAATTGTGGTCGAAAAAAAAGTTATCAAAATATATCAGCATGAGATCTTGTTTGAATGATCTCGTCCCCACAAAGCCAACCGTGAAAACCAATCTAAATTTCAAGATACCGTTTAAGAGATAAAACATTTTGAGATTTTGAAAAGAAAAAATCCACTTGGACTACACACATGCATGATTCAATTATCATATTTTTAGTTCGGAAAAACATATAATTTAGTTGATTTAAACTCTTAACTAACATGACTATCCTGGTGACCATGTGACTGTAATCTGGTAGGATCAGAAAAAAAGTTGTCAAAATATATTGAAATGGGATTTAGTTTTGAAGATCTCGTCACGACAAAACCAATCATGAAACGGATTTAAATTTGGGTTTATGGTTAAAGAGATAAAATATTTTAAAGTTTGAAAACAAAAAAAATCCACATGGGCTACATGCATGCAATGGTGGATTACCATATTCATCCATGCCCACGGAAAGATAATCTTAGGCACATGCCCTTATTAGCACAATCCCATAAATATACCAATTACAGGTTTCTACAATAACAAAATATCCTAAAGACATTGCAAATGCACACAACCCTAGAAAAGTAAGAAGAAAAGAAAAACAAAAAATCCCGCTGCAGTGATCAAAACATTATAACTGTAACACAAACCACAAGCCATACTCTCCTCTCCATTTCTCCTCCCCTTTCTCCCCTTTTCTGAGAGCTCCACCAACGCCCCTGGCTCCTCCCCTCCTCCTCTCTAACGGTCGGCCGGATATAAGGGGGCGAGGAGGCCAGTCCCCTCTGTACGACAATAGCAATAGGGGTAGGTTTAGGTCGAGTCTAGGTCTAGGGTTGGCCGATGTGTCGTTGGCGTGATAGCGATGTGCTGCTGCAACTTGGCGCTCTTGAGCGGCGCTAGGAGCTTGTCTTCCTCTTTCCCCAGTTGATGTCCATGGTGGACGGTGGTGCTTGGGGCGAGATCTGGCGACGGCACCTCTAATAAGATCGACTAGCGACAAGAACTGAAGCTGAGTGTTGGCGCAGCCGCCAGCCGGGCATCCTCTGGCAAACCGAGGTGGTGAGGGGAGGATATGGGTTGCTCGCCCAACTCTGCTTCGAGTTCTTGGCGGGTTGGCCTCTGCATCTTCCAGTTCTAGGCTTTCCCTTCTTCTTCGGTCGACCGAGGAGGCAAGGGGAGGAGTAGGGGAAGCTTCTTTTCCTGCAGATCGAGATGCTACTGGAGTAGAGGCGCTGATACTGCGCCTTCAGGAGTGACACCACATTGGCATGCTCGTTGGCCGATATTCTTGTTGAAGGGCAGACGCTACTATGGTCTAGGAGAATTTCTTCGTTAACGATTTATCGATGGCACGGCGTTGTCCAGCTACCGAAATCCAAGGTTGTAGGGCAGCCTCTCCTGCCCGGGTCACTGCTTTGCCGATGCAAGGTGATTCTTCTCCAGGCTTTGACGTCGACATGGATGTTCCTTAGCTCTAAGATAGCGAGCTCTTGATGCTCCTCCACAAGTGGTGTCATCACCGGAGGTGGAGCACTCGGTTGTTCTTGGTTGCGTTTTCGACGAGATGGAGTTGGAGCAACAAGATGCCCTAGATTCGATTTCTTTTTGAATTTCTTGTTCCAGGGCTTAGATGCAATTTTAAGGGCTTGGTTGTATCTTTCTTTTTTCTTGAGGCCCTTCCTATAATTTTTACTCCACCGATAGTTTCTTAATGCACCATTAGGGTCTTTCCAGACCTCCTTACCGTGCAAAAAACAACAACACAAACCACCATCAAGTCAGCACCCAGAATCCAAATTCTTCAAAAATGAAGCCTCCAAGAAGGAAACAATGCATATGCCCTGTCATCGCCAGATCATCGATCTTAGGTTTTTACCATGGAGAAAGTCTGTGTCTTAAGACAATAACTTCAACAGGGTCATTTGCCAGGCACAATACATTAAGGTGAGACCTTGGGTTTTCACTTTGAGAGATAAGACTTTGCACTTCTCCCGTGCTGCTGCCCCACTTGTCGAGGTTGCTGCTATAAGTCAAGAAACACCAAGCAAAGTCCTTATCGCCTCGAAGACCCAACTCTCCATTAGTATACCTTAGACCTTAGCTACCATGACATTTTCCTTCACTGTATTCTCCATGGAAATCGGAAAACCCGACATGGCCGTGTGGCTTTAGGAGGGTATGATAAAGAAGCTCCGTGCCACACACTCCTGAAGCCACACGGCCAAAAAGAGTGCTACATAACTGAATCCCATCGATCTAACAGTCTATAGGACTCAATCGCCCAATGAAGATCTCCGGCGAAGCTCGCAAAACTCGTCACCGGCCAGATCAATGAGGTCAAGCATTAAGCAAAATATCATCTTGACCCGAGAAGAACCTAGGATTGCTTCATTTATTCAAGTCGAGCTAGAAACCCCCACGCCACCGGCTGATAGAGGAGACGATGAACCGGACCACCACCGGCATCGCTGGAACCAGCGCAGACGGGCCGATGCATGCAGTACAAACAATAGAATAAGGGACTCTCGTTTCAGGCCATCTCAGTCCTGTGGCCTGTGGGGAATCGTGATTCTCATTCTAGAAGAAAGGATGAAAATATATGCAACCATAGCATAAGCTTTTTCTCAAACTCAGTACAAACTACAAACTAGGAGGGTGTTCTCCTATACATTTAAGGAAATGAAATGTGAGAAAACTTAACAGGACTCGGGTAAATGGTGTATCAGAATCTGAAAACATGAAGAACTATGCACTTCTACAATAAGTACAGTACAGTACAGTACTACACATGTGTTTGAAAAATTAGCTGGTATAAACAAAATTCATGTCAGTTACAACAGTCAACATAGAGACAGTTGTCGACAAAGACCCTTCAAAAGGCGTCAACCTCGACGCTCCAAGGTCTTCTCCATCATATGGTGACAAATCATCAACGTTGAAGTTGTTGCTAACGCCACCAAACTCAGCAATAGGAATATCAATCGAGTAGGCATTATCATTAATCTTGGCTAACACCTTGTAAGGACCAGCACCACGGGGCTTCAATTTGGATTGTCGAAGCTTGGGAAACCTATCCTTGCGCAGATGCACCCATACCATGTCTCCAGGCTTGAACAAAATCTCCTTTCTTACTTGATTCCTTGCAGCAACAATGTTCTTGCCTTTCTTGATGCAGCCCGACCTACGGAGGTATTGGCACCTTGGAAGTTTGATGTATCAATTCATCCGTTCACCAAGAAAAGGACAAAAAGAAGGGACTATAGTAACAGCTGCAAGCCTTAGCTATAATTTTATCTCATAATGAAAAATGTCTGCATTCCCCAGAATGGTCAAAAATCAAAATGGGAAGTCCAGTTTGTGCAGCAAAATCGAAACCCGAATGAGCAGAAATTTTGTTTTGAAGGAATCACCCGTCAATACCTTTAGGTGTGGATTCAGGCTAGGAGTTGCTTATTATCCTGCATCGTCCATTAGCATCTCTGCTTCACGAAATCTACGTAATGTCGGTGTTGGATTGTTGGGAAGTATACTAGCAGCAACATGAATAGCAGCCTCTAATGCCTCGACCTCTTCGACTCTTGCGCACTCACAGTAGATGTTGACAACAAGGTTCTTGAGGGCAGAGAGATGGCGGATACCAAGGTCAGGAGAACCAGATCCACATGCAGTTTTCACTTCATGCACAATGATCTGAAATTCAAGAGTTTCGAGCATTGGTGTCGCTCCTTCAGAGAACATCAGATTCGTCCAATGGACAAAGTTCAGTTTCTTCAGACATCGGAACCCATTGTTACTGACGACGAGACATCTTCCCTCAGGGCCTGCTGCATTTGTGTACAACTTGAGAAACTGTAAGACAGGGAAATCCGCAAGCACCTGCAGGGTTTCCTGTATCACATTAACCTCGACGTCCAGGTAGGTGAGGTTGCCCAGTGATGCCATCCACACTGGAATCCTTCGAAGACAACAACCTTTGATTGCTAATTCCTGAAGGTGTTGAGGAGGTGGGGACCAGGAATCCAGCAAGAAGTCGAGTGACCATGGACTGATGAGTGTTAAATACCGAAGGTTGGAAGTACCTAGTTTGACAAGTGAGGAAACAAAATTATCCGCATATGCCATTTTATCCTTGTGCATATAACTGATGCGCCAATCCAATCCAAGGGTTCTCAATTTGGTCAACTTTCCCAGTTCCTGTAACACGGTTACTGGGGTAGTGTAGTCCACAACTACAAGTGACACGAACTCTAGAGCTTGCATGTTGCCAACTCCATTCGGCAATTTGACACGATGAGCAATTAACCATTTCAAATTCCAAAGTTTACCAATACTTGCAGGCAATTCGGTTGTACTGTAACAGTCGAGAAGATCCAGTATCATCAATGACTGCAGCTCTCCTATTTGTTCTGGAAGTGTAATGCTGCTTGCTCTAATCCGCAAGGATCTCAACTGAAACAATTTCCTTATATCTTCAAGATAGCAGCTTTCCAAATTCTCATTGCCATCTAGATCTAGCACTCTCAGGGTCCGGAAGTTCGAAAGAGGAGGCATTAGTTCAGAGTACCTAAATATGTTCAGGGAACGAACATGAGCAACAGACATGGAATGTGCTGACATGTTTTCTACACTAGGGGAGTCAAATGAGAGTCTGTGAACTTTTCCTTGTGGGCGCAGTATTTGTCTTTTGTCAGTAACTATAGTAACAAAATTCTCTTCAACCGCCTTGGATACAATTAGGTCTAGAATCAAATCATGCACCCGGCATGCATATACTCTACCGTCGTACTGAAAATCCACCGGTTGGATCAGGCTTCTGTTTATAAGTTCATTAAAATAGCATTCCCCTTCCTCCTCTAAATTTCTGTCTCCAAAACCCATGATGAACCCTTCTGCTATCCACCTTCTTACCAAATAATCCCTCCTGATCTCATAATCTTCGGGAAACATACTCATATACAGTATACAGGTTCTTAAATGATGAGGTAGATCATAATAACTCAGAGATAGTATCATGTTCATTTCTACCACGTCGGAGTTTTTCTCGAGTCCAGAACCAATCGAACTACAGACCTTCAACCATTCTTCTCTTGTATCTGACTTAGTAGTCAATAGACTAGCCATAGTAATGATTGCCAACGGTAAACCGCCACATTTCCTTACAATCTCAACTGAAACTTCTTTCAGCTGATGAGGGCATTCATCATCAGAGCCAAAGATTCTTCTGTAGAATAACATCTTAGAGTCATCCTCACTTAGAGCCCTCAGTTCATATACAAGACCATAGTCAGGGGAGGAGCATGATTTGGCAACAGTGCCAATTCTGGTTGTCACAATTATTCTACTACCACGAGTATTCTCACCGAAAGCACATTTGATAATCTTCCATGCTTGGGTACTCCATATGTCGTCAATTACGATTAAATATCTATCAAACGAAAGTAAACAGGATTAAATGAAAGTACTTGTCCTGGCACAGAGTTACAAGCCAATCAAAATGAGAAGCAGATACTAGCCAGGAGTAACTATACTTAGAAGATAGTACCTCTTGTCCCGCAGGTAATCCCTCAATTGATTGATGAGCTGCTCCTTGTCACCTGATCCAGTGAGCTCACAGTCATCCTTTTTGAGCTGGGAGAGCATTGCTCGAAAGATCATCCCAATGTCAGGATTCTGCGACAAGGACACAAATGATTTGCAATCGAATCGATCCCCTATGCTTCGGTACACCTGGTTCGCAAGGGTAGTCTTGCCCAATCCCCCAGCCCCCGCAACCGACACCACCTTCGTCCTCCCATCCCCATCGTCGAGCAACCTGACGAGCTCCTCCCTGGGACCATTGACGCCGACAAGTCCCCCCAGCTCCGCGTATAGCGCCGGCAGCCGGCGATCGACCTGCACCACGGGAGTGGAGGGGCTAATAAGCGCCGCATCGATCTTGTAGCGCTTCCGCCGGTGTCCGGCCTCGACGACGCGAGCCTTGAGGTCCTGGATCTGCTCCGCGATCCCGCGGCGAGACACCATCTCCCGCACCGCCTGCGCGTAGCCGAGGACGAGCCCCACGACGCCGGCGGCGGAGGTAGGCGGTCCTGGGCCGCGGAGCTGGTCCATGTAGTCGTCGACGCGGTCCTCGATGTCGTAGCTCATCTCCCTGACCTGGCCCCTCCACTCCCTGGTCTGCGTGTCGAGCGGCGCCTCGGCCTCGGCGTCGGCCAGCCTGTGGAGGAGCGCGTTCATGCTGCTCAGCTCGTCCCGCAGGAAGGCGACCTCCCGGCGCGTGCCCCTCTGCATCCGGTAGCAGTCCTCCCCGAGCAGGGCGGCGAGCTTGGCGAGCAGGGAGCCCATCGCCCCCGTCGCGGCGCTCGCCATGATCCCGGCCCCGTCCATCACCTCACCCCCTTGTCAGTCGAATCCCTCCCCTGGACGCGCAGAATCGGCGATGTGGGAATTCTTGCAGAGGCAATCTCTGCTTCACAGCTTGTCAGCTGCTGCTTGCATGATGCTGCAGTGCAGGAGACGAGATCAAATGAGCTTGCCCCGTATGTTCCTCGCCAAGAAGACAAGTCGTAGACAAGACTCCACTGCTGGTCAAAACTTGACGCGGCAAGGAAAAAAAAAAGGTGTCATTTGGTGACACGCGGCGGTTTGGAGGAAGGTAGACAAGACTCCACTGCTGGTCACTGGTCAGCAACTGGGCTCAAAGTCAAATACAGTATACTTGGGCACCAAATCGGAAATTTCTGAACAAATATTTATATGCAGAAGAGAAGACATATGGATAAAAGATAAAATCTTAATTTTATTTTTTTTCCATTTTCCAAAAGATTGACCTCTTCTATGCAAACGGAAAGTCAATTTGACCTTTAATTGATATACACATGTGGAGTGATTTTAGAATTATACCGTTAAAATAGGTTTCCGTTCCCATATATTAATATAGCATTCACCTAATACAACTTTATCAACAATGATGGGGCAAGCAGCATAAGTCAAGCCCAAAAGAACTAAGAAAGTAGAAACATGCTAGAGTAATTTCAGAATTATATCTAGAACGTTTTCCTGATTTTTTATATAATAATGCTGGTGTACAAACCCAGAACACACAGATGATTGCACATGGTTGCACTATTTTCGGAATGGTCACACTCCAATATATAGTTATCAATACTCCCTCTGATCCATATTAATGACAAGTAATATGGATCGGAGAGAGTAGCTTATATCCAGTCAAATGTTCAGAATTTCCTTCACAATCTATTTTTTTTTTCGGAGATTCACTTCACATTCCAATCTGGAACGGCTAAAACAAGCGAATTGATCTAAGTCCAATTGATCTAAGTCCACTCGGCATTTCCTTTGTTCCGCAAGAGATGGAAACAACGAGAACATGCAGAAATCAGTGAATGTTCGTTGGTAGAACAAATAAATTGACAGGGAAATTTGGCTGACTTTTATTCAATCGTTTTGTGGATGACACACAAAAGTATTGAACAAAAGTCAACCTGATGCCAGGGTAAATCACTCTCCATGATGAATGACAACGAGATTAACATATTGTGTCTCTATCCCTAAAACAAAACATATTGTGTCTCTATAACCTGAAGTTGAATATCACCTAAATTATTCAGTGAAGTTACACACCGAGTTTTTCCCAAAAAATGGTAGACACTGAATAAGTTGTAGCTTCCAACAAAATAAAAAATCATATTACCAAGTTAACAAAAAAATCCAAAAATAAGCACGAATGTAGTCAAAAGATGTAAAGCACAAACATTCAAAATCTTAATTTGAAATACTTTGTATTTTAGACTACAATAATAAAATTATAAAAGTGTGGATATATATAGTGCACATTTGACTAGTAGTATAAAATATGTCATGTTTTTTCATTTATATGTGACCTAGAATACAGAGAGTTTGCATAAGAATTTTTTGCACACTTGTAGGATAAATCATTTACTGCATCCATACATTTTTTCAGAATTTTTAACTTGTATAAAATATGGTTTTCAGAATTTTTAAAATAAAGAGCTCATCCTCCGTTTGTCCGCTCTCCATGTTCGGGTCCCTGCCCTTGTTCATAGAAAAAACGACCGCTTGCCGCTCAAACTAGTAGAGTGTTGGTGCGTTTCGTATCCTTTTGAGAAGTTAATTGGATAAAACTACCATAATTAGGGCTGTCGGATGAATCAGTACCACTTTCGATAATTTTGGCATGTCAGTACCAATTTTAGGATACGAGCGTTGCAAATAGGACTAATTCGCGACTAAGAGCACTTTGACACGCTTTCTGACGGCTCGGGCCCAGCTGTAAGTGCTGAGTTGGCGCCACATGTCTAGAAGAAGCTGAGATGGAAGAGGGGTCCACCTGTCAGCCATATCTTACGTTATTTTTTATTTTTCTTTCCTATTTTACTATTTACTGCCAGTGGGTCTTACCTGTCAGCCTCACTAATTTTTCCCCACCCACCTTCTTCTTCCTCCATCGACCTTCCTCTTCCCAATCTGTCTGTGGCCGTAGTAGGCGACTTGGAGGACGAGCTCCAGCGCGAGCACCCCCCACCGCAAGCTCTCCCGCCCCTCCTCTCTGGCCGGCCGCCGGCGCTCGGCCTCGTCGCTAGGCCCCGCGAGCCGCCGCCGTGCAAGCCCCCCACCCTTGCTTGCTCGCCGCAGGGAGCTCCGTGTCGGGCAGGCCCTGCCTTGACCTCGCCGTCGCTCACCTGGCCGCAACAGCGACCACCGCCAGCGAGCAGCGCGGCCCCTTCCTGCAGCGCCCACCCACGCAGCAACCGCGGCACCCCCCGCCGCCGCAAGCTCAACCGACTCCCTCCTCTCTGGAAGATCGCTGACGCTCGGCCTCGCAGCTAGGCCGCGCGAGCCGCAGCCGTGCAAGCCCCCCCACCCCTGCTTGCTCACCGCCCGGAGCTTCGCGTCGGGCAAGACCCGCCTTGACCTTGCCCTCTCTCACCTTTCCGCAGCAGCGACCGTCGCTAGTGAGCAGCGTGGCCCCGTCCTGCAGCGGCGGAGAGGATCTGCCGGGGCCGGGGCTAGGGGGAGATGGGCGGCGGCGGAGAGGAGCTGCCGGTGCCGGGGCTAGGGGAGATGGGCGGCGGCGGAGAGGAGCTGCCGGGGACGGGGCTAGGGAGATGGGCGGCGGCGGAGAGGAGCTGCCGGGGACGGGGCTAGGGGAGATGGGCGGCGGCAGAGAGGAGCTGCCGGGGCCGGGGCTAGGGGAGATGGGCGGCGGCGGAGAGGAGCTGCCGGCGAGGAGACAAGCGGCGCCGTCAATTTGAATGAGGGGAGAGGGAGAGACCACGGGAGAGGGAGAGACCGAACGGGGAGGTGGCCACGTAGGTAAATAATGAAATAGGAGAAAAGTAAAAAATAACAACAGATATGGCTGACAGGTGGGCCTCACTTCCACCTCAGCTCCTCTTACACACGTGCCGCCACCTCAACACTTACAGCTGGACCCGAGCCGTCAGAAATCGTGTTAAATTGCTGTTAGACGAAATTTAGTCCGATTCGCAACGCTCTGACCCAAAAGTCGGTACTGACATGTTAAAATTACCAAAAACGATACTGAATTATTTCGTCAGCCTTAATTGTGATAGTTTTATCCAATTAACTCGCTCTTGAGCTAGCTCCTCTGGTCCATGGTAGTTGCATCTGGCATCCCGGCCCGCTCCTTCCACACGTTCAATCTTGCACGGACGCCGAATCTGTTCGTGAGGAAATTCGAAAGAGTTATCACATCTAAAAATAAGTATTACTACCTCTGTTTCATGATGTAAGACTTTGTAGTACTAAACTAAAACAGTTTGCTAAAAAAACTTATATTATAAAACAGAGGGAGCAGTAGGTACGTATAGGAGTCCCTGATGATATTGAATAGGGCCGATAGTCCTTTTAGCAGTATGATTGACGCTTACATAGTAGTGTCTTTATTTATTACTCCTTCTGTTTCAAATTACTCCGCACGTACGCTTACCTAGGTGACTTAGTATTCTCTCATTTTTCATCAAAAAATTCCTAAGATTTTTGATATACGTAGTACACATTTTATACCATCTATTTCAAAAATTTCAAAAAAAATTTAAATGAAAAATGAGAAAGTACTAGCCCACCTACATAAGCGCGCCGGCGGAGTAATTTGAAACAGAGGGAGTATTAGGATCCTAGCTGTTTACTCCTGTAATAACCTCTAGTAAATTGTAACCTGAATTCAAGCATGGTCCTACCCCTTTGATATAAAATGGTAGGAGTGGGTGGTCGGGTAGCACACTATCAAAAAACAAAAACATATTTACTTCTTATTGTATTTCTTTTCCGTTGTCGCTGTAGATCTAAGCGCCAGCTCTACCTTCTTCCTCCTTCTTCCCCGTCGCCGGCTTGTCTGAGACCATCGGTCCTGACAGAGTGGTATCAGAGCATCATCGGTCACCAGACCTGCTCCCACCCTCCCGTCCCCTTATCCAGCGAAGCGCGATCTTTCCCCTCTCGAGGTTACCAGGTTTGTCTGGCCGTAAAATCCCTCTGCTTCGTCCTTTCCCATGCCGAGAGGAGGCACATCCCGTTCTTCTTCCCGCAGAGATGACCCAACCGCCACCGCCGCCACCAGAATCATCTCTCCAGGAACGGCGGACGACGACATGGACGAGAAGCGGAAAAGGAAGACCTGCCTCGAGATGTCCTCCACATCGGGCGACGTATGGATCGTCACCAAGAGGACTTCCATGCGCTCCAAGGTGAGATGGCTCGCATGACTGCATGATGTCTGCAAATTTTTCTTGTTTCTTCACTACTAAAATAAGCACACCTTCGGATTCGCCTCAAACCTAAACCCAAAACCAACAATTTTCCACCCCACCCCCACTTCCGTACCATTCTCTATCCCCAGTTACAGAAAAAGCGACACCAGCACCCACCCCTACAACCACTACACCTCTGCAGCACAACCATCCACCAAATTTTGGCAACCTCACCTCCGATAAGCTTCCTCACCCAGATTTTCCACCAAATTCCCAACCTTTGCCACAATACTCTTCTTACCAACCAATTTACACTAAGTCAGGCACCATAGTAACAACCCATCCCCAATTTTCCCAACCACAGAGCTCCAACCATTTCCATCAGTATACATCTCCTCACACAAACCCAAACCTTTACCAACCACATTCCCCACAATTTCCAAACAACACATATAACCAACCTTTCCATCCAAATTTCAGTTCATCCCACCACACTTGCTCAAACCATTACCATCTCCTAGTTCCCAACCGAACACCAATATCACACCAGTCACTGCTATAACCAGAACCAAAACCAACCTTCACAGCCAATACAACAAAACCAATTATGGCCATACGAACCCATGAGTTCCAACTACTCTCAACACCAGTAATCCTACACTATCGGTCATTCAGGGCACCAACAGACTTACCAGGAGCTCCAACCACCACCCGGGCAACATAAGAATGGATAGTCCTCCAACCAGAGTCAGTAACATCAGCAAATGGCTCAACAACAAATTGCCAAGGATAACCCTACTCACGACGCCTCATGTGGAACTCCCCACATTCTCTGGTGATTCCCCTCGAGCATGGTTGCTGGAATGTGAAGACATTTTCAACTTGGTGCAGATACCAGTTGATCAAAGAGTGAAATGGGAATTACACACATCAGGGGACAAGCTAAAACCTGGCTCAGCAGCGATGGATTTAACCTACAAAATATGTTATGGTCAGAACTCGGTCAGATTTTGATTAAAAGATTCCTTGATTCAGCTTTGTCTGATCCAATGGACTAGTTACAACTCTTAAAACAAATAACATCAGTCAATCCCTACATTGAAACTTATGAAATTTGGATGACACAAATGAAAAGGGAAAGACCATACCTACCACATGATTTCTTTGTGGACAGGTTCATCAATGGTCTCAAGGAGGGAATCAGACATACTGTGCAATGTCAGAAACCATCTACACTTCTATCAGCTTATTGGTATGCACGACAATATGAGAAAGCATATCTTTCTAACAACAAGAAGATAGTCGTTCCTTCCCAAATACCAAAAGCCTTGCCCCAACAACAATTCAAAATGCTACCTCCCAAAGACAATAGGCCTAGAAACTCGACTGACAAAGTAAGGGAACCAAAGAAATGTTGGTATTGCCTAGAGAATTGGTTTGTTGGCCACAAGTACCAGCAAATGCTAAGAGCATTATATGATATCCAAATGCAAGGCAATGAAGATGATGAACTGGGAGAAGAGGAAATCCAGCAACTCTTAGATATCCCTAATACAAATGTACCTCCTGAACAAGCAGCTCCATAATTAAAAAAAGGAAGACCCAGAACAACTCATGAATATCTCTGCAACTCCATATAAAGGATGCCCAAAGGACTGCACAATATCCTTACTCCTAACTTTGGGAAAAACCAAGGTGTTCCCCTGGCAGTACTAATACCTCTATGGATATGGAATTTGCCAGGAAAAACAACATCACTCTTATATCAACAAAGACAAGGTCAGTAAAGGTAGCTGGTGGAGTCCTCTTGTCATCCAATGCAATTGCTCCTAACTGCTCATTCTCCATACAAGGTCAGAAGTTCACTGCTGATTTCAGAATCCTAGAGCTCCAAGGGTCTGACATTATCCTAGGAGTGCACTGGTTTACTCTATATAATCCAATAACCTTTGACTTTGTGGGCAGAAAACTTACTCTCAGCATCAATGGTCAATGCCACACATTAAAGGATCATTTGTTTATCTCATGGAAGGTCGTGGCGTTCCGCGGCAAAGCGCTCGTCTTGGACATCAACATCTCCATAGATTAGGGGAAAAATCTTGTCCACAACAGGGCAACAATGCCAGCATACAAGGTGCTTGTGATACACAGAGGCAAAACAGGGGGCGCACGGGCTTGGCTGCGGTGCCGGACGGAAGGAGGATGGCGGCAACGGACAGGCGCAGGTGGCGATGCTATTTCGCACGGTAGACGGTGCAGAGGAGGTTACCGACGGAGAGGCCGACGGTGGCGGAGACAAACAGGGCTAGGGATGCGGTGGCGTTGGAGACGAGGACGCACGGTCGGGCGCGGTACGTGGCAGAGAAGGTGAGGGTGAGGGCAGGACGGTGCCGCGGCAGAGAGATGCGGCCCTGGCAGGATCTTGGGGGAGGCAGGTGGCCTGGCAGAGAGAGAGGGAGGTCGGCGGCGCGACGGAGAGGGTCAAGCCCGGGGAGGGCCTCACGGGCATGGGGTCCAGAGGTGAGGCGATCGTTGTTGGCGGCGGGGATCCGATACGAGAGGGAGGACGCGAGCGAGAGAGAGGATGGGGGCGCATCGAGGTGGGCTAGGAGCGGGGCCGGGGTGGGTGGTTGTCGGTAGGTGGGGCCGGGCCCGTCGGTGGTGGGAAGCACTACAAGAGATGTGATATATAGTGACGAAAACTCTCATGACGATGGTCTGTAACGTCACGCAATATCATAATGTGTGACGTCTTGCCCCTAGTGTCATGGAATTCATAAAATCCATGACGGTCACATAATCACCGTCACACATAAAGCACATTCTGTGACGGTACATATAGCCTCAATGACGAATGCAGAGGGGTCATAGAAAATTTTGAAGAAATTAGAATGTTATGTATTTAAAATTATGTTTCTAAGACTCAGACCTAGGCCATACGAGGTGCACCATCGTACCTTTACCAGTAGGTCAATGTTAGCTTGCTGATAAATTAAGTTTATAAAATTATTTTTTATAAAGTTGTACTGAATGTATCGAGAAAAAAGTAATCGAGCTCGCTTTTTAAAAGTTATTATCAATCTAAAATTGTGAAAGGAACTATTTTCGACGCTTAGTGATACCAGTGGGCCACTTCAAGATTTGTGTTGACGAGTTTATTTAATTGATCAGTGTTCTATATTTAAAAGATAAGAAACAGAGTTCTATTTCATCTAGATCGTACTTAAACAGAGTTCTGTTTGATTTGGATGTAATCGGTACGTACAGAGTCAAATAAGACAAGGAAAGGAGACCGATGTAGATACCTTTGATCATTGGACACTACTGCCTGATATTGTGGAAGCAGACGACCTCCTCTCCCTAATCATCGGTGACGCCGTATTGTTGCCATCGCAGGCGGCCTCCTCTTCTCTCATCACGGTAGGCGCTTGTCCACTTCCGGGTCTTGGTACGTGTCGTCGCTCTTCTGAAGTTGAATTGCGAGTTCGTACGTGCCGTCGCTCTTCTTGGTATGATCTATGCTGGTCTTGGAACGTGCCGTACCATTGATTCTAGGGAATTAATTTTGGTAGCTAATTGGGAGTATTTATGTAGTATTTCCTCCGATCCAAATTATTTAACTCGGATTTGTCAAGATTCGGATGTATTTAGACATGTTTAATATCAGATACAACCGAATCTAGACAAATGTGCGTCAACTAATTTGGATCTGAGGGAATACTAGAAGAAGGTTGCGTTTTGTTGAAGTATATAAGTGGATTGCACTAGCCCTTTCTATCAGTTCGGACTTTTGATTGCGTTGGCTAGTGCATGAAGTTTAACATGGTATCAGAGCCTAAGGTCTCAAGTTCGAGTTCTGGCTTTCGCAATTTATTCTAAAATTGTTGTTGACCCCTCTGTGTTCACGTATAAGTGTCTCTTGAGTCATACGTGAGTTTCGCGCACCGTCGCTCTCTTCCGATTGCACGTGCTGACTTCTCCCCGTCACACGTGAGAGGGGGTGTTGAAGTATATAAGTGGATTGCACTAGCCCTTTCCATCAGTTCGGACTTTTGGTTGCGTTGGCTAGTGCATGAAGCTTAACACGTTTGAATCATTAATTTTTTATATGTTGCATTGCCTGAACCTGTTTCTATGCGTCTTTTTTCTCCACGGGGAATCAGGAAACTTTGTTTTATTACTCGTAATCAGGATTACAATCATCAACAGTAGCTGCTGACGCAAAGTCAGGTACACGATGTCACAATTAGATTCCACAGCCAATAACCTAAACATAGTTTGCTACTAGTAGAAAACTTGAGTGACATCGTGTAGTCAGGTGCAGATCTGCAGCCCTGTTTTGATTACAGTAAATTTTCTTTAGTAACAACTTCTGCTTCCATGAGACAATAGCTTAATCTCCTTTGGTGATATAAAATCCAGCATATATCGATCCATGTGTGAGACCTTCACTGCTTGTAATAACACTGAGCAATCTGGTTGAAGTAGTAGACGCTTGTCTATGTGATTTGACCCAATCCTGATCCCTTCTAGTGCTACTTGAGCTCTGCTTCCATAGCATCGTCACACTGCTCCAAATAACGTCAGACCAATGCCACCACAACACCAACATGAGATCTGATAAAGTGATAATCACCCTAATGCCAGACAAGCCATCAGCAAACCATCTGTTGATCATCATATCGACTTGATAAGCAGTTTACTGCATTCAATACATGAATATTGTTTTTGTAAACTAGATTATTATTAGTGCTATGACTTTTTTCCCGTAAAGTAAGAGATAATTCGCCAAGGTAAATTTTCCAAGATATCCTACTCTCTCGTAGTTGACATGTTATGTTCTGTCGTGTAATACATAACTAGTTAATCACTATTTTATTCATCTTACATGTAGATATAAAAGTTGTACACCATGTTGTGATCAAAGTCTATATGCATGCTAGTTTATGGTGTAAGCATATTTTTCTCACAAGAAAATTAATTTGTTATAGGAGAATGGACCGAAGCTGGATACATGGAACTCGTTTCACATCACAGTATATGAAAGGTCTTGAGGATTTTATGGTTGTTGTTCACCAAAATTTCAAAGAAGATCAAGATGTACTATGCCCATGTCGGGACTGCCGGAATCTGCAACACCAAAGCCAGTCCATTGTTGAGGAGCACATACAATGCGCTGGTATGTCCAACACATATACGAGGTGGAACTTTCATGGTGAACCGTTGAGTGATGATGAAGGGGATAAGATGGAGGACGTTGCATACACGTCTGATGACGACGACTTTGATGAAAGCAGTCGAGCTGATGTTTCGTATTTGGTTGATGATCTTGCCAGGTCTGGAAGGCGAGGTGAGGGTGAGCCAAACCTCTATTCCAAGCTAATTGAGGAAGCCAAGAAAGAACTTTATGAAGGATGCAGCGAGTTCACAAGGCTATCGTTCATTATTAAGCTTCTCCATGTCAAGTCTTATGGCAGGGTTACAAATAGAGCATTCAACCTATTTCTTGAGTTGATCAGCGCAGCGTTTTCACATGCTGATATACCAAAGTCATATATGGCAGCTAAGAGTGTTCTACATGAAGTTGGGCTTGGTTACGAGACTATTCATGTATGCAAGTTTGATTGTGCATTGTATTGGGGAAACTATGCCAACAACACTCATTGTCCTGAGTGCGGAACATCAAGATGGAAAGATGCCGAGGGAAGGAAAAAGGTACCTCACAAGGTTCTTAGGTACTTTCCTATAATTCCTAGGCTTCAAAGACTTTTTGTGTCAAAGGAACACTCAGCGGATGCTAGGTGGCACAAGGATAAGAGGGTTGTCTATCAAAACAGAATATCTATAGATCATTTATAATTATTCTTGATAGGTTTTTAAGCATATAGAAAATATGCAGTGTTTCTTAGATCTTAAAATCACCTTTAGCTAGCTAAAATCAAGTGAGCTTGTTCTATTCTAAATGTATTGCTAGCATGCTTGTGATTTTAAATTAGAAACACATGTGACATTAAATGTAGAACTACTGGCATGATTATTATTTTCTGTTTTACTACTAAATGCAGATTTCAACTTGCTAAGTCAAATATAAATCAATGTTGATTCACTAACTTGTTTTTTCCCAACTTGTCTGAACCAGGCAAAGCAAGCTTCTACAAAGCCACACGGGAGAAAGCGTGCTCGGTCCAAAATTACTGTACCTACTACCACAAGAACAACAAGAGCATCAACATCTAGACTTAACCAGACAGACCAGACCCCACCTAATGACAACAACACATCACCTCACCAAACTTCCAACAATACTAACTCACTTGATGCCGATACAGGGATGCAACATTCTCAAGACATGATAGACTCTTCGTGCCAAATTGATAACACGGTTACACTACATGGCCAAGATATATGTAGCATCATCTTCTAACTCTGTTTGCTTTATAGTTTCCACTTGAAATAATGAACTTTCACTTTTTCTGCTACCTTGTGATGTAGATGCTTTAGTATGCTCAAGTGGTCCAAAAAATCCAGAAAACTCAATGAGAAGTAAACGTAGACCAACCATGGGGCATGGTTTAGATGATTATGCAAAAAGAAACGGAGGGAGGAAGATGAAGATTGATTTCTCAGCTGGTAGAGTGAGGCCTCTTGACCCTATCCAAGCAGCCAAGCTTGCTTCTCAGTGTGGTATACATGTTCATAGCAACATCATGCATGTTGCTACACATTGGAATGATTACAGCAAAGAAGGCCTAGAACGCCATATTCCTAATGCTATTGGTCATGTTGCGGTGAGACATTTTCCTTCTTTCTTTTCATTCCAATTTTTACATGTTGCGCTGTCTATTTATTGATGTATCCAATCATTTCTTGCTTTTAGAAAAACTTTGAAATGGATCCAAAAGAGGAGGTGGCTAGAGGTGTATGCACAAAGATACTCCAGAAAGGTGTTCGACAACGTCGATACATCTTGAAGAGGGATTATTTCATGGGACGCACTGTTGATGAAGCGTTATCAAATAAGCCACCCAAAGTTACTCAACCAAATTGGGAAGCTCTTGTCATCAAATGGTCAGATGAAAGAAACAAGGTTTGTATCAAAATAGACCACCAACAATACATAAAATGAATCTGAAGTTGCATACTACTTTTGTTTTAGTTTGTCACTAGTTTGTCAGGTTTATTAGACACTTCTTGTTGTATTATTTTGCCTGGAGTTTTTAGGAAAGAGCAAGGTAGAAATGTTCTTACTGATATCTTAGACATAGTAAGGGAGGGACAAAGTAAGATGATAATACTAGTGTTAGTAGCATAATTGGCAGTACCTAATGGACATGTTTTTTTGTTTTAGTAAATAATCGTTGCTACTGATAATACTAATATTCGTTTGCTTCATTTAGAAACTTTGCACAAAGAACAAGAAGAACCGAGAAGCTGTCAAGCATCAACAAACTACTGGCTCTAGGTCGTATCCTGCCCATTTTCACCAACTTGTAAGTATTCTACCAAACTAAATACCGTACCATGTCTAATGTAACATGTCTTCATATATTGAATACTAATTATATGAATTCCTAAATCTTGTAGAAGAAAGACAAATACAACAATGATGATCCTAGTCCAATTGAGTTCTTCAAAGAGACCCATACCAACAAAAAGACGGGATGCACGAGCGCGACTGTACTTGATGCTTATGTGAGATTTATTTATCCTTTTGGACATGAACACATATTGTTGCTGGCAGTAGTTTTCATTCTTGCATATATAAATGGATGCATGTAACTACGATATCCTGTATTTACTTCTGTGCATATATATAAAAGGGTAGATGTGATGAGTATTCCCCTCAAAAAAATATGTTTGAATCAGGACTTAAACTATATACTTAATTCTGACTAATTTTATGGTATGGCTAGCAAGTTTGTACGGGTATATGTCTGGTAGTGCATTATATATATTAATGAAATGGTGATGTGCATGCATACTATGCTTCAGTACTAGGTCATCAATTTATTTTTTCACTCTCAGGACTAGATATTATGTTGGGTGCTGGCCTTGCTTGCTACTTATTGTGCCATTGGATATTATTGTGCTGCTGGCTACATGTTTCGTTACATATTCTGTTGGCATTTGTGACTCTTATCTATGATATTTATATGCTTTTTAAATTTTTATTGAACCTATCATCTTTCTCTAACTTGAGCCACAATAAATGCTTTCTTCTACAGACCGCGATGGCAAATAAAAGGACTAAAGCACAACCAGCAGATGAGCAGCTATTGCCTGATACACAGATTGTGGCTGAAGTTCTAAAGGAGCATAGCTCGTCAAGCACCTTCCTCTCTAGTATGGGGTGCCAATCAAGATCTGGGAGGTCTAGAACATCTGCTTCTGAAGAACGTGTCCGAGAATTAGAAGAACTAGTAGAGCAACAAAGGAGAGAGGCAATAGAGGCACGTGAGATGTACCAGCAACAATAAATTAAGAGAGCAAAAGAGCAAGAGGAAGCACTTGAAGAAATGCAAAGGAAGCAACAGGAAGAATTGGAAACTCTAAAGAAGAGTCAGGATGCATATGAAAAGAAGCAACAGGAGCAGGACGGACTTCTTAGTTTCCTCTTACGAAAACATGCAACTCAAAACTAAGCACCATGTTTGATGGTGTGTGAAGAACATCAGTATATCATAGTGCTTCTCTAGCATTAACCTAGTTTGCTAGTGTTTAATTATGTCAATTTTACATTGCAACTTCTTTAGTTATGTATGATGATATTCAATTGTGTGTCGCAGATATATATGATGATTTTGATTGCAATTGAGTATATCTAGCCATATGTATATCAGATTAAAAAATATTAATCGTTAAGAATTTAAATTAAATTGACATAAAAAGGGAATCAATATCACAAGCAAAAATAATTCTAGAAAATAATACCCGCAAAATAGGGTAAACAATGATTTATTGCAAAAAAATAATCGGGAAAGGTCTACACGTAATAAATTTTAATTTTTAGAAAATATCATAAAAGGGAAAAATCTAGAAAAATAGGTTTTTTTTCTTAATTAATAAAATGACATCACATATGATGTCATCAACAACTGTGACGCTAATCCATGACGTTTTCACGCTATGAGATGGTCTCGCAGGTGCTTACATCACATATGACATCATCAATATTCGGTGACGTTCTTTTGCGCGCCGCGTCACGAGCGGGAATATGTGACGGGGATTCCATGACGATGACTGTGACGCTCGAAAAACGTCACACAGGGGTATTATGAGACGTTATTTGGTATTCCATGACGTTTCGAGCCCATCACAGTATATCAGATCTCTTGTAGTGAAGGGAGCGTGCGTGTGTGTGTGTGGTTGGGGCTGGTTGAGGTAGTGGGGTGGGGAATTTTGTGTATGGCCGGCGGCAGCTGGGAGTGATAGGATAGCTAGGGGTTTGGGGTAGATGGGGATCTAGGGTTTCAGGATTAGGGTTTGGTCTTATTGGGTTCAGTCGGCTGGGCCTTTGTGTAGGGGTTCGTAGCATGGAAAACAAAAAAATCTACCGCATGCAAACAAACAAGCCAAGATCTATCTACTAGATTGTAGCAACGAGTCGATAGAGTAACTCACCCTCGAAGATTCCAAAGCGGTTAACGAGAGAAGATTCTCGTGGATGATGTAGTCGTACTTTTGCCAATCTCAAGATCGCGTAGATGATCCTTCCGGCCATGCTGCGTTAAGGCTCGCTTCCACATCGCTCGTTACTTGATGAAGACCTTCCTCTCCTTGTTCCAAAGAAAATGGAGGTTGTAGCAATCTCCTCGATTAAGAAGACGACGGCGTGGTACCGGAAGTAGAGGGGAGATCTCGCAGGGCTTCCCCTTAAGCCGGAGCGAATATGGTGGAGTATGAGAGAGGCCTTGGTGATCTAGGGTTTAGAGGGCACCAAGGGGAGAGTGCAGCCGGCGGATAGGGTTTGGGGATCACCCCGACTCGCCGAGTTAGAGGTGCCCTAGGCGGCGGAAGCACAAGGTGGTGGTGGCGTCGGCGACTTGGAGGAGAGGGCTAGGGTTTTGGGTGTGAGGGGTAGGGGGCGCCCTACCCCTCCTTATATAGGTGGAGGGTGGCCGGTTGGGAGGAGGGAGTCCTCCCCCAACTCGGCCTCCTTGTCTGGCGGGTGGAGGGAGGGGAACTCCTCCCCAAGTAGGTTTCCTACTCTCCCTCCACCAAGCAAACTTGCCGTTTGACTTTTTCAAATTGGCGTTTGACTTTCAAACTAGGATTTGATTTCTTCCTTTATTTTGCCCAGCCAAGTGACCTAGTACATGATGCAACCATTCCATACTGTTATGACACATTCATGTACCCTTCCCCTCCGGAGTGCCGGACCTTCCGGACCCTTCTAGAACATTCCCGGTGAAAAAACCGGAATCATTCACCAACTCCGAAACAGGACTTTACTTATATGAATCTTATTCTCCAGACCATTCCGGATCTCCTCGTGATATCCCGGATCCCATCCGAGACTCCGTACAACATTCGGTCTCTTACTCATCATTCCATAACTACTCAACAACATCGAATCCTTAAGTGTGTCTCCCTACGGTTCATGAATTATGCGGACATGATCGAGACACTTCTCCGATCAACAACCAATAGAGGAATCTGGAAATTCATATGGCTCCCACATATTTCTACGATTACTTTGCGATCGAATGAACCACTTACATACGATACCAATTTCCCTTTGTCTCATGATAGTTTACTTATCCGAGGTTTTGATCGTCGGTATCTCTGCATACCTAGTTCAACCTCGTTACCGATAAGTACTCTTTTCTTGTTCCCGTGGTATGTGATCCCTTGTGAGACATTCACATGCTTGCAAGCTATTTGGATGACATTCCACCGAGAGGGCCCAGAGTATATCTATCCGTCATATGTATGGACAAATCCCACTCTTGATCCATGTGTCTCAACCCATACTTTCCGAACACTCAATGCCACCTTTATAGCCACCCAGTTACGGTGTGGTGTTTAATGTCATCAAAGCATCCTTCCGGTGATGGTGATAAGCATGATCTCATGGTCGAAGGAATTAGGTTACTATGTATCAGAAAGCTTATAGCAATTGAACTATTAAAATGACTTGATCTTTATGCTACGCTTATCTATAGGAGTATGTCCATCATACCATTCTCCTAATGATATGATCTTGTTGTTAATAACATCTCAATGTTCATGATAGGGAAACCACAATCATCTATTAACCAACAAGCTAGTATTATGAAGAGGCTTTACTAGGGACTCTAATTTAGTTTACAAATCACACAAGTATTAATGTTTCCTGGTTAATACTGTTATAGCATGAATGTAAACATTTATCATAAACACAAAGATATAATAATAACTACATTTATTATTGCCTCTAGGGCATATCTCCAACAGTCTCCCACGTGCACTAGAGTCAACCAATCTAGATTACATGGTAATATACTGAACACCCATGGCAGTTTGGTGTTGGTCATGTTTTGCCCTCGGGAGAGTTTTAGTCAACGGATCCGCCACATTCAGATATGTGTGTACTTTGCAAATCTTTATGTCACCATCTTGGACATGTTCTCGAATAGCGTGAAAACGTAGCTTGATGTGCTTCAGCTTCTTGTGTGACCTTGGTTCTTGCGCATTGGCTATGCCCATGGTATCACATGAGATAGACATTGGGTCCAGCGACTTGGAACCACACCGAGCTTTGTAATGAACTCCTTCATCCATATCGCTTCTGAAGCCTCCAAGCGACTATGTATTCGATTCAGTTGAAGATCTCGCCACAACGCTTTGCTTTGCACTCCTCCGCCTAATCGCTGCACCATTCAAAGTAAATCCGTATCCGATTGAGATTTAGAATCGCGGATCGGTGTTCCAACTAGCATCGGTGTAACCATTAACAACGAGTTGTTCATCACCTCCATAAGAAAGAAACATATCCTTAGTTCTAATAAAGTACAAAAGGATGTTTTAGAAATATGTCCAATGATCCACTCCTGGATCACTTTGATATCTGCTAGTTAAACTAACAGCATATGCAATGTCGGGTCTAGTACATAGCATGGCATACATTAGAGATCATATGGCTGAGGCATAGGGAGTCTTACTCATCCTTTCTCTATCTTCTGTTGTTGCTAGACTTTGAGTTTTACTCAAGGTCGTATTGGGCAACATGGGCAAGAACCCTTTCTTGCTATCTTCCATTCCAAACCTCTTTAGAACTTTGTCCAAATATGTACTTTGTGACAATGATATTAGGCGTCTTCATCTATCTCTATAATTCTTTATGCCTAATATGTAAGCTGCTTCGCCAAGATCTTTCATTGAAAAACTATTATTCAAATAATCCTTGACACTATTAAGAAGGTCTACATCATTCCCAATCAACAATATGTCATCTACATATAGTATTAAGAATGCTACAGAGCTCCCACTCAATTTCTTGTAAATACAAGCTTCTCCATAAGTTTGTATAAAACCATAGCTTTTGATTACCTTATCAATACGTTGATTCCAACTTCGGGATGCTTGCTTCAATCCATATATGGACCGTTGAAGTTTGCATACCTTGTTAGCATCTTTAGGATCGACAAAACCTTTGGGTTGCATCATATACAACTCTTCATCAATGTCTCCATTGAGGAATGCCATTTTGACATCCATCTGCCATATCTCATAACCATAATATGCAGCGATTGCTAACATAATCCTCACAGACTTTAGCTTCGCTACTGGTGAGAAAGTCTCATCGTAGTCAACTCCTTGAATCTGTCGAAACCCTTTTGCGACAAGTCGAGCTTTATAGACAGTAACATTACCATCAGCATCTGTTTTCTTCTTGAAAATCCATTTGTTCTCGGCCTTCCTACCATCCAAAGAAGTCCACCAAAGTCCATACTTGGTTTTCGTACATGGATTCAATCTCGGATTTCATGGCTTCTTGCCATTTATTGGAATCTGGGCTCATCATTGCTTCCTCATATGTCAAAGGGTCATCGGTGTTGTCCACCAACATGACACTCATAACGGGATCATACCAATCATGAGTGGTACGAGTTCTCGTTGACTTGTGAGGCTCTGTAGCAACTTCAACCGAAGTTTCATGATCATCATCAATAGCTTCCTCTCTTATTGGTGTAGGCGCCACAGGAACTACTTCCGGTGCTATGCTACTCGCAAGTTCAAGAGAAGGTTCAACAACCTCGTCAAGTTCTACTTTCCTTCCAGTCACTTCTTTCGAGAGAAATTCCTTCTCTATAAAGGATCCATTCTTGGCAACGAAGATTTTGCCCTCGGATCTATGATAGAAGGTATACCCAATAGTTTGCTTCGGGTATCCTATGAAGACGCATTTTTCTGCTTTGGGTTCAAGCTTGTCCGGCTGTAACTTCTTTACATAGGCTTCGCAACCCCAAACTTTAAGGAACGACAATTTAGGTTTCTTCCCAAACCATAATTCATATGGTGTCGTTTCAACGGATTTAGATGGTGCCCTATTTAAAGTGAATGCAGCTGTTTCTAATGCATAACCCCAAAATGATAGCGGTAAATCTATAAGTGACATCATAGAACGAACCATATCTAAGAGAGTTCGATTACGACGTTCGGACACACCATTACGCTGTGGTGTTCCCGGCGGTGTCAATTGTGAAAGTATTCCACATTTCTTCAAATGTTCGCCAAACTCGTAACTTAGATATTCACCTCCACGATCAGATCGTAGAAATTTAATCTTCTTGTTATGTTGATTCTCTACCTCACTTTGAAATTCCTTAAACTTCTCGAAAGTTTCATACTTATGTTTCATGAAATTGATATACCCATATCTACTCAAGTCATCCGTGAAGGTAAGAACATAACGATAACCACCGCGTGATGCTACACTCATTGGTCCACACACATCGGTATGTATGATTTCCAATAAGTCCGTAGCTCGCTCCATCATACCAGAAAATGGAGTCTTAGTCATTTTACCCATCAGACATGCTTCGCATCTTTCAAGTGATTCGAAATCAAGTGATTCAAGAAGTCCATCGGAATGGAGTTTCTTCATACGCTTCACTCCGATATGACCAAGATGACAGTGCCACATATAGGTCGAGTTATCGCTCAATTTCAAACGTTTAGCCTCAATGTTATTTATGTGTGTATTACTCCAATCGAGATTCAATAAGAATAGACCATCTATCAAAGGTGCATGTGCATAAAACATATTACTCATATAAATCGAATAACCATTATTCTCGGACTTAAACAAGTATCCGTCTCGCAATAAACATGATCCTAATATAATGTTCATGCTCAACACAGGCACCAAATAACAATTATTTAAGTATAAAACTAATCCCGATGGTAGATGAAGAGGTAGCGTGCCGACCGTGATCACATCAACCTTTGATCCATTTCCAACGCGCATCGTCACCTTGTTCTTTGCTAGCTTCCGTTTATTCTGCAGCACCTGTTTTGAGTTACAAATATGAGAAACCAAACCAGTATCAAATACCCAGGCACTACTACGAGTACTAGTGAGATACACATCAATAACATGTATATCGGATATACCTTTCTTCTTGATGTTGCCGTTCTTCAAATCCGCCAAGTACTTTGGGCAATTCCGCTTCCAGTGACCTTCTCCCTTGCAGTAAAAGCACTCAATATCAGGCTTAGGTCTAGCCCTGGTCTTCTTCGCCGGTGCAGCATCTTTCTTACCGCCCTTCTTGAAGTTTCCCCTTTGCTTAGACTTGCCTTTCTTGAATTTGGTGGTCTTATTGACCAACAACACTTGATGCTCTTTCTTGATCTCCACTTCTGCAGATTTCAACATGGAGAAGAGTTCTGGCAACGTCTTGTGCATGTTTTGCATATTGTAGTTCATCACAAAGTTCTTGTAACTTGGTGGTAGTGATTGGAGGACACGATGAATCCCCAAAGAATTAGGAATCACTATACCCAAACTTTGGAGTTTGTTTGCGTGCCCAGACATCTTAAGCACATGCTCACTAATGGAGCTGCCCTCTTCCATCTTGCAGTTAAAGAACTTTTCAGAAGCCTCATAACTCTTAACTGCCGCGTGAGCCTCAAATATCACCCTCGAAGATTCCAAAGCGGTTAACGAGAGCAGATTCTCGTGGGTGATGTAGTCGTACTCTTGCCGATCTCAAGATCGCGTAGACGTTCCTTCCGGCGCTGCGTTCCGCAAGCGCTTCAATGGTCACACGCTTGGTACTGATGAAGACCTTCCTCTCCTTGTTCCAAAGAAAATGGAGGTTGTAGCACTCTCGCGATTCCTAAGCAAAGACGGCGTGGTACCGGAAGTAGAGGGGAGATCTTGCAGGGCTTCCCCTTAAGTCGGAGCCAGTATGGTGGAGTATGAGAGAGGCCATGGTGATCTAGGGTTTAGAGGGAACCAAGGGGAGAGTGCAGCCGGCGGCTAGGGTTTGGGGATCACCCCAACTCGCCGAGTTGGAGGTGCCCTCGACGGCGGCACAAGGTGGTGGTGGCGTCGGCGACTTGGAGGAGAGAGCTAGGGTTTTGGGTGTGAGGGGTAGGGGGCGCCCTACCCCTCCTTATATAGGTGGAGGGTGGCCGGTTGGGAGGAGGGAGTCCTCCCCCAACTCGGCCTCCTTGGCCGGCGGGTGGAGGGAGGGGAACTCCTCCCAAGTAGGTTTCCTACTTTCCCTCCGCCAAGCAAACTTGCCGTTTGACTTTTTCAAATTGGCGTTTGACTTTCAAACTAGGATTTGATTTCTCCCTTTATTTTGCCCAGCCAAGTGACCTAGTACATGATGCAACCATTCCATACTGTTATGACACATTCATGTACCCTTCCCCTCCGGAGTGCCGGACCTTCCGGACCCTTCTAGAACATTCCTGGTGAAAACATCGAAATCATTCCCCAACTCCGAAGCATGACTTTCCTTATATGAATCTTATTCTCTGGACCATTCCGGATCTCCTCGTGATATCCCGGATCCCATCCGAGACTCCAAACAACATTCGTTCTCTTACTCATCATTCCATAACTACTCAACAACATCGAATCCTTAAGTGTGTCTCCCTACGGTTCGTGAATTATGCGGACATGATCGGGACACTTCTCCGATCAACAACCAATAGAGGAATCTGGAAATTCATATGGCTCCCACATATTTCTACGATTACTTTGTGATCAAATGAACCACTTACATACGATACCAATTTCCCTTTGTCTCACGATAGTTTACTTATCCGAGGTTTTGATCGTCGGTATCTCTGCATACCTAGTTCAACCTCGTTACCGATAAGTACTCTTTTCTCGTTCCCGTGGTATGTGATCCCTTGTGAGCCAGTCACATGCTTGCAAGCTAATTGGACGACATTCCACCGAGAGGGCCCAGAGTATATCTATCTGTCATATGGATGGACAAATCCCACTCTTGATCCATGTGTCTCAACCCATACTTTCCGAACACTCAATGCCACCTTTATAGCCACCCAGTTACGGTGTGGTGTTTGATGTCATCAAAGCATCCTTCCGGTGATGGTGATAAGCATGATCTCATGGTCAAAGGAATTAGGTTACTATGTATCAGAAAGCTTATAGCAATTGAACTATTATAATGACTTGATCTTTATGCTACGCTTATCTTTAGGAGTATGTCCATCATACCATTCTCCTAATGATATGATCTTGTTGTTAATAACATCTCAATGTTCATGATAGGGAAACCACAATCATATATTAACCAACAAGCTAGTATTATGAAGAGGCTTTACTAGGGACTCTAATTTAGTTTACAAATCACACAAGTATTAATGTTTTCTGGTTAATACTGTTATAGCATGAATGTAAACATTTATCATAAACACAAAGATATAATAATAACTACATTTATTATTGCCTCTAGGGCATATCTCCAACACTTTGGGCCTGGCCAGTTTAGGTCTAGGTTTTAATATTTATTTAAAATTTTATTTTGTTTCCTTTGTTTTGTTTAAATCATTTTGTAACTAGTTTTACACGATTGAAATAGAAAGAAAATATAATTTGAATAAAAGAGGAGATGTAATGTCGAAAACAATATAGGGTTTTATTAAATAGTTTCGAGACAAAATATGCATGATGATGCATAAGAAAATACACAACGATTTTCTAGTAGTGGTTTTACCCGGGGTGCTACAGTGGGTTCATATAAGAACAAAAATATTATGAGGAACACCGCTTGTCACAAAAAGGGAAACACTTATGGGAACAAATTAATAAATTGCATACCATTGCTAGAAATGTGTGCTCTACTTATAGTTACTTATTGCTTTGATAAATCTTATTGCTGTAGGAGGTATAAACGTCTCCCTTTTTAATGTGAATATAATGATAATGTTACCATATTTTCTTATGTTAAGGGAAATTATGACTTTTATGATGTGGAACAAATTGAAGAATTTATTGCTTGAAAGGGTGCATTTGAACTTGCTTATTTGCTTGAAAATACTGATGATGCACCTTATAAATATGAGGTTTATGATATACTTAAATTTTGCTTTGGTAATTACAAGGAATAAAATGGCTATATTCTTAAATATCTTAATAGATGCTCTCGACCAACGGAAGAGACTAATGCCTTGTAGGAGCCTATGGAAGAAGAAATTGCTGAAACTGAAAGCTCATTAGATGAAAAATAGGAGGTGAGTGATGAACAAAAGGAGGAAGAATGGATTAGCTACCCATGCCTACCTTCTAATAAGAGTAACTCTTTGTCCCTTAAATTATTTGATTGTCCCCTATGCTTACCAAAGATGGATGAATGTTATGTTCTTGTGGATTCTTTTGAAATATCTACTATGGGTAAATCTTGTGATAATAATTATGCTCCTGTTATCTATGATAATCCATGCTATTTTGATAAATCTTATGATAATCCTTTATTTGTGCCTAACTTCGAAATGCATGGTACTAAAGAGTTTTTCTTAGAAAATGTTTATGATAAAGCTCTAGATGATGGTCCTATATTGGTTGATAATATTAATTGTACTACTATTGAAAATGATATTGGAGGGGTCTTTACTTTATCTTGGAACGCCACACCTCTTGATAATGATCAGTCATGTTGTTATAAAATTATTAAAAGTGGGTTTGAAGGTTCTAATCCCACTATTTTTGAGCTTGATAAAAATGATGTGTTTGTAGATCATGAAAAGCATAATTTATGTGATAGTTATATTATTGAATTTATTCATGAGGCTACTGAAAATTATTATGAGAGAGGAAAATATGGTTGTAGAAGTTTCATGGTACTGAAACACCTCTCTATGTGCTGAAAGTGTTGAAGTTACTCTTGTTTTATCTTTCTATGTTTGTCACTTTGTTATTTGTGAATTTATTTGCGTACAAGATTTCTATGCATAGGAAGTGGGTTAGAGTTAAATGTGTTTTAAATTTGCTTCTTTATACTCTCTTTTAATTCAATTCATATTTCTTATGTGAGCATCTTCTAAAACTATCAAGCCTAGCTAAAAGGCATTAAAGAAAAGCATTTATGGGAGACAACCCATTATTTTATTTCTATAGTTTTTCTTTTGTTGAGTCTTGGAAGTTATTACCTCTGTAATAACCTCTCCTTATCCTTTTTGTGTGGTTTTTGTGCCAAGAATAACCTCTAATGAGAGAGAAGTAATATTTGGGGAAGTTGCTGTCCCGAAACATATTTTTGTGCTTCACTATAAAAAATCGTGAAAAATACCAGTACATTAGATTGATCTGTAATTTTATATGCTTATGCCTAGGTTATTATCTAACTTTAGTGAGTTTTGCACTTTTCGATTTGATCAACGGAATATTTTCGAAAAAATCGGTCTTTACCTGCTGGTCTGTTTTGACAGATTTCTGCCATTATTTGCATTTGCCTCTTAATCGGTTTCTTTTGAGTTCTCTTTGATCACTTGAAATTTTAAAAAGAATTTCTATAGTAGCTTGTGTTTTAATGAAAGCTTTACTTGTGTTGAAACTAAACCCAAAGGCTTATTATCTTGAATACACTAATGTTGCTAATGAAGATTGTGTGAAGTTTTATATGAAAGAAATTTTCAAGTGTAGGGAGACAATAATGTGATGAGATGAAGTATGGACAAAATCTCAAGCTTGGGGATGTCACCCGTTTCACCCCAAGAAATATTCAAGAGGTACAAGTGTCAAAGATTGGGGATTCCCAAGGCATCCCCTTCTTCATCAATAAAATCTCAGGTCTTATCTTAAGACATTTCATGTTTATTTGCTTGATGCACTATATGTTATTCTTGGAGCGTCTTTGTTTTTGTTTTTAGTGTTCTTTTGTTTGGTTTGCTACAATAAATTAGTTGGACCCCCACATTCTTATTTTGGAGAAGTTACACCTAGTTCTTCATTGTCTAGAACACTCTAGTTTTCACTCTTATTGTTTTGTGAGTGTTCTCTTTTGCTAGCACTGTGTTTAGCTTTATTTTTCTTATGCTTCCTATTGCGCTATTCTCCTTTGATGCTTTATTTGGGTTGACTTGGCACATGCTTACACCATGTTAAGACTATGAACCAGTCACTTTAGCCTCTATGATCATTTAGTTTTTGACTTGTGCTATCACTTTATGCTTTAATTAATAATGTTTTGTCGCTCTGCATGATTATGGCCATTATTGCTCTCTTAATTGGTCGCTCCTAGTCTTTTGCTAGCCTCCACTTGTACTAAGTATGAGCTCTACTCGTGCATCCAACTCCCAAGAAACCAAGTTATTCCAAAGAGTCCACTATAAATTCCTATGCATGGTGTGTTACACCATTCCAAGTATATTCATGTTTTATCTATCTTCCAAATTAAACTTTTGTTATGTGAAAATTAGTGATTAAAGCTCTCACGAACTTGATGACACACTTTACTTTCTTGCACTTAATAAACTTGAACCATTGTGTCATCTATGTTGCTTATATGCTTGCAAATTATAAGTTGAGAGTTAGCAGAACCATGTTGTCATGGGGAACGCTTTCAACACTTGTACATATCTATCCAGTTGATATCATGATATTTTGTTTATGGATGTCGGCGATGTGAAATAAAAGGAGAGCTTGTAAGTCCATGGAGTATTATATATGTGTTAGAGAAACGTTTGGGCGGCTAGCCTAAGCCATGCCTAATCATGGTGGAAACTTGCAGCATAACCATAGTGAGCAATCTGTAAAGCATCCTCAATAAAAACCTATCCAAATAGCAAATAAAAAGATCGCTGAGATGCTCATTGTCTGTTGCCTTATCATTTTGATATGGGATAGCTCCTGTGTCATGGGGCAAGGGGTACCCCATTGGCGATTCTCTATGATACACATATACTTACAATGACAAGAACTTGCTTATGACTAAAGTTGAGTAGCATGAGGAACGGTCCTCGTACTCAAGGGACATGAGATTTCCAACTTATGATCTGTCAAGCATATACTTCATATTTGTTTCACTTTAACCTTAATCACTTCAAGATGCTTATGATAGGGGCAATGAGAGCAGAAAGCTAAAAAGTATCATAATTTTTGGAAGCTCTTTATGAAACTTGAAATCCCTACTTCCCTCTGTGAAGGGCCTTTATTTTTACTTTTATGTTGAGTCTCCATCTTCTATCTTTATGCACCAATTAAGAGAGCATAGTTGTCATTCTTAGTTCAATGTACATTGTCCCAAAACTTATTGATTGATTTATAATGTTGATATTGCTTGTTCTTAAATTATTTGTATCTAGTCACCCTTATAAACTTTGAAGATGTTCTATGCATTTATGTTTTGCTATACCATGAAGGACAAGCTGAATACCACTCTTGCTATATTTTCTATATGTAAAACAAACAAACATCTTTTAATGCATTGTTATTCATGATCTTTTGTTTGTATATTTTCATGTTACAACATGGTTGCTATGTCTTATTGTTAGAACTACATCTTTAATGTTCATGTTTAGAATACTTTGATCTCATCTATCAATGCTTTACAAATATTTTGATCAAAATTGTGATAGCATGTCACCTAAAAAATTATTTTTTATCACTTACCTACTCGAGGACGTGCAGGAATTAAGCTTGGGGATGCTTGATATGTCGTAAACGTATCTATAATTTTTTATGCTCCATCCTTGTTTTATATCAAATTTCTTATGCTTTGTC
This sequence comes from Avena insularis, assembly GCA_023614405.1. Taxonomy (NCBI): domain Eukaryota; kingdom Viridiplantae; phylum Streptophyta; class Magnoliopsida; order Poales; family Poaceae; genus Avena; species Avena insularis. The sequence continues at coordinate 38,820,649 of CM042691.1, read as the reverse complement.
TACACTTTGAGGTATTTTTATACATTTTCTGGAACTAACCTATTAACAAGATGCCGCAGTGCCAATTGCCTGTTTTTTGCTGTTTTTGGTTTTAGAAAAGCTAATAAGAAAATATTTTCGGAATTGGACGAGATAAAAGCCAAAGTCAATATTTTATCAGACACGACATGGAGACCGAAGGGGAGACGAAGTGGGGCCACGAGGCGGCCACACCCTATGGCGGCGCGTCCAAGGGCGCCAGCCCAAGGTGTGGGCCCCTCGGGCGCCCACCGACCTTGCCCCTTAGCCTATAAAAGCACCCCGATGCAGAAACCCTAAGGACCCGATCCAATCTCCACAAAATAGTTCGTAGCCGTCGCCATCTCCATCCCTAGATCGGGGGGATCCGAAGCTCTTCCCAGCACCCTGCCGAATGGAAGAGATCATCCTGGAGGCCTTCTTCATCACCATGCCAGCCTCCGGAGTGATGCGTGAGTAGTTCACCTCTGGACTATGGGTCCATACAGTAGCTAGATGGTTGTTTCTCCTTCTTTGTGCTATCTTGTTTAGATCTTATGAGCTCCGTTCATGATCAAGATCACCTATTTGTAATCCTACATGCTGTGTTTGTGGGGATTCAATAGATATTGAGATACTATGTCAGATTGATTATTGATTCTATTATGTCTATGTTATTTGTGATCTTGCATGCTCTCCGTTGCTAGTAGCTATCTTGGCCAAGTAGATGCTTGTAACCTCAAGAGGGAGTATTTATGCTCGATAGTAGGTTCATGCCTCTAATAATCTGAGAGAGTGACATAAACTTTTAAGGTTGTAGATGTGTTGTTGCTACTAGGGAGAAAACAACAATCCTTTGTCCATGGGGCAATTATATTGTTTACTTTACACACTTTGCTTAATGCAATTATCTGTTGCTTGCAACTTAATACTGGAAGGGGCGGATGATAACCTGAAGGTGGATTATTAATTATAGATACAGTTGGATTACGCACTATGTATTATGTTGTAATGCCCAAATAAATCTCGTAGAAATCAAGATGTCTAGTATATGCATTGTTATGCTTTTCTCAATCTTTCAATTGCCCCGCTGTTATTTGTTCACCCAACAAGTTATCTATCTTATGGAGAACACCTCTAGTGAACTGTTGACCCTGGTCCATTCATTATTATTGATATACCATCTATTATTTACCATTTACCTTTTACTTTTTACAAGCAATTACTATCTTTCATACTATACGTTTAATCCTTTATTTTTAGCAAACCGGTGAGATTGACAACCTCACTGTAAGTTGGGGCAAAATATTGAGTTTGTGTTGTGCAGAGTCCAAATTGTTAGCAACATCTTGGAGTTGTTTTCTCACTCCTACTGGTTCAATAACCTTGGTTTCATAACTGAGGAAAACTTGTTATTGTGCTTATCATACATTTCTCTTGGGGTTCCCAAAAAGCTCTACGTATCTGAGCCATCGGTCTTGGCGGCAGTTGCTCCGTCAGCACGTCGGACCCAATGACAGTAGGGCTACCGCTCCGCAGCTGCTCGGCCCCACGCGTTGTCCCCTGTGACGCGGTTGCAGGATTCCGCCGGAGTTCGTCGTCGATCTGGAGGTGGAAGAGGATGAAAGACTTGATCGCTTTTTCAAGTTTTCTTCAGGGTCCTCAGTGCTTATTTCTAGGCCTCGGTGTAATTTTTATTTTCTTGGGTCTTTTTGTACTCCAGTGTATCAAAGCAGCAATATATGTCCGGTGCCTTTGCACCCGTTCCCTGTTAAAAAAAATCATCTGCGAGCTGCGATAATACCCCATTGATTTGACTGTCTATTTTCGCTCGCTCAATGAGTATTGCAAACATCTAGTACTAGTAGTGGTGTTGATTACATAAAGTCTGTAAGAACAAGGGTTGCTTATTTGCCCGCATATATTTGAGCTCAATCGTTTTCTGCAGATATTAGACGAGTGAAGATTTGGTGTATACGGGCACCGGTGGTCCTGTTTTTTTATTTAAATCAAAAATCACATTTTTTTGAGTTCCAGAACACTCTCGAAAAAAATCTGTAGCTAATGATTTATCTTCAAGTCTCTCCTCCATGGACTTCCGTTCCGTGTTCATGAGTCTTCAGTAATGTATCATAATCGCAAGATTGCCGATGGAAACTTGCCTCTCACATCTGAAAATGTTCGTACACCGAGACAAAAGTTCCGGAGCTTTTCCAAAGCCACTACTAGAAAAACCCTTATCTGTGATGCATGGATTTTTACATTCAGTAGCGTATATGGGAATGCGTCACTGATACCACGACACTAAATTATAATTTTGTGGCGCATATTGATATGCGCTACAGAAATCTCAAAATTCTGTGGCGCATATTGCCAATATGTGCCACAGAAATCTCAAAATTTTGTGGTGCATATCGCCATAGAATTGCTTTTCAAAATTCAAAAAAAAGCGGGCCAGATCTGACCGAAGATGGTGGTGGCCGAAGGAGGGGGGTGCCAGAGATGGTGGTGGCCGGAGGAGAGGGTCAACGGAGGAGGAAGGCCGCTGAAGGTCGTGGAGGCCGTCGAAAGAGGAGGAGCAGGAGGACATTGCCGAAGAAGGAGGAGATCGCCGGAGGAGGAGAAGGAGGAAGAGATCACCGAAGAAGGAGGACGTCGTCGGAGGAAGAGGAGGAGGAGGAGGAGAGAAGAGAAGAAGGGGAGAAGGGGAGGAGGGATGAGAAGAGAAGGGGAGAAAGAGAGAAGAAGTGGATGGAGAAGAAGTATGGAGGATAAAAGAGAGGGAGAAGGGGCGTCGGCGGTATTTAAATTTCGAATCCCGTCCAACAATTATGTGCCTATGCGCCATAGAATTTTCTCTCCTTTTTATATATTTTGTAGGAAAAGACTTTTTTACTATAATTTTTTATTTTTTTCGAATTTGGAGAATCTGTAAAATCCAGAAATACCCTTAAACATTGAATTCGAGTAGGAAATTTCGAGACGATCATTTTGATAGGTAAAATTTTTTTCCCGACATCGTATGCAAAAATTATGACTGTTTTACCATGTCATGACCATTGTTTTTTGTAAAATACATCAAAATTCATGTTTTTCAATTTTTCCTACAACTATATCCCAAAATATAACTACATCTCAAAGGAATTTTTTTTTAAAGTTTTTATCATTTTTTTATTTTTTACAGAAGTTAAAAGGCGATGCAACAGGGGGGTTAGGATCTGTTTTTCCATATTTTGTGACGCATATTTTTACAAGCGCCATAGAAACGTATATAGACATATACGCCATAGAAAGTTGATCAATTGAATTCTATGGTGGGACCACAAAATTTCTGTGGCGCATTGTTCCTCTATGCGTCAGAGAATAGTGAAGTTTTCTGTGGCGCATTGTCTGAAATGTGTCACTGTTGTTTTCTCTATAGCTGTTTTCCTAGCAGTGAGCTCACGTGGAAGTTAATTTTTAAACAATTCATTCTTGCAGAAGTTAATTTTAGGACGAAAAGCTTATTAAACTAGGGAGTCGCCCCTCATGTCATGTCCAAGAGAGGAGGGAGGAACCTGAGAAACTAAGGGACGAAAAGCAAACGAGTGTCTCGACCTGCTGGAAGGAACTATCTTCTAAACCTTTACTACTTATTACTGTTCAGGCGTACCCATCAATCCATCATCAATTTGAAACATCAGAAGCCCCCACCCTCATAAGAGAAAACGAACCGTTTCAGACATCGGAGCATGTCAGTGCAGATGGTGATCTTTGTTTCTGTTGAGCATCTTGTGAGGAGTTTAGCGTGGGAGATAACAAGCTAGGTGGGCATGTGGAGAAGGGTTATCTTACATCTCTGTGAGTCTGAGACAGAGTTTGACTCGTGTTTGTACAAGTCCCTCTTGGGCTGTATACAAGGGGAGCTATGGGAATCAACAACAAACTACTTCGTCTGGGAGTTCATCCTACCAGCAAATTCAACATCTTCTCCGAGAAGTTCAACATCAGCGGCCATAGCTGGTGTCTAGGGTATCTACCTATCTGCGTCTCGACCACAGCAATGCCGCCGATGAAGTCAGAGCACAATTCAAGATTGGAAGGCAGAATTTCGGTTTTTTACAACATACTGGCGCTCCCAGTATCCCTAAATAGAGTACGTTCCTGAGTTACGTTGCTTTGCCAGATGGTTCAAAACTGATGTGTTGCTAGAACAAAGACAAGTTGTAGGTTCTACAACAGGGGAAAACTAGACACTGCCCAGTTGATCCATTTGGTCCCAAAGCCTTTGCATTTGAGAATGTCCAGAATAACTTGATGTGATCTACGTTGTCATCAATATATAAAGCTAAAACATACTTGTTACTTTGTGGACTTACGATGATAATAAGAGATGTAAGTCTATCCTACACAATCCTTCAGTTGTCCTTGACTTGATTGGCAAATTGATTTGTACTAACTTGGTTATAATACTTTCAGTCAATTTGCCAACAAGTTTTGTAACATGTTTGTCTGAAGTCATCTGCTGTTACACGACATTCTCAAGGATGAAACATGATAGTACTACCACTCTCCTTTCTTGTTATCTTCAGCACGGTTAGCATATCATCAGAGATGCAAGCCAATGGAACACGATATGTAGCTAAAATGTACTGCAGGAAACAAGAGGTTCTCCTTGAACCATGGGATTTCATATACGACTTATATAGTAACAAATACCATTAATTTACAGCCTTCCAGCGACACTATCACCAGAAAATGAAAGCATGTCGCGACGTGCAGTGGCACAGATAAACCCAAGAGGAAAAAAGCTTCCCCTGCCGGCCATTCCAAAGAAAACTAGTAGAAAGAATGTTTATATGCACCATTTCCGACATATCGAGGATTCCAGTATGTATCCCTAAATACAGCACGTCGCTGATTCAATACTTAGAGGGTCTATTTACAGGGTATTTCCAGGACTAGTACCTGTATTTTCAGGTTATCATTCCAGACGTTAATCCAAGACACTGAGTCCAACTTGAGGTCTAAGTCGTCTCGTTGAACTCCATTTTCTGCAGAGGATCATGCCAAAGCAAAAGATCAGTTAAGATTTTCAGTACAAGGAAAACATACTGTGAAACAATAGAAATGAAAAAGATACAAATACACGTTTATCAGAAGTTTTTACTACACCAAATCCAGGATGACAAAGCCAGGTTACTAAACCACAAAATTTGGTGACAAGCATTGCAAGCTTCCCATCTGATGACCAACTGTCATCCAGAGTTTTTAATAAAATTATAATAGTCTAAAATCGGAATCAGGTAGACATTCTTCAGCCCCAGAAAACATCCTCCTTGCTATTTTGAATCTGTCCAATGTACGTGTGAATTTCCCTTTCAAGAAAAAATATTTCTATGCCCGTAAATCATTAGAGCATTGGTGGAGTATAAACAAGGCTTACAGTAAGCTTCCGGACACCCACAGCGCATTGGGTCAAGAGGAGATCAACAAACTGATTAGTCTCAGACTATCAGCTACCATGTTTTCGGATATTTCGATGGATGAGAAGATTAATAACCTGTCTAATGACAAGGAAGAATAATCTCAAAGCTTTAATGGTAGTGGGGATGCTGCATTCCCCACAATCAATGTAATGGCGATACAGCTCTTTCGGTCTCCATATGTAAAATCTGTAATTGGGACAGTATAACCCCAAGGTCCTTTCAGCATCAACTACATATTTTGGTGAATGGTGATATATAACCACGTTAATATAGTAGGTTAATTTTTACCATATCATGCGTTAACATAAAATAGTGTTACAAGGGGGGCAGCCAAATGCCCCTACACATGTGTGCAGATATGGCACTGCCTGTGCTGGAGCTGAAAGTAACAAACAAGTACAAATGTTGCACTGCAATAAATTGCATAATGCAATTAGAGGCCCGCCCTATTTAAACACACAATACATCACCAAAAAGAAGTAAATTGCAGACATACTCCCTGCAATGCCTTCACCGTTCCAAAGCAAAATTTAGACTACTGAATCTCATAGTAGAACAAAGTATAGCACCACAATACAATGGTACTAATAAATCAAGTTTCACGCTTTTGAACAACATGCAACGGATAAGCAAATGCTGTATCACAATCATTGTACAACGTAATTAAAGTCCTTCCCTATTTAAACACAAAAATACAGCGCCTAAAGTCAGCAAAATGCAAAACATGTACTGAAATGCCTACACTGTTCCAAAGTAAATGCAGGCTACTGATTTCATAGTAACGAAGTGTAACAGCATATGGAAATGGTACCAACGGATCACAGGGATAGAGGTAAACCAAGTTACCTTTCCACAAACTGGGCATGCCTCACTTCTTTCCATCCACTCATAAATACAGCCAAGGTGGAAATGATGTGAGCACTGCATTACTATCCTAGGATTCTCCGAAGTATAATCTGCAAATTAGATACGTAATGGTCTATCAGGTCATTTGATATGAGAGTACATTTTGATTTATCAGGGTATAACCTAAATTTATGAAAGTTCTTGAGAATCTGCTCATCATCCCTCGTGTTTTCACAATGTAGCAATGCAACATGTATGGAATGTAAGATCAGTAAGATTGAGTTACTCGGGAAATAAAATTAGTTCAACATAAGTTAAACTCAGAAGAAGTAAACTGTTTTATTGTCATTTTGGTTGTGGAATAAACATAACTAATGCTCATCAATTTGCTACTTCAACTCTTGCTACTACTCTGAAACTAATGCTTCATACAGAATTTAGCGCGGACATCTTCATAATAGGCTAATAAAATTGGTTAGCTTACCTTCAAGACATGTTGGGCAGACATCTTCATCTTCAGCGGACGGAGAAAAGTAGGTGAAGTAATTTCCGGATTCCTTTCGGGACAGCTTATCTCCGTAAGCAGAGCTGGCTCTTTTCATTTTTGTGTCATAATTTGTTTTACTTGGCTTGTCGACTGAACTCATTGTTTCCATTTCCTCGTCCAAATTTGCTCTGAGTGGTTCTGATTCTTCTGGCGAATGGCTTGAAGCATCATGCCTTGAGGCAAACCAGTCACGGAGAGGAGGGGAGAATCTAGGATCATCATATGGCAGTGGTCTTGGAGGTGACCGATATGTATCGAACGAACTTTCAGATGAATCGATAGGGGTGGCCTCTATAGCTTGAGAAACTGCGTGGACTGTTCCAACTCGGAATAAAACAGTGTACTGTGAAAAAAAAAATGAGATTCAAGATGTAATGATATCCTAACTGTATAAGCTCAATTTATGCTAAAGGTAGTAAGTAATAATATATTACAAAAGAAATAAGATGGAATAAAACAGTGTGCTGTGAAAAAAATGAGATTAAAGAGGTAATGATATTCTAACTGTATAAGCTCAATTTATGCTGAATGCAGTAAGTAATTTAATTACAAAATAAAAATAAGAAAAATAATTTCAGTAGGCAGGTCGAACAAGAAACAATTTGGTTTTGATTTGCTCACCACAAAATGCCAGTTACTATAGATAAGTATGGGTTATGCATAGACAAGGCGACAGTAGTGAATTAGATATGTTCTTGTTGGTCCCTTCTTTCTTGTCTTAGTAGAGTATAATATCCTGTCCAAGACTTGAGGTAATCCAATGGCAGAACACATTGTTACCATCGAATCAGCATAACTAATATCATATTCAAATGCTAAATCATTTTGGCATGTACCAAGACAGACCCCCATCAGGTCTTGCTTAACAGAGAACACAAAGATGTGTGGTTGGGCACCACGCAAAAATGATGCGTGATCAACTAGAAGTCATCAGAACGATCTAATCTTTGTCAAACCAACCCTACAGAAATCAAGAAACAGGGGAGAGACTTACGGCATTGATCAGCTGCTGGGTAAAGCACCTGAGGCACATACAGTTCCTAAACGCACCGGACGCCTGGTTCCCATGGTGGTCCGAGTAATCGGGTTGCAAACAAGAGCAGAAAGCACCCATGACCCCTCAACAAGTCTTTGCCTGAAAAGAGGTCCTTGAACCAAGACGGGTCAGCCAACAGGCACCGACAGGTTACCAACTCCTCCGAGGTAGCAGCAGAGCAGCGGGTTTCTTGGCTACTCCGCGGGCAGGGGCAGAGGGCTCCTCGAAACGATACCTGTGAACGGAAGCAAATCAGGCCGTGGAAGAGAAAATCAACCGGAGAAATGTTGTCCAAGCCGATGACTGAACTGGACTTCCCCGGATTATTATTTTTGTCTGAAATAAACTGGTAAGAGTTACTAGGAGTAGCATTAGCTGCCTCCGGGTACCTTGGATAGAGTAGGTCTTGTCGGTAGGGTTTGGTCGACGGATATCGGACGAGAGGTATCCGGCGGAATCCGATTGTCCACGGCGAGCCGATGAAAAATCGGAACAGGCTAGGGATTCTTTGCCGCCAAGGGAAGGAATCGCATCCAGTCGGCGCTCCAGGCGCGTGAAGAGGAGGGATCGGGGGAGGAGGAGGAGGCAGGGGTTTCGGCGAGGCGAGGAGAGGGGGGCGAAGGGGATTGAGGGGAAGGGGAGAGACTTTTGTGGGACGGAATCGAAGAGAGGGAGAGGGGGAGGGGAGGGGGAGGTCGGGGATGGCACGCGTCGGGAGGTGGGGGATGATCTCGCGTCGCGTCACCAGGTGCGCCGGGCAAAGGTAGAGCTTTCCAGGGCTAGATATATACCCATGGATCCATGGTAAACCTTGGTAGAAAATAATGCTAACAAGGCAACCGGTGGCATATTCAGCAAGACATTAAATTCCTCCATAAAGAACCTAGAAAATAGGCAATCACAATTGATATCCGGTCAAAATAACACAATGGGATCCTGATCGTGTTCCAGCTAATTGGTGTGAATCGGTGCATTCCTAGCAATAAATGGCATGCTTGATTGCATCAGTATGGTTTTGATAGGATGTGTCGTGTATGATTTTTGACAAACTTTTCTTCCAAGAAACATATGTATTGCTTAAATAGTACCAGATCAGAATATACTGGTATATAGTAAGTGCACAAACTTTTCTTCCAAGAAACATGTATTCGCTTAATAAGAAACATATGTATTCCTTTTTTTGCAAAAAAAAAAACATATGTATTCCTTAAATATTACCAGATCAAATTATACTAGTAGTATATAATAAGTGTTGCCGTATTTCAACAAACTACTTCAATGACATGAATTTGTAAATAGCTAGGCAAAAATTGACGAATTTGCTCTACAATCAATACTTGATTTCAAAAATAAGATAAGTACTTTTCAATCAAAAGTCATTAGTTTTGGATGAACTTGAATGAAGTAATGGGAGGTGGCTATTTGGCTCACGGGTGCATTTGCACCCCATTGTGAGAAAACATATTTTGAAATGTGAAAAAAATTTAAAAACAAATGTCTATATATATTTGAATATTTTATGTTCGTTCATAAGTTTTTATGATGAAATAACATTTTACGTATCCCGTGCAAAAAAAGACAAAATGTCCTGCGAATAGTCGTACTCAAGTGATATTTTTTGTCTTTTTAATACATGACACATAAAATATTCTTTTATTCAAAAACATGTGAATGAACATCAAATGTTCGAATATATATGTAGACATTTTTTAAAAATTTGTTGACACTGTAAAATATATTTTCTCACAATGGGTGCAAATACACCTGTGAGCTAAAAGAGATTTTCCCAAGTAATGCGGCAATACATTATATTGCATTATTACTTTATAGTATATGCTCTACATCTCAAACATTAATGTCATTAATGATTTGATTGTGTCATAATATTGTGCAATACTCCCTCCGTCCTAAAATGTAAGGCGCCTAAGGTTTAGTTAAAAGTCAATTCTTTTTAAGTTTGACCAAGATTATACATAAAAATATAAATCTTTAAAATATCAAATCGGTATTAATAGATTTAAATCTCCAACAGTCTCCCACTTGCACTAGAGTCAATAATCTAGTTTCAAACCTTTGTGTATTCAACACCTATGGCTTTCTGGTGTCGTATGTACACGATTGCTAGTGGTCAACTGATCTCTGGATCTGACACTTCCAGGTCCGTGTGTAATTGCATGTCTTTGCGTCTCTACGCATCACTCATTCTCTAATGAGATGGCTTTGTACAAATTTGGTCTTTTGGTGTGACCTTTAGTTCTTTGGGGTTAAAACATGTTGATAATATTGTCGTACAATATATCTTCATAGTATTATCCCTGCTGTGAACTACACCTAGTTTGATAACAAACTACTTGACACAAATGTCCTCTTTTGCTGCTATAATAGCAGTTATATACTCAGCCTTTTGTTGTAGTATCTGTCACAATGTCTTAACTTTGGAACTCATCCAAATCCATTATGGAACTTACTTTCCATCATATTGTGCTACCCTTAGTTTAGATTGAGATAAACTTAATTTGTACTTTGTGACAAAACTAGTATCAATGTAATTCATTTACAATGAACTAACCATCTATTTGTCACTTCTACAAAATAATATATTTTTATTTCTTTTACAAGATCATAAGAATATCTTTACTATTGTCTGATAATCATCTTATGAATCATTCTGGTATACGCTCATAACATTTAGAGCATAGGACATATCTGGATTTGTACACATCACAACATGATCGAATCCTCACCGAGAACTCAAACCGATGCACCAAATGCAATAGAAAGAACACAAGAAGTGCTCAAATCCTTCTCTCCCAAATTCCACCAAAGATACAAAAGCTTATGGGGGAATAAGAGAGGAAGAACAATGGAGGAAATCCACAAAAGACTCCAAGATTTAGATCCCAAGATGTTTCCCTCACTTAGAGGAGAGATTGATTGGTGGGAGTTGTAGATCTAGATCCCCTCTCTCTTTTCCCTCAAGAATATGCAAGAATCATTGGAGGGATTGAGAGATATCAAGCTTTAAGAGGTCAACAATGGTGGGAGAAAACTTGCAAGAGAGCTAGAGAACCATTGGGGAAGAAGGGCCCCTTAAATAGGTACCTAGACATCCAACCATTAGGCCCAGGAATCGCCCGGTCCGGAGTCTCCGGACTGGGACCGGAGTCTTCGGTGTACCCAGGCCAAACGGGGACAGTCTGGAGGACGTACTGGACGCGGTTGATGTCTATGCACTTCTATTCTTGTAGATAGTTGTTGGGCCTCCAAGTGCAGAGGTTTGTAGAAGAGCAACAAGTTTCCCTTAAGTGGATTACCCAAGGTTTATCGAACTCAGGGAGGAAGTGGTCAAAGGTCTTCCCTCTCAAGCAATCCTGCAATCAAGATACAAGAAGTCTCTTGTGTCCCCAACACACCCAATACACTTGTCAGGTGTATAGGTGCACTAGTTCGGCGAAGAGATAGTGAAATACAAGTGGTAACAGTGCCAGAAAAGAGCTTGACAGTAAGGTAAAGACTAAAGACAATAAGAAGGAAGCAAGCAAACATGCAACAGATCTAGTAGCAAACGGTGTTCCAATGTTTAGAAACAAGGCCTAGGGATCATACTTTCACTAGTGAACACTCTCTCATATAAATATTTTCTCTTAATGATACTACTCTTAGCTACTCTCCGGTTGGATACTCTAATCCACGGTAGGGCCTTCCCCAATCTAGATAACCCCACACTGTCACCTTGAGCGCTAGATGGTTCCAACAAACACCACAATTTCATAAAGACATCCAACTCCAAATATAACTCATGAATATATATGTAACCTAGCTTAAGTGCCACACACGGTGTGCACTCTATCACTTTCACACATGAGGGGAAAAGCATAGATCTATTAAATCACAATGAGTATTTATGTAGACTCTAGCCTAAGTGCCACCACAGTATGTGTAGGGGTTCGTAGCATGGAAAACAAAAAAATTCTACCGCATGAACACACAATCAAGATCTAATCTATGATCAAGCCAAGATCTATCTACTAGATTGTAGCAACGAGTCGATAGAATACTAACCCTCGAAGATCCAAAGCGGTTAACGAGAGCAGATTCTCGTGGGTGATGTAGTCGTACACTTGCCGATCTCAAGATCGCATAGATGATCCTTCCGGCGCTGTGTTCCGGCTGCGCTTCCGCAGTCGGTCACACGTTCGGTACTCGATGAAGACCTTCCTCTCCCTTGTTCCAGCAGGCAGCAGAGGTTGTAGCACTCTCCTCGCGATTCCGGCAGTACGACGGCGTGGTACCGGAAGTAGAGGGGAGATCTCGCAGGGCTTCGCCTTAAGCTGGAGCGAGTATGGTGGAGTACGAGAGAGGCCTTGGTGATCTAGGGTTTAGAGGGCACCAAGGGGAGGGATTGGCCGACAGCTAGGGTTTGGGGAAACCCTAACTCGCCGAGTTAGAGGAGGCCCTAGGCGGTGGCGGCTTAGAGGTGTCCGGCGACTTGGAGGCTAGGGTTTTCAGGTGTGTGGGAGAGGGGCAGCCCTGCCCCTCCTTTTATAGGTGGGAGGGTGCGGCTTGGGAGGAGGGAGTCCTCCTCCAACTCCTCCTCCTTGGCCGGCGGGTGGAGGGAGGAGACTTCCTCCCCAAGTAGGTTTCGTACTCTCCCTCCACCAAGCAAACTTGCTGTTTGACTTTTTCAAATTGGCGTTTGACTTTCAAACTAGGATTTGATTTCTTCCTTTATTTTGCCCAGCCAAGTGATCTAGTACATTATGCAACCATTCCACATTGTCATGATACATTCATGTACCCTTCTCCTCCGGAGTGCCGGACCTTCCGGACCCTTCTAGAACATTCCCGATGAAAACACCGGAATCATTCCCCAACTCCGAAACAGGACTTTCCTTATATGAATCTTATTCTCCGGACCATTTCGGATCTCCTCATGATATCCCGGATCCCATCCGAGACTCCGAACAACATTCGGTCTCTTACTCTTCATTCCATAACTACTCAACAACATCGAATCCTTAAGTGTGTCTCCCTACGGTTCGTGAATTATGCGGACATGATCGAGACACTTCTCCGATCAATAACCAATAGAGGAATCTGGAAATTCATATGGCTCCCACATATTTCTATGATTACTTTGCGATCGAATGAACCACTTACATACGATACCAATTTCCCTTTGTCTCACGATAGTTTACTTATCCGAGGTTTTGATCGTCGGTATCTCTGCATACCTAGTTCAACCTCATTACCGATAAGTACTATTTTCTCGTTCCCGTGGTATGTGATCCCTTGTGAGCCAGTCACATGCTTGCAAGATAATTGGATGACATTCCACCGAGAGGGCCCAGAGTATATCTATCCGTCATATGGATGGACAAATTCCACTCTTGATCCAAGTGTCTCAACCCATACTTTCTGAACACTCAATGCCACCTTTATAGCCACCCAGTTACGCTGTGGTGTTTGATGTCATCAAAGCATCCTTCCGGTGATGGCGATAAGCATGATCTCATGGTCGAAGGAATTAGGTTACTATGTATCAGAAAGCTTATAGCAAATGAACTATATTAAATGACTTGATCTTTATGCTACGCTTAACTATAGGAGTATGTCCATCACATCATTCTCCTAATGATATGACCCTGTTTTTAATAACATCTCTATGTTCATGATCAGGAAACCATGATCATATATTAACCAACAAGCTAGTTTAACAAGAGGCTTTACTATGGACTCTTTTATGTTTACAAATCACACAAGTATTAATGTTTCCGATTAATACAATTATAGCATGGTATGTAAACATTTATCATAAGTATGAAGATATGATAATAACCACTTTATTATTGCCTCTTGGGCATATCTCCAACAGTCTCCCACTTGCACTAGAGTCAATAATCTAGTTTCAAACCTTTGTGTATTCAACACCTATGGCTTTCTGGTGTCGTATGTACACGATTGCTAGTGGTCAATCGATCTCCGGATCGACACTTCCGTGTCCGTGTGTAATTGCATGTCTTTGCGTCTCTACGCATCACTCATTCTCTAATGAGATGGCTTTGTACAAATTTGGTCCTTTGGTGTGACCTTTAGTTCTTTGGGGTTAAAACATGTTGATAATATTGTCGTACAATATATCTTCATATTATTATCCCTGCTGTGAACTACACCTAGTTTGATAACAAACTACTTGACACAAATGCCCTCTTTTGCTGCTATAATAGCAGTTATATACTCAGCCTTTTGTTGTAGTATCTGTCACAATGTCTTAACTTTGGAACTCATCCAAATCCATTATGGAACTTACTTTCCATCATATTGTGCTACCCTTAGTTTAGATTGAGATAAACTTAATTTGTACTTTGTGACAAAACTAGTATCAATGTAATTCATTTACAATGAACTAACCATCTATTTGTCACTTCTACACAATAATATATTTTTATTTCTTTTACAAGATCATAAGAATATCTTTACTATTGTCCGATAATCATCTTATGAATCATTCTGGTGTACGCTCATAACATTTAGAGCATAGGACATATCTGGATTTGTACACATCACAACATGATTGATAAAATACTCTTTGTGATTTTATCTATCAAGTATAAAAAATACTTAAATATTTATTCAATCCTTCCTGTGCAACAAGAACCTTTCTTGTAGTTTCTATATTGAACTCATTCAATATCTTATCTATGTACTTCTGGCACAACCATATTGGCATCACAATTTGTCCATATAGACTTTGATGCCAATATATTCGGGTTCTGCCTAAGCCTTTCATCGAGATGAAATTCTTATCTTGTGTTAATAAAAAGATAAATAATTTCCAATCTACAATATGTCTTCCACATAATGTATTAGAAACATGTCTTAGCGCTCCCACTTAATTTCTTGCAAATGCAAGCATCTTCATCGTCTCCGATGAAAGTAAACTCTTTTAACAGTTTCATCATAGTGAAGATTCCAACTCTGTGATGCTTACTTCAACCATTGAAGTTTGCATATGCTTTTAGCATCCTTTGAATTAACAAAACCCTTTGGACCGTGTCATGCACACGTCCTAGGTAACCATTCTATTAGAAGAACTTGTTTTGTTTATTCAACACATAACAAAATTATATGTCGTGGTTGCTACATTAATCCGTCTAGACTAAATATCGCTTAATGAAAGATCAGATCTTGTCATAGTCAACTCTTTGAACATTGTCGTGAACTCTTTCTCGACATGTCGATAATTTCATAGATGTGAAACATCCATGTCTATTTCTTTATAGATCCAAATACGACTGTAAGGTCTTGTACCTTTCTAGAGGGTCTTTCAAGCTCAAAGCTTGACTTATTGTATATGGAACTATCACGGATTTTATGGCTTCAAGCCATTTGACGGAGTCAGGTCCCATCATCGCTTCTTTGCATGTAGTCGGATCATTACGGTCAAATAATGATTTTAACTCTCAAATCTTGGTATTTGATTGTTTTACCCGACCTACTTGTTTCAATAGGAACTTAGACCTCCGTGACCACAACCTTTGAGGCACGTGAGCCATGAGCATTGTTGCTGCCTCCGGAACACTTTTCGGCGCTGCGCAACTTTGATCATATATAGCTAAGGTTCTTTTAACCTTGTCAAAGTTCTATTGTCCTCCCACTTAACTTTTCACGGAAAATTCCTTCTCAAAGAAACTTGACGTTCTAAGCGACAAACATTTTTGTCTTTGGTGTTTATGGAGGAATACTCAACGATTATTCAAAATAACATACAAAGATATGTTCATCCGATTTTGGTTGCAAACATCTTTCTTATGCATAGCATACCAATGTTTAAGAAAGGACAACTTCGGTTTTATCCCAAACCATAACTTTATATGGTGTCAATTCAACGGATTATGATGGAGCTCTTTTCTGTGGAAAAACGATAGTCTCTAAAACTTTTAATCTTTAAAATATAATGGTAGTTTTATGAATTACACCTTTGATCTTACCATGTCAAACAAGGTTCAATTACATATCTCGAACGTTCCATACTCTTATGGTGTTTCAGGAAATGCAAATCCACGGAACGATTCCTTAAATCTTAGGTGTTTTTATGCTAAAATTGTAACTCAAATATCTTCCTTTATGATCTTATCATAAACTATTTATATTCTTGTTACAATGATTTTGCACTTCATCTTGAAAGTCTTTGAACTTTTCAAATGTTTCATACTTTATCCTTATTAAGTAAATATTCATATATTCACTCAAATTTTCGGAGAAAACATATGAAGTTGAAATCTATCGCTCTTGACTATACATAATGGACTTCATACAACATTATGTACAAGTTTCAATAAGCTAGTCATCCGTTCCCTTTGGCCTATGAACGGAGTTTTAATTATCTCTAGGAAAGTTTCACAAGTGTCATTTGATCAAAATATTAAAAGACTCCAAAATTCCATCCACATGGAGTTTCTTCATGTTTTCTTTCCAATATAATTTAAACGGCGATGTCACTTCCTAAGTGATCTTTCTTATCAATTGTCTTTCGACATTTTTAGCAATTGTTTTATGGATGTGATTAATCCAACGAGATTTGTAAATCATCCATCTTTTATGAATTACGGCAATTAAATGAACAACCCTTTTGTTCTCATAATACCTGATAAAACAAATCTTGAAGGCAAGCTTTGATGTTTAACGAGAAACACAATAACCCTTTATTTGTTCTTGTTGAACATCATCACATATTCTTTTGCTAGTTACTTAGGCCATTGTAATTCATGAATTCTGTTGTTCGTATGACGATTCATACCAACAAATTCAGTATCCAATACTTAAGAACCACATTATTTAACAAGCAAAGAATACAGCCATAACATGTATATCCTTTATATACCTAAACTGAACAATTCTGGTCTTTTCTTTTCTGCCATATATTTATGAGATTCTCTTTCAATATTTCTTTTCTGTTTGAAAGAATCTATCAATATCAATAGTGGAGCCATATACATGACACATAGTCCAAAGCATGTATAGTAAAATACCAATGTCTTTGGACTTGCACTTTGAAGTAGATCACCATCATCAAATGTTTGGTGTTCTTTCAAATTTGTTTCTTTAGTAATCTCTTGGTGTAGTAAACATTTTACCTACATCAAATATTCACCCTTATCATGGGATTATCCATGATCAAGCTACTTTTAGCTTATAACGGTGAATCGCGAGTATAATGTTGCTCTCTAAAACCTTTTGAAGGATTAGGACAACTAGTGTCTCCAACCTTTTGCAAATTCTCATCAAATATGAGAACATGACTTTTGCCATATTATACTTTATCATGTTGCAATCAAAACTTTGTTTCAGATATCACAATATCTTCCACACATCATGGTTTCTGAAACAACTCTTTCAGATCCTAGATAACCTTGATATTAAGACAATCCTTTGAATATCAAGAATCATGGAGACAAACATGATACTCATACACTAACACTTGGAATTGTCACTCTTGATTTAATACCAATTATTAAACTTCATGGAGTAACCGGAACTTACTGAAAGTTTCCAATAGGACTTTTAAACTTTAGATTAACACTTCAAAACAATACGATACCAGTTCGTAAAGTAACTAACTAGAATTCTATAGTTCTATCATCTCAATATAACTAAGCGCAAGGTGGTAAATGGATGCCAATGACTACAAAAATTATGCAAATTCACTTTGATTTAATTTATGATAAATAGTGTTCAACTTTTAATCATATTGCCGTTGAACTCCCACTCAAAACAATATCCCTCACATTGTTTTAGTGATCACACGAACCAAATCCACCACATCAAAACCGATCATCACGAGAGTTGATGTAGCTTCAATGGCGAACAATCAACATGTTCATCATATCTACTATATGACTCATGCTTTACCTTTTGGTGATCCGTGTTCCGAGACCATGTCTGTACATGCTAGGCTCGTCAAGATCAAACCTTAGCTTCCGCATGAGCAAATCTGGCTTGCTCACGTTGTATACACTCGCAGAATCTAACACACTCGATCATCACGTGATGCTTCAAAACAACAATCTTTAGCAACGGTGCTTACTAAAGATGAACACTTTAAAACTTGAAATTGTGTGCTTGAGGGATCATCTTACAATGCTACCGTCGTGAACTAAGCAATACAAGATGCATAAAAGGATTAACATCACATGCAATTCATAATATGTGATATGATATGGCCTTTCTTCTTGTGTTTCCGATCTCCATCTTCAAGCACGAACATGATCTCCATCATCACCAGTGTGGCGTCAAGGTCAATGGCGCCGCTTCATGGTTGTCTTCCACCAGCATCAACTATTACAACTACTTTGAATAATAGACACGCAGGACTTAATGGAAACAACCATATGGCTCCTGCCGGTTGCCAACTTACAATAAGGAACATTGCATACATCATATATAATCACAATCATGGCCATATCACATCACAGCACACCCCTGCAAAACAAAGTTAGATGCCTCTAATTTTCTTTGCATGTTTTACGTGGTTTGGGGCATTCAATAAGTGTCGTTCGAACTTACGAACAAGAACCACAACATTGATACTAGTATTGTCAATCACCCGTTGTAAATTGAATCTTAACTATGTTGGGAGAAACAGGCACCCGCAAAGCCACGTATGCAATACAAGTTGCATGTCAAGCATGAAGCAAGTCTCATGAACAATGTCATGTAAGGTTAGCCCGGGCCGCTTCATCCCACCATCCCGCAAGATGCAAAGTACACAAGAAGCAATCGACAACAAAAGCATCAACGCCCACAATGACCATTGTGTTCTACTCGTGCAACAGATCTACATATAGACACGGCCCGATACCACCGTAGGGGTTCAGCATGGAAAACAAAAAAATTCTAAAGAATGAAAAAACAATCAAGATCTAATCAATGAACAATCCAAGATCTATCTACTAGATTGTAGCAACGAGTCGATAGAATACTAACCCTCAAGATCCAAAGCGGTTAACGAGCAGATTCTCGTGGGTGATGTAGTCAGACACTTGCCGATCTCAAGATCACAGAGACGATCCTTCCGGCTGCGTTCTCGCAGCAGCGCTCCCAATCGGTCACACGTTGATTTTCGATGAAGACCTTCCTCTCCCTTGTTCCAGCAGAATGGAGGTTGTAGCACTCTCCTCAAGATTCAAAGATGACATGGCGTGTACCGGAAGTAGAGGGGAGATCTCGCAGGGCTTCGCCTTAAGCCGGAGCGAGAATGGTGGAGTATGAGAGAGGCCTTGGTGATCTAGGGTTTAGAGGGCACCAAGGGGAGGGCTTGGCCGGCGGCTAGGGTTTGGGGAAACCCTAACTCGCCGAGTTAGAGGAGGCCCTAGGCGGCGGCTTGGAGGTGGCCGGCGACTTGGAGGCTAGGGTTTTCAGGTGTGTGGGAGAGGGGCAGCCCTGCCCCTCCTTTTATAGGTGGGAGGGTGCGGCTTGGGAGGAGGGAGTCCTCCTCCAACTCCTCCTCCTTGGCCGGCGGGTGGAGGGAGGAGACTTCCTCCCCAAGTAGGTTTCCTACTCTCCCTCCACCAAGCAAACTTGCCGTTTGACTTTTTCAAATTGGCATTTGACTTTCAAACTAGGATTTGATTTCTCAATTTATTTTGCCCAGCCAAGTGATCTAGTACATGATGCAACCATTCCATATTGTCATGACACATTCAGTACCCTTCCCCTCCGGAGTGCCGGACCTTCCGGACCCTTCTAGAACATTCCCGATGAAAACACCGAAATCATTCCCCAACTCCGAAACAGGACTTTCCTTATATGAATCTTATTCTCCGGACCATTCCGGATCTCCTCGTGATATCCCGGATCCCATCTGAGACTCCGAACAACATTCGGTCTCTTACTCATCATTCCATAACTACTCAACAACATTGAATCCTTAAGTGTGTCTCCCTACGGTTCGTGAATTATGCGGACATGATCGAGACACTTCTCCGATCAATAACCAATAGAGGAATCTGGAAATTCATATGGCTCCCACATATTTCTACGATTACTTTGCGATCGAATGAACCACTTACATACGATACCAGTTTCCCTTTGTCTCACGATAGTTTACTTATCCGAGGTTTTGATCGCCGGTATCTCTGCATACCTAGTTCAACCTCGTTATCGATAAGTACTCTTTTCTCGTTCCCGTGGTATGTGATCCCTTGTGAGCCAGTCACATGCTTGCAAGCTAATTGGATGACATTCCACCGAGAGGGCCCAGAGTATATCTATCCGTCATATGGATGGACAAATCCCACTCTTGATCCATGTGTCTCAACCCATACTTTCCGAACACTCAATGCCACCTTTATAGCCACCCAGTTACGGTGTGGTGTTTGATGTCATCAAAGCATACTTCCGGTGATGGCTATAAGCATGATCTCATGGTGGAAGGAATTAGGTTACTATGTATCAAAAAGCTTATAGCAAATGAACTATATTAAATGACTTGATCTTTATGCTACGCTTAACTATAGGAGTATGTCCATCACATCATTCTCCTAATGATATGACCCTGTTGTTAATAACATCTCTATGTTCATGATCAGGAAACCATGATCATATATTAACCAACAAGCTAGTTTAACAAGAGGCTTTACTAGGGACTCTTTTATGTTTACAAATCACACAAGTATTAATGTTTCCGATTAATACAATTATAGCATGGTATGTAAAAATTTATCATAAGTATGAAGATATGATAATAACCACTTTATTATTGCCTCTTGGGCATATCTCCAACAGTATGCACGTTGTCACTTACTCACACGTGGGGAGAGCTTGAGATCTATTAAAGCACTTGAGTAGCAGAGTAGATCTACTTGATTACAAATCTCATGACCACAACAAGATCATGCATAGGGAGAGAGATGAACACATAGTTACCGGTAGAGCCCTTAGCCTCAAGGAAGAACTACTCCCTCCTCATCATGGGAATCAGGAACGGTGATAAAGATGGCGGTGTAGAGGGCTCCGAGGGCACTTCCCTGTCCCAGAAGGGTGCCGGAACATAGACTTTCTATCCCTGAATCTCCCCTTCGGTGGCGGCGGCGCTGCAAAACTTTTTGTGGCTTTCTGGTCGATTCTTTAGGGTTTCTGAGTTAGGGGCTTCTTATAGGCGAAGGAGGTAAGGTTGGTGGAGGGTCAGGGGGCCCACACCCCTGTGGGCACGGCCAGGGTGGGCCCCGCGCCCACCTAGGGTGTGGCCACCCTGGTGTCCTCCTCCGTCTCGTCTTCGATTTTCCGTATCGTTCAGGAAAAAATATGAACTTTGGCTTTTGTCCCGTCCAATTCCGAGAATATTCATTTTTAGCTTTCTGAAACCAAAAACAGCAGAAAACATGCAATTAGCACTGCATCTTGTCAATAGGTTAGTTCCAGAAAGTGTATAAAAATACCTCAAAGTGTAGACAAAACATAGCAAAGTTGATACAAAACAAGCATGGAGCATCAAAAATTATAGATACGTTTACGACGTATCAAGCATCCCCAAGCTTAACTCCTGCTCGTCCTCGAGTAGGTAAGTGGTAAAAAGAATATTTTTTTAGGTGACATGCACCATCACAATCTTGATCAAACCATTTGCAAGCATTGAAAGCTGGGATCAAATAACTCTAAACATGAGCATGAAATAAGAAGTTCTAACAATAAAACAAAGTAACTATGCATGCAACATGAAAGGCAACAAACAAAGATCATGAATAACATGCATTGAAAAACGTTTGTTTGTTTCACATATAGAAAACATGGCATAGTGGCATTCAGCTTGTCCCTCATGGAGTAGCAAAACATAAATACATAAGACACCTTGAAAGTTCATAAGAGTGACTAGATACAAATAGTTCAAGATCAAGTAATATCAACAATATGCATCAATCAATAAGTTTTGGGACAATGCACATAGAACTAAGAATGGCAACTATGCTCTCTTAATTGGTGCCTAAGGATAGAAGGTGGAGACTCAATATAATAGTGGAAGAAAGGCCCTTCATAAAGGGAAGCAGGGATTTCAAGTCTCATAAAGAGCTTCCAAAAATTATGGTACTTGTTAGCTTTCAGGTCTCATTGCCCCTACCATAAGCATCTTGAAGTGATTAAGGTTAAAGTGAAAAAAATATGGAGTATATGCTTGACAAAGTATAAGTTTCCAATCTCATGTCCCTTGAATACGAGGGCCGCTCCTCATGCTACTCAACTTTAGTCACCTGTAAGTTCTTGTCATAGTAAGTACATGTGTATCATAGAGAACCGCCAACGGGGTACCACTTGCACATGATACAGGAGCTATCCCATAATCAAAATGACAATGCAAGCAGACGATGAGCATCTTAGCAATCTTCTTATTTACCATGGGAAATGGTCCTTTTTTCTCTCTTTCCTCTTTTCAATATGTCTCTTTTTTTATAAGAAGAAAGCTTCATAGATGTCATTATGGAGATGCTGCAAGTTTCCACCATTATTAGGCATGGCTTAGGCTAGAGGTCCAGGCGTTTCTCTAACACACATACATAACTCCATGGACTTACAAGCTCCCCTTTTATTTCACACCAGCGACATCCATAGATAAAAGAGCATGATATCAACTGTGTACAAAGTACAAGTGCAATGTTGAAAGCGTTCCCCGTGAAAACACGGTTCTGCTAATTCCAACGTATAAGTACAATCATATACACCATAGATGACACAATGGTTCAAGTTTATTTAGGGGCAATAAAAATAAAGTGTGCCATCAAGTTTGTGAGAGCTTTAATCACTAAGTTTCACATAACAAAATACTTTTTAATTGGAAGATAGATGAAAACAAGAATATACTTGGAATGGTGTAACACACCATGCATAGGAGTTTATAGTGGACGGTTTGGAATGACTTGGTTTCTTGGGAGTTGGATGCATCAGTAGATCTTACTAAATACAAGTGGAGACTAGCAAAAGACTAGGGGCGACCAACTAAGAGCGCAATAATGGTCATAATCATGCAGAGCGACAAAACATTACTAATCAAAGCATAAAGTGGTACCACAAGTCAAAAACTAAATGATCATAGAGGCTAGGATGACTGGTTCATAGTCATAACATGGTGTGAGCATGTTCCAAGTCAACCCAAACAAAGCATCAAAGGAGAATACCACAATACTTATGCTTTTGTATGCTAAAACAACGCATGATTCCTTCAAGGCACACTAAGCACTCTCAATGATTTGGAGCAAGTCATGTTATAACAATAATCACTAAGCATAAGGTCAAAACAACATCTAGCATGGCATGATAAAGTCTAAGCCACAGTCAAAGCAATGCTCCTTTTTGTACCACTATAAGCATGAAACTTCCTACTCTTTTCCAACACCAATCAACTTATTTGAAACAACTCACAAGGATAATAATCAATAAAGATCAGTGAGCTTGTATCAAAAATCCACAAATAAGAACTAAAAAGTTCTAAGCTAAAATCACAAGAAAACTAAAGCTAAACACAATGCTAGCAAAAGAGAACACTCACAAGAAAATAAGAATGAAAACTAGAGTGTTTTAGGCAATGAAAACAGAGTGCGTCTCTCTCCAAAAGAAGTGTGTTGTGATCAAACCAACTTATTCAATCAAACTAAGCAAACGAAAACCAAAAACAAAAACTAAGACGCTCCAAGAACAACACAATTGTACATGAAACAACAAAAACGAAGTGTCTAGAAAGATCTGATATTTTTATTGATGAAGAAGGGAATGGCTGGGGCATCCCCAAGCTTTGACGCTTGTACCTCTTCGATATTTCTTGGGGTTACATGGGGTGGCATCCCCAAGCTTGAGATTTTTGTCCATTCTTCATCTCATTACATCATTCTTTCTCTACACTTGAAAATTTTTCTTCATGCAAAATTTCACACAATCTTCATTAGCAACATTAGTGTATTCAAAAGATAATATACCTCTGGGTTTAGTTTTAAAACAGCAAAACTTTCACTAAAAACACAAGCTAACGTAGCAATTCCCTCAACAAGCTCAATTTCCCAAAAAAAATGAATCAATAAGAAGCAAATGTAAAAAATGGCAGAAATCTGTCAAAATAGACCAGCAGGTAGAACCCGATTTTTTCGAAGACCTTCTGTTGTTCAAATCAAACAGTGCTTAACTAACGAAAGTTAGCTAACATAGTGGGGGGATTTATTCAGAAAATATTAGCTCAATCTGAATTACAGAGATTCCTCGTGAATTTTTATGGTGGAGAACAAAAATCTGTTTCGGGACAGCAACTCCCCAAATCTTACCTCCCTCTCATTAGAGGTTATTCTTGGCACAAAAAGCAAACAAAAAGGATAAGGAGAGGTCATTACTGAAGTAATAACTTCCAAGACTCAAGAAAACTCTTGGGTTATCTCCCAACAAGTACTTTTCTTTAACGCCTTTAAGTTAGGCTTGATAGTTTGAGAAGATGCTCACATAAGAAATATGAATTGAAGTAAAAGAGAGCATCAAGAAGCAAATTCAAAACACATTTAAGTCCAACCCACTTCCTATGCTTAGGAATCTTGTAAAGAAACAAGTCATGAAAGCACAAAAAAATCAACATAAAGAGGGGAAACTTAATATTATTGAGATACATAAGACCATGTTTCCCTCTCTCATAATAACTTTCAGTAGCATCATGAATAAAATTAGCAATACAACTATCACATAAAACATTCTTATCATGGGCCACATGCATAAGATAATTAATACTCTCCACATGAGCATAGTCATTCTTATTAATTGTAGTGGGAGAAAATTCAACAAAATAGCTATCATTACTATTCTCATCACCATAATCATCAAATATAGGAGGCATATTGTAATCACAATTAATTTCCTCCTTAATAGTAGGTGGACTGAAAATATCATATTCATCATTGTAATCATCATAAATTGGAGGTTTGGTATCATCATAAGCAATAGAATAGCTATCTTCCAAAGCTGGGGAACTAAAAAGATCATTTTCATAAAAACTAGCTTCCTCAAGATTAGACGTTTCCATAGCATTAGCAACAATGGTGTCCAAAGAATTCATACTGATAACATTGCTATTAGCATGCAAATAAAGTTCCATAGGTTTTTTAATTTTCTCTTCAAACACTTCATGTCCTAACTCAAGATAAATACTATAGACCTGTCTAATTTTTGTTGTTGTTTTCCATTAAGCCTAACTAGTGAAAACAAGAAACAAAAAGACAAAATTGCAGAATCTAAAGCAAATAACTTCGAGCACTCACACCGGGGGATGTGAGTACCTTTTACCTTACCCTCACAAACAGCTGAGAAAATAGCTTTACGCTTGTCTTCTGTGGGTTAACGTGTGTGAGTGCCTTTTACCTTTCCCCCTCGGCAACAGCGCCAGAAAATAGCTTGATGTCTACGCACTTCTATTCTTGTAGACAGTTGTTGAGCCTTCAAGTGAAGAGGTTTGTAGAATAGCAGCAAGTTTCCCTTAAGTGGATTACCCAAGGTTTATCGAACTCAGGGAGGAAGTGGTCAAAGGTCTTCCCTCTCAAGAAATCCTGCAATCAAGATACAAGAAGTCTCTTGTGTCACGAACACACCCAATACACTTGTCAGGTGTATAGGTGCACTAGTTCAGCGAAGAGATAGTGAAATACAAGTGATAACGGTGCCAGAAAAGAGCTTGACAATGAGGTAAAGACTAAAGGCATGCTAATAATAATCATATTAAAATACTTTAAATAATTCAAAGTGAATTATTTAACACCCTCTTAAATAAATAAACCTACTGAAAAGGTTTTGATAAAAATTTGAATTTAAATAAGAATGGAAATTATATTTAAAATCTTATTTGAATTAGGGCAAGAGCCTATTTTAAATAAAATATAAACCATAAAAGAATAAAGGAATTATTCTAAAATAGACTTAAAATAACTATTTAAAACAATATAGAAATATACTGAACATTTGGAAAAGGTTTGAATTCAAACAAGGTTTGAAATCATTTGAATAAAATCAAAACAGAAAATCTAAATAGAAAAATAAAAATGAAACAGATCAAAAAAATGGAAACCAGCTAGACCAGGCCCAGCAAGCCTAGTCCAGCCCAGCACCAGCCCACTCCCTCTCTCCCCGCGAGAAAACGCTTCGCACCAGTGAACCTACCCACGTAGTCGATGACGACCGGACCCCACCACTCCTCTCTCTCACTCGCTGATGAAGCGACCCCACCTCCCAGTCATCTTCCTCACCCGCGCGCTAACCTCGCCGGCTGTTTCCTGCCGTTGATGCTGACGATTAATTCGCTTAATTGCTGTACTAAAACCTCACCGCGACCATGCTCGATTAAACGCCTGCTCCCCCTCTCCATTTCCCCCAGAAGCCACCCACCCTTTGCCACCAGGCCGCTCAGATTTTGCTCGAGAACTCCCACTGCTCCGGCGAGCATTTCCTTCGATTTCGGCCAGCCACCGTCGTGCCTTACCACCTCAACCACACGAGCATGTTCCCCATTGACCTCTGCACCTGCCAGCAACCTCAGCTCACTCGCGCGCACCCCATATGCTCGGCAACGACCACGTCTGAGCATCGCTGACGTCTGCCTCCACTCTGTCGACCTCCCCCCGGTAATCCTGAGCGCCCCTCTCCCCCTCGTGATCACTCTCATGCCCGCCTCGCTATTGCGAACCTAATGGAGCCTTCCGTTTGTCTTAGCGCATCCTCCATCCCCGCCTCCGACGATGAACAGACGAACCCGGCGGTTTCACGAACTCCGGCGAGCGATTCGAGCCAGCACCGTGCACCCCTCCATCTATAGAAACCACCTTGAGCATAAGCACTTCGCGGCGACCTCAGTGAGCTACCTCTCTACCTCTTTTGCTTCCTAAATCGCCGGCTAGTGCATCGTCTGACCGCGCCGCCTCCACTCGCCGCCGCCAGCGCCGATCATTCATGGTCAAGCTCACAGCAGCCGTTGGATCTGGATCGCGTGGATAGGATAGAACCACTTAACGAAGGGGTACGAGTGATCCTGTGCTGCTCGATCTGTTTTAATCCAACACACCACACAGCACGATCCAGCCGAACCGTTTTCGACCAATAAGAATTAGATGCGTGGCCAGTGCTTCGATTTAAAACCCATATTTTATTCTATTGAATGTTCAAACATGTAAATTGCATAACTTTTGATCCACACGTCCAAATTTTTCAAATTTTATATCAATGGAATCAGCAAAACAAACTCTATCCAACCATGCACTTTGTTTAATCAAATGCTTCTGTAAATTTGGTTGTTTATGCAGAAACGTGTTTAGGCTTATTTTGAGTATAAAATTTATTCTAAAAATATTTTTTGGGTAAAATCTTTTGTAAAAGGATTGTTTTGAACCTACTGACCATAGAAACCAACTTTTGGTTTTAAAAATACATATTGAGATGCTAAGGAATAAATCTTTGAATAAAAGCATTTCTAGCCAAATAAAATATTGATTATGGTTTAAAAATGATTTTTGAGAAAAACCTTTGGAAAATTATTTGATTTAAACTCTCTGACCCTAAACACCAAGTTTTAAGATTTAAAAATATATTTGATGAACCCTATAAAATTATTACTTTGCTAAAAGGCATTTCCAACAACATAAAATATTACTTTGGTATAAAAATGGTTTATAGGTAACAACTTTTGCAAATGGTTTCAATATTAAACACTTGACCTTAAAACACTAACATTTGTGTTTTAAAATGTATTTGCCAAACACTAGAAATTATCACTTTGATTTAAATCAATTCTAGCAAAACAAAAATGATTTAAATGGCCTTTTTCACTAACTTGTTATCAAATGGTTTTACCACTTTTATAAATGACCAATGGGTGTTTTCGAATGTTTATAACCTAATAGAAACCACTTTTCCAAATAAAACAATCTTTGGCATGCTTGCATGCATAGCTTTGTTTTCATTATTCTATGTGTTGATTGCTTGAATGGTAGATTGAATTTGTGCCTCGCTTAATTGAATTGTAGTGACATTTGAAGAGTGTGATTATTGCAAGATCAAGGAGTGAACTTATATTCTCTACCAAAAAGGCAAGTGATGCTTCATGCTTTTGTCCCATTATTTTCATTATGCATTAGTGTTATTTCTAAGTAGGACTTGCATGGAATTTTTGCTAAGTATAAACTATGCCATGGGAAATCCTAGTAGATGAAACCTTAGTAGAATTTTCCTAAGTTAAGATTCCTACTATCATGCTTAGCTTAGCTCGTAGAAAACAAGGGTGGATTATATTCATGCTATAGAATATTTCAAAGTCAAGGACTTGTGTTTTGTTTAATTAAACTACTAAGTGAATGAATCACCTCGGTGGAATGGAAAGAATGGTTTGTGTTGAGTGGTTACACAAGGCCCATTTCTATGGTTTACCTTGTGTATCTCACTTGTGAAAGGCTACCCAGGAATAAAGAGATTTGAGATGTCAAATGTTGAGAAGCTTCAAGTGCAGCCACTTGGCATTATGGGCTCTGCCTGGATCATATAGGTTGCAATAACTTAGACAAATGGACAGTTGGTGGTAGGGGATGATAGGTTGGAACGCGTCCATTCTGGTCTAAGGGAAGGCTTCTGAAAGATCTTGTCTCGATGCATGTCGAGTCTTGTGGGGAAAGTGCACCACCTCTGCAGAGTGAAAAATCTAAGTACTTAGCTGTGTCCTCGGAAATGGACAATTTGAGCATCAAGACATGGAATCTATCAAGAATCTCCTCATCCCAATTTTCTAAGTTAAAACTTGTGGTTGAACAAGGGTGAAGGTTCACCAATTTCTATTGGTGGTTCCTTGGGAATATTTTGCCAAACAAAAACTTAGTGTTTTTCAAATGATAAGGAAAAAAATATTTTTGAGCAAAGCAAACCTAAGCTCCACTTAGCCAAATGCATATAGAGGATAGTTACCACTATACTACCATAGTATCACTTGCCAATACAATTCAAATATATTGACCCTTGTGGCTGTAACTTATTATGTTGTAGGTTTGTTTGATGTTAGTGAAGTGTGTTGATTAGGATTACAAGTCTACAACCAACATGATTGCCTGTGGCACTTTGAAGATGAAGGACTCTATGCTATAGTTATTTCTGCTGCATTGTAATGAGATAGCCAAATGAGCTATGTAAGATGTAATGAATTATTTTATTCCTGGTTATAAAGTTGTATTATGACCTTTGTTTCTTCATATTACATCTTAACTGTGGGTGCTAGCTATTGATCCAGGGACTAGCATTGTAAACATAGGGATCTCTACCTTATTAAAGGTTGGGACCTCTACAACGTATCAGCGGTCTGGAGATAGACCGGAGATTTAATTCGGAGTCTCTGGTCTTACAAAAACTGGCAGAAAGACCAATACGAAAACAGCCATAACTTTTGCATTCGGGCTACGATTTTGATGATCTTGGGCTCTTTTTAAAGAGGAAAATAAGCTCTACAAGATCATAGGGAAAACATCATATTCCAGCAAGGTAGGGTAGAACCAAATGACAAAAGGTTTAACCTCTCTCAAAAAGACAAACCGGTAAAACCTCCAACATTGTAGTAGCACAACTTGCAAGTCTTCATCAAGCGAGCATAGTTGTGGAAAACTTTACTTTGACATTGTCTTCATCGATCCATGATCACCGATGATGGTAAGTGATACGTTGGAAACGTATCTATAATTTTTGATGATCCATGCTTGTTAGTATCTACTTTGCTTTATTTGTCCACACTTTGAGGTGCTTTTTACATGTTTTCTGGTACTAACCTACTAACAAGTTGCAACAGTGCCAGATGCATGTTTTCTGTTGTTTTTGGTTTCAGAAAAGTTAGTAAAGAAATATTCTCAGAATTGGATGGGACAAACGTCAAAGTCAATTACTTTCCGTGGGGAACAAGAAGTCTAGAAGGGAGACGGAGGGGCCGGCCAGGGCCGCCAAACCTCCCACAGACATGGGTGGGCCCTACCCCGCGCTTGGCTAGGGTTTGGCACCCCTGGCCACCGCCTTAGCCTCCCCCTTCGCCTATAAGAAGCCCCCGATGCAGAAACCCTAAGCACCCGATCAAATCTCCACGAAACCGTCTATAGCCGCCGTCACCATCGTCCCTAGATCGGGGGGATCTGAAGTTCTTCCCGGCACCCTGCCGGAGGGGAGATCATCCCAGAGGCCTTCTCTCCGGTATGATGCGTGAGTAGTTCCACCTTGGACTATGGGTCCATGTAGTATCTAGATGGTTGTATCTCCTCCTTTGTGCTTTCATGTATATATATTGTGATCTCCGTTCATGATCAAGATCTAATCTATTTGTAATCATGCATGTTGTGTTTGCGAGGATCCGATGGATATTGAGATTATTATGTTGGTTTGATTAATGGTTTTGTATTTATGATTCTATCATGTCTGTGTTGTTTGTGATCTTGCATGCTCTCCGTTGTTAGTAGCTATCTTGGCCAAGTAGTTGCTAGTGACTCCAAGAGGGGGTATTTATGCTCGATAGCGGGTTCATGCCTCTAGTTTCCAAGGGAAGTGACATAAATCTCTTCGGTTGTAGATGTGTTGTTGCCACTAGGGAGAAAACAATGGTCTCTTGTTCATGGAACATATGGACTGTTTACCTTACACACTTTGCTTAAAGCAGTTGTCTGTTGCTTGGAACTTATCTTTGGAGGGGTTGGATGATAACAAGGTGGACTTCTAGTCATAGATGCAGTTGGATGGCGGTCTATGTATCTTGTTGTATTGCCCAATCGAATCTCATAGGATCTTTCTGACTAGTAATTGCATTGTTATGCCTTGCTCAGTTCCTGTCAATTGCCCCGCTGTAATTTTTTTACCCTTCATGCCATGTTGTTTATCTAAGGAGAGCACCTCTAGTGAACTATGGACCCTGGTCCAATCTTTACCATTGATACATCTTCCACTGTTACTTGTTTACTTGCTGCAAACCATTACCTTCCACACCATACGTTTAATCCTTTGTTACAGCAAACAAGTGAGCTTGACAACCTCACTGATTCGTTGGGAAAAGTCTTGAGTTTGTGTTGTGAAAGTCTCCACGTTGCTTGCAACACCCGTGTGACATTTCCTTCCTCCTACTGGTTCAATAACCTCGGTCTCTACTGAGGGAAGACTTGTTGCTTGCTGCTTCACACCTTGCTCTTGGGGTTTCCAACGAAGTTCTCCGCGTCAGCACCATCAACAAGTTTTCTGGCGTTGTTGATGGGGAGGCTAAGGACGTCTTCACTAGGGGAGTCCTTCACTTCCTTTATCTTTACTTTGTTTTTAGATTGCTTTGTTTCTTTTGCTTGGTTTTGTTTGCCTCTTTCCAAAAAACCCAAAAAAATAGTCTAGTTTGGTTAACTTGCTTTATTCAAAAACACAAAAAAATTAGTTTCTGCTCTAGTGGCCACCTTGCTCTAGCTCACCATGTTTCTCCCCAAGTTTGACCTGAAAGATCTTGCAATAGGTAGTGGCTCCATAATTGGGAAAGATAATATTGAAGAATTCTTTAATTATGTTAGCAAGCACGAGGATATTGAGGATAAATCTATAGCAGAGCTTGCTCCTAATTATGAGATTGCTGCAGCTTCTTTAGTTCATATGTTGGAGGCTAGGTTTGTTATCCTTAACCCCTTCATACAATTCTTGTTCCTAAAACTAAAAGAAGAAAAGAATGCTGAAATGAGAGAATTTATCCTTGAAACTTTATCAAAATGATTTCATGATGTTGCTAGGGAGGCCAAAAAGGTTTTTGAGCGTTTCAATATGCTAGGCTCAAGTGTAGATGTTGTGAGTATTTCTGATCAAACTAAGCCTAGAGAAGAATTTAAGATACCCATCCCCTTTAAGCTTGTTGGAATGCATGAAGCCTTTGAAAAGAATTTTGATTGGATTGCTCCCGAAAATCTTTTTGATGAGGGTAGTAGACCAAAGAGAGATGAGAAGGGATCCTCCAAAATCCATTTGGATGAGATACCTTTCATAGTTGTAGACTTTGCAAGTATGGATGTTAATGCTTCCTCATTTGAAAATACTTGATTCTTCTTGCTTCTTGTGCCTAACTTAAAGGCGTTAAAGAAAAGTACTTGCTGGGAGATAACCCAAGAGTTTCCTTGAGTCTTGGAAGTTATTACTTCTGTAATTATCTCTCCTTATCCTTTTTGTTTTCTTTTTGTGCCAAGAATGACCTCTAATGAGAGGGAAGTAAGATTTGGGGAGTTGCTGTCCCGAAACAGATTTTTGTCCTCCACCAAAAAAATTCATGAGGAGTCTCTATAACTAGGATTGAGCTCAAATTTTACAAATAAATCCCCCAGTATGTTATCTAACTTTAGTTAGTTCAGCACTTTTTGATTTGAGCAACAGAAGATGTTCGCAAAAATCGGTTTCTACCTGCTGGCCTGTTTTGACAGATTTCTGCCATTATTTGCATTTGCTTCTTATTGATTCCTTTTTGAGTTCTCTTTAGGTGAATTGAGCTTTTTGAAGGAGTTACTACAGTATCTTGTGTTTTTAGTGAAAATCCTTGCTGTTCCAAAGCTTTGCCAGAGGTCTAATATCTTTTGAATACACTAATGTTGCTAATGAAGACTGTGTGAAGTTTTGTATGAAGGAAAAAATTCAGGTGTAGAGAGAGAATGATGAAATGAGATGAAGAATGGACAAAAGCTCAAGCTTGGGGATCCCACCATGGTGTCACCCCAAGAAATATCCAAGAGGTACAAGCGTCAAAGCTTGGGGATGCCCAAGGCACCCCCTTCTTCATCAATAAAAAGCTTAGGTCTGTCTAGACACTTTGTTTTTATTGTTTCATGCGTAGTTGTGTTGTGCTTGGAGCGTCTTAGTTTTCGTTTGCTTTTCTTAGGTTGTTTAGTTTGCTTGAATAAAGTAGTTTGGACCCCCGTTCTTGCTGTGTTGTTTTGCAAATAAGTTTGCTTGGTGTTTGGAAAGGAGTAGTAAGTTCTTGCTTGAGTGCAAGAGGAGCTTGCATTGACTGTGACTTAGACTTTAGCATGACATTCTAGGTGTTGTTTTGGCATTACGCTTAGTGATTATTGTTGTAGCATGTCTTGTTCCAAATAATTGGGATTTCTTAGTGTGCCTTGAAGAAATTATGCGTTGTTTTAGCATGCAAAAGCATAGTATTATGGTATTCTCCTTTGATGCTTTGCTTGGGTTGACTTGTCACATGCTCACACCATGTTATGACTATGACAAGTCACCATAGCCTCTATGATAATTTAGTCCTTGACTTGTAGTACCACTCTTTGCTTTGATTAGTATGCTTTGTTGCACTGCATGATTATGACCATTATTGCTCTCTTAGTTGGTTGCTCCCAGTCTTTTGCTAGCCTCCACTTGTATGAGTAAGTTCTACTCATGCTTCCAACTCCCAAGAAACCAAGTTATTCCAAAGTGTCCACTATAAACTCCTATGCATGGCGTGTTACACCGTTCCAAGTATATTCTTGTTTTCAACTATATTCCAATTAAAAACTATTTTGTTATGCAAAAACCTAGTGATTAAATCCCTCACGAACTTGATGGCACACTTTATATTCTTTGCCCCTAATAAACTTGAACCATTGTGACAACTTTGTTGTATATGCTTGCACTTATAAGTTGGAATTAGCAGAACCATGCTGTCATGGGGACGTTTTCAACATTGCACTTGTACTTTGTACTCAGTTGATATCATGTTCTTTTGTCTATGGATGTCACCGGTGTGAAATAAAGAGGGAACTTGTAAGTCCATGGAGTTTGTATCCTGTGTTATAGAAACGCCTAAGCCGCTAGCCTAAGCCATGCCTAATCATGGTGGAAACTTGCAACATCACCATAATGAGCTATCTGTGAAGCATCCTCAATAAAAAGCTATGCATATGGTAAATAAAAAGATTGATGAGATGCTCATTGTCTGCTTGCCTTGTCATTTTGGTTATGGGAAAGCTCATGTACCATGTTCAAGGGGTACCCCGTTGGCGGTTCTCAATGATATGCAAATACTTACAATGACAAGAACTTACCTGGACCAAAAGTTGAGTATGCATGAGGTGTGGCCCTCGTATTCAAGGGACCTAAGATTGCCAACTTATACTTTGTCATGCATATACTCCAACTTTGCCACTTTAACCTTAATCACTTCAAGATGCTTATGATAGGGGCAATGAGGGCTGAAAGCTAACAAGTACCATAATTTTTGGAAGCTCTTTTTGAAACTTGTAATCCCTGCTTCCTTTACAAAAAGGCCTTTCTTCCACCACTATTGAGTCTCCACCTTCTACCTTTAGGCACCATTAAGAGAGCATAGTTGTCATTCTGTGTGCAGTGTTCCAAAGCTTATTAATTAATGCATATTGTGATATTACTTGTTCTTGTGCTACTTGTTTCTAGTCACCCTTGTGAACTCTTAAGGTGTCCTATGCATCTATTTGCTACTCTATGAGGGACAAGCTGATTGCCACTATGATATGTTTTCTGTATGTGAGACAAACAAACGTTTTTCAATGCATGTTATTCATGATCTTTGTTTGTAGCTTGTCATGTTGCATGCATAGTTACTATGTCCTATTGTTAGAACTCCATCTTTCATGCACATGTTTAGAGCTCTTTGATCCCAGCTTTCAACGCATGCAAATGGTTGGATCTTTATTGTGAGGGTGCATGTCACCTCAAAAATTATTCTTTTTTATCACTTACCTACTCGAGGACGAGCAGGAGTTAAGCTTGGGGTTGTTGATACGTTGGAAACGTATCTATAATTTTTGATGCTCTATGCTTGTTTAGTATCTACTTTGCTTTACTTGTCCACACTTTGAGGTGCTTTTTACATGTTTTCTGGTACTAACCTACTAACAAGTTGCAACAGTGCTAGATGCCATTTTTCTGCTGTTTTTGGTTTCAGAAAAGTTAGTAAAGAAATATTCTCGGAATTGGACGGGACAAAGTTCAAAGTCAATTACTTTCTGTGAGGAACAAGAAGTCCAGAAGAGAGACGGAGGGGCCGGCCAGGGCCGCCAAACCTCCCCCAGGCGCGGGTGGGTCTTTTCCCGCGCTTGGCTAGGGTTTGGCACCCTTGGCCGCCACCTCGGCCTCCCCCTTCGCCTATAAGAAGCCCCCGATGCAGAAACCCTAAGCACCCGATCAAATCTCCACGAAACCGTCTGTAGCCGCCGTCACCATCGTCCCTAGATCGGGGGATCTAAAATTCTTCCCGGCACCCTGCCAGAGGGGAGATCATCCCGGAGGCCTTCTCTCTGGTATGATGCGTGAGTAGTTCCACCTTGGACTATGGGTCCATGTAGTAGCTAGATGGTTGTATCTCCTCCTTTGTGCTTTCATGTATAGATCTTGTGAGCTCCATTGATGATCAAGATCTAATCTATTTGTAATCATGCATGTTGTGTTTGTGGGGATCCGATGGATATTGAGATTATTATGATGGTTTGATTAATGGTTTTGTCCTTATGATTCTATCTTGTCTATGTTGTTTGTGATCTTGCATGCTCTCTGTTATTAGTAGCTATCTTGGCCAAGTAGTTGCTAGTGACTCCAAGAGGGGGTATTTATGCTCGATATTGGGTTCATGCCTCTAGTTTCCAAGGGAAGTGACAGAAATCTCTTCGGTTGTAGATGTGTTGTTGCCACTGGGGAGAAAACAACGGTCTCTTATTCATGGAACATGTGGACTGTTTACCTTACACACTTTGCTTAAAGCAGTTGTTTGTTGCTTGCAACTTAATACTGGAGGGGGTTCGGATGATAACCTGAAGGTGGACTTCTAGTCATAGATGCAGTTGGATGGCGGTCTATGTATCTTGTTGTATTGCCCAATCGAATCTCATAGGATCTTACTGACTAGTAATTGCGTTGTTATGCCTTGCTCAGTTCCTGTCAATTGCCCTGCTGTAATTTGTTTACCCTTCATGCCATGTTGTTTATCTAAGGAGAGCACCTCTAGTGAACTATGGACCCCGGTCCAATCTTTACCATTGATACATCTTCCACTGTTACTTGTTGACTTGCTGCTAACCATTACCTTCCACACCATACATTTAATCTTTTGTTACAACAAACCAGTGAGCTTGACAACCTCATTGATTCGCTGGGGCAAATTCTTGAGTTTGTGTTGTGCAGGTCTCCGCGTTGCTTGAAACACCCGTGTGACGTTTCCTTCCTCCTACTGGTTTGATAACCTCGGTCTCTACTGAGGGAAGACTTGCTGCTTGCTGCTTCACACCTTGCTCTTGGGGTTTCCAGCGAAGTGCTCCACGTCATCACCATCAGTAAGATTCAAGCATGAGATATTCAAGATATGGCACATTGATGAGTGCGTGAACACTTCGTTGCGGGACCCCAAGAAGAAGGTATGATGAGCACAGCAGCAAGTTTTCCCTCAGTAAGAAACCAAGGTTATCGAACCAGTAGGAGGAAGGAAACGACTCAAAGGTGTTGCTAGCAACTTGGAAACCTGCACAACACAAACTCAAGACTTTGCCCCAACGAATAGTGAGGTTGTCAATCTCACCGGTTTGCTGAAAACAAAGGATTAACTGTATGGTGTGGAAGGTAATGGTGGTTTGCAGAAAGGAAATAGTAATAGTGGAAGATGTATCAATGGTAAAGATTGGACCGTGGTCCATAGTTCACTAGAGGTGTTCTCCTTAAGATAAACAAACATGGCAGGCTATGTAAACAAATTACAGCAGGGCAATTGATAGGACTGAGCAAGGCATAACAATGGAATACTAGACATTCATGATCCTATGAGATTCGATTAGGCAATACAACAAGATACATAGACCGCCATCCAACTGCATCTATGACTGGTAATCCACCTTTAGGTTATCATCCAAACTCCCTCGAGTATTAAGTTGCAAGCAACGGAAAACTGCTTTAAGCAAAGTGTGTAAAGGTAAACAATCCACTTGTTCCATGAACAAGAGACCATTGTTTTCTCCCTAGTGGCAACAACACATCTACAACCTTAGAGATTTTTGTCACTTCCCTTAGATTAAATAGAGGCATGAACCCACTATATAGCATAAATACCCCATCTTGGAGTCACTAGCATCTACTTGGCCAAGATAGCTACTAGAAACGGAGAGCATGCAAGATCACAAACAACACAAACATGATAGAATCAATAAGACGAAACCATTAATAAATCTGACATAGTAATCTCAATATCCATCGGATCCCCGCAAACATGACATGCATGATTACAAAATAGATAATCTTGATCATGAACAGAGCTCACAAGATCTAAACATGGTAGCACAAAGGAGGACATACAACCATCTAGCTACTACATGGACCCGTAGTCCAAGGTGTAACTACTCATACTTCATACCGGAGGCTGGCATGATGAAGAAGAAGTACTCCGGGATGATCTTCCCTCCGACAGGGTGCCGAGAAGAGCTTCAGATCCTCCCGATCTAGGGACGATGGTGGCGGCGGCTATAGACGGTTTCGTGGAATATTGATCGGGTACTTAGGATTTCTGTATCGGGGGGTCTTTATAGGCGAAGAGGCGAGGCAGCCAGGGCGGCCGCACCCCCTCCCAAGCACGTGGGCCCCAGCGACTGGGTGTGGCCTCGGTGGCTCCCTCCGCCTCAGATTCGCTTCGTGTTCCCCACGGTAAAATATTGACTTTGAATTTTGTCCCATCCAATTTCGAGAATATTGATTTTCTGCCTTTCAGGAACCTAAAACAGAAGAAAACGGGCAACTGGCACGGTGGCAACTTGTTAATAGGTTAGTAGCAGAAAACATACAAAAACACCTCAAAGTGTAGACAAATCAAAGCAAAGTAGATACTAAACAAGCATGGAACATCAAAAATTATAGATATGTTTCCAAAGTATCAAGCATCCCCAAGCTTAACTCCTGCTCGTCCTCGAGTAGGTAAGTGATAAAAAATAATTTTTGAGGTGGCATGCACCATTAAAATCAAGATCAAACCATTTGCAAGCATTGAAAGCTGGGATCAAAGAACTCTAAACATGAGCATGAAATATGGAGTTCTAACAGTAAGACAAAGTAACTATGCATGCAACATGAAAGGTTACAAACAAAGATCATGAATAACATGCATTAAAAAACGTTTGTTTGTTTCACAAACAGAAAACATAGCATAGTGGCATTCATCTTGTCCCTCATGGAGTAGGAAATAGATGCATAGGACACCTTCAAAGTTCATAATAGTGACTAGATACAAATAGCACAAGGACAAGTAATATCAACAATATGCATCAATCAATAAGTTTTGGGACAATGCACATAGAACTAAGAATGGCAACTATGTGAAGGGTTTCGCAGCATAGTAAATCAAAAAAATTCTACGGATGCGAACGGGAAAGCCAAGATCTAATCTAGGAGATGCAATCAACGAGAGGGATAGATGAAATCTTCATACCCTTGAAGAAATCGCACAATGGAAACTTTCAACAGAACATGGGTGATGTAGTCGAACTAGCCTTCTCCTCCTCGCGATCCGATCTGATCCAACGCCGCAAGTGGCGACGCCTCCGAGAGATGCACACGTATGGCACCGCGACGTCTCCTCCTTCCTCGGTCCAGCAAGTGGGGTGGAGAGATAGATTGGATCTACAGCACGACAGCGTGGTGCAATGGTGGAGAGTTTCTGCGGCAGGGCTTCGCCTACGCGCAGTCGGGACAGAAAGAGATCTGGAGGGCAGCAAGTAGGTGGCTAGGGTTGGAGGAGTGGGGAGAGGAGGGTGCGCCCCTGCCCTATTTATATAGAGGGCTGGCCGGCCCCCTTGGCCCCTCCTCCAAGCCCTAGGGCGGCGGCCCCAAGGGTTGGAGTGGGGGGCAAGTTTCCCCCCTCCTTCTAGAAGGGTTTCCTAGGGTTTCCCCTAGGGTTTGGCCGGCTGGGCCTATGGGGCCTTGTGCCCCTGTCCCAAAGCGGCCAGGGCACTCCCTCCTAGGCCCACACAGCCCTCCGAAAAGTTGGGCCACGTTGGTCCCACTCTGAAAGCTTCTAGAACCTTCCGGTACAATACCGAATACTCCGAAACGATTCCGAAATCCAAAAACTACTTTCCTTTATATGAATCTTATTCTCTGTACCATTCCGGAACCTCTCGTGATGTCCTGGATCTCATCCGAGACTCCGAACAAAAACTCATAAACCAATTATCCATTCTATCCTAGCGTCGAGGCACATTAAGTGTGTGACCCTACGGGTTCGAGAATATACAGACATGATCTTCTATCAATAATCAACAATGGGTCCGAAACCCATATTGACTCCCACATATTCATCGATGATCATATCGGATGAACCACGATGCTAGGATTCAATTAATCCCATATATGTATTCCCTTCGTCACGCGATATTTTACTTGCCCGAGATTCGATCGTTGGTATCGGCATACCTAGTTCAATCTCGTTCACAGCAAGTACTTTACTTGTTCTGTAATCCGATATCACTTTGTGATTAACTCCTTAACCACGTGCTTGCAAGCGGTGTTGATATCGATTACCGAGTGGGCCCGAAGTATATCTCTCCGACTCGGGAGGGACAAATCCCATCTCGATACATACAACCCAACAAGTACTTTCCGATCACCTGAGAGACACCTTTATGATCACCCTCTCATAGGATGACATTTGATGACCTCAAAGCTTTCTCCCGACACCAGGGAGTTGCATTATCTCATGGTCTAAGGAATACAATATTTGACATAAGAAATAGCTTCGCAAAGATGAACACGATGACACGATCTAATTGCTCTGCTTGATTTGGGTATGTCCATCATATCATTCTCCTAATGACATGATCTCATTATTAATCGACAACTCATGTCTATGGTTAGGAAACCTTAACCATCATTAATCAATGAGCTAGTCCATAGAGGCGTACTAGGGACACGGTGTCGTTCATAAACCACACAAGTATCAAAGTTTCCGCTTAATACAATTCTAGCATGGAATATAAACTTTATCATGAACAAGAATTATAATAATAACATCTTTATTATTGCCTCTAGGGAATAATTCCAATAGTCTCCCACTTGCACTATAGTCAATAATCTAGTTTACATCTGGCAACAATCTAACACCCATGGCACTAAGGTGCTGATCATGTTTTGCTCGTGGAAGAGGTTTAGTCAACGGATCTGCGACATTTAGATCCGTATGTACTTTGCTAATCTTTAGATCTCCATCTGATATATAATCTCGAATTATATGAAACTTGCGGTTGATGTGCTTGGTCTTTGGATGATATCTTGGTTCCTTAGCCAGTGCTATGGTGCCAGTGTTATCACACAATATCTCTAGTGGGTCCAAGGCACTTGGAACCACACCAAGCTCAGTGATGAAGTTCCTGATCCAAACTCCTTCACTTGACGCTTCTGCAGCAGCCATGTATTCCGCTTCTACTATAGATCCCACGATCACGCTTTGCTTGCAGCTTCTCCAGCTCACAACTCCTCCATTCAAAATATAAACGTATCCTGTCTGAGATTTAG
Source organism: Avena insularis (assembly GCA_023614405.1). Taxonomy (NCBI): domain Eukaryota; kingdom Viridiplantae; phylum Streptophyta; class Magnoliopsida; order Poales; family Poaceae; genus Avena; species Avena insularis. Next base: position 38,780,220 of record CM042691.1, on the reverse strand, counting down.
AATCATCCTTGTCGGTGTCAAAACTAGCGTCGACGTAACCCTTTACGACGAGCTGTTCATCACCTCCATAGACTAAGAACATTTCTTTAGTCCTATTTAAATACTTTAGGATGTTCTTCACGGTTGTCCAGTGTTCCACTCCTGGATCACTTTGGTATCTGCTCGTCAAACTAAGAGCATTGGACACATCCGGTCTAGTCCACAGCATGGCATACATGATAGAACCTATGGCCGAGGCATAAGGCACTTTGCTCATAGCTTCTCTATCATTTACCGTAGCTGGACACTGAGCCCTGCTCAATATCTTACCTGACAACATATGCACTGAACCTTTCTTTGCCTTATCCATTCTGAACCTTTTCAGAACTTTGTCTAGGTATGTACTTTGGCTTAAAGCTATCAGGTGTCTTTGTCTATCTCTATAGATTTTGATGCCCAATATATAAGCAGCTTCCCCTAGGTCTTTCATTGAAAAACATTTGTTCAAATAACTCTTCACATCGTTAAGCATGTCAATGTCATTTCCAATAATCAATATGTCATCCACATATAGTACCAGAAATGTCACTGAGCTCCAACTCACTTTCTTGTAGATACAAGCTTCGCAGCAATTTGGAACAAATCCAAAGCTCTTAATTACTTGAATAAAACGAAGGTTCCAACTCCGAGATGCTTGCTTCAGTCCATAAATGGAACGCTGAAGTTTGCATACTTTATCAGCATCCTTAGGATCGACAAAACCTTCGGGTTGCATCATATACAACTCATCATCAATGTTGCCATTGAGGAACGCAGTCTTGACATCCATCTGCCATATTTCATAATCATGAAACGCAGCAATTGCTAATAAAATCCGAATGGACTTAAACATCGCTACGGGAGAGAAAGTCTCATCGTAGTCAACACCTTGAACTTGTCGAAAAACTTTCGCGACAAGTCGTGCTTTATAGACAGTAACATTACCATCCGCGTCCGTTTTCTTCTTGAATATCCATTTGCACTCAACGGCCTTTCGGTCGCTAGGAGGGTCCACCAAAGTCCATACTTGGTTTTTTCTCATGGATCCCAATTCGGATTTCATGGCCTCTAGCCATTTCTCAGAGTCTGGGCTCATCATTGCTTCCTCATAGTTCGCAGGTTCACTGTCGTCTACTAACAAGACAGTTAAGACAGGGTTGCTGTACCACTCAGGAGGGGCACGTGACCTTGTTGACCTGCGACGTTCAGTAGTAGCATCATACGAAGCTTCATGATCCTTGTCATTAGCTTCCTCTATTGTTGGTGCAGACGGCACTAGAACAATTTCAGGTGTTGCGATACTCTCCAACTCAAGAGAAGGTTCAATAACCTCGTCTAGCTCTACTTTCCTCCCACTCACTTCTTTCGAGAGAAACTCCTTCTCAAGAAAGGATCCGTTCTTTGCGACAAACACTTTGCCTTCGGATCTGTGATAGAAGGTATACCCAATAGTTTCCTTAGGGTATCCTATGAAGACGCATTTCTCCGCTTTGGTTTCGAGCTTGTCTGGCATCAACTTCTTGACGTAAGCTTCGCATCCCCAAACTTTAAGAAACGACAACTTAGGTTTAGCACCAAACCACAGTTCATACGGTGTCGTCTCAACGGATTTAGATGGTGCCCTATTTAAAGTGAATGCAACGGTTTCTAATGCATAACCCCAAAATGATAACGGCAAATCAGTAAGATACATCATTGATCGCACCATATCTAATAGAGTTCGATTCCGGCGTTCAGACACACCATTGCGCTTTGGTGTTCCGGGTGGCGTGAGTTGCGAAACGATTCCGCTTGCTTTAAGATGAGTGAGAAAATCATAACTCAAATATTCACCTCCACGATCGGATCGTAGAAACTTAATTTTTCTGTTACGATGGTTTTCCACTTCATTCTGAAATTCTTTGAACTTTTCAAATGTTTCAGATTTATGTTTCATTAAATATATATACCCATATCTACTTAAGTCATCGGTAAAAGTGAGAAAGTAGCGATATCCACCGCGCGTCGAAACACTCATCGGTCCGCATACATCGGTATGTATGATTTCCAACAAGTCCGTTGCTCGCTCCATCATTCCGGAGAACGGGGTTTTGATCATCTTGCCCATGAGGCATGGTTCGCATGTGTCAAATGATTCAAAATCAAGAGACTCCAAAAGTCCATCAAAATGGAGTTTCTTCATGCGTTTCACACCAATATGACCTATACGACAGTGCCACAAATAAGTAGTATTATCACTATCTACCTTGCATTTCTTAGCCTCAATGTTATGGATGTGTGTTTCATCCCTTTCGAGATTCAGAAGAAATAAACCATTCATAGAAGGTGCATGACCATAAAAGATGTTACTCATATAAATAGAACAACCATTATTCTCAGATTTAAATGAATAGCCGTCTTGCAATAAACACGATCCAGATATAATGTTCATGCTTAACGCAGGCACATAATAACATTTATTGAGGTTTAAAACTAATCCCGACTAAGGAGAGCATGCCGACGGCCATCACATCAACTCTTGATCCGTTGCCAACGCGCATCGTCACCTCATCCCTCGCTAGCCACCGTCTATTCCGCAGTTCCTGTTTCGAGTTACAAATATTAGCAACTGAACCAGTATCAAATACCCAGGTACTACAACGAGGGCTAGTAAGGAAAACATCAATAACATGTATATCAAATATACCTTTGATGGTGCCAGCCTTCTTGTCCGCTAAGTACTTCGGACAGTTGCGCTTCTAGTGACCCTTGTCCTTGCAATAGAAGCACTCAGTGTTCGGCTTAGGTCCAGACTTGAGCTTCTTCTCAGCAGGGGCAACGCGCTTGCCGCTACCTTTCTTGAAGGGCTTCTTTGCACCCTTACCTTTCTTAAAGCTGGGGGGCTTGTTGACCATCAACACATGATTATGCTTCTTGATGTCCACCTCCGCAGCTTTCAACTTAGCAAAGAGCTCGGTGATCGTATCAGTGGAACCAATCTGATTATGAGTAACTACAAAACCTTTGTAGCTAGGAGGGAGTGATTGCAGAACCCTGTCAATCTTGAGCTCCTCTGGAATCTTGCAGTCCAGTTGCTCAAGGCGTTGAGTGTAGCCCGACATCTTAATGGCGTGCTCACTAACGGAACTCCCTTCCTCCATCTTGCAGTTAAAGAACTTCTCAGAGATCTCATATCTCTCAGAATGGGCCTGAGTCTGGAACATAGTTTTCAGTTCCTCAAGAATCTCAAAGGGGCCCGGGAAATCCTCAAAATGATTTTGAAGATTCGATTCCATAGCAAACAACATGGTGCTCTTAATCACACCATAATCATCTTTGCGCGACTGATAAACAGCTTTCTCATCAGCCGGCGCATCTACAGCAGGGCGTCACCTCGCGCTTTCTCAAGGACATAGTCCTTTTATCCGTCAGCGAGAATGATTCTCAGATTGCGGAACCAGTTGGTGAAGTTAGACCCATTGTTCTTAAGCTTTTCTTTCTCAGCAAAAACGTTGAAGTTGAAGTTGGACTTAGCCATTTGATCTACAAAATTTGCAAGTACAATTTAGACTATGTTCATGATAACTAGTTCAACTTAATCAAATTACTAGATGAACTCCCACTAAATTCAACATCCCTCAAGTTGTTTAGTGAACATGATCCAAATTCACCACACCTAGTCTGATCTTCACGAGAAAATATGTGGTTTCAATGGTGGACAACGAAGTGTCGATCATATCATTCATATGACTCATGCTTAACCTTTCGGTTCATGTGTTCCGAGGCCATGTCTGTACATGCTAGGCTCGTCAAGTCAAACCCAAGTATTTCCGCGTGCAAAACGGCTTGCACCCGTTGTATGTGAACGAGAGTTTATAGCACCTGATCATCACGTGATGCTTGAACACGACGAACTTTCGCAACGGTGCATACATGGGAGAACACAGTTTTATCTTGATCTTTAAGTGAGGAATCATCTTATAATGCTACCGTCGCGATCTAAGCATAATAAGATACATAAAAGGATAAACATCACATGCATATAACTTTATGTGACATGGTATAGCCAATCTTCGTGCAATGATCTCCATCTTGTGCGTGCCGGCATGATCTCCATCACTCCACCATGATTGCCTCCACCATGAACAGCATCTACAACTATTGCTAACTACTTAGCGATAAAGTAAAGCTATTACATGGCGTATAAGAAGTTGACACACAGGTCATACACAATTATAAAGACAACCATATGGATCCTGCCGGTTGTGTAGTCATCGACATGCAAGTCGTGAAATATTACAAAACATGATCATTGCATACAACATACACATCATATCTTGGGCCATACCATATCACAGAAACACTCCCTGCAAAAACAAGTTAGACGCCTCTACTTTGTTGTTGCATGTTTTACGTGGCTTATGGGAGTAACAAGCTAAGAACGTTTCTTACCTACGGAAAGCCACAACGGTGATATTATGGTTGCAAACATCCGGTGTAAATCCCATGACAACTATAGTGAGAGAAACTGGCATCCACCAGCCGCATGTGTGGAACAAGCCACACGTCAAGTGCGGAGCCGGTCTCGCGAACGAGGTCGCGTAAAGTTGGCCTAGACCGCTTCGATCTCACTATCCCGCGTCATAAGAAGTACACAAACAAGAGGCTTGCAATAGAAAACATCAACGCCCGCAACAAGCATGTTGCGTTCTACTCATGAAACACATCTACGCATAGATCTAGCTCTAATACCACTAAAGGGTTTTGCAGCATAGTAAATCAGAAAAATTCTACGGATGCGAACGGGAAATCCAAGATCTAATCTAGGAGATGCAATCAACGAGAGGGATTGATGAAATCTTCATACCCTTGAAGAAATCGCACAACGGAAACGTTCAACAGAACGTGGGTGATGTAGTCGAACTAGCCTTCTCCTCCTCGCGATCCGATCCGATCCAACGCCGCAAGTGGCGACGCCTACGAGAGATGCACATGTACGGCACCGTGACGTCTCCTCCTTCCTTGGTCCAGCAAGTGGGGTGGAGATATAGATGGGATCTACAGCACGACGACGTGGTGCAATGGTGGAGAGTTTTTGCGGCAGGGCTTTGCCTACGTGCAGTCAGAAGGGAGAGAGATCTGGAGGGAAGCAGGTAGGCGGCTAGGGTTGGAGGAGTGGGGAGAGGAGGGTGCGCCCCTACCCTCTTTATATAGAGGGCTAGCCGGACCCCTTGGCCCCTCCTCCAAGCCCTAGGGCGGCGGCCCCAAGGGTTGGAGTGGGGGGCAAGTTTCCCCTAGGGTTTGGCCGGCTGGGCCTATGGGGCCTTGTGCCCCTGGCCCAAAGCAGCCAGGGCACTCACTCCTAGGCCCACACAGCCCTCTGACAAGTGGGTCCACGTTGGTCCCACTCTGGAAGCTTCTAGAACCTTCTGGTACAATACCGAATACTCCGAAACGATTCCGAAATCCAAAAACTGCTTTCCTGTATATGAATCTTATTATCCAGACCATTCCGGAACCTCTCGTGATGTCCTGGATCTCATCCGAGACTCCGAACAAAAACTCATAAACCAATTATCCATTCTATCCTAGCGTCGAGGCACATTAAGTGTGTGACCCTACGGGTTCGAGAATATGCAGACATGATCTTCTATCAATAATCAACAGCGGAATCTGGAAACCCATATTAACTCCCACATATTCATCGATGATCATATCGGATGAACCATGATGCCAGGATTCAATTAATCCCATATATGTATTCCCTTCGATACGCGATATTTTACTTGCCCTGAGATTCGATCGTTGGTATCGGCATAACTAGTTCAATCTCGTTCACAGCAAGTACTTTACTCGTTCTGTAATCCGATATCACTTTGTGATTAACTCCTTAACCACGTGATTGCAAGCGGTGTTGATATCGATTACCGAGTGGGCCCGAAGTATATCTCTCCGACTCAGGAGGGACAAATCCCATCTCGATACATACAAACCAACAAGTACTTTCCGATCACCTGAGAGACACCTTTATGATCACCCTCTCATAGGATGACGTTTGATGACCTCAAAGCTTTCTTCCGACACCAGGGAGTTGCATTATCTCATGGTCTAAGGAATACAATATTTGACATAAGAAAAAGCTTCACAAAGATGAACACGATGACACGATCTAATTGCTCTGCTTGATTTGGGTCTGTCCATCATATCATTCTCCTAATGACATGATCTCATTATTAATCGACAACTCATGTCTATGGTTAGGAAACCTTAACCATCATTAATCAATGAGTTAGTCCATTGAGGCGTACTAGGGACACGGTGTCGTTCATAAACCACACAAGTATCAAAGTTTCCGCTTAATACAATTCTAGCATGGAATATAAAATTTATCATGAACAAGAATTATAATAATAACATCTTTATTATTGCCTCTAGGGAATAATTCCAACAGTCTCCCACTTGCACTATAGTCAATAATCTAGTTTACATCTGGCAACAATCTAACACCCATGGCACTAAGGTGCTGATCATGTTTTGCTCGTGGAAGAGGTTTAGTCAACGGATCTGCGACATTTAGATCCGTATGTACTTTTCTAATCTTCAGATCTCCATCTGATATATAATCTCGAATTATATGAAACTTGCGATTGATGTGCTTGGTCTTTGGATGATATCTTGGTTCCTTAGCCAGTGCTATGGCGCCAGTGTTGTCACACAATATCTCTAGTGGGTCCAAGGCACTTGGAACCACACCAAGCTCAGTGATGAAGTTCCTGATCCAAACTCCTTCACTTGACGCCTCTGTAGCAGCCATGTATTCCGCTTCTATTGTAGATCCCGCGATCACGCTTTGCTTGCAGCTTCTCCAGCTCACAACTCCTCCATTCAAAATATAAACGTATCTTGTCTGAGATTTAGAATCATCCTTGTCGGTGTCGAAACTAGCATCGACGTAACCTTTTACGACGATCTGCTCATCACCTCCATAGACCAAGAACATTTATTTAGTCCTATTTAAATAATTTAGGATGTTCTTTACGGCTGTCCAGTGTTCCACTCCTGGATCACTTTGGTATCTGCTCGTCAAACTAAGAGCATTGGACACATCCGGTCTAGTACACAACATGACATACATGATAGAACCTATGGCTGAGGCATATGGCACTTTGCTCATAGTTTCTCTATCGTTTACCGTAGCTGGACACTGAGCCTTGCTCAATATCTTACCTGACAACATGGGCACTGAACCTTTCTTTGCCTTATCCATTCTGAACCTTTTCAGAACTTTGTCTAGGTATGTACTTTGGCTTAAAGCTATTAGGCGTCTTTGTCTATCTCTATAGATTTTGATGCCTAATATATAAGCAGCTTCTCCTAGGTCTTTCATTGAAAAACATTTGTTCAAATAACTCTTCACGTCGTTAAGCATATCAATGTCATTTCCAATAATCAATATGTCATCCACATATAGTACCAAAAATGTCACTGAGCTCCCACTCACTTTCTTGTAGATACAAGCTTCGTAGCAATTTGGAACAAATCCAAAGCTCTTGATCACTTGATCAAAACGAAGGTTCCAACTCCGAGATGCTTGCTTTAGTCCATAAATGGAACGCTGAAGTTTTCACACCTTATCAGCATCCTTAGGATCGACAAAACCTTCGGGCTGCATCATATACAACTCTTCATCAATGTTGCCATTGAGGAACGCAGTCTTGACATCCATCTGCCATATTTCATAATCATGAAATGCAGCAATTGCTAATAAAATCTGAATGGACTTAAACTTCGCTACGGGGGAGAAAGTCTCATCGTAGTCAACACCTTGAACTTTTCGAAAACCTTTCGCGACAAGCCGAGCTTTATAGACAGTAACATTAACATCCGCGTCCGTTTTCTTCTTGAAAATCCATTTGCACTCAACGGCCTTTCGGTCGCTAGGAGGGTCCACCAAAGTCCATACTTGGTTTTCGCTCATGGATCCCAATTCGGATTTCATGGCCTCTAGCCATTTCTCAGAGTCTGGGGTCATCATCGCTTCCTCATAGTTCGTAGGTTCACTGTTGTCTACCAACAAGACAGTTAAGACAGGGTTGTCGTACCACTCAGGAGGGGCACGTGACCTTGTCGACCTGCGACGTTCAGCAGCAGCATCGTCCGAAGTTTCATGATCCTCATCATTAGCTTCCTCTCTTGTTGGTGCAGGCGGCACTGGAACAATTTCAGGTGCTACGCTACTCTCCAACTCGAGAGAAGGTTCAATAACCTCGTCTAGTTCTACTTTCCTCCCACTCACTTCTTTCGAGAGAAACTCCTTCTCAACAAAGGATCCGTTCTTTGCAACAAACACTTTGCCTTAGGATCTGTGGTAAAAGGTATACCCAATCGTTTCCTTAGGGTATTCTATGAAGACGCATTTGTCCTCTTTGGGTTCGAGCTTGTCCGGCATCAACTTATTGACATAAGCTTAGCATCCCCAAACTTTAAGAAACGACAACTTAGGTTTAACACCAAACCATAGTTCATACGGTGTCGTCTCAACGGATTATTGTCACTTCGGAGCCTTTGGATCCAGACATTGATATGTGTACACAACTTGCAGATAAGATCACAAACAATACTATCATAATGATTCAATAATAAGTTTAGATCTGAGATCATGGCACTCGGGCCCTAGTGACAAGCATTAATCACAACAAATTGCAACAAAGTCAAATAGCACTAATAGAGATACTAGTCACTATGCCCTAACAGATCTTATTCGATTACATGATAGAACACATCCAATCCCTACCATCCCCAAGCCTACAGCGGGGGATTACTCATTCATGGATGAGGGAAACATCGGTGGTTGATGGAGATGCGTTGGTGATTACGATGGTGATGATCCTCTCGAAATTCCCCGTCCCGGCAGGGTGCCAGAACGTAGTTTCTGGATCCGAATCTTGGTTTTTGGTGGCAACGGTGGAGCAGAACTCTTTCTGGAAAACTATCGAACCCCCCTCTGTTTTTAGGTCGAGAGGCAACTTATAGGCGCAGAGGGAACCCGAGGGGGTGTCCGGGGTGGCTGCACCCCCTAGGTGCGGCCAGTGGTGGGCCCACGCCTGGCAGGGGTGTGGGCCCCCTAGGCCCCTTCTCCGCCTCGTCTTCTGGCTCCGTTGATCTTCTGGTGAAATATAATTTTTGGCATATTTTCCGGGATTTTTCCTGATAGTTAATTTTCAGCACAAAAACAAGACACCAAGGTAATTCTGCTGAAAACAGCGTCAGTCCGTGTTAGTTGTATCCAAATCACACAAGTTTAGAGGAGAAACAATAGCAAAAGTTTTTGGGAAAGTAGATACGTTTTGGATGTATCAACTCCCCCCAAGATTAGCTTATTGCTTGTCCTCAAGCAATTCAGTTGAAAACTGAGTGTGATAAAAGAACTTTCATGAACACATTTGCTTCATATGATGTATATATTCTCAGCACATGAGTAGATGCTTAAACCATTCATAATAAGAAGTATGCAACTAAGTCTACTCAATAGTCATTGCAAGCTATGAAGAGAAACCAACTCAATAATAATAAGTAGCATGAAACATAAACATAAGAAACATTGCAATGCTCATAGTAAGGTATGATAGAGTGGTATCTCGCTTGCCTTTGTTTTTAGAGCACAATATAAATGCCAAGGCACCTCTGAAGTTCAAGTGAAGACTAGAAGTAAAGATATCAGAGATACAAGCATCAAAGTCATGACATAATTAACCAAGTTTTGAGACAAAGACAAGAATGACAATTATGCTCTCAAGAAGGTGCTCATAGAATAAGTGGTGACTCAACAAGGAAGTGAAAACGGTTTTTGCAAAGTTTGAAAGGCTTCCCAATGCTGAAAGGAAGGTACTCATTAGCTTTGAGCTCTCATTGCCCTATCATAGGCATCTTCATGTGGTTAAGGTGAAAGTGAGGTCCACTCTGGATTATATGCTTGATAGACCATAAACTGGAAATCCCAAGTCCCTTGAGTACGAGGGCCGCTCTGCATGCTACTCAACTTTGGTTACCTGTAAGTTCTTGTCATTGTAAATACATGCATATCATAGAGAACCGCCAACAGGGTACCCCTTGCACATCATACAGAAGCTATCCCGTGATCAAAATGACAAGGCAAGCAGACAATGAGCATCTCAGCGATATTTTTATTTACTATGTGCATAGCTTTTTATTGAGGATGCTTCATAGAATGCTCATTATGGTGATGCTGCAAGTTTCCACCATGATTAGGCATGGCTTAGGCTAGCAGCCCAGGCATTTCTCTAACACAATGTATAGACTCCATGAACTCACAAGCTCCCCTTTTATTTCACATCATCGACATCCGTAAACAAAAGAGCAAAGTATCAACTGGATAGGATATCCAAAAAGTGTTGAAAGCGTTCCCCGTGACAACACGGTTCTGCTGACTCCCAGCATATAATTTGCAAGCATATAACTTTCATGGACAAGTCACAATGGTTCAAGATTATTAAGTGCAAGGAATTAAGTGTGCCATCAAGTTCGTGAAACCTTTACTAACTAACTTTCTCAAAACAGACAAACATTTTATTTGGAAGAAAACAAGGCATATTGAATATGCACTCAAATAGTAAACGATGCTAATAGGTAGATATGGTGGACACAGCTGGCAATATTGGTTTTGGGGAGTTGGAAGCACAGGTAGAGCTCATACTCAGTGCAAGTGAAGGCTAGCAAAAGAGAGGGAGCGACAAACGAGAGAGCAATAACTGTCATAATCATGCTTGCAACAAAACAGGGCTAATTATGGCATGAAAGTGATACAAGAACTATGATAAAAAATAAATCATCGAGGCTTACTGACTATTGATTAGTCATATGCATGTGTGAGCATGTGCCAAGTCGATTCACATGAACCGTCAGAGGAGGATACCATAATATCATACCAAAATATGAATAAAACAATGCAAGCAAACATTCATATGACATGCTACAAACTATTAGCAAGCTGGAGCTAATCATAGACAAGCAAGAACTACTATGCATCCATAATGACATACACCTTACACAAACAGGCTAAGCATGCTCACAATGATGAGTATATGTACAAAAATGAAACAAACAGAGTTCGTTACCAGCCTCTTACCACACCTCGAGTTGTCTTAATCTTCATTATTGCCCTTCACTTGTGTGACTTGAATAATAACATGAAACCAAAATCCACTGAGGACGTCTGAACCCTGCAAAGAACTCACAAAACCAAAGAAGAACAACAAATATTATTGGTGTTTTCGATTTTTTAGAAACAAGCCAACAAAGCAAAAATAGCAAAGCAAAAACAAACCAAGCAAAGCAAAATCTTTTTGGATTTTTTTCTTTTAAGGCAAACCAAACAAGAAGCAAACAAAGAAAGAGAAACAACGAAAATATTTTTGGTATTTTTGTGTTTTTGAGAAAGAAGCAACAAGAACCAAAAAGAAAGCGAAACAATGGATATACAAAGAATCGACCGAACATGATATATATATGAGTGTGATGTCGGTATACCTCCCGCCAAGCTTAGGCTTTTGGCCTAAGTGGGGATCAATAGCGCGGGTAGTAACCCCAAGCTGGTGGGTCATCATAGGAATGATCATAATCAGGTGCTTGCGATGAAGAAGAAGACGCGCCCCAATCAAATGAGGGCTGCTGCTATGAAGACTCTCCCAAGTTGGATGGTTGAACTGAATTGTCTTCGGCATCCTCTTCAACATTCTCCTCTTGCTGGGAGAGCTCCGCCATATATGTGTCAACCTCCTCCTCCGTAAGCGACCATCCTTGCCTGTTATCAAAGTTAAACAAAGCAGGTGCAGGCAAATGAACTATTTTCTCAGTCCTACCCTTTCTCCAACCTTGCTGGGCAAAAGATAATTCATACGGTAAACTTCTCACATTAGCATCCAGGGACACAAAACCATGTTGAACCATGGATTCAAGATCCATCCTCTCTATGGGGAACTGATAATCTGAATAGTGAGGCTCTAAACCATGGAAAGCTAGCAACCTAGAAGCAATGAGACCTCCAGAAATTCCACCCTTCTCGCAATTGGTGGTGAGACGGTGAGCTATCAAAGCACCCAGGCTATAAGATCTATTCCTATTCAGAGCAGTTGCGATAAAAGCTAGATCAAAAGAAGACAACTTTCTAGCAATCTTTCTAGCAAGAAAACACTTGGTAATGAAATAGACAAAGTATATAATAGCTGGGAACTGAATGCTCCGAATTTTACCACTTTCCTTTGAGAAGTCAAAACCTTGGCAAATATCAGCATATAAATCCATAAGTGACTTGGGCCTTTCCTTGATCTTCTCACAAGATCCCCACTAAGGTACTCTAATTGCTGCACATAAATCAGCAAAAGGCAGGTCGACAGGTATATTATATATTTTGTAATGGACCATGGGATTAGATGTAGACCAAGTGAACAAGGAAGTCCTGCACAAAAGCCATGGTTAGCTTAACAAATTGAAATGGTTCACCTTCAACAAAGTGTTCCAATCCTGCATTGGCAATCAAGGTTTGGAAATCCTAGGAGATTCCCGCGGTTCTCATAAATTCATGGCATGAATATATGGAAGGAAAAACTGCCTCCTCATGATGAACCTTCATTGGATCAGACACCATCAAGTCATATTGATTCAGTGTACAGGTACTCATCTTCCTTGCTGAAATTTTTAGACAAACATTAAACCAAGTGATTTCTAAGTTGATAAATGATTGGCAACTACTATAGGAACTTGCTAGAGGACTACACATGCATCAAAATAAAGTTTCTAAGCATAGAACAAGCATGCAAGCTCAAACAACCTGTCACCTATAGCAGCAAAATACTCAAGATACAATCTACCAATCACAAATATAATTGGTCAAGTGGAGGAGGCACATACTAAGGAGCAATCTCTCCAAAAATCAGCAGCAAAGATGGGCTGAGCAAGGAGTTCAAAAATTGCGAGAAAGAACAACAATAACTTGAGCTTGAGCAAGTTTTCTGGTGTTTTTCGGGAGAGAGAAAGAAGATGGTTGTGAGGGGGCACCTTGAAGGGGTCTAGGTGGGCCAGACCCCCCTAGGCGCCACCCATAGGTAGGCCGCGCCTACCATGGGTGTGGTGGCCTGGGGTAGCCCCTGGGTCACTTCAGGTGTCTCTCTGGCCCTTTTTTGAGGAAAATTTTATTTTGAATTTTCTGGGATTTTTCGGGAAACTTTATTTTTGGCCAATTTTCAGGGTATGAAAATTGATTTTCTCGCAGAAACAGTTTTTTCAGAAGAAGCAAAAGCAAACAAAAAGCCAAACTACAAGAGCTCTAAGACAACCTAACAAGCAAACAACTAGCAAAACCAAAGCTAGCAAAGGAAAGACAAAGACTAGGAAGGAGAAAGGTAAAAGAAAGCAAGTATAACCATAGTGGAAACATTATTTTGTTCACTAAAATCCTTTTGTTAACAAGGTTGATCAAGTCTTGTTACCAAAACAATCTTGCATAAAACAAAACTTTGCATTCCACAAGGTGATTATGTTACCTCATACTTGATAGCAATGGTCCCAATCATAATAGTTTCAAAATTTTCTTGTGGAATGAGACAATATATTTCTCCAACCTTGATGCTCTCAATATTTTCAATGGAATTCAGGCAATAGCTTCTAACAACCTTCTTGGGGAAATAAATAGTATGCTCTTTGTCATCAATATTGAATGTTACTTTTCCTTGATTACAATTAATGACAGCACCTGCAGTATTAAGAAAAGGTCTCCCAAGAATAATGGTTATATTACCATCTTCAGGCATTTCAAGCACCACAAAATCAGTCAAAACCAAGCAATTATGAGCCACTTGAACAGGAACATCCTCACATATACCAACAGGAATAGTAGTTGACTTATCAACCATTTGCAAAGATATATCAGTTGGTATCAACTTTTCTAGCTGGAGTCTTTTGTAGAGAGAAAAAGGCATAACACTAACTCCAGCTCCCAAATCACATAAAGCAGTTCTAACATAATTATTCTTAATAGATCAAGGAATAGTTGGTATACCTGGATCACTAAGTTTCTTTGGAACCTTACCATTGAAAGAGTAATTAGCAAGCAAAGTAGAAATCTCCTCATTAGGAATCTTCCTTTTATTAGAGACAATATCCTTCATATACTTTGAATAAGGAGGCAATTTAATAGCATCATTCAAAGGAATTTGCAAAAATAAAGGTTTCATCCACTCACAAAACTTGTTGTAGTGTTCTTCCTCCTTTGACTTGTGTTTCTTACCTGGAAAAGGCATAGGTTTCTGCACCCAAGGTTCTCTCTCTTTACCATGCTTATTAGCAATAAAATCTTCCTTTGTGTACCTAGTGTTCTTAGTGTGCTTCTCAGGTTCTTCCTCAACTTCCTCCTTATCAGGAGCATCATTTTTATCATTACCACTCTTAGTTTCAGCATCAGAGACAGATATACTATTAGGATCTACAGCAGGTTCAAGTGGTTCCTCAACTATCTTATGTTTCTTTTTCTTCCTCTTATGGGGACTACCACTACTCTCACCTTGTTGAGAGTCCTACTCAATTCTTTTAGGGTGTCCCTCAGGATATAAAGGATCTTGAGTAGCTATACCACTCCTAGTTCTAATTCCATAAGCATGTTTATCTCCTAAAGCATTGACTAGCATATCCTTTTGCACCTTAGCAAGTTGATCAAGGTGGGTTTGAACCATTTGAAAGTGTTTACAAAGCATTTTATTATCTATAGAAGTTCTTTCCACAATATCTTTCAACTCACGGATAGCTCTAGAGTTTTCCAATAAATGATTCTGAACTTGTTTATTAAAATTACCTTGCTTAACAATAAAAATGTCCAGTTCCTCTAAACATTGATCAGGAGGCTTACCATAAGGAATATCACCTTCATCAAAGTGTTGGAGAGAGTGCACCTCAATAGTTGATGAGTGGGGAATTGACTTACATAATTCTTCTATAGGAGGTAGATTCTTCACATCTTCAGCTCTAATACCTTTCTCCTTTAGACATTTCTTAGCTTCCTTCATCACTTCATCATTTAATGCAATAACTCCCCTCTTCTTTGGTGTTGGTGTTGGAACTGGTTCAGGAGTAATAGGCTCAGGTGTATTTAGCTCAGTTGAGGTCCAATCATCATAATTCTTGCTTATCTTAGCCATTAATTCTTCAGCATCTGTAGGAGTTCTTTTCCTAAAAACATAATCAGCAAAGCTATCTAGGTAGGTCCTAGAATCATCAGTTAGTCCATTATAATAAATATCAAGAAGCTCATTCTTAGGCAATGGACATCCAGGATGTCCATGAATCAAGGCACAGAACCTTGTCCATGACTGAGACAGTTTCTCTTCTTCTCCCTGTTTAAAATCAAAAAGTCTCTACAAAGCAGCATGTCTAGCACTGGGAGGAAAATATTTCTGGAAGAAATAAGCAATCAAGCAATCAGGGCTATCAATGGAACTAGAAAATAATCTATTAAACCAAGCCCTAGCTTCTCCTTTTAGTGAAAAAGGGAAGATCTTTGTAACAAAGTATTTGCGCATCTTAAAATCATCAGAGAATAAAGCACTCATAGTAGAAAGCTCATTCATATGAGCCACAACACTCTCATTTTCAGTCCCACAGAAAGGTTCTTTCTCAATAATGTCCAAATAGGATAAATCAAGAGAGAAATCATAATCTTTATCTTTAATATCTATGGGAGAGGTGGAAAACTTAGGATCAGAGGACAGTTTAGGCATAATAGTACGTCTAGCAAGGAGACTCTTAATAGCACTAGTACCATATGTGTTTCGGCACTCTTCAACAAATTCATCAGTGAACTCAATGTAACCATCATTAATATCATAACTCTCACTAGACTCAGGTGAGCTAACAAGTGTAATAGTGTCTTCACTAGGAGTTTCGGTATTTCCTAGACTAGCCATAGTAGCATCTAGGAAAGGACCTAATGAACCACTCGCATCAAGCACAGTAGAAGTAACATCATGAGCATCAAAAGCAGTTTCAGATTCAGCAGTAGTAGCAGTGTGTGTAGCATGAGTATATGGTGGTGGTGTAACAAGCTTACTTATAACAAACTGTGAATCAAGAGCAACCAAGGTGTTTAGGACTGTACCTCTTCTTGTATTGGATGGTAAAATATGGAACTTTCCATCACGAGACTTCCCCAACGTGCCAGAACGGAGTTTCTGGATCCGAATCTTGGTTTCTGGTGGCGACAGCGGAGCGGAACTCTTTCTAGAAAACTATCGAGCCCCCTATGTTTTTAGGTCGAGAGGCAACTTATAGGTGCAGAGGGAACCCGAGGGGGTGCCCGGGCTGGATGCACCCCCTAGGAGCGGCCAGTGGTGGGCCCATGCCTGGCAGGGGTGTGGGCCCCCCAGACCCCTTCTCCGTCTCGTCTTCTGGCTCCATGGATCTTCTGGTGAAATATAATTTTTGGCATATTTTTCGGGATTTTTCCTGATAGTTGATTTTCTACACAAAAACAAGACACCAAGGTAATTCTGCTGAAAACAGCGTCTGTCCATGTTAGTTGTATCCAAATCACACAAGTTTATAGGATAAACAATAGAAAAAGTGTTCGGGAAAGTAGATATGTTTTGGACGTATCAGTTGGTAATCTCATGTCCCTTGAATACGAGGGCCGCTCCTCATGCTACTCAACTTTAGTCACTTGTAAGTTCTTGTCATAGTAAGTACATGTGTATCATAGAGAACCCCCAATGGGGTACCCCTTGCACATGATACAGGAGCTATCCCATAATCAAAATGACAAGGCAAGCAGACAATGAGCATCTCAGCAATCTTCTTATTTACCATGGGAAAATAGTATTTTTTCTCTCTTTCCTCTTTTCAATATGTCTCTTTTTATAAGAAGAAAGCTTCATAGATGTCATTATGGTGACGCTGCAAGTTTCCACCATGATTAGGCATGGCTTAGGCTAGCAGCCCAGGCGTTTCTCTAACACACATACATAACTCCATCGACTTACAAGCTCCCCTTTTATTTCACACCGATGACATCCATAGGCAAAAAAGCATGATATCAACTGAGTACAAAGTACATGTGCAATGTTGAAAGTGTTCCCCGTGACAACACGGTTCTACTAATTCCAACTTATAAGTGCAAGCATATACAACAAAGTTGTCACAATGGTTCAAGTTTATTAGGGGCAAAGAATATAAAGTGTGCCATCAAGTTCATGAGGGCTTTAATCACTAAGTTTTCACATAACAAAATAGTTTTTAATTAGAAGATAGTTGAAAACAAGAATATGCTTGGAATGGTGTAACACACCATGCGTAGGAGTTTATAGTGGACACTTTGGAATAACTTGGTTTCTTGGGAGTTGGAAGCATGAGTAGAACTTACTCATACAAGTGGAGGCTAACAAAAGACTGGGAGTAACCAACTAAGAGAGCAATAATGGCCATAATCATGCAGTGCAACAAAGCATACTAATCAAAGCAAAGAATGGCACTACAAGTCAAGGACTAAATGATCATAGAGGCTATGGTGACTTGTCATAGTCATAACATGGTGTGAGCATTGCCAAGTCAACCCAAGCAAAGCATCAAAGGAGAATACCACAATACTATGCGTTTGCATGCTAAAACAACGCATAATTTCTTCAAGGCACACTAAGCAATCCCAAACAAGACATGCTACAGCAATAATCACTAAGAATAATGCCAAAACAACACCTAGCATGTCATGCTAAAGTCTAAGTCACAGTCAAAGCAAGCTCATCTTGTACTATTCAAGAACGAACTTTCTACTCCTTTCCAACACCAATCAACTTATTTGCAACAACACAGCGAGAATGGGGGTCCAAACTACTTTATTCAAGCAAACTAAAATGAAAACTAAGACTCTCCAAGAACAACACAAGAGTGCATGAAACAATAAAAACGAAGTGTCTAGAAAGACCTGAGCTTTTTATTGATGAAGAAGGGGATGCCTTGGGCATCCCCAAGCTTTGACGCTTGTACCTCTTGAATATTTCTTGGGATGACACGGGGTGGCATCCCCAAGATTGAGCTTTTGTCCATTCTTCATCTCATTACATCATTCTCTCTCTACACCTGAAAATTTTCCTTCATACAAAATTTCACACAATCTTCATTAGCAACATTAGTGTATTCAAAAGATAATAGACCTTTGGGTTTAGCTTTAGAACAGAAAAAATTTCACTACAAACACAAGCTACTGTAGCAATTCCCTCAAAAAGCTCAATTTTCCAAAAAGTACCCAAAAAGGAATCAGTAAGAAGCAAATGCAAATAATGGCAGAAATCTGTCAAAACAGACCAACAGGTAGAAACCAATTTTTTTGAAGACCTTATGTTGCTCAAATCAAAAAGTGTTGAACTAACAAAAGTTAGCTGCTGGGAAATTTATTCAGAAAATATCATCTCAATCCGACTTACAGAGATTCCTCACGAATTTTTACGGTGGAGCAAAAAAATCTGTTTCGGGATAGCAACTCCCCAAATCTTACTTCCCTCTCATTAGAGGTTATTCTTGGCACAAAAAAAGCAAATAAAAAGGATAAGGAGAGGTCATTACTGAAGTAATAACTTCCAAGACTCGAGAAAACTTTTGGGTTATCTCCCAATAAGTACTTTTCTTTAACGACTTTAAGTTAGGCATGATAGTTTGAGAAGATGCTCACATAAGAAATATGAATTGAAGTAAAAGAGAGCATCAAAAAGCAAATTTAAAACACATTTAAGTCTAACCCACTTACTATGCATAGGAATCTTGTATGCAAATACACTCACAAAGAACAAAGTGGCAGGCATAGGAAGATAAAACAAGAGTAACTTCAAAACTATTAGCACATAGAGAAGTGTTTTGGTACCATGAAAACTTCTACAACCATATTTTCCTCTCTAATAATAATTTTCAGTAGCCTCGTGAATAAACTCAACAATATAAATATCACATAAAGCATGCTTTTCATGATCTACAAACACATAATTTCTATCAAGCTCAAAAATAGTAGGACTAAAACCTTCAAACCCACTTTTAACAATTTTATAATAGGGTGACTGATCATTTAATATAGGACCATCATCTAGAGCTTTATCATAAACATTTTCTAAGCAAAACTCTTTAGTACCATGCATTTCGAAGTTAGGCACAAATATAGGATTATCATAGATAACCGGAGCATAACTATTATCACAAGTTTTACCCATAGCAGATATTTAAAAAGAATCCACAGGAACATAACATTCATCTTCCTTTAAGCATGGGGGACAATCAAATAATGTAAGGGATAAAGAGTTACTCTCATTAGAAGGTAGGCATGGGTAGATCCATTCTTCCTCCTCTTGACCATCAGTCTCCTCCTCTTTTTCATCTAATGAGCTTTCAGGTTCAGTAATTTTATCTTCCATAGGCTCCTGCAAGGCATTAGTCTCTTCCATTTGTGGAAAGCACCTATAAAATATTCAAGAATATAGCCATTTTCTTCCTTGTAATTATCAAAGCAAAATTTAAGTATCTCATAAACCTCATATTCATAAGGTGCATCATCAGTATTTTCAAGCAAACTGGCAAGTTCAAATGCACCCTTGAAGGCAATAAATTCTTCAATGTGTTCCACATCACAAAAGTCATAATTTCATTTAACATAAGAAGATATGGTAACATTATCATTATACTCACATTGAAAAGGTAGGTGTTTATACCTCCTACAGCAACAAGATTTATCAAAGCAATAAGTAACATTATAAGTAGAGCACACATCTCTAGCAATAGTATTCAATTTATCAATTTGTTCCCATAAGTGTTTCCCTTTTTGTGAAAAACGGTGTTCCTTATAATAATTCTTTTGTTCTTCTGTGAACCCACCTTGCCAATAAGAACTAGTTTCAAAGAAACCATCCATTAATAGAAAGCATGACAAAGCAAGTAAATAACAGACCATCAACTAGAGTAGGAACTAATTTTTTTTGTGTTTTTAATAAGAGAAAGCAAACCAAAAAAAAACTAATTTTTTTTTGGAGTTTTTGAAAAAAATAGGCAAACAAAACCAAGCAAAAGAAACTAAGAAAAACAAAAAAAAAGTAAATAGAAGGTTGTGAAGGACTCCCATTGTGAAGTCGTCCTTAGCCTCTCCGGCAACGGCGCCAGAAAAAACCTTGATGAGTGCGTGAACACTTCGTTGGGGGACCCCAAGCAGAAGGTATGATGAGCACAGTAGCAAGTTTTCTCTCAGTAAGAAACCGAGGTGAGGAAGGAAACGACTCAAAGGTGTTGCTAGAAACTTGGAAACCTGCACAACACAAACTCAAGACTTTGCCCCAACGAACAGTGAGGTTGTCAATCTCACCGGTTTGCTGAAAACAAAGGATTAACTATTCGGTGTGGAAGGTAATGGTGGTTTGCGGAAAGTAAACAGTAAAAGTGGAAGCTATATCAATGGTAAAGATTATACCAGGGTCCATAGTTCACTAGCGGTGTTCTCCTTAAGATAAACAAACATGGCATGCTAGGAAAACAAATTACAGCAGGGCAATTGACAGGACTGAGCAAGGCATAACAATGCAATACTAGACATTTATGATCCTATGAGATTTGATTGGGCAATACAATAAGATACATAGACCGCCATACAACTGCATCTATGACTATTAATCCACCTTCAGGTTATCATTCAAACCCCCTCCAGTATTAAGTTGCAAGCAACGGATAACTGCTTTAAGCAAAGTGTGTAAGGTAAACAATCCACTTGTTCCATGAATAAGAGACCATTGTTTTATCCCTAGTGGCAACAACACATCTACAACCTTAGAGATTTCTGTCACTTCCCTTAGATTAAATAGAGGCATGAACCCACTATCTAGCATAAATACCCCATCTTGGAGTCACTAGCATCTACTTGGCCAAGATAGCTACTAGATACGGAGAGCATGCAAGATCACAAACAACACAAACATGATAGAATCAATAAGACAAAACCATTAATCAATCTGACATAGTAATTTCAATATCCATCGGATCCCCGCAAACACAACATGCATGATTAAAAAATAGATGATCTTGATCATGAACAGAGCTCACAAGATCTAAACATGGTAGCACAAAGGAGGAGATACAACCATCTAGCTACTACATGGACCCGTAGTCCAAGGTGTAACTACTCACACTTCATACCGGAGGCTGGCATGATGAAGAAGAAGGCCTCCAGGATGATCTCCCCTCCAGCAGGGTGCCGGGAAGAGCTTCAGATCCCCCGATCTAGGGACGATGGTGGTGGCAACTACAGACGGTTTCTTGGAATATTGATCGGGTACTTAGGGTTTCTGTATTGGGGGTCTTTATAGGCGAAGAGGCGAGGTAGGGGCATCCCGTGGCAGCCCTTCCAGGCTGCCAGGCAGCGTGACCCAACGGGTGTGTCCCCCTGGTGGCTCCCCTCCGTCTCGTATTCTAGCTCCGTGTTCCCCACGGTAAAATATTGACTTTGGATTTTGTCCTGTCCAATTCCAAGAATATTGATTTTCTGCCTTTCTAGAACCAAAAAACAGAAGAAAACATGCATCTGGCACTGTGGCAACTTGTTAATAGGTTAGTAACCAGAAAACATACAAAAACACCTCAAAGTGTAGACAAAGCAAAGCAAAGTAGATACTAAACAAGCATTGAACATCAAAAATTAGAGATATGTTTCCAACGTATCACTCATCTTTAGCTTGCACAACATTTCTTCTAACTCCATTTTGATGTCTTGAAGATACACATGAGGAACTCTATCTTCTTCTTCAAGACACCCTTGATCTTATTTACTTTCTTCTTTTTCTCCATTTCTTCTACCCTGAAGCCAACATATGCTCCAAGCGATGTCAATGGACTATTCCTACAAGTTTAACTCACTACAAACATTAGTCCATAGAGATTGTCATTAATTACCAAAACCACACATGGGGGCCCACATGTTCTTTCAATCTCCCCCATTTTGGTAATTGATGACAATCCCTTTGAGAGGGTTTATATAAGGAATTTAACGAATAAAATGGTAGCATCAATATCAAATTCTACACAAATATGTGATATTGGTACCACCACCATATATAGAGCAACCCCCCTCCCCCACACACAATCTATGCATGTGTGATGAACTTGAATTTCATTGTATATATTGTATTTCATTGCATATATTGCCATTCATTATCATTGGTGGAGTTTCCTCTATATATCACATGCAAAGAAACAACAAAGATGCAAGAGCATGAGAGACAAATTCTTAAGAATAAACTCAACGCATAAACCGACTTCCCTTAAACCCTCTAAAACTTCTCCCCCATTGGCATCGATTGCCGAAATGGGTGAAAAGTTCTAGAAGGCCAGTATAGTGATAATTCCTCCAAAGGTGTGCGTTCGCACATGTCCAGTGATGAATACTTGGGAGGATGTATAATTATATTGAGGACCCAAAAATTTCCAAAGAAATAAAATAAAAGAAGCATCAACAAATGATGCAAGCAATCACAAGATCCGAAAAACCAGTTGAAAACAACAAATGAGACCAAATGGAAACAAAAAGATATTATGATACAAGCAAAAGAGTGTTTTAAATAAACATAGAGAAGCTCCACAAGATTTGTGGACACATTAATATAGTCTCATTTGAATACGACATGCAAAATATGGAATCCTCACTCCCCCATAAACATTTAAGACACAAAAAATTAGAAAGAAGACAAATGAGCATTTATTAAATGAATTAGAGGAGCTCCCCAAAGATAATGCACCAATTATGATAATTGCATTTGGTAACAAAGTGCATAATCATGAAATCCTCACTCATCCAAATTCATTTAACAATACAAGGCATGAGAGAACAAATATGATGAGCACAAAGTGGTACTACAAATAAAATTAGGAAGCTCCCCAAGGTACATGCACAAATTAGGTTTTTGTATGTGAATACAATGTGCACAACATGGAATCCTCACTTCCTGTATTTTACTTACAACACAACTATGTACAAACGAGCATATATCAAGGCATAAAATTTGCAAGAAACAAATGGTTGAGCGACAAGTAAGATACAACATAATAGCAGGCTCAACCACAAGGATGTGTGCGAGGCATGACAAAGCATGTTATAAGGCTAGTATAAGGATGATCATTGTGTATCAACATAGTCTTCAATGAATGGTATTGCTTAGTATGACCATACAACACACACACACGAAACAAAGACGATATCAAGAATAGGGAAGTAACATCTATCATGTGTATAAGTTTTTAATTAGACAATCTTGCAAAGATATTGATCCACAAAGAAACATGTACACACAAAATAGATACTAAAATAAATAGAGCAAGATATCCAAAATGAAGTCATGACAATACCAATAAGATTTTTCTTGAAAGCATGGCCAAAGGATCAAATATATCTTATTGTACATTAATGAACTTCAAACACCAACACACCCCATACATGATAACTATCATCAAGGGAAAAAAGATAGTTCGAATATATGGAGAAAGGCAACAAGTATCACAAGGAAAAATCAACTAGCAAAATCTCACTATTTCATATGATATAAGTTGAGGAAAGGATATGCAATAAAATTGTTAGATTGACATATTTGGGATTGGTGAATCATATGCATGATTTTGTATAGTCCCAATTATATGCACTCATATCAACTTATACATATTTGCAATAAGGAGCTCTCTTAACACCAAGGCTAGAACCACAACAAATACAAATACAAGAATTCATGCTAGAAGGCAACCGACAACCGGTTGGAAGCAAGATATATGAGCATGGGAAAGAGATACTTGTTACCGAGATATAATTGGTAGGATGCAGTAGATATGAGTTCATCGCACATCCTATAGCTTGCCTCCAAATTTTCATGTACGCACCACTTCTTCAAGATTGAGACACAAGCATCCAATATATCTCCAATGTACCTAAAACACAACTAAGTACAAAATGGTCCCCAAACATATTGGGTCCAAAGTAGTTAGATAAAGTACAATACATAGGAGAGACTCCACATAAATATGTGCATATTGATATGAAATTGAATTTCATGCACAACTTAGCCAATGGGATTTGGTGGAGTTTCACCTATATATTGGATCAAAGAAAGCAAGCATGCCATAATATAAACATGTAGTAATTATTCATGCACAAGGCTTTCAAGAACCAAAGGAGATACAATTTGAACAAAAACACCAAGTATACCGAGATGGCACACATAATAGTGTAACACGATAGACGGTGTCCAAATTATATCAAAGAACCAATTTAACATATGAAAGATCACAAGTTCAACAAATGAACTAGGCTAAAGCCAAAGAGCAAAAGATAAACAAAAACACAATTTCTCAAGGATTTATCTCATTCTAAAATGGTCAAAATGTGAAACAATGAATGAGACAAAACTTACTCCCAAAAAGAGCAAGGTTCCAATAAAAAACCAAACTCTCCAAACTTTTCATGATGGCACAAAATACCACAACGAAAATATCGAACTTCCAAGCACATAAAACCCGATATGGATCAAACAAATAAGCATAAAAGGATTGTTCTAGATAATATAGGAGATCTCACCCATAAGTAGTACATTATATAGAATTTTGCTTTTGAATGAAAAATGAATGAGATCATCACTACTACCTACATTAAATAAAACACAATAGGATACCAATAAAATAAGAGGATCCAAAAGTAACAAGGAATACATGGGAGCACACAAAACATTTACTTGGACAAAGATAGGACAAGATTAAGCAAAGGCCAAAGTGAATATGATCAATAAATTCCACCATAAATTGAGTACTCATTGTCCAAGGACAAGAAATATTGGGAATAATTTTCTCAATGTCGCTTGCATGGATATCCAAGATTATAGTCACACCAAGAAGCATATAACAAAATATAAGAATTAAGCATGATGCTTCAAACAAGATTCTTGGTAGCTTCCAATAGTCACATAATCACTAGTGATTAGAGTAACTTAAAGCTAATGGTTTCCAAAAAGATATATAGGTCCAAATATGAGGAAACACATACCAAGAAACACTCTCACACATAAGATCCAATAGATGAGAAATAAAACCATTCAAGAAAATTGGAACTTGTATGAGCACATGTGTCACATAGGAGCTAGATAATTAACAATATCAATTCTAAGTGACACAACCTCGAATTTTTCACATTCTCTAGGATTGTAATATGCACTAATCATATGACTCCCCCATAATGTGATACTATCATAAAACCAACACGAGGCAAAAGGATCCAAATAGAGATAATTAATGGGTATTATAGAACTTAAATTTCTCATGAGAATCATACCACAAAGATACTATTTAATATTCCAATATAAATACTAGGTGGTATTCCTCATGCACACACATTTTTAGGATCGTGGAATGCCCAAACATAACAATCCCCCAAAATGGGATAGTCCATTAATCTCTCATAAGAACCAAATAAGATATCAAATATAATCAAGACATGGCCAAACACAAATGTACATGGTGTGCCCCTAATCATACACAAACATACTTGATAACTCGACATAATTAAGTGGATAGCACAACATATACAAGAACATGGAAGATACAAAACCAACACATGCACAAGGGTGCGAGTAACTTTCAATGTAATGAGTTTAGCATATGTTACCGCAAGGAGAAACATTGGAAAAATGATAAAGGCAATATAATACACATGACTTGACTTTGACAAATATAATAATGAAGATCCCTCAATTCTTCATGATGTATTCAAGTCTCCAACGCCCTAAAAAACACACCTATTGATCAAGTTTTGGCTTGTTGGTCTCCAACCAAGTTGGGTCCTAAAAAGTTAGTCATAATAGGCTTAGCAACCCAAATGGTTCTTTTATTGAAACCACATTGGGCACCAACAAACTTGGCAAACATATTGCCAACCTCATCCTTATAAAGTGAATAAACATCATCAATCAAGATACGATTGGATGAGGAGTTACCAATGGTGCATGAGGAATAAATGTGCCCTTTCTAGCGGCAAATGTAGCAAGTTCTTCTCTTGCCATATTTCTTGTTGGGTGAAGCAACAAATTGAGGGAGACCTTGATTCTTCTTTAGAGGAGGCCCATTTCTAACCGGAGGTAGAGCTTGAGGCCGCTTCCCTTGTTGCTTCTTGCCAAGGAGATTCTTGTTCAATGGGAAATGCTTGACATGATTCCCTTCTTCCTTGCACTTGAAGCAAACAACGTTGGCCAGATTCTTGAATTTATCTTGGCCATTCTTCTTATTGCCCTTCTGCTTCAACTTGATAGTGGACTTGTTCTTGACATTGGAGTTGAATCCAAGCCCACACTTGTCATTGGGGGATTTTTGCACACTCAAGATGTTGTCGAGTGTGGCCTTCCCTTTATGACACTTTTCAAGTCATTCTTCAAAGAAGTGACTTGAGA
Source organism: Avena insularis (assembly GCA_023614405.1). Lineage (NCBI taxonomy): Eukaryota > Viridiplantae > Streptophyta > Magnoliopsida > Poales > Poaceae > Avena > Avena insularis. The sequence continues at coordinate 38,753,731 of CM042691.1, read as the reverse complement.
CTTGAGCTCTTCGATTTCCTCTACATGGTTAGTGTCAACAAAAGTACTAGAGGAAATATATGCTTCATTGTTAGAGAAACAAGGCACAGAAAGTAATTCATCACAAGATGTAGCAATGTCATGAGTGGATGAATTACAAGGACTAGCACATGGCAATATCACATTAGGAGTAGAAGTAGTGCTAATGTCCGCATGAGGCTCATTAGATGTTATCTTTGACATAATGGCCTCATTAGCTAACTTTAGCCTACTATGATAGACTAGAAGATCCTCATGCGAGCTTGAGAGCTTAACATGACATACTTCTAATTTCACACAGTTGCTAGTTAGCAAAGCAAGTTTAGCCTTTAGCTCAACATTCTCCTTCAAAATAGATGCTTCACAATAAATAGAGTTAGTAGCACAAGCATCATAATTAGTTACAAGAGGTGAGGGCAACTTCAAAATCTCCTTTGCGTGAGAGGCTTTAAGTTGCTCATGTGACTAAGTGAGTTTGATGAGCTCACCCTTGATGACCCTAGAGCCATTTTTAGGTGCTCAAAATCCTCAAGGAGTTTAGCATAAGTAACTTGAATCTCGTCATTTTTACCTTTGAGATCACTTGCCACCTCAAGATCTCTATCATGTGATTCCTTCACTCTAGACAGCTCTAGAGAAAAAGTCTCCTCAAGAGATTCCTTAGTGGTTTGCTCCTCTTCAAGAGCCTTATTTAGATTTGCAATTATATTAGCATAATCACGCTCAAGACTACTCACTTTATCAATATTGTTCTCATGCTCCTCAATTGGTGTTTCTAACATATCAATATGTTCTTTGCTCTTAATAGCAAAGTCCAAGATTTCAACAAAGTTAGAGCAAGCAATATCATTTTTAACAAGAGCACGATAAACCATCTCACCCTTTTCATATAAAGCATCAACATCAAGCTCTTCTTACTCATTATATACATTCTCATCATCATAAGAGATATTGGTTTCCAAAGTAGGATTTACCTTTGAATCCCTCGCCATAAGGCATAGATGAGTACCGGAAGAAGGTGAGGATGAGATAGCATTTGTAGCTCCATACAAAACCTTGTCTTGGCCCATAGAATCTTAGGCTTCCTATACATGGTGAGAAACACAAGAACTAGAGGAAATAGAAACACTCTTATTATGGCAACAAGACAACACAAGCATATCATCATGAGATTTATTCAAGCCATTTCTACATGATATGCAAGGACTATCAACACAAGCATGTAAGGAGTTCGTAGTGCTAGAAGTGTTAAAGTCCAAAGATAGATCATTGCAACTAGATAGAGATGAGGGATTACAAATAGTAAGCACACTATCCAAGTTTCAATTTCTATCACCACTCACCATATCATTACCTAGTGAAAACTCACATGTGGGTGAAGTGGTAGAAAATGAGAACTCATCTCTATCGGAAGTGGAAGCAACACAATCATCCTCAACAATATTGGACACAACATGTAACATCCCAAAATTCATGAATTACAAAAGCATGCATTGCATTTATGTTTTCATAGCATTCTTTACTCACACAAAATTTTTCAAATCAAAACTCCAAATAAAACCATTATTATGCCATTTTATTAAATCAAATGTGGCTTGGTTTTATTTTATGTTCAAAGGGCCAAAGTGTTTTTGAGTGGACAAGGGTGTTTGTCACACTTTAGAGTACAATGTTCACTATATAAAAATTTAGAGAAGGTTTGAATTCAAACTTGTTTGAATTAGGGTTTGAAAATCAATTCTGAAAAAGCAAACAGAAAAAAAGCAAAAAGGAAAGAATAAAACGCTGCGCTACCTAATCGGCCTAGTGCTAGAAACGGCCCAACAGCCCACCCGGGGCATCCCCCTCCCCCTCTATATCTCACGCCAGAGCCCTACCGGCATCTTCTTCCCCACCCCGCGCGCGCAGACCCCGTCGCCACCGCCGTTTCCTCCAGAAACGCCACGTTGATTTCGGGCGTAATTGACATTGATTCCCTCCATAATCTCCTCGCCCCTGCTGGCTACTTAACCTCCTCGCCGCCGTGGTCATTTCCCCTCAATCACCAGCACCAGAGCGCCCACAGGCTGGCCGTATTTGCGCTTGCAACGCCGCTTCCCGAGCGTCTCCAGCGAGATATTACGGTGATCTCCGTCCACCCCGCCCCTTCTCGTTCATACTATCGTGATCTCCCTGGTCTTGCGCTCCTTCTCATACACTTTGTTCGTCTGCCCGTGAACCAGAGCGTCACCTGCATCAACCAGCACGAACACCCAACGCAGCCTTCGTCTCCGGCGAGTAACTCCGGTAAAACTCGCACGCCCCTTGACCCCTTCCTCACACTATTGTGTTAGACGTGACTTTGCGCAGCTTCTAATGCCCTCCGTTTGTCTTATATTGCCCTAGGTCATCGCATCTGTCTTCGTTCGTGAACACCCGACGCCAGCGCGAGCTCCGACGAGTTTTTCCGGCCGCGTCCGTGCGCCCCTGTCCAAGATACGACCACGTTGAGCTTCACCGCATCCTTGCGACCTTAGTAAGCGTCAATGTCCCTCCCCTAACCTCCTAGCCTCGCCGGCGTGTCACCGTCAGCAGCGTCACCGCCGCCTGTGCCATTTCTGCCGCTAGGTTTTGGTCAGGCAAGCCAGGCCCGTTAGATCTGCATCTGGCAGCAAGGATTAGATCACTTATCAAAGGGGTATGTTTAGATCTGAGCCACATGATCTAACTTAAATCCCACGGCCCATGTTGTCCGATCCGCGCGAAGCGGTACAGGCCAATAGACACAGCCACGTGTCTGTGATTTTGTTTTAAAATCAGTTTTTGAATCTATTAGAGATTTAAACTTGTAAAATTTATATCTTTTGTTCTGTTTATCCAAAAAATGCAAATAATATATCAATGGATTCACAAAAATAAATCCTACACTACTGTGGGCTTAATTTTGTATTTTGCATCTGTAAAAATGGGATTTTATGCAGAGACAAATAAAGGCTTGTTTTGACTATATAAATTATTTTGAAAATGTTTGTAGGGCCAAATTAAGTTTATTTAGACTATGTTTGTTTAGTTTTGTGTTTAGTAATGTTTACTTGTCTTGATTGGTTTAAGATAAATCATCACCTAGCATTTGCATGCATCCATATATTTTTTCTTGAATAATTTGAATGTAAATTTGGTGCTATCATTTTATGTGTAGATTTTGGTGCTAGTGGTGATTGTGATTATGAGGATTGTTGCTACTCCCCAAACTACCAAGGAAAGTGGTGCTTCATGTATTTGTCCCATTATTTTGTTATGCACTAGTGATATTTTGTATAGAGCTTGCATGAGATTTTGCTAAGTATCTATATGCTATGCTATGGGAAATCCTAGTAGTTGTAGACTTGGTAGAATTTTCTCTAAGTAAAGATTACTTGTTATATTGCCATGCTTATCCTAGCTAGTAGCAAACAAGGGTGGATTACATACATGCTATGGATAATATTGTTAAGTCTTTGACTTGTGTTTTTGCTTAATAAAACAACTAAGTGAATGAATCACCTGGGTGGAATGGTATGTTTGGATTATGTTGAGTGGTTACACAAGGCCCATATCTATGGTCTACCTTGTGTATCACACTTGTGGAAAGCCACCCAGGAACAAAGGGATTTGAGATACTTAGTGTTTAGAAGCTTCTAGTGCAACCACATGGCATATGGGCTCTGCCTTGATCATATAGGTTGCAATAACTTAGCCAGATGGACAGTTGGTGGTAGGGTGATAGGTTGGAGCGCGTCCATTTGGTCTAAGGGAAGGCTTCTGAACGGTCTCGTCTCGATGCATGTCGAGTCTTATGGGGAAAGTGCACCACCTCTCGAGAAGGAAAAATCTAAGTACTTAGTCGTGTCCCTGACAATGGACAATTGAGCATCAAGACATTGAAGCTATCAAGGATCTCCTCATCCCAATTTATAAGTTAAAAACTTGTGGTTGAACAAGGGTAAAGGTTCACCAATGTCTATTGGTGGTTCCTTGGGAGTTTTTGTCAAACTAAAACTTAGTGTTTTTCAAACTGATAGGAAAAACCTATTTTGAGCAAAGCAAGCCTAAGCTACACTTAGCCAAACTCATATAGAAGATAGAAACTATTATTCTACTAAGGTATCACTTGCCAATACTATTCCAATGTACTGACCCACTGTGGCTGTAACTTGTGATGTTGCAGGTTACTCTGATGAGGATTAGGGTTATGAGTCTACACTCAACATGTTTGCCTGTGGCACATGAAGATGAAGACTTTACTTTATTTTGTTAAGTTGAACTCTTGTACTAGCCTATGGCTATGGAGTTGTAAAAGACTATGTTATCTCTAGAACGAAAATGTAATAAAGACCTTTGTATCTGTGTACTTCATCTTAAACTATGGATGCTAGCATTTGATCCAGGGACTAGCATTGCAATCACATGGACCTTTACCTTTATAAAGGTGGGGTCTTACAGATGGTATCAAAGCACTGTGTTGCATGTAGGATTATGACCCTAGGTTGGATTAGACTAAGAAACCACTAAGGAAAATTTCAACACTTTGAAAAATTCTACGCTTGTATTTTCTTCTCATAAACTTTTCTAATCTTCTTTCTCATCTCAATTTGTAGATGAACTCCATCAACGGAGCCGTCATGAAGGGACCACTCATGACCATGACTTTGGAGTGTGAGACGGAGTTTTCCAAAGAACTTAAGAACCTTATGGTTACCATGGGAATACATGGTGCAGTTGTGTACAAGGGATTCCCCGTGATGGACGAAGGACAAGAGTATTGGTGGGTGCAACTTCACTTGTACAAAAACAAGGAAGACAACCACAAAGAGTCCGGATTCTGCATGGTCACCAACTCTGAAATTCACACAACATTCTTTGATTCTGCAAGAAATGCATCTTGGAATTGTTGGAGATATGCCCAAGAGGCAATAATAAAGTAGTTATTATCATGTCTTCATACTTATGATGAATGTTTACATACCATGCTATAATTGTATTAACCGGAAACATTACTACTTGTGTGATTTGTAAACATAAAAGAGTCCCTAGTAAAGCCTCTTGTTAAAGTAGCTTGTTGGTTAATATATGATCATGGTTTCCTGATCATGAACATAGAGATGTTATTAACAACAGGGTCATATCATTAGGAGAATGATGTGATGGACATACTTCTATAGTTAAGCGTATCATAAAGATCAAGTCATTTAATATAGTTCATTTGCTATAAGCTTTCTGATACATAGTAACCTAATTCCTTCGACCATGAGATCATGCTAATCACCATCACCGGAAGGATGATTTGATGACATCAAACACCACACCATAACTGGGTGGTTATAAAGGTGGCATTGAGTGTTCGGAAAGTATGTGTTGAGGCACATTGATCAAGAGTGGGATTTGTCCATCCATATGACGGATAGATATACTCTGGACCCTCTCGGTGGAATGTCATCCAATTAGCTTGCATGCATGTGACTGTCTCGCAAGGGATCACATATCACGGGAACGAGAAAAGAGTACTTATCGGTAACGAGGTTGAACTAGGTATGCAGAGATACCGACGATCAAACCTCGGATAAGTAAACTATCGTGAGACAAAAGGAAATTGGTATTATAAGTAAGTGGTTCATTTGATCGCAAAGTAATCGTATAAATATGTGGGAACCATATGAATTTCCAGATTCCTCTATTGGTTATTGATCGGAGAAGTGTCTCGGTCATGTCCGCATAATTCACGAACCGTAGTGAGACACACTTAAGGATTCGATGCTGTTTAGTAGATATGGAATGTTAGTAGGGATACCGTATGTTGTTCGGAGTCTCGGATGGGATCCGGGATATCACGAGGAGATCCGGAATGGTCCAGATAATAGGATTCATATAAGGAAAGTTCGATTCCGGAGTTCGGGAAAGATTCCGATGTTTTCATCAGAGAGGTTTTAGAAGGTTCTAGAAGGTTCACCGGACCGGAAGGGGAATGGATCATGAATGTGTCATGGATAAGTGGAATGATTAGATCATATCCTAGGTCACTTGGTTTGGGCATTTGCAAGAGAGAATTAAAGCTCTAAATTGAAAGTCAAACGGGAATTTTAAAAAGTCAAACTGGAACAATGGTTTCCTAGTGGAAGAAGGAAAGAGTCATTCTCTCAATCCAACTTGGGTTTGGGTTTGGATTCAAACCCACCCCTCCCAAGGCTGCCCTCCCTCTTATAAATAGAGGGGGAGGGCTGCCCCAAAAGCTAAGCCCTAGCCCTCCCCACACCCGTGTGCCACCGCCGCCGCATGTTGCCGCCGCCCTAGCCGCCGCCGACACCTCCTCCTCCTCCCGGTCTTCTAAACCCTAGATCACCAGGAAACCCTAGATCCACCATAAATTGCACCGGCTTAGGCGAAGCCCTGCGGGATCTTCCCTCTACTTCCGACACCACGCCATCGTGCTGCCGGAATCGCGAGGGGAGAACTATAACCTCCACTGTCTGCTGGAACAAGGGAGAGGAAGGTCTTCATCGAGTACCGAATGTGTGACCGACTGTGGAAGCGCTGCTGGAACGCAGCGCCTGAAGGATCGTCTACGCGACCTTGAGATCGGCAAGTGTACGACTACATCACCCAAGAGAATCTGCTCTCGTTAACCGCTTCAGAATCTTCGAGGGTGAGTGCTTCTATCGACTCATTACTACAATATAGTAGATAGATCTTGGATTGTTTGTGTGCATGCGGTAGAATTTTTTTTGTTTTCCATGCTACGAACCCCTACAGTGGTATCAGAGTCGTGTCTATATGTAGATCTGTTGTACGAGTAGAACACAATGGTCATTATGGGCGTTGATGCTTTTGTTGTCGATTTCTTCTTGTGTACTTTGCATCTTGCGGGATGGTGGGATGAAGCGGCCCAGGCTAACCTTACATGACATCATTCATGAGACTTGCTCCACGCTTGACATGCAACTTGTATTGCATAAGTGGCTTTGTAGGTGCCTGTTCTCCCAACATAGTGAAGATTCAATTTACAACGGGTAATTGACAATACTAGTATCAACGTTGTGGTTCTTGTTCATAAGTTAGAATGACACTTATTGAAAGCCCCAAACCACATAAAATATGCAAAGAAAATTAGAGGCATCTAACTTTGTTTTGCAGGGGTGTGCTGTGATGTGATATGGCCATGATTGTGATTATATATGATGTATGCAATGTTCCTTATTGTAAGTTGGCAACCGGCAAGAGCCATATGGTTGATTTTTAAATTCCGTTAAGTCCTGTGTGTCTATTCAAAGTAGTTATAATAGTTGATGCTGGTGGACGACAACCATGAAGCGGCGCCATTTACCTTGACGCCATACTGGTGATGATGGAGATCATGTTCGTGCTTGAAGATGGAGATCGGAAGAACAAGAAGATAGGCCATATCATATCACATATTATGAATTGCATGTGATGTTAATCCTTTTATGCATCTTGTATTGCTTAGTTCGCGATGGTAGCATTATAAGATGATCCCTCTAGCACAAAAATTTCAAGTTTTAAAGTGTTCATCCTTAGTAAGCACTGTTGCTAAAGCTTGTTGTTTCGAAGCACCACGTGATGATTGGGTGTGTTAGATTATGCGAGTGTATACAACATGAGCAATCTAGATTTGCTCATGCGGAAGCTAAGGTTTGATCTTGATGAGCCTAGCATATACAGACATGGTCTCAGAACACAGAATACCGAAAGGTAAAGCATTAGTCATATAGATGATATGATGAACATGATGATTGTTCACCTTTGAAACTATATCATGTCACGTGATGATCGGACTTGGTGTAGTGAATTTGGTTCGTGTGATCACTAAAACAATGTGAGGGATATTGTTTTGAGTGGGAGTTCAATATCAATATGATTAAAAGTTGAACACTATTTATCATAATTTAAATCAAAGTGAATTTGCATAGTTGTTGTAGTCATTGGCATCCGTTTACCACCTTGTTCTTAGTTATAATTGAGATAATAGAACTATAGAATTCTGTATAGTTACTTTACGAACCGGTATCGTATTGTTTTGATGTGTTAATATAAAGTTTAAAAGTCCTATTGCAAACTTTCAGTAAGTTCCGGTTACTCCGTGAAGTTTAATAATTGGTATTAAATCAAGAGTAACAATTCCAGTGTTAGTATATAAGTATCATGTTTATCTCCATGGTTATTGATATTCAAAAGATTGTTTTAATATCAAGGTTATCGGGGAGATGAAAGAATTTTTTCAGAAACCATCATGTGTGAAAGATATTATGATATCTAAAACAAATTTTTGGTTATAACATGATAGAGTATAATATAGCAAAAGTCATGTCCTCATATTTGATGAGAATTTGCAAAAGGTTGGAGACGATGGTCGTCCTAATCCTCCAAAAGGTTTTGGAGAGCAACATTATACTCGTAATTCACCGTTATAAGCTAAAGTAGCTTGATCATGAATAGTTCCATGAGAAGGATGAATATTTGATGTAGCTAAAATGTTTACTACACTAAAAGATTACTAAAAATGGAATTTGAAAGGACACCAAACATTTGATGATGGTGATCTACTTCAAAGTGCAAGTCCAATGACATTAGTATTTAACTATACATGTTTTGGACTATGTGTCATGTGTATGGCTCCACTATTGAAGTTGATAGATTCTTTCAAACAGAAAAGGAAATAAAAGAGAATCTAAGAAATATTTGGCAGAAAAGAAAATACTAGAATTGTTCAGCTAAGGTATATAGAGGATATACATGTTATGGTTGTATTCTTTGGTTGTTAACACAATGTAGTTCTTAAGTATTTGATACTGAATTTGTTGGTGTGAATCGTCATACGAAACAACACAATTCATGAACTGCAATGGCCTAGGTAACTAGCAAGAGAATATGTGATGATGTTCATCGAGAACAAATAAAGTATTGATGTGTTTCTCATTGACATAAAAGTTTGCCTTCAAGATTTGTTTTATCAGCTATTATGAGAACAAAAGCGTTGTTCAAATAATTGACGTAATCCATAAAAGATAGATGATTTACAAATGTCGTTGGATAAATCACATCCATAAAACTAGTGCTAAAAATGTTGAAAGACAAATTGATTGAAAGATCACTTAGGAAGTGACATCGCCGTTTAAATTATATTGGAAAGAAAACATGAAGAAACTCCATGTAGATGGAATTTTGGAGTCTTTTGATTTTTGATCAAATGATGCTTGTGAAACTTTCCTAAGAGATAATTAAAACTCCATTCATAGGCCAAAAGTGAACGAAAAACTAGCTTATTGGAACTTATACATATAGATGTATAAATCCCATTATGTGTAGTCAAGAGCGATGGATTTCAACTTCATATGATTTCTTCGAAACTTTGAGTGAATATATGAACATTTACTTAATGAGGATGAAGTGTGAAACATTTGAAAAGTTCGAAGACTTTCAAGATGAAGTGCAAAATCAATGTAACAAGAAAATAAAGAATTTATGATAGGATCATAAAGGGAGATATTTGAGTTACAAGTTTAGCAAAACACCTAAGATTTAAGGAATTGTTCCATGGATCTGCGTTTCCCGAAACACCATATGAGTATGGAATAATCGAGATATGCAATGAAACTTTTTTTGACATGGTAAGATCAAAGGTGTAATTCATAAAACTTCCATTATATTTTAAAGATTAAAAGCTTTAGAGACTACCGCTTTTTCACTGAAAAGAGCTCCATCATGATCCGTTGAAATGACACCATATAAAGTTATGGTTCGGGATAAAACCCAAGTTGTCCTTTCTTAAACATTGGTATGCTATGCATAAATAAGATGTTTACATGCAAAGTCGGATGAATATTCTTTGTATGTTATTTTGAATAGCCGTTAAGTGTTCCTCCATAACACCGAAGACAAAAGTGTTTATCGCTTAGAACGTCAAGTTTCTTTGAGAAGGAATTTTCCGTGAAAAGTTAAGTGGGAGGACAATAGAACTTTGATAAGGTTAAACGAACCTTAGCTATATGTGCAAAGTTGCGCAGAGCCAAAAAGTGTTCCGGAGGAAGCAACAACGCTCATGGCTCACGTGCCTCAAAGGTCGTGGACACGGAGATCTAAGTTCATATTGAACAAAGTAGGTCGGATAAACAATCAAATACCAAGATTTGAGGTTTGAATCATTATTTGACAATAATGAACCGACTACATGCAAAGAAGCGATGATGGGCCCTGACTCCGTCAAATGGCTTGAAGCCATATAATCCATGATAGTTCCATACACAAGAAATCAAGCTTTGAACTTGAAAGACCCTCTGGAAAGGTGTAAGACCTTACAGTCGTGTTTGGATCTATAAAGAAATATACATGGATGTTTCACATCTATGAAATTGTCGACATGTTGGGAAAGAGTTCACAACAATGTTCAAAGAATTGACTATGACAAGATTTGATCTGTCATAGCGATATTTAGTCTAAAACGGATTAATATAGCAACCACTACATATAATTTTGTTATATGGTAGTTGTATAAACAAAACAAGTTCTTCTAATAGAATGGTTGCCTAGGACGTGTGCATGACACGGTCCAAAGGGTTTTTGTTAATTCAAAGGATGCTAAAAGCATATGCAAACTTCAATGGTTGAAGTAAGCATCGCGGAGTTGGAATCTTCACTATGATGAAACTGTTAAAAGAGTTTAATTTCATTGGAGACGATGAAGATGCTTGCATTTGCAAGAAATTAAGTGGGAGCGCTAAGACATGTTTCTAATACATTATGTGGAAGACATATTATTGATTGGAAATGATGTATCTTTTTATTGACACAGGTTAAGAATTTCATCTCGATGAAAGGCTTAGGCAAAATCCAAATATTTGGCATCAATGTCTATAAGGATAAATTGTGACGCCAATATGGTTATGCCAGAAGTACATAGATGAGATATTGAATGAGTTCAATATAGAAACTACAAGAAAGGTTCTTGTTGCACAGGAAGGATTGAATAAAGATTTAAGTATTTTTGATACTTGATAGATAAAATCACAAAGAGTATTTTATCAATCATGCTGTGATGTGTACAAATCCAGATATTTCCTATGCTCTAAATGTTATGAGCATATACCAGAATGATTCATAAGATGATTATTGTACGATAGTAAATGTATTCTTATGATCTTTTAGAAGAACTAAGAATATATTATTTTGTAGAAGCGACAAATAGATGGTTTGTTCATTGTAAAAGTATTACATTGATACTAGTTTTGTCACAAAGTATAAATTAAGTTTATCTCAATCTAAACTAAGGGTGGCACAATATGATGGAAAGTAAGTTCCATAATGGATTTGGATGAGTTCCAAAGTTAAGACATTGTGACAGATACTACAACAAAAGGATAAGTATATGACTGCTATTATAGCAGCAAAAGAGGGCATTTGTGTCAAGGAGTTTGTTATCAAACTATGTGTGGTTCACAGCAGGATAGTACTATGAAGATATATTGTACGACAATATTATCAACATGTTTTAACCCCAAGGAACTAAAGGTCTCACCAAAGGACCAAATTTATACAAAGCCATCTCATTAGAAAATGAGTGATGCATCGAGACGCAAAGATATGCAATTACACACGGACCTGAAAGTGTCGGATCCGGAGATCAGTTGACCACTAGCAATCGTGTAAATACAACACCAGAAAGCCATAGGAGTTGAATGCACAAAGGTTTGAAACTATATTATTGACTCTAGTGCAAGTGGGAGACTGTTGGAGATATGCCCAAGAGGCAATAATAAAGTAGTTATTATCATATCTTCATACTTATGATGAATGTTTACATACCATGCAATAATTGTATTAACTGGAAACATTAATACTTGTGTGATTTGTAAACATATAAGAGTCCCTAGTAAAGCCTCTTGTTAAACTAGCTTGTTGGTTAATATATGATCATGGTTTCCTGATCATGAACATAGAGATGTTATTAACAACAGGGTCATATCATTAGGAGAATGATGTGATGGACATACTCCTATAGTTAAGCGTAGCATAAAGATCAAGTCATTTAATATAGTTCATTTGCTATAAGCTTTTTGATACATAATAACCTAATTCCTTCGACCATGAGATCATGCTAATCACCATCACCGGAAGGATGCTTTGATGACATCAAACACCACACCGTAACTGGGTGGTTATAAAGGTGGCATTGAGTGTTCGGAAAGTATGTGTTGAGGCACATGGATCAAGAGTGGGATTTGTCCATCCATATGACTGATAGATATACTCTGGGCCCTCTCGGTGGAATGTCATCCAATTAGCTTGCAAGCATGTGACTGGCTCACAAGGGATCACATATCATGGGAACGAGAAAAGAGTACTTATCGGTAACGAGGTTGAACTAGGTATGCAGAGATACCGACGATCAAACCTCGGATAAGTAAACTATCGTGATACAAAAGGAAATTAGTATCATATGTAAGTGGTTCATTCGATCGCAAAGTAATCGTATAAATATGTGGGAACCATATGAATTTCCAGATTCCTCTATTGGTTATTGATCGGAGAAGTGTCTCGGTCATGTCCGCATAATTCACGAACCGTAGGGAGACACACTTAAGGATTCGATGTAGTTTAGTAGATATGGAATGTTAGTAGGGATACCGAATGTTGTTTGGAGTCTCGGATGGGATCCGGGATATCACGAGGAGATCCAGAATGGTCCGGAGAATAAGATTCATATAAGGAAAGTCTGATTCCGGAGTTCGGGAAAGATTCCGATGTTTTCATCGGAGAGGTTCTAGAAGGTTCACTAGACCGAAAGGGGAATGGATCATCAATGTGTCATGGATAAGTGGAATGATTAGATCATATCCTAGGTCACTTGGTTTGGGCATTTGCAAGAGAGAATTAAAGCTCTAAATTGAAAGTCAAACGAGAAGTTTGAAAAGTCCAACTGGAACAATGGTTTCCTAGTGGAAGAAGGAAAGAGTCCTTCTCTCAATCCAACTTGGGTTTGGGTTTGGATTCAAACCCACCCCTCCCAAGGCTGCCTCCCTCTCATAAATAGAGGGGGAGGTCTGCCCCAAAAGCTAAGCCCTAGCCCTCCCCACACCCGTGCGCCGCCTTGCCTTGCCGCTTGCCTCGCGCCATCGCCGCCACCCTAGCCGCCACCGACACCTCCTCCTCCTCCCGGTCTTCTAAACCCTAGATCACCGGGAAACCCTAGATCCACCATAACTCGCACCGGCTTAGGCGAAGCCCTACGGGATCTTCCCTCTACTTCCGACACCATGTCGTCGTGCTGTCGGAATCGCGAGGGGAGAACTACAACCTCTGCTGCCTGCTGGAACAAGGGAGAGGAAGGTCTTCATCGAGTACCCAACGTGTGACCGACTGCGGAAGCGCTGCCGGAACACAGCGCCAGAAGGATCGTCTACGCGATCTTGATATCGGCAAGTGTACGACTACATCACCCACGAGAATCTGCTCTAATTAACCGCTTTGGAATCTTCGAGGGTGAGTGCTTCTATCGACTCGTTGGTACAATCTAGTAGATAGATCTTGGTTTATTTGTGTGCATGCGGCAGAATTTTTTTGTTTTCCATGCTACGAACCCCTACAGGAATGCCATCAAGGAGCTTGGTGATAGACTCAAGTGTACAATTCTCAACGCTCAAAATGACCTTAGAGAAGAAAAGAAGCATACCCAAGACTTAGAGTCTACCAATCAACAACTAAGGGAAGACATCATAGACTTAATATGGGAGTCTTGTGATCAAGATAGACAGATTGCCACTAAGGATGCTCTGATAGCTATCTTGTCTAGTGAGTGACAATTGTAACGTACTCTGTTAGATGGACCACCACACTTGTCGTTTTTACTCGCAAAAATTTATCTAAGTTATGTTGAACCTTGGTGTTTGTATTGGATTTGTGTATGCCATGACTTGTATGTTTTATTGTTGAAAGTGTGTTTATGTTTTTATTGTCTTGTGAATTTCCTACTTGTATTGATTCTAACCTTTCTCTGTCTTATAAAATAGATGCCTAACATTGTTATCAGCACTACCGAGGAGTTCAAGGGAACTTGTTTCGGTTCTCGTATCGTGGAGCTCACTAGTGTGCTCAACCTTCCACTTCCTAGTGTCACGACACTCCAACTCACTAAGTTTGAGAGGAAGCACCTTTCGAGCTTCAGAGTCACACAGCCAGGACGCCAGGCAGAGCCACCCACGAAGGACATCACCTTAAAGCTGATGCATGATGACAGGGAGAAGGGCTTAGATGTAGTCATGCAGGAGTTACTTGGACGCCTGGTTGGGAGGCACTCCACCGAGCTCAGAGGCCTCTACTTTCACCCGTTCGGGAGACATGGCGAGCAAGGTGAGGCAATAGAGTATGATGACGCTACTAGAGAGACGATTGAGCCAGTTCGTCTATACCTTCAGGACTTAGAGGGCCTTATTAGACACCTCGACACCGATAGGACCAACGTCATGATTAGCAATGACGAGCTCCAGGTTCAGTTGAGGGATAAGGACAAGCTCTTCGCAGAGCAAGACGAGATTGTCAAGGAGATGGAGGCCCGATTCGAGAGCCAGGACAAGAAGTTCAAGAATCAGGAGAAAAGAGTCCAAGACAGAAACAAGAAGATCAGGGAGATGAAGGATGAGTTAGAGGCCAAGGACTTCGAGCTTGAGCACCAGCAGGGAGTGATTGAGAGGCTTCGCTCACAGAAGAGGGCCCTCAGGGCCAAGATTGAGGCCTTGACCACTAGTGTTGAGGAGTACAAGGCCGCCATGGAGAATGCAGGTCTTGATCTTGTTGACGTGGAGGTCGACATGGAGGAGTAGTATAGACTACTCAACTATCCTTTATCTATCATACTTTGATTATTGAGTCGCAATGACCATCCAACATGTGGATGGCTTTCTATTGTGTGTTTGCATTTTCAAAACCTGTTGTTTATGTCGTTCAAACTCTATGTTATTTTGAGCTTGGTTATTGTGATTATTCTGTGTGATGTATTGTGCATGTTAAGCATCTATGGGTATCTCATTTCTTATCCTTATTGAAACCACAGATGCCTCCCCGTCGTGCCAACCCCAACCCAAACAACAACAATAATGTCACCTCGAGATGCAGCAGTTAATGACAGCTCAAGCACAGCTTATGCAAATGATGGCATAGTTCATGCAGAATCAGAATCAGAACAACAACAACAACAACAACAACAACAACAACAACAGCAACAGCAACAACAACAACAACAACAACAATCAGAATAACCCTCCAGCATTTGACATGCTCACCAGATTTCTGAGACTGAGGCCTACAAAGTTCTCGGGAACCACTGACCCAATGGTAGCCAATGACTGGTTACGTTCAGTGAACAAGGACTTAGTCACTGTCGGCTGCACCAACAAGGAAAATGTCAGGTTTGCAGCACATCTGCTTGAAGGACCAGCAGCAACCTGATGGGACAACTTTCAGATCACCACTCCCCTTGAGGATGTGACTTGGGCTATTTTTGAGGATGGATTCTGTACAGCTCACATGTCATCCGGAGTGATGAACTTGAAGAAAAAGGAGTTCCGCAACCTGAAATAGCGTCACCGCAGTGTGGTTGAGTACATTGAGGAGTTCAACAATCTGGCGTGCTATGCACCAGATGAAGTTGATACGGATGCTAAGAGGAAAGGAGAAATTCCTCGAAGGACATAATGATGAGTTGAACCTGCAATTGTCTGTTGCCTATGTCCCAACCTATCAATCACTTTGTGACAAGGCTACTATCTTGGAAAACAAGGTGAAATAGGTTGAGGGCAGAAAGAGGAAACATAGCTTTGATAAGCACAGCCCGGGATCGTCTCGCAAGCGTTCCCATCATGATGATAGTGGAAGTTCTGGATTCCACAAACATGGGAAGTACAACAACCACCACAACCATAACCATCATCATGACAACAAGCATCATCGCAGTCATGACAATGACAAGTATAAGAACCACAAGAGTGGACACAAGAGCCACCACAGTGGAAGTGGAAATGGAAATCAGCCTGTAAAGAAAGATCTCAGTCAGGTTGAATGTTTCAAGTGTAAGAATATGGGGCACTATGCAAAAGAAAGTTGAAGGTGCCAACAAGCCCAATCCCTTCCAAAAGGGACAAGTGAACCACATTAATGTGGAAGAAATATATGAAGAGTCTGGTGCTGTGGCTAGTATGTTCAAGATCAATTCTTTTCCAGCACTTGTTCTTTTTGATACTGGCGCATTACATTCATTCATATCAATAGAATTTGTTGATAAAAATGGATTACCAAATGAAAATATTGGGTGTCCTATAAAAGTAAGATCTCCCGGCGGAGAGATGATAGTGAACCTTGGATGTCGAGGTCTAGTGATAGAATTTGGGAAGCATAAGTTTCCAGTTAGTTTGATAATCCTAGATTCCCAAGGATTGGATGTCATTCTGGGAATGGATTGGATGACTAAGTATGAAGGAGTACTAGATTGTGCCAATCATACTGTCACACTCACAACCCCGTATAATAAAAGGATTAGATTCAAGTTTAACTTTGAATCTAAAGGGAGTAAGCTAAATTCTCTTAAGGGGGTTAGCATAGACAGTGTTCTAATTGTGAGAGAGTATCCGGATGTGTTTCCGGAGGAATTGCCTGGAATGCCACCAGACAGAGATGTTGAGTTCCTGATTGAATTGCTGCCCGGATCGGGACCAATAGCAAAGAGACCTTACAAGATGTCAGATGATGAGTTGAAGGAACTCAAGAAATAGCTTGGAGAATAGTTGCAGAAAGGATTTATTCAACCAAGTTCTTCATCTTGGGGTGCACCAGTTTTTTTGTTGAAAAGAAAGATAGAAGCCAAAGGCTATGCATAGATTACCGTTCACTCAATGAGGTAACCATCAAGAACAAATATCCTTTGCCTAGAATCAATGATTTGTTTGATCAGTTAGAAGGAGCCCGTGTGTTCTCAAAGATTGATCTCCGATTAGGCTATTTTCAGCTTAAGATTAGAGAGCAAGACATACCGAAGACTGCTTTCACCACAAGGTATGGTTTGTATGAATACACCGTGATGCCTTTTGGTTTGACAAATGCACGAACCTACTTTATGAATATGATGAACAAAGTGTTCATGGAATTTCTTGACAAGTTTGTTGTTGTTTTCATCGATGACATTTTGATCTACTCCAAGAGCAAAGAAGAGCATGAAGAGCATTTGCGTTTGATACTTGAGAAGCTATAAGATCCCTCCTTTATAAAGGAAAAGGATCCATGTGATTGCAATGCTAGTCCCTGGATCAATGCTAGCATCCACAGTTTAAGATGAAGTACACAGAAACAAAGGTCATTATTACAGTCATTCCAGAGACAAACATAGTCTTTACAACTCCATGGCCACAGGACTAATACAAGAGTTTAAATAAGTAAATAGATAAAAGTCTTCATCTTCATGTGCCACAGGCAAACATGTTGAGTGTAGACTCATGACTCCTAATCCTCATCAGAGTAACCTGCAACATCACAAGTTACAACCACAGTGGGTCAATACATTGGAATAGTATTGGCAAGTGATACCTTAGTATAATATTGGTAGACTAGGTACTATATGCAATTTGGCTAAGTGTAGCTTAGGCTTGCGTTGCTCAAAAATATGTTTTGCCTATTAGTTGAATTCACTAAGTTTTTCTTTGTCAAAACTTTTCCCAAGGAACCACCAATAGACATTGAGGTCCTTCACCCTTGTTCAACCACAAGTTTTACTTAGAAATTGGGATGAGGAGATTATTGATAGCTTCCATGTCTTGATGCTCAAATTGTCCAATACCAGGGACATGGCTAAGTACTTAGATTCTTCCATCTGCAGAGGTTGTGCACTTTCCCCACCAGAATTGATTTTCACCAAGACAAGACCTTTCAGAAGCCTTCCCTTAGACCAAATGGACGCGTTCCAACCTATCATCCCACTACCACCAACTGTCCAAATGGCTAAGTTTTTGCAACCTATGTGATCCAGGCAGAGCCCATATTGCCAAGTGGTTGCACTAGAAGCTTCTTAACATTTAGCCTCTCAAATCCCTTTGTTCCTGGGTGGCTTTCCACAAGTGAGATACACAAGGTAAACCATAGAAATGGGCCTTGTGTAACCACTCAACATAAACCATTCCACCCAGGTGTTTCATTCACTTAGTTGTTTTATTAAGTAAAACACAAGTCCAAAAGGAATTAGAAATATTTTAATCATAGCATTAATATTTCACCACCCTTGGTTGCTACTAGCTAGGCTAAGCATGGCATAGATAAGCATCTTAACTTAGAAATTTCTAGCAATTCTACAACTACTAGGATTTCCCAAGTATAGCATATAAGTAAAATATAACCATGCAAGACTAGCAAAATATTTCTAATGCATAGTAGAAAACATAGGGATAAAATCATGAAGCACCACTTGCCTTGGTAGTTTGGAGAGTAGCTACACTCCTCACAATCACAATCACTATTGGCACCAAAATCTACACATAAAATCATAGCAACAAATCACATACATAATAAATACAAGCAAAAAATATATGGATGCATGCAATATGATATGTGATGATTTTTATAAACTCAACAAGACAAGTGCACAGTACTGGTTCATAAACAAGTTCAAAACTTGCCAAACAACATTTATTTAAACACCAAAACATTTCTCAAATAATTTATATACACAAAATAGGCCTACACATGTTTCTGTAATTAAAACCATTTTAACAGAAACAAAACATTAAACACATTGCATAATTGGAAAGGGATTTCTCTTCTGATTCCATTGATATAAAATTCAACAAATTTGGACGTGGAAATCAAAAGTTATGATTAAAACAAAATCAAGCAACTAATAGATTCAAATCAGAAATTTAAAACGAAATATGTGCCACGCGCTTATCCCTCTTGGCTGGTACGCTTGGCCGGATCACGCTTCTGAACCGCTGGATCTGACTTAATCGCACAGCTCAGATCTGAACTTACCGCTTCACCTATGATCTTTCCTACGCGTTAGATCTAGATCCTATGGTGTTCGATCAAACAGCCAAAGACTGGCGGCGCGCAGCGACGGCTAGCGGCGGAGCGCTCTGTCTACGGCGGCGCGGTGGCTACAGGGGGTTCTGGGGTCATCGAAAATGCTTACCAGACTCGCGACGATGTACTAAAGCTCAACGTGGCGACGGCTTGACAAGGGGCGCGATGTAGTGGCCGTGGGAGCTTGTCTTAGTTGATGACAGCATCGGGCTCGGGTGGACGGCGACGTTGGCGACGTTTTGCTCCGCCCTAACACAAACGGAGGGCATCAGTGGGTGCACATCGGTCAGGCGAACAAGTCAGCATCAAAGGGAAGGAACGTGGCGGTCGGTTTTTACCTTAATCGCTTGCCGGAGTTGGGGACGGCGTCGGGGGCTTGCAGTGCTCGTTGGAGTCGACGGCCTGGGGCAGTATAGGACGAACTAGAGGTGTCAGTAGGATCCCAAGGAGGTTGCGAAGCTGTTCGTATGAGCCAGAGAGGAAGGGGTGCACGGAGTTTACCAAGATTGGTCGCCGGAGAGGGTTCTGCCTGCGGTGGTGCAAGGGCGAATACGGGCAGCCTGGTGGCAGAGTGGTGGCGCTAGGTGAGGGGAAATGCTCGCGGTGCAGAGGGGGTTAAGTAGGCAGGAGGGGGCGGCGATTACGCGTAGAATCAATGGCAATTAAGCTCGTAGTGACTGCGGCGAGGTAACGGCGGAGCGAGCGCCTCGGCCGCACATGATTGACGACGACGACGTGGTCGCAGGGTCCACTTGCCAGCGAGTGAAACAGAGAGGACGTGGGGTCAAGCGGTCAGTGACTTGGCGGGTTTGTCTGCGAGTGAGAGAGAGAGGGAGAGAGAGAGAGAGAGAGAGAGAGAGAGAGAGAGAGGTAACCCGGGTGGGCTTAGTGGGCTGGTTCTGTTGTTGGGCTAGATAGGTGGCACCGGCCCTTTTCTATTTCTTTTCTCCTTTTCTTTTTCTGTTTGCAATTTCAGGAACCAAATTCAAATGATTTCAAAAGCTGTTTGAATTCAAAACTTTTTAGGATTTTTGTAGAGTGCAACACTCACAAATCTGGGCACACAACCAAGTGGTCACTTTGAATTAGCCTGGTCACTTGGAATAAAATAAAATAAGAGTGACATAGCACTTAGTTTTAAATAGGTTTTGAAATTGGTTTTCAATTCAAATTTGTTTTGAAACTTTGGTTTAAAACCTTGCAATCTAGCAATACAATTTGAGAGAAATGAAACAACAAGATTTGGTTCAGATGATCAACAATCTCTCATTGGAGAGTAGCATTTGTTTTAAATACTGATCACATAAAATAATGAGCTCATATGCTCCTGTTTTTGAATTGATTTGCTTGAGAAGAACTCTACAAGTTCATGGATGTATGGATGATATGCATGATTTTGAAATATGATTTTAGGGATGTTACAAATCTAACCCCCTTAAGGTGAATCTCGCCCTCGAGATTCAGATTGGTTAGCAAAATAGGTGAGGGTGGTCTTTCCAAAGATCATCTTCTCTTTCCCATGTTGCTTCTTCTTTGGAATGATGGTTCCATTGGACTTTGCAAAACTTGATGGTCTTAGTCCGAGTAACTCTTTCTGCAGTCTCAAGAATCTTGATTGGTTTCTCCTCATAAGTGAGATCACTTTCCAATTGGACCTCTTCCAAAGGTATAGTATCCTTCAAAGAAGTTTCTTCCATTTCCGGATGGCATTTCTTAAGTTGACTCACATGAAACACATTATGAATAGCTGACAAAGACTCTGGCAATTCAATTTCATAGGCTACTTCTCCTTTGCGACTCAGAATCTTGAATGGTCCAACATATCTTGGGGCCAACTTTCGTTTGACTCCAAACCTCTTCACTCCACGAAGTGGTGACACTCTAAGATAAGTTCTATCACCAACTTCATAGGTGACTTCTCTACGTTTAGGATTTGCGTAACTCTTCTGTCGGGACTGTGCTATCGTTAATCTGTCCTTAACCAGCTTGACTTTCTCTTCAGCCTCTTTGATAAGTTCTGGTCCGAACAAACTTCTTTCTCCCACACCATTCCATAGCAATGGGGTGGTACACTTTCTCCCATAAAGAAACTAAAACGGTGCCATCTCAATACTGGCTTGATAGCTATTATTATAAGATAATTCTGCGTAAGGCAGACTTTCATCCCAACTGGCTCCATAGTCTAGGGCACATGCCCTCAACATATCTTCAAGAATCTGATTAGTCCTTTCTGTCTGTCCATCGGTCTGAGGATGAAAAGCGGTGCTGAATTCCAACCTTGTTCCCAATGACTCATGTAGCTATCTCCAAAAATGAGAAGTGAATTGGGTTCCTCTATCTGACACAATACTTTTGGGTACTCCGTGTAGACACATAATTCTGCTCATATAAATCTTGGCTAACTTAGCGCTTGTATAGGTTGTGTTTACGGGTATGAAATGAGCCACTTTAGTTAGGCGATCCACTACTACCCAAATAGAATCATATCCTAACCGGGTCCTTGGCAATCCGGTAATGAAATCCATACCAATCTTGTCCCACTTCCAATCAGGAATAGGTAGTGGTTGAAGCAAACCTGCTGGTTTCTGGTGTTCCGCCTTCACTCTGCTACATACATCACATAAAGCAATATGTTCGGCGATGTCTTTCTTGAGGTTATTCCACCAAAATCTTCCTTTCATATCCATGTACATCTTGGTGTTACCCGGATGAATATAATATGGTGAGTTGTGTGCTTCTTGTAAAATCAGTTTCCGAAGCTCCGGATCTTGTGGAACACAGATACGTTTTCCATGCCATAAAGTACCTTGTTCGTCTTCATGGAATCCTTTGACTTTTCCTTTACCAATCTTTTCCTTGATCTCTTCAATTTCCTTATCAGTCTTCTGGGCTTCTTTGATCTTGTCCAACAAAGTAGCTTGAACATCCAAAGACATGAGATGTCCTTCAGGCACAATCTCCAATATGAGATCTCTAAATTGGGCACACAAATCATCTGGCAATTCTCCTTTGGTAAGGCCATTCACAAAAACCTTACGGCTTAGAGCATCTGCTACAACATTTGCTTTACCGGGGTGGTATTGCAAACTTAAGTCATAGTCCTTGATGAGTTCTAGACATCTTATTTGCATCATGTTAATTTCCTTCTGGGTGAAGATATATTTCAAACTCTTGTGATTTGTGAACACTTCACATCGCTTTCCCAAAAGATAATGTCTCCATGTTTTGAGTGCATGGACAACAGAGGCTAACTCTAGATCATGAGTAGGGTAGTTCACTTCATGAGTTTTGAGTTGTCTCGAGGCATAAGATACAACTTTCCCTTCTTACATAAGTACTGCACCTAAACCATGATGAGATGCATCGCAGTACACTTGGAAATCTTTCTCCAAATCTGGCAGACATAAGACTGGTGCTGTCACTAGTCTCTTCTTCAATTCTTGGAAACTAAGTTCACAACCTTCAGACCAAGCAAATTTCTTGTCTTTGTTTAGTAATTCTGTCATAGGTTTTGCTACCTTGGAGAAATTCTCAATGAATCTTCTATAGTAACCTGCTAAGCCAAGGAAACTACAAACTTCTTTCACTGACTTGGGAGACTCCCATTCAGTTACAGCTGAAACTTTAGCAGGATCAACTGCTACACCATCTCCTGACACAACGTGTCCAAGGAATCCAACTTCATTCAACCAAAATTCACACTTACTGAATTTGGCATATAGTTTATGCTCTCTGAGCTTCTCAAGTATCAAACACAAATGTCCTTCATGCTCTTCTTTGCTCTTGGAGTAGATGAGAATGTCATCGATAAAAACGACAACAAACTTATCAAGAAATTCCATGAACACCTTGTTCATCATATTCATAAAGTATGCTGGAGCATTGGTCAAACCAAATGGCATCACGGTATACTCATACAACCCATACCTTGTGGTGAAGGCTGTCTTAGGTATGTCTTGCTCTCTTATCTTGAGCTGGAAATAACCTGACCGAAGATCAATCTTTGAGAACACACAAGCTCCTTCTAACTGATCAAACAAGTCATTGATTCTAGGCAAAGGGTATTTGTTCTTGATAGTCACCTCATTGAGTGAACGGTAATCTATGCATAACCTTTGACTTCTATCTTTCTTTTCCACAAACAAAACTGGTGCTCCCCAAGATGAAGAACTTGGTTGAATAAATCCTTTCTGCAACTGTTCTCCAAGTTGTTTCTTGAGTTCTTTCAGTTCATCAACTGACATATTGTATGGTCTCTTTGCTATTGGTCCAGAACCTGGTAGAAAATCAATAAGAAATTCCACATCTCTATCTGGTGGCATTCCCGGCAATTCTTCCGGAAACACATCCGGATATTCACTCACAATTGGCACACTGTCCATGCTAACCCCCTTAAGAGAATTTAGCTTAGTCCTTTTTGCTTCAAAGTTGGTCTTGAATCTGATCCTTTTATTTTCTGGAGTTGTGAGTGAGACAGTATGGTTGGCACAATCTATCACTCCCTTGTGCTTAGTCATCCAATCCATTCCCAAAATGACATCCAATCCTTGGGAGTTTAGGATTATCAAGTTAACGGGAAATTTATACTTCCCAAACTCCATGACTAGATCATGACATCCTGAATTCACTATCATTTCTCCGCCAGGAGAACTTACTTTTATAGGACACCCAATAGTTTCTACCGGTAGTTCATTTCTTTCAACAAATGCTCTTGATATGAATGAATGAGATGCACCAGTATCAAAGAGAACAAATGCTGGAACAGAATTGAGTTTGAACTTACCAGCAACAGCATCAGGTTCCTCATATATTTCCTCCACATTGATGTGGTTCACTTGTCCCTTCTGAAAAGGGTTAGGCTTGTTGGGTCCTTCAACTTTCTTTTCTGGGCATTCATTTGCATAATGCCCCATCTTCTTGCACTTGAAACACTCAACCTGACTAATATCCTTCTTGACGGGCTGGCTTCCACTGCCACTTCCACTACCACTGTGGTGGCTCTTATATCCACTCTTGTGGTTCTTGTACTTGTCATTGTCATGACTACGGTGATGTTTGTTGTCATGATGATGGTTGTGGTTGTGGTGCTTGTTGAATTTACCATGCTTGTGGAATCCTGTGCTTCCACTATCATCATAATGGGAACGCTTGTGAGACGATCCCGAGCTATGCTTGTCAGAGTGCTTTCTCTTCCTACTCTCAACTTGCTTCATTTTGTTCTCCAAAATAGCAGCCTTATCACAAAGAGACTGATAAGTGGGAGCATAGGCCACTGATAGCTGTAGATTCAGTTCATCATTCAGGCCCTCGAGAAACTTCTCTCTTCTTTTAGCATCAGTGTCAACTTCATCCGGTGCATATCGCGCCAGATTGTTGAACTCCTCAATATATTTAGCCACGCTACGGTGGTGCTGCTTCAGATTATGAAACTCTTTCTTCTTTAGACTCATCACTCCGGATGAGATGTGAGCAGTATGGAAACCATCTTCGAAGATAGCCCATGCCACATCCGCAATGGGAGTAGTGATCTGGAAGTTATCCCACCAAGTAGATGCTAGTCCTTCCAACAAATGTGCTGCGAATCTGACTTTTTCTGCATCAGTACACCAACAGTTGCCAAGTCTTTGTTCAGAGAGCGTAACCAATCATTGGCCACCATAGGATCAGTAGTCCCTGAGAACTTTGCTGGCCTCAATCTCAAGAACCTGGTAAGCATGTCAAAACCCGGTGGGTTGTTATTGTTGTTATTGTTGTTGTTGTTGTTGTTCTGATTCTGCATGAACATAGTCATCATTTGCATCAACTGAGTCTGAGCTGTCATCATTTGCTGCATCTCAGGGGTGATGTTGTTGTTGTTGGGGTTGGGATTGGCACGACGGGGAGGCATCTGTGGTTTGGTAAATAGAGATAAGAATGAGATACCCATAGATGCTATTATGCACAATACATCACATAAACAATCATCAACATGCATCGCAATAATAGGTTCAACAACAAATACAACAAGTTTGTAAAGTAAACACACCAATAGCAAGCCATCCACATGTTGGATGGTCATTGCGACTCAATAAAAAGCATGATAAGTGAATGATAAATGAGTAGTCAACACTACTCCTCGGCATCAACTTCCTCCTCGACAAATGTAAGACTTGCATTCTCCATAGCGGTCTTGTATTCCTCGACATTGGTGGTCAAGGTCTCTACTTTGGCTTTGAGAGCCCTCTTCTGAGAACGAAGCCTCTCTATCACAGTCTGCTGATGCTCGAGATCGAAGTCCTTGGCCTCCAGTTCTGCAGTCATGTCCCGAATCCTCTTGTTCCTATCTTGGACTCGCTTCTCTTGACTCTTGAACTTTCTGTCCTGACTCTCGAACTTGTCCTCCATCTCCTTGACTATCTCATCTTGCTCCGCGAAGAGCTTGTCCTTCTCACGAAGATGCACCTGGAGTTCGTCATTGCTGAGCATGACGTTGGTCCTATCAGTGTCCACATGCCTAAGAAGAACCTCTAAGTCCTGGGGGTATAGACGAATCGGCTCTGCTGACTCCCTTGAAGTGTCCTCGAAATCAATGGCCTCACCATCCTCATCACGTCTACCGAAGGTGTGGAAATGAGTACCTCTAACCTCACGAGAGTGTCTCCCGAGTAGACGTCCTATCAGATCATGCATGACTACCTCAAGGCCTCTCTCCTTGTCATCATGCATGAGCTTGAAGATGATGGCCTCCGTGGCTGGCTCAGTCTGGCGTCCTGGCTGATTGACCTTGAAGCCCCAAAGGTCTTTCCTCTCAAACTTGGTGAGGGGAAGCATCATGATGGTAGGAAGTGGAAGATTGAGCAGACTAGTAAGCTCAATAATATGAGTGCCAAAGCGAGTTCCCTTGAACTCATCAACCGTGCTGATAATAACATTAGGCATCTATTTATAAGATAGAAAAAGTTAGAATCAACATACATAGGAATAAATTACAAAACAAAGCAACACATGTATAATTTTTGGAAATCAAATCACACAAGTCATGGCATACATGAAACCATTACAACATCCAAGGTTCAACTTATTTCAAGCAACATTTGGAAAATAAGGTGATAAATGGTGGTCCAACTAACAAAGTACATTACAATCCCAACTCACTAGACATGTTGGCTAACATAATATTTCTAGAAACAATCAGTCTATCTTGAGCACATGACTCCATTACTAAGTCTATAATGTCTCCTCTTAAGGTTTGGTTGGTAGCCTCCAACTCTTGAGTATGTTTATTCTCTTCCTTTAGGTCATTCTGGATGTTGAGCATTCTGCACTTGACTCTATCACCAAGTTCTTTGATAGTCTTCCAAGCTGCATCCCTTGCTGAATCAAAGAATGTAGTGTGCACCACTGAATTGGTGAACATGCAGAATCCTGATTCTTTGTGGTTGTCTTCCTTGTTTTTATACAAGTGAAGTTGAACCCACCAGTACTCAACTCCTTCATCCATCACAGGAAAACCTTTGTACACAGCTGCACCATGTATTCCCATTGCAATCATGAGGTCCTTGAGAGCCTTGGGAAATTCTGTCTCACACTCCAAAGCCATTGTCATGAGTGGTCCCTTCCTTACGGCTTAGTTGATGGAGTTCATCTACAAATAGAGATGAGAAAGAAGATTAGAAAAGTTTATGAGAAGAAAAGACAAGTGTGGAAGTTGTTGAAATTTTTTCCTTAGTGGTTTCCAATCCTAGGGTCATAATCCTACAGGCAACACAATGCTCTGATACCATCTGTAAGATCCCTCCTTTATAAAGGAAAAGGATCCCTGTGATTGCAATGCTAGTCCCTGGATCAATGCTAGCATCCACAGTTTAAGATGAAGTACATAGAAACAAAGGTCATTATTATAGTCATTCCAGAGACAAACATAGTATGTACAACTCCATGGCCATAGGCCTAATACAAGAGTTTAAATAAGTAAATATATAAAATTATTCATCTTCATGTGCCACAGGCAAACATGTTGAGTGTAGACTCATGACTCCTAATCCTCATCAGAGTAACCTGCAACATCACAAGTTACAGCCACAGTGGGTCAATACATTGGAATAGTATTGGCAAGTGATACCTTAGTATAATATTGGTAGACTAGGTACTATATGCAATTTGGCTAAGTGTAGCTTAGGCTTGCTTTGCTCAAAAGTATGTTTTGCCTATTAGTTGAATTCACTAAGTTTTTCTTTGTCAAAACTTTTCCCAAGGAACCACCAATAGACATTGAGGTCCTTCACCCTTGTTCAACCACAAGTTTTACTTAGAAATTTGGATGAGGAGATTCTTGATAGCTTCCATGTCTTGATGCTCAAATTGTCCAATACCAGGGACATGGCTAAGTACTTAGATTCTTCCATCTGCAGAGGTTGTGCACTTTCCCCACCAGACTTCATTTTCACCAAGACATGACCTTTTAGAAGCCTTCCCTTAGACCAAATGGACGCGTTCCAACCTATCATCCCACTACCACCAACTGTCCAAATGGCTAAGTTTTTGCAACCTATGTGATCCAGGCAGAGCCCATATTGCCAAGTGGCTGCACTAGAAGCTTCTTAACATTTGGCCTCTCAAATCCCTTTGTTCCTGGGTGGCTTTCCACAAGTGAGATACACAAGGTAAACCATAGAAATGGGCCTTGTGTAACCACTCAACATAAACCATTCCTTCCATTCCACCCAGGTGTTTCATTCACTTAGTTGCTTTATTAAGTAAAACACAAGTCCAAAAGGACTAAGAAATATTTTAATCATAGCATGAATATTTCACCACCCTTGGTTGCTACTAGCTAGGCTAAGCATGGCATAGATAAGCATCTTAACTTAGAAATTTCTAGCAATTCTACAACTACTAGGATTTCCCAAGCATAGCATATAAGTAAAATATAACCATGCAAGACTAGCAAAATATTTCTAATGCATAGTAGAAAACATAGGGATAAAATCATGAAGCACCACTTGCCTTGGTAGTTTGGAGAGTAGCTACACTCCTCACAATCACAATCACTATTGGCACCAAAATCTACACATAAAATCATAGCAACAAATCACATACATAATAAATACAAGCAAAAAATATATGGATGCATGCAATATGATATGTGATGATTTTTCTAAACTCAACAAGACAAGTGCACAGTACTGGTTCATAAACAAGTTCAAAACTTGCCAAACAACATTTATTTAAACACCAAAACATTTCTCAAATAATTTATATACACAAAATAGGCCTACACATGTTTCTGTAATTAAAACCATTTTAACAGAAACAAAACATTAAACACATTGCATAATTGGAAAGGGATTTCTCTTCTGATTCCATTGATATAAAATTCATCAAATTTGGACGTGGAAATCAAAAGTTATGATTAAAACAAAATCAAGCAACTAATAGATTCAAATCAGAAATTTAAAACGAAATATGTGCCACGCGGCGCTATCCTACTGGCTGGTACCGCTTCGCGCCGGATCATGCTTCTGAACCGCTGGATCTGACTTAATCGCACGGCTCAGATCTGAACTTACCGCTTCGCCTAAGATCTTTCCTACGCGTTAGATCTAGATCCTACGGTGTTCGATCAAACAGCCAAAGACTGGCGGCGCGCGGCGACGGCTGGCGGCGGAGCGCTCTATCTACAGCGGCGCGGTGGCTACATGGGGTTCTGGGGTCGTCGAAAACGCTTACCAGACTCGCGACGATGTACTGAAGCTCAACGTGGCGACGGCTTGACAAGGGGCACGCTGTAGTGGCCGTGGGAGCTCGTCGGAGTTGATGACAGTGTCGGGCTCGGGTGGACGGCGATGTTGACAATGTTCTGCTCCGCCCTAACGCAAACGGAGGGCATCAGTGGGTGCGCATCGGTCAGGTGAACAAGTCAGCGTCAAAGGGAAGGCATGGGGCGGTCGGTTTTTACCTTAATCGCTTGCCGGAATTGGGGACGGTGTCGGGGGCTTGCAGTGCTCGTTGGAGTCAACGGCCTGGGGCAGTATAGGACGAACTAGAGGTGTCAGTAGGAGCGCAAGGAGGTTGCGAAGCTGTTCGTATGAGCCAGAGAGGAAGGGGTGCACGGAGTTTACCAAGATTGATCACCGGAGAGGGTTCTGCCTGCGGTGGTGCAAGGGCGAATACGGGCAGCTTGGTGGCAGAGTGGTGGCGCTAGGTGAGGGGAAATGCTCGCGGTGCAGAGGGGGTTAAGTAGGCAGGAGGGGGGCGGCGATTACGCGCAGAATCATTGGCAATTAAGCTCACAGTGACTGCGGCGAGGTAACGGCAGAGCGAGCGCCTCGGCCGCGCGTGATTGACGACAACGACGACGTGGTCGCAGGGTCCACTTGCCAGCGAGTGAAACAGAGAGGAGGTGGGGTCAGGCGGTCAGTGACTTAGCGGGTTTATCTGCGAGTGAGAGAGAGAGAGGGAACCCAGGTGGGCTTAGTGGGCTGGTTCTGTTGTTGGGCTAGATAGGTGGCGCCGGCCCTTTTCTATTTCTTTTCTCCTTTTCTTTTTCTGTTTGCAATTTTAGGAACCAAATTCAAATGATTTCAAAAGCTGTTTGAATTCAAAACTTTTTAGGATTTTTGTAGAGTGCAACACTCACAAATCTAGGCACACAACCAAGTGGTCACTTTGAATTAGCCTGGTCACTTGGAATAAAATAAAATAAGCAGTGACATAGCACTTAGTTTTAAATAGGTTTTGAAATTGGTTTTCAATTCAAATTTGTTTTGAAACTTTGGTTTAAAACCTTGCAATCTAGCAATACAATCTGAGAGAAATGAAACAACAATATTTGGTTCAGATGATCAACAATCTCTCATTGGAGAGTAGCATTTGTTTTAAATACTGATCACATAAAATAATGAGCTCATATGCTCCTGTTTTTGAATTGATTTGCTTGAGAAGAACTCTACAAGTTCATGGATGTATGGATGATATGCATGATTTTGAAATATGATTTTAGGGATGTTACATAAGCTTAGGGATCATAAGTTGTATGCCAAATTCATCAAGTGTGAATTCTGGTTGAATGAAGTGGGATTTCTCGATCATATTGTGTCAGGAGATGGTGTAGCTATTGATCCCACAAAAGTGTCAGCTGTAACTGAGTGGGAATCTCCTAAGTCAGTGAAAGAAGTTCGTAGTTTCCTTGGCTTGGCAGGATACTATAGAAGATTCATTGAGAATTTCTCAAAGGTAGCTAAGCCAATGACGAAGTTACTTAAGAAAGACAAGAAATTTGATTGGACTGAAGGATGTGAACTCAGTTTCCAAGAGTTGAAGAAGAGACTAGTGACAACACCAGTCTTATGTCTGCCAGATTTGGAAAAAGATTTCCAAGTCTATTATGATGCATCTCACCAAAGATTAGGTGGAGTTCTGATGCAAGAAGGGAAAGTTGTAGTTTATGCCTCGAGACAACTCAAAACTCATGAAGTGAATTATCCTACTCATGATTTAGAGTTAGCCTCTGTTGTCCATGCACTCAAAACATGGAGACATTATCTTTTGGGAAAGCATTGTGAAGTGTTCACGGATCACAAGAGTCTGAAATATATCTTCACTCAGAAGGAAATCAATATGATACAAAGAAGATGGCTAGAGCTCATCAAGGACTATGACTTGAGTTTGCAATACCACCCTGGTAAAGCAAATGTTGTAGCGGATGCATTAAGCCGTAAAGTTTATGTGAATGGCCTCACTAAGGGAGAATTACCAGATGATCTGTGTGCCCAATTCAAAGATCTCAGATTGGAGATAGTGCCTGAGGGACATCTGATGTCATTGGATGTTCAACCCACCTTGTTGGACAAAATTAGGGAAGCCCAAAATATGGACAAGGAAATTGAAGAGATTAAGGGAAAAAATAGCAAAGGTAAAGCTAAAGGATTCCATGAAGACGAACATGATACTTTATGGTATGGAAAACGTATCTGCATTCCGCAAGATCCGGAGCTTCGGAAACTGATTTTACAAGAAGCACACAATTCACCATATTCCATTCATCCGGGTAACACCAAAATGTACATGGATGTGAAAGAAACATTTTGGTGGAATAATCTCAAGAAGGACATCGCGGAACATGTTGCTTTGTGTGATGTGTGTAGTAGGGTGAAAACGGAACATCAGAAACCAACAGGATTGTTACAACCACTACCTATTCCTGATTGGAAGTGGGATAAGATTGGTATGGATTTCATCACCGGACTGCGAAGGACTAGATCAGGATATGATTCTATTTGGGTCGTGGTAGATCGCCTAACTAAAGTGGCACATTTCATACCCGTGAAGACAACTTATACAAGTGCTAAATTAGCCAAGATTTATATTGTGTCTGATAGGAGAACTCAATTCACTTCGGATTTTTGGCGTCAACTACATGAGTCATTGGGAACGAGATTAGAATTCAGCACTGTTTTTCATCCTCAAACTGATGGACAGACAGAAAGGACCAACCAAATTCTGGAGGATATGTTGAGGGAATGTGCCCTAGAGTATGGTGCTAGTTGGGATGAAAGTATGCCTTACGCAGAATTCTCTTACAATAACAGCTATCAAGCCAGCATTGAGATGGCACCGTTTTAATTTCTCTATGGGAGGAAGTGTACTACACCATTGCTATGGAGTGGTGTTGGACAAAGAAATTTGTTCGGGCCAGAATTGATCAAAGAGGCTGAAGATAAAGTCAAATTAGTAAAGGATAGATTGAAGATAGCACAGTCTCGACAGAAGAGCTATGCAGATCCAAAGCGGAGAGAAGTCACCTATGAGGTAGGTGATAGAGCTTATCTTAGAGTCTCACCACTTCAAGGAGTGAAGAGATTTGGAGTCAAAGGAAAATTGGCACCAAGGTATGTTGGACCATTCAAGATTCTGAGTCATAAAGGAGAAGTGGCTTATGAGATTGAGTTACCTGAATCATTGCCTGCCGTTCACAATGTGTTTCACGTAAGTCAGTTGAAGAAATTCTATCCAGAGATGGAAGAGACTTCTTTGAAGGATACTATACCTTTGGAAGAGGTTCTGTTGGAAAGTGATCTCACTTATGAAGAGAAACCTATCAAGATTCTTGAGACTTCGAAAAGATTCACTCGTACTAAGACTATCAAGTTTTGCAAAGTTAAGTGGAATCATCATTCCAAAGAGGAAGCAACTTGGGAAAGAGAAGATGATCTTCGAAAAGACCACCCTCGCCTATTTGCTAGCCAATCCGAATCTCGAGGGCAAGATTCACCTTAAGGGGGTTAGATTTGTAACATCCCAAAATTCATGAATTACAAAAGCATGCATTGCATTTATGTTTTCATAGCATTCTTTACTCACACAAAAATTTTCAAATCAGAACTCCAAATAAAACCATTATTATGCCATTTTATTAAATCAAATTTGGCTTGGTTTTATTTTATGTTCAAAGGGCCAAAGTGTTTTTGACTGGACAAGGGTGTTGGTCACACTTTAGAGTACAATGTTCACTGTATAAAAATTTAGAGAAGGTTTGAATTCAAACTTGTTTGAATTAGGGTTTGAAAATCAATTCTGAAAAAGCAAACAAAAAAAGAAAAGCAAAAAGGAAAAAATAAAACGTTGCGCTACCTAATCGGCCCAGTGCTAGAAATGGCCCAACAGCCCACCCGGGGCATCCCCCTTCGCCTCTCTCTCACGCGCACAAGCCCTACCTCATCCTTTGCCTAGTGGCCTCATTTCCGCAGCATCTTCTTCCCCACCAGCCGCCACCGCCGTTTCCTCTAGAAACGCCGCGTTGATTTCGGGCATAATTGACATTGATTCCCTACATAATCTCCTCGCCCCTGCTGGCTACTTAACCTCCTCGCCGCCGCGGTCATTTCCCCTTAATCACCAGCACCAGAGCGCCCCTAGGCTGGTCGTAATTACGCTTGCAACGCCGCTGCCCGAGCGTCTCCGGCGAGATATTATGGTGAGCTTCGTCCACCCTGCCCCTTCTCGTTCATACTATCGTGATCTCCCTGGTATTGCGCTCCTTCTCATATACTTTGTTCGTCTGCCCGTGAACCAGAGTGTCGCCTGCATCAACCAGCGCGAACACCCGATGCAGCCTTCGTCTCCGGCAAGTAATTCCGGTAAAACCCGCATGCCCCTTACCTATGCCTCATGCTATCATGTTCGCCGTGACTTTGCGCAGCTTCTAATGCCCTCCGTTTGTCTTATCTCGCCCTAGATCGTCGCCTCCGTCTCCGTTCGTGAACACCCGACGCCCTTAGGACATCCCGCCAAGTTACGACAACGTTGAGCTTCACCGCATCCTCGCGACCTTGGTAAGTGTCAGTGCCCCTCCCCGAACTCCTAGCCTCGCCGGCGTGTCGCCATCAGCAGCGTCGCCGCCGCCTGTGCCATTTCCACCGCTAGGTTTTGGTCAGGCAAGCCAGGACCGTTAGATCTGCATCTGGCGGCTAGGATTAGATCACTTATCGAAGGGGTACGTTTAGATCTGAGCCACAGGATCTAACTTAAATCCTATGGCCCATTTTGTCCGATCCGCGCGAAGTGGTACGGGCCAATCAGACACAGCCACATGTCTATGATTTTGTTTTAAAATCTGTTTTTGAATCTATTAGAGATTTAAACTTGTAAAATTCATATCTTTTGTTATGTTTATCCAAAAAATGCAAATAATATATCAATGGATTCAGAAAAATAAATCCTACACTACTGTGGGCTTAATTTTGTATTTTTCATCTGTAAAAATGGTATTTTATGCAGAGACAAATAAAGGCTTATTTTGACTATATAAATTATTTTGAAAATATTTATAGGGCCAAATTAAGTTTATTTAGACTATGTTTGTTTAGTTTTGTGTTTAGTACTGTTTACTTGTCTTGATTGGTTTAAGATAAATCATCACATAGCATTTGCATGCATCCATATATTTTTGCTTGAATAATTTGAATGTAAATTTGGTGCTATCATTTTATGTGTAGATTTTGGTGCTAGTGGTGATTGTGATTGTGAGGATTGTTGCTACTCTCCAAACTACCAAGGCAAGTGGTGCTTCATGTATTTGTCCCATTATTTTGTTATGCACTAGTGATATTTTGTATAGGGCTTGCATGAGATTTTGCTAAGTATCTATATGCTATGCTATGAGAAATCCTAGTAGTTGTAGACTTGGTAGAATTTTCTCTAAGTTAAGATTACTTGTTATATTGCCATGCTTAGCCTAGCTAGTAGCAAACAAGGGTAGATTACGTACATGTTATGGAAAATATTGTTAAGTCTCTGACTTGTGTTTTTGCTTAATAAAACAACTAAGTGAATGAATCACCTGGGTGGAATGGTATGTTTGGATTATGTTGAGTGGTTACACAAGGCCCATATCTATGGTCTACCTTGTGTATCACACTTGTGGAAAGCCACCCAGGAACAAAGGGATTTGAGATACTTAGTGTTTAGAAGCTTCTAGTGAAACCACATGGCATATGGGCTCTGCCTTGATCATATAGGTTGCAATAACTTAGCCAGATGGATATTTGGTGGTAGGGTGATAGGTTGGAGCACATACATTTGGTCTAAGGGAAGGCTTCTGAAAGGTCTCGTCTCGATGCATGTCGAGTCTTGTGGGGAAAGTGCACCACCTCTCGAGAAGGAAAAATCTAAGTACTTAGTCGTGTCCCCGGCAATGGACAATTGAGCATCAAGACATTGATGCTATCAAGGATCTCCTCATCCCAATTTCTAAGTTAAAAACTTGTGGTTGAACAAGGGTAAAGGTTCACCAATGTCTATTGGTGGTTCCTTGGGAGTTTTTGTCAAACTAAAACTTAGTGTTTTTTAAACTGATAGGAAAAACCTATTTTGAGCAAAGCAAGCCTAAGCTACACTTAGCCAAACTCATATAGAAGCTAGAAACTATTATTCTACTAAGGTATCACTTGCCAATACTATTCCAATGTATTGACCCACTGTGGTTGTAACTTGTGATGTTGTAGGTTACTCTAATGAGGATTAGGGTTATGAGTCTACACTCAACTTGTTTGCCTGTGGCACATGAAGATGACGACTTTACTTTATTTTGTTAAGTTGAACTCTTGTACTAGCCTATGGCTATGGACTTGTAAAAGACTATGTTATTTCTAGAATGACGATGTAATAAAGACCTTTGTATCTGTGTACTTCATCTTAAATTGTGGATGCTAGCATTTGATCTAGGGACTAGCATTGCAATCACAGGGACCTTTTCCTTTATAAAGGTGGGGTCTTACACAACTTATTTATCTTGAAGTTTTTTCCATAACTCATGAGCGCTCCAAAAAGCAATGATTGAAGATGTAACTACATAGCTCAAAGCATTAACAAGCACATTAGAAGCTTGAGCATCGAGATATAAGTTTTTCTCATCCTCACAAGATAGATTTTTGAAATCCATAGGAGGAAGAAAACCTATATCTAAAATACACTCCAAATTTTGGTCCATCTCCCGAAAATGAATAAGCATACGAGTTTTCCATATATCATAATTTGTTCCATCGAATATGAACATGTCATTGTGCAATAATCCCCTAGACGACATCTTTACTATCAAGGCGGTGAAGCCTAAAATGAGAGACTCGGCTCTTGATATATTGTAAACGTATCTAAATTTTTTGATGGTCCATTCTTGTTTAGTATCAATTTTGCTATGCTTTGTCTACACTTTGAGGTTTTTTATACATTTTCTAGGACTAACCTATTAATAAGATGCCGCAGTGCCAATTGTTGTTTTATGCTGTTTTTGGTTTTAGAAAAGCTAGTAAGGAAATATTCTCGGAATTGGATAGGACAAAAGCCAAAGACAATATTTTACCGGAATGAACACAGAGACCAAAGGGCAGCCGAAGGGCGGACACAGGTTGGCCACACCCTAGGGCTGCACGGGCCCACCCTAGGACATGCCGCCCTATGGTATGCACCCCCTGGCCGCCCTCCTGCCTCACCTCTTCGCCTATAAAAGCTCCCCGATGCAGAAACCCTAAGCACCCGATCAGATCTCCACGAAACAGTCCGTAGCCGCCCCCACCATCGTCCCTAGATCGGGGGATCTGAAGCTCTTCCCAGCACCCTGCCGGAGGGTAGAGATCATCCCGGAGGCCTTCTTCAACACCATGCCAGCCTCCGGTATGATGCGTGAGTAGTTCACCCTTGGACTATAGGTCCATACAGTAGCTAGATGGTTGTTTCTCCTTCTTTGTGCTATCATGTTTAGATCTTGTGAGCTCCGTTCATGATCAAGATCATCTATTTGTAATCATACATGTTGTGTTTTCAGGGATCCAATGGATATTGAGATACTATGTCGGATTGATTATTGATTCTATCATGTCTTATTGATTATTGATTATATCATGTCTGTGTTGTTTGTGATCTTGCATGCTCTCCGTTGCTAGTAGCAATCTTGGCCAAGGAGATGCTTGTGACTCCAAGAGGGAGTATTTATGCTCGGTAGTAGGTTCATGCCTCTAGTAATCTGGGGAAGTGACAAGATTCTAAGGTTGTAGATGTGTTGTTGATACGTCGTAAACGTATATAATATTTTTTATGTTCCATGCTTATTTAATATCAACTTTGCTATGCTTTGTCTACACTTTGAGGTATTTTTTTACATTTTCTGAGACTAACCTATTAACAAGATGCTGCAGTGCCAGTTGCCTGTTTTCTGCTGTTTTTGGTCTCAGAAAAGCTAGTAAGGAAATATTCTCGTAATTGGACGGGACAAAATCCAAAGTCAATATTTCACCGAGGAGAACATAGAGACCGAAGGGCGACCGGAGGGGCGCCATAGGGTGGTCGCACCCCCCAAGCACGGGCCCACCCTAGGCCACGCCTGGTCAGGGTGTGGGCCCCCTGGCCGTCCTCCTGCCTCGCATCTTCCCCTATAAAAGCCCCCCCCCCCCCCGATGCCAAAACCCTAAGTATCCGATCAGATCTCCACTAAATAGTGCATAGCCGCCGCCACCATCACCCCTAGATTTGGGGGATCTGAAGCTCTTCCCGGCACCCTACCGGAGGGGAGAGATCATCCCGGAGGCCTTCTTCATCACCATGCCAGCCTCCGGTATGATGTGTGAGTAGTTCACCCTTGAATTATGGGTCCATACAGTAGCTAGATGGTTGTTTCTCCTCCTTTGTGATATCATGTTTAGATCTTGTGAGCTCTGTTCATGATCAATATCATCTATTTGTAATCATGCATATTGTCTTTGCGAGGATCCGATGGATATTGAGATACTATGTCAGATTGATTATTGATTCTATCATGTCTTATTGATTATTGATTCTATCATGTCTGTGTTTTTTGAGATCTTGCATGCTCTCTGTTTCTAGCAGCTATCTTGGCCAAGTAGATGCTAGTGACTCCAAGAGGGAGTATTTATGCTCGATAGTAGGTTCATGCCTCTATAGAATCTGGGGAAGTGATAGAAATCTCTAAGGTTGTATATGTGTTGTTGCTACTAGGGAGGAAAAATCTTTTGTTCATGGAACAATTGTATTGTTTACTTTACACACATTGCTTAATGCAATTATCCGTTGTTTGCAACTTAATATTGGAGGGGGTTCGGATGATAACTTGAAGGTGGATTATTGGTCATAGATGCAGTTGAATGGTGGTCTATGTATATTGTTGAATGCCCAATCAAATCTCATAGGAATCATGAATGTGTAGTATTTGCATTGTTATGCCTTGCTTAGTTCCTGTCAATTGCCCCGTTGTAATTTGTTTACCCAGCATGTCATGTTATTTATCTTAAGGAGAACACCTCCAGTGAACTATGGACCCCGTTCCAATCTTTACCATTGTTACATCATCTACTGTTACCGTTTACTTTCTACAAGCAATCATTACCTTCCAACCTATACGTTTAATCCTTTGTTTTTAGCAAACCAGTGAGATTGACAACCTCATTGTAAGTTGGGCCAAAGTCTTGAGTTTGTGTTGTGCAGGATTCCAAGTTGCTAGCAACACCTTGGAGTTGTTTCCTTGCTCCTACTGGTTCGATAACCTTGGTTTCATAACCGAGGGAAAATTTGCCGCTGTGCTCATCATACCTTCCTCTTGGGGTCTCCCAACGAAGCTCTATAACTGAGCCGCGTCAGCTGTTGCTACTAGGGAGAAAACAACAATCTTTTGTTCATGGAACAATTGTATTGTTTACTTTACACACATTGCTTAATGCAGTTATCCGTTGCTTGCATCTTAATATTGGAAGGGGTTCGGTTGATAACCTGAAGGTGGATTATTAGTCATAGATGCAGTTGGATTACGGTCTATGTATGTTGTTGTAATGCCCAATCAAATCTCATAGGAATCATGATGTCTAGTATTTGCATTGTTATGCTTGCTCAGTCCTATCAATTTCCTCGCTGTAATTTGTTCACCCAACATGTTATCTATCTTAAGGAGAACACCTCTAGTGAACTGTGGACCCCGGTCCAATCTTTACCATTCATACATCATCTACTGTTACCATTTACCTTTTACAAGCAACTATTACCTTCCACACTATATGTTTAATCCTTTGTTTTCAGCAAACTAGTGAGATTGACAACCTCACTGTAAGTTGGGGCAAAGTCTTGAGTTTGTGTTGTGCAGGATTCCAAGTTGGTAGCAAAACCTTGGAGTTGTTTCCTTGCTCCTACTGGTTCATAACCTTGGTTTCATAACTGAGGGAAGACTTTCTGCTGTGCTCATCACACCTTGCTCTTGGGGTCTCCCAACGAAGCTCTACAATTGACTGAGCCGTGTCAAGATTTTTTGGCGATGTTGCCGGGGAGTTAAGGACATCTTTACAAGGGGAGTCTTTCACAACCATTCTCTTTACTTTTTTTTTGCTTAGTTCCTTTTGCTTTGTTTTGCTTGCTTCTTTTTACCAAAATTACAAAAAAAATAGTTTTGTCTGGTTTGATTTTTTATTTTCAAAAACACAAAAAAATAGTTCTCCCTATAGTTGTCACCTTGTTCTAACTCACCATGTTCATCCCTAAGTTCACCCTGAAGGACCTTTCAATAGGTAGTGGCTCTATAATTGGTAAAGAAAACATTGAAGAATTCTTTAATCATATTAGCAAACATGAGGATATTGAGGATAGATCCTTAGCAGAATTTGCCCCTAATTATGAAAATTTTGCAGCATCTTTAGTTCACATGTTGGAGACTAGGTTTGTTAACTTTAACCCCGTGATGCAAATAATGTTTCTTAAGCTTAAATATATTGAGGACACTGAAAAGAGAGATTTTATTCTAGAAACATTGCTAAAAGAGTTTAATGATGTTACTAAAGAAGCTAAAAAGGACTTTGATCGTTTTAATATGCTAGGCTCATGTGTGGATGTTATGGGTACATTAGAAAAGTCGGATAAAACTAAACCCAATGGAGAGGAAATTAAAATACCCATACCTTTTAAACTTGTACGAATGCATGAAGCCTTAGAAAAGAATTTTGATTGGATTGTTCCTGAAAACCCATTTGATGAAAGGAGTGAACCCAATATTGTTGAGAGAGGATCCTCTAGAACTCATTTGGATGAGATACCTTGCCTGGTTGAAGAAATTTCGAGTATTGATCTTAATGCTTCTTCATTTGAAAATACTTAATTCTTGCTTCGTATGCCTAACTTAAAGGCGTTAAAGAAAATTACTTCTTAGGAGATAAACCAATAGATTTATTGAGTCTTGGAAGTTATTACTTCTGTAATAACCTCTCCTTATACTTTTTGTGCCAAAAATAACCTCTGATGAGAGAGAAGTAAGATTTGGGGAGGTTGTTGTCCGGAAACAAATTTTTGTGCTTCACTATAAAAATTCTTGAAAAAACTCTGTATATCGTATTGACATGTAATTTTCTGAGTAAATCCCCCCGGTTGTTATCTAACTTTTATTAGTTCAAGACTTTTCGATTTGAGGAATAGAAGGTCTTCGAAAAAATCGGTTTATACCTGTTGGCATGTTTTGACAGATTTCTGCCATTATTTGCATTTGCCCCTTTATCGGTTTCTTTTTTAGTTCTTTTTGATCACTTGAGCTTTTTAAAGGAATTGCTACAGTAGCTTGTATTTTTAATGAAATTTTTGCTGTGTTGAAACTAAACCCAAAGGTTTATTATCTTGAATGCACTAATGTTGCTAATGAAGATTGTGTGAAGTTTTGTATGAAGGAAAATTTTCAAGTGTGGGGGAAGAATGATGTGATGATATGAAGAATGGACAAAATCTCAACCTTGGGGATGCCACCCCGTGTCACCCCAAGAAATAATCAAGAGGTACAAGCGTCAAAGCTTGGGTATGTCCAAGGCATCCCCTTCTTCATCAATAAAAATCTCAGGTCTCTTTCTAGACACTTCATTTTTATTGTTTCATCCATTGTTGTGTTGTTCTTGAGCGTCTTAGTTTTCGTTTTGGTTTTCATTTGCTTAGTTTGCTTGAATAAATTAGTTGGACCCCCGTTTTCTCTGTGTTGTTTCAAATAAGTTGATTGGTGTTGGAAAAGAGTAGGAAGTTTCATGCTTTAGTGGTACAAAAGAGAGCTTGTTTTGACTGTGGATTAGACTTTATCATGTCATGTTAGATGTTGTTTTGACTTTATGCTTAGTGATTATTGCTATATCATGACTTGTTCCAAACAACTGATATTGCTTGTGCCTTGAAAGAATCATGCGTTGTTTTAGCATACAAAAGCATAATATTATGGTATTCTCCTTTGATGCTTTGTTTGGGGTGACTTGGCACATGCTCACACCATGTTATGACTATGAACCAGTCACCTTAGCCTCTATGATCATTTAGTTTCTGACTTGTGATACCACTTTATGCTTTGATTGATAATGTTTTGTCGCTTTGCATGATTATGGCCATTATTGCTCTCTTAGTTGGTCGCTCCCAGTCTTTTGCTAGCCTCCACTTGTATTGAGTAAGCTCTACTCATGCATCCAACTCCCAAGAAACCAAGTTATTTCAATGAGTCCACTATAAATTCCTATGCATGGTGTGTTACACCATTCCAAGTATATTCTTGTTTTATCTATCTTCCAAATTAAACTTGTTATGTGAAAATTAGTGATTAAAGCTCTCACAAACTTGATGGCACACTTTATTTTTCTTGCTCTTAATAAACTTGAACCATTGTGTCATCTATGTTGTATATGCTTGCACTTATAAGTTGGGAATTAGCAGAATCGTGCTGTCATGGGGAACGCTTTCAACACCTATACATATTTACCCAGCTGATATCATGCTCTTTTGTTTATGGATGTCGACGTTGTGAAAGAAAAGGGGAGCCTGTGAGTTCATGGATTCTATCTGTTGCCTTGTCATTTTGATATGGGATAGCTCCTAGTCATGGGGCAAGGGGTACCCTGTTGGCGGTTCTCTATGATACACATATACTTACAATGACAAGAACTTGCTTGTGACTAAAGTTGAGTAGCATGAGGAACGTCCCTCGTAGTCAAGGGACATGAGATTGCCAACTTATGATTTTTCAAGCATATACTCCATACTTTGTTCACTTTAACCGTAATCACTTCAAGATGCTTATGATAGGGGCAATGAGAGTTGAAAGATAACAAGTACCATAATTTTTGGAAACTCTTTTTGAAACTTGAAATCCCCGCTTCCCTTTCTGAAGGGCTTTTCTTCCTACTTTTATATTGAGTCTCCACCCTCTATCTTTATGCACCAATTAACAGAGCATAGTTGTCATTCTTAGTTTTATGTGCATTGTCCCAAAACTTATTGATTGATTCATAATTTTGATATTGCTTGTTCTTGAACTATTTGTATCTAGTCACCCTTATGAACTTTGAAGGTGTCCTATGCATTTATGTTTTGCTACTCCATGAGGGACAAGTTGAATACCACTATACTATGTTTTCTATATGTGAAACAAACAAACGTCTTTAAATGCATTGTTATTCATGATCTTTGTTTGTATCGTTTCATATTGCAACTTAGTTGCTATGTCTTATTGTTAGAACTACATCTTTCATGCTCATGTTTAGAGTTCTATGATCCCAGCTTTCAATGCTTTTCAAATGGTTTGATCAAGATTGTGAAGGTGCATGTCACCTCAAAAATTATTCTTTTTATCACTTACCTACTCGAGGACGAGCAGGAGTTAAGCTTGGGGATGCTTGATCCGTCGTAAATGTATCTATAATTTTTGATTCTATCATGTCAGATTGATTATTGATTCTATCATGTCTGTGTTGTTTGTGATCTTGCATGCTCTCCGTTGCTAGTAGCTATCTTGGTCAAGTAGATTCTAGTGACTCCAAGAGGGCGTATTTATGCTCGATAGTGGGTTCATGCCTCTATTAAATCTGGGGAAGTGATAGGAATCTCTAAGGTTATAGATGTGTTGTTGCTACTAGGGAGAAAACAACAATTGTTTGTTCATGGAACGATTGTATTATTTAATTTACATGCATTGCTTAATGCAATTATCCGTTGCTTGCAACTTAATACTGGAGGGAGTTCGGATGATAACCTGAAGGTGGATTATTAGTCATAGATGCAGTTGGATGGCGGTTTATGTATATTGTTGTAATTCCCAATCAAATATCATAGGAATCATGAATGTCTAGTATTTACATTGTTATGCCTTGCTCAGTCCTGTCAATTGCCCCACTGTAATTTGTTCACCCAGCATGTTATCTATCTTAAGGAGAACACCTCTAATGAACTGTGGACCTCGGTCCAATCTTTACCATTGATACATCATCTACTATTACCGTTTACCTTTTACAAGCAACTATACCTTCCACATTATACGTTTAATCCTTTGTTTTGAGCAAAACAGTGAGATTGACAACCTCACTGTAAGTTGGGGCAAAGTCTTGAGTTTGTGTTGTGCAGGATTCCAAGTTGCTAGCAACAGCTTGGAGTGGTTCCCTTGCTCCTACTGGTTCGATAACCTTGGTTTCATAACTGAGGGAAGACTTGCTGATGTGCTCATCACACCTTGCTTTTGGGGTCTCCCAACAAAGCTCTGCAATTGACTGAGCCGTGTCAGCTCTCATACCAATTGAAAGGATACAGATGTCCCCTAGAGGGGGGTGAATAGGAGATTTAAAACTTTTCCGAGAGTGGCTCAACAAAGGCGAAATTAAACTAATGTTTACTTTGTTAAGCACAAAACCTACAACAACTAGGGTTCACCTATGTGCACCAACAACTTATACTAAGCAATACAAACAACTATGTAATAGCAAGATATATACTTCAAACCTGTAATCCTCAAACTTAATTGGAGGCCCCAAGTAATCCTCAAACCTGTAAAACAACCAAACCGTCTATGGTTCCAAGAACCCAAGAGTAAAAAGCTTCTCAACTTTCACTCAATCGAATCCTCACCAAGAACTCAAACCGATGCACCAAATGCAATGGCAAGAACACAAGAAGCGCTCAAATCCTTCTCTCCCAAATTCCACCAAAGATACAAAAGCTTATGGGGGAATAAGAGAGTACGAACAATGGAGGAAATCCACAAAAGACTCCAATATTTAGATCCCAAGATGTTCCCCTCACTTAGAGGAGAGATTGATTGGTGGAGTTGTAGATCTAGATCCCCTCTCTCTTTTCCCTCAAGAAGATGCAAGAATCATTGGAGGGATTGAGAGATATGAAGGGTTTCGCAGCATAGTAAATCAAAAAAATTCTACGGATGCGAACGGGAAAGCCAAGATCTAATCTAGGAGATGCAAACAACGAGAGGGATTAGATGAGATCTTCATACCCTTGAAGATTCGCACAGCGGAACGTTCGTCGGAACGTGGGTGATGTAGTCGTACTCGCTTCTCCTCCTCGCGATCCGCTCCGATCTAACACCGCAAGTGGCGATGCCTCCGAGAGATGCACACGTGTGGCACCTCGACGTCTCCTCCTTCCTCGGTCCAGCAAGTATGGTGGAGAGACGGATTGGATCTACAACGCGACGGCGCG
This sequence comes from Avena insularis, assembly GCA_023614405.1. Classification (NCBI taxonomy): domain Eukaryota; kingdom Viridiplantae; phylum Streptophyta; class Magnoliopsida; order Poales; family Poaceae; genus Avena; species Avena insularis. Next base: position 38,709,667 of record CM042691.1, on the reverse strand, counting down.
GTGCAAGTGGTGGAGAGTTTCTGCAGCAGGGCTTCGCCTACGTGCAGTCGGGAGGGAGAGAGAGAGGAGGGCAGCAGGGCGGCTAGGGCTTGAGGAGGAGGTGTAGGGGGGTGGTGCGCCCCCAGCCCTCTTTATATAGAGGGGTGGGCGCCAACCCTAGCCCCTCCCCAAATCCTAGGCCGGCGGCCAAGGAGGGAAGAGTGGGGGGCAAGTTTCCCCCCCTCCTTCTAGAAGCTCCCCTAGGGTTTCCCCTAGGTTTGGCCGGCTGGGCCCTATGGGGCCTTGTGCCCCTGGCCCAATGCGGCCAGGGCACTCCCTCATAGGCCCATGCCCCCTCCCGACAGGTGGGGCCACGTTGGTCCCCCTCCGGAAGGTTCTAGAAGCTTCCGGTACAATACCGATTAACCCGAAACAATTCCGAACTCCAAAAACTGCATTGCCTTATATGAATCTTATTCTCCGGACCATTCCGGAACCTCTCGTGATGTCCCGGATCCCATCCGAGACTCCTAACAAAAACTCATAAACCAAGTATCCAATCTATCCTAGCGTCGAGACACGTTAAGTGTGTGACCCTTCGGGTTCGAGAATATGCAGACATGATCTTCTATCAATAATCAACAGCGGGGTCTGGAAACCCATATTGACTCCCACACATTCATCGATGATCATATCGGATGAACCAAGATGCCGGGATTTAATCAGTCCCATATTTATATTCCCTTCATCTCGGAATATTTTACTTGCCCGAGATTCGATCGTCAGTACCGTCATACCTAGTTCAATCTCGTTCACAGCAAGTACTTTAATTGTTCCGTAATCCGATATCACTTTGTGACTAACTCCTTAACCACATGCTTGCAAGCGGTGTTGATATCGATTACCGAGTGGGCCCGAAGTATATCTCTCCAACTTGGGAGGGACAAATCCCATCTTGATACATACAACCCAACAGGTACTTTCCGATCACCTGAGAGACACCTTTATGATCACCCTCTCATAGGATGACGTTTGATGACCTCAAAGGTTTCTTCCGATACCAGGGAGTTGTATTATCTCATGGTCTAAGGAATACAATATTTGACATAATAAAAGCTTCGCAATGATGAACACGATGACACGATCTAATTGCTTCGCTTAGTTTGGGTCTGTCCATCATATCATTCTCCCAATGATATGATCTCATTATTAATCGACAACTCATGTCTATGTTTAGGAAACCTTAACCATCATTAATCAATGAGCTAGTCCATAGAGGCATACTAGGGACACGGTGTTGTTCACAAACCACACAAGTATTAAAGTTTCCGCTTAATACAATTCTAGCATGGAATATAAACATTATCATGAACAAGAATTATAATAATAACATCTTTATTATTGCCTCTAGGACATAATTCCAACAGTCTCCCACTTGCACTAGAGTCAATAATCTAGTTTACATTTGGCAACAATCTCACACCCATGGCACTAAGGTGCTGATCATGTTTTACACGTGGAAGAGGTTTAGTCAATGGATCTGCGACATTCAGATCTGTATGTACTTTGCTAATCTTCAGATCTCCATCTGCTATAAAAATCTCGGATTATATGAAACTTGCGGTTGATATGCTTGGTCTTTGGATGATATCTTGGTTCCTTAGTGAGTGCTATGGCGCCAGTGTTGTCACACAATATCTCCAGTGGATCCAATGCACTTGGAACCATGCCAAGCTCAATGATGAAGTTCCTGATCCAAACTCCTTCACTTGACGCTTCTGCAGCAGCCATGTATTCCGCTTCCACTGTAGATCCCGCGATCACGCTTTGCTTGCAGCTTCTCCAGCTCACAGCTCCTCCATTCAAAATATAAACGTATCCTGTCTGAGATTTAGAATCATCCTTGTCGATGTCGAAACTAGCATCGACGTAACCCTTTACGATGAGCTGTTCATCACCTCCATAGACTAAGAACATTTCTTTAGTCCTATTTAGGTACTTTAGGATGTTCTTCATGGCTGTCCAGTGTTCCACTCCTGGATCACTTTGGTATCTGCTCGTCAAACTAAGAGCATTGGACACATCCGGTCTAGTACACGGCATGGCATACATGATAAACCTATGGCCGAGGCATATGGCACTTTGCTCATAGCTTCTCTATCATTTACCGTAGCTGGACACTGAGCCTTGCTCAATATCTTACCTGACAACATAGGCACTGAACCTTTCTTTGCCTTATCCATTCTGAACCTTTTCAGAACTTTGTCTAGGTATGTACTCTGGCTTAAAGCTATCAGGATTCTTTGTCTATCTCTATAGATTTTGATGCCCAATATATAAGCAGCTTCACCTAGGTCTTTCATTGAAAAACATTTGTTCAAATAACTCTTCACATCGTTAAGCATGTTAATGTCATTTCCAATAATCAATATGTCATCCACATATAGTACCAGAAATGTCACTGAGCTCCCACTCACTTTCTTGTAGATACAAGCTTCGTAGCTATTTGGAACAAATCCAAAGCTCTTGATCACTTGATCAAAACGAAGGTTCCAACTCCGAGATGCTTGCTTTAGTCCATAAATGGAACGCTGAAGTTTGCATACTTTATCAGCATCCTTAGGATTGACAAAACCTTCGGGTTGCATCATATACAACTCTTCATCAATGTTGCCATTGAGGAACGCAGTCTTGACATCCATCTGCCATATTTCATAATCATGAAATGCAGCAATTTCTAATAAAATCCGAATGGACTTAAACATCGCTACGGGAGAGAAAGTCTCATTGTAGTCAACACCTTGAACTTGTCGAAAACCTTTCGCGACAAGCCGTGCTTTATAGACGGTAACATTACCATCCGCGTCCGTTTTCTTCTTGAAGATCCATTTGCACTCAATGGCCTTTCGGTCGCTAGGAGGGTCCACCAAAGTCCATACTTGGTTTTCGCTCATGGATCCCAATTCGGATTTCATGGCTTCTAGACATTTCTAGTCCGGCTCATCATCGCTTCCTCATAGTTCGTGAGGTTCCTTTGCCTTCTACCAACAAGACAGTCAAGACAGGTTGCATTACCACTCAGGAGGGCACGCGACCTTGTCGACTGCGACGCTCAAGCAAGATCGTCCAAGCTTCATGATCCTTATCATTAGCTTCCTCTATTATTGGTGCAGCGGATCGAACAATTTCAGGTCTGCGCTACTCTCCAATTCAAGAGAAGGTTCAACAACCTCGCCTAGCTCTACTTTCCTCCCACTCACTTCTTCGAGAGAAACTCCTTCTCAAGAAAGGAACCGTTCTTGCGATAAACACTTTGCCTTCGGTTACGTGATAGAAGGTATACCCAATAGTTTCCTTAGGGTATCCTATGAAGACGCATTTCTCCGCTTTGGGTTCGAGCTTGTCCGGCATCAACTCCTTGACGTAAGCTTCGCATCCCCAAACCTTAAGAAATGACAGCTTAGGTTTAGCACCAAACCACAGTTCATACGGTGTCGTCTCAACGGATTTAGATGGTGCCCTATTTAAAGTGAATGCAGCGGTTTCTAATGCATAACCCCAAAATGATAACGGCAAATCAGTAAGAGACATCATCGATCGGACCATATCTAATAGGGTTTGATTCAATGCTCGAGACACACCATTGCGGTGTGGTGTTCCGGGTGGCGTGAGTTGCGAAACGATTCCGCTTGCTTTAAGATGCGTGAAAAAATCATAACTCAAATATTCACCTCCACGATCGGATCGTAGAAACTTAATTTTTCTGTTACGATGGTTCTCCACTTCATTCTGAAATTCTTTGAACTTTTCAAATGTTTCAGATTTATGTTTCATTAAATAGATATACCCATATCTACTTAAGTCATCGGTAAAAGTGAGAAAATAGCGATATCCACCACGCGTCGAAACACTCATCGGTCTGCATACATCGGTATGTATGATTTCCAACAAGTCCGTTGCTCGCTCCATCATTCCGGAGAACGGGGTTTTGATCATCTTGCCCATGAGGCATGGTTCTCATGTGTCAAATGATTCAAAATCAAGAGACTCCAAAAGTCCATCAGAATGGAGTTTCTTCATGCGCTTTACACCAATATGACCTAGACGATTGCCACAAATAAGTAGTATTATCACTATCTACTTTGCATCTCTTAGCCTCAATGTTATGGATGTGTGTTTCATCCCTTTCGAGATTCAAGAAATAAACCATTCATGAGGTGCATGACCATAAAAGATGTTACTCATACAAATAGAACAACCATTATTCTCCGATTTAAATGAATAACCGTCTTGCAATAAACACGATCCAGAAATAATGTTCATGCTCAACGCAGGCACATAATAACACTTATTAAGGTTTAAAACTAATCCCGAAGGTAAAACTAAGGAGAGCGTGCCGACGGCCATCACATCAACTCTTGATCTGTTGCCAACGCGCATCGTCACCTCATCCCTCACAAGCCGCCATCTATTCCGTAGCTCCTGTTTCGAGTTACAAATATTAGCAACTGAACCAAAGATCAAATACCTGTGCACTACAATGAGGGCTAGTAAGGAAAACATCAATAACATGTATATCAAATATACCTTTGATGGTGCCAGCCTTCTTGTCCGCTAAGTACTTGGACAGTTGCTTCCATGACCCTTGTCCTTGCAATAGAAGCACCTGTCGGCTTAGGTCCAGACTTGAGCTTCTTCTCAGCAGGGGCAACGCGCTTGCCGCCGCCTTTCTTGAAGGGCTTCTTTCCACCCTTACCTTTCTTGAAGGTGGGGGGCTTGTTGACCATCAACACATGATTATCCTTTTTGATGTCCACCTCCGCAGCCTTCAACTTTGAAGAGCTCGGCGATCGTATCGATGGAACCAATCTGATTATGAGTCACTACAAAACTTTTGTAGCTGGGAGGAGTGATTGCAAAACCCTGTCAATCTTGAGCTCCTCCGAATTTTGCGATCCAGCTTGCTCAAGGCGTTGAGTGTAGCCCGACATCTTTATGGCGTGCTCACTAACAGAACTCCCTTCCTCCATCTTGCAGTTAAAGAATTTCTCAGAGATCTCATATCTCTCAGAACGGGCCTGAGTCTGAAACATAGTTTTCAGCTCCTCAAGAATCTCAAAGGGCCCGGGATAGTCTTCGAAACGATATTGAAGGTCCGATTCCATAGCAAACAACATGGTGCTCTTAATCACACCATAATCATCTTTATGCTGATCGATAGACGGCTTTCTCATCAGGTAGCAGCTTGCAGAGGGGTTACCTAACGCTTTCTCAAGGACATAGTCCTTTTGACCGCCGAGAGAATGATTCTCGATTGCGGAACCAGTTGGTGAAGTTAGACCCATTGTTTCTAAGCTTTTCCTTCTCAGCAAAAACGTTGAAGTTGAAGTTGGACTTAGCCATTTGATCTACAATGTTTGCAAGTACAAATTAGACTATGTTCATGATAACTAGTTCAACTTTTAATCAAATTACTAGATGAACTCCCACTAAATTCAACATCCCTCAAGTTGTTTAGTGAACATGATCCAAATTCACCACACCTAATCCGATCTTCACGAGAAGAGATGTGGTTTAAATGGTGGACAACGAAGTGTCTATCATATCATTCATATGACTCATGCTTAACCTTTTGGTTCATGTGTTCCGAGGCCATGTCTGTACATGCTAGGCTCGTCAAGTTAGACCCAAGTATTTCCGCGTGTGCAAAACTGGCTTGCACCCGTTGTATGTGAACGTAGAGTCTATAGCACCCGATCATCACGTGATGCTTGGACACGCATTTAACTTTCGCAGTAAAGGCATACATGGGGAGAAATATAGTTTTTATCTTGATCTTTAAGTGAGGAATCATCTTATAATGCTACCGTCGCGATCTAAGCATAATAAGATACATAAAAGGATAAACATCACATGCATATAACTTTATGTGACATGGTATAGCCAATCTTCGTGCAATGATCTCCATCTTGTGCGTGCCGGCATGATCTCCATCACTCCACCATGATTGCCTCCACCACGAATAGCAACTACAACTATTGCTAACTACTTAGCGATAAAGTGAAACTATTACATGGCGTATAAGAAGTTGACACACAGGTCATACACAATTATAAAGACAACCATATGGCTCCTACCGGTTGTGTACTCATCGACATGCAAGTCGTGAAACATTACAAAACATGATCATCGCATACAATACAGATATCACATCTTGGGCCATACCATATCACAGAAAACACTCCCTGCAAAAACAAGTTAGACGCCTCTACTTTGTTGTTGCATGTTTTACGTGGCTTATGGGAGTAGCAAGCTAAGAATGATTTTTACCTACGGAAAGCCACAACGGTGATATTATGGTTGCCAAACTCCGGTGTAAATCCCATGACAACTATAGTGAGAGAAACAGGCATCCACTAGCCGCATGTGTGGAACAAGCCACACGTCAAGTGCGGAGACGGTCTCGCGAACGACGTCGCGTAAAGTTGGCCTGGACCGCTTCAATCTCACTATCCCGCGTCATAAGAAGTACACAAACAAGAGGTTTGCAACAGAAAACATCAACGCCTGCAATAACCATGTTGCGTTCTACTCGTGAAACACATCTACGCATAGATCTAGCTCTGATACCACTGAAGGGTTTTGCAGCATAGTAAATCAAAAAAAATCTACGGATGCGAACGGGAAATCCAAGATCTAATCTAGGAGATGCAAACAACAAGAGGGATTAGATGAGATCTTCATACCCTTGAAGATTCGCAAGGAATGTTGCCGGGCGTGGGTGATGTAGTCGTACTCGCTTCTCCTCCTCGCTATCCGCTCCGATCTAACACCGCAAGTGGCGATGCCTCCGAGAGATGCACACGTGTGGCACCTCGACGTCTCCTCCTTCCTCGGTCCAGCAAGTATGGTGGAGAGACGGATTGGATCTACAACGCGATGGCGCGGTGCAAGTGGTGGAGAGTTTCTGTAGCAGGGCTTCGCCTACGTGCAGTCGGGAGGGAGAGAGAGAGAGGAGGGCAGCAGGGCGACTAGGGCTTGAGGAGGAGGTGTAGGGGGTGGTGCGCCCCCAGCCCTCTTTATATAGAGGGGTGGGCGCCAACCCTAGCCCCTCCCCAAAGCCTAGGCCGGCGGCCAAGGAGGGAAGAGTGGGGGGCAAGTTTCCCCCCCTCCTTCTAGAAGCTCCCCTAGGGTTTCCCCTAGGTTTGGACGGCTGGGCCCTATGGGCCTTGTGCCCCTGGCCCAATGCGGCCAGGGCACTCCCTCATAGGCCCATGCTCCCTCCCGACAGGTGGGGCCACGTTGGTCCCCCTCCGGAAGGTTCTAGAAGCTTCCGGTACAATACCGATTAACCCGAAACAATTCCGAACTCCAAAAACTGCATTGCCTTATATGAATCTTATTCTCCGGACCATTCCGGAACCTCTCGTGATGTCCCGGATCCCACCCGAGACTCCTAACAAAAACTCATAAATCAATTATCCAATCTATCCTAGCGTCGAGACACGTTAAGTGTCTGACCCTTCGGGTTCGAGAATATGTAGACATGATCTTCTATCAATAATCAACAGCGGGGTCTGGAAACCCATATTGACTCCCACACATTCATCTATGATCATATTGGATGAACCACGATTCCAGGATTCAATCAATCCCATATTTATATTCCCTTCGTCTCGTGATATTTTACTTGCCCGAGATTCGATCGTCGGTACCGTCATACCTAGTTCAATCTCGTTCACAGCAAGTAATTTACTCGTTCCGTAATCCGATATCACTTTGTGACTAACTCCTTAACCACATGCTTGCAAGCGGTGTTGATATCGATTACCGAGTGGGCCCGAAGTATATCTCTCCAACTTGGGAGGGACAAATCCCATCTCGATACATACAACCCAACAGGTACTTTCCGATCACCTGAGAGACACCTTTATGATCACCCTCTCATAGGATGATGTTTGATGACCTCAAAGGTTTCTTCCGATACCAGGGAGTTGTATTATCTCATGGTCTAAGGAATACAATATTTGACATAAGAAAAGCTTCGCAAAGATGAACACGGTGACACGATCTAATTGCTTCGCTTAGTTTGGCTCTGTCCATCATATCATTCTCCCAATGATATGATCTCATTATTAATCAACAACTTATGTCTATGGTTAGGAAACCTTAACCATCATTAATCAATGAGCTAGTCCATAGAGGCATACTAGGGACACGGTGTTGTTCACAAACCACACAAGTATTAAAGTTTCCGCTTAATACAATTCTAGCATGGAATATAAACATTATCATGAACAAGAATTATAATAATAACATCTTTATTATTGCCTCTAGGGCATAATTCCAACAAGATAGCAAGCTTAAAGAGGTCAACAATGGTGGGGGGAAACTTGCACGAGAGCTATAAAACCATTGGGAGAGAAGGGCCCCGTAAAAAGGTCCCTAGAATCCAACCGTTAGGCCTAGGAATCGCCTGGTCCGGAGTCTCCGGACTGGGACCGAAGTCTCTGGTGTACCCAGGAAAAACGGGGACAGTCTGGAGGACGTACTGGACGTGGTCCGTAGATAGACCGGAATTTAGTCCGGAGTCTTCGTTCTTACAAAAACTAGCAAAAAGACCAATACGAAAACATCCATAACTTTTGCATCCGGACTCCGATTTTGATGATCTTAGGCTCATTTTAAAGAGGAAAATAAGATCTACAAGATCATACGGAAAAACATCATAGTCCAGCAAGTTAGGATAAAACCAAATGACGAAAGGTTTAACCTCTCTCAAAAAGACAAACCAGTAAAACCTCCAACATCAAAAACATAATAGAGAATGCATATGAAATCCGTTTTCGATGAACTAGAGCTTGTCATGGAGAGTAACACCATCTCTAAATCCTCACATGAGTAAGAACCAAATAATGGAAGGTTTTACATATCTTTAGAAGACAAATCGGTAAAACCTCTGACATCGAAAACGCAATAGAGGATGCATATGAAATACGTTTTCAATGAACTAGAGCTTGTTATGAATATTACGACAAGCTCTAGATCCTCACATGGATAATATCCAAATAACAACCAAGAAAGGATGATGATAAGTATGCAAAGGTTTGAGCTCTCTTCGAAAGATATGATTGAGTTACTCATTTGAGAGCCCCTCTTGATAGTATGGTTATCTATCCTATAAACCGGTCTCCCCAACTAACACCACGAGACCGGTAAGAAAGAAACCCTATAAAGGTCATACCTTTGCCTTGTGCATATTCCACTTGATATTTATGTAGACGATCTTGTCCTTCTCAAGATGGAACAACTTTCTTGATTGCTCTTGCACGCACTCGCTTGATGAAGACTTACAAGTTGCTCCCCTATACATGGGGAAACCTTTACTTTGACCTTGTCTTCATTGATCTATGATCACCGAGGATGGTAAGATTCAAGCATGAGATCTTCTAGACATGGCACATCTTTAGCTTGCACAACATTTCTTCTAACTCCATTTGGATAATGTCTTGAAGATACACATGAGAAACTCTATCTTCTTCTTCAATACACCCTTGATCTTATTTAATTTCTTTTTTTTTCTCCATTTCTTCTACCCTGAAGCCAACACATGCTCTAAGCGATGCCAATGGACTACTCCTACAAGTTTAACTCACTACAAACATTAGTCCATAGAGATTGTCATTAATTACCAAAACCACACATGGGGACCCACATGTTCTTCCAGGGAGGCTAAGGAGTCTGATGCGCATTAGCGTCGTGGTGGCATGCCCCTCCACCATTGACATGTCGTCGGGCTCTTCCTCCAAGTTGGACTTGGATTTATGAAACGACCTTGCCAGTTATGACGACGATGATGATTTTTGGTTCTATGTGTCGATTTTTAGTTCTTTCGAAGTTTAGTTCTATCTATCATTTAAGCTTCAAAGTTGAAGTGTAGAATTGTAGGTTCCATCTATCATTGGAGTCGAGTTTGAGTGCATCGAACCATTGTATGAATTACAATTGTTTGAATTCAAGTTTGAGTTATTGAATTTGAAGTTTGAACTATTGAAGATGAATGAAGGTGTAGGTGATCTATTATACATCACCTAGTGTCTAACTGGTGATCTAAAATATATCACTTGGAAAATCTAAAACTGCCCAGGTGATGTAAAACACCCATTCTGGTGATTATAGTTTTTACATCACCTGTTTTGGCTGTCCTATTTTACATCACATGTTAGAGTTGCTCTTACGGTCTTATCTTCTATAGGGTAATACATCATTCTAGACATTATATCAATATTAATGGACAATCATTAATTATTTGGGAACATCTTAATATTTATCTAATAATTAACCATAAAAATAGACAAAAGGGACCAAATAAACACTAATAAAGTCGGGTGGGTCAAAGTGGACTATTACAATCCACTGTAACACCAAACAGAACCTTAGTTGAACTTGATATACTAAATTTCAGCTCGGACAACTAAACCTAGTGAAAACCCACACTAAAGTTGGAAGAGACTCGACAACATAAGAATATCAAGGTTCACCGCATAAAAATAGAGATAGCCTGACAAGGTTTGACAATGTGAGAATATGGTATTGAAAGGACACAAATGTGGCCTAGAGGGGGGTGAATAGACGGTTTAAAACTTTCATGAGATATGCTTAACAAATGAGGAATAAAACTAGCGTTTACTTTGTCAAGCACAAAACCTATATATACTACGGTTCACCTATGAGCACCAACAACTTATGCTAAGCAAGACAAGCAACTATGCGATAGAAAGATACATGACTTTAAGAACAAAGGCTATTGAAAGGATACAGATGTCGCCTAGAGGGGGGTGAATAGGCGATTAAAACTTTTCTGAGAGTGGCTCGACAAAGGCGGAATTAAACTAGTGTTTACTTTGTCAAGCACAACCTAGAACAACTAGGGTTCACCTATTGAAATGGATCGTATGGGCACCTAGAGGGGGGGTGAATAGGTTCTAACCAATTTTTAATACTTTTTCAATTTTAGGCTTGACATAAAGTAAATTCTCTAGATATGCAACTACGAGAATTTCCCTATATGCAACCCTAACTACTAAGCACGTAAAGAGAGGAGTGAGGAAACCGTAGTGGAGCACGCGGATACACGGGGATTTGTTTTACCGCAGTTCCTTCCTTGTTAAGGGAAGTACATCTGCGTTGGAGGGGTGGGCGGTTCTAAGACCACCACGCCACAATAGGCCTCACCCTATTCTCCGATGGATCTCGCCACGAGAGGCCTGATCCACCTTCTCCACTATTGGATCCCTTCGAGGCGGGAACCGGTGCCTTTTACAACACTATCGGGCACACCCACAACCAATTGGGGCTCCGAGATGACAACAAGCTGCCACAAGAACAAGGTTTATCAATATAAACAAAAACAAGGATCTAGGTATTTGCAAGAAATACTAGATCGGTGGTTCTCCAAATGAATGGAGAGGAGATGAAGCGCTTGATTGCTGCTAATGATGATGGATTTCTCCTCCTTCGATTCCCCAAGGGACGGGGCCTTTGGGTGGATCTAGGTGGAGCTCTCTTGGATGAAGATTTCAGATCTGATCTTGTCTTTTTCGAATGAATCAAGAGATCTGGCAGGAGGGGAAGGCTGGCTTAAATACCCCTCCCAGATCCGATCACAGACAACTTTGGGGCGACATCCGCCCCCCACTTGGGGCGGATTATCCGCCCCTGGGAAAACTCCGCCCCAAGAGCGGATTCTCCGGGGGAAACTCCACCCCCTCTCTAGGGCTGGCGCCTGCGAAACTTGGTGAAGATCTTGGGGGGGCGGATAATCCGGCCCCCTCCTGGTGCGGATTATCCGGCCATGCTGAAAGTCCGCGTAAACTCCGCCTCTCTAGGGCTTGCGCCTGGTGATGAGCAAGGGCGGACTATCCGCCTCGAGGGGCGGATTATCCCAGGCAATGGAAAATCCGGCCAAAACTCCGCCCCCCTTCTGGGGCTTGCGCCTGCTTGGGAAGAGGGAGGGGCGGATTATCCGCCCCCCAAAGGCAGAATCCTTTTCCATTTTTCCAAAGAGAGCTGCAACACTTCAACATACATTAAATAATCCTTGATATTGTTATCTAACACACAAAACACTAAGGATTAAGAAATGTTCTTTCAATCTCCCCCTTTTTGGTGTTAGATGACAATACTAGGATTTGCAATGGAAACGGCTAACGCCACCTTAATGTGAAAGGCGCTCCCCCTAGATGTGTGCATATTTAAAATTTGCATTTGAATACAAATACACAGACTAGAGGGAACACAACTTCCATAGCAAAAATAATTGAAACAAAGGTGGGTTGAGAAACAAGGTCATACCACCGGGATGTGATTATAGCCAAAGAATATAATTAGCTTGATAGCCTCCAAGCATCCCAACAATACCGACAATATTGATACAAACATTAGATAGGTCCATGATTCCATGTGCCATCAAATATGCCTCCATAGATAAATCCAGAATTCCATGAGTACCAAACATAGTGGAGCACGACATAGTCTTACAAAATCCAAGCACAAATAGCAAATAAGTTCACGCTAAAAAAGAGCACAAGTAAGCAAATAAAACAACGGAAAGACGAGTGCTTGTACCCGACCCTTGCAAATCCACAAGACCTAATAGAACTACTTCTCCCCCTTTGGCATCGAAACACCAAAAAGGAAGAAGAGCGATGCTAACGGAGATGGTACTACACACCCAAATTTGCAAGAATCAAATCAAACAAAAACCAAAGTTGAGTGTGTTTTCCATAAGAACAATAAATATGCAAGAAAATCCAAAGAGACCCATTAGAAACCAACTCTTCTCATGGAAGAGGGCGATGGCCGAAGCCACCATGTTGGAGCGCATGGCATGACACCGCGAAGATGTATCTTGAGTTCAAAACCAATGCTCATCGATGACCCACATATCACAAAATGATATTAAGGGAAATGATTTTACTTGCTTCCGGCATTATGGGGGGAGGGTTGTCCCAATCAATTAGGACCACACTCCCCTATGTCTATGCCCTCATCTAAACCAAATACATGAATAAGAGCAAGTGAGTGGGCAAGGGTAGTCAAGCCAAGCTCCTTGAATCTATGATATTTAGCTCATTCCTCAAATAACAAAATCTTGCTTCATCAAGGGGCTTCGTGAAAATATCAGCAAGTTGGTTCTTCGTGCTCACAAAAGATAGGGCAATATCACCACGAACAACATGATCCCGAATGAAGTGGTTGCGAATCTCAATATGTTTTGTTCTTGTATGCTGCACGGGATTATAAGAAATTTTGATAGCACTTTCATTGTCACATAATAGAGGCACTTTGTCACAATTGACACCATATTCCTTTAAAGTTTGCCTCATCCATAATAATTGAGTACAAGCACTTGCAAGACAACATATTCAACTTGCGGTTGAGAGTGAAATACAATTCTGTTTCTTTGAAGACCAACACACTAGAGACCTGCCCAAGAATTGACATGCACCAGAGGTTGATTTCCTATCATCTTTGTCACCAGCCCAGTCTGAATCAGTGTACCCACATAGAGAGAAACTTGAACCCTTGGGATACCATAACCCAAAATTCGGGGAATGAACCAAATATCTGAAGATTCGTTTGACCGCCACTAAGTGGCTTTCTTTAGGAGCGGCTTGGTACCTTGCACACACTCCTACACTTAACACGATATCGGGCCTAGATGCGCAAAGGTAAAGGAGAGAGCCGATCATGGATCGGTATACCTTTTGATCCACGTCTTTACCCTTGGGATTGAGCTCAAGATGACACTTTGTTTGCATAGGAGTAGCAACACCATTGAGATTCGTCATCTTGAATCTTTTGAGCATATCTTGGATGTACTTAGCTTGATTAATAAAGGTTCCCTCTCTAAGTTGTTTGATCTCAAATCCAAGAAAGAACCTCAGCTCACCCATCATTGACATCTCAAACCTGTCAGTCATAAGCTTTGAAAATTCATCGTTAAAAGCTTGGTTAGTAGAGCCAAAACTAATGTCATCCACATAAAGTTGGCATACAAAAAGCTCCCCATTAACCTTCTTAGTAAAAAGAGTGGGGTCGATTTGCCCAACTTCGAATCCATGGTCTAGCAAAAGTTCTTTAAGGTGCTCATACCACGCACGTGGGGCTTGTTTAAGGCCATAGAGCACCTTATCGAGTTTGTAGACATGGTTCGGAAATTTGGGGTCCTCAAACCCCGGGGGCTGCTTGACGTATACTAACTCATGTAGAGGACCATTAAGGAAAGCGCTCTTAACATCCATTTGTTGTAATTTAAAATTATGATGGGTTGCATATGCAAGAAGGATACGGATGGACTCAAGACGAGCCACGGGAGCATAAGTCTCGCCAAAATCAATTCCTTCCACTTGGGAGAATCCCTGAGCCACGAGTCGTGCTTTATTCCTCACAACAATGCCATTTTCATCTTGTTTGTTCTTGAAGATCCACTTGGTGCCGATAACATTGCGGCAATCCTTTGGTTTCTCTACGAGCTTCCAAACTTTGTTGCGTTCAAAGTTATTTAGTTCTTCATGCATTGCAACAACCCAGTCGGGGTCTTCAAGAGCATCAAAGACCTTCTTCGGTTCAACCATGGAAATGTGAGCTTGATGATCACAGAAGCTTGCAAGTTCTCTTCTAGTAGATACTCTTCTTCGTAAATCACCAACAACCTTGTCAAGAGTGTGACCCCTTAATTCAAGGTTCTGATCAGCACGAGCCTTGTGACGAGCCTCAATGTCCGTATTGTTTCTAGAAGAAGTGGATTCAGTATTTGTATCCTTGTCTTGATCTTGATCTGCATTAACACCTGAAGATTGCTGCTGAGTTTGTTCTTCAGGGCCGGATAATCCGCCCCTTGGAGGGGCCGGACTATCCGGCCTGGGAGGTGAAGCACCAGAGCCTTCTTCCTGAGAGTGCCTGACAGGAGTTGGAGACCCAGGGCCAGATAATCCGCCCTCAGGGGCCGGAGAATCCGGCCTGGGAGCTTCAGAGTTGTTGATTTCTCCTCCGGATCCTCTGGAACGAGTAGGAGAGCCAGGGGCGGATTGTCCGCCCCTTGGAGGGGGCGGATAGTCCGGCCTGGGACTACCAACTTTCCCAGGGGACAGATGATCTTCAGCAGGTTGCGGTGTTGGTGTAGGATTTTCTCCAACAGTAGGAGCTTGTTGATCTTGTGTAGATGAGGGCTCCACATAAGTGGAGCATTGTCCTTCCCGATCCGCCACAAGGGGTTCCTCAATGGGGCGGAAAAATCCCACTCCCATTCTTCTTATGGCATCTTGGGGTATTTCAACATCTGCATCACAAACATCAACTTGCCCTACAAAGGAGCCGTTATTTTCATCGAACTCCACACTACAAGATTCTACAACAATCCCAGTGAGCTTGTTGTAGACTCTATAAGTGTGGGATTCGGCACCGTAACCAACAAAGATACCTTCTAAAGCCTTGGATTCAAATTTTGACAAACGGACACCTTTAATAAGAAAGAAGCACTTACACCCGAATACCCTAAAGTATGAGATGTTGGGCTTGTTACCGGTAAGTATTTCATAAGGAGTCTTGTCCAAAATCTTTCGGAGATAGAGCCGGTTCGAAGAGTGACAAGCAGTGGATATGGCTTCAGCCCAAAAATTATAAGGAGACTTGAATTCAGCCAACATTGATCTTGCCATATCCATCAACGTCCAGTTCTTCCTCTCGGCTACACCATTTTGTTGAGGGGTGTACGCAGCGGAATATTGATGTCTAATCCCCTCTTCGCTAAGAAACTCATTCAAAGTGTAGTTCTTGAATTCGGAGCTGTTGTCACTTCTTATTGCCAAGATAGGAACATTGTGTTGATGTTGGACTTCATTTGCAAATTCAATGATAGTTTGTTGAGTATCGCTTTTTAGCTTGAAGAAATAAACCCATGTATATCTCGAGTAATCATCGACAATGACCAAGCAATATTTCTTCCCACCAAGACTTGCATGAGAGGGATAAATCCACATGAAGTAATTCCAAGATCCTCTTTGATGACACAATAGTCTTTCTCTTGTGGGGAGAGTCATGCATTTTTTCCTTCAACACAAGCCCTGCAAACGCGATCTTTGGCAAAGGAGACATTTTCTTTTAGTCCAAGGATGTGGCCACCCTTCTGGAGACTTTGCAAAGTTCTCATGTTGACATGGGCTAAACAGCGATGCCACAGCCAACCCACGTCAGCCTTTCCGAATAGACACATCGGATCCGAAGTGGTTTTCCCCGAGAAGTCCACCACATACAGGTCATTTTCGACGTATCCAACGAAAGCGACCTTTAGAGACTTGCTCCATAAGAGTACCACCAAATCATCATCGATAAAAATAGCAAATCCCATCTTGCCAAGGGCACGAACAGAAAGAAGGTTGTAACCGAGGGTCTCAACAAGCATGTCGTCCACGAGAGAGATATCGTGGGCAACCACAACCTTGCCAAGACCCAATACCTGAGATTTAGACTTATCACCATAGGAGACTGTGATATTATCATGATTTGGACGCATCTCCGAGATGATCTCCTTGCTTCCGGTCATATGACTAGTGCATCCACTATCCAGCACCCATTTCGACCCACCGGAAGCATAGCCCTGCAAGAGAATTACTTCTTGGTTTTAGGTACCCATTTTTCAATGGGTCCTTTCATGTTAGTAACAAGGGTCTTTGGGACCCAAATAGACCTAGCAATATATTCATCAAAGGGACCAACATAATAAGCATAAACATCGCCATAATCATCACAAAAAAGTTCATGATTTGGATTGTGAGACCCTGCAAAACCAATATTGTTAGTCTTATCTTTTGTGGCATTCTTCTCAGCGGTGCTTGTCTTTGATTGCACATTCTTGGACTTGTTTTTCTTGTTTTTCTTTGTCTTGGACTTGGAGACATACCCAGGTCCCTCTTTACCATGATTTGACCTTTGCTTGCCAAGAACCTCATCAAGTACACCTTTGTCCTTGGGAGTGGTGTCCTTGATCACTTCTTTTTCCACACTAGCATTTTCCTTGTGACTATATGTTAAGTTGGATGAGCTAGGGACATCATATTTGGCCAATCGACTTTGAAGCTGATCATGTGACTCATTGAGAATGGAGAAATCGTTTTTCAACGCCTTGTGAGCATTGTCAAGTTTCTCCAATTCCTCGGAGAGTCTATCATGAGCAGCCCCAAAGTCAATCTTTTCCTTCTTTAACTTCTTTGCTTTGGTGATTGCATTATCACGTTCCTTAACAAGTTTAGTCACAATTTCTTCATGTGACTCTTCAATAGACTCAAGCCTCTCTTCAAGAGATACCCAAGCCTCTTCTTCTTCTTCAAGAGCATTTTTTAAGGATGCAATTTCCATTGTGTCCTCCCTTTCAATTCTGCCCTTTTCTTCGAGGAGAGCTTCGTTTTGGGCCAGCTGATCCATAAGAGCTTCAAAACGAACTTTGTGCTCACCTTGCAAGTTAGTGTAGAAGTAATCCAAAGCAATAATCTCTTCTTTAACCTTAAGACTAGTAGGATCATCCATGTCAATCATAGTCTTAGGAAAAGAAGAGTTAGAAGTCGTTACCTTAGAGCTTCTTGCCATGAGACAAGTAACATTCTTGTTGATGATGTTTTCATTCGGAGAGTCAAAGAGAGATGTTGCTATAGATGTGGTGGCTATAGCAGCCACCTCTTGAGTGTTATCGTCCTTGTCCTCATCTTCACTTCCCGATGAATATTCTTCTTGAGCCACTAGAACAATCTTAGGTTGCTTCTTGAAAGGAGCATTCTTCTTAACAAATTGTTTCTTGCGTGGAGCCTTTGACTTGTCCTTGAAAATAAGTCGTCCTCCAATATCTTCCCTACTTTGATATGGACACTCAGCTACAAAGTGCAGCCGGTCACCACAATTGAAGCATGTTCTCAGCTTGGGACCATTTTCTTTTCTTCCATAGGCTCCACTCTTGCGTTCTAGTTCATCTTTAGCCTTGGCTGGATCTTTCCAAAAGTTTCTTGCATAAAGAGCCAAGTATTGTTCGTGGATCCTTTTTATATCCTCGGGACAGTCCAGACCTTCTACCGCATAATCATCATGCTCAATCACACTAGTCTTCAAGGCCATGTTGACCCCCTTTTGCATCCCCATAGCTCGAGCACGAGCATCTTCGGCATTCTTGGCAGAAAGCAGCCATTTCTTGCATTACCTCATTGGATGACATGAGGTGATAGTTATGCCTACCTTGGAGACTTTTCAAATATGTGGGCTCGAATAGCATAAGAGCACTGACATATTTGCGCTTGATCCAGGCATCATCAACATGAGTTGCACCGTGGTTTATGAAGGTTGTGGCTATTGCCTTGAGCCTCCTATACATGTCCTCGTGGTCTTCTCCATCCAACATATAGAATCCTTCAGCTTCGTTGCTCAAAGCATCATATCTATTCCTTCTCATACTTTCATTTCCAATGAAGAGCTCGGTAAGGGCATCCCAAGCTTCTTTAGCTGTGCTAAGATGCTGAATGTGTGGCATATCCTTGTCACCCACACCAAGATGTATCATGTGTAGAGCTGTAGCGTTGAGTTGGCTATCAACAATTTCTCTTCTTGTGAGATTGTTGGGATTTCCAACATGGAGACCATTTTCTATGATTTTCCACAACTCAATAGAGGAGATGCACACATGAGACTTCATCAAAATTGCCATTGAGAAAAGTAGATGCGAAAGTTTGGGTGGATCACCCCTATTATGTATATGTGGGTGAGGGATAGGTGGATCAGGAGAATACACATGAGAGACCTCATTGTATCCATCCTTACCGCTATCCTTTTTCGAGGAGGAACTCTTGCTAGTATCATCACCAACCACTTCGTTATCTTTGGAAACAGTTTTACCCGTTTCCTTGGATTATGAGTGGTATCCTCAGAGTTAGATGGAGGTGATCCGCGGATGTGGAGACGCATTATCAATTGATGCATCTCTTCCATCTTAGCCTCCATTGAACTCACCAAGGTTGTTTCCAACGTCTTGAGATCGTTCATGGTGACTACCTCCAGAGCATCATTCCCATCTACCTTGGAACCCATACTTCTCTTAGGCGGTTAAGCCCGAAATAAGAGTCGAGACTCTGGTACCAATTGAAATGGATCGTATGGGCACCTAGAGGGGGGGGTGAATAGGTGCTAACCAATTTTTAATACTTTTTCAATTTTAGGCTTGACACAAAGTAAATTCTCTAGATATGCAACTACGAGAATTTCCCTATATGCAACCCTAACTACTAAGCACGTAAAGAGAGGAGTGAGGAAACCGTAGTGGAGCACGCGAGACACAGATTTGTTTTACCAGTTCCTTCCTTGTTAAGGGAAGTACATCTGCGTTGGAGGGTGGGCGGTTCTAAGACCACCACACCACAATAGGCCTCCTATTCTCCGATGGATCTCGCCACGAGGCCTGATCCACCTTCTCCACTATTGGATCCCTTCGAGGCGGAACCGTGCCTTTTACAACACTATCGGGCACACACCCACAACCGAATTGGGGCTCCGAGATGACAACAAGCTGCCACAAGAACAAGGTTTATCAATATAAACGAAAACAAGGATCTAGGTATTTGCAAGAAATACTAGATCGGTGGTTCTCCAAATGAATGGAGAGGAGATGAAGCGCTTGATTGCTGCTGATGATGATGGATTTCTCCTCCTTCGATTCCCCAAGGGACGGGGCCTTTGGGTGGATCTAGGTGGAGCTCTCTTGGATGAAGATTTCAGATCTGATCTTGTCTTTTTCGAATGAATCAAGAGATCTGGCAGGAGGGGGAAGGCTGGCTTAAATACCCCCTCCCCAGATCTGACCGTTGCACAACTTTGGGGGCGGATTAGCCGCCCCTGGGAAAACTCTGCCCCAAGAGCGGATTCTCCGGGGGAAACTCCACCCCCTCTCTGGGGCTGGCGCCTGCGAAACTTGGTGAAGATCTTGGGGGGCGGATAATCCGGCCCCCTCCTGGTGCGGATTATCCGGCCATGCCGAAAAATGCACTGAAACTCCACCTCTCTAGGGCTTGCGCCTTGGCGATGAGCAGGCGGACTATCCGCCCCGAGGCGGATTATCCGGTGGGGCTGGAAAATCCGGCCAAAACTCCGCCCCCCTTCTAGGGCTTGTGCCTGCTTGGGAAGAGGGAGGGGCGGATTATCCGCCCCCCAAAGGCAGAATCCTTTTCCCTTTTTCCAAAGAGAGCTGCAACACTTCAACATACATTAAATAATCCTTGATATTTTTATCTAACACACAAAACACTAGGGATTAAGAAATGTTCTTTCACCTATGTGCACCAACAACTTATGCTAAGCTATACAAGCAACAATGTGATAGCAAGATATAGATTACTTCAAGCACGAAGGCTATCACAATGTAAAGTGCATAAGTAAAGAGCTCGGGTATAGAGATAACCGAGGCATGTGGGGACGATGATATTTTACCGAGTTCCTCCCAACATGGAGTACGTCTTGTTTGGAGAGGGGGTGGTAGCAAACCACCAACGCCACAAAAGGCCTCCCTTATTCTCCGATGAATCTCACTCCAACGGGATCGATCCACACTTTCACTATTGGTGCACTTATCGGTGGCAACTGAAACCTCTCACAAGGTTGGGGCACTTCTCCACAACTTAATTGGAGGGTCCCAACAAACGCCACCAAGTCCACAATGCCACCAAGTCCACAAAACCGTCTAGGGTTCCAAGAACCCAAGAGGGACAAGCTTCAATGAATATCACGAACCAAATCCTCCGAGGAGAACTCAAACCGATGCACCGAATGCAAATGGCAAGAACACCACAAAGGTGCTCCAATCCCTCACTCTCAAGTTCCAACAAAGCTACTAAAGCTATTGGGGGAACAAGAGAGGAGGAATCAAAGAGGGACACAAAATCCCCCAAAATCTAGATCCCCAAAGATACACTCACAAAGAGATGTTTTGGTTTGGTCAAAACGTGGATCTAGATCCCCTCAAACTTCCTCTCAAATGTGTGCAAGAATAATTGGATAGGGAGGAAGAAATCAAGCAAGAGATGTGTCAAAGCAATAGGGAAAAATCTTGAAGAGAGAAGGGAAGAAGCTACCAAATAAAAGAGGGAGAGGGACAATATATATGGCCACTTAATTTCTGCCCGTTGGGGCCTTTCCAGCCAGACTGGGCTGGTAGTACCGCTGAGGACCGGTACTACCGGACCCAGCCAACCCCGGCCCAGGCAAAGAAGCCCAGCCAGGGAGGAATCACGCTAGCGAGCAGCATAAGCGTCTACGAAGGCCACAGAGGAGCAGCAGCGTCTTGTGAGGAAAAGGCAGCGGCGAGGCGGGAGCGACATGGCGGCAAGGGCCCAGCGGCGGGGGTCAGCGGCCAGGCGCAGGCGAGCCAGCGAGGGAGCGAGCGAATGGCGGTCGCGCGAGCAAGGTGGGATGGGCGAGCGGAGGCGACAGGGAGGCGTGTTGGGCTTGTAGCGAGGTGGCACACAGGCGGCCGGGTAGTACCGCCCACCCAAGGTACTACTGCCTGGTCCTAGGACCGACCTCAAGGCGAGGCAGCAGATAGGCCACAAGGCGAAGCGGTAGTCCCGGCCCGCCTGGGCGGTACTATCGCTCGGCCCAGAAAATAGAACCCTTTTCTTTTTCCTTTTTAAACACAAATAAAGAAAACTTCAAATATCCATAACTTTGTCTAGGAGACTCCGATTGACCCGATTCCAATTGCGTTGGAAAGAGGACGACAAGAGCTTCCCAATAAATGTGAGATACCTCACTTGGTGAGACGCCGAAAAACCACCAAGATCAAAATCGCAACAAGATATAAACGGAAGATCCGATTTTGATGAACTAGAGCTTTTATGGAGATTACCACAAGCTTTATATCCTCACATGGATAAGACCAAATAACAACCAAATACGATGATGCAAGTACGCAAAGGTTTGAGATCTCTCCGAACAATGTAATCGAGTTACTCATTCGAGACCCCCTCTTGATAGTACGGTTATCTATCCTAAACCCGGTCTCCCACACACAATATGAGACCGGCAAAAGGGAAAACCTATCAAGATTATACCTTTGCCTTGAGCATTCAACATGAGCTCTATGTAGACGATCTTTCCCTACTCAAGATGGAACGCCTTTCTTGATTCCTCATCATCGATCCATGATCATCGAGGATGGCAAGCAACACACATGAGATCTTCTATAGATGGCGCATTTTGAGCTTGCACAACACATCTTCTTCTCATTTCATCGACCTTGAAGCCAACACATGCTCCAAGCGATGCCAATGGACAAATCCTACAAGTATAACTTAATACACACATTAGTCCATAAAGATTGTCATTAATTACCAAAACCACACATGGGGGCCCACATGTTCTTTCAGCTATCACAAAGTAAAGTGCACAAGTAAATACCTCAGGTATCATGGAACGCGAAGACTATGATGTAATACCGGGTTCCTCCCATCAAGGGAATACGACTCGTTGAAGGGGTGTGGGTGATACCTAGCACCACAAGAGGCGTCACCCTATTCTCATGTGAACCTCACCATGAAAGGCCTAGTTCACTTTCCTCTATCGGTATCCTTCAAGACAAAAATTGGAGCCTTTACAACAAGCTTGGGGCACACATTCACAATTGAACTAGAGGCTCCCAGGATCACCAAAAAGCTATAAAACAACTAAGTTGTCTAGGGTTCCAAGAAACCAAGAGTAAAAGGCTTCTCATCTTTCACCCAAACGAATCCTCACCTAGAAATCAAACGGATGAACCAAATGCAATGGCAAGAACACAAGAAGTTCTCAAGCCATTCTCTCCTAAATTCTATCAAAACTGCAAAAACTATTGGAGGAATAAGAGAGAAAGAACACAAGAGGAGAACCACAAAAGTCCCTAAGATCTAGATCCCAAGATGTTCCTCACACTTAGAGGTGAGATGGATTGGTGGATATGTAGATATAGATATCCCGTTTGAAATCTCTCAAAAAGATTCAATAAGTATGGGAGGGATTGAAAGGAATTGCAATCTCTTGAAGGTAGAAGCAATGGAGAGAGAGAGAATTCAAGCCACCAGCCCAAGGGGGAGAAGGGGTCTTTTATAGCCCCCAATGAAATATGACAGTTGGGGACCTCTCAGGTCAGGTAATCCGCCCCTCCCCCGGATATTTTGGGTCACCCAGCTCAAAATGCGCTAAGGAATTTTTAGCAACGAGGTGTGTTTCACTCAGTACAGGGGCAGATATTTGAGCGGGTAATTCACCCCCTTGAAAATTGGCAGAAACAACAAAACTAAAATGATCATAACTCGAGCATCTGGACTCTGATTTTGATGATCTTGGGCTCGTTTCTAAGATAGTAACCAACTCTACAAGATCATGTAGATAACCATCATAGTACAGAAAGGGAGTATAAAACCAAATGATGAAAGTTTTGACCTATCTACTCCCTTCATTTATAAATATAAGACGTTTTAGCTTTGTGAATCGAATATATCTAGACGTCTTTTAGTGTATAAGTTCGTAGAGGTTCGGAGTGGACTTATAAACTAAAATGTGTCTAGATACATTCATTTCACAAAGTTAAAATGTCTTATATTTCTGAATGTCCATAGGTAATACCTCCTATATTGAAAACACAATATGGAATGCATATAAAATCCGTTTTCGATGAACTTAAATTTTTCATGGAGATTAACGCAAGATCAAAATCCTCACATGGATAAGAACCAAGAAATATGAGCTCTCTCTGAATGATATGATCAAGTTATTCGAGTGACCCTCTTGATAGTATGACTATCTATCCTACAATCCGGTCTCCCCAACTAACACCATGAGGCTGGTAAGAAAGAAACCCTATCAAAAACATACAATTGTCTTGCGCATATTCCACTTGAGTTTTATGATGATAATCTTGTCCACCTCAAGATGGAACGCCTTTCTTGATTGCGCTAGCTTGATGAAGACTTACAAATGTATCCCCATACTCCACTATGGGAGAGCCTCTCTTTTAGGCATATGTTCACATATACATGATCACCATAAGGATGGCAAGCTTCAAACATATGATCTCTTTGAGATGACTCATCTTGAACTTGCACTTTGTTTCTTCTTTATTATGTTGAGACATCGCTCCATTTTATTCTTCAATACACACTTGCCATAGGCTCAACTCTCTCATTACCAATCTTTGGATCACTCCTTGAACATCTTGGTCATCACTTGATCTTCTTCATTTTCTTCTTATTTCAACCTTGACACCACCATATGTTTCAATCATTGCCTATGGACATATCCTTAAGTATATCTCAATGCAAACATTAGTCCATAGATTATCATTAATTACCAAAACCACACATGTGGGCTCCATGCCCTTTAAATTCCCCCATTTTGGTAATTGATGACAATCACTTTGAGAGAGTTTATATAAGGAATTTAAATAATAAAACAAGTTGAATATATAGGGCAAACTCCCCCATAATATATGCATGTGTGAATGAACTTGTTCATTGCATATATTGGTTAAAGCATAGTGAAATTTCTTCTATATATTCAACCATGCAAAGTAACAAGATGCAATGCATGAAAGGCACATGCTTACGCATAAACCCAATTCCTTAAACCCTCGGAACTTCTCCCCATTGGCATCCATTGCCATAATGGGCGGAAAAATCTAGAAGGCGATTATAGTGAGAGTTCCTCCAAAATGTGTATATTTATCATACTATGAGTGGAATCAAATGCACATACTTGGAGGGAATCAAGCTATATTGAGGATCAAAAGATTGCAAAAAGATAACAAAGTAAAGAAGCATCAATGAATGAAGCAACCAATTAAAAGATCCAAGGAACCACTTGACTAAAAGATATACCAAAAGGGACAAAATAAGATACCAAATGAAAGATAGATATTATGATAAGATCAAAAAGAGAGTGCTCTAAATAATATGAGGAGGCTCCCTAAGGTTTTTGCACAAATTATAATTTTCATTTGAATACAATATGCACAAACATGGCATCCTCACTCCCTCAATATCATTTACACATAAAAAATACCAATAAAAAATTATGATAAGCTATGTTAGTCCGTCTTTTTACCCCTCATTTTTTCTGATTATAGATCTTCCACCCTACCTTTCATCTTATTTAGTTATTCCTCCTCCTATCTTGGTTAGCTGGTGTCCTTGAGAGATACCTCTCCTTTCTTAGTTGTTTGGGTGGTGTTGGGGTCAGGATCTCGGGCTAGGGTCTAGATCAAGAGTTTACATGCCATATAGATGGTGGGCATCAAGAGACAGAAGAGGGTTCAGACGTTAGACACTAACGTAGTTGGCGGCGTCGGCATACAATGGGTTCTGGTGTGGATGAAAGCCCTATGTCAACTTTTGTCAGCACTAGCAAAGAAGGCATCTCAGAAGCCCTAATTCCTCCTTGGAGACTTCATTAGGGAGCTTCATACATAGTCCACCATATGTGCTCTCGAAAAAGCTTTAGATCTGATCTGGATTGAATGATAGCGGCGACATCTCCGATGACAATGTTACTTCCTTGGAAGCGTCATCTCTCACAAAAGATTTAGATCCAGTCTAGACTGAATGTCTTGCTTAAAGCACGCTTGGCCTTGTCCGCGACAGGAAATGGTTGTGGTGGAAGGGAGGTGGTTCGCATTTTCTCTCGTGCATTCGCTTAATTCACGAGAAAATCATAAAGTTTTCATCTTTAGCCGGGTTAGCAAGTTCCTCGTCCATCTTGGATCTATTCGTTCCCATATGACTCCTCTCTCCCTCTTTATGAGGGTGTCCTTAGGTGATAATCAACCCACCAATGGTCAACG
The DNA here is from genome assembly GCA_023614405.1 of Avena insularis. Lineage (NCBI taxonomy): Eukaryota > Viridiplantae > Streptophyta > Magnoliopsida > Poales > Poaceae > Avena > Avena insularis. The sequence continues at coordinate 38,683,788 of CM042691.1, read as the reverse complement.
GACTTTACTTGCTCGCTTAGATGAATATGGAATCTAAAGACCTCCTATGTTTCGCTCAAGCCGATGAAACTTGTGGAAACCGGGCTCTATCCCCATTTTTTCCTACATAGCTTTAGTTTTTCTTTTTTTTAGTTGTGATGTGAGTTGTAGTTCTCTTAGTCATATATGCTTTTAACTCGTTTTAATAAAATGAAAATGACAATGTGGTCTTTCATCCAAAAAGCGTTGAGCTCGATGAAGCTTGAATAGGCTTGAACTTGGCTCGGCAACATTGTGAAAAAAATACAAAAGTAAAGTAAAGCCAAGCCTAATCTCATTTCTTTTCCCGCCATTTTCCCTCGTATACATGAGTTTGTATCTAAAGTAAAGCCTTGTCGAGCTATTCGAGCTTGAGCATTTTTATAGCTTTACATGCACACACACTTATACATCATTTGCTTAGAAGAAAAATAAGAAATCAAGGAGCGGTGCACAAAAGAAAAATAACAAGGCTGGACGCGACTCTACGGCGTCTCTTGGAGGCAGCGCGGCGGCTCCCCTATAGTCAAGCGTAGCCTCTCGTTTTTCGGTATGTCCTCATTTGGCGAGGTGGTCTTTTCCGTCTTTTTTGGGCCGTCTTGTGTTGTGGCCCCAGCATGTGATGTGGTTGGTTTGAACCTTATGACTTGTTGTGGATGATTCTTTATTTATAAAGCGGAATGACTATTTTGAGAAAAAGAAAAATAACGAGTAGATTTATGTAAGATGTGAGACTAACTAATGACAAATAATTTGTTGTTGTAGTCTTTCTGCTCATTATATACTCTCTCCGTTAAAAATATAAGATGTTTTAGTTTTGTGAATTGAATGTATCTAGACGTTCTTTCATGTATAGGCTCTTAGAGCTTCGAAGTGAACCTATACAATAAAAGTTGTCTCAGATTTATTCATTTCACAAATAAAATGTCTAATATTCTGAAGGAGAGAGTATAATCTAAAATGTGGGATGCATCCATCTTGCACCTAGTATATAGCTGAATATAGTACTACTACGTCCTGGCTCCTAGCTAGATAAGAAAACCCGACAAGCATGCTCGGCAAAACATCCTCTCGTGTAGACAGAATCATTCGACGAAGCAGCTTCGCTCCTGTGTCAAGAAGCAACCAAAAAACCTCTAAAAAAGCAACAAAACCAACACCAGACACCAAGGAAAAGGAGTACCACCGCGTGCCGAACTGCCGATGGCGGCAGCGAGCGATAGTGCGGATTGGCGGGCCCGTCACGCCGACAGCACCAAACCGTGTCGTGTACTCGTGTTGACTCTGTCAGAGCGGGGCCGGGGAGATTCTTCTGATCATCGATGGGAGGTGAAGAAAAGAACAAAAGAAATGGGCTTCGATCGACACTTTCTGTCGGGAGACTATTGTGACTCTATTTTCTACTCTCTGCTGCTTTGTTTTTATTTATGGTATTGATTGGTATCTCTCTTTGCGAGATTCTCACTGCTTTATGTTGTTGGATGGAACTGGAAGTAGCTAGAGACGAAGCTGCTGTTTATTTGTTAATCTATTGTACGTACAGTATATTTTAATCGTGATAAGAACATATCGAGGACCGTTTCAAACCAAATCGCTTTAACACGTCAACCTAACCACCATCGAATACCTAACCATCGCCTCCTGTACACATGTTAAACACTACTAGTATTCCCAGTCCACAGTACACCGTCAAAGCCTAATGATCAAATTAGCATGCGTCCAAGGCACCCTAATTGTGGAACTCGGCTCGCCTAAAGCGCTCACATGCCATTGATTTGTTTTAGTGAATTGACCACCTTTTAATAAGCATAAATATACATCAATATCTAGGATAATACGCACATCAGTGCTTGTGGACTCACCGCACGTATATATGTAGAGTTTTCCGTGGCCTAAAACTTTTTGCCAACAAATAGAGGTAATTACACTTTTAGTACCACTTTCAGGGGTGTAAAATAGTCTCACATCTTGTAAAGTGGACAAAGTAGTCCACATCTTGTACCCTAGGTGCAAGTCAGTCCAATTCAAATAATTTCGACCGAATTTGACCGAGTTTGATTGTTTCCTTCAGTCAACGGTCGAGTGCACCTCGTTTTGCGATTTAGCACATTACAAAGAGGCAGTAAGGTAGGTCCTCCCAATGCCGTGTGCTCTTTGAAGAAAAAAAAAACATGCAATCGATATCGCTCGTTTATAACAGGCGTCGGTTATGGCGGCAGTGGCTAGATGGCCGAGCGACGCCATGGCGGCAGCGGGATGGCGTTCCCTTGCTCCTGGTCGCTGAGGGTCGCGGGAGAGGACCAGGCCGTCTGCTCGCGTTCAGTAGCGGCGGCAGCGGGATGGTGTTCCCCTGCTCTTAGTCTCTGAGCGATGTGGGGGAGGGTAGGTCGTCTGCTCGCGTTCAACGGCATGGCATTCTCGATGGAGGCCTTCTTCTCCTGTTGCTCTCGTGTTTGATTCAGTTATGGATTTGACATTGGTCCTACTCTAAGTACTGCAAAATTGTACTAGTTAATACAATCTAGCTACCTTACGCACTGACGTAACTGAATCAAGTGTGTGTTGTCTGTTGATATCTCATCCTTCAGAGATGGCTATTTCCCTGACTACAAGTGGTTCAACGGATGCACAAGGATAACCCCCACGAATACAGCATGATACGTATGCCAGAGAAGCATGATACATCTGCCCGAGAGGAGCCATTTGAGCCCTGGAGAAGCGATAAGCTATGCAATCTCCATGCTTCCCAAGAGAACTCCATTATGTTGGCCATGTTAGTAGGTGGCCACTGATACAATTAGCTGAAGAATTAGATAGGCATGTGCTTAGTTATCAAAGTGGACATTCGCGAAATTCTTTTGGATTTTTACATGATTAAATGTTTATGAATTTTGTCTCGCCTCATCACCTTCTTTTGTTACAGCACCATTTTATACAACTTCCACATGGAGGTTCTTTTTAGGATGGTGAAGTCTAGTGAACTGTGAGGAAAGGTCGCTACATAGGAATATGTGATTGCTTGCTATGCCAAAAAAAAGTAATATTGCTAGCTCGTATTACTTCTGAAGCTTGGAAGATACTGCCAACAACCATGGCATCGGAGACTATCATCAGTAACATTTCATCCAAATCCAGTTAATCAAATTTCGTCCAAAGTGCCGACGAGATCCTGGACGAAGCGCCGCCATGCAGAAACCTGGCGCAGGGGAACGCCATCCCGCTGCCGCCATGGAGCCGCTCCACCATCCAGCCGCTGCAGCTGAACGCGAGCAGACGGCCTGCTCCTCTCCCGCGCCCCTCAGCGACCAAGAACAAGGGAACGCCATCCCGCCGCCGCCATGGCGTCGCTCCGCCATCCAGCCGCCGCCACCGTAACTGACGCCTGTTCTAAACGAGTGATATCGATTGCCTATTTTCTTCTTCAAAGAGCACACGAACGGGAGGGCCTACCTTACTGCCTCTCTTTGTAATTGGGCTAAATTGCAAAAACAAGGTGCACTCGCCGTTGACCGACGAAAACAATCAAACTCGGTCAAATTCAGTCAAAATTATTTGAATTGGACTAACTTGCACCCAGGGTACAAGATGTGGGACTACTTTTGTCCACTTTACAAGATGTGGGACTATTTTGCACCCGAGTACAAGAGGTAGGACTAAAAATGTAATTACCTCCAACAAATACTACTCTCTCTGTTCAGAAATATAAGACATTTTAGTTTTGTTAACTGAATGTATCTAGACGTTTTTTGGTATATAGGTTCACTCTGAACCTCTACGAACTTATACACTAAAAGACGTCTAGATAGATTCGATTAACAAAGGTAAAACCTCTTATATTTTTAAACGGAGGGAGTATGTGTGAACCAACCGAACATACCTATATTCACTTGATTGCCCAAATAGCTCATTTTGTTGAGCTCGTATTACTTTATGTCCACAAGAATTGCCTCTTTCCCCTTCCCTGTTACTAACCTTTTATTTTAAAGTTCCATCCATAGCATGGGTGTGCTTGTTTAGACTAGAGCTCGTGAGAAGTAATCGATGTTGGTGAGCTCCGAGAAAGCAGCCGGAGAAGACATCAGTTAAACCGAGACGAGAAAAACGCTTCAGCGTCGCCTCCTGAGGCGGCGAAGCAAACAACTCAGCACCCTTCCCCGCCACTTTCGTCCCCTCCGTCCGGGCAAAGCTTCGGCGATGCCGGCGGCAGGTTCTCCTTACCCGGCGTGGCTCCGTTGCCAGGCGGAGGAAGCGCCGCAGTGCGACTAGGCAAAGGTCGCGGGGCCAGCGTGGCGGCGGCCGGCGCTCATCGGGAACGCTTCCTGCAGCTCGAGGCTGCAGCGGGTGGTGGGGTGCTTCGGTGATCTGCTCCGGTGTGAGGGCCCAATCTCACAGATCTCCGACGACGGTGACGGTTGACGCTGCACCAGGGCCCTTCCTTCGACCGGAGATTGTCGGGGCGGATCGGACCGCGGCCGGGATGGCGCCTGGCGGAGCTGACCTCCGACGGTGGAGCCCCTGCCCTTGGCCCAGATCGGGCCCATGCAGGCCTGATTGGCTGGGTGGCCCGCTGTCTGGATGGTTCGAGGCGCCCGGGAGGGGGAGCCCCCTCGGCCAGGTGACTGAGGTGCTAGATCCGGGCCAGCGGGCCTAGATCCGGTGGACGGCAGCTCAGAAGAGGCTGCGGAGTTGACTTGCGTGGCTCGTCACTCCGATCATCCACGTCATGTTTGCTGGAATGCCCTCGCACTCGATCTCGGAAAAGGTGTCATGGTGGTATCTTCCACGCTTGTTGTGCGGGATCTCGGATGCGGGCGGCGGCCGGAGGTGGGCTAGCGGGCGTCTCTTGGCGGCGTGGCGGTGGTGGTGGTTCCTATCCTCGGTCATGTGGGTGGAAAGGTGGCGACATTGGGAGGCTTTGGTCTTTGGCGGCGCTTGACCTCGGCAGTTCCTCGGATCGCGTGCGAGGCCTATCTTGGGGGCATCGGGCGTCATGGAAGACGGAAGCGGTCTGAAGGTTTTTCGAGCGGCTTCAGTGCATCGGCACCATCGGTGGCGATACTGCGTACCGTTACCCTTTTAGGCGCTGGTGCGGCTACCTTCCTCGCGCAGAGGCTCGGTGAAACCCTTGACTGTTGGTGTGTCGTTACCCTCTTGGGGCGTCGTCGTGGAGCCCCGGATCATCCCGATCTTGGCTCGTTGTCTTGGTGGCAAGTCTAGGTCCTCGCGGTTTTCTTGTTTATTTTGATCTACTTTGTAAAGGGGTCTCCTCCATCTTGTATCTGTTGGCCGATGTGGCTTTATTCTATAAAGCGAGCGAAAAGCCTATTCGAGAAAGCAGCCGAAAAAGCATTATTTCATTGTATACATGAAGCACAAATTTATCACAATAAGCAAGCATATGCATTTTACCACAGGTCGTCGAAAGATCGATCATCTGGGTATCTAGGAGCAACTATGCAGATCACAACTCTCACCCAGGAGAGGCCTCAACCGAATACAGGAGACCCAAAGAGTAGATAAGACGTCGATAATGACTATCCCAGTTTTTTCAAAAAAGAATTACAGGTGCAATCACAGATCATCCAGCTCACATCTAAGAGCATCTCCACTCAGGTTTCTAGGACACCAATCTTAGGACGATTTTTTAGTCCGTACGCCGAAAATTGGCCTAGACATTTTCAGGACCCCGGTTCCATCCAAATTTGGGCCAACTTTGCTCCGGGGTTCCCAGCCCGGAGAGCCGAAAACGTCCTGGAAAAGCCGAACGAAACGAAAAAGGGCGTAGGCCAACCCTGTCGGCGATACAATCCCATTTCCCCACATCCACTCGCTTCACCTGCGGCGAAGAGCTCCCCAGCTGCCCCTGTCGGCATGGCTTCGCCGTTGAAGCTCCACCATGCCGAGCCATATCCACACCTCTAGATAGGCTCGCCGCCATCGCCGCCCCTTTCCCCTCGGCCTAGGCCATCTTTCGCCGCCCAAACTTCATCGTAGCTCGGCTTCGCTGCGAGCTCCCACTACCTCGCCCGCCAAGTGTTCGGCGTTTTGCCGGTCCGGCCATGGACTCCAACCACGAAGAGATGTTTGCCATGTTGCTGGAGGAGGAGAACGCCGCCGCCAAAGATGCAGAACACATGCAGATCCTCGCCTCCCTCGCCCGACTGTACGTGCAGACGGCAACGCTGAAGCGTGGAGGCTCGGCGAAGGGTCGCCGAAAGTGCAAAGCAAGGCAGAGGATGGAGGGCTACTGCTTGTTGTACGCTGACTACTTCGCCGACGAGCCGCTGCACGAAGAGGCCGTGTTTCGGCGCCGTTTTAGGATGAGCCGGAAGCTCTTCCTCAAGATCATGCATGCCATCCGGGAGTTTAACCCCTATTTCGTGTGCAAGAAGGACTGCACCGGTATGATTGGGTTTTCCTCACTACAGAATTGCACAGTGGCGATGAGGTTGCTTGCATATGGAGCGCCGGGTGACAGTGTTAATGACTATCTTCGTATGGCCGAGTCCACCGCCATCGATTGCTTGTACGGTTCTGCAGGGCATTGATTGCAGTGTTTGGAAAACAGTACTTGAGAACACTCACTACTGAAGACACTGCTCGGATACTCGCAGTCAATGAAAGTAGAGGATTTTCTGAAATGCTTGGAAGCATAGACTGTATGCATTGGCACTGAAAGAACTGTCTATTTGCATGACAGGGAATGTACAAAGGCCAGAAAGGAGGTTGCACCGTGATACTCGAGGCAGTTGCTACACATGATTTTTGGATCTGACACTCCTTCTTTTGCATGGCAGGATCAAACAATGACATCAACGTCCTCAACTCCTCAAATATCTTTGCCAAGCTTGTTGAGGGTCATGCTCCCCATGTGGACTTTGAGATCAACGGGCACGACCACAACAAGGGATACTATCTTGCAGATGGCATCTATTCAAGATGGCCAGCATTTGTGAAGACTATCTCAAGCCCGATGCTCCCCAAGCATGCTCGGTTTGCCAAAGAACAGGAAGCTTGCAAGAAGGACGTGGAGCAGGCATTTGGTATGCTCCAACAGAGGTTTGTAGTTGTCTGGTTCCTGCTATGACCTGGTCGAAAGATCAGATGTTGAAAGTGATGAATTGTTGTGTGACCTTACACAACATGATCATTGGGGATGAGAGAAAGGACCCACTGAGTTTGGTCGAGCAGAACGGGCCATACTACATACAACGACCTCTTACCGAGTCTGATCACCAGGTGCCTCCAACCTGGGCCGCCTTCATCGCCATGCGTTAGGAGATCCGAGATCCGGTAGTGCATCAACAGCTGCAGGATGATCTGGTTAAGCACCTACATATACGCAGGGCAACACGTAGATGTTGATCATGAACCGCCCAACTAGGCGAATTTGTTGTATTGTTATTGTATGCGAACTATGTTTAATGTATGCCGAACTAGGCCGAACATTGTTCTGTATTCATATTATGCCGAACGATGCCGAAAACTTGTCGAACTTGAGCCAAATTTGGGCGGAAAAAACCGACCTGAAAACTCGGCCTGGGAACACGAGGCCGAAAATAGTCCAACGAAAGTTTAGTCCAAATTTCGGCCTGAAAACGGCGAGCAAGTAACAGTGGAGATGCTCTAAAGATGGCAAAATGAGTAGTGTTTAATCCAGCCAAGCTCTATCAAACCCATGCCCAAACCACCATCAAGCTCAGGTCTTGGATCAGACACATGCTCAGACCAACCCAATCGGGCACCCACCAGACCTATTGGATAACCATATGAATTAACTGTATTTATTGACTTTGTCTTCTCCATAATTCCAGGAAACATGTATTTATTGACTTTTTCTTCTCCATAATTCCAGGAAACAGACTACCTCGCTTGAGTTTGGGATAAAAGATTCTATAGTTGAAGACTGGAAAAAAGAACAAGTATGGCAGAGTTGAGCGGCGATATTACTAACAGAGTGCATCATAATTGAGTTCAAATGAACTAAAACACCATGAAGCACAAATAGCAACACATATGGTTATCCAAAATGTCTCACAATAGCCTAAGAAAGAAATCCCAGGAAAGAAAATGAACATGGTAAAATCAACAAGACCAGCCATGGTGTATCCTAACCAGATTGGAGTAAGAAGGTGCAACAAAGGCGAAACAGCACGGTACACTGCACTTCATGCTCTCATGGAGAGTTATATACAGCAAGGCACATCATGCCAAGTTACCAACTCTTCAGGAAACAACTCAGGCCTGTCCTAGATCTCAGCGGTAGGAGTCTATGAAGGCTGTGGAGTTTCGTCAAGGCGGAACATGTTGATCTCTTGCTGCTTGAAGTATCTCCGGTCTTCCTCATCGACGAGAACCAGGTTGAGGTAGTACTTGACACTAAACTTGTTGTTTATGTTGCGGTAGGTCGGGTTAGCTCGTATGGCGTCAAGAATAGCCTTACCGAATAGATTCTCCTGTAATATGATTTTTTCAGTAACGTCAGCACCCAGGAAGGAGAACCACTTTAAAAAGTAACAAATAAGTTCATGATAGGCACCTCAATGTGCATTAGTTAAGCAGGTAGTTTCTGATTTTTCAGGTTGGTATGCCACCACTTAAATGATTTGAGCGAACCACATGGTCAGCAGGTAGATTCTGATTGGGCACTTAATAAAACTGGAAAGGAAGAGTGGAAAAATGTGTAATATACCTCTAACTGGGGCACCATCCATCAGCTCAAATTTCGCAAGTGTCTCGGTCTCAACATATGTGTTAGGACCTGATCCTGTTGATTCCCGACGACGAATCTCAAGCTCCATGTTTTTTATCTTTATCCTGACTAGAAGAAAATAGATCTTTCCAACAATCACATCCTTGAGATGATACCTGGATAAGGTAATGACCACAAGCAAGATTATCAGTACTCTGACTCTCTGAGCATGCCAAATTGGAACATACTACCAAACTGCCATGTGATACTGAACTTACTTGCTTTTGCTGTACTCGAACTCAATATGCAAGCAATCTTCAATTCCAACTTCCATCTGAAAAGCAATGATCAATTTCAGCGACCACGGCCAAGGTCTGGTACATCTAACTCCAGCATAGTGAGCAACAGAATTATGCAAGAAGCTAACAAGGCTGTAGAAGTGACTACCATTGCCACTATTAATGTTGCATTTATCATAGTAGATCGACTAAGTACTAAAGCAACAACTTGATTAAGTAACACCACGGAGGCATGAAAACACAATTAAGCTTTTAAGTAGATAATTATTTTTATTGAAATGAGGAACATGAACATCAGAATCAGGGGCAGACCCAGGACAGGAAATTAGTAGGAGCACCAGCGCGGGGGGCTCACCTGTGGGCCCCACTAAGCCAAAGCCAGCACCACCTAGTGCCATACATTCACAAACAAACATATGCTAGAAGTTGCACTTTTACATATGAATGGAGTGTAAGACGTAAATGTGTTATGAATCGTACTTGAATTCAATGAAATTATATATTGTAAACACAAATTGGTCCAAGACTACGTAGTATTATACCACTATAAATTTAATCTCAGATAACAGTATACATAGAGCATAAATAATGAAACTTCATTAGTTTGCACATTTCACCCTTGAGGTGGCTTCTTAGAATCGCTAGTGCTACGGGTTTTAGTAGAAAAACATGTATAGCTAGCATTGCACTTTCTCTACAAAAACAGATTGACTTGACAGAAGGGTTGATCATAAGTTTACCACCTTGAACCAAAAATCACAAGATATACTCCAGGTTACTATTAATGTATCATAGACAAGCCTGAGTAGAAGAAAGAACAATTTATAAGGAGGTAACTGGATTGCAGGGAACCAGCCTAGTACTAGCAGCTAGGGGTTGCAGTGTTGCAGTGAAAAATCCCTACAAGTAATTTGGATTGAATCCAAATGATAAAATATACTCAATTGGCATCTTGTTTTTAATATGGAAAATAACAATAATTTGGGATATTTTGGAAAGAAGTAAACAAGAAGATGGGGCATAGCTAAGTCTTCACTGTCTTAGGGATCTTGAGCGTCCATGAGAGGAGAGGAAATGAGTAACATGCAACCTATTTGTGTCTTGTGCTAGCTTGCTACGACTGGCCAGTCCAGGTGTGCCAATGGGCCTTGAGCCTTTATTTATTTGCAAACAGGCCAAAAGTGAGTGACCAGGGGCCTCTAGACTGGGCGGAGTGCAAAATACTAGACTTCTCTAGTGCAAACACATAAAATTACTTTGGGGGGTGGGAGGTACCCTGCTAAACATTACATGGGTCTGCCGTAGTCAGAATGGACAGTCCCTTCTGTTTGCACAGTAGAACTATTTCCCCTTCTTAATATTCAGTGCGGTCCGCTGAACTTTGTTTTCAACATCAATCACTATGACTTGAACAATGATGTTGAACTGGTGCTATCATCTTTTTTAATACTTCAAAGGTAAGCTAGAAAAAATGTGATCTCCTTTCCTCTCTTTCAGAACTTAATATTGGTACTAGTTTTATTTTAGAAGTTCTAAAATGCACCACAGAATAACTTTGAACAAGCAAAGCTATCATACTGTGAATTGGTAAGTAAACCATGGCCAAACCATAATTGACCTATTTCACAAGTATCACTTAGTCCAACAAACCTTACCAATACAATTACAATTATATAGAACAAGTTAAGCCATCCAGTTACTAGGACTAACCTTGATACTGTTGTTGATTGAAGGAAGAGGAGAATAGTTTCTTACCTGAAAACAAAAGAAACATAACTAAAATGATCCACAGAAAACACGAAGTACTAAAGCCTAAATGCATTTGTAAATCAAATTATGTATAGATCACGTGACATTCTCATTTTCTATTTTTCTAAGATAACCAAAATTAGATAATCAGATTATGATGGTCCAAGTTGGACCTAAAAGTTAAGCTGACTGCCACACATGGAAGATCAAGTGACAAAGTTTAGACTTACACAGAAATCCCGACTTCGACAATATTGCCAACATAGTTTCTACCAATTGTCACTTTCAGGATGTACCTGCAAGCATAAGAGAATAACCAGGATGCAGTTCAGTCTTCATAGATAGGGAAAATTCTAGTTTTGATGCTGCACAACATGCAAGCTATTCTTGTAATGAACTGTAAAGCATAACACAAGTTTTTGATATTTGTTTCTTACCTCAGTCTGACATTTGTTCCATTATATGACTCATATGGCATTTCAACAGTAGAAAACTCAAATGGATATGTCTTTCGCTCATATATTTCACCAGGAACATCTAACTCACGCACTGCATATAAAGAAAATGACACTTCAGGCGATGAAATGGGCTTACGATTAAAAAAAATAGAATGGAGGTAAGGTATAAGTCATTTGACTGTCAAATGAGTACACACTGGTCACTCATTAATGTAATTATGAGCAGATTACATAAAACAGTAACAAGACAAATTACAGTCTACGCTCAGAAGGCATACTATCAGAGCCACTTCCACAACAGTGTTTTCAGGAGTAGTTAACTATGTGACTCTTGTGGTTTAGCAGTATCAGAAGTGTGCTAGCAAAGAGAAGGAACGGACAACAAGAATATTTTAAAGCACATGGATATCTCAGCAGAAAGGTTATTGACTTATCATTGTACAATAGTATGTTCAAGACGACCTAAAAGGAACCTACCCAATGAAGTGAAGTCGTAGAAGTTGCCTCTGTCAAAATACAACTCTGCAATAAAAATGACCATGGACAACAATGTCAATACTTAGCAAGAACTGTAGTATTCAAAGGAGAATAATAGTAGAACAGTGCTCAGAGTAATTGTTTTGCTGATTCTCCAATAATGAAATCCTATAATTTGTAATGCCAATGAAATTTTACAATAGCATTTGCAGAAATTACAAACAAACAGTGAGAGGTATGCTAGTTTGTAAAGAGAGTAACGCAGTACTACAGCATCCTACAGATAAATTAAAATCGGCACCGCACTTATATATTTGTAAGTCACAACTGATCACAGCAACGAAGCATTTGAGGAAGTAGCTAGCATGTACCTATCTGACCAAGTAGCTCAACCTTAACACCCATGTGCTCAATCCTTTTACCCGGAACAGGTGCTATCGACACCTGCAAACCATTTAATCACGACTCCATGACAACAATCGACCTCACACACCAGAACAAACAACAGAAGGCAAGGAACACCACTGGCACTACCTCTCCGGCTATGGTCTCCAGGCTCTGGAACGCCGGCACCATCGCTGTCTTCCCGTTGTCCTTCTTGACCGGCACCTGCAAGAAAGAATCACAACTCCAGCAATTGAGTTCTAGAACCCAATACCTCCCATGGAACGTGACTCAACACGAAGAGCGTGCAGCTGAAGGGGCGCTGCACCTGCTTCCGGCTCCTCATCGGAGAAAGTGACAAAGATGTCGCAGGGAGGTTTGAAGGCGCCGATGATGTAATTCTGGACCGAAAGAGCGGGGATCAGAGTGGGATCTAGTGCGATCTCAGGTGGTAGAAGATGCCAATTCGGAGGGGAAAGAATAAGGAAATACTAGCGAGGCGGTCAAGATCGGGCGTGATCGCGGCTGTTACCATGGTGGCGTCGGAGTAGGAATCAAGGCGGATGTAGGGGCGACGCGGTGTAGGTGGCCGGGGAAGGTCGCCGTCGCCGGAAGGGGGAGATCGCCGGCGTCTAGGAGGGACGGGCTTGTCGGAGCTGTGCGTCAACTGCCGGGTCAGGCTTCAGGTGAGAGAGAGTTCGATGGGCTGGCTTCGCTGGCTTCTACTGTGCTGGGTATGGGACCTGTGATGCGTTGTGGACCGTCCACTGGTGGACTGGAACAAATCTAACCCGTCCACTGGATCAGCCGGGGAAACACATAGGACCAAGGTTCTGACGAGACATGAGAAGGCCCGCCCTGTATCGACGGTGAGCATCTCTAGCGGACACAGTAAACGGGCAAGCAAAAAACACGTTTTCAGAACTCTTTGTGGATTCTTTCTCGTAGGAACAGATTCCTCAAAACCGAACCAGAATTTTTTTTTTCACTTTTTACTGTTTCACGCACACGGTTTCTGCCAAGACAAAAACGATACGAAACCGTAAAGCTAAACCACAAATGACAGAATTCAAACAAATTCGACCGTTCAACCCCGACAATTATTAAGTTTTAACCAAATTTAACAAAGTATCTAGCTACCACGTCGCAGAACATCATTCAAAATATGAATCATCACCACAACCCACGATGATCATCAAGCATCGAAGCCAAGAGAATCATCACCGCCGCCACCACTTGCCGAAGCACCACCATGGCCACCATCACTTGCCGGAGCACCATGTCCACCACCATCCCTAGACCGAGCATTGCCTCTTGCCAGCGTCGCTGACCTCCTTCTCTCCAAGATGTCTTGCACTGTCGACACCACCATCCGCCTCGTTGTAAATTTGTGACCCATCCAACTCATCCCCATAGCCGTCGAGCGAAGCCTTGTCGATGTCCACCGCATTGTCATTCAACAAATCGACATAGGAGGTCGGAACCTCGTGCAAATCGCTGTGTATAAAGCGCCAATTCGAATCAATTATTCATACCTAGGTCGGCGGCGGCTGCGGGGGAAGGGGGAGGGGAATTGTTCATACCGTCCTCTTCACCTTGCCCGGCACCGGCTTCGACCTGGAGGCGGCGGAGGCACTCACTTGAGTGTGGGGAGCAGCGAGACCGACGGGAGCGCCCATGCTGCCATTCTGGATGAGGACGGAGCCCTGCCGCTTCCACTTTGTCATAGCAGCAGCAATCCCGGCTAGGGGACCGACGACGGGGACGGAGACGACGGTGGTGGCTACCAGATCTGGCAGACCCGTCGGAGGGGTCGCCTACGCCGGCGCGACCTCGTCGGAGCTCAGCGGCGGCTGCTGGACGTCCATGGCGACCTTTCGTGAGGCTCGACGGAGGTGGGAGGGGCGGGGACGGCACACCGAGCATGGCGGCGGAGGGAATGGCGCGGCTGAAACTTCCCTCCCGTCAACAAAAACTGGGAATATGGTTCGCGTCCAGGTCGGGCTCGAAAACTGGGTTTTCTCGGTTCCGGGGGTGTTTTCTCTGAGGCCCTAAATTTTTTTTTGGGGTTGGTCGATTTTGAGACGTCTGTTCTAACCACTTTTCTCACGCAAAACCAAAAAATAACGGTTATTTTTTTGGTTTCGCACTTTTAGGTGTCTGCTAGAAATGCTTTAACGAGACATGTAAACGGTTCGAAACTGTGAACTCCGGCGAGTTTACATGTCCATGTGATTGTTGTCGTTCTAGTCGAGGCTCGTATATACAGCTCCGTGCGTACGTGTCCTGGGCTTCGTCTTTGCACGTGCGCGTGAGACCGGAGAGGGATCTTCCGCGGTGAGAGCTTCTCGCACAGACCCGTCGTCCCGTCGCGGTGGTTGCTCCTCTCGACAGCTCCGACAGCGACAACGATTACTGGAGCTTCCCTTCTCCTTCGCGTGCGCGCATCGTCGCGGCCGCCGACTACGCCAACAACTCCGACGAGGAGCGCCTCGCAATGGAGATGGTCATCCGCGAGGCGGAGCTAGAGCGGGAAGCGGAGGAGGAGATCGAGGCCGCCGACGCGCGCCGGGCTATGAAGCTTGTCGAGGCACGGCTAGCACGGGAGCGGGAGGAGGAGCGTCTCGCGAGGGAGCGCGCCGCTACGTCGGTCGTCAAGCCGGAGATGGCGGACCTGATCGACCTCACTGACTGAGGTCGTTGCCGCCCCCAACGCCGCCGCAACTCTTCGATCGTCGTCCGATCTCAATTTTGGTCTAGGTTCTGGCGGCCCCAGTATAGGTTAATTTAGTGGCACAGCTTTTGGATCGCTCCTAGTATGTGTAATTAAACAAATCGCGCACAATTCCCTCCGTTGTTCGATGAATTTTGATGCGAGTGCAAATATTCAAATGTGCAGTTCATATTATAGTTTTAATTCTACACCATGTCGAGTTTGACATGTATACGTGTTTTTGGGAGGCTATACTCCGGTTTTAAAGTTTGTGCTTTTACAAGGCTCGTTAGAGATGCTCTCAGTGCATGACTAACAGCGTCGACCTTTAAATCGTGAGTATATGCCCCCCTACTCGCGATTTATAGGTTCCAGTGTTTTACCAGTTGCGAATACGGGATCTGATCTGCACCGGCTGTTTCCTGACCCATAAAAGAGGGTTTTAAACAGGTTTTCATGCACAAAAGCAATATGCAAAATATGCAAACATTTGATGCATAGTTTATAGTTCATCAATGTCAACCAAATCCTCGGTGCCATCGATGCCAAATGAAGCGAGTGGTGGATCGGAGGTGTTTACACTTGTCTCATTCAAGAGATCCATGAACGAAGCATGTCCATTGTTGCTAAAATCGGAGATAAATGTCACAGTAATGCAAGGTGGAATTCATCGAACTCGTAGTAAAAATTGACATACCTTTGAGGCAACTCGTCAGGCACGTGCGGGGCGGGGGTCGAGGCGGGGGAAGACGCCATCAGAGAGGCAATGACCGGCGGGAGGGCGCTGCGCTGGACCTTTCTTCGCTTACTCTTCGCCCGACCGATCATGATTTTGGGCGCGACGCCTCTTTTTGGCTTTTGTGACGCAGACATGGGAGGGCGGGCCGACGCAGGCAGCCTCAGCCCCGGGCAACTCTCGGTTATGGACGAGGTGAATACCCGCCGCTTCCTCTTCTTGACGCTAGTGGCGATGAAAAAGTTCGTGACGTCGGCAGACGTCGGAAGCTCTCCGCCAGCCCCGGGAGATACGGTCAATGTCGGAGAGGGTGTCTGAGCCTGCGGATTGCTTCCAGAGGTGAGCGGGGTCGATTCGAGGTCCATGCCGCCGGGATCCGGCCGCGGCGTTGCAGGAGAAGGTGGGGGCGCGGAGATCGGCGGCGACGGCGGGAGGGGGGAAGAGCTGAATCTCACTTGCGCACAAACAACCGGTGGAATGTGGGTCGTGTTCGGGTCGGCCTCCCAACCCTCGTATGTAGAGACCGACGGACAATTTTCGCTCTGAACCTTAATTGTTTTTTCACAGATCGCATCGTTTAAGAGTCGATGGGTGCCGCTTTGCCACCAAAACTCGTAAACTAGAGGTTATTATAAGGGTTTGTCCCTTTTACGAGCGCTGTTAGTCATGCTCTGACAAATCATTTTGTGACATTGTTTTCAAATTTATTTTTCTTCCATAACTTATATATAATCTAGGCATTATATGAGTAACTTGGTTGTTGACTTGATGTTCTACAGATAAATGATTGGGGGAAAATGAGTAACATGAAAATGCATTAAATTCATATCTATCAATGTTTTGGGCATGATATTTCCCCAAGGCTGTAAGACTATTACATCAAGTTTTTTTCTTTTGAGATGTACATCAAGATCTTGAAAACATTCCAAGAGATCAAAACGACCGAAACAACCACCAGACGCTTGAGAACTGAGCGCTAGCTCAGTGGTAGGAGTTCAATGTGCTTGAGGGACTCTTCCCCCCTTAGTCAACGTTTTTTAACAACCAAACGGGCAGAGTTCATCGACTATTTTTTTTTATTTCTTAAAATGAGAAAAACTGATCTTTGAGCTGACAAGGTTATGATGGTAACACCCACAAAGAAAAAAAGGTTATGATGGCAACAGATGGAATAGTCTCCGTATACATAACCTCAAATGAAACTCTACAACAATGAGCACAAGACAGTCATCTTTGAGAGGTCGACTGCACAGCCTAACAATTGACAAAAAAAACTTAACAGAGGGATTGAGGAGTCAGAATGAAACAGAAGAAGCACAATATCATCTCCAGCTGAGAGATTGTCTTATCCCAGAGAAAATCAGCCCAAGAGATCTCCCAATCATGGACACCCAGAAGTAGGACACAGCAGCGCTAAGCTCTAGCGACGACTGCCTTTGCGAAAGGCATCGCGATATCCGATAACTCCAAGACAAGGCTGTAGTAATACCTCCTGCAACAGAATGACAGGGAAACCATGTTAGTGTATAGAATTCAACATCTCTTAATCCACGCCACATGTGAAATATTTCAACAAATTCTTCGTGAAAGAGAGCAGGCAAGAGGCAGGGATACCATCCAGTCAAAGCTCTTAGCTCTTTGTCCTTCTCACTGGAAGAGAAAATTGGCTTATGCAAACATAATCCATGGGAGTAGACGTGGAAGGCTTTCGAAATGCAAGCCTCAACCAGTTAGTTTTCTCAGACTTATTATCTACTGGGTTATCACATGATCTTCTGCCTAGAACATATAACTTTAACCTGTCCTCGTGACATTGAAACAACTGACTCAAAATACTGATGCAGCCACCTGCTGATTGCCACCTTTTTAAAGAGATAAAATAGATTAGCATGCAATCATAAAATCCTGTAAGTGCATATCTGAACAGAAATACACCCTTGAAAGCTCCAGAATATTGAGTAGGGCACATCATAACATGAGAACTTATGCACGAGAAAATGATAACATGAAAAACAGTGCAAACGGTTATCCAAGATTTAGACAACTCATGTGTCCTTCAATGTTCACTTAAATATATTTTCTTGGCGATTACAAATGCTTATCAGATAAAAAACATGACAATGGGAATATACACAACTAAGGCCTTGTTCGTTTAATCCATTGAAGACCTGGATTAACCTGGATTGTGGCCCAATCCCGGGGATCCAGCCCCGCATGGTTTAATTTCCAGCCCAACCAACTTGACGTCTTCGTTTAATCCAGTGCAGTATTTTTTTTCCGGCCCATCCAAACCATTTGCACTGTCACGGTTTGGAAAAAAATTATCGCCACCTTAGCCATGGAATGACTCCAGGACGCGTGAGAGCTAGCTGAAAAGGAGCACAGCCACACGCACTTCAATCACGCGACGTCCCAGGTGGCTCAAACGAACGTGTATACTTTTTTAAAGGTTGGTAGGGATTAGCTGTACATGGATTTGGTGACGGTACATGATTAACCCAATCCAAGCATGGATTGGTTCCACGTTTGGTTTAGTTCCCCACCAAACGAACGGGGCCTAAGAAGTAAAAAAGAGAAAAGCAGCAGCTGGTACGGTCCGCAAGTATTACCTCATTACGCTGCTTTTGAAGTTCTCTTGTCGATAGAGAACATAGAGCTAAGCTGGAGCCAACAACCTCAGTAGGCATGTCACCATCAACTGACATAATTTCTAGATAAATACTAGCAATCACATCAGCTAAGAAAATAACTAGGTCCTCCAAAATTCTGGCTCCATTTTCAGCCAGAAATTTAGCATCAAAATAGCTATCAGACCTGCCACCATGTAATAGAGAACAAGAACGCAATTATACACCTTATAGAGGGCTATTACCTTATTAAATATGATATTAAATTGAAAATAGGAAGAAAATGAACAGAATAAGATTAAGCATCAAGAAGGGTAGATAGTACCTAGCAGAACCGAATCTTATGAAAAAGAGCAGATCCAAATAGAACTCAGCTTTCCCTAATCTGGTGAATCTCTTTAAGATCCCATCATCCTCCTTTATTTTTCTACTAATCACCATCATAAGCTTCTGGAACAGAAAAGGAATAAAGTCAGACAGTTGGAGGTACATCCAATATGGAGAAACTGAGGGCAGTTCAAGCTGATGATATACTTCATCGATCTTGCCATTTTCCAAGGCTTGTTCGTCCTCAATCCATTTCATAAATGCTGGTTCAATCAAGCTGTCTATCCACAAAACTGACATTTCTGACCACCTGATCCCATCTAAGAGTTCAAAACTTCCAGACACATTTCTTGCCTGCATGAGGTCAGACCAGATTATAACATCTTACTGTATGAATGTCAAGTGTACTATAACATTCAAAATAATTGGGTCAAATGCATCAACTGCACTTCACTCCAGAAATTCTGGTGCACAGTCATAGTGGTTTCAATCAAATAGCCAATGAATTAAGAAAACAATGATACAACATGGAGCCCTATGCTACTTAGTCAATAAACCTACAGGACAAGAGTATCATTTTCACTCTTTTGGTAGAAGATAGCGCAGCTACTACTGCCTACTAGCCTGTCTAAACTGGGAGAAGTATGCATGGACAATCTTCAGTACTGTTTCCTCCAAAAAACTTCAGTATTCAGTAATAATACCCAGAACATTTATAAAAAAAAATTATGGTGCACTTCTTGCCTCCATTTCGAGAAGTTGAAATGTGATCAGAAGAAGCCGCAACCTGGGACCACCATGAATCGCAAGCATACTCAAAGGATAGTTTTTCCTATCATTCTTGAGTCCATCCTCTCTTCTATCAAAATTGGCATCTTGACCATTTGCTTCTAAGGCTTCAGCAAGTTTAGCTCTCACTTCATTCCATGTATCATTAGGGTTAAACCCTGTAGCCTTGTCAAGCAAATGTTTTACATTCCTAGCAATTGCAAAATAAAACTGCGTTAGTAGTCATCGTTTCCTCGAAAGCAAATGTTTTTGGGGCATCCAGAAATGATACTAAAGCAGCTACTCTTACCTACCAGAATCAGAGGAGATTGGTTCTGCAAGACGTTGATTAGCACCGGGACTTCTGGTGCGGGTAATGGCGGGTCGAGAGGGTGTGACTCCGGCCAAATACGCGAAAATTATGCTGATAGTAAGAAGCGCTTCATCGGAAAGCAACATTAGATTCGGTGAGATCAAACTCTCCGAACCCATCAGTGACTGAAAGAAATAGCACCTAACTTCGGTCCTCAGCCTGTAACCATTTCCATGAAAATTAAAAGCGGTAGATACACCACTTTTCCAATCTTTCGCTGAATTGAATTTGGACAGACACGGAAGGTGAATGTAGTTCCTACAAATACAGAAAGCACACAGATGAAATATATTAACCCAACAACTCCAGATGATCTACAGTAGTATATCACAAAAACTGAAGAGTAAGGCTACCTCTTTGACATCCCGATTGATATGTTCCGCTGGGACAGTTTGCCACTGGATTGGGTCCATCCCCCTCGACACTGGCCTGTCAGTGTTGCTAAGGAGCACTCGGCCATTACGAAAGAATTCCTAAATCCTGCTCAGTGCATCAGAAAGGTGGAGAGGGGGAAACAAGTATGCTTCCCTCCTGCACAACAAAGAAAGGATGATAAATTGTGGTGACCCCATTGCCAGCACCATAACTAATGAATGAATGAAGAACATCTCAGTCGACATATAATGCTAAAGAACACCGTAGGGAAAGAAGAACATCTCGATTTTCGTTTTCTAGGAGAATGGAACAGGGGCCGTTAGACCTGTTTATTTAAAAAATTTAAGGAATAATGGTAAAGCAAGAAGCCACCCTCTCCAAAACCGAATTCCAGTTCCATTGCTGCCGCAACAAGAGGCCGCCGGTCTTCCCGGGGCAAAGCCTCTCGGAGGCAAGAACTATTCCGTTCTCGGAACACGCACTGACTAGGGCACCCCAATTCTTTCATCTTCTTCACCAAACCCCACTAGGTCTTCCACATCACACTACACCGTACCAGTGGATCCAGAACAGCACACACATTTCAAGACTGCTGAACTAAACGAGAACCAGGAGACAGAAGATGCACTGACCATGACGCAGAGCTTTCTTAAAGAAACAAATCCTAAGGTTCTCTTTACTCATCAGTGGATAGACAACCATAGCCAGGAAAACAAGGGGGGAAAGTAATAAGGGGAAAAAAAGCAGAATCAGCTTACGGGGAGGAGGATGCAGCACGAGACTCTCCACCCGCGGGTTGCGGATTCAGGATCTGCCCCGCACGGAACAAAAATCCTAGCAGGAGCCCTCGATGAATCCAATGGTGGTGCCCGCTAATTTGTCCCTCGAATTATTCCCATCTTTTACCGGAGGAAGATGCTACAGTGCTGGTTGTACAACAGCGACTTGTATGTGTGCAACAGAAAACCGTGGGAGATTTAAGTGCGCCTGGTCTATGGAATCATCAGTGAACCGTGGAGAAATCTGCTTGTGGGCGAAGACGGACGAGGCTCAGGAGACGGTGTACGGGGTGAGGTGGTGGGTACCCGTCCATGCGAGGAGGAGGCAGCGTTATCGCTGAGGAGGCCGTGAAGGTTCTATTTCTGTGGACATGAGCGCCGACGTGGGCCTCCTTTGCTCGGCTTGTTGCCTGGGATTATTCCTTCCCTTTGGCGACAGCAATAGGCTATCCGGGTTGGTAGGCTTAGCGTCTTTCTGGTTTGGGCCTGTACGGCCACTAATATCGACTTCCATGCCGGATGAATTGCGCTATCCGGCCCATATATGCAGCTGCTTCCAAGAAGGTTGAAAATCAAAACTTTCTTTTCCAAAGAAAAGAAAAATAGAGAGCTAAAAAGAAACGGAAGCTATATTTTTGTAAAAAAGAATTAAAAAGGAATGATTTTCACGAAAACGAAAACAACAAGAAAATTATAAAAAAACAAGGATAGAAACAAACCTAACGAACGTTTTAACCGAAGCGGTATCATAGGAGCCCAGCGATTTCTGAGTTGCCTAATCACTAAACGACAAGAGTTTTGATTAGCCAGCTCAATTCACATGGAAATTCAAAATGTTTTCTAGGTCAAACTGTTTGTTCGAACTAAGATCCGTTTACCATTAAATTAGTCGCGAAGAGATATTCGAAACTAGATCCTATGTTAGTATATTCTAATAATATTTTTTTGGACCAAAAGTTATCCACCCTTAACACATGAGTTATCCGGACTTCGGCATGTAAGTTATCCATTCAATAATATGTAAGTTATCCACTACTATAAAATTTACCAGAGATTATGTATCCTCCGTCTCGAAATAATATCAAAATTTGAATAAATCTAGACACTATTTAGTATATAGATTCATCCAAATTTTGAAAAACTTAAGACATCTATTTTAAGACGGAGGGAGTATTAGAGATGGGTAACTTTTTTGTTTACCAACAAGTTATCTATCAGTAACATGAGAGTTATCCAGTCTTCAACATGTAAGTTACCTACCAAATAACAGATAAGTTATTCATCACTACAAAATTTTATTTACGGATAGAATATAAAAAAAATTCTAACGACACGGCCCTGTCGTGTGTCGCTCTTTCGCAGCGTACGGACTACTCAACCTTGAAAGACTACCGCGCCAAACATCAAACATAATTTTTTAAAGAAACTAAATATAAGCTTCTTTACATATCCCACCCACCACGTACAACCTGTAATCTAGCGACTCGACTACTGCCGACGCTACCGCCATCACCGTAGTGGATGAGTGACGAAGCCTTGAAGGGTTTTAGGATACCGAGTCTTAATCGCTCGTTGATGCTAACACGTTTATGGCAATAAAGTCTTAGTATTTTAACAACTAGTCTATCACGTTTTAATTAAACTTGCTCAACACATATATGAGAACGCCTTTATCCAATATGTTTATATGGTGGTAACTTATGTGTTACTGGATGGATAACTTATATCATGGATAATTTACGTGTTTAGGGTGGATAACTTTTTGGTCTAATTTTTTTTCTCGAAACATATCAACATGTGATTTAGTTTTAAAGATCTCGTCGCGACTAATGCAACGGTAAAAACGGATCTTAAAATAGATAAACGGTTTGATCCATGAGACATTTTAAATTTTTAATATGATTCTAAGCTGGCTGACAACAAGCATTCACACTATAGCTGGATCCGATTTGATTTGTCGTACACCAACACATGCAACACATTTTATTCACGTCCGCTAGGTTTTGAATTTCTCAAACCAGTTTAAGAGTAGATTTACCTTCATGTCTCGTCGCTAACTGGTCGTTACTGCGGTGTACAGGTGACGAAGTCTCGAAGGATGTTAGGGTACCAAGCCTTCACCACTCGTCAATGCCCTAGCACGAATTCTCGGTACCCTAACACCTATCCTACCACGTCCCAATTAAGCTAGCTCGTAGCTTATATTTAATTAATTGTACTGAATTACATGGGCAATCGAGGTTTCATGAGGTGAGAAAGATATAAAAGTACCCACATAAGAAATATGAGAACATCTGGATCTGACCGTTTATATGTTAGATAACTTATATGTTTCAGGTGGATAACTTACATACTATGACATGGATAACTCACGTGTTAAGGCTTGATAATTTTTGGTCTGATTTTTTATCGAAACATATCGATACGAGATTTAGTTTGAAGATCTCATCGTGATTAGTCCAACGGTGAAAACGGATCCTAAATCGGACAAATAGTTTGGTCTAGAAAACATTTTGAATTTTCGATTTGCTCCTTAGCTGGCTTTGATTCGGTTTGTTGTTTAGTGGCATGCAGCGCACCGGACAATGCACTATACGCGCGCCCGCCAAGTTCGAAAATTTTCAGACCAGTCGTTACCTAGATTTCCCGAAAAACAAAAACTTTTATAAAATGTAGTACTTTAAGTGGGCGATTTCCCTCGCTCTTGGTGGGACATCGAATATATGCAACTATAGGACAGTTACATACTACTATGTGAACTAATGCGCTTGTGAAAGTGTTGAACTATGTGTGTTATTGTATAAACGGATGTATTATCATCACCACGCTTATGTCAGATTATAATACATTGCCTCGACAACCTCACGTAAGCGTACTAGATCGCTACAATGCTTTTGTCACCTTTACCTTCGTCCGCCACACCACCCTCCTATAGCCTCCTTTTAAAGCCTCCCGTACATGCCTTACGCCTCGTATCTCCTTCTCCTTCGTCCCACGGCTGCCACCTTGGTCTCCTCCACCTCTCGTATCTCGGTACATGCCTTATGAACCAAAGCACCGCTCTGAACGTCGCTGAAGACGGCAACTCGAAAGCTGCCTAAAACGAGCACTAGGAGGACCACCGGAGTGCTTGTCATGGCCGTCGGCATCCCTATCATTGCCTGTCGTGCCGATGTGTGTGTATGGAGATCTTGATCGATCTTTGCCCGTTTGATGAAGCTAGCTTTGAATGCCGTTTGCATCAGGAGCGAATTTGGTTAGCCCTTGCAAATTCGATGAGCTTTTGCTTCAAGAATATTTGCTGTGTATATCTATATACAATGGATCAGGAGTGCTCGATAATTCAATAGTATTGTAGAATATATGAACGATTTTGTGCACTGCGTAAATATGATGTTCTTACTGATCGTTTTGAATCTCCTTGAATGATTGTTGATATTATTTGGTGTCAGATTGTATACATACAAATAACAAGTCAGGTTTTCAGCGTAAAAATAGCATTCATATTCAGATGTATGACAGGTTCTATGTCAAACATAAAGCAAAGATCATTACTACAAATTGTGTTTCTAGGAAGTACACTGCTATCGTATGAAACTTTTGTTTACATATCTTGTTCTAGGATGCCTTTATATATATTTCACCCAAAATATTTGTTCTAGGCTAAATTTTTGCTAAAGAAGTAGGATTCGTGGGCAAACCGAAGATTCGAAAAGATCCAGGCTTTGGCCGATTGGGCGGGTAAATACCCCAGAAATATTGATGATCCAGGTGACAATAGCTGCAATGGGATGAATATGCTTTTCATGCTATAAGGGCGTAATATGTTCATGCTACAACATGTTTTACATAATTATGCTTTTCTGGTGGTAAATAATGCTTTTAAATAATGTTTTACCTAATTGATATATTTGTATATTTTGTATTTTCATCTCCATAGCAACGCAAGGCATTTAGCTAGTATTTTATAAAAAGGAACAGAAAAAAAACGAATGATTTCCACGAAAACGAAAAAGGGCAAGAAAATTATAAAAACAAACTTTCCCAAAATGTAGTACTTTAAGTCGGTGATTTCCCTTGCTCTTGGTGGGACATCGAATATATGCAACTATGGGATGCATCACAGGTGCAACAGTTCCATACTAATCAAGTGAATGTCCTAGCATCTACGTAAAACTATTTATGTGAACTAATGTGCTTGTTAAAGTGTTGAACTATGTGTGTTGTTGTACAAGCGGAGGTCTTATCATCACCACGCTCATGTCGGATTATAATGCATTGCCTCGAAAACCTCACAGTAAGCGTACTAGATCGCTGCCATGCTTTTGTCACCTTTACCCCTTCGGTCCGCCACACCACGCTCTTGTAGCCTCCTTTTTAAAGGCTCCCAGTGCATGCCTTATCGTCTCTCGGCTCTCCTCCTCCTTCGTCCCACTGCTGCCACCTTGGCCTCCTCCACCTCACCTGTCGTTGTTTCGGCCTCCTTCTCATATGTACCACCACCTTGCCTGAGGTTATGAAGGAATTCCTTTTATTCTCATGCATGTATGAACTGATGATGAATGGGTGTATGAATGACCGAACTTGATGTATTTATTGGTAAGAGAAACTGTAATCATATTGTTGATAATATGTTGAAATGCATATTTGAGTTTGATGTCAAATTATCTTTGGACAATTGTGATGAAAATTCATGTCGATTTGATATCAATTAACATCAAATGCAGATGTCAAGATTGAAATGGTTTGTCAAAACGTTCACGCGTGAATTGTATTTGTTGACATGTGAATTTTCACATGTCTTTTTGCTTAGATGGAAGTTATGGTGTTTGATTATGTTGGGTTTGAGTATGGTTGAAATCTATGACTACGATGTTAAACAAATGCAAACATAGAAGACATATAGAAAAAAGGGTTGGGGGGGGGGGGGACAATTATCGGATTGCCCTTAGAGGCGCTCAAATACTAAGTTTTTACACTAGTCATGAATGGTGCTCAGTTTTACCCTTATTTCTGGCGAATTATTATGATGAGACCAAACAGCCAGTCTAAATAAGCATAACAAATTAGAAAAATAAAAACTTGCATACATAGTCTTCTTATATCTTATACTAACGAACGATTTGTTGATAAACAAGATCTATATACATTTAAACAAAAATTTCATGTAATATAAGACATAAGAAAACTATGTGTACAGGTTTTTGATTTTTTGATTTTTCTGAATTTGTTATGATTATTTTAACCGGCAGTTTGGCCTGCCATAGTATCTGCGTCCAAAGTAAAGGACAAAACTAAGCACCATTCGTGACTAGAGACAAAACTGAGTACATGAATGCCTTTAAGAGCAATCCAATAATTGTGAAAGAAAAAAAAGAACAGGGCTGAGAAATATAGAGCACCGCAGGAGCTGAATCAATTATTTTGGACTGAGAAAATAGCAGAACACACCCTATTTTGCTCTTAGGCTTTTAGAGCTACCGGAGATGCTCTAAGTATATAAAAATCATGCCAATGCAAAGAGGATGTAAAGCGAAATTAATTTGCTACAGAAGGATTATAGTTTACTATTCCTCCGTTTGAAATATAAGATGTTTTAGGTTTGTAAGAAAATGAATCTGAAACATGTTTTAAAGTATCTAGCGCTCACTCAACTTTTAGGATGAATCATATACTTAAAAAGTGCAGATTTATCTTCTTCACAAATCTAAAACATCTTATATTTTAAAACGGAGGGAGTAAAAAAGAAGGCATCAATCGATATATTCTCTTGACAGAATGAAATGAAAAAGAGAGGCATCAACAGTTCAAGACCGAAGAAAAACGAACACACACTTTCGTCCCCAATAATAAGAACCGCGCAAAAGAACAACGAACGAATCACATAACGGCGCAAGCACTGGCGGGTCCTCCTCGGTAGAGCTGGCAGCCCGGCCTGTAGCTGCCACCGCCGGCGTAGCACCCGCTGGCGTCGGCAAGACGCCCACGGCGTAGCCGTACACCCTGCCGCAGCTGCAGCACCTGCACCTCGTAGTACCCCTGGTAGCACGGCTGGCAGCACGAGCAGCCGTACGATGATCCTGCTGTTCCTATCGGCTGTGGCGGCGCCGGCCACGACGGGATCTCTATCTCCGCCATCGTCGGCTTCACGTCCACCGGCAAAACGGGCCTCGGCGGCGGCGACGGCTGCAGCCTCTGATCTGTCGGCCTCTCGTGCTCCACCGGTGGCGGCGGCGGGAATGGTTCGTACGTCGGTTCGAGCTCGGCGGCCATCTCCCAATGCTTTTTCTCTTCCATCGTCGGCGGCATCACCGTAGAGATGTGGCTATCAGAGCTGGCTGCGCGGGCGGCGGTGGGTTCTCGACCGGCGCCGGCGGCGGCAGCTGCGGTGGCTGTGGCGGTTGCTCATGACCTGGCGGCGGATGAGGCTCCATCTCCTTGTGCTTCGTCTTCCCCTTCGATTTCTTCTTGCCGCTTTTCATTGGCGGCGGCCCTGCTGGACGGTGGCTCGCCCCGCCGCCGCCGCCTCCGTGTTGGATGATCTCGATTCCCTTGATCACCTTGCCTCCCTTGCACCTGATCTTGCAGGAGAGCCTGTGCGGGTCGAACGGCCGACGACAGCGATGGTATTGCTCCCATCGTCGCAGGAGATCGTTCTGATCCTCCCAATCTGCAGGTACCAACGATTGAAACGGATAGATGGATCATCAAAATCTCAAATAACAAGCGAACGCTCACTTCATGAGATCGATGAACACGGTAAGATTGAGATGGATGGACATAATTAATTTTGAGAGGTTATATTATAATTTACCTTGGAGTTTGCAGAGGATCTTGCGGATCTTTTGTAACACGAGCAGCAATCAAGATCAACCTTTAGGATTAGCGTGGACATCTGTGTTGATATAGCAGGAAAAGTAATTAAGGTACACTGAAGTTTTGCTGAAACATTGCACGGCACACCGTGAAGGTTAACATTCCAAGTTTATAGTTAGCAAATTTTATTCGGATGCAAGTAAGGAGTAGTTCCATCTCAGATTTTGCTATTGCAACGACAGGTGAATGAAACACATGCGTAGAGAGCATCTATGTGGTGATTGGTTTACATGCATTCATATTGTTATTATTCGTTGATACTCCTACAGGCATAAATCTGCAATGTTCTAGACGCTAGAACATATGCTCTTGTCTGCCATTATTCTTGTGACTTTATTCGCAGGTATTTCCTGAAGAACGATATATACACTCGTAATTTCTACAAACATATGAATTCCAGTACCATATGCAACAGAAACATAACTTGCAAATTTGAAATCTCGAGAGAGATACCAACCTTCTCTGCCATGCTTTCGGCGTGGCCTCCTTGGCTTCTTACATGGAGTGGGAGAAGCAGATGGAAGTGGAGATGGAGGGAGGAGCAGATTGAAGTGTGTGTGTGTGTGTGTGAGAGAGAGAGAGAGAGAGAGAGAGAGAGAGAGAGAGAGAGGTGTGTGTGGAGTGTGAAGGGTGGAGAGGGGGGCGTATAAATTGCAGGGACTAGTAACGCGTTTCCTTATTCCTCCATAAACAATACTATTTTCTTCAATAGGCATGCAATTGGTTGATTCACTAACTAAATTTATTTGGGGTTTAACACATATTTAAATCTGTACTTATTTGCTGACTAATTGAAGGGAAACCAAATTACTACATATCTCAGCTGACT
The DNA here is from genome assembly GCA_023614405.1 of Avena insularis. Classification (NCBI taxonomy): domain Eukaryota; kingdom Viridiplantae; phylum Streptophyta; class Magnoliopsida; order Poales; family Poaceae; genus Avena; species Avena insularis. Next base: position 38,655,308 of record CM042691.1, on the reverse strand, counting down.
CTCCAGCTTGCGGTGGTTGAGTACGTGCCTAATTTTGGCTTCTGAGTTCAAATAAGAGTTTGGAAAAGATATCTACGGTTTGAAAATTGCAATTGGTATATGTGGATGCATATAGACATAATCTACATTCTTGTAAACATTTGTCAGAACCGTTTGGGACATCCATCAAAAGGTTCTTTTCGATTTTCTTAACAAAACGATTCCTATACTAATACAGGCCGGTCAGTTACTTATTTTCTTTGAACATGGAGTTAATTCATTCCATGATATCACAAGCCAAGAATGGTTCTATTTGACTTCAGCTTTAACTGGATGGTACTTAAATTCGGCCTGCATGCATCTAGTAGTAGAACACTTCATCCTTCTAGGGACAACTAGCTAGCTAGTTCATTTGGAACACGTTTGCTTCGGTCCTCCTCCCCCCTTCCTCCCTCCTTCTTTTTCAAACTTTGACAAACAAAAACTCATACTAATTGTTTCGACCGCACGAACCCAATCGAAATCCATATGGTCCTCTTCACGATACTCCCCGTACACGAATCTTATGCCTGAAGCGAAAATCGAGTTATATAACAGTAATTTTGTAAAAAAAGTTAAATATGACATGCAAAGACGTAGATCGCCATAATAAGAGGTGGGATCAGCCATCCAGATACTGATTATCTTTGTTCGACCGAAGACACATATCTGGTAGACATACGCGTCGATATGGGTTTACTGTAACGACAAATAAAGGAAATAAAATATTATGAAACTTAAGTTTAGGAGGGGACCGAAGCACACCTCCATTTGGAAAGGAAAAGTTTGCGCTGTCCGTCCGCCAAATATTCCACGTACGAAAGTGAGGCCATGGGAATCGGGTTCTTTGTTGCACTGGCGACTATAAGAAACTAATAAGAAGCTTTTGAGTCGATCTTGATGGGTTGATGCGACGTACGTGGTGGTACCAGCATTATATATGGATGACCAAGGAAGAAGGAATGAATGGGGATTCGGGAGAAACAGGTCCTTTTTACTGTTTGGTACGCGAAACTCAGTGCCTGCACTGCATCGTGATGTTTTTAAATACTACACAGTCAGCGATTCAGTGTTGAAAATTGAATTCTGGAGATACGCAGCCATTCCACAGGTTCCGTTGTCCTGGAAATATAAATCGACATTGGGGGAAACTACACTAAATGCATGGTCGGTACGTAGAGCATTGGTCTTGCTTGTTGTGTACCATGGATGCAGCTATTGCCCACACATGTCAAAGAACCAGAGCTGCAATCGTTTGAATGGCACACAGTAATGCACAACACCTTTATTTATTTTTAAAGCACCGGACTACACATAAGTTGGTTCGCCACACAACCGGAACTAAAAGTGTGGTCTTTAGCACTAGTAGAAAACGAGTCTCGTCCGGTTTGTGCGGGTCTTTAGTCTTGTTTGACTAACCGGATTACGCGGGGCTCAAATGTCTCGCTTTAGTCCCGTCATGTTATAAACTATACTAAAGGCTCTTCCGGGGTCATGGTCGAGCATGACCTTTAGTCCCGGTCTAGAGATTTTTGATTTTTTCAAATTTTTAAACTTTTGAATTGTTTGACTCATTAATCTCTCTATTGGAAACAATTTTAACACTAACTATACTTCATCTTAGGGTAAATTTGTTAAATTTTTCGGTCGGTCACTCATCCTAACACTACTCCACCTCAGCACGCTTAACTTCTTCGTTCCATCAGGCTTGTGCGAAGCCCATTTGTATCTTTGTCAAGACTACCATATCATAGCTCATATCAATATGTCACGCCTTTTTTTCGAAATTACAAACAACTATTTAAGTAAGCAAATAATAAATAAGTAATAATAATATTTTAATACAATGAAGTAAAAATAAATAAAATAATATTTTATTCATTTTTACCATTTATTCATTTAATACGGCATAAATAATATCTTTACTAAATCCCCTAAATTCGACAAATAATATATCCACTATTATCAGGAAAATGTGAGGAATCCAAACATGGCATAAATTTTTTTAAATAATTTTTTTCCTTTTCGAATTTTAAAAATCTAAAAGAATCCAAAACGTCCTAAGGTCATTTAAATCGACTCATATTTTTATGCACATTTTGATAGGTTGTACATTTTTTTCGAAATCATACGCAAAAGTTATAGCCATTTGAAGATTTTATGACAGTTTTTGGCAAAAATATGTCGAAATTCATGTTTGTTAATTTTCATAACAACTAAATTACTTAATATAACTAAGCTTGAAGGATTTTATTTTTGAATTTTATTTATAATTTCAGGCTTACTTTTGAAAACTAGAAAAAGGCTACAGCCACCGTGGGGTGTGGACAATTGTTCTCTGCGCGACGGTTGATGATTTTTATCCATTTTCCGCCATTGGCAAAAACCGTGGCTTTTTTGCCAATTTTTTAGTTCCGGGTTGATGTCTCAAACGGGCGAGGACTAAAAGATCTATCTTTAGTCCGGTTGAAGACACTAACTGAGACTATGTTAGCCATTTGACGCGCCCGCCTCTATCCCTTTAATCCCGTTAGTGGGGTTACTTAACCGCACAATAGGGCCTGCTCGAACCGGGACAGTTTCAACTGCAGGCTTCGTTGAACCGGGGTATAGGTTGTCGGCGCTCTGGCTGTTGAAACTATTCCGGTTTCTAACACATCCGAGACTAATGCTCTGGAGCTCTGGATGAAAAGTTACATTCTGTTCTCTACTAGGTATTAGTTCGATTATGCAGTTTTGGTTGTGCAAGAAATCAGATTAAAAGACAGATTATGAACTGGACGGATTGACTTTTTTTCCACTAGTGTCATGATGTTTTTTTTTTAAATACACACATTCAGTGTTGAAATTGAATTCTGGAGATTACGCAGCTAGCCATTAATTCCACAGGATGGAAATATAAATCAATAATATTAGGGAACTCTACGTACTAAATGCATGGTAGGTAGAGCATTCGTCTTGCCCATGCAGCTACTCCCACATGTCAAAGAACCAGAGCTGGTGAAATCCTTTTGCAAAACCTCTATTTAAAGCACCGGACTACGCTGCACGCACAAGTTGGTATGCAAGTATCTCTCTTCTTGTTGGGATGGGGTCGCCCTTCTTCCATCTCTTTTGTTGTTGTTATAAACGCACCTTCTTGGGTCTTTGTTTTAGCAAAGTGCAAAATGCATGTGCTAGCTCTAGTTTCAATCGCAAAATAAATAGGTCGTGTGTTCTTCCCTTGGTAAGATGCAGGGAAGCATATACTATATGGCAAGTTTTTGATGTGTGAATGGGCGCGCCGTATACATAGCTTTTATAGGCCTGGGAAGCATAGGGAATGCAAGGAACACCAGAGAAACACACAATGGCGGCGGATAGGGGCTGAGATATGCCATGGTTACTGGTAACCATGTCCACATGTTAGGGCCGTAAACTGGTGCCAAACATTTGCATTGCAAAGCTACCAACTCAGCTGGAACTAGTGCACCGAGACTAACACTTCTGAAGCTCGCTGGATGGATGTTCGCCATCTCCTTTCATTGCGATGTACCATGGCCGACGAGCTGGACCCGTCTACATCAGCTGACTCCGGAAGGCTCTACGAAGAACCGCACTACAGGAGAAGCTTCGGTATGCCGAGGGGCATATTGTCGTCGGCGTAGCCAGGAAAACCCTCGGCGTGACGCTTCGCCCGGGGACGGCTCGCTCCCTCATGCCGTCCCTGGCGGACCTCTCCCCTCGGCGGAGCAGTGCGCGGCCCGTCGGGCGTGAGGACAAGGCTTAGCGGCGTGGAAGCCAGCGCCCGACGGCTTTTGTTGGCGCTTCCGTCGTGACGTCGACAGCGCCGTCACCACGGCCAGATGTGGCGCGTCGGCTACGCCAGCAACCTCACCACCAGCGTGCTAATCACGTGGAGGCAGGTGGGCGGCTTTGGCGCGGCAGCTTCGCCCGGCAACTCCCCTCGGCGTCACGCTGCGTGGAAGGCAGCGCGGCGCCAGATGCTACGCCGGCAGCGGCCTCTCTCGGCGTACTCCTGCACGTGGAGGCAAGCGCAGCGGCTTTGGCGGCGGGCAGCCTCGCCGAGACGCTCGTCGGCGTGGCAACTGACCGACTGGTCGCTTACCTCTCTGGCAAGGGCAAAACCGTCGGCGTATCACTGATTTTTTTGAATTTTATTGCAGCACTTTTCGGCAACCCTTGTCATCATCCATACATCCATACATCATCATACATCCATACATCATCCATGCATCCATACAATATATATTCCACAATTGAAACAAGATCACATATGCCATACATGTATCAGCATCAGTCATACAAGATCATCCGCCCATTAGTCATACAAGATCATCGACATCATCACACATACCTACAACTGCGGAAGTGTGAGATCTCCCTAGTGAAAGAGAGTGGCGACCTCTAACGGGGTTAGTCCGGTGGCTGTGGGAAGAGCCACTGTGAGGGCGGAGAAGTGTGAGCTCGGAGAACCGCTGCGAATGGCGGGAGATGGACCGTAGTCATGAAGCGGTGTGGTCCAGCGCCCATCCCGTGGTATTAGCCAAAGTCATAGGTTCAGAAGCTCCCGTTCCCTACATGTTTGCCTAGCAACTTAGAGGCAAAATGGCGATAACCGGTGGGTTCATAAGAAACTTCTGGAATTGTCTAGATCGTGGTGGAGTCCTAGCGAAACTTTCAACCCGATTGCCAAAATGTGGTTTGACATGGGAGGCAGACCCTAAATCTATTAAAGCAGTTTGAATATTCATCATCATGGCACCCAAGATAGTTTAAAGTCGGTAGTAGTATTACAACAATGAAGAAGTGGGACTTGTATCTTTTACGAAATAAAGTTAGGACTTACATTTCGTATTGCATGTGATCGCGTTGTCTCTGATGCTTTCTAGAAAGGCCGCGATATTAAATGCGGCAAAAAAAAGCGGCCGTGGGCGAAATATCGAGCTTCTGATTTCAAATACAAAGATCTCGTCGTGGTTAGCCATCACGGGAACAAAACTCATAAAGATGGTGAAAAACTTACATCCTCGGCGAACGTGAGGCTAGCCCTGTTGAAATGGGGAAGTCGGTGAGGGTAGAGTGGCAAGAATAATTTGAAGCTAAATCTTTGGTGGAAACATTGTATGACCGGAATCTTGAGGCGTCCATCTTTTAATCAGGTACCCACAAGCAGGATAGCGACTCCTCGTCGATCTCAGCGTAGATGAGGTCATCCGCATGGGGAGTGTGAGCCTGCGTCGTGCTGTAGTTCACCAAGTCGTTAAAGCGATCTTGATACCGCGAACAGCGAGGGTTGAGCTCGATAATTGGGCTTCTTTAATAGCATCATCATAGGCGGCGGCGTCATGAATCACCTCCCGAGGTTGTGCCCTGACCCTGTGTCGCGAAAAATATTATGCATATGAAGTACAAACATAAGCAGAAATGCTGCGCGGAGTCGTTCCATGTATATCGTACCACCTTCCCTTGAAGCGGTCAAAGTTGCGGTTTCCTTGGCAGTCGTTCCACCATGTACGATTCATAGCGTTAACTAATGAGGCGCAAACTCCTCGTCTTCTGCAGGCCACCTCGTCACAACCAGCTCCTCCGTGCGAGTCGATCTTGGCTCATTGTCGAGGATAACTTTGAAAATGCAATACTCAACTCGGAAAATGCAATGGCAACTTAAACAATGTAGAATCATTGACATTTACTCGCAGGCATGTACTCTTACAG